>CM066733.1:98777753-101411920 GCA_033961575.1 Aselliscus stoliczkanus
AGGTCAGGGTTTTATGTAGATGATTACACTACATGAGGAAAAGGAATGTCTTTTTATAAGTTATTTCATTCTGACGAATGAGACATATTGAATAATTGTTATTGTAATTTTAGAGAAAAAGTCTTAAAATTAACATTTGTGTTAGATCAATTTTATTTATAAATGCCTCTTTTTTTCTTGATTCTTTGTTCAAGAATACCTATGAAACTATACTAGTTATATAGTTAATTTTTAAATGCACACAAAGATTTTTTTGTAAAAAGTTGTTCATATATTTTAAACATATGAATTTTGTTTTAATACCCAACAAGAGAATCTGTACACCTAAATAAACATACTTTAATAATGCTGTATATAATGCTAATCAGTAATTATTTGATGAGAGACAGAAGAGACAGTTTAGGGAATATAATCAATAAGGTTGGGACCGGCCGAGTGGCGTGATGGTTAAGCGCTGGCTTGGGATGCCAGCAGCCTCAGTTCGGGTCCCACATATGAGAGCCAGGACACTGCCCTCAAAAAAAAAAAAAAAAAAAAAAAAAGGTTGTAAATATTTTTTTTTAGGGGAACAGACAGATGCATGTCCTTTTAGGGAGACCACTTCATGGACGGTGTGTAATGGCCTTACCACTGCACTGTACATCTGAAGCTGCCACTGAACAATATTATATGTCAACTATAATTTAACACATATATAGTCATGGGATGTGGAATATAGTGTAGGGATGGAGTCAATGGAATTGTAATAGATATGTATGATATTGGGTGTGGGAGGGCAGGGGAGAGGGGACGGGGGAGTCACTTTGTAAGAGGTGAAAAAAATAACTATTGCATTGTTTTGTACATCAGTAACTAATAATAATAATAATAATAATAATAATAATAATTTAATTTAATTAAAAAAAGGAATTATTTGATGATAATAAAGTAGGAGGATTTTTTTCAAGGGAGAAAGGAATAAATAAAATGAAAAATCACATGTACTTTCTTATACTTTCATGGAACAGCCATTACCTGAATTCCATTGGTGTAGTGAAAAGTATGCTTTCTATCTTACCCATTTGTCACCTTGTATGTAGTTAACAAGTATTTCGGGAGAGAATTGGTTGACAATTCACATGTTTTGTAGATCTGCATACAAATTGGTACAATGCTAAGGATTTGCCTTGACAGTATTGTATCATTATGTATATTTAGACAAATGAATGCCATTATTGGAGATGTTTGTTTTTTTGTTGGTTTTTGTTGTAGTTGTTGTTTTTATGCTGAACCTTACTAGTGTGAATCAGGATGTGGTTTTTATTGTGTCAGTGTTTTTGTCCCGGATGTTTACCTGCCATCTTAACAAATATAACAAGCCTTAAGCCTATTATTCGATTTCTTATAATTTTTACAGTGGACCTATCATTCCCATTCTTGGAAGATAGACACATTTGGAAATAATTTGAAAATAATTTTATGAAGTTTTCATAGTTAAGAATAAACGTAGTTTAAACGTAAAGGACTCCTGTAACAATTGCAATGCCGCACAGATTAAACACAAGGACAGAGGAGGTTAAATGCTGCCCTTAATGCTTCTGTCTTATGACAACAGACTTTGTGTTCTGAACTGTCCCACACAACTTGGAGTCACATATTTCAGTAGTAACTCTGATGTCTGGAAGCAATTCCTAAGATATTTGGAGTTCCTAACAAACATTCGAAAAACACTGGTAACTTTTGGGGAGCACACAGGAACTGAGGGAAAAGTGGGTCTGCTTTTTGAATTAGTTATGAGAGCTGACTCTCCTTATAGAGGTGTTAACAGCGTAACCATATGAATTGCTCCAGGACACTTGGTATAAGAAATGTTTTATTTTGTTTTTTCCAAGTCACATTAAATCTGGCTCTGAGCTTGAACTTGGGAGAGTTAGTAAAATCTTATATCAGTTCTGATTGCTCCTCTTTTCCCACCCATCCTGTCCCACATGCTCCCAGCCCATCTTGATCATCTGCAATGGCCCATGTGGCTCCCAGTCCACCGTCTCCTAAATAAAGCAGTGCTCCCTGCTCGCCCTTAACCATGCCCAGGTACTCCTGCTACACATACCACACTGACCAATCATCTGTTCTGTAGTCCTGCCTTCTCCCAAGTCAGCATGGAAGTAGATCCTGGCCTCTACCAGCTCTGAGATTTCTCAAATGGGGGAAGGAGAGTGAGGGATTTGCACTCTACAGAAGTACAGGGATTTGACAATGCAACAAAAAGCACTAACTGCTCTTCCTGAAGGCTGGAGAAGAGAGCCTTTTCATCACTTTTTGCTGAGTACAAGCAAAAAATGACAACATAGACACCATACCAATTAATTCATCGACTTCTTTCAGTATAAAAGGCTAGTAACTGTGCTACTTCTCACCTTCACTTGGCTCTTCTTGTTTATCTTGCAGAGCTGAGACTGTTTATGGGAAGTATATACCCATTTCCTCCTTTGGTTCTTGTGCAGGTTCCACATTTCTTCTGCATATTGTGATGCTAACGATTCCATCTCCATGAATTACTATATACATTTTTTTCTCCTACTCTTCTAAGAAGGTTTAGATTGAAATATATGCTTCTCTGTCTTACTATTATTTTTAAAAGGAAACAAAAAATACTGAACTTCAAACTGGCTTCTTCATCCTCTTCACTTTCAAGCCCTTAAAGCCAGCGACATATCAGACAGTTCAGTTCTGAATTCTTACTAATTTCTTCACCCCTACAATATGCGGAAGAAAGAGCAATGATAATTGAATAAGTAACCAGAGTAAACATTGCGTTAGACAATTAAATAGTGATAAAGTTCTCAGTCAAGACTTTCGCTAACTAGACAGCAGACATATAATGGAGACTGGAAAAAAATTTGTTCATTTTGAACAAGAAATAACATTTATTTTAAAAAAATATCTGTATTTCAATTGAAAATGAATATAGTTGGGGAAGAGATTACATTGTGAATTCTTTATTGTTAGGAGTTATAGCAAAGACAAACTTCTGTCAGGGGGCACATGGAATTTATCTTAAAATGGTTTATCTGCTATTTAGGATCAAAGTTAATAATTATATTATTAGTTTGCTTATAACACATATAACACATAATTATATGTGTTAGTTGGCTTATCAAGAACATACATTAAAATTTAGGTTTGAACATGTAAATGGAAATGTATTATTATAACATATCGGGATGAGTTATTAGCCGATTCTTTATAAATTCTAAATGCAGATACAGAAGTAAAACAAAAATTGCATTTCTTGGTCTAAACGTAATGCTGAATAAACTTCACTGTGAGAAGAAGATACCCGGGCCGGCAGAGTGGCGCATTGGTTAAGAGCTGGTTTTGGGATGCCAGCGGCCCCGGTTCGGATCCCACATATGAGGGCTGACACTGCCCTCTACAGCTAACAACAGCTCCACGTGGGGCTGGGCTCTGCGACCCTGGCTGCAGTGGGCTGCCAAAGGCTACACTGAATGGCCGGCAGCCGCGGTGAGTGACATCCAGAGGCTGGCGACCCATGTGCCTCATCCGGGAAGAGCTCAATGACGATGCCAACATGGGCCAGTGAAGCAACGTCCTCCACAACTAGACTGAAGAACAAGAAGACAGCAACTTGTCTGTTCCCCTTCCCCGAGTCCCCAACGCTGTTCCCCTCCCCCAATTCCCCAATAAAATCTTTTAAAAAAGAAGAAAACACCCATTTTAGTATTAAATCAAAGAATTAAAATCCCACTAAACTTAGGTAGAAATTTATGAAATGCCATCTGATTGCTCTCAAATGTTGTCTTCATGTAAGTAACAGTCAGCTCACCTATAATCAAGTCCATTTAATCTCCATATTTACCTTGAAATCTTAAATCAAAACAATCTTTGAATTTTCAAGATTTGACTATGGTAACAAATAAAATCAAATATATTAATATCTTCAATTCAGTGACTTGGATTCAGTGCTGTTGGAAAAGCAAATGACGCAGTTTTCTCTTATAACTCCTCTGCCTCTGATTTAATTAGAAAAGTAGCATTCCAGATGGTCTGAAACTGTAGACAAATGTGGCAGAGAAGCCTGAAGTAGCATGGCATTTTTGAATTTAGAGGGATTATTAATGGTGTGTACATGGATTGAGTCACAGAGACTTCAAGTATTGGTAATAAATGATAGCTTCCTAAGAAGGACTGAGTATGAATTGATGATGTTTTAATGAATAAAGAAAATACTGCCTCTTTTCCTCCAGACTAAGGTTTGTTTAGTTTCGTCTCTGCATAATACCCAAATGAAAAAAGTTTTTTTTCACTAAGACTCAGGTATGAACTAAATTGATTTATAGCCAGATCAGAAGCCAAGAGATTAGTGCCAAAATAGTGAGATAATAAAATACTGAACTTGGACACAATCCAGATTGCTCAAATATGAATTGAAAGGAAACTGCTGATCAGCTAAGATAGACCACAAAGGCTGGTCTCTGGTTCCACTGTTAGCAAGAATGATGATGATTCAGACCCCCTTTTTGGTTGATTTCACTCAGATTTTTATCTGCTCATTCAAGTGGTAGACCCCAAATTGAGGATGCACAAATAATCCCCATGACTGGTTTCTCCTTACAAACAATGTTTTGAGTTCAGTTGTCCTTCCACAGCTCTGAGGAGCAGAAAACTATTAGACTTACTGACACTTGGCTAGAGAAGGCAGCTCAGCATTCAGAATAAGCCTTATTTCCACAAAAGGAAATTCTTGCCTACTGAAAACTGTGTATTTCCAGACTCTATTTCTATTGCTTCACTGAGAGGACAAAAAGTCTGACTATGGGTCCCCACAGCTGTTTCTCATAATAAAACATGATTCAAATATTTCCATGTTTAAGATGCTGTCTCCTCACAGGAGGAATGGCTGAACCTTAGAATGCCAACTCTCATTCCATGAAGTTCAACTTCTTTTGACACCTTTTGATGATCAATTCCATCCCACCATTGCTGACTTCATGTCTGCATTTCCTGACCCAAACATAGAATTGTGGCTTTCCTGTTCATTTCCTGTTTAATTGTTTAAATAAAACTGGAATATATATATATATATATATATATATATATATATATATATATATAATATGGAGCTTGATAATGTGCTTTACGAAGTGCTGGTTGCCATTGTCATTTTGGAGTCTACTTCGAGGACACTGTTTTCATAGTCCCTGCCTACTCCATGTGGCAGTGCTCTTTTTTTCCCCCCACTGCCAAGAGTTCCTTCAAGCATTTATACACTGTTCAAAATCCAGACTTCAAAAGGGAAGCCAAGATAAATTACAGTTTTGTCTGAAAACCCTTTAATACCTCTGTGCTTCTATTGCCTCCCCTATAAAATGGCATGGAATAAAATAAACACATTCTTTAGCAAGAAATAAATATTTTATGACTAAATAAAAGTTTTGGATAGTATAAACAGAACCTGTCTAAGATTAGGGTCTTGCCAGATTCATCAGTTAAAATAATGTTAATAATTATTTTAATGTACATTCAAATTCAAAATGTACCTGTGCTCATTGTGAAAATTCTAAGCTTAGTTTTAAAAGGTTAAACAAATATAGTTTCAGAAATGCATGAAAGTGTTTTAAATAGACACTACCTGCCCATCAGCTGATGTATTCACAGGCAGAGATGTTCAGCGACAACTATCTGCTAGTATTATACATCCAGCAGCTGGTCATGTGAAAATCATGCCCAGCTGAATGTTGGGGGAAAATGCGTAAACATTTTACACATAGAAGATAGAAGGTAAAACGACTGTAAGGTGGTTTGTCAGTCAGTCAAAGGTTGTCACTGTGTATAGTCTGTAGTGTTAGGTGCTAAGAATGTTGGACATACCTTTGAATTTCTGGTCATAGATGAAGCCTTGCTTCTTCTCTGGCTGGGAGACTCTCTCTGGGGTAGGGCTGGAATCGGGGGCCAAAGGCTTTCTGGCTTCTGCTGAGACTCAGGCTTAAACGATCCCAGTCATGTACATCTGTCCCATGTACTTGAGCACTAAAATGATATATTCTTAACCATTAGGAGTAAAAATTGATACTATCTATTTCCTCCCCTCCAACCAAATATTCTGAAAAAGTTAGGTCCTGCTACAAAGGCTGATTGTGTAGGCAACATCTTGTTCCGATATCTATCTGCTTGCCCCTCCAGTTCTCTACTCAGGAAGTACTGGCCTGAGCAAACACAATTAGTTCTGAGCAAACAAATCAGGTATGTGGATTTGGCCCCGTTTTGCCACTTAATACCTAACGCATCATTTGACCTCTCTGACCTCAAATTTTATCATCTGTTAAAGAGATAATAATAGTAACCACTCATAATGTTGTGGTGGTGAAATGATGTCATAGATATAAAACGCTAGTATTGTCTCTAGCAGGGATTAAGTTCTTAATAAATTTTAGCAAAAATCTTTTTTTCTTTTTTTTTATTAGTTTCAGGTGTACAACACAATGCAATAGTTTTATTCTTTACCCCCAAAGTGACAACCACCCACCCCCAGTTCGCCACCCCATTCCCCCCTCCATATCATACATATCTATCACAACTCCCCTGACTCCCCTCCACAGTATACTCCACATCCTGTGACCATCCACATATTCAGTTACAGTTGGCATACCACATTATACAACATCAGAATCTTGTAGAATAAGAGCCCTGCTTCAGTGGTTTTCTTCTGTATTGTATTCCCTCTTTGATTTTCTCTTTCAGTGCAATGATTCAGGTACATAATGCTTTTATGTTCTGAGCTATAATATGAGTTAGGAAACAATGACCAGAGTCAATATCTGTCCACAGGACAGTTACTCAGGGGGAGGTTGTTTTAAAAAATATGTTAAGTTTTGTCTATTTCTTCCCAAGCAGAAACATGCCTCTTGTTTTTTTCTCCTTTTTTTCTTCTTTTATTTTCACTAAAGGAAAACATAAACTTGAACCAGAGCTTGTCTTCCATTTTTTTAATGTATAAACATGTGTTTACTATTGTGTTGACTAGCTGTAATTTGACTGTAGTTGACTAATTCTGATTATGTTTAGTTTATGTCCTTCAAGGGCAGTCACAAATAATTTACTTGTTTGCTTTTTATGTAATTTTAGAAATTGTCATCAGAAAGCCATCATGTATAAAAGTTTTCTCCTTCCTTTTACCTTCATTATTGTTTAGAAAAGCAATTGTATCATTCAAAGTGGTTATTGAGTCTATAACCTACTAAATTCATGGCGATGGTATTATAACATCTGAGAATATATCAAAATTCAGAAGTAAATGAACTGTTTTGAATCATCATTTCATAGTTATTTTAGTGCATTTATAAAGATCTAATGTTTCTGATACTGCAAATATGTTAATGTGACAAATATTATTATTTCAACATTAAAAGAAAGGAAAAGTAAAGGACTTAGTAAATCAGTAGGAGTCACTGAAGACTGCTGAGAAAAGAATATATGCAGGCATCATTTTAAGACATTTGTTTATCTCCAACGTCTTCTCCTTCATTCCTTTCCATGTTTTTATTCTTTCTTTCTTTTTCTTTCTTTCTTTCTTTCTTTCTTTCTTTCTTTCTTTCTTTCTTTCTTTCTTTCTTTCTTTCTTTCCTTCCTTCCTTCCTTCCTTCCTTCCTTCCTTCCTTCCTTCCTTCTTTCTTTCTTTCTTTCTTTCTTTCTTTCTTTCTTTCTTTCTTTCTTTCTTTCTTTCTTTCACCCTCATAGCAATTTGGAAGGGAAATAAAAGGTTATAGCCAAATTAATAGGGATTTTGAGAACAAGTAAAGATAAATGCACACAATATTATTTTATGTTCATTTTCTGGTAGAGAAATAAATTATTTGTAAAGAATACATTGGATTGATCTGGCTATTAGTGAACTCCTGGTGGGCTCCTGGTGAGGAAAGCAGCAAAGAAAGAAAAAAGATTGTGGGGTATATGCCACATCTTAGGGTATACAGAGTCAACTATAAGGGGATAAAAGATGCTGCACTACTCATAAATGTAAGATTTCTTGGGTTGCTTTCATATTAATATGCCAGTCCAGATATTTTGGCATAATGAGACCACTTGTCATGTGTCAGAACAGGGTTTGATTATAACTAAATAAGTGAAAGCATAGATATGTTGATAAGGTGACCTTTATCACAAAGTTTAAGATTAATTGTCTAAAGTGCTTTCAGAGTAAGCAAAAGTTAAACAGGAATACAGTATGTGAGTCATAGGGCTATCTGACGGTATAATTCAGATGTTTGCTTGAATCAAAATGGCAATTTCAAGTACAAATAAAACAAAAGTCCACTGAATGAGATGCTTATGTCAGCACTTATTGTCTTTTCCCTCTATCAAGAATAATCAATATTACTCTTTGGCTCAGTCAATCCTTATGCTCACATGCTCACAACTGTTGACCTCTGAGAATTGAGAACATTCAGAAACACAATTGTTAAAATGGCTCATAGCTATCTCACAGAAAGCAGTCTTTCTTTTTTTCCTTATAGCCTTATTTTTATGAAATCTCTCTTTTAAACAACTGCTTTATTTTGCAAATGCCATATAAACATGAAATTGGAATAGATTTATTTGTATATTTCGGTCACATTTGAGGTATTGCATTCAGTGTTTGGTGTCATTTTTAGAGTGGGACATTTCAAAATAGACTGTCTTGGAGACACTGTACTTACTGTCTTTAGAAAGGGAAGAGGATGGTCCTAGAAATTATATATTTAAAACTCCCTATCTGCCTATTATTGGATTTCATTTTGTGGATGACACAGTGAAGTGCTTGGCATTGACTTCATCTCATAACATTTTTTGGAGAGCTGCAACATTTCTGTTTTTATGCTCTGCCTTCTACCTAGTATACTGTTCTCCCCCAAGTCTTCCTTTGTCATTTCTCTCCCCGTCAAAATTATTTCATCCTTTAAAGCCAAATTCCAGTACCATCTCTTTCATAAAAGTATCTCTGAAATTAATATAGTTATATATATTTATTTATTGTAGTTATGCATAGGAATTTATCCATACCCCTTCTTGGAGCACCTATTACTCTGGTAAGAACCGTTTGAGATTATAACCTCTCATTGGAGTGTGAGGTTCAGGAGCAGGATGCTCAGGTACCTGGCATGTGGTAAATGCTCTATAAATACCCGCTCTGAAATCTTGCCTAAATATAGCATTATCTTCCTATGTAATAGTAAATTAACAATGAAAACTGATTGCATGTATACATATATGTATACAATCAGTTACAAAACTAACAACATTGATAGCAGAATCAGCTGGGTATTTAATTTGGTCACTGAATCTGATAAATTTAGTAATTGTCAGTATTTGATCATTCATAATAAAATGAAGTTTGTTTAAAAAGTTAAAAAGTCAAATTTGTATAAGAAGGGCAAACATGATCAGTATTAAAATCCAGTCTTGCCACATTTACTACGTATCAGAAAGATGGTTCAAAACAACCTATGACAAACTAATTGGTCATCAAGCAGATTTTATTTTTGCTCTTCTGTTTAGTAGCTGTTTGTCCTGACCCAAAATGTTTAAATCTTTCACATCAATATAAATAGAAAATAAATAAATAAATAAAACAGAAAACATGCATGTAAAGTACTAGAATTATTTTTTTATAAATACTACTACACCTCAGACTTACTGTAAGTATTGATCTCTAGTGAAAGATAATTCACTTTAAAGTTACATAAAAGTGTGGAAATTTCAACATTGTGTTGTCAGGAATTATAATACATTGATATGCGATATGGAGACTCCTATTTTGGACATGTCATTTGTTGCTACAGCAATAGTTCAATCATATATAGTCACAGGGAAGAATTTTATTTTTATGGACACATGGTTACTTCCTTAATTCTTTTTTCATTGCTTTCAAGTATGCAAAGAACAGTAATGAGAGGCTGTTAATGAAAGAACATCATACAAGAACACAGGCTGTTCATCCCTACAGGGTTCTCATAGTTATCTGAAATCACAGAGTGGTATGAATTCTGTAACACACAGAAGCTGAAATGCCACTGAGAATGTTTCATGTTACCAATAGGAAAATGGAAACCAGCATTCATACTTCCTCTACATCATCTGTACTCAATAAACAGTGAATCAAATTCTTGTTTTATTTTTTCCTTATGACAAATATACTTAAGTAATTGGGTGTTTCCATTTTATGGGACTGGGAATTTTACTCATATTGAAATTCACAGTCATAGCTTTTCATATGGAAATTTCTAATCCTCAAGTATACCAGGATAAAAGTCTAGTTTTTATTACTTCTATCTTTGTAAAGAGAGACCAGATCCTGCTGTTACATAATGTATAATGCATCATTTACAAGCACTCCAGATTATAAGGAAAATTTATTTACCACAAATATTATGCTGGTTCCTTAGAAAATAGCACATTATTTAAAATTGAACTGTAATGGATTTAAATATTTGTGAAGGATATCTTAAATAATATATTGATTGCTATATGATACATTGCATATAAATACATTTTTGGGGAAATTTTTTTTACTCTATGGATTTGGTGACTTCTTACTAATCTCCTTAATTTATCTTTGACACATAGTAAACTTTAGGCTAAGCCTCCTTTGTCCTGAATAGTACATTTGCCACACTGTCTCAGAACTATTTTCTATTTTCATTACATTATGCTACTGAAATAGGAGTTATCAAAAGGTAAATGGAGGGAAATGACAGACCTACCTTTCTAATTGTTTCTTACTTTATATTTTTATATTGTATATTAAATCATAAACACTTAAAATCATATCACATAATTATTGAGATGGAAGGGCATTTAAATGTCATCTAGCCAAGCGAGTTATAATTTTATTACATCAGCATAACTTTTGTTTTTCCCCAAATAACATCATATACGGAACGCCAAAATGAAAACAGATGGAAAGTATAGCAGCTTTGGTTTAAGAAGTAAGCTTGTCTTCGTCTCCCTCAACAGAACTCTGAACTTCCCTAGAACACAGTTTGATGACCATTGATGTTGCTAATTTTCCCAATCTACTCAAAATCTTTTCTAAAACCTTTTTGACAGATTATCACATTGCCTCTTCTGTACTATTTCCACAGACAGGAGACATGGTACCTTAAAAGAGAGGCCAATTTTTTTTTTTTTTAGAAATATATCAATATTAAAATAAAAGTATCCCCTATATTAAACCTTCAAGGAACATGTCCCCATTATTTTGTTCTTGTTCTCTTTGGTGATGATTTTATGTAATAACCCTTACAAATATATGAAGATGATAAAGGCCTATAACTCATATCACTCTGGAAAGAAATAAACTTGGCTGAAAGTGTTCACACTTCCCTTCTAGAGAAATGAAGTACATCCTGGCCTCTGCTTTGATCTGCCTGGGTGATGCTGTGTTCAGGAGACAGAGTGGCTCTGTCCTTTGGCTGTAGCCATGAGTGAAAAGGAATCATACAGCAAAATCTAGATGAAGTTAGAGCTCTGATTAAAGCAGCCCCAGGATGATATAAAGACTAATGTTTTCAAGGCCTTGGGATCAAACAGATATAAAAAACAGACTCAAAGCAAGGGGGACTGAAATGGTAAATAGACAAGATAAATGAAAATAGTTTGGGCAATCGAAAATAGATTCAAAGTTACAACTTTATAGAGAACAGAAAGAGTTTTTTATAAAAGGAGGACTTTATCCCATATACAGGAATTCACTAATTAAGAATAAGATTATGTGTATATCTTCCAACTGCTCTGAGAACACCTAAATATGAGTCTACTGGAATCTTCTAGGTCCATCAACTCTCAGTAGCCACCACACCTGTCACATATTTGTTGGGGTAGTAACTCTGTCTTTGGAGTTCTCATTACAGTATTTTTCAATTTTTATTTTTGGAATCTGCAGTAGTAACATTGTTGCAAGTAGAGTACTTTTCATTGATGCCCTCCTGGTCCTCACATCTCACAGTTTTTTCAATTTTGTGGGATCAAGTTCTGTTCTATTTACTTTCCATTATGCCATCATTGCTTTCTCAAAAAGTGAGGTTGAAGTTCACCCCACATTGGGAAATATACCAAAACTGGTTAAATTTTTGATGTTTAAAATTTGTAGACCAAAAAATGAAAATCAACAACAGACAATTCAGGAACAATGTCAGGCCTCTGAGACACTGGGTCACAGGAATACAAAGCACAGAGGAGGGTGTAGAAGCACATGGCTAATGTTGTGGTATACTTACTGTCTGCTTGCTACAGCACCTTCTTTTCAATTTATGGTAACTAATTTAATGATTAGTACTCTATTTATTTTACATATGAGTAAATAAGCACAGAGTAATTGAGTGGTGCAGTATCACACAGCTAGTAAGTGATAATGACAGGATTTGAAAATAAATAGTATGGCTTCTGGAACTAAACTTTTTTGAAACTGCTGTTTTGAGGTATAATTGATGTACCAAGAATTGCACAGATTTCTTGTGTACTGTTTGATAAGTTTGGATATATAAAAATACCCATGATACCATCACCACAATCAAGATAATAAAAATATCAAACACCTCACAGAGTTTTCTGTGTTACTTATTTTTTTTATGTGTGTGATAAAAACACTTAATAGGAAATTTACCCTCTTAACAAATTTTGAAGTACACAATACCATATTGTTAACTATGGTGTTGGGAAAACTGGATACCCATAAGAAAAAAGTAAATCTGTACCCTTATTTTGCATCATACCAAAAAATCAACTCAAAATGGATTAAAGACTTAAACATAAGACCTGAAACTGTAAAACCCCTAGAAGAAAACATAAGGGAAAAGCTTCTTGGCTTTGGTCTTGGTGTTGGCTTAATGGATGTGACAGTAAAAGCATAGGCAACAAAAGCAAAAATAGATAAGAAAATAATACATCAAACTAAAATGCTTCTATACAACCAAGGGGGAGAAAAATAACAGAATGAAAAGGCAACCAATGGAATGTGAGAAATATTTACAAACCATATGTCTGATAATGAGCTAATTTCCAAAATACATTAGGAACTACTACACCCCACACACACACACAAAAAGAAAAACACACAAAAAACAACCCAGCAACCCAATCTAAAAATGAGCAAAGGATTTAAATAACATCTCTCCAAAGAAGACATCAAATAGAAAACATGTATATGGAAAAATTTTCAGCATCATTTAATTATCCAGGAAATACAAATTAAGACCATAATGAGGTATTGCCTCATACCTATTAAAATGGCTATTCCTAGGAAATAAAAACATGATAACTTCTGGTGAGGCTGTGGAAAAATTGGAACACTTATACACTTTTACTGGGATTGTAAAATAGTGCAGCAGGTATGGAAAACTGGAGATTCCTCTAAAAATTAAAAATAGGACTACTGTATGACCCAGCAATCTAACTTCTGCTTATATACTGAAAATAATTAAAATCAGGATCTCAAAGAGATAGCTGCACTCCCATGTTCATTGCAGCAATACTCACAATAGCTAAGCTATGGAAACAACCTAAACATCCATAGACAAATTAATGGATAAAAAAGTGATATATACAGAAAATTGTTTATTATTCAGTGTTAAAAAAAAAAAAAAGGAAATCCGGTCATTTGCCACAATATGAATGAACCCAGAGGACATCATGCTAAGTGAAATAAGCCAGTCACAGAAGGACAAATACTGTATGATTCCACTTATATGAGGTATCTAAAATAGTCAATCTCAAAGAAACAGAGAATACAATAGTGGTTGCCAGGAAGTAGGGGTGAGGGAAATGAGGAGCTGTTATTCAATGCATACAAAGTTTCTGGAGCCAAACTTTTAATTATATTTAACATTGAAAAATGAGTTAATACATAAAACAGAAGAAAGTAGTATATAACTTATATTTTCTTGTCTCAACAGAAGAAAAAAAAAGAAGTCTAAATAAGGATTAAAAAATGGGGAAAAAAAACTTAGAGAAACTAGAATCTAGAGAAGAGGTGGGCAAAAATAGAGAACATATAAGTGTAAGATATATAGACAAAAACAGAAGCTCAATTATTGAATTGTTAACTGCATTAGGGATTTTTGAATCAGAACTGGCATGCATAAACTTAAGTACATGAGGGCTGGGAGGATGTTCTAGGATATATGAGATGGGGAAAAGTCAGAAAACAAAAGCAGGGATGAAGAAGGGAGAAAACAGAGATCAATCAACATGAGCATCATTACTATACCTGACAAGAACAAACAGAACAGAACTGATGATCAAGAATACTATAGGAGGAATCTTTCCTAAAATGAAAGGAAATTGAGTGATCAGATAGAAATGCTTCACTATGTATCATCAAAGGAAATTTAATGAGATCGGAATTTAGTCACACCAGAGTGAAACATTTAATCAAGTCATCTAAAACAATACAAAAACAAAATAGACTTTTTTTCATTTGAATTAAAATGTTTTGAGATCTGAGAGTTGTATAATAAGCACTAATCATCATACATATTGGAAAGCAAAGAAAGATAATGTTAGATGCACAAGAGCCAAGAAAGTACAATTTAACCATTTCTGATTTCATGAAACAAAAGTCAGAGATAAAGACATCAGGAGCACATGAATCCTGATAAAGACATCAGGAGCAGATGAATCATAGCACATAGGATCAGTAATGAGGATTAAAATAATTTAATGTGGGATTGAAGCTAGTTTATTATTATAACTATAGATAAAAACAATGTCACTTGTCAAAAATATATTTGTTGAATAAATATGCTAATATAATGAGGATTTGGGAGTATACTCTTCCAGATTTTGGCTATAAACATCTAGAATTCAGAAAATCTGTTAAATTCAAAGTAGAGCAATATTCTTAGATTTCCCATGATGAAATAACTAAACGTGTTTACGTTTTGAGGTTGATTTTAAGAAAATTACAGATGTAAGTATGAGTTGTTTTTAAAATTTGTTAGGGAAGTCATTTGTTGAATTAATTAAGTAAGTATGTGTACCTCCCAAATCATGAGAAAAAGAAAATGAAAGCAGGAAAGAAAACTGAGCACCAATGCAACATATGAAGTGATTTTTTTTAAAAAAGAAAGCACGCTGATGCATACGAATCAGAAAATATAAATGAAAAATGAAATTCCATAATCTCTAGTTTAAAAAGCAGCATCTCAAATTTGGTTAAAAAGATAAATTGATCAGAAAAATAAACTAAAGGATTAAGAGTAGAAAGGTGGCTGATATCAAGCCAAGCAAATATTTTGTTTTAAAATGTTAATGTCCAGTATTTCCAGGGTTTTACAAAATGAACACTGTCATATAATCTGTGAATCAGTTAGCTTGTTCTTGTCTGTGTTGTGGTAACAACATCAAAATTTCAGTGGTTTACAAAATGTATATTATATAAACTATAAACTATAATTCTGCTCTTGTCCACTTGGCTACTTCATGCTGGGATACAGGAGTATCCTGTATTGTCTGGGACATGTTCATGTGCTGGAGGGAAATAGTGATAAAGGGGGCATACAATGGCTCCTAAAAACCTTTTGCTCAGTCCTTAACATTCACATTTAATTGGCCAAAGCAGGTTACACATCTAAGTCTGAAATCAATAGGTGAGGAAGTATATACTTCCCAGTACAAGAAGCACTCCCCATGAAAAAAGAAAAATCAACTAAAAACTGTCTATTGGTAAATGCCAAAATCATGGTAATACTCTCTCGCTCTCGCTCTAGCTCTCTCTCTTATTAATAGAGATCATAACACATTTCACTGTGTAACACATGGCAATGAGTTGGGGTACAGAATCCTTTTATCTGAAAGACTAAATAATTTTGGACAGTATTGAAGTCTCCCACACTAGTTAGAATGTAAATAAAGAAAAACTCCATAGAAGGTCAATTATCAATATGTACCAAAATCCTTCCAATGGCTCTTCTCTTTACCTAGTAATTATTTTCCTAGAACTTTATTCTTAAAAAGATGACAATTGCACAGATATTTCATGTATGAAATTTCAGCATAATTTAGGGGTATATTAAAATATTATTCATAGTAATAGGGCCTTAAATACATTATATCACCATGTGCCTATATAACCTTTAAATTTATTTAATGATGTAAAATATTATATTCTCACATGTGAGAAAACCCTAAAATGTGCCATGATTTCCATTATTAAAAGTGTGGTGTGCGTGTGTGTGTGTGTGTGTGTGTGTGTGTGTGTGTGTTTGGATGTCGCCATCATTTCAGTGTTTGCCAATGGATAGTTGAATTTTTGGTGATTGTTGTTTTCTCATGTGTGAACTTCCTAAAGGACAATTATTTGCTTTGCAACTTAGAATTAGCAAATAAGCGACTCATGGTAGTCATTCCATAAATACTTGAATATATAAAGGCATTGATAAATGAATAAAAGGGCAACAACATTGTATTGTACTTAAGAATCATCCGAGTTGCATACTTTATTTATTTATTTATTTATTTATTTATTTATTTATTTATTTATTTATTTATTTTTGAGGGCAGTGTCACTGACCCTCATATGTGGGATCCGAACCGGGGTCACTGGCATCCCAAGCCAGCTCTTAACCACCACGCCACTCGGCTGGCCCGAGTTACATACTTTAATGCAAAAAAAATTCTTCTCCCCACAGAATGTCATTAAACAGAATATGATTCAGATGTCAATATCAAGGAGCTACATTGGGATATGCTAGACTATAGCTTCAGACAGGATAACATAATAATAGCTGCCAATACTTACGTGCTTTCCATTTGTCAGGCTTTGTGTTAGGATCTTTACAGACAGTATCTTATTTAAGCTTCTCACTAATCCTATATATTAGGTATTTCTAACTCACCTTCTAATAGATGAGCAAAGTGAGGAAGCTCATAGAAATAATAATAGTTTCCCATAGTTTCTCATTCAGTGAGTGACAAAGCAAGGATGTGAGCCCAAGCAGTCTGATTCCAAAGAGTTACTATTAAAAACTACTTTACAATTTACTCATATTTTCTTAAGGATAGATTCCTGAATCCCAGAATCTTGGAATCATTTAAAACTCTACAGGGCCGGCCGAGTGGCGCAGTGGTTAAGCGCTGGCTTGGGAAGCCAGAGGCCCCGGTTCGGTCCTACATATGAGGGCCAGTAACACTGTCCTCAAGAAAAAACAAAAAAACAAAACAAAACCGAAACAAAAACAAACTCTACAAATACATGTCCTGTGGTAGTTTCTTATAAGTGAATAATCTCATTAAGTAATTCTTTTCCCTAATTTTATACCTCAAAGGTATTTTTTAAATTTTAAATTTATGAACACCTTGCTGTCAAGCATGTGTATATATATATGGTCCATATATTAATTCATTAGTTCTCTCCTCACACCCTATTTGTGACTACTGCTTTAAAGACCCTGTGCTTAGAAATCAAAATGTTAGTGGAAAGATGAGAGGGAAGAAACAATTACCCTTGAATTTTACCTCCAGGTTCCCATTTCTCCTTTGTCTATTAATTTCTATGCCAGAGTTTCTTTTCTTTTCTTCTGTTTTTTTTTTTGTTTTTTTTGAGGGCAGTGTCACTGGCCCTCATATGTGGGTCCCAAACCGGGGCTGCTGGCGTCCCAAGCCAGCTCTTAACCACTGCGCCAGTCGGTCGGCCCTGTGCCGGAGTTTCTGGTTGTTCATATACAATGGAAGAATTGGGAATGAGTTCCCTAAGTCTTTATCTAAGGGAAACTTATACATGGGTTAACAAATACCATTACTTCTGGAGAGTTTGGCTGGCCACAGGAACAAACCACTAGGCCTTCTTTTTTAATTGAGTTTTGCCAGGGAATGTTGAACCACTTTCATTATCGCAACCAGTGATTTTGTGCCCACAAGCTCTACTTATACAACAGAAATAAAAGCAATGAGATGGGTCAACCAATTAGACAGATAGTTTGGGTGCAAACAGATGAAGCAAGTTGTACCATTCATTTTTATCCAATTGTTTTGGCGATAAAACGTCACAGTCTCAGCTTTTCCAAAGCAACATACACCTTTATATGTTATGAGCGAACTTTTATCTTTCAAATTGGAAACAACAACAAAGACAAAACACATTTCTTTCTGTTTCTTCCATGTGGGCAACTGATATTATCACAACTAGAGTTGAGCAGCCTAGACTATGTAGTTTCTTTTAGTAAAAAAAAATATGTTCGTTTTAAGGAAAATGTATTTTGCAATTCATCAATTCCTCTGCTTTTGTTCATCATTTGTTTGAACAAAAGTAGTTATGTTTACAACAAATTAAAAATCAAGGTTGTTTTTGTTGTTGTTTTGTTTTTTTCTGGTTTCTAGTACAGTATTTTATAGTCAACTACCAGTTGGATCATTAAATCTGCCTGGTTTTCATTACTGTCTTCAGAAAAACAGTATTCATTTTAAAACTTTAGATATAACATGCCCATAGTTTTTGTTTATTAATGAAAATTAATAATCATATTTTAAAAGTCTATAAAATGCCTCAAAAACAGATTACTAAATACTCATGAATATTGATTTTGAGATAAATTTTCTGAGTACACCTTAAGTGAATATATTAAATGTAGCAAAATTATATCATTGACACCATACTTCTGCATCAAAATGAACCTAACGTGTTCCAATTAATAGATTTGATTATGAGAATCTTATGATCTTTGAAAATTTCAAGTGTTTCCCAATCACAACCTGTGACCAAAACATGTGATTCAAGATGCTTAGCTTTTAATATTCTTTGTTAATAAATTCCTACTGATTTTCCATTGTAACTTTAATATAGGTGGATTCAAAATTCCCAACTTCTTTTTGTTTTAAGTCTTGGTTTGTTTGTTTGTTTTTATTCCCATTTACCTTCATCTACCACTCCCCTCTCCCCTAAATTTTATTTTATATAACAAGTTAAACTACAATTCTAAAAGTTGAGGGTTAAGTTAATTATAATTTTTTAAAACTTTTACTAAGATTAAACACAAAAGTCACTCTTGTATTTTTCACTGTTTAACTTACAAAGTTTCAGTATTGTTTACCAAATATAGACATTTAAGGAAACAAGAGAGGTCATTTTTCCAAGTTCAATTATTCTAAAAGGCATTTATACAAAAATAACACATTGTGTATCCATTGTTAACCTTTATCACAGAGTTTATGTACTATGTCTCAGTTTTCTTAGTATTTCTCAGATTTGTAAAATGATAGCACCTCCTTTAATTTAAAATATATTGACTTTGTTTCATTGATATTACTTTTTGCTGGGTTTTGTCATTACTTTTAAGTGTTAGGCTCTAGAATTTAATTATAAAGTATAATCTTGGCTATTTGACTAAACTGTATAATATTTTAAATGTAAAGAGAATTTCCTTTTTTAAAAAGCATAATAAACTTTATTTTTCAGTGAGGTTTTATATTCATAGCAAAACTGAATGGAAAGTACTATTCCCAGAATCCCACAGTACACACAAATAACTACCTCCACTATCAACACCTTACATGTCGTATATGTGTTCCAATTTATAAACCTACATTGACACATCATTATTACTCAAAATCCATAGTTGATATTAGGGGTCATGCATGGTGTTATACATTCTGAGTTTTAACAAATGTATACTGACATGTATCCAGAATTATAGTATCATAAAGAAAACTCATTACCCTAAAAATCTTCTGTGTTCTGCCTGTTCATCCCTCTTTTCTCCCTAACATTCACATCCACTTGCCTTTTTACAGTCTCCATTTTTTGTCTTTCCCATAATGTCATATATTGGAATTGTACAGTATATAGCCATTTCAGATTGGCCTCTTTCACTTGTAATACATATTTAAGTTTCTCTGAGTTTCTTTTCATGGCTTGATAGCTCATTTCCTTAGAGCACTGAGTAATATTGCATTATGTGAATCTGCCAAACTGAAGGATATCTTGGTTGTTTCCAGCTATTGACAATTATGAATAAAGCTGCTATAAATATCTGTGTGCAGGTTTTTGTGTGGATACGTTTTCATCCCATTTGGGTAAATTCCAAGGAGTGTGATTGCTGGATCATATGGTAAGAATATACTTAGATTTATAAGAAACTGCCAAATTGTCTTTCAAAATGGTTATGCCATTTTGTATTCCCATCAACAATGAACAAGTTTCTCCATTGCTCAACATCCTTGCCAACATTTGATATTGCCAGTGTTCCCATTTTGGCCATTTTAGTAGTTGTGTAGTGGTATCTCATTGTTTTAATTTGCATTTGTATTTTCTTCATGATATATAATGAGGAACATATTTTCATATGCTTACATATATATATATATATATATATATATATATATATATATATATATAACACATTGTGTATCCATTGTTAACCTTTAAGAATATATATATATATATATATATATATATATATATATATATATATATATTCTTCAGTAAGGTATCTGTTTAGGTATTTGGACCACTTTTTAATTGGGTTGTTTGTTTCCTTATTATTGACCTTTAAGAGTTATTTGTACATTTTGGATAACAGTTCTTTACCAGATGTGTCTTTTACAAATATTTTCTCCCAGTCTGTGGCTTATCTTCTTATTCTCTTGATATCTTCTTTCACAGAGCAGAGGTTTTCAATATTAATAAAGTCTACCTTATCAATTATTTCTTTTGTGGATCATTCCTTTGGTGGTGTATCTAAAATGACACCACCATACTCAAGGTGCTCTAGGTTTTCTCCTATGTTATCTCCTGACATTGAGGTTTGTGATGCATTTGAATTAATTTTGTAAAGTATATAAGTCTGTGTCTAGGTTCATTTATTTTGTGTCTGCAGATGTCCAGTAATTATAGTCTTTATTGAAAAGACTGTCTTTGCTCTATTGAATGGCCTTTACTTCTTTCTCAAAGATCAGTTAACTATATCTTTGTAGGTCTCTTTGTGAGCTCTCTATTCTGTTTCATTAATCTATTGGCTACTGTTTTACCAATACCACCATACTGTCTTAATTACTTCAGTTTTATAGTAAGCCTTGCAATGGGGTAGTAATTCCTCTTTGTTCTTGTCCCTCAAGATTGTGTTGGCTATTCTGTCTTTTCCCTCTCCATATAAACTTTAAAATCAGTTTGTTAATATCTACAAAAGAACTTGCTAGGATTTTGATTAGGATTCCATTAAATGCATATATTAAGATGAAAGAAACTGATATGTTGACAGTATTGTTTTCTTATTCATGAACATCAAATAGTTCTCCACTTGTTTAGTTCTTTGATTTCATTCATCAGCATTTTGTACTTCTACTCACTATATATCTTGTACATAATTTGTTAGATTTATATTTAAGTATTTCACTTTGAGGAGTGGTAATGCAAATTGTATTGTGTTTTTTTTTTTTTTTTAATTTTGCCTCTTTATTGCTGGTGTATAGGAAAGGAAATGAATTTTGTACATTAAACTTGCAGTCTGCAAACTTACTATAAGCCCTTATTGGTTCCAGAAGTTTTTTGTCGATTACTTTGGATTTTCTACGTATATATAAAAAATTGGGACATGGAAACTTATGCAAGGATTAAGTAATATAAAAAGAGAAATGTAGCAGGAAAGTGGAAACATATTTTGACCTTTCAAACAAATGGCTAAGGTCATATTGAAGTTATATATTGACAGGAGTATAAATATGTGTATATATCAGTGTATTTACATATATGTAAATATAGATAGGTACATATATAGATACATTTTATATGTAATTATAAATACTATAAATGTGACTTGAATATAATTTAAGTCATTTTTCCATTGCATTATATTGCTTATCATTTGCCTAAAAAACTGTGATAGGGGAATGAAAAAGGAGAAATTTCAAGACAAATATTTATACAAACACATTTTAGTTAATGAGCCAAAACATTGTTTTATTAAAATTCAGCTAGCACATAGGAAAAAAAGAGGATATTGTATGTCAGTGATGCATCAGTAAAACAATCAGTTAGTATTTTAATGACCAACAACACTCACTATGCTAATCAATTCTGATAACGCATAAAATTCATTGTAGGATACAAAAGTACGCAATTTACAATCCTTTTTCTCTATGTATTTTATTTTTTTTTCAATAAAAAAATAGTGTACAAGTAATTTTGAAAGAAATACACCATGTACAACCTAATTTACAAATAATGAGAGCAGAACAATCCATCTCAAAGATTAATTTACTCCTTGGCAGCTGTTTCATGGCCTAGGTGGAGAGTCTTATGAGGGCAGTCATTATTGTAGTTATTTTTGTTTGTTGTATTTTTTAGAATGCTAAGGTGAAATTGTACCTCATTTTTGTACCAATTCAAGAAGGTAAGCCATTATGTGGCACTGGAAGCACAATTTTGCCCATGATCTCATCAACTTTATAACAGTCTTTAAGCCTGAAGTAAACAAAATTAAACACACTCACATCATCTTTAAAAAGTAAAATCTTCCAGAGGGGAGGACATGCAGGAGGGATAGAAATGAGAAGGGAATTAAGAAGTATAAATTTCCAGTTATAAAATAAGTTATGGGGATGTAATATACAGCATAGGGAATCAAGTCAATAAGTCAATAACATCATATTAATTATGTATGGTGACAGATGGTTACTAGACTTGTGGTGATCACTTTGTAAAGTGCATAAATGTTGAATTGCTATGTTGGACAGCTGAAACTATACTACTGTATATCAATTATAATTAAATATGAATTAATGAAAAGTAATTTAAAAATTAAAGAAATTAAGCATAAATTGCTGTAGGTACTATAGTTCGTAAGACAAAGGCAAAAATATATCTCACTCAGCTCTACAAGAGCAAAATATTATGAACTCAATATCAGAATAAGTATATAGGGAAATGTATAAAATATGTTGAAAATATGTATTAGTATATCAAGTATTCACACTTGAGTAACTTGTCCTCTATTTGTCCTGTTGATTACAGTATAGCTTGTATTAGACTAATAGTGGAGGAATATATATATGGCATTGGAGAACATCCTATTCAGGAAGGGACTAGAGTAGTTATAAGTTTTTAGAGAATAACAGCACATGCTTTGTTCTGAGGGCATATTCAAAATCACAGATCAAGAAAATAAACTCCAAGTAAAGCAGAGTCTCAGGAGAGACAGGACAGTGTTCAGGACTGACAAAGGGGCTTGGACTTGACAGGCAATATCTCAAAAAGGAGGCACCAGAGGAGTAGTCCATAAATCTGCCTATAATGTTCCCCAAATCATTGGTGATCCTAAATCTTACTCATGGGGCATGACTCCAAAGATACAAAGGAAAATATTTGTATGATTAATAAGTTGAGCAGTGATTTCAGCAGCTGTGCATGTTGAACAGAAATTCTGGAATTTGAATGCCAAGAAGATAGAATGACCTTGGTAAATACCTTATGCTTTCTGTTAAAATCTCAGGACTAAGTATTGAAAATAAAGACTGCACCCTACGAGTAAGACTGTAACCCAGAGTAAGGGGCATGCCTTAGACTTAGAGTAAGGACAAAACTGAAATAGACCAACTCTGATAAAACCTAAAAATGACCCTTAAAAATACCAAAGTGTTCTACCAGTATTCTACCTGTCAGCCAAAAGAATAATTAATCACTATTAAGACTCTCTTCAATTTTTTTTTTTTTTTTTGAGGGCGGTGTCACTGGCCCTCACATGTGGGACTGAACCGGGGCCACTGGCTTCCCAAGCCAGCACTTAACCATTGCGTTCAATTTTTATCCACAGTGTGCAACCAATAGAAATTTAAGAGAATTGCTAAATATCAGACACAGACAACAACTTAAGTGAAATACAACAGACATTGGAAATAGGTACTGGAGTTAACAGATAGGGACTTTAACTATGATTAATATGATAGGGAAAATGAAGTAGATGAAAAGATAGAAAAATTTAATGGCAAATTTAATTAATAAAAGAATTAAATAGACATTCTTGCACTGAAAAAAATATCTGAAATTAATAATTCATTGGATGGGTTTAACAATAAACTGAACATGGTAAAGGAGAGGATCAGTGAACAGAAAACAAATTTAAAAGAAAATACCAAAATAAAGAACAGAGAGAAAAGAGAATGAAAATAACAAAATAAATATGTGAAGCACAGTTAAGAGTCCTAATATAATGAAACCTAAGTCCCATGGAAAGAATGGGAAAATCAATATTTGAAGAGATAATAGCTGAGAATTTCCCTACATTAATGAGATGCATCAACACACTGGTTTAAGAAACACTTTGAACTCTAAGCAAGAACTACACAAAGATAACTGTATCTTACCATATCATATTAAATTTCTGAAAAAAATAAGACATTGAAGATAATCCAGATTTAAAACAACAACAACAAAAGTGCATTATCTTCAAAGGATTAAGAGTAAAGTGAACATTGACTTTTCAATGAAAATAATAAAAATCTGTTACACGTCATCTATATATAACATTGTGTGTTCACCACCCAGTGTCAGTTTTGCTTCCATCACCATATATTTGATCCCATTTATCCTCATTTACCATCCCTCTCCCCCTTGCCCTCTGGTAACCACTAAACTATTGTCTGTGTCTACAAGTTGTACATTTGAAACCTATGTAACTTTATTAACCATTGTCACTCCTATAAATTTTAATTGAAAAAAAAAGTCAAGAAATGGCATTTTTAAAATGTTTAAATAATTTTTTTTTAAAGTTCTCCCTCTCGGTCCGGCCGAGTGGCGCATTGGTTAAGCACTGGTTTTGGGATGCCAGTGGCCCCAGTTCGGATCCCACATGAGGGCCAGTGACACTGCCCTCTACAGCTAACAACAGCTCCACCTGGAGCTGGGCTGTGCGAGCCCCGGTGATGGTGTGGGCTGCAGCCCTTGCTGCAGTGGGCTGCCATAGGCTGCAGTGAGTGGCCCACAGCCAGCGTGAGCTGCCAATAGCCGCGATGAGCGACATCCAGAGGCCAGCGACCGATCTGCCTCATCCGGGAAGAGCGCAATGACGATACCAACAGTGAAGCAACATCCTCCGCAACTAAAACTGAAGAACAAGAAGACGGCAACTTGTCTGTTCCCCTTCCCCGATTCCCCAACGCTGTTCCCCTCCACCAATTCCCCAATAAAATCTTTAAAAAAAAAAAAGTTCTTCCTCTCATCTAGAATTCTATACCTAGCAAATATCTTTCCAAAATGAAGGAAATAGAAGGACATTTTATATTTCCTTCATTTTGGAGGAATATTTGGATACACATGATGTGTCACAATTCATTGACAACAGATCTGCAATTCAAGAAATAGCAAAGCTAGTTTTTCAAGTTGAAGGAAAACAATACTACATAGAAACTAGTATCACTGGAAAGAATTAGGAGCACTAAAAGGGTAATGATGCAACTAAACTAAAATAAAACAATTTAATATTTAAAATAGTAATGCTTTGAGGAGTTTATAATATACATGAATTAAAATACAAGACAAAAGCACAAAGAAGCAAAAGGTTAAATGTACTTAAATTCTTCTAAGGTGCTTTCATTTTGTGGAAATAGTTAAAGAACTAATTTAAGGTACACTATCTAATCTAAGGTACGCATATTGCAATCTCTAGGGTAACCATTAAAAGAATAATAAAACTGATACCTAAAGAGCTGATAGAGTAGAAAAATGGAATAATTATTCATACTTGATAGTTTTTCAATTTAAATAGATGAACAATGGAAATACTTCATTAGTTTAATTGAGTAATGTATAAAAGTTCCTTTCTCTAATAAAAGAATATTAAACTTTATAGTAAAATTGTATACCAAAATTTTAACCAAAACTATTTAATCCTTCTCAACAAATTCATTTAAAATTCTTTATTTTCTATTATAGCAAAGCGCTCACCCTAATAGGTTCATATACTTTTTTTTTTTTTTAAGGTTTTAATGGGGCATTGGGGGAGGGGAACAGCGTTGGGGAATCAAGGAAGGGGAACAGACAAGTTGCTGTCTTTTTGTTCTTCAGTCTAGTTGTGGAGGACGTTGCTTCACTGGCCCATGTTGGTATCGTCATTGCGCTCTTCCCGGATGAGGCAAATGGGTCGCCAGCATCTGGATGTCGTTCACCGCGGCTATTGGCAGCTCACGCTGGCTGCTGGCCACTCACGCTGGCTGCCGGCCACTCACTGTAGCCTATGGCTGCCCACTGCAGCAGGGGCTGCAGCCTACACTGTCACCAGGGCTCGCTCAGCCCAGCTCCAAGTGGAGCTGTTGTTAGCTGTAGAGGGCAGTGTCACTGGCTCTCATACGTGGGATCCAAACTGGGGCATCCCAAAACCAGTTCTTAACCAATGCGCCACTCGGCCGGCCCTAGGTTCATATACTTTTATTGTAATTAAACAGTACATTAAATGGGCATATTAAATTACATTGATATCCCTGAAAAAACATCAAATACAACTGTTTACACCCTTCTGTGAGAAGTCAACTACAATATCTTTATGAGGTATTGGCTCTCATTTTTTTGGTGAATTGATGATGTACCTGAAAAAATATAAGGAAGATGACAAGTTAATGATGTTTATCAGGATTGGGAGAAGCAAGGATGAATCTATTAACTGTAAATGATGATTTTAACCCCAATACTTAGTACTAATACGGAACCATAATCAATCAAGCTTGGAATAACTAAGGAAAACATAAAATATTAAGAAGCAATAGCATGATTCTGTGAAAAGTAAAAGCAAAATTAATGGCAAAATTTATTTCAGTGAATTGTGGTCATTAATTTAATACTTCACAATTTGATGTTTTAAGATCCAAGTTTACCAATCACTATAGTTTAAATATTGATCAAAATACAGTCCTCTGAAATAAGTGTTTTCATCCTAAGCTAAAGGTAGAGAAAAAATCTTACTTTTTGGGTCTAAATATGAGTCAGGGTGTGGGACTTCAACTCCAAACAACTCTGTCTAACTTTATTAAATATGTTTTTTAAAAGATTCTACAAATAGTCTCTCCAATATCAAAGGCAGTATAATCTTTCAATTCTGAACACAGTAGAGAATTACAACAAATTAATCAAGCAGGAAAAAGTCCACTTAAAAGTAGTCAAGTGAATTTGTTTTTGGGATTGGGATGGATAGAGAAATAAGCAGAGTTTTAAATTCATATAATGAAAATGAATACTAATAAGTTATAAGTCCTGAAAGCAGGTCATAGGATGTTGAAATGTCTACTTATCATTTAGAGAAGTTGGGCATGCAATGTAAAGTTGAGATAAACTACAGGGAGAAGTTTAATGCAAGTGCCAGTGATGGCACTAAGCCCATTTCATAATTCTCACAACATTATCAGCTATAGGTATTTATGCTACCTTATTTTCTAACTGGGAAATTGAGCACTAAAGAGATTTAATTATTTCTTTCAGTTTCCACAGCAAGTAAAAGCATATCTGGGTCCCAGCCCAGGCCTTCTGAGGTGTTCCTGCTATGCAACCATACCTGACATCAGCCATCTTCACTTGCCTGAAGTCAGGTTTTTTTCCCTAAATACTTTATAAAACAAGAAAACAATTTAAGGCTCATGCTAAGTGAAGCGAGCAGAGAATTATCAAACAGTTGTACTCTTGTACTCCAAAAATATCACTTACGTTCCTGCCTCCACCAATTCTGTTTCATGTCTGTGAGCAATGCATTCAGTCTTTCTTATTTAACACCAATGACCTTGTTTGCTTGTTTGTTTACTGAGCAAGTGGTGACTATGGCTTACTTTCTTAACCCAGGCTTTCAAGTGGCCATTGAGGGCAGGAATTGAGAGATCATGAGGCTAGTGTTCTTCATCTTCCTTATTATATCACCTGTCTTCTTTTCTCTACCATTAATTTGGCATCTCCACTTACTTTTTTCTAATTATAAGCACTTTGGTATACCTATTTTGATTTTCATATTATAGCATTTGATTTTATTAGAAGCAATGCCTTTCACTCACCAGGAAGCAGTAGCCTATCAGAATGGAAAACATTCATTTTATGTTTGTTCGTGCTTCCATCTTCTGAAGGGTTTCTGATAAACCATCAGGCTGAGATTCTTGTAGTAGCACTACACTGTTTCTCTGAACCAATGTTCCCCTTATGTCAGTGTAATTTATAAACTCAGGCTACTTCCAGTGTCTTTTCAGGTAATAAATGTTTTAAGAAAAGCATGGTAAATCTAGGATAGTGACTAATTCTGCATAAATATTCTCTCATGAACTTCTGTGTCATTTACAATTGTCATGTTCAGCATTCTTCATTTCAGGGCCAAGAAAATGAGATTGCTATTAGTCTGATTCACATTACATCATATATAGAGAGGCATACTTTCTACTTTTTACATAATTTATTTGCTTTTTAACTGATTTCCTGATGCTGTCACCTTCCTAGTTATATTTATTCACATTGGCGATGTAGCAGATGCTAGGACAGGAGAAGCCAGTCTCTGGCCTCTCACTCTGAGTCCCATTATAAATATTGGGAGGCACTATAAGCCAAAATGTGATCAAACCTTTGGGTTTAGTACACTATAACAACAAAATTATCAAGGCACTTATTTTTGGTAGAGTGCAATAGAAAATATTTTATTAGCTAGTAATTAGATAGTAATAAATGTTTTATTAAGAAACTTTTAAAGATTATAATAAAGGTAAATGATATTTAAGAATATATTTTATTTTATTTTATTGAAAACAACCCTAACTGAAAAGTTAATAGCATTTAAAACTTCAAGATAACAGACTGAACATACAAAATGTCTGCCCTCCCATAGGTGATATAGAGATATTAGAAATATATATTAAAATTAATAAATACATAGCCATGTCAAAAACTCTACAGAAGAAATTAAGAGGAATGCCTAACATTACAATTATAAGGCAGAAGGCAAAAATTAGGTAGTAAAGTCCAGGAGAATCATTTCATAGAAAATAGGTACACCATCAAAAATATTTAAGAAAAAATGTTATATAAAAGAGTGATCTCAAATTCTACAAAAGGAACATTTGACCTACCATTAAAAAGGTTACTAGAGGGCCAGCCGAGTGGCGCAGTGGTTAAGCGCTGGCTTGTGAAGCCAGCGACCCCGGTTCGGGTCCCACATATAAGGGCCAGTGACACTGACCTAAGGAAAAAAAAAAAAAAAAGGTTACCAGAAAATTATAAAAAAGACACTAAAGTAATCATTATAAATATCATTAGAGAGATAAAGAAGGACACATTTTAATGAAATAAAAACAAATAATCGTGAGAATAAATCTTTAGAGATTTTGAGAAAAAGGCTAGTGAATAAACACTCAAATAAATGGCATGAAAAGCAAAATAGACACTGTTGAAGAACTAATTACCAAAGTGGACATGTTTATGAGAAGCTTGCACAAATAAAGAATAAGAGAAATGAAGGATAGATGCTAAGTTTCTCAATCCATCTAAGAGGAGATATAAAAGGTTAAGATACAGAGAACACAGAAGAGACAAAATCTGAAGTAATAATCGACTACAATTACCTACAACTTACTGCTCAGATGAAACATTTAAAGATTCTGGGTAGGGCCGGCTGAGTGGCATAGTGGTTAAGTACTGGCTTGGGAAGCCAGCGGCCCCAGTTCGGGTCCCACATATGAGGGCCAGTGACACTGCCCTCAAAAAAAAAAAAAAAAAAAAAAATAGTCTGGGTATAGAACTATAATGAGACATTTAAAAGTGAAGGAACAAAAAATACCAGTCAAGTACTAACCAAAAGAAAGTTGATGTAATAATACCAATCTTAAAAAAAATAAAATGTAAAGTGAAAAATCTTTAAAAGCAATAAGAAGGACATCACTATTGATTAAAGATGATAAGCAATTATTAGATCATGCATAATCAATATGATTTTAATACATAAGAAAAAAGTTGATAGTAATACAAGAGCAAATTGGCAAATCTACCCTCATAGTAGAAAGTTTTAGACATTTTCTCTGAAACCAGGTGAACTCATGGAAGGAGCTCCTTTTAAAATTAGGATATAGAAGGGTTGGACAGAAAAACACTGGCAACATTCTGCACTCAACAAAGAAAAATTACATGCTATTTTTAAGTACATTTAGAGTATACAGAAAATTGATCATATTTTTGCCTTAATGGACATCCCAACAAATACAAAAACAAAAACCAACAAGTACTAACGTGCCAGATTCTCTGACCGTAATGGAAAACACCTGAAAATTAAGAACAAAAATTACCCAAGAAACTAAACAAATCACCCTTTTCTAATGTGGTAATTTTGAAGAAGAAATAACAATAGATAATTATTTAACATTTATAAAACAGAAAAATGAAAACAAACATTGACTAAATATGAAAAACCAGTCCATTCCAACCCAAACAACTCAAAAAGGGAAATATTTAGTCTTCCTTCATTTTCTCAACATCTCCATTTACTATAAGTCATTATCTGTCCACACCTCAAGGAGCTCATCACAGAAAGTATTAGGGCTGCTTCTGCATGCACTTGACTGCATTTAAACCTTCAGTCATGAGGGATGGCAGCTTGGATACCCTATATGTGTTTAAACAACACTGTGTTCCACAGAAAACCATCATTTGTGCACATATGTATGTGCTATGCAGCCTCCCTCAATCAGCCATGCTGGAGCTTCAGAGGAGAGAAACTGTAGGAAACACCCTGTGTTTATTTCCTAGGGCTGCTGTAACAAATGACCACAAACTGGGTAGCTTTATGCAACAGAAATTTATTCTCTCATCATTCTGGATGCCAGCAGTCTGAAATCAAGGTATCAGCAACGCTACTTTCCTGCTGAAGACTCTAGGGGGCAATTCCCCCTTTCCCTTCCTGCTTCTGTTATCTCTAGGTGTTCCACAGCTTGTGGCTGCATCATTCCAGCCTGCCTCCATCTTTACATAGCTTTCTCTTGTCTCTGTGTCTCTCCTCTATGTGTTTCTTGTAAAGATACTTGTCATTGAATATAAGGCCCTCCCAGATAGTCCAGGATGATGTCATCTCCAGATATTTAATTACATCTGCAAGAATCTTTTTCCAAATAAGGTGAAGTCCCTAGGTTCCTGTGGTTAGGACATGGGCGTATCTTTCTGAGGGTTATCATTCAACCGACTCCACATCTCTAGATGACTCTCATTATTAGCATCCTTCTCTTATTCTTCTGTTTTCAAGGCCCACCCACACTCATATTTGTTGAATTTAAAACACACACACACACACACACACACACACACACACACACAAACACACACTGAATAAACCCCATAATACAAAGCTAAATTGAGACAATATGTCGCTGTCACATCCAGCCAACTGCCCTAATAGAGTGCCAGTCTGGTTCATTGGTTCATAGTCACACATCACATGGTACACAGGCCCTTAATTATTGTAAAATCTCTGGCCCATCTGATTCAGAAACATTGTCGCTCTCTAATTTCCAACAAAAGAACCCAAGTGGTAAGTTTAGCTCATGAACTGTGAGCCAAATGAGAGTTTCCATTTAGTGGAGTCATTAGAAGGTGACGCATCATATCTTTTCACCAGATTAAAATAGAATTTTCAGGAAATGCTTGCATAGTAGCTTCGATCCAATTCTCACTTTGAGAAGATAAGTATTTCTAGTCATTTCTCCCAGCACTGCCCATCACTCATGCAAAAACAGGGAGGACTAGCTAAGAGTGTTATTCTGTTCCTCTAAGATGCCCTTGAAAACAAACAAACAAACAAAAAGCCCAAAAAAACAGTATTTGTATCATTTTTTTGGTATAGTCACTTCCTAGTTTCTTTCCTTTTGGCAACCTTTTTTTTTTTTTTTCTTGTTTTGGCTTATCTCTGTTTAAACCATTTTTTCCGATGGTGACATTTAGGTGGTGTGTGGTAATGGTAATAGGGTGATGCCCTCAGGGTGCCCTCTGTGAGGCACCTAACTTGCACACTAGGGTGCTATAAGATTTAAAGATATACAAATAGCATGTTGCATTGCATATCCCCTTCAGCCAGGATCTATAAATATAACCCAGATTCCAATACCACAGGATTTGATAACAGGAAAGAGACATTCTAAGAAGGGGGAAGGTTAGAAAATTATGCTATAGCATCAACCTCACCCCTAAGAAACTTTCAAAAGAAGACCCCTCCTGCTTCCTTTCGTGCTCAGACCACCAGATAGTTCAAATCATCCCCTCATCGTTTCCCCCTTATTTTTGGCACTAAAGGTTTTAATTTCCTGTTTAAAGTTTCTATAAAACAGAATTTTGAGAATGATCCCCAATGTCATATATACAAGCAACATTTGCCTCCTCTTAGCCCATCACTGTGTAATTGTCCCTGTGAAACGGGTATCTTGATCCAAGTAACCAGAGGTGTGTGTTCCAAAATGAAATGCCTCATGGTGTTCCAATCCAATCTTTTAATAATAGCTGATCGCTATCAATTATCTATTCTCTACTTTTCTGGCCACTTAAAATTCGAACTCGTATTTGTAGCAATAGTGATATCACATTGAAATTACATCGAAGAGCTTATTTATTCTGGAAATATCTTTATTGCCCCTTTTCAGCTCTGTAGATATAAAACAATTTCACAGGGACATTCTGAAAAAGAGAGCATATTGTGATGCTCTTTGCCTTGGAAAAAGCATAGGATTAACAGTGGGTAATGGATAAAATAAGAAGGACCCCTTTTATTCTACATCTACTGGTATGTGCATATTTACTTATGGTGACTTTCTAAGAGTATGATCAAAACCTGTTCGTTCTGAGGTTCAATACTTTAGAACATTTCTAAAGGAAGATTACAAAAAGGACCAGAGCTCTTCCCCACTCCCTGAGGAGACTTACCATAAAAGAAAGGTGACTCTGCCTGGTCCTCCTGATGAGATCTAGGGTATGGGCTTTTATAAATTAGAGCTTCTCTCTATAAACACTGAATCATTTCAGAACTTTTTCCAATGAAGCCATTCTGTATAAGCCTGATGGTAAATGTAAGTGTGGTGTATATGGCAGGGGAGCACAGGCCCACCTAGTGTGACATGACTGTCACACTGAGAAGAGAGGTAATGTCCCCCAGTGAACTAGGAGAACCAAAGCTCACAGTATTTACCAGATTTTCTCCAAACACCACAACATTTAGTTTTCATTTTTGTGTGTATATGTACATGCATTGATATGTCCCGTGAAGCTAAAGAATTATATATCTCACACTTTGTGTGTTATAATCAAAAAACTAGAAAAGGAGAGGGGATTTATCTGCAGAGGGTGCAGGCTGGAGAGTTGTTAAAAAAAAAAAATGAATACATGGAAGGAAACCAAATTATAGAAGACCTTTAAAAGAGGAAAGGAAGATTCAGATTGATGAAGTGGGGAACTGAAGGCAGCAGAGATTGTGAAGGTGTATAAGATACAGTTAGAGTGTCTTTAGAGAGTTTCATTTATTTGGTGGTGCTATTAAGAGTCTTTAGAAGGAGGATCAGTTACTTAATTTTACGACATGAATGTCCTCCTCTATGAAAACCGATCTGATACCTCATATTTCGTAAGGTTTTGATGAAGATTAAGCGAATTAATATATTTAGAGCACATATATATGAAGTGCTTAATTAATATTGTCATCATCAATGGCAACCAATCTCTCCACCAACTTCACCCTCATTATCATCTTTTTTCTCTTTCCAAAAAAAAGCACATATAAAAGCAAAAGATGCCTGACAATGAAAAACATTATCTGACTTTTAAAAAAAAGTTTCACAGGTGATGATACCAATTCCCATATTGGGAGGAGTTGACTAGGACAACATGCAAGCTCTAATTTTGTTTGAAGCAGGTGACTTTCACATAGAGCCATATGCAAATATAAGCATTAAAATACAATCTGAAGTTAAATCATTTTTGATTATTATTATAAGGCATGCTATCTATACCCCTTTCTCTGACCATGTCCTGCTGTGTAAACTTTATTTTTATTTTATATTGTAGAGTTTTTTGAAAATCTATTTTAGTCACTGTTTATTAATATATCCTTTTAATACCTACTTCCTCCTGTGCTTTTTGCATTCAAATTAAAAACTTATCCGTTAACTGAGAATACAAAAGAAAACACTTGAGAATTAGTCTTAAAAGAAAATCTGAAGGGACATGGAATTTTAGTTGTGTAAAATCAAAATAATATTCAGATACTCAGCTGGGACACCTCATGAGAGAAAGAGTGTGTGTGTGTGTGTGTGTGTGTGTGTGTGTGTGTGTTTGCGCATGCACGCACCATACTAATTCTTGATTTCCTAAGTTATACAAGTGTTACTTTGACATAAAGTAGTTCAAATGTTTAAAAAAATTGTTTAAGAAAAAATTTATTAAATATTGCTTGTCTTTATAGCAGGAGTTTCAGAGATATCCCCCTCTTCTTCTAAATATCCACCTATGTGCAGTAATAAAATTATTCTCCCTCAATGGTATTTAAATTCTTTACACAAAATAAATTAATAATTTTGCTTTTATAACTCCTTAGTATAAATTAACTGAAATCCAAATACATTAGCACATTTTAGATGATTCTGTATTAATTGCATAGCATAAATATAACAGAATAATGCATTATCGGGGATCAGAAATCAGCCCCATCAGCCAATACCATTCTTCAGTCAAGCTCAACAGACCTTATTACCTGGATTTGGCTGTGTACCCTAAGGCATATTACGAATTACATGAGAAGATGATTGAATAGGATAAAAACCTATCTCCATTAAGAAAAAAATTGAGATTTTGGATTTGACTGCCTGTCCATTAGTGACATAAAGTGCTGACAAGCAGAACAAACAGTGAACAATATAATGTCAAGGCCTCTAGTGAAATGAAGTTTCCTAACTTCACTAGGGTTGATGGATGGGTAATAATGACATTTTCAAGTGTAGGAATATACTCTATTAGGGGCATCATAGAATTTTTCTGCACAAGGTAGTTATTACAGCTTGGTTACTCTGAAAAGATGACTTTATAGAGTAAGAAAACAGTCATGGGCTTATAAATGTTTAATCAGGTTAATATTTTATTGCTCTTTACCATGCCAGAAAACATCACTTATTTGTAGTGTAATAGTTTAGAGTAGAATTCTCTTAGACAGTGAAAAGACAGTGGAGAATTCTACAACATCAAATACTCAAATGTTTGACATTAACAATGTTGTAAATCTGACACGAACAATTTATCAATTTACATGGAAACTTTGCAAAAAGGCATTACTGAGGGTGTTATCTGAATAGCAAATAATCCTTTAGATCTTTGCAAAATGCAACCTACCATATTCCTTATAGATTAAATCACAAACACAACTATTATCTTTCAAACAGTCAACTGCAAAGGAACTGTGTGTCACTAATTTATGTCTTATCCTCAAAAAAGCTGTTTTCAGTAACATAAGAAATAAAATTGAATGATTTTTGTAGCAACATGTTCACATTTATACCATTTAATCTTCAAGCATAAACCAGAGAATCCTGTTCTTTTAGAAAAAGGAAGTCTTGCTAGAATCATAACTCACTTAAGGGTACACAGAATCATAACTTAAAAATATATATATACATATATTTTTTGTTTGTTTGTTTGTTTGTTTGTTTTTCAGAAAGCGGAGAATGCCTATGTTTGAATGTTACTTGGCTATTCAGAACTTCCTAGAATTTCCAGGAACCATAAAAACACTTTAACTACATATGAATGATAAAAATCATTTAATAGGGATTTTTCATTACAGCTCTAAATTTAAAAAGTTGTGATTACTGTACTCTATATTTTCAGCAGATGATATTATGCAAATCACCACATATTATAGAAAGTAATTAATCCAGTTAAGTTTTATTGTCAAGCAATAACATTTTCTAGTATATAAGTTTGTATTTTTAAATTTATTTTAAAAATTGATTTGTTTAACTTTAAAATAATATTATTTCAGGTGTTTACCTGAAGAGAGAATGTTCAACCATTTAGTTTATTCTTAAGATAAAGGAAGAGTAAAGATCATTCAAGAACTTTAAAATTCTTTTTTTCCTTCTATTTCTTTTTCTTCTTTTCTGTCTGCCTGCCTTTCTTCATCCATGCATTCCTTCATCCATCCCTCCCTATTTCCATCCCTCCCTTGCTCCTTTCCTTCCTTCCTTCCTTCCTTCCTTCCTTCCTTCCTTCCTTCCTTCCTTCCTTCCTTCCTTCCTGCCTGCCTGCCTTCCTGCCTTCCTGCCTTCCTGCCTTCCTGCCTTCCTGGCTTCCTGCCTTCCTGCCTTCCTGCCTTCCTTCCATCTTTCATTCTCCCTTTCTGTTATAAGTACAAAGTTCATTAGATAATGCCCTTAATGATCGCACTATATTTGTAATGAGAGGGGAAAAAACTACCAGTGTACCTTTGAGTTTTATTTGCATTATTCTGTTCTGTGTTTATGAAAGGCAGCTTCATATTGTATAGCTTCATATTAAAGTTTGGGATCATCTGCAATTTAAATTGATGTATTATCTTGATCAAATGGTTCTGTATGACTCTGGTATCTATTTTCCTATATTACTAAACATGCCAAATAAGCAACATTTCTCAGCATGAGCTACATTCTCAGGAGGAATCAGGAGGAATTCAGGGCTAGAATTGCCTAGAGTATTGCAGGCAAGCGTTCACTGAGAGGGAAATGGAGCAAAAACAGCTCTATTTCCTACATAAATTAATTGACTTAAGATACAAGAGTTAAAAAAAAAAAGGGAAATTTTGTTTACTACCCACTATTTAACTCTATCTTGAAGAGTAGGTTTAAAATGGGGGCAAGTGTCTGAGTTTCCATCATAGCTGACCTTGTTATGACCTCTACCCAGAGCAGTGTTAACTGCTCTGAGATACACACCTGGTTTCTCCCCACTCAGGAAACTACATATTTTACATTTACTGCTGAAACTTCTAACTCTAATTCTTTAAAAGGATCCCTGGACTAACTTCTTAGTGATAGCTGTAGAGGTACTTCTATAGAAAGAGCAATTTGGACCTAGAGTTACTGTTTGATGTGACATGAAAATCACAAGGCATATACCGTGGGGAAATCGATCTTCTAAAAATTCTGCTGGTATTGACCACATGTCTGCTGATGTCTCTAACACTGTCAGCTGCTTTTATATGTCAACTATGAAATACCTTCAAACATGTCAAACTACCTCACAGCAGGCATAGGTTGAAATTGCAGAGAATTGCATGGTACTTGTGAAAATCTCTCCCTTGTGAAAAGCTGGATGCAAAATGCAATGTTCCAGAATATATATATATATATATATATATATATATATATATATATATATCACATACATATCTATGCAGACATATATGTATATACATATGTGTATAATACTTCAGTATTCCTCATTCAAACATTACATCACTAGGACAATAAATTATCTTTTGAATTATTTATTTCTTTTTTTCATGTATAGTTGACATTCACTATGATTTTATATTAGTTTCACATGTACAGCATAGTGGTTAGACATTTATATAATTTATGCAGTCATCCTCCTGACTAGTCTATGCCGGAGGCCGACAGCATCCCGGCGTCTGACAAGGCCACATTGAAATAAAGATCCACGCTCAGCACTGGATGTCTGGGATGCTGCCTTATGATTGGTCATGTAATATCTCCTGTCTCTATGAACCCATGTGCCTTTCCTCCTATAGGAGACAATATACTCACTGCATTTGTGACAAGTTCCTGGGGTACCCTGATGATAGCTGGCTGTGTAAGTCAACGACGGGTCAAGATTTCCTAAAGAAAAGAAAACTCCCTAAAACAGGCTACAGCCCAAGGGGACCCCTGAGCTGAGATATTGGGGACTCAAGCCCCTTGGCCTATGCAGCTGTGAAAGGTTTCCTTGGAGATCAGGAGACCAAGGTCTCTCGGCCATGAGAGTTCCTGATAAGAGACAACGTACTGACCATGAGGTATGTTAATTAACAGCCTTGTTTTAACTCTGCTTTGTACATTGCTGTAGCAACAAAAACTGAAGCTTTGACTGAGAAACAGATGTTCCCCTCTATTGTAATAATATGCAGCTCTTTGTAGGATAGGAAAAGTTTGAGACTCCTTTTGCTACTAAGTTCAGGTATATTCCCTGTAAGGAAGTCAGAGTAACCACTCTTTAGACATAAATTTAGACATAAGTAAAGTCTTTGAGCGGTGTGTGGGGGGGGGCGCAGGGGGCACGGTGTGTCCTGAAAAGATACAATTACAAAAAGTTAAAAGCTCTGAGAAAGAGAAAAACATCCTGATCATGTGAAACATAACTTGCATTTGAGGTAGTGGTCAGAAGCCCCTATAAAAGGGGCCAGGCTTTAATAAAAAAGTGTGTGTGACGCTCCTGTGAACTTCTTTCCGGTGTCTCCCTCCTTCTTTCTCCTCGCCAACGATGTCCCACCCGAGGGAACCCCTGATTCTTGAGGGGCCTGGCTCCCCACAAGTCTAGTGCCCACCTGGCACTATACACAGCTGCTACAACATTATTGACTATATTCTCTATGCTGTACTTTACATCCTTGTGATTATTTTGTAACTATTAATTGGTGTTTCTATCTTGATTATCACTGTTTTCTGCATGCAAACAGGATACGTGAAAATGAGAGGGATGATACGATTCCACATTCATCAAAATAAACCCTTATATCAGTCGAAACTCTTAAGATTCATTTAAAGAAAGAAAATTCAAACTTGCTCAGTATGCCGAATGAAAATAACAGCTCACATAATTAAAATGCCTGAGAATGGATATCTGGCTTCAGGATTAGCTAGCTCAAGGTGTTCATTTGTTATCCCTTCCCATTCCCTCCTTTTTTCGAATTTCTCCCAAGACCCACATAGTTTTTTTATTCAATGTTTTAGAGTCAGTTATAGTTGTTTAGTATTTCTGATGCTAAGATTTTCATGTTTTCTCATGTAAAACATCCCTGTAGTTCAAAAGTAGATAGTATGTAAAATTTACTCAGATAACTGACACTTGCATCACGATAATCTTTACCCACATTCAATGTACCATCCCTTTTTATCACCATCTTAATGTTACCCATTTTCTGTAGGTTTTAAAATTTATTTGCCTAAAACTGCATAAAGTTGCCTTTGGTGATTTTAGTTGCTCTATTTCAAACATCATCTCCTTTAACTATCATTTTTTGTATTCTCCTATTTTTATTGATTAGTTTAATTAAGTAGTGTGCCTTATTTTGCTTACTTTTTCAAAGAATTATAAATTTTTTATTTATGTATTAGTTGTGTTGTTTCTATGTTTTCAACCCCCTTGACTTCAGATTTTAAATCCTTACTTCTGCTTACTTGCTTTTTTCCTAACTTTTTGAATTATATGTTTAATCTCTTTATTTCAGTCTTTTGTCTTTATTAATATAATTACTTAAATTTATACATTTCTTATGCTTTAGCTGTCCCATTAATTTTTTTGTATATAAATAAGGAGTGCATGATAATCACTTTCTAGAAATTTTGTGTTTAGTTTGCATTTGCTCTTGACTCAAGAAATACTTAATAGACATTAGTTTTTTTAATTGCCAGATGAAAGTATATTTTTATTTTATTTTGTTATTAATTTTTAGTTTTTATTGCATTGCCATGAGAATGTTGTTTGTGTTGTTTTTATATCACAGAAGTTTCCTTTGTATCATGGCATAGACATAAGATATAAAATAGATTGATTTTCACAAATATTCCATAAGGACATAAAAGAAGGTATTTTCATTCATATACATACAATGATATACATGAGCACTTGAAATTTGGAAGAAGTATATTCATGTATATTTATTGCCCTATAGTAGTAGTATAAGTAGTAGTATATATATGTTCATAAAAATCTTCCTCACTGATTATGCTATTTAGGTCTTTTATACTCTCACTTTTATTTACTTTTATTTTCTATGAAATTTATTGGGGTGACATTGATTAATAAAATTACATAGGATTCAAGTGTGCAATTCTATAATACATTATATATATATATATATATATATATATATATATATATATATATTGCCTTGTGTGTTTACCATCCGTAGTCAAATCTCCTTCTGTCACCGTATATTTCACCCCCTTTACCCTCTTCTATTTCCAATTACTTTATACACTTGTTTTATCTTAGATTAAGAGAAATAAATCAAAGTTGTCTTATTTAGTTTTTATTTTTCCTTGCCTCCCCTCTAGTTTTATTTATCAAGGTGACCTTTGTGTTATTTCATACATAGATTTATAAATTACATATAGTCATTGTGAAATGTAGCCCTGTTTTGCATTATAATGAATCCTTAATCTTGTTTATGGCTCTTTGAGCTGAACTCTGCCTTGTCAGAAGTCAAGATCAACCTCTGGTTTTATTTTCTTTCATTGTCAGGTGACTGACTCATTTCTTTATTTTTAGGCTTTTGAAATCACTTCTAGCTATATTAATTGTATATGGCATACAACCGTGTATTGCTTTTTGTCACAATCTGAAATCCTCCTCTTAGGTGTGTCATGCCAATTATATGTATTTATATAATACCTACATGCTTGACTTCAAGTTTTTGTTTGTTTGTTTGTTTGTTTTGTAAATGTGTGTTTGGTTCTGTTTGAACTTTTTCTGGTATTTAGGAAGCTTAATATTTTTTGTTGTAGTGGTTACCTTTATGCTAATTTTTTGCATAGTGCTTGTAAACCTCCTTATTTAGGCTTCTACTTGCTTTCTAAGTTTTAAGTATTTCAATTTTTTATCTCAGTGATAATCAAATATAGCTAATTCTGCTTTCCCCTTCTCTACCTTCTATTTTCCTTTATGCTGAAATATTTCTATGATGTTGGATTATTCAAAAAGTGTTACTCTATTTAATGCTTACCATCAGCTTTTCCCTGCAGTTGCTTTCATCATCTCTTGGATAAATGAAGTTCATCCTCTAATGTCCTGCTAAGCCCTGCACATTTTGACATTTTGTTTTGAGTTTGCGCATGTATGGAGGGGGTGGGAAGGATAGATATAGGTATGGGCATCGGTATAGATATAGACATAGATGTAGACATAGATATAGACATAAATATAGATATAGATATATAGCTATATAGCCACTGCTAGATTTATGACAGTGTATACTCCCACTAGCCACTGCTTTATTTCACTGGTTCTCAAATTTGTCCCTGATTTGACATTCAGATCAGGTGTTTCCCCCAGGAAAAACATGAATGAAAAGTTTTTTGTGTTCTACCATCACTCAGATTTCTGCTGCAAACTTCCTGTGTTCATTTTTATTTTCCTAAGTTTCAGGTTCTTCTAACCTATAAAACTCCCAACTTCAATATGAAGGTAACCTGTTGCAAAGACTTTCTTTAACCATAAAATAATATGACAAAAATTTTAAATAATACAAGAAGAAAATGGAAAACACTAAAACTGCAATCATTTAAATTCAAATTTTATAAGTATGGCTATTTTGCAATATAATATGTTATACTTTCAACAATAATTCATATCCAAAGTATTCTCAGTGTTTCTGATACCATCTGTTTACCTCAGGGAAGAAAAATCCACATTTTCTTGGCTTAAATGTGTAGTATGCTGATTTAAAATGTGTGTCACAATGTCAACACTACAACATCCCAATTTATATTTACAGATGTTTTGCACCTACTCGTCCTAAAATAAGTGTTAAGGGAGAAAAACCAAAACTTAACAAAAATAATGTCAGTGCTTTTCAATATAGCCATAAGTCAGAATGATTTCAGTTCCTTAAGCTTTCAAGTTGTAGCTGAATTTTCTGTGACACTTATTATTATCTTCAGGTAGTTAAAAAATCTCATATCTATGAGTAAATCTCAGGATAAATAAGGAAATAACAAAATATTCCTGAAATCAATGACATTTTATGAAATGCATTGTGATTCTTTTGAAGTAAAGAATAGCCATTTCTGTCAATGTAGGAAGCTAGAAACCACCCCTTTCCTGTTAAAATTTACGCTTAATTCTCTGACATGGATATTGAGGAGAAATATATGTGTAGAGAGTGTGTTTTCCTTATTTTTGGCACCATGAAGCTAGTAGAAAACAATCTTCTGTGACCTGATGATGTATATCAACTTGCCTGAGATTATTTTGGAATTGGAAAAGGTAAATGAACAAGAGTGTGCATTGTGTAGTTAAGTAAAAAGATGTTTGATGCATATATTGTGTATTAATAAATAATGAAACATAGTATCACTAGAAAACAAATATTTTCAGAAGAAAATCTTTGTATTTTCTTTGAAAACTAGTATTATAAGCCAAATTAATCACATACAATTTTCCTTTACTCTACTTCTTCCTCAAATCCTAGTTATTGTTTAGAAAATAGAGTAGCCTTTTTATAACTAACATAGATATCTGGAGAAATTACACCAAGGGACCACAAAATAAGATTACTTCAGCTATATAAAATGACAATAACTAATACTTGAAACATGTCACTTTCATTTCATATACAGGGACAATTTTCCAGGGTCAAAAACTATATAATTAAAATATTTACAAAGACTTTCTCATGCCATTTCTTTTTCTTGAGCTCCTCCTCTAAACCTAATAAATAAAGCAAACAAAATATAAATACAGTTAAGATGATTAAATATACACATTTCTAATTTTTATTTTAACTTTGTAGAATTAATTGTCAGGAGATTGAATGCTGATAATCAAATTAGTGATCCAAGATAGAATAGGTAATATCATTTGTAGAGAATGGTAACACCAATAACAAAAATTTTAGACTGTAATAAAAATAAAAAGTATTTGAGGAAAGGACAGATTGCAATCCAGTTGACATATTCAGGTAGCAGCCTAAATTGTTCTCCAAAGGGAACAAAAACAGGCAGTTTATAAAGGGAAAAACCCAGAAGAGCTGTTCTCATTAAGGTCTTCCATGTAAATGAAGGATGTCTATTAGACTAAGTCACCTGGAATTGGTTAAACCCATCACATCAATGGAGGATGCTGGCTGCCCAAATGGATTGGTTTCTTTCAAAGTGAAGGATGCAAATGATCTAGTCAGTATGATGAGGAGGAAGTAAAGTCTATATATGTCCATGTAGCAATCATGGATCCAGGACATTTGTTTTTCTGCCTTGAGCTGAGTTTACCAACAGGTCAGCAATTTCACAGCTCCAAAAAGTGAGACAAGAGAATTGCCTAGGCCCTCCTTCCACAGTGGCCCCCCTGCTCAGCTTTAAGTGACTCTCTTAGCAATGCTTATTCCACTTTATTGTTTCCATTGTCAGGGAGGAAAAATTTTCCTTCTACCATTTTGAGTTCATAGCTGAGACCCCTGTAATAAACGACAGATTAACAAGAGAAAACAAACAGTTTTTAACATATGTATCTTATATATACATGGGATATAGGGAAAAATGAGTAATTCCTTGAGGTGGTTTAGAATTCAGGAATAAAAGCCATTTTGATACGGAAAAGGGAGGGAGGATGTAGACCTCTTAAGGGAGAATAACTGATTTTTAAGAAAGACCAATGGGCCTTAAGAAGAAAAGGTGACAGTTTGTGATAAAGTTTGTCTGGGTGTGGTGTTGACCTCTAGTGTCCTTTCCTGTGATAAGAGTCAATCTTCCTAGTTGATGAGAGGCGTAAGGTTGATAAGGTTGAGTTCATTTTGTAGGATCTGTCTTCACACAGATGAGTAGAGTTCAGAGAAAACCTCTTTTTGCATTTATTCTCAAGTACCCAGAATTCAAAATAATCAGTATGCCAAAGCAGCATATTTTAGGGTGGCATATTCTGCTACTCTTCACATTCTATGAACACACTGTATGTACGAGTATGATACATAAATCAAAATACTTGAATCTGACCCAGGTCAGCCCTTGCCATGATGCTTGACTATAGGCAAGACACCAACTCCTCTATGTCTCAGTTTCTTCATCCTTGTTTTAGGGTAATAATATTCCACATGTCATGGTAAAATTCAAATGGAATGGCAGTTCTGAAAGCAATTTAACAATTCAAAACCCTACACAGATGCTCAATCACATTTGTGGAACCTTTGATTTTCTTTTGCAGTAGGAACTAATAGATAACACTATCCAGCCCCAGGTCCTCTGTCTGTATTTTGTCCCCTCAGTATGTATATACAAAAAGATGTTTGGAAAAATGTTCACATACACATAAACTTAATTATCTCTGCATGGTGGGATTGGGTTTTTTTTTGTTATTGTTGTTCTTTGTATTTCCCTGTATAGCTGAGTAGTTTTATATGAAGCATAAATTATTTTTACAAATGATTTTTCTTAGGCCAAACTTAAGCACAATTACAGCACAAATAGAAAATCTCCAACATATTGTTAGGTCTATGACAAATTTTGATCACCATAAAATATTCTTATGGGCCGGCCGAGTGGCGCATTGGTTAAGCGCTGGTTTTGGGATGCCAGCGGCCCCGGTTCGGATCCCACATGAGGGCCAGTGACACCGCCCTCTACAGCTAACAACAGCTCCACCTGGAGCTGGGCTGTGCGAGCCCCGGTAATGGTGTGGGCTGCAGCCCCTGCTGCAGTGGGCTGCCATAGGCTACAGTGAGTGGCCCGCAGCCAGCGTGAGTGGCTGGCAGCCAAGCATGAGCTGCCAATAGCCGCGATGAGCGACATCCAGAGGCCAGCGACCGATCTGCCTCATCCGGGAAGAGCGCAATGACGATACCAACAGTGAAGCAACATCCTCCGCAACTAAACTGAAGAACAAGAAGACGGCAACTTGTCTGTTCCCCTTCCCTGATTCCCCAACGCTGTTCCCCTCCACTAAGTCCCCAATAAAATCTTTAAAAAAAAAAAAAAAAAAAAAAAAAATATTCTTATGTATCAAAAAATTAAATGTCCCAATACACAATTCGCATAAAGGATAAAAGTTATAAAATGCTTGCTTTTCTAGCAATCAGGTAAATGCAAATCTAAAAAGAATAGGTTTGTCATTGTAAACTGTTGAAAACCAAAGTCAAAATTAAGATCTTCTGATAGTGGGGAATAAGGGTGGGGGCACATTAACTGCAAATTAGCAACATTAGGAGTAACAGCTGGCTTCTAAACATATACAGTGAAAGCCATAAATTAAAAAAAAAAAAACTGATTCTAAAATTCATATGGAAATGAAAAGAGGCAACATTTCCCACAGGAATCTTAAAGAAAAAGAACAAAATTTAAAGATTTAGGCTCCCAAGCATTACAACTAATTTCAAAGTTATAGTAAAACAGTGCTGTACAAGAGCAAGGAAGGAAAAATAGGCTGATGAAAGAGAACAGAAAAAGCTTCACGTATACAATCAACTCAGTTTCTTTGTTTTTATTTGATTGTTTGTTTGGTTTTTACTAAGTGAGGCTATAATGCAGTAGGGAAAGGATAGAATTTTCTATAAATGGTACTGGACCAATTTTAAAATTTTAATCACCATCATATCACTCTATGTATTAAAAAAAAGTTTTAATCTATCCCACATAGCACACAAAAAAGTAAATTCCACATGGATTAAATATGATATGAACAATAGAACAATAAAGGTGTTAGAAGAAAACATAAAGAATATCTCCATGTACCAGAAGTAAGTTAAGATTTTTTAAGAAGGACAACATAGTGCCAACAGCAAAATGTAAAACAAAAATGATAATTTTGACTTCTCTAAAATTAAGGATATCTATTTATCAAAGGACAACAATGAGAGTAAAACAGCTAGCCCAAAATTTCGACAGATATTTGCAATGCATGTATCTGACACAAGACTCATATCTAGAATATACAAAAGATTCTTATAAATAAAACTAAAAAGGCAGGCATTCCAATAGAGAAATGGTTTTGAACAAATGCTTCATACAAAACAATATCCAAATGTCCAATAAACATATTGCAAAGAAGTTCAACTTCATTAGTTATAAGGATATCCATATTAAAACCACCTCACACCTACCAGAATGTCTATAATGAAATTAACAGTCAAAATTAAGTGTTTAGAAAGGATATGGGGCATATGGAGTTTTCCTACACTGCTTGGAGGATTTTGGGAAATTGTTAGTGATTGTCTGCTTTATCATATCATTCATATACCCTATCACCCAGGAATCCTACTCCAACACATATGCTTGGAATGTATACATATGCTTACCAAATGACATATATGAGAAAATTTATAACACCACAGTTCTCTACAGACCAAAATCTAGAAACAATACAAATATCCAGTAACAGTAGAGAAGATAAATAAATTAGAATATTTTCATGCAATGAAATTCTAGAGAGTACCAAGAATGAACTCATTATTATGACATGTAACAACATGAATCAATCTCATAAATGTAATGTTCAGTGAAATAAGCCAGGCACAAAACAGAACACACTATATGATTTCATTTCATATGATGTTAGGTTCAATAGCAATTGACACTAATGGACTTAGAAGTCAGAATAGCCAGTAGTTTGGGGGGAGCTGACTGTGAGGAGGTACAAAAGGACATTTGGGATGCTAGTAGTATTCTGTTTCTTGATCTGGATGATGCTTAACACAGGTGTGTTGATGTCATAAAACTCATGGAGCTGTAAACATGTGATTTGGCATATTTCAGTTTAAAAAAAGGAAAAACATTCAAAGGGATACAATTTTTCAGCTGTCAAGTTTATCTTGTGTTTTGTTTTGTTTTGTTTTCAGGACAATGTCTGTAGTTAGCAATGAAGCAGGAAATATTTTAAAAGTCATTTAATGTAATGGACAGTGATGTCGATTTTCTGGAAACAATTGGATGATATCTAGCAAAAGCTTAAAAAGTCGATACCCTTTTATCAAATAATACAATTCCCAGGACTTTCTCCTGGAGAAAAAGAGAAATGTAAATAGGCTTATGTCAAAGAATATTTTATCCAGTGTTATTTCGATATCTAGACATTAAAAACTAATTATTTAGGGATTACATAAATATACTGTGGTATGGATATTGATGGAATGCTCAAAGCCATATAAATTAATGCATTCAGATGACATTTTCTGACTACTACAATCATAATATTAGGATATCAAATGATAAACTGGTTATAAAGAAGTATATAAAGTGATTCAATTATACCATATAAGTATGTATTTATTACATACAAGGTAAACACTGTTTTTTCTGAGCAAGGAATTTATTTCCTATATTATTTTTCCTATATTCTTATATTTATTTATTCTAAAATAAAGATATAGTAGTTTTATAATGGGATAATCAACATATTTCAAAAGAAGTATTCTAATAACATCAAAACAGTTCTTAAAACAGGCATTTATAAGCATAATACTTAAACACATCATTTTTGCATCACTTATTTTTTTTCTATTTCAAAAGAATGTATGCCTTCAGCTTTTTAATCCATTTCCATACTGCTATAACATAAACTACTAAGCTTTTCCTTATTTTGTTTGCTATTCAAATTATTTCTAGTTTATTTTATAATTTCATATACTATAATGAACATCTTCTAGATATAGTTTTTTGGGTTTTTTGTTTTGTTTTGTTACTGTTAAATCAGTTCCATATTATAAATTCCCAGAAGTGGGAATCCCAGGTGAAAAAGCATAAATGGAATACCCAGCAAGATTTAATTTTTTTGAACAATATTTATTCACTACTTAGAACATGTTCAAGTCTCTTTTTGGTATACGGGCAATAAGAGTATCTGAGTGTTGTAATAAATAGTTCAGAGGATAACAGTGAGGGCTATGATAAAATCTGACCTTAAGCAGGTCAAATAGAATTGGTGGGGAAAAAAATCCCATGGGAAAAAGAAAAAAACATTCCTTGTGTGCCATCAGATTAAAGCCTGTTACCACAGCCATTTGGCTCATTGCTAGACCAAGCTTTAAATAACTATTGCTCTACCTCCATGGATTCCACCCATTTATTAGAAATGTTTCTCTGGTTGTTGGCTGAGACTTAATTCAGGCCAATGCTGCAGATGCTGTGCAAAGAAAACTATTATCTTTAAATCTTGGTAGGATGTGTCTGCCTTTTGTAGCACCAAATAGCAGTGCCTTTATTGTCACCATGTATCAAGTTTGTATCAAATTTGCTATTTGCTATTTTCATTGCCTCATCTATATCATTATATATACATCTCCCAGTTTCAATCCACAGGTTGAGCTCTTTCCTTTAGATTAGTTTTCCCCGAGTGTATTACTTTATGTTTTCTGGGCTGTGTCTAATTTGGTTATATTCTTTTATATCTCACACTAGCTGGTTTCACAATAAGGGTAACATAATTGTTTGAAATCTGATGCTATATTTTGTTTTGGAATAGTTCCCTGAACTCTAAATACCTGAGCATGAAAATAATTAAGGTGAAGTATTGAATATGATTGATTTTCTTGTACAAAATATTCAATATGCTCTTTAGATTTAGGGCACTAAAAAGGCTTCCTCTGGATATTAAAACCCATTTTATTGCTTATGGACACTCAGTAAATCCTACTGCGTACACATTTATTTTCATTGACAATAGCATAAATTTATTCTAGTCATGTTATCCAGGGCTCTTTGAAGTCAGAACTGGGTTGGAATTGTCTTAGTGACATTTGTGAATTTTGATGAATCAGCCATAAGGAATTAAAGGTAGACTAACATTTAATCAGTTTATATCACTGTAGAGGAAATCAGCGTTTTCAGGGCCCAGCTATGTAGCTTTGAGAAGGAGACAAATGTAAGTCCATCACCCAATTTGATGGACTTATGATACTGGGCTAATTTATCTATATTGCACAGGAATGAGTAAGTTAATTTTTTATATTGAAGCAGGTAGCTTATGTCTGTAAATTATAAAGCAATAACATGATATTTCATATCAACTTATGGTAAATACAAATGGCATATTTCTTATAACATAAAATTTTATCCAGTATTAATAAAATATCTATTCCTTAGAGATGTATTCTTGGTTTAAGACCAATAAAAGTATTTAATAGTGAAGATAGAATGGGACGTTGCAATCATGGTAATGAACACTGATGAGATAGATGGCTTCTCTGCCCTCTCCTTCCAGAAATGTCTGTATCTATACCCAGAATACATAGGTCCATTGCTATCTTTCATTTCCCCACCGAAGAAACTTCTGACCAGAGGAAAGGAAAAGGCAATTGTTAGGAAACGAGATCCTTGACCATAAAGAGAATTTTCACGGAGACACTGACCCTCTGCTTAAACCACTAAGCTGCATCCGTGTAAAGTATTTAACTTCAAGTTACAAATGAAATTGAGAACTGAACATCTCCTATAGTTTGATTTCCCTTCTGTTAACATATACAGATTAGAGTGTATTCATATATATATATATATATATATATATATATATATATATATAATTAAAATGTTTCTGTAGTCTATATTTCCATGACACTATAGATTGTTACAAGATTGATGTGTTTCCATACTAAGGGTTTTAATTACTGAAATAGAAAGAAAAAATATATAAGATAGTTTCACTCACAGTGTTGTTTCATAACAAGGAATATGAGGGGGAAAAAATCAACATTCACGTTTACAGAATGGATTTCAAAAAGTGTTGCTATAATTCTCTTATTTCAGTTAAAAAATCAAATCTTTATCAGATTCAATGTAACTGGTTTTTCTGATTGAGTATTTGGTGCCATAATAAATAGCTTGCATATTTAACTGAGAAGTTCTGCTAAGGGAGACAATATATTCACAGTTACTGCCTCATGTTTCATACTTGCATATGAAAACCTGGAATTGAAAATGGACAAAATTAATTCGGAAGAAGTCACTTGATCTATTATAAATAAATAGTCATGCTTCACAGAGTAACACATATCACACTTTCTGCAGCTGTACATTTTCGATTGTCATTTTGGGGCATGACCCTAAAATAACTACTAACTTTTAAATTTTGGAATAATGTTGCTGCTACTTTATCAAATATTTATTTTCTCAGTATTCTGTTTGCAGTGATATCAATATGCTCTTGCTGAAAGGCTGCTCACCTTCTACTTCACACCTCCAACCAGTGATTTACAACTGACCACGCTGGCAAGCTCCTTATATCTCCCCAGCATGGCCTGGGTCATGGCACTATTGGTTGGTATACTTTGTGACTGGCTGAGACAGCGATGTCTAATACTCCTCCCATTATCACCAGAGATCAGAATCAACTCTCTTTAGCCACTTGTGTTCAAGGGCATTTTATTTTATTAGTGAACACCTGACAACATTGTCCTTGAAAGGACAAGTTAGATAGATTGCATCTGGAAAGTATTGGAGAGAGACAGGTTAATGCTGGTTGTCTTTCAGATTTAATCATGTGTTAAAGTAAGCACTCTGTTCTTCACACGGGTTGCACATACTAAAAAAAGAGATGATGGTAAAGACTGAAAATATAAAATATCACAAAAATTTTGATATCCTTCTATAAAACTATTAATATTTTTTTAAATGAAAATTCTAGACAGATTCTAAAAAGGATGGGACACCTTGACAGTAAGTATAAATTGAGACTGCCCAGGGAAAATGAGACCTATGTTCACTCTATCAATGTCTGTGAAGTTTCTAGTTTAAGTAATTACTGATCTTCCTCTAAGACATGTTATACCTAATCCCATTTTTCTTTCCATTCCCCTGTCCCATTCACCCATTATCACTCGTTCCTGAACTCTTTTTCCCATATTCTATTTGCATGTATATCCCTAAAGATGATTCCCTCTTCCACACTTCTCCATTCTCCAAAACTATTACCCTGTGCTCTATGAAATTTAGTCAATCCTTAAACTCCGTTTATTTCACATTGTTGCCATGACATAAACCTGGTTGTCTCCCAGGAATACTATTTCTCTTGAAGTCTTCTCAAGTAATGACTTTTTTTTACCCCTACCTCCGTGTAGAGAATCTCAGGTGCTGCAGCTGCACATAAATGTCCTTTGCTTCTTGCAAACCATGTTTTCCAGCAACTTTCCTTAAAAACTCCAAATTTTCAAAGTTCACGCCAAGAAACTATATTACTTACTTTCCTTCCTTGTGGTCCTGTGTGTATCTCATTTCCTGATGACACAGTATTGTGTCAGCACAACTCCAGTAACCCTAAAGGGACCATGCATATTCTTTGACTCAGGTTTCCCAAACTACTTTGTTTAAAAATAGAGGAATGGAAAATTGGGATAAAGAATTTGGGGCTTTAATTTCTTTGAACTGTAATTGATAAGGACAAGAGCATTATGATTTCAGACTTTAATTTCTTTGACTTTAATGTTTTTGCATTTTAACTCATAAGAGAATTTAATTTCAAACTCGATTTTTTTTCTGAAATTGATTTTGAGAAATTATATTTGAATTCGAAGCAATCTACATTGTTGGCATTTTATTACCGGAGAGTCTTTATGCATTTGGAGTATCGTAATGTTGTCAGTTAATTTCATTTTAATATCTCTGTGAGGCTCGACTGGATCACATGGCTGGGTATAATTTATGATGAAACATATAACAGGAAATGGATTTTCAGCCTTGAGTAATTTAATTAACACTATTTTGGACCCATATTGGAGCATCTTGGGGCCCAATTCTATATTGCCTCAATATTATTGAACAAGAAATACTCAATATTAGGGAGGCACTTTATGCAGGTGGGAGAAGGACTCTCTCCACACTGTTGGTTTCCAACCTTTTAGGAGGGTGTACCTGTTATTTTTCTCAGACTTAATGGTAAAGTCCAAGCTGATAACAGAATACAAAGGTGAGAATGTTTGAGAATCCTTATTATTCTCTCCTAATGATTCTTTCTATAGATGGGGATGTCCATTGTCACAACAGCACTGGACTCTCCCTACACCTTCACATCACTAGCATTTGGTGAGTGCTATGCACTAGGGACTCTTCTAAGTGCTCTACAGTTAACCCATATGAACCCTGTGAGGTACACTGGATGGCAACAACTTATTGTGTGGATAACATGGAATGTTAGTATTTCCATACTATAATGAGACAATGAGATATAGGGGGGTTAAATAACTTGTCCAAGACTGCTAGTGACAGTTATGTTATCAAATCACATATCCAGTTCTCAGTCTTCACTATACTCAGCAAGAATTTTCATAAACAATTGAACACATCCTTTTTGGAACATATTTTCCTTTTGGTTTTTGTTACCACACCAACCACTGATTGCCCTGTTTTCCCTATGGCCAGCCCCTCTCAATCCCCTTTGGTGGGGTCTGTCACACTACTTGATCTGTTAATACTGGAATACAGTGGAGCCTTGTCATGAACTTGACTCTTGTGTATATCTACATTCTTTCTCTGAGAAATCTCATCTGAGACCATAACCTTATATTCCATCCAAATGCAAGTTACATAAATATTTATATCACTGGCCCTCATCTCTACCTTGAAAACCAGAAGTCTATATTTTATTCAAATATTTTATTGCAATTTCAGCATACATTTCTAAAAAGCTTTTCAAACATAAAATGTTCAAATAGAACTACTGAATCTCTACCTCACAATCCCATCATGCTCATATCAAAACAACCTAAGAGTCATCTGTGACTCCAACCTTTCCATCATGTAAATGCATGTAAAAGCACAGAATAGATACATATCAAAGTGACAAATGTTATTGCCTCTAGCATGTGTGTTGATAGGAAAAGATGGTAAGGTTACATGTGTGTATGTATATTTGTTTGTGATTTGCATGTAAGAGAAAGGGGTAAAATAGGGCTTTGACCTTTTTTCTCACTATGCCTCCTATTTGATTAAAAAATATATATATATATATATATATATATACATATATATATATATATATATATATATATATACATATATATATATATATATATATTACTTTATAATTCAAAATAATTTTAAAAACCCAAGAACTGATTTCTATGCCAACTATGAAATTACTAGTTTACATTTTTCTGTAACCCTCCTGTTTCACCCAAAGGAGACCAAATAATCTAAATTCTGTTATGACATCATTATAACATTATAGACTTAAAGTTAGTGTGGTTGAGTTGTGTAGCTCTGTATGTAATTACCAAAAGGCTAAATGACATTTTAAATAATGGATTAAAATCTTTCTATATTTTAACATATTTTATAATTTAGACACCAAAACTGCTAAAAATTTAGACTAACAATTTGGAATTAAAATATTTCTAGACTATAAGATAAAAGTTTTCTAATGTAAATTTTCTTTCAAATTTAGTAATCCATAATTTTACCACAGTGTGAAATATAAACAAGTTAAATTGATGTATTTGGGATCCAGAATGAATTACTTAATTCAAGTAAAATAATTAAGATAATTCATATTCAGCTATCATAGAAAATCACTTCATATTCAACATTTGACAATTCACTTATTGTGCTTTTTGGGAGGACTACCATCACGTTTTAAGTAATGTACATTAAAAGAAGCAGTAAGTGGACAATACTATTCCAGAAAACAAAATTGTGTATTAGCCATTAAATTCAATGAGACATATTTTACACAAAATTATCAGATTGAACTTTGAGCTGGATTGTTGCATAACAGAAATTTTCATCTTCTAATTTTATGTGAAAGAGGTGATAAAAAGAAAATGAAATGTACCGAAACATGATTTAATATTTTTCTTATAAGGTCCATCATACATTGTAGTGTTCATTTTCTGGGTTATGGTCTTAATTTTCTGCCTTTAGGAAAGTTTGAAAAAGATAGTTGTATTTGAATAATTACAGATAGGTTGACTATCCTAACAAGAAACTGGGTAGACTTTTATAATTTCGGTTCCATTGTTTAGGCCTCTGTAAAAGCTAAAAGGAAAACGCAAACGTTGACTGCTAAAGAAACACTGAGGCAAATATTACTTCACACTCTTTTTTTTAACCTCAGGGTAAATTGGAAACAATTTGCTAAAATAATTATATATATTATCGAGAAAACCCTAGCCAATATATTGCTGTTTAAAATAATTGTTATGAAAAGTATCAGAATCTTTAAATTAATATATGATATGCTTTATTATAATTTAAAGTTCTGCTAAATATACATTCTATCTCTCCTATTTTGTCAAAGTTCTAAGAAATGGAATCTCAGAAGTACCTTTTTTATTTTTTACTAATTATTATATAGCCATTCCCTTTTTTTTCACTGCAAAAATTTTCTATGGAATGATATATACTTATTAAACCTAGTTTCTCCATGCTCACTTTTAACTTCTGGTTTAAATTTAGGAAATCAGTGTGCTAATCAGTAAGTTACAGTGCATGTTATCAGCCTTCTTCTCTTAGATCTTGGTATAACTTTTGACCTCACCATCACTGCCTTATGAACACTCTCATTCCATCTCTTTGTGATTCTCTGATCATTAGTGCCTTCTCATACTTTTCTATCCATACTTTCTCTATCTGTTTTGTAGGCCACCTCTTTGCATTGTTGGAATTATTCTCTAAGGTTACCTTCTTGGTTTTCATATTAGCCACTCTAAACTCCAAAATATGAAAACCATGTAATATATTTAAAAGTGTTTATGAAAATGCCAATGGAAGATGTCAGATTGAGCACACATGTGTAGTCCTCCTCTACACAAGACATCATCAAAATATGATAATGGGAATAACCTCTAACAGGAAAATAACAGGCAATGACAATCAGAGATTTCAATAGATTTTTTTTGAAGATGTAGTATAGATGAACAGGTGATGACAGACGATAGAAAATGGGGTAAATAGAAATTAAGGATATGTAACCCAGCACCTGATATGGAGGTAGGCCATTTCTTTGGAATGAATCCTGGAATGACTCAGACTCCTACGAAGCAGTAGGAATGGTGCACCATGGAGAAGACCTGTGGAAGACAGGGCTCCACCAGGCAGCCAGGCCCCATTCCTCTCCTTGCCCAGGCCTGCGGAGAGATCAGTCTCCAACCGTTTCTTCTGTGGTAAAAACCCTAAGGGCTCTTTTCTAACATACTGATCAAAATGATGAGAGAAAAGTAAGGCTTTCAGGAGAGTTTCATTTATTTAACAGATATATTTATAGCATATCTGCTCTTTGTCAGTCCCTGATATGGTTGCCAGAAATACACTGTTGAACAACACAGACAGTTTCTTTCCTCATGAACTCGCATTCTAGTAGGAATGACCAAAAGGAAAAACAAACAAAAAAATATACAAACTAGTGTCAACTAATTATAAATGCTATGAAGAAAATTTAAGCAGCTTAAGGTAACGTGTGTGTGTGTGTGTGTGTGTGTGTGTGTGTGTGTGTGTGTGTGTGTGTGTGAGATTTAAGTAGTGTGATCAGGGTAAGCATGAAATAGAAAGGTGAAGATAGAACTTCTTCCTAGAGATAAAAAAGATAATTAGGGGCAAAAAAACCCTATAAAATAAAAATGGGACACCAGGAAAAAATATCAAAGAACAAAAATACTCCTAAAATTTAAAAATAAAATATTTAGAAAATAAGATAGAGCGGTATCCAAGAATGTGGAGCTAACACATAAGGATTCAGACAATATGAGATATGGTGGCCCATGTCAAGGTTGAATTGCAGTTTGAATTTATTCCAGAGCCTAGGTTCTTTGCCTCTTTTATATACTGATTAAAAATCGACATTTGTCCTTTCTTAAAATGAGCATGCTGATAACTTGGAGTGTTCTTCTGAGTTGAGAAATAATGCACATAAGGGATCTCAGATAGCAACTGAAACATTAGTTGTTTCATAAATGCTAGCAATTACTAATATATTTCTATGCTCAGTCTTTTAGAGCTACCATTAATTTTTATGCTGTCAACTTTCACCTCCTATGAGTCATCTCAAAATCTTTACTTCCATCCCTAATGTCTCCTAAATTCTGGTTCAAAATGTCCACCTGTCTCCTTCAAAGTTCCACTTCAATTTTTTTTTTTTTTTTGCTTTTAACCTGTTCTCACCATTGGGAAACGTAGTGTAATGAAATTAACCCTAAAATCAGAATCAGAAGATTGTATCAAAAAAATAGGATCTGGTTCAAATCTACTTTAGCATAAGTTGTGTAACCCTGGCATGCTATTCAGTTTCTTCCTTTTTAGTTATCTGAAAGGAAAAGTTAGAGATTTTAACTCAGTGAAGTCTAAAGTGCTTTCTTATCTAATTCTAGAAGCAGATTATGGATTTATGAATCATCTATACCCCTTCATGACTCTTTTGTCTTTTGACAAAAAAACAAAACAAACCAATTGAGCTTTAATTCTCATAATCATTTTTTTTTAATGAATTTCCTTCTATTCTTCCTTACTACTATTTTAGCTGTGTCTGTTATTGCTTAGTATCTGGGCAATTACAGCATCTCGAAGGCTGGCCTCCTTGTTTAGAGCCTCCATTCTATCCAATTAATACACAATGTTACCTACCTTCTTGGTTGTCCTAAAACATTCCTTTTATTTTACTCCCCTCCTCAAGTCTTGTGACTTACTATGACTTTTAGGAAGAGAACTCTTGTATTTGACATTCAAGGACAAATATGCCAGGTCTAATGTTTAGCACTTTTTCTCACAGTTCACCACTCCAAACAAGTTATCTGCCAACCTCAAACATGGCTTGTAATGTTTTGTTTTTTTACCTCCATGACTTTCCTGGAATTTGTGTTTTTTGTTTGTATTAAACTTCACTCCCCACACAATACCCTGAATTCCACCCATCTTTCAAAGTCCAGACAAAGTGCCTCCCCTTCTAAAGACTTCACAGATTGTTTTCTTTGAACTGCTTTAGAACTTATTTCAGTACAACTAATATATCATTTTTAACATATCACTCTGCTTTAGAATTATTTGCATATATATCTTAAAACGTCTATTTGATTTCAAGTTTTAGGATGAAATAAATCATTACTACAGCACCTAGAATGATGTCTGGCATGCTGAATGTCCTATAAATATATATATATATGACATGAATTAATGCATTTTCCCTTGGACTAAACAAATAGGGCTTCCTTTTTTCACTTTAAATGTTATCAAAAAGTATGTGATGAGGCCATTGACATTTTGCAGCACAGCTTTACCAATAAAACATTTTTTATTGAAAAACAGCAATAGTGTTGAGATGTGTTCACATTTATAAATCTCAATGTGCATGACAGAAAGAAAACAATGCTGTTCATAGATTCTTCCTCAGAAAATAAAACTAAATAAGAAGGTATTAGTCAACTATATCTGATGATATTTTTTTTTGAAAATAGTGAGCAATGAAATGATTACATAATTGGAATAGCACAAGGTAACACAACTGCATTCCCTTCAGCATTAAGTCAGATAATAAAAATTCTAGAGCACAATGTAGTAAATCCTCTGGAATAATCATATTAGGATAAACCTTTTGCCTGGAACTCTAGCACTGCATAGAATGCTACTATTGTCCATAAAAATGATATATAAATAGAATAGCCTTCATCTATAAAGATAAATTTACTTATATACCATCAATGAAATATATATGTATATATATATATATATATATATATATATATATATATATATATATATATATATTATGCTTGAGAGTAACTATATTCACTACTGAAATAATTGTTGTCTGGCTTCAGATGACACACATAAGTCAAACATATTTCCTGGTAGAGAGACCTGGGAACTAACAAGTACTATTTGCCACTTAAATATATATTTTTTTCACCAAGGTTGAAATAAACACATTTAATTATGCTTATTTGTTAAGCAACTCACACTGAGATAGAAGGTTGCTATCCTTTTTGTGGTATTCTCTTTTCTCAATCACAATTCCTCCTACACATTCATGAAAATCACTAGTTAATATATTCTTATGCCATGGGATTCCCATGCTATTAGAGCATAATTGTTACTTACTGATGAAACTGGTTCCCTTACGGATGACCATCCCTGAAATATTTGAAAAAGCTATTGAGAAATGAATATAATGAAATAAAAAATTAGGGCTAAAATATTTTAGAATATTGTAAGATATATTGGCAGATTATATGTGTGATATGTAAACCTAAAGTAATAAAAAAAAAAATATATATATATATATAAAAAATCGAGAATATTTCATATAAACAGAAGAGAAGGAAATGACATTGGCTCATAATTAAATAAAAAATGTGATATTTCAAATTCTTAGACATTGCTGTAATGTTCCTGGCATGCAGGACCACAAATAATGAACATTTTCTTGACAAATGAGTTTCTTGAATATGCAGAAGTGATTTTTCCTATTGACCAAATTGACCTTGTTTTATGTCTCCCATGCTACCTATACACTGATCTACATACATTGTTCTAAAAGTGACACATCAAGAAATTTCAGAATCCGATGAATCATCATGGATTTCTAATGGAAACATACTTAGCTGGTATTTACTATTTTCACATGAAAGTCAATTTTTCACATACAAGCTATATATAACTTTAAATTCAGAACCAAAGTCTTCAGAAAACTGCATCATGTATGTGTGTACGTGTGTGTGTGTGTGTGTGTGTGTGTGTCTGTGTAGATGAGGTCTGAAAATTAGGTTCACGAACTTGTTGCAATGATGTTGCTAACCTCTTTTGATATGAGGGTGATTATTCTTTATGAATTTGTACCACCTGGACAAACAGTTAACCAAGTTTACTGTTTGGAAGTGCTGAAAAGACTGCATGAAAAAGTTAGATGACCTCAACTTTTTGCCAGTTAATGGCTTTTACATCACGGTAATACATCAGCTCACATGGCACTGTCTGTGAGGAAGTTTTTAGCCAGTAAACAAATAACTGTATTGGAACACCCTCCCTACTCACCTGATCTGGACCCCAATGACTTTTTTCTTTACCCAAAGATAAAGGAAATATTGAAAGAAAACATTTTGATGACATTTAGGACATCAAAATATGATGAAATAATGATGAAAGCTCTGATGGCCATTGCTTTGAAGGGTGAACTAGGCACTAGTTTCAGTGTATAGCTTCCCAAAGGGAGTGACCATAATGATATTCGAAGGTGACCATAGTGATATTCTTCAATGAGATATGTAGCACTTTATCTAAGATGAGTTCGCAAACTTAATTGTCCAAACTCATATATCTCTGTCCTTATGTCATGGTTACTTAAGAAGATGTTTCTTATTTTGTAATCCATATTTATTTTATTAAGAATCCATTCTTACCTGAACCCACTGGTTAAAACAACATAATTCTAAACATGGTTGTGTCTGAAGATTAGATTGGACTAAAAAAGAGCAAGAGAAACCTTGAGATTAATTTAAGTCATTTATTCTAGAAGACTGTTAGTATTGTATCATTGTACAAGCTTCCACCCCACCCTTTATAGTGACCTTAGTTAAAGTGCTAGTGTATAAGCTATGGAGGAAAGAGTAAATCTTCTCCAGATATAGGCACATTGTATAGCATAAGGATGCCTCAGAAAACACACTTGCTCCCTCTCTCACACGCAAGACTTGTGGCATTCCAGAATGCCTGGGTCAGATAAAAGGGACAGAAGATGCTCATATGTCAGTGGGAGGAGAGAATCATTCCCCATCATGTTTACTAATAACAACCAAAGTTTGTACATTCGTCATGTGTGAAATCCAGTCAATCTTATAACTGCTAACTGACAATTGGAGGACTGAGCCACAGGTAGATCTGAATTATCTTCAAAGTTTCATATTATTTGACTATGAGAACAATAAAATTATAGTTTGTTTGTTTGTTTGTTTTTTCTGGTCGCTGACTGTAAAACTATCATTATTTGTGGAATAGGGTAGAGAAAAATGTGTAACCCAATTAACATTTTTTTAAAGCTAAAGAATATGTTAAAGCTATGCTCATATCATAAAAGTCCTGAGTTTCAGTTTACCCATAACTAATATCTATCTATGAATCTATCCTCTATCCACCCATCCATCGAAGAGCTTACACAAAGGTAGCATTATGGAGATATACGTGACATTCAGAATTCCATTACAGACTGGACCTGTAGTCCTAAAGAAACCATGTTCTCCTTGCAATGAGTAAAAAGGGATGACTAGAATTACGCTCAGAGAGATTTCCTTTGACATTCAGCTCCAAGCTTTCTATCTGCTTCTCTAATCTGTATTAATATTAATATAATAACCCTACCTGACCTAGAGCTGCAGGCGTTCTAAGTGAATCTGCATTTCCTTTGCACAATAACACCAATTTTAGAGATGTGAAATTAGCAGCAGTTACAGGGAAAAGGAGATCTGCCACTCCTCACCACACTCTCTGAGCTCTTCTAACTGAAGTAAGAAAAGGAGTTAGGAGAATGGGATAATCCTGGGTCCTTCCTGAGAGCCAAGGCCAGAAAATGTGGATATAAAAGGAAAGGAAATGGGCTGGATGAGTGGCTCAGTTGGTTAAGAGCTTGCTCAAGTGTGCAAGCTCTGAGCAACAGGGTTACCGGATTGATTCCCAAGCCAAGCTGAGCTGCTGCTGAGCTGCCAACAGGAGGAGAGATGGCTCAGTTAGTTAAAAAAAAAAAAGAACTAAGGTAGTTCACAGCATTAAGCTAAGATACCATGAGATAGAATCTGAAGTTAAGCAAGGGGTTATATATAATAAGTTCTGCACATTAATTTTTAAATATTTAATATATAACTTGAAGGCAGTATTGTTATCCATAAAGAACAGGAAATATTAGATAAGAACTGATCGGGGGAGAGAGGAGAGAAGAGAGAGTGAGAGAAATATATGCATATATAAAGTCTGTGTCTCTGGGTCCACTACATTTCTTTTTTTCATTTTTTTTTTCCTCATCCCTATAGGTTTCACAATACCTAGAAAAGATATGTGCAAAACACTAATATATAACCATTTAGTCTATAGAAAATTTCAAAAACAACTACCTTTCTGCTGGTGAGTACAACTGTCATAAATCTTATGGGAGAAACTCTCCCTTACATTGTAGAAATAACATCTGTTCTTGCTACACACAAATAAGGTCATAGGAAAAGTAAACATATTAAAATCTCACTTATTCCCAGAACACTTACAACAATTTTAAAACCAAGAAAATCAAAGAAAAGGTATAAGCAATCGCAGAACTATACAAAACTTTAAAAGAAAAAACAAAAGCATTTTTTTGTCCATAAATACAATCTTGGCCTATAAAGCAAACCTAAATAACTGAACAAAAAAATGTGAAATGTATGCAAATATTCAGATTTTTGAGATTGTTAGAAAGTTGATATTTTGGAAATAAATTTCCATTCCTAGTCCCCTCTGTGTATGTGAAATAACACCATCAACATTATAAGAAATTTTAAAATGGAAGGAAAGAAAGAATCTCTGTCCTCATAGCCAACATACTTTCCCCATTATGTCACATTGTGCTGTCTTTGCTTTATCTGCCAGCCCTTCAGTAGTCTACCACAGGAAAGATTTCCTCTCACTGTGTACCATTCAGTAGAGCATTTGGACAGCCAGCTATCTTGCCTGAAGATTTCTGGGCTGCTTGTTTTTGCTTTGAACCATATATACCCTATCTTGCATGTTTGATTTCTAAAATCTTCCAGAAATCTCTATTTACAGCAGACTCATATTTACATGCATAATTCCTTATTTGTCAAACACAGAAGAAAATAGATATACTGTTAGATAAATTTTTTCTAAAGGAAGAAGTAAAAACTCCTCAGTAAGGAGAATATGTAGGTAGAACTGACATTCCAGCTGACATTTAATAATTAAAAATAAATAGATGACTCTTCACTCCAGCTCTTTATGCTTCAACTGTGATTTTCTTCATTTCACCTCCCCAAAATATTAAAACATATAATAGCATTCCATGAAATCAAGAAGAAAATTCCCCAGTTTCATGAATCAATTATAAAGGGAGACATAATAGCCTTTAGCAGAATTTCAATTATATTCCATATATCTGGGAACCATAATATATTTCATTTGTATACTGATGCTATTATGTACCATTCAATGCAACAGTTAAGGCTGAATAAGTAGAGAAGCACCACCATGTTATTTTCTATATACTTCTACATTCTCAATCCTGGCCACACATGTGAATCACTTGAGAAGTTAAACTTTACCCACCCCTCAAATTCTATTTTATCTTGAATGAGAAATTTTAATACCTATGATTAATTTGATATAGTTTAATCATAAATCAATAAACTAGAGAGGTCATTCATTAATAGTGTAAAAACAAAACAAAACAAAAAAACAACTATAGAACTAAATATCTCAGAAAAAATTTAAAAATCCCAGAGGGTTAATCTTTCATGAGTTGCTTCATATAGGCTTTGCCTTGACTCTCCAGCACTCCTTACAGGAGGGAATTCTATTTAGTCATTGCCGTAGGCAAAATAGGGCTCCCTAAAATGACCATGTTCTCATCCTCAGAACTTGTCAATAGGTTCCATGGCAAAGGGGAGTTAGGGTTGCAAATGAAATTAAGGTTGCTAATCAGCTGACCTAAAGAATAGAGAGATTATCCTAGATTATGCAGATGGGCCCAGTATAATCACAAGAGCCCTGAGAAGTTGGAAGACTAATGGTCATAGAAAGAGATGTGATGGGCTAGAAAGAGTCAGTTGTTCCTGGTTTTGAAGAGAGAGGAAGGATGCTATGAGTCAAGGAATGTAGACAGCCTCTGAAAAGCTGAAAAGGTAGAAAAGAAAACAGGTTATTCCTACAGTTTCTACAAAGGAAAGCATAGTGACAAATGATGTTAGTCCAGTAAGATTTTAGCCCAGAAGGTGTGGGATTTATAACCTTCAAAGCTGTGAAATAGCACATTTGTGTTCTTAAGCCACTAAATTGTGGTAATTTGTTACAGCAACATTAGAAAACTAATACAACTATTTTATCATAGACCTTTAAAATTTTCTTGCTAATGTTAAAATAACAGTATAATATAATTATGGTGAACAATTTAGAGCATTTAGTCATAAACTAGAGATTAATATATTCATGCCAGTTGGGAATCTAATCAGTAAATTTAATCTCACATAAAAAATTGGTATCTTTATATATGTTGATTACTTGATAAACATAAAATTTTGGAATTATAAATGATTCAAATAGCATTTATTAATTTAGTATTTCACTTTTAAAAAAATAGAGGCATAAAAATTGAAGCAGATGGCATGTAAATCATAACCTAGATTGCCACATGATAGAAATTAATGCAGTAGGCTAGCCAGTTAAGTGAAAAAGATCTACACACTAGTTTTGCTAAAACTAAGAAGAGATATAATTTTCTACCTATATTGGAAGCATTAAATGCTCAGCAGGGAGCAAAATGATTTATGATAGTAGAGGTAGAATAATGTTCTGGAAAAGAAATTAAGATAAAATTAGGCTGGATATCAGACACTGTCTGAATAAAATGCAGTAATCTCCCAAATAAATTGGTGGGATCTTTACCACCTGAGAACTTTATACAATAATGACTAAAAAAATAAAATACTCTTTAAAATATTACCAGGGATTTGAAAATATAAGGCATTGCTTAGGTTCCTGAAACCATGTATACTTCATGTCTACAATGAAAGTGCCCCCTAATATTTAAACCAGAACATACAAGCATTGTGTGTGTGTGTGTGTGTGTGTGTGTGTGTGTGTGTGTGTGTAGGATCTTTGGAAAAGTAATGAAGTATTTTGTCTATTTTTTCAAAGGTCATTTATTTATATAAAGAACAAAGATCAATCGATGATATATTGCCCATTTTGCTTGGTAACATTTTGCCATCTTACAGTGAGCTTCATAATTCCTCGTTCATAGAAGGACCTGTCTTAATTTCAGAAAAACTGAACAAGGTGCTGATTTTCAGCCTCATCTGAATTGAGCGTTGTACCACACAAGGAGTTTTGAAGTGAGTGAAACAAGTGGTAGTCTGACAGCGCAAGGTCAGGCGAGTATGGTGGGTGTGGCAACACATCCCATCCAAGCTCCAGTAATTTTTGACGGGTGATCAAACTTGTGTGTGGTCTCGTGTTGTCATGATGAAACAGAACTCCTTTATGATTAACAAGCTCTGGATGTTTTTGGATTATGGATTCGTTCAAACTGTCCAGTTGCTGATAGTACACATTCGAATTGATTGTTTGGTTCCTCGGTAAGAGCTTGAAAATCACGACACCTTTACAATCCTACCACACTGAGAGCATAACCTTCCTCTAAGGAATGTCTGCTGTCAGTGTTGTTTGTGGCGAATCTTCAGGTCAGGACCAAGACTGTTTGTGCACCACATTGTTGTGTATAATCCATTTCTCATCACCAGTTATCAGTCGCTTCAAAAAAGGATCGATTTCCTCACGTTGAATGAGCATATTGCAGATGTTTATTCTCACGGTCAAATGAACTTCTTTGAGTTCATGTGGAACCCAACTATGGAGCTTGCTTATGTATCCTAGCTTCTTCAGGTGGTTGTGAATTCTTGAATGATGAATGTTCAATGTTTCTGCAATCTCTCATATCATGTAATGTGGGCTTGACCCCATCAATTTTGTCGACTTTATTTTGTCGTCATCAACCTCGGTGGGCCTCCCTGACCGAGGAACGTCATTGAGATCAAAATCACCAGCACGGAATTTCGTGAACCATCATTGACACTGACGTTCTTATAGAGCATTATCACCTTAAACCTTATGCAACTTTTCACAAGCTTGACGCGTGTTCTTCTCTTTATGGAAGTAAAACAGTAAAATATGGCAGAAATGCACAGTTTGGTTTTTCATCTTCAACTTGTAAAATCTCCAAAACGCAACCAAATCACTCAATTTTTTTTTAGAATGAAGCTAGAACTGTCAGCTGTCAAATGACAAAGGAATGACATAGATGTGAATAACTCTAGTACTTAGAAAAATGAACCAGTGCCATCTGTTGCAAACATGTGTCATGACTTTTCCAAAGAACCCCCCAAAAAATATATATATATATAATATATATATATATATAAAACAGTTTTAAACACCACAGAATAATATTCATGTCCTTAAAGAACAAATAAATTTAAATCACTGAATATGTTCTCAAAAGCATACAGATCAACAAGACAGGGAATAGTACCTTTTCTGGTAGCCATGACAAGGTAGAATACACTAAAGTGTCTTGCCTCAGTGATGGGAATAATTAGCTGAAGATTAGACATGGCTCTGGTGTTATTATTAAGACCAAGGCCCAAAATTATCAAACTGTTTCCAAGTAACTTAAATGAATCCCATATAAAGCTCAAGAATATTAATGGGAACACAAAAATGCACAGCACTCACAAAGTAAAATTCAGTGTCTGGTGACTAATGAAAATTACCAGGCATTCCAAAGAACAGGAATAATGAACACTTAATGAGGAGAAAAAAGTAATCCATTGAAACTGAAGAAAATTGATACATATGTTGAAAATAGACAAATCTTTGCTAACAGTTATGTCAATTATACTTCAACACAGCTACTAATAAAGAGGTAAAAATCACAGAATAAATATAAAGAGTAAAACTATAAATATTGTAAAAATATAGAATATTTTAATTACTCTCTATATAAATTATTTTTATAACAAGTCAAGGAAAATATATGATAATGATTTATAAATATCAGTTAAATGAAAATATTAATATCAATCACAAACATTAATAAAAATGGAAAACTTATATGTCTTCTGATGTAGGTGCATACCATAAATCAAACCTGAATCTGGTCAAACTAACAATATATAGAAAATACAGATGAAGAAAAATATGGTAAGGAATACCAAGGGCTTCTGTAGGCAGTCACTTTCAGGTGTAGAATTTCTGTACTGAAAGTGATAGATATAACAAAATAATGCCAGGGGAAGAAGTAATAAATGGAAACCTTTAGTTTAAGAGACATATTAATGTATCCTAATATATGAACCTAATTTTGCTCTGAGTTAAAATGTGAAAAAAAAAAAAAAAATATATATATATATATATATATATATATATATATATATATATATATATATATATATATAAAGCAATTGGGGAAATGTCCATTGATGATGTTAAGGAATTATTGTTAACTTTGTTCAGATGTAATAATGGTACTATAGTTACTCTTTAAGAAGAAAAAAAAAAAAGAATCCCCATCACTGAGGGATCCAAATCAAAAACTTTTACAGCGAGACGATTAATGATATATATTTCAGATTTGTTCAAAATAATCCTGGACTGCACAGAAGGACACATTTGAAACAAACCTGGGCAAAGGTTGATAATGTTATGGCACATAGTAGCACATTATATAATAAATATAATGTTTGAAATTTTTCTATAATAAAAAGTTTTCTTTAAAAATAAGTATTCTGAATGAAAAAGATCATGTAACCAAGTTTAGAAAATGATTACAAGAAAATATGCATATCTGACAGAGGGTGTTTCTGGCTGTTTGTCTTTATAAAACAGTTTTTTTCAAAAGATTAAGAAATTACAAACAAAGCTCAATATATATATGGGCAAACAAAATAATGAGGAGTAAATACTAGTATATAACAAGTGTAAAGATTATTATTCTTACTTAAAACTATGAAATATAAAACAAAATTGAGACACCACTTTTCATAGTTTTGGAGGCTAGAAGTCAGATCATGGTGCCAACATGGTTGGGCTCCAGGGAGAGTCTTCTGATGGGTCACGGATGGATGACTTCTTGTATCCTCACATAACAAAAAGAGAAAGAAAAGAAGTAAACTCTTTCCTGAGTCTTAGAAAGGAATTAATCTTATTCATGAGGGCTCCATCCTCATGACATCATCAAATCCGTCATACCTATACCATCATGTTGGAGAATAGAGTTTCAACATAAGAATTTGAGGAGAGGGTAAGGCAAGCATTCAGTCCATAAAATCACTTCTCTTCAAATTGGGCAAGATTAGAAAAGTTGATAATATTAATTATTGACAAAGAGAATTGCTATCTGTTGAGTAGTGAATGCAGATTTTTAACTTGATGAATCTTACAAATTGTTTTCTGAAATTACTGTTCCAATTTACATTAACACCAGCACTGTAGAATAACCTTTTCCCAAATAATCATCAGAAATTGATATTGTCATATGTTTATATACACTTTACAATTCTTATGAGTGAAAGCATTGCCTTAATTTATTTACATTTCCTAGATAACCTATGGGATTGAGCAACTTTTCACATGGTGTCACCTTCTGTATAAACCTGAACTTTTAAACACTACATTGTAAACTAATTTGTTAACCACAGATGCATGAAAATTGTAGTGATTAATCCATATGGATATTTTTCAGCCAATAAATGATTAACAATGGAACAAGTATTAATATGAGCATTAGCACAAAAGCATATATCAGTCATCAGGTAAATATGTGCAGATGCAGTAATTTCTAACTCTTTGTTTAAGATGAACTCATCGTAGCACTTAAAATATTTGGAAATCACATTCAACGTTTGTTGAAAATTTTAATAACATGTATTATTTTCAGGCTAATAATAAAATGCCATTCCTTTAATTTACAAAAAATGTTTAAACTCATATTCTTACATTTTAAGAAACATAGCTTAAGCTAGTAGTACATAGTAGATAGACACTGATCAAAAACACCTTGGGACCTCTTATCTGTAGAATTTCTGGTTCCAAGTTTTTACATGTTATCATCACTCTAACACTCAGGAAAAGAAAATAATTTGTACTGTGAATTCTTGAAAGTTCAAATAAAATTTTCAAAAGCCAAAATATGTCATAAAAATATCAATGAAAATCTTGTTTTTAAGGAATAGGTTTTTATATTAGTAGTATACTATTTACATCAGGTTGGTCATTTAACATTGCTTACTTTCATTTTAAACTCGCTTGTGTGACTAATGAGAAGAGCAAGGAAATGAGCAGAAGAATTTTAAAATAAGTCGTACTCCTTTCCAATATTCTTTTCTACAGTTATACAGACCACTGGTATTCAGTGTGATTCACATATGTATTAAAAATTTCTCAGAGCACGGCATTCCCTTGTTTATCTCTAGGAGCCCTGATGATCCTTTTGATTAATTCCAAATTCAATTTACAGATGATGTAAATTAGAGATGCAAAGGTATGGTTTCGATTTCTCCAGATCTTATTTGTGGAAACCTTTGCATAATCTTTGCTAAAATATCAAATCTCACCTTTGATAGGTAATTCATGACCAAGGTCAAAGAGAGAGCAGTACTCCCTGAGGGATCACCCACCTGAGGCTGATTGGAATAATACTTGTTAAAAATGATTTGAATTATGCATGCAGCAGTAAATGCATGGCACTGTCATTTAGTTGGTTCTAAAAAAAGATTTGGTACACAGTAGATACAACTGATTTTTATGTATCTTGAAAGATGACACTTTATTGTAAAGTATGTCACAGTCATCCCCTGGCTGTTACGATATCTAAAGTCATGTTGGTTTTACAACCTTCCCTCCAAATTACAATTCTGAAGGGCAGTTAGTGACAAATGTGCAGTGTTTTGTCAAGCTATTCAGTTTATACAGATGGAATGCTGTTCTGCTCACCAAATCCATTACAAGTGCAAATATGTGACTAAATGGACCAGCGTTTGTTTTAGACGTGAGGGTATCCAGTAACCAGAATGTTTTAAAGGCCATCTCCTAAAACTTTATTAAACACAACTCTACATTCCATGTTTCTTTCCAATGATCATCTATTTCTATTAACCCCTTTTTATCTAACATGATTTTGTGTAGCACAGACACAACTAGTTCCCATAGCAACTCTTTTAGGTCTACAAACCCATTTGGTTACATCTACTGAACGTGAGAATGCATCTAGCATTGTAGTATAAGGCCAGCTTTGTTTTTCTCTCTGATTTCAAAGGCTACATTAGAGATTATCAAAGATCTAGTCTATAAGCAAAGATAAGAAGATGTGTTCTTAAAAATCCTAGGGAATAGAAATTGTTTTACTTCTTTCAAGTGAAAATATTGAGTTTTACCGGACATGAGTCATGAAGGAAGAATGGTAGTCACATCAGCTATTTAAAATCCTGTTTTCATTATGCTGCCAACTAAATCAAGAAGCAGAGAGTAATGCAAAAGGGAAAACAAACGGTTTGCCCCTTAATACAGAAAAATGCATGGCAAGCACCATGCTGGCGGGTTCTAGTGTCATTAATCTTTTCCTAGAGTGCAAACTGTCATCATTGGGACTCCAGCAACACACATGTTCCCAGGTCCACATTAAGGATGAAGAACCACTTTGCAATGTTTTGAAATCTGTCTAGTTTCATGGGTAAGACTGTCTTTTCTCTCCCAGATAAAAATCAAAACAAATCCATGATAATGGATAATGGATTGGAATAGAAAAATATTTCTTGATTAAAAGTGATGTAGCCTAATGTATGTCTTTCTGAGGTAGAGCTAAGATCCTTCTGTCTTAAAGGAAACTTACATTAAAGCTTGGCAGGGTCTCAAGTAATGATATTCAAGAAAACTAGAAAATGAGCTTGCAGATGTTTTATCTTTAGCCCATGTAAATGGAATACACTCTATCTCCTGAATCCATGCATGGCCTGGTTAATTTTTCTTTAAATAGTGATAAGGCCCAAGATTTCCCAAAATGCTGAAAGCATTTTCCAATGGAGACCATATTTAAAAGATCTTTCTATTACTAAAATATTCTTAATTGAATGATAATAAATATGAAAGTGTCATAATCATGAGGCTTTTGTATAGAGTTCCATAATTGGTCATTTTTTTTCTCGTTTTCTGTTTTTTTTTTGCCATTTTGACATTCTATATCATCAGAAAAACATCAAGGTGATGGGGACCATATTAAGTCACAGTGATGAATCATAAAATCCTCAGAAACCCCTGCCAAGGAATACGCCATTTCTCATAGGATGGAGAGCAAGCGCAGTCAGAGCCAAAATGGCCAGTCTTGCTCCAAAGCACAATTGCATAAATCCGGCACATTTATTTGTCCAGGAAGTTAACTGTGGAAAAATAATGTGACAGTAAACAGGAAGGAAAGCAGAACAGAAAAGAAATTGAATAGAAAAATAATGAAGATAACAGAACATTTATTATAACAATCTGAAGCCCATTTGGGGCTACTAGCCTCAGGAGAAGGCCTACAACTGAAGGCCCAGATTTCTTTATACAGCAAGTATGGATGTCACATGATTTTCGGGTCTGTATCTTGAAGATTATTTAGAATTTGTTCAATACAGAATAAAACTAATTGTAGGCTAAACAAGTATAGGAAACAGTTAATTGAATGAGATCAAATTTTCCAAAAGTTGTCTACTTAGCTATGTATTCTAAATATAAATCAGTCATCAAATCCAAGAAGAATATTTTTTGTGTTCCCCTTCATGGACTGGCTAGGATGAAATTTGCCTAGATTTGAATTCTTGGACACTTGTTTTTTTTTTTAAAGATTTTATTGGGGAATTGGGAGAGGAGAACAGCGTTGGGGAACCGGGGAAGGGAAACAGACAAGTTGCTGTCCTTTTGTTTTTCAGTCTAGTTGTAGAGAACATTGCTTCACTGGCCCATGTTGGTATCGTCATTGTGCTTTTCTCGGGTGAGTCAGATCGGTCACTGGCCTCTGGATGGCCACTCACAGAGGCTCTTGGAAGCTCACGTGGCTGCTGGCCTCTCACGCTGGCTGCCGGCCACTCACTGTAGCCTATGGCAGCCCACTGCAGCAGAGGCTGCAGCTATGTCATTCCCGGGGACTCACAGCAGCCCAGCTCCATGTGGAGCTGTTGTTCACCATCTTAGCTGTAGAGGGCAGTGTCACTGGCCCTCATATGTGGAATCCGATTTGGGGCCGCTGGCATCCCAAGCCAGCTCTTAACCAACACGCAACCTTGCTGACCCAAATCCTTGGACACTTTAAGAGCATGAAAATCAAAAAAAGGTTTTAATCCTCAAGGAAAGTAAGAAAATACAGTAGGCTTCATTTCCAATAAAAGTAAGATAATACAATAAAGATCTAAGTATTTGGGGAAAAGAAGCAAGAAAAAGTAGAGCAAAAGAAAAATGACGTCTATATCTTAGGGCTGAGCTTAAATAGCTTGCAAGGTACTTTCAAATTGCCTCACAGAATTACTCAGATCTAACAAGGGAAAGAAAGGGCAAAGGAAAGATGGACTTTAGTGCAGTTCAATAGGGTTCCAACCTTTAGAGTTGTGAGTTCAAAGGGAAAAAAAAATGAAAGTATCAGGTACACAGAAGAGATATTCTAGTTACAAGAGGGAAGAGTCATTAGGAGGAAAATATTTTAATAGACTCAGGGGCAGAAAGGACTTGACAGTAATAACAAAGGGCAAACAAACTACGTTTACTTGACTGAGTTTTGGTTATAAAAACAGTCAGGTAGAGGATAAATGCAGCACATTTTCTGTTCATGCATATCAGCAAGCACAGAATATAAAAAAACAGAACAAAACAAACAAAAAAAAAACACCGAAAAACAACTTTCTTCTGAACCTGAATTAATAAGTCTAAAAAAGAAGGAGAGAAAAATGTTATTTTCCCCAAATCCAACAAGTTACATTTTATTAATAAAAGTGAGCAGGTGCCCTGCAGCACCTGGCTTCACAAAAATTAGGACATTTTTTGTTAGGAAAGCCACAAAAACATCGCTCCCAACTCTGTATCTGCCCATCACATATGGTGTATCTATTTTTGACAAAGCTGGTGCAAAGCGGATTACCCATGAGAGAGGTGGTCTTAAACAAGTGCCAATCCTCCTTTGTTCGTTCCTTCTCTGTTGCAATGTCCTTCTTTTCATTTTTTTCATATTTGGTTATTTTTTTTTAATTAAAGTTTATTGGGGTGACAATGGTTAGTAAAGTTACATAGGTCTCAAGTGTTCATTTCTATAATACGTCATCTATATATCACATTGTGTGTTCACCACCCAGTGTCGGTTTTCCTTCCATCACTGTATATTTGATCCCCTTTACCCTCTTCTAGCACCCCTTTATCTCCTTACCCCCTTACCCTTTGGTAACCACTGAACTGTTGTCTACGTCTGACAGTTTTTGATTCTTTGTCTTCTTCCTTTGTTGTTTTCAGTTTTATATCACACATATCAGTGAAATCATATGGTTCTTGATTTTTTCTGTCTGACTTATTTTGCAATTTCCTTCCTAAACTGTTCTTTCTGGGTCGCTGTATCTTAAACAGTCTTTTCCAACAAGATGCAGAACTGCACTAAACAAGAAAATGGACTTTGCAGAGTTGTAAGAACATTCAAAATGCATAGAATTTTCTTCCTAAACCTGATGATCTTCAGAAGGCAGCAATCACAGGGGACCTAACTCTTAGGTACTTACCATATTCTCAAGCATGCTGACTTTGTTGACCTCAATTATCCCCTAATAGTGCCCACATTTGACTAATGCAACTATTAACATATGCCTTTTCCTTGTTGCTAATGCATAACAGCATCTTTAGTCTTTTGTCTTTATATACCTCTTTGGCAAGTGCTGCTTTTAGCTTTCAAACAGTTTTAAACAGTAATGCTTTTATCTGTAGATTGGCATAGGAATAAGAAAGATGATATATGTGGCATTAAACCAACTCTCTAACTGAAGTCCAAATTTTTTGGAATAGCTAACATAAACATTTCAGTTTCCCCAAATGCCCTGCCAAAGCAAAGACAAAAAAATAATTTTAAAAGAGTGATGTTTTTAAATATATACACATCAACACATATAAATTACAGAGCCTGAGTTGACTGGATCAGAAATATTATAAGTCTGTAGTTATATACAACCCAATGGGTAGTGTTTCTTGAACTCTAATAAAGTCACGTTAAACTACAGTAATTACCTTTAGAAGCAATTCACTTGTTCAGTGCTCAATATCAAAATGTTTTATAATTTAACCATCTTCCTGAGCATCTGCCTCCTCATTCCAAACACCTGTGGATATCTCTAACAGGATTTCCTGCCAGAATCTCAGCTTTAACCTAAAAAAGGAAAAGCAGCCATCATCTTCAAGTGTTAAAGCTGCTCATCCTTCTGTAAGCTGTCTTTATTGTAGGCTGAGCCACTGTCCTTTACAGGAGATTATAAATGAGTCTAATCTCTGACTCTTCTTTGTTAGGCAATTATTGTTGTATCTCCTAGGTATATCTTGGTGACTTCTCTGAAGTCTCTCTTATTTCATTTCCCAGTGTTATTTTCCATCTTAATTAGATAAAACAATTTTTCACTCAGCAAACATCTAAAACATCTTTCTACTCTAAGTCATCATTCATTAAATGCAATGGTCATTAAATATTCAAATATGCTCTACACTCCTACGGTGTGATGGCACTGAGCTCAATGTCAAATCCTATATGTCTGCCTTTATGCAGGTCAACATCTAGTGGAAGAGACAGAAAAGTAATGGATATCTCAATAAGCAGGGGAGTAAATACTTACAATGAAAACAAATGATGGTAAGTGCCATGAAAGTGATGAGGAATGACCTTTCTAGGAGGGTAAACATTAAGCAGAACAATAAAAATTCAACAAAAATAGAGACAGCCAAACAAACAAAGCACAAGGGGTATACACATAGAAAAAAAATACACAAAGCTCTTACATTGGAGGAAATGAAAGATGTTCGGCATGGTTATAGTACAGAAAAAAGGGGAGAGCTATAGGAAGGAGAGTAGGAAGGAGAGGCTGGGAAGGGATGAATCATGTAGGGTCTTATTGTCTAGAGTTAGCAGTTGGATATTTAGTCCATAAAAATCACCTGACCACTAAATTGTAACCAACATTTATATGTTTGTTCATATTTCAATTATAGCCTCTATTGCCTTCTACCTAAATACTGTCATATATGCTAAAGTCACTTGATATAAGGCTTTCCCTCCATCCGCCTTCCCTCTTCTCTCCTCCCTGACTGTCGCCACGTACCTGTCTCCTTTCCTTCTTCCTTCCTTCCACACCTCCCCTTCATCTATCCCTCCCTCGATTATTTATTGAGCTTTGCTATGGTATGGCCACTGTTTTGGGGAGACATCCTTCTATCTTATTAGTAACCCCTATATCACCTGGTTTGCACATTGTAGGTAAAAGTAACTTATTTTTAATAGTTCAGTGAAAATTGTTAAAGTGATTTGGTTATACCTGATATTCAAAAAAATTAAACTCTATTGTCCATTAGAACATATTACAGGCAGTATAAGTCATGCTATAAAATTAACATTTTAAGGTCAATATTTCCACACACTTCTCTTTTAAAACTACACATAATTTTCTGATAAATGATCCTTGCCTATGGTTGGAAAAGTAAACAAGACACAAATATTTTTTAAAATAAATTTTAGTTCTATAATAAATAATTGTATTACTTTTTTAGCTTTATACATATAAATACATATAAATAAATACATATGATATATATATACACACATATGCACACACATATGTACACACACACACACACACACACGCAATGTTTTGTCAAAATTGGGAATGTAAGGATACAGTTGTTATTGGTGTTTTATTAATGTTTTACCTTGAAAACTTTTCGGGAAATAATTTATAATAGCTATACAATTTTCATCAACAAATGAATCATAACTTACTTAATACCCTTTTTTGAGTTTTTAATTTATATCCAGATTTCTTTTTAGCAATAATTCCACAAGGAAAAACCCTGATACATAAATCTTCTCACTATATCACTGATTTTCCATAGAATTCAAAAGTGTAATAGAGGTGGGCACATGTTTTCAAAATGCTTGCCAGAAAGATTGATTTAACTTGTGTTTTCACCAGAGTTTAGGAGTGTTCTTGTCTCTACATTTTCAGCAACTTTCAATCTTTGCCAATTTTAAGTGAAAAATTTAGATTATTGCTTTAACTTTCTGTTAAATTACTGCTTTTAGTGAACCCCAGCTCCACCATTTATTAACTTCTGGATTTGGCCAAGTTACATGATGCCTTTTTACCTCAGTTTTCCCATCTGGAAAATGAGGATAATAACAATACTCATAATGTTGTTTTGAAAATTATTTGACCTAATAGATGCAAAATTTTTAGAGCAACGTTTGGCATGTAGTGAGCTATAAGTGAGTGTTTGCCATTTTTATTTAAATAATTAAAAATTTTATAATATCAAATATATCTATTATTTCCACTGTGAGTTTTGTTATGAGATATGTTTAAAAATTTAATATTAGTTTATACTCATAGCTTCTTCCTCTTACTGTCTCAGAATTTTATGTTTAGAGGATCTGTGTTTCTTCTTTTAACTTTTATTTATTTGTTTCTCATGATTTACCCTTGAAAGGAAAGCTATCCAGATATGCAGGGCAGGCATCTGCTAGGAAGTTCAAAATAGGGAATATTCAGTATTAGCTTGCACTTCTCTGCTCACATCAGAAGCTAGAGATGATAAACTAACCTTCACATTGGAGCTCAGTGGTCGGCATGCTGACCTCACGCAAACACTCTTCAGTGGATTTTAAGAGCCTTGGCAAAAGGACCCAAGTCTGACCCTTCATCTTCTAGCCCCTTGGGTTGCAGTATCTTGGACAAACAGGCCACTCAGTATGAATGAATGATAGAAGGATAAATAAGTGTTGATCTATTCAATTGTTCTGTCTTTTTCTCATACTAAGCAATAGAATAATGTGGATGTGTTCTATAGATCATGACAGTATAGTCTGTAAAATGCAAACCCTTCTCCCTAAATTCCCAACTAATCCACTGCTACCTGTGTTCTTCTTATTTCAACCTCTTCAATGATATTTCTTCTCTGGAGGGAAATATCCCAGGCACATGTTGATTAGTCTAGTCCTTGGGAAGCAGTATAACATAATGGCTTTGGAGTGAGAGTGATAGGTCTTCAAATCCACTTTCCTCTTTTCTAGTTGTGTCACCTTGCTTGAGTGACTGACTCTCCCTGTCCAGTTTTCTTATCTGTGGATCTAGGTGACATCCACCTCTAAGGGTTGCCTTTAAGGATCTGTAGAAAAAGCTTTCATGATATACCCAGCTCATCTGAATGTCTTAACAAATAGCTATATCATCATCATCATCATCATCATCATCAAATATAAAAGATGTTCTAGGAGAAAAGGAAGGCATGGAGCTATTTCCATCGAATTGTGTAAGCCATGTGTCAGAGGTAAAAATTCTCTGTAAATTTTAGAACATAAGCTTTAATTTTACATAAAATGTATCTTGTTAGGAAAGTTTAGTGCACATGTATGAAAATTTTCCTTCTTATATCTATTTTCAAGTCTACCTTTTTAAAGTTCCCTAAGAAAGAGTTTTAAATGAGGTAAGAAATAGAAAACTTATATCTCAGTACAGGATTTTATACCAAAATGGGCTAGTTCTCTTGAGGATGAAAGAGCTACACTATATGGATTTCAATTAAACCTATAACTAATAAATTTAAACCAGAGAAAGAAAATGTATTATAATTCAATTTTCATTATATGACATATACTATATACCCCCACAAAACAAACAAACAAAGAAAAAACTGTGTTGGTAAAAGGATAAGGTGAAAATCTTATCCTTCATTAGCTTGTACTGATTTTTTTTCATTTTCTCGCCTCAAGGACAGAAGAACATTATTAACATGGTTCTCCATTCACCACGACGATATTTTTAATTGTCAAGGAAATGAAGTCTCTCTGCCTAATAAACCTACAAAAAGCTCAGCAGCATCTTCCCTTTTCTTTGGAAAGAAAGGAAACCTAAGCTTTTCTGTTTTGTTTTATTTTGTTGTTGTTGTTGTTTTCATTAAAACAAAAGTGAATTTAGATTTACACAGTTAATTTCATACATAATAATTTTTTTGACACATGAGCGCTCTTTTCTTTCTGCTTTGTAATATATCCACTCTTAATAAGAGAGAGGTGGATTAGGCTAAATTAATTGCAACTTGAGTAATAAAGACAATTACAAAGGAAAGCAGTTACCATTTTTGCACTCTAAAGTAGAATTGAAGAATAGTGTTTTCTATTCTTCAATTAAATTAATTTTGACAGAAGACAAACCATATTTAATTTTTCTAGGAAAAAAATTGCAACATTTCCTCATGTCTTGATAGAAAAATTCATTTTCTCAGTTATGGGTTTGATGAGTCATTTACTTACAGTCATTTACCAAGAATGCACTAATACAGATTACCACTTCTTCTCTGCCCTGCCCTGGAATGTACAACATTTACTGTCATTCTAGTAGAGTAACAATGAAACTAACAAGCGAAAAAGCAAAATCCTGAGCAAATCTGTATTTTCAGAGAAATGTCAAGGAAAGAGGCACATGCCTATAAACCACTGAAGTAAAGAATAAGTTACACAAACTTAACCAAAGACAAAACACCAAGTTGAGACAGTATGTCCACATGGTAACACCACTATACACCAAATGCCTTGACATTCGGCTTATCCACATGTCTTTGATATTCTGCTATATTTTTAAAGCTTGAGGATTCATTTTGTGTAATTAATCTCTCTGTTGCAAATAAAAATATGCTGGAAGGAGTATAATTTTTTTTTTAAGCCATTCATACTTGTATTTGAATTTACCCAATCAGGTTGCACTCCTCATACTTAGCTGAGATAGATACACAGATAAAAAAGAAAACAGGAAAGATTTAGCATAGAGCAGGATAGCAGATAAGTTTACATATTATAAATAAATAATAAATAAAAGGAGGAAAGTATGACACAAATTGAGTTTTACACAATATGTCCTGGACAACTACAAGATATAGAGTCATGAAATCAGGTATAAAATAAGTTTAAATAAACAAGGAAGACATTAGACTAAGGTGGATCTAATGCTGTGGTACCTACATAAGCAAACCAAAATCTACGCCTGCAAATACACCAATCACAAACAGCCAGCTAGTTTTTAAGCTCTAGCCAATCAATAATTTCCTTGCTTTGCTTTGCTCTTTTCTCAATAAACCTTTCCCCCAGCTTCCATCAACAGAGTACCTCTAACCACTTCCAGTTTGTCACTGCCCAATTTGAACTGGTTTTTGCTGAAATACATTCTTAAAGTGTTAATATGCTTTAGTTTACCTTTTAACAGTGATAGAGGGACACCAAAATAAAAATAGCAGCCTATCAATGATAAACGTCTATTTGTCACACTTTAAGCTTCAGCCTTATGCCCAGGAAGAAGGAGGCATTCTTTCCTTACCTCCTAGCCACTACAGTATTTGTCTCTGCTACTAGAACCAGAACTTGGGTTACTAATATAGTTAGTTATTCAGGCTGCACATTAGATCATCTTCGCATTGACTTGGGAATCCAATCAACTGGTATGTTCTTTATTTGTAAGTGAAAATTCTGCCCAAACAAGTTAATGATTATATGATTATTGTTTTTTTTATGAAGTAATGTTATAGTAAAATCATCTGTAATCTATTATTTTTTGGTATTTTCACTGAAATATATATTTTTACTTTTTATTTATTAAATTTAGTCATTAAGAACTTGAAAGGGAAATACAAATACAAAAGAGGCTTAATTCTCCCTGTTAAAAATAATGGAGAATATTTACCTCCCCTCCTTTTCTTGGAGTATTTACCTTGGAAAACCCATCAGCTTGTTGACATATATGTACCTTTTAAAGATTAGATAGGCTGTTTGTCAGCTTTATGACTCAGGAATGTCTTTCTCAAGGACCTACGAGCCATTTCTTTGAAATATAAACAGCAAGGGACAAGGTGCCCCCACCTCTCAGTCTCTGTGGAAGGCTAGGAGACTAACTTTCCTGCTTCTAGCTCCAAATTGCGAACTACCTCCTGTCATCAACATATGAGAAGTCTATTTTCCTCTGGATTAAACCAACTAATTAATACATGTCACTCCACCTACCAGATAAAGTTAGGAAGAACTATGTGTGACAAATGGTGCTGTCAAGTACTCTTATAAGAAGACTAGTTTTGGTTTATCTTGAAAATATGCACGTGATAGATTGTATCTCCTTGGCTATGTAGGGAGTGTCTATGATCATTCTGTTGTACAGTCTCTTATTGGATTTCCTGTGATACACATCACATTCTAGTTTAATTTTTATTAAAATAAAAGTCTGTTGTTCTTTTCTATATGACCTTGTGGAGCAGATTCCTGGGTGGAGAGAAGATTGAACTTAATTATAATTCCCTAACAAACTCAAATTTCTGATATTATATGATAGCACCATATTAATTTATTTACAATTACTCTATTTTTACAGTATTTAAAATTACTCATAAGTACAAATATTTTAAAATATTACATTAATAATAAATTAATAAGTAAAAGATGCATTTATAATATGGAAAAGGTGTTTTTGTGATGCATACATAAATGCTTGTATAAGACCTAAAAAAGGTAAGTAAGTTAGACTTCCCATGGGCAAATAATAAGGAAAACAAGATCACTTATAAGATTCAGTGTCCATGAGAAAACAACAAACCAATTGCTCAGCAAAAGTGAAGATTTTCCTGGCACAGACCTCTGAGATTCATTTCTCTTGAATATTCATAAAAGGCATAAAAAAGGAAAAAAAACCCTGAACATCCTGCCTATAATAAAAAAAAAATAAAGAATTCCACACAGTCGTTTTTATAGTGTACATCAATGCAATTGAAGAGCATGATATCAAAATCAAATGTAGTAAAAGCTGAAACAATGAGTTTCAAAATGTACTCCCTGATGGTCCAACTTGAATTGTGGTTATGCTTTTGAATTTTGAGAACTTTGGATTACTTTTCATGCATTCACCCTTGAATGTTGTTTCTTCCAAGCAGGCAAAGGTAATTCAAGGTTATATTCTCTTGCAAGATCTTAGATTGCAGGCATTCTGTGCTAATACTCAAAGGCAGATCAACATACTTTTAAAGTAAATGAATAAATTAGAGGTTAGATTCTTAGGGAAATGATGTGACCAAAACAGTAGCCTGCATATTCAAATGAATTACAGAGGAAATTGTGGCCAAAAAGCCATATATTCTGGCAACATAATGAAAAGATAACCTATACATCTTGGTGATACAACAATAAAAGGCAGAAATAAAATAAAAATATAGAAAAGCTGGGTAAAATATATCAAACATATTTAAAATGCATAGATGAGGGCCGGCCGAGTGGCGCGGTGGTTAAGTGCTGGCTTCTGAAGCCAGCGGCCCCGGTTCGGGTCCCACTTATGAGGGCCGGTGACACTGCCCGCAAAAAAACAAAAAACAATAAAATGCATAGATGAGCTTTCAGAAAGCCAAGTCCCAGAGGCCCGAAATTAGAGGAAACCGCAAAATAGAGAACAATCAATATGTGCTGAGGCAACTCTCAGAGGTCCACCTTTCTAGTAATCATGGAGGCATTAGTTGAAATGAGATGGGAATAGGAGATGAGGCCAAGGGAATAGGAGATGAGGCCATGGGGATGACGTGGGAATTTGGTACCAATATCATTATATAACTCTGGGACACACAAAAAGTTTTCCCAGCAGCAATGGGATGAACTAGAAAAAGTTGTCTTGTTTACAATGTTTTAATTCAAGTTGTACACATATCTACCAGATAAATCCCTATCCAAAAAGCAACAGGAAAATTGAAAAAAATCATGTTTCAAATGACTTTGACGGCAACTCCCCTACTAGGAGGTAGACAATTATTTTCCAATCCCTTCCTCTGACAAATATTTGCCTCATTTCTTTCTTTAGTATCATTGTTCTTCATGCCGCCAAACTCAAAATGTAAGAATTATCCTTTTAATTTGTATACATCAAATCCCATATCATAAAGAACTACTCTTTCTACATATGCTTATTTTCTTCAGATCTAAGAACTCAACACACATACATACATATTTATATGTACACACATATACGCTATACATATAGTGAAAATATGTCACAATTTCAATATTCTAAGGACTATTGAAGTTTTTAAAACCATTGCTATTTTTAACTTTTTCACTGCATTAATTTCAAGTTTTTTTTACAAAAGGTGTCAGAAATCCACAAAAACCAAAAGGTTGATATTTTGACTATTTGAGGCATTTAATAACTTCAGCTGCTTTGTATATAAACTACATTATTTTTATGTATAAAAATTTCCTATTGTTATTCATTCTTAAAAAAACACAAAAAAATATAGAAAAATGTAAATCTGCTTTCCTAAACTTCCTTTCTGGAACACTGACAGGATTTTTATATTTTATGTTTGAGTGCTAATTCTCAAAACAAGGAACAACACACATTGCTGGATTTCCAGGACAGGTAGCACAATAATCTGTGGTTTGCTTTCGTTTGCAAACACCTTTCCCCTTTTTCGCACATTACGAGGCCATAATGCTGCACATGCAGCAATTAAGCTGCTTTCTATTGTCCTCAAATTGCCTAGGAAAATGGCGCTCTGTTAGCCTAATTTCTTTTGGTGCAGACATCCTGCAACCACTCTTATTTCCATCTGTTCTTGAAAATCCCTCTAATAAGCCCTGTATAACTTTTCCCCTGAATTTCCACTGTCTCAATTTATTGTTAGGGTTTTGAATGTTGTAGCATATATAGTCATTTACTAGAGCCACTTTAATGAGAAAATGCCATATGGTTTGATACTACTTCTTAGACTTCCTGTCAAAAGGATAAGGGACACAGAGTTGATCAAAACAAACAACTCCACCCATAAATGAATTGTACAAAATTTGAATACTTGGTTTCAACACAGTTCTCATTCCTTTTTTGATCTTACATGCATTTCATTGACACCACCATTCTCAACAGTGGAGATCATGTTAAGTCTCCCTGTATCCTGCCAAGTGCAAGCAAGCATTGATCCATCATGATTTTCCCATATCACTAGGAGATCACCACACTTCAGCTTGCAAGTCCTAATATCTGAAGGTAGTCCTCTCCTATTGGCACACACTGTATCACATGCTCAATTTTTTTTCAATCTTAGACTCTCAAAAAGTTATAGACTTAAATAAAAATTGTCTGTACAAGCAGCATGCCCCCTGCCTTCAAATCCATTCAGCAAGCTGGGCACCACCCTTGCTCCCAACCCAACTCTACTGTAATGTTGAGATGAATCTTTGCCTGTATATACATCAAACCACAACAAGAAATCCTATTCATGAATCATAGAGTGACCAAATCTTTATGCCCCACTTTGTACTTGGTTTACTAGGAAGACATTGCTTGAAAAAGATGCCCCTGAATTTCAACATAGACTCACCCACACACAATTACTTATTGCTATTATAAGTGGAAATATACATATCCTTCATTAAATCTATTATGGGCTTGATGTTTGCAAGCCGATCAGTCTTTGAAGATTTATCATCATTATTGGAAAAATGAAGAGAAAACCTTTAGTTGCTATTCATCCCTTCTAAAAACAGTGTTAAAACTAGGAGTTTTAGTCAACCAACAGGTATCCTGAAAGCATGACTCTGATGTAGGCTTGCATACCAACCCCACCACAATTCCAACAGCTACCTATGCCTTAGGTGTTCCTGTTCTTGCATGTTGAAGGCAGCACTCACGGACTTCTGGCGCAGCATTCAAGTGCCTGAGAATATACTTGACTCGGCAGTAGAGGGAAAAGTTTTTTTAAGCTCCTTGGTATACTGGAACACTGCAGCCAAAAGATGTAAATATGCATTCGGATATGTCCAGCCATCATGGCAAAGGGATTAAGTAATAAAACAAACTTCAAACACTTATAATTGACTAGAAAGTATAATGCTAAGAAACATTTGGGAGGGGAACAGATATACATTTATATAAGTCATTGAGCACAGAATTCCCATTAATATATAATGTCAGAAGATCTTATCTGAGAACTTACATTTCCTTTATAAAAGGAAATGTAATAAAACCAATTTTAACTTGTAATTAGCAAATTTCCTCGTGGTCATTTTTATCTGTTTCTGAATATCTCAATTCATTTTTTATATAGTTCAATGTTTTTTCATTTAAGATCTATGTACCGACAGTCACTGGAGTTTTCTATGGTTCTAGCACAAATCTTGCATGCCAGTGCTTACACCTGAATTTAATAACCAAAGAATCTAGTAGCATTAGAGATAATTCTACCGTAGGGACAATGTGAAATTGAAAGTCATAGTGAAGAGTTGGATTTGTAAAAGAAATTTTGGAACAAATACAAAGGAGCCTGTGAAATTAGTGAGTTCAAGTGTTTTATTACTATTAAGATTTAGGAAATTATTAATTTGCTCAATGTTAATTACTTAAGAAAATCATCCATACTTTCTATTTTCCAAACTTCATGAGAGTCAGTAATCACATTCATAGGTGTTTTTCATAACAAGTGCTGAACATATAATTCTTGATTATCTTTGAGAGTTCTTGCAAAAAAAAAATAAATAAAGGAAAAACAACAGTAACATATTGAACACAAATCTAGTATCAGACCAGTTATCAAAAATCAAATATGTCTCATTGACTATTTGGAGAGAAAAAAAGCTAGACCTTTGAACCTTAAAAACAAAAAGAATACTAAAGCTACTTGATTCTATATTTATTTTCAGATTTATGTAAGGCCTTTTCAAAGTATAATATTAAAATTCTACAAATTTGACATAAAAGAAATCTACAACATTTATTCCTACATTATGAATAAAAATTCAAAAATAGGACCCGAAAATATATATCGGGCTAACATCCTTAATTTTTGATAAGCTTAACACCACAATAAAATCTTAATTACAACACAAGCAAACAATGAGTAAAGCCACAAATATACCAATCAAAGATGAAGATATGCAAATAGCTAGTAAATGTGAAACGTACTCAGCCTCCACCACTAGTCATCAGGAAAATGCGTTTTGTTTTGTTTTGATTTTTACGGTTTTTTGCCCTTCAAATGAAAGCAGACAAACAGAAAAAAGTAAACTATAATAAATAATTCTTGCAAGAGTTCAGGGTGATAATCTCTCACATATTATTGGTAGGGGAGGGTAGGAAGTTTTGGCAAACGATTTTGGCAGAGCAAGCAGGCATACTCTGTTTAACATTAGACTTCATAATGTGAATTTATAAACTTACTAGTTTCTGAAGAATTTTCCTCAGAAAAGCTAAAGATAAATAACTAGATGTAATTTTACATAGTTGTAGGTATACCTTTTTAACATAATATTAATGTATATTTATTTTTATGGTTTGGGTGAGACCTTATTCTCTGAGCCAATGAAGGTCATCAAGGCAGACACCACTATCTACATTGTCCAGTGAGTCTCAGCACATCTCAAACACCATTGTCCAGAATTCTCTGCATTAATCTATCCTGAGTTGCATGTGACCTGAAATTCGTGATGTTTTCTTCACTGTGGCCTTCACTCTGATAGGTACTTTATTTTCTCCCATATTGACTGAAAAAACTGTCAAAGTACATAGTGCAAATAATGAAAGAAAGTGTATAAACCTGTAAATCTTCATGTTTGTTAAAATAAAGATTTATTAACAGCCACCAGGAAATGGGGAAGGAAACAGAAGACATGGGTTAGCCAGTAATTAGGGTTGGTGAGGATGCTTCGACATTTTGAAGCACAGCATATTTGAAGCATAGCCTGAGTGGATTGACCAGTGAGTATATAAATAGAAGTTGGGAAACTATGACCTGTGGCATGTATATAGAATGGAAGATTAGTCACCAGCATAGAATATCAAGAAAGTGTCTCTATGGGTCTATGCTGTAAGATTCAGTTAAAGCCCCATATCCAAGAACACCCATGGACTATATTTGGAGCATTAGGTATATTTCAACGTGCTTAAAAATATATCCAGATCAAGACAGCTATTGCCATTCATAGAAATCTATTGTAGGAAAACAGTCAAGAGCTATATGTAAAAATGCTTATCAAACGTTATTAATAATAGTGATTATTTATAAAATAAATATTGAACAATATGTGTAAAGTTGAATAAGATGGATGTGCATATGATCAATTATTTTATCTTCTAACATGGTATTTTGGGAAATAAATCCATGAGATGGTACACAGAAAGTATTGTATTATCAAGTAAAAATCAAAGCAGAATATAGGCTGTATATTATTTCAAATTTGTCAACATCTTATATACTTGTAAAATTATATTTTCTGAGATATATTAGAATAAAACCAGCAAATATTAAGTGGCCATTGGCAGCAGATGAAATTATTAATAATTTTTGTATTCCTTATTTGTTTTTCTGAAATTTCACATATGCTATCATGATTATCTATCACTTCTCTATTTAGAATAAAATAATAAACCATTAGAAATGTTTGGTCAATTATCTAAGTGATGAATTTAATAATAAATTTCCTTTTGGTTATTATGAATTTCATTCTAATCAAGTATAATGATATAATGATATTCTAGAACAGGGTTCAGCAAACTTTTGAGATGGAATGTACCCAAAGGGCCGCATATGGGCTTGTGAGCTGCAGGTTGCCAATCCTTGTTTTAGAATATGTACATTCAATACATTTAAAGACACATGTCAGTACAGTGATTGCTCAGTTTCCAGACTTCAGCTCCTTAAACTACTGCATTTGACCCACATTTAACTTTAAATGTATTTTTCACATATCCTATGTGCTACATACTGAGCCACCGCCACCACTAGTGAATTTGCTACCTTTTTGAAAAGCTGGAATGTTAAATTTACTGAACAATCAGAAGCAAAAACCCATACAATGCCAAACTTTAAATACTGTTATCATTTTGGGAGAATTCCAGAGACATTCTCTTAGAAAGAATTCACCTTGACAAATGCACCAGTTTTTAAATAATGAACCACTTACAGGAGTTTTAACCTTCCAATCCAACAGAATATAATTCCTATTACGCTATAGTTTAAAGGATTATTCAAAAGTTTGAAGATAATTGTAGGCAATGATTTCTTCCCTTTCAGACACATTATGAAGTTATCTGACCACCTAAAAACAGCTATCCCTGCTAGCTGAAATCCTCATAAGAGAAGTGACATAATGTTTCTCTTCCTTCCTATTGTCCTGTAAATTTAACATTTCATCAATTTAGTAAATTCACCAATGGCGGTGATGGTAGTTGTGGTGTGGTCGTACTGGCTGCGTATTTCTAACAACATTTTAAAATAAAAGGCATTAAAACTTAAAAAACTTTGATATTTTAAAATAGGGAATTATACTTAGTGATTCTTTCCTAAATTCATGTATGGTTAGAAAGCACCTGTATTATTTATCCTTTCATATTTGACTATTACTGAACAATCAGTGCCTTATTTGCACCTTTCCCCCCAAATAAACATCACTATCAATCAACATTGTTTTATCACAGATAACCACAGTGAAATTTTCTGCCAATCAGTTACTTCCTCTTACTATACTACTCAGAAAACTTTTCTTCATCCTGTCTTTACCTACCTCCCACCATCCCCACTTCTGGACAGAAAATGCCATTTAAACATTTTATGTCATTACCCATGACAGAGCTTCTTCTTTAAATTACCCTCACCAACAATAACAACAACAACAACCCCTAAATAATTGCAAATTATATACTAGCTGTAATAAGTGCAATTAAACAAAATTCACTATGACCATGAGGTCACTCTTTTTTCAGTAAGTAACATGAAGACCAAAGGGATGACTGGAATTCATTTTAACATAATCAAGGAGTGCTAACATAAATCACACTTAGAAAATGCACTCGGACAGATTCTCAATTGGGGTTAGACAGGGCAAATGCCCTTATACTGAATACTTCCACAGAGAGAAAGAACTCAAAATGCTTTCCCTGAAAGTTTGGCTAGACCAAGGTTCTCGCTGTGTATTTTCCATTATTGTGGAATAATTCACTAGCAAACATTGCTAGTTGGCAGTATCACAAATATGCATTAGAATAAAATTATTTTTCTCCTAGTTCATAAATAAAACACCTTTAGTCAGTAACTCCTGCTAAAGGAACTGCCACTTTCAAAAGCTGTTATTTGCTAAGTTTAATGAAATTTAGTCAGAAGTAATTTAACTGAATGCCTTACAAAGCCAGGTAAATAGAAAAGGTATCAGGACTTTTACCTGCAAAGAGTAACAAATGTTTATTATGCTTGTTATTCGTTAGGTACTAGTAGAAGTATGTTAAATATATTCATTTGTTCAGTATGCCCAAAGAGGTAAACACTCTTTTTAGTCCTAGTTTATAGATTTAAAAAACTGAAATAAAAAGTTAAGCAATCCAAGGTCATATAGCTTGAAAAATAGCATAAAATGAGTTTTGGTGTAAAAAAAAATTCAACCAGAGAAAACTATCAAAATCCAGGATATAATAGATTTTTGTCCAATAACAAATCTTTATATTGTAAATTCAATCATAGAAGTTAGTAAGAATGATGACTTGAGATACTAAATTTTTTTTTGCCAAATAATAATTATCAAAATACCAACCTTTTATAATATTTACTATGTCCTAGGCACTAAGTACTTTTTATGATTATCTCAAGTCTCACAAACACCTTATGTTATGAGAACTGTTATTATTCCTAAAGATAAAACAAGGAAGATTCAGGGACATACAAAACCTCTTGCCCACTCCTACTATTTGTGACGTTCAAACACTCACATAAAAACAGGATTTTTTTTTTTTTTAGATAAATGTAAAACGTGATAGAGCACATTTAAAAAGAAAAAATGATGGTGCCCAGAACTGAAGGTGGGATCTAAATTCCATGCAATACCTCCTATCTGTATTAGTCAGCTCAGGCAACCATATCAAAATACCATACCAAAATTCCATTTTGTACTTACACGACAGCAATTTATTTTCTTACAGTTCTGGAGATCAGAAGTCCCAGATCAAGGTGATAACCAATTTGATTCCTGGTGAAACTGCTCTCCCTGGCTTGTGGACAGGTGCCTTCTCTAGGTGTCTTCCCATGGCCTTTCTTGGTGTGTGCTTGTGGAAAGAAGAGAGAGGAGAGACAATCTGTGAGAGGGAAGGGTGGAGAGAGAGAGAGAGAGAGAGAGAGAGAGAGAGAGAGAGAGAGAGAGAGAGAGAGAGAGAGAGAGAGAGAGAGATCTTGTGTGTCTTCTTATAAGAACATGCATTTGCACCCCTCCCCCCACTTATGATCTTATTTAACTTTACCTCCTAAAGGCCCAGTCTCCAAATATATAAGACGTATGGAGTTAGGACTTCAACATATGAATTTTGGGGACATAATTTAGTCTCTAACACCACCTGCTTACCTAAGGTATAGGAGCAATGAGAGGAAATATATGTGATGTTTGTCTGGCAAAGAAAACACGTAAGTTCCTCTGGAAAAATACTTCCATAAGTGTTTAAGGGATATGCCATGCAGAAGTTCCCTGAGTGATACAATGGATTATTTCCTTGGCTACAGATCTGTCGAAGATATGAAATTATTCCTCACAGCATCATTTCATATTCTGTCCATCAGAAGTTACCATTTCAGGAAGTTAAGGAACTATGATTCAGATATGGGAATATCTATGACTTTTGTGTTTTGAGAGTTATGAGAAACACATTTTTTAGTGTATCTTGAGAGTTATGAAAAACACATTTTTTACTCATACTACAAGTAGGGTATAATGTAGCCAAATTCCATGAAGTATATTTATGGATAAATGATATGTTATGTTGTAGCACTAGAAGAAAATTGAGAACATTCATTGAAAATATTAATGCTATACCATTAGTTCTGCTTTTAAAATATTTTCATTTCTTTTCACTCTTTAAAGCTCATATCACACTTCTGAGAAAACCAAAATCAGAATATTATTATAATTACATCATTTATCACTGAGAATCTGAAGGCAGAAGTTAATATTACCAGCCTAATAATGCAAAAGTCATTATTTCCTGAAAGATAATTATTCTTTCTATATTAATTTTAAAAAATTAGTATGTGTTATATGCCAAACATTGCTTAGAATGTTGACTTAGACCTTGTCTAATTGATTCAGCAAATGTTAACCAACTACTATATATAATAGTAGGCCTATACACTCACACACATATTCTCTCCTATAACGTACTTGGCTTTTGTTGAATAAATTGATGTTTTTGGTTTCCCATATTTGCATCTTGGAAAAAATATAAAAACAAAAAAAGCAATCACTTACATTTATTAAGTGTGTACTTTATGCAAGGTGCAAGGGTTTTTTATATACTCGTATAGCATCCCAATTCAGAATGATGAAAAAAATTCCTGTAAAGTTGGTTATGTTATTTTATAGATGCAAAAGTTGTGCCTTTGAGAAATTAAATAACTTGTTTTGAAAACATTATTAGTAAGGGTTTGAATAAGAGTATTTTTATTCAGGAGTAAAAGCTCTTAACTACTATGCATTACAATGCCTGGAGTTCTAAAATTATCATAATGAGCTGAACCATATGCATAGTTACTTTCTTCTGAGCTGTTATTCTCATTTGGGTTATATCTCTTGGTTCGGAAGAACCTTTATTTCAATTGTTATTTGTCATCAGAAAAATGAGAAAAGCATTTGAGGTTTTATTTTTCCCTTTGCATAGATAACTACTGTAATTTTATATGGACACATACCAATTTTATGGAATTTGGGGACAAATTTAAATCAACAGTGGGAAAAATGTATATTAACTGAATATTATGAGTTTAACTTTTTATTGGTTTATAGACTGTTTATATGGAGTTTGGATCAACCATTTCTATAGGCTATATATTAGGTAGTGAGGGAACCACTTAATTTACATATATCTCTGCAAGTATTACCACAATGCCTTCCTCACAATACATCGAGGTCTGACAATTACTTTGCGAACTTGCCACCGTGTGCTTACATTGGCAGCACTGTAGAAACAGCTTGGTAAGGTTTCATAACCTTGGTATATCAGTGTCTCACAGCTGTGTTTGTGTCAACATGTGGTGGTGTCTTGCTGAGTGGCGTTCATTATTGTTGTTGTATGTTTTTGTGTGCCATCGCAAAGATCACTGAGCTTGAATTAGAACAATGAGCAAACATTAAATTTCTTGTTAAACTTGGCAAGAGTGGGAGTGAAATCAGGGACATGATGGTCTAAGTTTATGGGGATAATGACATGAAGAAAACGGCAGTGTACAAATAGATTAAATGTTATTCTGAGGGGAAAGAATGCGTCACTGATGAAGAGAGGTCAAGGGTGGCCGGTAACGAGCAGAACTGAGGAAAACATTGCAAAAATTCATTAAGTTGTGCATCAAAATCGTCAGCTGACTGCAAGAAGCATAGCAGATCAAGTAAACATCGATAGAAAAACAGGAAAATCTTAGCATGAGAAAGGTGTGTGCAAAATGGTCCTGAAGGAGCTCACCGATAAATAAAAGCAAAGAAGAGTCGAAGCTTGCCAAGAGATTTTGGAAAGGCAAGACGATGTTTTGGGCCATGTTATCACTGGTGATGAAACATAGGTGTACCAATATGACCCTGAAACAAAGTGTCAAAGTGCACAATGGAAGCCAGCCAATTCTCCACAACCATAAACGTTCCATCAGTCCAAATCAAGAGTCAAAATGATGTTGCTGAACTTTTTTGATATCAGAGGAATTATTCATTATTAATTAGTACCAACTGGACAAACAATTAACCAAGTTTACGATTTGGAAGTGCTGAAAAGGCTGTGTGAAAAAGTTTGATGGAACCGAACTGAACTTTTCACCAACAATTCATGGCTCTTGCATCATGATGATACACCAGCTCACACGGCACTGTCTGTGAGGGAGTTTTTAGCCAGTAACCAAATAACTGTATTGGAATACCCTCCGTACTCATCTGATTTGGCCCCAATGACTTCTTTCTTTATCCAAAGATAAAGGAAATATTGAAAGGAAGGCATTTTGATGACATTCAGGACATCAAGGATAATACCACAACATCTCTGATGGCCATTCTAGAAAAAGAGTTCCAGAATTGCTTTAAAGGGTGGACTAGCATTGGTGCCTAGCTTCCCAAGAGAAGTACTTCCAAGGTGACCATAGTGATATTCACCAATTAGGTATATATCACTTTTTCGAGGATGAGTTTGCAAACTTAATTGTTAGACCTCATACTTCATCAGTGCTCAATGGTATCAGAGTTGGTGATGATGATGACCTGAGAAGCAGCCAGTGCTGGCCAGATGATCTCATACATGTCAGACAGGATTCTATTCCAAAGACCTGATTATTGAGTGAAGAGCTGCTAGGAACCCATCATGCCCTGAAGAAGGTGCTCATCCAGTCACCCTGATATTGTTCAGCATCTTCAATGAAATGGCCTTTGTCTGACCAATTTAAACCATGCAAGTAATAATTCAAGAAAGGCCATAACTGACAAACAGTTACCTTCTTGCCTGTCTGAGAACTATTTTAAATGTTGTCAATCCCAATATTATAGTTAATTAGAAAAAGACAATTCATATGTAGAAGCAAAGGTGTAAGCAATAATCCTACTGTGAAGTCACTGTCACAAGCAAAGTTTATCACTATGTGCAGAATTTGTTGTGGACATAATCTAAGGGCTTTAATCTTTATTTTTGCTTAATTTTGTTTTATGGATTAAAAGGCTACCATTCTCAGGCTTGTCACTGTCTCAAAAATGGGGCTACCAGTGAGATGAAATAGGGATATGTTTTACTTGAGTTACAAATGGTATTATTCCACCAGGTTTATTGTACAAATCTTTATGAATTTTAGTTTATTTTTCCCAATGTTAGTTAGGAAACCAAAATGAGTAATGCCAATTACAAACAAAAAAAAAAATACAATGAATCAAATTGTGTGTGTATATTCATTTATCTGGTATTCTTCTTCGTTGATACCATTAGCAAATATTTATTGAGCTCTTGCTCTATCTCAGGTATTCTTCTTGATGTTGGGGATGCAGGACAGAAAAACATGTCAAAGGTGCTTCTTATATTCTATTGAGGGGAAAAGACATTAAACATGTAACAGGCAATCTTGAATAGTGATAAATGCTATGATAAAACAAAACAGGTCATGGTTGAGAGACTGACTATAGAGGAGCTTCTTTTGATGGAGTGGTCACCCAGTGCATCTCTAAAGAAAGATATTTGAGATGAGGCCTAAATATACATAGGTGTGGAAATATGAGGTGCACGTTGCAGGCAGAAGACATCCTCAGATGGAAGTGATTCTACTTGTTTGAGGAATAGATAAAATCCAGAGTAACTGGGAAAAGGGAGGGGAGGAATAGGATGAGAAGAGTTTAAAGGCACAAAGGATGGGTAGAATTAAGTGTAATGTGAAGCCATTATAGCATTTAAATGATAGATGTAACTTAATAACTAAAACAACACTTTTTGACTACTGTGATAAAAACAGTGGACCAGTGAAGATTCATGAATGCCAACAATGGGATCTAGGCCTGCTCTGTCCAACACACATATGGCTATTTAAATTTAAATTTAAGTACATTAAAATGAAAAATTCTGAATCTCAGTCACACTGACTACATTTCAAGTTCCCAATGAACACATGTGTCAACTGGCTAATGGGACAAAAATGTCATAGGACACTTCCATCATCATTGCTGTTCTATCTAGGTAAAGATAATAATGCTGATATTGAAGTGAAAATAAAGAGAATGTATTTGAGATATGGCTTGAATGTAGAGTTCAAATATATCTATATGTACCACCAGTGTTAAAGCTGAATGTAGGACAAAACTCATCTTACCTAGTAATAGTTGGTAATGCCTAGTAGTCTTCAGTGAAAAATAAAAATACAATTATATTCACGACTCCAAAATAAATGTTGTTCTTGTTATCAGGACTAGAAAGACATCAGTGTAAAATAACAAAGAATTTTAGATCTAAAGAGACCTTTTATTTTATTTAGTCCAGTCTTCTGAAAGTAGAGGCCAATAGACTTTGAATGACTTGCCCTAGTATTACATTGTCAAGCACCTGAATTGAAAGTAGAAAATAGTCAGAGATTTAGGAAAATAGCCCTAAATCTAATTCAATGCTATTATAATAATATGCTTCCCGCTCTTTTAGTTATGTGATCTGGCTACTTCTCAACAGTCTACCCTCCTTGGAGACACAGAAAATTCATACATGTATCCCCGGCACCTATCACAATATTTGGCACCTAATAATTGTGGACAAAATTTAGTTGTATGAATACCTGAATTCCAGTGATGGAAGAAAGAAAGAAGGAAGGAACAATTAAAAAGCATTTTAAATATGTGTCTATCTGGAACATATATGGTGCTATAAACTGAATATGTGTATTCCCCCCAAATTTATATGCTAACAACCTAATACTCAAGGTTAGGCATTAAAAGGCGGGGCCTTTGGGGAATGATTAGGTCATAAGGGCAATCCCTCATGAATGGGATTATTGTCCAAGGGAGCCCTCATGTGACTAACTGACATCTTTATGTTGGACTTTCATCCTCCAGAAATATGAGAAATACATTTCTGTTCTTTATAAGCCACTCAGACAGTAATATTTTGTTGTGGAATGGACTAAGACAGAGGGCAATAAGTTGGTGGTGATTACAGTAAAATCAGTTTACATGTATGAATCTCATTTATTCATTTATTTCTTAATTGTTCACTGAAAATGTGGGCTTATAACATATGTATAAGTAAAATATGTGACAACAATATCACAACATCAGGAAGAGAAAAAGAGAAGCATACTATTGTAAGGTTCTTATACTACATTTAAAGTGGTATAATATCTCTTTTTTATGGAATAGTTTTATTCTGATATGATTCACATGCCATGCAAATCTCCTATTTAAAGTCTACAGTTCAATGGTTTTAGTATGTTTATAGAACTGTGTAACTATCACCACAAAAAGAAACCCCAAACTCATTACTGGTTACTCTCCATTCCCTTTTGCCCCCTTTTTTAGAAAAACACTAATCTATTTTCTGTCTGTATGGATTTGCCTTTTATGGACATTTCAGATAAATGGAATCACACAATATCTGGTCTTTTGTGACTGGCTTTTTTCACTTAGTATAATGTTTTCCAAGGTCTCTCAATGGCATGCCTTATACTAGTATTCCATTCCTTTTTATTGCTAAATAATAGTCCATTATATGGATATACCATATTTTATTTATACCTTCATTAATTGATGTAAATTTGGATTGGTTCTATTTTTGGTTATTATGTATGATGCTATTATGTTTGTGTTCAAGTTTTTGTGGACATATGTCCACATTTCTCTTGGGTATACACTTATGAGTAGAATTGCTGAGGATCATATGGCAATTTTGTTTAATCTTTTGAGGAACTGCCAGACTGTTTCCCAAAGCAGCTGGACCATCTTAATTCCCTCCAGCAGTGTATGTAGGTTTCAACTTCTGCACATCCTTGTCTTGTTATTATAGCCATCAAGTTATGTTTGGAAAATTTGATTTCTTGATGGCTAATGATGCTGAGGATCTTTCTCTGTATTGATGACTGTTTTGCTACAAGATTAATCAAAATCCATTCACTTGGTTACAAAGGAAAGGAAGAAGAAAACAGAATATGTTGAGAGCACTGTTTGACCAAACCCAGAAGTACATTCTTGTCAGTTATATATGTTGCACTTTTCTTGACTGTGAGTAGTCAGTAACACTTTGTAAAGGTAACAGTGCAAGACAATGCATGAAATTATCTGTTGTTAGTTTTGTTCTGAGGTGTTCTTGTTAATAATGATACTCTACCTGAAACCTGTTTCTTTGAGACTAAACACAGGAGCAAGTGCTGAGAAGCACTAGGCTAGTCGTGAATACCACCTTCCTATGCTCTGCATATGTCAGTTATTCTGGAAAATGTAATAACAAGTAAGACAGTTATTATTATTCATTGGAAAAAAAACTAGACTACATAAATACAGGCAGTGTATCCAGAGAAGGAAGTGCAACCTCTGAGATTAGTGATTTAATGATGACATGATGATGAGATTCTGAAGAAGATCACATGCTTTACCAAGGTATAGTAGGGGAAGTGCAGACTTGAAATCCAGTCACAGCAAGCAAGCAGGAAACACAAAGGAAAAACTCAGCACTAAATAGTGTAGCACAGAAACATACAGAAGCCCAGGGAAGGCAGAGTAAGGACAAGAAATGCAACAATTAACAATAAGGCTGGTACTTTTTTTGTGGTCAGAATAGCAATCAGACACAAAGAATGCAGAAGAGGTCAGGCACATCAGTGCTAAACCAGGAAAGCTCTAAGTACATTCCAGGAAACAGATAATCTAGGGCTAAGACACATGAAAAGATATACAAATTAAAAGGAAAAAAATCAGGAGGGATGCTTTTTCTGTAATTATTCTTGGTTCAAAACTATGCTAATAAGAGGAGAGTCTGAGGATTAAAGAGGGCCATACCAGTGATACACACATTGTAATTGTTTGTTAAATAAACAACATCTATTCCCTTCTCAGTAGTGAGTTTCTTATACAATTTAAAAATAATATTGAAGATAATTACATTGATCATACCTAAACACAACACAATCTTGGTGCCTACAATGTGACCAGTATTCAAAAATGTGACTAGGAATGAGTCACAGACATGTTTACATAAGTGACTAGTCTGAATTTGAATGTCAACCAACAAAGTCCATGAGGGCAGGACTGTATCATATTGCTAACTATAATTTCTGCCATGCCTAGCAGAGTAACTCTTATTCAAAAATCTAGACAGAGGGTGCCAAAAAAAGTTTACATATTTTAAGAAAGCAAAACTGTATTAAAATTGTAATAACATATACTAATAACAAAAGATAAATACAAGTCACGTTTGACTTCTGCAATTACAAGAAATGCTAAAAGTGGTTACCACCAGTGTCCAGACACTTCTGTTATGGCAAACTACTGTTTGAACAACGTTGACGGAAGTGTCCACTTTTATACATTTTTTTTGGCACCCCAGCATATTAAACAGCCAGGACTGAGAAATGCTGGTCACATGTTCTGAGTTAGACCTACACATTCACAAATATATGTGCATTTTCAGCATAAATCCACGTAATGCAGCATATGTAAAATGCATACTGCTATAGACATTGTTAAGAACATTGTTCAGTTAATTATATAGACTTTCTGAATACCTCAAACATGTCACCAGGTTTAGAAGATAACCTATGACTTATCATATTGTGATAGTTTATTTTATGTTTCAACTGGACTCAACTATGGTGCCCAGTTCTTTGGTCAAACACATAAAAATATACATTTTTTTTTTTCCCCTAGAAAACCTAGATGTTCTGTAAAGGTATTTTTCAGATGTGACTAATATTTACATCATCAGACTTTGAGTAAAGTAGATTACCCTCCATAATATGAATGTGCCTCATCAATCAGTTGAAACTCTTAGGAGCAAAGACTGGGGTTTCCCAAATGACAAGGAATCTTCTCAAGAGTGAAACACAGAACCCTTGCCTGAGATCCCAGCCTGCTACCATGCAGAATGCAAATTCAAGACTGCAACATCAATGCTTGTCTGAATTTCCAGCCTGCCCTGCAGATTTTAGACCAGCCAGCTCCCACAATTATTCCTTAAAATTATCTATCTATCTATCTATCTATCTATCTATCTATCTATCATCTATCTATCTATCTATCTATCTATCTATCTATCTATCATCTATCTATATCTATCTTCAGTCGGTTGTGTTTCTCTGGGGAACTCTAATACACATGTTTTACATTCTCGTTAATTATCATTACCAAAATGCCTCAGTTTCAATCCTGGACCTATCTATGTAGAGTTAGTAATTTTGTTTCTGTATATAAATTAGTAATAATAAGTACTACATTTCCTAATCAATAAAGATAATAAAAATTAGTCCCTACCATAGTTTTAAGAATAATGTGGAAAGCATTAGAAACCTGTTCTGCAGTATCCAAGGAGAAAATGATTGTATACAAATAGAAAGTATTAACACATCATTCAAATACATATAAATGATCTAATACCTCATATCAAATAAAAATTAAGCATTTTCATAACATCAATTCATTAAAAAAATGCACTAGTAGAAAAATCTAGCTTAGACCCTAAATATACTGAATTTTCCATTTGTAATATTTAGATGACTTGATAAAGGAACATGACTTGGGGTCTTTATTTGTTTTCCATTTCTTAAGACAAACCTTAAAAATGTTATAAATAAAATTTTAAAGGGAAAATGAAGTCTGTAATTGTTCATTAAGGCACTTTAGAATTGGGATACATCACGATCTTAATAATTATAGCCAATAATTGTTTCCTATGTATTTTGAAGATAGAATTAAAATTCTACCATGTTGATTAACTTGCATTAATATTAGGACACTTATTTTTTCTCTGAATATATTAGTCTCCCAATATATTATGTCCTCATCCATTTGGAATTCTTTTTTGTGAGCATGGAACTGAACCACTCAAAATTCTTGAAACTTATAAACCCATAATTGCATGCTGCAAATAAATAGCACCTATACTCACACACACCCAACTTAATAGATATAAGAAAACTTTCTTATGTAGAAACATATATATTTTAATTTTAAAAAATTAATATATAATGCCCCATTTCTCCTGACAATTGTAGGATACACAAAATGGTAAAAAGACATTTCCAACATCTCTATTATTCTATTAGATTGTTGAAATGTCAAATTTTAATTTGTCTATGAACAAAATATTTTCACTAATGTCTAAGTTAAGAAATGGAACAGGCAAATTTAAAGTACGTAATTGCATAAATGATGATAGTGCCAGAAATGACTTGAGTTTTTGTGTTTGTTTGTTTTTTTCCCAACATAAAAGTATTAAGAAATACTGGATCTCGGATAGAATGCAAAATGGGAATTATTGACAAATCAGTATCAGATGTCATGAAAAACCAACAATTATTTTGAACTGAAATATCCATAGGACAGATAAATTATTTTGAAACTATACAAATATAAAATAGTTGGTGCTAAAGAAATAAACCTACATGAAATTGAAAGGATAAATAAAATGTCTAAAATTATGGGAGTATGTTGAGTACTGGGTAGGGTCTTACTTACAAATAGCACTCAGTGGATGTGAGTTGATGGTGATGTTGGAGATGGTCTGTCCTTTCCATGATGGAGTCATTTGAGAGATGTGTCACATGAAGCCAACGGTATTAAAGAGGAAAATAACATTTACACCAAACTCATCTTCAGTGCTGTCAATCTGGATGCTAAAATCACATAAGATTAATAGGGTATGTGATTCCAAAGAGAGTTGAGAAAGAAAATCTATAAATTCATTTAAAAAACGTGTGGTTCTCAAAGAGGTCTGTAAATTAAAATTGTCACTAAAGTTGTATGCTGAGAGCAGATAGATACATAGAGACAAAATTGAAATGTTTTGATTTTGTAGCAGAATATATCTTTTATAAAGTTAACTCTAACCACCACAGTCTAAAAGTAATTTTCACTATGTAAGTTAGGGATATAACAGATTTATGAAGCCCAAAACAAGATTTTAATTGCATGGAAGCATGATTATCCAAGTTAATCCAAGCCATTTTTAGAACATGGAAATTATCACTGACTCTGCAGTCTTGGTAGTAATTATTCAGTAGTTATAATATGTCATTATAATATATTACAAAGAACATAATCTGTAATACACAATTTAATATACAAAATTTTTTTAACCTACAGATTTATACTTTATTGTACAAATACACATAAAATTATCATACAAAACTAATTATATATTTTAGGAAATAGATTATCTTTCTCTTTTATCAGTTAATACATCTTAAAATGTTGTCTTCATATCTCTAATTGCCTTTAACTAATGTATTGGAACATTCTGGCTAGAAATGACTTAAGAAATGAGCAATTCTAAATCCATTATCTTAAAATTAAAGAAATAAGGTTCAAGTATATAAAATAAATTTATACAAATTATCACGGATTTTTAGTTCATAAACAGGATAGGCCACAGATCCACTGAATTTCATTAGTGTTATTTCTTTAGTTTTAATAATGCTGTCACTTCCACAAAGTGAGAATTCTGCCTGTCATAAAATCTAGCCCATGTATTGACTAGCTGTGTGACAATCAGTGAAGTGCTTTACTTCTCCAAGGCTCCATTATTTAACCATGAAATCAGATGATCCTAGAGCTTAATCCAGTGTCTGTTCTAAGTACTTCAGCAAAGCCCTGAGCCCCATGCCTCATACATGCTAAGCGCTCATTGCCTACTAGATGTAGTCAAAATCACGACTCATTATTATCATCAATGCCTTCTGGTAAATAGCCACACAGCAAATATTTCTCAACTGCTGGGTGAAAATAAAAGAAGCAATTTTAAAATATACAAAAAGTGTGCTTTTCAAAACAATTTTGTATATAATTCAACAATATGTGAATCAAGAATCCCTAGCCACTTTGCCATCATAAATAATTTTTCCACTTTCAAATTTTCTCAAAAAGTTTATTTTTATTCCTTTAAATCTGTGACATTAAAATATCTGCAGGTTGTGTTTATATTAATGTATTTCTCCACTGGATCGCATATCCAGTGTTTCAACCAGGCAACTGGAATAAGCCACTCAGAAACATAGTTCAGGGGAAGGCTCCCTGGATCCCATCTAGTCCATGATGCAAGGTAATCTGTACTACCCTCAGAACTGCTAGGTCTTCCTGCAAAACAGGGCAAAGACTTTTTATGTACGTCATTTTAACAGAAAAATACTTGAGTATTTCTGTATTTATTTTTAGGATCATTCTCATCCATTTTATTTTCTTCCAAGATAAAATAGAATATAAAGCCACACAGAAAATCCAGTTTAATTGGAGAGGTAATTAAGATATTAAAAAATGTACAAGAGATTTGTTCTTTTCTTTATTCTCCTATTTGCTTTCTTATTTTTGCTTATTTGTTTTTTGTTTTTTGCTTTTTTCTTTTTCTTCTACTCAATGTCCTTTACATTCTTTTATTTTCATAGAGGTAATATAACCTGTGGAAAACTTCTTGTGGTGAATTTCTTGACTTTATAATTTTAAATGATTTTTTTCTATTCTCCTTCAGCTACCTGATGCATTAAAACCTCATATGCAAAAGAAAGACCACTACTTCCTTTTCTGAATGTTGACCTAAAAAACTTGTAATTTCAATTATTTCAAGTTATTGATTCTTCTGGTATCAAGAACATGCACATATAGCACAGAAATTTCTCCACATATATTTACTAGATATTCTCCACAACTTTTTAAATCTAGAAACAGGATATGTAAGAGAAGATCCATATACCTATTCTCTTCTTTCCATACCTAAACAATTTAAATATAAAAATTACGTGGAATTTAAAAAGAAACCCTAAGATGGTAGCCCAATAATAAATCCATGGTAAATACTTCAGATTTAATAGTGTAGAGTACTAAGTGTAGAGTTAATACACTTAGTTTTTTTTCAATTCTGAAAGAATCGTATTTTCTCTGAGAAAACATAACTAAATAATGCCAACAAAAATTCTCCAAACACAAACCTTTCAGAAAATATGGTTTAGTCATAACTCAAAAAATATATATAATAATAATAATTTAAAGTAATCAAAATATATCTCAGTTTTTCACCTTCAAAAACTGCTGGTATTTCAAACCTCCTTTAATTTACCTTCTTCCATATTGCAATTGTCCAAACCTTAGGAGAACAGCCAACTGGAGAGCTAAAATTACAACAGAGACTACCCCTCACCACATTGGAGCCCAGAGTGTAGTTTAACTTGAGTGCATGCAGTGCATATAGTAGATGAAGCCTCTATCAAACAAAACCCTTATTCCAGATTCCAGGCACTTATAAGCAATTCTAACATTTTTGTAAAACACACACAACATTTAGAAGGATCTCTTATTTTGCATTTTCACCCAAATGTCCTAGAATGTAATGTTTGCTTATATCTATGTTCTTTCCGGAATGTGGGTTCAAGGTAGAGATGAGAAGACACACTCTCCAGGGGCAGTGAAAACAGTAGAGGTGAGACCTCATACCAAACACCTATGTACAGGCACATGGATGTCGGCCAAGGTAATATTGGTTAATTGATTTTGTAGAATTAGCCACATCACAGTTCCCAAATGAGTAAAAGGACTTTGAATGTAGAGTCTGTCATAAAGAGAGTCAGGGACAGACTCAGGAAAACTCATCACCTCATTACCTCTGCTGGAGTCCAATGACAAGGATGGTATGGTGGTCAATAATTTTGTCTGTCTGTAGAAACGAAATGACAACGTACATTTAACATAAAGCACTCACTTCAAATATAAGACACTGGAAACAGTTTTCCCTTAATGAGAAACTTGGTTCCAGAAGGAAAGACATTGTGGTGGGAAGGACTGCTTGTTAAGATTTTGGAGTTCTGGTCCTGGTTCTTTCCCAGCTTTGTACTAACTAGTAATAAAAAGTGAGCCCTGATATTATCATCTGCAAGCCATGGCTGCCTCATTTTTTTTTTTTTGTTCATAAAGGGGAGTTTATTGGGTTCTTCTTATTACAAAAGCAATGCACAGATATATAAAAACAGCTAAAACAAAAGGTGATGCACAGATAATTTGGAAACAGAAAACCAGAAAGATGGGTTATTTTTAAAGTACTCTCAGCCCCACTATCCAGAAGCTACCATTGTATTAATATTTCAATGGATTTCCTACTATATTGTTTTTCATGCATAATTTTTGTTTCTTCATACTCTATAAACAATCTTGTATCCTGCCTTTTTCACACACCATTATGGCATAAACATTTCCCCAGGCCTTTAGAAACTCTTTATAAACATGATTTTAATGGCTGTAAAATGTTTGACTGCAGAAATGCCCATGATTTACTTAACCAGACCCAATGTTGACCATTTAGGTTAGGTCATAACTTTTTGAATAGCCTGCAGACAAATTTATTAAGTTTTAAAATGGAGATTTTAAGTAATTGCATCACAGACTGACAGTTATGTCTTGATACAAGGACCATTTTATCATCAGGAAGTTGATTTTAAAACAAACAAACAAAAAAACGACAAAGACGTTGACAATATCAGCAGCTGTTCGCATCCCCCAAGCCAGCCCCCGCCCCACCATGGATTTTCCCTTTATTGGCCTTGTGGCTCTCCACTGCTTGCCATACCCCCCCCCATTTCCTGCCCCCCTCATATCCTACTCACCCCAGTTTCCTAGTCCAGCTTGGTGTGAGCACTCTGGGGCATCAATAGCCCTCTCTTTGGGCTGGGTATTGATCAAGTTTCTTGTCGTTCTGGTTCCTGACAAGTGTTTCAATGCTAACCCTGCTTTGTACCCCAAGTCGTATCCCTGTGGAGTTCATTCCAGTTTTCCCTGCTGATACTCTCTGGTTCAGGACACTGGCAGAAGCCATGTTCTTCCCAAGTCATCATTCTTCCCCCCCACCTCAAGATGTTCTCTAATAAAGAGCGTGGCTGCCTCATTTTTGAATGAGAGGGTGGGGATGTGTTGTTCTCTAACATCTAGGATTTTGTGATATATATATATGGAAAGAGAAAACCATGATCCTGAGTTGGTGGTTATATCTGCAAGTATATAAATATGGTTACAGAGGCTACAAGAAAAACTCTAAATAAAATTTCCTTTACCAAATTATGATAATAATAAGGATTAAAAAAACAAAACAACATTAGTACATTTGAGGTAGAAAATGTGATTAGTCCTAAACACACACACACACACACACACACACACACACACACACACACACACACAAAACAAAAGAAGAACAAAAACAAAATATCCTATGGACACAAATCTAAACTCCAAAATAAAGTTAGAATCAAAATCACATTTTTCTGGACCTGGCTGCTCATATTTTTACTAAGGATTATATTTACTTTACATAGTCAGATCCACTGCGGTACTAAAAGAAGCAACCAATGATACACCAAATACAGTTTTGAAAATATGCTGTGAACTTTTCCACATGCCCTCCAGGAAAATATCTTCTTTGAGCTCATGCTTCTAATTTTCGTTACACCAGAAGTATAATTATTCTTACCTACTCTAAGATCAATATGGCAAAATGTAAAGAAATTTCTCATTGTTTATTCTAGACTCAGAATTTAATGAAAACATTTTAAAAATTTCAAATATCGCAAGGTAGTTTATGCTTAAAAATTTTTTAAAGTTCATAAATTAAATAAAAATCACTGCATTCCAGTTTATGTGGGAGATTTTGCCAAACTTCAGTTCTGAGTAATTTTTCTGATGTATCACTTTTTTTTTTTTTGCATAAAAATACTATTGATGTAGCATAGCTTTATAACATCTTAGCCAATCCATTTTGATTTGGCTATTTAAATCACAAAGTTCAAAAGCCTACTAAAGAAACTAATAAATATTACCACTAGAATTCATCGCTGCAGCAATTCAATATATCAATTTCTTTCTTTACTAAAATAAATGTTCCTTAAAATCAAAACATGGAAAGTAAATAAAATTTGTTTTCTTTCTAAAATACAACAACTAATGCCTGTCCCTGAACACCTGAACTAATTTACAGATCATGCAGTTTCTTTTTTTTTTTTTTTTTTTTTTACTCCTGTTATTCCCAGGGTACTGCGTCCCCAGACCCTGTTCTCACTTTTTTTTTTTTTTTAAAGATTTTATTGGGGAATTGGCGGAGGGGAACAGCGTTGGGGAATCGGGGAAGGGGAACAGACAAGTTGCTGCCTTTTTGTTCTTCAGTTTAGTTGCGGAGGATGTTGCTTCACTGTTGGTATCCTCATTGCGCTCTTCCCGGATGAGGCAGATCGGTCGCTGGCCTCTGGATGTCGCTCACCGTGGCTATTGGCAGCTCATGCTTGGCTGCCAGCCGCTCACGCTGGCTGTGGGCCACTCACTGTAGCCCATGGCAGCCCACTGCAGCAGGGGCTGCAGCCCACACCATCATTGGGGCTCGCACAGCCCAGCTCCAGGTGGAGCTGTTGTTAGTTGTAGAGGGCAGTGTCACTGGCCCTCATGTGGGATCCGAACCGGGGCCACTGGCATCCCAAACCAGCGCTTAACCAATGCGCCACTCGTCCGGCCCCAGATCATGCAATTTCAATAGCACCTTTGCTTGAGAATAAATGATCAACATACAATAACAGATACATATTTCAAAACTTGAAAAGAACTTTGCCTTCATCTCCTTTGTAATTTATTGTCATTGCTACTGACATTTGTAAAGAACAAATGCTTATAATCAGAGTTTCAACACAGAGTACAATTTTTGGAACACATCAAATAATCAAATAGCAACTAGTAGTTTTGGACTTAACAGCTTCTAAGATGAACTATGTGGCATATATTTTGAGAATGCAAAGATTCATTAAAAAAATAAACACTCAGTATTAGTACAGCTAACCTCAGGCCCAAATAATATAAGAAAGCAAGAATATTTATTTTAGCTAAATATTAGGCATTTGCCTAGTAAACCTTTTAAGATAATGTGACATTACATACTAGTTTTTGTTCCACCATCATCGTAATATCATTTCGTAACATAATGTAAACTTCGTATGTGCTCATCTTAAAAATGAGAGGAAGAAAACAAAAGCCTAGTACACTGGAAATTTAAGGGAACAAGTGTATAACAAAGCTGTAAACAAACTTTGAGATATTATGTATATATGGAAAACTAAATAGAAGATTCACGGGCAATCAAGGAACTCTTCCTTTGGTTAGGATTTCATGGAGTACCAAATTCCAGGAACAGAAGGGGTTAAAAGACTTCACATTACCTCAAGTCCCAATTGTATTTAGATGATACAGACATAAAATAAACATTAGGTTTTTGGCATTCCTTAATTGTGTTTTAAATTTTGTATTCTAAGAACTTTAAGTAGTGAATCCCTTAGAGCAACAGTAAATACTTTTTTAGTCTCAACAAAATATCTCAGACCTCAAAATCTAGTAAGATGTAATGATATACATTTGTTTATTACTCATTTATAAATGAATTTGCTGGTTTCATTTGATTTTCTTCTAAAAAATATGATACCACTATATCTGTTTTGGTAAATTGCTTGTATACTCACATTTAGTATTAAACTGTCTTTTCTTTTACTCTGTTAAATGTCAAAAGCATAAATGAATAATATATGATTCTTCTAGTAGTATTCCTATTACTAATAGAAGTTGCTAAAAGGCTATTTAATTCTTAGTTTAACATTTACTTATAAAAGCAATTTTGAGCCTGAAAAATACAGAGGACTATAGGAAGATCTTGCCGTCTGATTTGAAATATAAACAAAAAATTTTTGCCACTAGTCTCAAAACAGAAAGATCTTACACATTAACAATTGAAGCCTGGCTCCTTAATAATCATGTAGACTTAGAGAAACATTAGCAGAACTGATACTATTAGGGGAAATGACTCAATTTGTAGAATGCTGAGTGGATAACACTCTAAGATCTCCTTTATAGATATGAATTAAATGGAAGTAAAATGTTAAATAGTGTGTCATCCACTGCCCTCAACTTCCCTTGTCCACTTCTGATCATCACAGCTAATCAGAATTCATCCCACTTAACAAAATACCTCAGTATCAAGATGACAAATGATGGAAGTAGAAACAGAGACAATGATAAACGGGGATGAATGCATTGAGAGGAGCTGAGTGGGCTTTAATATCTCATAAGAGAGGGATCAAGAGAGCGAAAGAAAGAATTGACAGACCTCCAAGCAGTAATTTCCTGTTACTTTTACAAAGTGGACAAATTGCAAGTTGTGGAAGTGGCAGGCCACTCTTCTGTTGGAGAACCAGCAAATGAAGAAAATGTCAGGGATTTACCCAGATTTCTTGAGAGGGGCCATAGTGAGTTAAAGAGGCAATAGGAGAGAGTGACATCACCAATCTGTATCACTCCAATAGATGTTCCAAGTTATGTCTGGGATGAATTTCAGTCTCTGAGGTCAATACTCCAATTATCTCCTCCAAACCATACTCCTAAACGATCATCTCCTTAAGGAGTCACTGCCTTAGAAACAATTCCAGGAAAGAGAAAGCATCTTTCATTCAGAAAGGTTTTTCTACTTTTTGTTTTCAGAGTAGCAATTCTAATATAGGTCCTTGTCCATAAAGAGATCTATCAGAGAAAAAGAAGACCTAGAATGGTGAGAACTTTAGTCCATAATTTTAAAGCCATATGCTTTCTCTTTTTCCATTTCTCTGTGACTATCAGTAGTGTTTAGAATTGTGATTACATTCATATTTGAAGCTTTTTATCCATATTCTCTCTATTTTTTTAACCCTGAAAGCAATTTTAATTTTTTTTTCAACTAGGAAATTTACATAACTTAGATAACATACTTGTGTCAACTTATTAATAGTTAAATATGTTTCTTTTAAATAATAACTAGCTAAGAAAACTGGTAAGATAGGAAAATGATTCTAGCCCAAACCTGCCACTTATCTCTAATGGAAGATTTGCTTTAGACAGAAAATCCCACTCATGTTTATGAGTGTAATGCAACAACTCTTTGAAAAAAAGTACAGAAGAAAAGAGGCTGAAAATTTCTTTTTTCTTGATAAATATAGCAAAAAAAAAAAAAAAAAAAAGTAACCAATTGACCCACTAATATCTTAGGGGCAGTTCTCAAGTACAACATAAAATGATAAACCTTATGCAATTACAAGAAGATTCAATGCCTTATAAATGAACTTGGGAAATGGTCCACACATACAAAAAATATATGTATGGCACATATTAAATTGTAGTAGATAAAAGTATTACATATAGAAATTATATTAAGTTTATAAATTAAAACTTTACTGGAGATTTTTTTGGCCTTAAATACAGATTTATTTAGTTATTTTTGTACATAACACAAAACCATTTGAATGCAATGTCAAAGTTTACAAATACAATAATAAACGTTCTGATGGGGATCTCTTTTACAAACAAAAGAGCACAAAAGAAAGAAAATAAAATTAGCTAAACTGAAATTTTCCATTTAAAAAGCCAAAGCACTATGTAACTGCACCTTCAGAAATAACTATATTTGTCTCATTTAAATTTACCTATCAGTCATATTATACTCTTTCATCAATTCTAAATTTTTCCTCAGACCACTATGAATATAACCACTTCTAAATTAGGTACTGAGATAGAGGGGTAGTTCAATAATACTTGGCTTAACTTTAGATTATGTTCTTTTAAATTTATACTCACATTCAAATTCTGGTACAGCTAATAGACATGTCATCTGATGGGAGGAAGCTTGGAAAGTACCATAAACAGGGAGTTTACATGATATACAGTATGTGGATACTCTTGATAGTCTTGTTTTTTCCCATTTTCATGTGCAATAACCATACCTGACAAGATTTAGACTAGCACAAATATATTGTCTGTCAAAGGTGCTTCAAGATTTATTTGGCTCTCGGTTGAATCACATTATTACAAGCTCTTTGATGCACAGAGCACAAAGCTGCTTAACACTGTTGCTATTAGTGTTCAAGCCACACTGAAAACACTTCATTAAACAGCCTACTGCAGTGTAATTGTTTAATAATATTTTGATTAGGTTGTTTAGTAGACAATTCATGCTGTAAAACATTCTCTTGCTGTCAAGTGAATCACTGGTAAAAAGGCTACTGCAAAATAAGTGAGTCTCTTAGAAATGAAATCAAAGTGGAAAAAAAAAATCCTAAATCACTCTGCTCCCATTACCCCACTGTATTAGTTTCCTATAGCTCCTGTAACAAATTACCACATACTTAGTGGCTTACAGCTACATGAATTTATTATCTTATAGTGCCGGAAGTCAGAAGTCTGATACGGATCTCCCTGGGCTGAAATCAGCATCAACAGGGCTGTGTGCCTTTCTGCAGGTTCTAAAGCAGGATCCATTTCCTTGTTTTATTATTTGTTTTCCAGCTTCTAAAGACTTCCCACATTCCTTGGTTCATAGATCTCTTCCTTCATATTCAAAGCCAGCAGTGGTCAATTAAGTATTTCTCATATCATATCACTCAGACCCCAACTCTTCTACCACTCTCTTTAACTTGCAAAGAACTTTGGGTTCATCAAAAAAATCAAGGAGAGTCTCTTTAAAGCCATCTGTTTGACAACCTTAATCCCTGCTTGCCATGTATATAGCATGAATAATCCCAGGTTCCAAGGATTAGGATAGGGATACCTTTTTTTTCTTTTTTTTTTTTTCTTTTTTTTGGTAAGGGGGCATTATTCTTCCTACAGCACACACCATGTTCCCTCATGAAAGTTATATGAAACTCATATTTCACACACAAACACAATTCTTTGGGTGAGTGGAGTGGGAATTTTATTTTATTTTATTATTGTATTTTTTTTTTTTTTTTTTGAGGGCAGTGTCACTGGCCCTCACATGTGGCACCCGAACCGGGGCCACTGGCTTCCCAAACCAGCGCTTAACCACCACGCCACTCGGCCGGCCCTATTTTTATTTTTTTTTTGAGGGCAGTGTCACTGGCCCTCATATGTGGGACTGAACCAGTCTCTGGCTTCCCAAGTCAGCGCTTAACCACCATGCCACTCAGCCGGCCCCGGAGTGGGAATTTTAAAAGGAATGTTGTACCTTTTATACTCATGGATTCCTTTGTCTTCATTTTAGCACAGAATCTAAATTCAAGAGTTAATGTCAAAGTATACATGTTCTGTACTCTTTTAGTTTAAAAAAAAAACAAACAAAAACAACTTATTAGATATTGAAAATGTGGTGGATATGATTCTATAAGCCCATGGTTACAATGGTGAGGACTTCTTGTGTTCAGGAGAAAATTCTGGGTACAATGGGTGATCACATTTATTCTCCCTACTGATGCAAAGGAGTTGTAGCTCTTAAGAATGAAGACACTGGTTTACACTGGTCTCATCACTTCTGCTTTCATGATGATGGTAATATTTGGACCTTTTGTGATTACGGATTTTGCTAACTCTGATTGCCTACTTTAAAAAGTGGCAAACTTGGGCCGGCCGAGTGGCGCATTCATTTAGAGCTGGTTTTGGGATGCCAGCGGCCCCGGTTCGGATCCCACATATGAGGGCCAGTGACACTGCCCTCTACAGCTAACAACAGCTCCACCTGGAGCTCGGCTGTGCAAGCCCCGGCAACGATGTAGGATGCAGCCCCTGCTGCAGTGTGCTGCCATAGGCTACAGTGAGTGGCTGGCAGCCAGCGTGAGCTGCCAATAGCCACAGTGAGCGACATCCAGAGGCCGGCGACCAATCTGCCTCATCCTGGAGGAGCGCAATGAGGATACCAACATGAGCCAGTGAAGCAACGTTCTCCGCAACTAGACTGAAGAACAAAAAGACAGCAACTTGTCTGTTCCCCTTTCCCAATTCCCCAATTAAAAAAAAAAAAAAATTCTTTAAAAAAAAGAAAAGTGGCAGTCTTTAGGGTCATACAAAGTAGTCATTAGTTTCCCAAACATTTCTTAATGGTAATGCATATTTACTGAAAAAGTCTGCATAATTCTGTTGGATAATTAAATTTTGATGCCATGTTGCACAGTAAACAATGGAAAAGTTTCTTAAATTTTGAGATGGTATACAAAAATGTATACATTTTGAAATCTAATGAAATATTTTCATTATATTATCATGAATTTCAGAATAATAAATTATTTAAATATTATGTATAATTACTTCCTCACTTCACCAATTTGTGTCCGAAACTCTGACTTTGAATATTTCTAAGGTGGGGGAATCTAATATTTCTGGAAACTTGTTCCATCTTCATTAAGTTCTGAGTATTTCAAACATCTTCTTTATATCAAGGCCAGTTATTTCACCCTGCACTTTATTTTAGGCTGTTTGGTGAAGTCCAGCTCCTTGACAGTTACATAGAACAATTCTAAATTCTGTCTTTATGTCAACCCTGCTGCTAATATTTAAAAATAGCTATAATTATGCCCTGTAATAGAATAAAATTCCCCAATCCCTATTAGGGTTTGGTGTCTGATTCCTTTATTACCTGGTCACATACTTTTAAATAGAGTCCAGTTTATGTCAGTTATTTCCCTTAAATTCATATTCCTGGAAGGAAATGGTATGTTCTAGGTGTGATTTGATCTGCTTTCTCCCAACCCCATGCTTAGATACTGAATTTAAACCATCACAATTCAGGTTTTATGTTTATAGTATATTTTCATAAATTAAAGTTGTCAGTGTTTTTATTTGGTTTTGTACCTCATTTTAGTTTGTTTTAGTACTGCTGCTGTTAAGTCTTTTTCATCCTCTATTGGTACTATTAGGTTATCTTGTTAAACTATTTTTTAATCTGAAAAATAAAGCTTTGGATATGGCTTCATTTAACTTCATCTTATTAAATGCAGTCCAAACTGACTGAGAGCTGAGGGGATGTTGACTCTGTAACCCAGATATATGCAATTTCCTTCCTAGGATCATGTCAGCTGCACAGGTCATTAAATGCCTTGGGTATCTTTGCAAAAGTCATGGACAAACGTTGAATGAGGTTAGTCCAAAGAAAGCCAACAAGGGCGGTCTCCAATGCATGAAGCAAAACACTTTAGGCAAAGGCTTTCTCATCCACCTCGCTGGAATATTGGCAATAATTGCAATAATTCCTAAACCTCAATTTACTTAGGATACTTAACACTTTTCACCTGAAACTGAACACAACATATCGGTGTGCAGAATAATTAAGTGGCACTCCTCTGGTTGAAGCTGGGCCAGTATCACAGAGCTCATTGCCCAGTTTCTACTTTACTGGGGAATCCCTCTGCTGAACTCGAGAGCCGCAGGCTATGAAAACTGGCAGTCTGAAACTGTCAATTTTGCAAAACAACGACAACCACCACCAAAACTTTAGTTCAAACTTTATTAAATATATGCTGTACATCAGTCAGCTTCACAATCAGGCCCTTCTTTTTTTAGTTAATAATTTCCATTTGTCCTTTCGAAATGTCAACTACTAGGATCCACTTAATGGTTTCTTGATGTCTAATTTCATGCTGGGGAATGAAACTATGATCTTATTACATATTAAGCAAAATCTCTAGTACTTGATCTGATTGAATACTGCAATGAGAGAAATACTGCAATAATTCAAAATTTAGAATTAGACAATTATTTCAGCCAAAAGAGATTTTAGAAGTTGTTGAGTATGATTTTACAGATTAGAAAAAGTATGGCCCAGGGAGTTAAGAAAACGTTGTTAATGGCACACAGCTAAAAGTTAATAGACTAAAAACTTCATTTTGGATTTGGTGATCTTACTGTTTTCAGACTGACATTGTATTTAAAAGATTTGTACTAGACATGTGAGGAAGACAAAACCTAAATACATTTGAATGCAGCCAGTTCTTCCTGTTGCTTCACACATCACATGACTGTTACTCTCCATACTTTAAGGAAATTATAAATTTCAACAATGAATTTGAGAAAGGTTCGTTAGTAGTTGTCATTGTTGTTTGTGTTTATGATTTTTGTTTGTTTGTTGTTTTCATTTTATATCCCACATATGAATGAAGTCATATGGTTCTTGACTTTTCTGTCTGACTTATTTTGCTTAGCATGATAATCTCAAGTTTAGTGGTTACCAGAGGGTAAGGAAGGATGGGGATGGTAGAAGAGATATGGTGATGGAAGGAGAGCTGACTCTGGATGGTGAATACACAATGTGATATATAGATGATGTATTACAGAATTGTACTTTTGAAAACTATACAATTTTACTAACCAATGTCATCCTGATAAATTTAATACAAATTTTAAAAAAATAATTAACAAAAAAGAATTTGTGGCTGTTTTAACTAATACTTCATTATCTCTATATAATTTGAATTTTAATGTAAAATGTTTCTAAGGTAAGTAAGGGCATATGAAGGGAAGATCTGTTATCAGTTTATATGAAAATTTGCCAGTCTCTTAGGACCTACCAAGATTTCACCTGTCATTGAGCTATACCATGAGCAGAATATTTTTAAAGATTTGAACTACAAAATCATTTACTGACTTTTGTATAATGACATTCTTTTGGGTATACACATATTACCATGTCTTAATGTGACAAAGGGGCAAAAAGCCATTTAAAGGTACTGTTTAGTTAATAATCTTGAGGCCAAACACATTTCGTTCCAACATCCTTTGTGTCTATTGAAAAAGAATTAGTAGAGTTTTTAAGTGTACCTATTAAAATATGTAATCACCAGTTATTAAAATGAAAAAGAGATTGTTTATCTAATAAAATAATATCTGCAATCTTGGATAGTAAAAGATTAATGACAAAATTAATTCCAACATTTTTTTCTATCCTTTAGTACTTGGCCTTGTTTCAAAATGTTGAACTCTACTATCTAAAGAGGATCTCTAGACAAAAGAATCTCCATTGAGTTTCTTGCTTTACCAATATCTTTAGTACATTAAACACACTCTGAAAAAGAAGAAAGGTATGTGGGTCAAACGAGGAAAGTCTTGCTAGAAACTTGATTTTATAAATATACATATATATACTAAATACAGTTCTAAGAGCTTTAACATATTTCGTCTTTGATTAAATTGTCATCTCTTTCCTTACATGATTGTCACCAAGTATCATCATGCCCTACAAGTAAACAAGAGCCAGTGTAATTCTTTTGTTATCATGGATAGATGTCTTGCATAAGACTCTTGAATTAAATAATTATCCAGGTCATTGCCTGAATAAAAACATATATATATATATATATAAATGAAGTGTATGGAATGGATATTAAGCTGACATAGTTCCAGAAAAAAATTAGCCTAATATATGCAATCATCCTTATATCCTCATGAGCTGAACATTCACTGTAACTGCTCCCAATTTGGTGTCTTTAAATGATTGTGGCTCCTATGTACAATAAAATCAAAATGATAAAACTTTTTTATTTTGTTGCTTCAGAATCTTAAACTAGTATGAAATAATATGCTGCAGTGTTTGGTTTGGTTTTCGGTTACTAGTCAGTTAAAAATCATTTAACTTTTACCTAATAGTCTCATGCCTTGGAGAGCTTCACAGAATATGTGCAGTCAAAAATCTAAATCCAATTACAGTAGTTCATCCAACCAAAATAGAACAAGAGGAAGGCCATTGAGTTATCATCACTCCAGTGGTAAACACATGTATAACTAATGCATATTTTAATTAACACCTGTGAACATTACTTAACAACTATAACAAATCACAAATAACTCTTCAGATGGGACAAGCTTAATCAAACTTTGAAAACTTCTCAGATCAGTACTGTAGGCAATTTGGCATATTCTCATTGGAGAGGAGAAAGAGCTTTATTTTCTTTAATGAAATTATTAGAAAGCCAGTTTTCCCCTTAGTTCATTGAATTTGGATTTTCATCTAAAAATCATGATACAATACTAAAGCAAAAGAAAAACTATCCTTTTATCGTTACTTTGCTCTCAGTAGAACTTGTTTCAAAACATCTGTTTTAAAAATTCTTAAGAAAAAAGTAAAAAATTAGCATAATCTAAAAATGCCAATGTGGTTAGAACTTAAAATTGGACTAATGTGTATCAAGGAATTTGAAATATTTTCTAGGAAAAATATTGGTAATGATGCAAAGTTAGGAATTAGCATAATAATGGCTCCTTCCTGTGACACATTGTACGTTTACCTTATAACATCTAGCTCCAAATCAAGCTTTTTTCCGTTAAAACATGTGCTCCCAAGTCTCCTCCATAACCATTCTTTCCCAATGGTATCTCACAATATTCAGCCAATGTAGACCTATTTGGGCTAATTATAAATTCAGGCTATTGACAGTGAAGTTTAATCTTGATTTTCCTGCAAGGCTAACAGTATTAAAAAAAAAAAAAGAACTTGCACAAAGAGCAGAATTTTCAATATGTGGTATCGATATCAGTAATAAAAAGCTCTTGTTGATTAGATGTATGTGGAGACACAGAGCAAAAATGGTTCCAGATCACATATTCTTCAAGGATAAATGATTTGATCTTGTAAGATATGGAAGGAGTAGTTAAAGGAAAAGTTGCTAACAGAGGAGGGCTTCTACTTCCCTAAGCCCCCATCCTCCAAAAAAGAGCCTTAAATAATTCTAGATACCACATGGGTCCTCTTTCACAGACCAGCTCAGAATTCAATTTACTTGTTTGTTCTTCAGTTGGGTTAAGTCAGAAAAAAAGACAAATAGATGTGTCTTCAATGCCGATGTAATATATTTACCTGATCTGAGGGAAAATTCAAAATTGATTTTCTCCATGCTTTTGAAGGCAGATAAATTTTCCCCATTCTAAAATTCATGAAACAGCCAAGTCATTGAATCCTGTTAAAATTAAACAGGTAAGTAGCCTGTTTGAGAGATTAGAACAAATAAACTTTGTTCTTTCTAACCATGACCCAATTGTGTTTCTTGTATATATAGTCTATGGGTTTGAGATCATTTGAAAATTACACTATAATTTTAAACTTAATAAATCCCATCACTTATGATTAATTTTGGATGCCTAAAAGATAAGAGAGAAATCAAGTTTATTTTGAAAGTACCAGCAAAGTTGTTCCAGTGCTCTATGAATTTATTTAGTCCAGCTCTTATCAAAATATTTTAAGTTGGGCCGGCCGAGTGGCATGGTGGTTAAGCACTGGCTTGGGAAGCCAGCGGCCCCGGTTCGGTCCCACATAAGAGGGCCAATGACACTGCCCTCAAACAAAAAACAAAAAACAAACAAAAACAAAAATATTTTAAGTTACCTAAAAATAAGTCAACTAAGTTTACATAGAGTAGTCCCTCCTTATCTGCAGAAGATACATTCCAAGACCCCTAGTGGATGCCTGAAACCTCAGACAGTAAAAACCCTGTATGTGTTATGTTTTTCCTATATATATTCCTATGGTAAAGTTTAACTTATAGATCAGGCACAGTAAGAGACTAACAATAATAACTTTATGGCTTCTTATTGGCAAATCTGAATAGCCAGCATCATACTCGGGGGACATTATTAAGAAAAATAAGGGTTACTTTAACACAAGCACTGAGATACCTTGACATTTGGTCTGGTAACCGAGAAAGTTACTATTATAAATAACTAAAGGACAGGTAGCTTATTATGCCTCTTGGGTAAGCTGGACAAAGGGGTGATTCACATACAAGGCAGGATGGAGCAGGCCGGCAGGTGATTTATTGATGCTATTCAGTACTATGCTGGATTTAAAACTTGTGAATTATTTACTTCTGGAATTTTTCATTTAGATTTTGGATGGAGGTTGATTATGAGTAACTGAAACTGCAGAAAGCAAAATCATGGAGAGAGAAACTGGATGAGGAGGGACTGCTGTACTGTCATTTTAAGCCTTTAAATTACCCTTTCCCTGGATTGAGTTACTTTAGAAAGCACAATCACCTCATGTCGACACCTAGAGCACTGCTGATTATGTTAAAATGCCTATATTCTACTCGGTAGGTTTCCATGGTTTCATTGTCTCAAGTTGCTACAATGTTTGTTACTGTCAGAAGCAATTTATGCATCAAAGGTATAAATCATGGAGCAATAAAATGAGGTTCTAAGAGAGGAATTATTTAAAAGATACAAATATGTTTTTATCCTTTTAAAAAAGTATAGTTACTGAATGTGGAGTTCATAAAAATATTTAAATGTGTATGTGTGTGTATGTAGATATATGAACAAATGACAAAAAAAGCCATTGACTCATCATTTAGTTTAAGAAAAAGAACATTATAATGACCTTTTATATGGCTTGTGTGTCCTTCCCCAAACTGATACCCACAACTCCTTCCAAGTATATATATTCTTGAGTTTGTGCAAGTTATTTCTGTGCTATTCTTCATAGTTGTACCATCTATATTTGTATTCCTTAATATATACTTTTTACTTGTGTATAGTTTTTTACTTCCTATAAATGGAGCCATACTGATTATAGTATTTAGTGACTAGCTTTCTATGCTCAACAATATGACTTACGATTTCATCCTTGCTGTTTCTTATAGTTGAAAATCATTTCTTTTTAATATTTAATAGTAAACTGAACTATGAATATGCCATGGTCATTTCTTTATTTTACTACGGATGACCACTTGTGTTTTCAGTTTGGTTTGCTTTGCTTTGTGTTCACTAACAGTTTTGCTGTTAACATTCTTGCTCATGTCTTCTGGTTCACTTTTGGAAAAGTTTTAAGTTTATAATTGGGAATGGAATTGCTCAGCTTAGGGTTAGACCTTTTTCAACTGTATTAAAATAATGTCCAACTATTTTCTAGTGTTTGTACTAATTTACACTCCATAAATATGATATGAGAGTTTTTTTATTGCTCTACATTTTTACCAAAATTGGATATTGTCAAGTGTATAATATATTTACCAATCTAGTGGGAGTAAAACTATATCTCACTGTAGGCTTATTTTACATATCCCCATGTACTGATTAAGCATCTTTATAGGCTTATATGCCATTTGAATTTTATCCTGTGTGAAATGACTATTCAAGAATTTTTTGACTGGGTTGTTTGTTTTAATTATATTGACTTGGGGGAACTCTGTATGCTAATCTTTTGTCAGTTATGTAGGTTGCAAATATCTTCTCAGTAATTGTGTATTTTTAATTTTTATGCTGTCTTTAGATGAATATCATTTCTTAATTTTACTAAAGTAAATTTTATCATTTTTCTCTTAATGGTTTGTGTGTTTCTGTCAGACAAGTATTTTCCTACTCAGAGAATATAAAGATGTTATCCTACACTGTACTCTAAAAGTTTCATATTTTTTTTCCTTTCTATTTAAATTTTAATCTACTTGTTATATATTTTTGTGGTATAGTGTGAGGTAAGAGTCTCTAATGTATTTACATATGATTAATCAATTCTACCAGCACTATATGTTGAACAAGAAAGGCAGAAAAGCCTACATTATTTCCCTTTTGTTTTTATGCTTTCTTTTTTAAAATTGTTTGTTATTGTGGTAAGAACACTTAAGATGAAACCTATCTTCTTAACAATATTTTAAGTCTACAATACAGTATTGTTGACTGTAAGTAAAATATTCCACAGTAGATCTCCAAGGATTATTCATCTTGCTTTACCAAAACCACATACCTGTTGATTAGTACCTGCCCTTTCTCCCACCCTGCAACCACTGCCACAACCATTCCACTTTTTGATTCTATGAATTTGACTATTTTCAATATGTCATAATGTGGAATTCTGCATTATTTATCTTTCTGGGACTCGTTTCTGTAACTTAGCATAATGTGTGCAAGGCTCATCCATGTTGTTGCATGTTGCAAAATTTTCTTCTTTTTAAGGCTGAATTCAAAGATATGTGAGATACATTTATATATAATTTATATAAATATACATAAATTATATATATTATATATGTATCTCAATTATATATATATATATATATACATATATATAATTTCTTTTTCCATTCATCTTTCAATGGATATTTAGATTATTTTCACATCTTGATATTGTGAATAGTGCTTCAGTGAACATAAGAATTCTAGTGGGCCGGCCGAGTGGCGCATTGGTTAAGCGCTGGTTTTGGGATGCCAGCGGCCCCGGTTCGGATCCCACATGAGGGCCAGTGACACTGCCCTCTACAGCTAACAACAGCTCCACCTGGAGCTGGGCTGTGCGAGCCCCGGTGATGGTGTGGGCTGCAGCCCCTGCTGCAGTGGGCTGCCATAGGCTACAGTGAGTGGCCCGCAGCCAGCGTGAGCGGCTGGCAGCCAAGCGTGAGCTGCCAATAGCCGCGGTGAGCGACATCCAGAAGCCAGTGACCGATCTGCCTCATTCGGGAAGAGCGCAATGACATACCAACAGTGAAGCAACATCCTCCGCAACTAAACTGAAGAACAAAAAGACAGCAACTTGTCTGTTCCCCTTCCCTGATTCCCCAACGATGTTCCCCTCCGCCAATTCCCCAATAAAATCTTTAAAAAAAAAAAAAAAAAAGAATTCTAGTATCTCTTCAAGACCTTCATTTCAATCTTTTTGGATAAATAGGAGTGGGATTGTTAATCACATGGTAGCTCTGTATTTAAGGTTTTTTGTTTGTTTGTTTTCTTGTGAATTTGTTTTTATTGGGATTTAGGGAAAGGGTCGGGAAATGTCACTGGGTGGTTATACCCCACCAGGGTGCTACTGTCCATTCTGATCTTCCTGGGATAGCTTTTGGAGCTTTTCCTTTTTTCTTGGAGCTGCTGGTCTTGGTGCCAGCAGTCTCTTCAGGTCCACTGCTGAGTGGCTCCTCTTTGGAAGAGAATTTCCTCTTTTTCTTGGGAACAATCCTATTTCCTGCCTCTTCAGGGTCAGTAATAGATTCCTCTTTGGGGAAAGATTTCTTCCTCTTGGGAAGACTTCCATTGCCACCTGTTTCCTCAGTATCACTACTAACCAGCTCCTCACTGGAAAAATATTTTTTTTTTCTTGGGTTTGGCTAGAGAGACAGGTGGGTTTTCCATTCCATTTTCCTGGGGAGTCTCCTGGAGCTTTTGCTTTTTCTTCTTTTTCGGTCTTTCGCTTGTCTCCTTACACTCCTCTGGTGTACTACTATTTTCTGAAGATGTGAGGGCAATTGCAGCCAACCTTTTTTTTTCCTTCTTCAAGCGTTTTTTCTCCTGTTTCTCCAGCTTCCTAGAAATCTCAGCAGCCACTTCCTCAGCCTGAACCATTGCCTCCTTCATGACCTCCAGGTTCTTTCGTGGAATATCTCCAGTCTCATAGCAGGACAGCCGTTTCTCAACTTGTTCTCGAAGTTTCTCCCCAAAGACACTTGTGGGCACCTCAGAAAAGCAATCAATTCTTGAGGCAGTACTGCAATTGTTTGCCAGGTATCGGGAGATGCAGCCTTTGTTCTTGGCAGCTGCTCGGCCAATGAAGGTGGAGTGGAAAATGAGTCCATATTTTGGAGTGTTACCCCTTGTCTTCAGGGCTCTGGAAACTTGGTCCCTTTGCTGGGCCCTGGGAATCACTCAGACACCAGGACTGGCCATCCGTAGTTTTGAGGAACCTCCATAATTTATTTTTTTTTAATGATTTTATTGAAGAATTGGGGGAGGGAACTAGCCAAGTTGTTGTTCTTCAGTCTTTGTTGTGGAGGGCGCCAGTTGCCATCTGGCTTCCCATCGGAGCTCATGGCCTCTGAGCTCAAGGTACTGTGTTCAGTTTTAGTTGCAGGTGGGCATAGCCACCGTCCCTTGCGGGAGTCGAATCAGCAGCCTTGTTGTGACGAGCACACGCCCTATCCACTGAGTTGGGGGGCAGCTCAGCTTAAGGTGCTGAGTTCAATCTTTAGTTGTGGGTGGGCATAGCCCACCGTTGAACAGGCAATCTAGTTGTTACAGCAGCTGAGCCATCCTGCCACCTGTTGGCAGCTCAGCGACAGCTCAGCTACGACGCAGTGTTCACTGGCCCATGTGGGAATCGAACTGGCGGCCCTATTGCTCAGCGCATGCTCTCTAAGCCAACTCTTAACCAAATGAGCCACTCAGCCGGCCCCCTCCATAATATTTTAATAGCAGCTTACTTACTGTTAATTGTATTAGTTCTTTACTGCCATTTCATTGGTAAATGATACAGTTCCAAATCCCATTTTGAAGGTCTGGTTTTTAGGGTCACTTATTGTAAAAGTTATCTCAGCATGAGTTACCCAAAACACAGAGCCACAGATAAAACTATATGTATGACTAGTTTGAATAGAAATATGAAGGATGGGAAGAATGAGTGAAGCAGAAAACAAAGGACGTGTTATCCATTTGGCTATAACGACAGACTATGAGACTTCTCAGAATTCTTTAGAAGCATCTTAGGATCATCAGGCAGAGAAAGAAAGAGGGAAGCATTTGTCCATAGGCTTCAATCATCTAATGGGTGACTAAATTATGAATTCTAAGATAGTAGAGAGTGAGATTTATCTGTTTTATTCACTCCAATGCACCTAATACTATAGCTGACACTGAATAAATGTTTATGGGATGAATGAATGAAATTCTTCATAATTATAATCCAATATCTACTCAGATAGTATTTCTGTCCTATTCTCTATCTCCTCTGTTGATAGAATTTTAATTATATATGTTAGACCTTCTCATTCTATCTTTTGTGTCATGTAATAACTCTTTCATTTTTACCATACCTCCTTCTTATTACATAAAGGAACTTTTCTTCAGAAATATCTTTTAGTTTATTAATGCACTATGCGGCTATATCATAACTGAATTTTTCATTTTAATGATTATATTTTATTAATAGAATCTATATATTTTTCTTCAAACAACTTGGTTGTTTTACATAATTTTCAGGGGGTTTCACATACTTTCAATTGGTTTAGATCCTTAAACAAACTTATCCAATTATATTGTATATCTGCTAATTTGAATATCAGTAGTCAGTTCTGAATCTTCTAATGTTTATTTTTATGCTGATTAGAACTCATGGTACCTTATCTCCTTTGTGTGTGTGGTTTTTGTTTGTTTGTTTGTTTTATTATGAGTATCTATTTCATATAACACCATCAAACAAAAGAATTTGATAAATTTACGAAGGCATATTTCTGTAAAGATCTGCATTTGCTTCTGTAAGTCCACTGGTAGCATTAGTCAGCAGGATAACTATCTCTAAACTAAATTAAAAGATTTGCAATTTGTAGTCATATGAATACAGGCAAAGGCCATATTAAGGTCATCTGAGTTTGGTATTCATAGGGGAGAACTCTTTTGTTTCAATTCACTACTAAGGTTCTAAATAAGCAATTTTCTTTTTTATGCTTCTGGAGAGTAAGTTTGGTAAGGTTTACTCTCATATTGATGATGCCATTTTGGCTTTCAGACTTATGCAAACAAGTCTTCAATTAGACTCCATAACTTTAGTCAACTTTGAACTTTGAATTCTATACCTCATTTTCCACATATTACCAGAAAAATAAAAGCTCAAGTTCACCTGTTTGGCTCCTAACACAATACCCAGATTCAGCATCATCTTGCCAATTTAGGATATTAGATTCATGTAATTTTTTGGCTATTCAATCTTCTTTGATTTCTGGTTAGATGTATCTAAAAAAATTAAAATTTTGCTAAGTATTTTTAGATATCTTCAAGAAGAGATTTTAGTCATGGTATCTAATCTTTCACTGCTAGAAATAAAATATTAATATGCAGTTCTTTATGATTTGCTAAAAACTAATGAAAATAAATAATCAAATCATAGCAATTAAGTAATCATGTATTGAATATTATATATATATATATATATATATATATATATATATATATATATATATATAAAACTTGGCCTATATTGGGTCCTTTATATATACCATTTCAACTAACCTCATTACCAACATTAGAAGTGGGGTACTTATGAGGATTCTCAGAAAGTTATGTAATGAAATGCTGAAGATAACACAGACTGGAAATAAAGCCTTCATTTACTAGAAGTTTGACTTCAAAAAATGGAATTATAACTGAAGATTTATTCCTTTGAAAATGATTTATTTTTTCAATAATACTGTTAAGTATTTTCTAGGAAATATAAATTTATTTATAGGCATCAAGAAAGTGCATAAACTAGTTTTAGATAGACAATGTGCGTATTTCACTTTGATGCTGCCATCTCATTTTTGTCCTGATCACTACCAAGCAATTTATAATTCCCAAAATCAAATCACATATAATTTTGCATAAATCAACATGACAAGCCTATTATACCCTGACAAGTAACTCCTCAATCCTTGTTTCCCAAACCAAGATGTAGTGAACATCCATGCATAGTGATGCTAAACAATTATATAATTCAAGGAAAAATAATTACCAAATGATGTTTCAAGAAATAAAAACAAAGTAGATAACAAAAAATAAAATTCACAATTAGTTTTTACAAAGGATTTTTTCAAATATCAAAGTAAAATTTTATATGCTTTGCAATAGTTAATATCCTTTATAAAGAAAAGTTGCCTGATGTCATAGAAGTCACTTAATTTATACTCATTACCTGTGTGAAGTATAGTGTCAAATAATAAGAAATCAACAAAACAAATACCCCTTCATAAAAAAGCTTTTAAAGTACCATTATTTATTTTATAAGAGATCTGTATGTCTTTAATTCAGAAGGTAAACACTTTCTAGTTTGGAGCATTATTCTATTAAGTTTTTCTCTAATTTCTTAGTGTATATTTAAGTAAAACTTGAAAATATACACTAAAAGAGTCACTGCAGTATAAAGTAATGACATATTTTTGACAGGCAATAAGCAGATAATATATAAAAGTCAGATACAAGAAGAAATTAATTTTAAAGAAGGAACAAAAGACCTTAATATTCCTTGAATATATCAGAAAAATAATAAATTGTTCACCATCACATCTTAAATCACTAAGAATATTTTTACAATGAAGATTTATAAATGGTTAAGTTCCATTGAAATAAAAACTCTCACAAGGAATATTTTTATTGATCTTGATAAATTAAAACAATATTATTCATGGCACTGTTGATCTTCAGTTATATATAGTATATGGGAATTCAGTACTTAGAGTGAAACTATCAATCAGTTGCTCTGAAAACATTCTTTTTAGATTTATCTATTTAGCATGACTGCCTGTTTTTGCAGACAGCATATCATTTTATCTGACTACTTTTTCCTTCTACTCCAAATTTAATCACTGACTTATTTGGTTTCAACCCACAAAAAGTTGATTTTTTTCAGAGGGGTCATCTGACTTTAGAGGAGTTAATAACATTCCTCCCTTGATTTTTGCACTTGGGTTCAAAGAAAAATTAGGCGTGCCCTTGTCAACTATATACAAAAGTTGACCCTAGGTACTTCATCAGCAAAAAGAATTTACTTGGGGAAAAGAAAGGATTGCAATCAGGCATGTGCAGACATGGCAAGCCACTGTGAAGGGAGAGCAAGAAGCAGGAAGCTCTTCTTCAGAAGGGAAGAGGAAATTAAGGGGAGGGACTATTATAACCATAGAATTCTGTTACAACCATAGAGTTCTTCCTGTAAGGCTTTTGCCATGACATAGCATGTGAGAGCTCCTCCCACAGGCCCTCCAGATTTCTCTCTAGATTAGGGCCTTTGTCATAATTTTGACACCATCTTTCCAGAATAAAATCCAGGCATTTTCAATGGCCATGTTCTCCATCATGTCAAAGGAGACAATTGTCGGCAAGACAGGAGTATTTAGTAATAGGAAATCAGTAGATCTTTAATAAATGAAAGACTTAAACATTTTCTCCTCCTTTTTCTTTTTTTTGTTATTTGTTAGTTTTTATTTTAAACTAATTGTGCTGTAAAAATGCTCTACAATGCTTCTGCATGTGGCTTTTTAAAATCTTATCCTGTACATGAATAATGCCTTATAAACCAAAATAATCATCCCTCTTGAAGATTGCTGGAAGCAATGCCAGCAAGAAGCAAAAAACAGGAAAATAAATATCATGAAACTTCCCTTTAGGCATGTTGAATTGTCCACATGTTGTAAATGCCTTTCTTCTCTAGCCTTTACTAAAAAGATAATATATTTTTTTAAGCTACAAATACTTATAAACAAAAACAAAGGGAGAAAAGATACTGGTAGACAATAAACTATCTTTAAAACATAGCTAGTGGTAAAGCAATTGATCAGCAGAGACTTTTTCCCATAATCCAAGGGGACACAAGTTCCAAACTGAAAGAGTCCATCAAATGCTGAGTGCAATGAATGAAACACACACACACACACACACACACACACACACACACACACACACCACAAAACACATTATTATGACATTTCAAAGCATTAGAACAAAGAAATATCCAAAAATATAGAAGTGAGTTTCAAAGACAAAGGAATATGAATAAGAATGGATTCCAACCAGCAACATTGAATATTTGAAGGCAATAAATAGTGCAATATGTTTAAGAATCCTATACGAAGCCACCAATCCATCAAATCAGACCATTTCTCACCACTTCTTCCAATTGCCTACCATGTTTTGTCACTCACACTATTGTAGTTTCCTCCTAACTCATCTACTGGCACCCTCTTTGGTTCCTATCCAATTTGTCATTCACAAATAAACCAGAGTGATTTTTTTAGTGGTAATTTTGAAATATAAATCTAAACATGTCAATTCCCTGCTGAACATACTTTGATAGTTTCTTACTATTCTTAGAATAAAAAGAAAAATCTGTGAACAACCTCCACATCCTATCTCTCATTTAATCTCTTACTCTCTTCCTTCCTCTCTGCCACAGGTTTGCTGCCCTCAAATCTGACCTGTACTACGCTCCTTTTTGCTTACAAGAGTTTTACACAATATTATTAAGGGAGCAGACTCTTTAGTTCCTTCTTCACCTGGTGAATTTTTATTTATCCTTCAGCCTCAGCTCAATAATCACTTTCTCAAAAAAGCCTTCCTTGATTTCACCTAACAGGCAACTCTACTCCATTTTACAGCTTAATGATATCAAGCACCTCAAATGTGAGGCTTTTATCACAGCTTCAGTTTTATATATTTCTGTGTAACTCATTGGTTAAAATCTTTTTGGGATACAATATAGTAAGTTCTATGAGAACAGAGACCTTGTCAATTGTCATATTCTCAATACGTAACAGATTGCTTGAATTTCAGTAAGCCCTCAATTATTATTTCAAAGAGAGATATATTGGTGGATAAAGGGATTGTATGAACAAATGAATGAATGAATGTATGCCTTCCCCTACAGAAATGCTATGTATCTTGCATCTATCCACTTCCTTTAAGATTCTTAGCTGAATTTTATAATTTTCTTAACAAAGATCCCAGTTCATTCATGTTTAATCTAGGATTTGTTCTTTTTTTTTTTCCTATAAGGAATGGGTGTTCCTCCATATAGTTTGCACTTGGTAATTATAAATTCAGTCAGTTAACTGATCAAATCCAGGTTTGACCTGTCTTTATGAATAAACCACATGATTTCACTCATATACATGTGGGATATAAAACTGAAAGCAACAAATGAACAAGACAAACAAAAACTCATAGATACGGACAATATTTTAGTGGTTACCAGAGGGAAATGAGGGAGGGGGAAGGTAGAAAAGCATATAAGGGGGCAAATATATGTATGGTGACAGAAGGAAATATGACTTTGTGTATAAACACACAATACAATATAGAGATGATGTATTTATAGAATTATATACTTGAAACCTATGTAATTTTACAAACCAATGTCACCCCAATTAATTTAATAAAAAATAAATAAATGTTAGCTAGAAAAATAAAATAAATGGTGTTTGGAAAATTGGATAGCCACATGGAAAATAATGAAACTGGACCTCTATCTTATACCATAGACAAAACCAACTCAAAATGGATTAAATTTGAATATGTGACCTGAAACTGTAATACTCCTAGGGGGAAAAAAAACAAAACGAAACATAGGGGTAAGCTCTTTGATATTGGCCTTGGCAATGATCTTTTGGATTTGACACCAAAAATCAAAGGTAACAAAAGGAAAATTAAACAAGTGGCACTACATCAAATTAAAGAACCATACAGGGTTTAACAAAATGCTCATATATGTTAATTTTTAAGTTATAATTATATTTGTTCAAGCAGAGAACAACCTATTTCTATTTTGCCCTTTCTTTAAGGGATCACCTTTGTAAAGCTGGACATAAAGTTGTGTTTTTTCCAATCATCTTTCAGCATCCACACTGAGTGATTAGGTGGCAGTTGTACCTTCCAAGTAGCCAGGAATATATAATCAGTATATATCTGTAAACAAGGTATGTTGGTTAAGGAAGGCTAAATACAACAACAAAGAACACCGTATAGTTTTATTTCTTACTCATATCTCAGTTCAAATGCAGTGTCTGATGACAGGCCAACAACACTGTGATTCAGTAGCAGAGCTTCGTTCCGTACAGCGGGTCTGCGATCCAGTAGGGTCTCCTAATCTCCCTTTGAATTTTGCATTTAGGAGATGAGGGAAAAGAGAGCATGTTGGGGATTGCATGGAGATTTTATAGAGCCAGGTCTAGAAGTGGCATATGTTATTTCCATGTACACTACAGCGGCCAGAATGTAGTCATATGATTTCACCCAATCTCGAGGGAGTCTGGGAATAGCTCTGTGCCAAGAAAAGAAGTAAACTTGATTATCTAGCCACATACAATAATTTCTACCACTTAAGGTGAGTAAATTTTCATTTTGGTGTGCGTACCAATCAGGCACTTTTATGGCTTTAAATAGTACACTCCAGTTAAACACACTTTACAGTACAATATATTCTAGAGAATCAGAATAATTTACTGATAGGAATGAAATAACTTTCCAATAATATATAGGCTCTTGTATTTAAATATTTGATCTCTAAAATGAGATGCCATTTACTCTTTCTGCAAGTTTACGAAATAGAATTAAAGGAAAAGTACATCAGATTTGGAACATGTTTGCTTTCCTGAGGATAAAGCAAACCCTTTTGAAAAACTACATGGACCAAGTTTTTAATTATGCCAAATAGTATTATCTATATTTTTAAACAAAATTTTTTTTAAAAAGCTTTATCTGTGCACATAGATATAAATGAAATTGCATCAAACAACCTCTGCCTTTCTTTTTAAAGTAGGTACATCAAAAATAACAAAATGATTTGGTGAAACAATGATTTACAGGGCTTTTGGGCCACTATTTCCTATGTCCAATTACTATTTTTGGCAGAAGTTAATATGCTGGAGGCAGCTTCTTATATTGGATATAAACTAAGAAAAATGGATAATCTGTCTTTTAGGCAGAAAATTATATTTGAAGAGTTCATACATAGACAATGTGGGTATTCTAATTACAAAAAATTATTCTCTAGGCATAACTTCCAAGAGGCCCAAAATATCCAGGTACTTGTCCCAACTCTCAACTTCCTTTGTGTATACAACTGTAGACTCACTAGAATATCTAACTCTGAAGAATTACTTCAGCAATACCCACAGAATAATTTATGAAATTACCATTCCTTTTGGGCCTGGTGTATAACCAGTAAAATGCTCTTCCTAGTCCTTTTTTCCTCTAGGCTTGTTTCCTAAGGTAGCAGAATGGCTCTATTATTGTTTTATTGTAGCTATTTAAAAAAAAAAATTCTAGGCCCCCAGGATCTCATTCAAACTTGTGTTTCCAAGTACTTCAGATGAAATCAAATATCATGAAATATTTACAGTTTGTACTTGAGCTATGAAAGAACACTTTGGGAGAGGAATGGTGAAATAAAGATAGAAAATAAGGGAGAATAGGTCTGCAACCACCATTTTCTGAAAAGTTTAGGCTCTACTTGGTAGAAATTGTCTGTGTAGGTTAGATAGAGACTTGGTTTGGGCAGTTTCTGTTTAGAGGCGTCCTCTTCTGGAACTTTATTGCCAATGGCTGAGTGGAAGATTCTGGGTACCAGTGGGCATTTCTGCTGTTGTTTTTGATTAGAGGACAATTTAGAAAAAGAGAGTTGATAACACACAGAATAAAGCCTCTTGAATTGGAGCTGATACTCATTATGTTTGTGACTCTACGAAAATGCTGATATTTAAATAATCTATATAGAGGAAGAAAAAGAATAGTTTATTTAGTCTGTCTCCAGGAACTACAATATCGTGAGCACATTACTGGATTTAAGATTATAATAGAGGGCCGGCCGAGTGGCGCATTGGTTAAGAGCTGGTTTTGGGATGCCAGTGGCGCCGGTTCGGATCAGACATATGAGGGCCAGTGACACTGCCCTGTAGAGCTAACAACAGCTCCACCTGGAGCTGGGCTGCACAAGCCCTGGCGATGGTGTAGGCTGCATGCAGCTCCTGCTGCAGTGGGCTGCCATAGGCTACAGTGAGTGTCCGGCAGCCAGCGTGAGCTGCCAATAGCGCCGGTGAGCGACCATCCAGAGGCCGGTGACCAATCTGCCTCATCCAGGAACAGCGCAATGATGATACCAACATGGGCCAGTGAAGCAACGTCCTCCGCAACTAGACTGAAGAACAAAAAGACAGCAACTTGTCTGTTCCCTTTCCCCAATTCTTTAAAATCTTTATTAAAAAAAAAAAAGATTATAATAGAGTACAAATTTAAATTATTGCAACCAACAAACAGATAAAAGTACTTAAATAGAGCAAAGTACTTAGATGGGCAAGACAGTTGATTTTTTTCTTTTAATGAGGAGTCAGAGGTCATGCTTATATGCATGCAAAAGATTTGGACATACAAAGTGTGTTCGCAAGCGCCGTGTTATTGGTATGACATCTCTGAATGCTTATTATTTTATGGATGATCAAACTAAATTTCCATCTAGTTCCAAAACCAAAATCTTGTGAAAGTTTTATTTCAGTTAATTATTAATCAGGATTATACAACGAAAACATAATGTGAGCGACAAATCCAAATCAAAAATGAAATTTTAAAAATTTTAGTAGCTACATTAAAGAAAATGAAAAGAGAGAGGTGAAAATAATTTTATAATATATTTTCTTTAACCTGATAGAGTCAAAATATATCATTTCAACATACAATCAATATTTCAAAGTATTAATGAGATATTTTATGGTTCGTTTTTTAGCACCAATTCTTGAAAACTCTGTGTTTTACACTGAGAGCACATCTTGATTCACCAACCCACATTTCAAGAGTTCATAACATGTGTAGCTGTTGACTGCTATATTAGCAGAGCTATAAACCATCCTGATGTCAATAGTTTTGAAAGAATGAAAAATAGCTTATTATTATCATTTCATAGAACATCAAATATGGCAGTCTCATTCACACAGATTTCAATGCACACAATTTCATCAATAATATTTTAATATATTTTAGGAACACAACATGTGAGTATTTCATAACTGACCATCCCATTTTCTTATATTATGAATATTTTCTTCAATACCCTAGGCTTTTATAGGTGTGCATCACCATCTCCAAATTGTCTTATTTTTTTGTCTTAGACATATCAACTCTTCCAACATGAAAGCTTTGATGCATTGAACATTTTAACTAGATAACTTGTCTTAAAAAGTATGACTATTGATAGAAAATAACAAAATATGATCTAATGAACCTAATATTTTAAATTATCTCCTTAGAAGAAAATACTAGGTGTAATTTCTCTTTATAACTGATATTTACCAAGAATAAGAGAAGGGAGAAGTAGAGAGAGAGGAGAATGAAAAGGAAAAGGAGGAAGAGAAGGAAGATGAAGAGGGGGAATAAGGAAGAAGAAGAAATACGAGGAGGAGGAGGAGAGGGAAGAGAAAAACAACATTCAACAGCAACAAAAAAAGGAAGGGGAAGAAGAGGTGGAGAGGGACAGGAATAGGAAAAGCAGGAGGACAAAACCATCAAAGCCATCCATATGTTACTAATGAGTTTGAAATCCTTTCACAGACAGAATCTTGTTTATTAAGGCACTCCATTCCTTTAGTTCAACTAACAGTTACTGCACATTCAACATCTTGAAGAAGACAAGGCACTTGCTTAGAGCAATTGCAGCCAAAAGCACAGGTAGTTAGAGCTGAAAAAAGATTTTACACACTAAAAAAGGATCCATGCACACGGAGAAATTCCCCTTGCTGCATCCTGACAGATGTTACCTGCTTAAATACTTACAGCAAACAAGAACTGACTACCTCTGAGGCAGCACATTTTATTTGTAGATCATTGCATTCACTCCAAAGTTCCCTTGTGAGTCCACAGTATATCATTCATGTACTCCTTGTGCTATTCTGGTCTCTGGAGATGGCATAAATCTGTCTATCTAACTACACTGTAAGAGAATCTTTAAAATATTTGAAAATGCTTTTCTTGTTATCAGCATCTTTTTATTTCTTCCTTCTCATAAAATATAATTTTAGTCCCCTTGCCATGCTGATCTTTGTACTCTAAATGTATGTTTGGTGAATTCTATTTTTAAATAGTTTTCTCAGAACTAAATATTCTAGATACAGGCAGTGGTGAATTTATTGGATCATAATTTGTGATGGTCTGGGCATTATAAATCTATTAAAGTGGCCTGAGAATGTGCTACCTTTTTATTAGCTGCATCATAAATTCAGTTCATTCATTACAGATATTTACTGAGAAACTGTCATGTACTGGACTGAGTGTTGTGGTTACAAAAATAAGTAAAACATAACCTCTTCCTCAAGCAGCTTATGGTCCAATGGAACAGACAGCAACTACTACAGACACATATCTAGGGTGCTGTAAGTATAGCGGAGGAAGGGGCAGCTCATTCTGGAATAATATTGATTGCTTATTACCTGATCAACTAAAATCATCACACTTTTTCACCCATAATGCCACCAAACTGGGTTACTCCCAACTGATAACTTACTGATTCTATATGAAGAAATTTACATTTATTCTTGTTACAATCAATCTTTTTAAATTTATTTCCAAGATAGTTTAGAATGTGAATTTTGTCAGACTTTTCTAACTTTTCTTTATCTACAAAGTGGGTACCACGTGTTTCACCCAAGTCATTGACACAACTCTTGCAATGTACTGGGGGATGGCCCACTACTAGCATCCTATCTTTAGGCAGAAACCAAACCACTAATTACCACCCATTAAACCAGCTGTTCACACTTCCATGAATCCACATCATAGGCCTCTCATTCAAGTCACTCTTTGCCATCTTGTTCACAAGGATGAGGTAGAATGCTATCTCCAAATATTTCCTAAAATAACATAATGCTAAGGTCATTCCACCGTGCACAAAGCAACCATATGTAAAACAGGCTTGATTTGGTTTGACATGATTCTTTCAAGTGAACTGATGCTGCATTCTTATGCATGACTGGCAGAGAAACAATGTTGGCTGGCTATGAAGTACTGAAGGTTAACTCATACAAGTGACTGCCTTTTATTGTCTCCTTTATATAATTTTAAATGTGGAAAAAATTAAGACACTACTACACTATATGACAGACATAATATATAATATTATATGTAATCTATCTAAAATACAATAGTATAATATCATAATTCACTTCAGTCTCCAAACAGTTACTTCCAACTCTGGGAACCATATTCATAGTCAAAAGAAAAAGAAAATGTTTTCATGTCCAAAGTAGAGAATTGGGAGTTATTTTCTTATCAAAAATTATTATATATTGGTCAGATACATGCAGCATGGTTCAGCTAACACAATATTTTAGGAACATGATAGGTTAAAAGACTTTTCAGAGCTGGTAAGGGAGTTTCACTACAATTTATAGCATTATTTCAAAAAGAAAATGAGTTCTAAAATCCCAATAAGAGATTTTTCAAAATAACTCTTTTAAACACAATCCAATTACAGGTTTAAATTGCCTGAGTATAGTATCACAAAAATCTAAATGTATGTGTAGGTGTATATTATTAATACCTGTTTGCTTTTTGTAAATTTCTGTAAAATATAGAAAACAGTGAACTTTGTACACTGATAAATATATAACCCAAAAAGATTAACATTTTAACTAAAATTACATGTTTTAATTTTATTTTTAATCTTATCCATAAAATAAAATATTAACATCCATAGACAACCTTAAAAAATAATAGTTAAGATTCTTTCTAGAATTATTAATAGCATCATTTACTGAATATTTCTGTGTGCATGACCCTGTATAATGCTGTATATGCTTTGGTACGTACCGTTATTCCCATTTTACAGCTGAGAAATTGTGGCTTTGGGAAACAGAACAATATTTTTCCAAGGTTGCATAGCTAGAAGGAACAGAGTGAGGACTTGATTCTCCTTGATTCCAAAGCCTTTGTACGTAACCAGAATGATATATCACTTTCTAAAAATAAAAGTTGTTGAAAGAGAAAGAATTTCATTATAGTGGTTATGATAATTATATGATTGTTACTATGACATGGAGCTACCTTATTAGAACGTGTGTCTGTCACTTCTTTAGCACTGATACTTAGCATTTTATTGTTGGGGTCAAGAGGTATTTCACAGATAGGAGTTATAATCACTTAATGATTGAATCCATAGAGGACACTTATTTTGATCACTTCCCATAACAATGACAGTTGTTCTTTTGCTCAGTTCTTTCTATTTTTCTAACCCCTCTGACAGGCACTTGCCCATCACTGATTCCGATTAGAAGTACTAGAGGCATTGCAGTATTTCAAGACTTTTCAAGTCTCCTGGATTCTACGCATGACATATGGTTTCAGTAGGGAACTACTGATTGCATAGTGAAGCCTGTTATTTCTTCCACTTTTCACTGCTCAGCTCACAGCGTGCTGGCAGCTGAGCTGCGAATAGGATTTTAAGGTTCAGCATGAGATCCAGGAGCCCTGAAACAACAACAATAATAAAAGCAGGCTCTGGTTTTGTGCTGGAGGCAAGTTCTGCTTTCTGTATTCAGAACTTTTTGAAGGGGAGCACTGGAAGTCAAAGAGACAGGAAATGAAAATGCTACCCAGACCCCTGCTTACCACAAGGAAAACTCTTGCTTCTTTGAAATTTCAATTTTTTCTAGGTACTGATGTAAGCAAACTACAATACAGCTTTATTTCCTTTTCTGTGATGTGAAATGCCACCATTCCAGCCAAGTTTTAAGAAATGCCATGACACACATAAAAACAGTCAATTATGTTGCTGAAATAATCCAGGCACATTTTTCTCTCCAAAAACACTCTGCTATATTTTACATGAAAAATTACTACAAATACATATGTCAAAAGTCTTCCCCAGTGCAAACCTTGGGTCTTGTGACATCGATGGATTAACACTTGTAACCTTCAGTTCTAATTGGAATAAAGTCAATGTCTGGTTTAAAAAAAAATGATTTCAAGAAAATCGGTGTGCTTTTAACAACAAAGGCTGAATTCTTTATTGTTGCATGGACATGAGAACACTTATTTAGGTCTCTGTTTCTGTTGGCTACATGAAATGATCTTGCTCATTTGTTTAAGGTACAATGCTGACACTTAGAAACAATCCAAAACAATCAAAAGCAGTAAATTCTTGATGATTGGGACTGCAGCTAAGATAGAAACGATTTCTGCCTCCTAAATATGTACTACGTAATTGAAAAGAAGACTAGGGCTGGGCTATTAGCATCTTCATTAGCAATGAGTAGTGAGAATCTAAAAGGCAGCATGATCAAGTGAAAAGACCTACAGTCACAAGACATGAGGTCACATTATGTCTTTGCTACTTACAGTTTGTTTGATATGAGATATGCTTCTTAAATTTTTCTGAAATATGGTTTCCTCACCCATAAAATAGGGCTAAAAATTATCTGTTTCATCTTGGTAAATAATTCTCCATGGGTCCTTCATATTTCTGCACTACATTTAAGCAGAGGCACTGGCAGCGTTTGTTCTGGATAACCTTTTCAAGAATGTTTGTACACTGTATAGCAAACAGCACTGGAAGTTAAAAGATAGTGCACCTTTCTCTGAGCAAGAAGGATTTGTTTGGCTCTCCAAGATAATGAAGATAATGTCTCCCTTTGGGGCAAAGATTGGATAGTTTTGCTAGTGACTGCTTTAAAAAGTTTCTGAAACTTGGGATTCTTCTCCTGTCATGCAATCCAGTGTGTGAGATGTCACCTTGCCCTTGTTGCACTTCCATGTTAAAACTAAGGGTCAAGCAACTGGCACATTGATGTTCTTCTGGCAGTTGCTCTTCTTTTGACTAATACACTGTCCTTTGTCTCTGAGCCACGGATGTAGTATTTATGGCTGGTATCCATGAAACGATGGAAGGCTAACTTGTTAGCGTGAGTAGAATAAAATCTCAGACCCTTCATAGTTCTTGACATTCATAAAGTTTCTATGAAAATTTAAAATAAAATTGTTTGGGAAAACTTAGTAAAGTGTCTTACAAAATAGAAAGTATTCACTTTGAGGGGTAAAATGTATAACTATTGCACTGTGTTGTACACCTTAAACTAATTAAAAAATTAATTAATTAATTAAAAATAAATAAAAAATAAAAAAATAGAAAGTATTCAATTAATATTGGTTATTGTTACCACTCTAAGTATGGTGATAATAGTGACTTCTATTGTGAGTACCTTGTTATTATGAGAAACAAATAAAAATAACATACATGGACAATTAATCAATAGAAATAGTATAGAAAACAGACTGGGTTGTATTTTTAAATCAAGAAACATCAATTAAGCATCTTTGATGTAAGTGACTATATAAAGGCAATGTAAGCAATTAGCCTATGGAATGGAAGAAAATATTTGGAAGCCATCTATTTGTTAAGGAGTTAATATCTAAACATAAGGAAGTCACACAATACAATAGAACAAAAATTCATTTTAAAAATGGGTAAAGGGTCATATGGTAATACTTTTTTTAATTAAAATTTATTGAGATGACAATGGTTATTAAAATTACATATGTTTCAAGTGTGCAATTCTGTAATACATCATCTGTGTGTTCACCACCCAGGGTCAGTTCTCCTTCCCATCACCATATATTTGCTATCCTTTACTCTCTTCTACTATCCCCCTTACCCTCTGGTAACCACTGAACTATTGTCTGTGTCTATGAGCTTTTGTTTCTTTATTTGTTTGTCTTCTTCCTTTGTTACTTTCAGTTTTATATCCCACATATCAGTGAAATCATATGGTTCTCGACTTTTTCTGTCTGACTCATTTTGCTTAACATAATAATCTCAAGAACCATCCATGTTGTTGCAAATGGCACTATTTCATCTTTTCTTATGGCAGAATAGTATTCCATTATGTATACATACCATATCTTGTTTATCTAGTCATCTGTTGAAGGATACTGGTTGTTTCCATGTCTTGGCCACCATAAATAAAGCTGCAGTGAACATCAGAACATATATATCTTTACAGATAAATGTTTTCAGATTTTGGGGGTAGATACCCAGGAGAGAGATGCTGGATCATATGGTAATTCTATTTTTAATTTTTTGAGGAACCTCCACACTGCCTTCCATAGTGGCTGCACCAATCTGGATTCCCACCAGCAGTTTATGTGTGTTCCTTTTTCTCCACAGCCTCTTCAACACTTGTTATTATTTGTCTTAATGATGACAGCCATTCCATCTGGTGTGAGGTGATATCTCATTGTGGTTTTTATTTGCATTTCTCTGATGATTTGTGGTGTTGAGCATCTTTTCATATATCCATTGGCCATCTGTATGTCCTCTGTGGAGAAATGTCTATTCAGGTCTTCTGCCCATTTTTTATTTGGATTGTTTGTTTTCTTGTTGAGTTGTATGAGTTCCTTATATATTTTGGATATTAGCCCATTATTGGAGGCTTTGTTAGCAAATATATTCTCCCATTAGGTTGGTTGCCTCTTTATTCTGCTGATGGTTTCTTTTGCTGTGAAGAAGCTTTATAGTTTGATATAGCAATCCTTCATTTACCAAATAAATTACATATATAAGAAATGTTTTGAAAACAGAAGTCTGAGTGCTTGCCATTCAAAACCCTCTTTATGGTAGATGAGTCCTTATGGCAGTCGTTTTACTTATTACCATGGATATTTTTTTAAAAAAAACAACTAAGTACTTGATTCAAAGTCTTAGGGGGCCTAGGACGGTACCCCAGATTACTTTTTTTTTTTTGGCATAAACAGCAAGCATTTATTTTTTACAATTCTGGAGGCTGGGAAGTCCAAGATCAAGGTGGTGACAGATTTGGTGTCTGGTGTGGACCCTATTCTTAGTTTGCAGACAACAACCTCCTTCCCATATCCTCACATGGTGGAGAGTGTGCTTGCTCTGGTCTCTCTCTAGCTCTCTCTTTCTCTCTTAAATTAGTTTCAGGTGTACAAAGCAGTGTAGTAATTAGACATTTACACCCCTCACAAATCCACTACCCCTCTGACATCGTATGTAGCTGTTACAATACCACTGCAGATTACTATATTATTGATGGTGATTTATGAATTCAATCAAATTTTCTTTCTCAGGGAGTTTTATTGTAATACATATAGAGAGAAAGTCGTTATATAGAAGAGTGATACAAAATAGAAAGGATACATAAAAGAAAAAAATAAGCAGAAATAGTGAGTCAGAAAATCCAAGAATCAGAGGAATGATGTTGAGAAAAGGAGTCAAAAGTCAAGAAGAAGCAGAGGCAGGACATTGGTGGGGCATTAAATTGGAGACACTTGCTTCTCAGGAGACAGAACAGTGAGGTCATTGCATTGTTATCTGAGCTCCCTCCAGGCTAGGAGTTGCTGCAGTCACATTTTGAAAGTCGCAATTATCAATGAAGTCTGGTTCTGAATCTACTAAGCTTTCTTCCTGCTTCCCTTACTTGTCCATGCACCCTCATAAAGTCTAAATTCTATAGCAATCTGAAAAAGTCTAACACATGGATACTGAGTAGTGCAAAGTCCTCAAAAAGACTTCCCAGGCAGAACATTGTAATAAGCCCTAAATAATTGAAGACATGCACCAAGGACAGTAAGGATCCCATTTATCTGGAGCAGAGCTTCAGAGAGGAGAGAAGTTAGAGATACAGCTCTGTGCCAACAATGGAGGACCTTAAGAGCAAGCCTAAGGACTTCGGATATTATTCAATTCATAGTTAAGAGTATGAATATGTTCTATATTTATGCAGAAAACAACAAGATGGGGGGGGGGTACTACCACTGTGCAGATCCACGAGTAAAAGTGATAATCCTGACATGCTAAATCCTGAAAGACAAGCATGTGGCCCAGATCCATTTCTGATTAAAACATTGTCTGAGAACTTCTTTCCTTCTCCACTTTCCCTTCTCCTGAGTCTCATATGTATGTGTTTGTCCTCCTCTGCATACTCACTCTCCCCACCCATCCGCCACACAAATATATCATTGAGAACACTTTCACTTTAAGTTTCCTGCTATTCAGTTATAAAATGTTGAAAATTTTATATTTTCTTCTTTTTAACCCACTTAAATAGAGTTGCTTTTTAATTTTATGTGTCCTTTAATCAAAGCTTTTGCTAGAAAAGTTTCTTTGGCTCCCCCAGGCTTACCTGAGCACTTTCATATGTAAAGGGACCTCCATACTTCCATCATAACTTTGCTTTCATAATAATTCCCCCATCTGGATCACCTGCTGCGGGGGACCAGCCTCCGCTGACCAGGGTTTCCCTCAGGTGGAGACGGCATCGGCAAGGGAGGAAAATAAGGGAGACAGTGGAGACAACGGGGAGTTAAAGAGAAAAGGAAAAAAGTGTCACACTTTATTGCCAGAGCATGTTCATTTTATAGGGATACTTGACCATTGTCTCAATCACATGAGTTTGGTGGTTTCTAGTTCCCAGGATTTACTCAATCTTTACTTATCTCTACATATCGCCTAAAGAGTGGTTACCAAGACTACCTAGCCATTATCCCAAATTCCAGCAGCTAGACTCACAGGGCTATACTAAAAGGATTAGGAGTGGCTGTGCTTAGGGTAAAACCATCTAAAATCTATTCCTATGTAAATATAATACTTAACATCTTTTGTCCTAGGAGGGCTACATCTGTTTCTCAGTCAAAACTTCAGTATCTGTTAAAGAATTTAAACAAAGTTGTTAATTAACATACCCTATGGTCAGGGAGGAGCTGCCTCTTACTGGAACTCTCATGGCCTGAAGACCTTTAATCTTCAAGGAGACCATTCACAGCAGGGCCCTTAAGCCACAGGCAGGCTTCTTGGCCTATGTTGTCAGAGGCCTGTGCCTCAGTTTCCAAGGGGTTTGAGACCCCAATATTTCAGTTCAGCGGTCCCCTCGGGTTGTAGCCTGTTTTAGGGAGTTTCCTTCTCTTTAGGAAATCTTGCCCCGTCTCTGGCTTACACAACCAGCTATCATCAGGGTACCACAAGAACTTGTCACAAATGCAGTGAATATATTGTCTCCTATAGGAAAGGCACATGGGTTCATAGAGGCAGGAGACATCACATGACCAACCCTAAGGCAGCACTCCAAACATCCAGTGATGAGCAGGGCAATGTGGCCTTGTCAGACGTCGGCTCCCGGCAACCTGCTAATCTATAAGCTGTTTTAAGTTAAAATTGGTTTTTAATCATTGATATATTTCCAGAGACTGGCACTGTACCCACTATATTATAGGTATTAAATAAGTTTTGAGTAAATGAACTAAATGTTTCTCCTCTACTTTAGCATCAATTTAAGATATTCACATGTAAAAGTCTATAAGAGACTGTGTAATTTGCCAGAATCAGTAATCATTGTCTTTTTTGTTTCTGTTACATTGAATGAAATTGTACTGGCTAGTATTGTTCCTGCTTGATTTATATCCTCCCTCATGTCATTGTCTCATAGCAGCTGGAGAGTAGAAAAGAGTTATGCCTTTTCCAAAGACATAAAAATTAATCTGATTTTTAATTATTTTTCCCAATAGCATATAAGCTTCAGTTTAATTTCTACTTATGATCAATATTGATTTAAGACACTTTAAGTCATTTCATCCTTTTTAAAAGAAGCCATGCCACAACCAACCTCTACACTTATGGCCTAATTCTCATTAATTTTAATTACAAGCATTAAATGTGGTTTTCTCTTTAGAGTTTGAGAAGGTATAGGAATAGGCAGGGGGAACAGTTTCTTCTTCCCGGAATTAAACTGAGATCACTGCTTGGTGGTCAGCATGGTTCACAGTCGGCTGCCATGCACTTCCAGTTCTATTACTAACACACAAGTTCCACAGCTGCTCAATCTTATTATTCATCATGAAGTGTAGTTGGATGGCTTATGCAAGTCTTCAGGCAGGCTAGAATAGTTTCAGCACAGAAAGGACAACTTGCTACGTTTAGATATGGAAAATCGGCCTGACCCTTATTATTCCACCAGGCACGTAGACAATGTCGAAGATTTAGATCTACTGTAAGGTAAACAAGGCAATTCCTAGGGACACAGATGGCAAACCTGTAGCATTCATGCCACCAACCCCCTTTTCTGCCTCTATGACCAATATGCTCTTCTTTCCTGAGCCTGGACTCAATTCAGAGCCCTGCACAAACATAACTTCAGGCCATATGTCTAGTTACAAGATTTAGAACAAGTATGTAAACCTCTTCACATACCTGCCCTACAGCAGTGTGTGAAATCTCACCCAACTAAGATTAAAACCCTCCCACTTTAACTCCAGGCTATAGGACACTATCACTGGTTGGAAACATGTCTCTGATTGCTCATATAGTGGTGTATCATGGAAATCACTTACTGTATCCTTGATCTCAAAACGTATGTGTTCAGATTTTAACACTCCTGAAATTGGAATATGCACATATAATGTGGAAATGTTTGTTGTTTATCGTTATGTTGTATCTTTTTTTCTTTTGTTTGATTTTATGTGATTTCACGTGAAAATGTTTTATTAAATGAATGATCCTTCATTTAATTGGATAATATCAAATTTGTGAATTTTCAATTCTATTTAGTCATAATTCTCTGTGATATTTCATGGGAAGTATATTTTGAAATACATAGTTTCAGGTAGTAACTCTCAAGAAAATAAGCTTTATTATAATTATATTTCCCAATCATATTTCAGTAGCATATTTCAGATGATTCAAATTTTTTTTTGCCTCTGACAAACATTATAACTTAGCAACTAAAACATAGTAGAAATTGATGCAGCATTACTCCATCAACACAGATCAAAAACAAACACACATAGCTCATAGTTTAACATGTAATAAAATAATAGCATCTCCATCATAAAAATAATCTAATAAGAGAGTATGTGACAATATTAGAACATATGAAGTAGGTTTTATGAAATGACAGAGGTAGATGACTTTCAGAGACTATAACTTGCATCATTTTTATATTTGCCTAAGGCTTTGCTATAATAGCAGGGGAGCCACCTATCTTTAGGGACTATATAGACCTTTTTCTGTGGTTATCTAATATATATATATATATATATATATATATATATATATATATATATATTTTTTTTTTTTTCTGAATAAAATTAATATGCCTCAATAGTGTTCTATATAAAGACAATAAACTAAATCTCTTGTCCTCATAATTATTGTTTTATTTGGAGTAATGGAAAAGATAAGTTTATTCAGTCCTTCAGAGAAACTTACAATGAAATCAGACTGGAATATTTATAGAAAGGGAAAAAGCCAGATAGCTACGGTATATCCTCTGGTTACTAAGAATAAATTAGTTAATGCGTTTGAAAAAATATAGGAAAGCGTGCAGGCTAGATTAGATATTCTGTAAAATCTTCCTATATCAAAACACCTAGACATTCTAAATAAAACATTATAAAATATTATTGGAAATGTATACCTGTGCGCACAAAACAGAAAGAAAACTTCACAAGAATTAAAAATATAAACTTAACAGCAGAGTAATAATAACCTGTCACGTCACAGTGACCAGGGGTGCTTACTGATATCAGAAATTTAGAGCTTTGAGTTCCATGGCTGCTTAGGGTCAGGAGATAAGCCTGGGTCCCCATAATTTGGGGAGTTGTGACAGACACTTCTGCATAAAACCAGGATCCTTAAAAGGATACACCTTTAGGGAAAGAGAATATTGGATAAAATATCATTCATAAGCAAAGGGAGATTTATTTTCTCTATCTGAGAAAGCCTCCTCTGAAAATTTGTTACCCCAGGCTTGCTCTCACACAGATGCTAGCTTCTAATATATTCTACCAGAATGTTGGTCTTACATACCTCAAGAGAAACATTAAATTAAATTAAATTGATCTTGTATTGGTAGTTTTTGTATACCTGACAGAAAAAACAAACAAACAATTTTTCCTAGAAAAATATACCATCAAATCAAGCTTTACTATTCCCAAAAATAAACTTGTCCAAACTTGAATTCACAATCCAAAATTAAAAACTAACTAAGGAAACCAGTCACTATAAAAAGAGCTGAGAAAACAAAATGAATAAAATCAGATTCTCACTCCCGATGACTGTAGATATTAGAATTCCTGGGCCTTGAATATAAAATCATATGCTTAAAATGTTAAACAAATACATTTTAAATGAGCAAGAAAGCAAATACAGCTGAAAAAACAAAAAACCCTGGGCACATTTAAAAGAAAACAAAACAATTTAGATATAAATTTTATAAATAAATGTAAAAAAATATTAAAAAATAAATATAGTACAATCCAGTGGATCATATAGACATTTAATAAAGCTAAAGAGAATTTGTGCTCTAGGAAGAGAGCTGAAGAAATCAACTGGAATACAACATAGAAAGGCTAAAAGGTAAAAGCTATGAAAATATATTAATAAACTAATGGGATAAAGTAAAAGGCAACAAAAGTCAAGTAGAAATTTAAAATAATTGAATACAAAGGATAAATGCAATAAACAGTCAGCCTTGCATTATTGCATTATTCACATCCGTGGATTTCACCAAGCACAGTTTGAAAAAATTTGGAAAAAAAATGTTGTGTTGTTGCTGACATGTACTATGTAGTAGGTTTATGAAAGTTACCTCTGTACTAAATATGTACATAATTTTTTTCTTTATCATTATTCCCTAAATAATATAGTATAACAACTATTTAAATACCATTTATAGTATATTAGGTATTGCAAGTAATCTAGAGATGATTTAAAGTATATGGGAGGATACGCATAGTCAATTCTCAAATAATATGGCATTTTATATAAGAGACTTGAGCATTTGTGGACTTTGGTATCTGCCACTAATACTGGGAGACAACTATGATAATGCCTAAAACATTTTAACACTTCATAAAAGATGTAAATACTCAGAGTCAGGACTATGAAAAATATTAAAATTAAGTAGAATAAAGAAAATAGGAACATATAATAAGACCTGTCACAGTAACATGATAATCCATCAAGATTAAAAGAGCTCAGAGCTTCCAAAAAGAAAAACAGTTTCATTCAACAACAATGAAAATTATGTTCAAAATGTTGAGAGAAGATAACCATTAACCAACTAACTACCTTTCATTATCATTAAAGGATAAGTGCTAATTATTTAATATAAAAAGCTGATATTTTTATCACCAACATATCATTTATAAAAGCTATATTTTAAGAAGGAACATGATTGTGGAAGGAATGTATGAGAGTTATACATGTACAATGGCATGTATAACAATGATAATATGTACTTTGTGATGTTAAAAACACAGATAAAACTACTATACTGGATGACAATGTATGATAAAGAAGATACTAAATCACAGAGAAGTCCTTCCTTGTTTGTTTTTGGGTCATTCAAGAGGAAGTTCCAGTCATTGTCACTATTTTTCAGGAAATTACCCTAGAAAAATACCAGAGGATGGAAAAACAGAATTAAAAATTCAATTAATCCATAGAGAGGAAGAACAGGAGAGATACAATAGAAAAAGCAGGACAAATAGAAAATATAAAATGCTATATTAGAAATAAATTCACATCCATCCATAAGCTCAATAAATAGAAAGGTTTAAAAGAATGAATGAATATGGTATGTTTGAAAGTAAAATAATGGAAATAGATCATAAAGGAAAAAAACAAAGAAAAATAATTTTGCTATATTATTATCATACAAATACATTTTAAGGAAAAAAAACATTATTAATCCCAAAGAGGATAAATATGTAATGATAAAATTTGAGTTCAGTGGAAAAGTAAACGTAACATTGATGCATGTAATAACTGAAATACATATAAATAAAAAATTTACATAATTACAACAATAAATAAAAAAATTCACCCCATACAATTGAAATTCAACTCTATCAGGTAATTGATAGGCCAAACAGAAAACAATTTTATAAGGCTATAGAAGATTTAAATCACACCGTTAATAAACTTGACTTAGTGAATATATTTACAACCCCAGTTTCAACCATTGTCCCATTTGTAAACACAAATGAGCATTTTTTAAAAATAACCATATACCCCAGTCTTAGGCTTTCCAATATGGTATCTAGTAGCCACATTCTGCTATTTAAATTATATCTAAATTCATTTAAAATAAATAAAATAAAATAAGTTATTTTGTTACCACTAGTCACATTTTAACTGCTCAATTACTACATGTGACTACTGAATACTGTATAGGGAAGAAAAGACATAGATCATTGACACAACTGCAGACAGTTCTAATGTACAATGTTGCTCCAGGAAAATTATAAAGACATCCCTGCAGAGCTAGCCATAAAGAAAATTACTGCAAGTTCAAGGAAATGAGTGTCTACTTTGAAGGAGCAAATATCCCTTTATATACAAGCCAATTTAAAAAAAAAAAAAAAAAAAAAAAAAGGAAATTATCTCTCTAGTATAAAAGGGTTTCAAATGAAAAAGAAAAAGAAATGAGTAAATTAAAAAAGGACTGCATTTTTCATAAAATTTAATAAACAAATAATCATATGATTAAATAAGTCACCTAGGATCAGAAAGAAATTGCAAAGTCATACTTATCAAACAGTGTTCTTTAAAAAAACATAGTTGTAGCCCTTTAGACTTTGGAAAGTCTAAAGAAACAGGAGATCCATTCTAAATTTTCTTGACAGAAGTATATAGATAGGATCGCTATTCTAATTCTTTAGCACTATCATATGAAAATACCCAGAAATAAATCCACACATATATTATCAACTGATCTTCGATAAAAATATCAATAACACATAATGGGAAAAATATATTGTCTTCAACAGATGATATTAGGAAACTGGATATTCACATGCAAAATAATGAAATTGGACCCTTTATACCATGCACAAAAATCAACTCAAAATGGGTTAGAGACTTAAATGTTAGACTTGAAACTATAAAACTATTAGAAAAAAACATAGGGGGAAACTTCATGACATTGTTTTGTCAATGATTTCATGCATATGACAAAATGACAGGCAACAAAAGCAAAAATAGGTAGGTGGAACTATATCAAAATAAAATGCTTCTTCAGAGCAAGGAAAACAATCAATAGAAGGGAAGGCAATCTACAGAATGGGAGAAAATATTTGTAAACTATATACCTGATAAAAGGCAAATTTCCAAAATATATAGAGAACACCTACAACTCAATAGCAGAAAAAACTCATAACATATTAATAAATGAGCTAAGGCTATAAGTAAACATTTCTCCAAATAATATATACAAATGGCCAGGAGGTGTATGCTCAACATCACGAAGCATCAGGGAAATACGAATCAAAAACACAATGAGATAACGCTTCACACCTGTCAGGATAGCCATTATTTAAAAATAAGAATAAGACCATGTTGGTGAGGCTGTGGAGAAATTGGAACTTTTGCACAGGTGGGAATGCAAAATGGTGTAACCTCTATGGAAGACAGTATGGAGGTTCCACAGAAACTTAAAAAAAAATAGAACTACTGTATAATCCAGTGATCCCACCCTGGTTATTTATGCAAAAGAATTAAAATCAGGATTTTAAGAGATAATTACAACTTCCATGTTCATAGCAGCAAGATTTACAATAACCAAGGTATGGAAAAAACCTAAACATCCATCGATGGATAAATTGATTTTAAAATGTGGTGTATACATGCAATAAAGAAGAAAATCCTACAGTATGTGATAATCACAGCATGGATGAACCTTGAGGACATTATGTTAAGTGAAATAAGCCAGTTACAGAAAGACAAATACTGCATGGTTCCACTTATAAGAGGTATTTAAAATAGTCAAACTCATAGAAGCAAGGAATAAAATCGTGGTTGCCAGGAGCCAGGGGGAGGGGAGAAATGGGGAGTTGCTAATCAAAAGGTAAAAAGTTTCAGTGAAGCAAGGTGAGTAAGTTCTGGACACCTGCTGTACAGCACTGCACCTGTAGGTCACAACACTGTATTGTGCACTTGAAAATCTGTTAAAAAGGTAGATCCCATGTTAAGTGTTTTACCACAATAAAATAATAAAAACTATAACACTACCAACAACTCAAGTAGTGAACCCAGTGGGGCATAAACTAATGCTGATCCCTGCTCTATGCACAGCCACAAACTGTTCCTCCTAATAGGTTGAGTAAACACCTGGAAGGTATTTCATCCAACTCTCCACCTCGCTGACTCCTGAACTCCTCTTTCAGGTTTCACGGGAAAACAAAACAAAAAAAACCTTCACAGTGCCCCTAGTTGCCAGAATAGGGCCTGCTACACCACACAGCCTGGGCTAGGAGAATAATGGTTGAATATGTAGGAAGGTAAAGATGAATGGGTAAAAGTTCTCCCAATCTGCATTCTATGATTCCATGTTCTGTTTTCATTATCAAAGTGTAAACGTTTATAGGAGTAGTGAGAGAACGTGAAAGAATTTCTGGAGAGAAGCAGCCTTATACTGTGAAACATACTTTCAATTCTCTTCCTGTGGAAACTCTCAGTCCTTTCCTCTCTAGATACCCAGAGCCCTGGAATTAATCCCTATTGAACTGGAGAAACTTCAGCTGCATACACAATATAATCATGATGTTGTTTTGTTTTGTTGTTTTTCACAGAAATCTGTCTTCTATTTTTAAATAAGATAGTTTCCTGTTGAAAAAATCCCCTTTGCCTAGTCACAGCAGAATTCCTCAGTGGAAATTTGCTTCCTACTAAGATTAATTGGGACTCTTAACCACCACTTAGAAATCCAAGTGAAACAAGCTTAAACCAAAACGATAATTTATTCATAAATATTGAGTTCTTATGCATGGAGTACAGAAATTCAGCTGGGCACCTGGGTTCTGAGTGCTGTCAGGCCCCTTTTCCTTTTGCATCTCTGTTTCACTCCCCCTGTCTTGGTTTCCATCACATGATTACCCATCCTGAGGAGAACTTGGCCATCTTCAATGATCTGCCCTTGTCCAACTTTGGTGAACTGCCAATGTCTGCACCAATTAATTCTGGCCAAAAGTGTGGAGGTAATTTATAAGGAAAAAGAAGTGCCTCTGCAACTATGTTGAAGAGGAGTGGGGGTGGGGGTCCCTGGAAACCGGGCAAGACAGAACACAGGGCAGATAAAAACAATAAGTGCCTAACACATTGCTTTAATGAGTTGCCTAACTATTTTCCTGGGTGCATTGATATAGAAACCAACTAAGCCTGAACTAAACAGTCCATAGGCATCTAGAATCCTTTCTTCACATTGGAAATGAGTAAGACAAGATATTTTGCAACACTCATTAAAAAGAAATTTTCTTTAGCCACATGTGGGAACACCACTTATACAATAATACTCAAATGTTCTGCAGGTCCGCAGTTTCTGTAATTGCTTTGGCCTTCTTTGGCAGTTTCATTTCTGATAGCTGCTCAATGCCACACAATCACCTCTGTATTTTTATTGGGTTCTTAAGGTCTATTCATCTAGCATTAATATCATGAGACTCAACCTTCAACATTTTGCTTGATCTCCCCCAAATTTCTGCTTCAAATCTCTCTAAAGCTCTAAGAAAAGGAGATGGAGTTACATAACTGCAGCAAAGACTATTACTACAACTGGGTGTATACCAGGAGGTAGCCTTAGCAGAAACAATAGAGTACATCTAGATAATTTGAAAAAAATAATAAATTCGATAAAAAAATATGTGTGGGCCAGAGCAATAATGTACAATGCTTTTAACATCAGAATCCAAACAGTCTGATTAGTCTGAGATTTTTCTGTCTGCTAGGATGAAGCTGCACTCAGTAAATGCTTGTTTACTCACTCAACATATTTTGTATGAGTACAGTATATCAACATTGAAAGAACATTGCTTTCCAGATATAATGTGCAAAAAAATGTTTGCATCATAGAAGTGTGCCCTTAGTTACCTGGGGATATTTATTCACTTCAAAAATAAATTAACTACAGCAAGGAATAGGTCCCAAATTATTCAATAAAAAGGAAATTATCCTCACTATTTTTTTTTTTGGATCAATATATACCCTGTGCTGATTCCTCATTATAATGCTGTCAATATTCAGAGGGAAAAGATCAACATAAAACAAACGGCAGGACCTGCAACTTTAGGAAGGTATTTGCCATTTGAAGACATTGAGTTGCTCATAGCAGATTGGTGTTTCCCTCTAGTGGTTAAAGGCATTTAACTCCATCAACCAAGTCACCTTTTGAGAAACAAAGCAGGAATTGAGAACGAGCCAGCATTTAGTGAGGCAAAATTTAACATGGGTCTTAAGTGAAATCATTTGCAAGTAGAATCAAGTCTGGTTATTAACGGAGAAACTAATTCATAGTTTAAACACCTGATCAATTTCCATGGGATGAACAAGGACAGAGAATATTTTAAACCCTGGCTGATGAAAGATGCTGATGATGAGTAAGGAAATGAGAATCAGAAGAGGAAACAATTAAAATATTCAGTAAATCCAATTCATGTAAATGTGGTATGAGATTAGTAATGAAGCAAGATTAGCAAGCTTTAATACCATGTTGCATTACTTATTTTAAAATCCCTTATTAAAATAATTTCACTTTTGAAAAATCAGAATCCCTGTACTCACTTCATTCCCATGATGACTGATAGCATTTCTCCTGTGACTCTGTAGCCTCAGGGTGGGCAGTGTTCTACTCCACCAGGAGGAAAAGCAGTGATGCTCTAATCAAAACAATCATTTGTCAAAATGCATTAGTAGGCCTAAAATATCCCATTAGAGGAAGTGAGGTACTTTATTTGTGACACTGTTTGTGTTTAACTCTTTAAAATGCAAGACAATTACATAAAAGACTCTATCTCCTTTCTTCTAAATACTATGAGTATGTTAGGCTATTGACAATCAACTCAACAGCAAAATGCCACACTAGCTCCAAATATGCACACTGGGGTTCCTTGAGCAATCAAACTTGCTGAAATTAAGGGTCAAAAGATCAGTTCTGTAACTTTAGGCAACCCATGGGAAGACAACAATCTTCCACCTTTGTTGTATTCTGTGAACTGGCCAAGATCACAGAATGTGAAAAACAGCTATCAGATCACAGGATCATTTCTGCGCCAGAAAGCACCTGCAGTTATTATGTACAAAAGAAGCACACAATGCTAGGCTTTCAGAAGCACATAAAGCTAGCTGTCCTTCCAATTTCTCGTAGGGAAATATGTGCACAATATAGAGCAAAGAAAATGCCCATGATACAGATACACGCTTACAAATCCTTCCCAACTCAACTATTCAGAGTTTGGTCTACATGATGAATTATTGAAGGAACATGAAAGACAAGGGCTAAAAACAGAAGCTTGAAATTATCATCTCATCAGCCATAATGAGCCTATAGATCCTCAAGGAGAAAAGCTGAACAAAAAGAAACAATTATTCTACAACTCCTCTTTGTGTTTAACAGATTATAAGTAATGTGGCAAGTAAATTCATCTTGTCTTTCTAAAGCAAATAAACAGAAATAGAACTGCATTCAATTATTGATCATTTACTTCACATACTTATTAATTGTCCACAATAAGCTGTAGAAAAAATATGTGGTTCCAGCCTTCTAGAAAATGGAATAAAAAGCAGATATACAAAAATGCTATTTTATTTATTTATTTATTTTTTAATTTGGTAGCAGCTATACTAAGCTACAGAAGACTGAGCACAGATTTCAGGGATTGTTTGTTTGTTTGTTTGTTTGAAAACTTAGAGAAGTTTATCAACTGTAAAACCCAAACTATGAAAATTCAAAATACATATGTTTTTCCATACTGTGGCCTGCTAAAATAGATTAGTCGCAAAATGTTAATTTCTGAGTAATGTCAGAAAAAAGCAAAGGTGTGTGTAGTACCTTAATCAAATTTTGTGCAAAAGATAACACACAAAAATCTTTAATCAATAATAGAACACCTTAACAATCTAAAGTTACTTTAATCTTATTTTGACTTTTTTCTTATTTTCCTTCAAATTTAGAGAAATTTATAAAGTCAAACTATTTTTGACCTCTCTGGCAAAAATAAGGTTACAAGATGGGGAGAATTTCATGTAATGTGTCCTGATATCCATTTAATAGGCTATTTCAGTAATTTCAGTGATCTTTTGGCCTTTCTAGTTGACATGACATTAAAAATGAAGCTTGTGTTTTGCATGCAAATGCCTAATTTAGTTATTGTAATTGCATAAAATTTGATAGGTATATATAAACAGAAGCCATCACTGTGTATGTCATAATCATCCTGGGAGAAACCCTATACTATGTTTGAAAAATAGAGCTTTTAATCTAGTAGTTCTCTCTTTTGGTTGGAATACTGAGCCAAGCCAGATCTGGAGCTTAAGTTTCTTGACAGAGTCCTGTTAAAATGAAAAAAAATAAGGAGATCTTGGTAAAATGCTATCTCGCTGGAAGACAGAAAATGGGTGATGAGAAAAGAGGAAGCTGTGGGAAAGGGAGCATACAGATGAAAGAAATAAAAGACCTACAAATGAGAAATGGAAAATGGATGGCAGACTGAAAGCACTTCTAGAATATCTTTCATGAAAAGAAAAGACCAATTGTCAAGGACACATATTAGAACTGTATCATGTTTTATCTCCCACAGTATACTAATTTCATTTTTTTTTTGAAGGATGTGGGAGGGTGTTTCTCTCTCTTCACCTCCCACAAATTATTCTATATTGAGTGCTGAATTATGGGCAAAGGCACACAAAGAAGCTGAGATATTAGTATTTCCCAGGATGCACACAGGATGCCTAATAGAGGTAATGAGCATGCTGGCCAGAAGCCAGGATGACAAGCTCCAGCCACAAAGTAGTGAGTCAACTGTAAGACAACCACACAGACCGATGCAGAGACCAAGCAATCTTTTTTTTTCTTTTTTTTTTTTTTGAGGGCAGTGTCACTGACCCTCATATGTGGGACTCGAACTGGGGCAACTGGCTTCCAAAGCCAGCGCTTAACCACAGTGCCACTTGGCCTGCCCCCAACCAATCATTTTTGCTAAACAGAAATTTTTATGCCACAGTAACCAGTTAGCTCAGTCTCCCCTTTGCTAGAGGGCTGTATTAGGGGCAATTCCCTAAACAGTGGCATTGAAATATGGTCTATCATAGAATGGAAAAGTGGGATTAAAAGTTTTAAGTGCTTGGGTATGACATTGAAAAGGCAAGGCAGAAGAGTCATCCTTTCGGGTTGTAACAAGATGCTGCGTTTTTTTCCCCCTGCTTGTTTACATGGAGATCAGAAGTACTATAAAAAGTCAGAAAGATTTTTCAGCATGTCAAATGTACCTCTAAATTTTCCCCCAGCACTATTAGCACTGATTAATTCCTAACAAGTGCCACTAAATAGCATGATGACTATGAAAGTGAGAAAGCATTTACTCAATCATCTCTATGACTTCTAATGGAGCTTAGTTTGTGGATTATTGTATCATTTAATTAAGATATCCATTTTAAAATAGCATCCAATTTTCCCATCAGTATGCTTTTTTTTTCGTATATTCTAAAACACTCTCTCTCATTCTTCCTCTCTCTCTTTCTCTCTCTCTTCTCCATCTCCTCTCCCTCTCCCTCTCTTACATAGCAGCATTGGAGGAAAAAAATAAAAGCTATACTAAGTAGATAACACACCAATGAACTAAATACCAGTGACAATAGATCAGCATGCTCATGCTTTATTTACACTTTTATCACTAAAACTGAAGAGTTCAGTAAATTTTAAAAAGCTTTTGAAAGCTTATAAAGAAAATATATTCCTCATATTTTACAAGATTTGTTTACAATATCCACATTTGGTGCCCATAGTTAATTATGTAGTTCATCTAACTAACAGTGCAAACCTCAACTGTGCTAAATGTAATTTAGAGAAATTCATTTATACAGAATTTTACTAGTGAATCCTGTAACCTTCCCATAAGCTGTTTCTAACATGAGTTTTAAGAATGGTTACAAGTCTGTGAGTGCCGCACTAAGAGATGAAAAACATTTGCTAGGAAATTTAATTGGCCCAGAGATCAGTCTTCTGTTGGAAACAGAAAGGAACATAGAGAATGAATAAGAATAAGGTGGCTATTTTCATGTAAAGGGATTAATACTACATTCCACCTGCCCCCACCCATATCTCTCTTCTTTCTGAACCACTGCAGAAGGGTAGAAATTCCTAATGATTTCTTGACCATAGGACTCTCATTCCTTGGGTATTAAGCATGAGAGGCAGGCTACATTTAGAGCTAAACAGACTTTCCAGGCTGTAAAGAGATCACAGACTGGTGTTACCTGGGAGGAAAAACCAGCATTATTACCTCAGTATGTAAAGAAAGATAGCATTTCAACTCGAGAAAAAAATAACAGGGAAATTCCAACCTCTTCCAAGATTCTATATGGGCAGTTAACATTCCAGAAAGGTCAAGAATGCTGAACCCTAAGGTCTCCTGTATCCATGCAGGAAAAGGAATGAAGTATTAAATGCCATAATGGAAGTCAATAGGTGAGGCTGACTGTTGTCCCTGCAGAGTTCTCAGTGTCTGTATGCAATCTACATTCTTAATTGGATTATACAAGTTGTATATTTTCTGTGAATTAAACCTCTTAGCATAACTTTCCAGCAGAATTATATGTCCTATAATTCAAATATTTCCCAGAGTGCTGCAAAGTAGCAAGAGTTGAATGTGCCACCCAGCAATATTCCAGGAAATTAATTACCTGGGGGAATTCATGAAAGATTGCATAGATTACTGTGCTTCAACAATAAAATAATGAGACTGGTTTCCACAAGGCATACATAAAAATCACATCTATCTGGTGTGTTTTGATTTATGCACACATTTTAGAAGATCTATGCAAATTTTACCTGGCTCAATGTGTTCCTCTTTACAAAACCATTCCTACCAATTGAGCTGAACATCATATTTCTGTCCTCTGAACTTATTTTGCATGCCACACATTTAGAATCTAGTATTTATGCAGTGATCGGTAGTTTTCTTGTTATGTGTATATGTATCACCATTCAAAACTGCCTTTCCAATAATATGGAAACTATTATTTATCTATTGTTGCATAACAAAGTACCCCTAAATTTAGCAACTTAAAATTTATCTCATCCACTTTTGGAGGGTCAGACATCCATCTAGCAGTGGCTTAACTAGGTGTCCGTCTTGTGGGGTTTTGGTTGAGCTGTCAGTCAGGACTCAGATCATCTGAAGTCATTAACTGGACTGTAGGGTACTCTTGCTTTAGTTTCTCTCTGGTTGGAGGTCTCGGTTGTTCACCACATGGGCCTCTACATAAGGCAGCCTCGTGACAAAACAGCTGGCTTCACCCACTCACCCAGAACAAGCAAGAGAGAGAGCAAAGGTGTGTGTGGTGGGGGAGGGGCGGGCAGGAAGGTAGAAAACCAAGACAAAAGTATCTTTTATAACCTAATCTCAGAAATGACAACATTATCACATGTACCATAGTCTATTGTTCACAAGGACGTGGGAAGGGATTACACAATAATGTGACACAGGAGGCAGGAAGCATTTTAGCAATCAGGTCCCACAAAAACCCTACTTTGTTTCTTTTCACCACTTCTTTCAGGGATTCCAACTTGATGCATTGTTTGGAATAAGAAATCAATAAATATTTGTTAAACTTATTATTATCCCCCATAGCCTGAAAATATATAATTGAATTACTCTTTTATTCTTTGCCGTTTGTCACTACATTTAAACACAATGATAATATAACATAATGATGTTAGACACCCAATCTGTTTATTTGCAGTGAGAAGAATAGACCAGGACTGAAATAATATAGGTGCATTTTTACCATGTACAAACACATATGACTTTTATTTAAATTATTCAGTCATACGCTGTCTTTATTTCTCAATATTTATTCACACAAGAACTATTTATTGACCATTCACCCGCTGCCAGGGACGCAAAACTACAATATACATTGATGAATATTATGATAAGAGAAATAGTCATATGAAATCATTTATCTGAGAATACATGTCTCTATAACATGTAGCCAAATTTAAAGATATGAAAAGTAAGATAGAAAACTGGTCAATAAATAAACCAGCATTTCAAGTAAAAATTAAATTATTTTTCTACAAGGTTGTTTAGTGTTTATTGTATACCCCCCAAAAAAATGACAATTGAATGTGAAATTTGATCTTCTAGTAGAAACATAGATATGCATTCCCACACATAGTATTATAAAAGAAAGGGAAACAAATGGGCATATAGTGTCACATAGAAGCTGTTAGCAGATACTATTGGTGATCTACCTATCCTACCTACCTAATATACCTCAATCTATCCATCTCATTTTCTTTTTCTTAAGAGATCCACTATTGTTCAGATACCTACTTCTCCCTGCACAATTCAGTGTCCCAAGGATTGTACTGATAAATCTTATCTGATTGACTAGTTCAAATCATTTTTTTCATTTAGCCTAAAAATTTCATGGCTATTATGACAAGGTTGGCATTAGGAAAATTTTGAAATTAAGTTTGTGTGTGTTACCTTTACCCTCTGTAGTGAGTTGAACAGTATCCTCCAAAAGATTCTTCTGTTTTCTAATCCCTGGAACCTGTAAATGTGACACTATTTGGAAAAAGTGCTTGCAGGTGTAACAATTCAGTTAAAGATATCGAGATGAGTTCTTCCTAGAATAATAGGCCCCAAATCCTATGACAAGTGTGCTTATAAAAGAGACACACAGAAAAGGAGAAGGCTCTTAAAGAAGGAGGCCAAGATTGAAATTATGTAGCCATGAAGTTAAGAAACTCCTCATGCTACCTGAAGTTGGAAGGGGTAAGAAGGATTCTCTCCTAAAGCCTTCAGGAGAGTACATAGCTCTGCCAATAACAAAACACAAATCTGCCAGTTTCAGACTCCTGGCCTCCAGAAAGATGAGAGAACACATCTCTTTGTTTTAAGCCATACATTCTGTGACAATTGTTACAGCAGCCCTAAGAAATCAATACACCCTCCAACCTAACTAGTATTCCAACTCTAATGTACGTGTTCTTTTTTCAGTAGGCTCAGCCTTTACCAAAGCCAACACTAATAAATGCCAACATCTGCACGAACCCTTCCAATTCCAACACCTGTCCTACTCAAGACTCTCCAATAGTGGTGAGCCAGTTTATCAGCAAACTAATTCAAACAATTAGCTAATGAATATAAATACATTAAGTGATTCTTATCACATTACCCTTTTTAGATGACATAATCGTAAATGGGGTTTTTCAGTTGACTATTTTTATTGTATTAAAAGTCAGTCTAATGGAATAAGACAGGGTTTAATAAACTGAGCTCTTAACAACTTCATAACCAACCAGTTTATGCATCGCCTTAGTCTTGGAGTTGAATGTGGTATAAGCTGCCGAAGATGAATGAAGAAAAAATATTTTAGTAACAAAAAATATTGTCTGTGAATAAGTTGTGACAAGAGTAGAGAAAGAGAAAACTAAGGTAGATGCTGATTGGAAGCTTGCAAAGTAGTGTGTCCCAGCGTGTGGCTCAAAGAACAATAGCTCTCCAAGAAAAGTGTTGTCTGGTCATAAAAGCTATTATGCAATCCGCTATTTTTGAAGTCAACATGTATAAGCATTTCAAAACATCAGGGGAAAAACAAAGAAAGAGAGAGAATATCAGTGATCATCCCAGCATACATCCTGGTTACTAGTTTATTTGGGGTTATAGTATCAAGGTAGAACTTCGGAGTAATATAAACACACCTGTTTCTAATCCACTACTTACTACAATAGTTAACTAATCTTCAGCAAATTACTTAGCAGTTTTAGTTTCTTCGAAAGTAAAGTAGAGAAATGACACCTGTTAGGTTATCTTGGGTTCATTTGTCATAATTAATGTAAAACCCTTGTACTTCTTAAATACAATGTGTCCTATCATCACACATTCTCAGTAAATGGTGATTATTATATTTGGTTATTTTTATGGTTATTATGATGGATAGTCGCTGAACTTTGGTAGCCAATGTCACCACTGTCACCCATTCCACCTGTGGAAATGCAATTATCTGAGAGATTAAAGTTTTGAAATAAAATGATTAATTAATCCCAGCAGAGATGGCAAAATAGAGAGAGCTATTAGTTCAGCAGGGAAAAACTCTTAAGAACCCTGAAGGAATTTATTAGCATATCTGAAGAAAGCATTAGTCTATCAAATAGGGCATTGGACAGCCTTGAAAGCCTGGAAAAGGAAAAACACAAAGATAAAACTTGGCACTGATATTCATGAAGAAGAACCTCAGGCAAGGTTCTCAAGTATTCTGGTGCTTGAGGCAATGTCAACCAGACTGTAGAAATGACTGTGGAATCATAGTTACTCTCCCTAAACTGTTTTTGTCCTTTTGACAAAATGGTCCTGAGTTGTAAATGTTTGTATCAAGCTACCAACCTTTCTTATCCTGTGCCATTAAATACTGGATTTATCTAACTTCTTGTGCTGAGTTGAATAGTGTGCCCCCAAAATTCACATTCACCAAGAACCTGTCAATATGATCTTATGTAAAAATAGGGTCTTTACACATGTAAACAAGTTAAGATGAGGCCATACTAGATTAGGATGAGCTTTAACTCCAATATGCTGGTATCTTTATAAGAAGGGGGAAATTTGGGCCCAGAAACACATAAGGAGAATCATGTAATAATGAAGGCAGAAATTAACAATAAATTTATAAGTCAAGGAATGTCAAGAATTGCCAAAACTATGATCTAAGAAGAGGAAAGATAAGGAAGAAATTTCACCTCGAGACTTCAGAGAAAGTGTAGCCTTGCCTACACCTCAATTTCAAACTTCTAGACTCCAAGTTAGGACAGAATAAATTATTTTAAGCTGCCAAATGTGTGGTCATTTGTTATGGTAGCCCTAGGAAATGAATACACTCTCCTTTGTGAGGACATCGCATTCACTAATCGGTTTTCTGGAGATTAGTGTCCCCTAAGTAGGTGGACATGTATATGGAAACAATAATATTTAAGTATACATAAATGTTTAAATTCCTATCTGTATGACAATTATTCTATATCTGCAAATTGGCATTATAGCTTTTTATCTACCCACTTTATGAACTTTTAAACACAGACTACCACTAAAAGATAAACCTGCTCTTAAAGGATATGGACAATATCAGGTTTCTGAATGTACTACTGAGTGGGAGAAGATAATATAAGAAGCCTCTCTTAGGATTGTCTTTGTTGGCAGAGCAGCAAAGAATTTTTTTCAATAATATTTTATTGCTACTTTCCCACTCAGAACCCAAAGACGGTTTTAATTACCACAGATGTACTGAAAAGTGCTATATGGCAAAGATGTCACCATAACAGTAACACCAACAAGTAAATGTTAGCATTTATTAACCTAATTAGGCAGTTGAATTTTTTTTTCCTTTTTTTAAAGAACATGCTTTATATCTCAGAAAAACAATCAACATTTTGGTATTTTGGACATAGCTGAGATAACAAGATTATGAAACAGTAATAATCATACCAACATTTCAGTAGACCACTTTCAGATTAGATAAACCAAAATAATACAAATATATTAGAATTCAACATGAAATTTTCCCAAAGAATCACATTCACTGTATGAGTATATGAAAAACATTTTTCATTCATTAGTTTATCCATATAATCAATCCAGAAACATTTCTTGAGTATTTATGATGAGCCAGGAAATGTGCTAAGTGCTGGAAATACAAAAATAAATAAGACATGATCCATGCCTTCAAAGAACTTATTTTCATAGGGAGACAGACACAAACAGATAATTATAGTAGATTGATTTGAGTGCTGTGATAAATATATAAACAAAATCCAGTTAGATCCCTGAAAAAGAGAGATAATAACTTCTTGAGGGAAACAAGAACTGCTCATTCAGTTTCCTGGTAACATTCTGCTAAACAATGGGTATAACAGGGCCTATTTAGCAATATAGCTATAAATTCTAAATAATTTATTTAAATCAATACTAGCCATGGCCTTTTGAATGAATCAAGTTGTGAGCATTTGTTTTTTAATTAAAAAGTAAATTCCAGTCAAATCCACATCAATTAAACCATTCTTCCTTTCCATGCCTATCATTCTCTAAAAATATCTTTGATAACTCACTTGATTTATTTTATCAATACATATTTTTACCCTGTACACATGGTGGTAAAACTATAGATTTCTTTTACCACAGTATATCCAAAAGAAAAATCAGTTAAAATGTGAACAAGGGACTTCCATTTTTAGTTCTGATATGTAAAGAAATTAAAAGTTATAATTGTCATTCTTACAGTAGGAAAAGGCTGAACAAACAGAAAACCAACAACTCTTCCTGGACCTATCAGAGAACTTGGGCTTCAATGCAACCACCAACCACCCAAGATTCTGGAGAAACAGCCAATAATAGCAAAGATCTGCTTATGTGGAGCAGAAGCCATAGTGGTAAGAATACTTAACTGGTAATTTTGACAGATTGCTGCAGATTGATGGACTACTTTGAGAGTGAGAAACTATCAGGGGCCACAGTCAGAAGGGGCAATCACATGTGTGTGGGAGACTTACTTTCAGAAACCCCACCAGGTTCTCAAGGTGAGGAGCCAACAAAAATCCCTGTCCCTAGATCTGCCTTGGAAGACATGTTAAAAGAAAAGTTTTTGAGGAGAAGATTAATGTTAGAGGTCATAAACTTGGATCTACATAAAGAAAGAAAGAGCACTAGAAAAGGAATAAAGGAAGGTGAAATATAATCATTCTCTGTGATTCTGTAGTAGCACTGTGTATTTGCCATGCCTTATACACTTGACAAATAGTGAACTTTAACGTATCAAAAAACAAATAACCCAACACAGAACTTTCAGCAATTGGGTGTTCTTGGAAAGGACTGCAGACTTAGAGAGTCTAACTCTATCACAAACATATGAAAGTATCCCACTAACGGACCTGAGGGCAGAGGAAGATAAGACTTAATTAACTAGAATTTGATGGATTCTATAACACTGAAAGCAAAGAAACTATAATACTGTCCTCTATTTGATAAAGTTGTTTCTCATGTAGGTTAGCAATTCTAAAACTGCTATACATATATACTGGAATTGAACAATTATGCTAATGAATGGTGGATGGTGGGAGTCAGATTTCTCACTGTTGAAATAGTTTACAGATAAACAGGGAAGGAGGTTGGAGTGACCATGTGGTAATAGACTAGAATTGGAGACATCAGGATGAACTCCTATGTAGTTTAGTATAAATATAGATAATTACATATAAAAATATTTACAGATATATATATATATATATATATATATATATATATATATATATATGTTAGTACACACACACATGGCTTTGTTCTATAGCTAAGAGGGCCTAAAATTAAGGACACCCATAGCATTGTGCATGTCAAGTACACAGATCTTGGTTTCTAATACCGCTCTCTTTTTTTCTAAAGGAAACCATCAACCCTTCCATCGATAGCTGATTCTAGGTACGGGGCATGAAACATACAAGCTATGTCTGAAGTATCTTGTAGAGCTCCAAAGTAAGAAAGTCCTCAAAACAACCTCCCAATGATGGGGGTATGTCAAAAGGACACAGGTGCCAACTGAAAGAGATCCCACTGGCCACACCTAGAATAATTTGTTAAACAAAATGTACAAATTAGTATTGAATTGGAATTCAAAATATAAAATAAATACCTGTGAGTCTATTAAAAATGATCGAATAAACTAATAGAATGGAGAGAAAACACAAATCTCTCATGTAGAAGCATTCCAAATAATTTGAGGTACTCTACCTTATAAGAAGGGAACATAGTTGCACTTATTAAGTGTGGGCTGTGTGCACAATGACTTCCTTTCAATGAGTACAGCATAGAAAGGGTAGTGATTTTACAATGTAGGAACCTGACAAAAATTACTTCAGCCACGTGATTAGGTCAACATCAGATTTCAATAGAGGGGCATCCTACGAAATGCCGGACCAGGACTCTACAAAGATGTCAAGGTCACAACAATCTATGGAACTGTCACAGTCGAAAGGAGTCTAAAAGTGACATGACAACTAAATGTACTAGAGTATCCTGGATAGTACCCTGAAACAGAAAAAAAAAGACTTTAGGTAAAAATTAAGGGACTTTGAAGAGACAGTTTAGGGAATATAATCAATAAGGTTGTAAATATTTTTTTAGGTGATCAGAAGGACTCGTCTTGTCAGGGAGACCAGTTCATGGACAGTGTAGTGGCCTGACCACTGCACTGTACATCTGAAGCTGCTGCTGAATTATAGTAGATGTTGACTATAATTTAACACATATATAGTCATGGGATGTGGAATATAGTGTTGGGATGGAGTCAATGGAATTGTAATAGATATGTATGATATCAGGGGTGGGGGGGCAATGGAGGGGAGACGGGTAGTCACTTTGTAAGGGGTAAAAAAGATAACTATTACATTGTTTTGTATATCTGTAATAAAAATAAATACATAAATAAATAAATAAATAAATAAATAAATAAATAAATAAATATAAATATGCTAAACAGGCCAAAAGAAACAAACAAACAAAAAAACTAAGGGACTTTGAATGAATATGGATTTATCTCTTAAAAAGAAAGAAATCCACTCTTATCCAAAAGAAAAGGCATTACAATTATTCTAACTCTAATAAAAACATTTTTAAAAAAATGTGAAGCAAGAATCACATTGCTTCCTTTACAGTTCTTCTTCATGCTTTTCTATTTGGGGGATCCCCCACCTCCCTAGATATTCCAGCAGTACAGGAACATTTTCAACTGTTCAGTCAAAAATAGCTAGTTTCTTTCAAAAAATGGTGGAAATCAGTCACTTCAGTCAGTTTAATTGTCAACATAGCAAGAAAACACTGCAGGTTAAAATCAAGATCTGTCCTTCTCTATCTTGAATGTGTAAAAAATAGTATACCCTTCTTTATTTTCTGTAGTATTTTTATCTAGGCATGTGTTCACACTACAAGATAAGTGGAAGGTGGCAGAAAATAAAAGCTCTAAGTTTAGTTTCATCACAACTAGTTCCTAGAGATACTGATTAGAATAGGATGTTTGAATTTTAATCATCCATAAGTTACATTTCTATTTTTCCATTATAAGGATATTTTTAACAAAATGCTTGGAATAGGAGGAAGGGCTCAAAAATGAAAGCAGTTTAAAAATTTTAAGAGATAAGACTTAAAAAAAAATAATTTGACAGGTCGCTTCATGCTTTATATTATTTGTTAAATTAAAATAAATATTAATAGGTTATTAATTATAAGTAACTAATAAAATGACAAAAGAGATCTATTAAAATATATTACATATTAAACTTTAGGTAAAAATAAAACATGTTTTCAGCTATCCATTCATTTTCTAATTATCCTAACACTAAGCTAAAGAGCTTTTCAGTAGGCATAACTGCATAGATATTCAATTGAGTTATTTTTAAGAGGAAGATGAGTTAAATTACTTTTGATCTCCCCTTTCTTCTACTGCTGGCTTTTCTGCTCACTCCCATTCAAAGATCACTAATTTTCTAAGGCCCAATTCTCCATCCACTTAATCCACAATTATTTCCCTGAAATGCTCCAGCATTAATTGAATTCCTACAGCACTTATAGCTTGTAGCATCATTCTGGGAATTACTATGCATTATTAAATATTGTCTAGCAATATTTTAATTTTTAGAAATTAGATAACTTCTTTAGCCAATGGTATATTCCCAAAAGATCAGATGCTGGTCAAATACTTCTTTGATCTAGCTTCCATTACTTAATGACATGCCAGACACATACTGAGCATTAAAGAAATACGTTATGATAAATGAAATAATACTGTAATCTAATCTACTCACTGAAGCAAGAATTTGTAAACAGCAATGTTTATTTATATGTTTAGCTTCATCTAAAAGCTATGGTTGAAAATGTTTTGCTAACTTCCTTAATGGAATAATTGCTTTCTTAATTATTTTAGCAAAAATCAAATCATGTTTGAACATTTTCTCTCCATTGTAACATACAAAAGTTTATCATATAAATGGGATGTTACACTTAAAGAACATGCTTCTTTTTGATGAATAAATTAAATATTAACCAAAAAAAACCCATGTATTAGACCCTAAATATAGCCTTGATAAAATTTAAAGGTTCAACTTTATGTAAATTATGTTCTCTATTATGCAATAAAATTAGAAATCAATATAAAAAGATTACTGTAGTAAAAATATTCATGTCTTTGATTGACACTTTCCAGGAAAGTTGGGTTATTTTCACCAACCCTCCTACTGAAACCAAATGAAAATAATCATAAAATAAAAGAATAATCTTCATGAAGGTAGCACAAATCTGATGAATTATTAAGGAATTCCCTGCCTACAATCTAAAAGAAAGCAGAAAGAAGAATAGGAATGAAGACTCTTACCCCTTCTGCCATAACATTTGCTGTGGATAAACCAAACCTTTGGCTTGGAAGGACTCCACAAAACCTAGGGACACCCAATGTGAGGGCTTCCATTGGAGAACCTACCACATTAATTTGTGACACTGAGTCTGCATTGTCATAGTAAGATGAAACTAAAGTAAACCCTTCAAATCTTTGCAAAGGAGTGGGGAAGAAATCCATCCTTGAGTGACTGTAACCTTCAGTGTTATAGAATTAAACTTTTCTCATCAGGATTGTGCAAAAATAATCTCAAGCAGCAAATTTAGTTTATCATGATCCTGGGCTGTTTGTGCCAATAATTACTGGGAAGAAATGATGCCACTTCCTTCTGGAGGACAACATCTCTATCTGGCCCTTTGAGAATGTTCACACACACACACACAAATTATGGTAATAAACTCAAACTCAAACAATCATGCACAGAAACTAATAAGGCAACATGTATGGACTCTAGCAGAAACAGCACAAAACAGAAACAGAGGAAAAGACTTCAGATAATCAATTTATTAGATGCAGATTATTAAAGAAGACGAAAAAGGAAAAAGACTTACTCTATTATTAAGGGGCAAAAGACAAGTTTGGAGGTATCAACATATAACAGGAAATTATTTTTTAAAATACATGCACTATTGAAAGATAATTAGATTTAAGAGGTGAAAATATAACAAATTTAAACTCAGTGAATGAGTATAGAAGCAGGTTAGTCATAAAAAAGAAATAATTATTAAAATGAAAGCTGAGTTAAAATAATTCTAAAAGTAGCCCAATAAAGAAAAAAAAGTAGAAAACAGAAGAATTTAAGAGGCATAAATAAAAGTTGGAATATCTAAAATATATATTGAGGGAAATAAAATTAATATTTATTTGGAATAAAGGGCACACATTACTATTTTTTAAATGGCCAAACCCCACAAATATAAAAAATCCAAAAAAAATGTTAAGCTGTAAACATAGCTCAATAAAAGTTATATATTTTGGCTTCATAAACTTTCATTACTTTGACAATGAGGCTGAAGATCATTTTCTTTCTTTTTATGCCAATAAATATGAAAGTTTAGATAAATATAAAAATATAATGTACCAAAAGTGAATGAAAAGGAACTGTTAATACTGTATAGTCTGGAAGATTGAATCAGTAATTTCCTTCAAAGAAAATTACAATTCAAAATGTGTCTACCTGTAAGTTCTAGAAAATATTCATGGAAAAAAGAAGTACCATTGGCCTTCCATATCTGCTGTTTTCATTTCCCTGGACTCAACCAACCATGGAAATCCAAGAAAAGTTCAAGAAAACAAATATTGAATTTGCCACGCATGGAGCACTGCACTGAATCCACACAAATGTAGTGATGTGTCTTTTGTGCTATAGCTTATATATAATTATAGGTTATATTAAAATGCTAGCCATTTTATATAAGGGGCTTGAACATGTATGGAGTTTGGTATCTGTGGGGGTGAGGGGAAGGAGGTGGTCCTGGAACCAATCTCCCATGAATACAAAGAGATGACTCTATTTCTTCTCTTACATAAACTCTTCTGAAGGGGAGAACATGAGCAGAAGTGGGAGAGGGGAATGGCCCAAATAGGCCCAAAGTTGTTCAAATTGGCTATCACAATATGTCAGTTTCAAAAAAAAAAAAAAAAAAAGCCTACATCTCTCAATTTGGCTAGCCAACAGGAATTATGTTTAAGATTGAGTTTGACATACTCTCAAAATTATGTTCTTTCTTTTCCTTACTGATATTAAAACAATTTTTTTCTTATTGATGACATTTTTGCTGCTGCAATATCTTAAGGGTAGGTACATAAAAAAGAAAAATGTAAACTCAGTCAATTTAAAAAGCATATGCCTACACATCACCACTCAAAATATTATGGCAGAAGTTAAACATTCTAAATTTCCAAACTCTTTAAACTCTTTATAAAGTATGTCTCATAGTAATCTCTATTAAAGAGCAAAAGATTATTTGTTTTACAACACCCCTCTATTCTTCATAGTTCTTCCCAATTTTAAAAGACACATTCCAGAGTTGGTGAGAATATTTTCTAAGAAAAAGAAAGTTTAATATCTTTGAAGATAAATTTTTAAACAAGAAAGATCTCTATGTGAAGCTATGATTATTTAAACAGTCCAAATTATGTAATATCATGTAATCTGAAAGAAGTTTCAAATGAAAAGAGAAATGACTATTTCCCTTCTACCGACTGAGTTCTTCATATTTTGGGGATGCAATCTGGGAAGTAGGATCTGGAGGGAGAATACCTGTCCATGACAGGAAAGAAGTTTTTCAAGGAAGCCGCTCAAGGAAAGGGAAAATGCAGTTAAGGAAGGAGGCGGAGTGATAATGTTGCTAAGACACTGGGACAGTCACATGTGATACTCTTGACTCTAAATATTCATAAAGGTCAAGTGAAATTTACAAAATGCTTGGTATGACTAATTTCTTGTGAAAACTCCTAAGGAAGTTAACATGTCTTGACTGCTTTGGGATAATATAAAGACGGTACACAGGTGTAGAAAATGAAGACAGGAGTAAAGAGGAACCACACACATAAAAACACAAACAGTCCCCAAAACATATGGCCATTAGAATCAACAGAGATCTTGAATCTTGGTTGAGGGTATAGGACTTCTGCAAGCCATAGATTTGGGGTTGAAGAATTGTTTGAGGCAATTTTGCCTAGACAGAGCAAATGGGGCAGAGAGTGCCAGCTAACAGCTTTTTATAAAGCTTTTGCAGGGAATAACTGGTGTCTTCATGCTTGGGTCTGGAGCCACCCATGCACATCTCAATGCCACCATCTTTGAGGATATTCTACATGTAGCATTCAGAACGGAGCACTGAATATTTCCTTACTTTTATTCTAAGAGTTGGAATTGGAAAAACTTTAAAATCATATAAATTTTTCCTGAGCAATCCCCAACCCTTTATTCGTCGAACCCTTCCATTTTGCCAACAGCCAAAGAGAGACTTTATTCTCCCATATTAAGCCTAAATATTTTAGAACTCTATTTTTTCTAAATGTTCCTCACATACCCTTTCTCTTTTAGTTTCAATAGCATGACTAAAAATATAGTTTTTGCTAAGATGTTAATATATGGTTTTTTAAAAATGTATTATACATTTCCTATCTATAAATTAGGCTTTTTATTGCACAAATAATGCAGGCAGCAATATCAGATAACAAATGAGAATTTTAAATGAGGCACTCCAAAGTCCATAGTTGAAGACAAAGATAAATCATAAAAATATTCAATTTGTTTCGGGCCAGCAAAGAGAGAGGTTTATGGGCATGGATGTGTGTGTGTGTGTGTGTGTGTGTGTGTGTGTGTGTGTCTGCACATGTGTTTGAGGACACACTGTGACCCTCACAACAAGGTAGACATGTAAGGGGAATCCCTTGGTTTATGTAATAAAGAAGTGAAAAAAAAAACAAACTATAAATTAATTCTTACTATTCATTCAGATGTAGAAATTGCAAAAACAGTACAGAGCACCGTTTACAAGATCATATTAGCTTCCCCTTCCTTCCCCACTGTGAACCTTGCCCAAACCCACTTATCTACCTGCAAAATGTAGTATGATGCCTTAAGCAAGAGTTCTGTCCAACAGAGTCATCCTTTCTCCTTCTTGAAGTTCCCCAGTATCCTTGGACTGGCACGTATAAATTTTAGTCATTCTTGTGAACAGGGAGACCTAGTCTCAATGCCTAATTATCTTTGTCATTAAAGCAGGTAAGTTCAGGGTACAAGAGTAAAGAGGGACTGAGAACCTGGAGGAAGACAGCAGCTCTGAGCCAATAAATAAGGCTTTGTATTTACTCCCAGGTGCAAAAGATGTGGCAATAACTTATGAATGAAACAAACTGCTGTTTTCAGCTCATCCAAAGCCTAATATAGGGTAGCAAAGTCATTATTATTGACATCATCAGTTTGGGGGATCCCTATCTTAGCAGTCACATTACTTTCTGGCTGGGCCCATGAGGTTTGACTAGTTTAGGCTTCACTTGTATAATGACAACTTGTTTTTGGAGTCCAGCTTAATCCGTGACATCTGCTATCATTGCGACAACATCTCTTATGTATTCCCTCAGTAGGAAAAGTGACTTTTGTTATCATCCCCTTTATAGAAAAGTTATTTTATCCCAAGGAAGTCTAGCCTTACAATATTCACATTTCTTTAGTTTGTTTCCCATCATTTTAATACTCTATGCCTGTCACTTATACCCACTAAACGAAAATTAGGCTATCTCTACTCCAGTAAGTTTTCCAGGATAGCAAGGTTGATTGAATCAGTTTATGTATATTTCTTTGGATCACTTTCTTATTTTTTGGTAGGTCACTTTGATCACTATTATAAACCCATTCTGGCCAGTAAAACCCCAACTACTAGCCAATACCTCATATACACTCTCCCATGGAAATGTATCTCTCTCTTGAATTCTCCCTGAGAGAGCCAAAATTCCCTTATAGCTACCAGGACCCACTGCAAAAAAAACCTGAGACCAAATAAATTTAAGGTCAGCATGATGGACTGCAGGAGGTGTGGAGCTAAAAGATGGCCCAGCTGTTGCCATCCTTCTTAACAAACCTCATGTTCCTAGCCTCTCATCTCCCAAACAAACCAGTCAAGATTTTAATGATTTTCTGCATTTCTGCACTAAAGGTCATGAATAGCCCTTCTTTCACCTATGTAGTATGTATCTCTGTAACTGTTTTCTTTTATTTCCTTTTTTTTTTTTTTGAGGGCAGTGTCACTGGCCCTCACATGTGCGACTCGAACCGGGGCCACTGGCCTCCCAAGCCAGTGCTCAGCCACCGCGCCACTCGGCCGGCATTATAACTGTTTTCTTAAGAGGGTCAGAAAATCTGGCTTCCCCCCACCGTCAAACAAATCTTAGTACCAGTTGATACAATGGAATACATCTGGAGCTGACTGCTAGATTGGTGAGGAGGTCCTCTCCCACTTTCCAGGCTAGAGGAAAGTTAGCAACGCCCTGACAGTGTTTGTGTGTCTATATTTAAACCCATTTCCTGATTAAAAATCCTGCAACTAACTCTTCAATTCCCCTTCATCAACAGACAATAGAGCATAGGAACATTTATTGGCCATACAATTTTATCAACATGTCACTACTGATTTTCATGGAGTTTGCTCAAATCCCAATACATAGCCTACAAGGCCCTCATATTTTCTCTTCCAGAGAGCCATATCTCTGTAAACATATCACTATGTTGTCAAAAACCATCAAAGAAAATCTGAAATGTTAGAGTTAACCTGCCAAACTTTGTGGATGCTGGCAGGTGTCACAAGACTCCAGAGGCCAAGTAAAGGTTGGTTATTGCAATAGCAGTGTCAAAATATCAGTATATGTACTATTTTCTGAGCCCCAATTTTTACAAGGTGACATGAATTGGGCCATTTGGTCCCTGACTTTTGATTTCTTGCAGGAGAGGAAGCCTGAGCTTAGGGTACCTGGATATTTTATATTGGGCAATAAGCATGGCCTGCCTTTTCCACTAGAGGGGACAACCATCTCTTTCTCCAAAGATTGTAAGCAAACCTGCTACTTGCTTCAGACATTAACTCTGTTGCCCAAGAATGTTCTCTATAAAAATATCCTTTAAAAGTTAGTCAAAGAAGAAAATTTCAGGAATAAATTGACTTACCGGGTTAATGTTTGCCACCGGAGATCTATTGGGCTGTCGGAAAAGTCATGACACATTTTTACAATGAAAAACATAGAAAAATACATCATGACTTTTCTGAGAACCCAATATTTCACTGTACTCAGCTTGTTAGGAGTATTTTCTGGTACACAGAATCAGATGCACATGAATATAACATGCATTGTGCAAACACATTTTTCATATTTCTTTCAAAAAGAAACTGGGAGCCACTTTTGAAACTAAGGTTCTTCTGAGGTGGATATACAGTACATATTATCTAAATCACATATGAAAAAGGGAAAAAAAGAAGAAAGTATAAGAATAATATAATGAAATAACTGCAAGTAAAAATGTAAAATGATACAGAGACAAGAATGATGGAATGGAATGAACACTCAATTAGATCTGCACAATGTAGTGAGAAACAGAAATACATGGAGCGAGAATATGTTTTGGCTTTATAGCTAAAATAGATTTGCGCAGAATTAGATTTATTACTCTGAATTGTTCCTGTCTTTTGAAAACAAATATTGAAGAGGATTCTATCATGTTGAGTAATATAAAGGAAGTAAAGCAAATTTGAAAAAGTAGAGATAGCTCAATTTTCAGTTGAAGAGGTAAAACAGACAGTATTAAAAACTGTATAAGAAAAACAAAGGGGTGCATGTGAATATTGTAAAGTTAGTCTTTTTTGGGGGAAGAATACTTTTATGAAATGAAATTTTAGAAAGTAAACCACTCTCTATGTGTCTAAGATGAACTTAACAAAGCTACCTACTTTAAATTTGCATGAATTTAGATTAACCTGACAACTTCAGATGCAGAAAAATATTAAGGGCCATCACTCTGGTTGCTTTCTATCTCTATATCTGAATTCTGAGTAGTGCAAATTGATAAAAAGAGAGAGAGAAGGAAGACGAGGAGGAGAAGGAGGAAGAAGAGGAGGGAAATGAAGGGGGGAGAGGAAGGAAGAGAACAAGAAAAACAATGGCATAAAGGAATAAATGAAGGACCAAAGAAAAAAGAGTGAGAGAGAGAGAGAAAGAGAGAGAGAGAGAGAGAGAGAGAGAGAGAGAGAGAGAGAGAGACCTCATTTTGTGACCAAACACATAATCTATGATGGTTTTCCAGTTCATCAAGTTGAACAAAATAATTTAAATTTTTTGGTACATTTTGTAGGCTCCAGAACACTAATATATGATCTGTTTTGTTGCCTTTACTATTAAAAACTAAAAACACCCTGCAATTATACATCAGTAATACAAAAATGAAGGCAGGTTAAAAGCTAGATGCCATTATAGTAAATGTCAAAGCCCACTTATTCCCACCTCTTTTTCATTCAACTTCAACAAATACTCTTCAGATTAGTACAAAAGGTAGAGAGGGTTGTCAAGATTTGTACTGAATTCTGTTTTAGGCTTCTTAAAAGATTAATGATTACAAATTTGGAATCAAATGAATTACTGAGTTATATATCAATAATTTCCAAACCATATTTGATATTTTCTAGAATTATAGTAAATTTATTTAATTAATTCATTTATTCAAGGACATTTAGTTCAATAATTTAAAATTAAATTGTTTTATTATTGCACCTTCTTTTTGGAGGGGGGGGTTATAAAATATGTACTGAATACCAATTGTTTCCATAAAAATAATCTAAAATATAGCTTTTTCATCATTGTTATTTGTTTGTATCACTAAAGTTTACTGTAATGTTTTTCTTCCCATTATCTTATAAAAGCACACAATGTACTCTAAGAAAGTCTGGGTTAATATTAATATCAGAAGGAGTAAGTTGAAAGTTAAATTGTGTTACATTTGATATTCCTTTACCGTCTACACCTTTGAATTTTGTAATGCTATCCAAAAAAATATAAAATATAGACTGTTTGGCATAAAATCCCTTTAATAACATGAGAGTCTGTCAGAATTCAAATATTTGGTATATTGCCTGCTATTCAAAGGAAAAGTATTTGCACCATTTTGGAGTATTAATTTATCTTTTTTTGTTGTTTTCTGGAGAGATTCTATTATTGAAGTGAAAGAACTATTCAACAGTCACTTTGCTCTGACTCTCAATAAGAAGTAATTGTTTTAATATGATTATAAATCGAAGAGTAAAGTAACATCTGCCATGTCTTTCTTGGTCAGCTCCCTTTATGTTTTTAAATGAAACTGTCTTCTAAGAAATTACAAAGAAAACATCAAATACCTGAGAATTTCAAAGTTGCAAGGGCCTTTATTTTCCATTATAAAGTTAACAATTTTCATAAAATATTTCATGACAAACTTGGCATAAATTTGCGTAGTGTGCAGCTCCTTACAAAATTTTCTTTCACATTATTCAACAGTGGGTAAATAAGACTGAAAATATTGGTAAATTTAAACACATTTGTTTGATTCCATGTGTGGCTCCACAGTTGTTCCCTAAAAATAGAAATGATTAGTATTCATTCTTGTTCGATTAGGCCAAACCCTCTGTACTTGACCACACTTCATAGAAACACTGTGCTTCCTTTTTCACCTACCAAACGCTGAAAGCTTTAGGCTCTCTACATTAACCCTAAGGAGACCATTTTAAGATTGTTTCTTTTGTAACTCACTAGATGTTTCTAACATTTCTCTTCCCTAATATTTAAACAGCCTTATATAAAAACAAAAAGAAAGAGAGAAAGAAATAGAACTGTCCTTTCAAGGGTCATGAAGATCTTGTCACCTTTGAAATAGATCTTTGGGCCCTCTGTCCCTTCATCATTCTATCAATCTACCAAACAGCATGGCAGCAGTCATTTACACACCAGGAGGAAATAAAGTCCCTGAACAACTGTTTGTTCAGGGTATTATTTAGCCCTCCCAATGTCAGTCACAAAGTGTTTTCATACTTCAGTGTTTTCTTGGCCTGGCAGAAAAATGGATAATGGATGATGATGTGGATGACAAAGTGCATGGACTCTGAAACTGATGAAGAGGAGAGAGAATCTGATAAAAAAAAAAAAAAAACAATTCAGAGGATATAGCGTTATGAAAAATCTCAAATAAACACACTAGTGGAATCCTTATGCTGCTTCTCTTTTGCTTAATGCTTTCTTCTCGCAAGCTCATGTCATCTTATCTCTTTAAATATAGTAGTAAAAAATGCAGACACACAAAGTGTGTTAATAATAAGGATTATTCTCATTTCTCTAGCAACTGTTTAAGGCAGATTTATAAATCCTTGCATTTTCAATTTTCAAATATTTTCAATCTTTTGGATCACTATGGGAAATTACCACTATTAACAATAATTTCTATTCTGTACATAAAAACAAGCAAACAAAAATTAACCTAAACTTACATATACTAATTTTCTAATATGTTAGTATGATGGGATGTATTACACATTTACAGCATACGATCTTTTAGATGATGGATTGTGTAATATGGTGAACCCTGGATAAGTAATCACAAGAAATAGAAAAGGGTGAGGGTATGGTGTGAGGGGAAAAAAAGAAACAGAATATGTTTAGTCGATGCAGTAAAACACTGTTCATCTGTCAGTTGCTCTTATTCTTTCTCTGTAAATTCTTCCCATCACCATTCTTTCTTCTACCTTCTCTTTCCCTATTGTTTTAGTCATTGTTATTTTTGTAGTTTTTCCAAATGTCACTGACCTGGAGTAGGCATTTAGCATTTTTATTTTTTGGAATGAATGATTTGTTTCCTTACTTCTAACCTGCATTTATTCATTTTTCTCTGAACTCCCTTACTGAACGTAAGGGATGTACCTCATCCTCTGCTAAGAGAACAGCAATACAACAGACACCGACCCATGTACATTGTAACACAACCTGTGCCCTATCAGGCACACACTAAAGACTCACTTTCCTCATGTCCTCCTTTGGTTTCCACTCAAACAATTCCTGTTGTCTTTCTCAATTGGTCTGGTTAAGTTTGTTAATGTTTTAATTCTCAGTTTAAACATCATTTTCTCCAAGAGCACCTCCTCAAACCTCTGGAGTAAATTAGATATACTTGCTGTTTGCTCCCTTACAACCTTGTCTGTACCAGGTTTGTCTTATTACAAGCTGTATTTCTAGTATCTAATACTTTTACTAGGTATTTGGTGTCCAATATATCTTTGTTGTTTTAATAGAACTCAACACATATAAACTGAAAAATAGTAAAGGTCATTTTTTAACCATAGTTTCATTTTTATGTTTCAAAAAAAGCATTAAACATAACTTAAAGCTATGAAGGATAACGATATATATAGCAAGGAGGTCAAAATCCTATTAAATACAGTATATTAAACCATCATTCCCCCCTCCCCCCCATTGTTGGCTCATCAAATCAGTAACCAGATTGCAGAAAGTTTAAAAAAGAAAAAAATATGGAAATCCACTATGCCATTTTCCACTCTTTATTGGAACATACATATCCCAGCTGCTGAGGCTAAAAATTATATGTGTAATGAAGGGCAGCAAAGTATGTATTGATTTTCCTTAACAAGTTGGACAATCAGCATTCTCCAACCTGAGAGTTACAGAATTATTGCAAGAGCTCCATAAATCCCATGTGCACTGAGTTCTGAGTTTCACCAAGGTAACCATCTTGCTGTTCCTTGGCTATCCAACATAAAGCAGAGTTCAACCTTTGCTAACTCACACAACAGAATCACAGGTGAGACTGGAGGTCAGAACCTTGATATAAGAGACATAGCTTCTGTTCAATGGTTATAATACTGATGATATGTTACTTAAATGGGAAATTTGTGCTAATGGGAATATTATCTAAAATTATTTCTAATTACTATTCCTGCTTATTCTGACACCAAAAACAATGATGTGTGCTTCCTATTTGGAATAGATTTTCTGTTAGCCCCTCCTACCTTAAAATAATGCTTAGACTCAATTTTCTCCTCATGTTTCCAGGTAGAATGATCATGTTTCCATGTAGAATGAAGCAAAAAAGCAAGTAAACCCCCGCCCCATGCACACACACTCCATCCTTTGTCCAACATGACTGCTAGCATGACAGGTAAGGAGAAAAAATGCAAATTTAAATTTTTTATTCTTCTATTTTATGGGTTAAAGAATTATAAAATAAAGCATTAGTAATATAACAATATCTCTCCTATAATTAATAACAATAATACAGTGTGAGATTAAATCTTTTTTTTTTTTCTGTGAGTCAGATAATATATGCATGGTGCTTACATATACCTGAACATATAAAGCAACATAAAGCATCATGTATTGGGGGAGCCATGATGCTTTTAAAAAATGAGCACTTCAGTTTTAACCTGAGATATAGCTCTTCAGCTATATTATGATAAGTAAGCACTACTGAAAGACAGAAAATAATACCTAATTTTGAATAAATATTTTGGGTATTATACTCATTTCCCAGGAATATAAAGAAATATTACTCTGGATATGACTGTAAAGAAAAAAAAAAACACATCAGTTTTCTTATGTGAATCACTAAAATAACCAAATTATTCTGCTATTATAATTTCTCTGTGTTTTAGTACTTATAGATTTTTAATTAAATCAATATTTAAAATAATTTTCTAATACATTGGTTTCTTGGTTTTCAAAAGTAACTAATGAGAATTTCAATTTAAACAAAGTAAAGATATGTGGGAGGGCTGGCCAAGTGGCACATTCCTTAAGAGCTGGTTTTGGGATGCCAGCGATCCCGGTTCAGATCCCACATATGAACAACAGCTCCACCTGGAGCTGGGCTGTGTGAGCCCCGGCGACGGTGTAGGCTGCAGCCCCTGCTGCAGTGGGCTGCCATAGGCTACAGTGAGTGGCCGGCAGCCAGCGTGAGCTGCCAATAGCCGCGGTGAGCGACATCCAGAGGCCAATGACCGATCTGCCTCATCCGGGAAGAGCGCAATGACGATACCAATATGGGCCAGTGAAGAGACTTCCTCTGCAACTAGACTGAAGTACAAAAAGACAGCAACTTGTCTCTTCCCCTTCTCTGAGTCCGCAATGCTGTTCCCCTCCCCCAATTCCCCAATAAAATCTTTAAAAAAAAAGATGTGGGAGATATGTTCATCCTCAACTGAAATTTTCAGTCCTTTCTCTTGGGGCCTCTTAATTTTTTCATATATGTAAAAGGAGAGTTTACTAGTTTGTCATAGTTTGTCATCATTTGCTACTTAAATATATATATATATATATATATATATATATATATATATATATATATGATTTTTATTGGGGAATTGGGAGGAGAACAGCTTTGGGGAATTGGAGAAGGGGAAAAGACAAGTTGCTGTCCTTTTGTTCTTCAGTCTAGTTGTGGAGGACATTGCTTCACTGGCCCATGTTGATATTGTCATTGTACTCTTCCCAGATGAAGCAGATCTGTCTCCAGCCTCTGGACAGCAGCTCACAGCGGTTCTTGGCAGCTCATACCAGCTGCCAGCGGCTCACGCTGGCTGCTGGCCACTCGCTGTACCTTACAGCAGCCCACTGCAGCAGATGCTGCAGCCTACACTGTCGCCAGCAACTCACAGCAGCCTAGCTCCAGGTCGAGCTGTTCACCATCTTAGCTGTAGAGGGCAGTGTCACTGGCCCATGTGGGATCGGATCCAGGGCCCTGCTGCTCAGAACTGGCATCCCAAGCTAGTTCTTAAGCAATGTTCCACTCGGCCGGCCCACTTAAATATATTTTTTAAGCATTGTTTTGTATGTTAGTAAAAGGTGTAGTTAATAAGAGAAAATTGTATCACTTTTGTCCAAAGTTTTTCTTAAACTATTTTCTGAAATAGACTTTTACTTAATATAGATACTTTAAGGATTTGAAATTAATGTTGACCCTTGAAATAAAATCATTACCTAAATTCAATATTTTCCTGTATTTCATGAACTTTTGACTCATTTCCTGAAAAATAACATACCTGATAATTAAGATACTGTTCACCTTGCCAAAACATACCCAAAATCTTAATGACAGTCATTCAATAGTGATTAAAAAAAAAATGTTTTTATGTTTCAGGCAGCAGTATGTTTCACAACTACAATTCTTATCATAAGATGATACTTCAAATAAATAAAAGCCAATAAATAGAGGGTCGCGGATGAAAGGAAATATAATACTGACAGAGGATTGGCATTCTTATGTTTCTGTCCTGCCAAGATTTTTTTTATCAGAAAAGGACATGGAAGGTCATTTGCCTTATCATACAAAATTTCAAAAACAAGCCCAGCTGTTTTTGTACCACCAGTACAAAACTTGTATGGAAATGCTACTTGTGCATAACAAGTGCATAGCTGACATTATTTCTATTAGCAGAGACTAAGCAAAATCCTGGGATTGCCATATAAATCTAAAATGTTAAAAAAACAAAAGTGAGGGCTTTGTTTCATAGTTGCTAGTGTTGGCAAAAATGAAATGTTACTTCCATAGCATAAAATTGACAGTGCTTTCCATTCTAAAAGTGCAGACTCTTATTATTAACATTTTGTGTATACAATGTGCAAATTTAAAAGTGCTTTGAAAAAAAATGTATCTTTATAATTAATTCTGGCACCAGGTTATAGATTTGAGTATGATTTTGATATGTTTCTAGCAATTTATTTGGACCAAGTCTTCTAGGGTCATTCATTCTGGTTTTACCCAAAGCTGAACTAGATTCTTTCAAGTGAGGGAACTGCCAAGTGGGGGAATTTTGGTGTCGCCATAGACACACGTTCTTTATAGCTACAGCATTCATCCAGGGGGGGATAAAATCCTTTCTAGTCATAGTCACATGAGGATAGTCATTTTCTGAGGATTAAAATAGAAATGAAAACTTAAAACACTGGCATTTTCTTAGTGGATACCCTATTTAAAAACATGTTTAACGTAATAGTCTGATTTAAAGGAAAATGCTATCATTATAGATGTTAAGATAGTAGTCTTTTAATCTTAACTACATGCTAATCTCAAAGAATACAAAGCAAAGTATTTTCAACTACTAAACCTTAATATTACAATCTTTTCTTATTAAGCTTTCCTCTCCTTTCACTCTTCACATGCTAAAAACAACCCCTAAGGAGTTGAGAGCCCTTTAGGATTATAACACGCCATTAGAAACAGTATGAATACATATACTTTAGTAAATATGTAGAATCACAAAATGCAACTGTCAAATTTATTTTACATCTATATATAAATCACCTTTCTCATTGCAGCCAACAGTAAAGAAGCAGGAAAAAGTTTAGTTTCTCCGCCAACTTTTCTTTTTCATTACAAGGTCAATAAATGTAGGTGGGGGGCTTTTTGGGCTTTTCAGTTTCCTGATTGCTCTAGATATATATCAACTATTCACCATCATGTTAGTGACTTCATTAAATTCTGATTTAGAAACTAATTTGAAAGAAGCCTGACCTTTCACGTACGAAGGGTAACAAGAGGGCAAAGAAAAGTGGTGGAGAAGATACTGCTGAGCAGATCTCACATCACATTTATGTTTTCAAAGCTACCTTATGAGCTATTTGTAGCTCACAATTTAGCTTTTTAATCCAAAATTTAACTTGAAAGGAGCCCATGCAGACTCAAAAGTGTTATAACATGCAGTGGCCAGGTGGGGGAGAAGTGCAGCCTTATCCCTTTGAAGCTTGGCCGCCCAGGATCAATAGGAGCTCACAGGTGGCCACACTTCAAAGGGGAGATACTGGGTTTCTGTGTCGGTCCAGCCCCTGTAACAATTATTTTTGCCTCCAGTGGCTTCGAATTGGCTTTCATGTTATACTTTCACTTAGGAGAGTAAATGAAGAGCATTAGAGACAGATCTTGATTAAAAGAATTCTTGTTTTCTTTTTTTTTTTTTTTAAAGCCAATATCTTGAGAGGACCAGGTACCTTTTAAAAGCACCTATTAATGCAATTGCTGGGTAGAAGGAAAGGTAAGCCAGCGGGAGAGATTTTTAAAAGCAACCCACTTACAGAGTTGCATCTGACATTTTAGCAACAAAGCTATATCCCTTCATCAAGCTGCAATGGTTGTGAGGACATTGTTATTCAACATTTTATAGTAGGGTGTCTATTTCATGGTGGAGTTAGGTTGAAAAAAATGCCATCAGCTGCTGAGTCCAGGTGGAAAGCACTCAGTGATGTTAGTTGAAAAATAATGATGACCAACTTTTAACCTTTAAACATATTCCTGTACAACTAACACAAGAGAATGTAGTTCTTGAGGACATTTACACATGGCATTTGCTGAAACATAGTTCCTATTAGTTTTTGTTTTTATGCAATATATAATATACATATTGAAGTAGATCTTATATACTTGATTTTATATAAACAGGAATCTGAAATAATGAACAGTGTTGCTCTTGTTATAGATAAATAAATCATGTGAATCACAGTAATTTTTGTAAATAATATAAAAACTAGAGAAATTTTTTTGTAATCCAGAAGAATGATTCTTTCAGCTTGGCCACATAATGAAATCATCTGGCATGCTTTAAGAAAAAAAAAAAAAAGAGAGATGCCTGGACACCATTTGTAGATTTTAATTTCATTGGCCTAGAGTGGGCTTGGGCATAGGAATTTGAAAAGCTCCCTAGGTGATTCTCATGTGCACTAAGAGTGAAACATGCTGACCTATAATAGAACCAAGCCTCTCAAACTTTAGTGTGTGTAAAGCCACCTGGGGATCTTGTTAAAGGGAACACTGCTCTGATTCAGTCGGTCCAGGGTGGGGTCTGCGATTCTGCATTTGTAACTAGCTCCCAAGTGATGGCAAGCTTCTGGTCACTAAACCATTCCTTGTGGAGGAATAATTTAGTGCTTCTCAGTTCAGGAAAAGGGCATAGGTTGGATTCATTAAGGTACTGGGGCTGAAACTATCAATATTCTCATAGCCTCCAATCTAACTAGACATCTACTACACCACCGGCCCCCAATTACCCTAACTCCCCCTGCCACTATTTCTCACCTTTCAAGATAGACTTGTTGCTGAAGGTCATTAAATCCAGTTTCTGGAATAATCTTTGGAAGGCCATGCTGGGGCTTTAACAGGCAGTCACCATTAGCAGTTACATACTGGGATATTTCAAACGAAGAAGCTGCTTACCAGGTAAGCCATTTACTACTACAAAAGCAGTCCTGCATTGTTAAATTTCTATGGTTTGTATGTTAAGTGAGCTTGACGCCAGCAAGAATGCTGCTAAGTGGGGCCTTTCCTTTGATTGGACCATATTCATGACATTATTCATGGAAAGGATAAGCTGAGTGAAAGCACCATTTGGATCGAAAGAGAGAACCGGTTGTCCACACTAGTGGAGGTCGGGCAGTTCTGTATACACAGTGGGGGACGTTTCACTATGACCTGCAGTGACCTCCTAAGGGGTCTGCATGGGTCCCAGGCTGCCTACTGCAGTGCTCTAGCCCTGCTGTGGAAGTCTCAAGTTCCTGACACAAGGCATCATTCGCACCTTTGAACTTATCTCCCCTTACCCATAAATCTTTTAAATAAACCACATTATTTAAAGCAACATAAACAAAAATTCTATATAGTATCCTTCAGAACTTCTCGTGATCTGTGACAATGTGATGTTTTAGAAAGGTTGTAAGCTTTGGAATATGAACAACTTGAGTTTGAGAAGACTGGATTTCTTTCACTTCATGAGTTGAGGCATGAAGAATGAGGAGACAGCCGAAGAGCCAAGGGAAGGGCTTTGCAGGCAAAGACAACAACGAAGGACCGTGGCTGACACAGGGCAACATCTGAATATGAGAAAGCAGTCCAGTAGGGTAAGAGCTGCACAGAATGGAGTCAGGGAGAGGTGCCTGGGGCAGATCACACAGAGCCTCAGAGGGCACTGCACAAAGGCTAAACTTATTTTCAGGGCTACTGAAGAGTTTCTAAAAGTAGCATGATCTAATTGTTGTCTTTAAAAAGATTGTGTTTGTGGTTGCAATGTGGAGAATAAGCTCTTGGAAGGCAAGTTTAGAAACTGGACCGCCAGGCAGCCGACTATTAGAGAAATCCAGGTGAAAGGTGGTGGAGTTTGGATGCTCTGTCAGAGGCATCAAAGAATACCTGGCACAAAATAAATTTTCATAAAGGGGAGCAATTATTACCATAATTAGTCCAAGGAGGATCTTCTAAGGCCCGTCCTTGTCAGGCCACTTGTTGTGGTCCTTACTTTCCCAAACAGCAGGAAGCATTTTTCCAGCAAACACTAGATTGTACAGAAATACAACAGCTTTTCTGAAAAAGCATTTTAGATAGTGCATTGCCGAATCTCATTATCTGATACTAAGCATAGCATTTAAAATATCCTGATTGTAGCAATAATCTTAACAAAAAAAGAGTTTGGAGTTGGGAACCCTTTCATAATTGATGTGCACAATGACGGGGATAATGCCTCTTTTTTTCTGAAAAATTGTTATTATATAGGCAGCGTATCTTTCAATTAATGCATTCTTGAAATTGTGAAACAAGTGTTTTAAAATAGTAAATACATAAATAAGAAAAAAACAAAAACCCTCATAATCCCCCAAAATTACACGTTAGTAAATGAGAGAGCTTTCTCGGTAACAGTGAGTCAATACTGAACATGATTTATCACATTGCAACAAACAATGAGTATAACAGATGAAAGTTGTGTATTTTATAAATCCACGATATTGAAACATATTGCTATAATGAAAGTACTCTAGTACTATGAAAATTTACTCCTCATATAATTCAGGGGAAAATATTTAGGTTTTTAATTTAAACTATGGTCTCAATAAAGACATCACAGAGGAAGAATGTTGTTCAAATTTTGTAACAGAATAATGAGACTGAACATAACAGAATGTTGAAATAGTGTGATTAACCTTTAGCTTAGAAAGAGACTCTCAGAAGGACTGTGTCATTGCCCAGGTTTTTTTTTTATAATAGTGCAAGGCTCATGAACAAGTATTTCATCTAAACTGTTATCATATCCTTTAGCGATTAAGGGTTAAGAAAGTGGAGTAAAATAGTATATTTTATTCCATCTTATAGTAAAGAACTATATAGTATAGTATAAATTATAAAAAAAAAAACATAGGTAAACTATAGTCCTGTTTTTAAAAAAATCTAAATAGAAGAGGACTATCAACACATAATGATTATCATAACAATATTAAACAATTTTCATAAAGGGACAAGAGCATCATGTTTTTCCCATTAAATGTTTCTAAAAATTGACCTGTGAAACAGTCTTTGAAAAAGGTAGGAATTTCCTCACTGACTTCCATTATATCAGACAAATAGTTCTTTGTCCCATTAATTTAGTTATCTTCTGACACTTTAGTTTAGTTTCTTTGCTGTCTAGTCTCTTTTAAACAATTAAGTATATAAATACTTTATGTGGGATATTTATCACAGATTCTTTTTAATACAAATAGGTACCACTAATTAAATATCTTGAGGCACTTCTAATATTCAAAGATACTCTTAAATGAGCTATCAAATATGTGTGATATCTGGAGGCAGACAGCCTGCTTTAACAAAATGATTTAAATTGTATGTGGCAAAAGAGCAGTTCTTGCTCCACATATTCAATGTTGTAGCTATAAGCAGGAATCATGAAAATTACTCCATTAGTATCAAAGATTGAAAAATAATATTACCTCTATATATTTGTGTGAAGCTCTGAATGTTATTTAGAAATCTTGCCTACCTGAAAACTCATTCTTCCCACCTGAGAGATATTGCACATAATTTCTCTTTATTTTCCTCCCCAATTCTATAGTTTAATATAAATGATAAATTCATTGCATAGTATGTTTCATAAAATATATACAGCTGAAACATTTTCATGTGCGTCCCATTATGTCCACTGTGTGTTTTGTAATCCATGATAGGAAGCAGAAATTAATGATCTTTCCTGCTATTTTCTACATCCTAGGTTTGATTTTTTTCTTCTTATTTCCCCTAGAGAAACTCAGGAGATATAAATTAGAATGCTGATTTCTAGGATAATGACCTTCCTGCTTTAATTCAGTCAATAAATCAGTGCTTTCCCTGCAAAACAGTGTTTTCTTAGTGAAAATAAGTGGGCTTATTCACTATGCAGAGCTACATAGGAACATAGCAGAGAACCTTTTGACATGGGGTATGGCTGCTGGTTAAAATGTCAACAAAGGCATTAAGTTGTTGAATATAGAAAGAAAAAGAGAATAAGTGAATAGATTAAGTAAACAAAGTTATGAGCTATAGCAGAAATTGTGGAACACAAAAACTGTTTGCCCATAGAATAGAAAACAATGTGATATACAGATGATGTATTATAGAATTTTACACTTGAAACCTATGCAATTTTACTAACTATTGTCACCCCAATAAATTAAATTTAATAAAAGAAAGCAAAAGCAAGGAAGGAAGGAAGGAAGGAAGGAAGGAAGGAAGGAAGGAAGGAAGGAAGGAAGGAAGGAAGGAAGGAAGAAGAAACCTATGTAGTTCAAGATGAAACTTAGTTTTCTTTGGTTCCTCTTAACCTGACTCCATTCAATCAATTAGAAAGACGAAGACTGACACTCATCTCCAAATCATATCCCAAATCCCACTCTTCTCTTTATTTCCTCTAAGCTATGTGTGTGTAAATCACCACCATCTTCTAGCTGGTCGTCTTTCTTCCAACTTGGCCCTGAAGTGGTCCTCATCCAACACCATCCCCAAACCCATATGCAGGAACCAGTTATCTTCACTTAGCTGTATCTTTTTTACTCCCCCTGAATTAAATAATTTCATGGCTACTAATGTAGTTAGAATAAAATCTAAATTGTTTACCATTTTTTCAATCCCAGTGTAATATGTGCCTGTATTCCTGTTTTCATTTTACACGCTGCCCACTTCTTTTGCCTCTTAAATTCCAGCCATACCTGGCCTTTCTTCAATTAAAAACCTTGTTTCTTCCCTGGGTCTTTCCACTGGCTGTCTCCTTCCTCAGATATTCCCCCTGATTTTTGCATCCCCTGAATGCTCTTCCTTTACCTCTTTTTGTCATTAGATCTCAGCTTCACCTTCACTGTCTTGTAAAGAACTTCCCTGATCTCCTGATCTTTCGTCTTTAATCCAGTACCTCACCCTATTTTATTTCTCTGCATAACACTCATTGATAACACATATATTCTTTTTTACTTCCTATTATTTGTTGAATCATCACCTGCCTCCCTTCTTCCATTAAGTGGATTGTAAACTCCATAAGTGCAGGAACCTTGCCTGTCGTATACACATCTCTACCTCCAGGCCTAGGATAGTGCCTAACTTACATAAAGTGCTCAGTGACTAGTTTTTTTTAATATGAGTAGTGTATTCACTCCTCTGGCTTTACCCCATTATGTTAGGTTTGTTTGCCATCTGTCAGAATTTCCCCTAGTTATTTTCTTTCAAGCCTTATTGTTTCATCTTTTCTAGAGGGGGATGCTGGGTGAGCTCATAGAGTATAATGTCTAATTTGACCATTGTTACTTGTATTAATTAATTACAATTATAATTTACTAAATATAGAAATAGTAAACATATAACATGAACAAAAAAGAACCTGAAACTCATGTATAACTTGAAAAATCCTAACCAAATTGAAGAAATATTTAGTCCATGTGCTTAGGAATCATGCTGATGTTTGCTTAAGTAATCTTCTTATCTTCTTTGCTAATTTATCACTATAGTTTGTCCTAGTTCTATACAGCTCTGCATATTTGTTGCCTATTACATGAAACCTAAAATATTTTAATTATATGAATACTTAGTGTTATAACTAAATATTGCCTCCCAAAAAGTTTCTTTTTATTTAGTTTTATTGTATAGATATTGTAGACAAGTCCATTTTGGATAAGACCCCCTGTTTGAAATCCTTTTTAATTAAATTTTTTTGGGTAACATTAGTTAATAACATTATATAATTGTTAGAGTGGTATCAATAAGACAAGAAATAACAAGTATTGGAGAGGATGTGAAGAAAATGGAATTCTCCCTATTATGTTTTTCACACCTTACCTGGAATGCCTGACAAGCTACAATTTCATATCCTATAGAGGATGCAAGTAGAGATAGCCTCACATGTATGTAATGTCTCTCCAAATGCCCACCAGATATTTATATCTGCTGTCCACAGAGTTGCCAAATGTTACTACAATCAATCCTTTAAAAGGGAGATTATATATATTTCAAACAAACTTGACACCTGAAAAATCCAAAATTAAACATAATATAAATAAGGGCATGGTTATACAGCTAATAGTTCCAAACAGAATAGAACTCCAGAATTTTTACATGAAAGTTCCCTTAGAAATCATTTAATGTAACTACTTTAGTGCATAGGTTAGGAACAAGAAACCCAAGAAGAAAAAGTAGATTAGAAGTAGATTTGGGAAAAGTAATAGAATAGTATCTAAAAACTAAGTTCAATGTTCAGTCTCCAAATCCAAGAAGTATTTAATTCCTTGGCACATAGTACAGTATATACTCAATAAACATTTGTTGAGTTATTGTTTAAGGGTTATGTTGTCTATTTCCTATGTAAAAAAAATTGCAAGTGTATATCAGATATAGAAATTCTTGAGTGTTTATGAATTGCATCATAGCATTGACATGAATTTTTAAAAAGTATTTCTGAGTGAAGCATGCTGGATTCAAATCCTCACCTTTAACATGCCAAGAGTCTGTAATTCTAGGCTAGGTTCCTAATGTTAACAATGTATGACTCCCTTTTTAAAGGATTTAATCATAGGTATACTCGAGGCTTGATGAAAGTTACCAACCATCCATTCCATGTAGCACACAAGGATATGTTATCCTTGGGTTCAGACCTCCAGCTACTCTCTACAGAACCTGGCACACTTTGCATCTCTGCCTTTTTGAATTATGGTCAATGCTTTTGAGCATAAAGAACCACGCTTCTTCCTGGTTGCTCAATGCCAGATTGTCCCCGCTGCTATTGTCTCTCAGCAGGCCAAAGCTACGCAGGGTCCTCTAACACGGAGGGGTGTGTCAACATTGTCTGTCCTCCATATTTATGAAGCATTGCATTTGTGTGAATGAAACATAGCCAAATTGATGTCGTTTCCAGCCTGCCTTTTCCAAAACTGTCATTTCTTTGGCTTGAAGTGGGTAATGCTTCCTTTCCAGGGAGCATATTTAGCTTCTTTTAGAGTGGCGTCTGGAAGGGATTTACATTCTCACACTAAACAGCCTTCTTATGTTAAGAGTATCAAAAATCAGCAGAATCTCAAGAAAGAAAAGGGGGGGAGGGAAAGATGCTAAAACGTCCAAAAATATTTTTGAGTCTTTTAAAACACAGTGGAATTGAAAGCGTTTACACATTAGCAAATATATATGACATTTGCTGTGTCTGAGATCAATTAAACAATAACGCCTGCTTTAGTGCATAAGTATGTCATCAATTCAGCTCTGCAAATGTTCAGAAACATATATGGTTTGGCACAACATGGAATTCAAGAACTACCTGCAATGTGGTAGAAGGACTACACAAAATTATACGAAATGCAATAAAAAAGATGTCAATTCTACAGCGTAGAGCAGGAGCATTAGAGGTCTTAAAACTTTCACCTATTATTAATTTCTGACAGTAAATCCTATGCAAGTAGCTGTCACAGAGAAAAGCTGTATCTTAAGGTAATATTCCAACAATGCTAAATCACAATATACTCATGAACAGCTAGCTGTAAGGAAAAAATGCATGGTTGATAGTTTTCTTTCTGTGTCTGATCAGGAGTGAAAAAGGGACAAAGCTCACAACCATAGCTTGATGAATACAACTTTATTTACCATGGCTTCAAAATATTCCTTTTTTGTTTTTAATGATAAAACTATTAAGAAGGAATAATTAACTGTTTTAAGGATACATGTTAAAAATACTTAATAGACTATTCATTGGCTTCATGTGAAAATAAAGTGTGACAGGTTGTATTTTAAATAAATCCAGTTATTTAGTGAAAGAAAATGTGAAATGGTCTTCTGTTATTCCATGGAAAGAAAATTATACCATCTCAAACCTTTAAACCTAAATTAAGTTCAGAGTAAAATATTTTAGGATTGACCTGCTTGTTATATAGGCAGTACTCGGGTTCTATTTTATTGTTCTAGTGTAATTTTTCTTTGAGGGGCTCTACTTTTCATTTTTCAACATCAAGGTTGTTTTTATTCAGGAAAAAAAAGCTAAAACATACAGATTATGTAGGACAATCATAATGCAAACATTATAAGAGCATTAATCATGTAAATAGTTCAGCAAATATCCATACCATTGCAGTCCATTTGTTCTTTTTTATAGTGTTTTATATCACTGTATTATAATAAACTATGGTTTCACATCATTCACCAACAATTGGATTACAGTTGTATTGCAGTTTGCCTAATTGGTATCAAAGCAAAAATTATGCTGTGCTGGACAGGTTGTTAACAAAATGTAACAAAAGGAGAAAAATGTCTTCTCTAGCAAATCGGAGCATCACAATATAATGCTCGCCCTATCAAGGCAAGTGGATTTAAATGTCATGATGAATAATTAGGAGCTGTAAGCATGATCTGATCATTCAGAAAGCATTCTATTAAAACACTGCATACTTCACGCTTGAAACTTTGAATTTTTAAACCAAATGTTAAGAAAAAATACTAAAGAAAAGAGATAATATTGTGCCATCAAAAGTAGAAAGTTAAGTTTTCTTGCCTTAGGTGCAAAAGTACAATTTTTTTTTTTAACCTGAGTACTCAAAATAAATATACTTACCTCAAGTTGAACAACAGCTGCATTTTTCAGCACCAGAATTCATAATTCTATTCACTCGGAAATGCAATTTAAAAACTCAGTAGCTGATTTATACATGTTCATATTCTAGTTGGAGTCTTGACCCCTTTATGTATCAAAGAATTGTGAAAAGAATTCTTAATATTCATTAACTGGACAAAGTCACAGACTTTCAAAGGTCTATTTTGTTTACACACACACACACACACACACACACGCACACACACACACGCCTACGCCCATACCTGCACCTTTCTATTCATGTTCATGTGAACATACATCCAAAAGCCAACTTTCTAAAATATATTTGCAAATGGAATATCAGACTTGAAAATAAAATAATAGATTTCTCATGCATAAATAAAATTATTTATAATAAACATGTCTAATTCTATTTTTTTTCAACTCTATTTTCAAAGGCTTATTATTATTATTTTTTGAGGGCAGTGTCACTGGCCCTCATATGTGGGACCAAACCGGGTCCTCTGGCTTCCCAAGCCAGCGCTTAACCACCGCGCCACTCAGCCGGCCCTCAAAGGCTTATTTTAAAAGCAACTGCATTCATTCATCATACACTGATAAGATAAAGATATAAGAATTAATTCAATGACAACTGAAAATCTACTTTCATTTAAATAAAAGAAAAGGTGATTTATAAAATGTTTCTTATGTAAAACCACTATAATGGTGAAGTATATTATATGCCTCATTACATGTGCTTTTACATACACATCTTGCTTTAACATATATCTGTTTATTAGTAGACAAATATAAGTATGTGGGAGCAAGAGTAAACACCCCTATTCCTTCAATAAGTAATAGTTGAATATTACTAACAGATCCTATGCTTTCCATCTGACAAGTTCAAAAAGGACATCAGAGATTCATTGAACATTATGGCCAAAAGGGAATTATGAGGTTTTTTAATACAATCTCTTTATGCAATTCAAAATGTCAATCAAAATATATTTAAATACATTATAGATGAATATTTTCATCAATCAGGTCTTGAGAAATGTGCATGCATGTTGAGAAAGAAATTAGTCATTCTCAATCTTCACTGCATATTACAATCACCTGAAACTTATTTTTTAAATAGCCATACTTGGGCTCCCGATCCCCAGAGAGTTTATTGAATCTGGTGAATTCTGGTCATTAGTGTGTTCTAAAACTCACCATCAGTATATTTCTAAAGCACATACTAATGTGCAGTCAGGATTGAAAACCGCTGACCCACATGAATCATATTAGTTATTGTTAGAGATATCAAAATGCAAATGCAGAATGTCACAAATAAGTAGTTTATTTTCAAGTTAAAACAAATTGTGAATATTGCACACCACATTCATACATGTAAATTTATATAAACTGTTCTTCCATGTTTATTAAATGAATCATTATGCATACACATTTTTACATTTTAAATTAAGGCTATTTTACATTTCTATGTCATTGAAGTTAAAAAGCACTTTGCAAACATTATTTGTGCTTCTTAATATCCCTATAAGCTACGTATTACTATTTCTGTTTTACAAATGGGAAAACACAGGCATGAAGAGGCTAAACTAATTGCCCACAGTAATGTTACTAATGAATGCTATGGCTGGGAAAGTAAGATGCGGGGGGCAGGGGGGGATTTTAATTCTTAATTTCCTTATCTACTAAAGTTTTCTATAAGGGTGCAAAAGGGTGAAATCCTTCAAGAAGTATTTTCAATTTAGTGCTTTCTCTTTTAGGAGATACTGTATCATTAGCTACAACCATTTATTGTGTGTTTTCTGTGGCTAGGGTACCAGTCCAGATAAAGTGAACATGAAGCAATACAGAATCAAGAATCTCCATTTCATGTACTGAATCAAGAACCTTTATTCCAAGTACAGGAAAAAGCTTTCATTCTACATGTAGGACCAACAAATTCCATCTGAGGTAAGTGCCTACTGAGTAAACAACCAGACAAACATCATATATGCTAACAGCCAAATTTGTGGTAAAGAAAGAACTACAAGGATTTAGAAGTAATTTTTGGAGAAGTTTTAAATCAAACTGATGTAAAGACATGAAAAAATTCAAGGTGGAAATATGTATAAAATGTTTGGGAACAATGAATTCCTTCATTTCCTTTGATCACAGTATCCATAGAGGAGAATGTAGATAAGAAATATGGTCAGGGACAACGGTGAAAAGACTTGAATAGCAGTTTTAAAAGTTGGGATATTAGCCTACAGGCAAAAGGCAAAGTTACTGATAAGTTTTAAGTAAAAGGGTGTCAAAGGCAGAGTACGACATAGGAATGTTAATCTGAAATATAATTTGTAAGAAAGATTCAAATGGGAGAAACCAGAGGTGAGGAGACTAACTAGAATATAAATGGTAGGATGGGGTAGAAAGAAGCCTGGTCCATGACAGCAAGTGTGGAAATAGAAAGAAACACATGAATTAGCAAGGTCTTTTGGAAAAAAAAAAAGAAATTAAAATACTTGGTAAATAGCTGACTATAGGAAGAAATGGAGAAGAATTTAAAGGTGATATCGATTTGCCAGCATATGAATATTCTACATACCATCTAGCTGGGTCTTAAATAGATCTTGTGATGTAAAACTCCCTTTTACATGGGGCACGCAGCCCATTTGATATTAGGATGGTTCTAATTACTAGAAAACTTGTTCTATTTGGCAAAAATCCCGCCCTAATGTAACTTTTATTCATTGGTTCTATGTTTACTCTTATAACAGTCTAGTTCAGAAATACTTTTTTTTTTCTCTAAAGTGTCAAATAGAAATATTTTAGGCTTTGCAGACCATATGGTCCCTGTTAGGATTATTCAGCACTGCTGTTGTAGGGAGAAGGCAGCCATAGACAATACATAACATGAATGAATGTGGGTGGCTTTGTTCCAATAAAACTTTGTTTCCACAAACAGATGGTGGGCCAGTTTTGGCCCAAAGGCCATCGTTTGCTGACCCCTGCTATAGCTCATAACTATGTTTAACATATTTTAAGGCAAATTTTATCCTTCAAACTTCCTACAAAATCCTCTTCTCCAGCCTCAACATGACCCAGTCCTTTGGCTATTTCTGACATGACAGAATTTTGAATCATACATCTATGCTTTTCAGCAATGCATTCGTATATTTGTTACACTGTGGCACTCATAGTTTAATAAATCCCTCTCAAAATGGTCAGACAAGTAATATAGTGGGGTTATTAACTCTGTTTTTATGGACACTGCAGTCTACTAACAAATTCTACGAATGAATTAACTATTCATGACAGCCATATCACTGTGGTATCTCATGCATCAGATTAAGACACCTCTCTGCACTTGGAGGAGATGGCCTGCTCTTGAGGCTGCTACCTTACTGTCTATGACTCTCATTTCTGCTAATTGTGCATTGTGGGGATTAGATTTTACAGGCTGCTGTGTGCTCTAAATTCTAGAAAAGCAGATGCAACCACTCAGAGCCTAATGAACTGGCTCCTTACCTCCAAAAGCCTATTCCAGGCTATGCCTTCTCTTCAGATTCTGGATGATTCCCAGTTCTGGTTATGTCCTTGTTGTCCTGTGAGCTGGAAAGGCTCTGTGGAGTAATGGTCAGTGCAGCCAAAGCTCAGATTAATCTGCACTGGGCTGTGTTCAAACCAGCCATAAGTGAAAGAGACACTTTCTGAAACAGGAGGAATGTCATTTCCATCCTCTGGAAATCATGAACATCCTGGAGATTTACCTCAATGATGTCTGCTAGAGTATGTGCAGCCTTTGGTCAATGGGTAGAAGTAAAAACTATAAATGATCCTTCCTTCTACATGTTTTTTTTAAACTTCAGCTATAGTGAAGATTATCTGAAGAACCAGTGCGTTTACACAACCAGCCACTTTATCAAATTAAATTGAATTATCTTCATTTCGCTTTTCAGTAAGTGAAACTATCTTTCTTTCCTTCTTCCTTCTTTTCCTTTCTTCCTTCCTTCCTTTATTTTATTTTATTTCTTTTCTTTCACAATAGAATGTAAGCTCCTAAGAGCAAAGACTTCTTCCCTCTAGCAGCTGCAATGTTCCAGGAACTGTTTGGTACTGTAGGATCAAAGGTGAATAAGACCTAGGCTTTGACCTCAATGATCAAACTTGGACTTCGAAGGCAAGGAAACTATGAGTAGGATTACAAAAGATAGCTATTCCTAACATGCTTAGCACTAATGTAATGCTCCTATATCTTTTTTTATACATTAACTACTATAGAATAATTTCTCTGTTTTTTTTAATTATTAAACTTAACTCTTCATGTCTATTCTATTATAGTTATCTGATGCTGTTACAAACATTCTAAAACTTGGAGTGAAACATGTGTTTTGCTCCTGAATCTATAATTTGGACAAGTTTCTTCTCTGCTCTTTTTGGTGTGAGCAGAGACAGCTGGAAAACTGGAATCAAATGAAGGCCATTCTCTCACAAGTCTGAGGATCGAATCTGGCTATTGACTGGGAACTTGGCTGAGGCCGTGGGCCAGAAAGCCTAAATGTAGCCTCCCCTTGTGGTCTCGCCTGTCACCTGCCTCATGACACATGACACAGAGACTGGTTTCAAGGAGAAGAATCTCAAGAGAACTTAGCTGGAACTGTGGTACCTTTTCTAACCTATCCTCAAAGTTAATGGTGCCATCGTCCATTTGCCAGAAGAAACGAAACAATTTCCATTTTTTTTTTTTTTTCATGGAAGGATGGTAGAAATGTTTTAAAGCCATCTTCTTCTGGTTGCCACAAATTACTTACATTTCTTCAGCATGAAAAATACCTCATCTCTTTATAAGGCCTCTCAAAAGTTCCTACAGTAATGGGTTCAGCTTGAGTTCCAGGGTTTCATCACCTATTTTAGCTTGAGGTGACATGAGTCTCCTGGCATGCAGCCAATGGACTACAACTCCTGGAGTAGTTTCTCTTAATCTTAAGACCTTGAACTAAAGAAAAGTTCTCTGATATGCCATACATCCAATATACAATGGTGGAACAAGGAACAGAATAACCACCATAGACATACTCCTTCAAAAAAAAAAAAATAGAAGAACAGAAAGTAGGTAGCAGACTGTGCCCCATAGCAAAGTCCAATTGCAGCCAGGCACATGTTCCAGTCCACTTTCTGGAAATAGTTCTCAGAAGGTCTCTGTGCTGCCCTCTGGGCTCTTGGCTCTATCCTTGGAATCCTCCTTCCTTTCACAAGAAACATAGCTGGTGTTTGTAGCTGATTACTTTCTTTAGTCTTCTTACTGCCCATAATAGCTCCAGAGCCCAAAGGACTCTTTTCACTGTGTAATATCTCTGCCTCTTTTATGTAGTGTAAGCTGATAAGTTTTGTGTTGTTTTTTTTTGAGTCTTAGACACAAGTCACCCACCCCTTCAAAAAATCTTTTCAAGATAAGTCCTGCTCTACTTCAGGTTCCCTGGAATGGTACTGTGGAAACAGTTCTCTCAAGATTCATAGAAGGCCTTTTGCCTACTTTACAGGGTCTATATGGCACACCCTTAATCTTTCTGAGGTCTTAAGAAAGGTTCCTACAGTTAAATCCTTGGTTTTATATTTAGACCATATTTTTCTGAGAGTGCCCTAGATTTGATCTTTGCCTGGAAGGTGTTATTTAATTATAGCATCTTTTGCAATCAGGAGAGTCTGGGAATAAAATTATTTTATTTTTGAGCCCAGCAAGCCCAGGACCCTTTCTATTTAACTTCCTTCCTTCCTTCCTTCCTTCCTTCCTTCCTTCCTTCCTTCCTTCCTTCCTTCCTTCCTTCCTCCCTTCCTTTCTCTCTTTCTCTCTCTCTCTCTCTCTCTCTCTCTCTCTCTCTCTCTCTCTCTCTCTCTCTCTTCTTCTGACTCTCTTTTTCTTCTGTCTCTCTCTCTCTCTCTTCTCTCTCTCTCTCACACTCTTTTTTTCCCTATCTTTCTCACTCTCTCTCTTGATCTCTTTCTTTCTCTCACTTTTTTCTTTCCTCTCACATTTTACTATTAAGCAACTAGAGGAAACTGAGCAACAACTTAACCATTCTACCTGAATATCTCCTCGGCTAGATCATGCAATTCCTTGGATACATTTTATATTTTTCACCTTTCGATAGGAGGAGTTTCAAAGAAGTTATAAGCATCTGTTGAAACCACCACAGTATCCAAGTACAATGACAAACCTGAGGTTATGGAAAGATAACTGAGCCAGGAGTTTAGACAGATTTTAACTCCAACTTTATCATTAACTAGTAATATCCAGATTAAAATTTAGAAAAGAGTTTTATAATTAATGAAGGTACGTATGATTGTGTTCAGAAATATTAGGCATCTCTATCAGCCAAATTATTTTAAAAAATGAAAAACAGAATGAGGTTTAGCCTGACATACTTGTTTATGTTGCAGTCATCATGACTTCTGCCAATATTCTTATGTTATGTAGTATTCTCCAGGCAATCATGAGTGTACCAGAGTTTAACACAAAACTCTCCTTTTTATAGAATTATGTGCAACTGACCATTTATAGTTTTCCAATGACACTCTGATGTCCCTCAGAGGGTAGAGAGAGCAGCTCAATAATCTTAATGTAAGCTCTTCAGCAGCTAAGTTGGAGGCTTTCACATACAGTAATTGAAGTTATGTAAAGTAGCTAAAATTTCAATTATCATTTCACCATCAGTCCTTGCCCTCAATTTTATTCCAGGGAGATGAAATTATATCATTTTAGCATTAGAAAGAACCACTGTGGTCATCTCGCCCAGTGATATGTCAATGCCAAAGACATAAACTAGAAAGCAGGACATAATGAAACCATGAAGACCTGGGAAAGCAAAGAGGAGTTTCAGACATTATATTAGGCAATGGAAAACTCATTGAAGAATTTTGAGCATAGAGGTACTGAGGATAAAATGAGTTGGCAGCACTGAGGATAAAATGAGTTGGCAATTGTATGATCATTGAAAAATAGTAGTGACAAAGTGTTATATTTATTAAATTTTAATAGGATTAAAATAAATTTTTAAATAAGCATTATATAATTTAAAGTATTGTCAAAGACAAGCCTATAATAATACTACCAACATAGTTGATTTTTTTTTTTTTTTAAGTATAAGAATCTGTATTTTTTGTGAAAACTCTTAAGGATTTGTTATGCCATGTATGGTCTCAGTTATGCCCCCCAAAATGAAATACTTTGGAACAATTTTCAGTATCTGCCAAAAGATGGGGAATTTTTCTAAAACATATACTAGATTTAACCTGATAATCACTTTCGGTGAATCGTTTGGAAAGGCTGACCAAAGGCTGCTAAAACCATTGGATGTAGTGTACACAGTTATGAGAAAGACTAAAAGACTGAAAGATAGAAGATCCTCCTATAGAAAACCAATCAGGGTCTTTAGGAGGAAATGAAATTAATTTTTAATTTATGTTAATAAGCTAGAATTTGGGGCATGATCTGTTGCCTGCTATTAACAGTGTTAACCGAGACAAGAAAAGAGAGGTAGGAGTGACTACTTTTAAGGGATTTAAAAATGATTATTATTTTTTTCTAAATTGAAACAAAGTGTATGCAAACTACATAGCAAAAGTAGCATTCAACAAAGTACATGTGGATATTAGAACCAGAAAATGAAGGCATCTGTATAACTATAAAGAAAAAGATTCATAAACAAGTTAAGTCCAAAACTAATTTCTGAAGAACTATTTTCTGTCCATTATTGATATGGTATAATTTTTCCTGAAAGCATAGTTGAACACAATCAGCAATTATTTGAACCAACAAACCACTAATTTTGCTCTACTGTATGATATCTTAAGTATTGGAACACTGAAAAAAGAAGAAAGTAAGAAATAATATATGGAGCTAGATACTGTATTAAGAAGTGGTATAAATCATGCTGTATATGACCACAATGTGTGTGTATATTTTCTGTTAATAATTTTGACATGATACATAAAATTCATGGTTTATTTCTGAATTCCAGTTTCTATAGCATCAGACGACTGAAGTTTCTTCCAATTCAATTTAAGAAAAAACTAAAAACTAACATACATAAGAAAGCATTAACAATAGAACCTAAATTATATTTAATGTCTTATTACAACAATTATTGCTGTTACCAAATATACTTAATGGAATAAATATATACTAATTTATTAAGTCCATATATTTTTGTTATAGTGTTAATTCAACAATTGTTGAGCCTTCTAAAGAATACCCAGTCACATATAATAATAATGAAATTCAGTCACTTTGGATATTTTGCCAACTGTCATGTCACATCCCTCATGACTGGGCTAGGTGGGTATGGAGAACGAATGGCGAAAGATTAAGGAAAAGAAAGAGAGAGACACAATAGGAGAGAAAACAGTTCGGGGCCAGGGGACCCCAGCCTCGCGGACTGGAGCCCTGAATCGGGCCCGACTGATCCTTTCATTATCTTACACATAAGCAAGGGTCAATGTAGCTTCAGTGTAGCTTCTGTGGTCTGTGTGTCTCATACCCCAAAACACAACTCAAGGCCAAATCACCCACACCTGCAAGCTGCTATTACCAGAGGTCCCATAAGGTTATTGTCATGCACCTCTTAAGAGACAGAACCTCCTCTGTCAAGGTTTACTGATAACAATGCACAGAAGACAGATATTATCATATCAATAGGTCATTTCACAGGCAGGATGCCAGACCCTGAAGCAAGGGGTTCATGCCCTATTTCTGTCAACTCGTGATTCCTCCTGTTGGTACCCACTGGTACCCACAGGCACCCACAGGCACCTACAGGCACCCATGCAACTGTGGCTGCCAGGCTTGGGTTGTCTCTCTCATGGGACCTTACCCGTCACTGACTAACTGGCCATCCTTTGGTATATATATATATATATATATATATATATATATATATATATATAAAGCGTAATATTGAAGTTGTGATCTGTCTTTATGGAGAGGTGCATGGAGGCAGACAGGCAGGCTATAATGTGACACTGTCACTTATCTTTGATACTTTTGCTAATTTTCACTAATTTAAAAATGACTTTATACCCTTTTACATTTTGTCATTATGAAGTAGTCAAAGTAGTAGGGGAGAACGTATTATATTTAAAAGTATCTTAGTTTGATCTACTTTTGCTTGAACATACACATATACACATGCACACACACACGAAAGTATGTAGACCTCCAGTCTTCCTTCTGCCTTTGCAAATTTTCTAGGCAGTACATTTTAATTTTTTTCAGTCTGGATTTTTCATTGCAGCTCCAGACTCTAGCTTCCTATTTGACATCTCTACTTGAATGTCTCACATATGCCTCAAACTTAATATATCAAAAAAAAAAAAATTATTGATATCCTTCCAAATTTATTAATAAACCCCTCATTTATATCTCAGTATAAAATACTTGTAGTTACTTGGCTATCAAGTCATCTTGAGGCCAATCTCAATATACCATCATTTATATGGATTCAACATTCAAGACATATTTTAACACCTCTATTTCTGCTTCCATTACCTTAATGCAAGCCATGATCATATTTTAAAATATATTTTTTAACTTCTAATTCAGTAAATATTGATAGGTATAATCCACTTAACAAAAGCTCATGGAGGTCCTCGATATTTAAAATCAAAACATTTGCATAGCTGCACTAGACTGTCAGCTCCATGAGTATGGACATCATGTGTTTTGCTCACCACTGTATCAGCACTTAGCACAGTGCCTGGCACAAGATACTGAATGAGTGAGTGCATCTTTGATGAATTTAGGATGAAAACCAGCTTGCTAGAAGTCAGATAAAGAGTGACTAAATGGGAAATGTCATCAGCATGAATAAACAACTTCTTCCAGAGGCTTCTCAACAAATTAAATGAGATATACAGGAAGGGTGTTAAGGAAGGAGGCAGGGCCAAGAGATTGTTTCAAGATGTGGGATGTGGCCCTGTTTAATTTGCATGTCCTCATAGTTATGTATGCAAGATTGTGCTCCAGATGAATTCCTTTTTGTCACATTATATCCTGCCTGTCTGCCTCCATGCACCTCTCCATAAAGACAGATCATAACTTCAATATTATGCTTACTGTATATATCCCCACTTGGCACCAAAGGAAGGCCGGCCAGTCAGAGACAGGTTAGATCCCACGAGAGGGACAACCCAAGCCAGATGCGATCACGTTGGGTGCCAGTAGGTACCTGTGGGTGCCAATGGGTACCCGTGGGTACAAGTGAGTGCCATGAGAGAAATTGGGGAGAGGAGAAAAGGGGCGTAAACCCCTTGCTTCAGGGTCTGGCAGCCTACCTGTGAAATGACCTACTGATATGATAATACCTGTCCTCCCTGCATTCTTATCAGTAAATCTTAGCAGAGGAAGCTTCTGTCTCTTAGAGGTGCATGACAATAACCTCATAGGGCCTCTGGTAATGGCAGTTTGCAGGCATGGGAAATTAAGCCTGGAGGTTAATTCTTGGGTGTTAGACTCACAGACCTCTGGAAGCTACATTGACCCTGGCTTATGTGTAAGATAATAAAAGGAACAAATGGTCAGACCCGATTCAGTCCATGAGGCTGAAGTCCCCTGGCCCCGAACTGTTTTCTCTCCTATTTTGTGTCTCTTTCTCTTTTCCTTCACCTTTCGCCATCCTTTCTCCACTCCCACCTACTCTGTCATGCAGGAACATGCACCTTTTGTTTCATGTCAGGATGGGTGTACACTGTGTTTGAAAGCATTTGATAGTCCTTTTCCAGATGTCTCCTTGTCCACACTTCTGATATAAACTCACAGCATGTGGATTAAAGAATTTTGTAAGTCTGATTGCCTTTGGGATGTCTTCAAAGCCCAGAATGTGCTTCTGGCTCCCTGTGTATTACAGCTACAAAAAAAAAGATATACCAGTTGGACAAGTTGAAATGTCAACCACCGTTTTAAGAAAATCATAAATGAAAGAAAATTCCCTTCCTCCAGTTGGCAATGGGGAAGCAATAGCAACTACTTATATCACTGCCCTAGAAAACACCAATGAGGAATGGAGCACAGTGTGAAACACACATGCTGTCAAGCTAGGATGTGTAAAGCTGAGAAGGAAGCAATCTGCGCGAGTAGGTTCAAGTGGTGCAGTGCCATCCACTCAAGGAGTAACCTGTAGGTTTAAACCTCTGCTTTGGTCTAGGTATTCTTTATCTGAATCTCTCTCTTTCTCATATTTTTATGTGACTTTGCTGCTGCCTTAACACCCTTTAAACTCAGTCCTGCCTGGCCATTCAGAGCACATGTGGCAACCTCTCTGATGGCCCCCACTTGCCAGCAAAAAATTAGGAATGGTCCTTCTAGATTCAGAGAAGAAAAAAAGATTTAAAGATGAAAAGTAAAATCCATGCTATCAATTTAGCAAGCACACTGAATGTAAAATAAATGACGGACTTAAAAAATGGTTTTGTGGAAATTTAGTGTGATAAGGACTGCAATGTTTAGACTGACAAAATATATGCCCTTTTCATCCAGATAAATGAATTAACAAGATGTTGTGGGCCAAATGGTGGCCTTCAAAAAGATATGTGCTTGCCCTAATACCTGTGAATATTACCTCATATGGCAAAAGAGTAAATATTATCTTATATGGAAAAAAATATGATTATGTCAGGAGGAGCTTATCCTGGTGGTTTCTAAATGAATCATAGGTATTCTTATAAGAGGGAGTCTTGAGATAAAAGCACACAGGAGAAGAGAGAAGAGGAAAAAGCAATGTAACCATAGAAGCAGAGATGGGAATGATGCAACCACAAGCCAAGAAAAGCCTACAGCCATTAGAAGCTGAAGAAGCAAGGGACAAATTATCTCCTAGATCTCTGCAGACACCTTGATTTCAGTCTTCTGACTGCACAAGAATACATTTCTATTCTCTTATGCCTCCCAATTTATGGTAATTTGTTTTGGTAGCCCCAGGAAAGTAATGTATAAGATAAGTATTAGACTCACATTACTTTTGTGTTCTTCAGGTTTAATTAATATATGTGTGTAGGTATGTGTACATATATATGTATGCATGTATGTATATAATGATGTATGTAGTGGTTGCTACTGTCTCATTAGGCAAATAGGGACTTACATTGAAAAAATTCAGAACCCCAATTATATGTCACCTATGAGTAAGGGCTTAGCAATGAATATGTGCTCTCCTATAGACACACACATTTGTAGTATGTAAGATGCTGAAATTGGCAACAAGTGAGTGTTTTTAATGTTTCTAGTGTTGATTACACTCATATAGACATAAAAAACTCCTTTCACAAAATAAATATGTCTTCGGAGCAGAAGGCACCAGCACTCTGTGAATGTATAAGTGGAAAGTGATCACAATCATTGTAGTGTAAACATCTGTTTGCATTTCCCAGGATCTTGCCATGATTCCTCCATTTTGCCTAACTCATCACTACACCATCTGTCTGTAGATTGATCGCTGGTGGTTGGATTATCGGGTGTGCTTATTATCATATGCGCAACAATACCTTAGAATTATATTTAATGAGAATTCATTTTTAGGTGACAGTGGGTGTCCCAGAGGCCCCATTTGTTTACAAGCAATGAGGACCCCAGTAGAATAAGGGTGCAATTGTATAATAAACGATGTACAAACAACCCCAAAAATGAGATTTCAAATTTGATCCTAAACCTTTTTAGATGTAACAAGACTCCATTTGGTACCTTTGATAGAACACATCCCTCAAGTCTTGCAACCTTTACATCTGTCAATGACAGAGTAAGTTGCTGGCTGAGAAAGTATCCATTTGAACCATGGCAGAGCCCTGGGCAACCTCATGAATCAGGTTTCTCAAGTGCTGAGTTTGCTGAGCAGGTACCACTGTCAATAGGAACCAGTCGTGGATGTATACATCGCAGATACTGTGAGCAAGAATCGTGAATGCCACCTCAATTTGACCTGTTGAAGCAGGCTTTCAGTCTTTGGTAGTATATTTTTCAAAATAAATAAACATAACATTAAAAATTAAAAAAAGGTCATTATGCTAAAATTTCAGGTTATTCTAATTCAAATATGAAATTTTATTTAATGACCAAATTAGTTTTAATGAAACTAAGATGCCTATGTTACTGTATAAATTGTTATCATAATCTGCTTACAATCTAAGAATCTCTGTGCACCTTTTGATCCTATAGTCTTAAAAAGTCTTCATGTCTTCATGGACATAATTAAAAATAAGTATCTAAAATAAGTTAATTTTGAACATCTATTTCAATATGACAACAATTGAAGCTAAAATTCTATATGCTGCTACTCCACATAATTTATTTATGTAGAGATGTTGTTAAAACTGATATATATTAAAACTGGCTCAAAAGTATGCCAACACACATTTGAGCATGATAGCAAATGATTATACTTAGCCATTGATTTGCCTCAGGTTATAATACCTTCTTGCAACCAGCATTAAATCCCACATACCTAAATATTCCTTGGAATGTCAAGTGACAGAAATAGTTTTCACCCATAATTATAAAGTAAAAAGAGATGGTTATGAACAAACATGGAACACATTTATTTAAAATGCTATTGAACTAAGTAATAGTAGTGATTTTTTGGCTATTCACAATAATTTATAACCAGGCCTTATTTCCTATTCTGCACTCTTTCCCATTAGTAACAATAGCAAAATGACATTTTCCTTAAAAATACTATGACTAAATTCCACGATTTTGAGTGCCTTTCTCCACTAGTACCCCACCACCATCCACACAGCCCTTGAATGAGAGTTTGTTCTGATGGCCAGTATTCCAATATTCCCATATTCCCTTAACCTCCCAGAGCTATGTCCAAACCCATCCAATTCCAACTCTTTACGTCAGCCCAGCCAAGCACACCTGTCTTCTTTTCTTCCCCAAACAGTGTTTTATCTCTGGATCTAAGACTGAACTAATCATGACAAAAGGACATTCTTGCTAAAAAGTGAGATTAGGCCTCCCAGAAATACGAAGGGGAAAGCCATGCACTTTCTTCCAAGGGGGAGAGGGACTGACACAGACTGGTCTCCCTGTCAAGTGTATCTTGACAGAAGGGTAGGCATCTATAAGAATTTTGTGTAGATGATGCCAGTACCCAAGAAATGATCCATTAAGTTCATCACAGCATAGTGGTGCCTAGATTATACAGAGAAATTGGGACAAAGCAGGACATTTCTTTTTGTATCTGAAGGTCATAAGTAGCACCACCTTGTGAGGGAAAAGAAGTTTTTCTTAGTGACGTTTCATAGATCCTCTGGGAAGGGACGAATCCTGAAGAACCAGTCCTCCAGGGCACCCTAGGCATTGTCGCTTGAGGAACGTTGCTGCAATGTTAGGTATGTGAGTAGGAGAAAAGTTTAGGAGTGAGGTGTCACCAATGTTGAGAGCATTCAGGAGGCCGTATATGCAGATTTTCATCCCAGTTCCTGCAGTAGTCTACTGAATGACCGTGGAAAAGTGACTTTCTGCTTGGAGTTTCAGTGTCTTCAGTAGTAAACCTGAAGCTGAGAGAGTAATAGAATTGGAATTTACCTTCTACATGCATTGTAAAGATTTGTTGAGATTTTGTATGTGCCAAATATTTAGCACAGTGCCTAGCATATATGAAGCACTCCATAATTGTTAAATAATCATTTTATTTTTACTATTCTACAATATTTAAGCCAGAAAAAGAAGCTGAGAGATAGCACAGGTTCAGTGATTTGATTACGGCTCCTCACTGTATTACATGGAAGTATTATTTTGTTATAAGATAGAGAGGGTTTTAATCCTATTCTATCTCCCCAAGAGTTGGCATGAACATTGAAGTTTGAACTTTTCTGTCAGTGCTTATATATCTGGGACTCATTACTGAACTGTTTTGAGAGTCAATTACCTCTTCTGTTAAATAAAGTGTGCTATGTAAGTGCCAAACACACAGAAGGGATTCAGTGTAGTTGATTTTCCTGGTTCCTTTCTCTCAACTTTGTACTTAAACTAAAAAAGAAAAGGTAACAGCAAGTGACAAAAACCACAATAGACTCTTAGAAATAGAAAAATAACCTGTGCCTGGTCCAATCTACATGCTAAATAGCTATAACTTTTCCTCAGCCTCTGAGTAAATTGTGACTCCTGGGGGAGCAGCCTAGGCTACATAAGGTTAATCACTGGTGCTTAAAGTTAATTGTCATCAATCCCTTTGTCAAAGGCTGCTCAGTTGGAGTTTTCCATACATAACAATCAGTTATAGCAACAGCTCCAGGCCTGAAAGGATTTCTTATAGTCTTCCCCATAATTGGTTATCACAATATATCAAACAGTAAAATGGGCCTCATATCATCACATTCATCATCTAGGTAGCTATTTAATTTTTCAAACGTGAGAGTACATCAAAATCACTTGGAGAGTTTGTAAACACAGATTGCTAGGCCTCAGCCTTAAATTTTCTGATTCTACAAGTCCAGGGTGAGTCTTGCATTTCTCACAAGTTGCCAGATGCTACTGATATGATTTTCTCTAGAAAAGGAAACTGAGTTTTTACTTTGGGATATTTGTAAGGAAGAAAGGCTAATGAGCACATTGATTCTGAGGGCTCTAACTTCACTAAAATTGACAACCCTGTTTATCCTCACCAAGCCTTTGCTGGCCCCACACATTCTTACCCAAGCAGCCAAGTCTCACCTACATCACTTTCAGTCCTTTCCCTGTTCCCACATCACCTATGAGGAAGCTTCTTTGCTTATCGAAGAATATGCAGAGTATATAGCCAAAAATCACGTCTAAAGCAGAGAGATCTCCAGCACCTCTCTTCTCTCCTGGATAGCTCATTGTGGAAAAATGTTCCCTTCTTCCCTTGTAGGTTCTTTGGCTGGCCTAATAATTAAATTGACATTAGACAGATTAACAGGAGAAAAACAAATTTAATTACACATGTATGAAAGGCCCACAAAAACATGAAACTCAAAGGCAGGCAGGCAATTGAGTCTTATATACCATCCTAAGCGAAGAAGAAAGAGATAAGAGCCTGGGTGGGGCTTCAAAGGGGGAGGAAGACTGGTCACAGGAAGATGAGAAGAGCGAATGTATGGTAAACAAATATTGGCTCTACCATTTCCATAAATCCTCCTGATATAAATAGTTATCTCTGGTAATAGCTGTCTTCCTGGTATAAGCCCCCCATCTAAATTGTTTCAGGCAGTTAAGGGGGAGGTAAAAAGCTATTCCTGAGTCTGCTGAGTCTTGATTGCCTTTGTCTCAAAATAATCCACATGTCAAAGTGGCACATTTTGGGATGGCATATTTGGCCCCCCTTCAGTTGCATGGGTCCCTTTGTTTTTCCCTGCACCTTAAACTTTGGTAGCCACTGAGACTTTCCCCCTCTAGTCCTGTAGCTTTAAATAGGGATATATTTGTTCAGAGATTGAGGAGTGACCAAAGTGGCCTTAATGTTCCCCTTCTTTTTTTCTTTTCTTTTTTTTTTTTTGAGGGCAGTGTCACTGGCCCTCATATGTGGGACCCTAACTGGGGCCGCCGGCTTCCCAAGCCAGCGCTTAACCACCACGCCTCTCGGCCGGCCCAATGTTCCCCTTATTTTAACAAAATTTTAGACATCTTTCATCCTGACTATAAGATTCTATAACTTCTGGTTAGAACATTTACTTTCAAAATGTGCAGTTGTAAACTCTTTCTCTGTCGCTTTGAGATGTAAATTTTATACAAACCAAAAATGTTGCTGTCAAGGACCTGGGAGCCATCCCTGTGAAATGTAATCATTTGGAAAGATTATGCCCCAATCTCACAGTCATTGTGAGAGGGCAGAAGCCTAACTCTGATAAGTGTACATTAGCAAACACAGATGGATTAATCACGTTTCATTTTTCAGCCAATCATGACACTTGTGAGTGATAGGAATGCTACTAAATATACTGGGCAATATGCATAATAAGGACCATTTTTGGCAAGCTGGAATTCCAGGTCACCCTGTGTAATACCAATCATGAAGATATTTGCAGTAATTGGAGATTAGAGAACAAACATTTAGTTTCAATCTTCAATAGTGCACCCAACAGACAGACACGCACACACATAAACACACACGCGTGCACGCGAACACACACACACACACACACACACACACACACACACACATAGCCATGAAGAGTATAAAATCAGGTCTTGTTTCAAGATCAAGTCAGCATCAGGAGGACACCTTATACACGCACCTCTGAGAGACAACCCCACAGCTTTAATCCTTCAGCAAGCAAAATTCCTTCTGGACTTTCTTCCTCACAACCCTACCCCTACAGCCCTCCCATTCAATCCCAGCCCCTTTAACCTGATTTTTTTACTGTTGGAGGAGGAGTGGGGCAGCATTAGGAAAGGCAGTGCAGACCCAGGCAAGAAGTATATATAAAAAAAAAAAAAAATCTAAAAGAATGGCCATCTCATATTGTCAGGTTTAATTTCCTGCTAGCCTATCTCCATTTCTGAACCTGAATCATGTTACAAAAATCTCTCTTCTATTACCTCAGCGTAAAAATACCCTAACCTGGAGGTGGTTACCACCACCCCTTCTTTCCACTTCTGTCTGGAATCTCCCTTGACTCACCAAAGTGGTCAAAGCAGCATGGTTCAGGCTCCATGTTCTCCCAGGGTATGCACAAATATAAATTCATTAATTCTCTTTTCACCCATACTGAATTGTAATTGCAACTGAATATATGGTTTTGTGTTCTTATTCAACAATACCATCTTGCCAAGCACAGATCATTCGAAGTGGATGGCATTTCAGCCATTTTTCCCAGTTTTGATAATTGGCAAAAGGCACTGAGAATCAGCATCTCTGAAAAAAAAGGCTGATGTTCTTTCCTAGAAAGTTAATGGGGCCCCCCTCAGTCAGTCAAGCTTTCATACATCGCAGAAGCCACTAAGAGTATATAGTGTGGAGCTGGGCTAAGATGCCAATGTCACTAAACCAGGAAAAGATTCCTGAGTATAGAGAAGGGCTGGGGGCAGTTCTCAATACTCAGAACACCAAGACAGGTAATGTAAGAGCCACAGAATCATAAACATGTATTTAGTAAGCAAGCAAACAGTTGAGAACAAATGCCAGAGGCCCAGATGTTCTGCATAGTTAACTCTATGGGGACCTCTGCCCAAAGCATGAAGATGACCTGTTGCTTTGAAATGACCAGAGATAGAGAAAACAACATGGCCTACTAAAATCATTGAACATATCCCATTCTTTCCTTCAGTATGAAGTCCACAAACACCTTAGCTGATCATGCAACTCCAAATTGTCCTAACTTACACCAAACTTTCTAGAGAATTTGGCTTTTCATATGCATTCACTAGGTACTCTGGGAATGTTGATCTGCGCATAAGTTTGTGAAAATACTGTCAATTTTTTTATTGCTCTAATGATCTGCCTATACAAAGCCAGAGTTAACCCCCACCCATCTGAAGCTTGCAATAGCTAAAGCGCTATTCTATTACCAAACCCAAAATTTGTCTGGCATATGCAAGGAGCTTGATAAAATTAATTGACTGAATCAATAAATGTTGGTGTTTCTTCCTGGCCTATGTATACTCTTGGTATTTCCTTCCTGAAGCCTGAATGGTCAAGTTCATGTAAACTTCTTTTTTGATCAGGATCACTGTTATAAGATCCATCCCATAACACCATGATCACTATCTGCATGGCTATTTTCTTTCCTGGATGTGGGAGATTTTGGATGGTAAAGAGAATGGTTACTCTATATCTCTGGCACCAAGCACATATCAGATACATACAAGGTGTTTCATTAATATTCATGCACAAAACCTATGTGAGTCCATGTTGCCTTAAAAAAAAAGAAAATATAATCTAAATATATAATATAAAAATGGAATGTGCAGGTATATTATTAAAATTAAAAATAAACTAAAAAGTTTTAAATATAAATATAAATAAATATAAATATAAATAAATATAAATATAAAAAAAGTTTTAAATATATAAAACATAAATTTATTAAAAACAAAATTTCTGAATATGAGAGTCATTAACAACAAAATCATCATTTAACTATTTTCAAATGAATACTCACTGCAAAGGGGAGTCATCTTAGAAAACAAATTCTAGGATTTTGACGGCAATAGAAATAAAGAACAATAAATGTATAATCAAGGAAAAGATAAGCAATAATTTAACATAAAATTCCTGAGAGAAAATCTGGTGTATTCAGAATTGTTGTTAGAACTAAGTAGACCTGTGTTCAAATTCTGTCTCCAACATACATTAGCTTTATTTAGAGACTGTTTACTTCAGTTCTCTGAGCTTCACTGTTTTCAGCTGCAAAATGGAATTAATATTATCTGTCCTGATGGATTGTTGTGAAAATTAAATAAAATGAGTCTATAGCATCTGCCATATAAATAGGTGCCCAACAAATTTTAGGCCCTGTTTGTATACCCGATACTGAAATTAAGGCATATATTAAGATGGTGGCATTTTTAATGAAAAATAATACATAAAGAGTGATCAATAGATAAAATTGATGTTAAGCAGCCAGGTCATATATTACATAAATAAACAGTTTTTGTCCTCAAACTGGATTCCAAATAGTTGATTTCCAATCACAATTCAGAGATTTATTCTCTATTTGAAGCAAAGTTTTTATCTCCTTATTATTATTTTCATCTTTCGGGGAATAATACCAATCAGTATCTACAAGTAAACAGTTTCCTAAGTTTTAAATTTACCAGTATATTATAGAGCAAAACTAAAGCACCATGTTTTAATTTCTATTTTTACATCATTAAGAAAGACTTAACATGAGAGTTTGAATAGAAAGGCAGATCAGGATCCGTAAACATTTGCACATCATACGTGGTCAATTTGGAACAAGCTTTTACAAAGATTTGACCCTTTTGCCTTCCTTTGAAACAATCTACCTTGACTGCAACTCTTTTTTTTTTTTTTTTTTTTTTTTTTGCCTCCTTTGCCTTCCTGTTGTGCATACTGGCCCCAAAGAAGTGAACATTAGATGCAACATCTCATCAAGAGAAGGCTAAGAATGTATCATAGATAATTATCTTTCTCTTAGAGAGATGAATTCTGATCCTTCTTCTAGGTCACATGTAAATATGACATTTGAGATTTTTATAAATAGAAGCAATGGCTCCAAAACAATGCAAAAATGAAGCATAATAAGAAGAACCTGGTGGTGAGAAACCAAAAGGGAATTATTATTGTGATTATTTAGCAATCCGAATTTAGACTAGGACTGACACTCAAGATGCATCCATTACCATATTTTCCATTAGTTACCTGCCATCCTAAGCAATATCACACTGCTATTCCATTGCTAATTTTAGCTTGAATAATATAAATTATTTTTATGTTCAATTTACTTATTTGATATGACAATTTAAAAGAAAAGTATACCTCTGAACTTAGTGTGAAAAATGGCATTCCATATGCCTATTACTGGTAAAGGCAAGGGTCTGTTTCAATCCCCCTGTCACCTTGGTGGTAGTTGTTACAATTATTGCTTTCCCAGGTTTTGCATTTTGCTTCTTGTTTAAATCAGTGCAGCTTTAAAAAAAAAATTAAAAGATCAGTTTATTCTGCACATTTTTAAAACCAGTGCAAATTAGGGTTTCTGTTAAGAAAAAATTTTTTGAAAAATGCTGATATTACAAAATATATTAAATACCAGCTATAATTGACGTGATTATCTTTTCATAGGAATTTTAGTACTCAGGTGAATATTTTTATGTTAGAATGAAAAGAAACAAAATGTCCACTTTTTAGATAGGTACTGAGTTCCGAACAAAGAATTATTGAGATATTAATTTATATGCTCTGTGAGTAATTTGGATAGATATTGTATTTACCCAGAAACATAATTTTGGAAGAAAGATTTCACCATTTTTAATATGTGAACTGGAAATAATTCAACAACCTTGAATATAATCAAACTTCCTTGGGAAATAAGTAGGGATTTATGAAAGGTGAAAATTTTGCACGATCAAGCACATTTATGCTATGATGTTTTAAATATGGTCCTAATAATGTTATTTTATTTTAAAATCTCAATTTTCAAAAGATTGTATAAAAATGATTTTTTTTTCACATAAATTAACATTTAGTTTCAGCTTAAAAGTAGCATGACTCCAGTTAAATTTTATTTAGGAAAGAAACATTTATTAGTTATCTTCTTTAAATGAAAAACCAATTACAGAGGTGGCACATTCCTTAACATCAGCTCAAAACCAAAATTATTTGTTTGGGGAAATGTTCACAGAATCAGAGCAGTTCACATTGAAAGCCACATTCAATTATAGTGGGTTTTATAGATACTATAAAATTGCTGTTTGAAAAAATTATTGTTTAACTTTAGTTCTTCTAAAAGTCCCAGGATCTTAAATTACACTTTATATTTTATAACATTAAATAACATTTCCCATTCTTCAAGCCCCAAAGGTTGAAAACCATTTAAATGTGTTCAAAAGGAAAGCATTATGTACTGTAGGTTCCCTGACACATAAACAAAGGTCTTTAAAACTAATGTCTAAGGACAAGCGGTTCAATGAAAATAAATCTGTCTTATAATTGAAAGTCTGTATGCAACTACATGAAGTAGAATTTTAAATTAGCTTACTTAAGCTTTTAAAGACAAGAAAAATGTTTTCAACATTCTCTCTGTAGGTAACATAAATGAACATTATACTTCAGTTTTATTAAAATAAAATTATCATTTAAAATATTAGTAACAATTATGTTCATAGCCTAATTAGGAAAATATTAAGTAGAGTAGATAAATTCCAAAGACTTGTCTCATATTTTCTTTAGCCAATTTTTATTATCAGAATAATGATACCCATTTTACATTAATACATATTGTCATAGACTTAGATACTGTTCATAGAGCAAGGCTACATTCTGAGTGTATTATCCTAGAGAATTCATACCAGATTTCAACAGTTTTTTAATTGTAAATAATAAAAGCATTGTCTACTGTCGAGGAATTTAAAGCTGGTATTTTTTAAGGTTTGGGATCTCATTGCCAATGGTTTAAGGAAAATCTTTCAGTGTGGGATTGAATTGAAGATATTGGTCAATTTTTTAATATAATAGTTTAGGACTAGAAGACAGAGGGAAGCAAGGAGTGAATCTTGGTGATCAAATAGCTGATAGGCAAGTGGTTTTTGCCAGTTGTGTGATATATTGTCCTGAGTAGGGAGTTGGTTGAGCACTTTATTGGTTAGATAAGTGGCTTTTTCTGAAGTTACAGAAGAAAACGATAAAGTTATATATTGCTGTACAGCCTTACCTTCCTTGGTAAGAATTCCCTAGGCCAAATTATGAAGGCTTAGACCTGACAGTTAAATTCTGGGACCCCAAGGGTATCATTTCTCTGTATTTGGAAAAGATAACTGTTACTGGATATACACACCAGAAGCAGATCAAGGAAAAAGAAAGTGAGGTAATCTCATATAAATGAAAAAAAAAAAAAGAAAGCACTTATATTCCTATGCTGTAAGAAATACAATAAAGGCAGGACAGTTGCTAGGTAAGTACATTAGGAATAATTCTAGAAGCTTCTCACCTGGGAAAAATTATAAAATGAACCACTTGAATAATCTCTGTCAAATATATACCTCAAATTATTTTTATTTTCTGACTTTTTGAAGCGAGGTATTTAAATGATAACAATGACATTTAAATTGGGCATTATGTCTCTGGTCCTCACTTTGTTAAACTTTATATTAGATAAAACTGAAATACATGCCTGTGAACTCTAAGGTATTTTCAAGTATTCAAATGTGTTCCAATGGAGTAGCTGAGCATTTGTGCAACTGCAAAGTAACATGGTATCGACATCAAAGAATCACCTGGGTGTTAAAATAAGTAGCCATGGAGTTAGCTTATTTTTAGTATCCATTGTCTGTACAGAAGCAATATAGGTTTTGGCCTCCTAACAATGAGTTTGAAATTATTTTCTTTAGTGTACTCTTTATATTTAAGGAACATGTTGGCTGTATGAAAACTTCCTCACTTTCTTCCTGTCCTTCTTTTCTTGTTGGCTTCCTTCTCTTCTTCCCTTCCTTTCATTTCTTAATTTCCTTTCCTTCATTTTCTACAAATAGTTATGTCTCAAGTTCTCACTAGCCACTGTACAAGGACTATGCAGGAATATAAAGATAAATCAGAACTATGTATGAGGTATGACAGTTAAGTTCTCGAACTTGCCACATTGAGCATACATTGGCAGCACTGTACGAACAGCTCGGTAAGGTTTCATAACTGTGGTATATCAGTGTCTCACAGCTATATTCGTGTTGACATGCAGTGGTGTCATGCTGAGTGGTGTCATTATTGTTGTTGCATGTTTTTGTGTGCCATCACAAGAATCGCTGAGCTTGAATTCGAGCAATGAACAAACATTACATTTCTTGTTAAACTTGGCAAGAGTGGAAGTGAAATCAGGGACATATTAGTCCAACTTTGTGTGGATAATGTCTTGAAGAAAATGGCAGTATACAAATGGATTAAACGTTTTTCTAAAGTGAGAGAACGCATCACTGCTGAAGAGAGGTCAGGGTGGCCAGTAAAGAGCAGAACTGACGAAAACATTGCAAAAATTCATTAAATTGGGTGTGAAAATCGTTTGCTAACTGTGAGAAGCATAGTAAACCAAGTAAACATCAATAGGAAAACAGGAAAATCTTAACTGAAAATCTTGCCATGAGAAAGGTACGTATATAAATGGTCCCAAAGGAGCTCTTGCATCACGACAATGCACCAGCTCACATGGCACTGTCTGTGAGGGAGTTTTAGCCAGTAAACAAATGACTATATTGGAACACCCTCCCTGCTCACCTGATCTGGACTCTAATGACTTCTTTCTTTACTCAAAGATAAATCAAATATTGAAAGGAAGACATTTTGATGACATTCAGGACATCAAGGGTAATACAATGATAGCTTACTTAAGAAATATTGCAAACAGAGATCTTCGGAATTAGTTCAAACCTATCCATCTATTTATCTATGTAAACTTGCTATGCCATTACAAGTTTATTTCTGAAAAGTTATACCATTTGAGTGAAAAATTAAAATTCTCATCAAAGCCTTCAGAAATAAGGGCAATCTAATATGTAAATATGTACTTTATGGCTCTTGAATAAAATAGTAGCTTACTTCAATTTGGACTTTATTTTATTTATGAGTGGATGTAAAAATCTAATGAAAAATGAAAATAAAAGGTATATAGAAAAGGAAAAAGTAACTGATATGAGACCATTTTTCTAATCATGACTTCATATACCCTCTATAATCCAAACGAAGCATCTTAATCATTGGTCTACTTTTCTTGCTCATTCTAATGCTATTACCACTATTACCAAATTAGAAATAAGTTCTTGTCACTTAAAACTGTTGTTTGGTATTAGTTGGGGGAGGTGAATTATAATAGTTCACTCGATGTTAAATGTAAACTGTGTATGATGTAAACAGAATAATAATCACATTCTCATCTATAAACAAAGATTGAGACTTCCGTATTAATGTAAATTATTTTGGCAAATTCTGTATACCTTCATGAATGGAAACACTTCACTGTGATCAATTAATGCTATTGTCTGAAAATATTGTGATTTCAATAAATACCCATTATTGGCCTCCAATCTTTCGCAATAATCATAGTTACAGCATAATTATTCACACACCATTTTTTCTTTCAGAAATGAATGCATTAGAGATATTCATTTTTTACCTAATTAAATAGCACTATAATAGTGTTTCTATTTTTTTTTTTTTTTTTTTGGTAAGGAATTCTAGCCATCTATAATGCAACCACCCCATCATTTTGGTTTGTTTTATATTTTCTATGTAAGTATCTCTCTCTCTCTCTCTCTCTCTCTCTCTCTCTCTCTGTGTGTGTGTGTGTGTGTGTGTGTGTGTGTGTAGATATGTGGGTTTTATTTTCACAAATTAGGGTCAGTATATTTTTATCTTACCTTCTTTTTTGGTTATTTTTGGCCTTGCTCTTATCTTTGCCTATAATACTTTTTTCCTAGCCCTGTACTTGGTCTCAGCCAAAATCCTTTATCTACTTTAACAACATTTGCTTTTAATGAATAGGTAATTTAATTATATAGTAAATTGGCTTCTCTCAAATATGCTTTTTGGTAGAATTAACTCTTTTGTGTTCCTATTTTTTTGCTAATTTCTTCCGGTTCCTAGATAAGGCAATTGGTTCGCTGTCATTCTAGGGTGATGCTTTGACAATCCATGTAGTGTCCTGATATATAACATATATCAACAGCACAGTGTCTGATGCAACCAATGACACTGGTGTATAAAATTGTTTATAATAGTAAATTTTTGAATAAAAAATTGCAAGGCACATCGGAGTCATATATTCATGTTAGCTGGGACAAATCACAATCAATTTTGAGTAAAAATAAAGTTAATGGCATATTTCCTTCCTTTCCACTTCACAGATGTCAGGAAATATAAAGTAAGTGCCTCAGAAAAAAGATATTTTCTAAAGCACATGCTATCATTATGTTTTAAAATGACTAAAAATCATATTTTCAAAAATAAATTTCTAAATATATCTGTAGGTATATTCAAGCTTCAAACATCTGTAATATACCTATATAATCAAGAAAAGCAATCAGGAAAATGAATATTCCTAGAGGTTCAAGCAAATCACTCCTAAATATGCTACACTTAACAGTGTAACATGAAATATAGGTCAAGATTCAAAAACCATAGGAGGCTTACATTTTGTTAGGTTATCATGAATATTACTGAAAGATAATATCATTGTAAGAAGTAATAATTATTAACATTAAACAAAATTTCCATTTCACATTCTTAAATTTTACACTTTTCAGCTGTTTTTAAAAAAGAAGACTAGGCTCACATTTTTATCTACAGGGCAATAAAATTGAAATGTAATAATATAAAAATTGTGTTTGAAAATTTGAATCAATTTTTGCAGCTTTCTAAAAGTATTTAATTTTGAAAATGGAAAACAATTTGCATACTAACTTAAAGTACAAAGTTGGCAAGCATTCACCACCTAAAGTGAAACACCTGTAGTTGTGGAATTTTAGGCATGTTGAGAGTTGTCAGAAAAAATCTTTTGGGGCGGACATTTTTTTTAGTATCTTTTTGATACCATACAGGTGACAACCTTATCTGCTTATGCACATGTGATGGTTTAGCCAAAGGCCATAGATTCTTACAATAAAATTCTGTAAAAATTTTATTTTTACATAGTAGGGTCTAATTTATTGTAACCAACAAGAGCAGGCAAAATATAATTTTCTAATTGGAAAGGATTCATCTTTGGTTGGAGAAGGACCAACATATTCCAAAACATCACTCTACCCTCTATGACCAGTTTAGCTAACATTTCTCTTTTGGCTGCTTTAGTTGTATAAGGGAGAAATACCAATCTTTCTATGATTTATATACATTCACCTAATAGCCTTCTTCTCAACCAGGTTCCCTGGTATAAATTCAGTATATACAAGACAATGAAATTATCATTAAATCAATGAACCCATAACCAAATAATATGATTATTAAATGAACACTTTCTGAGTCCCTGCAATAATCTGTGTTAGGTGTTTAGTTAGGTGTTAGCACTAGGAATACAGTAACAAAGATATCAGTCCCCATGTTCCTACTGTTTTCAGACTGGTGAACACTGTTTTACCAGCTCGATCTGTCTTTCTACCCTAGTGATAAGTGGTCTGGACATCATGAGTGCTGAGATCCCTCTTCCTTGCAGGGCTAAGGAAGAATCCCATCTTTTCTCACTTCTTCCTCTGCTTCTTATTCCAATATAAGATAAAAAAGAGCCAAAAAGGAGACCTTTTTCCTTAAAACCTAAAACAAAGATGGTCTACACCACTTCCTACCTATGCATTGTTTTATGCTCCTAATGTTGGAGGTGGGAGGTTCCCAAGTAAGAAGTAGCTCTATTCCCATGATGCCACTTCATTTTCATGATCTAGAAACCAGTAGAAGAAAAGAAGCTGACATTAAGGAAGAATACAACTTTTACATCTTATTTTTTTATATGTAATTGTGTTTCTTCTACCAAATGCTGACCACTGTTGTCAGTTTCTTTTGTTTGCTCCTGGTACATGTCAGGTCCCAGCAGAGGAGGAGACAGCAGAGGCAGAGAAGTGGAAGGAACAGGAGAAGCAGTGGCCAGTCAGAGGAGCCTAGGGCCTCTCTCTGGCTTAAGGCTACTTGTGAGCCCCAGTGTGTAGCATGCTTGTAAGGCAGCCTGAGAAACCACGTAGTCAGTTTAAGAAAAGACTCTGGGAAAGTGATGAAGATAATTTCCTTCCTGTTGTATTCTAGACAGCGTATTATTCATGCTCTCTCTGGCACCAGAGGATGGATTAGACTGTCTGTATATTCTCAGCAGAACAGAAGCGATAAAAGCAAACTGAATTATACAACATTCTGAACAAAATGCAATAAGGCATGTAATAGGCCAAATCAACTCCAAAGTTAAGCTGAAGAAAAAGCCCTCTGCTCTCAGTTGTATGTCCATGGCATAACCTTTATTCTAGTCTGGAATAAGTCAACGTGAAAACAGCTATGACATTACTAATGACTTGCTTCTCAGTGAGCTCCATCACACAGACAATATGTATGGAGGAATGTGGTTTAAGAGGGGATTACAATAAATTATGGAATGAAACAAGTGGTTGGCTGGTGAATTCATCACGATCATTGTCTTCTTAATTAATATTTGTTGAACAAAGAAATAATTATACTGTTGAGGTACTTTAAGTGTCAACTAAGTAGTCTACAGCAATGGATCAGTAGTCATTGAGATAAATACATACGGTTTTCCTGTTGAGTTTCTCAGTTTTCTTCACTCTAAAACAAAATACGCCTAATATGAAAATTGATCATGAAGATGTTCTCATTAATTCTAAGTAGCTGTCTATAGTTTGGGTTATTATTAAGTCAGATTCTAGTTGTTGCATTATAAAAGTGTTTGTGATGCTTATGTGTGTTTGTGTGTCTACATAAATACCGAACCATCATTAAAACTAGATTTTCAATTCATTTTACACATAGTGTTCTGTACTTCAAAATCATTTCCGCCTCAACATTCTTAATAATCTTAAGAAACAAAGTAACATGAAAACCTAAAGCAAAGTGAAAAGCCATGTTTTGTGGGCATCGACTTCTGATCATTTAAACTTGTGCTCATCTCTAATGGGAGCACTGAAAGGATGCAAAAGGTGGTTTTGTGTAGCTGCTTTTTGTAGCAGGTTATAAAAACACAGAAGGCTATCAAGAGCCAAGAAACAGAACAGTATGGAGAGAAAAGTTGATTACTAAATTCATTTTCAATGCTCATTTCACTCTCTATTCACTCAAGTAAGGTTTTGCTAAGGAAAATAAAATAACCCTATCAGATTTCTTGGAAATTCTGTTGAAGAGCAATAACCTGACATCTGTGTAGGAGAGACAAGTTTGGAAAAGCTCATGGTGACCAAATAAAGTTGTTTCATTACTCAGGCATGATGTGACTTGATACTGGGAAGTGGTGGGATTTTTATTATTTTTAAAAAATATATAGTTAAAAGCATTTCAGAGAGGGGAACAGTAGAATCAGCAATTAACAGCAAAGGAAATGGTATCTCCATGTATCAAACCCAGTTGCAGGCTTCAATGTTCAGATTCACCATATCTCAATCATATGGTGATGGATAGTAACTAGACTTTTGAGGAAGATCATTTCATAGTGTATACATATGTCAAATTAAAATGTACACCTGAAACTTATATATTAAAAAGCTCATAAAAAACTGATATATGACTATATCATCTTCCCTGAAAAAATGAATTCCTCTCATAAATTACCTATCTCAATAAACCAAATCCACTATATTCCCTGTTGCCTAGCCCAGAATAGTAGAGGTTATCCCCATCCCCACACTTCCTCCCTCACCCCCTATATCCAAGTAATCACCATTCTTAAAAAATAAAACGAAAAAAAAAAAATACTCCCCGGAATCTTTAGATTCTGCCCACTTGCCTCTATCCCCGTTATCTCCAAACAAAACCATGATCTCTCTTCTGGGTTCTTGTAATAATTACTTAACTGGTTTCCTTTCTTTAATTTTGTTTTCTTCCACTAAGCCATTCTCCACATAATAGCCAGAGAGATTTTTATGAAATTCAAATCTGATCCTGTCAGTGACCTTCTTAAAACCCAATACTCTTTGAATGTACTAAGAGCCTCCTACTAGATCCTTCCTAACATGGCCACACCTTCTTCCCTAGATTCATCTTTCAACACCTCTACACTCACACCACATGGCATGCCAAGTCTTTGAATGTGCTCTGAGACAATTGACAGGATTTAATCTGCACCTCTAATATTTTAATAGTTTGTCATTCAAAATGTTATTTCTTTTATATCATGCAGGAACCTAGTTAAATTGGTAGACCTGACATAGGCATGATGAGAAAACCCTTTTCTATAATGGCCACTTTGCTTAAATTTTACATGTAATTTACACATGAGCCTCTAGCCTATTTGGACTAACCTCACTGTGGAATTATTAAATCAAAGAAGCACAGGGGGGCCAGCCGAGTGGCGCGGTGGTTAAGCGCTGGCTTCGGAAGCCAGCGGCCCTGGTTCGGGTCCCACATATGAGGGCCAGTGACACTGCCCTCAAAAAGAAAACAAAACAAAAAAAAAACACACAAAAAAAAGAAGCACAGGGTATGAATCAAAACAATAAAAGTAATTCCATCATACTTTCTTCTCTCTATGGACACTTACAGAAGACCCAATTTATGACCACTAGTTCTACCTATTTTCTTTCTCCCATCACTGAGAACCTACAATCACAATATGTTAATATTCACTTTTTTTCATATCCCCACTCTCTCTAAGCTCTGCACTGTGTCAGTAAACCTGGCCTACCTGTTCTTCTTTTAGTTTTAATTGCCTCAACTATTCTCCTGATTCTCTAAAAATGTATGCCCCTGGATTTGATGGAATAAACATAGGGCGTGGAAGTAGAGAAACTGTGACAACCCATATAATACGGATTTTTCTCCACTGAACATTTATAGTTTTGCCTCTATTACATATGTATCACAGTATTTCATTGGTGCAATCACAATGATTTCCACGCAGAATGCATCAAGGAGGAGTCTAAAATTTCAATGGAGCATAAGGGGAACTGACTGAAACTTTACCTTGCTAAAAAAATGTGAACCACAAAACAAAAGAAGGAGTTGACAAATACGAAACAGTGGCACCCAATTGAAGAGAGGTTATAAAGGCGATTCAATCTCTGAATGAGTTGAGGCCTGCCTTAATGCTAAGAGGAATAGCAAGCATTTCTATTCTAAAACATTTTTTCCCTTCCCTCAGCTTAAAATATGTGTGCTTATTTCACTGCAGAAGATGTGCTAGATAGACTAACTCAATATCCATCCATCCTCCTTCTCTTATGTCTTCCTGTGCTGCAGAGGCTAGGAAACGAAAATCAACATTTCCTAGGTGCCATTGCAGCTAAGTTTCAGGATGTGATTTAGCTTCTGCCAATCAGACACTCACATGAAGCTTCAATGTGGAAGAGAAGGCAAATGCATGTCATGGTTATTATTTCTTAAAGCCTAATCTGTTTGCATTTTATGTTCCCAGTCTCAGTTGCACTTATTCTTTTGCTTATTCTTATTTATACTATTTTCTATTTATGTAGTTTTATAAACCATGTTAAGAACTTTCTAAAACAACCAATATTGAGCCTACACTTTTATAGAATTTTAAACATCCTTTTTTCAATAACGTTAAACAGTTATCTCCTAAAAATTATAAAAATATTTTTAATCTTGGCTAGTATAATGTTTAACAAAAGACACCTTGTTTTAATTTTTACCTATTTATTTCTTAGAGATATTGAATATTTTTAATGTTTTTAAACCATTTAAAGCTCTTCACTGGAAAATTACAATTTGTGTCAATTGCTCATTTATGTATTAGAACTTTATGTTTATATTTTAAATCATACTGCCTTTATTTGGATGACATTATATGTTGCTTCATTAATTACATATATCTCCTCAACTTATTCTTTAGCTTATAATAGTGTCTGTTTTTTAAACTAGTATTGAAAGGAGTTCGTACCAGCACAATTGGGAAAGGCATACTGCTAAATACTACAATGAAAACTCATAATGCAAACTGCTCAATGCTTAATATGTCATTTAGAATAGTTAGTCATTGAAAAATAGCATGAACACTGAAAAGGATAAACTAAAGTTTGAAAAATAAGGATGAAAGCTTATAATACATATAGCAATTTTAAATGAATACAACTTAAATTTTCCAGCTCTTAAAAGTTTTAAATCAAGTATTACCACATAATTGATATTAGTATGTTTTTTTTCCTTTTCTAAGAAAAAAGAAAAACAATATAAGACTAAAAATGAGAAAATACTGTTCGTATTCCAAAACAGGAGAAAAAGTTTGTGAAATGTGAAACAGTTTGCTTGATATTATGTCTTAGAAAAACCCAAGCCTTGATAATTTGATGATTTGTGAATATTTAAGAAGAATGATGTATAGAAACATGACAGTTCTAAATTAGCATATTTTCTTTCCCACTCAGATAATCAACTAGCAAATCAGGAAATTCTACCTTGTATGGTTTAAGTTGAATATTTGGCAATTGAATATATCATTATTGTCAGGAAAAATTAGTATGGACTGTTGGGAAAATTCATATCTTCCTGAACAATATTTCTCACAGAACTTGGATCATTTAGTTGAGAGAAGCTTTTTAAAGTGGTGATCATGAAACTTTTTGTTTGGAACATATAAATATAGAAAACAATTTTGAGTATTCCATTCACTCTATATTTATTCACATATAATTGGTTTACATATTTCTGTGCTAAAATTTTGTTGATTATAAAACCCACACAAAAGGTGAAATTCACAAGGATGAGATAAAAATTGAGACAATAACATGTGATTCATGGCCAAACAAAAATTGCTCTAACTAAAAATATATATTTTTGGGGTTCTTTGTTTTGTTTTGTTTTGTTTTTTGTTTGTTTGTTTGTTTTTTTAAGGGCAGTGTCACTGACCCTCACATGTGGGACCGAACCAGGGCCGCTGGCTTCCTAAGCCAGCGCTTAACCACCGCATCACTCGGCCAGCCCCTAAAAATATATATTAATAACATTCTGAATGCTTTCAAAATGTCTTACTATTGTGATACTTTAACTTAATTATTAAATAATATCCTAGGCAAAAAAAAAATACATTTATTGCTATGTTCATCCTCAACAATTGAGTATACAAAACTGAATTTGAAACAATCTTTTCAAAAATTCCAAACTTTGGGGGCTGACACTGCCAAGTATGCTTAGACTCTCATGGTGTAATGTCCCTGATTATGAGGTTAACTCGAAGGGGAATATTAGCTCTGCCATTTTGTTCTCCTTTGCTTACATTTGCAAAATAATATTATTTTCATTTGCAATTTCTTAGCTAAAATCTTTTAAGCTATTTGTACATTTAAATAACAGAGAAATCCACTTACAACACACAAACTGCAACACGTAGCAATGTGCAAAATATGAACAAACCCTTTAGGTTGTTCATAAACCCTCTGTGCTAAACTACTGTCATTCTTTCTAACATCAAAACCTAGTTGGATTATGAATCAATTAATATTAAAAGTGTTAATAAAATAAATGTCATCGAACTGTATAGATAAAAAATATGTAAATAAAGTCATCTGATATTATCTTCTCTCTCCCAGTGGCTCAAATCATCCTGTGAGCTTCCAGGGATGAGACAGCTTCACTTTATAGACCATCATTTTTTATATTAATGACTTAGCTGAAGACATAGGAAGCATGATTATTAAATTTGCAGATGCCATAAAATAGGAGGGACAATTAACATGCTAGTTGAGGTCTTAATTACATCCAAGCACAATATCTCTCAAGAATGGGAATGGAAATGGGAATGGGAAGGCACGGGGGGCTCCGTCAGTGATTGGTGCTTCAGTCTACATGACGTTGAATATGGATAAGGGGAAGATAAATCTCAGAAAGGAATTCACTTGGGATGTTTGATGACAGGTCAAACAGGTAAATACCTATAACGATGGACATTTTTATCGAGACTATGATATTGAGAAGGTGGATATTACAGTAATGTGCATTTAAAGAGATCTAGTTTATTTCACTATGAATAGGAGGCATTCACAATGGCTTTGCAGATCTAAGCATATTTACTAAATGATTATTGTGAACCTTATGATGCAGTCAAATTGCCTTGAGATGTATCAGGTCTTATCCCTGTACATGAGCCTCCTTTCTATAAGTACAACATTTCTTGATCCACTCTCAAGACCATATTGAAATTAAAAGAGCTAAAGTTGTTTTTGCTGAAAAAAAAAATGAAAACATACAAAATACCCTTAATATATATGAGAAACTATAGATTAGAAAAGAGATTATGCATAATTTAGAAATTTCCAGAGGGTAGAACTAAACTCAATGAATGGACATTATTGTTTTAGCAAATACAAGGAAAAAAAAGGGTGTTCTAACATTTTCAATTTATCCAAAAAAGTAGTACTCTGTTCTGTGATGTACAAATAACTGTTTAAGCAGAAAGAATGGTCACTCGATCATAGAATTTATAGAACAATTTACTCCATAATGTGTGGAATGAATTTACTCATCTTTAAAATATTTTCCTGCTGTAAGAATCCATAATCCTACAAACCCATTTATATTACAGAACAACTTTGTTTAGTTTTGTTTGGTCTTCTGGAAGTCCTCATTAACTTTTATATGTTTAAAGGATACACAAAGAATTTTCGACTTATATTACCATATGCATTAATTAAATATTTTATTTAATACCATGTAAAGCAAATTTAAAATTTAAAGTGAAATTTTATTTTGCTGATTCAAATATGACATTCTTCCTGCCACCTGAATAAACCCACATGAATCTATCTCATTTTTGGGGGGCTGGGGGTTTGTGGCTGGTTATGTTCAAGAGATACAAACATAAGTGAAATAAATAATGCAATAAATGAAAATATTTGTAAAGCAGGTTATTTATATTAAATAAATTTTAGGAGCAAGTGTCAGCAATATCTTATTTTTCTAAATGCACAACTATACCAAAAAAAGCTTTTTTTTATACTTGAGTGTCTATTTTACTATATATCTCTATATAATATGAAATGAAATGAAACAAATTTCACTCAAAACACCCTTACTATAGGTAATTTATTAAAATACCATTGTAGCAAATTATTCTAAAGTTATATAATTATATTCTGAGAAAATAAAATCAGAAATACATGAAGAATTTTGAAAGCAACATTTCTTTGACTAAATACTTTAGATAGATTGTTTTATCTCCTGTAGCTAGTTCATTCATAATATGTTTTAGGTCTTAACACGGCAGAATTTTGATCATTAGTAAGTTCCACACATGGGTTAAAATAGTGTTCAAAGATATTTGCTGATTGCAAAGAACATACTACAATACATATTTCTCAAAATAGATTCACTTATGGTTGGTTCTATTCACATGAAGAATCAACCTATATTATCAGTATAAACAATTTTTTAATCAAATAGGAATTAAGTTATGATGTATGAATATGAGCTAAGAATGCCATTTCTTCCCATGGGACATTGATGAATTAAATTCCCCTTAGTATTCAGAAAACAAGTTTCCTTTAAAGAAAAAAATATATTTAAAAAAACCCTGAACAATAAAAAAACCACATTACTAGGTATAAAGTTTCTATTGTATTTCAGTGAAAATCTACAAAGTGTACATTGAATTTATAATTGTTGGAGAAGAGGCATAACTTTTTTTTAATCAAATTTCACTTTGGCCAAATTCTTCAGAATCTGCTTTCCTCAATTCATGAAATGACCTGTAAATGTAATTTATTAAATGTATGTATAGTACATTGCCCTCCATTATATTCTGTTTTCTGCTACATATATGAATGTTGCCTAATCCATTAAGATATCATCATTACAGTCAATGAAATTATTAGTGATATCATTGAAAAAATTACAGCTTTTAGTATATTCTCTTCTGTTCTTTCTGTAAATAAGGAGCAAGTATTTCAGTAGTAGGTAATTGTACTCATTATAGGTGTTTTTCTAAATGTTGTTTGCTTGATTACTTTCAGGTTTCTTTCTCATACTGAAATAACTGTATTGAATGTTTGACCCCAAACCTTTCTTGTTTTGTCAATTTTCTTCTTTCAAATTGGAAAAGTTCAAACTCGATAATTAAATTTGACAGATTCACATTGGCAATTTGCTATTTAATCACAGTGACAACTTTTATCTTCATTTTTAATTTTTCATGTCATGAAAAATAAAATTTAATGATCAAATTCATTAATATACCATGGCAATCATTAATTTGCCAGCCCATAGTACTTTGCTAAATAACTTGTATGTTATTAGTAAGTTTTATCTTACATAAGAAAAGTCTATTTGACTTTAATAACAAAAACTTGCCCATTCTTCGGGAAAATGAAGTTAAACTTCAAAAAAATTTAGATCTAGAAAAGCTAACCAAAACCAAAATGAAAACCAATACAAAAAAACACCAAACTCCACTCCCTGAAGAAAAACACACTTGACACTCAGATTAAAATATCTAAAAACTTGAATTTAATTTCAGAGTGCTACTTTAAATTCTCATTAATATTTTGGAAACATTTTTTAAATAAAAAATATAAATTTATGTATTGTGTCTATGGAAAAATATGAATAAACTTAAGGTTAAAAATTATAGTCATTTCATGCAATGCTTTTGCTAGAGACAGTAAGAGATCTCTCCCTTCCTGGTGGGAAAAAAAAAAAAAGTCAAGATCTGAAGAGCTAGACTGTTACAAATGTAGGAGAATTGTTGCTTTTAAAGCTGCAATAGACACTGGAATTTTTAGTAAGTTGTAATCAATCATAACTCTTGAAAGCAGCTATTATAATATTATATGAAAGTCATACTGTGTGATATGAACTTTCTAAAAACCATTACAGACAGCAGCTCTCTAAGGGCATTCATTTCTTCCCCTTTGCTTGAAAAAGAAGAGGAAGAATGTGAGTAATTCAAACTGACAAAACGATACTTTACCTACTAAATAAATTGAATTTGTAGGACCAGTATCTTATCAATAAGAATATTTGCAAGTTGATTGAATGCACTTAAAACAGATACAAGATAAAGGCAAAGAAACATTTACAGATCAAAAATAATTACCATGACTTTTTTTTTAAAGAAATCCACCTATATTAATTATGGCTTTACATGTATATCAATAAGTAAAGTTGTACAGAATCAGCTATAATAGACTTCACTGATACAGGATTCACTTAAAGGTGATTTGTATCAGGATGGGTGTACGGGATGCTCATGAACTTTCTATTACTCTTCAGTAATGAAGGAAAATAACCATACTACTGACACAAAATTTGGAGAATTGAGATGTTTCAGAGCTGTTTATATGTGACAATAAAAAACCAGCTGGAAGGGAAGAAAAACAGAATTCTAGCAAGCCATTCTTATATATAAGCAAATGTCTTAGTGAAATTGTCCATAAATAGTAAATCTCAAAAACAGGAGACATTTTTCTGTTGGTAGTTGTATTAAGGGAACTAGTGGTTTGTTTCCTGAATTCCATTCTTTTTTTCTCCATCCCCCTTTATTCTACCTGTTCATACACGTAACTGGGCAGGAAGCAGATGACACTGATAACTATTAAAAGGAATCAGAATACGCCTAAAATATGCCACTTTGGCTTAAGCGTTGTTTGAGCAGAAAGCAATTGAGAAAGCAAAGGAGGAACTCTCTGTCCTCCCCTTTTCTGACTAAATATCTATATACTAAAAGCATATATTTCCCTTTGTAAAGGTGACATAGATTTCCATTTGTAAAGGTGTCTCCTTCTTTAACTGGAAGGAGAAAATGATTCTGGGGAAGACTCTTACTACTAGAAATGACCTGAGTCTGCATGACAAACCTTACTAAACAACACTTGCCTACCACACATTTGCTATTAAACTTCCTACAATTTGTTGTTGTTAGTAGCCCAAGTTCCCCCTTTTTTTATCTAGTCACTTTTTCACAATTTATTGCACTTTGATAAAACGGTATATAATGCCCCTAATCTAACTGCTTCTTTGCGTTTTCACTTCTTTTCGGTGAAGCACCCAGCCACTACTCCTCCCTCCCCTCTACATAAAAATGTCACTGAAATTTGTATGCCTCTTATTTTGTAACAAAATATGTCTTTTGTTAGTCTAATTCACAGGCCTCAGTTATAAACCCAAAAAGGTTGAGAATTGTTTTTTGTTGTTGTTGTTTGTTTTTGTTTTTTTCCTTCCCAAAATGTCAGTGTTTATCTAAGGGAAGGCATGATATTAATGTCATAAGAAGATGAGAATATGAGGTGTGATAAAAAAATATATGGTGAATGCTAAAAAAAAAAAAAAAAAAAAACTACAGTAAAAGACATAATGCCATTAATCCCCCTCAAAATACTCCCACTCGCTTCCAAGAATCCCATCATTCTTTCCACTTTCTGAAACACTTCTGGAAGTCCTCATTCATGAGTGTCTTTATTTGCGCTGCCGTGGCTGCCTCCATGTCCTGAATTGATTCAAAACGTTTACCTTTCATCGTCATTTTGACTTTGGGGAAGAGCCAGAAGTCGCATGGTGCCAGATCTGATAAGCAAGGTGCATAAGGACACACCGAGATTTTTTTTTTTTTTTTTGAGGGCAGTGTCACTCGCCCTTATATGTGGGATCTGAACCAGGGCCGCTGGTGTCCCAAGCCAGCTCCCAACCACCATGCCACTTGGCTGGCACACGAGATTTTTGTATTTGATAGAAATTGCCATAACAGAAGCGATGTGTGACACAGTGTTGTCATGTCAGGATGAAGTAGAGACAATTCTCATCAACTCTGGCTCACTTTGCTCTGTGCTTCAGGCCAGCCAATACTGCTCAAGTCAGAGTTTACCTGTGAAATCAAGGACTTCTCTGTGTGATTCTCTGAGTCCCTTTAGCTCTAATATGTCCATGATTAATTCACTGAAAGGGTCTTCACTAAAATCAGTCAGCATTCCTCGGATCTGAATCAGAGGTTAGTAACTGAAACTGCAGGGATGTTGTTGTTGTTGTTGTTGTTGTTGTTGTTTATATTGTAGGGAAACCAAACTACCAGGGCATCATTTCTGCTTTTCTTTTTTTTCTGAAACACAATTGTTGTCTCTCATTTCCTACATAACAGTTTTCATTACACTCACCCAAACTGACTTCACATTACAGAAAGTGTAGAAGTTGACTATCTTAAGTGAGATTCACAGATGGTCAACATGATAGAACAATTACAGTGGTAAACTACATTTTGTATTAAATGAGAATTATAGAAATAAGCATTCTATTTCCAGAAATATATTCTATGTTTTTAAAAATCTGCAAGGAAGGGTCCAACAGCTGTTTTTTATCTGGAGTAAATGATTATAAAGATTTAAACTACAATTTTCTTTTAAATAGACACTATACAAAAACTACAAGGTTTTGCCCATTTTATGTAAAATTATATTTTTCCAACAACATAATATTTTTTATACAGATGGCTTCTTTGACTCTAGTAATAATAATAATAATAATAATAATAATAATAGATCCTAGTTCCTTTCTTCATTTATTAGTAAATCTTACACAATTACATAGGAATAGTTTGCGCTAGACATACTAAAATTTGACAAATATGATTCAAATGTTTTTGGTTTTTTTCCTATCTCAACAGAGAAACTCTTACAATCCAAGAAACAGCAACATAATAGGGTTTCTTCAGCAGAGATCAACTCAGTTCAAGATAATCATACCAATATGTTACAAATTGAATACTCTTCCTGTTCCAGTGAAACAAACCACAGAATATATAAAGGCCTCAATGCCGATGACATTTTGGTTTAAATTATTTTCTTTTGTAGACCATGTGTGTTCCTTCTCTTGACAGAGTACAGATCCCATGAAGGCAATTATGCTTTTAGATTTTTTCTTCTTTGGGGTCAGTGGTATAATTAGAAGAGTTTGTACAGCTAAGTTGGTAAGTGGTATATTTATTTAATTGTTTTCCACTTGAATTGGAGCCAGCATTAGCAGAACAAAAGCCTGAGATGAGTGTTCGATCATATCCATCATAATTTATGGCGCCTGGCTTTGCTGCATCCAAATCTGTCAGAATCATGCCACAGTGACCCAGAGATTTCTAGCTCTTGGCATATGCTTTGGTCATATTGCCCAGTCCTAACAAACAAAACTTACCATATCATGGATCTCTGAGTGTTTATTTCCCACATGTGCTATCCAATTATTGTAGTCACCATATTGCGTATAAACCTCAGGAATGTTAGTTAATTATGCAAAATCAAATACCAAATACATGTAACATTAATTCTGAATTAGCTTAAATAATACCTAGAGTGTATATATGAATAAGGACTTCCTTTTCAAACAATGTTTGAGACTATAGCAAGCTTCACAACATTGTGGATGTATTTCTTTTCCTTTTTGTCTTTTGTTCTTTGACTGGTTTATTTATAAAATTTGTTAGAGTCCTATCTTCCTCAGGTTCTTTAAATACATAAACAATTATTGAGCATCTGTTTTGAACCCAGATCCATAGTAGGTCTTAAAAGTGCTATAATAATAAACCAACAGATGATTATGCTGTCATTGTGCCAAGGACAAAATCTATGTCATAACTTCAGTTCCTTCCACATCATAGGTGATCAATAAATAGTATCTATCTATCTATCTATCTATCTATCTATCTATCTATCTATCTATCTATCATAGATAAATAGATCATTGCTGAATGAATGAATTCTCTCAGTGCAGATTGCCAGGTTTAAATGGTCATAAAGTGAATGATTTTCTCCTGGGATGTAGCTCACTTTAAGAATAAATTAAGCACCATAAGCAGCTACAATGACAATTAACTGCAAGAGTACTTAAATTAGATTATTTTGATTGCTTGATAAAATCCCATACTTTAGAGTGAGTAAAAGGGGTTCACAAATAAAGTGGCAGGTGAAATCTTGAGGATAATGTAAAATATCATTGAACTTGGAAAAGTGGTTTTTTTAAAAGTCTGATTAGAATTTGAAAACAGGAAGTCTTTGGGGATGATTTTTCAGATGCATGCAAATTTCAGGCCTGTGAAGAATTGTATATTTTTTTTATAAGGGAAGATTTGTTTTATTGCATTATGGTTTGTAGAAATTGTCTTATTAATGAAAGATCGTAATAACAGGTTTCCATAAAGAATGTTTTCTTTAAAAAAAAAGCTGTCAGTCAACATTTTAAAATAAAAGAGCTACCTTTATCATCTGGTTAGCTCATTTGTGTACTTGGTTTATATAGAAGGATGCAAGCATATCTTCACAGCTAATGAGAGGAAACATATGCCAAAGAACTAGATCAGTAGTAGAGACCTACATCATTTTAGGAAAAGAAAATTGAATAAACATAGTCAAATACCATTCTTTCCTAGCCATTGCCTGATTATTTTTTGGATTTCATCCCCAAAGCATGTGAAAAGTATAAGCAGCTGGCACTAGCATGCTGGAAATGAGAATCCACTGGAAATTACAACCTAAACAGGAAGTTGAAATACTCATATTTCCTCTACTAGATGGTTGGTTTTTTTCCTGTACAAAATTTTCATCCTCAAAATGTATTACATCACACTGCACCCACACCCATAGCAAGCAGCACTGTTTCTGTGTTCCTTATATGTACTTAATGGGTGTTTCTGGTTGTGGTTTCCTGAAGGGCACTCACACTTCTGTCTTTTTCTTACCATCTGCAATCTAGGCACAGATTGTCTTTCAGCAGAATGACTGGAATTTCCTATCAATATCAATTTCCTATAATCAATTCCAAATCTCAGCAAGAGCCATGCTCTATGCTTACCTTTTCAATTGTAACTTTTTCCTAAAATGTTTATTGATGAATAGCATATACATAAAGTGTATAAATATAACTATGCTACTTTATATATTTTCATAAAGTAAATATACTTGAGTACACACACCATGTATAGAAATAAAACATTAGTAGCTATTCTATTATCGGTACCCCACACACACACACACACCTTTCGCCATTCAGGTGCGCGTACTGGTATACAGATGTCCTGGCTTTAATTTACATTCTCCTGATGACTAATGAGATCAAGGAACTTCCTGTAAGTATCTCTATTTTTTTTTTTTTTTTACTTATTTCTTCTTGAGTGGTCTGACTTAGGCTAACTATAAATTTTTTGGAGTTCTTTTATATATTCTGGATAAAAGAGCTTTATTATTTATATGTTGCAAATATCTCCTCATTCTGTTGCTTGATTTTTCATTCATTTAATGATGCCTTTTGATGAATATAAGTTCTTAATTTAGTCATCATTTTTCTTTTTTTTCTTTTCATTGTTGTTCCTTTCTGATTCATATCTTTTGTGCCCTGTTTAGGAAAATTTTGCCTACAGTATGTTAAATAGAAGAAGTAATGATGAATATGCTTGCCTTACTGTTTGATCTCAGAGTAAAAGTTTTCAATATTTTACCATTTAGTGTGAAGTTTCCAAGAGTCTTTGTTAAGACTTGTATTATGTAAAGGATATTCTCTTTTATTACTTTTACACTAACGGTTTTTATTATAAATGATCATTAAATTGTATCAAATGATATTTATGCATATATTTAAAAACATGATTTTTCTCCCATTTAGTCAACTACATTGATTGAATTATAAATCTTAATCCAACTTGCATTCTGGGATTAAAGCTAAATTTTGTTTTTTGTTTTGTTTTTCCCAATTTGTCTTTGAGAAAGAGTGTCTTATGAAAATTTTGGAGACTCTTGCTAGTGTTATCTTCCACCAGAGAAGGTTTCCCGTTTTCACTAGGAATCAATTACGTGGGAGCAGTTCACTAAATCCATTAGAACAGAGCAAAATCAAGTATGAGCTTGAGTTTTTGTGTGGCGGGGTTTACTTTGGAATGTCTTCTCTCCCACAATGCAGTTCTGCAGTTCCCCAGACCAGAGTGAGCCTCTCCAACAACAGCTGGAGGAAGAAGATCCCAGAGAAAACATCGGTTTGTTCAGCCAGCTTTTCACAAGATTCATATGTATAAAATGTAGCATAAAAATAGCAGACCATTAGGTGTCCTAAGAACGTCTTTTCTCATTAATAATTATTTGAAAGAATATGTGTGTTCTTAGAAACTTTGTAATCTCTCCAGGTTTGCAATTATTATGGTTACCCCTATGTTTTTCTGTAGTAAATGGTAGTAGAAAAGCCTTCAAAAGTTTTGGAGGATGGCAGCTACATATGCAGGTTGTTTGAGGAATCAGGGATGAGGAAGGTGGTGAGAAAGAAGGATCCCCTCCCTACAGCCAGTCAGTGTTCATGGGGAGTGTATTCATCAGGGGCCTAAGGTTTGTTCCCACAAGGAGGAAAGGTCTAACCTGGTCTCAGAGGATACTGGGACTCAAGAGCCCACTGGATTTGGGACTTGTTCTCATGACACAGTCCTCACCAAAGAAGCCACACATTCGAAATGTTGGCTTACATAAATATCCCCCAAGAGATTTGTAATCGCAACTTTATTCTGTTGACTTAGGCATAATCAAGATAATTCTGAATGCAATAAATTTTGCTAATTTAAATTGTTTAGGAAGGCAAGTTTACCTAGGTATCATTTTATATATAATATAAATTTGTTTTTATTTGTTGAAATCAGTGTAGCATAATGTATATATAGGTGCCTCATACATTAATTGGTGTATTTTAAAGACTATTTTCTTACCATAATATTTTCTGAATTTATAGTCATTCTCTAATTTTATGGGCTAATTTGTCAGGTTATGAAATTTTCAAACTTATTTTTCTCTTATATTTATTACCTATGAATTTAGGACCCTTGCTAGTGTTATCATCATAGAAAGTAGGAAAAGTGAAACTTTATGCCAAGTATCTGGGAAAGAAGTACAGAATTCCCTCTTTGGGATTTTATTAATTACTATGAGAAATTCTGTTGGAGGGCATCTACTATGACTTTTCTTTCTACCTGGCAAACTACTTCTTGGTAATCTCCTGCAAGGAGAGGTGAGTCACCTATTTAAATTATCTGCTCCCTCAGGAATCTATTTTCTTCCCTGACTGGTGGCCCTCAATGTCTGCACACCTTGGCTGAGGGCAGTCTCTTACGACTAGATGACAACCAGATACCCTTTCTCAGAGATTATACAAATATCTTAAAGTTCAAATTTCTGAATAAAAATTTATTTATGTCCTACATTTGCATCAATATTTATATCGTATCTATATCTATACCTATATCTATCTATCCCATCATTTATATCTATCTTCCATCTTCTACCAATGCATATCTATCAATCGATAATGTGTCGTACCTTTTCTCTCTCCTTCCCAATTGCTAATACCTAAATTTAAAACTCATTATTTGTCAAGTGGGTTATTCTTGTAGTTATCCCAACTGCTGTTCTTTCTGCTTTCAGCCTGGATACAACTACAATTCATTCTCCAAGCTGCTTCTAGAGTGACCTTTTTAAACATTCAAATCTGATCATACTATTAGATATTTTAAAATCCTGCAGTGACTCCCTATAGCTTTCAGGACAATATTAAAATGTCATTGCTTAACATAGAATATCATTTGTTATTCGGCAATTCCTATTTTTTGCTACTTATTTATTTTATTTCCTTTTTTTTTTTTTTTGAAGCTCATAAAAGTCCTCTCTCTTTCACCCTTACATCACTAAATAGTATCTACTTAATTCTCCAAAACTCAGTATTCCATGCTCACCTATTTGGATTTAGAAGTCTTTCTTCAGTGCAGGTTATAGAAAACTACATTAGAGTAATTACCACACTTTATTGCACAGGTATTTCTTTTTTTTAACTCTTAAATTAAGGCCCAATGACTTTGAGAACATTATTTGATATTGTAGTCCAGGAAAATAGCTTAATACCGAACATATAACTGATACCCAATAAACTCCTGCTGTAATCATGAATAGAGAAATTTGTTAAAATATATTATATTTTTAAATGCAAAAATAATCTATTTATAATTCAAAAATGTAGGGCCGGCCACGTGGCACATTGGTTAAGAGCTGGCTTGGGACTCCAGCGGCCCCGGTTCGGATCCCACAGATGAGGGCCAGTGACACTGTCCTCTACAGCTAACAACAGCTCCACCTAGAACTGGGCTGTGCGAGTCCCGGCAACGGTGTAGGCTGCAGCCCCTGCTGCAGTGGGCTGCCACAGGCTGCAGTGAGTGTCCGGCAGCCAGCGCGAGCTGCCAATAGCCATGGTGAGCGACATCCAGAGGCTGGCGACCCATCTGCCTCATCCGGTAAGAGCGCAATGAGGATACCAGCATGGGCCAGTGAAGCAAAGTCTTCCACAGCTAGACTGAAGAACAAAAGGACAGCAACTTGTTTGTTCCCCTTTCTCGATTGCCCAACGCTGTTCCCCTACCCCAATTCCCAAATAAAATCTTTAAAAAAAAAATGTAGATAAATGTTTTCAATCCATAGAATACACAGAACTACAGTCTTCCCTTGCTGACTGTGAGACATTGGTTCTAAGACCCCTCATACCAAAATTCGTCAATACTCAAATCCCTAATATAAAATGGCATAATAGTTGCATATAAACAACACATTTTTTTCCTGTATATTTGAAATTATCGCTACATTACTTATAAAATAATACAATGTAAATAGATTTTATATTCTATTATTTAGGGAAAAGAAAAGAAAACTGTACATGTTCAGTACAGACACAACCATTGTAGGCCTAACTACATAGTACATGTCAGCAACAACATAATTTGCTTTTGGAATATTTTCAATCAATGGTTGGTTGAAAACGATGCAGAACCCATGGATATGGAGTGCTGACTGTATGAACCATAAAGAGCTGACAAATCAAAAGGAACTGTTGTGTACCTAATGTGACCACAATGTGATGAATGATGAAGAAAGGATATTTCCTTTGAAATGCTATATTTAATTGTACAATGAAAATGCATAGGGTTATAAAATTTAATATAAGCTTTTTTATTTTAATAACATATACAAACTTTTTAAACAGGGATTTGGTAGAGTTGCTTTTATATGGTTCTTTTAAATTTGCGTCTTATGTTAGGTTTGTTAATTGATTCAATAAGTTTTGCAAATCAAAAAATGGCCAATGAAAAGTTGAGTTGTCAATTGCCTCTTAATTACAGTAATTTGGAGAAGTCTGAAAGATGACCCTGAGGGTACTTGGAAACACAGATTTTTCTTTACTGCATTGCTACGGTTTTGTTAATGTGGCTTGTGGTTATTTAGTTAATTAAGAAGAATTGTTTGTATAAACAACAGACTTTCTGAATAAAGTATTTCCCATAACTCTAAAGGCAAGAATTTATTGCCTTTGTTCTTAAAAATCACAACTGTATATGATAATTAAGTTCTTGTTAATAGCGTCCCAAAATTCCAGTAGTGGGGATGGAAGAATCTTATGTTCAGTCAAGCCCAGACATAAAATAGGCAACTCTGATGTCTTGTTTTCAAATGGTTTCTAGAGGATATATTTGTGTGTGTGCGTGTGTGTGTGTGTGTGTGTGTGTATCTCCATTCATATGTAAAGGATCATAGGGATACATATTTAATGACAATGTATTCAGTATTGTCTTGCCTTTGTTTTGTTATAACCTGCCTCTGTAAGGCTATTCAAAATAATGTTTGTTCTCTTGTTTTCCACTTAGGTTTATTCAATATGTATAATAAATATATTTACATGTAAATGCTATAATTTACTATACATAACTTCTGTTGTTCCCATATGACCTGCTTTGAAACACCAGAACTTAAACTACATTCATTTAAAAACATCTCCCCCAATAGGACATATTAAAATGTATGTGTACATTTCTCAGAGCAGCACTTGTATACATGCCTTCAAATTTAAATATGTCAAAGTTATAATTATAGTAAAATGAAGGCAAATGCAAGAATAGCTCTGAGAGGTTTATCTGTTTAAACTGCAAATTTCGCTCTTTTACACAGGCAGGTTTAATTTCAATGATTTTCACAGTGTAGGAACTAATTAATTAGTTAATAATGCATGAAGCCAGTAGAGTATTATCAGTGCTATATCCCAGATAGAAATCTAGAACAAATGAGGAAGCTTACATTTAACTTGACCCTTTTAAATGTGAAAACGTCAAGCTTTTCTTGTCTTGTTACATTTTCATCATTTATCCTTCGTGTCTTTGGTTGTCCCCTATTCCACCTCTACACAACTACCAAATTTTTAGACTGTTGGGATGGAAAAGGGACGTGACAGCAATTTGACAATCACAAATCATTTCATGGGCTTGATAAAGCTGATTTTAAAATCTAAAGTCATTCTTCACTGTAATAGCACATTATCTTGTACAGGCTGCTAATATCCATTTGACAATTGTCTTCTTTTTTAAAAAAACAAATGGAAGCCTGGTAGTTTGAGGGGGTTAATGCCCCAAACCCCACGTCTCCTTCTCTCCCTACACAAGCATACTAAAGAAACCCAACAACCTGAGCACTTTGTCCTTCCAGCTTACACTTCATATTCCCAAAGAATAATTTTAACAAGATCCTAAGCCATCAAGATTGAAGATTAGATGTTGAAATATGGGAAGAAAATGCTAAAGTAATCTCAGCTGGACCTTGAAGAGATCCTTTTATTTGCAATGTAAAGAATGTATCAGCATAAGCCTTCCCTCTACCTTTCTCTTCTTTCTGTCCTTCTGTTTCTTTGTTCATTTAATACTTCTTAACATCATGGGATTTTCAAAGTACTATTAGCTCCAGAGACAGATTGATTGATTTTCCCCCTAATTTACTATAATTCTTGATTTCCTTTGCAAATTTTAACTTACTCTACAGAAATGATTCAATTTGCAAGTGGAACCTTGGTTTTCAGATGTCTTTCCCATGTTTAAGTGCAGCATTTGATTTCTAATGTTACTGCCCAGTACTTTACTGATAGGCAGCTCATTGCACAAGCAACAAAACCACAACCCATTGGGATATAAATTGTAAACTAATACAGTGAAAGCAACAACGGAAGTATTTTCTGTACATTCAGCACTTGGCATTTGTAGCATTTTTCAAGCAAAATTTATGAAAGAAATGGGACACCGTTTGGCAGTAGTTCTTGAAGGAAGACTGTGTTTAACTATTGTGTGCTATTGTTTTTGTTGTTATTTCCCTTCAGAAGCTGGTGAATAATAATTCAGCAAAGTCAGCAATTTATATTTGCAAACATAAACTAAAGCAAGATTTTTCTCTTCACCCAACATTACAATCAAATTTTAGTAAGTGTGACTTTCATGGATCAGTTTTTGCCATATAAATACTCATATATTCTGTATAAACCTCATAGAAATATAACCTTAAACCTACTTTAATAGATTTGTGATATTCAGGAAACTAGAATCTCTTAATCTGTTCCATTCACCACGTGGACAACTAAATAGTTGTCAGAATCAAATGAAATGAAAAGATGGAGAATGATTTTATTTCAGTTTTTGGGTCAGGGTCTAGTCATCCATATGTGCCACCCATGTAGAAATGTATTTGAACATATCATCACTTTATTTTCTGATATCATCCGCAGTAGAGTGAGTCAAAATAATAATTTCCTCAGTGGTCTGTTTTTCTGGAGGTGAATAAATGCAGTATAAATACAAGCTGCCAGTAGTATTCATTGGGTTATTCAGTCTGTCTTCTCTTAAAAAAATACTCAGCTACAAAATTTGAATATAAATCACAGTCCTTCAACTCACACAGATGTATTTTATAAAATAAAAAAAAGTAAACAAAAGTACATTGTCTTGAACTTGACACAAAAATTATATAAGGAATGAAAAAAGTGAAATAGTATATCCATTTGAAAAACATATTTAAATGTCCCTTCCTCTCATACACATACAAAATACAAAATGTATCATATAAGAATACTTATGATCAAATCTAGATTTAATTGATCAGGCCATCTAAAATATCAGCTGACAAGACTTGAGCAATCTTTGCCAACTTGGCAGGTAGTCATCCCTTTTCTTTCTTTTCTTCCTTTTTTTTTTTTTTCTTTTGTGTTGGGGGTTTTTTAATTACCATACTGATTTCCCTTGGAAATTCACCATTTCTTCATCCTATGTAGTTGAAGGGAGCTTGAAGCTACCAAACAGCTTCACAGGTAGGCATATGTCCAAAGCCAGGTCAATGAAACTCATTCCAGGACTTGTAGTGAAATAGTTGGGAAAGAAAAATACTCTTCTCTTCTGGGGCTCAGCTGTGAGAATGTGCCCCTAAAGCTCTTAGGGTTTCTAGAATGGCAGAGCCTGCCTAAAAAGCAAGCCAAGAAAGAGGAAATAAATAGCCAACATAGAGAGAGAGAGATTATTTCCTTATAATATTATTTTAGGACCCTGATCTTGTGATGCCTAGACTTCACCAGCTTCTTGTGTAAAATTTTCTGTTTTTACTTAAGGCAAGCTGAGTAGATTTTTGTTGTTGTTACTTGTAACTAAAAAAGCTCTAGCTAATACATCAGTATCATTCTCATGAAATTGACCAGAAACTTCCCTAAAAGTACTGCTTTCTGCCAAATTGAATAAGTCTCTCAGAAGTAGTTTTAGAAACTGGGAGAACAACAATGCCTATTTTTAATGAAGATTTAATAAGAAGTGCTGATTTACAATGTAAGTTCAACTGTATATGAGTCATATCTTGTTTATCTTTATATTCCTATTGCCTTATATTCGATCTAGTTGTAATTAATAATCATTATTGAATAAAGTGTCCACAAATTTCCATATATTAGTTGGTAACAGTCATGCAAAAAGATTACTTTCCTTTGAGGAGAACGGAAATCATGTAATCAAGTTTTTGGAATAATCTACATTTTGCTCTTGTCCATAAGATATTAAAAAGATATTCCCAGGAGTTAGAAAAGGGTTACAAAGGGGTGACGAGTTAACTCAGTTGGTTAGAGTATGGTGCTGATAGCACCAAGATTGCAGGTTTGATCCCTGCGAGGGCCACTATGAGCTGCATCCTCTATGCCATAAAGTAGTCAACTATGCCATTGTAGCATGGAAGCAATGTGTAACCAATGAGCATAGCTGTTCCATAAAAAAAAAAAAAAAAAAAAAAAAAAAAATTAAAGGGTGGCAAGTTGAAATACATTTGGAAAATTGCCGACTATTATTTTAATTTTGAAAAATCTCCAAATACATTAGTGCATTAAAGATGCCTACAGTTCTGCTAATTGAGGAGTCAAGTCCAGTCTGCCAAAGTTGCAAATGGAAACTTATAAAAGTTGAAACACCTATTAATATCTCACATGAGCTTTCCACATTATCACCATTAGAAAAGCTGCAGTATTGCATGATAAGGACAGTACATTGGGACTGAACAAAAGGACTGGGGTGAGGTCATAAGGAAAGAATATTTAGCAAAGCTCTTGAGGTATTTTTGAGTGTCAGGAAGAAGAGGTATTTAGATGTATTGGAGGCCAAGGGCAAAATATGTGCAAAGCATATACTTCTACCAGCAGTATATTACAGAGAAGGGCAAAGATTCTTGACACTATTTCTCAATATGGAGTAGAGTATTCTTGTCAGTGCTAATTGTTAGCAGTTTCTCTTCTGTTATGTTTTATTTTATTCAATTCTTATGGCTGTGAAAACTCTGATCCTTCCTTCCTTCCTTCCTTCCTTCCTTCCTTCCTTCCTTCCTTCCTTTCTTCCTTCCTTCCTTAGTTAAGTGCTACCACCACCACAACCACCAATAGTAATAATAACAGCAAAAATTAAGATACTACATGCCAGGTAGATTGCTAAGGGTTTTTTATGATAAAATCCTTTAGCTCTTATAACAACCTTGCAAGTTAGGAACTATTATTATCCCCATTTGATACTGGAATATTAATGAAATACTCAGTACTCATTTAATGAGACAGGGAGATGTTAATTAGACAGCCAAGATCACAAGATGGCAGAATGAGATCCAACCCAGGATATCTGGCTCTAGCACCTGCATCCTTTAATGTCATTCTTTACCACCTACAGCACTAGACTGGGTATATGTATACGTTGGTGAAGAAACAGACAAGTCCACTATCCCGGTTAATTTATAATCTGTGAAGAATATTGACCAAAAGAAAAACAAACAAAAATAAATTAATCTCAGAATAGGACTCCACCCCCCATTCCCTCTGAAATTTTTTAAGTCAGTGAGGCAAGTTGAGCACAGGAAGAGAAGTGATAGGTGGTGATAACTAGGCAATACAAGGTCAATTGTAAATTACTTTTTGTGAACAACTTTCATTTCTAATATCAGGATTTATTTTTATGACTTTCTCAATGCTGTATCTTGGTAGTTTATGAAAACTGATTCACTATAGTTAATGTAATGACATTTCCTTAAATATGCTGTAGTGAATGTCATGAAGTTTCCTTAAATATCCTAAATGATTGCAACAATATGACATAAAAGGACCCATGAAAGAGGGGAAGCTGGTAGTAGAAGATGAAGTGCCTGGGCAGAACCTGGGGATGCAAAAGTGGGGTAAAGGTGTGGGGAAAAAAACCATGAGGTAACCTCACCAAGTGCTTACATTTTGCTTAGTAAGTCCCTCCCGAATGCTTCACCTGTTTTGGGGGGGTTTTTGTGTGTGTTTTTTTGTTTTTTTTGTTTTTTGTTTTCCCCAGGACAGGTAAAGGGAATTGAGGAAATGACTGGAGTTAAATAACCACTAAACAGATCTCCAAACACTTACCACCCTTTCAACCTAGTGTACATTAGTTTTACCTTCTCCTCTCTCTCTCTCTCTCTCTCTCTCTCTCTCTCTCTCTCTCTCTCTCTCTCTCTCTCTCTCTCTCCAAGTTCTGAATAAACTTTCTCTTCCCATTCTCAACAAAACTCCCATTCTTTTACAATAAGTAACTTAAAGTATCCTAAAACGTAAATCTTTTTCTAGCTGCCAGCTTTAATGCTTCCAGATATAGCAAAGTCTCCAGTGGCTCGGTCATCTTTGCTGTTTCCCTTAATAGAGGGAATCATTGACTCCCGTCTAGCCTCCTATTTAGTCCAAGAGTCTACTCCATCTCCATCTATATTTTTTTTTCCCCTGGGACCAAAATCACAATAATGATTACTTAATCTTTTTTCCTTCCAAGCATTTCTGAGTGTAACATAAAGCATTGTGAGTTAGAGTAATTTAGCTAGTTGCAACATTAAGACAATGAATGTTTGGGATATATACAACCTTGAGAATTACTCTTTGAAGTCTCCAAATTTGAGTCATATCCATTCTAATTTAGTTTAATATTGAAGAATCAGTATTTAAAACTGTTCCTGTATGTTCCATCTTTACAGTCAGATATAAAGCATAATGAGTAAAATAAAAATCAGATAATAAGGCTACAACACTGTTTAAGCAAATACACAGGATCATGTGTCTTAACCAAGAAAGACACATTCCTTGAGCAGAGCCACTCATTCAAGAGGACAACACCTTTAAATACTTAAGAAGCGTTAAGGCATGTGCCAGGTCTGAGAATGTATTAAAAATATTTTTTCCCATTTAATTGAGGCTATGCAATCAACATTAAATTTGCAATCATATTCTCTCCCCGGAGAGCACATCCTTAATACATACCTTTATAGAAGAAGTCCAAACAAGAATGATTATGGCACTTATTTTTGAAGGAAAAAAAAAAAAAGCTTACTTTAAGAGAATAATACTTTAAAGAAGTCCAAAGGAAAATGACACTTATTAAAACAAACAAACAAACAAAAAAAAAAAACTTAAAGCTTACGTCAAGAGATTAATAAGTTAAACATGAAATTTTCCCAGTAAAAGATCAATCTTTCCTCTGGAAGGGCACTAGAAAATACCTGACGTAAATCATAGGTTCAATATGAATTAGAAGGAATCGAGAGTAGAGTATCCAAGTAAGAAAAGCTTAGATTGACTTTTTAAATAATGCAATGAAAAACCTAAGATTAAAATTGGATTGGTAGTATCAGAGTTTTTAAATCTGATGATTGCTTTAGTCTTCACTGAACAGTTTACTTTCTTCAAATGCCATTCATTCTCCAGATTTTACAATATGAAAGTAAGCATGTTCAGAAGAAATGTTTAAGCATCATAAGGAATTCACCTTAAAAAAAGGAGTTAGAACCAGTTCAACATTTAATCTCTTGGAAAATACACAAAATCCAATGATAAACATTGGTTAATCTCCACAATGATGTCAATGGATGACATAAACCAACTGAATTTGGCATGTTAAAAAGTGGAGGTTGGGCCGACCGAGTGGCACGCTGGTTAAGAGCTGGCTTGGGAAGCCAGCGGCCCCGGTTCGGATCCCACATATGAGGGACAGTGACACTGCCCTCTACAGCAAAGATGGTGAACAACAGCTCGACCTGGAGTTTGGCTGCTGTGAGTCCCAGCGACAGTGTAGGCTGCAGCCCCTGCTGCAGTGGGCTGCCATAGGCTACAGTGAGTGGCCGGCAGCCAGTGTGAGCTGCTAGCAGCTGAAGTCAGCTGCCAGTAGCCTCCGTGAAGGGCCGTCCAGAGGCTGACAACCGATCTGCCTCACCGGGGAAGAGCGCAATGATAATACCAACATGGGCCAGTGAAGCAACATCCTCCACAATTAGACTGAAGAACAAAAAGACAGCAACTTGTCTGTTCCCCTCCCCCAATTCCCCAATAAAAATATTAAAAAAAAACAAAAAACAGTGGAGGCATTTTTTTTATCATATTATATAATTCAAAGTGACCTTATAGTATTAATGCCCATTAATCACAGGACCAAAAAATAATGACAAAAAGTGTAGGTGTTTAGCTACTCTTCAATATATGACATTTTACAAAAAAAAAAAAAAAAAAAAAGAGGATGAATAGCCATTGAGTAATTTAGCCCATTGAGTAATTTAGGTCATGATCAATGAAGTATGTAAATAGTTTATATTTTCCATGGAAGCACTTTGAAATTTATCCAGTTTACAGAATACAGAGCATCACACATAAATGTTTGGAATCTCACTAAAACATAATATGAGTCTACTGATATATCAGCCAGATTCTGAATTCTAGAAAATCTCTCCAATTTTGAACAATAAAAAATAGGCATCAATGTTATAAGGAAAGTTTTAGTTATATATCAGCTCACCTGCTTCTCTTGTTCCATGAATTTATACTGTTTAAAGAACCTTTCTATTAAGAGGAAATAATTAAATAGATTCTCTCAAGGGATTTAAAATTTTTCCTCAAGAGCATACTATGGTGTAAATTTCATGTATTGCTCCTAAATACAAACATTGAAAAAAATGCATTTTGGAACATGAAAGGAACTTAGAAATAACCCATTCAAGGCTCTCATTTTGAAGATGAATAAATTCAGCATCAGACAACTCTCCAGCAGAAATCCTTATGATCTTACTTCCCATGTGTCGTTAATAAGGAAGTTTGCAACTCATGGGATCTTGTCACTTGGTATCATAAAATCCAACCCATTTTTATCGTCTTGGATATTCTCTAGGCATCCTAGTTCCTCATAGAGTATTTTTTCTCCTCTACATTTTATGATATACCAAAGTCTTGTGCTGTATTCCACTCTCTTGATTTTTTTAAAAATTAAATTAAAAATAAAATTGTCAGGCAGCAGACACTGAATACTCCAAACAGCCTCAGTAATATGTTTGGGAGACATTTGGTTTCTTACCAAAGACAAAGTCCAAGACTCTAATTGTAGTTATTTTCTATGAGAAATGGATGGTAAAAGACAAGATGATACCTAACCCTCATAACACAGAGTCGTGAAATTTATTGATCCACCTCAAAACAGCTGCAGTTTCCATATATCAGGGCTTTCAAGCAGTAGTGTACTCTCTGTATATCATGCACATTAGGGCTTTATTAAAAATTCAATGAAATATTTATATCTCAGTTATAAATCCCTGATGGGAAGATGAATGCAATCGAGATACAGTGATTTTCCAGTGTGAGTTTTATATATAGAACATTTTATAATGGCAATGGATGTCTTTTAGTTTTTAAAAGATAACAGTTAAGTGTCCTATTTCTTACATGAGAATAACTTATTTGACCACTGTTTCAACTCTTCTCCTTCCTCTTCGCATCCCAGACCTATTCCTATCTGAAGAGTAAAATTGATTTACAAGAAAATTCCCAAAGGGACTATTTCAAATTTCCCAGGGCAATTTTGAAAAAAAAAATCAAATTTCCCTAGGTAATTCAGAACTAATATCATAATAAATGCCTAATAAATTCCATGCATATTTTAAAGTTATACTTTCTATTAAAATTCCCAAGACAACATTTCTTACAGTAACCCAGTTGTGTAAGTACAAAGGCAACTGTCAGTCATTCACAATGATGTCGATATTTGAAGATAAAAATAACTCTCCTGAGTTCCACCCTCAGTGCTGCATCTTGCTCATCTCAGGGCCAGCACTGACAGAAAGCAGAAAGTGAATGGAAATAAGGACACTGAGACCCACTATCCTCCTGAAGAGTCACAATTGCATGACTCAGTCATAGGTTTCAGATGATTTAAATCGCTATATCTTTCTAGAGAATCTCTTCAGAATTTAAGTGTTTTGTGCCCTCCTTGAATACAAATAAAATCTGAAATTAAACTCATTTCCAAACCATTTTTTTTTAAAATTTACAGTATACATCAATATTTGACTGGAGAACATTTTGCTAGATATCCTCTAACTACTTTAACAATATTCAGTGGTATAGGGCCAGCTGAGTGGCGTGGTGGTTAAGCGCTGGCTTGGGATGCCAGTGGCCCCGGTTTGGGTCCCACATTATGAGGGCCAGTGACACTGCCCTCAAAAAAAAAAAAAATATTCAGTAGTATAAATACTGGGATAAAACATAACAATATACTAAAGAAGAAAAGTAAATTCAATATGCTTTTCCAAATTATTTGATCTTGAGTTTCTTCATAAAACATAAGTTTACATCAAAACCAAAACTTGGTTTAAGTAAGGCAAGAGTATTGGAACAACCAAACTTGATTTCTCACTTATCCTGTTCCTTTCTCTATCTCCACAGATAATCTTTTTTCCTTCTAGATTTAAAATGTTAATGGTCATCGAACAAAAACGATACCTTGAATTACATCTTTTGCCAAATAATTTACAGTGCCACACTTAGAAATGTTAAGTCAACAAATCATTCACAGATAAACAGAGGATTTAAAATATAATTATTAGATATCCCTACCTTGTATTAGTAGAAAAGGTAACACCTTCCAAAATACAGAATAATGTTAAGATTTAATAGCCCCAATGCTCTCTTGTATAAGGTAGTTCAATTTTTCAGAAGCATTCCAGTAAGCATATTTCTATTTGCAAAACACTCAACATTATCTCCATATTATTAATCTGCCTTTACACTTTTATAAGGTAGAAACTGAATAACTCTTACAGAAGGACTAAGTAGACAAATTAGGCCACCAATATGGCAATAACTTATGTACAAACCTTCTTCAAAGAACATAGGGTTTTACTTGATGACATTCCAAGACAGTCATAAAGAATACCTCCTACTCATTGTTTTCTTTATTTAATTCTATTCTTGAATTTTCTTAATTTGTGTTGAGTTTAAGATAGGTAGAGAATAATGAGAAGGGCGATAATGTCATATAACTGCCACCAGTATATATAGACATAGTAAGAATTGATAGGGGAATGGGGGTGGGCTATTCAACATCCTGGGAAAGAAAATTTAAACCAGATAATTTTTTATATCACAATTTTAAAAAAATCAACTTCAAGGGGAAATAAGGGAGGACAGAGGGAAACTATAAAATAACTATTTTATTAAGACAGTAAAACTCATCCTCTTTCAATAGTTTTAACATCTTTTATTCTTCAAACTTCCACAGAATTTAAGTCTGTTCAAAGCAAGTCCAAATATTGTGCATCAGCCTGTCTCTAGGTTGTTCTACCATTACAATAATGTCATGGCAGAACAGTAAAGATCTGACATTGGCTGTTTTTCCTCAAGAGCCATGCTTACCCTCTGTAAATGTTGTTGATGTAACTGTCCTTCCTTGTATTTCTCCCAATTCCCCTTCAACCTGCATTATAAATTAAACTGATTTCATCTCAAGTCTCGCCTTTCTAAGCAGACTCCTCACAGATTAATTCTAGACACAACAGACTACTAGCTGAGACCTTCAAATAAAACTTAAAAGTGGTGAGGGAAATGTATAGGAATTCCAGATTTTATATTTCTCTTTGTTTTTCTTTTTTGTCTGAAAGAAGGGGTGAATTCTCAAACTTCCTTAATTCAGTTCTGGCATTGAGCATATATTAGAATTTCTCTGAAGATATGAAATCACAACTCTTAGTAAAACTCAGATCAGCCAGCATTTCTTAAATCTGATGATCTTTGATGCATTTATTATTTTATGGCTGCATTGCTAAATATCTCTGTTACTCTACTAATTATCTCAAGTTTAGAAGAACCTTTTAATCTAAAGAAAAGTGTGATTGCTGCCTCAGGACTGATTTTCTGTGGTCAGTATGAGGAAAGTATATTTGCTGCAAGTGTGCTTGATTGTCATTTGTTTAGCTGAAAGGATAATGAAGCTTTAGAATATAAAAGCAATTCCTGCATTCATTTCTAGCATCCACTGCTGCCAGAAAATTGGTGGGAAACTTGGCTGTTAAGACAGCCGATATTTTCCTGGACAATTTCCAAAATTTACATGAGTTGTTATTAAAAGTAAAGTCTTTCTGGTTTACACAGACATATAAGTTCTGAATATACATTTAGGGCAGAATTCCCAAGAATTCTATGACCTTTCTGAACACTTGACTACTTTTTCAAATTAGCCATCTTAGGTATAAGCTAAATAAAATAACTGTTTTGTCTGAAAGTTTTCTTTAATATACTTCATAAAAATGTATACATGTTTAAATTTAAATGAGAAAGAAAGATAAATTCATGACAGTAGTATTAGCTACATAAAGGACAATAGCTTTTCATAAATGAAAACATTTTCCTGCGTTCTGTGTATTTTTTTTATGCCTTCAGTAAATGTGTTCAAACAGTTTTAACATACTAACTTTAAAGCACAGTGCCAGACTTTGCAAAGAGCAGAAAGACATATAAAGTACAATGCCTAGTCTCAAGTTTCTCACATTCTGTTAAAAGGTAACATGGATCATACAAAAATGGTGTCAGATGTAATAAATACTATCTACACAGTAAAAAACAAACAAACAGCTGTTTCAGAGGAGGAACGATGATATTCAGTTAGGAGAACTGGGGTCATCAAGGCCTGTTTTGTGACTGAGCCTTAGCCTTAAAGATATAAAGACTTTCAATGACAGAAATCTCAGTGGGTAGCATCCCAGGTGAAGAAAGGAGCAGGAACAAAGGTAAAAAATAAGGGATGCACATAAAATAGTGACTAGTCAAGTTCAAACTCCAAAGCCTGACACATGACATTGTTCAGGTTAGCTATTGTTGCATACTATGTAACAAGTCACCCAAAAACTCAGTAGCTTAAAACACAAATCACTTCATTGTCTATTAAGGTTTCTATGGGTCAGGAATGAGGGAAGAACTTAGTTTGACAGTGCAGTCTGAGCGTCTCCCATGAGGTTGCAGTCAGACAGTAGCTGGAGCTCGAAAAGTAGGGGCTGTAGCAGCTGAGGGCTGGCTGATCATCAGCCTCTCTGTATATGATGTCAGGTACTTTCCCTGTAGTTACTCTGTATGGGCTATTTTGGGCTTCCTCCCAATATGGTGGCCACTGGGTGGTCAGATGGCTTACAGCTAAAAGAAGGCCTGATTTTCAGGAGCTCATATTTTTACACTAAGATTTAATACATTGATATGGTTTGAAACAAACAACAAAAGATATGTACAGAAAGCAAGAGTAGATTTATTTTCTGATAGGTTTAAAATACTATGGCTTTCTGGAAATTAGATTATGATGCACTAAATTCTTAAGCTATGTGGATGTAGTTTATCTTTTTCCCCATAAATATATGTATATAGTAATTTATATTATGCTTAAGTAGTTCATTTATTGCTTTTTAGGCTATAAGTGTAGGTACACTGAATTTAAAAGTTGTACCATAATTGAATTCCAATATTAATAGCTATACCCTATGTAAAAATAAGATGCAAATATTAGGTTCTAAGAAAGTAAGGGGAAATTATTGTGGTAGCTATAGGATAGTTTGTGTAATATACTGGGCACTGATTAATAACAACAACTGCAAACCACCACTTTGTAGGAATTTTAGATCCACAGATTCCAGAGCTCAAAAAATTCAAGGTTTTATTCATATGTAAAATACATACATAGTGAGAAAAGAAGGAAATATATGCTTTCTAGGGGATTTGCTGAATGGGAAAGAGAAAATATCTTCAAATAAGATTTCATGATATTATTTGTTCTGTGTGTTTCTGAGCTATGTTGATCAAAATATTCTCATAATCCCTTATATAGAAAAATACAATTAAGAGGAGATGGTACTTTAAAAACTTCCTGATCCTCACTCACATTAGTTTTCAAAGCATTTCTTTGCATTTTTTATTTCCATACGTGTATGCAAAATTGCCTGACAAATCAAAGGTATTTATATGAAGTCCAGTGACACTGCCCTCTATAGGTAAGGCAGTGAACAACAGCTCCACCTAGTTGCCTCTATAGCTAACATAGCCGGCGGCGGTGTGGGCTTTAGCCCCTGCTGTAGTGGGCTGCCATAAGCTACAGTGAATGGCCAGCGTGAGCGGCTGGCAGCCAGCGTGAGCTGCCAAGAGCCATTGTGAGGGGCCATCCAGAGGCCCGCGGCCAATCTGCCTCACCTGAGAAGAGCGCAATGATGATACTAACATGGGCCAGTGAAGCAATGTCCTCCACAACTAGACTGCAGAACAAAAGAGGACCGAAACTTGTCTGTTCCTGTTCCCCAATTTCCCAATGCTGTTCCCCTCTCCCAATTTCCCAATAAAATCTTTAAAAAAAAAAAAAAAAAAGAGAGGGTGAGGGAAGAAAAGTCAGGGATGTTGATGAACCAGGCTCCTAGCTTTTCACAGCATCACCACCAACAATACTGAAATATGTCAAAATCTGTGTGAAAAATGAAAACCAGTGACAATGAAAGCATTCAGCTTGAAAGATATATTACCTCTTTCCCGTGTTAAACTTCAGAAACAATATGAAACATGATTACTAGTCCCAGAGGAAGGAAGGACTCTTTACAAGTGATATTACCATTTCAAAATATCTTTGTATAAAAGCAGAGCTAAATAAAGACTCTGAAACATCAGAACTTCTGAGCCAGAAGCTAGAATTTCTGTAAAAAGGTACATTCCTTCATAGAAGGATGGTAGATGGGGGTGGAACGGAGTCACTGCTGGTTCCTGCTTAGTTGGAAAACAGTCAATGGCATTTAAAAAAAAAAAAAGTGAATATAAAGGCTGTATTTGTATTATTACTATAAGTAGTGTGAGCTTTATCAAGCATAAAATATAAATCAACTGTGTTTATGTCACTGTCAGAGGAGCCAGTCCCCCAACAGGAAGTGCTCATTCAGAGCTAATGTCTAGGTCAGCTGAAAATTAACACACAATCCACTTGGTGAGAAGATTCCATTTCTGATCTGTGTTGGCCATTGTCTAAGGCTTCTAGAAGGCTAAATGTGAAAGGGAAATATTACATTTCAAGTGCCACTTTCTTTTACTTTTTTTCCTTCAGGCACTATGTAGTATGAACTCACTCCTCTAAAAGTGAGAGATTTTCAAGGAACTAAGAAAAAAGTTCAACTGTTTTATGAACAGTTTTAGTGTGCTTGGGCTGCCATAACAACATACTATAGAGTGGATGGCGTCATTTCATCTTATATTCTCAGAGTTCTATAGGCTACAAGACCCATGTCAAGGTCCAGCAGGTTTCGTTTCTGATGAGAGCGCCCCTCCTGGATTATAGATGGCTGCTTTCTTGCTGTGTCCTTACATGACAGAGGGGGAGAAAGGGAAATAAGAGTGTACTCTCTAGTGTTTCTTCTTAAAGAACCCTAGTCCTATCAGTCTGGACCCCATCTTTATGACATCATTTAACCTTCATTGCTTCCTAAAGACCCGGGGTCCAAATAAGTCACATTAGGGGTTAAAGCTTAAACACATGGCTTTTGAGGAAACAGAATTCAGTCCATAACATAAGCAAAGCAAAAAGGTTGCATAACCTAACCTATTGTAATAAAGCTAAAATTCAGTGAGGGAGATCATCAGTTCAAGTTCATTTACACTAACTTGAATTTTTCCAAACAATTTTATTCTATTGGTTTTAGATGAGTGATTCCTCCCGCTACTCTCACCTTCACTAGACATGAAAATGTTTCCAGTTCGAATAGTCACTATGTGAAGATCATGAACATGCATGCAAACATGTTTTAAGTTATTTTTCATTGTTATCATCCTTTTGGAGCAACTTAAGAAATAAAATCTATTTTTATTTTTATGTGTTGTCACATCCTAAACAAGTTTATTTAGAATATTTGCTAAAGAAGAAAAATTGTGTTAGTTTCTAAAGCTAAGATACTGGACTAATCTTTGCTGAAGAACCTCTAATACTCACCTTCAGCCAAGATGTCCAAATGACGACACTCACAAAATATTTTATTGTGTCTTTGATTTATCCTAATAGGACTAAAAGAGATTATGTCTGTAAGAACTGAGTAAATAAACATTGTTTTCTAGTGTAACACAACAGAGTGTATGAAGAGGATTATATAAATTTTACCCCCAAATTAAAAGCTCATAGCTTAGTGAGGGAACCACTGTTTAAAAATTATCATATAAAAAAATAGGTAATGTAATGGTGAGATATAACTATTTTTAAATTTCAGATAGGCATCATTTTTCCTTTAAAAATGTCTCCTGTGTACCCAATCCTTCTTACAATTTCCTCATTTCAACTGAAAAGATAATATGTGTACAGCTAAAGTTATTGTTTGCTGAAAAAATATTTCTATTAATTTGTCCACTTGGCATAGATTAAAAGGAAGTGCCTATGATATAATATGAATCTTTTTTTCCCTGCCACTCCAACCATGAGCAGGTTTTGACATAGAGGCACTTCCAAACATTTAGACTGTTTCAGTGAACCTCTTTCTGACCTGCTGGTGCCAAGTGGATGTCAGGAGACTACTGGCTGTTGTCGATACATTCCTCCTCAAGAGAGATACTTTTTGACAGAAAACGTGGTAGCCCTACAACAGCAGGAATCATTTACAGGCTGATGTTTCCCTCACACAATTTTGTCTGTAGTCTACAAACTCAGCCATTAGATTTTATACCAAGCAGTGCTGACTTCTTTGTATTTAAAGCCCAGTTTTACAACTAATTTTTACAACCCTTTGAAAATATCTGCTAAAGCTGAACCTGTACTAACACTCTCACCCTGACAAAGACAAGTATTTGAATGTCCATAGTAGCATAATGCTCAATAGGCCCGAACTGGTAATTTTCACTTCCAGTGAAAATGAAGTTGCTCATTTTTGCCCATAGTTATATATTGGGTAATTATGTTGTTACATATGCGCAGAATAGAATACTATAGAATGAGAATGAATGAATTACAAATACATTTTACAAATATGAATGAATCTCACAGACAGAAAAACATGTCTGAACCAAGAGTTCAAACTGTACGATTCCATTTATGGTAAGTTCAAAAAATGGCAAGAAAACCTAAGTTTTAGAAGCCAGGAAAATGGTAACCCTTCAGTGGAGTTACAAACTGGAGGTAACATGAAAGGGTTCTGATCATGTTTTTTTTAATCTCGGTGCTAAACAGTTGCCTTCAGCATGTGAACATTCAATGAGCTGTCGATTTATGATTTGTGCACTTTTCTATACGCATGATATGATTCGATAAAAAGTAAAAACAAAACAATTTAAATGCACAATCCCCTCAAGGGTGAGTAGGGGTGGTTAAGGTAGCTTGAAACGATATAAGCTCAGTTTATGTGTGTGTGTGTGTGTGTGTGTGTGTGTGTGTGTGTGATGTGAAGTTTTTAAGCATATGCATGTTTTTTTAAAGCAGTAAAATAAGTAGTTTATTAGAAGAGAGAGTACATTTAAGCATATGCATATTTTTAAAAACTGAACATTTCAGAACCAATGATTGGGCTTCCTACATAGATATAGCATTATATCATTAAATCATGACTTCTCATTTGATAGTTTTATCTGTCAATCTTTTATCTTTCCAAGAGTACTGTCACAATGTGCTTTATGAAATGACAGATTTTCCCTTCTTGATTTCTGTCTTAAGTTTACTCACCCTCTGACTTCTGTTTCTTTCATTACAGCTTCAGATTTCAGAAACTGACTTTCTTGATTTTGGCTTCTTTAAAATCATTCTAAAATATATTCCTAGATAGAAAACAAAATATATAGTGTACGGCTCAAATTCAAAAATTCTAAGCAAACATCAAACTCAGTGATCACCATCATTTACCCACTTGCAGAATCGAGATAACAGGTGCGCTTCATCCATCTCACCTACCCACATTCTATCAAATTTGTATTTCTAAACGTCAGCACAGTACATAAACATTCTAAAAATGAAGATGATATAAACAATCTTCAAATTAAATTAGAGCATTATGAACATAAGGAGCCAGTGTGGTCTGTCAAATAATTCAGAGTGAAATTTTTAGTTAATATAACCTCCATATGAAACAACCTCAGAGGAGCCCATCTGGCTTCTCTGAGCCTCAATGATTAAGGACAAAGGTAGTGGATATGGATACAACTTCTAGAACATGCTATTTTTAAAAATCTACTTAATTCTTCTATTGTAGTGCAGAGAAAAGTTCATAGCAATGCTAAGTAGAGAGTGAAGGGGTCATTGTGAATAAGAGAAATATCCTGGAAACATTTTTAGATTACTTTTTCTGTCTCATACACAATAGAAATTGGACCAGAGCATGAATTTAGGTCATTCATTAAGTCCATATTATTATGCCTTTCTTCTTTATCTCTGTATTCTTGCAGCCCAGAATAGTGTATATAGCATAAAGTTGACAATACAAACATCCTTTGACTATACGTGTGAGTAACTTGAACAATGAATGGAGCCAAAGCGATTTGAGAATGGGTAATTCGCTCTGGGTCTAATGCACAGAATTGTGAACGGCCTATAAGAGAATGGCCTAGAGACATGTGGGTGTGCATTAACAGATACTTAATGAGCAGTTTAATTACCATGCTTTTGAGTCTGGCCTACATTACAATGCATTATTGTGAGGCTGTAAATTATTTATATAGCTTAAACATATGTATCTGCTTTCATCCTCTTTTTCCTCTTAAGTTCTCTGTATTAACTAGCATCTTGACAAAAAAAAAATGCAATTATGTGTTTTTCCTCAAGATAAGGAACAAAATATATCTCAAATGGAAAAATCAATTCGTTAAATCTATATTTTTCATGTTGTAAAGTATTTTCACTTTGAGAATTACCAGGATTAATTGCCCTCATTTGTTCTCCATGTGGCACTGTTCAGGCCTTCCAATAGATGTATTTTCCCTGCTCCCAATGAGCATACAATAATTTCTTAAAGCTCCTTTTGGAAACATTCCCAGATGTAAGTAAATATGTTGAAAATAATAGAACTGAGAAAATAATGTTTTTCAAAGGGAAATTTCATAAAGATAATTTTTAAATGAAAACTAATTTTTGTTGAATTAAAGAGGAATGTGTTACCAGGGGCCTGTAAAATACCAGCACAATGGTAAGCAGTGAATGACTACATGGCTCATCAAGACTGCAGCAGGGGGCCAGCCGAGTGGCACATTGGTTAAGCGCTGGTTTTGGGATGCCAGTGGCCCCGGTTCGGATCCCACATGAGGGCCAGTGACACTGCCCTCTACAGCTAACAACAGCTCCACCTGGAGCTGGGCTGTGCGAGCCCTGGTGATGGTTTGGGCTGCAGTCCCTGCTGCAGTGGGCTGCCATAGGCTACAGTGAGTGGCCCACAGCCAGCGTGAGCGGCTGGCAGCCAAGCGTGAGCTGCCAATAGCCGCGGTGAGCGACCATCCAGAGGCCAGCGACCGATCTGCCTCATCCAGGAAGAGCGCAATGACGATACCAACAGTGAAGTAACATCCTCCGCAACTAAACTGAAGAACAAAAAGACAGCAACTTGTCTGTTCTCCTTCCCCGATTCCCCAACACTGTTCCCCTCCTCCAATTCCCCAATAAAATCTTTAAAAAAAAGAAAAAAAAAAAGACTGCAGCAGGAACTTCAAACAGGACTTTGAAGATGGAAGTCAGTGTAATTCCACAAAGTTCTTAAAAATAAACACACTTTGGTCCTTTGTATGGGCCTGAGCATCAGTCCCCTTAGAAAAATCATAGGTGAACTGGGATCCATCAACTTATAGCCACAATTGAAAGAAAACCAATTTTGTTAATGGATCTAGGTTCCCAGAAAGATTGCATGAGATTATAATTAACTACTTAAGAAAGACAGACAGGATGTTAGTAAATGTGGTAGGTTCAATTCTAAAGTTGTGACAGAAGCAATATGCAGTCAAAATAGCAAATGACCCTATGAGGTTGTTTTTTTTTTTTTTTTTCATTTAAGGGTAATGGATTTCCTGAGTGCTGCAAGTCAAAGAAAAACATTAAGATAAAGTCTACATTTGTTACGGCACACTCCTTTTGTGTGAAGCATAGGAAAACGGTCAAAATGTGTCCAAGAAATGTCTTTTATACATACTTGATGGCTACTTCGCTTTCTAGTTTTTGAATGTACCACACTAAGAAGACCAAAGAGGACATTTCAGTTTGATCCACTTTGCTTCAGATTGTTCCACAGCCATGGATTAAACACCCTTAAATAGCCAATAATTTATGAGAAGAAGTGATGGATGAACCATAGTAGTAAAGTAACTGAGAGTATATGGCTACTGAGATGTTGCCAATCATAACAGGTACACGTGCATACAAATATATAAACCTACTCAGTCCCTTATCCAACATCCATCTGTTGAACACCCACTATGTAAGGGACTATGGAAAGTTTCTAAAGTTATAATAATTAAAAAAAATGATTAACTCTGCACTTAATGAGCTGAGGGCCATAAAGCAATGACTCACTATGTAGGAAATCATAAATACATTTGAATATCAAGCAAAAGCTATGAGCCTTTTTTAAGAGAATAAAACACACATTAACATAGATATCCATATAATTCCACATGTAATTTGGGGAGTTCACATATCTCTAAAGGCTCTCTATGTGCCCAGGGATTCATGGATCACAGATTACAACTGCTGCCTGGATGGTCCTCCCATACCTAATTAACTACTATGATTTCTCACTTCATAGCTGCCTGACATACTGAGGAAATTTTTTACTATCACATTATTAGTTATATTGCTGCATAAACCTTAACTGTTCCAAAACTTAACAGCTAAAACACAAAAATGTAATGTCGCCTCGTTTCTGAGGGTCAGGAAATTTGGAGTGGCTTTCGCGCGAGGTCTCTCATGAGGTTGCAGGCACAATGTTGGCTGCCGCTGCAGCGCTCTTGAGGTTGGACTGGATCAGGAGTGTCTGCTTCCAAGCTCACTCACATGGCTGATGGCAAGAGGTCTCCTTGCTGGCTGTTGCTGCTGTCCTCAGTTCCTCATCACGATGAGCCTCTTTATAAGAATGCTCAGACATAGTAGCTGGCTTCTCCCAAGAGAAGCAAAGCTAGAGTGAAAAGGAAGCCATAGTGCCATTTATGACTTAGCCTCAGAACTGAAATAATGTTTCAGTCTATTTGCCACACATACCAACCCTGATACAATATAGTAGGGGATTTCACAAGGGCATGAGTATCAAGTAGTGGAGATCATTGGGGGCCATCTTAGAAACTGGCAACCACAATATTCAAACTAGAATAATGAAAATTATATTGAAGTGGTCAAGGTACTTGGAGCATAGTCCAGTTTCTGAAATTAATTAAGAGTAAGATAGCAATCAAGTCAATTACCTTTCATATGTAAAACGAGAGGCTTTGTTTAATAAATTCCCAGATCTCTTCCAACTTTAATATTGTGTGAATAGATGAACTTCTCATTTTAATTTCAATGTCTAGTAGTTATATAGCCCTGAGAGAGGCAATCCTAAGATTCAGTCAAAGCTTGTGTCAATCAATAAATGTGCCCAATTTATCCACTCAGGAAGACATCATTCATTTTACCATATTATGAAAAGTAATAATTATTGATGATACTGGTAGCCACACATATATGGTCTGTACTCTGAATTTTAATATCTACCTGGTGATTATTAGCAAAATTACAAAGAAACAACTTTTCAACAATGTCTCTCAAAAATTTTAGCATTGTTGAACTGTTGTAGGATGTTGTTAGTAAAACCTAACATGTATTAAGGTATCCCCAGCTTATAAACATCTAACACAAGGTCTAAAAAGTTTTCTGAAATCCATTTTATGTTGGGTATGTTGTCATCATGAAGCAATAGTTCATGAACAACTGCCTCAAGGACTTTTGAGGAGGATTGCAAGTTATTGAAGTGAAAAAGCCTTTTAGGAGATCAAAATATATCCTAATATCAACCCTGAGGTCCCTTGTTGCATAGTCAAGCATGGCTGCATAAAATAGATTGAATAAAACTGGAACCATCAGATGGTCTTGCTTCCCAGTATTGGTGATGGATGGCTCTGGCTAGATGCCATCAACACTCATTTGACCAGTCATTTCATCACGAAAGTTTCAAGCTGTTGGTAAACTTCTCTAGCAAACCAACTTATATTGTAGTTGTCAGAGCAGGGATTGTCTGCTGTCAGCAGAAGTTGTGGTAGATTAATAATTACAATGTTGACAGCTGAAGGGATATAATATTCTTGTTCATCATAAGATGGTACCATTGGAACCAAGTGACATAGCCTTCAAAATTATAATGTGGGCGATTCTTGATTTTTCAAAACCAATTAAAATCAGTAAAATACAATTATCATTCAATGTGAGTCAACAAACATTTAATAAGGAAACTAATAAATGAGATCAGAAGGATCTTTGCCCTCAGGTAGCTTACCATATGGCCTATGAAGAGAAATAGAATATAAACGTTTACAATTACAAGGTTGATAAATAGGAACTACCATAATCAGTTTTCACAGTTCTTGTAATGAAAACCATTCCTAGTGCTTATAATTTAAAATTTGACAACTAGCTACAACCTCTTGTATTCATGCTCTCCCTCTCTTTCTCTCTCTCTCTCCTTCTCTATCTTCCTCCTCCCTCTCCTTCTCTCTTTCTATCTCCCCTTCCTCCTCCTCTCTTTCCTCCTCTTATTCCCACCCCACCTCTTTTTGCTCTTTCCTTCCTGGATCATATATCTTCGTTGTGTTTCTAGAACCTTTTTCTGCCCTTCTCTGCTTTTTCTTCATTTAGGAGACTGACCCTGAATGGACTACACCAATAGACTTTCCTGACCTCTAGTTTTCATTTGGGTAGAGAGCTACACCAAGAGTAGAAAGAAGGTAGAATTTTCCCCCCAGCACCTTACTTTGCTGGGTCATCTCCAGTCCACCAGGTCCCTTAACCAATGAGTCACAAAATTTCTTCCTTCATTCCCTTATGGGTAACCTGTCAACAGCTCTGGAGTATTGCACTAGCCCTGTGGTTTCTCTATACATATAGACTGTACTTTTGAACATAGTTATTTTATCAACCTCCTCTAGCATTGTCCTAACTTGAGTATTGTGTTGTATGCTGGGAAATGGAAAATTTTAGCTCCGCCTGTGAGAAATCCTTGCCCTTTAGTCTCTCTTCCCCTTCTATTAGCTTTACCTCTAGGTCATTTGTCTTTTCTCTTCTTCAGAGCAGGTCGTATCTAATTTCAGAGATGAAAGAAAACAAACAAGCCAAACAAAACATTATGCTCTGCAAGCAAGCTTTTGCCTGAGACTCATCATTTGGCTCACTGGCTAGTGGTTCCTTTAAATTTTGCTTCTGCCTTTTTTTTTTTTCTTTGCTTTGGTGAGAACTGGCAGAGGGAACTAGATTTAGAGTGCCATGCCAATGAGAGAGAAGATGAAAAGGTAAATACAGAATAAACAAGGTAAGTACTAGAGATATAATTCTGCCATAAGAAATTAATTCCTTGGGCCGGCCGAGTGGCGCATTGGTTAAGCGCTGGTTTTGGGATGCCAGCGGCCCCAGTTCGGATCCCACATGAGGGCCAGTGACACTGCCCTCTACAGCTAACAACAGCTCCACCTGGAGCTGGGCTGTGCGAGCCCCGGTGATGGTGTGGGCTGCAGCCCCTGCTGCAGTGGGCTGCCATAGGCTACAGTGAGTGGCCCGCAGCCAGCGTGAGCGGCTGGCAGCCAAGCATGAGCTGCCAATAGCCGCGGTGAGCGACATCCAGAGGCCAGCGACCGATCTGCCTCATCCGGGAAGAGTGCAATGACGATACCAACAGTGAAGCAACATCCTCCGCAACTAAACTGAAGAACAAAAAGACAGCAACTTGTCTGTTCCCCTTCCCCGATTCCCCAACGCTGTTCCCCTCCACCAATTCCCCAATAAAAATCTTTAAAAAAAAAAAAAAAAAAGAAATTAATTCCAAATGCATTGGTCAAATCTATATAGCTGAGGAAACTCAAACTTGGGGCAAGAGAGGAAGGAAAGTGGGGGAGCTGTGACGGGACAAGTAAATTGTATGAATGAAGCAGGAGAGGGTAGCCTTCCCACAGCTGAAATTGAAAAATTAGGGCTTACTTACTTTTAATAGGACAATTAATCATTGGACTCATTTTAGGAGAAAACTAATGAATAATTACAATAATCGTTTAAAATAATTCATAATTTTTTTATTTTAATTTCCTTTCAGTAGGACATTATTTTAATTTCCTTTCAGTAGGACATTGCTACATACAGTGGGGAAACATTATATCATTAAAATGCTGAAAAATTTTTGTGAGAAGAAATATTTTTAATTCTATTAAAGCTACCCACAGAGACACACACTCGGAAGATAATGCAAATTCATATAAGGCAATTTACTTATTGTGCAAAAGTCATTAGTGCTCACTAGTAAATATATGTTCACTTTGCATGTATGTTGGAATTTCACATCTAGAATGAATTTCTTTGCAGAGACTGGAACTAAATCAAAACTTTTTTTTTGGTATATAAGTTATAGGATCATTCTTAACTAACCAGTAATCACATTTCTTTATGAAAATAGAAACAGGCTCTTTCCATCAAAGACGTAAAAGGCAGTTGGACAACCCCAATACTTCATGATAGAAAAAAACTTAATACCTTTTTATTTTTGTTATTATTCTTATTAAAAAAATGGATGGCTTTAATAAAACATTCAAGTAGTAGAGTACACTGGACTACATATTGCCTCACATTTGTTACAGCTCCCCTCATCAAGAAATGGAGTGTGGCAGCTAAATAGCAAAACATTTTTCTGTTCTAGTGTATTTCCCTTCCCTCTTCTATTTTATGCATATTTTTTCTCACTTTTAAAGTACCAATATACAAGGAAAATAGGAAGAAAGTAAATGTTAATCAAATATCTTAAGGGTAGATTTCCCCTAGCAAAGATCAATGGCAGATATTACCAATGAAGTTTAATAATAGAGTTGAATAGATAAAAATAAAGGAAAGAAAAAGAAGTCAGTTGTCCATTGTTTGAATCTGGGCTGGTCTTGATACTTGCTTTGACCAATAAAATACAGCAGAAGTGATGCTGGGTGTGTACCAAATCTTGGCTTCAGGAGGCCTCCAGTCTATTTCTTTCTTTGTTTCTTTCTTTGTTTCTTTCTTTCCCTCCCTCCCTCCTTTCCTTCTGCCCTCCCTCTCCCTCCCTCCTTCCCTCCTTCTTCTTTCTTTTCTTCTTTCTCTCTCTCTCTCTCTCTCTCTCTTTCGTTCTTTCTTTTTCTTTTTGAAAACTGCTGCCAGTGAACAAACTTAGAGAGAGATCATGTGGAAAGAGAGTCCTAGCCATCTCAGCCATTCCAACATAGGCATCAGACATGAGAGTAAGACCATTCAGGGCTAGCCCATCCCTTGCTAAGCCACCAACTGACTACAGACAGAAGAGTGTACCTAGATATGACATAGCATAAAGACCAGCCATCCCAGTTGAACTTTACCTAAACTGCTAACCACAGAATTGTAAGCAAATAAGTGGTTGGTGTTTGAAGTCACCAAGATTCACAGGGCTTTGTTATACAGCAAGAGGCAATAAGACAGACAGAAAAGCATAAAATGATAGTTAAAATTTCTCCTTATACTGATTCCCCCTACCCCATTTCACAGAAATTATCATTGTTAACTTGTTTTTTTGTTCATCTTTCTTGACATTTTATGCATCTTGGTGAATGGTTAAATAAAAAGGTGGGTGAATAGATAGGTAGATGGATAGATATATAGATATAAGATAGATAGATAGATAGATAGATAGATAGATAGATAGATAGATAGATAGATAGATGATAGATAGATATAGATAGATAATAGACAGATATAGATTCACAACTATCATTTAATAAGAATACACTTCTTTAACTTTTGCTTTAAGAAAAAAAAATCTTACAATTGTACATACTAGTGAATGCATTCATTCCTCATGCTTAACAACTATGTAATTTAAATATTACTATACAATACTTTGTTTAACATCTCCTTATTGGTAAACAGTGAAGTGGTTTACATTTTTTCCCCAATACCAAATGTTACTGCAAATTAAATTACTGTGGACTTTTTTTTGAAACTTTTGCATATCTGAAGGAAAAAAGGACTATTAAGTATGGTTAATGGGTAGAAGATATTTATCTTTTAAACTTTAATAGTGAGTTCCAAATTACGATTCTAAAAATTAGTGCCCATTTAGCATATTCTTCCCTGAATTTTGAGGCTGTTTTGTCCTGCTGCTAATCTACTTGTATGGAGATATCTACACTTAATTCTACCATCTTTATGTTTCAAACCATGCTGATTATTGTGGAGATGACTTTCTGTGTTACTTGAGCATGACCTTAACTTTAGAAGACCGTATGTTCACTTTTTGTATATTTGGTACAACTAGTTTATCTAATGAATATGATCCATTTAAAACTGCATTCGGAGTGAATATAATTCACTTAAGTACCCTGAAACCTGCTGATGGCCAGGAAAAAGTTCAGCACTCTGCCAAATCCGTTCAACTAGAAGTCAGTCAGCCTGTAGTCATTTTCACTGAGCTCTAATGAGATGACATATTAATGGAAAATGATAAAAAAAAGAAAAAGAAAAAAAAAAGGATGTGGGTATTTGTAGGAATGCCTGAGTGAAATAAGTAAACAAAGTTAAGGTCCAGTGAAGAACTATGAAACTTGACAGAACAATAATCTTAAACTTTTCTTGAGGGGAGAAGAAATATAGCATACAACAAAGAAAACCCAGTAAACCTCCTGAGATTTAAGCTGCAGGTGTGTGGGTTCCTGCTGCTTCACTTTCAGATGTGTTATCCATCAAAGTGCTACCCTATTAACCCTGGGGGATATTTTGGTTCTCTGAGACAGGGAACAGTCATTTCCTTGGTTACCCAGAGATGCCTGGTATTCAGGATAGTGCAGGCTGTTGGGCCCTGTTAATGGCCGGATCTGCAATGCTCTTTACCAGACAAACCACTCCTCACTTAGGTCATAATGCCCCAGGCCAGAAGCTTCAGAGGGCAGCTGCGAAGCAAAAATGATTCATTCTGGCTGCAGCTGCCCTCCCCCGACCTCCACTACCTCCCACCTCCCACAGCTCCAGACTGGAGTGTGTGTGTGTGTGTGTGGGGGGGGGTGTTGTTGGTTTTTTTTAGTTTTAGAGTGATAGAAAGAGACTCTGGGTGGTGAGCACACAAGGTGATATAGAGATAATATATTATAGAATTGTACACTTGAAATCTATGTAACTTTACTAACCATTTTCACCTCAATGTAATTCTTGTGTAGGTGGTTTTCTCGGCTACCTGCAGTACCACCACTTAGTTAAGTTTCTATTACTGGGTCAAAAATCTAATTCCAGAAAAACTAATGCTAGATGGGAGGGGAGTGGGATGTAGGAGAAGGGAAAGGGATTAGGCAGCATAAATTGGTAACTACAATATTGCCACAGGGGTATGAAAGACAGTTTAGGAAATATAATCAATAACATTGTAAATATTCTGTAGCGTGTCAGATGGACTCATGTCTTGTTAGGAAGACCATTTCATGGATGGTGTAGAGTCCTAACTACTGCACTGTACATCTGAAGCTGCCGCTGAATAATATTGTATGTCAACTAAGATTTGATATATATGTGGTCACAGGATGTGGAGTACAGTGCGGGGAGTGGAGTCGATGGAATTGTGACAGATATGTATGATATGGGGGAGAGGGGAATGTGGCAGTGGATTGGAGGAGGGAAGTTGTCACTTTGTGATGGGTAAAAAGTATAACTGTTGCGTTGTTTTGTATACCTGAAACCATAAAAATAAAACATTTAAAAAGTTTAATTTAATTTAATTTAATTTAAAAAAAATCTACTTCCAAGTGTAAAACTTTTTCTTGCCTTCAATTATTATGCTGTATTTTCCTGCCTTCGTACATGACCCATGCTGGTGAGAAACAATGGCTAACTCGTTCAGTGGTAAACTATCCATATCACTGACTCATACAGGCACAATAAATAAGTAGCAAATAAACTATTTAGCAAAAGTTTTTGTTTAATTCCCATAACTAAAAGTTGGGTTTTACTTAATTTAGAGGATACTTGAGTTATATCAATAAATGAAAATTTAAGTTCATCTGAAATCCAAAAGACCGAAAATGTAAACTCCAGGCATGCCTTTTTTTTATTGTGATTCACTTTATTGTGTTTCATTTTTTACAAATGTAAGGCAAAAATGTTATGACTCACTTTATGGCAATTCTAGCTGCATTGTGGTGATCTAAAACTGAATCTGCCAAATGTCCAAGGTATGCCTGTGACTTCATCTTCTTTTAGACATTGTTTTATTACAAAAAGTCAAGGAAGTAGTTAAAATCATTCTTTAAAACAAACATATTCTAAAAAGTTCAAGGAGTCAGCACAGGTTTAAATGGAACTCCAACTTGTAACAAGAGGTTTAATGCTCATATGCACCGGTATGAGGGAATACAGAGCCCTAAGTATTTAAGTGTAGCCTAAATATTCTTTAGTAATAAGAGTTTTAAAATAAGGGCCGTCCGAGTGGTGCACTGGTTAAGAGCTGGCTTGGGACACAGCTCTGTGCAGCAGGGCCCAGGTTCAGATCCCATATATGAGGGCCAGTGACACTGCCCTCTATAGGTAAGATGGTGCACAACAGCTCCACATGGAGCTGGGCTGCTGTGAGTCGCCAACGACGGCCTACCTGCAGCCCCTGCTGCAGTGGGCTGCCATAAGCTACAGTTAGTGGCCGGCCACCAGCGTCAGCAGCTGGCAGCCAGCATAAGCTGCCAAGAGCCTCCGTGAGTGGCTGTCCAGAGTCTGGCGAGCCATCTGCCTCACACAGGAAGAGCGCAATGATAATACCAACATGGGCCAGTGAACAACATCCTCCATAACTAGACTGAAGAACAAAAGGATAGCAACTTGTCTGCTATTCCCCGATTCTCCAATAAAAAAATCTTTAAAAAAAAATTACAATAAGTTAAAAAATAAAATAATTTAATAACAAAGATAGTAAGTGCTTAATAAATGTAAGTAATGTACTCAATAGTAGCCTAAATATATTTGTTATACCATCTTTTTTAAAATAAAATTATTTTAGTTCCATAATAATATCACTATGTTGATTTGGAAAAATTCAAGTACTAAGAGATAAAGTCATATACCCAAGATCAAAGAGCTATTAAGTGTCAGTGCCAGAATTTAAATACATGCAATCAATTAATTTACAAATGGTGACTTGTTACAGAGGAAAACAAAAACAAAAAACAAGTAATACTTTATAGCAGTCACAGTAAACTTCTAGTTTCTTATCCAGTTTCCTCTTTAAATAATCTTGTGGGTGAAGTTCAAAACTGTTATCTCTACTGTTATGCAAATGAAATTGATAGGGTTCAGAAGACTGACTTTTTCAAGGTCATCCAGGTAGTAAATTGAAGTGTATTTGGTACCCAAATCTAGTTCTTTTGAGATGATTTTTTTCTAACCAACCCAAACACTAATCTAAGGGACACTTTTATGAAAAGTAAATTAGAACTAAAATGTGATCAAAGAGATGAAAAATCAGAGCATTGTGATTAATTGATTTGTGGTAAATTTAATTCCAAATGGTGAATTAAGAATATATATTATTAGTAGGAAGTTAATTTTTGTATTCCCAGCAACAATAATATGGCCTAACACATAAAAAGATTGTTAAATATTTATAAAGGGAGTAAATGAACAAACAAGTGAATCTGTTACAAAATATCACTGTACTAAGATCTGTGTCTTGTTGTTTTTATTTAAACCACAAAGAAATAATATACTTGTTAATTTAAATTTTGAAAACTTAAAATTTAGTTCACCTCTGTTCAAAGGTAACGAAAATATTTTTGAAATAATCTAAAATTGGCATATGTCCATAAAGTACGACTTATTGTTGTGAAAAATAAATAGAATAACTAAGTGCCACACACATTAACAGGTGTTAACAATTATGCTATTATAAATTACTAATATTCAAATTAAATGTTTTTGTGTTTCTCAAAATTAACCAATATTCTGAATTAGTTCTGAACTAATCTCAAAAATATACTATATACAAACGGCATCCTGGATTCTATCCAATTTAAAATGTAATAATTCTGCCCAAATGTTATTCTTGTAAGAGCCCATACAGTAGTGCTCAAGTGTTAGCATGCTTAGAGTCCCCTGAAGGGCATTTTAAAACACAGATTTCTGGGCCCTATTAGTAGGTCTGAGATGGAGCCTAAGAATGTGCATTTCTAACCAGTTCCCAAGAGATGCTGATACTGTGCATCTCAGCTATAAATGTAAAGCCCCACCTTCACCTTAAACTCCTGCTGTTTAAAATTAAGAACAGAAGAAAACTGAATTGTTGCAGGTTCTTAGCTCTTCTGAACAACCATCATCTTTTCCCACATTAATCTCCAGATTTGGTACATCTGATTTGTCCATGTGCCATAGATAATTTGTCTTTGTAAGAATCAAAAGATTTCCTAAGCATATAGGTTCCAATGCAACTTCAGGGCTTTAGAGTGAATGTAGAATAAATTCAGTTTATAATGCAGAAGCCAATGATTATAACAACAGTTTAAGAAGTCAAAATGCTAAACCATTAGATTGTTTTTTCTATCTGAGAAATACATACAAGCAAAAGTGCAATATTTTAACATTCTCAGCAAAGGTGTGTTAACTATTGCTAGTGCTTGTGAATCAGTCTAACAAAAGATATTAGCTATTTCAATTTGATTACATCCAAATAGCTATCATGTGTAAACATCAACTGCCACTAGTAACAACTGTCCAGAAGTAATTAATATGACCTTCAATGTTTGAATTCATTTTTTAAAGCCTTGCTTCTATAGTAGTTGCAATGATTCTAGCCATATATCATCAAATCTGTGAGACATATTATGTGACTCGATGAGACTTCAAAGGGAAGACTGTATTCGAGTTAAAACGATCCTGAGTTAGAAAAAACAGAAAGAAAGAAAGAAAGAAAGAAAGAAAGAAAGAAAGAAAGAAAGAAAGAAAGAAAGAAAGAAAACTTAACCAAGAACAAAATAAATTATGTCGAACATTGTTATAATGATAGGATTAGCGAAAAATAGTGAGAATTTCAAAAATGTATGGGAAAATAAAGAAATTTAAGGCAGAGATTGCAAATTGACTGCAAAAGCTTAAATAAGTGCCAGAATTAGTAACAGTAACTGTCATCATATATGTGTTATTTACTGTATTAATACTTATTTTTCCAACAATCCATTTATAAAATGAAGAAACCAAAGGTCAAATATTTGGCTTGCCCAAGTCTAGATAACCAGTGTGTCAAATTATGTCTAAATAATGTCTAAATAACCTGCATACATTACAATAACCTGACTTACTAAACAAGCCTGTGGAATAGGGGAAAAAGTAATGTTTTATTCAGTTTCAAATATATTTAGGTATAACATTTAAATAGTTCTCAGTGTCTTATACATTACTCTGCTCTTTCCTCTATTAGTTTCTTGATTATGGATTTGTATCAACAAAGTAGACTTTTTGTAGTAATTGATTAATGCATTCTATATCAAGCCTCCTTTAGTTATTAAAGTAATGATTACAGGAACTATTTGGGAATGTTAAAAAATTATAACTCATCTAGTTAGTGACTAATGGCTCAAAATTGTCTTTCCCTTCAAGAAAAGTTCAGCAGTTACAATTTCATCTTTTTACTGCATTGGCCATTAAGGAATAACATTTCTATCTAATCAAAGAAATATTTTCAGCCTTATGGGATTAATACAGTGAAGTCTATGTTGTTCTCCTGAAACTGATGCAAAATAAAGTAAGTCCTCATTTAAAATCATCTACAGGTTCTTGGAAACTGTGACTTTAAGTGAAACCATTTTTACCATAGGCTAATTAATATAAACAAGAGTTAAATTTCTAGGGCATATTTCTGGTCATAAAAACATCACCAGACTCCTAATTACAGACTCCACACACTTCTAATATTAAACATTGAAATAAATGTGACCTATGCATACATTTAATAAAGATGAATAAAAGCAAGTCAGATAATTGTTTTCCAACCCACTTATTCCAGTTCAGGGTTGTGGATGGCCAGACCCTTTCCAGGCATCTCATAGTGCAAGGCAGGAACCAACCCTGAATAGGATGCCATTCTAATAAGGTGGATTTACACACACACACACACACACACACACACACACACACACACACACCTGCACACACCCAGACTGGGACAATTTAGACACCACAATCCACCTAATGTGCCCATCTTTGGAAACCAGAGCACCTGGAGAAAACCAGGAAGACATGGGGGAATGTCCAAGTTCCTTACAGACAGTGGACCTGGCCAGAAATTATTTTTTTTCATCAAGGTTATAACAAAATGATTTATTCAAGGTCACGCTGTAGATTATTTCAGTGCACTTTACCCAACTTAGCCGAGTTCCTCAGGTGTGCATTTCCTGCTTTTGTAAGCTTCTACTTTTGCAGGGTTTGTATTGTGTTCTAATTATTCATACTAATTTCTTCATTTCTCTTATTAAAGTAGTTTAGGATCTCAATTATTTGAGTTTATCACTTATGTCTTTAATTTCATACCTCCCATAATTTATTAGTGAGCTTATTTTCTATCTCTTTTTTTTTACTGATATGATTGTAAAGCTTCATCTTTTCTCCTCAATGCCTTTTTGCTTTTCTTATCGCATGCTCCTCTCATTAACTCTGAACAAACTATTAACTTTCCTGCAGACTTATTCTGTGGAATATATTTTTTCTTGGTTCAAATCCCACTTTTCTAGTAAATCTTATAAACTGTGGTGTGTGTGTGTGTTTGTGTGTGTGTACACATTGGTCCTTATAGAGAGGAGACATTTGAGACATTTTAAATTAACTCGATTCACATGATATAATTAGAGTATCTTCATCATAGTCTAGTCTTCCATGTTGGGCTATTATTCTCTAACTATTATATATATATATATATATATATATTTCATTTTGGTTTTCCTCACATGCTCCTTTAATATTACATTCTACCTCCTTAGATATTAAATGGTTAAATGGAAGTAATGAATTGGGCACTGTTTATAAGGTGTGATCAAACAATATGGTGAATGTTTACATTTAAAAAACATATTATAGTGAAAGACACATTGCCATTAATCCCCCTCAAAATACCCTCCCTTGCTTCAAACACACTTATCCTATCATTCTTGCCACTTTCTGAAACAGTTTTGGAAGTCCTCTTTCGTGAATGTCTTTAGTTGCACTGTCATGGCTGCCTTGATGTCCTGAATTGATTCAAAATGTTTATCCTTCATGGTGATTTTGGCTTTGGAGAAGAGCCAGAAGTTGCATACTGACAGATCCGGGGAATAAAGTGGATGGGGACACACTGTAATGTTTTTATTTGACAGAAGTTACCGTATCAGAAGCAATGTGTGACACTGGGGCATTGTTATGATGGAGGATGATTTATGACACACTTTAAAACACATCTTCTCTCAACTGTAGCTCTCATCCAATTGACCACAGTGAACAAGTAGAAACTTGTCACACCCTGTTACTGAGGTTCAACACACCACTTCCTGTATTGAAGATACCTGACTTTCTGCTGGATGGCACTTGGCAGCAGAATTCACTATATTTTGTGATCACAAGGAAAGGCTCCTTGTCACTCATCACTTCTGGTAAGGCAATTTCTATCAAATAAAAACATTGTGATGTGTCCTCATCCATCTTATTCACCAGATTTGGCACTGAGCAACTTTGGCTTTTCCCCAAAGTCAAAGTAACCATGAAGGATAAACATTTTGAATCGATTCAGGACATCGTGGCAGCCATGACAGCGCAACTAAAGACACTCACGAAAGAGGACTTCCAGAACTGCTTCAGAAAGTGACAAGAACGATGGGTAAGTGTGTTCGAAGCAAGGGAGAGTATTGTGAGGGGGAATAATGGCAATATCTCTTTTACTGTAATAATTTGTTTTCATTAAAACATTCACCATATGTTTTGATCACACCTCATATTTATATACTTTGGGAAAATAAGAGCCAACACTGTAAAAATAATAACTACCATAGCTTGTACAGATTAATGGAATCTTTAAAATAGCAAACTTCCTCATAGAGAGTAATTTAAACTCTCACTTATCACTTTGAAAATATAAATATCCTGATTAGAAACTCGAATATAACATTAAAAAATAAGTCGGTTGAGACCTTCTGATCCTCAAGTAACATTTCCCAGGAAGTGTTATATTTGATATATAAGGCCTTTGAGATATAAGGCCATATTTAAGTCACTTCTATGGGAGAGCTCTCCACCCACAGTGTCAGCTGATGAGGGACCATCACATGTATAACACCATATGACTGCCCCTCCTTACTCCTAAAAAGAGAACATGTGACCCAAGAACAGCCAAATTGTAGAGCGGCTAATTATATATAGAGTGGTCTGGTTTGAAAGTTTTGCCCTAAGTTAGCTGAACCAATCAATCCTTATTCTTGAACCTGGAAATACAAAGAGAATTAAGTGGTTAGCTGTAGAATCTACAATGCAAAGTCTGCATTCAGAGTCAAGGTGAATCAGAAATCAAGAAAACATTAAGTGGAAACAAGAATGATAAAATATTGAAACAGCATATATTGTACCAATGGTTTACAATGGGCAACGGTGTGCATTGTACCTCTGTAAAAGAATAATCTCAGGGAAAGGGTGGAATAGTTTGAAAATGTCTTACAAGTTATTCAGAGTTGAAAGTAAAAAAGCCTCAGGGATGCAGACACATTGGAAAGTTATTAAGAAGCAGTAACAGTGAACTACGGGAGTAAAAAAAAAAAAAATCATTTATTCCTGGTGCTGAAATTGCTAGAACTGTCTTAGATCTAGAACTTTCACCTACTTCTGGTACCTCTAACGCCACATGCTAATATGTTTTGCAATCTAAGATTCTAATTAGCTTCTATTTTACTGTCACATTTATCCCTATAATAAATTATCAACAACTTGAACTGCCTTGATTTTCTATTCCTTATGGCCAATAGAAGTTCAGCAGAAGTGTTTACTCTGGTTTCATTACATAACTACTTTTTAGTCACCTGAAATGTACAGTGCACTGTGTTAATGACATGGAATATATATATATATATATATATATATATATATATATATATATATCATATATTTTCAACGATGAATTGTGCAGAAGTTCTATTTTCAAGGAGCTTGCTGTCTAATAGAGAACAAAGCCTCATAGAAATATCTGTGAAGTTAATACTAAATAAATCATAAAACACCTGAAAAAGGAAAGATCAATGCTCACAATAAAAGTTTTCTTGTTTTTCCTGTATTATATTCTGATGATTAAGAGTATTCTGAGTTACATCTCACATGTGATAGCTAAAAGTAGTGCTTGATCCCAAATGCTAAACTAACTAAAAATATAGAAAAGTTTTAGGGAAAAAGAATTGGTTTTCCTCTCATATCCAGTAGTTAAGAATAACAAGAAACTGACTAGATAATTTTATACAAGATTTGATTTTTCAGAAAATAAATACTGTCATTATCCCAATGTAATTAATGGCAAACATATCTAAATAGTAATATTAAAATTGGTATCTTTAATTGTTATACCATATCATATTTTGCAAACCTTATCTCTTTTGAAACAATCAGACTTCACAAAAATCTCTTTAACAAAATGAGAAAAAAACTTTTGTTAAACATGACAGTTGTTCAGAGCTTGATGTCATCTATCTGAGGACACTGCAGGAATTATCTGAAGTCATCATAGTCATGACTAATTATGAGTGAAGACTATTCTGATTGCACTGACAAGAGAAGGAGAGCCAGGTTAAGAGAACAGCAGATGGGATCCAGATTAAAATATTAAAATGACATTTCAGCTCAAACTGAAATATGTTTTTTTGGCAAAAAGAAAGAATCCCTTTTTCCCAAAAATTTCGGAGGACAATGAAAGCTATAGTATGATGCTTCTCAGAAGCAGAAAGAGGGATTAAGGTTTTCCATTTGAATTAACTTCTATTCTGATTCTAAATGTATTTTTTTTTTATAAAAGCCGTATGCTTGAACAAATAATAGCACATTTTGCAGCAATAAATTAAATATATGTGCATGGACACCTATAGATAAACATTCATAACTACTTATCTATCTTTTCAAGACAGCTTTACAACTATTTCTTAAAAATAGTGTTGTTTTACATGTTTACTAATCCAGTCATAAAATATTCCTTGAATGCTTATTATGCTATACACTGAGATGGATGCCGTAGCAGTATAAAGGTAATCTGTACTGTTGGGTTGTTGGAAAAGTCATGATGTATTTTTTCTATGTTCTTCATTGCAAAAATGCATCGTGAATTTTCCAACAATCCAATATATTGTAGGAAAATATTATCAACTAAACTTACTGCCTTGAGATACTCTGTCTTTACATATTACATCTGGCAGTGACAGAGGGACCAATTTTATTAAAATAGCATGGTTTTTTTCCTCATTGTTGTTTTTAAACTATGGCATTCAAACAAATAGTCCTATGCATGGAAATTAAAGAACAAAGTATATACTCTTTATTACACAAAATCACAGGATGTTTCACAATAAGGACCCCTTATAAGCAAAACAAATTGACTCAATCAAGCTAAGTTATAATATTGATTATACTCCTTTATTTTTATATAATCAACACGTCTTTAACTTTACAGTCAAGCTATTGAAATGACTAATTAAAATATTATTAAATCGGGTCAATAATGAAATGGTATAGAGATCTAAATTGGCTTTTAATAATCTTGAAATTTTTTTTATTTTCTTGAGCAATAAAAATTGAAAAATGTGAAGTAAATTAAGTCTACTTGCATACCATACAGTGCAGAGTTGGGATTAGATAGTATGTGAGAGCAATCTAACTTTACATAAATAAAAAACAATAGAGATGATGAGTTCTTTAAAAAGAATGAATCAGACAGTTAATCACAATTTAGTATTCAGAAATGTAAGCCATAAAAATAATCAAATGGATAAAATAGCCTTCCTGCCGAGCATCATATTTTGTATTATCTTGTATAGAAGATGAAATTTACAGAAGAAACATTTTACCTTTAATGAAACCTAAGTTTGATAATCAAGTTGCCAATTAACAGAGTAATTGCAAGGGTAGATTAATGTCACAATTCTCATTCAGTGATCTTATGGCCACTCTCTATGCATGTAGTAAATATTCAGAGCACATTTTTTTCTTTTGCATTTCCTCAACCCAGATTTTACCTTAGCATAACTGACAAATTTGGAGGGCACATTTTACTACAAGAGACTGAGGATTTGATCCTATCATTAAAAGCACCTCAGGAAGAAAAATTCAAATGCAAATTTCAACTGACCTTTGTGGAAACAACTCATATTATTTTGCATCAGTAGTCACTAGAGATTTGTCTGGCTATATATGGATTTCCACATCTGTCAGCTATAAGTGCACTTCATCTGCCTGCCAAATCAGAGAGCCAGAAATAGATGACAGTGATCAAGCCTTTGAGCTTCTCTTAAATTAGCCACATCATGAGGTAAAGTTAGTTTCTCCACTGGGCTTTCATTCTAAAGGTTTACTCTGAAACTTAGAGAAAATAATACATCAAAAAAAGCAAATGGAGCCTTACTTCTTCCTTTCTGTGATTTTTTTTTTCTTTTCTTTTTTCCTTCTTGGAATAGAGTGCTGACCAGACAGCCTGTCTGAGGGTAGGTCCTGCTGGGAGAACTGAGCATATATTACTCTTGTTTACAGCTACCTCAGCTCTACAGCACCAAAATGCAACAGCAGCAAGAGAGTTATAATGAACTTCACCTGCGCCCAGGTTCCCCTCCAGATTCCTGTTACTAACTCCTAGTGTTTCCCTCCTTTGTGTATGGATTAAAAAAAAAAAAAAAATTCCCTACTCACACTTGGACTTGAGTCCAGGGTGAAATGTACAGCAGCTGCTAGTGTGGAAAATGCATCGATTCTTCCCTTACCCCTTTCCATCTCCTCTTCATTAAGTAAAGGGTCAATGTGATGAGATAGGGAAGTACTATCATCTGTCTAAGAGAACACACTTCTGCCTAACATTTGGCTTTCCAGTTTGACCATTACATGTCACAAAATATTTTCTGAACTAAGGTTAAGGAAAAGAAAGACATCTCAGTGTATCATAGAAGTATTATTTTGCACAGTGTCAACAAGTGGGAAGAAAGAGGAGATAGGAAGAAAAATGTGTAAAGAAATGTCTTTTGGTAAAAAGTTCAAGAAAAAAAGTTTTTCACTTAGCCTGATAATTTGAGTCTTCTTCCCTCCTTATTAATAAGGTAGAGACTCTATTACTAAACACAGAAGCAAGCAAACTAAGCTGAAAACATGCATCCATGACTCAGACTCCATCCCTATCATTGTGCTCACTGCTGCCTAGCTATAGGAAGCTGACCTTGGTGGTAAGTCTCTGTCTCCTATGTCATCTGACACTTACAGATGCTTAGTATTCAATATTACTTGACAACTTACAGACAGTGTTCCTTAGCTAGAAATCCCATATTTTGTCTTATATGTATGAAAGTGAACAATTGCAGTGAAGAGTTTCATCTTCACTCTCCCAGACATGTTCAACTTATTCCCAATGTCCCCAATTTTATGATAGATTTAGGGAGTTTCAAGAAGAAATATGGGTACATAGCACATAACCAGCTTATTAGAATTCATCATATGGGTGTTAACATTGCACTTCTTGGCAAGCCAAGGAATTCTTGGTGCATGCCAAATGTCATTTTCTAGCCAAAAATTCTTAAGGTACTATCATCACCTCCTTAAGGTTAATAATTAAGCAGGGCTTCCAAACTCATGGTAATATATTTAACATGATTAATCAAAGCAATTGTATATGAACTACAACTCAATACCTATTTCCCTTACAAAGTTAATATCTACATTATTAACATTTCTACACTTTCTCTAGCTATGAAATAATCTAGTGTTATTGTTTCCTGTGTTATTAATAAAAATCTTCAAATGTCCACTTTTTAGGCTAGGTAAAATGTAACTTGGGAAATATAGAAGAGAAAGAGGAAACATAATCATGTGATGATAGAACAAGTAACTTTGTGAACTATCTCTATTTTTCTGTAATATCCCCTCTTGTTTTTCTAATATTTCCTCTCAGAAACAGATTTGAAGTTTCTAAGAAAGTCCAAGAGATACTCTTCATGTTCTCAGGGAAGCATGTCTTCACCTAGGAGGGCTGGTTTTTTTAGAACAGGGGTCAGCAAACTGCGGCGCGTCCTGGAAGAGCTAGTCCTGTCCCTCACAACAATTTAAAAATTATTCGACAGCCATAAATATATTTTTACAAATAAGGTAACTTTAAAGTAATATTATAAATGAAACTATGATAGTTTTATTTTAATTTTCAATTTTACTTTAGAGCTACATGTACTTACCCAAAGAGCCGCATGTGGCTCACGAGCTCAGTTTGCTAACTTCTGGCGGCTCTCTGTCTCAAAAGTTTGCTGACCCCTGTTCTAGAATAATCAGGAAGGACCTGGCAATTATATTTATTTTGGTTATATGAGTGAGAAAACATGGATATACATCATAACCCTGATAAACATACATGTTACATTACATTTAAATAATATCTATGTTTTATAACTTCATTTTATATTTAATAAACAATATTTACAAGACTAATGTTACCAAGTATAAATAGTCAGACCTACTATGGTACCACAGTACATAGTAGACAGAGTCAGTTGCTCCAAATCATAGATAGAATATAAAGACAGCTCTTCCATGGCAGGCAAATTATTTAAACTATATGTTCCCTCACCAATCAAATGGAGAAATAATATCCATTTCATAATATTATTGAATTTGAAAGAAATAAAGCCTATATTACTTAGCACTTACAGCCAATTAATATGAGCAAGTAGGTAAAAAATAAAGACAAAAGCCTCTGAAAAATTATTTACCAGATCATTAATTACTTCTCTTATTTCTTCTTCGTTTAATTATTTACTTCATTCTTCCTATCTGAAGATATTCTCAGTTCAAATCCTTCAAATATGGCTGCATCATTTTCTGTGTGTGTTGTTATTATCTATACTGGTATTAGCTACTTTTTATTGTGACTCACTCTGAGAGTTAATTGACAAAAAGCAGTTTGTAACAGCCCTTCCCACACATTGAGATATCTTTCTCTTTTCTTGTCTCTCTCTCACTGTCTCTCCCTCCTTATGATTCTTATGTTCTGATACATCTCTTTATTTTTCAAAGATTAAATCCAAATTTCCTTTTAAAGTAGACTTGGATTCTCAATTTTAAATGCTGTTTCTATAGTTTATAACACAGCATCGCCTAATTTTCCATGAAAAACAAAATAAAGAAACACCACACACACACATACACACACACACACACACACACATACACACTGAAAACAAACAAAAAACTATGAGAATGGAGAAAAAATATAAAATCCATATCATTTATGTGATGCTAACTTTTGTTAGGACGAGAGTATGGAACACCTAATACCAGAATCCAGAGCAAGTGTAGATACATATTGAAGCCAATCTTTATTCATCATCCCAGAGTCTCTATAAGTATGAGGCAGCCAATGGTTCAAGATAGGACAAGTACTGACTAGGAATCCCACCCACATCCCTTGAGGATTCCCCTTAAGTGTAATCTCTCTTCCATAGTGACCAGCAGTGAAGGAAGCAGAGCAGGCCTCAGAGCAGAATGGAGCTTCTTGGGAAAAGCAGTGCACTCTGAGAGGAGGCCAAGAGCTATGCACATCACTCACTATTCCAGCTCCTTCTGCAAAAACATTGGACAGCCACCCAAGTTAATACAGTATAAGCTGTATTCCTAACCAGATTCAAATAACAAGCCCATATAGAAATTAGACACCTAGGAATTTATAAAGAGCAAAATGAAGTGATGCAAAAATTAACAGTAGGAAAAATAGCTTTTACAATTACTCATATAATTTTCTTTAAAACAATTTTTTGAAAATAAAATCTAATCTAACAAGACAGAAACTAAAATTAATAACTTAAAATTAATAACCTCACTAGCCCATGTTGGTATTATCATTGCGCTCTTTCAGAGTGAGGCAGTCACTCACCAGCCATTGGACAGCCACTCACGGAAGCTCACACCCACCGCTGGCCAGCCCCACTGCAGCCTATGCCATTGCCGATGACTCACAGCAGCCCAGCTCCAGGTGCAGCTGTTGTTCACCATCTTAACTGTAGAGGGCAGTGTCGCTCTCATATGTGGGATCAGAACCTGGGCTGTGCTGCTCAGAGCTGGAGTCCCAAGCCAACTGCTAACCAACGTGCCACTCAGCAGGCCCAATAATTTAAGTTTTCTGTGTTATTGTATCTGTACAAATTTGTTGTTTTGTGATTAAAACAATTATAAGTACAGGTAACCCTTATAAGCAATGAAAAAGGAATTCGGACAATACATCTTAAATACATTAAAGAGATAATAAAAAGTTATTATAAACAACTCAACGATGATGAATTGGAAATATAGATTATATATGATTAATCAGTTAAAACAATACAATTAACTAAAACTGACATGAGAAAAATAGAAAGTGTGTGTGTGTGTGTGTGTGTGTGTGTAATATTAAACAAATTGCATCTATTATTAAAGTCTTCCCCAAAGTGGAAAAAATAGGTCTAGATGGTGATGAATTATTATTATTCTAAGAATGCAAGGTTAATTTAAGATTTGAAAACTCAGTTTGATTCACTCTGATAATAGAATAAATAGGAAAAATCATATGATCATCAGAATATATGTATTAAAAGCATGTGATAAGTATTAATATCCATGAAGGGTAACTTTGCAAACTAGAAATACAAGGGACTTTTTTTTCAATCTTACAAATGTTACCTAATCAAAGCAAATGCTCTATTCAATAGTGAAATATTGAAATTGTTTCCTATGAGACTCAGAATACAAGGACTTTTGCTCATTTCAACTTTATTTCAATATTTCGTAGAGGTTCACACCTAGAGTTTTGCAAATTCATCAGTATTTTGGAACAGATAAGGGTTGTCCTGTAATTTGTAAAATGTTTAGCATTTTCCCTCACCTCTAATCACTGGATGTCATTATCAACCTGCCCTCATGCAGTTGTGACAATAAAAATATTCCTAGACTTTACCACTGTCCCCTGGGAGTAGGGGGTAATCATCCTCACTAGAGAACCACTGTTCTACCCAGTGCAATTAAACTGTAAAAAATAAAAGGTGTATGAATTAGAAAATAAATAATAAAATATTAATTATCTCTTGATGCTATGTGCATGTATGTAGAAAATCCAAATTCATTTTTGGATAAATTATAGAAATTAATAGGTGAGTTTAGGAAAATTGCTGGATGAAAGATCAATACTTCAGTATACAAAAATTTATTCTACTCTACTATAACAAAAAATAAAATTTAAAATGTTGCCATTATAATAATACCCAAAAATTATAAATCTAATACATTGTATGTCCATATTCTGGAGAGAATGATAAAATAATAAAAGTAATTTTAAAAGACCCAAATAAATGGGAAGATATGTCATGTTCACGAACTTTAAAACTCTGTATTGAAAAAAATTTCAATTTTCTTTAAATAAATTTGTATTTTCAATGAAATTCCAATAGAAATGCCAGCAATTGTGTGTGTGACTTGTAAAATTAATATAAGTACAGAAATGTAATATTAATATGAAAACAGAAATTAATGTAGTATTAATATAAAAACAGAAATGAGCCAAAAAGAAGAAAGACCCTTACGAAAGGATTGGTGGGGGGTGGGCAAGGATTTACACAACTAAATATCAACACATTATAAAGTTATAATAATTAGAGATGATGTTGATACAAGAGAGGAATTTATCAATGGAACAGAATAGACAGCCTAGAAATATACCCATGCTTATGTGGACACTTGATTTAGGACATAGTTTGTGCTGCATAATAATGAGGAAAGAACAGTCTTTTCAATAAATAATATAGAATCTATTAAATATCCATAGTGGTAAAAAATGAAAGCTGGCCTCTGTCTTACATCATATAAGGAAATCAATTACTGGTGCATTGTAAATCTAAATCTAAATGCTAAACAATACAACTCCTATAAGAAAATACAGGACAATATTTTAATGACCTTGGGATAAATGTAGATTACGTCCACAGAACACTGAAAGCACCATCCTTAAAGGAAATGATTGTTGAGTTGTACTACATTAAAATTAAGAACATCTCTTTATGAAAAGTTGAGAGTAAAAAGTCATCCTGTGGAACAAGAGAAGATATTTGTAATGTATGCAAGTTACAAAGGGCTTGTGTACAAATTATATAAAGAACTCCAGGGCCGGCCAAGTGGCGCATTGGTTAAGCGCTGGTTTTGGGATGCCAGCGGCCCCGGTTCGGATCCCACATGAGGGCCAGTGACACTGCCCTCTACAGCTAACAGCAGCTCCACCTGGAGCTGGGCTGTGTGAGCCCCGGTGATGGTGTGGGCTGCAGCCCCTGCTGCAGTGGGCTGCCAAAGGCTGCAGTGAGTGGCCCGCAGCCAGCGTGAGCGGCTGGCAGCCAAGCGTGAGCTGCCAATAGCCGCGATGAGCGACATCCAGAGGCCAGCGACAGATCTGCCTCATCCGGGAAGAGCGCAATGACGATACCAACAGTGAAGCAACATCCTCCGCAACTAAACTGAAGAACAAGAAGACGGCAACTTGTCTGTTCCCCTTCCCCGATTCCCCAACGCTGTTCCCCTCCACCAATTCCCCAATAAAATCTTTAAAAAAAAAAAAAAAAAGAACTCCAAAGATCAATATATAAAGATTGAAGAAAATGATACAAGGCATAAACAGGCACTTGATAAAATAAGCATATTGAAAGGTATTCAATCTCAAATTAGTTGTGAAGGAACTATAAATGTTAAAACAAAATGAGAGGGCCGGCCGAGTGGTGCATTGGTTAAGCGCTGGTTTTGGGATGCCAGCAGCCCCGGTTCGGATCCCACATGAGGGCCAGTGACACTGCCCTCTACAGCTAACAACAGCTCCACCTGGAGCTGGGCTGTGCGAGCCCCGGTGATGGTGTGGGCTGCAGCCCCTGCTGCAGTGGGCTGCCATAGGCTACAGTGAGTGGCCCACAGCCAGGGTGAGCAGCAGGCAGCCGGCGTGAGCTACCAATAGCCATGGTGAGCGACATCCAGAGGCCGGCGACCAATCTGCCTCATCCAGGAAGAGCGCAATGACGATACCAACAGTGAAGCAACATCCTCCGCAACTAAAACTGAAGAACAAAAAGACAGCAACTTGTCTGTTCCCCTTCCCCGATTCCCCAACGCTGTTCCCCTCCGCCAATTCCCCAATAAAATCTTTAAAAAAAAAAAAAAAAAAAAAAAAATGAGAGGGCCAGCCAAGTGGCATGTTAGTCAAGTGCTGGCTTGGGATGCCAGCGACCCCTGTTTGGATCCCACATATGAGGGCCAGTGACACTGCCCTCTACAGCTAAGATGGTGAACAACAGCTCCATCTGGAACAGGGCTACTATGAGTCCCCGGGACGGCATAGCTGCAGCCCCTGATGAAGTGGGCTGCCATAGGCTACAGTGAGTGGCTGGCAGCCAGCGTGAGTGGCCAGCAGCTGGAGTGAGGTGCCAATAGATGCCGTGAGCGGCTGTCCAGAGGCCGGCGACCGATCTGCCTCACCCAAGAAGAATGCAATGATGATACCAACATGGGCCAGTGAAGCGACGTCCTCCACAACTAGACTGAAAAACGAAAGGACAGCAACTTGTCTATTCCTCTTCCCCGATTCCCCAACGCTATTCCCCTTCCCCAATTTCCCAATAAAATCTTAAAAACAAACAAACAAACAAAAAAACCCACAAAACTTAAATTATTAAAGATAATAGAGAAATCTAGAAAAATAATCTTGTATTTTAGAAATTCCTCTGTGTTAGTAGAAATAATTTAGATCATTTAATCCCCAATACATAGTAAATTATTTTAATTTAAGTTAAAAATTTACCAAAGCAAACAAACAAGGAAATAGGATATAACCTTATGCCATAATTCAAAATGTGTTAATAAAAGTAAGAAAGCAAAATCCTAGCTGTCAATTTTAGTGGAGTGCAGCAGGAGTTTGTGTGTAAGAGATGCACAGATGATGAGGCTCAGGAAAACCCAGCAAACTTCTATTCTCCCTTCACTTCCTCAACTGTCCTACAAAGCTACAGAAAGTGGATTTAAAGCTATACCTGCCCCTTTCAAACAATGCTTCAATACTGTTCTTAGAGGATGAATGTCAAAAAATATTCATAAGTATTTATATGAAAAGTAAGGCAATTAGCATATCCGCCCATTAATCAAAACAAGGAATAAAAAGAACACAATATTGCAACTTTGTAAAACTATAATATGGTATACAAAAATATTAAAAAGTATAATACAATAACAGAAAGTGTAATATAATAACAGAAAAATGAACCTAACTTTCATACTAAGACAGGCCCAATAAAACGTATGAATTCAGGGCTGGCCGAGTGGTTAAGTTGGTTAAGAGCTTGCCCAAGTGCACGTGCTCTGAGCAACAGAGCTACCGGTTTGGTTACCACATAGGCCAGTGAGCTGGGCTCTGAACTGAGCTGCCACTGTGCTGCCAACAAGTGGCAGGATGGCTCAGCTGGTGAGAGCACGTGCTCCCAAACTCAAGGCTGCCAGTTTGATGGTGGGCTATGCCCGCCAACAACTAAAAACTGAATTCGGCACCTTGAACTAAGCTGCCATCCAGCTAGCTCAGGGGATAGTGCAGAACACTCTTAACAACAAGGCCTCTGGTTCGACCCCCACAAGGGATGGTGGCTATGCCCACTTGCAACTAATTGAACACAGTACCTTTAGCTGAGTGGCGTGACTAGACTTGGAACTGAGCTTGCTCTGCCCTCCACAACTAAGAATGAAGGACAACAACTTGCCTGTTCCCTTTCCCCAGTTCCCCAACACTGTTCCCCTCCCCTAATTCCCTAACAAAATCTTCAAAAAAAAAAAAAAAATATATATATATATATGAATTCAATGAAGGAGGTAGATTTCAAAGCAACATATTTAGATGAAAAATTAGAATGAAATATTATGATTTTAGAACTAATTAATAATTGGAGACAGCAAGGCCTAGATTTGACATAATTAAAAACTAAATCATACACATAGGTAAAAAGCTTGAAGCAAAAACAATGGTCATAGAAAAAAATTACAATTATTAAGGCAGAGAGGGTTGTTGAAACACATATTCATACATATATTGTCCAGGTACATATATTAATATTTGCATATATATATATGGAGAATGAGAAACAGATATAATGAAAAAATTAACAGAGAACAGCATTTTGAACAGAAAATGTGTTTAGAGGCTTAATAGAGTGACATTTCCTTTAAACATCCAAAGAACAAAATATGCCGGGCCAGCCGAGTGGCACACTGGTTAAGAACAGGCTTGGGATGCCAGCTATGAGCAGCAGGGCCCCGGTTCAGATCCCACATGTGAGGGCCAGTGACTCTGCCCTCTACAGTGAAGATGGTGAACAACAGCTCCACCTGGAGTTGGGCTGCTGTGAGTCGCCGGGGAACAGTGTAGCTACAGCCCCTGCTGCAGTGGGCTGCCATAGGCTACAGTTGGTGGCCTCCAGCCAGCATGAGCGGCTAATATCTGCTGTGAGCTGCCAAAGGCCGTGTCCAGAGGCAGGCAACTGATCTGCCTCACCCGGGAAGAGTGCAATGACGATACCAACATGGGCCAGTGAAGCAATGTCCTCCACGACTAGACTGAAGAACAAAAGGACAGCAACTTGTCTGTTCTCCTCCCCCAATTACCCAATAAAATCTTTAAAAAAAAAAAAAAGAATAAAATATACGAAATTTAAATATTTAAAGTATAACTTGCATTCAAACAGAAAAGGAAAAAAGTCCAAGACAACTAATAAGGGGACATATTTTGATTGTTTTTGAAATTCGAGAATAATGAAAATTATTTAGAGATCTAGGTAGAAAGAAAAAAGCTCATCTACAAGAAGAGAAAGATAGAGTTTGCTTCATACTTTGGTACAGCAATTCTCTATGCCAAGGAAAATTGAGCAATGTCTCCTAGTTTTGAGAAGACAATTTGATCCATGAGTATTATGCTTAGTCAAATTGTCATTCAGGGTATAAATCAACAGACAGACACTGTAAGGATGAAATAACTCAGGGAAATACCACCCAGGGGTCCCTATTGAAAAACCACTTGGCAAGTAAGTCAGTTAAATAGATGAATCAAAATATATAACTTGGGAAGGAAGATTCCTGGTTTAATCTGAGTGTGAAACTAAGGTCCATTTTAAACATAGAACTTAAATAAAATAACAGATGTTGTGTTTGCAGTACAAAATCTAGATGTGATACATTTTGAAAAATCATTATATATCTGGATTGGAGAATAAGAGAAAAAATAGTATCCAAACACTAGAAATTAATCTTTGTAAGCAAGAGGTCAAAAGAAGCATTAAAAAGGATATGTATAGTGAAAAGGAAAACATAATCTTAACTCTTTATTGTTCTTAGTATTTTCTAAATAACCTAAAATAAATATTTTAGATAGTAATATATTTTCTTGGTATAACACTATCTAGGTTCTTCCAGTTTCACATCTGTAACTCTTTTTTCCAATCAATGCAAATTAAACTTAATGTCATATTTCCATTAAAATCCATATATAGCATGCTCCTATTTTATCTTATTAATTTGGGTTTCATGTCTACCTGTCTATTCTTCAATATGTAAATTTCTGGAGATAAAAGGCTGAAATATTGCCTGCTAAATATTTGGAGTGCTTATTAATTTCTGGTTAGTAGTGTCAGTTGTTTACTTTTAAATACTTTCCTATATTGTTTAATTTTTAAGATAAGTAATTGTCACTTTGTAAAAACAATGCCCTTAAGATAATATAACAAATATTTGGTCACAAAGAAGGAATAATTTAAAATTTTGTAGTCAAAAGCAGCACAAGAATAGGAGTAAATACATGAAAAAGAAATTGAGATATAGAATAGAGATGTAAAGTTCCAACAAAACAAATTGTAGGAAAGTAATATTTAAAGAAATAGTAAGATATACCAGTATAGATGAGAGATGATATTATCATATGGGCTTTCTAATTCACTCCAGCTTGTGCCAGTGATGTATTTGTATTTCAAAGGCAAGAGTAATCTTTAGGCTATTCTTCTTGTTGATCTAATAAAATAAAAATTACAAAGGATACTACAAGTCATTCAAAGAAGATAAAGTGGCCAGTAAACCTATAAAAATTTTTCCCGGTATTACTAGTAAACAGAAAAATGAAAATTAACATATAGGTAAGCCACATTTACTCTGAGAGATTGCATTGATGCTTCAGGAAAGAATCCATACATCTGGTGTAGATCTAAGATCAGAATAGAGTTGGAAGGTTTACCATTGATAAGCATATGTACTTTTCCCTCTAGCTCTCCATTATAATAATTAATACCATAAAAATGGTGTGTTTCCTGAGGAAGAATATTTGTTGAGACATCAGCAAGGGATCAAGGACTAAATTTTATGGAACACCTGTAGTTAGGGAAAGGTTAGAGACAGTGGCTAGAAAATAACAAACAAGTTAGTGACAAAATAGAGAAAGAAAAAAATAAAAATGTAATAACTTAGAGAGAAAAAAAATGTAATGGTTAATATTATATTCCCAAAGGAGAGTGAAAATGAATATTGAGCAAATGTCATTGAATGTGATCACTTTCTAGTTGGAAACTTCAAAGATCAGTCTTACCAGTTTCTTGGAAGTAAAACCAGATTCAAAAAAATCAGCAAATTAGTTAATCAAGGAGAAATATATGTAGTAGTTTCACTCATTTAAGACATTTGACCAGGTTGTGAGTTGCTTGGGGACAGAGATTGCTTTATCACCTATAAATTCTCAGTTCCTAGTCATTTCCTGACATAGAGCATACACTCAGTAATGTTTTATGAATTGAAAATGGGATTGTCTATACTCACTCTCCTTTTCCATAGATCATACTTCACCCTCTTCCAGTCATCTGTGCAAAGCTTTAGCTAAGGCCTCCAATGACCTTTAGGTCATTAAATCCAATGTATATTTTAATCTTAGTCTTGATCTTTCACAGCTTGCAAACTTTTGAACTTGATAAAACCTATTTTCTTGGTTTTCAATATACACCACTCTCTTAGTTTTCTTCTTCTGACCAGTCTTCTGTTTCCTTCACATGCCCAATCTCCTCTTCTAAACTGTTAAGTTTGTCATTGCTAGACCTTAGGTCTAAACATAACTGATTCAGAAATGTATGTCGATAGTGCAAACTTTTCTCTGAGCTCCAGACTTATGTACCAACTCTTTACTTGACGTCTCTTTTTGAATTATTTAAAGGAACTTCAAAAACTATTTATACCTTGAGCTTTGTCTCAATACAAAGTGCTTCCCTTCCAGAGGTCCTTATCCCAATAAATGGCACAAGCTTGAAGTTGAAGAAGACAAAACAGGATGCATCACTGACACCTCCTCTCTACCACTCCCCACAGGGATCCATTCTCAAGCCTTTTTGATTTTACATCCTAAATATCTCTTTATTACTTTCACTTTATCACAACTTTACCAATTCTATCTAGGTCAACGTTAATATTAGCTCTCAACCTCAAGTGCAATATAGAACCTCCTAATGGTTCTGCTTTTGTCCAGTTTTCCAAACTCTCCAATCCATTCCTCCTATTGAAACCCCAGTGAATTTTTTTCTCAAAATACCAATTTAGCCACCTTCTCTACTTATAATGTTTAAGTGGCTTCCTTCAATCCTATGTTTAAAATTTAACAAAAAAATTGAATAGGTTTATAAGAGGCCTAATTGAACTAACCCCTGTTTACTTTTGTGGCCTCTCTCTGTTTCAGTCTTATCTGCTTTCTGTCCATTTTTTCCTTTTTCCATACTCATCCACATGTCCATGTGTAGAAGAGGGCTTCTTGATAGCTTTCTTTCACCCTTTCTGTAATCATTGAAGTCATCTTTTCCTTCAGCTCTCACCTCAACTTCAATTTTTTATTTCATAGGTGCTTATAGTATCAAACTCTTGATCGAGGTGAGCACCATCATACTACAACATTTGTTTGTATAATTATTTAATTAATCTCATTGTTCAAATAGCATGTAAACTCAGTGAGGGCAGAAGCAGCACTTATTGCTCACCCTGTATCTCAGGTACCTGGAACAAAGTATACACTCAGTAAGTGTGTTCAATAAATGGACATGAAATTTACTAAATGGAATGAAACTTGCTTACAAAATTAGCAGGACATGTGAAGGATTAATCCATATGTGAAAAACATGCATAAATTAGAAGAAGGACAAAAAGATTACATGAAAAGGAGATGCAAATACGTCAGAGACAAGGGACCCAGGAGGGAGGTCTGGATGAACCACGGAAGGCAAGCACCATGCCTGTATTAATGCAATCCTATTGGAAAATTGAATGAATATTAGCATTGAAGACTAGAAATAACACATTATTTTGGAGGTAAAATGAAAAAATAATTATAAAGACAATTTCTAGTCTGAAGTTCAAAGAATTCCTTTAATATGATTTTTGTCCATAGAAGTGAAAACCCCTGTCCTTGTAGTTACTCACATTGTAAATTGCTAGCATCTTATCAAATGTTCCAAAAGGAATATTATATATTAACTTTCTTGTTCTGGGCTCTTAGCAACATGGTCTACTTTCCTGATCTAAACATTTCATCTCACTTAGCTCCTTTTTTTTTTTACATAATTTTTATTTTCTATGTTCCTATTAATACAATACATAATGAATTCAGATGGTTTTGTTCTATCTTTTTTTGTTTGTGTGTTCGTTTGTTTTTAGCTGAGCCCTCATGCCACCTGTTGGCAGCTCAACAGCAACTCAGCTCAGGCTGGCATTGAACCACCGTTGCTGCTCTGCTCGCACTCTTGAGCGAACTCTTGACCAACTGAGCCGCTCGGCCGGCCCCTCACTTAGCTCTTTATTCTTATTCCCTTAACTTCTATTACATCAAACCAATTGACAGTCCTGACTCCCCAACTTGATTATCAGCAACTCCTATTCTCCCATTTGTAGATTGTCCTTGTCCCACTATGTCTACCCATCATCTCCATGTTATATTCTTCCTGTCAAGCATTAGCAAGCCAGTGGCTGCTCTGCACCTAGATTATAGCACAATTTCCTTAGACTCATCCAGACTCAACATGTCCCTTAATCTAAAATGACTCTGGGGAAGGAAATTTTTATCTCTTTCAAGTCCATGCTTTTTTGGCTGGCCTCAAGGAAAATTAACAGAGCTAGGTCAGGATATACATGCTACTAAGTGACTTGTAAAAACAGCACACACCCTCTGGCTCTGTCCTAGGCAGCATTTCTTAGAGTTAAGTCACATTAGACTTTCAAATTCTCCCATGTTAAAATAAACTGGAAAAAAAAAAAAAAAAACATGATGAAAGTACTTGGAAAGCACTTTTTCCTTCATCTCACTACAAATTCCTGAAATTTATTTTTTTTCTTGGAATAATCTAGCATACAGGTCTCTGGAAATAAAATGCTTTGAGACAGAAAACATCCACAAGGTTTTATACTGATAGACAGTCACCAAGGACAGAGAAGAGAGTGGAAACATCTCACTCATTAATGATCCTAAACATAGACTCTAGCCTAAAATATCAATGGAATTCTTTAGAGCTCATAAAAGGAGATATTCATATTATAAAATGTACATTCCTAATGAGATCCCCATAAATGCAGAATTGAGATTTCACCTCTGTTCATCAAATCACAAGGAATTTCTCACTATCTGTTAATACATATTTTTTTTATTTCCTCCAAAAAATAGTTTACAGTGTTAATAATTTTAAAAATCTATTATTTTTAGACTGACTGTACCTCCTCGTTTGCCCAGGATGGTACCAGTTCAAGATTCTTCTTTCTGGGTAATTATTAATGGTGCCTTCTACTCTCAAAGGTTGCATGACAAATTGTATGGTCTCCTAATTATAGGTCTTTGGTGACTCGTACTATGTGTTCAAAAGTAACTTGCAGAAATAGTGTTCCAAGAACCATATGTTTAAAAGTGTAATATTTACCTATCTGAAAGCATACAAAGTGTTTGTCTATTCAAAGAGCACTTTTTCAAAGGAAAAAAAAAAAAGAAAAGAAAAAAACTTCTCAGCAGAAGCCCTGGGTGTGAATATTTAGAATTCATAATTAGATTCCTTTGAAAATGTCACATTAGTTATTACCATTGCACTGTGCAAATTGCATTCATCTCCCTAGTGGTCATGAAACAAGAAGAACAATACTTTATCATCCACTTCACAAATAGATGTAGTACCCAGATAACAATTTCCTAGGGAATCTCCTCACATACTTGGTGTAGAAAGGACTGACACATGTCAAACCTTGTCACCTCTCTTGTGTTTGAGTACAAAGTGTAGCAAACTAAATCTTTGGTTTTTCTGGGGACAAATAAATATTACACTAGTGAGCTAATGGAAAGATATTTAACTTACAGTTTGTATGACAAAACTGTATTTGTAGCAAATCCTACCACAATGGTATTCAAACCATATGTTAATGGCTTGAAACATCTGCAATACTGTAACTAGTTCTAAAAACCCTGCTGGTTTTAAGCACTGATGGGAAACAGCACGCAAGCTCCAGGGAAAACTGCTCTTTGACAAATGTCACCACCCCCTCTCGCCAGTTCACTCTCCCCACTCCAGGATACCCATATTACTCACCAAGTGTTGTTAGAAAGGAAATTCCAACTCCTCTCAGAGTTTGCCAACCCATCATGAATCTAATTTGTATAGGCTACCCTCTAAAGATAAGAAAAAAAAATCTAACACAAGAAAGAAATATCTAGAATAATCCCAAGAATTAAAAAATAAAATAAAAACACCTAACAGTCTTTTGGTGATTGAGTCATCACTGCACAATGAGTTAGGATTTCAAATCAAGTTTTTCTTTGATGGGAAATAAATTGTATTTAAATAGGTGGGTATAGGCAGAAAAGCCACACTTAGATACACATAGAGATTGTGAAACTATGAAGAGTATATTCTACATTCTTTTATAAAAGAGAATGGTTTATATACAAAACTGAACATGAATTCTTAAATGAATTGTCTATAAACAAGATGACGTGTAGCTTATACATGTATAATCGAGAGATTAGACCGACATAAAAGAACAATAAAGGAAAAGAAAAAAGATAGGCGAGACCATCAAAGAGCCATTTGGACATTTTAAATAGTTTTATGGTGCCAGGTCTACTCAAATTATTTCTAGGGAGTTTAATGAATCTGTGAATAAACTGCTTATGCCAGAGGACTGAAAACATTCATATGTACCCTGGTTTGCAATGACAGCAAAGGATCAGTTCTGGAAATTGCCAAAAGTGCTTGATTAAATCTCCTGGCAAAATTTTACACTGAAATATTTCACATGTACCAAATTAGAAAAACAAAAGAATAAATGTCAATAATGGCCTGAACTTTTCTCATACATGAGTTCAAAACTAACTTGAAGCCCCCCAAAATAAAATTAGTTTCCTGACTAACTTTATGCTTCCATTTATAAGGGACCTTTTCAATCCACACAGTTGAAATTGCATTTCACTTCCCACATTTCCCTTACCTTCCTGTGATATGCAGCTGCTTCTGAGGAAGATGGTGGGGAAGGGGGAGAGAGACACAGTAATATGCCAAGTCCAGAATCATTCCATCTTGTATATATGACTTTCATCTCCCACAGACAGGGTGCATCTCTCCCAAAAGAAAGGAAAGGTATTGTTTCCATTACTGCATTAAAAAAAATCTCAGGGCTCTTTTCTCTGAGTATCAGTTTTCCCAGTGACCAATCACAGCCTGGCTATTAGCTAGCCAATAAATTCCTGATATGCTTTCTCCTCATTACCCAAGACCAGCTGTGTGCTTACCAGCAATCCAATTTGGCCCTTTGGGTCAAGCTTTTCCATTCTTGTTTTAGTACTAGAGGTTTTGAAGTGCATGCTAATGGCTTCCTCCTTTGCCTTATCCCCGAATTCCAGCTTCTCCTTTGTGTATCATGCTTTGGAGAACTTGGAAACTTTATTCCCTGTGGTGGTCTGGTGCTGGAATTTCCAAAGAAGTCTTCCAATTTCCCCTCTTCCTGTTACCCAGTTACATTGGCCCTTCCTGTTTTTGAAGCAATCAAAACCAAGATAGAGATTTTAGTTCCTTTTTACCTCCCACCCCACCCCCACCCCGTTTTTATCTATGAAGGAAGAAACCTCTACCCAAAAGTGTCCTTCATTCAACAAACTGATACTGACCACTTACAATATTCCAGATACTGACCACTTACAATGTTCCAGACACTGACCACTTACAATGGGCTTTGATCTTGAAGCTACAGTAGACATGCCTAAAGGGTGAGAAGGCAACTACCAGTGTGAAGGTGTAAAGAGCTCTGAAGTGAAGCTATGACCTGGGAAGTCAATGCAGAATTTTTCAGTGATTAAGCTAAAGTCAAAGTAGTGTTAAAAAAGTCTATGAGCTTAATAATGATATGAAGATTATATCATGGCTATCTGGCCCCTTTGAATGATGAAATTATGAGGATTCAGGGTATACATCAAAGGTAAAGTAATTCTGAGTAAAGAGGAGCTCAGCAGTACAGAATTCAGAGAGAGAGCAAGGCATCCAGCAGCAACAGGAAGGGTAAAGAACGAAGAAATTTTATGAAGGGTATGTGAGTTGTAAGGATAGCAGTGTTTGAATCTTTCATGGGTCCTACTCCTTCTGTGGCCTGGCATTTATAAATTTCCCTGAATATTTATCATTTCTTTTATTTCCATGCATATGTATCCTTATAACTAAAACTTTACTGAAATATACCTTCCAACAGTTATTGAGCCATAAAAATGAACCATACAGGAGCTGTGTGCTGTGCATGTATTATTTATTCTAAATTTACAGTGTAAAGTAAATATTATCACTCCCATTTTTTATAATAATTGAGGGGTCAGGTTGACTAAAAATAGTGTAGTGCTGAAATAGAAGAGTATTTTGAAAGAGATTAATTTTCTTCCTCTCTTCTTTAGTGAGAATATTACCCGTTCATTTCAATTTTGATTAAGATACAAAATCATCTTTAAACTCCTGTAAGTGGTATTCAGAAAAGAGATAGTAACAAGACTTTTTAATTTTATTTTTGATTTCTTAATTTAAAAAAATCAGAAATTCTCTTACGTCTGAAGTGAATTGATCCCCAGGGCAACAAAGGGATTCGATTCTGTGTCTTTGAGTTGGAGAATGCTAGGACTTGTCCAAAACTCCCACTCCTGTGGCTGGATGATTCCCTGATAAGTGAAATATGTGTGATCTAAGGGAGTTATTGCCTTAGGATCCAAGTGTAGCCTTTCCTGATCCAGCTTAGTCCTGAGGGAACAGGATTGCCATCCCATTATGAACCAGTGAGCTCTGAGAAGGTCTCTAAATTAGCAACTGCGCCTTCAAAAATTATGGAAATATATCACCAGTTGGATAATAAGAACTAAACTTCAAGACTGATAAGCAGTAGGAAACTGATTAGATTTCAATTCCCTCTAAGACTAGTGTAGAAAATTTTTGGACAGGTAAACTCCTGAGAAAAGTAAGGGATGTCCCAAAGGTAACACTCTACTACGAATGTAGGTGAAACAAATGGTTAATTAGAAAATAAAATAGGTTTAGTGGGAATCTTATCCCTTCTTGCAACTTCAAGTTGTATAGTAGTTCATGTTCGTTTCAAAATCATTTGCCCAAAGCACACAGCTAATAAATACTAAAGTTAAGATTCAGTTCTACAAGCCTATGATTTCAAATTCAAACGTTTGCACCATACCCCATCATTCTCTCATTTGAAGTGATGGAAGTAGTTTTGATACAACTATACATATGAAATTATAAACTGTTACTCATTTAGTTTCATGAAATATGTAATTAACTCAGATTATATTTTAGCTATATTCCTTCTTTTCTTTCCTTTATTTATATTTTGCATATCAAAATACATGAATCATATTTTTTCTCTTCTAACATATTGAAAATATAAACCTACATAATCTTTTAGAGTATATAACATTTATGGGAAAAGCATAAAACTGAATATTTACTTTTCTAGCTCTTTATCTTCTAATAGGAAGTTGGACTACTGGTAAATAGACATGGGTGAATTCTTTTATATTAAATATACTCATTTATAACCTGTCCATAATATTTGGACCTATTTTGTTAAACAAAGAATATAGAGTGGAGACAGTTCTCAAAGGGAGAGCATGGGGTGAAATGGTGGGTGACTAGGATGGGGTGGAGGGAGAGAGTAACAGTTAGTGACCTCATTGCCCCATTTTCCCAAAATTTGTAACTTCTTTTTGGATCCCATCCTGATGAAGAAATAATCACCTCATTCTGTTGATTTGGCCAATGAAATGTGACAGGAAGTTCCCTGTGACACTTTCCTGCAGAAGCTTTAAGAACCATTGGTTAATCCACGGTTCCACTTACCCATATCCAAGATAAGGAATGCTCTATTACTGTGATCTCTGGAGTGAAGAGCTAAACTGACCCATGATGGACAAGTGGCATGAATAAGAAATACATTGTTGTTGTTAAGCTACTGATATTTGGAGTGCTATTTATTATAACCTAATTTAGCTAAGCTGATTACACAGAAAGTGATACCCAAAAGTGAAATGCTGCTCTAACAGCAACAGAAAAGGAAAACAAAAACAAAAGCAACATATTGGTATTGAAGTGTCATATAGTGGATGGTGAGGAAATTATTAATGAAGGCTGGAAACATGGTGACATCTATTTGCAGTGGCAAACAATTAGTAAAATTATCATCTGCTGTATCTTAGAAAGCAGATGAGGTACATAATGTACATTTTGTCTTTGGTTGTAGAAGTGGAAAAATAGGATATGAATGGCTTGAGTTAGTTGCATTTGACAAGGAACTACAAAATGAAATGAGTTCAGAAAAGAGTTGAACAGGTTGCCAACACATTTGAAAGACAATTGAGAAAGTCTTGAAATTCCAGGAAGTGTAGAGTAGAAGATATAACAGGTTATTTCTAAAAATTAAAAGATATAACTAAGAAGGACTTTGAAATACAATGGCTGATTAAAACTCATTCTCCCTCGGAATAAGGAGCAAATGAAGGCATATTTGTAAAAAAAAAAAAAAAAAAAAAAAAAAAAAAATGAAAGAAGGAAGAAGAAGAAATTAAAGAAAATCTATGGGCATTTAGGTGCCCAGAAGAAAATCCTCTGAATTAGTTAGGAATCAAGTAAGAACCTAAAAGTATAGTTTTTTGTTGTTGTTGTTTTTTGTTGTTTGAGGGCAGTGTCACTGGCCCTCATATGTGGGACCTGAACCAGGGCCGCCAGCTTCCCAAGCTGGCGCTTAATCACTACACCACTCGGCCAGCCCAAGTATAGCTATCTTAAAGAAAGTGATGGACTCAAATCACCAGCAAAATACATTGAAAGAGAAAGCGAGAAAGAGATACTTGTTTTATTAAAAATCTGGATTTTAACTATTTACATGCAGAGCTAATTACAACCAACTACGTAGATAAAAAGCTAACTCAAGTTCTTAAGAGAACTGAATGGTTTGAAAAACCATCAAACTAAAAGACATCGTAACTAATTAACTCACAAAGTGACTTCTGGGTTCTCAGCCTTGTACTGGCTGAAAGCAGGCTGAGAAATCTGCTAACCTCCAAGGAAAACATATTTCTTAATTTCCCTTGAGACATAACTACAAAGGCAAATTGAAAAGAAAGGAATTTCCAGTGAGCAAACCCCAGAGCCACAGGGAACACCTGGTAGGGGAGCTATTCCCAGTGAACAGGAGCCAAGCCTCGCCAAGAGGGCCTGCTTACGCCTTTAATCACTTCACTCTAATTCAGGGAATGCTTTCCCAGACCACCAGATTTGGTCGGGGCCTTCCCATACTCTTCTCACAGGACTGTGCATTGCTGTTTATATTTTTATCTCATTTTGTAATCACACATTTATTTTTTTATTAATTCATTTTGTAATTGTTTTTATTAATTCATGTCTTACTAATAAAATGATAATCTCTGAAGGCAAGGACTCTACTTTTGCTTAGGTTGTATTTCCAGAACTTAATCCCATACCTAGCACTTGATAAGTAACTGACAGATGTTTGTTATGTTTTCTCCTTTCATTCCTTTAAACTGAGAGTGGTTTGAAAATGGAGTTCCCAGCATACCTCTGCCCTGTAGGAGCAGGTTCACCAGTAGTGTGAATAGTAATTCCTCAACCTCCCTGTCTTCTTGGTACCCTCTTTAATGCAATTTGGAGTTAGGAACTATGATGTGCCCTCTAGAGGCCATTAAGTATGATTGCAAGTTCTTGTTTGGGATTAATTTGGTTTGTACCAGGATGACTGAGTATAATTATTAATAACAACCCCTTTCACTCTGAAAATTGCCCAGATGTAGAGGATACATTATTTCATGGCCCTATTTCTAGTTGGGGCTACCCTGCTTGAACTTTTTCACTCTCAGTCTAAAATGTTAGGGTTCCCCAAGTTCAAAATAAAGAAATGAAATTTACTCCTATTAGAATCTAGAGGGCCAAATTAAGGCAGAGGTCCAAAAAATACAGATTTCTTTTTTTCTTATGTGTGTTAAAAAATAAAATTGGCGGGGCTCAACCTCCTCAACTGAACAACAACAACAAAAAAGCAAAGGAGGTCAATATCGATAATAAATTGCAATATGTGTCAAATTGCTCTCCATCTTTAGTACCTAATGACTTTGTAAAGGTTCCATACAAGACAAAAAGATATATGGGACTTTCTCTGACTTAGAGAGACTCCCACGCTGAGTTCAATTGTGATGCTTCTGCATTAGAAGTCTTTTTTGCTAAAGCAAATGAAAATGCAATCTGAGGGGAGTGAAAACCTTGGAAAACCCCACACTGTTAGTAAATTAGGTCTTTTAAAAAAGGAACATCCCGGCAAACTCAAATAAATCAATGGGACTCTAAGAAACATCACTGGAAGGTAAGCGCACTTTCAGGGTTGTATCTTTGTTCCTTTTTTTTTCTTAGCTATTTGACTCATGTGTTGAAATAAATTTCTCTTGATTTTTTTTTCTTTCATGATCTACAAGTTACTGAACCTGATGAACTTAACTCACCAACGTTTTAATTACAAAGCAACACAGTTGCTGCCCAGAATGGCAACGCTATGATATTGAACCAACTGGGCCCAAGATGTGTGGCTGGAATCCTATATTTTTGTTGCTTTATAACCATGAAAAACTGACCATATGCCCTAACAGCAGGGCTTTTTTCTAATAAAAGGTAATTAAACCTTACAGATAAACGCAGTGATTTGAGTTCTTTTAGAACCCAACCAGTTAACATAGTTGGAAAAAACACTGGCACAATGATAGACACAAAAGTTAAGTGAGTCACTCATGGAATTTTCAAATATTTTATCTTCCTTCTCATTACCTCGTCAAGAAAATAATTAGTTGCCCTACTCTTTGCCTTGTCCAAATGATATAATAGCTCAAATATAGAAAACAATAATGTACCTGCTAACTTACGTGAGGAAACAGGCTCCAGAGATTCAAATGCTCAGACCTATTTAGGGTGACCAACTTTCCCACTTCGCCCAAGGACTGTCCCTGATTTTCACACTGAAAGTCCCATGTCCCAGGAAACACTCTTAGTCCCAAGCAAGATGGAACAAAAGCAACCCTAAAAATCCTTAGCAAAACTATGAATTTCACCTTCTTACGACAACATATAAAAGCAGAAATTACAAATCAACTTTTGTAGCAAAGACATTCTATACAGAGAGAGAGCTTTTAATTCCTGTCACAAAAACTCAACCACAAAGGTAGACTGAGTGCCGATAATGGATATCTAATTATGTATAACAATACCTGGAGAGGTTCTTTAACTCAGAACTTTATGAACAATATAAGTAATCTAATCTGAGTGATTCAAAACACAAAGTGAAACCAGAAACACATATACAGAGGGTGCCAAAAAACTGTATACACATTTTTTTAAAAAAAGATTTTATTGGGGAATTGGGAAAGGGGAACCTCATTGGGGAATTTGGGAAGGGGAAAATACAAGTTGCTGTCCTTTTGTTTTTCAGTCTAATTGTGGAGGACGTCACTTCACTGGCCCATGTTGGTATTATCATTGTATTCTTCCCGGGTGAGGCAGTTGCTTGCCAGCCATTGGACAGCCGCTCACAGCAGCTCACAGCAGCTCATGAAAACAAGCACCTGCTGCCAGCCAGCCCCGCTGCAGCCTACACTGTCTGGTGACTCACAGCAGCACCGCTCCAGGTGGAGCTGTTGTTCACCATCTTAGCTGTAGAGGGCAATGTCACTGGCCCTCATAAGTGGGATCCGAACCCACTTGCTGCTCAGAGCTGGTGTCCCAAGCCAACTCCTAACCAACACACCACTCGGACAGTCCTGTATACACATTTTAAGAAAGGAAAAACTGTATTAAAATTGTAATAATATATACTGATAACAAAAGATGAATGCAAGACGTGTATATATATTTTTTTGTCATGCCCGGTACACACACACACACACACACACACACACACACACGAAGTCTGACAATTAAGTTTGCAAACTTGTTGCAATGATGTTGCCAACTTCTTTTATATCAGAGGGATTATTTATTATGAATTTGTACAAACTGGACAAACAGTAAACCAACTTTATTCTTTGGAAGTGCTGAAAAGGCTGAGTGAAAAAGTTAGAAGACCTGAATTTTTCACCAACAATTCATGTCTCCTGCATCACGACAATGCACCAGCTCACATGGCCCTGTCTGTGAGGACGTTTTTAGCCAGTAAACAAATAACTGCATTGGAACACCCTCCTTACTTACCATATCTGGCCCCTAATTACGTCTTTCTTTACCTGAAGATAAAGGAAATATTGAAAGGAAGGAATTTTGATGACATTCAGGATATCAAGGGTAATATGTCAGCTCTGATGGCCATTCCAGAAAAGGAGTTCCAAAATTGCTTTGAAGGGTGAACTAGGTGCTGGTGTCGGTGCATAGCTTCCCAAGGGGAGGACTTCGAAGGTGACCATAGTGATATTCACAATGAGATATATAGCACTTTTTCTTGATAAGTTCGTGAAATTAGTTGTCTGACCTCGTGTGTGTGTGTGTGTGTGTGTGTGTGTGTGTGTGTGTGTAGTGATGCAATTAATTTAAGCATGAATATATCAAACAAAATTGACTATTAAATAAAATCCTAATACCAATATATTTCCTAGTCACGCACTAGAATAAGTCACTATTGCTAGGAATATTCTTTCCATTTTTGTTTCATGAGCATTCCTTTGCTTTCTTCCAAGTTCTGCTGGCTTCTCTCTGTGTCTCACAGTGCTTTCATCTCAGATGTTTGTGCTTTTCTCTTCCTGTTTATGAGGCACATTGGCTTCTTGCCAGCCTGTCTCTTCTCAATGTCTCCTATTCAATGATGATTTCGAGCACACTACAGTGAAGGGGTCTATGTTTTATAATATTTTGAGAAGCAACTGACTTCCTGATTGGCATCCAAATTGAAAACTGATTTTCCCCATTGGCCAGAATCATGGAAACCATTGTAAGTTCTATGGAACATGTGTGATAGCTTTAAACAGACTTTTGGCTACAACAATTTTAGATGGATCTCTTTTTAATGATTCCCAATCAGCATTATATGTGACACATATATAGCGCTAGCCTCTAAATATGTGTTGTTTAAAATATCCTGTATACATATTCATCTCTTGTGTTTTCTTTTTAAACCAGCTTTTGCAGTGTATATTTGAGTGGTTATTCAAAATTTTAGTTAAATTTTATAATTTTTAATTGCTTTCTCTGAAAGTAGCTTCGCCTTTTTCTCTCAAAAAAATATGGCCATTGTATACAATAGAAGTCTCGTTTTATTATTAATTGAGCATGCATAGCATTTGAATTTTTTTTATCTTCATCTGGCTTCATCAAAATAAAATTCTCCACCAGACACATATTCCCTCATTATCAATATGAATTCATTATATGGGTATTTACAATTTTATTTTGTTAAAGCTAATTTTAAATAAAGATTGCATCTACCTATTTTGTTGTTGTTCTATGTCCTGCTGGTTCCCATAACAAATATTTGTACAGTGTTTTAAGACTTGAATTGGGTTTTAAACTATTTTCATAAGAGAGGTAACTATCTGATAGTAGTTTAAGCTGGAAAATGGGATACATATAAAAGAAAACAACTTGAATAGTGAAAGTAGGTGTCAGGCATTAAAGCTTTAAAATAAATTCAATATTCCATCTAGCTAATAGTCTTTTAAATAAAAATCATAAAAAACAACTAAATAAGCAACAAAAAAAACCTCTCCACCTAACTCTACATATAACTAGACATAAGTGTCTATCAAAGTGGGGGAATGGATTGAGTCTTTTTTTCTATATAATTTGGAAAGATTTTGCAAATCTAGGAAATCTTTCTTTAAAACAAACAAAAATGCAAACTGGATTGCAAACATACTGCATAAAATTTGATCTGTATAAGCCATGGATCTGTATGTCCCACCCACACACAGACCAACATGTTAAGGTTTGTGCCCCTAAGGGGACACTGCTTAGTTGAAAAGAAAAAAAAAAAAAGGTAAGAAGAGGGCAATAATGTTTCCCAGATTATATTACCATATTGAAGTCTTCTGAGTTCTTTTGTTTATGCCTGAAGATTTCTAAGAGTCCTCCAAAGAATGGTCAATAGAATACAGAGTTGGTCTGTAAATTGATGGAGTTCACTTTGCCAGTTTAAAGGAGAGTTACCAGAAAGAGAAGACCTTGATAGGTGCTATAGCTATGGAGAACACGACCTGCAGGACACTATATATATATATATATATATATATATATATATATATATATATATATGCGCATACACACTGTGGTAAAAAAAAAGGAACATTAGATCTACCCTCTTAACAAATTTTTAACAGTATTGTTAACTATAAGCATAATCATGTTGTATAGATCTCTAGAACTTTTCATCTTGCATAAATGAAGTTTTATACCCACTAAACAGCCTCTAAGTTTAACCACTACGACTTCAGAAGGACTTTTAAACCTTACTACTTGTACCAGCAGTTCCAGCATCACCTGGGACCTTATAAAAAGGCAGTATCTTGGCCGCACCCTCAGACTTGCTGAATCGGGATTAGTTGGGTGTGTGAACAAGATCCTCATTGGATACATTAAAGTTTGAAAACCATGGCTTTAAAACACGGTTTTACTTTTTGCCTCTAAGGCAAACACCCAAGAGAGAGGGTAAATGTATTTTCTCTGCTGTGGAATAGTGTGATGAAATTTGTGAAAACAATGCTAAGTTCTTTAAATTTGTGGTTTGGGGTTTCTATTCTCATCAATGAGTCACTCTGAAGAGGAAACACAAACCTTGCCTTTAAAAGAGGAAGGCTTTTGCTTGCTTTCAGAAGACCTCTGAATTGTTGCCTCCTACAGAGCTGGCACATTTGTGGGAATAATTCTGTTTCTAGGGCTTTACCTGTGTCTGCCAGTGTTCCAAAATGTATCTTGACTAGTATTTAGTGTGGCCATGCAGTTCTGCTTCTTTATTTTCATTTTTTTGTTGTCGTTGCTCTTTGATCCACTCTTGTATATATCTTATATCCTGTAATACTAAGCAATCCAGTGTGCAATTCTAAAAGCATCATTTGCAACAAATAACTGCCTTGGTCCGATTTGAGAAAAATACTGTAAATGTTGCTCTTGTATTCCCCCAAAGAGCTACAAGATAGAAAACACCACTGAAAGTCATTTTCTTTGGGAATCATTTATAAACAGATTTAGGGAGCTTTTTGGCAGAGATAACTAGTTAGAATATGAATGTTGCCAGGCCATTCTCTGAAGTGAATAAGTGGAAAGCATGACTAGACAAATGCATTCTCCTCTTAACTTTGCATCAAGCTTACCTGATTTCTCAATTCTTGTGACAGAACTTGGATTCATGACTTTAGACAAAGTGTTAACAAAACCGGATGTTAAATCTGAAAAAAAAACACTATAACTTAGAACGGGCTCCCCCCCACCAACTTATCTTTTTTATTCTTTCCTAATTCTAATTTCAATATTCTGTCTCCTAAGTGATATTGGGCAATAAAATGAGGAAGCCCTGAAAACTTGTGGTACACTATTAGTCAATGATATTCACCAATTAAGCATATTCATGCTTAATTACTATACATTTTGTTAACCTTTTTCATTAAAAATTAAACGGGTCCCTACAATTACCATTCAAAGGAGGAATCTTCAGATTTTAACCACATTTTCTAAGCTGAACATTAAACATACAAATGAGAGATAAAGGTCCTTTTCTGCCTCTGGGGGGAGGATGAACCAGGAAAGTTAGTGGTTTCTGAGTATTGACACCAGTGGAAAAGAACCCATCATGAATGGTCCATCAGCCTTGTAAGAAGTACTGACACCAGTGGAAAAGAACCCGTCACGAATGGTCCATCAGTCTTGTAAGAATGTGATCATGTATTACATTTTCTCATTACCTGGGCAGGTTGAGACTATAGCAAGCCCAGGTACCTTTTCTAATCCTTTTAGACAGTTTTCCGGAAGCTTCCCAATGTAGTCTCATGAAGCTCACACTTCTAGACACAGAGTGACTTCCATCCTATGTTGAGAAAATTAGAAACTGCCAATAACTGCATCTGCCTAGGACAAATCTCTTCCAACCTTAAAATCAACAGAAAATGTGAGCTATAAGTGTCCAGGTAATCATAATAATTTAATTCAATAAGGAAAATTTAAGTTGCAAAGTTAAAACTATTTGTGCATCATTGACTTGAAATCACTAGAATTGTAGTACAGCTTAAGCAGTTAGCCTTTAGACATTTTATCTAACCTCTCTAAGTTGCTAACATGTTCATATTTTAAGTAAAGATGGTGTAACTCCATGTCAAAGACTGCTATAGAAAATGTTCTAGAATTAGAGCAGCAACCTCTCTCTCTCTCTCTCTCTCTCTCTCTCTCTCTCTCTCTCTCTCTCTCACTGCACATGAGACTACACCAGCTGCGAGCATCATGAATGAACTTTCATCCCTCACAATGTTAAAAGGCTATATGCATGTAATATCTACGGTAAGGGTTTCCCTTGTGTTTTTAATAAAAGAATTAAACTTTGCAGGAAAGTGAAAGGAAAAGTTGTTCTTTAAAATAAAAAAAATAAAACATCACAGTGTAGGTAAAACCTATGGGAATTCAACAGAACTTGAAAGACTACTTTTAAGTATTCTTGATCTAAATGATCTAAAGGGATTGTGAGAATTAATGAATAGTGGGTTGCAGGCTAGGTCAAAACAGAACTCCTCTACCCTAATACCCCCAAAGTTTTTATTGTAGCAGCACATTCTTATCTCAATTTTGGGGTTTATGCAGTTGGATATTTGCATTTCAAATAGTCATTTAGCGGGCCAAGTGGCTCAGTTGGTTAAGAGCTCGCTCAAGAGTGCGAGCTGAGCTCTGAGCAACAGCTGTTCGAGGCCAGCCCGAGCTGAGTTGCCGTTGAGCTGCCAACAGGTGGCAGGATGGCTCAGCTAAAAAACAAACAACAACAACAAAAAAACAGTAGTCATTTAAATACTAGATTGTTTATGGAAACCTAATGAAGTTACAAAAATAAACGTATTCACTTTTCAAAATACAGCAGAATTCCATCTATTAGACAAATCAATGTGAAATGGAAATGATATAATTTCAACACATATTAACTGAGTTCTTGTTATATAAAACACAATGTTAGTCATTGGAGGGAGGGTGACAAAGCTTAAGGCTCAGCCATGGATGTTCTTGATATGAACATCATCTAATCAGCAAAAAAGAATGGCAAGAATTATTTTAATTAAAATTACAAACAATAAACAGTAATAAATCTGTAATACTAACTGTATACCAATCAGTAATTTTGAAAGAAAAAGAACCAGTAGTAGTAGTCTGAGGTCATGGGGTTTTTTTTGTTGTTGTTTTTTGAGGACAGTGCCACTGGTCCTCATATGTGGGATTGAACCATGGCCGCTGGCGTCCCAAGCCAGCGCTTAACCACCGCGCCACTCAGCCGGCCCTGAGGTCATGTATTTTAACAAGAGGATGAAATTATGCATACACACACAAAGATGCAGTATTTTGGATGAGGAAAACAAGCCAGTCTTGAGCTCTTCAGTTACACAACACCAAGAGTCAGCACATTTTCTCCATAAAGGACCAAACTGTTTCATTATTGACTTTGTGGGTCATTCAGTTTCTGTTACAACTATTCAACATAATCATTGGAGTGCAAAAGTAGCTGTAAACAATATGTAACATGAATGGATGTAGCTGTGTTGCAATAAAACCTTATTTATAAAAATAGGCAGTTTGGCCAACCCCTGCTGTATACAATGTTTAAATTACCTCTCAAAAAGCAAATTCTCACAGGAGAAGATCTGTTGGTTGTGGTATTTGTACATGTGTGTGCATTTTGTGCTGAGTTGAGCATTGAAAAATTACTCAGTATATATGCACTGGGGCCATTAATGGCTTAGCATTGGAAAGATGATGCACTAGAGAATATATTTCATGGGACAATTTTATATAGCCTCAGGGGATATACTAGATAAGATGCAGCATATTTCCCAGGTCTATTTTTTGTATTTTTTATGATTTATCCAAGATGCATTAATAAAACAGTTTTTTAGAGTCCATATATTGAAGTTTAATAAGCTACAACTACCAGTCAGAATAAACTATTTCTTTCAAATGACAAAAAATTAGTTTTACATTTTCTTTAAAAAGATGTATTACAAACACATATACGTGAAAAAAAAATCAAACTAAAGGTACTGTCATCCATTGTAAACACCAACAGTTTCCCTAATTTAAAAGATATCGTTGGTATCTCTAATTTAATCCAGTTTAACACATAGACTATATTTTTTCACTTCCTAGAAAATTGTAAGAATAAAACATTATAGCTTTTATTTAAAGATGAATGATCACTCAAGAGTGCAAGCTGAGCTCTGAGCAATGGCGGTTCGATGCCCAGCCCAAGCTGAGTTGCCTGTTGAGCTGCCAACAGGTGGCAGGATGGCTCAGCTAAAAAAAAAAAAAAAAAAAAATGATGAATGATCATGAAAAGTGAAAGGAAAACTATATGAAATATTTGCAATAAAGAATTCAATATCTACCCTATAAGTATAATAATAAAATTGTGCTTTCCATTGCAAATGGTATCTTCTGTGTTTCTTACTAACCAGCTTTCAAATGTTGAAAAGGCAACATTCTATTCTGACTCTGATGAGCAAAATATGTAAATTTTAAGTTGATAACTGTAAAGGTTTAGTACACACTTTTTTTACACATAAATAATACAAGCCTGTGATACATCAAGTGTAATTTATAAATCAATGAGATATGTGTCACTTAGATTTACTTCTTTAGAAGCTTTATAATTTATAGCCATAAGCAAATTTATAAGAGAATGGAACTATTTATTTAAAGCCCTTCATTGAAAGATTCCAGAGAGCTTTTGAAATAAGATTAAGCAAGTAGTTGTTAAAACTTGTTTTCCTATATACGATGCTGAATTTAAAGATGTGTAGCAATGTGCAAAAGTAATCTAAGAAAATATTTAAAGGTCTTGCACCTCTACAAATGTTCATGAGTGATCTAGCCTTTGCCATCCTAATATTACAATATAGTCTTTCTTGAATATTGGTCTTCTCTGAATACTACACTATGCGGACTCTGGGCTTTGTTCCAATTAAAGTTGTATTGCTAATATTCTTAACATTCAAACTGCCCCAAAACAAGAGACTGGGTACGGCTTTAGATCATGTTAGGGCTTAATATTGCTCAGGCTCCTAGTAGTTTTTCCATGATGAAACAAAGTAGTGATATATTTTTACTAGAGTCAGGGCTATTTCCAGACCTGTTTCATACTTGCATTTACAAAAAGTATCATGGACTGAACTGCTTTAGGTAAAGAATGTAGGTGAAAAGTAAATAGAAACACCTTGTTGCATTAGTTATTTCCCAAGGCTGATAGTAAACTGTATGAAATAAAAGTGTTACATTAATTTGCATAAAATATATTCCTGAGGTAATAAAAAGGAAATGCTATTGTGTTTTAGAATTCTTATAAAAAACTGTTTTTCCAGAAGATGTTTCCAGATAGTCTCTAATTAGAGACAGTTTGTTACATTGCTCTTTCTTTATTGATTGAATTTTTCCTCCAATACCTGTCAACACCTAAAGGAAAGCCAGTTTTTGAATAGTATATATATTTGTACGCTTTATTCTTAGATTGTATTCTGTAATAGTACTAATATTGTTTCAGACTAGAAATAAACTAACTAGATTATTTTGTATTTAAACATTATTGAAATGTGTATTTATTTCAAATGTATCTTCAGTATTGATATAAATCCTGAATAAAGGGAACAGAATATTTTATAGTGTTATAACATTTTATATATTTTTCTTATAATCTTTTTTTCCATGGAATCTTTGCTTCTGAGTTTTCATGTGTTATGAAACCAACCAGTAGCCAAATATGGTGAATATACGTAGAAATATTGTATGTCATCTGTTTCTGTGAACAATTTTAGATTGAATTATCCAAAATAAATTTCACAATGACAAAATGCACCGTTTGTGACAAACTTACCAGGCAGAATTTTGTGACTTTTGGATAACCCCAGAATGATCAATTTCATGAGAAACACAAGTAAATTATTGCAATTTTCAGTTAATTCTATTCAACAATGTCTAGAATTTGAATCCAAATTCCACAGTTATCTTTGATTCTTCGATATATTTCTTTTTTTAAAAAAAAGATTTTATTGGGGAGTTGGGGGAGGGGAACAGCGTTGGGAAATCAGGGAAGGGGAACAGACAAGTTGCTGTCCTTTTGTTCTTCAGTCTAGTTGTGGAGGACAGTGCTTCACTGGCCTATGTTGGTATCATCATTGCGCTCTTCCCGGATGAGGCAGATAGGTCGCCGGCCTCTGGCTGGTCGCTCACAGCGGCTATTGGCAGCTCACGCTGGCTGTCGGCCACTCACTGTAGCCTATAGCAGCCCACTGCAGGAGGGGCTGCAGCCTACATCGTCGCCAGGGCTCAAACAGCCCAGCTCCAGGTGGAGCTGTTGTTAGCTGTAGAGGGCAGTGTCACTGGCCCTCATATGTGGGATCTGAACTGGGGCCACTGGTATTCCAAAACCAGCTCTTAACAAATGTGCCACTCAGCCGACCCAATATATTTCTAAATATAGATTTATTTCCACAGTGGCTGAATGGAGAAATGAGCTGGATACATTTTGACAATCTCTACTACTGTCTCAAAATTCAATGCCATTAAGGATAATTGATTCAGTATCTAATTATTTATTACTTCTTCATGTAATGCAAGTAGGTATGCTTCATTTTTAGTGTTTTATGACTTAATTTTCGTTCCAATGACATCAAAGTACACCGCAATATAGTTTTTTTTATTAAAAGAGTCCTAAAAAAACTAATTATTCCTTAAGAAGTCAATTATTTCTTATCATATGGGGCCAGACTATTAGTAAAATATAATAAGGAAAAACATACTATAAAGAACATCAAGAATAGACACAGGCTTATACAGACATATATTTTGAGATATGACAAAAATCTTTGCTTATCTGGATACTTGAATACTTAGTTTCAATTTGTCATAAGTAGTTCCAGAACTAAAGATAATTTATTGGACAGAATAATCACAAAAATACTGATATATGCAATAAGGGAAAATTATAATATATAGTAGAATGACCTGTCCCTATTTTTAAAAATGAACTACGTCTACTCTTATCTAATAAACCACAGCTAACAGAGTATTCTTAGAGAGAGACACTAGAAGTCTGATTTTAAACTCATTCATTTATGTAAACAAGTTATCTCCTTTAACATTACATGCTAACTTACAAGCACACTCTGCCAGCTTATTTTGGTTAAACTTAAAACAACTCTCTAATTTAAAAACATACTATTATTATTAGTTCTACAGCATCAGTTGGTGTGGTTCTTGAAACGAGATGTCCAGAATAGATGTATCACCATTATATAGAAATCATTCAGAATGAAAAACAATGATTAAGGATATCTGTAAAGAAAAAAAATTCCTATTACAAAGCCAGAGAAAAGTAGTGTCCATGGCATAAGACCAATCAGTGCAAATGTTTTCTTCTTAGTGGATATTAAGTTTGCTGTTTATCTGTATACAAACAAGAAAATAATTTGTTTTATAATAGCAAACAATAGCTTTAACTACAGGTTTTAAATTATTTGAGAATTTTTCCCCTTTTTTCACACTTGTAAATTTTTATGAAATTGGACTAAATGTGAATATGATTTAGCCAATGGGAAATATAATCCTAAGAATTAAAAGAAGGCATAAAGGACATATCATTGTTTCAGTGGTTACCAAGATTTCACAATTCTCTATCCTCTCATGAGAATGAGAATCTGTAACTTCATGATGTAAAGTACTTGTGTCATGGAGTATATCTCCTCTGTCCCACCAAATATGATTTATTTCAGAAGCAAATTATTATATTTTAAACCTAGTTCAAGAAATATAATTTTGTTGAAATATAAAATATTCAGCTTTTTACAATAAAATTAGAAATCATGAAATGTACTTATGAATGAATGATTAGAGAAAAGATAATGTCAATGATACTATAATTGGAAACTGCAAACTTCAACAATCAAGTGGCCTGCTAGCCCTCTTGTGAGAAATACATCCTCAGTGTGAGGGCAGCTTGCTCAGGCAGAAACTGGCAAGCGCATGATTCACTCATATTGGAACTAAAAGTGGCATCTGGAAATAACTTAGAAGTAAGTTAGTTGTGCTTTTGGTATGGGAAAGGCTTTAATTCAAACTGAATTAAAGTTGAAACCATTTAAATGAACAGAGAGAATGCAGTTGTTTTGTTATTATACCACTTCCTATTGATTATGACACTGTCTCAGGATGTAAATTCAGAGCACAGAGGCAGCATTGTTCTAATAGAGAGTTTCCAATATGTTTGTCATTTGTCACATGTTGCACATCTGCTACAGTCAAACTATGGCAAATTGATGCTCCCCACTTCATTAGAGACCACGGTGTGTGGGGGTGGGGGGTGGGGGGGGAATCAGTGTGCTATCACAAACAGCAACAGCATTTTATTTCATGGCTTCCAGTCACCAAACAAGGAAAATGTTCTAAGGGTAACTCCCCTCTCTACTTCATCCCCATACGGTTCCAACCATGAGAAGATTATACATCCTGATAGATACCAATGGACTGGGTTAGGCTATATGACATTGCCACTTTTATAAGTCAAACATTAGCAATTTCATGTAGTTCAAGTTTAAGATCAATCATGTTGTATTCTAAATGGGATCCTCTTTTCAGAACCACTACTCACATATCATAGCTAAGAATAAGCAGAACAAGGAACAACACAGTCCAAGGTCTGAGAGTGACCAATCATAGCTGAGAGGCCAGCCCATTCCTGGGACTAGCACTGCCCCAGCTCACCACATTCCTTGGGCAGCACAGGAGGATGCCTGGGAAGGAGGTTGCAGAGCAAAATCACATTTTAAGAAAACACAGTGTTTTGTTGTTTTTTTGGTTTTGTTTTTCATTGGGGAATTGGGGGAGAGAACAGCTTTGGGAAATCAGGGAAGGGGAACAGACAATTTGCTGTCCTTTTGTTCTTCAGTCTAGTTGTAGAGGACATTGCTTCACAGGCCCATGTTGGTGTTATTATTGCTCTCTTTCTGGGTGAGGCAGATCAGTCGCTGGCCATTGGACAGCTGCTCACGGAGGCTCATGGCAGCTCAGCTGGGTGCCGGCCACTCACGCTGGCTGTAGGCCACTCACGCTGGCTGTAGGCCACTCATGGTAGCTTAAGGCAGCCCACTGCAGCCCCACTGCAGCCTACTCCAACGCCAGTGACTCAGCAGCCCAGCTCCAGGTGGAGCTGTTGTTCACCATCTTAGCTGTAGAGGGCTCAGCATCACTGGCCCATGTGGGATCCAAACCGGTAGCCCAGCTGCTCAGAGTCAGACTCCCAAGCCAAAGCTTAACCAGCAAGCCACTCGGCTGGCCACAAAACACAGTGTTTTAAAATTTATTTTATTTTATTTTTTGAGGACAGTGTCACTGGCCCTCATATGTGTGACCGAACTGGGGCCGCTGGCTTCCAAAGCCAGCACTTAACCACCATGCCACTCGGCCAGCCCAAAACACAGTGTTTTGGAATAGAGAATACTCTATCTCCCCACATCCCTGCTGAAGAAGGGAAAAGTGGTGCATCTTCTCCCCATAATAGCATCAGGTACAAAGCCCATAAAAAAAGGAATCACAGATGATGTCATAGAAATGGCAGCATGAGGTGAGCCTCTTGATATCTCCCCTGGAATTTACAATAAATTAAACAGATATAACTCCATAAAGGAATCCCTGCTCAGCAGACAGGCAAGACTAAGATTCATGCAATTGAAATCATCTAAAGGTGGGCAAATTGGGTGAGTGGGGAAGGAGGGAAGCAGGAAGTGTGGAGACTTGGGCTGTGCGGGCACAGGACTCAGACCGGAGCTCAGAGCTTAGCGCTCCAATCTCCCTGCATTCCAGAGCTACAGCAGTCACAGGAGAGGAAAAAATTCATACTGCTAGCACTCCCCTTTCACCCACAGTCCCATGTGAAGGATAAGCATGTAAACATGGCTGAACCCAGTGCTCATGGCAGAGGCTGTGGAGCAAAGACTGAGGGAAGAAGTGAAAATGGTGGTTTAAGTCCTCACTGCCAAGCAGAGGATGGAAGGCTTAGGCCTAGCTGAGCCCTCCGTACCCTCTCAGAGCTACCCCCACTCCCACCTGCCCAGTGCTAGAAGCAAAACACTAGTAGTGTCAGATCAAAAGAACAGAATATTTGCAGCTCTGAAAACTGCAGCCTGCACCCACAGACTCGCAGCCCAACTAGTTCTGGTGAAGGGGAGAGAGCCTTGGGTGCAGTACTGGCTGTGCCAGTGGTTGCTGCCATTGCTCAGAGCCACCACTCACAACCCACCCCACCCATGACCCTAGCTATCTGGACAGATCCCTGCAGGGGAAACAGAGCCGCTGAAACACACAGACCCTGAATCTAGTGCAGGAAGAGCTTTGGAACTTCAGAAGCTCTCCACATCTCCCAACAGAGGCGGTGCCCTGAGACTCAGGTGACCTGCTCAGAGGAGAAGCCCACCTTCCAGGGAATTCCCCCATTGTGTGAGAAGCTGTAACACTGCAGAGAAAATATAACACTGCAACATCAGAGAGAACAAAAGGCTGCAGTCAGAGAGAAAATAAAACATTCCACAAACACCTACTGGAAAGCAAAAGAAATACCTCTTCTTACCAACCTGTTGCAGAACCCACTCCTGTAGATGCCTAGGAAGAGAAACAATAATTAATTAATTGCCATGAATAACCAAGGTAACAAGGCAGCTCAGAATTAAACTGAAAATGAACTTAAATACATGGACATATGTGACTTAAAAAGACAGGGAATTCAAGATTGCAGTTCTGAAAAAACTCAACTAGATGCAAGAAAACACAGACAGGCAATTTAATGAACTCAGAAACACAATCAAAGAACAAAATGAACATTTTCAAAAGATACTGAAATTTTAAAAAAGAACCAAATAGAATTTCTGCATATTAAGAACTCAGTACAAGAAATGAAGAATGAAATAGCCAGCTCAAGTAATAGAGCTATCCAGATAGAGTAAACAATCAGTGACACTGAAGATACAAATCTGGAAATGAGACAGATCGAAGAAGAGAGAGACTTGAGGGTTAAAAGAAAAAAAAGAACTATACAAGCAATTTCTGACTCTACCAGAAAAAGCAATATAAGAATAATGGGCATACCAGAAGAAAAGAAAGGGAGAAGGGAACAGAGAGTATATTCAAACAAATGGTCGATGAGAACTTTCCAAACTCATGGAAAGAACTGGATCCTCAAAACCAAGAAGCAAATAGAACATCTAATTACCTCAATCCCAACAGGCCTTCTCTAAGGCACATTGTATTGAAGCTGTCAAACATTAATGACAAAGAAAGAATCCTTAGGCAGCCAAGGAAAAGAATATGGTAACTTACAAAGGAAATCCCATTAGATTATCATCAGATTTTTCAGTAGAAACTCTACAAGCCAAGAGGGAGTGGACTCAAATAGTCAATTATTGAAAGAGAGAAATTATGAGCAACAAACAATATATCCAGCAAGGGTATCCTTTTGAAGGAGGAATAAAGAGCTTTCCAGACATACCAAAGCTGAGGAAATCTTCTAACATATGGCCTACACTACAAGAAATACTGAAGGAGTCTATTCAACTTGAAACAAAAAAAGCAAAAGAATAGGAAACCATGAGCAGCATTACAAACAGACAGACAGAAGCACAAAATGGCAACCCCTACACCAAAGGCGCTATACACTTAAACATAACATACAGGGTAAAGAAGAAAAAAAAAAAAAAAACTCTTAAAAAAAGAGGAAAAAGACAACTTGCTACTGTAATGCAGAAACCAACTCACAGCATAAAAAGGGATAACTTGTGACAACAAAAACATAAAAGGGGAGAGAGCAAAGGTCTGAACTGGCACAAGGGAATGGAGAAAGTAAGCATGCTGAAGAAAATGGAATACTCTAAATGTGAAACTTTCTTTTACATAATCTTAACCACACACAAAAAAATCCAGAACTGTAATATATAACATAAAAAAAGAAGAAACAGAGCGACAAAATTATAGAATACCACCACACTGAAATAATCTACAGCAATAAAAAGACAAAGAAACAATGGAGACACAGTCCTACCAGAAAAACCAAAGATAGAATGGTACGAAATCCTCATATATCAGTAATCACCGTAAATGTAAATAGACTGAACTCACCAATAAAAAAAGCATAGAGTAGTATATTGCATCAAAAAATTAAACCCAACCATATGCTCCCCCAGGAGACACATCTCATCTACAAGGACAAATATAGACTCAAAGTGAAAGCATGGAAATTGACACTCCAGGCAAATTGTGTTCATAGAAAAGCAGGTGTACCCATACTAATATCAAATGAAACACATTTCAGGATAAAAAAGGTAAGAGACAACAAGAAGACATAACAGTTATCAGTATTTATGCCCCCTATCAGGGAGCACCGAAACATACAAAAAACTACTAACAGAACTAAGAAATTGACCAAAACACAATTACAGTAGGGGACCTAAATACATCATTGACAGCTATGGATAGATCATCCAAACAGAAAACAAACAAAGAAATATCAGCCCTGTGCGGGCCAAGTGGCTCATTGGTTAAGAGTTGGCTTGGGAGCATGAGCTCTGAAGAGCAGGGCCACCAGTTCAGATCCCACATGGGCAAGTGACACTGCAACTTCTATAGCTAAGATGGTGAACAACAGCTCCACCTGGAGCTGGGCTGCCGCATGTCGCCAGCAACGGCATAAGCTGCAGTAGGTCTGGCTGGCAGCTGGTGTGTGCTTTCGTGGACTGCCATGAGCCGCTGAGTGGCCATCCAATGGCTGGTGACCAATCTGCCTCAGCCAGGATGAGTTCAATGATCACAATACCAACAAGTGATGTCCTCCACAACTAGACTGAAGAACAAAAGGACAGCAACTTGTCTGTTCCCCTTCCCTGATTCCCCAATCTTGTTACCTCCCCAATTCCCCAATAAATTCTTAAAAAAAAAAAAAGAAAGAAAGAAAAAAATATCAGCCCTAAATGACACATTAGGTGAAACGGACATAATTGACATTTATAGAACATCCTAGAACATCAGACTATACATTCTTTTCTAGTGTACATGGAACATTCTCAAGAATAGACCATACATTGGGACATAAAACTTGCCTCAGCAAATTTAAAAAGATTGAAATCATACCAAGCACATTCTCTTATCACAAGGCTTTGAAATTGGATATCAACTGCAAAAAGAAAGCAGGAAAAAACACAAATATGTGAGATTAAGCAACATACTTTTAAAGAAGAAATAAGAGGAGAGATCAAAAGGTACATAGAAACAAATGAGAACGAAAATACATCATACCAAAAATTTTGGGATGCAGCAAAAGCAGTTTTAATAAGGAAATTTGTATGATCACAGGCCTACCTCAAGAAAAAAGAAAAATCCCAGATAAATAACCTCACATTACACCTTAAAGAACTAGAAAAAGAAGAATAAATGAAACCCAAAGTCAGCAGAAGGGAGGAAATAATAAAAATCAGAGCAAAACTAAATGAAATTAAGAACAAAATGACAATAGAAGAAAATTAATGCAACAAAAAACTGGCTCTTTGAAAAGATTAACAGGGGCCGGCCGAGTGGCGCATCGGTTAAGCGCTGGTTTGGGGATGCCAGCGGCCCCGGTTCGGATCCCACATGAGGGCCAGTGACACTGCCCTCTACAGCTAACAACAGCTCCACCTGGAGCTGGGCTGTGCGAGCCCCGGTGATGGTGTGGGCTGCAGCCCCTGCTGCAGTGGGCTGCCATAGGCTGCAGTGAGTGGCCGCAGCCAGCGTGAGCAGCCGGCAGCCAAGCGTGAGCTGCCAATAGCCGCGATGAGCGACATCCAGAGGCCAGCGACCGATCTGCCTCATCCGGGAAGAGCGCAATGACGATACCAACAGTGAAGCAACATCCTCCGCAACTAGACTGAAGAACAAGAAGACGCAACTTGTCTGTTCCCCTTCCCCAATTCCCCAACGCTGTTCCCCTCCGCCAATTCCCCAATAAAATCTTTAAAAAAAAAGAAGAAAAGATTAACAAAATTGACAAACACTTGGCTAGACTCACTAAGATAAAAAAAGAAAAGACACAAATAAACAAAATCAGACATGAAAGAGGGGGAGTTATCACAGATGCCAAAGAAATACAAAGGATTATCCAAGAAAACTCTGAAGGACTGTATGCTACCAAAATCAATAGCCACACAAAATGGACATGTTCTTAGAAATATGTAGCCTTCTTAGGCTGAATCACAAAGAATTGGAAAATCTAAATAGACTGATCAACAGTAAGGAAATTGAATCATTCATTTGAAATCTTCCCAAAAGTAAAAGTTCAGGACCAGGAGGCTTCACTAATAAATTCTACCAAACATTCAAAGAGGAGATATTACCTGTCCTACTCAAACTCTTCCAAAAAAAATTAAAGAAGAGACAATACTCCCTAAGTCATTTTATGAGGCCAACATTACCCTAATACCAACACCTGGTAAGAATGACACAAAAAAAGAAAATTACAGACCAACATCTCTGATGGATACAGATGCAAAACTCCTAAACAAAATTCTAGCATATCGAATGCAACAATGCATTAAAAAAATTATACATCATGATCAAGTGGGGTTCATCCCAGGGGCACAAGGATGGTTCAACATATGCAAATCCATCAATGTGATGCACCACATAAGCAAAATAAAGGACGAAAATAATATGATTATATCAATAGATGCAGAAAAGGCATTTGACAGGATACAACATCCATTTATGATTAAAACACTTCATAAAATGGGTATAGAAGGGAAATGCCTTAACATAACGAGGGCCATATGTGACAAGATCTCAGCTAATATCATAATTAACTGTGAAAAACTGAAGCTCTTTGCTCTACCTTCAGAAACACGACAGGGCTCTCCTCATCACTTCTGCTTTTCAACATAGTATTGGAAATCCTAGCCAGAGCAATCAGTCAAGAGAAAGGAATAAAAGGCATCCAAATAGAGAATGAAGAAGTTAAATTGTCACTTTTTGCAGATGACATGATGCCATATATAGAAAACCCTAAAGACTCCACCACAAAATTATTATAAACAATAAATGAATATAGTAAAGTTGCCGGCTACAAAATCAACATTCAAAAGTACATTGCATTCTATCTACTAACAATGAAATTTTAGAAAAAGAAATAAAAAAAATTCCTTTTGCAATTGCAAAAAAAAGAATAAAATACCTAGGAATAAATTAAACCAAAGATGTGAAAGACCTATACACTGAAAACTATGAGACATTTTTAAAAGTAATTGAAGAAGACACAAAGAAATGGAAAGATATTCCATGTTCACGGATTGGAAGAATCAAGAGAGTTAAAATGACCATATTACCCAAAGCAATATATAGATTTAGTACAATCCCCATCAAAATTCCAATGGCATTTTTTAGAGAAATAGAACAAAAAAATCATCAGATTTGTATGGAACCACAAAAGACTGCAAATAGCCAAAGTAATCCTAAGAAAAAAGAACAATGCTGGAGGTATCACACTCACTGACCTCAGCTAGTACTTCAGGGCAACAATAATCAAAACAGTATGGTTTGGGCAGAAAAACAGACACACATACCAATAGAATAGAATCGAGAACACAGAAAAACACACACATAAATATGGACAGATAATTTTCAACAACGAAGCCAAATACATACAAAGGAAAAAGACAGCCTCTTCAATAAATGATGCTGGGAAAATTGGAAAGCCACGTGCAAAAGAATGAAATTAGACTGCTATCTGTCACTCTGTCCCAAAATTAATTCAAAATGGATCAGCGTCTGAAACATAAGACCAAAAACAGTAAATTGCATAGAAGAAAGCATAGCTACTAGACTTATGGACCTTGGGTTCAAATAGGATTTTATGAATTTGACTTCAAAGACAAGGGAAGTAAAAGCTTAAATAAATGAATGGGAGTATATCAAATAAAAAGCTCTGCACAGCAAAAGAAACCATTTACAAAATAAAGAGGCAACCATCTGAATGGAAGAAGATTTTTGCAAACAACACCTCCAATACGGGGCTAATACCCAAAATATATAAAGAACTCATGCAACTCAACAAAAAAAAAACACAAAACATTCCAATTAAAAAATAGGCAGAGAGGGCCGGCTGAGTGGTTCAGTTGGTTAAGAGCTCACTCATGAGTGCGAGCTGAGCTCTGAGCAACGGTAGTTCGATGCCAACCCAAGCTGAGTTGCTGCTGAGCTGCTAACAGGTGGTAGGATGGCTCAGCAAAAAAAAAAAAAAAAAAAACAACTAAAAATGGGCAGAGGACTGGAATAGACATTTCTCCAATGAGGACATACAGATGGCCCAAAGACATATGAAAAAATCCTCAATGTCACTAATCATCAGAGAAATGCAAATAAAAAACACAATGAGATATCTATCACCTCACACCAGTTGGAATGGTTATCATCAACAGGACAAATAATAACAAGTGTTGGAGAGGCTACAGAGTAAAAGGAAGCCTCATACACTGTTGGTGGGAATGCAGATTGGTGCAGCCGCTATGGAAGGCAATGTGGAGATTTTTCAAAAAAATTTTTAAAAATTACCATATGACCCAGCAACCCCTCTTTTGGGTATTACCCAAAAAATCCAAAAACAATGATCAGTAAGGATATATGTGCTCCGATATTCATTGATGTTTTATTTATGGTGGCCAAGACATGGAAACAACCAAAGTGTCCTTCGATAGATTGGATAAAGAAGTTGTGGTATAGGGCCGGCCGAGTGGCGTGATGGTTAAGCGCTGGCTTGGGAAGCCAGCGGCCCGGGTTCGGGTCCCACATATGAGGGCCAGTAACACTGCCCTCAAAAAAAAAAAAAAAAAAAAAAAAAAAAAAAAAGAAGTTGTGGTATATATATACAATAGAATAGTATTCTGCCATAAGAAAAGATGAAATAGTGCCGTTTGCAACAACGTGGATGTATATTGACATTATTATGCTAAGCAAAATAAGCCGGACAGAAAAAGTCGAGAACCATATGATTTCACTGATACGTGGTATCTAAAACTGAAAACAACAAAAGAACAAGAAAAACAAATGAAGAAACAAAACTCATAGACACAGACAATAGTTTAATAGTTACCAGAGGGAAAGGGGGAAAGGGGGTGATAGATGAGGGTAAAGGGGATCAAGTATATGGTGATGGAAAGAGAAATGACTCTGGGTGGTGAACACACAATATGATATATAGATGATGTATTACAGAATTGTAAGCCTTAAATCTATGTAACTTTGCTAACAATTTTCGCCTGAATAAACTTTAATTTTAAAAAAATGAAAAGGAATTGCTTGAAAAATTGGGGACTAATTATAACAAAAGCTATTAATCTCTTATCACCTGATTAGATATTTCTAAGGTACCCAACTTGCTGCTGCCAGAGGGCTATGAACTGAACTGTGTCCAGCAAAGCACATAGGTTGAAGCTGTAACACCCAGTGTGATGCGATTTGGAGATGGGGCCTTTGGGAGGTAATTAAGTTTAGATGAGGTAGTAAGAGTGGGGCTTTCATGATGGAATTAATGCCGTTATAAAAAGAGACACCAAAGAACTCATTCTCTCTCTCTTCCACGTGAGAACACAGAGAGAAGGTGGATTTTTGCAATCCAAGATGAGAGCTCACACCAGAACCTATCTAGCTGGCACCTGCATCTCAGACATACAGTCTTCAGGACTGTGAGAAAATCAATTTCTGTTGTGTAAGTCAATCAGTCTATGGTATTTGTTACGTCAACCCCAGCAGACTAATACAAAAGTAAGGAAGCGAGACTTCAGAACACTTGAAGGAATGGGACGGAGCATGTGGGGCAAAAAGAGGTTCCGGGCCAACACCTCAATTTTTCAGTTTCCATGCAAAATATAAGATAGATCCTAGTTTTTCCCACTGTACATGAATTTGAGGATTATGGAAGGCGGGTAAGATTGAAGGCCACAGTCTTGCCTGGAATCACATTCCTATGAGGCCCCAGGTATCACGCTCCAGGTGAGTGTCAGTTAATAAATGAAGCCACAGGACCACCAGTGGTAGAAAAAGCTTCCTGTCAAAAGACATATTGGAGTAAAAAAAGAAAAAAGAAACTCAAACAAATAGACATTGATTCCAGATGATGCTAACACAGGGAAGGAAGTATGTCTCAGAACAAGAGAAGCCACAGACCAGCTGTTGAAGCAGGTAGGATTCAAGGTTGGTAGGATTCAAATACTGGGTTGATAATCTTACCGTAACAACATAAAGTTTTAAACATGGAGTTATGCTCTTCTCATAAACAAACAAAAAACAATGAAAAGTTAAGGAGTCAGACTGATAATATTAATTATTAATGAAGTATGCTGCTCACAGTGAGAAGAAGTAGCCACAGGAAGCAGTTGGTAGCAATTACTGGGAAAGGAAAAATGCTCCAAAATAATAGACCAATGATTTGAAACTCTTTTCTAAAGCATTTATACTAATTTTTGGTGCATAGTTATATGCTGATACCATAGGTCTTTCTAGGAGCTTTCATTGTTTATCATTCTTTTTATGTGAATTACCATAAAATTGTTTCTCAGGAGATTTATGCTAGACAAATGAAAACATCTTTGAATGTTTTTCAACAAAAGGCATCACTGAGTCATTTTTGGTGACCAACAAACATTAATTGAGAACTTAGTATGAGCTGAAAATTCAAAGAAGTTCTTGACATCAGTAAGCTCAGGTTCCAGTGGGAGAGACTGGTACTCATTCAAACAATGAATTTTTACAATTCAAGATTTACAATGTACATTTCTTTTCTGATTAAATACATTTTTGTTTCCATCCTGTTAATATTATACAAAAGAATGCATTGTTAAATTGTTTATGCAAGTATGGTAATCATAACACATATATTCCAAAAGAGAAATTATTTTCCAGTTAATTATCTTAGAAAAAAAATGTTTTTCACACATGTAACAAATGTTGATTTAATATCTCACTGCAAATAGTTTCTGAATGAAATTATAAGAATCATTAAGCATAGGACCCGTGATCAAGATCTTCATAATTATTTACTCTCACTTCTATTTGGTTTATTTTTCCTGTTTATTTCACTACAGATAGTTTGTAAATGATTCATAACAAGTTAAAAATTTTAAGTGACAATTAGTGATATTTATGTATGAAATGTATGCACTTCTTAAATTAAGTTTAATAATTCCACTAAACTAATGCTATTGTCTACACACAATATGACTTGTATAAGTATCCCAAAATTTCCAAGGTGAGGTTTTTAAAATCTCAAACACTTGGTCAATGGTTTTCTTCTGTGATACCTAATTCAATTAACTTCATTAATACCTACCCAGTCAACTGGGCAAAAGATTATGTTTTGTTTGTTTGTTTGTTTGTTTCTCAGCTCTCCTTTATCCTATAATTTATAACAAACCAACATATTCCACCGATACTTTGAAGCCTTTATAATTCTTCCCCTTCTATTTCCCTTCACATTCCTATTTTTTGCATTATTATTTACTGCAAGAGCTTCTTCCTGCCTCCAGTCTTTACCTGCCACATGCCATTCTATATACAACTACAGTGTCAACTACCTGTATTAAATATGCACAGAGTAAATCTGATGTTTTTATGTTGCTTATAAGAAAAAATTCCATACTCTTTATAATGACATTCAAGGTTCTTTACCATCATTGACTGTCTCATTCCCAGATTTTCACTCATCTATTTACTTTATATTCTAACCACACTTTCTTCTCAAATACAGCATGAATGCCTAGGCTATATCAGTTAGAATTGAATAGGCTATATTGTAGTAACAAACAACCCCTTAATCTCAGTGACTTAAAACAACAAAGGTTTATTTCATAATCATCACAAGTTGACTAAGGACTCTGCTTTATGTCCTCTTCAACGATGCAGGCTGACAGCACCTGCAGAAAACGACTGGGAGATGGAAACATAGAACACGTTTTACTGGCTTTTGTATGCTTCCATTCAGAAGTGATACATATAAATTATGCTCTCAATCTATTGGCAAAGCAAGTCCTATGATCACGCCTACACAGGAAAGCCAAAGCATAAACAAAGTCACATGTCTTCATGAATCTGCTTATTCTAATTGCCTTTCTCCCTTTGCTCCCCCAATTTTTCCTTTTTCCATATAATAAGCTCCTTTTTATTCTTCATTGATGTCCCCCTTTATAATTCTAACGGTATCTTGTTAATGTGCTTTAAAAGCATTTATCTCTTTATAATAATAGCATTAACAACAGTAACAGCACCAAAAGCATCACTTATAAGTCATCCAGTAGGTGACAAGCTCTGTGCTAGGTACTTCACTAATATTATCTTATTCAATCCAGACAAAAACCCTTATGCTTAGGTATATGTTTTGGGCAGAGAAGCAAGCTTGGGACCATGAAGGCTCAAGGGTTTGGCTGTATTGAAATATCTGGTAAATGGACTACTCAATATTTGAATATTAATCTGTCTGGCTACCAAGACTAGCTGCTGAACAACAGTCTTTACAATCTCTAACTTGCGTACTAGAACCCACTCTGAATTCTCTAAGTTCACTGCCTTCTTTTTATTACTTCCACATAAGGAGTTCTTAGTAAATAATTGGTGAATTGTTTAGTATTGTTAGTATATTTTTCTGATGACTCCATAGTCTTTTGTTTCTCCTGTAGGGAGTGGTAATAGTCCTTTAAATAAATAGTTTGGTTCACCTCTATAGGAAAAGGACTCGAGGAAGCCCAGATTCAGTATTGCAGACATCTTATTAGACTTTGCCTTGCATTCACTATGGCTGAAGCTATTACCAATGCTCTGCCTCTAGATTCCAGCTGACCAATCCTGAAAGCGCAAAGAACAGTGGCAATTCAAAAAGGATTCTGAAAACTCTATGGGGTGCCCTTTTAGAGTTAAATGCACAATACAAGTGTATCTCTATGAGGCAAGTTGGCTGCAATATTTGATATAGCTAGTTTCACTGTGTTTTTAGCAGCCCATTTACATGTTATAAACTCTGACTACATTAATTATAGCTGCCACTTTCTATAAATAGATATCAGTAGTAAATAAAGCTAGTATTCAATATTGTTTTGTACTTCTCCAGGCATGTCTGTCAGTAAATGGATTAGTCTTTGATAGTGATTTTACACTGAGCTTGGTTACCACCAGTATAATTGGTATGAAAGTAATGAAATTACATAATAATTTTAGAAGCAATATAGCTACCATATGCTTGCATTATAATATAACTGTTGGTTTTGTTTGCAGATTACACATGCCCTAGGCACCTTTAGAGTCATTTCAATTTATTTATTTTCATGCAATCCATTGGAATGATGCTCACTGAAAATTTAAAGGAAAAAAATAGCTTAGTTAAAAAAAATACATCTATGTTTATTTCCGCAACAAATGGTCAGGAAAAGCAAAGTCCCTTAAGTTTTTACAATGAAAATATGGATCGTTAAACAGAAAATTCTTAGTGTTGAAAATAACAGAACCAACCATAACTGAAAATATTTATAATTTTTCTATGTTGTCCATTTGTATGATAACAGAAATCAATTTTAAAGTTATACCAATTTAAAATGTCACTAAAATGTTATGGGATCTTTTTTCTTCATGTCATCAAGCTTTACATAGAAAAGATTTAGATTGAGATATGCTATAAAAATGAAAATAAAATTAAAATAAGTGGAAATAAATGTTGACACATCAATGACAACACAAAGAAACAAACAAAAACAGCCCTATGAATTAAAATTTGGACAAGTGGTTGGTCCTTTGTTCCTGAATCTTTGTAAATAGTTATCAAACATTTGAAAATATCATAGCAAATAATGGGCATAAAAAAAGTGGGATTTTTGGGCCGGCCGAGTGGCGCGGTGGTTAAGCGCTGGCTTGGGAAGCCAGCGGCCCTGGTTTGGTCCCACATATGAGGGCCAGTGACAATCTCCTCAAAAAAAAAAAAGTAGGATTTTTTGGTCACTTATTTGAGTTTTAATTTTTTAAGATAACATTCTCAAAGATTAAGAATATACAACCATATAGTTCAAATGCATTAAGCAGAGTTTATTAAATATTTAATAACTCAGACGATGGTAAATTCCCTGCGCCCTCACAGTCAGCCCTGTAGGAGCCATTTATCAAGGACCCACAGTTAAACATAGAATGTCTACTAGTATGATTTCAGAGGCATACCTCCTAGGCTAACCTAAGCTGTTCAATAATGTTTGAAATGATTTTACCAGGTGACAAAAGTCTTTAACTGCACTAATAGAAATAAGGCTTAAAATGTAAATATTCATGGTTGATGGAACATATTAGGCAAAATTTGCAATGGCTCTTACTTTTTACTTTTCTTTTTGTTTCTTTGTTTGTTTTTCCCCAAAAGAGTCAGTTTTTATAGTTGATGAGAGCAGTGGTAGATTCAAAATGAGGCCAGGAGCATTTTGATTCTCTTCAACCCTGCTGTGATATATTTCTGACTCACCTGGGATAAGGCTGGAATGTCAAAGTGAAGCAGTATGTAAAATAATACCAGGAAAGTGGAAAGAAAGGTGGACATTAAAAATTAGCACATAGAAACTTATTCACTTACTTGACTTTTGTTCTCACCTCCATTTGGGCCACTCCCCAATTTTGGTACCAGTCATTACCTCTTAACCTCTATTCTAGTTATACTGGATATATCTACTATCATCTCAAACTCAATAGGCTTGAAAAGACATTTTGGTCCTCAAATTATGATGAACAAATAGTATTTTTCCAGCTCTCAGAAAACCACTTTGGTGACAAAAGAAAAAAATCCACCCTCTCATTTCAATTCAGAATTCATACAATCTATCCCTTCCATAACTTAATCACTCATATATATAAATATAAAGTCTTACAATTATTTCTCTAAAATTTTATTTTCCATTCTTGTTCTCTGTATTCATATCCATCATGTTATCCAATCTTCATTCCTCGTGTCCAAATAAGTCAGTGGTCTCCTATTTGCTCTTCTTATCTTTAGTATCCTGAAGTTACATATCTTTAAACTATTCACTTAGGCAAACTTTTATTTTTAATGAATGTGGGGGGGGGGGTGTTGCTAAAGATATTCACAAAGGTACGATTATTTTATTGTTAAAGTGTGATACACATCCAATTATTTAAAAATAAACAAAAGTGGTCCAAGGGTTTTTTCAGCTTGTAAAACTAACTTTAAATCCAAAACAGGATAACTGGAAAAACAAATTTAAAATAAAGGGATTTGAGAAAGAATAGTTTAAAATGAAAACAGTTTAAAAAATTAAAAATAAGCTAACAAAAAGAGTGCATATATGTTAGGAGAACTTTCTTGAAACATTTTTTTTACTAGATCAGCTCCATGCTCAAAAACGTATGATGGCTTTAAATTGCCAATTTTCTCTAATAAATATTAGTTTTTATTACTCCCTAATGCACAGATTACACTCTTACTATGTGCTGTACATAATATACTTTACATATGTGATGCACTTCACATATATAAAAACCTATTCCAATCATTTGCCTATAAAATCACTTTCTATAATCCATTTATCTATTAAAATTGTACAATCCTTAAAGATCCAGTTAATAGCTTTCTTCTTCCATGATATTCTCTTCCCCTTAGATTTTTCCCTTTGAAGTCCCATGCTATTTGCTTTCGGTACTTACCCACTCTAAGCTAACTCTTTCTCTAATGACTTCAAATACCAAAGGACTTTTTGATTTACTTGAGGATAAGAATGATATCCATATTATTATTTTTTTATAACTTACTGTTTTATAATATATAGTCTATGATGGTTGTATATCAGGTGCTGATATTTACCATCTCACTGATTTCCACTGAGTTTAAGTTTAACTTACTAGACTAGGTAAAAACCAGCTGTTAAGTAGCTTAATAATTTTTGACTCCCATGCAAGTGTTAAGTCTACCTAATAAGTAGTTTTGTCTGTTATTTATTTTATGCCCTTACTTCTACCATTCTTCTCCCCAAAGTGACTTAGGTGGCCACTAAATTGAAAAAGGAATGAGTCCTAGATGACTCATATGGGAAAGGAGAATTGAAGTCAAATCAGCTTGGATAGACTAAGGTGACCCACATACGAAAAATTCTGAGGAAGTTTGCTAAAAAATTTGTAAAACCAACAAACAAACATGCATACATACATACATAAACAAACTAACAAACATAGCCACCGGAAATAAAGATAAAATCATATCTTGGCAAGACTGATAACAAGGGTAATTATAATGACCTAGATTTGTGATGCTTTGTGATCATTGGCCTAGTTATTAAAAACTGAAAGAAAAAATTTAATAAAAGCATTTAATCATGTGATTCAAAAATTAAAGCCTAACTACTATTATTACCCATTTGCATTCTTTCAGAGTTGTATGTGCTCTAATCAATACTATTGCTTTAGAAGTTAAGAAGAGTATAATTTAGTAAGGGTTCAATGACTGTTTTAGAATATAAATTACAATTCATGTAATTTATTAAAGTTTGGGCTGCTTTAATCTGGAGAGAGTTATCGGAACATTTTCCCAGAAATTTTAGAGGGTGTGCTGATAACCGGTAACAACTGTGATAGCTTTTAGGCCCAGACCCTGCAAAAGGCATATGCTTTGAATACTTGTGTCTAGCTGCCTTCATCCTGGAACCAGGAACTGACTGAAGAACTATAACAGAGCCCTCCTCGAAGGTCACAAATTTTAGGAAATCAGTCCTTATATGGATGCCCTCATCCTATAGTTGTAGTATTAAACTGGCTAGTAGGGGCCGGCTGAGTGGCGGGATGGTTAAGCGCTGGCTTGGGAAGCCAGCAGCCCTAGTTCGGTCCCACAAATGACGGCTAGTGACACTGCCCTCAAAAAAAAAAAAATAAATAAAATAAACTGGCTAGTAGGAAATCCTGGACAATAGAATACCAGGAAACAGAATACCAATCTGTTCCTTTTCTTCTTAATAGACAAAATTAGAATGTCTGTAACCTCCCTCTTTAACATTGGGCTATTCCTACTTTTCTTCTTCCCCTCCCTCACCCACCCTGCTCTGACTCATCCTACTCATTTCCTATAAAGGAAAAGATTGATGTAAAATTATCTATATAAACCTTAAATCTGCAGGGGAGAGTTAAAGTCTTTGAAAGAAATGGTTATTTTTCTTGTGTAAAATTGATTAAACCCATTTAGCGTCAAATAGGAAGTGAAAGCAAACCACACCCTGTGTATTTCCATCCTGTGCATTACTCTGGAAGGCTCTGTTGCGATAATTCACATGGGAAATATCTGGGAGTGGTTGTAGATAGACATCCAATGTAGGAATTAATGTTTGGTAATAAAAGTGCTTAAAAAAACCCAAAAGACAATAAAATAATCTACAAAGCACACTAACAGAGGACAAAGTTACAGATACAGTGTTACTGATTTTTTAAGGCCTCTGACATTTTTTAGAATAAGAATTTTTTGGATTACTTGTAAAGAGGTAGGTACTCAACCCAAATTGTAAATCAGCAAGTCTATAGGGCAGTTTGGTTAAAATAAACATTTGTTTCAGGGAGAAACAGATTCATGCATATGCATGTGGGACTACTTTCTTTGTAGCTGAATTGATCTTCCCCTAGAGATAGGTGTTAGGGAGATTGTCTGTTAACTAAATACATTGTAGACTATGAGTGAGATGGAGGTTCTGACTAATACATTCATTCATGTAATTATTTATATAGTTAATGAATAGGCCATTAATGGATGAAATCATTATATTGTACTGGACATGAATTCTTAAAAAGAAAGGACACAATAAACAGCAAGATTTTTGTTTTAAATTAAACTTGCAACTGAAGAATTTAAAATGTTTAATAAACCTAAAATAACTAGCTTTTTCTGGTATTATCTCTCTTTCTTACCTCTTTAAAGGTAAGAAATATTACCTGCTGAAATATGGAAAATCCTATTGTTTTATCCCACCTGAGAAAGACAACAGAATTGATTAGAATCAATAAGATGAGGGAGAATGACATCTCAGTGGAAAATAAAGTGTTGCACTTCCTTCCTTATGTAGATTTGAACCATATCACACTTTTATTGAGTATTTTATCATCTTACTGTGCCCTGTTCTTCCTGATAAGGCAGTAATCATGAGAACAACTGCTATCAAAAGTGCTTACTCTGCAACACACAATTTATAAACATTATTTCATTTAATGTATATAATAATCCTGAAAGGTGGGCCCGATAGTAGCCATTAGCAGAGGAAGAAGTTGAGGTTTGGGGAGCTTGAGTTGTTCTCAAATTCGCACTCTGTTATAGTGGCAGAGTTAGATTCAAAGCCAGGTGTCCTCATCTCACAGCTGGAGATCTTATGCATCCTGCTCTACAATCCTCCAAGCTAGAATGTATTATTTCCTGAGGAGAAAGCGAAAGGAACTCTATGCTCTGACAGTAATAGGAACACAGAGGTTTAAACATGTGAAGATTTTAGTCTGTCCTAAGATTAATATCATTCAGGCCTCCCAAGATTTTATTTATACTATGGCATATTTAGGATTTGATTATAAAATTTCCCTCCAAACTCTTCATATCCTTGAAAGGGGTACATGCTAATTTAAAATATTCTTAAGCCGAACCTTTTTCTACCAAATTTTCCATGAAAATCAGTAATAAGAAAGCATTTGAATTTGTAGACCAGAGGACATGCTATTAGATTATAAAGCCTAGTTTTATAATATTGTATAAATACATGAAGAACACTAAAATGAGAGTAATTTTAAAAGATGAGTATCTTGCTTTTTGAGTTAAGAGTTAGACACTTATTTGGACACTTACTACTAGAATTAATTGACCCAGAGATTACAAAATGACTTATATTATCCTTAAAGTCCAAGATCCATAGGGGCTTTCAACAGAAGTTTAGATTTCAAGAAGTTCTAAAATGCAGGCAACTTAATGGAGAGTAGATGGACACAAGTGCCTAGTGTGTTGTTGATGATCATTAGTAATGCCTGGTGATTTGCAAAGCAGGTTAGGAGGTTTTGTATAGAAACAGCCATGTGGTTATGAACTATTATAGGTATTATTGCATTCTGATATTGCATTATATTTTACAGTATATCTGTAAGGTTGCATCTAATTCCACAATATAACATTTGCTAAGCAAAAGTACTTTAATGTCTTTTCTAGGCAAGTAAATGGCAGAGCAAGTGTGCATTACTCTCAACAGGGAAATGAGAGTATATTTTGCTGCTCCTGACAAAAAAAAAAATTATATAAAGAAAATCCAATTTAATATATCAATGTTCTAGCACTAACCTATAGTGAAAACAGAACTCTGAAATTAAAAATAGAAAAATTATTACTGTTTTCAGGAATAGTACTTGCCCAATTTAAGACAGTCAAAATATTATGTCTTCTTTCATTTTTAAAAAACGTTATCTACACTAAATTATTTATCAAGCAATTGTATTTCCCCCATGGACAACAGATCTAGAAAGAGTAATGCTCTGGTCTCTAAGGACAGGAATATCATTATTTGAGCATTTACTAGGTATGAGATACAAGAATAACATTTAACAGACATTATCAAATTATAACCTCTCAATCGTCTTACAGAGAATGCTATTTTGTTAGGATTTTAGAGGACAAATGTTACGAATCAAAGAGTTCCAACAGATAACCCAATGTTGCTCGTATATTGCTGAGCCATGATTTAAACCTCCATCCTACAATTTCAAGGCATATCACTTCTCTTATCTAGATGCTACATGTACTTGTGCCATAAACTTTTGTTCACCCTGTCTAGTAATTTTTATGCAACAAATATGTTATGATTAACAATATTATATGGGAAAATTTTAAAAGATTCTCTTTTGTGAGTAAAAAGAAAATTGCAGTAACCAAAATATGGTGGCCTCTTAATTTAGGAAATTCCCCTTAATATTTTGTTAGTATTATCTAATACATGTTTTGAATATAATAAGACAAGAATAGGGTCAGGAGTAAAGAAATTAATATAGCTTGTTTCCATTTTACCTTTTTTTAAAAAGATTTTATTGGGGAATTGGGGGACGGGAACAGTGCTGGAGAACCAGGGAAGGGGAAAAGACAAGTTGCTGTCCCCTTGTTCTACAGTCTAGCTGTGGAGGATGTTGCCTCATTGGCTCATGTTGGTATCATCATTGCGCTCTTCCCGTGTGAGGCAGATTGGTTGCCGGCCTCTGGACGGCTGCTCACAGTGCCTCTTGGCAACTCACACTGGCTGCCAGCTGCTCACACTGGCTGCCAGATACTCACTGTAGCCTATGGCAGCCCACTGTAGCAGGGGCTGCAGCTATGCCGTCCTGGGGACTCACAGCAGCCCAGCTCCAGGTGGAGCTGTTGTTCACCAACTTAGCAGTAGAGGGCAGTGTTACTGGCCCTCACATACGGGATCCGAACCGGGGCCACTGTTGTCCCAAGCCAGTTCTTAATCAATGTGCCACTCGGCTGGCCCTCCATTTTACCTTTTAAAGTCACTAGTAACTGTAATATTTTTCTTACATAAATACATGCATGTATATGTATACACAAACATTTTAAAACTAAAGTTTATATATTTTAATAATTACTTTGTAGTTGAAAAGCTTCATATCAGTAAGAAACATCTTAAAGCCGTATTATCTTTCAATTGCAATTATCTTTCAATAAACAAAAATAATCAGTTTAAGTTCAGTTCTTCTGTTAAACATCATACAGATTAACCTGGAAATAATTTGGAAATGAAATTGCTATCACTAGCTGTTGGTTTAGCAAAATATTTTCTGTCCTAGATGTGTAAGGACATATTACATTAGATGAATAATTTATTCCTCGCAAATGAATGCAACCCAATTTACCAAAAAAGAAAACAAAAAAGAAACAAAAAAACCCAGCTCATTGAAAATATCTCTGTACTAAGATAGCTGATTTGTTTCTTTAATACCTTAGTATCTCTTTCCAACTTCATAGGAAATCAAATACAATCCGTTTTTGGTAAGTGCTAATCATAAGACAATGGAAATAGAATTCACATTAATGTTTTATAGCAATTGCTCTCATAGGCTATGTAACATTGATGTCTGGACTATTAAGTATTCAGCTAACCTATAACTTGTGGAGAATGCCATAAATGTTTTTTCTCACCAATTTCTTACACAAAGCTGGAAATCCAAGCTTAAGTCAGGAAGCTGATTTCTCCTACACAAAAACGGTATGATTCTTTTCACACCCCTGCCAGAGGCAATTACGGCTGTATTGAATTCCTGAATGTACAGTTCTTTGAACTTCTATTCACAATCTCAGAGGGGGAAATTATTGTGCTTTGTGTCAAAATACAGTATCTATTTTTCCTTACTAAGATTTTTGTTTTTTAGACCAGATTTTTAGAGTACAGCAAAATTTAGGGCTAGGTACAGCGATTTTCCACAGCCTTCCACCCCACACATGCATAACCTCCCCAATTATAACAATCCTGACAAGTGTGCTGTATTTGTTCCAAGTACAGTGACTATAACCTACAGCGAAATATCATAATCACCCAAAGAATATAGTTTACACCACTTTTCACTCTTGATGTTGTACCTTGTATGGGTTTGGGGACATGTATAATAACATGTTTTCATCATCATGGTATCAAAACAAAAACATTTTTACTACCCTAAAATCTCTGTGTTCCACCTATACATCCCTCTGTACCCACCAAACTTTGGCAACTGCTGATTTTTTACTGATTCATGATTTTGTTATTTTTCAGAATTTTATATACTTGGAATCATGCAAAATGTAGCCTTTTCAGATTAGCTTCTTTCACTTAGTAATAAGCATTTAAGTTTTCTTCATGTCTTTTTATTCCTTACTAGTTCATTTCTTTTTAGCATTGAATAACATTCCATTGCCTGGATGTACCACAGATTATTTATCTCTTCACCTACTGAAAGGCATTTTGGTTCCTTCCAAGTTTTAGCAATTACGAATAAAGCTACTATAAATATCTGTGCCCAGGTTTTTAGGTAAAGATAAGTTTTCAATTCTTTTAGATAAAAACCAAAAGTAGATTGCTGGATCATATCAAAATAGTATGTTAAATCAGCTTTGTGAATTTAGGAAAAATCCCACTTGGCTGTGGTGTATAATTCTTTTCATACATTGTTGGATTTTATTTGCTAATATTTTATTGAGGAGTTTTACATCTAAGTTGATGAGAGATCTTGGTCTATAGATTTTTCTTGTAATTATTTTGTCTGGTTTTGGTATTATGGTAATGCTAGTTTCATAGAATTAGTTAGAAAGTGTTCCCTCTGTTTCTATCTTCTGAAAGAAAGTGTAGAGAATTAGTATAATTTCCTCCTCGGGCCAGCCGAGTGGCGCGGTGGTTAAGCGCTGGCTTGGGAAGCCAGCGGCCCAGGTTCGGGTCCCACATATGAAGGCCAGTGACACTGTCCTCAAAAAAAAAAAAAAGTATAATTTCCTCCTTAAATGTTTGATTGAACTCACCATTAAACCCATATGGGACTGGCACTTTCTGTTTCAGAAGGTTATTAATTGTGGATTCAATTTTTTTTATTGGTATAGGTCTAATCAGATTGTCTATTTCTTTTTGTATGAGTTTTTGCAAATTGTGTTTTTCAAGAAATTTGGCGTATTCCATCTGGATTACCAAATTGTGGCAACGGGGTTGTTCATAGTATTCTTTTATTAGTCTTTTAATGTCTGTGGGATCTGTAGTGACATTCCATCTTTTTTTCTGGTAGTAGTAATTTCTGTCCTTTCTCTTGTTTCTTAATTAGACTAGCTAGAGGCTTATTGATTTTATTGAACTTTTCAAAGAACCAGCTTTTGATTTCGTTGATTTTCTCTGTTGATTTTCTGTTCTCAGTTTCATTGATTTCTGCTCTAATTCTTATTTCTTTTCTTCCTGCTTACTTTGGATTCAATTTGCTCTTTGTTTACTAGTTTCCTAAGGTATAAACTTAGATTATTGATTTTATATTGTTCTTCTTTTCTAATATATGTATTCAAAGCTACAAATTTCCTCCTAGGCACTGCTATCACTACATCCCACAAATTTTGGTAAGTTGTGTTTTTGTTTTCATTTAGTTTAAAATATTTTTTTTTAATTTCTTTGGATATGTCTTCTTTGATCCATATGTTATTTTAGCATTGTGTCTTTAATCTCTATGTATTTTGACATTTTCCAGTTATCTTTCTGTTATTGATTTCTAATTTAATTCCATTGTGATCTGAGAGCAGACACTATATGATTTCTGTTCTTTTAAATTTGTTAAGGGATGCTTTATGGCCCAGGATATGGTCTATTTTGGTAAATATTTCATGTGAGCTTGAGAAAAATGTGTATTCTGATATTTCTGGGTGAAGTAGTCTATAGATGTCAAATATATCCACTTGATTGATGGCACTGTTGAGCTTAATTATGTTTTTACAGATTTTCTGCTTCCTGAGTCTGTCCATTTATGATACAGGGGTATTGAAATCTCCAACTATGGTAGGGGATTCATCTATTTCTTTATTACCTATTTTTTAAAATAATTTTTCTTTGGCTTCTCTATGTTTGATGATCTTCCAATTTATACTTTTAACTCTAAACTTGTATGTGATAAATTAGTACTCTAAGGTTTTGTATCATCTTAACTTTCCAGTTGTCTTATGTTAAAATTTAAAGTTTTTAAAAATTTAAAGTAATTTTATTTATAATTTCCTTTGCATTTCACAAACAGCAAAAGATAAAGACATACTTATTTTATTTGTTTTCATAATTGCCATCTTTGATGTTACCAAATCTACTCATAGATGAGAAATGTGAACAAAATTTCATACCAAGACTAATACTTTGGCCTATTTTTATTTCCTAATTGGACCCTACTTGACATGAACAACTCATTCCTGTCACTCATTTCCATATATCCATAAAGAATAACTGGAAATGTTTCCTCCTTCTAAGTCACCTGTATCTTGAATTAACAGGTGCCTCCTCCCTGCACATAGCTGTAGTTATTATATATATATATATATATATATATATATATAATGAATCTATACATACATGTATATATATATATGGATCTATACATATATATGGATATATATATGGATCTATACATATATATGGATATATATATGGATCTATACATATATATGGATATATATATGGATCTATACGTATATATGGATATATATATGGATCTATAATATTTATTACAATTCGTTTATACTCAAATAGTTCAACATATTTAATGCTATGAAAACTTTTACACCATCAGTAAATCCACTAAAACATACAAATACTGAACCTCTTAACAATGTACAGTTTTGCCAAGTTTTTTTCTTTTTTTTTCCTAAACCAAAGCTTTCTTGTCTCCAAATTTCCTTATTAAACTCTCTCTTGGTTTTACACTTTGTTGATGCAATACCTGTATCCAGCACTCAATTTGCTACTCAATTTGCCAAGTGAGCCTGTGATTATTAAGGTCATTTCTTATGAGATGTGGGCAAAAGAAATGTTCCTTTATCCCCTACCAGAGAAATGCATAAAAGATATTATAGTCACAGCACAATGGTTTGCAATAGTGACATCAAACATTATATTCATGGCTAAGAAAAAGGTCAGTTCATTTGAAGCTTGAGCTATTTGCCTGTTTCCTTGTTCTTTATCAGTAGTATCAAAATTTAAACACTTTGTACTACCTCTGTGAGATAGAAGTAGAATTTAAAGAAAGTCAAGAAAACGACAAAAATTCCACTTAGAAGCATAGTGTTGGCGACCATGGTAAATTCTTTAATTTTTGACAAGTATTTATTTTTATTTTTTTTAGCTGAGCCATCCTGCCGCCTGTTGGCAGCTCAATGGCAGCTCAGCTTGGGCTGAGCATCGAACGGCTGTTGTTCAGAGCTCAGCTCGCACTCTTGAGTGAGCTCTTAACCAACTGAGCCACTTGGCTGGCCCTAATTTTTGACAAGTATTTAAATTGTTGGCTATTGCTCCAAATATAAGTTTAGTCCTTGGACATAATTTGCTGTTGTTTCCTTCCAAACACAAAATGACTCTAAATTGGGCATACACTGATTAAAGGACACCACTGCAACATAGTGAGGCTGGAGAATATACCAGGATGCTCCCTGGAGCCCCATCATCTGGATTTGTTTATCTATAATAGGAAGACAGCCATAGTACTTATTTCAGAGGAGGCTGTGGGAATTAAATGGGTTTACACTGTCAAAATATGCTGGACATACATGGGGAATATTAAGTGCTCAGTAAGTGCTAATCTCCTTTTGTATGCTGCACATGGTATGGGTTAGGGAAAAGGAGGAGAAAGTCAACCTTACCCATACCTGTTGCTATGCAATATGGAGATGCTTCAGATAAAACTCCAAAGAGTAGTGTTGCTTCTTGCTAATAAAGATTGTAATAATCTAGAGAGAGTTTGCCAGTTGCTCTAGGGAGAAAGCCTATTCCCAAGTAAGGCCCAAACTACTGACAACAACTGAAAACGCATTCTGTGTTCTTTTGGTACTAAGTAAAGCAGGTAATCATCAATTTGTGAAGCATATATAAAGAAAATATTTTACATACAAATAACAGATAAAAAAGTCAATCCTAAAAGTTTATACATTGAGCAAATGCACAACTAAACTTTCTACAACTAATAATAGAGGGCTAAAATAAAAGGGGGGATGCTAGCACCATTGGTGATGTATATAGAACTGTGGCCCCCAAAGATATCCATATCTTAATCCCTGAAACCTGTGAATATATTACCTTACATGGAAAAAAGGACTTTGGAGATATGGTTAAATTAAGGATATAGGGAAATTACCTTGGATTATCTACGTGAACCTGCTGTAATTAATCACAAGGGTACTCATATGATGGGGAAAAAGCATCAGTGTCAGGGAAGGGGATATTGTGATAAAAGAAGAGTCAGAGAGAGAAAGGAGAGAGACTTGAAGATGCTGCAACTGGCTCTGAAGATGGCGGGAGTAGTCAGGATCCAAGGCCAAACATATCCTTGCCCACAGCCTCCATAAGGAACACACTCCTTCTCACACATTGGTTTTAGTATCTCTGGCCTTTAAATCTATAAAATAATTAGTGTGTTTTAACCCACTGAATTTGTGATAATTCATTACAGCTGCAATAGGAAACTGACATATTTGGCCAAACAAGAAAAGTAGCATGGATATACACAAGCACACACACACACACTCTGTTTGTCCAGGACTATTGCACTATTGCATAACTCAATAATGTGAGTCACTGATTCTTCTGTGAGAAACAGCTAAGGTAGTATTAACTGCATATTGTTTGCACATTGTTTGCATGGTGTAGAATACAATGAAAAACTCATCCATTCCATCAACAGAGTGTGCTGTTCTATTTACTTTCACCAAATCATTAGTTTGAAAAACCAATCACTAGCTTGAAAAGGCAACACTGTGTGTGTAATTCCTGAAAAATGAATCAAGTTTCCAGTTTTCTAAGTGTGCCTTGGACTTGCAGGTCTGCAAAGCTAGAGTTCATGCTTTCTTACCCTTAAAATCTAGGACACATTATGTCACTGAAAAAGGTCTCATTTAAAATTTGTTGAGCTCAATTGAACAAGGTAATAAAAACTAACAAAACAGTGTTTCTTACCTAATTTTTCTGTTCAAGCATTCTGAGTATGATATATGTTCTCTTATGTATGTATGCTTGTATGAATGTGTATGTGCACTCTCTATCAGCAGGTAGTGTTTGTGTTTTTCTTGTTTTGTAATAGTAGAAGATTTCTTGCTTTATGACAATAATTCACATTTATTTGATGCCTGACCAGAAGTATGAGTGAGGCCTGTGCTCCTGAATTATTGGAAAGAAAAAACAACTGGTCTTCACCACAATCTTGCTCACACAGCATCCAGAACAATGCAGTGATCTCAGTGCATATTATAAATTAAATGATATTTTATGATGATGATACAATAACATTCTTCCTTTTAGTTACTTTTTTCTATAGTATTTATGAACAAAAGTCAAAACCTAAATGTGCATTTACAAGTAAAAATAAATCTTATGAATTCCAAAAAGGACTGATTAAACCTATTAATATTCAGCTGATATATATTCTAATCCACACTAAACCCATAAACATAAATGCCTGGGTTATTAAAGACACATGGTGCTAAACTCTGTGCCTGATTACTGTATGGTAATCTAGCTGCCCAAATAGCTCTAAAATGGAATGTAACAAATGAGATTAGCATTCTCATCTGAGTGCTAAATATCTCATTGCAATACACAGAAGCCAAGGAAACTTCAAGGTCTGCTACTGCTGGGAATTGAGAGGAGGGAAAGTAAATCCAAAACATTTACATTTTTAGTGCATCACTTCTCCCTTACTAAGAACTGTCCAACTGCCGTCTCATCTTCTCCATTAAAATCCCAGTTCTCCTCACTCTATTCTGTCTTCAGCTATAAGCAAGTAATTAATCAAACCCCGAGGAATAGTTAAAAGAAGTCCCTTTATAAGCCTATATCTGTAGTGTAATCATAGATCTCTATTCTGCCATTTTTCTCAGGCCCTATGAACTCACATATGTGCAGGGACAGTAATCGCCACCATGAAGAAGCTGGAACAGGTTTCTAAAAGGACTCCAAGAAATTCTACCCTCTAGACCTCTTCTAACTGTATTGCTTCCTTGAAATTCTATTATGTTCCTCCTTATATTCTTTCTGCATATCCTTTTGAACACAGCACAGTAAAACATTCTCTAGATGTCATAGCCTCTTCTGGGGCACAATATTGTGGAGCAAACATTCTAAGAAATGAAAGAACTGGGTTGGTGTTGCTATTTTGTTTGTTTGTTTGTTTGTATTTAAGTCACTTTTAAGTAAGGTATTATCCAAATAGCTTGAATACAAATCTATAAGCCATTAAATATAATGGGAAAATGAGGATAAAGATTGTTTTCAATAAGAGCAAGATGACTCTGGGTGGTGACACACACAATTAAATATAAAAGAAAAAAAAGAAACAAACAAAGACCAAAATAAAGCACAACACAAATAAGAGAGGGTAAAGAGGTAGCCAAACAAAAAGAAATTTTACCTTGCTATTATAATCTGGATTGAAATTTTTTTTAAAACTAGCATATATGTAAGGGAGTGGGAGGAGACAGAGAGAGACAGAGAGCCTGAGAGAGGGAATAGTTTATTCAGTCTGAACCCTGAAATGTGGGTTTGGTGAATGCAAGTTACCTGCAGACCTGCAGTCAAAGGCTGTAAGAATTGACCTACCAAGGCCTGACAATTAAGTTCATGAACTCACCCTAGGAAAAGTGCTACATGCCTCATTGCTGAATATCATTACGTTCAGCTTTGAAGTACTCCCCTTGGGGAGCTATGCACCAATAACAGCACCTAGTCCACCCTTCAAAGCAATTTTGGAACTCTTTTTCTGGAATGGCCATCAGAGCTGTCATTGTATTACCCTTGATGTCCTGAATGTCATCAAAATGTGTTCTTTTCAATGTTTCCTTTATCTTCGGGTAAAGAAAGAAGTCCATTAGGGGCCAGATCAGGTGAGCAGGGAGGGTGCTCCAATACAGTTATTTGTTTACTGGCTAAACACTCCAGAGACAGTGCCATGAGCTGGTGTATTGTTGTGATGCAAGAGCCATGAATTGTTGGCGAAAACGTCAGGTCATCTCACTTTTTCACGCAGCCTTTTCAGCACTTCCAAATAGTAAACTTGGTTAACTGCTTGTCCAGTTGGCATAAATTCATAATGGATAATTCCTCTGATATCAATAAAGGTTAGCAACATCGTTGCAACTAGTTCGAGAACTTAACTGTAAGACTCCCGTAAACAGCAGGAAGCAGGCAGATGGCTCTTGTCATATAAGCCCCCCACCACCACATCCCCTGCTCACACATTTATGTGGCAAAAGATATTTAACCTTCCTTTATTTTTTTCATCTAATTAACCTACCTAATTTGGAACATAGTACAAATGAAATTATTTCACCAAAGCTTTTATGTACAAAAGCCAATGCACATTTTATACAGTACTCCAGAGACCTAAGATTAAAAGAAAAAAAATTTTTTTTTTTTTTTTTTTTGAGAGCAGTGTCACTGGCCCTCATATGTGGGACCGAACCGGGGCCGCTGGCTTCCCAAGCGAGCACTTAACCACCGCACCACTCGGCCGGCCCAAGAAAAAAATTTTTTAAGCTTTTACTGCTATTTCTGTGTTAAAATGAACACCAACCATATTTACAGGAAAATACAGTCTTAATAAGTCAATTAAAAATGTTTCTATCATGGAGAGTAGTACTTATTTCTTAACACAGTTATACAGGCATGTGCAATACACCCTTCCCCCTTATTCTCAGGGGATACGTTCCAAGACTCCAAGAGATGCCTGAAACCATAGATCATTCCAAACCCTATACATACTATGTTTTTCTCCAATACATACCTATTTATAATACAGTTTAATTTTAAATTAGGCACAGTAAGAGAATAACAACAATAACTAATAATAAAATGGAATAATTATAACAATATACTACAATAAAAGTTATATGAAAGCAGTCTCTCTTTGTCTCAATATCTTATTATACTATGCTTACCCTTCTTGCTCTTGTGATGATGTGAGATGATGATTATCCCTACATGAGTAAAGGTTACTTGACTATAAGCACTGCAATACCACGACAATCTATCTGATAACCCAGCCCGTTACTAAGGGACTAATGGGCAGGTAGCATATACAGTGTAGATATGCTGGACAAAGGAATGATTCACGTCCCAAGTGGGATGGAACAGGACAGCATAAGGTTTCATCATACTACTGAGAACAGCACTCAATCTAAAACTTATGAATTATTTATTTCTGGAATTTTGCATTTAATATTTTCTGACTGAGGTTGACCGTGGGTAACTTAAATCACAGAAAGTGAAACCGTGGATATGGGGGAGACTATGGTATATAATTAATATATATCCACTACTTTCTAACGTTATATAAGAAATTAAATACTAGGCCAGTTCTCAGCCTACATCTATCTCTGTTTCACCCCACAAGCATACAATATAGTGGAATCGTGTTGCCACTCTGAAACTGAATTTAATGTTTAAATTACCTAGTTTTCATAAAGCATGGCCCCTACACACCACCCAACTGCTTTTTTTGGTGCTTCAGCTAAAAAAAAAAATCAGTGACTGATTCCCCAGCAGGAGTTTCAGAAGAATTACCAAGAGGGCAAGGTGGCTCCTATCATAGCTCAGGCTGGTCACCATGTCTCCCCACTGAGACTCAGTGGCCCCAGCTAACAAGGCTTCATCACACACTCCCTTCCTAGACTTGCCAATGTGTCCCCAAGTTTCCACAGAGCCACTTAAGACAATTTCTGGCAATACCAAAAAATCACCAGGAAAGAGCTGATGCCCCAAAGGTGGGGAGTGACCTGGACTGCCTATTTGGGCTGAAATCTTTCCTGGTTCCACATTGTGGTCTAAGTCTGCACAGGTGCTGCGAAAGCCACTCTGATGCTTCAGAGGGATGTCAGTGAGACAGAGGTTACGGAAGATTTCTTCACAATGCTTTGCTAGCTTTTCTCTGTAGTTTTTTCACTGTTTTCCCTCTGTTTATTAGAAAAAAAAACATGCCGTAGATGTGGCATAATGAGATTTGTTCTAGTCCTCAGGCATTTCTAAAAAAAAAAAAAAAAAAAAAGAAAGAAAGAAAAAGAAAAAACAGCTTAAAGGCCAGATTAAAAAAAAAAAAAAGATTAATGGAACTGACAGTTTCTTGCATGCCAGCACAATCAGCTGACCAATAAAACATCTTCTCTATGATGGTATTTCTCTGGACAGCTGAAAGGCCATATGAAACCTACCGTAAGAAAAGCAATAGAAAAGCTGTTATAAATGTAAAGCATAGTTGTCATGTGTGTGTACAGAATGGGTATTCTGTAAACACCTGTCCTGGGCAGACTGTAATGGTAAAATACAGGGCTGAAATTTAACTAGATTTGTCTACCGAACTGAGGTATGACTTCAATTCAGCAATTTATAGTTTCCCCTCTACTTGAAAATCAGATCTGCCTAAATATTTATAATGTCAGTCCTTCCTCTTCATTTAAGTCAGTTTCTCAACTCCAGCATTATGGATTTTTTGGGCTGGATAATTCTTGGTTTCTGGAGGCTGTACTGTGCATTGTAGGATGTTTAGCAGCATCCCTGGTTTCCAACATTTAGATGCCTGCATCACAACCACCTCCAGTTCTGACAGCCAAAAATGTCTCTAGACATTACCTTATGTTCCCTGGGGGCAAAATCAAGAACCACTCTGTTAAATGGACTACCACACCCATGCAACTTCAATCTATATTTGCCTCACCTGGTTCCATTTAAACATATTTCCTGGACTCAAAATGAGAAAAAAGGAAACAAAAACTGATTTCAATTTAAACAGTGTTTTCTTCAAGAAAGAAAACAAAAAGACACAGAGAGAAATTTTAAGGAAATGCTGCAGCCAAGCTGTTCTAAGGAACAAGACTCAAGCTGCATAAAGTGATTGACATTGATTCCCTATGAAAGAAAGAGTTTGGATTGCAGGAGAAAAATGCCTTGTTATGTGGTCTAGACCTGAATGGCCGAGCAGAACTAGGGGAGGTGCTTCAGTTAATTAAGGTGAACTCAGACCAGCCACATGGCTCTTCAATGAGGAGGGCATCTAGATGTATATATTACAGTGAAGCAGCAGAATCATCATTTGACCCCCTTAATTACATCAAATTTTAGTAATATCTGTGTAGGTTATTGAACTAATTTCAATAAACACACAATGAGCATCTGTCATGTGCTGATAATTATACTAAGTGCTAGGAATATCAACTTGAATACAAAACATTTCTGAACTTTAAAGGCTTTACTTTTTGTCAAAGTAAGACTGTAATTTATACTTAAAATCTCCAACATCGTGTAATTTTAAAAATGTGCAATGTAAAGTTTTTTAACAAGACATGAGGATTTAATCAAATTTGTGGAAACTGGATTTAGCGATGATATTTATCTGGGAGACAAATTTGGACTCTGAGGAGAGGGCTGAACATGGCTCTCATCTATTTGCTATGTCCCAAACAGCAACTCATGTTATTGGAATATTGTGAAGTGATGTGATCACCTCTGTTTTAAAGAACAAGACATTGAGATATAGAGAAGAAGCTTACCTAAGGTCATTCAGGATTTCAACCTTTATTTTTCTGATGTCAAACTAATGGTCTCCTTTTTTTGAAAACTTTTATTTGGAAGTAATTGTAAACATACAGAAAATGGCAAAAAATTAGAAAACACATAGAATACCTATGTACCCTTTATCAAGACTCACCTAGTGATTATAGTTTGCCCCATTTGCTTTGTTTAAATTAAATTTATTGGGGTGACAATGGTTAGTAAAATTACAAAGGTTTCAAGTGTACAATTCTGTAATACATCATCTGTATATCACATTGTGTGTTCACCACCCAGAGTCAGTTCTCCTTCCATCACCATATATTTGACACTTGTTACCCTCTTCTACCATCTCCCCTCTCATCCCACTTACCCTCTGATAACCAGAAAACTGTTATTTGTGACTATGAGATTTTTGTTTCTTCGTTTGTCTTTCGCTTTGCCATTTGCTTTGCCATGCTCTTTCTCACTCTCATTTCATATGTAAGAGAAGAGAGATAGTAATAATATATTATATTATATTATATTAATGTATAATATATTATTATTAATATATTAATAATATAGTGTTAATTTATACTATATTAATATACATTGTATGTATTATATTTATACTTACATATTACTATATTATAAATTATTATATATTATATATTTTTCCTGGACAATTTGAGAGCAAGTTGCATACATAATGGCCATTTACCTAAAATTCCTCAGTACGTCTTTCAAAAAAATAAAGATATTCTCTTATCTAACTATAGTACAGATATCTACTTCAGTAAACTTTAACATTAATACAATGCTTTTTCATAACTTTACAACCATATTCTAATTTTTTCAATTAATATAATAATGTTCTTTATAGTAAAATGCCCCTATAGTACAGGGTCCAGTTTAGAATTAGATATTGTCATGCCTATTTTTTTCTCCTTTGATGTGGAAAATTTCCACAATCTTCTGTTTTTCTGTGACACTGGCATTTTTGAGGAATATAGCCACCTCTCCCTTTCTCAAAAATTTTCCTCATTTGGGGTCTGTCTGAGGTTTCTTCATAATTAGACTCAGACACATTGCTGGCTAGATGCTGGATTAGTGAGGGGTATCCTTCCCAGGGCGTTATATAGGAGCACATGATGACATTCTGTCTTTTATTGGTGATGCTAATTTTGATGAAGCTGTCAAAGTGTCATCCCATTTCTCCACTATATAGTTACTGTGTTTCTTCTTGTAATTACTAAACAGTCTCTGGGAAGACACCTCATGACAGTACAAATATTCCATTCCTCTTCAAACTTTCTGTCTAGATTTAGCATATATTGATACTTTCCTGAATGCACTCCAGCACTGCTCCACGTTTACCAGTTGGCCCTTGACATTCTATGATAAGTAAAGCCAGCCTTTCTCTCTCATTTGTCTATTTACGTTTGATTTAAAATCATGAATGCTTTTTTGTTTTGTTTTGTTTTTTAGTAATTATCTATACCTCATTACTGCCACTCATTATTTTGGGCACAAATTGTTCTATATTTGGCCAGGGGAAGATTTTTCAAGCAGGACCAATGTCTTCATGACATGCCCCATCACTTTTTTGAGCACATCCTAATTTTTTGGCACAACAAAATCTCCCAGTCTCATCTTGTACCCATCTTGCCCCAATCTAGAAGTCCTACTTCCTTTTAGTAGAAGATGGATGATAGAGAGCAAGATGTGGAGCGGTCATTGTTGTTGGAGTGTAGCTTCTAGGCCTAGCTGCTACCTAGAGGTATATGTGTACATGTATAATTACACATACACATCTATAAATACACACTACATTAGTTACCTACATACATGTCACATAAACATATATATGTATATATACATATACACATATTTTAGAAATTATGAGCCCACACCAATAGCCTCAGTTGCATTCCACTCCTACAAGATTTTTTGTTGCCTTCCCCACTCTTTATTTAAATGCCCTTTCTTCCAAAGTGAGAACTCTGACTCCAACAATATCAACATATTTACTTATTTGTTTAATCTTGTAATACATCTTAAATAGTTTCAGAGTTGCTTTGTCCATACCATTAAAGGGAAAAAAAAAAAAAAAGAAGTTCAGGATTTGTTTGTACTTCCCTCAACAAATATACCATTAAAGATTGAAATGTGTTCATAAAGTACTTGGATTTGATTTTTTTTCCGCCCCCCTCTATTTTCAGTTTGGTTAAAAATCATTTGAAGTACAGTTGTGTTTGCTTTAGTTTTTCTTTCAGTTTTTATTTTTTTCCCAAAAAACAAAAAAATAACTATTACTATAAAATTACTTTACTATAAAGAACCCTTTACAGTGTAATAGAAATACACTTCTTTTAAAAAAACTATTGGTTTTCATTTGTTTTAATATAGAAAAATAAAGTAGCCTTTCATATTAAAAATATACTTTTGGTTTTAGAAATGAGAAGTGGCTTTCATTTTTGCCATTGGATGTTTCAAATGCATGGATCAGGATGATAGTTAATTGACTAAATATTCAATTAGATAGTGTCCTCTGAGGTCCCCTTTCCCTGAATGGAAATATTTTACATAAATTGAATTTTTCAACCAGTACACATGGTGGTTTGGCCCAGGAATATTTGCTATGTTCCATGTCTCATTGACCTCATAGGTTCTCCTAATTCAGAAACTATAAATAGTGCAAAGTTAATTAAAGTGATGCATATTATAAATGCAGCCACTGTGATTTCTGGCTCTATCTGGGATGTCAGATATTGTGATATATTGTAAATGGCAGCCTTGGATAAAATTTTTATCTCCAGGTCTTTAGGAAATGCCCATTTACTAATCTATATAATTAGGATTATTGTATATATGAGAGAAACTATGTTTATCCATCTCTTTTTTTTTTTTGAGAAAAAAGTTATTCATAAAATTATACCCATTCCTTTGTTGGTTACATGGTTACACCTCATTTGTGATATATTCTCCAGCTGTGACATCCTCTCTTGGGTATGACACTGTCTTTCCTACGAGCCCAATTATTGCCTTTGTCCCCCTGTTTAACCTCTCCGTTGAACTATTAGCTCCATGAAAACAGGGGTATTATATTCTTATTAGTGTGTATATGCGTCTATTGGACATTCATTGGTACTATCATCTTTCTTTTCATCACTTTTACAATATTAATTACTCTTGGCTAAATTTGTAGGACACACACACACACACACACACACACACACACACAATCACATACTTTGAGGCCAAACCTTAATAAATTTATTTCCACATATAAATAGTTACCTTTCTTATATCCAAGAATTGTACAATATGGACAGAACTTACATTATCACTGCAATGTTTACTTTCTAGAAATCACATAATTAAAACTAAGGAAATCTCATCCAGTTTCCTCCTTGCGCCTTCCAAGGCCCATGATGCTTAATTGTGGACACATCATTTTCCTTCAGGGCCAAGTGCAACTTCTACCAAGAAAGATGTGGCCTATTCCTTAGATTCTAAGATTGATACAACTCCTCTCAAAAATGGTGTTAGTTTCTCTTCTAACCCTCACCTGATAAACCCTGAGTGGGCCATTCCTTCAGTCTGCTGATATTGGGATAGACCTGATTGACAACATAATACCAACTGCTACATGTCACACCCAAAAAAGAGCCAGCTGGATTCCAGAATATTCCAAGGTGGAGACCTCACATGCAAAGCAGAAGCATCTGGATACTATAATCTAAAATAGCACCACACATACATAGCAGGCCATTTCCAGATAACTTAGAGCTTAAATAACAAACCCAGATGCAATCGGCCACATTCAGAGACGTTGCTTTCCTCATGTGGGATAGAGTTTAGTGTCTCTGAGGTTTAAAAGTCCCACTCCATTTTTCCTACCCCGTTCCTCATCTTCAAGAGCCTTCCTACATATAAATGAGATCATATGGTATTTGTCTTTCTCAGTATGACTTATTTCACTTAGCCTAATATTCCCTAGGTCCATCCATGTTGTTATATATGGTAAGATTTCATTCCTTTTCATTGGTAGAGCAATATTCCAATGCATAAATATAACACGATATTTCTTATCCAATTGCCTAATGATGGACATTTTGGTTGTTTCCATATCTTGGCTATTGTGAATAGTGCTGCAATAAACATAGAGATGCATATATTTTTTTGAGTTAGTGTTTTGGATTTCCTTGGATAAATACCCAGGAGAATAAATGAACAAATAGAACAAATAGACACAGAGATACAGGGAAAAAAACTGATGGTTGCTAGATGAGAGGGGGGTTGGGGGATGGGGGAGAAGATGAAGGGATTAGAAAGTACAAATTGGTAGTCACAAAATAGTCACAGGGATGTGAAATACAGTATGGGAATATAATCAATAATGTTGTATAGATTAGGTAGGGTCCAAGATGGGTATTGGACTTATCAGGGGATCACTTTGTAGATTGTGTGGATGTCTGACCACTGTGCTGTACATCTGATGTATAATAATATTAAATATAATTTAATATATATATATATATATATATATATATATATATATATATAGAGAGAGAGAGAGAGAGAGAGAGAGAGAGAGAGAGAGAGAGCCTTCCTAAATTTCATGTTAAATTAGGTTTGCTGCTTAGCAGTAGAACTTTTATTTTTCCACACTCAGTATTCAATCTTTGGTCTCCGTAGTCTTTATTTTTTCATTAAGACTCATCTATATATTACCACCCTTTACTATGAATACCATGTGTTGTTTTTTTTGTTGTTGTTGTTGTTGTTGTTTTGCCTAAAGGCTTTTCTTGGCCATCGGACCAAAGAAATAATACTTCCACTGCTATACTTTTCCTCTTTTCCTTTTTTCTGCAAATTTTATTTTTTTAAATTTTTCTTACTTTTTTTATTACTATTTTAGTTTATTTTTATTTTTTATTTTTTAGGTATAGCTAATCGGTTTCTCATGTTTATTCTATTTTTTATTTTAGGATATTGTATTTTATTTTGTTTCCTCTTCTGTTATTATTGAGTATGTGGTTTTTGTTTTGTTTCTGTTTGTTTTCTTCATTAGTATGATTGATATTTCTGTACAAGTTGACTGTAGTTTGATGGTTGGTTGTTTTTAATTGTGCGAGCATTTGGTTTCCTTTGGTGGCTGCGGAGGTTGTTCTTGTTGATCTGTTATGCTCTAAAATCACTCTGCAGCAGTGGGTCCAAACAAACAGACACAAGAATCATCATACCCGGAGGCCAACTTTAGATAAAACCAGAGCATTTCTGGGTTTGACATACAAGAGTCACACCCAAAAAAAAGTTACTACAGGTACTAAGACCCATAGGGTCCAAGTTTCATCAGAGGGGTCAATCCTCTCACAGCAGCTCATAAACTGCAGAAGCTGCTGATCCTCACAGCTAATCAATCTGGGAGTCAATCCCACCTACTGACAAACCAAAAGTAATCAAAACTAAAACTTCAACAAGTGAGGACGCACGACACAAGGAACACCTCAGATACAAGCACAGGAGAATAGGGAGACTGAGTAATTCAAATCTAAAGGACACACACCATATAAGTTTACCCAGAAAAGACTGAGAAATCTGGGGGATCTATCTGTTATATTGAAGCAAACACAAAGAGTAAGCCAGAATGGGGAGACAAAGAAACATAACACAAATAAAAGAACAGAAGAAACTTCCTGAATCAGTGGAAATAGAGGAAATAGAGGTAACCAACCTATCGGAGACAGAGTTCAGAACACTGATTATTAGAATGTTCAAGGAAATTAATGAAAATATAAAGAAGGATAGAGAAATCATGAAAAGCAACCAGCTAGAACTTAAGAACACAATTACTGAATTAAATAACAAACTTGATGGAATCACTAGCAGACTGGATGAAGCAGAAAATCGAATCAGTGACTTAGAAGACAAAATAGCAGAGATCACCCATGCGGTACAACAAAAAGAAAAAGAATGAAAAACATGGAAAATAGTTTAAGAGAGCTGGGGGACAACATCAGACGCAATAACCTAAGGGTCATTGGAGTACCAGAAGGAGAAGAGAGGGAGCAAGGGATTGAGAATATATTTGAAGTAATAATGTCTGAAAACTTCCCTAACCTGGCAAAGGACATTGAAATACAAGCCCAGGAAGTGCAGAGAGTTCCAAACAGGATGATTCCAAACAGGCCCACTCCAAGACACATTATAGTGAAAATGGCAAGGGTTAAGGACAAAGACAGAATCCTTAAAGCAGCAAGGGAAAGGCAGCAAGTTACTTACAAGGGTACCCCCATAAGATTATCAGCTGACTTTTCTACAGAAACTTTGCAGGCCAGAAGAGAGTGGCAGGAGGTTTTCAAAGTGATGAAAAATAAAGGCCTACAACCAAGATTGCTGTATCCAGCAAGGTTATCATTTAAAATCGAAGGCGAGATAAGGAGCTTTGCAGAAAAAAATAAGTTAAGGGAATTCATTACCACCAAGCCAGCTTTGCAGGAAATGCTAAAAGGGCTTCTTTAAGTAGAAGAGAAAAACAACCTATGAAAGACTACGAACACAAATAAGAAAATGGCAATAAATACACACCTATCAATAATCACATTAAATGTAAATGGATTAAATGCTCCAATAAAAAGACATAGGGTGGCTGAATGGATAAGAAAGCAAGACCCCAGTATATGCTGTATACAAGAGACTCACCTCAGACCCAAAGACTCATACAGGCTGAAAGTAAAGGGATGGAGTAAAATATTTCATGCAAATGGTACTGAGAAAAAAGCTGGAGTAGCGATACTTATATCAGATAAAATGGACTTTAAATTGAAGAATATAACAAAGGACAAAGAAGGACACTTCATAGTAATGAAGGGATCGATCCAACAAGAGGACATAACTCTAGTAAACATCTATGCACCTAACATAGGAGCCCCTAAATATATAAAACAGATATTGTCAGACATAAAGACAGAGATCAACAGTAACACTATCATAGTAGGGGACTTCAACACCCCGCTGTCACTAATGGACAGATCCTCCAGACAGAAAATCAATGTGGAAACAGCGACCTTAAATGACACATTAGACCAGCTGGATTTAACAGACATTTTCAGAGCATTTCATCCCAAAGCTACAGAATATACGTTCTTTTCAAGTGCACATGGAACATTTTCTAAGATAGACCACATGTTAGGCCACAAAACAAGTCTCAATAAATTTAAGAAGATTGAAATCATTTCAACTGTATTCTCTGACCACAATGCTATGAAACTAGAAATCAATTATAAGAAGAAATCTGGGAAGCTGACAAATAAATGGAGGCTAAACAATATGCTATTAAATAGTGAGTGGGTCACAAATGAGATCAAGGAGGAAATCAAAAGATACCTCGAGACAAACGAAAATGAAAACACCACGACCCAAAATCTCTGGGATGCTGCGAAAGCAGTCCTAAGAGGGAAGTTTATAGCAGTGCAGGCCTACCTAAAGAAGGAAGAAAAATCTCAAATCAACAGGTTATCCTTACACCTAAGGGAACTGGAAAAAGAACAGCAAAAGAGGCCTAAGGGGAGTACAAGAAAGGAGATAATAAAGACCAGAGCAGAAATAAACAATATAGAGAACAGAAAAACAATTCAAAAGATCAATGAAACCAAGAGCTGGTTTCTTGAGAAGATAAACAAAATTGACAAACCTCTAGCCAGGCTCATCAAAAAAAAAGAGAGAGGACTCAAATTAGCAAAATCAGGAATGAAAGAGGGGAAATGACTACAGACATCACAGAAATACAAAAAATTCTAAGAAATTACTATGAGCAACTATATGCCAACAAATTTGACAATCTGGATGAAATGGATAATTTTCTAGAAGCATACAACCTTCCAAAGCTAACGCAAGAAGAAACAGAAAATCTAAATACCCGGATTACTACCAAGGAAATTGAATCAGTAATTGACAAGCTCCCAAAAAACAAAAGCCCTGGACCAGACGGCTTCACAAGTGAATTTTATCAAACATTCAAAAAAGAACTATCACCTATTCTTCTCAAACTATTCCAAAAAATCCAGAAGGAGGGAAGGCTCCCAAACTCTTTTTATGAAGCCTCTATCACCCTGATTCCAAAACCAGATAAAGATATCACAAAAAAGGAAAACTACAGGCCAATCTCCCTTATGAATATAGATGCAAAAATTCTCAATAAAATATTAGCAAACAGAATTCAGCAATATATTAAGAAGATCATACATCATGATCAAGTGGGATTCATCCCTAGTGCGCAAGGCTGGTTCAACATCCGTAAATCAATTAATGTGATACACCACATCAACAAAATGAAGGATAAAGATCACATGGTCATTTTAATAGATGCAGAAAAAGCATTTGACAAAATCCAACAGCCATTTATGTTAAAAACCCTTAGCAAAGTGGGAATACAGGGATCATATCTCAACATAATAAAAGCCATATATGATAAACCTACAGCTAACATCATACTCAATGGGGAAAAGCTAAAACCATTCCCCTTAAGATCAGGAACAAGACAAGGCTGTCCACTTTCTCCTCTTTTATTCAACATAGTGCTGGAAGTTCTAGCCACAGCAATCAGACAACAAAAAGAAATAAAAGGCATCCAAATTGGCAAGGAAGAAGTAAAATTGTCATTATATGCAGATGACATGATACTGTATATAGAGAACCCCAAAGACTCCATCAAAAAACTATTGGAACTGATAGACGAATTCAGTAAAGTAGCAGGATATAAAATCAATGTTCAGAAATCGGTGGCATTTGCATATACCAATAATAAACTAACGGAAAGAGAAATTAAGAAAACTGTCCCATTTACAATTGCGTCAAGAATTATAAAATACCTAGGAATAAATTTAACCAAAGAAGTGAAAGATCTGTACTCAGAAAATTATAAGACACTGAAGAAAGAAATCATAGAAGATACAAATAAATGGAAACACCTACCATGCTCATGGATAGGAAGAATTAATATAGTTAAAATGTCCATACTGCCTAAAGCAATATATAGATTCAATGCAATTCCTATCAAACTACCAAGGGCATTTTTCACAGAAATAGAAAATATAATCCTAAAGTTTATATGGAATCATAAAAGACCCAGAATAGCCTCGGCAATTCTGAGGAATAAAAACAAAGTCGGGGGGATCACGCTACCAGACATCAAAACCTACTACAAGGCCACAGTAATCAAGACAGTTTGGTATTGGCATAAAAACAGGCACATCGATCAGTGGAACAGAACAGAGAGCCCAGAAATAAATCCAAGCATTTACGGACAGTTAATCTATGACAAGGGAAGCAAGAATTTACACTGGAGTAAAATAGTCTATTCAATAAATGGTGCTGGGAAAATTGGACTGACACATGCAAAAAAATGAAACTGGATCATCTCCTTACGCCTTATACAAGAACAAATTCAAAATGGATTAAAGACTTAAATGTAAGACCTGAAACCATAAAAATCTTAAATGAAAATATAGGGAGTACATTTGCAGACATTACCCGGAGCAATATTTTTACTGATACATCCCTACGGGCAAGGGAAGTAAAAGAAAAAATGAACATATGGGATTATATCAGACTTAAAAGTTTTTTCACAACAAAGGAAACCATTAATAAAACAAAAAGGAAGCCTACTGAATGGGAGAATATATTTGCCAACGATATATCTGATAAGGGGTTAATATCCAAAATTTATAAAACACTCATGAAACTCAACACCAAAAAAACAAACAACCCAATTAAAAAATGGGCAGAAGATATGAAGAGACATTTCTCTAAAGAGAACATACAGATGGCCAACAGGCATATGAAAAAAGTTCAACCTCACTGGTCATTAGGGAAATGCAAATAAAAACCACCATGAGATACCACCTCACTCCAGTCAGAATGGCTATCATCAACAAATCAACAAACAACAAGTGCTGGCGGGGCTGTGGGGAAAAGGGGACCCTGCTGCACTGTTGGTGGGACTGCAGATTGGTGCAGCCACTATGGAAGTCAGTATGGAGGTATCTCAAAGATCTGGAAATAGAGCTACCTTTTGACCCAGCAATTCCACTCCTAGGTATTTATCCTGAAAAAACCAAGACACTTATTCAAAATTAGTTATGCACCCCGATGTTCATAGCAGCACAATTTACAATAGCTAAGACTTGGAAACAACCAAAATGCCCGTCAGTAGATGACTGGATTAAGAAACTGTGGTATATTTATACAATGGAGTATTACTCCGCTATAAAGAAGAATGAAATCGTGCCATTTGCAATGATATGGATGGACCTAGAGACTATAATGTTGAGTGAAGTAAGTCAGTCAGAGAAGGACAAATACCATATGATCTCACTTATATGTGGAATATGAAAAACTGTATGAATGAGCAAACTAAACAGAAACTGTCTCATAGATATAGAGGAAAAATCAGGGTTGCTAATTTGGAGAGGAATGGGAATGAGGGAGAAGGGGAAGGGATTAGACAGCAAAAATAGGCAACTACAATATTGCTACTGGGATAGGAAAAACAGTTTGGGGAATATAATTAATAATGTTGTAAATATTCTGTGGAATGTCAGATGATCATAGGTCTTGTTAGGGAGACCATTTCATGGATGGAGTAGAGGTTTGATCACTGCACTGTATTACTAAAGTGGAGGTGGTATACCTACTGTAATTGAATATATATATATATAGTCATGGGATGTGGATTATACTGTGGAAGAGAGTCAGAGGAAGAGTAATAGATATATATGATATGGGGGTGTGTGGGGTGGTGTATTGGGGGTGGGGGGTTTGTCACTTTGAGGGGTAAAATGTATAACTATTACACTGTGTTGTACACCTGAAACTAATTAAAAATAAAATAAAAAAAAACAAACAAAAAAAAAAAAAAAAAAAAAAAAAAGAAATAATACTTCCCAGTCTGCCCTCATCCAATAATGAAAAAAGTGTTAGTGATAAATATCTTCACTTCCTTGGGTAAGGCTGAGCCATGTTCTATAAACACTGTCTGTCAGATTTTGCCAACAGGATAGAGCTTCAATTGCTCTCCATGGTCACTGATTCCATCATCCCACCTTCTGTTGGTTTTTGTCTCTTTCATGCCTCATCTCCTTCCTATTCTTTTCCTTGTGCTTCCTCAGACTTGAATTCACTTCCCAAATAAACCACTTGCATTCAAATCCCAAACCAAGGCAATTATCTTTTCTAAATGATGAAATAAAAAGTTCAGTCCTCACTAGCATGTCTGTTTTTAGCTTCCAATCTCTGTGACAACAGACAAAAAGTAGATAAAAGTATATTCTAAGAATAATTAACAATATTTTCACATTCTGAAGACTAATTCCAAATATGAGAAAGGAAAATCATTCTAAATATTCAGAAGTACTCAATTGACCTCATGACATTGAATGCATAATTTATTTTTCTGCCATCTGCATTTGGGAAGACCTTCAGAAAAAATAGATAAATATTTTCTCTGTAGCTACATGAATAAAAAAAGCTCACCAATTTTGTCAGTATTGGAGAAAGAGCATTGTCCCAACAGTAAATCCCAATCTCCACTTCCACATGCAGAAAATTGCTGATGGTTTGAAATAACAGTCCTGCAGCAACAGACTTTCCTTTAACACTACTGTTTTAGATATGTTTACAGAGAGTCAAACGTAGCCATCTTTAGTCATCTAGCATCTTGCAGGCTCTGTTATGTTTAAGAAATAGTTTTTGAGCTTAATCAAATTCAGCTGAAAGGGCTTCTTTAGAAAGTCTTTAGTTATAACTTGCTACACTATCCAGTGCAACTCTGAGATCCTTAAGCTAAAATAACAACTGAGTTTTGTTTAACTAATTTTGAAGCCAGTTAACAATTAATTAATGAATAGATTTTGGATATAAGTTCAGATAGATTTAAAATCAAATATATGAGTTAATAATGCAATTGAACAGAGCAATGATTTGTGAAACAATATAAATAAGGAAGGCATGCATGCACTCATAGTTTCAAAAATCAGATTCTGGCGGTGCACAAAAGTGATTTTACCAGATCCTATTTTAGTGGAATTCATTATTTAGTAAAATTACATATGTAGTGTTAAAAATTATTTCAGGGCCGGCTGAGTGGCGCATTGGTTAAGAGCTGGTTTGGGGATGCCAGCGGCCCCGGTTCGGATCCCACGTATGAGGGCCAGTGACACTGCCCTCTACAGCTAACAACAGCTCCCCCTGGAGCTGGGCTGTGTGAGCCCCAGAAATGGTGTAGGCTACAGCCCCTGCTGCAGTGGGCTGCCATAGGCTACAGAGAGTGGCCGGCAGCCAGAGTGAGTGGCTAGCAGCCAGCATGAGCTGCCAAGAGCCGCAGTGGGCGACATCCAGAGGCTGGCGACAGATCTGCCTCATCCGGGAAGAGCGCAATGACGATACCAACATGGGCCAGTGAAGCAACGTGCTCCACAACTAGACTGAAGAACAAAAGGACAGCAAGTTCTCTGTTCTCCTTCCCCATTTCCCCAACGTTGTTCCCCTTCCCCAATTCCCCAATAAAATCTTTAAAAAAAAAAATTATTCCAATAAATGGAAATGTACTAAAGAGTTTTGTGCAAATACAATTTAATGCACATTTCTAAATCATTATTAAATAAATTATTGCTTTATTTATAAAACTAAATGAACTTGTTATCAACTGATAATATGGCAGATAGATGATAGATAGATAGATAGATAGATAGATAGATAGATAGATAGACAGATAGATAGATTTTCATATCTATAAATGTCTCACACTAGAATCTTTTGGGGGAAAAACTCTTGTGGTGGTGTCTGAATATATTATAAATATTACTGATAATGAAGTTTCTAATTTATAGGGTATTAGTATTTGATACAACCATGATGTTTAAAAGCATAACTGTATTTTACCTAATTATTTCTATGTTTTGCTTTAGCTGTTCTACCAGAAACACATACTTTGTTCTTTATACCCAGATTTTCACCATGTTTACATATTTTATCTCCATTACTTTCCTTTGTTTATTAACTTTATCAAATACAAGAACAGTTGGCTGTATTGTTATAAATTGTTGATCTGTTACTATGGCTATAATCAGAATATCATTTCACTTGCCATCACAAATGTCATTAATGTTAATACATACTTTTGAGAATATATGGAAATTACAGACAGATTATATTTCTATGAAAGCCAAAGAGGTACCTAGTTATGAGTCTAATTCAGCCCCTTAAAAAGACTCATCATCTTAACCATTATCAATAGTGTATTCAAAGAATACACACCTTAAAGAAAATAGGTATAAAGGACAGGATATTATTCCCTGAAAAATATAAATCAGGGGCCAGCCAAGTAGCACGGAGGTTAAAGAGCTGGTTTGGGATGCCAGCGGCCCTGGTTTGGATCCCACATATGAGAGCCAGTGACACTGCGCTCTAAAAATATATATATCAGGATCAAGTTAGAGTGAATTCATAGGAAACATTTCAACACTATTAAGACTGTTAAAATGAAACACATTTTACTTGGACTTCTGTAAAGACTAGACTTTTTAACAGAAAAGGAAAAAATTATGAATCAGTGGTAACTTACCAAGAAAGATAAGAAATACTGATATTGAGATAAAAATGTTTCCATATACAAGGTCACTTGTTTGTTAGGAAGTTAAGAAAAGGATAGAGCACATTGTGAGAACATTCAGAGCTGTGTTATTGATAAAGACATTTAAAGACAAGTGTCCTTTCCTTTTCCTCTGTTCCCCCAACATTACGCATAGATCTTGTGCAGCTCTCATCATTATTATTTGTTCTGGAGAAGAGCCCTCCCACTAGCCTGAGATCCCAGAAGGAGGAGCACTAAAACAGTTTTCTCCTGTCCCTGTCCTTGGAACGTAGGTTGTGCTCATGCTTTTAACTGTTTAGAGTTGGTTTGCAATCATTTTCATGGGATTTTTAAAATTCATGCTTTCATAATTTTCAATATGCATTCTAACATAAGGATATCACGAAATGGACGCAGGCTCTTATGCTATTAGCATAAGAAAAAAGTTCACTGTAATTAATTTTGGAAAGAAAATAGTAATTCAATCTTTTCTTTTATTAATAACTTCTTGACCCATCCTTCTTCCTATAAAAACCTTCCATTTTGTACAACCCCTTATTTCGCCCTTTTAGTTGCTAGATGGGATGGTTGCCCAATTCATGAATCACTTAATAAAGCCAATTAGATCTTCAAATTAACTTGGTTGAATTTTGTTTCTTAACAAATTCCATTTGGACTTACCACTGGATCATGCAGTGCTGGTGACTTAATATGAAAAACAGTTTTATACATTTTGACTGGATCTCTCATTCACAGTACTGAAAGCCACATCAATCATTCCATTAGTAAAATGGGGCTGTATTTTAGAACATCCAATTTGTTTTGAAGACACAGTAAAGAGAATAAGTATATTGCTAAGTATTCTTTCTTCAATGTGTTATAAGTGTAAATTGTTGACATGTGGAGAGAAGAGATGCCACATTGCAGATCATTCTTGTTGGATGAAGCACTTACTGAAGTATCACTTTCTAACAATTAAGAAATTAGTACTAACAATTATGTGTTATTTCTTCTCTAGAGCTCACAGTGTGATTAGTTTATGCCTAATTAAGGGCCTAAATCAGCAAAGAATCTGGCTTCAGCCTGAGGGGGAATTCCTGTAGGCTACTTTCTAAGCTTTCCCTAGTTAAATTAGAATGTAATTCAGTTTTAAGTGATGATCTAAAGAACTCTATTATCTCTCAATATTCTCATTTCAAACAAACCTTTGATTTCCTTCTTCTATCTTGTTTCCATGCTGTCCTTTTTTAACTTGTTACAATAAAAGAGAGAGAAAGAGAGAGAGAGAGAGAGAGAGAGAGAGAGAGAGAGAGAGAAAAGAAAGACAACATAAAGTTGAAGAAATGTCCCATTGAGTTTGTATAGTCTTTCTTTCTTTTCCCGATAGGACATCATTGTCTATACAGTCATGAGCTGCATAACAATGTTTCAGTTAACAAAGGACCCCATAAATAATGGTGGTATACCATATCGCTGAGGTGTGTAGCAGTCTATACCATCTAGGTTTGTGTAAGTGCACTCTGTGATGGTCACTCAAGGACAAAATCATCTTTCTCAAAGCGCGTTTCTCAGAATTCATCCCTGTTGTGTGGTGCATGATCGCAATTTCAAATTCCTTAGAAAATCTTTTAAAACTGAAACCTGCAACTCAGGACCAAAATCACACCTTTCTCACAATTAAAAATAAATAAATAAACATTTATTTTGATATATTTAAAGTGTTTTATTGATTCCTTAATCAGATAGAAATTGTTTTCAAATACCTTATTAAAAAATAGCAATATAAGGGCCGGCCGAGTGGTGCGGTGGTTAAGTGCTGCCTTCAGAAGCCAGTGGTCCCGGTTGGGTCCCACATATGAGGGCCAGTGAGACTGCCCTCAAAAAAATAAAAATAAAAAATAAGTAAATAAATATAAAAAATAGGAATATAAGGAAATGATTGGACACAGATTACCAGAGAAATAGATGAAATTAGTAAATGACCTATATACACATGTACTATATATGTATGTGTGTATATATGAATGTGTGTATATATATATGAATATACACACATATACACTACATGTGTACATATACATACATACTATATTTATACATGTATATAAGGCATTTGCAAGTACACATATGGAGTTTATTATGCTTTATATTCTTACATGCATTATATTATAACCTTATCTTTATTTCACAGCTGAGGAAACTGGAAACTGAAGCATAGAACTATTTATTAACTTCCACACAGTTATATAGCTAGTAAAAGTGCTAAGGCAAAAAGTAAAGAAAACAAGATAGACTAATATAAAATAAAGGTCAAAAGACTGCAAATAAAATTTCTAATTTATTGTTATCTTTATGATTAGTTACACCCTTTCAAACTAATTTAACTAATATAACCCTTCAGGAACTTCGTATGAAAAATATAAAACAAATGGCTCTTACAGTTAATCAAAAATAAAAAAAGGTTTTAATGCAATTTTTCTTTTTCTTTTGACATTTCTTTGCATGACGAATTTAGAAAATATTTCAAAGGCAAAGCTGTTTTTCCTAAAAGAGAGGGGGGAAAATGCTTTTATGATATCAATATGGTAAAAGAAAGAAACCAAAAAAACCTCTATCTTCTGGACATGTAAACAGCAATGCCTATACATTAGAAATTACTTACAAGAAATGTTCTGTGTTTAACTAAAACTAGTTTTATCTTCCTCCAATTTCCAGAGTGGAAATCAACAACTTCTAAGGAATAAAAACAAAAAAAAACTAGAAGAGGAAACAAAAAAGAAGCAAAGTATGTATTTTTTTAATTAGAAGGCAAACTTGGGAGAAGAAAAATGTCTTTTATACACCACATATTAATCCCAGAGGCTCCCCTTCACTTCAAACTTATTTATTTTGTTTACCAGCATATGCTTGGGTTAAATACTCCCCACCCATATGCATAACTAAGTAAGAAAGCACTTTGTTTCTTTTTATCTGAGAAAGTCGAGAACAAAAAATGAACCAGATTAAAATCTGAAGATGTGCTTATCTCTTCCAGTCACACAATTTACCTTTAAACTACTTTTCAATATCCTTTGAAAGACTGGGTACTGTTGATGGAGGGGGAGGGGTCACAGAAACATAGCATTATTGATGACAGCTGATAAATTGTTTTAATTTTACTTAGTATTTAAATACATTTATTATTGGGGGAACATTGTTAGAAACAGTTTTAATATTTTTTGAAGATCAATGTGTTAAACATGAATATATCTGTATATATACATAAAATCTAAAATACATACACTGTTGGTAGTCGGGTTTTGTCATGGACAGTGTTTGATCCTGGGACCCCCTGAAGAGTCAACTAGTGCATAGCACAAAACATACCCATATAAAGCCATTAACAAATATTCAAATAATTAGAGTAAAATAAGTCAGATTGGATCTGAGAAAACCAGGGTTTCACCTGAAACAACTTCTATACTGTTATATTTGATTTATCCTCACTTGAAGAGGAATTTTACCTGGAGAACATAAAGTCTGGATTAGTTTTTATGAGCATCACCACCATACTTGCAGAAAATACAACCAGCAAAACCTTATTGAAACATATATTTTATCAGCCTCAAACTATTTCCTGCTGAGGGAGAAATAGGTTCTACCTTCCAACTTCATATATGTAATAGATCAACATAATAGAACATTTATTCTATTATCATTTTTAAAATTTGTTTGATAATAATACTCATGAAAATGCTGATTTATTGATATTTATTTTAAAGGAGTTATAGGGAAATTTCCACTTTATATTATTAACCATAAAATAAATGGTTTTGTATATCTGAGAAACTGACTAAAAATATCATATATCAGCTTATTTCATACTTAAAATTTATATGGTTAGAAAATATTCCACAATGTCTTTCTGTTTTTATATCGTCTTCAGAAAACATTCTACATTTTTAAACCAGTTCAACAAATCTTATCTTTGTTCTTCGGAAGGGCTGTAATTTTAAACCTCTTTGTTTCCCTTTTCACAATACCTGTATTTCCATCAAGTTTTGAAGAAGTGGAGTAAAGGTGGGGGGAACAATGGCTTATTTATTAAAAGGTCTCATAGAATTGACCCTGAGGATTAGGTTATAGGAAAATTTCAATGGACTTTTTAATTTTAATTTTTATTTATTTATTTATTTTTTGAGGGCAGTGTCACTGGCCCTCATATGTGGAACTGAACCAGGGCCGCTGGCTTCCAAGGCCAGCACTTAACCACTGCGCCACTCTGCCGGCCCCAATGGACTTTTTTTTTTTAAATCAGGAGTTTTGTAATGCAAATGATTGCTAAAACTATTATATGTGTTTTAATGGAAACAGACTACTTTGGATCACAATACATACTTGAAATAAAGAAATGAAGGGAAGAAGAAAAAAAACACACTTATTTTGGGAATAAAATGCACTGTAAATAACTACTTTTGTTGGCATTTTTTGTTGGCATTGTCCTACCTTTTCTTAGTCTGTTTCAGAAAGCAGTTTACAATAAGGCATTGACCATTGCAGGCATCCAAACAGAAGGGCTTTTAATGACAAGTTTCTACCCTATAGTTGTATTCAATATTCATTTGATTTAAGAGCATTATCTAGTGAACACAACTACTTTATAATGGCTGAATCAATGATTTATGTTAGACCAAAATATTCATCAATTAATAATCAAGAATACTGTCTGCTCCTTCAGAAACAAAATGAACAACAAATAGACACACGCAGACACACACACAAACATAAACCATCAAAATCTGCTCTTTCTTGTTTGTCTCTGACAGTGGGGAAACCTCTAAGATACTAAAGAGAAATATTAATCCTTAATGAGGAGAATGATATGTTTGTGAAATATAAAAACAGGGGAAAAAGTCCCCTGCCTGAGCTACTGATCTGGTTATGCTATTGAAAACAAAAATGGTTGCCTCTTCAAATATTATACTAAGTAGCATTATAGTTGTCCAAATAAATGGATAATCACTTTTTCAAACTGCTTGTTAATAATTTATAGAACAGCAAGTATTAAAAACAGAATACAAAGTTTTCCATTGTCACTGCCAAATATTAGACTTTGAGGAAATATTTGGGTAAACGTTTTATTTTATCAACAATATATATCTTTAGGAAAAATTACTTGGAAAACCTATGTAAAATAGGAAATTTTTTGAAATACACAATAATATAATTTAATTTACCGATAAATAAACAACTTCTATGAAGTGAGTTATGGCTGCTTTTAAGGGCCATGTCCTAGGACTCAGACCTATGCCACAGGTCTGAGGAAACTTAGAGGTAACACAATCATTTGCCTGATTTGGGCCCTGAAGGTAGATGGAATTGGGTTGAGTAGAGGTACAATGACCTTCACTTGAGTCTTAAATTGAATCTCTGTGAGATCAGGAAACTTTTTCTTTTTCTTTTTCTTTTTTTTTACATTTGTTGTTTTCTCAGTACCTGGTTCAGTGTTCAGAGCGTGATCAATAGACTCAGGTGCTTGTGGTCATTTATAAGGCCCCTAAATTAAGAATTACACATCCCAATACACATTAGAGGTTGTGGTGTTAAGACATAAAGGAAGTTTGAGAGGAGAATCTCACAGCGAGTCCAGGAGCCTCACTGAATACCTCCTAGTTCTGGGACACAGCAGTTTGCAATGTCAAACGGATGTTACAGTTCAGTTTCTATTATTTAGTCATGGTTGTATATAAGTGTGTAGGTAATGCAAATAAATGTTACTTTTTACATAAGGGGGTCAGACAATAATTTCCAAAAAATCTTTGGGTCTTTCTTCAGGAAGTCCAGAGGTAATAGCACCATTAGGTATTGTTATTGGTGTAAGTAGGCCCACCCAAAGGGAAATATCAAACTTTTTGTCTTTGGGAAATTTACTTAAGTCATCTGAACCTCAGTTCTTCATAAGTAAAATGTGAAAGTGCAGAGCTTATTGGTAGAGTTGTGAGAATTAAATGCATTAATAATCTTAAGACCACATTTGAGAACAATGACTACCACATATTAACTGTTAGGTATCTATCTATTAGCTAGAATTTGGGAAATGAGACTGGAACTCTAGCGGTAGCTCAGGAGTGGGCAAACAGCTTTAAGATTCCGTGATTTAAGGTTCTAAGACAGTTGGTGAAAGTTTGCCATATGTTTATGTAAACACACACACACATACACCACATACACACACAAGAAAGTAACAAGTTTGGGCTGGCCAAGTGGCGTGGTGGTTAAGCGCTGGCTTGGGATGCCAGCGGCCCCGGTTCAGATCCCACATATGAGGACTGGTGACACTGCCCTCAAAAAAAAAAAAAAAAAGAAAGTAACAAGTTCATGTGACATTTACTGTTGTTTTATTTTGTTATTGTTGTTTGTTTACACAAAACTAAAAAGAGTATATGGAATACCATATCCCAGATATAAAACATTACTATTTTCTACTAACTTTCCATAGTTTTCTAAGCATCCTGTATATACATTTTTGTATGGCTTCATAGGATACATATTTTTATTTATGTGCACTTTTTTCATTTAGCAATGTAACAATTGATATATTTTTACATATCATTCTAAATGGTTGCATACAAGTTATCTTGTTTTCTAAATTAAGTTCATATTATTGAATAATTAAGTTCTTTTCCTCATTTTACAACTGAAAATAAACTTGCAATGAGAAGCCCAGTACATAAATCATGTCCACAGAATGTTTTTAGAAATGAAATATTTGTATGAAAGCATTTTAAATGTCCTTGTAAATCATAAGTAATCATTAAAATTGAATCAGTTTAAAGTGAATAATAAGGAAAATGAACTATGATGAAGTAATGCATGTCAATATGAAATACAAATTAGGAGAAAAAACTTTGAAGAATGTAACTTAATGGGCACTTTAATATGCATACAGTGATGGAAGAGCAATTGATCTCATCTTCTTCAATAGAATCTCAGGACACCAAGGAATCAGGCAATATAAAGTTGTTTGTTAATTTTGTTTTTAATTATTTTACCATGTTCTTTCGGGACATAAGTGAAGAAAAATGTAATTGGCTCCAGATGATGATGCCTGTTCACCCTTGGCTTTACTCTACTGTGAAGTCCAGCTTTGGAGCTAAGTGAAGAAAAATTGAATTGTGAATGGCGGAAAGAGAAGAAATGTGACAGGTAGGCAAACAAGAGGACAATCCAAAAAGAGGGCAGGAAAGGAAGCTGTGAGAAGGAATCTGAAGTGGCTCGTACCTGCTTGAAAGTGGAAGAGCAGAATTAAGTCCACTAAGAGCTCTGTATCCGAAAGTTCTGACAGGAATCTCAAAAGGTTAGGCAAGTTCTCTCCCCTACGCACTCTGTTCTTTCTTTATTAGAGAGGAACATATTTACCTGTTTGAGAAGTCCTTTTAGAAAATATCTAATCCCTTTGAGATATCAGCATTCTAGTTTCCAGGAGACAAAATATTCTTTGCTGTGTTAAAAGATGTTCTTGAAAATAAACATAGTTTTAGTTTAAATGAATTTTGTAACTTTTTTCTAAATTGAATTCATGTACAGTTTAATTTCTACATGTGATGTGAAGATAAAATTGGAATAGAATAAAAATTTAATATTTATTAAATGTACAATAGGGAAAGTTCCAGATAGTGGCTGCTCTATCATTTTTGTCCCAGCATAATGAAGAGGACAAAAAGGGGCAGAGCCCCAGTCACCCCATCAGGACATATAACAGGAGTGAAAAAAATGAAACAAACAAAAGTCTTTGTTATTGAAAGCTACTGCAGTAAAACTTAAATTAGCCTGAATGATGTACTTCCCAAGAGAAAAAGAAAGGGAAGAACCAGGGAATTCACATAGGATGAAGTATAAGTAAAAAATAGATGAAATATGTAAAGGTAAAAAGAGCTTTATCCTCACTAGTAATAAAGAAAAATCAAAGATTGTGTATGTGTGTTTATTATGCATTTACTTTAAAATAAGAATCAACATAATGCTGGTAAGGATGTGGTGAGTGAGCAAATGACTTAACTTTCTAATAAGTAATTAGGAGCCTTAAAGAAATAATCAGATCTGCCGTGAACTGTTATACACAAGGATTTCTTCATAATGTTATTTATCGCTATAAAGAATAAAAATAAATTTTAGGGGCCGGCCGAGTGGCGCATTGGTTAAGAGCTGGTTTTGGGATGCCAGCGGCCCCGGTTCGGATCCCACATATGAGGGCCAGTGACACTGCCCTCTACAGCTAACAACAGCTCCACCTGGAGCTGGGCTGCGAGCCTCGGCAATGGTGTAGACTGCAGCCCCTGCTGCAGTGGGCTGCCATAGGCTACAGTGAGTGGCCGGCAGCCAGCGTGAGCGGCTGACCAGCGTGAGCTGCCAATAGCCGCGGTGAGCAACATCCAGAGGCCGTGGACCGATCTAACTCATCTGGGAAGAGCACAATGACGATACCAACATGGGCCAGTGAAGCAACATTCTCTGCAACTAGACTGAAGAACAAAAGGAGAGCAACTTGTCTGTTCCCCTTCCCCCATTCCCCAATGCTGTTCCCCTCCCCCAATTCCCCAATAAAATCTTTAAAAATAAATAAATAAATAAATAAATTTTAAAAAAGCAAGTCTTTGTTTCACTATTCCCAAGAATAAGAGAAATGTTAAATATATTTTTACATGTTGCTATTTTGACTATTATATAGACATTAAAAATATACGTTTGAGGATAAGGAGGTAGAAGTATAGATTTTTACGTGAATCAAAAACATTTGTATAATTTTCCATATTTTGTGAGCCTCTGGTGTGTAGACTGTGTGTGTGTGTGTATATCCTGTGACAATGGTTTGTGACCTTGGGTGTTAAATTTCAAGACAAAATCTGGCAATGATAGATGGGAGGAACAACTTCAGAACAGGACATCTACTGTGAATGTACTCAGCAAAACACTGTGCCCAGGGCAATGAGACACACCCCTACAATTCCATCAATCCCCAGTTATGGAGAAGCTTTCTTCATATTCCCTAAAAACTTCTATTGTGAACATATGCTCGTTGGGTTTTGGATTTGGTGGATGTTTTTGAAAGTACTGAATTTGTATTAGAATTAGAGATAGTCTGAAAAGTCAGCAATGAGGTTAATGGAAATGACTTTGAAAATGACAGGGAGTGAAAATTTCTAAATTTTAACACTCATATCTCTGGGTGGTACAATTTTAGGAAATTACCTTTCTTTCTTATTCTCTATTATAGTTTCCAGATATTCAATAGGTGATATTTGGGAGGCTGTAAACCCACTTGGTCTATAATCAGAAAATGAATATAACTTTTTAAAGGAAGTTTTTTAAAAAAATCATTTCTATTGAGGAGTTTACAGCGCACTCTAACATTTTTTGTAATATGTAATAACCATTATGTTAAACAACTACAAATAAAGATTCATGCTATAAATCCTTTGAATTTAGTTTTGGTGACAAGCTAGACTCTCCTAATGAATTATTTGTATTTTTGTAAAGAAGCATGATCTCATGTCCCTCTTTTTAATTTTTATATATATATTGTTGCTGCCAGAAAACTCTGAGCTAACTAAATTCTATGCTTATTTGCAGCAGATTTCTTTTTCCTGGATTTTCTGTCTATCTGATTTAAAGAATATTTTAAAATTCTTTTATTCTTATTTTGATAGTTTTATTGTACATTTATCATGCTGTCAGCTGCCTACACTTCCTTTGAAAGTGTCTGCTCCTGCCATGCTCTTCTTTGCATTGTAGGCTCTGAGCATACAGCTCTATAAATGGGCCACACCTCCATGCCTCTACACATATTGTTTCCTCTGCCCGAAGTCAACTTTCCTTTATGGCAAGACTGGTGAAATCCATCTGAATTCTACAGGTTAAGACTGATTATTAGCTACTCTGGGTCCTGCAACAATTTATATATTGCTCCCACAGAGGTTGTTATATTAAATTGTAATGAATTTTTACTCTTTCACCAGGCTTTGAGTTTCTTGGTGACTGGATTTACCTTATTCACTGTCTCAGTATCATCACATACCACCACAGGGTGGATGCTCGATAAATACTTAAATAAATAATGTTAAAATATGAGACAAATAAGTAAAACTAATGAGCTCAATCAATTACTCAACCAATTGCGCTCAATTTCTGTTTCAGAAATTTATTTGCCACTTTTGGAAATTGCAGATAATATTCAAAACCATATTGTCTTTTATTAAAATCTGATTTCTATTTATGTGGTTTGATAGCCATTTTTTGCTCCACTTGTCCATTTGGCAAATGTTTAATGGGACTTATATTGTGCCTAGTATTGAGCTAGAAACCAGGGAATCAAAGGAAAATATAAAAGACATGATTGATACCCTCATGAAGTATTATTAGAGCAGGAGAGGCAGATATTAAACAACTTACTAAAATCTTTTCATGGTTAAGAAAAATGCCTGCAGAAAATGCAGTATGTTCTAGGAGTTCATATAGGAGACTGAGGATGTTACATTCTGAATAGTGAGTTGGAGCTTAGCTTATAAAGATAATGAAGGTTGGAGGGTAAGAAGTTAGGGGGCTTTCAGAGCCATGAGAGCATCAGTGTGAATCCCCAGCTCTTTCAAAGTCTTGAAATAATGTGGCGACCAAGAGACAAACAATATATTTTTTAAGCCATATGATTATGAAAACAAGCAAATCTAATACCTGAACTGTATAGAAAGATTAGTTTCACATAGAATTCCTCTCTACTGGACACCTATAAGAGAAGAGATGCTTTTCCATCTTGGTGTGCTCAATACCTCGCTCAGGCAGATAACAGATGCACAAATATTTCTTATATTACTTATCCATTATCAATGAGAAATTTTCTTTTTCTAGAGAAAAATAGGAACTTATAATTCATTTTTCTTGAGGAAGGCGAGGAAGTGTTAACATAGAACCCTTTAATATAACATTTCGATGAATAATTGAAAATGAACACTTACAGGCAAAGGTCTAACTCAAAAAAATCTGCAGACTAATTCAAAAAGGTATCTGAACCCCCATGTTCATAGTAGTATTCATGATAGCCAAGATATGTCTATTGATGGATGAATGGATAAAAGAGTTGTGATATATATGTGTGTGTGTATATATATATATATATATGAAATTGTTGTGATATAATATATTATTTGGTCTTAAAAATGAGAAAATCCTACCATTTACAACAACATGAGTGGACACTGAAGGCATTATGCTAAGTGAAATAAGTCAGAGAAAGATAAATAATATATTATCTCACTTATATGTAAAATCTTGAAAAAAATTAGTAAAAGAGATCAGACTTCTGGTTAACAGAGGTGGGACATGGGAAGAGGGGGAAGAGGCAGAATAGGAGGAAAGTGGTCAAAATGTACAAACTTCTAGTTATAAGTACTAGGAATGTAATGTACAACAGGATGACTATAGTTAACACTGCTGTATGAGATGTAATAAAGAGAGTAAATACTAAGAGTTTTTTCTCATCACAAAGGGAATTTTTTTTCCTTTCTTTTCTTTTCATTGTATATGTATGAGAAGACGGATGTTAGCTGAAACTATTGTGGTAATCATTTCTCAGTATACATAAATAAAACCATTATGCTGTATGCTTTAAACTTATACAGTGATGTATGTTAATTAGTTCTCACTGAAACAGGAAAAGATGTAAAGAAACATGGTTATTTAAGGAATGAAAGGGTAAAATCATATTAATAACATATGAGAAGAAAACTAAGTTTTGATATAACATGCATTTATTTTCTAATATAAAATTTCTTATGTTTGCGTGTAGTTTTTAGTCAAAACTCTAGCATAAATGGTCTATGTTAGTAGTTATAGTAATCCTTTTAAATATTGTCAAGTTCTTCTTATAAATGTCTACTAAAGTATGATTCACAATAAATCAAGTTTGCCACCACTGAGCTATGAACACCTATAATTTAAACATCACAACCTGATTATTTTGGTGCTTTCTATTTTGTCTCCAGCTCTAGAAATTTGTACCACCACAGAGTAGCAGCATTCTTTGCATGGAATTGTCAACCAATAAAAATTTGCTGATTGATTTATTGATCTTGGCTATATTTTATTTCTGCTGCCATGTTAATCTTATGCAACTCAATTAATATATTTCAAATTTTAAATTTACTATGACAGAATTTTTTGCTGGTTTTCACATCTTCCCATAAGCATATATAGCCTATTGACAAAGCCAAGTTTCTATAAATACATTAATATGTGCCAGATAAACTAGGATTAAAGCATATCACTAGCCATTTAGATATATGTAATTTTGCACATTATGCCTATTTTTAAATGCATTAAATATCCAGTTGATCATAGTGACTTCTTCAAAGTCTCTTTAATCTATCAATACATATAATTATATCAGAACTATAGATATAAGCTTATATTAGAACTTAACAAAAAACTATGGATCCATAAGCCTAAAAGAGCTCAACAACAGCTGTTACTCTCAAATTGTGTAGTCCCATATTTTGGCACTTTTTAATAAGTTTTTTGACCCAAAATACTGCAATGGCTTTTTTTGTTATTTAGAAAAGAAAATATTGACATAATCCTTCTATGAGTAGTGTGAAGGCTTACAATATGTTAACTAACAATAGCAATAAGCAATCTGTTTTCTGCTTTAGTGGGAAAAAACACTCTAGAGAAATAAAACACTGATCCAGTGGAAAATAATCTTTTAAGAGGTAAATTTCTACTCTAACTCAATAATATATCAGATTTAATTCCAAAAACTATAAACATTTAAGTTTTAAGTATATATACACAATTCTTATTTAGAAGTTTAAAAATGAACAACTGCAAATAAATTTGGGAAGTACTCATAACTTCATTAAATGGTGTTATGGAAAATTAAGTTTCCACTTCAGTCAAGCTGAAAATTCTGAAAATTCTGTTGTAATTAACACTGCTTCACAAATCAAGAAATTTGTGATCCAATGCTTCTGCATTGTACATGAGAATTTTTTAGTAGATTGTTCATATCATCTCATGTATTTATTAATAATAATAATAATAATGATCATATTAAAATTAACAATCACTTAGCCAGAGAGAAGAGCATAAACCAACTCTGTACTAGATATTAGCTTTAGTATGCCACGGCATCATGTGGAAATCATTCAATCAATCATTAACTATAATTAATTTGTAAAGCTTCATTTGCATGTCTCCATACCACTCAAATAACCCCCACATACCTCCACTTGCCCACTTGTGACCTTCTGTCTGTCCTCAAAACTGCATTCTGGGTGATTTTTCCAGGATACAAACACTATTCTCTCACTCCCCCATTCAAAATCCATCATCTTTTAATATCCTCAAGACAAATTACCGAAACATTTACCTTTTGCTTGTTTACCTTTTCTTTCCAAAATGTTCTTATTTCTCCTAATTTTAACCTATTAACATGTTGGCTCAAACATCTCTTCCTGTGTATTCTGCAACTGCCATGTTTGGGTTCAGTTCCTTGTCTGTATCACAAGACACCCATGTACCAGTTGTTCATTGCACCTATCACATTTATCTTTTGGGTTTTACTTGTACACTTTACCTCCCTTACTAGATTCACGAGGGTAGAAATAGAGTCTGGCTTTGCTTAAGATTATAGCCTGTTGCCTTGCACAGTTCCTGGCATATAGTTACTGCTCATTAATCCATGCTATATTTGAATGAGGACTAAACTAGGAACTGAAATCTCTGTTCTCAGTTTCTACTTGATTACATACTAGCAGTGTGAACTTGAACTAGGGTGTGTGTCTGACCATCAGACCTAAGAAGGGGTATTTCTATAGTCTCTCAGCCCTGTGGATAACTAAACCTCAGTGGTACATTCCCCACATTCATTGGCCCATCTAAAGGTCACAGATTTTCTTACCATAATTAGAATCAAAGAGTTTTATTCAAATGGTATTAAGCTCTAGTCATATGGAGTCCATCAAAGCCCAATTTGGAACCATGGCAAGGCAAGTATATCAGGAAGCCAAAGTCACTGAGTAATGCAGGGAGTTGTTCTACAGACAGACAGAAAAAATAAATAAATGGAATAAGAGAAGAAGAGATAAGGTAGCATGTAGCTGGGGAAGCAGGGGAGGTGGGGGAGGGAGACCCAAATGGACAGTGTGATTACCTCTCTTGTGACTTTGCAATTTCCCCTGATTCCTGGCTATATTCCCAACTCTGTTTTTCCCTGATATTTTCTTGTGTCCTTGGAAAAACTCCCATTTTTTGCCTGAATTAGACAGAGTGAGTTTCTGTTCATTTTAACCAACAGTTTCTGATTAAGACATTGAGTTTCTTAAACTATCTGACTATGTTGTCTCATTGCTAAATGGGATTAAAACAGGTCTGCTGCCTATCGCACAATGCTCCTTAAAATAAAATTAAATAATGCATGTGAAAGCATATGCATTTATAAAATTTTTAATTTATTTCTTCATACATCCATTCGATAGACATTAATTACATGCCAACTATAGACCAGACATTGGGCTTGTTCAGAAATTCAATGATGAGTAATCTCTATAATACCTTTGAGAAGCTCATCATCCAATAAAAAGCACTAAACATGATTATTTATTATTGTGATTTGAAACTATCAGGAATGTTTTGCTTTCCCCTTTGTCTGCAGCAAATTATCTACAATTCCTTGTGTCCTTTACTATCTAGTCAGTCAAGGACAAGATATGAATTACTTCATTAAAATCTGTTTGGGTTTTTGTTGTTGTTTTTTTGTTTTTTCCCCAAACAATGAAGCTCATTGTCATCGCTATATGAAATTTGGTATGTAACTTAATGTAAATAAGTAGTTAATTACTCAAAAAGATCTAATCAATCACTAATGCAGGGAGCTGCTTATAATTTTTTCCCCAATATAAAGCACATATAAGAATAATTGTATTTACACACAAACAATATAGACTTAATCCTTTAGAAAGGATTATAGTCATGCTTACTGTCTGAATATTCTAATATAACACACACTTTGAGATTGAATTCAGTGTTACTCAGATTTTGCTACTCAGACCCTAGTAGTCTGCAAAATTTTTATATAATAAGTATTATGTGAAAAATAAGGTAAACAAACCTGAGGTAAATAAACAACTAGATTTCATTCTCTTCTCTCTCCCTCCTATTTTCTAAGATAGATAGATAGATAGATAGATAGATAGATAGATAGATAGATAGATAGATAGATATAGAGAGGTAGATAGATAATTTTTTTCAGAATATTATATCCCCAGGAAAAAAATTCAAAATATTAGCCTGGAGGGTATCTTGTATTTACTCTTACCACAACAGGGTGCCAGCAAGCAGAACAGCAGGGTAATCATTCTCCCAATTTCTTTAAGCTCTGTGCTAGGCACTGGGACAGATCTGCTGGCGAACAAAACAGACATTGCCCTTGCCCTGTTCCTCAAAAGGCCAAGACATAGAGAGTAAATAAGCAACATAAATATACAATAACAAAATGTGATGAGAATTATTAAATAGACACAATAGAGCCCATGTTGTAATTTTCTGTGGGGAGGGGCTGGAGCCTACCTGAGAATGGACAGATAGGAAAGTACTGTTATAGGAAGTAACACTTAAACTGAGATCTAAAAAATGAATCCAGTGTTACAGGTTGCATTTTCTGGACAGCAGACTTTGAGATGGGGATTAGCCTCCAGGAAGATAACACAGTATACAAGGAAAGAGAGGGTGTAAGATTGACAGAGAGAGAAATCAGGCTGATATTGTTTCCATGAGTGTCTTTACTGTCCCCACAAAGACCTCTGAATCTGGAATGGCCCTACAGAGTTGTTCACTTTAGGGAGGGAAAGGAAAAATAAGTAAGATGGTTAGGGAAATGTCTACTGGAGTTTGTGACATGAAAATCATTTAGATGTTCAGAAGAGAGTTGAAAGCAGAACTACTGAAGTGGAATGTTAAGGCTCATTTGAGGTTAGAGATCGTGAAATGATATCTATAATATTTTCTCTAGTAGTGCTACCTATATTCATAGAAGATGGATGTTGATAAGAATGATTATAATGATGAACCATGGAATCTAGAGAAATGAGGAGATTATTACAGGAAGGAGGAGCCTAAAGAACAGATGGAAGTAGTAGTTAATTGATTAAAAGACTCAAGAATGAGCTCTAAGAATACAGCAGTCAGCATTTGAACTGAAGAAATAGGAACACGTCAATGTCATTGGAGAGTCAAATATTGGAAGAACGATATCCTCACTTGCTGAATATAATCCTGGCTTGTGCCTGCTGTTCCAGCATATAATTGGTGAAATGATTAGTAGCATGCCATTTTATTCTCAAAATGTTTCCACTTTGAATAAGCTATATGATTACTCTAGGAATATTTAAATTCATGAATGTTAAGGCAGTGTGTATTCTGGTGTTCACAAGCTACTGAATGAGACCATGAAGATGTGTTGATAATGTAGGTTGGAGCCAAGGGTCATTGGCAATGAGAGGGCAAGGAACTGGAGAGCCAAGATATCACTTAGATGAATAACAAAGTACCAATAATAATTAATAAAAGGAAGTTGCTCAAACTTAATGAGCGAGGGAATATTATAGTTGGATGACTGTGGTTTGGATCTTTTTTTTTTTAAGAGAGCTATGGAGACTTATTCTCTGGGAGCTATCCTTCTAAATTTCAATCTTCAAAATAAATTTCCACATATCCTTTATCATCATCATTCATCATTCTAAATATATTCTATTATTTGGAAGCATATATTATAGCTTATACAACAGAATCATATAGAGCAGATTTTTCTAAAATTTTCCATTACTAATTATCACTAGTGGACTAGTGGTCACTGGTTTCTTTAAGTAGAATGAGCAAGTTTACTTTCCCATTTAAGTAATAAGAAGACTAACATGGAATAATGATTTTTAAAATATGGTAAATATTGGGGAGCAAAGGAGAGAGAAACATCTTGCCCAGGTAAGGTAGAGTCATTTACTACTTACCAAATGTCTAACATTTCCCTGCTCCTTTCAGTTAGGTGTAGTTTTATGATCTTTTCTGTGTACAAAAATAATGTGCCATTTATAAGTCAAGACCTTTAAGAGAACGTATGAGCTCCGTACTCATTCTTTTCTCCTGCTACAGTGACCTGCAAGCCACATGTTGAAATCATAGCACCAGAGAGGGAGGTAGTGGATTCCTGAGTCATCACTTGGGAGCTCTCCTGGGGAGTCTTTGGGTATCTAGCAGTATGCATGGCCTCTTGCATGCTAATTTTTTGAGATTTCAGTTATGCAGGATAACGTCGTAGCCTATCGGACTCGTATAACAAGTGAACATTGTTTTTATGTGAAAAAATTAAATGCGACAAACAGGGAAAGTGAGTCATCATGATTCCCACAAGAAATTCTTTTAAATACATCCATACCTCAGAGATATGGCGGGTTCAGTTCAGACCACCACAATAAAGCAAATATTACAATAAAGTAAATCACACAAATTGATTGGTCTCCCAGTGCATATAAAAGTTATGTTTATACTATACTCTAGTCTGTTAAGTGTGCAATAGCATTATATCTAAAGAAACAATGTAGACAGCTTAATTTAAAAATACTTTAGTGTTAACTATAATTTAACACATACATAATCATGGGATGTGGAGTATAGTGTGGGGATGGAGTCAATGGAATTGTAATAGATATGTATGATATCAGGGGTGGGGAGGCAGTGGAGGGGGAAGGGGAGTCACTTTGTAAGGGGTGAAAAGGATAACTATTGCATTGTTTTGTACATCTATAACTAATAATAACAATAAAATAAAATAAAAATTTAAAAATAAAAACTTTAGGGCTACAAAATGCTAACCATCATCAGATCCTTCAGCAAATTGTAATCTTTTTGCTGGTGTTGATGCTGATTGCTGCTGACTCATCAAGGTGATGGCTGCTGAAGGTTGAGACAGCTCTGGCAATTGCTTAAAATAAGACAAGGAAGTTTTTCACATTGATGACCCTTCCTTTCACTTGAATGTTGAGAGGCCATTGTAAGGATATTAATTGGCATAATTCCAATATTGTTGTGTTTCAAGGAATAGGGAAGTCCTAGGAGAAGGAGAGAGATGCAGAGACTAGTCCATTTGTAGAGCAGTCAGAACACACACTACAATTATCAATTAAGTTTGCCATCATCTATGGGTATGATTCATGGAGCCCCAAAACAATGACAACAGTAACATCAAAGAACACTGATCACAGATCACCGTGACAAATATAATAATAATAAAAAGTTTGAAATATTGCAAGAATTACCAAAATATGACACAGAACATGAAGTGAGCAAATGCTGTGGGAAAAGTGATGTGGACAGGCTTGTCAATGGAGGGTTGCTACAACCTTCTATTTGTAAAATAACATATCTGTGAAGTGCAATAAAGAGAAGCACAATAAAACAAGGTTATGTGTGTATGTGATTACTACGGTGTGTTTTAGAACATTCAAACCAAAACTATAAACTAAGTAAAAGAAATGTTTTTAAGGTGGTTGGGCTGACAGATATCTATCCGTGGGTCCCTAACATCACTCCTCTATAGAAAGAAAAAGTTCTTGACACACCCTTCCTTCTAGACAAAGAGAGTTGGCGAACCACACACTGAAGTCGTACAAGAGGCTTCCTTTAAATACGTATCAAACACACACTTTGACATTTTTTTTCAAAGCATTCATTAAGCTACATCCTCCTGACCTTTACCAAATAAGTCCGCCTTTGTAAACAGAGAAACGCCCCAGTTTTAGTCTGAAGACAGTATGGGAACAACGATTTATTGTTCTCCTGGACCTTGTGTTGCTTGGATAAATTGTGCAATCTGAGCTTCCTACCACCTCTTAACATCCTCATGCCTATTTCAGAAGCCACTGCTTGGGTAGAAGGCAACTGATCAGAGACTCCTTGTATTTCTATAATCCAGAAAATAATGGCATATTTTTTTTTGCCCCAATTGTTACACATTACTTCTTGAAAGAATGTCTGCAGTGCCTATCTAGAGAAGCAAGTGCTAATGGGAAGAGTATGGGAAGACGGAGGACAAAGACAATTTTTATTTGTGAGGCCCCAAAGAGATCCTATTGGGATTTACCAAAATCATGAATTAGATCTACATGTCACCTATCCACTGAATCCTCTGATGGCTGTTCGCAGAAATTTCATGAAGTGGTGGCAGACCCAGGAAAACTATGGCAGGAACCAGTGAGTGACCCTTTAAGGAAGCCAAACGGCCAATTGGGCAGCATCTGGAATCACTTTGTCTGCAGTTAATCACATATTTTATATCTGCTGCATGACATCCTTTCTAATAAATCTAATAAATCTATTTTTGGCAAGGAGTGGGGACTGTTACTTTGTTTTCACAAACTCTAAAAAGGTAAATAAACCCACATGCTTTGAAAGAGGATTAAAGGTCAGAATGGGACCTCCAAACCCCAGAGTGGCCAGTCAAGAGTAAGGAAAGGAGGGCCATGTTTGGAAAAGGATCACATGTGGGCCCTGTATGGACTCAGCATCCAAAGAATTCAATAGGGCAATTATGAACTGGGTAAAATCTGTATTCAATACCATCCTCGCAGCCATCATAGGCTCATGCTATATGTCCTCTGTTCCTTTCATTACAGATTTTTAGCTCTTTTTCTCTTCCAAAATTTCATTGCCTTCAGGCTTCTCTGCATTTTACCTAACATAAAGAAAGATAATTAAATGACAAAATCAATTAGCATTAACCTGTGATTACTAAATGCTGAGGCATTTCACTATTTACATTTTTAAAAGAGTACTACAAGCTCATACCATTGTGTTAAGCCTTGCCATTGTATGTTCACAGTATTCTTTATAAAATGTAATTATTTTGTGAATATCTATATGTAATATGAGATGATATTTTAGGGAAGCAGGCATTTTCAATATATCTTGTATGATACTAAATAACTTATCACATACTGTTATAGGAATAATGGCAGGAGTTTACTTTGTATCTTTTCAAAACAGTATCTTAATGAAATCAATGAGAAGAAATATTTACTAATATTTTACCCTTCCAGAAACTAGAACAGTATCTGGAATATGACAGTCATTAACCAAATATTTGCAGAATGGCTCTAATATCTAGAAACTAGCTTTTGTCTATTGACAGCTACGTTTTGATAGGTAGTATTTAGTTACTTCTTGTTCTTTTCAATAATACAGTCATAGATGTTAAAGAAAAAAATCAAGCAGTTTTCTCCATACAGTACATACATACCTATGAGTTTAATAAATCTTAACTTCTTAATGGGAGAGCTGCTCCTGTTCATCAAACTGAGCAAGACCCGTTTTCTTATAGTAAATCATGCCATTTGCATCCATCTCAGTGCACACTGAAAAGGTGACTAACATCAAGACTATGTATTGTTCTGGATATAACATTTGGTATAGCCTTTCATATTTATACAAAATACTAATTATTATTATAACCACACTTAAGGTTAGAAAACAGTCCCAGAACAATTAAGTGACTTACTCAAATTCTCATAGCTAAAAATATAGAGAGAGTTAGGATTTAGGATTCAAACTTAGTTATTTTCAATTCTGAAGTTTGGGGATTATCTACCTACTCCAATATATAATAAATTCTGCTTTTTTAAAACAAATTTTAGGGCTGGCCGAGTGGCTCAGTTGGTTAAGAGCTCGCTCAAGAGTGCGAGCTGAGCTCTGAGCAACAGCTGTTCGAGGCCAGCCTGAGCTGAGTTGCCGTTGAGCTGCCAACAGGTGGCAGGATGGCTCAGCTAAAAAAAAAAAAAAACAAAAAAAAAAAAACACAACAAAAAACCTGAAAAAAGAAAAAAAAAACTAAAACAAATTTTATTGGGGAACAGTACGTTTTTCCAGGACCCATCAGCTCCAAGTCAAGTAGCTGTCTTTAATCTAGTTATGGAGGGAGCAGCTCCTTGGCCCATGTGGAAATCGAACTGGCACCCTTGTGTTATGAGCCTGTGCTCTAACCACCTGAGCTAACTGGCCGCCCTGATAAATCTTGCTTTAATGCTTGATTATATTATAAAACTAAATCTTAAATTATGTTTATATTCTGATCCATTAAATTATCTTCAGTGGATACTTTCCTGAGCACATACAAATGAAGAAAACTTATTATTATAAAGATAACAGAATGTTTAAATAAACATGACCAAGTAAGTAGCCATGGACCCTTCAGGAGTTACAAAAATTCAGAACACCCATTATCAGTTCCTGCCACCAGAAACATACCTGTGTTTTTACACAGATAAGCTCTTATAACCTTCACCTGCAAAGACAGGCTCTTATTGTTGTTGTCCATCTCTCTGCATGCTTAAGAGTTGCATATTTCTATTCTGAATGCTTATCTGGTTATCCTCAAGCTTCTTAATATATAATCTCATCTAGATTCAAGTCTTTAATCCAGTTTAATAGTTATAAGGAGTCTGGGGACAAAAATGAAAGATTATAAGGCTGAAAAAAATATATACCTAAAAGAAAAATCTGATGAGAATTGAAACTATGCAATTAAAAAATAAAGAAAATAGGGGTCGGCCGAGTGGCGCGGTGGTTAAGCACTGGTCTTGGGAAGCCAGCAGCCCTGGTTCGGGTCCCACATATGAGGGCCAGTGACACTGATCTCGAAAGAAAGAAAGAAAGAAAGAAAGAAAGAAAGAAAGAAAGAAAGAAAGAAAGAAAGAAAGAAAGAAAGAAAGAAAATAGTAACTGTAGACTACCAAGAAAAGGTTAATGAGATTCAATCCTTAGCAAATTTGTGAATAAAGTCGTATACTATTGTACCAGATTTGCAATTTTGGCTCCGCTTAGATGCTAACTAGCTGTGTGACATTGCTCATTTTATGTAATCTCTCTGAGGTAAAGTTTTTATTTTCTATAAATTAGGGTAAGTAAAACTTACCTCAAAATGTTGCTGGGAATTTTTAATGGCATCTGGTTTCTGGCTTATGATAAGGAATGAAAGAAATAAATACAAGGAATCCCTCGAACCAAACACTACAAAAAATGAAATGTGTGTCACATTGTATAACAACAGATTTTTTTTTTTAATTGTCTTTGATTCAAAATCAAAATATTTTGTGTTCTTTATGAGGTGACAAATCTAAATCAAAATTAACTGTACAGTCTTAGCATAGGCATTTAGCTTAAATTATGCATGTTGGATTAATAAGGAAACATTTTAAGAGTATAAAGCATTTAGTGGTATTCCATAATACATTATAAACTACATTTTTTATGTAAACCATTATTCTGAATATGATAAACAAATTAATTTTGAAAAAAGAATGAAACCTGTGAAGTTAAATTGTTAATCTAACACCTTATCGCCTCTCAAATTTGATTATGGAACAAATGGGAGAGATCCCAACTTGCCCCTATCATGTTGGTTTTGCCTGATTTTATTCCACTTCTTTTATAATAATCTTAGAGAAGTTTGTTTTGTATAATTATTTCTATTTTTGTCAGGAGATGTTCTTGTAAAATCATTTTACACAGTTATGTCCTTGTGAAGAGATCTTATGTCAGACTAGTCAAGCAAGACACTTGTCTGATTTATTCCAGAAAAGAGACAGGGAATGTATAAACTCCCTCAGAATGCCACTTTGTGCTTTTCTCTGGCTTCAAAAAAAACACATTTATGAGATAAAATTCATTGAATCTTAACCTTCATGAAGCAAGAAGAAATGGCACTTGAGATATTATGTAAATATCTATGCTTTTATCAAAGGATGCTATACACCCTCTGCAGCAACATAGGCAGATGAAAAAAAAAATAATTGAGAAAATAACATCACAGGTGGTGCAGGAAGTCTCAGCTGCAGCCATAGCACATGTTAATTTCATTGGTAATAGAATTCAAAAGTCAGCATGGTTTAGGGGTTTAGTATCTGGGCTTTGGATTCAGACAAACCTGGGTTTGAATCCTGGCTCTGTCAATGATCACATTTGTGACAACAGACAATTTATTTAACTTTTCGAAGCCTCGGGTATCTCATCTGAAAAAACTATTACCAACGTGAAGAATTTTTGTGATAATTAGTGAGATGATGAATCTATAAGAACTTAACATGCTGTCCTGAATATTGTCAGAACTCAATAACCACTAGTCAATATTAATACTGTGTGTGTGTGTGTGTGTGTGTGTGTGTGTGTGTGTGTGTGTGGTGAGAGAAGAAACTGGGGGAGGAGGGGTAATGGTATCAAAATATTCCATTAAGTTATTTGCTTTTTAACCTTACTTTGAAAAACTAAACCTGGAAAATTAATTTCTAAATACTATCTCATTTTCATATATTAGAACGAAAATCATTAAATAAAATATAATCAGAGGAAGCCAAATTCTCTTGCAGCTAATAATTTTGCCATTTAAAAAAATCTATTACTAAGTAGTCTTCTTCTCTTTGTAATTGATATATTTCTAAACTCAGCATTGATCCATTTCATAGGATTCTCAGACAAAACTATTTATTAATGTCAAACCCAAGAAACAGGCTTCCTGCCTTAGCTTTGTTACTGCCTGTAAGTGCAAGATCAGTAACATCTTCAATATGACATATCTAAAGTTGGAGATTTGGGAGCCCCAATAATAATACTCTTATTCTTCACCTGGGCTCAAAGACTAATGAGAAATAGAGCAAGAAAATAAGAAAGATGGGGGCAAAGAATCCTCCACTGCTGGTAAAGTTGAGATGAGAGAATGTGACATACATACAGCATCCTTTAGCCTCCTAATGCTGAATATCAGAGCTGGGCTTGCTTCCCCAGTTCTCCCTGGCCTTGAACCATCCAACCATCAAGACCAGGCCTGTGATGTAGCAGAGCAAGTACCCTGTGGGTAGCTTACTCCTCCAAAAAAAGGGAAGAGAGGAGTGACCTGGCCACTTTCTCTTTTTACCCATGGAAGGAACGGTGGAGGGGGTGGAGAGACTAAGAGTGTTATGCTAATATATGTCTCTTATAAGGATCTGTTAGGATGGGGATTAAATGTACTTTTCACTGGATTTCCTCAATTTAACCCATCAGTTAGGCTATTTTATCATTTAGCCTATTATCTCCCAAAGAGGCCCATTGCACTGGCAGATCTAATGGACCCCAACAGGCTATCAGGATAGACCTATTGGTACATTCCTAAGTCAACACAAACCATTACTTTTCTAGGTGTTCTCTTGGGGAACATAGAAAATAAAAATTTTTCCCCAAAAAGAGCTTTAAATAGTTTTAAACACCACATTAAATCAACTGCAAGACCCCTTCGTACCCAAGGCTAAAACAAAATACATTACTCTATTTCATATCTTAAATTATATATTTTCATATTTTCCATTATATTTCTTTGAAGATGTTGTAATATGAAATATAATATCATAGAAATATTCCAATAATTACATGAATAAACTCATTCTAACAATATAATGTCAGAAACAAATAGAAACACCATGTTTGAATAAAATACTTTTCTTTCTCACATTCTAAAAACAAAATCAAGCTTAGAAGCCACTGGTAAAATCAAGTTCAAAGACCAAAGAGGACTAAAGCACAAAATCAAATATTTTTCTCTTATGAGCTAAAAGTACAAGATATTACAGTCCCTTTCTCTACCACATATACTTTATTATTGTCCTGTTTCAGCCATAGGGATTCCTGATGCTTAGGTGGAGTTCAAGTTTCTTTGGCTGACTATGGCATCTTCCATGGGAATAAATGTGCTTCTTTTTTCTTTTTACTTCAGATTTTTATTAAAATATAGCTAACATACAATATTATATTAGTTTCAGGAGTACACCATAGTTATACAATGTTTATGTACCTAAAGAAGTGATCAGCATAACTCCAGCAACCATCTGACACTATACCATGCTATGACAATATTATTGACTATATTGCCCATGTTGTAAATTACATCCTCATGAATTATTTGTTTTATTGGTTATAATAAGTTCTATACTTGGAAATTTGAATCTCTTATTCCCCATCATCTTCCGCCAGCCCCACTTTTTAAATTTTTCAATTGCAGTTGACATTCAATATTATGTTATACTAATTACAGGTGTACAGATGAGTGGCTAGACATTTATATAATTTTTTATTAAAGTTTATTGGGTGACAATGGTTAGTAAAGTTACATAGGTTTCTGATGTACAATTCTGTAATGCATTATCTATATAACACACTGTGTGTTCACCACCTAGAGTCAGTTCTTCCACCACCATATATTTGACCCACTTTACCGTCATCTACCATCCTCCTCCCCCCTTACCCTCTGGTAACCACTAAACTATTGTCTCTGCCTATGAGTTTTTGTTTCTTTATTTGTTTGTCTTGTTCCTTTGTTGTTTTCAGTTTTATATTCTACATATCAGTGAAATCATATGGTTCTCGACTTTTTCTGACTTATTCTTTTAGCATAATAATCTCAAGCTCCATCCATGTTGTTGCAAATGGCACTATTTCATCTTTTCTTATGGCAGAATAGTGTTCCATTGTGTATATATACCACATATTCTTTATCCAATCATTTATTGAAGGACACTTTGGTTGTTTCCATGTCTTGGCCACCATAAATAAAGCTGCAATGAACATCAGAGCACATATATATTTATGGATAAATGTTTGCAGAGTTTTGGGGTATATACCCAGGAGAGGGATTGCTGGGTAATCGGGTAATTCTATTTTTAATTTTTTGAGGAACCTCCACACTGCCTTCCACAGCAGCTGCACCAATCTGCATTCCCACCAGACATTTACATAATTTCAAAAGTGATCCCCCTAACTAGTCTAGGGCCCACTTGTCACTATACATAGTTATTACCATATTATTGACTATTCTGTATGCCTTACTTTAAAATCCCATGATTTTTGTAACTATCAATTTGTACTTTTTAATCACTTCACCTTTTTTACCCTGTCCCCAACCCCCCTCCCATCTATCATGTGGATAAATCTAGTATGCATCTGACATCATACATAGTTATTACAATATTATTGATTATATTTCTTATCCTGTGCCCTACATCCCCATGACTACTGTGTAACAACCATTTGTGTTCCTTAATACCTTTGCCTTTTACACCAAGCCCACCAACACTCCTCTAATGTGGCAAACTTCAAAATGTTCTCTGTATCCATTAGTTTGTTTCTCTTTGGTTTATTTATTTTGTTTTTAGATTCCACATGTAAGCAAAATCACATTGTATCTGGCTTTTTCTGTCTGATACATTCCATTCAGCATAATACCCTCCAGGTCCATCCATGCCACTGCAGATGGCAAGAACTCATTCCCTTTCATGACTGAGCAATATTCTATTGTATATATGTGCCACCTCCTCTTCATCCATTCCTCCATCAATGGACACCCAGGCTGCCTCCACATCTTGGCCATTGCAAACAATGCTGCAATGAATACATGGATGCACACAGCCCCTCAATGTAGTAGCACTTTGGGTTTCTGATAAATACCCAGAAGTGGAATTACTGGGACCTTCTTTGTCTTTTGTTATAGTCTTTAAGTTCTACTTTGTCTGCTATAAATGTTGCTACCACAGCAGGTTTTCTGTTTGTTTGTTTCCATTTTCATGAAATATCTTTTTCCATCCCTTTACTTTCTGCCTTTGTGTGTCTTTCCATTTGAAGTGAGTTTATTGTAGGCAGCATATGTAAGGGTTTTGTTTTCCTATCCATTCAGGCCTCCTATCTTTTGATTGAAGCATTTAATCCATTTACATTTAAAATAATTGTTGAAAGATATAAAGTTATTGCCATTTTATTATTCATAGTTTTAATTTCTTTTTCGTTTTCTTTTTTTTTTTTTTTCATCTTAAAGAAGTCCTTCTAAGATTCCTTGTACTGCTGGTTTGGTGATGATGAACTCCTTTAGCTTTTTCTTGTCTGGGAAGCTCTTTATCTGTCCTTTGATTCTAAATGATATCTTTGCTAGGTAGAGTAATCTTGGTTGTAGGTCCTTGCTTTTCATCACTTTGAATATTTCATGCAAACCCCTTCTGGCCTGCAGAGTTTCTGTTGAGAAATCAGGTGAGAGTTTTATGGAAACTCTCTTGTAGGTAACTAACTGCTTTTCTCTTGCTGCTTTTAAGACTCTTTGTCTTTAAACTTTGGCATTTTAATTATAATGTGTCTCTCCATGTGGGCTTCTGTGGGTTCATCTTGTTTGGGACTCTATGCACTTCCTGAACTTGTATATCTATTTCCATTGCCACCTTAGGGAAGTTCTGCATCATTTTTCTTCAAATAGGTTTTCAATTCCTTCTTTTCTCTCTCCTACTTTTTGTACCCCTATGATACAAATTTGGTATGCTTGGTCTTGTCTCTGTGGCCCCTTAAACTCTCCTCTTTTTTTTTCTTCTTTTTTGCTGTTCTGATTGGATTTTTTCTGCTACCTTTACTTCTAAATTGCTGATTTGATCCTCTGCTTCATCTAAGCTGCTGTTGAGTCCCTCTAATGTATTCTTTCAGTTATTTATTCTTTATTTCTGCTTTGTTCTTTTTAATCTCTTTGTTGTTTCCTATCTCTTTGTTGAAGTTCTCCCTGAGATCACTGAGCAACCCTATAACCATTATTTTGAACTCTGCATCTGGTACATTGCGTATCTCCATTTTGTTTAGTTCTTTCTTTTTCTGGAGCTTTGTTCTGTTCTTTCATTTGGGACATGTTTCTTTGTCTCCCCATTTTGGCTGCTTCCTTGTGTTTGTTTCTATGTATTATGTAAGGCTTCTATGCCTCCCAGTCTTAGCAGAGTGGCTTTATAATATGGTAGGTGCCCTGTGGGGCCCAGAGACACAGTCTCCCTGGTCATCTGAGCTGGATGCTCCAGGTGTGTCCCTTGTGTGGATTGTGTGTGTCATCTTATTGTAGATGAGACTGTTTCCACATCAATGAGAGGGATTAACCCTTGGGTTGATTGGTTGTGAGGACTGCTGGTGACTATAGTGGAGAAGCTGTTGTGCAGAGGCTGACCTTATGGAGCAGGATTCACTTTAGCAGGGCTCTGGTGCCTGCCCAGTCTGCACTTTGTGTTTGTCATCCTTGGAGGCAGCCAGGTGATGATCTGGCTCTGTACAAAGCTGGCCATTGGACTTGCCAGCCCCAGAACCTCCTGGGAGGGGCTTGTATAGGCCAAGATCAGCTGCAGCTTGTGTCCTTCCCAAGGCTACCTGGCATGAGCCAGGAAGCAATCCACAGATGGCTGCCAATTGTGCTGGGCTTAGTGGTGCCTTAAGAGGCCAAGCCATGAACCAAAGCTGACTACCACCTAGTGCTGGGCTTCGTGCTGCTCAGTCAAAGGTAGAGGTCATGCCAAAGCCAGATGCTGCTTGTTTGCATTTTGTGAACCTTTGAGAGTTTTAGGAAAGTCTGCAGCATGAGCCAAGACAAGCTTTTTGTACTGAAAAGTCACTGGAAGTAGCTTGTGTGGGTATGAAAGTAGGATGGGGTGGGGTCTGAGAGAATCACCAGAGCAGGGTGAACAAAAACATGTTAGCCGGGTTGATGGAGACTCAGATGTGGTGGCCACCTGCATTGGCATGCCTGGATGGGGGAAGGCTCAACAGAAAAAAATACAAAACAAAAAACCAGCTCCTCCATGTGGGAGAAACCTGCCCCTCCAGCCCACACCCTGAACCCAGACAACTCAGTTCCTCCCCATCTGTCTCTGGTGACTTATGAACTACTGTCTCAGCACTGGATCTCAGGGCCAGTGAGCACATCAGTGAGTAGATCTATATGCAGGCCCACTAAGATCAGCTGGCACTCCAGCCACCCTTTGTCTTACTCAGCCAAAAATTATGGGAACTTTTCTTGGCACAGGTACCCTGGGCTGTGGAGCCTGGTGTGGGTGTGGGACCTCTTGCTTCTCCAGGAGTAGGGAGAACCTCCTCAGCCGAGATACCTTTCCCAATTTTTAATGGTCACATGCTGGTGTGGGATGACCCTGTTCTGCATCTCTGCCCCTTCTACCTATCTCAAAGTGGCTTCTTCTGCATGTCTTTAGCTGTAGGGCTTCGGTTCAGCTAGACTTCAGGTAATTCTCATTGATGGTTGCTCCATAGTTTAGTTTTAAATTTTGATGTGATCATGAGAGGAGGCAAACACAGTGTTTACCTACTGTGCTTTTGGGCCAGAAAACCCAAATGTGCTTCTTTAAAGATGTCAGAAGTTAAATTAGCTCAATGCCAAATCTCTAATATACCACATGTTTTATACACTACAGTAATTTAATGAAATTTGCAAGATGATCATAGCACTGACCTCAAAGGAAGCCATCCCCCAGCCTCCACAGTGATTGTCCAAGATGAAATTGTATTCCTAGAGGGCCATACATATGCTCCCAAAGATGTAACAGAGACTCAGAAGTGTTTGAATGAAGTAGGACAAATATAAACCTTCTGAGTTATAACCTCATGAGGATGCCAGTCTTTGCTAATTGCCTGTGAATTTATTAACTAGGATAATTTTCTGAGCAAGATGCTAATTTTTGCATTATTTCTGTTCTACTGTCTGGAAAAAATCCATCTAAGCATTTGTCTTCTCTCTGAGTGTGGCATTTGAAGATATCTTGCAAGGTTTATAAATTTGCAATGATGGCAGCTCGTCTCTGAGGTGTCTTCTTTTCTCCACCCATATTTTGAAAAACCCTTGATTTCCATTTCCTCTTTGAACTGCCTACCATAGTCGTATGCTCAATATTAACAACTTAATTCTAGAACCGCATCTGTGCTTTGTTTTAAGCATAGAACTTAACATCTTTGTGGTTCAAAATTAATAATTTATCTACCACCCATTGATGCATAAAGGCCTGTAGAGAAAGATCTATAAATCTGTGCCATGCAACTTATTGGGGACCCTGCAGCGTGTTTACATTCTGCAAAGGTTCATGAAGAGCTTCAACACACGGGAGGGCAACATCCATGAAGGTTAGGATCAAGCCATAGAAACCCATACGATAAAGCCCTCATCATAGAATTAGCTATTTTGCTATGACCAATGTCACTCAGTAGAAGTGTACTGAGTCACACAGTACTCTGCCAACTTTTAAACATGTAAGTTATGGGGAAGAGGGTGGGCACCATGCGTATTCACTAATGGATGTCCCTCTTCATGAATGAAATGATCAAAACCAGGAAAAAATCATTCCCTCTCTTTTCCTGCTAATGTGTGTGTGTGTGTGTGTGTGTGTACATACAGACTTACAGAAATTACTTTATTTGTAAATTGTCTAATAGAGTACAGTCACATACTCAAAACACTTCAGAAGTAAAATTAGTTAATAAGCATTAGCATTATAAATTAATATTTTATTACAATTCAGTACCAGGATTGTTAGTTTAAAAAGTAAGTTAAGTTTTAAATTTGTTGACCTAAACAACTATTGCTTTAAATTTAACTCATTAATTTAAGAGAGTTTTATTAACTTACTTTGTTTACATGCATATTTGAACTTAATGATAATATGCCTTTTTTAATACATATAATTAATGTTTAAATCCTGCAGCTATTTCACAATGGACATAATCCTACCAGTGATGAGTTAGTAATAATCCTAGAGGCTAATTCTACAGTGGAAACTTTTGTAGATGACTAAAATTAATAAATGATAAAAAGCATATCATTTTAAATTATAAATGACATATGAATCATTTATATAAAGAAACTCATGCTCTGCCATAACAATAATAAAATATTTTTGTAGACAAAATATGATAAATGTTCCCCTTAATTCTTTGCAACTTTGGTGGAGTGGGTTGGAGTTTGGTTGCTGTACTCACCTTTTATCCAGTGCGGGCCTTGCTTATCTTACTTCTTTGTAGCTGAACATTAAGGGTCCTTAAGACTTTAGCTTAGGTACTTATTAATGATTTAAGCACATTTAATTTTTCTTTTTCAGCCAACGTGCCACTTTTTTTTTTTAATCAATAGCATTTTATCTCACAACACAAAAATGTTGTGGAGGAGGTAGCTAACTAAATGTTAAACAGTGTGTTATTGTGGCTATCGTCATCATTATTAACACTCATTAGGGCTTTTCATCTTCAAAATGCTCTGTATGCATTAGTAACACCCTCCCTCTCACCTTCTGTCCACCTTTCTTCTCTTCCTCAAGGACTGTAATGGATCTTTAACTTCACATGACCTTTGAATTTTTATAAAGTGCAGTCATTGATGATGCTTACCCTTTTGGGGTCAGTCTTATCTGGTGGTAAGGAGGAACATGTGCTTTAGGTTCAAAACTAAGAAGAAATAAATTGCCTTCCAAATGGAATTCAAGAACTGCATTGAAACACATCTTGCTTTGCTCACCTCTTCATCCACTCCACTTCAGGTCTTTCAAGCAATGCACACATGCCACACAGCTCCAACACGTGAACTTGTACACAAAGATAAGTGTCTGCTATGCCTGGGCCAAAACTTTTCATTGCCAGGCAATAGAAGTCTTTAAGTCTAGGCAGAAAAGAATTCAGCCAAACATTCAACAGGGTATAGAATACGTTAATACCAGAAAATATAATTTGTGACGATAACATGTTTCAAAGAAATGAGGCATAAACTCAATTGGTAGAAGGACTGCCTACTGTTCTTCATCAATGTCTTCCTCTAAAGAATTATTTATAATGGAGAATTAATTACCACTGGCCCCACGGGAAAGATCAGACTTGAGCATATATGCTCTAATCAACTAACTAGCTAAACCTATAGAAGCACAAAACAAGCATGGATTTAAAAAAAAAAAAAACTGCTGAAGAGGCATTCCTGAAATATAAGCAGATTATGTTTCGGTAGAAAAGTCACAACTACGAATTCTTACCAGGTCAGCACTAAAGCAGGAGGAGCAGCCTTGTCTGCAAAACCCACCTTCCAGGGTACAATAGAATGGACAGTGAGAAACAAAAAGTATAACAAAGTTTTTGTACGTGGGATGTTTTTGAATAAATGATGACTCCAGAGTTAGGCTGGAAGGCTTCTATTTACAGATGACTGGTGCTCTTTTAATATTTAGAACCATAACTATGATTGCAAGGGCTTGAAGAAAGGAAAATTTTTTAGATCCCATCTGCAATGATCAGTTTGTGCCTTTTCTCTGCTTTTTCCCCTTAATCCTGAGAGGATCACTTTGCAGTAAATGAAAGAATGTGATTCTCCTTTTTGAAAAAGAGGGTTGGGCCTGTGTTTTCTTTTTTAACTGTTTTAATCTGGGATAGGTTAGTGGGGGATGTAAAGTGTTTGCCTTGGGGGAAAAAAAGCCCATGCACAAATATTCAACATTCACATTGTTTGTAAAAGTCTTCAGGATGATTTAATGTTTAGCAAGTGGTTGTCCTAACAAAAGTTAACTTTTGATGAAGTATTACAGAGTTTCAAAGAACATTTGCAATTATAGATTTTGTGCCCTTTGTTTTGTTTCCAGTGTCCTTTTTAAAAAAATTTTCCATCCCAGAGAAAGTATTCAGTCTTTGTTAAAGTCACTTTGATAAAAACCTATTGCAAGTTAATCAGTTCCACATTTCTAATTGTTTTCTTAAAGAAGCTAAGGATTATTAATTTGGTGAAAGTTGTAAATGTTTGGCACTGGAGTTTCTGGGGAATACTTTGGTAAGATTTGTTGGAACCATGTATTATAAACTATGCTCTACATAGTACATTGATAGAATAACAGGACCCAATTTTTTGAAGCCTAATTGCTCTGTAGGGATCAAAGACATGTAACTTACTCATCTTACGCTAGGTTTGGGATCAGAAAGAAAAGTAGCTTGATCCCCAAAAAGCTGTTATGAGGCAAAATGGAGTGTAATAACCTATATTTGAGCCAGGAAAAAGGGGGAACATAGGTTCCTAGTCAGTTTTATACAATGAATGATATAGGAAAAGGTGATCAGTAGAGAAAAAAATGATTGTAACACATAGTTAACTTGGCAATTATAGTCAGTGGGTTTATAATGACATATTAGAAAATATATATTTTTAAAGATACTTCATGAAAATGAAAAAAAAAAAAAATCTGGGGTAGCAATACTTATGCCAGACAAAATAGGCTTTAAAACAAAGACTATAACAAGAGACAAAGAAGGACTCAGTAATCCCACTTCTGGGTATTTATCCAAAAAAATCCAAAGCACTAATTTGGACATCTGCATCCCTTCCTATGTTCATTGCAACATTGTTTACAATAGCCAAGATATGGAGGCAACCTGGGTGTCCATCAGTGAATGAATGGATAAGCAAGAAGTGGTACATATATACAATGGAATATTACTCAAGCCATAAAAAAAGAATGAAATCTTGTCATCTGTAACAACATGTGTGGACCTAGAAGGTAAAGTGCTGAGTGGAATAAGTCAGACAGAGAAAGACAAATACCATATGATTTCATTTATATGTGGAATCAAGAGAACAGGATAAACAAACAAAACAGAAACAAGCTCATAGATACAGAGAGCATTTTGATGACTGCCAGCTGGAAGTGGGGTTGGGGGTTGGGTGAAAAAGTGGGGGGAAATTAAGTACAAATTGGTAGTTACAAAATAATCATGAGGATGTAAAGTACAGTATAAGGCATATGGTGAATAATATTGTAATAACTATGTGTGGTGTCAGATGGGTACTAGATTTATTGGGGTGATCACCTCGTAACTTATATAGATGTGCAATTGCTATGTTGTATATATTAAACTAATATAATATCTCAACTCTAATTAAAAAAATGAAACAATTATTTAAAAAATTAAAAGTATTTTAAAAAGCACATATATTAGCTGAGTATTACATTAACCTTCCCAAACTTAATCATTAAAGAAAAAAACAATTTTATCTGGATTAGAGTTTGCACAGATCTGAATTTCTAAAATCACTCATTTACCCATTAGCTTGTACTAAAAAAATAAAATGAAAAATAAGTGAAATTTTAAAGAGTCAAAAAAAGTTAACAAACAATGATATGAAAAGATTTCTGAACATACTGCAAGAATTAGAATAATTTATTTTCTAAAATTTAACAAATGAAGTAACAGAATTTTATAATAGCTAATTTAAGAGCTTGTATGTACCATCTCTACATATTTGATAATGATTCCCAGAACTTCCCACTGAATTCTCTCAAATATCTTCCCCCACTAACTCAATACATGTCCTATTGGAGTCATAACTTTCAACCCTAAAATGAGAAATCAACATGGTATATTTAGTATAAGAAAATCTAGAAAATAATAGCTGACATTTACTGAAAAGCTTTTGACACTGACCTAAGAACTTCCCATTCATAATCTCATTCTATACTCAGAGAAGGTCTAGGAAGGAGAATTACAATTATCGTCACATTATAGATGACGAAACCAAGTCACCAAGATGGCAGTCTTCAGAGTCTATGCTCTGAAGCTTCAGAGACTATGCTATGGTCCATGACCATAATCTCAAGTTTTACAAAATCAGAGGTACCATTTCTTTTATCTGTGTCAATCATGAATCACATTTTAAACTAATTTCACCCAAATTGTTTTTACTTTTCACTCAGTTTCCTCATTTGCATGTTGGACCTTCCTCTTTGGCTCTACCTTTATACTTATGAAGCACCATTTAATATCTTGGGACCTTCCTGGAATAGAGAATACTTTGTCACTCAAATCATATAGTGTATGTGAAAATCATACTGAATAGCACTGTAAAAATGATTGGATTCAAAAGAGCCTCTGATATTCTAATTAATAGTTGTTTTTTTAAAGTTTTCTTTAACAAGTAAGAAGCTGTTCTTATTATTTAGCGCATGCAATTTACATAACTCTCTGTCTGTTCTCTCTCTCTCTCTCTCTCTCTCTCTCTCTCTCTCTCTCTCTCTCTCTCTCTCTCCTCTATCCATTGAATTCATTTGCTATCTCCACATTACCAAAAACAGTCATTCTCTCCTTTGTGATAATTTAGAACTGGACTGAGCTGACCTATAGACCAGTTAACTGAAATAATCACTTAGGAAATAATTGATGCTGTAAGTATTTCACTGAAAAAAAGCTTAATATACTAAAGCAAATGTTTGTCTACTATATATACATTTACACATAAACAGAGAGGCAATAATAGCCTAATTTAAAAGTAACCAAACTAAAGCAGCTTTCAATGGACTATTACCATATCTTTGTTAACACAGTTTGAATATTTGATTTGTATTTGAAATAAAACCCATTTCTGTTAAAAATTCAGAATTTTACTTAATTCCAACTGGCAATTTGATTCCATATCATTAGACTGCCTTGGTTGTGTTTTACTATCCTGTGGGTAATTTTCTTTAGTAATTTTCCTTTTTTTTTTCATGCCTCTAATATATTTAGTGAATCAATTTAACATCTACTAAACTGTAAGTGTTCAAGATAGGGCCTTCCTTTTAACTTGTTAAACTAGTATCAGGTACATCTGAATAGTTAATACAATGCTTGATATGATGACTATAAGGATGATAAAAATCACAATGATCATCTAAGCTTGAGGTTTTAAATCTCTGGGTTTATTTTAAAAATGTAAAGAGGTAAATGCAGAACAGAATGTAAAAAACAAAGCACAATGAGAAAGTAAAACCATTCTCAATGTTGTCATTTTTGCCTTTCCAATTTAGTAATTATTTATTTTCAAGGTATTCTGATTATAGGATGTAGTCCTCTATTTTCAAATCTCCTCAGGTTTGTTTCTTTTTTCTTTTTTTAATCTTATCTTAAAATAACTGACTCCTTTCATGGTTTAAAAATAGAGGACATATTTTATAAACCTCCTTTGGATAGGAACCACTTCACCACTACTGTATGACCACTGGAACCATCCCTATTCAGGTCTTGAGATCTCTAAAACAATACCTACCAGCATCCCTATGGTTTCCAATAGGCAGCATGTATTTGGGAAGCATTATTGATTTTAAAAGGGTCTGGCTCTTAGAATTTCTCTTCTTAAGATCCTTTGCATTTTTCTTTTGAAAAGGCTTCAATATGGGGACCTGGTAAAGAAGGATTAATGTAGTTTTACAAAGTGAAAAACTAATTGAATCATTAACTCACTATTCAGATTCAAATATCTTCAGTCCAAACTGCATTCACTATTTACACTTCTGCTTTGCTCCTCCGCCTGACTCTTTTCTTCTCCCTTATTGGTAAAACTTCTTAGTCTTAGTTCTAACCCTGAAAAGGTCATGTGAAAATGCATATCAAGCATGTCAGAGAAAGTCATGGCTGCTCTAGTGATGGCTCACAAGCCTTTCTACTCTAGAAGTTTATAATTTTACATTTCAGTTTCTTTGACTACTTTAGAAACATGTTCATTCACTTAAATTGATACAAAAACATAACTGACTATCACGTTTCTTAAAAACTAGTATTTGATAGTTTTGTGTCACTTTGTATACCTTATTGAACCATCTTATTCCTATTTAAAACAGAATTGGAATTCAAAGTTCCAATTCAATTTGTCTGACATTTTGCATTTGACACTAGCTTCTTCACATAATAACACTCTTGCCGGTTTAATGTCACTTTTACAAAAATGTGGAGAATAATTTAAAATGTGTATAGCATACTGTGTGGACAGGCAATCATCTCATAGAGAGAGAAATCTATGGTTGGGGAGTGGTGTGCTTGCAGGACGCTATTTAACAAGCCCACCACTAATGAGACTGTCCCATCTACTTTCTATTATACACCTCCCAAATTTTATTGGACCCCTGGCAAATTTTAATCTTAGATACTAAATCAGCGATAATAATATAACCATCTTCCAAGTGGTAGGTTTAATATATTACAAAAATTATTACACTTCTGATCTATTGTAGGGTCAATGATTTCTTCTACACTGACACTGGCTAATTTATATTGATAACAGAATTCAACATTTAGTTGAATAGGAATAATTTGTTAACTAAGAGAATAATTCATGGACTTTTAGAAATAAGCAGTTTCTCCTGGAGCATTGGTAGACTCGAGTCCATTTTAGTTCATTCATCTTCACAGCAGTAGTTATAAAACAAACATGAGCAATTACCTAGATTTGTTTTAATCCCCTAAATGGAAATAGTCCCGAACTTAGATTTAAAACAAAACTCACTCTCAGTAATGTTTAATCATTTGAAGAAAAAGAAAAATCACTGCTTTCTTAAATAAGATCATGGCAGATAAAAATTAAGTCCTAATTAAATGTGACTCCATTTGTGGGAGCACCTAATGCATTGCCTTGCATATGATAGGTGCTCATTTGGTGATAATTATAGTTATTAGCAGAACTGGAACCAGCCCAAATGCTCCAGGACTCTTAGTCCCTTTTCCCCATATCCTATTTCCCCCTATAAACCTCCAGCACCTCATCCTATGCAATTTATCATCCTTGTACTAATCACACTCAAACTGCAGTTTCCAAGAGCAGGAGAGAGATAAACAAATCAGGAAGGCTTGTGTGCATTATGATCATAGTCTAGACTTTCCTGAAAAGGCCCTGGTTTCAAATTATTTAACATTTCCACTACAAATGGTCATTATTTTTCTTTTTTTTACTGACGTCACAAGATACCAAATTTATACTTGAATTTTAGCACCAAAATAACAATTTATAAAGATATTCTTGTGTTTAATGAAGTAAAGCTCCAAGTGAGCCTAATCAGATAGATTTTGATAATGATTTACTCTCAAAGATCATAAAATGCATTGCCTTTGTGCCTACTAGAGCAAAGAACAACTTGTCCAGAACGAAAGTCCTTCTCTTCTAGATACACACACCTCAAATCCAGTGAGAACAGGGAAGACTGATGAGAATAAAATCCAGGGTAAAACTCAAGGATAAAATGGGAGTTTTCCCCACAATTTTTAAAGCCACACAGTATTTTTTTTTTTCACTAAGCCCTCTTTTGAAATTTGGTATCCTTCGCTCAACACAAACAAACCAAAGAAACGGTCACAGCAGCAAACCCTCAGAGGACGCTTTTCTGCTTTCCCACACTGCCTTGGGCTGTTCCACGCCAGCGCTGGCGCGCTGAATTCAACGACAGGAGGCCACGCCAGGAAGGGGCCCCAAGAAAGGGTCCCAGGGTTGTATGTCAAGTTTTACTACTTTCTTCTCTCCACAGCAGAGATGATTCCTTCTGAGGATGGGCATCTGAGACATATGCTTCGTACTGAAGCTACATGAAGAAAATGAAATAAACTGCGCCCTGTGCTCTCTCAGGCTCGATTGTTTGATCTAAACAAAAGGAGGGAGAAATTTAGATTTACTTCATTCTCACCTCTTTGCCGAGGCAGATGTCTTCAGCACTCTATTTTAAGTACTCAAAGCCCATAATATTTCTAATAACTCCACATACTTGTTTGCATTTCCCATGTTACCTATAAATGTCAGAAGCAATGACTTGTAGCCCCCTTTAATCTCATGACAGCTTTATTATCATTGGTTGGCTGAACTTCAAGAAAAGTTATGACAGTGGCGAAGTTCTGCAAACTGCAGCACATATTTCAGTAATTAGGTAAAGGAGAGAGAGCTACATTTAGTATGCACAGCTGAAATTATTTTCTAAACATTTAAGATGCTGAGGTATATCACATTCATCCCAGGATAGCTTTTGAAGGATGATTTACAAAGCATTTTTTTTACCATTCGGGCCCACCCCCCCCCCCCCCCCCCCAGTTAGGCTGTTTTAGTTCTTACTTGAAAATGGATCTTCTGACACTGGAAATACTGTGTTTGCAATGTGAGAAGGTGGAAGGAGAGAGTGGTATGAGAGGCTGTGTTTTATATTTTCTCCAGTTTTGAACTCAGCATTCTGGAATGACTGAATTTCTCTCATGAATTTTCAGCACTGAACATTGAAGCTGATTTTTTTTTTTTTTTATGGTTCAGGAATAAGGCCAAAGTTTTCCAATCTTGGGAAAAAGTAATATGAACTGCTTAAAATACATTTTGATCCCACCCAAACCAACCCTTTTGCCTTTTTCTCAAAATTTAGTTATCAGTAAAGTCCATGCTAACAAGTACCTAATAAAGTTGCTGGGGTTTATATCTTGTTAAAAGGAAGTTAGCCTGCCCAGAATCATAGTTAAGAAAACCTATTAATCAACTGCTAAAACCTCCCATTTTTATTTTGATCTGAAATTCAAACTGTCTTCATCCAATCCTACAGATTTCTCAAAAGTTAATCTGAGCATCATTCAACAAATTGACAGAAATTCCTTAAATTTCCATAGGAAGGTATGTGCTTACTATGAAGTGAAGGAGAAGCTAACAATTCTATTTTTACTATCCCCTTTGTTGAAAGGTGCTATGTCTCATGCTATAAAGAAGCAGAGCAAAATTTTCTCATTCTCATTATCCTGTCTCCTTTCCTCTTCTCTCCCCTCCTGTCCTCCCCTCTGCTTTCCTGTCCTCTCCTATCTTCTCTCCTCTCCTCTTTTCTCTCAAACTATATACCTTGGATCTTGATCCAAAATAAACTTCAAGAAACTTAAATATACACAAGATAACACAAAATTAACAATATCAAAACAAAAAATGCAAGTACATAAAAAGATTAAGCCAAGAAAAAGAACAAGAGCTAGAAAAGAGAATCTCATAAAATACATGCCATTATCCAATACAATTGCTAAAAGTTGGCTGCAAACTGACTTTAAGCAGGATGAAAAGAATATGTTTTGGTTAGTTATATGATTGGATTTTCAATGTTTTTCAGAAAGAGCAAATCCAAATACTGGGAAAGCACAGGCATCTCTGATAATAGAATGAGCACAAGAATTCTTTCAAGGATACTGTGGGAAAGAAAGACATTTCCTTTCACCCTTCTAGATTCTTCTATACAGTCTAATAATTAAATTGGCATGAGACAGATCAACAAGAGGGAAAAAAAAATAATTACGTATGTATGTATAGGCACCCCACATACATGAAAGTTTGAGAGACAGAAGGTAAAATGAGGACTTTATGACATCCAGAGGTAAGATGTCTTGAGACTTCAGACACAAGGAGGGTAATTTCCCAAGAAGATAAGAAAAGCAGATGTTCAGTCATTAAAAGTTTGCCCTGTCCTATGGATAGGTTATAAAATGTTATTTCTGGTGATAACTCTTATTATGGACAAGTCCCCAAATTTGAATTCTTTAAGGGAGAGGTAAAAGTTTCTTTTGAACCCACAGGGTCTCAATTGCCATCTGCTCAAAATAATCTACATGCCAAAGTAGCACACCCTGGGGAGGCCTGTTCTGAACTACTTTAATACTTATAATAAAGACACCACATACTATTATGCAACAAACAGGGCCATTTACCACATACTAAGCAACACTAAGAACTTCATAGATTTAGTTATCATACTTGTCTTCTTTTTCAGTCCCATGCCTTCCTGCCAGCTCAACTCAGTAAACGCCATCCGGCAAGTAGGCTAGCATGGTTCTGGATGGCTTGGCTTACTCAGAAATATATTATTTACTATCTAAAACAATAGATGTGCTATATATCTTACAAATGATCTCAAACTAATATTTCTTTTAGTTGAGCTTTGTTAGACACTGGCAAATACTGAATGAAAGATTATACTTTAGACAGGAGTCTAGAATACAGCTAGTCTGTGTTGCACTGGGGTACAGATTCTGTGGTTTAACAGTCAGAAGAATTCCAAAGATTCAGTTCTTTATTACACCCTGGTAGATACCATCTAGGAAACTAAGGGTTTCTCCATTGCCCATATTTAACTTTCCCATTTACAAGATTACCAATAGATAAAGGGGGGGGGGAGGGAGAGAGAGAGAGAGAGAGAGAGAGAGAGAGAAAGAAATATGACATACTTTTGAGAGAAAACAGATCAGGAGTAAGTTTGACACCAATGCAACTTTTACTTCAATTATTACATGACGAACAAGTATTGGAGTAAAATTTTTGTAATATTTGTATGCTTCAAAATTTGTTTTATAAAATATATACATTGAAATGCTGTAATTTTGCCTTCCTTTTTCTGAAACATGTTTAAAAAATTTTCTACCCATCACACTTTATTTAAACAAAATGAGTTCTGTCAGTTATTTTTATTTTTTATTATTTGGCTCTCAAAATATAAATTAGCATAACTTAAAAGCAATAAATATTGATTTAAAATTAATATCAAAAGTAAATGATACAAGCTATGCACAGATAAGTATTTGATTTCTCTGCAACCTATTTATCTAAAGCTTAATCCAGTGTTTGTTTTGTTATTAGAACTCATTAAATATCCAATATTTTAAAATTAGAAGTCAAAACTAATATAAAACCCTCCTTGGGAGTTACAAAATCCTGAAAAACTATAATAAGTGTAGTAGGTAATTTAAATGCTCAGATATAACCGTGAAAAAAAGAGTACTTGTCAATGAAGTCTTGTTCCATTGGTCCTTCAAGAAAAAGGGAGAGAAATAAGGTTAATGTAGACATGTGAATTTGTGCAAGAAAAAGAAGCAAAAAAAATGAACTTGTCATTTATTTCATATCACTCAAGTTAAGAGCAAGAAAATGTTGACAACATCATTTTAATTTCAAATCAGAAACTATGTATTTTAAAAATGCATGATCCATTTTACAAAAGAGACTACTCTATTTCATTACATGTAATATTAGCTTTTTAATGGGGTACCTGGAAATTTAGCAGAATGACTTGCAATTGTTAACAAACTAAAGGGGGTATATTTGCTTATGCTCATCAAAACCAAATGATATAGGAACAGGGGTTCGCAGCAAAGAAACTAAGGATTAATTTAAGGAAATGGTGCCAAGCCTGGAGACACAGGTCAGTTAGTACTCAAAGATCTGGCTCCCCAATGGCCTCTAGGGGATAGTTTATACAGGGAAAAGCTCTTTAGTCATGGTAGCTAAGGGAGTTGAGGTCATGGGCTCTACTTGTTAGTAGGGGCTATGGTAGGAGGCAGTTAATCATTGCATCAGGTCCTGATATTAGTCATGGTGTCATTCTGTTATCATGGGTCTGGAACTGAAACACAACTGAGGTCAAGGTGTTATCTTTAGTTTGACCAAAACTCTGTTTCTGTGGTCAAGGACCTGAGGTTTTGTTCCTAAGACTGTTTGATACTGACCTAAGTGCATAATGATTAAGGGAGCAGTCATACAGTATATGCAAAGGTGGAAGGATAAAGAAAGAAAAGAAGCAATTGAGTGAGGGTGCTATTAGACTAGACAAGACCAGTTTGGATCCAGGAGAAAGAAAAGAGAAAAGGTAATTTGAAATAAGTTAGGTTTTTGTACCGTAAACAGCATTGGAGTGCTTGGATTCCCCAACATAGAAATCAAGATGAAACTCCAGAAAAATTTCCAGACAGGTTTTATTAAGCTTATGCTTGAGCACAAGGGAAGCAGCACAGAGGAAGAAATGATACTTCCCAACTGACTCCGGGGCTGGCTCTGCTTGGCTGCTTTTATAAGCTGGGGACAAGCAGGCTTGTGTGAAAAGGCAGGCTTTTTGACACTGGTGGGCTTTTTCAAAAGGGCAGGGTTTCTTTACTGGTCAGGTTGCCTGGTAACCATGTTCCAGCCTGAGCTGTGGGACAAGATGGTGAACCATTCATTATCACCACTCCAGGGAGGTCATATAGGGGTCAAACCTTGATCAAATGCCGACGCAGAGCAGGGGTTTCCACATCTGTATGGAAGTAAATGGTTAGAAGGGAGATAAAATCGCTATTTCTTCATTTTTGTGTAAAGGATGATAGGGTAGCGGCATTCTTATGGTCAGCTTATCCCGAGTTCTCCTTGCCATCAGGAATTCCTTCCACACTGAGTCCTAGTCTCTATGCTGTTTCAACACAATCTTTTCTATAGTTAAAAATAATTAAAGGTCAACTTCCCTACTATATTCACCTGACTAATGAATCTCCCAGCCATGAATAACCTTGCAAAGACTCTTCCGAAATCATGGCATATTTACTTTTCTGCATGTCTGGAAAGTACTAGTGAGCGGCGAGCTGCCAAACACTGCAAGATAGTTTTCTTTTTTCACAGTGTAAGAGGAAAAGTATATAGCAGAGTTGTTGAGTATCATATAAACTAAGGTTCATGTACACTATATCCTTTAGGTGCTAAATACAAAAGACATAAAAAAGAACAAGTTCAGCACTGTTATCAAAGGGTTTTCAATTTAGTAAGACAACGGCCATTTCAGCAAAGCAGCCTCAATGAAGCAGATAAAACAGAAGTTTGGCAGCAAATGTTGGTTGTGTATTCTTTAGTCATTGTTTCTTAACTGTGGTATAATAAGAATTATTGGTCTTTGTCCCCAGTTTCTGTCACAGAGCTCCCAAAACCCTTGGAATTTCCTTAAGTGATAGGAATGTCTTTTGTTATTCATAAGGGGCCCCTTTTGAGCACATAGGAGTTTATGCTAATGAGGTGACTTAAGGTGGGGCCCCAAGATAGCCTCAGGATGGGGCTGTTCATCAAAAAGACAGTGATTAGTAGGTTGGAACTTTCAGCCCCACCCACCAACCTCTTGGAATGAGATGGGGGTGGGATGAAGAGTTGGAGATTAAGTTCCATAAAAACTCTTGAACAATGAGATTTCATGAACTTCCTGTTTGGTGAATGCATTCAAATGCCTTTGCTTGATGCACTCCATTTCTACAGGGCAGAGGCTCCTGTGCCCAGGGGACCATGGCAGACCTTGCTTTTTCAACCTCTTCATCTGGCTGTTTACTTATATCCTCCATAATATCCTTTATAATAAACTGGTAAACATAAGTAAATGGTTCCCTGAGCTTTATGAGCCATTCTAGCATATTATGGAACCTGAAAATGAAGTTTAGGAACCCAATTTATAGCCAATCAGAAATCCAAGTGACAGCTTAGACTTACTCTTGGTGTCTGAGTGGGGGCAATCTTGTGAGACTAAGCCCTTAACCAATCTCCTGGTAGATAGTGTCAGAATTAAGTTAAATTTGTAAAACAACCAGTTGGTGTTGCTTGAGAATTGGAGAATTGCTTGGTAGTGTTGGGAAACACTCCAGACTTATAACATTGTTTCTAACTAAGCACTCTGATTTTGTTGAGATATCTGGCAGTGGTCTGTTTCACGGCCCCCTCCCCAATTTCAGAAATAGGATGTTAATTAGTCTAAGCCAATCAGGGTAATTTCATTCTGCTTGACAACTGTAGTTTAGTACTGGATGTGATACAAATCAGGCCAATGAGATGTTTGGAATATGTGCTGGGAAAATTTTTCTTTCAGAAACTATACCAACTGAGTGTTCATCCTATTCTGAATATTTTCATGTGAGTTTGAGATGCTTGGATCTGCTCCAGGTCTGCACTGACCTCCCAGGTACACCATGTTGAAGATATTCTCCCTTTCACTTACCTCACTTTACAAATCAATGTGATAAAAACAAATTGGTCTTAAAATAGATTTGCATGTATAAGCTCACAAAATCAATGGAATTATTCTTGTAGTGGAAAATTAAGAAATTCTGGCAGGCAATAGAGGAGATATTTAAATGATTCTAAAATACCAGCATGTAGATGGACTACTCATAGAGTTGAGTGTAAGTATTGATTGTTTGTTTGTTTTAATTTTGTAATAATTTTCCCTAAGTTCACTTCATTTCCTTCCTTACATGACCTTTTTCTATACCTTGTACTGTAGCCTTCCATGTCTTTATTTGTGCTCTTATAAGGACATTATTTATTTGCACATATAAAGGGATTATGAATGTGAGGATTAAAAAAAATCATTGTAATTATCAAGTGAGACTATGTATTTGATTCCTGCAACTTCCTTTTCTAAATTAATAACTTGTACATGTCTACAAGTCATTAGATATCTATATAAAGAGCTGCAAAATATTCTATAGAAGGTATATAACAATTTGTTCAGCAATTTTCCTATTGAAGATTATTGAGAATGGTCCCTTCCTCCCCCCGACTTATAACATTGCTACAGTAAAAACTTTTGTTTACGTATACTTGTATGTTTAAATGAAGATTTCCCTTTGTAGGAAAATAATTTTTGTTTTGTTTTTTTTAATTTTCCAATCCCACCAAACAACTTTTCCTCCTGTAGAGAGTTGATGAAAATATATTCTAGTGTATTTATACATGTTTAGTTGACCATAGTATGTATTTTATGGTACTACTTACCAAAGGAACTATGATTTTCCTGTGATCACCTTTGAATTTCATTTTACTTCTTTATTTTCAGAGTTAATAAACGATAGAAAAGATAAACTGAACTTATAATACTGTCCTTTGAGTTCCCTCATTCTGGAATTGTGTTGTATTATATACTTCAGTACTAAATTATTTTGCAGCCACTGTTTTGCTATAGTGAACCCACAACTCAGTTCAAGTTCTTTATTGTCATTTTATTTAAAAAGAGGCTGACCTCAAATCTTCTTGGTGTTTAATCATTTCTTCCATTTTACAAAAGAGGCAAAATGAAGTATTCACTGATGATAAATAGTATACTTTCTTTATTCATGTCTTCAATTTAAAAGTCAGCACTCAGAACCATCACAGCACTCTCATAAGGTATTTATTCTTTAGAAGGGACAGGTGTGAAACAGCAGCCAGACCAGCTGTGGAATTGGCAGTGTTTCAAAAATATGTTGCCTTAGTAAAACAGGAGGACATAAATATAGTTACACTGGGAGTCCAGAGAAGTCTTTTGCTTACTAGTTTATTCCTTCTGTATTAGTCCTGGAGCTTGAGACTAGCAGACACATAATTACAATTGGCATTTACCAAGATATCACTGGCAAAGGAGCTGTAATGGACCACCTCTCCTTTCCTGCCAGAAGCAGTCATGTTGGCAGGCTACCACATAGAGGGTTGCCTGCCTCTTCTATCCACTCTTGTGACAAAGAGATCAGTGTCATCTGTCAGCCTGGCACATTTCACAACCACAAAATCCACATGAAAATCAGAGATTAAGAAAGATCTTCATTAGAAAGTGATTATGTGTAGCAATAATCTGAAAAAAAATGAGATTTCTAAAAGATACAGGACATAGCACAGTGCTGAAAATTGAAATGACATGGTTGTTAAAAATGCTCCTTACCAATGCAGAAGTGAATTGTGATATATTCAAATGAAACACAAGATCAAGGCACATAAACAAAGTTATGAAAAATAGAGTAAGCACTTTACTCCTAACACCATACAGTCCAGTCTGTGGTTGTCTTTACAGCTGATACATGTTAATGAAATGATGGCTAAAATTGAATTTGCCTGATAACAGAATACCTAGGAGTATGAAAGTAGAGTAATTTACTACATGATGCCATGTTGAGCCTAACAGGCAAGGAATGTTAACCCTAATAATTTTAATATTGATGTAGCTGTCAGAAGCCCTGAATTACAGGAGAGAATTCTTATTTATCTACTGAAAATCCAGGGAATTGACACCCTTTGTCTGTTTATTTCCTTTTTTTTTTTTTTTAATACTTGTGAAATTAAAATTACTTAAAACCACAAAAATAAAAAAAATAACAATTCAAATAATATCTAATAAGTATATATAGGTGATCTAAATTCATTCTGATAATCCTATGCAATGTATTAGATTAATATTAAAAACCAGTTTTTTTTTGTTTTGTTTTTAGCTTTTGGTTTTTTTTGAGGGCAGTGTCACTGGCCCTCATATGTGGGATCCGAAGTGAGGCTGCTGGCATCCCAGGCCAGCTCTTAACCATTGCGCCACTTGGCCGGCCCACCAGTTTTCAACAGACAATGAAAATCAAGGTAAAATTGTATGTTATATGCAGGAAACAGTAGAGAGCAGTTCAGATATCAGACTTCAGAGTGTGTCAATATCATTAAAAATGCCAGTATTATCATTTATTTTCTGTGAAACTTTAAACAAGTACTCTTTCTGTGCCCTAATTTCCAGATCTGCAAAATATGGTTAAGAATAACTATAACACCTGTATCAGAGATTGTTATGAAGCTATAAGACTTAATCAGTGTCAAATCTTAGAACAAGGTCTGGGACATAACAGATACTTAGTAAATATTGTTTGACAATTTATCTTCACTAGGCCTAGTCTCTCTCTCTAATCTTCCATTCCCATTACTTAAATTACTGGTCATCCTGTATCACCATTAAGATCCATGAGGAAAGAAGGTTGAGAAAGACTCTATTCTTCTCTTAGAATTTAAGTCAATGCATCACCTCTCTCAGTGCTATTTAAAGCTTGAGGGGTTTTCCCCCTCTAAGTTTGCAATTGAAGGTTTGCCACCCATCACAGATATGGCAGCAACTCTGAATGAGTTTGAAGGTATTTCAGGCCCAAAGGTATTATTTCATATAACAGACTAGATAGTTCTACTTTACAAATTCCGCCTACACATAGGGCTACACTCACAGTACTACTAAAGCAGATATCAATGCACTAAAAATGGGGATTTTTATGTGTTTTTTTAATTAATATTTCACAATAGAAGATTATGAATTTTTACTTTAAGTTTTCACAACATTTTAATTCTATATAGAGGCTACCATCTTTCAGACTCAGTTTGAAAGGATGTAAAATATATCAATAATTTTTGTATTGATAATATGTTGCAAATATTTAGTTTGGATTACATAAAATATATTTTAAAATTAATTTCATCTGTTTAGCTACTTTTTAAAATGTGGTTACTAGAAAATTGAAAATTACATATTTGTCTTGCATTTGTGGCTTTTGTTTATTTGTCTTGACTAGTGCTGCACTATTGAAGTTATAAAGGGAACTACTGAAGTTATAAAAAAAACAACATTAAATGGAATTTTTAAATAAAAATTCATAAAAGAAATGTAATCCCAAAATTCCATTTACAACTGTAATGGAGTATTTCCCTTAATAAGAACAATGATGGAAACCGGGTTTATTACTCCCCCACAAAACAAGTTGAAGACATCAGAGAGCTACAGAGGCAACCCATACTTGATACAGCAGAATCCCAGGAGGAAGGCCAATGCAGAGATGTGAGCTAAAATAAGAGTTAGAGACCCCAGTGACCTCTGGCAGTTTGGGACTTTGAAGAATCTAGGCTTTGGGGTTCAACATCTTGGAGAGGAGGAAACAACAAAGAAGTGAACTCAACACTGAAGTTCCACTTCAGATATTTGCCAAATACTTAAACTGTTCAAAGACAAAAGACTAAGAAGTTTAGCAGAAAGTATCTGAAAAGTAGAATCAAATTTTTGGCTGTCTCATGATTCCAAGGAATTAAAACTTGAATTTTCAGGAGATGTCAAGTAGAAACTGCCATAATAAAGACTCCAGGCTCCCCACTGGGATCCCTGGAACCAAATCCTATTAAGGCAAACCAAAGTCTGAGGCAGTCTTATGAAAACTCTATCCAGTTGTGGTGGTTAGAGCCCTCATTCTATCTGCCTGCCAGAGGAGAGTGAACTTTTTGGAGAAAACACCATTCTGATCCTCTGCATTTTTTTCACATACAATGTTAGCTATTGATTAAAAAGTAATAAGCATTTGAAGAACCAGAACCCAAAGGGGAAAGAGTAGATAATCAGCAGAACTACAGATGACGTATGCTATGGTCTGAATGTGTTTTCCCAAAATTCAGATGTTGAAACCTCACCCCTAATATGATGGTATTGGGAGGTGAGACCTTCAGGGTTATTAGGTCATGAAGGCAGAGCCCTCAGGAACGGGTTAGTACTTTTATAAAAGAGAATTCCCTTGCCTCTTCCATCATGCAAGGACACAGCATAAGGGTTCCTTTTAAGAAATTGGGTCCTACCAAACACCTGACCATGTGGGCACTTTTATATTGGTCTTGCCTGTCTCCAGAACTGTGAGAAATAAAGTTATCTTATTATGAGCTACCCAGTTTATGGTATTTTCTTCTAGCAGCCCAAATGGGCTAGACAACCCAGTTACTGTGGACTCTGATTATATGTTTAAGAAAATAGATAACAGATATAAAAATTAAGAATCAGATGGAAACTCTAGAACTGAAAATGTAATTATAGGAATTAAAAAACTCAGTAAATGGTTTAATGGCAGGTGATAAGATTCGATAACTCTAAAATAGGTCAGTGGAAAATATTAGGCTTATTCAGACAGCAAAAATGATGGAAAATATGCAAAAGCATGTAAGAGACATACAGATATCAATAAAATGTTCCAGTAAGAAATATGATTGGATGCTTGGAAAAGAAAGACAATGAACAGTACTCATGTTTAAACAGTCATTGGCTGAGAATATTCCAAAACTGTCAGAATCAAGAAGCCCTACAAATCCAACTAGGGTAAATATAAACAAAATCACATTAGGTACATCACAGTAAAACTTTAGAAAAACAAAGAGCCAGAGATAATCTTAAAAGTATGAGGGCTCAGGGATGGGGCGCAAGAGTTAGTAGACTACTCACTTGCTTGAAGAAGAAGAGAATATAACTTGGCAAATTGTGAGGCTGGATTAAATTAGGTATCAAAAGAGTTCTGCGAAGCTCATAATTTAACATCCTTGGAAAGGCTGCTGGAGATTAACATATGCCATGTGCAACCCTCAGACTAATCCATACAGGGAAATGGTCAGTTAGCTGTAACAAATTATAGTAATTACATGGTGCACATGATTGTTAGTTCTCTGTTAACTATGGGGACAAAATCTACCAGAAGAAAAGAACAATAATAAATGGAAATTTAAAAAAAAGATAATCCATATTTAAAAACCATTTCATTAGGCTTTAAAATTGCTATAATTTTGGCTTATATTACCAATGAATAGTGTTGGAAACTTTTTTTTTGAGGGTTGAAAGAGTAGAACAGCTATTGTAATGATATGATCCTACTTGCTGTTTAAATAAGGATCATTGACTAGTTAGACCAGACTTACAAACAACATCATAACCTACATCCTTTGCAAACTGCAAAAATTTCCCGAGACTTCTTCCATTCATATTTGTTCACATCCCCGTCCAAGAATAAATGATATTTATGCTTGTTAGCTGCAGTAAATAAATAAATCGAAATAAAACAGATCAAAGCAGGAAGTTTACTCCATCAAATATCACTGAGAAACTCTAATAACAGGGAAGAAAAAGGCAGGTTGCATACGGCCATAGGTGCATATGTTTATCACTGTGCATTGGAAGTATATCATTTCCAAAGCCACTACATATTGTCCATTCTGAGGTGAATTTACTGTTCTAGTGGCTGACCCTTCTGATTTTAACAATCTTCAATATCGCTCCCTCCACCATTTATTCATTTTCTCACCCATTTATTCTGCAGATATGTATAGAGCACCCACTGTGTGACAGGCACTACTTTAGAGTATCCAAATGGAAGAGACAGATTATTAAGTAAAACACATGAATTGTTAGATATCAGTTAATGCTATGGATGAAAAGTAGGTAAGAAAGAGGTCAGAAATTGATGAGATGCATTTTTAGATAGGGTAACCAAGGAAGCTATGGTCAGAAGGTCAGAAATTGATGAGATGCATTTTTAGGTAGGGTAACCAAGGAAGCTATGGTCAGGAAGGTGAAGTTAAAGACCTGAGAAAAGCAAACATTCCCGTCAGAGTCCAGTAAATGCAAAGGCTGCGGGACAAAAGCCGGGCTAATATGTTCAAGAACAAGGAGGCCCATGGGACTGGGACGGAGGGAGTTCAGAGTGTGTAACAAGAGATGAGATCAGAAAGGTGGTGGGGGCAAGTTCCTAAAGGGCCTTTTTAGGTCATTGAAGAGCTTTGGATTTTACTTTGAATTAAATGGGGTGCCACAGGACAGACCTTCTCACAGGAGTTATATGACTGAAGCTGGATGTTAAAGGATCATTCTGGTGGCTGTGTGGAGAATACAGAGTGAAGGGGGCCTGGAGTAGAAGCAGAGAGACAAGAGGCTATTATAACAACCTAGGCATAAAATAATGGCACCTAGCTTAGAGTGGTACTGATGCAGATGGTGAGATATCATCCAATTCTCACTGTATTTCACTCAAAGAGTCAAAGGATTTTGCTGATTTATCAGCTATGAGGAAAGAAAGGGGTTGAGGATAACCATAAGATTTTTAGTCTTAATGGTTGGGGAAAAAGTAGTAGGCATCTGCTTAAATGGAAATTGTGGGAAGGGCAGATTGGGGAGATCTTTTTTTGACATGTTAGGTTTAGATACTAAATATCTAAATGATGAATCTTATTCTGCATGTCCTATGGCAAAAAATAGTTCAAAAGAGAAAGCAATTTATAAGTAAATACTCTTTGTAATTTTTTCACAGTTAGTTATGTAGATTTATAACGTGTTAGTGGGAGACACTCTCTTGGATTTGGCTGCTCTGCACACTGTTTCCTGAATCTTCTCACAATGTGAAACTCTCTACACCAGAAACAACGTCCATGTGATCCAATCTTGATTAGTTATGAACCTTATGCTCTTTGACAATACGCTGGGTCCCAATCAAACCATTCCTACCACTGAAATATTGAGTTGGGAGAAATAAATACTCTTTCTCTAAGGTTCCAAATTTAGGATTATGTAAATCTGCAACTGCCAGTCACTATCTTCCCTGACTTCAGTTCATTCTATGGTAGAAGATGCTAAGGACAATACCAGCCAGAAGGGCTGCTGAGACCTAGAAGGCAGGCTTTGAGATCCTGGACCAGCTGTCACTAAACCAACTTCCCCCTAGGACTTCACAGTGACTGAGTCAATACATTTCTGTTTCTCTCCCTCTCTACTTCCTTCTTATTTTTCTCCTTCTCCTCCTCTTCGTCATTCTCCTCCTCCTCCTTCTTCTCCTCTTCCTTCCTCTTTGATGAAAACTATTTTAAATTGACTTTGCTCAGATATAATCGATAGAATTAGAACTTTTTCAAGAACAACAACAAAAAAGAGTCTTTAGAGATTCATTCATTTTCACATGGAAAAGCAGAGGCTTGTCAGGCTAATGACATTTTTCTTTTTGCAGAATTTCTTTGAAAAACAACTAAGATTGTGCATTATAAAATAGGCACTATTTTTGAAATTAAAATTAATAATAATGAATTTGGATTCTTTTGAGCCAATTTTGAGCCATCCATATAAGGAGAAGATAAAACCACTAAAGATAAAATGATGTCCCCTCAAAATTCCTAACCTATGTTAAAATGAACTATTTTCATTAACTATCCTAAATACTTTTTATAGAAATTCCAAGCCATGTGTGAATTATATGTTCATAATTTTACCAAACTTCAGAGTCATTCTTTCTTTGCTAAAAAGACCAAATCTAAAATTGAAGTGACTATAGAAAGAAAAAAGACATATCCAGGGTTCACTCAACCCATTGATTCTAAAATTTTCCTTGAATGATTAAAAATTTATTGTATTAACAATCAAGAGCCTAGAAAACATTCCAAGACAAACTGAGTTAAAATCAAATCAGTAATAGATTCTTGGCTTATCTTCGGATTTCTATTATTATTTTCAATCTCAAGTGTATTCCAGTTTATAATTACGTATTATTTACTGTATCAGCTGGTGGAAAACTTACCCTCTAAACTCAACCATTAAGCACATACTTGAAATTCTTTTTATATCTGTCCTGGTTATTTTGTAAATGTAACAATGGCTTTGAGGTTGGTCCGCAAAGCTGCCAATGTTTGTTTCATGCTCTTCATAAACTACCAAATGACATGCATTTATTTGTATCAGTAAATTCAACATTCACTAAGTAAGTTAAAAGCAAGCAAACAAACAAACAAACATAACTTACAATGAGAGACTTCCTTAAAAATCTCATCTATCTTTTGCTAGGGGAAAAAAAACAACAACCTAGTTTTTTTAATTCTAAAAATAACCTTTTCTCAATTTTAAAGAGAACTGTTGTCAGATGAGAGTAAGTTAAAAATAAAAACTTTTAGATAACATCTGGCAGAGAAAATAGGACTCCAAATGAGGGTGATTGCTTCCCAGGGTTCTTCCCAGTAATCAGAATGATCGTTCACAGTGTCTCTAACAGAAGGTGCTTAACACAAATATGAAAAAAACAAGATACCTTTATCTTAGAATTGCATGACTTGGAGACATGAGCATTTTCTTCTAATTGAGCTTATTTAATTCTTGAGTAACTCTGTAAGACTAACGATTAAAATGCCAAAAAGAAAGTAAGAGGAGGTCTCAGATAGTATGAGCTGTAGTCTAAACAAGAAGTGAGGCCTTGTGCATTATCCTCATGTGAATGGAGATTCCTTGGATAATGCCTATAGATTGGATAGGAGAAAAGGCTTTGCACACAGCCACCCATTGTTCCGTCTTTGTTAGAACTAAAATAAGGAGAGACTCGCTTTTCAGGGTCCCTCTGTGAGGATTGAAGAGAGGAATGCCATTGGATCCCCACAGTGTTTGATGTCTTCATTTTCTAGGATTCCTCTAAGAGGGACCTGGCAGGCCCAGGGAGTCTCCCCAGAGAAAAGGCAACCCTGAACCAAGTCACTTCCCTGGTAATGAGCACTGGGGCACTTCTGTTATGATAATGTGCTTTTATTGTCCTGATAGAGCTAATAGAGCTGTGATGACATCACAGCTTCTGTAATGAAATTAAAAAAAAAAAAAAAAGGGAGAAGGAAAAGAAAAATATCCCCAAGACCATGAAATTCTCCAGCGGGCCACAACTAATAGTGGCAAAAGTGCAATACACAAATATGTAACATTGCACTAAGGGCAAGCATGAAGCAATCCTTAAAACTTTTAAGCCCTTATCTCTGACTTCAGTCTACCCAGTCCATCTACCAGAAGAGTGAGAAACTAAAAATAAACAGATGAAGATGATTAAATATTGCATTTTTTGGGAAGTGGGGGTTGGCTACCTGTCAGAGTTTAGCAGTTTCCTTAGACGTAGGATTTTGGCATACTTTATCCTTTATATGACTATTTGTGTATATTCAAATATTTTTAGTTTCACAAATATGATTATATTGTGATTTAAAACATAGTCTAAGGATGTACTTCTTAAAGCCTCAAGATTGTGTCAAACAGCCATTTTACAGCTTCTCCAGATTTCCACTGCTCAGCAAAAATTACTGGTCTTAGAAAAAGCCAAGTTCATTGTGCTGTAAAATACTGCAGGTATTTATATCACAGCATGATAAATCTCAGAAAGAAAAGAAAGCGGGTATGAGACTTTTAGATCTATTACACCATTTAACTCAAAGAATGTTTATATGACCCACTGCACAAAGTTTAAATACATGAGGCAGTTTTGATTGTTAACTCCCTGAACTTGCTGGTGGAGCAAAGTGAGACAAGACATCTCTAAACAGTGTGTGTGCTCTGGTTTTGTTATCAGCTATAAGGCACTTTCTGTCTTGTCAGCTGTTTCAGACATCTGCTCAGCTCCATCAAACCTGTACACAAGCATGGTTTTTTTGTGTGTTTGTTTGGAATTGAGGAATATTAGCTGATTACAAATTAGGTCTGTTACTCAAAGTTAGATAAGACAGGAGAATTTTAGAGATAAAGTCAGTTCTCAAGAAAAAAAAAAAATCTTTGCTTGACCCATCCAGCCTGTTTCCTAGATATATTTTTACCTAAAAAGTATACGTTACATCATATATTTTTATGTTATAGCAATTTGAACAGTAAAGAAAAGAAAATATTCCATCCTAATTTTCCACATAACTACTAGATCATTTCAGAGTATATTTCTAGATTTTTAAATAAAAACTTATACATAGTTTAGATACAGTGACATGAAATGTTGCACTCTGTCATTTTCCTGTAATATGTAATTTTGTATATTGCCTTAAACCTTAAAGCACCATTTAAATTGCTGCATCATATGAAGATAAGAGAATTCATTCAATTGTTATCCCCTTGTTGAGCATCTAAGTTGCAGAGTATTTCTGTGCGGCCAAGTTGTGAAGTTAATCCTACGTTTGCTTCTGTTTTTAGGTGTCTTTTCCCACATTACATAACCCAAGCAAGTCTTTTCATTTTATTGAAAACAAACAAACAAAAAGCTTAACTTATATATTAGTATTTGGACAAATTGCTAGGTGTATTCTTGACTAACCTTTCAAATGTGTACATGATAAAATGAACCCAAGATGCAAGTTCCAATGCTATTGTTGTCCTGCAGTTCTGTCCCAGGACCCACAGACACACCCAGACACACAGCATGCTCATTCTATCAGCATGATTCCAGCCAAGCATGGAAAGTAATCCTTCTTGGGAGGAATGGAACAGGATTATGATAACCAGGGTCTTCTTCCCAGTAGAGAGAGTACTAACCAGGCTGTAGTTTCAGGGCAAACTTGCAAATGCCAAGATTCTAAATTTAGGTAGAATACACAGGTAGACATTTAAGGCTGTAAGGACAAACTAACATTTATCTTTTGGCTTCTTCCAACCATCTCCCTCCAGCCTTCCTCCTTCCATTGGCCATTTTTCATTTGTTGAGTCCTTATCCCATCTATTAATATTCTTAGAGAACCAAAGGGTTGGCAGAGGTGAGTTCCCTGTCTTAGTCATGATCCTATCACTGCCAAAGCTGCCTCAAACTTCCTCTCCACTGAGACAGGTCTAAATTTAGCCTGTTGATGCTTTTGCTATTTGTCCAGAAATGACTAGGCTCTAGGGATCTTGGCAGCAGGGCTGGGATAGAGCTGGGATGTTATGCTGGAGATTGACAACAAAGCACTTCTTCATCTTATCAGAATCCAGTCATGAGAACGTAATATAACCCCAGACCTCATGGAAGTGGGGTCATATATTTTAACCAAAGACCCAGACTAAACCTTTTGGGGAGTTGTATTAATCAACTAAGGTCATTTTTAATTTAAAAAATCCTTTCTTTATAAAATAATTTAAAAATTAAAAATGCTCTAACAGCAGGGCCCCAGTTCAGTTCCCACATGCAGGTCAGTGACACTGTGCCCTCTACAGCTAAGATGGTGAACAACAGCTCTACCTGGAACTGGGCTGCCATGAGTTGCCGGCGATGGCGTAGTCTGCAGTGGGGATGGCCAGCAGCTGGCATGCGCTGCCGTGAGCTGCTGTGAGCTGCTGTGAGAAGCTGTCCAATGGCCACCAAGTGACGGCCTCACAACAGGTACAGCACAATGGGCTAGCCAGCATGGGCTAGCGAAGTGACGTCCTCCACAACTAGACTGAAGAACAAAAGGACAGCAACTTGTCTGTTCCACTTCTCCGATTCCCCAATAAAATCTTTAAAATAAATAAATAAATAAAAATAAAAATGCCCTAATATAAATGAATTAATTATGTAAGAATGCAAGAAACTTTGTACTATCTACCAAATTGATAATATGTGCAGCCCAAAGTTCTGCCTCCGATATTATTATCTTATAAATATAGTGTGTAAGTTCTGGTTTGCTTCAGTAAGACAGCCCATTAAAATTTGTAAATAAAGGAAAGAAGAATGTGCTAACATTCCAATCTTATAGGAAATGAGAATCTCTTAGCTTATTTATCATCTCTTGATCTACCTCCCCCTTCAGTTATAGTGCCAACTCTGCTCCTTTTTTCAGAAAAACTCCCTGGAGTTGTTGATACTGGTATTCTTCATTTCCTCTCTTCTCATTTTCTTGTATGTACTTTGACTATCCTTTTAATCCCAGTACTCCCCTAAAACTCCTCTTGTCAAGGTCCCCGTGATGTCCAGATCGTAATCTCATGCCACTCTAAATCAGCAGCAGCCTCTGGTCCAGCTTTCGTCTTTCCTTCATGAATCATTTCTTCACCTGATTTCCAGGACACCATATTTTTCTGGTTCCTTTCTAACTGACAAAATTGCTGGCTCCTCCTCATCTCTCAGAACTCCAACTCTAATGTTAGACTGCACCAGGCTTCATTCCCTGATCTGCTAGTCTTTCCTTAATCTTCACTCACTCTCTTACTCATCAGTCAGTGGTCAGTGTAAGGCTATAAATATCATATATCCATTAAAGAGTCACAATTTCATGCCTCCAGCCCAGTCCTCTTTTGTTTTCCAGGTTTAACCATTCCACTTGGAAAAATAATATATCATTTTTCAAAACTTGATACAAAGCCAAACTCCTCATATTCCTCCCCAAACCTCCTCCTCTTTTCATATTCTTTCCTATTTTAATAAATGGCAACTCTATTCCTTGCAGTGGTTCAGCCAAAGCCTTTGAAATCATCATGGATTCCTGTTTCTCCCACTCACAAAGTCCAAATCTGTCAGCAAGTCATTTGGTTTTATCTTCAAAATTTACTCAGAAATATACCACTTCTCATCACCACTACTATTACTAACTTTTTCCAACCCATCAACATATCCCTCCCAGATTATTTCAATAGTCTTCTAACACTTGTAGAATGGCCCATATTAAATAATTCAGGTAAATGATGTAATATAGGTAAGTCAGATAATGTCAGACCTCTACTCAAAACCCAGTGTTTTCTCATCTTCCTCAAAGTCTAAATGGTTTACAATGGCTTACAGAACAGCCTTCGAGTTGCTCTTGCTCACCCTGCTCCTTGCTAGACGCCATGCTTTTCCTAGAACTCTCTTTGTACAGAATTTTATCCTAAGTGCTCCCCTATCCTGGAATATTCCTCCAGAGAGCCACATGGTTCACTTCTTTTCTTCTTTCAAGGCTTTGTTCAAATATCACCTTCTCAGGAAAGCTTTCACTGATCACCATCTAAAACGTGTACCCCTAACAAAACTCATTTTCTTTCTACTGAGGCAAAATTGGGACTAATCGTGAAAGCAACTGTGTTACCTGACTATCTGATAGCCCACTAGTCCTACACCTGTGTCACTTTACCCTATGTGCATGAGAGTGGATCGAGGGGAAAGCACTTGCTAAATTATCAATAGTATTGTTGCCAGCAATCTAGACCAGCACAGGGGCCAAATCGAATGTCCCTTTTAAAACTGCAGGAGTTTGTTTTTTTTTTTTAGAGGACAGTGTCACTGGCCCTCATATGTGGGATCTTACCCGGGGCCGCTGGCATCCCAAGCTAGCTCTTAACCACTGCACCACTCGGCCAGCCCAACTGCAAGTTTTAATATAAATGGAGAGAAGTAGGGATAGTAGATAAAGGTAAGTTAATGAATGACTGAGTGATTTAATAAAAGAAATCCAATATTATATTAACATCCCAAAAGAGGCGCAGAGCAAGAGATGATATCATCTTTTAGCTCAAATATATGAGATGCCTGAAAGGGTGAAGCCATGGGTTTGCCTGGACCACTTCTTTTGAAGCCTGGCAAGAACAAATGGAAGCCTACAGACCTGAGTGGCCTGGCCCTGGCAGATGTTTTTTCTATGATATGATGATCAACTGGAATGATTATTAATGACTATATGGAATTCTAGTAATGTGCCAGTATCTTTTGACAAAAGTAGCATTTTGTTATAAAGGATTCATGGCCAGAAACCAGGGAGTGGGCTATGAGAGAACAGAAAATATGTACTTGTCTCTGCTTCTGGTTCCTGGCCCAGAGCTCCTAAAACCCTTATAATTTCTTAAGTGGTAAGAACACTAGACATATTTCCTGTTCTAATATTGGTCTTTGATCTCTGTTCTTTACACAGACCCTTGAAACCCTAGTGTCAGAATTGAGTTGAATTGTAGGATACCTAGCTGGTATCACAAAGAATTGCTTGGTGTGGTGAAAAACCTCCACACTTTTGGCAACCAAAAGTGAAGTGTTGGTGTGAGTAGTAAAGGAGACTCATGGGGAAAAAAATACACAGTCAGGGAGAACTGGGTTTTCCCTACATAGGTGGAAAGCCAAGTTTTTCATTTGTAGATGTCATATTCAGGATAGGAGTTATATAAATATTTGTTGAATTGAACAGAACGTACTTAGGACCAGACAGATGATACCTGCATCATTACCATTCCTACTCAAACAGAAGACTGACAGTATAAAAACATGTAACCTCCACTCTACATTTTCAATCATTATTCTTCATAAAGACAAAATAATCCCTAATTAAAGTAAAATTTATTTATATTCATGTAGAAATAATATGCAACTCCTCCCTCCCCACCAAAAGACTAGCTCTGTATGATTGCAATAGCATCTAATCAGCTTAAATTTGTGTAGTTTCTTCTTTCGTGTTTTTCCAGGAAGCTTAACAATTTACATGATCAGCATGATACATATAAAAATACGTGTTAATGTGAACGCAATCTGAATAATACCAAGTGTTACAAGTTTTATGGAGCTGATTCACCAGGTGGGAGTGCTTGATTTTATTTTTTTTTCCCTTGCAAAATTTTTAAAAACATTTTGGGACTTAGGAGCTAATGATAAGCTTAATTAAAGTGAAACAGAAAAAAAAAAGAGTATTAAAAGAGTTACTTTAAGACACCTAAATTTCAGTAAGTCATTATACCAAATAATTATGGGTGCTGCAGGAATTTTCAAACTTTCTAATGTTCACTTCGTATCTTCATTTTTTTTTCCCTTTGTCTATCCCAGGATTTAAGTTCCTTTTGAAGCCTGAAAGTAGATTGTTGGATTTACTTTCTCTCCTATTTTGAGTTTTTTGAATCAACACTTCTAATTAAGATTCTACCTCATAGAATAATATGTGAGGCAGACATTACAAATTCTCCCCTGTGTCCATTCTCCCTTTTTCCCATTTGATAATAGGATCTACTGGACACTTGTCTGTGCAGATTGAAACTACCTTTCCCAGTCACCTTTACAATGTGATGTGGCCATGTGACTAACTTCTTGAAAATGAGATGTGGGTGGAAGCAATGGGTGCAACGAATTATCTGGACTTTGTCTTTTTCTCTTCTTATGTGGCTGCAACCAGTTTTGGCCATGCCAAAGACGACAAAACCTTAGGAAAAGCTGGGTCAGTAAAACAAGAAACCTGGATCCTTGAATGATCACAGGGAACATTGTATCCCACTGAGCTGATTTAAGTGTGAGGGAATTAAACCTTAATCATATTTAACACACTGCATTTTTAAGTCTCTTTGCTAAAACTCTGATCTGATACAATTTATCAGAATTCAGAGTCTTAACATTAGCAATATAAGGTGATGACTTTTGTTAAATGACTCTTCCAGCTCAGGTCTTGGACCCAGAATTCTGTTCTCATTATATAAGCCCTAATGGTCTACTCGTGGGTGGTAGGCTTTACTAACTGGCATCCAGGTAATTCTTGATGCATTATACATATATTATATGCCTTTCTTCCATGTTTTAAATTCATTTTTATCACTCTTTTTTTTATTTCAATAATATCCTAAATTGAAATCTCATTTTTGTATTTTTAGAACTTTAGGATAAAGACTGAAATACTTTCCTGCTTAAAGGTTTGGGGTTTATTTTGTCATATGAACATCAAATATGTTAAAAAAAAATTGTGGTAGTAATAGTAATTGTTCACAGCACACCTGGTCGCATTAGATGCATTGAGTATAGTATTTTGGTCTTTTTAGTAGATAGTTTCATAGATTTCACTTGGCAAGAGTGAAATCTTCATAAGAATCTTGAGACTCACTACTGGTTGTATTTCCCTTTTGCTTATAAATGCCTATTGCAATGTAGAAGAGATCAATAATATTTTTTCATACATGAATATAAATAAATAAATTTACGTGGTTACCTTTAGAGGATAAAGTTTTGTTAAAGAGTTTGGAAAATAGTAGGATATTTCCACTACTACAGGAGGTAAAAGATACGGTCCAACTTTCCGTTTGCCATGTAACAGCAAAATACTTCTTAAGACCCAATATTTTAGCATAGTTTTGTGAAGTTTAAATTAAATTTTAACCAGAAAATCTCAGTTAACATAATAGGAGGTAACTGTATGAAGAAGCAAAGAAAAGCTATTAACATAGGTGTCAAAATAGATGTCTTTGGTCCTTTTGAAGAAAAGGTGAATATATCATCTATATTAATCCCATGCTTTATAGGAATTGAATGTTGGTATAATTTTTTTTTAAATTTATGTATATTTTTGATAAATCATTTACTATTCAATTTGATATTGCTGAACAGGACATTGGTATTTTCCATAACCTCCTAAAATGTATGTTCTCTTTGCTTACTTATTAAATTTATGTAAGGAAATTAATTCTAATTTGATTGTTTAATTGCATCCCAATTTTTAGTATCCTATTCTTTTGAGATAGGTCTAATGACATTGACATTTTTTATGCTCTTTGAAGTTTGAATAGTCACATGATATCCCTTGAACCCTAGGTACTTTCACGTATATTTCATAAAAACAAGGCCATTCTCCTGATTATAAAACTACATTAACGTTAACTTACAAAATAAAACATTTCACACTAGTGCAATATTATTAACAAATCTAGAGCTGTTATTCAAATTTTTCCAATATTCATAATAACGTTTTTCATTAAAAAAAATATCTGGTCCAGGATCCAGTCCAATATTACACATTAGATTTAATTGTTCAGCGCTTGGTCTCCTTTAATATGGAGCAGTTCCACAGATTTTCTGTGACTGTCATGACCGGGGTATATTTGAATAATACAGAGCAGTTATTTTGTAAATGTGCCCCAGTTTCAGTTTGTCTGATGTGTTCTTGTTATTTGATTCAGATACGCCTATTTGACAGTCATACAGAAGTGATGTCTTTCTCTCCGCATCCTAAAAAGAGTGCACATGTGGATTTGGCCTATTATAGGCAGTGTTGATTCTGATCATTTGCTTAAGGTGATGTCTGCCATGTTTCTCCCCTATGAAGCTACTACTTTTCCCTTGCAAATAATAAGTATTTTGTGGGGAAATACTTTGGGGTATGAAATATCCTATTCTTTATCAAACTTTTCCTTATTAGTTTGCATTGATGATTATTACTCTAATGCAGGTCAAATAATTTTTTTTTCTTTTTTGCTAATTATCATGTTTTTAAAATTCATTAGTTGGTATTCTTCTGTAAGGAAGAGTTTTCTTTCTCCCCATTCATTCATTTATACCAGTAGAGAGTTTGGCTTTTTATTTTCTTTAATGGGCTAGAATCCATTATTACCACTATTTTCAGGTTCAAATTGTCCTAATGTTGACCAGTGGAATCCCCTTCAAGCAGGTCCCTTGGTATTTTTGACATGAACTAACCATTTTTTTTTTTTAGTAAATCTTTATATTCCAGGATATTCCAGGCTTATCTCTTCCTTTATCTGTGTCTGTCTGAAATCAGCCATTTCTCTAAGTAGTCTTGGTTTCTTGTAGTGGAGAATTGTTTAGAATCTAAGATGTGAATGGTAGGTGTGCTCAATGTTACTGGACACTGATTCCAGGGTGTCTCAGCAGACAGAGCTAATAATTTAATGCTGGCTCCTCTTCTCTCTCTCTCTCTCTCTCTCTCTCTCTCTCTCTCTCTCTCTCTCTCTCTCTCCCCTCCCTCCCCATTATCCTCAATATATTTACTTATTTACTCAATCTTATAATACACTGAAAGTAGTTTCAAGACTGCCAACCCTTCTCACTGCAAAACCAAACAAAGTGACTAGAGTTCAAAATTTGCTTATAATTTCTTTCTGTCTTTAGACTAAGGGTATACAGTCAAAATACTATTTAAACATTTTAAGCATTACTTGGGGTAGTTTTGGTTCTTTTTATACTCCTTCAATGTGGTTATATTATTATTTTTGAAATGAAGTTAATTTATTCCATTCTGTTACTACTTCATATTAGCGTTTTCCCCACCTTGGTTGTTATGTTTTTGGTGGTGGTAGTGGTGGCAGTCAGTATGAGAAACTATAATACGGTTCCAGGAGCCATTATACTAAAAGGTGTACTCAGAGAAGTGCCCCTCCTCCACTCGCTTCCATCCATTCTTACCACCAACTCCGTTTTTTTTTGTTGTTTTTTTTTTTTTTTCTTGAGGGCAGTGTCACTGGCCCTCATATGTGGGACTGGAACCCAGGCTGCTGGCATCCCAAGCCAGCGCTCAACCACCGTGCCACTCGGCCGGCCCTCCAATTCCTTTTCTTCACTCTGTTTTTACCCCCTATTCCTTCCTTCTACCACATTTTAAATCATCCTTTTAAGGTAGTCAATTTCATGTTTCTGTTTTATTATTCCTGTGTATGTGTGTGTATATATATTTTTTATTTTTTCACTCCTTCGTTACACAAAATTTGTTTATAGATTTTTTTTTTTCCACTTTGCTCTTTCTGCTTAATATATCCTGGAAACTATTTCATATGCATTCATAGATATTTTTCTCATTTTGTTTTACATTTATGCAATACTCCTTTTTTTTATATATATAGCTTATTCAAACACTCTTTCATATATGGATATTTAGGTTGTTCCCAAATTTTACAATTTTAAATAGTGCTACAATAAATACTTGTCTGCATATAGCTTTGAATTGTTGGATGTGGAACTTCAGGACACATTTCTAGAAGCTAAAAGGCACATGCATAATATCCTGTGTTACATATTGCCAAATTCCCATTCATAGAGGTTGTACCAATTTTCTTTCCACCAGCAGATTATGAGAGTGCCTATTTCCCCACAACCCAGCAAAAGGAGAAATTTATCATAGGGTAGTTGTATTTCATAAATTTAAAGAATATGTTATAGTATCTTTTTTGTGATTTATTCATGTTTTTTAGTCTATTTTTATATCAACTTTATATTTTGTTTTGTTTTCCTCAATGTTTAAGTTATTTATATAGTATGCATGTTATCCCAGTATTTACATACATGATGCAAATGTTTTCTCTCATTTTTCTTTCAATTTGCCTTTAGTTAGCTGGTTTCATTTTTCATTGTTTTGTTTTGTTTTTACAATGCAGAGGTGGGTTTTCTTTTGTAGTTTTCTGTATCAATTTTTTATTGTATTTGAATTTTTAGTTATAATTAGAAAGGTTTTCCCTATACCCAGGTTATAAAGACATTCAACCTTTTTTTAATGCTGGGATGGTTTAATTTTTTATGTTTAGATAGCTGAATCATTTACAGTTTTTTGTTTTGTTTTGTTTTGGGGAGGTAGTATGTTGTACGTTTTGTGTCTAATTTAATATTTTTTCCAAAAGTTGTTCAGTTGTGCCAGTACCACTTATTAAACAGCCCATTTTATCCCTCGGTGATTTTAGAAGGCAACTTATCATTGCAAAATCTCAATCATCTCAGAATTCCTCCATGTACTTGGATCTCTTTCTACACTTTATTTTTTTCTATTCCACTAAACTGCCTCTCCATTTACACATCACTAGGATACTGTTTCAACTGTGGAAACTTCCAAGTGTCTTAATATCTACTGGAACTAGTCGCCCTCATAGCTTTTCTTTCCCACTGTTTTCCTAGCTATCTTTGAATATTTATCTTCCACATGAACTTTACTATTAACTAGTCCAGCTCTATGAGATTCTAGTTTTCTTTTTCTTAATTAGGATTGTGTTAAATTTACAGAATAATTTAGGGGGATGTGACATCTTTATGGAGTCATCCAGTCTAAAATAGAGTTGTCTTTCCAGATAACTTTTGACTCTTTCCAGAGTGTACCAATTATTTCTTTTTTCATATTTTTAATCAGTCTCCGAAAATTGCCTGTTCCTTTCATTTTACCTTCATCAGAAACATTGTCTTATCAAAACTAACTCACTGAATCCCTGGGAACTTTTAAATTTGCTCCATGGAGTCAGAGCTCTGATTCACCAGCGTTCTTTTTTCAGTGTTTTCACACTTGAGGTTGGCTTTCTTTTGGAGGTGATTTTATTTATTGTTTTTGCTTTCTCCCACACAACTTTCCTATGTCACCTTAGCAATTTGTAAAGGTTTCTAACAGGAGCTAAGAATTAGCTCTGCTGGAATTTTTTTCTTTGTTTAACTTAAGTAATATTAAGTCTTTAGTTATTTTTGCCTTCTGATTATATTGAAGGCATTTCTGTGATTTATTATTTATTTAGTTATAATTTGTTGTTCTTTATAGTTTATTGATAAGGTGCATGAGAGATTTGGATTTTGACTACTGACGTGCCTTATCTACTCTCAACAAAAATCACTTTTGATTGTCAAGTTTGACAGGACTTACAAAAGGATGTGTTACAAAATCCCCTCATTGTTAAATAATTCAGTCCAGTAGTTCAATAGAAATAGAATATGTGGCTAAAGATCATATCTAATTAGCATGCACTTTTCTGACTATTTCTTACAAATAAAGGCTATTGTTAGAGTTATATAGTGCTGAAAAAGATACAACTCTAAGCTTAGTATCTTAAGCCAATAACCCAGCAGTTCTGTGGGTTGACTGGGTCCATCTAGGTATTTCTCTTCTGTTCTACTTGAGATGCTATGGGGTTGCATTCAGATCTCAGCTGAGGATGAAGTCATCTGGACATTTGTTTGGGATGCTTAGATGGCTGGGCCTGTCTATCTCAACATAGTCTCAGGGACTCTCTTCATATTTTTTTCACAGTGTCTCAAACAGTATAGCCAGGCTCCTTACTTGGTAGCTCTGGGTTTCCAAAAGTACAGAAGTGAAGGCTGTCAGGCTTTGTTAGGGTATGACCTAGAAGTAACACAGTGCTGTTTCCCCCAGATCTATTGATTAAAGCTAGTCACAGGCCCAGCCTAGATTTAAGGGGTGGGGTCTATACAAGGGTGTAAATACCAGGAGGTATGGCTTATTGTGATCTGTCTTTGCTATTTTCAATACCCTGTCTTTCATGCAGAAATACAATACCAGGAGTAGATAGTTCCTGTTCAGTTCTGCCATTTTCACAAAACAAAGCACTCCTTGAATGATTTGCCACTTCTTCACATGTGTTCTGGCTTACTGTATGCTTCCCTTCTCTGACGTCTTGTTTTCTAGTTTAAAGTTGTTTAGATTGTCAGGACCAGTGGCCAAAGCATGAAGATTTATTAGGCAAGTTTTATTTTCTGCAAAATATCTTTTAATGTAGAGAATACATCTCAAAATATGCCTTATTTCTGACTTTCTTTCTTCTAGTATGAACAGAAATGATACATATAAGAGTCAAAAGCCTTGACAACTGGAAATCTGCTTGTTTGTTATTGCATCATTTGCCTTGTACATAGTAAGTGATAAAACATACTTGTATTGAAATGAATTCTACAGTGAAATTCTTATGTTCCATGTTGCAACTAAATCCACTAAGAAACTTTCCTCAGAAAAGATACTGCCTTCTCAGTAATTTCATTCCTTCTAAAGAGTGAAATAAAAACTGGAATTAGGTTATGAGCCCCCAGTCCTAGGCAAGTTGGTGTAGAAGCCCTAGAAGTAGATCTCCCCTTCAGCTTGGAAGTCTGTAACGAACCGCTCTCTACCTGAATACATGCACCCCCCACTTCCCTTTTAGCCTCAGTAATCATTATTAGAATTATTCTAGTATTGAGTAACTTCCACAAATGTATTCTGTGCCCTAGCAAACTTTATTAAATTTCATTTCCTGATGATTAATATACCCAAAACTCTGAAACAATAATCAGTTAACTTTCAGTTGACTTTTCCAAGCCTTATTCTTTTAATCAACTATGATATTAAAGAGATACTTTTTGAACAGCTACTTTTACATTTCGTTTTCAATCTCAAAATCGTGCCAGGTGATTAAGAAGCTAGATTTCATCCGATGGCTAAATTTGCCATATGTATCTTACCAAATCTTGATCTGTGCTCTGTGGTTCCTTTAAACTCTATCAGTGGGGTGCCTACCAGGAAATGAACTAGTAAATTCTCTGCTGAACTTATCTCAGTAGGACTTCTCTCTATTGAACATTTCACAGCAGCCTGTCATCTGATGTGTGGGCATGTGTCTATTTCAGCAATTAAGAACTGGTGGTATTTACTAATATAGGACATAATTTTGAAGTATTGCTAACTTAGACTGTAAGCTTTATGTGAATTTTTTCTTACGAATTTATTTTTCTATGAGTATAAACAAGAGAAAGCCCTTGTCTTTTTTTTTCTTTTTCTCATTAAACTTTGTTTTAATGGGTCTCAAAATTTCTGTGACAGATTTTTGGTCAAGTGTTTCCATTAAAAACTACTGATCTTAAAAACTAATAACTTAAAAACTACCACACACAAAAAAACAAATGGTCCACCAAACATCCTCCTTTCCTTCTGTAGGTTTTACAATGCATTGTAATCATTAACCAGTCTTTTACTATTACACTTAAATGGCCAATTGAGATAAACAGTTCTGAGACCGTTCTTCTACCACTGATTAAGACTGGGGTGGCAGGTGTTGGAGATAATATTCATTTAGCCTGCTGAGTTTTCTGGGCAGACTTGGTGGCCTTGCCAGCTCCAGTGCCTTCTTGTCCACTGCTTTGATGACACCCACAGTGACTGTCTGTCTCATGTCATGAAAAGCAAAATGACCCAGAGGCGGGTAGTCAGAGAAGCTCTCAACACACATGGGCTTGCCAGGAACCATATCAATGATGGCAGCATCACCAGATTTCAAAAACGTGGGGCCATCTTCCAGCTTTTTGCCTGAACGGCGATCAATCTTCTCCTTCAACTCTGCAAATCTGCAAGCAATGTGAGCTGTGTGACAATCAAGCACAGGTACATATCCGGCACTGATTTGTCCTGGATGATTCAGGATAATCACTTGAGCAGCGAAGCCAGCTGCCTCCATTGGTGGGTCATTTTTGCTGTCACCAGCTACATTGCCACGACGAACATCTTTGACAGACACATTCTTAACATTGAAGCCCACGATGTCCCCAGGAAGAGCTTCGCTCAAAGCTTCATGGTGCGTTTCAACAGACTTGACTTCAGTTGTAACATTGACTGGAGCAAAGGTGACCAACATGCCAGGTTTGAGAACAGCAGTCTCCACACAGCCCACAGGGACAGTACCAATACCACCAATTTTGTAGACATCCTAGAGGGGCAGACACAAACGTTTGTCAGTTGGATGAGTTGGTGGCAGGATGCAATCCAGAACTTCAAGTAGTGTGGTTCCACTGGCACTGCCATCTTTATAGGTGACTTTCCATCCCTTGAACCAAGGCATGTTAGCATTTGGCTCCAGCATGTTGTCACCATTCCAACCAGAAATTGGCATAAATGCTACTGTGTCAGGGTTGTAGCCAACATTCTTAATGTAGGTGCTGACTTCCTTAACAATTTCCTCATATCTCTTCTGGCTGTAAGGTGGCTCAGTGGAATCCATCTTGTTAACACCCACAATCAGTTGTTTCACACCCAGTGTGTAAGCCAGAAGGGAATGCTCATGGGTCTGCCCATTCTTGGACACATCTGCTTCAAATTCACCAACACCAGAAATGACAATCAGGACAGTGCAGTCAGCCTGAGATGTGCCTGTAGTCATGTTTCTGATGAAGTCTCTGTGCCCTGGGGCATCAGTGATGGTCACATAATACTTGCTGGTCTCGAATTTCCACAGGGAGATATCAATGGTGATCCCATGCTCACGTTCAGCTTTCAGTTTATCCAAAACCCAGGCATATTTGAAGGAGCCCTTTCCCATCTCAGCAGCCTCCTTCTCAAATTTTCTGATGGTTCTTTTGTCGATACCACTACATTTGTAGATCAGATGACCAATAGTGCTAGACTTGCTGGAATCTACATGTCCAACGACAACGATGTTGATGTGTGTCTTTTCCTTTCCCATTTTGGGTTAGGTTTAGTGGTGGTTTTCACTACACCTGTGTTCTGGAGGCAAACCCGTTGCAAAAAAGATAGTTGTCTTTTAAGTAGGAGAAAGAACACAGCTCCATGGCTCATTTCTGTCTCTCACCAGCAGTGCTGGGCCACAGTTAAATTGCCACAGGCCTGTGTAAGCTTTCCTAGTGCTCCTTTTTAGCAAAAACAAACATAAGCAGGGCAAGAGTTAAAAATTTACATTGGTAAGTGGATCCATGTGACATTCTTCACCTTTCAGAATATATTCATTTATAACTTTGAAGAAACTAATCACTGATCATTATTTTAGATACTTTCACTACAACTACTATGATGCAGAATCTTATGAGGAATATAATATTCAGTGTCTGAAAATTTGTTACTTAGGAAGAAAATTCCAGAGCAATTCTGAAGACCCTAGTTAGATTAGGCAATCCATATATGCACATACCCAAGTGTGCGTAGGTATGTAATTTCTCTATAATTATAAGTGTATTATCTTGAGGCTTATTCCCGTTATTTTTCAGAGAGATTTTTCTTCTTCCTTTCTGAACTAATTTGATCTTCAAAGTTTCCCTGAGTTTTATCCTGTGCTTTGACTCTGATGAGGTTCCCTGACTACCTTGATTGATCATGAAAGAGGTAATTTTCCTTTTGAGTCAGCAAGACCTTCCTTCTCACCAACATTTCTCTACATACCTTTCACCCTGTTGGCTCAACTCTATTTCTTTCTATTAATAATTTTAAAAGGAAGAAAAAAAAATAAAACACACAGAGAAAGAATGAAAATTATTACTAATCAATATTCACTATACTGTTGGAATATTTCAGATTCATTTATCAAACTAATTTATTCTGTATTACTTTACATTAGGTTTCATTGCTGCAAACTAGTAATGGTAAAAAGCAAACAAAAAAAGCCTAAGTAACTACAATTAAAAGGAAAATAGGTAAGTGCTATACTTATAAGAATATAGGCAATTCTTACATAGTACTTTCCATATGCTGAGCCCAGACTTTTGGGCTTTATTTTTATTAAGTCATTTTGTTTTCAAAACACCTCTCTGAGGCAGAGTCATTTACTATCCTCTTTTACATATAAGGAAAACGAGGTACAGAAAGGCTAAGTAACTTGGTGAAGGTCATTCAGGAAGAGCTGGGAGCTAGACAGGTGTCTAGGGAGAGGTTACTACTAGGAACCAGAATGAAGTGATAACTATCATTTTTTCGGTGACATCAGATACCCTGCTGGGTACTTGACACATTTTATCCCATTTACTATTCACAACAACTATATTCTAGATGCATTACTTGACTCATTTTGAGATGAAGAACTGGGTTTATAAGCTTTAAGAAAACTGGAATAAATTCAACAACTCTTAAGATTCAGAACCACATTTAAAACTTGGGTCTATTTCAGTCAGGAGTTCCTTTCTACTGAAACTTGTTATATTGGTGGTTTTTTAGCTGGCCGTCAAAATCAGCTAAACACAATATACAAAATATAGATGAAGGTATTTTTGGAGGAACCATGAAGACAAAGAGAACATTATTCTGTGGTACAGAGATGCAGACCAGCAAATGAAATATCATAAACAGTATCCTTTGTGTGTTTTTCTGTAGGTGGTGTAGTTATCAGTTGGTTTCAAGTAAGGAGTAGCCTGAAGAAATATGAACTTTTTAGGAAGACCACTTTGGCATCAGTATAGAGAACTGATGGGAAAGATGTGGTATTGAGTATGCTGAAGATGGCATATCTTCCAGACTTAAAGGCTAATTGGATGTAGGGAGTAAAAGAAAATAAATCATTTAGTTTGAGGCTCAGCTTTCTGACTAGGTAACTCAGTAAAAAATGGGCCTGTTGACTAAAATAGTGAATCCAGGTAGAGGAGCAGGTTTGGGAGGTAAAGATGATGTGGTCAGTCTTGTAACGGTATTAGCTTGAGGAGTACATGGAGCATTGAGATATCCACAAATAGTTGGATGTATAGATATGTTATTGGAGATTAAAATTTTGGAGTTATCAGTATAAAGGAGATAAATGAAGTTATGGAACTAGATGAGTGAATATGCAGGTAGAGGCATTAGCTTTTAAAGAGAAAATAGGGCCCGCCGAATAGCACAGTGTTTAAGCGCTGGCTTGGGAAGCCAGCGGCCCCGGTTCGGGTCCTACATATAAGGGCCAGTGACATTGCCCTCAAAAAAAAAAAAAAAAAAAAGAGAAAATAAATATTTCTTCATCTGAAACTGGAAAAGAATGAAGGTACAAAACAGATTTTGAAGAATTGCTAGCTATGAAAGTAAAAAAGTGATTTAGTTCAATTCATACACCTTTAACTTTCTTGGAAGAATCAGAGGTAAATTTGTCTTCTGAGTGGGGTTACAGAATGAATTATTATGTAATAGAACATTAACTATATTCAAAATAAGCAGCAAGAGGAAGGAAGCCACAGCCCCATGGCATAGGTACTCTATCAAAGGAAGTGCAGCTTCCAGCGATGTGTACCTTTCAATTAAAGGATTAGAAGACCTCTTGAACTCAGAGGTACTCCAAATTCCCCACCACCTGACAACTAGTTTTATTTTTATAGTGCAGGGAATGTAGAATACTTGAAGACAGAAACTGAAAATAATTTTTGGTCAAGTGTTGAAATCTCTATATAAATGATTTGGGCCACCTTCTGTTTATGTGTACTTCACATCAAAATCCTAGCTAATTTTAAGAAATCAGACATGACTCTACAATACCAAAATCCCATTTTTCGTAGAGATTTTACTCTTTGTGACACACTCTAGTATTTATGATTAGAATCCTAGGTCCAAGACAGTTTATTACACAGGAGACTCACTTGAAAACTGAGAGAGAAATTTGAAATAGTTCTGAGTTATTAACAAATAATGAGCAGCATCTATGATTCATTAAATGGAATTTTCCTCTAAACATAGTTCTGACATTTGTGTAAGTCTTTCTTTGACTTTATAACTAATGAAATAGCCGCATCACCTTGGTGATTAAAAATCCCTGAGTGGCTCTCTATAATATCCTTGTACACTTAGATGGGTATATGACACAGTTATTCCAGGGCAGAGCTGACCCAGTCAATGTGAGAGCAGGTTTGATAAATTGTTTCTTCAAGGATTAGATTTTAAACATCTCCAGGATCTCTCTGATTTTCATCATAGCATAAAATTTATATGCTTTTATTAATTTGTGAGAGTTTTGATCTGTACATCATCAATAAGTAATTGAATTCTATTTGGTTGTGTTTTTATTTAATTTGCCAGATAATTTGAGGCAAATGTCAAATTTGACTGTCATTTTCACTAAATTGACAGTTGTTTTACTTACATGACTGGTTATTTTGGCATAGTGTATAAGCACAATCTCTCTAGTGAGTCCAAGATAATTTATGGTAGCATTGTACTTCATGTATCAAGCCAAATCTTATTTAGCTAGCTATTTCACATCTAGTGACAACAGTAAGCATTACTAACTCATTAAACTTCAATATTGTGCCACACATAAAATCTCCTTGTCTCTTAACTTTAAAATAAGCATAGCTATTGTTTACAAACAAACAAGCACACATATATGTATACTATGATTACAAATGCTTTTTAAATGACTTTTCTAAGCAACAAAACCACTTTTCCTGGGATGATTTGGAGAGCATACACAAAAGATGGCATTCTTTAAAACAATGAAGACAAATTGGTTTTGTGCTGTTTCAGAGTACATTCCGGAATAAAAAATGACTGGGTCAAAGGTGGTCACTATGCTGTATATATTCTAAAGTCTAAATTATTTTATCCTCTGGCTAGTGATAGAAGTATTTTTCTTGTTTCTTTTTTTATAGTTTAGCATTGGAAAAAGTATATATATATGTTTATATATATATATATATATAAATTTTTTTTCCCTTTGTTCCCATCTGCTATAGATTTTATTACACTACTCTTACAAATAAAGAATTATATAAGCATCCATTATGTTAGTCATAAAGGCTCAATTTCTTCAAAACATATACTGAGAAAGACAACTTAACAATGGGCATCTTGTTTTCATTGTTTAGGATCACTTTAAAGCAAATCATTTCCTTGTCAACTCTTCAGACTAGCACCTAAGTCATATCTGCAAATAGCTTCCATGATAACCATTTGCTTACATGTCCACTTGAAGAAAAATGTGGAACATTTTCCAGTTGCTTATGGAAAGACCCCAAAGTAAAAGCAGAAGTTTTTCTGTTATCAGACTGCCTGACTCCTATCTTCCCCCTTATAAAAGACCTTTTAAGTAAGTCTATTTTTTGTCTGTAATCAAATACTTAAGAAGTGGCCCTTCAGTAATGTACATGTACTTCCTTCCCCTTTTAGAATTCTCTCCCTAAAGCCAAGAGCCCTCTGTCGATGTTAGCTCAACAACCTTCTATAAACTGCAACTCCCATTCTGCTGTTTTGGAGTGATAGTCATCTCCCTGCATATGTATTCTAGCATACAGTGATGTAGTTGCCAATGTTTCAAATGCCAGCGGAAATGCAGTCCATTGCTACAAGGAAGCACTTATGAACTGGCAAAGAATAAATGGCTGCCATCGGGAATAAGCGCCTGTCATATCAAAGGTTTGGCAAACATATATGCTTAGAAGACCTAGTCTAATGAATTTCATCCACACCTACCAGATGTGATATCTAGAAATTTGCCAGGTGTTTGTGCAAATGTATGTTGCCTGGAAAATATTAGAAATAAATGAGATTTAATTTTGAAGTTAATAAAAAATCAATTCTGGTAAATAGGACTGGTTTAGAAAAATCTAAAAACATATTTACCCATGCTTACCAGTGTACATTTTTGCCAAATCATCAATATTTTAACAAAGATCACAATTCATTTGTAAGATATTTTATATGGGAAGTTTTCAGCATGTCTACAGGACAACAGCATTAAATATAAAATGAAGAAAAAGACATATAAAGGATCATACCCGTGATCAAAAAGCGTTGCTTTTTATTTTTCATCCTAGAAGTTTTGGTTCAACTTTTTGATTGTCTTTTTAACTTTTCATTTTAACAAAGGTCAGAAGCTGCTTAAATTAATATGTTCTTCCTCAACTCAAATGCTAAATTGGTTTCTTGGATGCAGTCTAATAATATAGCTGATAATTAGAAGAGGAAAGGGAAAGTAGACAGTCTTTTTAGGTGTTAACACCAGAGAAATTTCATCATCCAACAAAGAAAAGAAAAGATTGTCTAGAAAAGACTTAAGTTGAATTACCTGTTTCCAACAGTTCAAAGAAATCAAGGTAGGATTAGTATGAATGACAAAACAAACATGTTGCATTGTCTTAAACATAAATGAGGTACAGAATATCTATACTCATTGAAGATCAAAGGATAATTTTCAATGAAAGTGCAGCATACTTTCCAAAAAAGCATGAGAAACATAAAAGGAGACAGAGTTCAAATTTCATTTTTTCCTCATATGATTCTTTAATAAAGATGGATTGAAATACCTTTTTGAAGGTGTCAGATTTAGGTGTTGAAATGTGTAATCTTATTATTACAGACTTTGCAACAGTAAAGCATCCTCTTTAGTGTGTTTTGACTTGTTACTATTTGAATGGAGGCATTGTAGAAAGAAATATTTAAACTATCAGAGTAGAGTTATAGGAAAACAATTAAGGCCTGCCGACGCTGTTGTATCTTGAATTTTAAGCCCTCTCCAAAGTGGGCAGCTGGAGTTAAGGGTATTTCTCAGAGCATCCCCGTTCTAAGAAAGCCAAGACAGAAATATGCTTAAGAAGATGCCTTTGCTCTGTAATAAAAGGAGAACATTTAGGCACGGAATAAGTTGCTTGATCCTCAGACCTTGATTTTGGAACCTCTTTTCCATCTTATTACATCACCACATTCTCGCCTGTCAGTGTAAATGCACTTTCCCAAACGTGCCATGACCTCTCAACCCAAGGGACGATCTATCAAGTTGCTTTTCACTGTTTGGCATGCACTGCTTCTTCTTCTCTATTTCTCCTTTTCTTTTTCTTCATGCTTTTATTATATTATTATTATTATTATCTCAGTACAGAGACTTTCTTGACTTTAAGACATCTTCTCCATATGCTTCTCTATCTTACATCCTATTTACTAAACAATGTTACCATTATATGTTCACTTATCACATATCCTATTAGATTGTGAATTCTTCAATGGCACTAGCTGTGCCTTAAATCATCATAATCCTCAAATTCTTTTGGCATTGTAGGTAGGGTAAAAGTTTGCTGAATGTCATAAGCTAAAACTGGACATTTTTAGTCCTGGCCCACAAGAGAATTTATTTCCACCTAATCACCCAGTTTGTTAATAGGTCTTTGAGAATCATTGAGAGGTAGAGACTGGACATATTCAAATGTTGAATATATAGGTTCCTTTCAAGACCCCTGGAGACATGGAAAGACCACACACTACAGTCACCATCCAGTGACATGATAACAGACATGTTCAGAAACAATCAAATGGGTGGCTTTAATTTCATGTTGTCTTGTTGCCCTGTGATTCCTTCCAACGTTTTGATGTCAATAGAGATGGAAGTAAAGACTGAAGGTCAGGAGACAGTTTTTCTCCTGTGAGAAAAGCCAATATTAAGTTTCTCAGTTTTACTTAAAATATTCCCACTTCAGTATCCTTTGGTACCTAAGAATCCAGATAAAAGGAGGAGCATTTTGCAAAACAAATTACAAGTAATTTTCTCAAATATAATACTATATTATTAAATCCAGGGCCCACCTGAAAGTGATTGGGATGATCGTTTCCCTAGTTCTTCACTCAAAAGAGCAGCATAGATAGTGGCGAGCCAGTGATTAATGAAGATGAACATGAGATAAGACGGGAGAGCTTGGACAAGCCACTTGATCTTGTCTTTGCAGGACCTTGCAGGACATGGCAGGCACTTTTAATTATACTTAAAATGCAATGGAAAACTATAGAAGACTCTAAGTAGAGAAAGATACAATCTTATTTGCATCTTAAAATGAATACTTTAACTGCTACAAACATCATGAACAGAAGTGGCAGGAACAATTAGGTGGTTATTACAGCACAGGGGAAACCTGTGGCCTCAATGAATGAAATGGCAGTAAAGATGGATGTGCTGAATGGATTTAAGGTCTGTATTCTGGGTATAAGTGATAGGATCTCTGATTAATTAAATGTGGGAAATTAAGAAAGAAAAAGAATCAAGTTTTCTCGCTTGAACAACTAAACAAATACCAATGCCATTTTCTGATAAGGGGAAGATTGAATAGAACAAATTTGGGGGAAAAAAACACGTATTATCTTATTTACTGGACATGTTAAATTTGAAATATCTATGAGAAATCCAAATGAAGATATCAGGTAGGATTTGACATGTCTGTCTTGCTTTGGAAATATATATGAGAAACATCAGTTCTTAAATATCATCTAAGGTCATGAGACTAGGGTAATATCACAAAGGTAGAGAAGAAAAAAAAAAGTTCTAGGACCGAGTACCAAGGTTATTCAAATTATACTCAAAATCCAAACAGTTCTCTCCACCTAATCTTTGTTACCACAGCCATATCTCATCCGGCTTATTTTAAGCCACTATCATTTCCCAACTATTTTCACTCTTGCCTCCTACAATCTGTTTTTTTTAACTTAGGAGCAAGATGATCTTAGGGAAAATTAAGTCAGATGTGCTCTAAACTCTCCTGAAATTAAAAAAAAAAAATGAGATTCTTACGGTGACCAGTGCAACGCTACCTAATCTGACCCACATTAGACATTGGGCTTAATCTCCTTCCACTTCCCCCTTCAACCAGGCCGCCATGCTGCTCATATCACTGTTGCTTATATCCACAAAAAGTATTCCTGCCTCAGTGCTTTTGCTCTAACTGTTCTTCTGTCTGGATTCTGCTCTCCAGTACAAGTGTACCTCAGTCCCTTGCCTCCTTCAAGCCTCCAGTCCACTATTATCTCAGTTCTGCAAACATCTAGGACCATATTTATGGGTGTGTGACATGTGTAGTTGTGCAGGACCATAATCTTAAAAAGGCCCAATGCTTGTTTTAATGCACTGATGCTGCTGTCTTAAAATTCTTAACAATATTCAAACTAGTAGACCTGCATTTTTATTTTGCACTGGGCCCCAGAAATTTATTTTGCACTGTTGCCAGCTCTATAAACATTAGCTCTAATCGTCTCCATCCTGCCTACCTGATTTCTTTTTCTCTACAGTACATACCAACTTCTAATCCACTGTATTTTATTATTTGACTATTGTCTCCCTCCATCAAAATTTCCCAAGAGCAGGATGTCAAAAATAATATTTATTGTTGTGTCTCCAGGGTCTATAAGACTGACATGCGATAGGTGCTCAGTAAGGATTTTTACAAAAAAGAATGGACAAATGATTGAATGAGCTCTGACCTCAGGAATTAAATTTTTTTTTTTCTTTTTTTTTACTGAGTCTTCCTGCCACCTCAGCAGCAGCTCAGCTCTGAGCTGGGAATTGAACTAGCAACCCTGCTGCTCAGAGCTCACACTCTTAAATGAGCTCTTAGCCTACTGAGCCACTCAGCTGGCCCTGACATCAGGAGTCAAAATACAGGGGAAAGAACTAGCAAGGAAGACTGTGATGGAGTAGTCAGTGAAGCGGGAGAAAAATTAAGAGTATTTTCCAATAGAAATGTAGAGAATAGTGTTCCAAAAGGCACTGTGGTCAAATATGGTGACAATACTGAGGGGCCAAGTGGCCAATGAGGCCAATGTCATATTTGCTGTTGATCTTGAAAGAGTGATCTACATAAGCATAGTGGTGGGGATGAAAGAAAAATGGAAGTAAATTCGGAGAGAGTAAATAGAAGATAAGGAAGAATTGTTTTTGAATCAATTAGGAAAATCTCTAGGGAACTGATTGTGCATTCCATGTATCTATCTATCTATCTATCTATCTATCTATCTATCTATCTATCTATCTATCTATCTATCTATGAAAAAGCATAATTGTAGTCGTGAAACTGACCCCCACTAAATTTATTTTTACTCTACGCCTATAATACTCCAATTGGCACAGTACTTTTGTATACTTTACTTCAATCTACCATATTTTTTAACACTTCTGGGGGAAGAAATGGAAAAATTAGGAGACAGAAATTGTCAAATAAACTGAGGGAGGTAGATTTTGAACTAAATTAATTTGGAATGGAGAGTTTAGGAAGATGAGAAATTGAATAAAGTAGTTTGGGAACTTATATGTGACTGTAGGAGTAACCTGTTGTAACAAAAATTGTATTTGCTTTAGAGTCATAAAGACCTATATTTTTATCCCGTTGCTTCTCCCTGTTAACTGAGTAACTTCAGACAGTGTAGAAACTCAATATATTCAAACTAAAAAACATTAAATATGGCATAATGTTATTTAACTTATAGGTTTGGTATAAGGGTTAAATTCACTAAAGTAAGCAATTTAATGCACCTGATATATAATTGGTTTCTAATAAATATTGGTTACTTCCTACACTACCCAACATCCTGTTGAAGATACCTTAAATGTTCAAGATTTGCTGTTTATTATCTAGGTGGAGGGGAATAATTAAAGATTTCTAAATAGGCAGGCAATATGTTCAAAAGTGGGCATTTTGTTAACATTAATCTGCTTTTATTGTGCAGAAAATTAGTAGAAGTGAGACTGGTTAGAAGCCTTATAGAAAGGTAGACATTGATTAATAGAGATTACTCTAAACTACTGTCTTAGTTCTAGTCCATACAAGTATATCGATGATATTCTAGTCTTTATATGTGCCTAAAATATTAGCTACAGCAAGTGTTTTCCTTCTTTAATACTTAATGATTGAAAGGAAAGATCTTAAATATACAAGTTGATGGGAGTTTTACCAAATGTACTGACCTGTGCACACACTACCCAGATCTAGATATAGAACATTTATTGGCCACCCAGATATATCCTTGGTGTCTCCCCCAGCATTAACCTGCACTTCTCCAAAAGGTAACCACTATTCAGTTATCATTGTCATAATTATTCCACTTAGTTTTGAATTCTATATACATATATACATATATATATATATATATATATATGAAGTTGTACAGCATTTATTCTTTTGCGCATGGCTTTTTTTTAAATTTTATTTTATTCCTGTAAGATTGACCCATGTCGATGCCCCTAGCAGTAGTTTATTCTTTCTCTTTGTTGTATACTCTATTTTATGAATATATCACAATCCATCTTATAACTAATGAATAGGTGTTTCCAATTGCTGGCCATTATGAATAATGCTGCCGTAAACATTCTTGTGCATATTATTTAGTACACACATGTATGCACTTCCATTGAGTATATATATTGAAACTGAGTTACCTGAATCATACCATGTTTCAAGGAGTATCTACTAAATCAATCCAAATGATTTATAGATAAAGCTTCTAGAAGATAACAAAGAAACATATTTTTATAACCTTAGGGGAAGCAAATATTTTTTTAAAAAAAATTTAATAAACTACTAACTGTAAAGGGAAAGACTTAAAAAATTGGTTTCATTAAAATTAAGAATTTCAATTTATCAAAAGTCACCTTTAAGAGAGTGAAAAGCAAGACATAATGGAAGAACATGCTTTGAATTAATTTACACAACAAAAAACTCATATCAAGAATATCTAAAGAACTCATTAACACATCAATAAGAAAAAAAAACCCCACAATTCAACTTAATAAAAAAAAACCAAATAGGCCAAAAGAAAAAAAATTCAAATAGGCACCTCACAAAAAGAGCTATCCAAATGGCTAAGAAATATATGAAAAAGTGCTTCACTTTATTAGTCATCAGAAAAATGAAAATTAAATACATAATGAAACCTGACTACAAACACACCAAAATACCTAGAATGAAAAAGGTTGACACTATCATGTATTCGGAAGGATATAGAGTAACTGTGACTCACATGCACTGCTGATGGGTGTGTAAGTTGATACAACCATTTAATTCATTTTTTTTGTTTAATACCATGTGGGTCAAGCAAAACATATCTGTGTGTGGAATCTAGCTAGGACTGCTGATTTGCAATCTCTGAGAACTCCTTTATGTAACAGATATGAACCTGATGCACAAAGAAGTTAATTGAAGATTAACTCAAGGTCAAATAGCTAGAACCCATGTCTCCAAAATGCTCAATGATGTTTTTTTCTGCCACACAGTGTGGCTTTCTCTAAATGACCACACAGGAAATGAAGAGTAAATTACAATGCTTTGAAATTTAACGTATTTCTCATTGTGCAAGTAAAATCCATTTCATGCAATCCTAAATGAATAAAAGGAATTTAAATCAAATGTATTTCAAATCTACTAAGGAAGTTTTAGGCTTAAAATAATAATGAGGGTAAGCCTAGAACCACCTATTAGAGATTAGAATTTAGACGGTTCAAACACAAAAGCCTTTCATAAAAAGATATCTGGGTATTAGTCACCATTATTTTCATACATTTGAAAGAACTTAATAACCCACTTAATTATTTTTTTTTCTGGAGTACAAATGAACTGTTCCAAAAAGATCAATTAAATAATAGGAGTGAGAGGCATCTTTTTATCATAAGTGTTTCTTGCGAATTTGCTGTATTAAAGTTAATTCCCTTGCTATTATTGAGGAAATAGTATGGTCCTATCAGAGTTTTAAAATTTCTACTGATGTAGGAACAGAATTTCTTGGCAGATTAAACAATAGACTCTTTGGAAACACTGAAGTAGTCTTTACAAAAAAAGATCATCTCCTTTAAATTGGTCCGTCTTTAATAGAAAGAGAAGCTTTTGCTCACTGCGTGAAAGCTTTTAATTTCACATTTAGTAAGATGAATTATTATTTTCTCTTACATAGGAATTTTATGTATAAAAACTTGAATAAAACAGTTATAGTTTTTAATGCATAGATATTAATATATAATTAGGTATAGTTAAAAACTACTACTTCATAAAAACATTGTTTAGCTAAATGTCTCTTATAACTTTGTATTGAAGTTTCATCTGCTTTTAATTAAAATAAATGATCTGAAGCTAGTAAATCAGAGAGACTATATGAGGCTTTAAAATGTCCAGTGAGCTTCTCTAAATTTTTCTCTAAATTCTAAATAAGAATTTGAATGATACTAAAAATTTTCAGCTCTTTGATGAGATTCTACCAATTACATATATAATGAATATAAATTATGTACAATTAGCTGGATCCATTATTTTACAAAAAACAAGTGACCGTGGTCTACTCTTACTGTGGGACAATAAAAGAGCATATACTTTTCTACAAATATTAGTTTACATTTGAAATGATCTACTGTGCTTTCCCCAATTTGACAAAACTAAATGTTTTAGCTGTATAAAGGGCAAAAATGCAAAACATCAGAGAGAATAAAAAGAAGGAAATAAATTTTCGTAGCACATTGTGTAAAACTCTGTAGAAAATTTTTATTCACTGCTATTAATCCTTCGCTTTGATGAGAAATGTATTTAATCATTATTCATTGTTTAAGAAAATGTTCTCAGCTTTTTAGTACAGTAACTGTAAGACTTTTTTAGACTTTAAATATCTGCTTTAAATTGCTTAAAACAATTAGTTCCATTCATTTGAATCTATTGCCCAAGAGTCAGTGGAAAGAAAAAGTAGCCTGACATAGTTAGATTAAATAATTTATTTCTTCAGAATATTTAACAAACAAACATGTATAGACAGGTACAAATACAGACTACAGCTTTAGTTTTTTGGAAGTATTTCCAGCATGCTAATGTTACTAAAATATCATTTACATGGTTTCAGATGTCTATAATTGACCAATGTAGTAAAAAGAACATTGCAATTTCACCTTGACCTCAGAATCTGATCCTTTTCTGTTTCTCCTTTTCTATTCCTTCTTTCATCCTTAAGAACTACTCAAATATATAGCAAGAAACAGATAGTCACATATTCACGACAGGACTCAGCATGTTAATCAATTCATTTCCTACATGAACAGATATAAATCTTTTCATCAATGGTTTCTTTTTAGTTCATCCAGACTTTATAAACTGGTTTTCAGAGAAAGCTTGTAAGCAAAACTAAGTAAACTGAAAATATGTTTATTCTCTTTGCTTGTTTTGTTTTTAAACTGTAAGTATAGTTTAAGTCATGATGATTCATATCTATATCAATAGAAATAAGAGTTTCAATTGGGAGTGACTTATGTAGAAGAGCCATACCAAAGAATGGAGAAGAGAAAAAATGAGTTTACTTACACATGAAACCTTCCCTAATATTTGGAGTTAACCCTTCAAGTTGGGGTTAAAGTCAAGCCAATTTATTATGGATTTTACTTGAAAATTTTTAGGTGAATTTATAGACTATAAGAGTTAAAAGAGCCTGAAGCATACAGTTTAGGTCTTAAAGTAGTAACCTGGGCTCTTAGCATATCTGAAAGAAAAAAATGTTAAAGAGATACTGATATGATGTTCTCACTCAACCCCTTAGAAGTTCTGAAATAAGCTTGATCAGATTCTCAGAAGATGACTACTGGCCTCCTAAGACCTATTAGGTTTCTAAAATCAGGGGAGAGTCCTTACAACCAACCAACCCTTACCCACCAATTCATTCCCTGTTCTGGCTTTCTTATACTTCAATTACTGATAAGCCTGTCTGTCCCCGTCAAGGTAATGAAGAGCTGTACTGTTTTATTTATCCTTCTGTTTTCTACTGGCTTCTGGCATTTGGGGGGAGAGAAACACACAGGACCCCATAGGTATTTGGGGTAATACAGAGTGTGCCAAAAATATATATACACATCTTAAGAAAGGAAAACTCTATTAAAATTGCAATACTCAATATATACTGATAACGAAAGATGAATATAAGTCACGTTTGACTTCTGCAATTACAAAAGGTGCTCAAAGTGGTTACCATCAGTGTCCAGACACTTCTGATTATGGCAAACTACTGCTTGAGCAAGTTTGACCAAAGTGTCCACTTGTATACATTTTTTTTGGTCCCCCCCAGTATAATAGGGTGATATACATTTCATTTAAGTTATATTCTACTCTTTATATTTCTGCTGAAAATATTTGTTATACAAGTTCGTTAAATCCTTGATATTTCTATTGAGCATCATATATAATAATGCTAAATGATTGCTACATAAAAACATATTGTAGTTACTATCACTTTATACTAGTGACAGTAGTAAATCTGATCCTCCAGCATTTTGTCACTGCTTGTTTCAAGCTGTGAGTGTGGGAGGGGACATGATGTATTAAAATTAGCTGGGGCTATTCTAGACCCTATTTTGCCATGATCTAACTCAGGGCCCTCACACCCATCTAGTGACTTCTCAAAAGATGTTTGCTCATAAAGGACAGATAATATTTCACAGGACAGATATGAATCCCACAAGAATATGTAGTTGCAAATGAGTAGTAAGGCATAAAACTGTACAAAAGTGATAGATATTAAAATTGCAGCTGATTGGCCTTGGGCAAATTATTTAACCCTCTGTATTGCCATTCTCTTATCCATAAAATATGAAATGGTTGATCTCTAATGTACTTTTTAATGCCAACTCTAAATGTGTACTTATTTATGCTTAATAATTTGATTGACAATGAAATTGAAGGATAGAAACTAAAGCATGTGGTTGGTCATCACTATGAGTAACAAGACTCAGGTCCCTTGAATGAAAGTGGAGGTTTAGGCAGACTGGCAAAATCAGAGCAATTCCTAAGAGCCTGCCCAGACTGACACTAAGCAAGGATTAAGAGAGCCTTAGCTTTGGATGTAGTCATCTACTCTTTCTTCTTACTCACTCAATTCTTCCCATTCTTTCAACATACAATGTGTTTGCCCTGGTTCCTTTAGCCAAATGTTTGGGTTTTTTTCTTTGACTATTCAAGGATGTTTTCCACACCAGCTGGAAAAACATGGTTCTTTACATCAAATCCAAATTGCTTTTCAAGACCTCTTCTACCCCTGCAAGAAAATAGAGCCTCTCAGATTTTCCTTCTCTAGCCATTTCCCCACATCTTCAGACTGTTCTTTTCCACAAACATTGGAAGTTCATATCCATTTATTCCATGTCTCCTTTCTCATATATCCCCCAAACAATGAAACAATATGTTATTATAGAAGAACCAGCAATTCTACATTTATGTTTTATTAGTCAAAAAGTCAGTGTGTCATTGATAGATGAAAGTTGATAATAGAAGATACAAGAAACACACAGAGAAAATTCTGTTAACCTTTACCCTGTCAATAGGAAGACAGACCTGGTCAGATAACCAAAGTATAAATCACCTGGGATAGCAAAGAGAACATAGGAAAAGAGTAGAAAATTACTTTTAAAAAAACCAGTTGAATTAAAATATATACATGGAACCATACTGTCTTATGATCCATGTCATTGCTGATCTACTAAATAATAGTTTGGGATATCTGGAGAGGATCGAAGTACCTATGGATTTAAAAAAAGAGAATACAAAATACTGTAATTTACAAAAGAAAATTAGAAACCTAACTGACCAGTACAGTTTTACAAATTATTGCTTCCCCTCTCAATATTTGAGGAGAAATTTGTATACTTTCTATGAAATCATTTGTAATTATGTCTTTCACAATATTTTTCTGGTTCTTGTTGTATCAAACAACATTTTGAGAGAGGAACATCAATAGCCTGTTTGTACAAGTATCCTGTAAGGTGTTGGCACTGCAGCTAATGTGTAGGACTCACAAATGATGACACTAGGCAGGGAGGTGAATTCCTTCACAATGATCCTCATACTCAAAGAGAGTGAGCACCCACATCAGAATTTTTTACATTAAAGTGTGTCAAGAGATTGGCTCAAAAATTACTGCAGGAAGAAGAAGAACCATAACCACTTCCCCCTTCATCTGTGCCTTGAAAACCTTGATTTTCATCATAGAATAGTCAACATCAAACAGTCACACTGATACTGCCAGTTTGGCCCCACACATTTTTTGGTAAGGGAGATCAAGTGAACCAGTTTAGCTATAAGTTTAAGAGCCTCCTTCTGTAGCAGTGGTCCAGGTCAGCATATTCTCCCATTCAGCCAGCCAGATGACCTCCTGGCACTTTGCCAGTGGCTCAATTACTAGAAGTTACATAAGATATACTGAAGAACTTGAATCTTTCTGCTTCCATCATAGCATATTCTACATGGAGTGTTGCAGGGGTTTTAATTTGAAATTGTCTAGCATTATATCTATTAAGTGAGTCATAGCCTTTTATTATTCATTAGGTACCATACATATAAAAAGGAGGCATCCATTTTTAATGAAAGATGTTTTGAGAAGTAATAATGGGTCAAGAAAGTGCATACATATTGTTTTTTTACATCAAATTTTACATTTTTCTCCATTTGAAATATCGCTACCTTTTTCCATGTGTTAGCATGTCACTCAGGTAGGATGAAAGAATGTAGAGGTGATGACAGAATGAAATGTTTTCTAGGCAGTTGAACAAAGCCACTTAAAATAGGATTGATTTGGGGTGAAAACTTCTCAACAACCTCACTCCTGCATTCATGTTTGCTTTATATATATGTAAATTGAATGGAAGCATCACATTCATTATCCTCGGACTTCATCAGAAGGGTGTCATTAATATTAAAGCTAAATGTGCATTATATAATCTTTAAGTCATTTAGATGCATGTCTTTAAACTTCAAGCACAACTGCCTTGCACATGAGAAATTGTACTAAAAGTCAGGGGTTTTGCTGTGTAGCCCCAAAGGATTTTTCTGGATGCCGCCTCAATTTCTACCTTGCTGAACAAAATGACAGACCTACATTTATAAATTAATAGTTAATATAGTGCTTATTTTTTTTGTTAAGACTGATTCTCTTCATAATTCCTTCCATGGTAGTGAATGCGTCCTATGTAACTCTGTTCTCACAGTATGAACAGTCCTACAAGTTATTGAATTAACAATAGGTAATCTATAATTTATTTGTTTGAACTGAAGGGTTAATATATGTTTTTTAAGGTGTACAACATGTTGATTTGATTCATTTATATATTACAATATGTTTACCACTTAAATACTTATAGTCCTTTTATCTTACAACCATGATATTGTTTTAAGAATAGGCAAACAAAATTAATCCTATAAAAGAGCAAAAGAGCAAAGTAGGTGAACAGTGCATTATTAGGTTTAAAACATTCTAATTTAGGTTAGTGGGTATCTGTATTTACATATGAAATGCAAGGATTAAATCACCTTCTGTTAGAACAGATCTATGATCAATGATTTCAAATGTTAAATATAAAAATTAAAAATTATACATCTCTTTGAGATTTGAAGGCACTCAGTTCCACATCTTTTAACTGGTGTTGAAGATCTTTCTTAAGAGTTTTCTGTTTAAAAGACTGTGTCCTCTAAAATCTAAGAAACATGCACAGTGGCAGATGTTATGCTAGATAATGGAAATCAATTGCTGTGGTCTGGTTTAAAAAATGTAATGATTACTGACTGGCTTCATCCCATGCCAGCCAATAGTGAGACAAACAGTATGAGTAACCAGCCATGCTTCTTTTCAACTTTCATTTTTTTATCTTATTAAATGTATATATTTAAAAGATGCAGAAATTTCATTATTGTTGAAATGGCTGTCCTATTTCAAAACAAACAAATTTAGAGAGAGACAAAAACAAACAAACAAACAAAAAAACCTCTAAGGAAAAACAAGTCATATTTAAAAATTAAAAATTTTAAAGAGATACAGGGTAATATAAGGAGAAATGTTCCCATAAATATATCTGTAACATTTATTGGGTGCTAACACATTATTGAAATTAAACCTAAATCCTCCCTACTGTTGTTAGAGATACGTGGTTTTGGTAAAACTGACAGTCTATTTTGATAATGGAGACTGTAATTTCCAAACCTTACTACCTAGCATTATTATTAAAGGTTTTTAACTTAAAAGTTTTTTATAATTTTACAATTTATAAACTTTCCCATTTGATTAAGAAGAAAATCTGAATATTACAGAGCCATATGTTTACACAGAAATTATTATACAAAGCTGAGTATAGGACTAGGTAGCTATAAAAATATGAGATTATACCCACTTTTGGCTATACCTGTATAAATGGACTCTTTTAGAGTAAGATCAATAATTTGAAAATAATGAATGCATTTTACTCTTTTAAAACATTTGTTTTTAAATGTGACACTGAGCAAGTATCTCATATCTTAAAGTATTTTATATCTTTATTTTGTAGCTTTCAAGCATATCTCAAATTTTATATGAATCTCGTTACTGCCAAACTATGCATTTCAATTTTCCAGTTAGAGGCTAAATGAAAACAAACTACACATAAACAACCATTCAACCCAATTGATGTACTCATATTGTTTAAAATATTTGCATTAGTCATCTATTCATAAAGTCTTGATTTTCTTTTTTCAATTTTTAATTTTATAATTTTCTGTTTGATGAGGGAAATTTAAACTAAAACAAATTGAGAATAGCCTTGTTATTTTCTCTTTTCAATGTTAATTTGGCATATACCATCATCTCTGCAGGCTCTGACTAGGTGAGAGTGTCTCTGTTCTGGCTTTTGGGATTCTTTCTATTTGTAGACAGTTCAGGGCTCAGATTTCTTTAGGCGTTACCTTCATGACCAAGAGATACTAACATGGAGAAAAGATTAGAAACAGAACTTGTTGATCAAAATGAGAGTTGAAATCATTGAGCATTTTTAGAAAATAAGTTATAAAGGATAAAGAACTAGGCTTGCCTGAAAAGTGTTAAAATTAGAAATAGTGCAAAATTTGATAGATCTGTATACTGAAGAATTGCTCTGGCATATATATTTTGTGGATTAAATATCATCTAGATAACTGGAATTCTGTTGATCTGTATATATATATATATATATATATATATATATATATATATATATATTATATAGTTAAAGTCCTAAAGGTTTATGTTCTACTTATACACCAGTGAATTTCACGGGTGCTTTATGTGCAATTATAAAGGGCAAAAGGCTTCTTCTACTGGATAAAATATAATGCCTATGTTATCAACATAATAGATAAAACAATACCTACTAATTACTAATAAAGAATAAAATCTAATATATAAAACTGCTAGTTAACTAGCTTACCAACACCCTCCCAATTTATAACCTTATCTTTCATTAGCCCGCCTCAATAAACTTGTCTCTACATTTCTACCAAAGAAATGCTATGCGTACCTGTGAAAAGCCTTCGGTTATTATTTCCTCCTTTCTTTGGGAGAGTAGAGAAGGAAATTGTGATTGTATAATGCTATCTAGCTCTAAACACCAATGGGCACCTTACATAAACATGGCATTATTATTAATCATAGTGTGAGTATTGTCATTCTTATATTTCTATTATCTATTAAATATAGACAATAAGGCTTAAGTAAAGCTTTGTAATGAAGCTGATTACAGTTTCCGCATGTTGTCTCTTTTTAAAAGACTCCAGAGACTTTCACACCTAATTTTCTTAGCATGTAGCCAAGGTTTTCAGAGTCTAAGATAGGCAGTTGTAATAGCTATTAAATTATTAGCTTTCCCATTAGATGGCCAAATTTTCTTAAGTTATATCAAGCTGTAGCTATCTATCTACCAATCATGCACGTCACATATTCTGGTTCCTAACTTTATGCATAGCCCTTTTTCTAATAAGTAGCCAAAAGCTGAACTAGAACATTCATATTTGAAAGATAAACAACCTAACTTTGAACTTAGAATTTCTGTGATCTCCAGGGAGATGATTCCACCCAAGTTAATCTCCCTGACCTCTTCTCTTAGAATAATATTCCACCAATCATGAATATTAGTTGCCACTTTGTTAACAAAAATAATAAAAACACATAAAGAAAGGGTTAAAGGAGGAATTAGTTTTGTGCCTAAAGAATCAAATAATTTTTATTAAAGTCAAATTATCTTCCAATCATTGCTATCCATTTGTCTCACCACAATTTCCTGTACTGTAGTCAGCTGAATAGCCAAAAAATCAAAGCTGCAAATAAGTTACATTCTACAGATTATTTGTTCATAATTAAAACATACAAGCAGCTTTTAGCTGTATTAAGACTCAAGAAAATACTGAGTGTCATTATTATAAGTGTTTCCAAGTTGGACTATTTAATATTGCTTGTAACCACATTGCTGATTTTATTTATACTATAAATGGACACCAAACGTGTTTTCAATAAGTTACCATTTAGGATTTTCTGGGCACATAGCATTGTACTTACCATACTACCGCTGCAGCCAACCTCATGTTTGAAATATTAATCTCTCATAAGAGTGGCTTATTCCTGATGTTGAGGTCTTCATTTTTTATTTATTATTTTTAATAACCTCATGAATAGTTCCACTTGGCCTTTGCTTAAATCTCCCTAACCTGGCTTTGGACTTTATCCTCTTATGCAGTAATGGAATAACCATTGTGTGTGTGTGTGTGTGTGTGTGTGTGTGTGTGTGTGTGTGTGTGTGTGTGTGTGTTTCCCATTCCTTATGTCTAAACATTGAAAACCACAGGCAGAGTTGAAAGTTGAAAGGTAAAATTTTGAGAGGCCTAAGGGAAACATACATTTGCAAATATGAAAATTATACATTTGAAAACATGCAAAGCTTCAGTATGTATATGTATATCTGAACCACTTATTCAGATGAGAATTTTTTGTTTTAAAAATTCAAAAATTAGTGGAAAAGAAAATATTGATTACACAGATTTACTTTTCTGGTACTTTTAGGCAAGGATCTCCTTCCCCTGGCATTGCTGAAGTCTTAAACACGAGATTCTATGTCACGTTTTTACTGCCTTCTCTGATCTCTGTTGAAGTTACATACGGATCCCATCCAAGATTAATAACTTACGTCTGTTCATTTAACAATGCAGCAAGTTTGTAATCAATGGACTTACACATATATCTGAAATGATCAGTAAGTCTGAATGAAGCTAACCATGTAATTACAGAAAATGTCTTTTTTACAAGTCATGTATGTTTTTGTGTTTCAACAACATTTACTACTACAATATTGAAATTGTTTGAAAATAAATGCAATGGAAAACCAAAACTGTCTCTTCGCAGGATCACCTTTAATCTTAAACTATCAAGACAGAAAATTCCGTCTTGTTAACAAAATTGTCTTGTAAATAGAATATTCTACTGAGGGACTATATTTTTAGGAAACTGTCCAAATTTCCTTCAGCCTTCATATTATCTTCAGATATTCTGAAAAATAAGTTTAAACTTACAAACTATCAAGAGAGATTTATTAATGAGAATATCAATGGGATCATCTGGAGAAATTTGGGCAGAACTAACCAAAAAAAAAAATGTTGATTATTGTTCCCCAGCTTAGTTTAAATTCCCAGCAAAAAACACAGGGAGCTTTTTTGTTAGATTTGTTTTTGCTTTGTTTGTTTGTTTTAATTGGTACTTATTCTAATATGAACTTCAATAAACTCATCTGTACAGGGTTCTTCTGTTGAGCCTGGTCTCATTTAGTAAACATGTTAATTTATTAATTTACTAATTTTGAACCAAAGATTTCTTTAACTTGCTTTAGCCATAGATTCTACTTTTACCACTTTTTTTTTTTGCAAACAGATAATAAAATATTTTTAATTAATTCACAAAAAATGAATAAAAAAATTACATGTGTATGTTTTGGAATATAGGTGTGTTTTGGTTAAAATAAACATAGTTCAATGCCATCTTCCTTTTATATTATTGGGTGCTTTCATACCCTCTAAAGCTTTTTATTGCTATCTTTAAACTAATATTAATTATGGTTTATCTCTAGCTTTTAGCATATGTCTGAACTAAGAACTCATATGTATTCAACAGCCTTCTTGATATTCTAACTTCCAAAGCTATATGCATCATCTTGCCACACCTAATTTAGTTCCTGCCCCTTCAGATCTAGAATCCACAGATTAGACACTTGTAATTCAATTATGACTCTTTTTCTTTGCTTTTTACAACCAATCAATCCTAATGGTATGCCAAATTATCTCTTAATTATGTTTTTAATTTATTGTGATTTCTGTTTATAATAATTGCTATTATTGTTATTCTGTGTAGTTCCCCTTGTACAAGTCACTCACTCCATGTTTCCATGCACTTGTTGGAGCTCCTTCCTCTGACTGAAATACTATCCTTAGCTTTCTTCAACTGATAGCTAAAGAACAGAAGTTCAAAGTCACAACTAGTTCCAACTCCATCACTGATTTACTGTATGGCACTTGCAATTTTGTTCATTCTGTTTTAGCTTAGTAGGCACATCTATTAGGTGGACATTTACAAAAGGGAAATAGCTATATATTTTATGGAATTTTTATAAGAATCAAATTAGATGGTACATATAGTGTTTAGCAAAATAATTAACATACAGTAAGCATCAGGAAGTTTATTTTATTAATATTAGTCGCACAACTTAAGTATCATCTTCCCCAGGGATACTTCCATGAATCCTCAGTATTTGTAACACTGCCTTTTTTATGCACTCCCATACAAATTTATATCTATTTCTTAAATCATTTACTACAATATATTGAAATTTTCTCTTCACATGCTACTGTACTTTCAGTTCCTCTGGAGCAGAAAGTTTTTCTTAATCACCTATGCATAACTCTGGTACAAAGTGAGCATTTCATAAATATTTGTTGAACATAATTGCATAAAGTAATCAAGAGATTCTGAGCACTCTTATTAGTTTATCAAATATGAATGAATGAATAAATGAAAATTTATTAAATATCTTTGTGACAAGTACTATGCTAGATACATACCAAAGGAAATATAGTAATCTTATGAGATAATTATCATCTCCAATTTATAAGTGAGATAATTAAGATTCAGAGTTTATATGCCCACATCATATTGCTAGTAAGAATTATAAATCAAATTGCAATTTTCAGCTTCAAATTGAAATTCCATTTTGTGAATAATATCATTATATATTAAAATCAAATTATTGGTAAAATTGGTAATTTCTGCTTTACTTTGGATCAGGGTTTTTTTTAACCTCAGGTCTGAAGATAGCTTCAAAATGTCCATAAATCTCCTAGGAGTCCATGTACGGTGGTGCATATGTGTTACTTACCGGAAATAGCATCCGTGGCTTTTATAGTTCATGACCTGTGAAAAGTTATGAAGCTATGTTCTAGATGATAGCTTTTCATTACTCAAAATATTTGATTAAACCAGCACACTTTATTTTTTACAACTATTTATTTGCCATCGGTTTATATGTAAAACCAGTGTCCAATGCTAAGAATGTATAAATAGTGCAACTTAATTTTCCATTTCGTAAGTACAAAACTAATTAATCTGACATCAATTTTTAAAAGTGATATTAAGATGTGGAGTATACTGCGGAGGGGAGTCAGGGGAGTTGTGATAGATATGAATGATATGTGAGGGGGAATGGGGTGGCGAACTGGGGGAAGGGGGTTGTCACTTCGGGGAGTAAAGAGTATAACTATTCATTGTGTTGTACACCTGAAACTAATAAAAAAAAAAAGTGATATTAAGTCATAAATGTTACTTGGTCTCCTAAGCAATCATAACTTTCAAAGTAAAAGCTTATTTCACTTAAGCCAACGGCTTTTCAAGAATCATCTATTTGCATAAAAAGATATGCTAATTACATATCATATTATTTATGAAGATATTTTCCAAAGAAATTTATTTCACAATGCTTTTGTTAGTTAGTGGTTATTATATATATTAGTAAGCATTTGGGCCGGCCGAGTGGTGTGGTGGTTAAGCGCTGGCTTAGGAAGCCAATGGCCCCAGTTCGGGTCCTATATGTGAGGGCCAGTGACACTGCCCTCAAAACATAAATAAATAAATAAATAAATAAATAAATAAATAAATAAATAAAAATTATATATATATATATATATATATATATGTACATTTACTTGACCTTGACTATCACCTTACTTTCACCAGTTCCTTTACACAGCTCTTCCCCTCCTCATGTCTGAGATATCAGCAATAACACTCTTAGTCCATTGATAACTTTTTTTCTTTCTTCAAATATTTCCCTGACTTGGATTGGTCACTGTGACAAGTAGTGTAGTTTATGGGCCCACTCATTTCCAATCTCTTTTTAATTTGTTGTCCTGTGACAGATGCTGAAGAGCTTAAAAACTAAACTTCTCAATTTCCTTGCAGATTAGGGATTAGGAACTCATCCAGTTTTCCTAAGAGGAACCACCCATAAGATCTAAAAACAGAAGGAAGCCTGGGGAGCTTCCGTAGCTCAAAAACAAATTGAATCTTCTGGCAAGTAAGTTGGCGGAGTCATGTGTTTCTTCTGGGGTTGCTGTGATGGAGTGTGTTAGTCTCCACGATGCAGAATCCTAGGTGTCATGTGGCAGGTGGTGAAGGCAGTGGCACACACTCCAAACAATGGTACTGAATGTGCCCAGCTCAGGTAACAAGAGCTTGCCCCTGAATGTAAATTAACACAGTGCTTCCTTATTGAGAAAACCTCACTGTGAAAAAAAAAAAAAAGTGTCAATTAAGCTATATACTGCCTAGTGACACAGTTCATTTATAGCACTGTACAAGGACTTTTCTCATCCCAGACAAGTAGAATGTGGGTCAGCAGCTGGTCCACAGACCACACCTTGAATAATAGCATCATGCTAGGTTGTTGGGCCCATTTTTCCTTGTTGTGTTTCTGTGTAGCTTTCAGCTATAGTAGTGTCTACACCTGATTCTTTGAGTCTTCAAAAGAGTCTGTGAATTATATAGCCTCTTATCTTATATTAGCTATAATAAAGTCTGTTTTCTATAACTAATACAGCTCTTACGTAGGAATTTGTCCCTGATAATATTTTGCATTGGTCAGGGAGACATCAGACATTAAGTCACATTATTATTTTAAATGTAGGTTTCAGCTAGCATTTTGCTTGCATTTTTTGGCTTCCATTTGATTTCCGACAAATCCTACACTTCCTCCTATGGTTATCACAGTTTAATATTTTCTTTTGTTCATGCAGATAATCCCGAGTTCTCAAAATTTCTCCATGATTTTTTACCTTCAGTGTATCCTCTGTTACCTGACTTTATATACACTTTTTAAAGCTTGGGTATGGCAATTGTTTAGTAATTATATTATACCTAAAATAATGATGGTTATGTAGCACTTGTTAAAAATTACATTCATATAATTCTATTCACACATAAAGAATTCATAATATATGTCTAAAAGAATAACAAATTATATTTTTTCAGAGTGAGCTAGGGAGACATTAAGAGCCCAGAGAGGGTCAGACATGCCTAAATTAGCTAACCAAATCCAAATTTGGGTTTTTCTGAAACTACTTCCCAAGCAAATTCATCAGCTTTCTCTTTCCTATTGTGAGCACTGAACATCTGTGACTTCCTAAGGCTTTATCCAAAGTACACAATTTTAGACTGATTTTTTCAATCACATTATATATAAAATATATTCAAAGTTTTTATCATTGGAAACACTCTCCTGCAGTGACAGATCAATCTTTCTCTGATGGAACTCCATTGGGATTCATGGAGAACTTACTAGACAAGCCCGTCTTCTGGTTATTTTATGAAGGACTTAGGAGAAAATTGAGTATTGAAAATCATTGGCCTATGGAAACAAAGCTCAGAGCATTTAAGTTATCAAATGAGAATTGATAATATTCCAAAAATATTAAGTAGGAAAGAAAACTAAAAGGACAATTAGGAGTGAAGGGGAGTCTAAATGTCATATAAGATGCCGAGCTCATCATAGCCTTTCTACATAAATTAAGCTAAAGAGTGTTCCCCTGGGCCAGCCGAGTGGCACATTGGTTAAGAGCTGGCTTTCAGATGCCAGCGGCCCCGGTTCGGATCCCACATATGAGGGCCAGTGACACTACAATCTACAGCTAACAATAGCTCCACCTGAAGCTGGGCTGTGCGAGCCCCAGTGATGGTGTAGGCTGCAGCCCCTGCTGCAGTGGGCTGCCATAGGCTACAGTGAGTGGCCGGCAGCCAGCGTGAGCAGCTGGCAGCCAGTGTGAGCTGCCAATAGCCGCAGTGAGCGACCATCCAGAGGCCGGCAACCGATCTGCCTCATCCGGGAAGAGCGCAATGACGATACCAACATGGGCCAGTGAAGCAACGTCCTCCGCAACTAGACTGAAGAACAAAAAGACAGCAACTTGTCTGTTCCCCTTCCCCGATTCCCCCTCCCCCAATTCCCCAATAAATTTTTTTTTTTTTTTTTTTTTTTTTTTTAGCTGAGACATCCTGCTACCTGTTGGCAGCTCAGTGGCAGCTCAGCTCGGGCTGGGCATCGAACTGCTGTTGCTCAGAGCTCAGCTCGCACTCTTGAGCGAGCTCTTAACCAACTGAGCCACTCGGACGAACCTTCCCCAATATAATCTTTAAAAACAAAAGAGGGTTCCCCTGCTCCCTGAGGAGTGGTTCTAAGAACTTATAAGATTTAAAATATATTTTAATTTCAAAGAAAACATAGTATTATTCAAAAAACAAATAATTTAGATTTGAGTAAAATAAAAATTGATCATCCCTTGACACTTCTCATCCATCCCCCCAAATTATCTACTCTTTTTTTTTTTTTTTTTTTTTTAAAGATTTTATTGGGGAATTGGTGGAGGGGAACAGCGTTGGGGAATCGGGGAAGGGGAACAGACAAGTTGCTGTCTTTTTGTTCTTCAGTTTAGTTGCGGATGATGTTGCTTCACTGTTGGTATCGTCGTTGCGCTCTTCCCGGATGAGGCAGATCGGTCGCTGGCCTCTGGATGGTCGCTCACCGCGGCTATTGGCAGCTCACGCTTGGCTGCCAGCCGCTCACGCTGGCTGTGGGCCACTCACTGTAGCCTATGGCAGCCCACTGCAGCAGGGACTGCAGCCTACACCATCACCGGAGCTCGCACAGCCCAGCTTCATGTGGAGCTGTTGTTAGCTGTAGAGGGCAGTGTCACTGGCCCTTATGTGGGATCCGAACCGGGGCTGCTGGCATCCCAAAACCAGCGCTTAACCAATGAGCCACTAGGCCGGCCCCCAAATTATCTACTCTTAATGATTATGTATGTCTCCTTTAAAAACTTTCCTGCTATGGAAATAAAGCACATCCAATATCCCAGGGACTTCCCTATGTTTCTCATCCTCCCTACAGTTAAGCAAGTCCACTTGACTAATTATGTATATAATTGAGTATAAATGATTGGTGTCCCTTTCAGGCAAAGACAGTTCTCAAAGCCCTGTACAGTCCTCCAGTTGCTCTTTTTCTCTTGCTGGATCAACCAATCAACCTTCTGTTCAGGTAGCAGAGCAGAGGGTTGAAGTATGAGGATCGTTGAGTCACTGGGAAGGACAGCTTTCCTGTAAAGTCAGCCATACTCACAATGAACTCACAACAGTAAGCCTTAAATTCTTGTTGCTTTGAATCACTGAGATTTCAAGATTGTATATTACTACAGAAAACCTTTCCTATCCTGACTATTATACCCATGTACATAACATATATATAGAAATAGAAAAACAGGAGTATATGAAATACTTTTGTATTTATTTCTTCAAAACTGAGATGGTAGTATAAATACTAATTTACAACTTGCTTTCATAAACAACATTATCTTTTGGAGATCTATTCCAAATGGAATTTAATATTTTTTGTATTAACAAAGCATGTAATGAGCAGCTGATGAGCAGAACAAATATTTACTTTAATACTGGATGAATATTTATAACTATCCTATAAAATTCATGTAATCAAATGATGATCTATGATAATATTGATAATCAAAACCTATTTTATAATTTCTATCATTAATTACATTAAAATAAACATTGTAACTCACAATACATTTCAAGTTTATTTGAAAGATTTGTTTTCCCATGTAAGGTCCCAATTACATGTCATTCTTGCTAGCATTCTTGTTTTATGCAGAAAATGAAAAAATTCCAAAAAAATTTTTTTTTTTTCTGTTTATGCCAGGTGTTAGTCAGGGTGAGTTCTGTTCCCAGATTATTTAATAGATACAGGCATCCAAGAGTAGTAGTGGTGGTGGGTTGTGAGATGTGAAGATGTTAGGACTTAGATGCCTAAACACAAGAAAATCCTCCAAATTTAAAAATCTAATCCCATGTATTGAGTTTAAGTTATCATTGGTTCCTATTTCAGTTAATATGATCATATGAAGAACACTGATGAATATTACTAAATCTTGCTATTCTTAAATCTTGGGCTGTCAATATAGTGAGTATTTAGAGATCATACTCAATTAAATGTGAATGGATTTTGTTTAATTCTGTGAGAATGCCTGATATGTTTATCTGAAAGTAACTGTTAGCTTTATTTATGGTGAATTGGCTGAGACAAATAACTTGTTTTTGTTTCCATGCAGTTATTCCTTTAAAGCAAAAGTGAGGAGTAAAATTCACAAAACCACCCAAACAATTAGCTTGGTTAGTGGCAGCCTTTATATCTGTCATTTAAGTGACTTCAACAAACATTACTGCAATTGCTAGTAAGGACTTGACCTTGAAAAAAAAGTAGCATGAGGATTATCTAGTGTATTGTTCAATAAACTGTATTGTGGAGCCACCCAGGCTTTAAAAGCAGTAGGATGTTATAATGTTGTTTTCATATCCTGTTTTTAGTATGATCAAACATTTCACAGACCCTGCTCAGGGAGTTCTCTTTCTTCGGTGCATTACATCCCAAGTATGATTACTTCATTCCAGACGACTATGTTTTATAGCTCTGTCTGTTTCCATAAGTTTGGATGGGTTACAGTTCTGCCAACACAAAACATTTACTTTCACTACACTCATACAAAAGAAATTTTGGTCAGCTCTGCCAAGTTTCTACACTCTAAAAACTTCCCAAATAGAGAAGTCTTATTCAAAAAAATAAAGGAAATAAGGCACATAAAAAAAAAATTAGCTTGCGGAAAGGAAAAGTGAGTGAGAACTGAATGCATAAACTAATTATGTTAAAACAGAGTGATTTTTTTCACTGAACTCATCTGAGGAAACTCACAGGTTTCACAGGAACCATCAATGAACCCAACTGACAGCAGCTTCCATCTATTCCCTATCAGCACTTAGATGCCTTTATTGGAAGAAAGAACACACTTTCTCCATGGCATTATCATCACTCCAAGACTACAAAGTTCTACCAAACAAATTTACAAAGAGAGCTGCGAACAATCCCATGGCATTGTACTTTATTTACTGTTATATACCCAGCATAGAATTTGTTTGCCTTTTGTTATAATGCAGTTAGCTGCTAGAGTTAGTGTAAGAAGGGGCAAAGACCAGTCCAGCATTAGTAAGTAAACCTTCAATATTTCAAATTATGGCTCATGTTCTGGCAACACTGGCATCACCTAGAGCTTGTTAGAAATGCAGAATCTCAGGCCTGGCTCCAGACCTGCTAAATCAGAATCTGTATTATAACAAGATCATCAGCTTATTTACAAATCACATGAAAGTTCAAGAAGCACCAGACTGCACAAGTTCATGCTGATTTGCACGTAATGGACCTGCCTTTGTGTTCATGGGTCAATGCCAGGTTCTCATAGAAGACTGCTCCTAAGTGCATTTACCAACTCAACTAAGACATGAGCACTTACTATCTGCCAGATATTCTCCTAGGCTCTTCTCAATACAGACAAAACCCTTGCTTTTGCAAAGCCATAGTGCTTAAATCCTAGTGGCCTGAAGAAAATAAAGCACAGGATTTCTGCAGAAAATTTTGATGCATTAGCCTTGTTAATTCTTTGGAGAAGCAGCATCATTTAAATAAATCATAGGGCCTTGCACCCGATCATTACGTATTGATGGTCTACCTATTACAGTAAATTTTGCTCTTTACCTTTTGAGAATGGGTGAAATGGTGGTATTACCTAAATAGCTATGAACAAGTCAGTATTTTACTTAGAGTAATCTTTTTCTCTGGATATCTATTTCCAGGGCAATCCCTAGAGAAGAAGCAGAAAAACATTTAATCAGTCACAGAGCACTAAATAAGAAAATAATTGCAAAATTACACTTCATAGAGAAAATGATTAGTTCTAGGGTGAAACATGTAGTTACATAAATTGTCAGTTAACTTATTTGTCACCTTTAAATATTGGTCGTACATTTCTAAAAGTAAGTGCCATTACACATTAAACTCAAAAGAAAAACTAGAACAAATCAGTGATGCCATTTATTAACCCTAACTCCATGGTACACAGAATTTCTATGGCATTGTTACTATTTCAATTAGTATTTAAGTATTCAGTAATGAGCTAATTCATTCATAATTCTCAGGGGCAAACTTAAAGAAAAGTAAAAAAGAAAACAAAAAACACATGCTAGAAAAAAGATAAACTGTTCACCATCATTTTATATATTTTACATACATACATGCATAAACATATGTATGGATATACATGTATTTGTATACACACACACACCCCACACATGCATGCACACACAGTATCCTGTATGGGTACATTGGTAATTATGTTAGTAATGAATAGAAGAATAAAAATGTTTAGAATTATGTATCCCAGGTATAGAATTAGGATATATATGAATAAAAGCTTCTGGAAGAACCTTCTTCTTATCATATTTGCTAAGTATGCCTATGGTTGATTCATTCCTGCTACACAGTTCTCAGGAACCCTACTTTGTTTCAAAAAATCCTAGTTTGCAGACTCTACCACATTTGTAATTTCAACAAACATGCATTAAGCAGCTACTATGAATCCATGAGAAACTCTCTAAGAACAGATGGATTAAAAACTGTCATACAATTAGCTAAGTGCTCCCTCAGACCCGGTTTTTAACTACATTTGCAAAAATTGGAGACCGTGGCATGAAGATCATGGTTAAATTTGGTGGCAGTATATTTGTGACACACAAATACAGGTTTGATGGTGACAATAAAAAAAGTTTCCACAGTTGGCCGAGTGGCTCAGTTGGTTAAGAGCTCGCTCAAGAGCACGAGCTGAGCTCTGAGCAATAGCAGTTCCATGCCCAGCCCAAGCTGAGCTGCCACTAAACTGCCAACAGGTGGCAGGATGGCGCAGCTAAAAAATAAAAGTTTCTACAAATTTAGGAAAACACTGATGTAATAACAAGTAATAAGTAGCTACTAAGTAACAAGCCAAGCAATAAGTAGCCACTGTTTAAGTAACAAGCTATAGTTGAAAGCAGCCACTAACTAAGCATCTACCGGGGATGTCAATCCATTTTCCTTTGTCAATGTTCGCCAATATGCCTGTATTCCACATTTCCCAGAACACATAGGAAATCAATCCTCTGCTCTTGCTCAGAGAGGCTTTGCCTGACCAGCATAGCTCTCCTGCAAGAAATTCAGCTTTGTGCTTTTTATTTTAGGTATTGAGTGACGGTCTTGTCACTCTCACAGTGGGTAGCTTACCTGGTAAGAAGAGAAAGGAATCCTTGACTGGTCAGTTTCTTTCCAACAGAGGATCCTGTAATGCCACTGGAGGGTAGAATTCTCCTCAAAGTGTGATTAGCAATGTTAATAATGGCCTGGGAGCTCGTTACACATGTAAATTCTTTAGCTGTCCTGGTCTTATTGGACTAGGAATCTCTTTAACAAGCTCTGCAGGTGATTCTGATACTCCCTAAAGTTTGAGAAGCAGGTACAGAGCCTACATGGTACTGAGCCAAAATTCAAACCGTTGGAATCCCACTTCCTAAATACCTGACCTTTTCAATTTACATAATTCTTCTGTGCTTTGCCTTCCTAAATAATTAGAGATAACATACTACTTAACTTCTAAGGTTATTATAAAGAGTAAATGACATACTGATTTTAAAATGGTCAACCTGGCATGTCATAAATGCATCTAATTATTAACTATATTATTATCAGTTATTAAAACATTCCATGTGTAATTTCTTAAGTTTACTGATAACTGTATTCAAGTACATGCAAGGTATTTACAAGGAAAATAGATAGCATTTTATATAATTACTCTGATAATCAACAACAGTTTAAGTTTACAGAATTATTTAAATAAAGGTTCACAGCAAAACACACAATTCAGATCATAACTTGGTATTAAAATATTCTGTATAATAATTAAATGAAGAATATATGCAGTTTCACACATTTCTCCTATTTTGGATAAGTTGATAAAAGTTGCTGTACATTCATAAATTGGAGTTTCTACTCTTGATTCTATTCCCTGAGTGATTTCAGTCCCTTTCCCTTCTCTCATAATCAAACCATATCACTCTACTGTTAGTTGTTCCAAAGTGTATTCATTCCTTCCCCCCACAATCCTTTAAGTTTTTTCGCATCTCTTCCCTAACCCTCAGAGGACAAGACCCTCGGAATATATTTACTTGTCTCTCTCATCTTTCCCTCGTTCTCCTCCTACCCCTGTGAGACCATTAAAACATCTTTACCTCTTTTGTCTCACTCAAACCCATGTGGCCCCAACTCCTAGGTTTTCCTGAAATAATTTACTGCTTATTGGAATTGCTTTTGCATTAAATCCCTTAGGTTTCAAAAATCCTCATATCCTATTCTCCAGAATTCCACATATTTTTAAGTTTCATTGCTCCCCACTATTTCCTCTTGCTACATCTTGTGATCTCTCTTATGTCTCATGCTTGTCTTTGTTTATTGTCTTTACTCAAGTATTTTCCTTGGATAGTATAATTGTATGGCAAACTGTCTGAAGTTTTACATTAACAAGAAAATGACTGAGTATAGAATTCTTTCCATGCTGTTTCTGTATTCCCTCTAGAGTATTAAATGATCGCCAATTGTCTATCAGCTTCCAGTGTCAAAGAATAAAGCCCATTCCAGTGTGATTATTTTTCTTTTATTGGTAACTTGTTTGCTTAAGTTGGAAACATAGATTTTCTTTTTCTTTACCTTGGAGTTTACACATTTTGTAAGGATTTGCTTGGTCATGTATCTCTTTTTATTAAATCAGCCTGGAACTTAGTCACCTTTTTAAATTTCTGGATTTAAATCTTTCCTCAGTGCAAGAAAATTTATTTCTAAAAGTTATTTAGTGGTTACCTCTCACTTCTACTCCTTTTTCCTCCTTCTAAATCACCTTTGACTGTTCCTTTTCTTCAAGTTATTCTCACAGTTTCTTTTTCCTCTGTGCTTTCTTTTTATCTTTATTTGCTGTGCTTTGAGATATTTCTTACACTTAAATCATCCAGTCTCAACAGTAACTATTCTTCCCATTAATACATTTAATTTGTTAGTTCCAAAATCAGGGATTTGGTTTCTGCGTGTGTGAGTGGCATTTTTATATCTTTCAATTCTTTCTTCCTTCTTCTTTCATTATTATTATTATTATTATTTATTTTAATTTAGTTGCTCATTCCCTTATATGTCATTGGGCATGTATTCTGGATTTCAAGCTGATCCTCTTCCCTCAGGCTGCTATGGCACCTTAAATAAGCAGTTATTTTCTCAAGTACCTCACTGGAGCTGGCTTCTGGTAGCTGGGATTTATTTAGGGCAGGAATCCTATAGAGGATAAAAGGCCAAAAGGTTGTCTCTCTCTCTGTCTTTTTAAAATCTTGTCGTGTATTTAATGGTAAGTTATCAGCCTCTTCCTGAGACACCCAGATGGCCTCTCTTTTTTCTTTTTTTTTTTTCCTGTTTTTCGTGCATTCTCCCAGGCGCAGGATCAGGGAAGACTGCCAAAACTCCACTTCCGGAATTTAGGGAGTCAAGTTGACTAGGGTCACTTAAAAAGAGGGATCATATACCTTCTTTGGTGACAGACTCCGCACATTCCCAGACACTGAAATCTTCCCAGACTCCACCCCTCACCTGCCCATTCCTCCAAGCTTTGCTGCTGTTCTTTAGTCAATTGAGAAGGCCATCTGAGAGGGACCTAATCAGAGCCAAGGATCCATTCACCCTTGGTCACATACAAATCTCAGTAGCTCCCAGGATCAGAAATGACAAATAGCTTGCAATTGAGAGATGGAGGGTCTTTATTTTCTTTCTTTATTGCTATAGTTTAACTTGGGGAGATATGAGCTCAGAAAACAATATCATGAAAAAAGCCAACAATGTATTAAATATATAATAATCTAGGTGTTAGAGTTCACATGAGCATGGCACTTATAAGGAAGAATAAGGCAGAATAGCAGTCACTATTGATTGCTCACTTCCCTCTCCTAATTGGTGCCAAAGTTCCCATTTTTCTCAGATGATCACCCTCTCATGCACTTGGCATAGAGGATTCTCCTCCTCCTAGGGTTAATGATGACCAATGCAAGCTAGCCAAGGTGATGCCAATCCCTTTGCAAATATCTGCTTGAGGCTTGCAAATGTGATTCCAATCCTGGGAGAGGAGATCTGTTTGGTGGCTTCTGGAAAAGTTTTTCTCATTAATAAAAATTGATACATGCAGGGAAATGTACTTCATTCATTAGATATCATTGTGTCTCCTGCAACTACTTCCTGAATTCACCAATTTTGGTAGCATTCTTCTTTTGTGAACTGTATAACTCTTTATTATTTGAACACTTTTTATGCATCTTCGGATGCTTGCAACTAAAAAAAAAAATATCTCTCTTACACATGTTTTAAAGAACAGTATGAACATTGGCATCAGATTTAAATTTAAATGGAAACTCTGTAACGTATTTGACGATATTAAGCCTGCCCTTTCATCAGTGGTTTACCTACTTAATTGGTTTGTGATGAATATTACACTTGACAGTTTATATAAAATCCCTATTGATGCCTGCATATATTAGGTACTACCTGTGGTTGCCCCAGAGGATCAACCCTTCACCCCAAATTTTGTTCAGATGATGAAACAGATGACACCATGGATATAGCAAGAGGGTATAAAAAAGCATATTACTCACTAAATGAGGTCTTCTGGGGAGAACAGGGGGGCTCTTAAGGAAGTTTGAATATGATGTATGAGAGAAAGGAGGGGCAATCAACTTGGGGATTAATTGTGTTTAGTGGGTGTGTCTGGAGGGAGGGTTGCCAGGCAACAGATGGGGAGTTTGGTAGCTTGAATTTCCCACTGACACAACACAGGGAGTGTGAGAGCCTTTATGAATTTTCCAAGAAGTGGGACAAGAAAGGAAAACAGAGGGGTGGGTCTTGAAAACTATCGGAAGCCAAACATCAAATATTGAGTCAGAATCCACTGAAGATGCTTATTTAATGTCCCTTTACCCCAACTTTGTCATTTTCAGTGACACATCATGAAACAATGATTGGGGAGTCCTTTTGGAGAGGTAGAGAAAAATGGTGTCTTGATAGGAAAAGAAATACTCTCTATTCCCATTATTTTAAATATGTCTTGTTTGCAAGAAACATAAAGCATATCTCTTAATACTGATGTTAGACTCCTATCAGATCTCACTTTAAAATACCATCAACGTGTGAATCATCAAAAAGATAGCAGACAGATGAATAAATGAAGGAATGATTAAGTAAATGCATTCCTATTGGTCCAATGTAGTTTTGGTGTTTAATTTCTAGCAGTCTGAATATTTTGTTAGGTAGACTCTAAAAGCGAACTTCCTTTTTCATGATGGTGCTTTTTTTTTTTTTTTAAGAGTTTATTGAGGAATTAGGGGAGGGGAACAGCATTGGGGAATCGTAGAAGGGGAACAGACAAGTTGCTGTCCTTTTGTTCTTCAGTCTAGTTGTGAAGGATGTTGCTTCACTGGCCCATGTTGGTATCATCGTTGCGCTCTTCTCTGGTGAGGTAGATTGGTTGCCGGCCTCTGGATGTCTGCTCACAGCAGCTCTTGGCAGCTCACACTGGCTGCCCCCCTCTCATGCTGGCTGCTGGCCACTCACTGTAGCCTCTGGCAGGCCACTGCAGTAAAGGCTGCAGCCCACACTGTCGCCGGTGATTCACATCAGCCCAGCTCCAGGTGGAGCTGTTGTTCACCACCTTAGCTGTAGAGGACAGTGTCACTGGTCCTTATATGGGGGATCCGAACCCTGTCCCCGCTGCACAGAGCTGGTGTCCCAAGCCAGCTTCTAACTAATGTGCCACTTGTCCGGCCCCATGATGGTGCTTTTTTTGAGATCTCTTTAGTCTTCCTCCATATTAACAGTTAACTAAAAAATCTTTTGCAAAATAAAACCAAAGCAAAGAGCATGTTAAAAGCACTGGTGTTTCTTTCTCCTGAAGGCAGGTTTATTTGGTTACATCCCAGCCAGTACTTACAGGCACACAGCTAACAACTCTACAGCAGAAATCACGAGCTTGCTGCTTGCATTCTCACAGAGGCAAGGAGAGGCAGCTAACTTTTGCACATTTCTCCCCATTTGCTTTAAAGATCAAAATAAGCATGCAGCAACACTGTATGTTAATGGCACAAAGATGAGTGATTATGAGCTTTGGTCTTTCTATTGCCTTTGAGATACTGGATATTTAAAATATTGGTAACTCAATCAGCTGTCCCTCATTCAGTTCAGAAAGGGATGAACGCTCATTTTAACAGCTCATGTCTTCCACAATTGACTAGGTATGCTGTGCAAAGATTTTACTATATGCTTCTTTCCAAGCTATCACACAATCTTGTTAGTGCAATTTTTTATACGTTTTCCTTTTTCTCTATCTCAAAAAAAAAAAAAAAAGGAAAAAAATGCATCCTTTCAGTTCATTGCCATGAGCTTTTGGAATAAAAAAGCAAGTGGAACAAGGTCATTTGATTCACTATGCTTTTGGTCTCAGTAGGACATTACTACCCACGCCACTCTCCCCACCTGATCATACTTTTTCCCTTTTTCTGCCTCAGAAACTGTTCTAAACACTTGCTCACCAGTCATCAACAGCACATAGGTTCATTATATTGCTAGTTATACACACACAGTAGAGATGAGCAAGCACTAGTTTACTTTCCAAGCTAAGCTGTAGTCACTCAGTCAGTTACCAATACTCCACATTTAGCTTGGTAGCGTGTGGTCCATGTTTTCTTTAGGTTATAGTGAATTATGAGGCTGGGCCTCTGGGAGGAAGATTTGCCCTCAGCAGGGGCAAGAAGAGGCAAAGCCCAGAATTCTGAGAGCAAACAGTGTAAGAGCCAGAAGATGATTTGTGACTTCTTCCCTCTCTCACAGGTCACTTAAAAGAGGAAAGACAGGGCCGGCAGAGTGGCGCAGTGGTTAAGTGCTGGCTTAGGAAGCCAGCTGCCCCGGTTCAGTCCCACATATGAGGGCCAGTAACACTGCCCTCAAAAAAAAAAAAAAAAAAAAAGGGAGGGGCGGGGGAAAGACAATTTGATTTAGGGGGAAAGGCTTAGAAGTAAGCTAAGACAAGAACCAGTTCTATATTGGCCATTAATATATTACTTGTGTGATTATATTTAAGTTACTGATAGACTCTGGATGTTGATTTCTTTAACTGCAGAATCAGGGTGTCAGATTTCTAAAGGCCCATTCCGCTCCAACCTTCAATCAACGTGGCTGCATCTTCCTAACTCCATTCCTCCCAGATTGTCTCTTGAGGTTTGGTGTCTTTTTTTGTCCTTTCCTCCACTCGAGGTTGCTCTTTAATTTGATATCTCTCGCAAATAAATATGAGAGAGATTGGAAAAGGGAACCAGAATCTCCAGAGAAACAGCCATGTCTCCATACTACTGGACCAAACACTAATGTGAGATATAAAGGAATGTCTTAGCCTTTGAGATTTTCCTGCTGAAAAACAGGGGGGAAAAAATAAACACAAGTTCTTTCACCTTTGCTCTAGAGTTTTCTAATATTTTTCACAGATTTAGAGAAGCTGGCAGGATTTATAAAAGTTTTGGACTTCTTTGCTCGGAAAAAAAATCTAATAAAATCCTAAAGCCAATATTTTTTTCTCAGCAAGCTTTCATAAAACAGAGTCAACACCTTAAATGTATAAATGCGTAAACCAGGGAACAAACTGCAAGTTTACGTAGATATCTAGTGATTTCCATGTTTTCCTTAGTTGTTTGCTTAACTCAAACCACAACATGTAGTCATTTGATTTTGTTTGACTTTCTGATTATTGCAACTCTACAGAACTGGGTACAAACACTTAGGACAAAAATACCACTCTCTGTGGCCAATGCCAAAACTTTTGCTCCCATTTCCCTTGGTCTAAATATAGTTTTATAAGGCTCTACTCTAATAGTTACATATGAATATTATTGCATAACACAAAACAGCACTATTTTGAATCGCCAAAACTGCCTATGGAAAAATACCAAAGAAGAGTCCAGAATAATTTTTTATATTGTCTTAGGCAATTGGTTCAAATTATGCAGGTTATGTATCCTAAACATTTATAGTGGCTTCCCAACTACCTAGCTATATTGTCACTTGACCTATCAGAAAAATCAAAGTTTATGCTTTTCATTGCCATGTCTGTCAAACTCCTCTTGGAAACATGCGTCATTCTTGAGCCCAACCCCTTAGAGTGTCTTGCAAACATCACTTTTCAGCAACTACCCACTGATATTCTGCTATGATCTTCCCGTTTCAGTGAATCCCCAAATATATACTGATAGCTTATGTCTATGGGCCAAGCACTATTGCCAGAGTTACAAACATATAAAAGAAAAAGAAGATGAATTCTTACCCTCAAGGAGATCAGAATCTATATGGGAAGATGAAATTCACATACATGGAACAACTAAGGCCTGGTACCAGATAATTAATAGCCGAGTCCTAAATCCTTTGCTATCAATTAATAGTAGTTCAAATAATACATATGCTAAGAATCTAGAAAAGTAAAAGATCAATAAAGAGCCTTTCCTCATAATCCTTTCATTGATCCTAAGGGACCCAAACGTGAAGTAGAGAAAAGTTACAATGTTGGTTGTTGTGTGTATTATTTAATGGTAAATTCCTGACTGACTTACTCACCTAGGTCATGTGAAATGGAATATTCAAATTCCATGCTTTCCTTTATAGATCAACTTCTCTTTTCCTCTCATCTCCCATTCTTCATCCCTTTCCATGTTTCTCTCTCTCTTTCACTCTCTCAGCTGACAGAGATCTGTCCAAGGACATTTCAGAAACTTTGCTAGGTTGGGTCCTAAGGAGAGACTGAAAAGTAATTTTATAATTTTAAAACTTTAAATGGCTTAAGTTTTCTCATATGAAGGCCAGAATTTTCCTTCCTTTACTTAAGGCTTTATTATTACATAGAGGACAGATTTTATAATAAAATGATTTGAGGCATCATTACGGTGGGGTCTATGTGTAAAATATTAATCATGTAGGGTGATTTGAAAAGCAGAATATCTGGGAATAAGAAGGCAGGGAAAGTTATTAGAGATTTTTAAAAATATTTTAGATAAGAAGCAAATGTATTCCCTAAAAGAACATTTCTTCCTGTAGCAGAGTAAGAAAGTTTATGCCAAAAGATGGTGGACCACTGTTAGAGAAAAAGACAGAGGAAAGAAAAGATGGTGATTGAGAGTAGAGGTGGTATAGGAAAGTTATCTTTTAAAAACAAACAGACTAGGTAGGGCTGGCCAAGTGGCACCTTGGTTAAGAGTTGGCTTGGGATGCCAGCTCTGAGCAGCAGGGCCCCAATTTGGACTTTACATGAGGACCAATGACGCTGCGCCCTCTACAGCTAAGATGGTGAACAACAGTTCGACCTGGAGCTGGGCTGCCCTTGAGTCACCAGCGACAGCATAGATTGCAGTGAGGCTGGCTGGCAGCTGGCGTGCGCTTTCGTGAGCTGCCGTGAGCCACTGTGAGCAGCCGTCCAATGGCCGGCGAGCGACTGCCTCACCCAGGAAGAGCGCAATGATGATACCAACATGGGCCAGTGAAGTGATGTCCTCCACAACTAGACTGAAGAACAAAAGGACAGGAACTTGTTTGTTCCCCTTCCCCAATGCTGTTCCCCTTCCCCAATACTCCAATAAAATCTTTAAAAATAATACAAATAAAAGTAAATAAAAACAGACTAATAAAAATTAAGGACCGTCTCCTAAATTGTACAAATGGCACTTTATTGCTCCTTCATTCTTCATTTATTTTACCATATATGTTCTCCATTCTTTAGAAAACATAATCATTATCACCAGCAAGAAGACAGATTATTCTGTTGTCATTTGTTTATTTTGTATTTTGCTTGTGTTTCGATTTATTTTATATTTAGTGAAGGAAATTTTATCCACCAGGACTCTGACACATGAGCTTATGAACTGTGTTTGCAATATTTGAGGAGAGTTGAATGAACTGAGATGAACACACACACACACACACACACACACACACACACTCCTTAGTGCAAATTATTTTTTTAAGTTATGTGCATCAGAGCCAAATAAGGCAACAGCTATTGTTATTTCTAATATCAAAATAATACTGACTTTCCATTCACAACATGATTTACTTGTGCCATAAAATGAAGAACGCCCTTGCTTTTCTCTTTGAAAACTTCATTCCAGGTATAGAGAAGTAAACAATTTGGCAGCTTTGCTTAATTATTGTTATGTATTTCCATAAAAAGCAATAAATTATATTGCCATAGACCTAGGTACCAGTAAAACAAATGTGAAAGTTCATAATAGAGTCTGTTCATACCTGGGGAATTTGAAATTGATATCCAAAAACATGCTTAAATGCGAGAGAAATAAACCAAGTACTGTTGACTCTTGAACAATGTGGAGACTAGGAGTGCAGACCCCTGCGAAGTCAAAAATCTGTGTATAACTTTTGACTTCTCTGAAACTTTACTAATAATAGTCTACTGCTGACCAGAAGCCTTACTGATAACATAAACAGTAGATTAAAACATATTTTGTATGTTATATGAATCATATACTATATTCTTACCATAAAATAAGTTGGAGAAAAGAAAGTTAAGAAAACCATAAGAAAGAGAAAAAACATTTACAGTATTTATTTTTTTAAAAATTCACGTATAAGTAAACCTACTCAGTTCAAACTCATGTTGTTTAAGGGTCAACTGTAAAACAAAAGCAACTGTTTCAAAAAGTATGTGCCTACTGATAAATATAGAACAATGAAGCGTAATACTTGGCTAGTGACTTAATATTTATTTTCAAGGTATATGTTAATAAGTTAAACCTCACCTAAAATTCAATTTTAAGTAGTTCCTAGAATAGCATAGACCTACTAATCCTGATTTTTAAAAATTGTGATATCTTGAAGAAAAAGTTAAGACAGTTTTTTAAATTCACATTTAGAATACCTTGCAGAAACAAGCCCTTTAAGAGAAGTAGCTTTCTCACATGAGGATATATATAAGCATTTCATTTTCAACTTAAAATACACCTACCTTATATTTCTATAGAAGATTCAAGAGCCATTTGAAAAGCCACCTACATAAGTGCTTTGCACTGACATATGTGAGTATTCAAGGAAAAAGAATTGCAGAAGTTATAGAGTCAGATATTTTTTCCCCCCATCATTTCTGTCATTGCCATTAGCTTTAGGAGAAAACCTTTAACCAGGATTAAAAATATCAAATGTTCTATTAGGTGACATTAAATGTAATGGCATCTCAAGGTTGAATTAATGTTGTAGTTTCCCTTATCACTCCAAAGATTACTATCTCAATAACTGTCATCAATAGTCAACACAAGAAGATGTGAATGATTGGTGATCAGTCATGACAATTGGGTGACCTCATCATTTTTAAACCTTAAAACCTTAGAGATCTTGTTTAGAAAAAGTTAATAGAAAGACATAACTATAGCTAGGTATGAGTTGAATTCATCTGTTTGAAAGTATATTCTAACCTTGCATTTCAAAGGTTCATTATACTATGCTAATAAGCACATAAGAATTTCATGGGCTTGATAGTTACTCATTTAGGAATGTTTCATATCACTAAAAGTAATACATTTGACTACTAGTCAAATAACCTCATAAAATCCTCAAAGATAAGATTTCATAAAACTTGGACAGCAGTAACGGGTCAAAAAAATAAGTCACCTTAATGAAATTCTAAGACAAACATCATATTTCTGTGTGAAATATTCACATAGAAGACATTTTACATCTAAGGATCTAAATTAGGATGAGTGCAATTTGGAGCAGAAGCCCACCACTGAGAGGGGTTTCAACAAATTCTCTTCTCAAGACCAGCCCTCTATGAAAATAAAAATATTTACACATCTATTTAGTCGGTAACAACAGAGAGGAAACCATCTGGCCATTTGAATTAGTGTAAATTGCCCAACCACTCTTGTGAAAAGAGGAAGCTAGTCAAATTAAATGCTTATTTTGTTTTGCAGCTAAACAATTGCCCTAAACTGTAATCATAAAATCCACACTTGCAGTATCAAATAAGCAAAAGCAAATCAGTGAAGCAAACTTGGTTTTGTGTAGTAATTGGCAGGAGGATTAGCATTTCAGTGGATCCGATTTCCTAAACCTCTTCACTCCTTGATAACAGCCTCAGCGGTGAGGTGACACACCAAAAAGCATAAATTATCTAAAGCTGGAGATAAGCAGAGGCCATTTGGGGGTTCTGAGTGCAATATAAATAGATGCAAAACAGTAGGGGAACCAGCCCATCCAAAACCTCAGAAGGATTAGCTGTGTGAGCTCTGACTCCTTTGCCATTGTTAGCTGTGATTTATCATCAGACATTAACAGAGACTCAGCCTTATCTGTGATAATTCAATGGCTTAATGGCAGTACCTTTATCTGGAGGTCATAATTAAGCTTGTTTGATCAGGCTAAGAACAAGCACCTATGCTGTGTTTTAGCTCTAACTATTGCTTTTGGTGTCAGGGTTATAACACAAGAACATCATTGGAAATGGCATTAGTAGTTTTGTTCAAGTGCTGTGGCAAGTTATTACATATCTATAAAACAGAATCCCCGAAATGAAAAACAATGCATTCTAAATTTAGAAACTTCTGTGCAATTTAGAGTTCAAGAAAGAGCTTTGGTCTTTGGTGATTGGATTTAAAACCAATTTGAATATGAACCTAAAAATGAAGAAATACTGTAACATTATCTTCAACTAATAAAAGCAAATGCTTATTAAAAGGAAAATGAACATTTATGGCATCCTACAATTGAAACATCTTAACAAACTCCCGGTATCTCTTCAAAATTAATAGAAATTACAGGCATTGATTCAAATGGACATAATAAAACCTCATTAAATATTAAATTACTGGATGGAAGTTTCATTTCATTTTGAGAAATATCTAAATTATTACATGTTTTAAAATAAATTATATTTTATTACTTTAAAGTATTTAGCATAATTTGACCTAGCAGTTATATATTTCTGAAAGAAGATTATGTCAGCTCTAAATTTAATAAGATGCGTTGCATTTAGCACTACCATTTTGTAGCAAACTATGAGTATGTTGAAACACACAGGAAGAGTTTATTCTTTAATTTGCTAAAAAGGTACTTATGGTTACTTTATATACAATGTGGTTTTTCTTTAAAATGTGCACAGGGACATTTTAATCTAGGTTAGATATAATTAATTACAAATTCTGAATTATGGTATAATCTTCAATGTCTTACAGCATTTAATTTTAGATTTATGTCACTTTTGAGTATTTTATGAAATTAAATAAAAACTCCTTTATAAAGTATTTTCTCTTAAAACAATTGATTTGATGGATACTTGATCCCACCTGTCTTTACACACAGTATGAAAGTTCTCTCCTACTGTTGTTTAACAAGTTCCTACCGACTAATATACCCACAGCAAAGTCAGATGCTTGGGTTCAAGTCACAATTCTGTCATACACTAGGTGAACTTCAGCAAATTATTTCGTCTTTCTAAGCTTCAGTTTCCTCCTCTGTGAAAGGAAGGTAATAGTAACACCTGATGAAGGTGTCCTGAGACTCCAGTAAGAAAATTCTTATGAAGTGTATTGCACCGTGCCTCCCACACATTCACTCATACTGGATACCATCTCTGCCATTAATCCTCTCCCTCCTCCCTACCTTCTCATCTCCACCTAGCCAAAAACATGTGGTTAATTTCTTTAGAAATGAGGATACTCAGACATTTAGGAAAATTAGATGCTAAGAATGATCAAATAGATGAGGAAGTCAAGACCATAGTCCAATGTAACATCAACTCATCTTCATCATCTCTTTTACTGTTTCATAAGCTTGAATATTTCCTTTTGGTAGCCTCCGGTACCTTAATTTCTCTCTCCTCCCCAAAATTAATAACTTTCTGGAGTAAATTATCAGACTTATGCATATAAGCACAATGTATTATCATGTAAATGTTAGTATACATGCGTATCGGTGGATCAAATGTAACCTGTTTTTCTTTTTACTAAATATTAAGAGGAGTTTTATAACTTTTTAGTCAAAAAAAATCATTGTTTATGTAATAATTGAAATGTCTTATAATATATATTTAATTATATACTTACATATAATTATGTTTATATTATGTATTAATCTATAGTTATACATTATAAAAATTAAAATATATATGTTTATAGAGAAATACATATCATACAAAGGGTTGTTTGAATGGTGGCATATGATTATTTGCCATGAAACTGCTATTCTTGGCAGATCCCAAGTAAAAGTTTCAGTATATAGAATCAGAGAATTTAGTCATCTTTTGTTCTTGGTAAACAATTGAAGCATCATAATTTGGGGCTTTCTAAGCTGCACGTTGCCAAACCTCAGGTCCTGCACAAGGCATGCCCCAATATTCCAAAGCCTCTGAACTGTGAAGGGATCACCATAAGCCTGCTCTCAGAAGCAAGAACCTGGTATAGCCCACTAACACGCAGGAAAATCCCCATTCTTCCCATGTGCAAAGTATTTCATTACATGTACCCTGAAACGTGTGATATTCCTATTTTTCATCTTGTTCCTTAATTAAAAACACCAATAAAACCATATAGGAACAAGCGTTGAAAATGCAAAGCCATCTTCTGGAGTACGTCTTTTTTTCCCCCCAGGAGAAAGTCAAGGATTCTTGGAGAAAAAAAGAAAACAAACAAACAAACAAACAAACAAACGATGAAAAGGGAGATTTGGTTGTTCTGTCAGCAGTTTTTCAAGTATCACATTTATACAGGCTATTTTAAGGTCATCTGTTCCAACTACCAATCTAATAACTTGAATTTTTTCTTTGCAAACCCTACCAAACTATTGTCCAACATGTGCTTCAACATTTCCATTGATACGTAGCTGTTCATCTCATAAAGTGGGTCATTCACTCTGTGGATGCTATTGCTAAGTTTTTCCTAATGTTTTCTGCAGCTTCATTTACACAAAGGTCTGACAATTAATTCGTGAACTTGTTGCAATGATGTTGCTAACCTTTTCTTGATATCACATGGATTGTTCATTATGAATTTGTACCAATTGGACAAACAGCTAACCAAGGTTACTATTTGGAAGTGCTGAAAAGGCTGCGTGAAAGTTAGATGACCTGAATTTTTTGCCAACAATTCATGACTCTTGCATCATGACAATGCACCAGCTCACACAGCATTGTCTGTGAGGGAGTTTTTAGCCAGTAAACAAATAACTGCATTGCAACACCTTCCCTCCTCACTTGATCTGGTCCCCAGTGACTTCTTTCTTTACCTGAAGATAAAGGAAATATTAAAAGGAAGACATTTTGGGCCAGCCAAGTGGAGCGTTTGTTAAGAGCTGACTTGGGACACCGGCTCTAAGCAGTAGGGCCCGGTTAGGATCCCACATATGAGGGCCAGAGACACTGCCTCTACAGCTAAGATGGTGAACAACAGCTCCACCTGGACCTGGGCTGCCATGAGTCACTGGCGACCGCATAGGCTGCAGCCACTGCTGAAATGGGCTGCCACAGGCTATAGTGAAGGACCAGCAGCCAGAGTGAGCTGCCAAGAGGCTGCCATGAGTGGCCGTCCAGAGGCCGGCGACCGATCTGCCTCACCTGGAAGAGCGCAATGACGATACCAACATGGGCCAGTGAAGCAACGTGCTCCACAACTACACTGAAAAACAAAAGGACAGCAACTTGTCTGTTCCCCTTTTCCTGGTTCCCCAACGCTATTCCCCTCCCCCAATTTCCCAATAAAATCTTTAAAAAAAAGGAAGACATTTTGATGCCATTCAGGACATCAAGAGTAATACGACAACAACTCTGATGGTCATTCCAGAAAAAAAGTTCCAAAATTGCTTTCAAGGGTGGACTAGGCACTGGTGTGCCTAGTTGGGGTGCATAGCTTCCCAAGAGGAGTATTACGTTGTCAGAAAAGTCATGATGCATTTTTGCAATGAAAAACAGAAAAAATATGTCATGACTTTTCTGATATCCTGTACTTCAAAGGTGAGCATAATGATATTCAGCAATAAGGTATGTAGTACTTTTTGTAGGATGAGTTTGCAAACTTAATTGTCTGACCTTGTAAGTACTATTTGTTCATCCATTAGAGTCATATTAGACAATCTAATGTTTTATATAGCATCCCTTTGAATATTTGAAATTATATAGCACATTCCACCTGATATTTCTCTATTGATAGCTAAATCATAGGCATGGTTTTGGAAGTCCATAACAAATAAATCAGAATGCTGGGGTGGGAGCCAGAATTTTTTAAGCACCCCAGATGATTCCAGTGTGCAGCAAAGTTTGAGAATCAGCACCCTACAGGGCACTTCCCAACACATTAATAATGTCAGACTTTATCATCTCTGTTGATTTGATATGTGAAAATGGTATTCCATTGGTGTTTTTAAAATTATTACATCTAATGATTAGGTTACCCATAATCTCATGCTTATTAGAATTCTAATTTTATCTTCTGTGGCTGTTTATTTATCATGAGCCAAAATTTCTAATGGATTGCTTTCATTTACTTATTTATTCAAAGTTATGTTTTATTGATATTGAGTCTTCATAGTATCTATATTACAACCATTTTATAGCTGTCATTTAGCTTTAGATTTTTTTCTTAAACGGGGCATTTTGTTTGGTCTTATAAAATACATGTGGATTTTTCATTGCTTGTAACTTGCTTTAAAAAGTTTCCCCTACTTCCAAAGAAAACTCATTTTTTTATGATGTTAAGTTGGCCAGTTTATGAACATAATGTAATTTTCCATTTATTCAGGCTTTATATTGTATCTTTTAATAGAATTTTAGGAGATTAATTCCCTCATATTTATTATAAATTTTCTATTATATTACCTCTGGTTATTGTTGGTGTGGAAGGATACTTTTGATTGCTTTTTGAATTCAACAATCTTGAAGTCTTTTATTGGTTTTAATAGCTTTCCTGTTTATTTCTTTCAGTTTCTAGGTAAATTACCAAATTATCTGAAAATAATGACAATATTATCTTTTCTATTTTATACAGCTTATTACACTTAACCTTTGCCAGGACCTTCCATAATATATTTTACAATAGGGGCAATATCAAAAATCCACATCTTCTTCCAAAACTTAAGATGATACAGTAATACCTCGGTTTGCGAGCATAATTCATTCTGGAAACAAACTACTCATATTGCAAGACATCGTTCGTTTACCAAGTTAAAATGTATTATTAAGTTTGTGCAACAGTAATAGCTGTTTTTGCCATCATGAGTAATGGGAAAAACTGCTATTACTTTTGCACCAACCTAATAGAAATGTCTGCTCATTTTGCAGAGCACTTGCAAACCAAGTTACTCGCAATCCAGGGTTTTACTCTATTTCTAAAATACCTTGTGTATTTGCTTTGGTTTTGGGGGAGACAGCTTTCATCAGGTTAAAGAATTTCCTGTCTGTTCCAGCTTTCTATAAGACTTTATCATAAATGAGTGCTGATTTTTTTCAATGACTTTACTGAATGTAGGAAAAAGAGTTCATTTTCTTTTTTATTAATGTGGTGTAAAATATTGAGAGATACTCTGCTATCTACCTGCCCTTGCCTTTTCAAGATGAAATCTACTCACTTATAATGCATCATTTTGTTAAAACCCTGCTCTTTTTGATTGACTAAAGTTAATTTAGAATTGTTCCATCTATTTTCATTTGAAATTTGTCTATAAATTTGTTTCCTTAGATAGTTTAGTATTAAAGATACACTTAATAATTAAATTAGTTAGAAACTTTGCCCAACTTAATATATGGATTTAATTTGTGAAATCATATTGAGAATGAGAATTAGAATCTGTTCATTGACTTTTGAGAATATTTACCTATAATAGTATGTAGACTTGGAAGTATTTTAAAAGAATGCCTTTTTATTACATTAAAATTTCCTTATTGGTCATCAGTCTAATCACATTTTTCTTGCTTACACTAATTTGGGCATTTTATTATTTCCCCCAAATTTACCCATATTTTCAAGCGTATTGACATGTAATTGTACATAATATTATATGATTTATGACTTTATATGTCTATTTTACCTAAGGTTATTTCTCCTTTTTATTCCATATTTGGTCTATTAAGTCTGGTTTATGAGGTGCTTTTCATATTAACTCTGCTTCACGGGGCATTCCATGGAAATTTTAATGTCTTTTTCATGATACTGACCTTCTTCGTGAGGCTGATGATTCTTGGTTATGGGCTAATGTTCCACAACAGTGTTATTCTGTCTGGCCTTTGGCCAACACATCTCTGGCATATTAAGGAGCATATACCCATTTTCTAGGGTACAGGAATTCTTTTGCTTTGGCAGCTACTTCTTAGGAACTCTGCAAAAAGTGCTTTTATCAGGTTTTTCAAAAATCTCCGGAGTACCAGACAGGGATGTGACCTGCTCTGATAGATGTCTGTCGGCCCTGGCTGGTGTGGCCTGAGGTACTGCTTGCCAACTTTGTTTTTCAGCTTGGAGCCACTGGCTTAGAGAGATGAGCAATTCTATCTCTTCTCCCTCCTTTAGTTGCTTCAGTGGTTAGAAGTTGAGGATAGAATTCCTTGTAGTCAGTCAAGGAAAACTTGAAAATAGGATGGAACATTACCTAAATCTTGTCAAAATTGTTAAAATCAATAGAATCATATTGATATATGATTGACATATGAATCAATCTGATATAAGCCTATGGCCTCTGGACCAAAATTTCTAAACTTAGTAAGAATACAGATACCTTATGACATTTTTGGAAGTTTTTTTTGTTTTTTTTTTCCCTAGAAAATTGTTTTTGTTTTTGGTATGCTCACAGTGTCTTTTAAATTGATGAACTATTCACCCACAATCACTAAATTACTATCTATTGTATAAACCTGTCACTAAGACTGTGTTATTCAGGTTAGATTTCATTAGGTGAAATGCAATGTAATTTACATATTTGCCTTTGCAGCAGCACTCCTAGAATGCTTACGAACTTTCAAATATCTCTTCCTTATGGCAGGAGTTTCACTTTTAGCATATAGCTTTTCTTTCCATATTGTACATGTATTTCACAAAGACTGTGTTCAATATAGTACTAGCCTACCCCAACTACTTAGCTCAGATGAAAGGCTCAGAGCATATGTCCAAGCAATAGTGATGCTCATATTCCACAGAACTCTGAAAACATTATCATGGAACATTCCAGACTTTCAATATTATTTTAAAGAAATTTTTAATCTGAATGTTGGGCCTTACCATTGCCATACATGTCACCCCTTTTCTGTGTGTTCTTCAGGAATAAGACAAAATTTAAGGTGGCAACAAAATTCCAACAAGTCTCTCTTCACCCATGTACTGATTACATTGTATATGCCCAAGAGTATTAAAGCATTTTGTTCACTTTCATATTCATATCTACACTTATTGCAATCATTATATTTCCAAAATCCACAATTAGTTCTGATAGTCCACAGTTATCTTGACATTTTGAGTTTTAGAAAAATCACAGCCAGTGTCCAGAGATGATAATTAGACATTAGCAAAAATATGCAGTCAAGGAGGATTGCTGACAAACCCCCAGCTCTGACATGTAAGAGGTTAATTCTCTACCCACATTCATAGGCATGCACGAGAATGTATGCTCTGACAGGTCAAAGGCTTCTGCCTGGTTTTCCTTCAGCTCTATTCTCAGTCCCTAAAATTGTGCCTAGAACCGAGGAAACACTCAATAAATATTTGTTGAGGGAATAAAACATCACTTTATTTCTTTAACTCTATCTAAATTCTAATTTCAAATGAGAAGGCTGAAATTTAACCTCAGTCATGCTTAGTGCTTTTCTGCCACTGGATTTGTGTCAAGGGGCTGGAATCCAGTCAGATTCCAGGCATAAAATCTATGCTAAGCCAAGACATGGGTCTTTTTCCCTAAACTGTATAAGAAACAGTTTTTAGACATGCATATGTTCACAACTCAACAGAAGATGAATACTTGCCAAGTTCAAATCTAGGTCTCTCTCTCTCTTCACTGCTTTTGAATTAATGGGAAGGGTGTTTCGAACAGATTAAAAGCATTAGTGGAGCCTGGATGGGATGTTGAAAATGGAGAAGTCTTGTTCCCATCCCCCATGAATGGGACAGAGAGGCCATCTCCATACAGTGTGGCATAGATGGCTACACGATTACTGTGCTTGGAATGGGCTTGTCACACAGATGGCCACATATCATTTTCTAAAATTTTTGTCTATTTCTTTGTAATAGGACAAAGATTCTGTGTGGTGTTAACTGTTTCTTAAAGTTGAAGGATAGAGTTCTGACCCAGTGAAAGTCAAAGAAGGTGATTTATGACAGCTCTTTTTCTTCATGGCAAAATTTAGAAAGAAATAAAGAACAAAGTGCTTTGACACTTCTGAGAGAGTAAAACACTCACAATTTACAAAATAAGTGCTTCAGGTGACCTATGACCAAACTGACAGCCTCTTTAAAAGCAAATGTAAGTTGCCAAGATAGACAGAAAAATTGTAACTTGTTCAGAAGGATACCTGTCTCCTTAGCAGGAGGGGATGACATTTTCGACACCAGTAACATCAAAGACATTGCCCTAAGACCAATTAGTTCCCTGAAACATATCTAAATTCAAGTGGAATGATTGACTGGCATTAGAATTTTTTTTTTTTTTTTTACACACTCAGCACTCTCTGAAATTTTATGGGTCCAAAACGGAAATGGTAAACGCTGGAATATGTGATGGAGGCTGCAGAGGATGATGGTCTCTGCAAAGATTTCCTTGAGGAGAACGTTTACAAGTTTTACAATTGATGCTGCTTTAGTTAATATAGGAAGCAGACATATCCTTGCTATGCATTCTGTTTTGGTAACTAAATGAACAAAAGAAATGGCATTTGAAAAGGAAAGAGGAGAAAAAGCAGGAGCAAGTAGAGAAGGGGAAGAGAAGGAGGAGGAGAAAGGAAAAAGAAGAGGAACATGAGTGGAAGAGGAGAACACCATGACCATAATCTACGTTAGGGCTCGAATCCCTTTGGTGAATATCAAAAGTAGAAGATGAGCTTTCATTCGGTTTGGGTTTCAATCTAGATAAATTAATTAAAATGATAACATAAAATAATATCTAATTCATGAAGCATCTGCTTTTATATTGTTGGATTAGATCTTTACATGTGAACTGTTGCAAAAAAAAAAGAAGGGTAATTATATTTGCTCTTATTAGTTAAAAAAGGCTAATTGCAAACAGCAAAATTGCTTCTTTCTATAGACAAATCATACTTTTAAAGAAAAAATAATAATCATGAGAATATTATTTCATTATTCTCTTTAAACACGTACATCACAGTTTGGATTTGAGTCCCTAATTTTTCTCCTGGTTATCACTGTGCTCTTTGAGACCTGACTTAATGAAGGATTCTTCTCTTGATCAATAGCTCTGAGTGTTTGTCAATCTTTTACTTTAAGTCTCCATAACTAATATCAGCATTGTTTTTCTTTATTTATCACTTTTATATTAGAAATGTATGCATATATTTTTGTTTAAAAGACTTGATCAATATGGAAGTAATGAGAACAAAATATAAATGTTCCATTCACCTCTCCTATGCTGATTCCCTCTTCCCTCATAAGAAGTAACCATAAACAAAAGATTAAGTAACATCTTCTAGCCCCTAATTCCTATGTGTGTGAGTGCACACAAAAACACACGTACACATACACACACACATATCCTTTGTTCTTTTGCTTGTTACATTATTGGATATATATTGCATTGTTCTAAGACAGTTTTTTCCTTGTCTTGAAGTCTCTCCATGTCAATATTTATAGGTCCACCTTTGTATTGTTTATTGGAGCATATAATTCCATTTTATAGATGTGTTATAATTTACATAACCATCCCCCTAAAAGCAAAATTTTATTTTTCCCATTTCAAGCAATGATGCAAAAACCACCCTTGTACATTTATCTTTATGAGGACATCATTCAGTAAATAGAAACATTCACAATAAGCAGAAACCAAGGATGTAGGTTATGATGAGAACATGTATGCTTTAAATTTTCATTTTTTAAAGAAAATATAGGTATTTAAAGGAATGAAGTGGTTATATATTTTAACTCTCATTAAAATGAATAAAAATTATTAAATGTTACTAAGTTATCTGTGTTTTAAAATAAGTTTATATCCAACATTTAAAAAGGAAAAATTTTGTGTAATATATTATATGGAAAGATTTAATCATGAGAGAGTGGTTTTAGATCATTTTTAAGCTAATAAAATGCCAGGTATTATCAAAGTTTGAATCATAATGTGTGTATATTGTGTTTTAGAAATAGTGATATTTAAGCCTATCTTTAGGAATAGGATGAAAAAAAGCTTTATGTTTTGAGTCAAGGATGAGGGATCAAGTTATTTACGGAGTTCCTACTATGTAGCAAGCACATGAAATCTTAATACAAATCCTAACCTTATGTGGTAGGTGTTCTTATTTCACTTCATACTTGTGTCTGTTCACAATTAGATATTCTTTTTTTTAGGTCAAAATTTCCTGTTACATTAGAAGAAAGCAAATTTATATGAGCTGAAATTTTAATCTCCTTCCAAATTGTTATCAATCAACTAAGTCAAGTATCAATCAACTAAGTCAAGATCTTAGAGAATGTTTCTTCGGCCAGTCCACCCTTTTTTTTTTTTTTTTTTTTTTTTTTGAGGGCAGTGTCACTGGCCCTCATATTTGGGACCGAACCGGGGCCGCTGGCATCCCAAGCCAGCGCTTAACCACCGCTCCACTCGGCCAGCCCAGTCCACACTCTTATAACCAATCCTCAAAGTGATATGGAACTGCTATAAAATGTCTTGCTGAAATGAAGATGCACTTTGCACATAGAATTCTCCAATTTACCTGTCGAATTACTCAGCCACCAAAAGAAGCAAGACTGTTCATATGGCTTAGTATAACTGGGTATGTGATACTTCCTTTTCCTTGTTTTAAAGACTCAAATCCATTTTCTAATTTTACCCAGAGTTGTCACTGGCATAGAGTTTCTAAATTCTGTTACTGTCATTTCCTTTGAATATTAAGAAAGAGCTTGGCATCTCCTGTCATCTGGCAGTTTCTCATTCCCTGTGACATTTCAGAGTGAAGGCTTTTGCAATCACAATTATAAATAAAAGCATTTCAAGGGCAGAATCTTTATTTGTTTTTCTCTCTGCTGTATAAACGTATGCTTAAAGCAGTACTGGCACTTGTTAGGCACTCAATAAATATTTACTGAATCAATGAATGAATTGTTACACTAAACTTTTAAACATTTAATTTGCTTCTGCCCAAAGATATGAATTTAAAATATTTAAGTGACATCTTACTATCAGGCATAATATATTTTTTTCTTTTCTGTTCTGAATTTAAATTTACTCCGAACGCAATTTTACTATTTCTAGTTTGAAGATTCTCTTTTGTACAAAAGGCTTGATATAGATATTAAGACAAAATGAAATCATGTGAGACAGCTTTCAGGATTACAACCCTGTTTGCCTTCTCAGGCACTCCTCTCAGGAAAGGTTTCTCAGTTCCACAGCAACATGTGACTGCTTTTTCAAAGCAGGCTTTTATCCCTGCTGAGTTCAGTGTCAGGGTCCAGGCCAGAACCATTTATTTCACAGACTGTCAGGAAAGTGCAAAGTTAAACTTCTCCTGTGGACTCTTGCTTTACCTTTAAGCTAGAGGGCTGTGGCGGCCATGAACACAGGCGCACCTCTCCTGAGAAAGATGATCCTGGGGGATAATATGCAAGGGTCCTTCAGGATCTCCGCCTTCCTGTCATGCCCCACAGAGATACTTCCTGTCACTCCAGGTTTCCAGTCTCCTAAAAATGCCTACACAGAAGGATCTAAAGTCACCCAATCCTAAAGACTTCATACATTTTTAAAACTATAAAAGATCTTAACAACCAGAAAACTAGGACCAAACAGATATGTTATTTGTCTAATTATGAGTGATTAATTAAGCCTACTACTCTTCTAGGCTTAAGGCATGTCATAAATATAAAAGAAAACTTAGGCTATGTTCATAACCTTTTTCTCACAAACACATGAACATACACACACACAGCATTTTATTAGGAGGTTTTCATTTTTATCTCTTTTGAAGCCCGGCCTTTTAAATCTATATCTGTGAGATGAATATAGAGAAATTTGAAAGAAGACTGGAAAGTCTGTATTGATTTACATTAGAAAGGCAGATACATCAAACAATATAGGTGGGGAGGGAAAGAAAATCTCCTGCTCAGGCAGTGTCTGGGGAGAGTTCCAGGGCATAATTAGTGCTGGGGTCCAGGTGAAGGGGGATTTCAGAGAGATAAGTTGGTTGTGAATAGAATTCCTGTCTGGTACCTCCATGTTTCTCTATAGAAATGGTTTTAAAGCCTTTTAAACACTGGAGAATACTGAGGTTTATTTTTGTTTGTTTTCTTAATCTGAAACAGATAAATGACACTTTGTTTTGCTTAGACTGGATAGAGGGGTGTGCTATATTTTAACTTATAAAAGCAAAAGTTAAGACTTACACTTCTAGCCAAGTGGCATAATAGGAAACAAATTTATGTTTCCACTAAAACAAACCAAAAAAAAAAAAAACCCAAAAAATGGAAAACTAGATGAAACGATGGATTTCAAGACACTGGTCCTGAGCCCACAAGGGACAATGATCTCTGAAAAGATCGAAAACAAATAAGGTGAGCCCTATGATTGCCTCAGCTTTCTGCACTAGGGACCTTCCAGGTCACAGTTACAGAAAGGACACTTGGCAGAGCCTGGCCGACTTCCTGAGTTGAACAGACCAAGCTGAGAGGCTGAGGAGACCAACGTGCTAGAAATTGTACATAAGAAAGCACTGCACAGTGAGAGGCTGCTGAAGATCTAAAGAGGGTCCTTCTTGGTTATTCTGCATATGTTTGAGAAACATATCTGACTAAGGAAGCTATCCAATACCAGGGAAAGATATACACGAAAAGATTCAAGAGAACAGTACTTGATGTTCATACAAACTGAGAACAAGTATAGCAAGGTGTTTTATATAAGCCTCGTGGTAACCACAAAGAAAAATCTACAATAGATATACAAAAGATAAAGAGTTTAACACCTATTATAAAGCTACAGTAATCAAGATAGCATAGTGTTGGCATAGAGATGGACAAATAGATCAATGGAACTGACTAAAGAGTTAAGATACAGATCCGTACATTTGGACAACTGATTTTGACAAAGGTGATTGGGTGGAGAAAGATAATGTTTTAAATAAATGATATTGAAATTATTGAATATCCATATGCAAAAAAAAACACAAGACATAATTTGTGCCATATAAAAATTAATTCAGAATATATCTTAATCCTAAATGTAAAGCATTAACTATAAAACTTCTAGGGAAAAACAAGAGAAAATTTTGTGACCTTGGGTTAAGCAACAATTTCTTAGATACAACACAAAACACAATACATAAAAGAGAAGTTTGACAATTAGACTCCAAAATTTAAAACTTCTCTTCAAAAGAGACTGTTAAGGGAGATAAAGACAAGCTACAGATTGTGAGAAAATATTTACAAACTATATATCTAATAAAGGACTTTTATCCAGCATGTATAGAAATCCTTTATACCTCAACAATAAGAATAATCCCCGATAAATAAAATGGGTCAAAAATTTGAAAAATATTTCACCAACAAAGACATACGTATGGTAAATAAGTATATGAAAAGACACTGAACATGATTAGTCACAGAGAAAAACCAAAATTAGCTACTAATAATATTACTACACACATATTAGAATATCTAAAATTAAGAAGTCTAATGACATTAAGTGCTAGTATGGATGAGAAGCACCTAGAACTCTAATGCATAGCTTTTGGGGATGTGAAATCATATAACAATTTTCGAAAATAGTCACTTTCTTAAAAATTTAAACATACTCAGACCATGTGATCCAGCTATTTCACTCCTGCATGCTTACCCAAGAGAAATGAAAGTATATGTGTATTCATACTATAGACACTGAGAAAAAAAGATACCTCCTAAGAGGGGCTCCTGGTGGCTAACTGGGCTCAAATTTAAAACCAGAGCCTAGCAGCCATTTCTAAATAGGGGCCTCTCATGCCACCATACTTCAAAGAGAAATCTGCACCAAACTACCTGCTTCCCCCAATGAACTGCCAGCCTGCACTATGTTCCTGCCATCTGAGCCAGCCCTTATAAAGAAGTTACTGGAATTATATTTCAACCAACAGGAATAAGACTTTCTGTGCCCAGTTGGACTTGTACAGCTATATTCCCATCAGCATCTTCACTGACCAATTGGAGTGCCTCCATTCTCACCAATCAGGGCAGTGCTTTTTGGACCAATAAACCCACGATGATTTGGACTCCTCATTTGCATGAGGATGGACCAATCAGGGACCAGGGGTGGGGACTTCTGTCTATATAAATCAGCTCCCCTGCAGCTGTGAAGCTGTACTTACCCTTTCCACTGAAGACTGGGTTTCCTCAGCTGGAGCTAAAATACTGAAGATTTCTCGCTGCAGCAGAGCAGAGCAGATCAACACAGGGCAGAGTGAAGTGGACTGAACCAGAGCAGGTGGAGCAGAACAGAGCTGGCTAGCCTAAGAGGGGTCTCTCCCCAGGCCCTCTTCACAGCCATGCTGTATCACAGCCATGCTGCTTCATAATTGAGCTGTAACACTATTGAGTTTTCTATAGCTGTGTGTGCTGTATCACAGTTGAGCTATTTGTACTGAACAAAGTTCCTTCTTTACCACACTCCAAGTTTGGGATTCTTTTTGGCATTGAATAAGACACCAACAATGACCACTTGACAATACAAATTTTTTTTTTTTTTTTTTGAGGTCAGTGTCACTGGCCCTCACACGTGGGACCCGAACCGGGTCGCTGGCCTCCCAAGACAGTGCCCAACCACCACGCCACTCCGTCGGCCCAGCAATACAAATATTTATATACAATTATTCAACGCAACTCTGTTTTAATAGTCTGAAAGCAATTCAAATATCCTTGAACAGATGAATAAGTAAACAATTAGCGATATATCCATATAGTAGAATATTACTTAATAATAAAAAAGAATGAACTACTGATATACCCAACAATATAGATAAAACTGTAAGTGATAATGCTGAGTGATAGAATCCAGATAAAACTGTACATCCTACATGTTCCTAGTTTTGTGCAATTCTGAAATATGCAAATTAACCTTTAATGACAGATGGCAGTGTTTGAGTGGGAATGAGGGCATAGGTGAGGTTTTAGACGGATTACAAAAGTATATGAGAAAAATTTTGAGGTGACACAATGTTCATTATTTTTATTGTGGTGATAGATTCATGGATGTACACATCTGTCAAATTCTTCAAATTTTATGTTCTTAGTAGGTGTAACTTATTGTATGTGAATTATATACTAATATAGCTGTTTTCAAAGATTTTTTTAAAAATTAAAAAACCTTTTAGTGAAGTTTAAAATGGAGAAGGAATATGAAGGGAAAGAAGAGGAGCAGAAGAAGGAGAAGGAAGAGAAGACCTAGAAAACAATATTCCTAACTCAATAAGGTAAATGGTAGAATGTCTGGCAACGTGTTTCCCAAATCCCAGGTGATATCCACTTACACTTTACACAGAACTGATTCCTTACTTCCATATTGGAAGTGGGTCCTGAAATCTACTAAATTACAAAACTCTGGTCTTTTACTAGGCTGAGGTAAAATTAACTTTGCTTCTAGAATGTGTGTATATCGGTCTAGTATTTTTACATGTAAAATATTTTCCATTGTTCTTACTAATAAAGGCCATGGTAGAGAAGCAAATTTCAATCAATACACTTTACGCATTCTGATTTTCTGTAAGTAACATCAAAAATGCAGTTTTCAGAAGAAAATGGCCCAGAAGAATATTAAGCTATAGGAGTAGCTATGATAAAATAAGAATAGTATATGCTAGTTAGACACTGGGGCAAGAATGAATAAATTTCGATCCATGGACAAAAGACAAAAGTGTACGCAAAATCTTTCATTCTTTGGTTGCTATAAAATGTTATCAAAATATTATAGTTTGAACAGTGGGAAATCTTAGCTTATTTGTGTCCACTTCGTAGTAACATCCTCTTTAAACCCTAAATTGTGTTTTGTTTCTATGGAGGTTTTTATTATTGTTTAATAAAAACAGTCTTAAAATCACAAGTTAAAAAACATGATGTGAAGTTACAATAATATATTTAGATATATGCTGACTACTCTGCATTTCACAGGTTACTTGGCAATCTTCTGGTTGTTAATGTTTCTTTAGAAATAAATGCGTATGACCAAATTTAATCAAAGAACTTGTAGATTTACCTTTTCATCAGCGGAAGTTTGTAAATATCGTTTTACATCTCACAATAACATTATTTAACATCTAAGGTCAAGGAAAGACCTGAATTTATCTCATTTAACCTGAAAATCCTTGTGCTTTCCTAATATTTCATCACATTTTGGAGGAATTACAGATGATTAAGTATTTGATGGAACACAGAGCCTACTTTTAACATCTAAATATTATTCTTAAAAATAAAATTTTAAGTACAACAAAGTGTCCATTTGATATTAAAACTAATTTTCATGTTAATTGGGGCAAGATAAATCAATTTTTCAGTATGACATCAAGTGGGGTAGACAGGTAGAAGGATATGGCCATGAGGTACTATGGAGTGAAAGTTTTGGAAGAAACACTAAAGACAGAGTGGTAGGCTATACTTGCAAAGACACTCAGAACTCTATCTCCTAACCCACATATTCTTCTGTAATGACACCTTGGTCTTTCTGATCAAAAAGTGGAGCCTATTTCTCTATTTCATAGAACATGGTGGATTATGTGACTTCTCTGACAAATAAAAATGGTTGCAGAAATAAAGCTATATGGTTCCAAACACTGACCTTATCTGGCCTGAGACTTCTGCTCCCTTCCTCTTGGAAGTCTTATGCCATATAATCAGTGGTACAAACTGAGAACGTCATACTGTAAAAAGCCTAAGTCATACAGTGAGTCCCTGGAGGATGAGAAGCCATATGAAGACAGAGAGGCCAAAGAGCACTGAGAAACCAGACATATGAGTGAAGAAGACACCTTACAAATTCATCTTGTGGGCCAGCTGAGTGACATGTTGGTTAAGAGCTGGCTTGGGACGCCAGCTATGGGTAGCGGAGCCCCGGTTCGGATCCCACATGTATGAGGGCTAGTGACACTGCCCCCTACAGCTAAGATGGTGAACAACAGCTCCACCTGGAGCTGGGCTGCTGTGAGTTCCCAGGACGGCATAGCTGCAGCCCCTGCTGCAGTGGGCTGCCATAGGCTACAGTGAGTGCACGGCTGGCAGCTGGTGTGAGCTGCCAAGAGCCTCTGTGAGCAGCTGTCCAGAGGCCAGCAACCAATCTGCCTCACCCAAGAGGAGAGCAATGATGATACCAACATGGTATCGTAGAAGCGACGTCCTCTACAACTAGACTGAAGAACAAAAGGACAGCAACTTGTCTGTTCCCCTTCCCCGGTTTTCCAATGCTGTTCCCCTCCCCCAATTCCCCAATAAAATCTTTTTAAAAAAAAGTAAGAAATTCATCTTGTACCTCAGCTGTCACAGATGATATCACATGGACCAGAAATAAACTTCCCAACCAAGCTCTTTCCAAGTTCCTGACACACAAAGCTATGACTAAAACAAAATGGTTATTATAAGTCACTAAGCTTTAAAGTATTGTTGGGTTTTTTTTCCACAGCAATAAGTAACTAAAACAAAAATTGTATCTTGAAATGAAGTCCTGCTGTAACAAAAACCTGAAACAAAAACATTTGTTTTGGGACCAGAAGACAGGCAGCAGCTAAAAGAGCCTCGAGAAGACTATTAGTGAAGAATGAGGACACTGTTATCAGAGCTGGAGAAGAGAGACCCTCTTTATATGATGGAGGAAAGTTTGGCAACACTGTCACCTATGATAACATGGAAAATAAAATGTATTATCACCTTGGTGTGTTTTCCTAAGGAGATTTCCAAGGAGAATGAAGAAAATTATAAGGTTTTTTAGTGACGTGGTAACAAGAGAGACAAATGAAGTTAAAATGGAATTGAAGAGAATTGGAGACAGTCATTTGAGCCAGGGAAAAGTTTCTCAAAGTAAAAAAACAAACAAACAAATGGTGTCAGAGTAAAGATAAAGCCAAGGGTACAATGCTAAGATCCTTTGCTGAGAACTCAGAAAGATTTAAGGGTATGTTCAAAGACAGTCTAAGAAATAAAAAATGAGGCCTCTAAAAATCTTGAGGATGTGGCTTTAAATCCTGAGCTAGACAAAAGAATTTTTATGGATTTTAAGGGTGGTGTCCCACAGCACCTGACTCTCAGGATAGAAAAACCTATACCTATCTATAAGGTCAACAGGTCTGGTTTTCGTAATCAAGCAAACCCCAAGGTGAGTTATAAGAAAGTCATGAAGTTTGTAAGGGAATTTTACTTGTTAGCTTGGACTGAAAAACAGAGTCAGTTTAAAAAATGAAAAACATGCCCCTGGTACCCCAACTGTCTAAGGCTGGAAGCAGGCTGAGAAAGCCACACAGCTGCAAATGTAGACAAAAGACCATAGAGCAGAGCCTAGAACAACAGAGATCACTCCCAGGAAGCAGAACCAGGGCTCCCTTCAAGGACTAGGTAACATGTGCCTGCCAAGACTTCAGAAACGCTTTAGACCAGTGATTGCTGCATATGTACATCCCATTTCACACCCCTCACGCTTGGCACTGAACTGTTAAGTAAGTTTATCCTACTCTTACATCAGCATTGTATGTTGGATATGGAGGAGGCAGATAACCTGTCTCCTTGTCACAGGTCTCAGATTGAGAGTGACTACACTTGAGAAACCTCAGCCACACCTGGGCTTGGTTTAGATGTGAGATCCTGGACGTTGCGTTTAATGCCACACTGGAATGAGAACATGTGGGTCTTGAGATGGGCATGAGTGTGTTTTGTATGTGGGAGAGATGTGAATTGTAAAGACCAGAGGCAGACTGGTAGATAGTCTCTCTCCCTGAAACCATGCTGCTTCTCATATCAAGAGGGGGAGTCTATATTTTTTTAAATTAGTTTCAGGTGTACAACACAGTGCAATAGTTATACTTTCTACCCCTCACAGTGACAACTTCCCTCCCCCAGTCTACTGCCCCACTACCCCCCTACCCCCATATCATACATATCTATTACAATTCCATTGACTCCACTCCCACACTATACTCCACGTCTGGTGACTATATATGTATATATTCAATTGTAGTTGATATACAATATTATACAACATCAGTTTCAGGTGTACAGTGCAGTGATCAAGCCTCTACTCCATCCATGAAGCGGTCTCCCTAACAAGACATGTGAGCATCTGACACCCTACAAAATATTTATACATTATTAATTAAATTCCCCAAACTGTCTTTCATATCCCTGTGGCAATATTGTAGTTACCTGTTTATGCTGTCTAATCCCTTCCCCTTATCGCTCAAAAAAAATTTAAAAAAAAAGAGCCTATCAGCTCCCAGCACATAATAGGTCTGAAAAAAAAATGTAGTTTTCTTTTTTTTCTTCTTTCTTCCCCTCATCAATATTACATTAAATGAGAATATTCACATTTGCTTCTGGTTTCTAAATATTGTGATGTGATTATGGCTTGGATTTCACTAAAATTGTGCTTAAATTCTGAAAAGGACCTGGTATCATGAAATGTAATAGTGGCATGGCATTTCAGAGAAAGGTTAAAATAATGAGGACCTTGGAGAGATGCAGCAAGACTGACAACTGATACAAATATTTTGTTATTTTTTAAACCTTTAAAGCACAAAGCTCATTTTTAATGCATTCTTTAAAATCATCCCCTCATTACACATCACTTCATTGGTATGTGAAAATATTCCTTTATCCCAGCTCTTAGTTTTCAAGACTATCAAAAAATAAAATATAATTTTAAAAAACACACACACACACAAAAAAAAAAATAGAAAGAGGTGGTGTCTAATGTCCTTCTCTTTGAATGTGATGAACTAATCCCAGTGACTTAATTGACGAAAAGAATATCATAGAATGACACAATATTCTGGGACTCCTAACATTCTGGGACTCCTGAGGCTAGATCATAAGAAGCCTTTCAGTTCTACTTGAGTTTTTTTGGAATCTGCCCTGGATGACATCACAACCAAATTCTCCCCAAGTTCCCAATATACAAGTTGTGAGCCAAGTAAAATGGATGTTGTATTATATGATACACATATAATATATAATGTAACTAATATAATGTATAGTATAACTAATTATTAAATTATTAAAATATATAATTGTTGTTCTAATCCCTCTCAAAATCTAGGAGCCATGTTGTTGAAAGCCCAAAAGCCTCATGCATATGTTCCAGTGAACAACCCTAGAGGAGTTCTCAGCCCACAGCCAGCCTCAGCTGCCAGTCATGTGAGTGAGCCCTCCTGGTTCATCAGCCCAGCTGACACTTCAGATGATGGGAGCTTCATTCACTATCTGCCTGTAGCATGAGAGACCCTGAGTGAGTGATAAGAATAAATTGTTGTTTTAAGCCACTAAGGTTTGGGATAGCATGTTACACAACAGTAGATAACCTATACAAAAAGGTTTTTGTTTTGTCAGAAGAAAGAAATTGTTACTTCAGAGATGTGGTAGTTGAAACATGTTCATATTTCAAATTATAACGGCCTGGAGATCACCCTACATTTTTGTACTCCCTTTGCTAAACATCACTGACTAAGGAGCCAAACGCTTTGCAGTATGGAAGATAACACTCTCTCCAGTTGCAAGAAAATGAAAAAATGTGAATTATCTACATAACTTGTGGTCTGGGTTGTGCAAATGTTTGCATATTCAATGCTACTAACAATATCAATAGTATATTTTAAGGTCCTCTTCCTTGATATTTTATTTTAAATTGAGATATGTATGGAAAACACATGGGAAAAATATTTTCAGTGTAAGTTGTTGGAAAGGCAACTATTTTAATGTACATATTTTACAAAAACACTTCTCATTATCTTCTCTTTTTGAAATATGATAGATAAAAGGTTTAGAATCTGTTCCACTGGATGTTTCCAGCACACACAAACTGTCTCAAGATGACTTCAGTTCTTTAGGAGTGAAACCAAACTAGCCCGGGGGTAAAGAATTTATTTGCAGTCTTTGGGATGGCGTCTAAGCAACCAACCCCCTTGCTCCTGAAACCCCTCTATATCAATCAGCAGTGCTCACATACACCTCACATCTTTCCCCATATTAGTCATGTCTGCCCAACTACACAGCTCTTCCTGCAGGCTCCTGCACTGTAAGGAACCTGCTTCTTTGTATTCCTCCCAGAATCTAGCCTACTGATATGCTCAAAATAGCTGCTTCGATGGCTGCTGAATGAGAGCATATCTTCAAAGCACCGAGAATGGGAAGCCACACTGCATTTCATTTCTACCTTGGGCAATGGTTCTTCCGTTGTGTTATATTTGTTAGCCTCTGTTCCCAGAGAAGCATTTCACATTAGCAAGCATCATTACTTTCAAAAATAAGAAAGGAAAAAAGAAAAAGAAATCCCCAGGACTCATGACAGAGTTCCACCTAAAGAACAGGAATGAAGGTTAGGGAAGGAGAAGTGACAGGAAGGTGGTTGTTCAAGGGAGAGGTTGGTTTGGTACTGAGTTTATTTAGAGTCACAACTTGCCCTGGAAAGTGAAGATCATGAGAGCAGAGGTCAGAATGTTAAGAAACAGTCAGGAATCAGAGGTTAGAGGAAAACAGGAAGCCAGAGCCTGTGGAGTCAGCCAGAGCCAGAGGACATGTAAATCATGAAAGAGAATCAGTGATAGGCGGAAAAGAGAGAACCAGCAGGAAACTAACCAGGCAGGTTAAGGAAGCCAAGTCAGCAGTGAAGAACCTGGGGAGGCTCTCCAGGACTTTTTTTGGCAGGTCGGTGATGCCAATTAACCAGCCAATGCCAATGGAAAGCTTTTCTTTCAGCCTATCTAATCATAAAAATAAGTATTTAATGACTGCCTATGATGAACTCAGCGTGCTGCGGGATATAGACAAACCTAGACAGACCCAGTCATTGTTTTCACAGAGCTTATGTTCTACAACAGATGTGCTGAGCTGACTGCTTATCACCAGCCACACGGGGGTTACAGAGATCCTCGAGGGTGGGCAGGGAGGGGTCTTCTGGGGCAGTTCAGGAGGCCTTTCCACTTGCCTGTGTCTTCTCTAGAGATGACTACCCAGTAGTTTCCAAATGGATGGGATCTAAATCCTTACACATCGTGGCAGTAGCAAACTGAGGAGCTGATGGGAGCCAACAAAGGACCACCCTTCATGGCAGTTCTCACTGCAGAGTGGTGGGAAGATGCAAGCATCTCAGCACAAGAGGGTCCTCACCGTCCAGAGGGGAGCTGCCACTGCTCTGGGTCCTGCCCACCAGTGAGAGTGGAGCTGGTTACAGATGGCAGCTCTTATTAGGGTGTCAAAGCAGGGCTTTCTCCCAGCATTTCTGAACGTGGAACGGGACCATAAACAGGGCAATTCTGAGTAATTTTGCCAAGAACAAAGAGAGCAGAGCTTGTTGCCCTCTGCGAAGGGTCAACTCTCTCCCCACCTGATTCAGAGGCTCATGCTGTGGGCCTGGCATACTCCCTAATCTCTTTTAAACTCTCTACTCTGTTTTCAACCCATCCTGATAGAACAATGGCTCTCAGCGTGTTCCGTGCAGGCTGAGTCTGCTTCTAAAACCATTCCGTTGTCTAAACAACAACAACAACAACAACAACAACAACAACAACAACTAAAGAAAAGCCGATGAGCCACCCGCCTTGACTGACATTTTTCATGAGCTCAGGGCACAATGACAGCCTTGCCTCCTTCGTGTGACTTGTTTTGTAGCTTCTTCTCATTGTCCCCTGAATACTAATGAGAAACCCGTTCTCAGTATCACAGAAATAGGATTTTTGAAATATAATAGGAAGTAGAAAGGGTAGCTGCCTGTAGAAAGCAAGATCTAAAGTACTGAGGTAGAAAAAAAAATTTTTTTAAAAACAAAGAAAAATAAATGCATACAACCTCATATTTTCTTTCTTTCTTTCTTTCTTTCTTTCTTTCTTTCTTTCTTTCTTTCTTTCTTTCTTTCTTTCTTTCTTTCTTTTTAAATCATAGTTGATTAAACTTTGTAAGTTCTTGTTCAAAGAAAAAAAAATCAGTGGTTAGAATTTAAAATTTGGAATCAGACCTTGATTTGAATCTCAACTCTGCCACATGCTAACTATGTGATTTCGAGTGAGATACTTAATCACTTTTTATGTCTTAATGTTACCACCCCCAAAAATGGATGAAGTAATCTTACTGTTATTTGAAGAAAGAATAATATATTATATAAGAAGCCTCTGACATATATATTCAGCCCTCAAACAATGGTTAGTTAAGTTGCCGAGCGAAGAGTCATCTGTGCTAGTGCTAACGGTAGCTCTCCAAATGGTGCGTTTCCCCCGATATCCGCAGTCGGCTAGTGTGCAGAGCAAAAGCCTTCAGAGAATGCTGCCTCCAGGCCTACAGACCGATGCACGCTCTTTTTTTTTTTAAAGATTTTATTGGGGAATTGGGGGAGGGGAACAGTGTTGGGGAATCGGGGAAGGGGAACAGACAAGTTGCTGTCTTTTCGTTCTTCAGTCTAGTTGCGGAGGACGTTGCTTCACTGGCCCATGTTGGTGTCATCATTGCGCTCTTCCCGGATGAGGCAGATTGGTCGCCGGCCTCTGGGTGTCGCTCACCGCAGCTACTGGCAGCTCACACTGGCTGCCGGCCGCTCACGCTGGCTGCCGGCCACTCACTGTATCCCATGGCAGCCCACTGCAGCAGGGGCTGCAGCCCACACTGTCGCCGGGGCTCGCACAGCTCAGCTCCAGGTGGCGCTGTTGTTAGCTGTAGAGGGCAGTGTCACTGGCCCTCATATGTGGGATCCGAACTGGGGCTGCTGGCATCCCAAAACCAGCTCTTAACCAATGCGCCACTCGGCCGGCCCCGATGCACGCTCTTATGCCTCTCCTCATTCCGTGTCACACATCGTACCCATTCTCCACATGGGCAGCAGGAGAAAATAGAATTATCAGCAGTGTGTGTGCGTGCATCTTAATAAGGAAGACGAAGACAAAGAAACAGGCTCTGATGATACCACTAGAGACTTGAGCTGGCACATCACTGCACTAGTATGGGACAATCACGTGTGGTGGAAATTTTAGGAGGTATTTGAGAAAAGGGTGGAGGTGGCCTAGGACACCCTCACTGCTCTGTTTGTTTTGAGCAATTTACAGTTACCTGTGGACAATTGCATGAGGTTTTGAATTTAACAAAACAAACCTTCATAAAATCGACAAAAAGCTTAAAAACATTTCTGTCAAATCAGTGTGTTGATAAAACTAATAATGCCAGGGCTGGCCAAGTAGAGCATTGGTTGGGAGCTGGCTTGGAACGCCGGCTCTGAGCAGCAGAGCCTGGGTTCAGATTCCATGTGAGAGCTGGTGACACCGCCCTGTACAGCTAAGATGATGGACAACAGCTCAACCTGGAGCTGGGCTGCTGTGGGTCGTCAGCGTAGGCTGCAGCCCCTGCTTAGGTGGGCTGCCATGGGCTACCGGCAGCCAGCGTGAGCTGCCAAGAGCCACTTTGAGCTGCCATCCAGTGGCCGGTGACTGATCTGCCTCATCCGGGAATAGCGCAATGACAATACCAACATTGGCCAGTGAAGCAGCATCCTCCACAACTAGACTGAAGAACAAAAGGACAGCAACTTGTCTGTTCCCCTTCTCCGATTCCCCAACACTGTTCCCCATCCCCAATTCCCCAATAAAATCTTAAAAAAACACACCAAAAAACAATAACACCAGCACAAAGAAACAACAAGAACGACAGGGATGAGACCTCTCCTGGGAATTCCCTGGAAAGTACCTCTTCTTCTGTGAGAGTGGTAGGCAGGTTGTGCACCTCTCTGACCCCCTTTGAGATACAGCTGCCTATGGGGCTGCAAGGGGCAGTTAGCTGACAGCCTCTGGGCATCTGAGCTGCAAAGTCTTCCTCTCTCCTGGCCTCCCCCAGCAATAAGCCAACACTGTGGGAGTACAGGACCTGGCCATTTCTGCCCAATGCAGGCCTCCTCGAAAGGTGTCCTTTAATCTGGAGCTTCCTTTTAGGGTGGCAGAGACATTTTCAGATCAGCAAGTCAGTCGAAGATGCTCGCTACCCAGTCCTGTTTGTGCCCACCTCTGCCTTCCCACCTCCGCCTTCCCTTGCACAGGTGCCAGCATTGTGTTGCATTGGGGTCTGAAGGCTTTCATTGCTGCCTTGCTGCATTCTTCCTCTGCCATTCACAAGTGTTAACCCCAATAAAACTCTTGAACTCCTAACTCCATCTCAGCCTTTGCCTCCTTGGGATCCCAAGTGATATAGGGAGTCTCTGGAAAATGACTAAGAACTGAAGATTGAGACCTGGAAATTGGGTTTCCACAGAAACTGAATTAATACACTATCCATTCCCTTTTTCCTTTGCTTATTTAGTTGTCTACTTTGGGCTTCCTTGTACCTTTAATAATCAATAGTCTACTTAAAATGTTGTGCATATTTCTTATTGTTTACATTGGACTTGTATTCACATCATTGTTCACATAGAATCTTGGCAGATTTATTATTAAAACACATATGTCCACTGCATGGTTATAATTCTTCCCCAACTTACCCCCAAACTAATTTTTCAAGAAGGTGAATAACTTTAAAATGATTTAATCCAATATTTATTGAATTTTTACTGTGTACCAGTCACTGCTAAGGTACTGAGCTATCTGCTGTTAGCCTGAAAGCCAAGGTTTCTGCATTTGTGGTACCTACATTCTCCTGAGGAAAGAGAAGACAAACAAACTAACTTCCTGTCTGGAGCACTGCTCCCACCTTTCCAAGCCAATTCCCCTCAGTTTATTCTGGTCTCTGTTCTAATGTAAACTTCCAAACAGTGTCTATGGAAATTTCAACACAAATAGCTCATTTCCCTTTACCTTGACTGTTTTTTCCTTACCCTCATTGCATTAGAGACTGTATTTTCTTGCTTATAGCTTTATCCATATTTTCCACTGTAAGGTAAGCTTCATGAGCCAGGAACTTTGAATCCCTAATTACTAGAAGACGTAGTGACATTCACCTAGAATGGAGCTCTTCTCCAGCCACATTATGAGATTAGAAACAATAACAATTTGACTAGAAAGTGCTCATCCTAAAATTAAAACTATGAGGAGCATTTGAAATATAAAACTGTATTCATTATTGACATAATAAGCCTCTTCCTAAAGCATATTTTTCCTTGAGTATTTAGATAACAGTCACATAAAGCTATGACAGAGAAAAACTATAATATAGTTCATCTTCAGGTAATTCTTTAAACTGTCCACATGTGTGTTTTAGATGTCCCAATTTATAAATAAGTAAAAGTATAATTATTGTGGGTATGTACTAAAAATGTTTTTCTGTTTCCTGATAAGATATAAACTCAATACATTTGATGGCCACTGCTCTAAGCATGAGTTTTAAAAGATTTAATATGATTTAAAATATTATGGACTGAATTGTACCCACTACCCCAAATTTTGTTGTTCAATTCTTAACCCTAGTATCTCAGAATGTGACTGCATTTACAGAAGACATTTGATCTTTAAAGAGGTAATCAAGTCAAAATAAGGTCCTTAGTGTGAGCCCAGTTTAACATGATCAGTGTCCTTATAAGAAGAAATTTGGACATGGAAAGTCACAGAAAAAAGACCATATGGAAGAACAGGGAGGATAGTCTCGACCATCTACAAACCAAGGAGAGAGACCTCAGAGGAAATCAACCCTGTCAACTCCTTGATTTCAAACTTCTAGCCTTTAAGGCTGTGAAGGAATATGGAAGCCCTAGAAAACTAACACAGAAGAGGATATAGAGTTCTACAAAATTCTACATAAAGTTGTTCTTACTTGTCCCACATGGGAAGTGATTTATTTTTTGGATACATAAATACATTGTGATAGATATTTAAATTCTGATATTTTAAGATTATTATAACATGTAAATGATACATTTATTTAAATAATCTATTATTTTATGTAGAAATATTCAGAAATAACATATATATATATACTTGTGTTAAAATTTTTATAACTTTTGTAATTATAAATTTGTCTATTTTTAGCAATTACTGGAAGTGGGGGGAAAAAATCAATGATTACATAGAAAAGTTTGAGAAAAAAGGCAAATAATTATCTCCAAATTGTAGGGTTTATTTTGTGTATATAATTAAAATTCATCTGCTTGTACTGGAGTTGAAACTAAGTAAATTATTAGGGACACATTACTCATAAAAACCGACATTTTCTGGTCTGTCTGGTGATACATTGGGCTCAGAATTATGAGTGTGTTATCACAAATGCTCAAAACTGTCTCAGCCTCAGCCTTCACTCAACTTCAGGCATCTTGTAGATGCTGTTGAAATACTTGCATTGCCAAATGAAACTGATACCCAGGAACAATGAAAAAGATTGGATTGTGTTCTACTTTCTGTGACAAACCAGTCACAAAATCTGTAAAACAATACATCTCCAGAACTGATGGATTCTAGCCAGAATTTAATAAGAAATATACGATATACATATGGCTAGAAACGCTCCAACTAAATTATTTGCAAATTCCTGGGTAAAAAGCAATTTACTACAGACATTGAGATGAGCCAAGCCAGCGCTAATACTAAAGAAAAATAAACCAGCTAAGGAATGTTCTTTTCTACTCACCGATATCCTTAGGACCCAGTCCAAGGTATTGGTTGACATTTTGGCTCTCAGATTAGAAGGTTATTTAATGGTGTGAATCAAAGAGTAGATTCTAGTTCAGAAGGATAACATTATTAATAATTTTATTGCATGCCATACATCTCAATCATCACAGTGGACAAAAAGGAACAGATGTTTCATTAGATGTTAAGGAGGAATTTATTAAATTATTTGCCATATAAGTTTTACATTTAGTACAACGTTTAACAGCAAGTAAATCTTTCCAAAAGATTAAGATATAAACTTCAAAAGGGAAACCTAATGTCAGAGTTCAGTATCTTCAATTTCTCCTCTCTCATTAAACCTACTCCAATAAATATTTCACCCTACCACTCTGCAAATACTGCTGTGGTGAAGGTTACCCTTGGTCAATTCCCAGTTCTGTGTTTATTTGACTCATCAGTGCCATTTGATAGAGTTGATCACTCCATCCTTCATGAAGCTCCTTTGTTCCCTGTCTCCCAAGGCCAGACTCTCCTCTGGTTTTCTTCCCTACCTCCTTGTTCTTTGGTGGCTCTTCTTTCCCTTTCTGGTTTCAGGTGCCCCAGGTTCATCCTTGGCCCACTTGTCTCTCTATACTCAGTCTTGATGATCTCATCCAATGCCATGGCTTTACATGCTGATGCCTCCCAAACTTATATCCCAGCCTCAGTGTCTGCCCTAAACCTCAGGCCCAGCTATCAAAGTACTTCCTGCCACCTTCACTTGTATGTCTAATAGCCCCCCTGAAGTTAACGTCTTCAAAAACACACTGATTTCTACCTATCCGCAAACTGACTCGTCTTCCAGAATTTCCCATTGATTAATAATGTTTTCCTCTTTTTCAGTTACTCAGTCCTTTGAGTCAACCTTTCTACTCTGTTTGTTTAGTGCACACACTATTTCTAAACAGTGTAAATTAAGCAGCCTCTGCCTTCAAAGTATATCCATAATCTAATTCTTCTTACCAACTCTACCATGGTGACCTGCTCCAAGCTACCATCATATCTTTTCTGGATACTTGTTTCATTAGGTGGTCAGATTGTACTGCAGGATAGAATATAAAATGAATGCAGCCAAGGTCAAAGGTAGATAAGTATCACTCAAGGAGGAGACCAGTGCATGACTTGAGGTCACTGAGAACAGACACCATGCACAGCAGATTCAAGAGGTATAGCAAGACAAGAGAGAGAGGGAACACATGATCCAGCCCCTTGCAATGTATCAGTCCCTCATGGCCCGTGGATCCACGCATTCCACCTTAGACTGCAGTTGAAAGACCTCAGACCTCAACCCTGGCCCTGTGGAGTCTGAAATACAACAAGCTGGGGCATGTCTGAGAGCCACTGAGGCATGCATAGCCAAGCAGTTCCAAGGGAAGCTAACATGTCTGATTTGAGGGAATAGGGATGTTTTAACTGTTCTTGGGGCTCTTTCCATGCCATGCAATTTGTAAGCCCCCTGGCATATTCTGTATGAGGCACAGGGTTCTTGGGAACACTGGAGGCATCTGGCTGCCCTAGGACCCTTCTCTTAAAGTATTATTGGCCTGCTCCTCCCCCGATACGATTCTCCACAAAGTAGCCAGAGCCATTCTAACTCCAGTGCTCAGAGCACAACACTACTCTGTGCCTCATCATTTGACTCAGATGAAAGCCAAAGCTTTCACAACAGCCCAGAAGGTTATACATAATTTGTGTCTCCTATTACCTTTCAGATTTTCTATTAGTCTCCCCTTCCCTATTCCTTACTGTTTCTCAAACTTATCTGGCTTGCTCTCAACCTAAAGCTTTGCGTTTTCTCTTCCTGAAATGTCTCTGACTAGAATGTTTTTGCTTCCTCTCTTTCATCAAGAGTTTCCTAAAATACTGCCTTCTCACTGAGGTCTTCCCCTGTTATCAAATTTAAAATTGACACACATACCCAAGCCCTTCAAAAAAGGCTGTAATCCTTTCCCTCTTTTCTGGTGTATCTTTCTTCACATTACCAATATCTACAAACGATATGTTTTCCTTAATCATTTTGTTTATTTGTTACTTCTTTAGGGACTAGAATATAAAGCATATGTGTTTATGTGGATTGTTATTCACTGCCATAACCCAGCCTAGAACAGTGCCTCTTACACATAGTATGCTTTCAAAAAATAGTCATTGAATAAATGAAAACATAAGTGTGTTAAGAATATGTGACATAATTATTATTGCTCTCAATTCTGCCAGATGAAAACATAGCTTATACCAGAAGCCCTTTATAATAATGACTTGAAGAGAATATTGAGTTAGTCTTATTGATAATTAAATCTGTTCTAAGCATGTTCCAAGTTATTTATATAAATGAACTCATTTCATTCTTACAAAAACCTGTGGAGACACATATCATTATTATCCCTTTTTACAGAGGAGGAGGCCAAGGGATAGATAAACTGAGTGTGCAAAGTTTCAGAGTTAACAGGTGACATATATGAGATATGAATTCAAATAGTCTAGTTTTAGAGTTGATGCTCTGAAACACTGAGCTATATTACTTCTCCATGGTAGGAAATGAAACATTATGTTAAAGATCAAGAACAGTGTTATTTTCTAGTGACAGAAATCTAAGCCAAATTAGTTTACACACCAAAGGGAATTTATTGTCACTTTTAATTGTCACATTAGAACTGGTCTCAGGGGCTCAAGATACTCAAATGTTATCTTCAGGACTTTACTTCTCTCCACATCACCTCTGCTTTTCTGAGAACATTTTCTTTTATCATTTTTTCTTTATTTGCAGGTAGATTTTTTTTCCCTCCCCACGACAGCAGGTGAGGGGAGATTGGCAACAGTGTAAGAGTCATAAAATTCCAGTTTGGCCAAACCCAAGGAAGGAGAGAGTCTCTGTCTCTCAGTGCTAGTGTATAGCCTTCTGATCGTCCCTCTTTGGTGTGATGCCCATCCTTAGTCCACTCACAGCAGCCAAGTGGTGGTTTGACATGTGGTCAGGTCTGGACCACATACCCGTTCCTGTGGCTAGTGGTGTGGGGTCTTTGGGTTGGCAGACCACCAAAAGCACACAAAGTAGGCAGGGTCAATTTCCACAAGGAGGGTTGTGGGCAGCGAGAAAACAAAAGCTGTTTATCCACTATCACCTATTTTATCAGGTGGTCAGGGTGACAGGCCAATATTTACTTGACCTCTGGCAAAATTAGTATAAGAAAGCATGACCAATATCATAACAGTTACATAGTTAGACCTTTGAGATGTTGGGTCCACAGGCCCTTATTATAGTATTAAACTAACTATTTAACTAAATAAATAAGTATATAAAGGCAGGCTATGTTTAGATCAATGAAATAAGTGCATCAAAGCCAAGGACTATTAACTCCAACCTCAAGTACCTAAAGTACAAATAAATTAAATTAAAAAGTTGGAGTAAATAGGTAAAAATTTCTAAATAAAAAAAATTTACAAATAAAAATTACTCTTGAATATAAAATGCCAGGAGGATAAGCCAACAAATGGTGGGAAGGCAATGAGAAATACCCTGGCAGGATATCACCACAGGTTCCTCACTAAAGAAATTAGAGCATTTATGGACAAAACTTGAAGTGTACTAATGTGGAAGCCTTGTCTTGGAAGCCTATATATCCTATGTCACCATGCTTTTACTTTGTGCCATCTCTCTATGACAAGCTGCTCAGGAGAGAGCTCAAATAACGAGCCACATATACATTTGTGCTTGTTAACTCCATGTTTCACTGTCTCCAAAGTGCTTGAAATCATAAACCTTATTTGAAATTGTACACTTAATATTTACACCATCTTCAATTAAATGTAAGAATATTCACAAAAGTCTGGGAGGGAATTTTTTTCAGATATGGATTTTTTTCCCTGTAGAAGAGTAAAAATCATTAAAACCATGTATGTGCACATACATATGCCTATATGACTAGACTTCCCTTTTGATATATATGATTGAATTAAATGTTTAGTAATTCCCTAACTAGCCCAGTCCAGACATTAAGCGGAATCTATAAAAGGTCTTAAATTAGAAGATTCACTCTCCCCATTCTCTACTTAGTATTTACATTCTCTATGACAATCTTTATAATCATGACTCACTGTTGTTTTTTTTTGTCTTTTGTTTTCTAATAATAAAATGCCTCTATTTACTGTGCTCTGTGCTGATACTTTATAAACCTTAATTTTAGTTTTCATTTCTCTCAACAAATTTATGAAGCAGGTATTATCCCATATTTTAGATGAGAGAATTTGACTCGGGTGCTAAGTGAATTTCCCAAAGTCACATAGCTAGTTCATGGCGCAGTTAAGATTTGAATTGCTCAGATACAAAACACTATTTAAATGACCATAAGAGAAGAATAAGATATCATGGGGGTATTCACAGGAGGAAGAAAGATGTCATTAAGAAGTAGGAAGTCCTTTAGCGGGTTCAGAGTGTGTAGGATATATGTGACAGTCACTAAGGAAGGAATGGGAGCATCTACTCCAAGGGTCTTTTGCTGGAAATGTGTTTGGCTGAAACATGGGCTGTGCTTTAAGGTGATATTGGGTCTGATGATAGAAGATTTTCATCACAAATACATTTATATGCCTAATTTGATAATTATGGTAAGTGACCACATTTATTAAACATTTGCTCCATGCCAGGCAATTACAGTGTTTACTCACATGGAGATAATCTAATGGGAGTACTCTCTGACCCTGATTGACATGAGCAGAACTGTCATTACTCTTGGCTCCTTTTCATTCATGCCACCATAGCGGTCAGAACCTACTGGTAATTGAGGGCCATGTAAAGAATGTGTCGCCCCTCACAAATTCGATCCCAGTGTCTGAAATCTCCAGCAATCATACAATTCTTACTTTTACATTTTATTATTTCTATAATATTATTTCTAATAAGGAATTCTACTAAATTGCCAGAATGTTTTATGGCAAAGGCCAGATGGGAAACCATGGATACCAAACTGTCAGAAGAAAGATTCCAGCCAGTACTCAGGAGCCAGAATAGAGTACAGACATGTCAAGTCAAGTACAACGATAACATGAAGACTGGTTGAGTGAATGAGGCTTTTATATTGTCTGACTTTCTGGGACGGTGGCACGCCTCACCACCCAGCCCCACTGGTTGGACCAGTCCAGGATGACAGATAAGACCAGTGAAAGTCTCACAGCTGCCTCAGGAAATGAGGAGACAAAAAAGAATCTTGCTCTGATGAGGTGTCTTAAATTACATCTGTGTTCTCCATGTAGAGAAGACATGGTCTAAATTCAGACACCAATAACTTGTGTGGATTGATTATAAATGGGAGAAAAGGCATTGTAATCTTTTCATATTGACCTAAGTATGTGGAAAAACTAATTTGGATCCACTGTGAGGAAACTGAACAGAGCATCCTAAGCCCCACAGCTGTTGTTAGAGAATAACCTTCTTGGTAAATGTCTGCCCTTGGATTCCTCCTCTGGCTTCTAGCTGACAATTATTTGCTAAGTATTACAGTAAGCAGTGGGTGACAGGAGAACACATTAGATATCAGGCAACTATATAACCTTGTCCCAGCCTCATGACTACTAAAGAGCTCTTGTTGAACTTGTCTCTTTGAAAGAAAAAAAAAACATTATGAAACTGATATATATACCCAGAACTCATATCAAAACTGACACATCAAATATACATTCAAACTGCTAGCTGGGCTGTGATAATAATTATTCTGACTGTTGGTATCATTGTCTTCACACTATTACCCAGAAAAATTGCGCCTTGATATTGTTGTGTTGATGCAGATTTGAATTTATTCATGTCTAGAGCAAATAAATATACCAAATTAATTTCAAAATTTTTCCTCAATAGAAGATACAATATCAGGCACTTGTCTAACGCAAGACTGAACTAAAGCATACTTTAGAGACCCAAGAACTTGAGTAAAACTTGGGTTTTTTTTTTTTCACTAGCAAGCTTTTGAGAAAGTTATTTAATTTCTTGCCTTCATATCTGTTAATGTTAATAAAATTAATACGAGACAAAAGACAATAGGTTAGGTGTAGTATAAGTTTCATTTTTCTAAGAACATGTTAGAAAATACTGAAACCTATCTATGAGTGACCAGTATAAGGTTATGTTTAGTCTATTATTGAGTAATAAAAATGTGGAAAGGCCCATATTACAATGTTGTTGGAGGAAAAAAAATTGGGAAATAGTTTAAAATATTCACATGGAAAAATCAGAATGTTAGATATAAGAGGGACCGTACAGGTCATCTAATGCAGTGGTTCTCAAAGTGTATCCGACCAGCAGCTCCAGCACCATCTGGGAACTTGATTGAACTCCCATCCAATCTTACTCCAAGAATCAGAGACTTGGGTGAAGTCCAGCAGTCTGTATTTAACAAGTCCTCCTGGTGATTTTTATGTCCCTTTAAGAGGCACTGATCTAATTCAAGGTCTTAAACTTAACAGACGAGAAAATTAAGGCTCAGAGAGGTTACCAGATTCATTATTTTGGGCAAGGTAAAATTAGAAACTAAGTTTCTTTTGCTAGTGCTATTTATTCCTTTCATACCTATGCTTTTACTTAAATTCTGAACTTAAGTTATAAATTAAGTAATAATTTTAAAAATGTCAGTGAGAACTTAGAGGTGTGACAAGTCTCCAGGGTGGTAGCTGAGGGCCAGAACCACAGTTTCAGGATCATGTGTTTCTTGAGGATTTTAGCCTTGGATCATCATCAGAGGATCTTACAGCCTCTGCTTTCTGTGACAACTTTAAGGCACTAATAAAATTACTTTTAGGTGTCTGTAATTCATGACTACAAAATTACTATAGTCTTCTATACTCTCTAAAGTTTTAAGTTTTAAGGTTGTAATTTTTCTTATATTTTATGCCACTTATGCTCTTTTTCCCAAACAGCATAAAACTTGTCTCTGGGCACATGAAAGACTAGGTATAGAAGGTTTTTACAACATAATATTGAGAAAATAGTCATTTTTATTGATTTTTCGCTTTTCAAAATGTTTTCATGTTGCTTATTGAATTTTATTGAAGTTTTATTTTCAGTATTTTAAAACTGCACTTCTAATTTAGTAACTGCAAGATACTACTTTTCTTTACATTTCTAATTGAAAGTTATTTATCACTAAGCAAGCATGAAATAATGATCATTTTAAATAAAAGTATTTTTTAATTTACATTTAAATGTAAGATATACAAAATCTATGGTTCTGGAAAGCTTTTATGATAACTTTCTAGGGACACACACTTCTATTTCTCTCTTGCTCACACAGGAGATCACTTAGAATGATGAAAGTAGAAAAAAAATAATTTTAGTTAATGCATGCAGGAAAGAGTGTGGTGCTTCAGAGTGAAATATAGCCATCAAGGCTGTAAGAACTTCGATGTGTTACTTCTCTACTCTAGAAGTTGGCTTTCTCATTTGTGGAGTGAAAGTGACAATATCTGCCTCATAGAATTTATCATAATAAATAGAAGAGACCACATATTGAGTCTAACAATGTACTTCCCTACATATGGCTATGATGTAATGATATTAGCGGTGAATATCTATCGGCGTTCAGCTATTAGATTTATATGTTGTTGTTTTTTTTCATCAAAACACTACATAATCTTATATGTGTGTTCTTAACATGTATGAATGTGTGTGTGTGTGTGTGTGTGTGTGTGTGTGTGTGTTTTCAGCAGCCTTGACTATCCCAGCATCTTCTCTGAATTAGGAACAGTTTTTATACCAAAATTCTGTTGACGTTTGTCAATATATCTGATGTGTTTTTTCAATCTGTTTCTAAAATGCAGTATATTCATTTTCAAATAGTAACTCTTTTTAGAATTTATAGACGATTAGTTTATTGGATTTCTAACTGCAATTATGGAATGACAATAATTTACAAGAGGAACTGTTGAGTTTAGGTAATGAGCATTAGAACACGTATAGCCTTGTGAATGTATGAGTAGCTACCAGAAAAACTTAACAGTTGTTTGGGATATTTATTGAAAGTCCAAGGGAAACAGTTAAGAGTTAAGTTGTTAAGTTTGATGTTCTGAAGAGCCTGATCCCCGATACTAGTGTAACTGTCAGATTATAGAGGAGGGTAAAGGAAGAAGGTGAGATTTATACTCCAAATGGGCAATAAATATTCTCCTACTTAACTTATAAGTTTCTATTTTTTAAGAAAAGAAAGCCTCACTAATTATATGTAGATGCTGATAATGCAAATAGAGTCTCCAGTATTTTTAAATGTTTATGTATTTATTCTAAAAAGAAATGGATTTTTGGTATTTTGTTCATTGTCAATCCATTTATATAAAAACAAAGACTGCACGTAAGTGACACCAAGTATTTGCTTAAAAATAAAATAAAATTAATATGCATTCATGTTTCTAAATATCTGGATAAGATATCACCTTGAGCAGTAACAGTGACTGGATTTAAAATTTTTCTTCAGGATTTTTAGATGTTACACACATGGCTAAAAGGTCTGGTTTTCATTTCATTACAATATATTGAGACTGGATTCTGGAGATAATCTATGGAGGTTTGAAACCTGGCTCTCACAGTTTGTGTTCCTGTAACCCGGGGAAATCATTTAACCTCTCTAATCCTATTTCCACATCTAGGAAATGGGAATAATGAAATCCTTACTAAGTTTTAGAAGACATAATTGAAATAATTCATGTACATGGTTAGCAGATTCCTGGCAAAATGTTAACCATTATTAACAAACCAGTAATCATTATTTTTATTACTGAATATTTAAATATATTTGGACACAATGTTTAGTTAGTATCAGTTAAGGAAAGAAGGAAAACAGATAAGCTCTGGGGCTCCTTACATAGTAAATAAATTAAATTTTCACTATTGATTATATGCTCGTACATCTAAAGAAGACTTCTAATATTTAGAATATCAGATATCACAAATCAATTTCAGTACTGTAATATGAAGTCTCTAGAAATAGCTAGCTGATTTTTAGCTCAATTAAATGGTCTTGAACATATTTATTTACCTCACAAGTGTCCAATAAAAATCAATCAAAGTTAATAAGCATTTTCTGTTTTTCTTTTTGTTTTTTTTTGGTAAAGAAGTCACCAAGCACTGTTATTACATATCTGAAATGGCCAAAAAAATTTCCATGAAGAGGCAAAATCATGATAACTGTTATAAACTTAAATCGGTGCACTCATACAGAATCACTTACAATTCTGAAATAATAACTTTCAGGGACAAAAAGTCACAGCCTTTGGTATTCTACAAGGTATATAGTGATCCACAGGGAAACATAGTGCTATTTCATGAATCTTTTACAAACCCAAAGGATATATTCAAATTACCCCAAAACAATTTTATGGCAATAATAAACATATTCTCTGTTGATCCAGAGGGATGACCTCAACTTCCAATTGCTTGGCTAAGGAAGATTAACATAATTAAGATGAATATCCTTCTCCTTCCCTGTACATTCCCCCATTGTATACATGTCTAGAGCTTTATGAAAAATCATGAGACAAAGGCAACTGCTTCATTTTTTCCCGAAGTTATGAGTAGGAGACTTGTGAGCAATTATCATTTATGTCATTCGTTTTGAGTAAGGAAAGAGCTGAAAGAGTGTGACCTGGGCCCCTCCCAAAGCAATCCAGTGGTTTCCAAACATTACTGCACAGTAAAATCACCTGGATTTAAGAAAAGAAAAATCTGAAAGTTCAGACGACACCCCAGACAAATTCGATCAAAATGTTGCGTGTGGGAGCAAGACATCCATCAATATTTTTAAAAGACTCCCAGTGGATTCTTCTGTGTGTTCAACTTTTGGAGTCACTGGTTTAAAAGATACCTCAGCTGTAGACTCCGCTCACTCTCTTTTCTTATAAATAACATCAATTTCCAAACTAAAGGTTTTTACAGTGAAAAAGCATTTAGGCAGAATCATTTGGGGTTGGCTCATTTCTATGAGTTTTGACTTTTCCATGAAACAATACATAAGTAAAGTGGGAAATACAAAAAAAAAAAAAAGAGATACTAGCATCTGGCAAGATTTGAAATTGTGAGCAACGTGATCAGGGCTGCCAGAGAGGACGTGGGTGATAGCAGTTATGGGAGCTGGCAGGAGAATTAGAATGTGTGGGTTTTGGTAGTGATATGAAACATTTAATTTATTGCTTATTAAGCAGTGGACACTCTGTTTCTAAATATAAATTAGATAGCTATTTTCCTACATAGATTTTTTTGAAGTATAATTATTTCTTGTTTTAAATTCCACAGTCCTTGGACGTTTTTGACAAATGGTTCCCATCCAATGATGATGTGTTAGTCATCAGGAGCTCTAACCAATTGTGTTTCTCTTTATTTCTAACTATTGATAAGCAATTTTCAAATACTTTTTGATAGTGCTATGAAAATTATTTGAGGTAAAAATGGAAATTGTACTTTTTTTGAAATGATCTTAGGCTGCCTAATACTATGCAATTTATTTACTTTATTTGACTATTGTTTTAAATGTTTTCTTTCAATTACATTTGACACACAATATCATATTAGTTGCTGGTGTACAATAGAGTGATTAGACATTTATATATAACTGATGAAGTGATCACCCTGATAAATCTAGTACCCATCTGACAACATATATAGTTATTACAATATTATAGAGTATATTCCCTATGCTGTACTTTATATCCCTATGACTATTTTGTAACTACAAATTTGTACTTCTTAATCATTTCCCTTTTTATACCGACCCCCACCCCAACCCCTCTCCCATCTGGCAGCCATCAAAATGTTCTCTGTATCTATAAGTTTGTCTGTTTTGCTTATTTATATTTTTCTTTAGACTCCACATATAAGTGCAATCATAAGGAATTTGTCTTTCTCTATATGACTTACTCAACTCAGCAAAAGCCCTCTAGGTCCATCCATGTTGTGCAGATGTCAAGATTTCATTCTTTTTTATGGCTGAGTAATATTCCATTGTATATATATCCTTTATCCATTCATCCACTGATGGACACCCAGGTTGCCTCCTTATCTTGGCTATTGTAAACAATGCTGCAATGAACATATAAAGGGTTGCACATGTCCCTTCAAAATAGTGTTTTGGGTTTCTTTTCATAAATACCCATAAATGGGATTACTGGGTCTTTCTTTGTCTCTTTTTGTAGGCTTTGCTTTAAAGTTTATTTGAACTAATATAAATATTGCTACCCCAGATTTTTTTTCTCATTTCCATTTTCATGAAATATCTTTTTCCAACCATTTACTTTCAGTCTGTGTGTGTGCCTTTTGATCTTAAGTAAGTCTCTTGTAGGCAACATATGTAAGCCTCTTATTTTCTTATCCATTCAACCACTCCATGTTTTGATTGGAGCATTTAATCCATTTACATTGAAAGTAATTGTTGACAGATATGTAGTTATTGCCATTTTATTAGTCATATATTTTATGTTGTTTTTTTTTTTTTTCTTTCTTCTTAAAGAAGTCCTTCTACCATTTCTTGTAATACTGGCTTGGTGATTATGAATTCCTTTAGATTTTTCTTGTCTGGGAAGCTGTTTATGTATCCTTTGATTCTAAATGTTAGCTTTGCTGGGTAGAGCAATCTTGGTTTTCAGTCCTTGCTTTTCATCACTGAATATTTTGTACCAATCTCTTCTGGCCTGCAAAGTTTATGTTGGGAAATCTGCTGACAGTCTTATGGGAGTTTTTTGGTAGGTAACAAGCTGCTTTGCTCTTGCCGCTTTTAAGATTCTCTCTTTGTCTTTGAACTTTGGCATTTTAATTACGATATGTTTTGGTGTGGTCCTCTTCGGGTTCAACTTGTCTGGGACTCTCTGTGCTTCCTGGGCTTTTGTGTCTATTTCCTTCAGCACACTAGGAGGGTTTTCCATCATTTCTTCAAATAGGTTTTCAATTTTTTGCTCTCTTTCTTCTTCTTCTGGTACCCTTATGATGCAAATTTTGGTACTCTTAATATTGTCCCGGAGGCCCCTTAAACTATCCTCATTTTTTTTTTTTTTGGAATTTTTCTGCCTTTTTGTTGTTGTTGTTGTTTTTGTTGTTGTTCTGATTGGTTGTTTTCTGCTACTTTAACTTCTAAATTGCTGATTCAGTCCTCTGCTTCATCTAATCCATTGTTGATTCCCTCTGATGTATTCTTTATTTCAGTTATTGTGTTATTTGTGACTGGTTCTTTTTTATGTTTTCTATCTTCATTTTTATATTTCCTATCTCTTTTTTTTTTGAGGGCAATGTCATTGGCCCTCATATGTGGGACCGAACCGGGGCCGCTGGCTTCCCAAGCCAGAGCTTAACTACAGCATCACTCGGCCGGCCCTATATTTCCTATCTCTTTATTGAAGTTCTTCCTAAGATCATTGAGCATCCTTATAACCATTGTTTTTAACTCTGCCTCTGGTAAATTGCTTGTCTCCACTGTGTTTAGTTTTTTTTCTGGCGCTTTGTTCTGTTCTTTCATTTGGAACAAGTTTCTTTGTCTCCCCATTTGGCTGCCTCACTGTGTTTGTTTTTATGTAAGGCTGCTATGACTCCTGGTCTTAATATAATGGCTCTATGTTGTAGGTATCCTGTGGGTCCCAGTGGCACAGTCTCCGTGGTCATCTGAGCCAAGTGCTTCAGGTGTGCCCCTTATGTCGGTTGGTTGGTCTCTCCTATTTTTGGTTACTGTTTGCACATTCATGAGAGGGATTGACTTTTGGGCTGATTTGTTGTGAGGACTGGCCAGTGACCACAATGGAAGAGCTACTGTGCAGGGCCTGACCCTATGGAGCAAGATTCACTTTGACAGGGTTAAGGTGCCTGCCCAGTCTGTCTTTTGGGTGTGTCATCCTTGAAGGCAGCTGGATGGTGATCCAGCTTCATCTAAAGCTGGCCATCTGGTGAGCCAACTCTGGGAGGGACTGCATCACAGGCCATGTTCAGTCACAGCCTGTGCCCTTCCTGGGGCCACCCACTATGAGCCACAAAGCAATCCACAGATCGTCGCCACCTGCACAGGACTTGGAGGTGCCTCAAGAGGCCAAGCCATTGACTGAGGCTGGCTGCCACTAGTGCTGTGCTTGGGGCTGCTCAGCAAGAGGTATGAGACAAACTGAAGCCAGATGCTGCTTGTTTGGGTTTTGTGAACCTCTGAGAGATTTTATGAAACTCTGCAAAATAAGCAAGACAGGCCATTGTATGGAAAAGCTGTTGGAAGCGGCTTGCATAGGCCTCTACATGGGTGGGATGGGGTCTCAGGGAATCACCGGGGTCAAGTGACCAGTTTATGTGATTATTTTTGTTTATTTAAAAAAGAAGCCTAAATTTTCTTTCTCATCTTTAAAATTTTTGTAACTAAACTAACATGGATTTTTCCTGAAACATAGTTAAGACACTAAAAGTTTTAAAAAATAAATTATTTCAGGTGAGCTTTAACTATTGCCCTCCAAGTGAAAGAAAGAAATTAGAAACCAATCAACACTAAAAGCTTGATAAGTAAGTGGAAATGCTTCCAGATAAGTAGGAACTCACCATTGGAATTCTACAATATGGAAGTCATGACAACACTGTTTCAAATTTCTTAGTAAAACAGACAAGTCCAACTACTGGAAGTTGAAAGACAACTTTTGAGCTTTTCCCAATATTTCAAAAGTTGATTTTGTCCAGCACAGCATTCCTCTGGCTATGATACTAAGTTCTATGACTATCTGCTATCAGACTAGAAGTTTATGTGTTCCCCTTTTAAAAGATTCACATAAGGATGGGGCATAGAAAAATGTCTTGACATGCATTTTATTCTTTTTTTTAATTAATTTTTTTTTTTTTTTTTTTGAGGGCAGCGTCACTGGCCCTCACATGTGGAACTGTGGGACTCAAACCGGGGCCGCTGGCCCCGAAGCCAGAGCTTAACCACCAAGTGAGTCGGCCGGCCCACATTTTATTCTTTAGCTGAAGCTCTTTACATAGTTATTCAAATAGGTTCCCTCTTATATGCTGAACTGTGCATGAAGGTAAGACATTATTTTTCCTACTAATGACACAATACAAAATGGATATCAAGATAAAGTAGAGGAAGACTGTGTTTTTCTATAATTTTCATGATTCTGCCTCCAGCTATTTAGAAAATAGGAAAGAAATGGGTTTTATAAACATATGTAGTTTCAGAAAGACAGACTTATACTTTCTTGAAAATTAACTTTCAATAGGTTGTGGTAATGAAAGGAAAGAGAATTTGGGCAAAGGGAGAAATTAAGTTACAAAAAGAATAATTAGGTATTTCTCTTTCTTTGGCTTACATTTCTTCATTATTAAATACAATAAAGTTTTGAAAGATAGTTAAACTATTATCTTATCTATTCTACATGTGGTATTGGATAAGCACCAGACTATCATTTGTACTCACAAACACTTCATTCAATGAACTTATTTCTTGTGTGTGTGTGTGTGTGTGTGTGTGTGTGTGTATTTCATCAATATACTTCTGCTTCAACAACTAGTTGGCTTTTATCTCTTTCACCTTAAAAAAAAAATATATATATATATATATATATATATATATATATTGCTTTTTACACTTATAATCTGTACATCTGTGAGGTCAGCTGAGTTTTAGAGTGTACTGTTAACTCGGAGTAATTGAACTTATTTTGGTACACCTTTAAAAACCTTGTATTCTGATTGCATCATGGATTTAGGGGACTATTAGTAGAGACTGGCTACATTTCTGCTTCCCTAAAGAAAGACTTCTGCTACACAACAAAATGTAGATGTTGTAATAATAAAGGACTTCGCCTGTCTCATACCCTAGCTGCTCCACAGTAGGAAGGCAACTTTGGGTTGAGATAGACTGAAAAAGTTGGCTCCTTCTGCTTCCTTGGGAAAATGGACTAGCCAGGGTTTTCATATACACTGTGGAGGTGTGGTTACTACTACACCTGCTTGGGCTTCCATCATTTTTATCTCTGGGGACAGACACTGGTAGACCGAGGAAAAGGCATCTCTATACCTCAGCATGTCCTGTTGAGTGCTTGGTGTGCTCAAAGGGAGAAAGGAAACATTGTGTTAGATTAGCAGTGAGTGTGCTATGTTTTTTTTCTCTCTCTCTCTCTCTCTCTCTCTCTCTCTCTCTCTCTCTCTCTTCTCACCCCCTCTTTTTTTCTTAAAGCTGTACTTTGAAGCAGATATTTTAGCCTTGCTTGGATGGTAATTGAAGGAGTTTCAAAATGAGTGATGGGTTTGATGGGTTTTCTCAAAGTCACAATTAGTGAGAGGCCATGTCTGCACCGTAAGCAAAATCTGTCTTGCTCTAAGAACTGTGCAATTGTCTCATCTGCAACTGATTAGGAAGGTATTTAATAAATCTACAGTTCACATTTGTGCCTTAAGGCAGTGCCTAAGCAGGTTTCCTTCCATTCTTTCTGGAGTCCATGCTAACTGCGAAAATCTGCATATTCAGGTGTAGATCCTCCTTTCAAAAGTTTTCTAAAGCTCTTTTCTGGGTTCTTTATTTTATTATTAACTCTTCCACAGAATGTGTGACATTTAAGTTGTTCTCAGCAAAATCTTTCTGGATGTTTAAAATAAGGCATACCATCCTCCAATGAGATCCTGCCTCTTAACTTACAAATACAGAGCTTTAGTAACAGAGCTTAATGATTAAAATAATAACAGCGAGGCATAGTTCTAAGATCTTTACATATATTAATTTGTTTAATCCTAAGAGCAATCTTATGAAAAAAGGACTATTTATCATTCCCATTTAACAAAGGGGAAAATGAGGCAAAACATGGTTATATAACTAGCCCAAGGTCAAACCTCTAATAATTGGTAGAACTGGGATTTGACAGCAGAAACAAAGGAGTTTCTTACTTTCTTCAGACAAAAATTCACTAACATTTTCCTCCAGCTAAACTCAAGTATCTGTGGATGACTACCTTGCTCAAACATTTATGGTTTGAGAAGAAAAGAGACTTAATTGTCATATCTTGGAATCCATTAACATAACAGTTACACACATCTACTTTTGAAATGAAAACAGACTACTCTCACCTTTTGCCATCTGATTCTGAAAACTTAAATTGAGAAAAGATGCTGCAAACTTGATAACCAAAGGTGTGAGTTTGGGGAAAGAGAATTGCAGGCAATTTAGAAAACAGCAAAATGCAAATCAAGACACAATATGCCATATGTTGTCAAAAATTATATGAATGCACAATAGTTTTAACTCAAGAAATTCAGTTTATCTAGTAATTCTTCTATGTTTCTTTAGTCTCAATAGCATTTATATATTAATTTATTCAGTGACACTAGTTTTGAAGTAATTAACCTAAAACATTGCTATTTATGTATATGCACACATATTTCTACCTGTTTGAAATATATTAAAGTCAAAATTAGTAATACAGTCTATTTTATTTTAAGAAGAGTGAGCCATTTGGAAATCCAAAAAGTAACAAGAGCAACAAAAATAAATCTCAAAAATGCCAGTCATCTTCTTACCTGATTTTCAAATCATCTGAAACCTGGTGAGCAGGGCCAGAAAAGGCCTGCTGTGGTTGAGCTCTATGTGAATACTTACATCCAAGTTATAAACCTCTAAAATTATATAGGGCCCAAGAGCAATGTTGACCCAACCTTAGTCATGTAGTGTCAACTCTAGTTGTTCTGCCCTAGTCCTATCGCTGTTGACATTTCAAGATGAGCAAAGCCTTGATAATAACATTACATAACACTCTCCACACAGTACTATACCAAGAAGCCTACTTAGACATGCGTACAATCAAGATTATAATAGAAAAGTCAAAATTTACTATACCCTGGAGCACTATGAAGCAAGCAAACATCCAGTTGTTAAATTCAGGCTGCTTACACCTGTGCAAAGTAACACCCATGCCCAGTAACCTAGCGGCCAACACACAGAATTCATGATGGCCAAGAAACTCCAGGTGGGCCGTAAGAGCAGATAAATGGTATGTAGTTGGGAGAGTAGGGGATATGATTTAGAGTTTATGGGATTAGGAGACCTTACAGGTTACATGCTGTAAGAGCACAGGAAGCTTTAGAAGCTAAAAAGAGAAACCTTGAATTTGAGTCTGTGCTTGACTGGAAGCCAATGAGCTGAAAGCAAAGCAGATGAATTATTGAACTATATAATGTCCAAGTCATAAAGCTTGAAAAGCCACAACAGAGTCAGAAAATACCAACCCAGATCAGAAGAAAATATACCAAAATCACTAGAAATTTTTAGAAATTTTTAAAAATCAATTATCATTTTCCTACATACATACATTTGAATTTACCAAGCTAAACTAGAACTATGAAAAAAAAAACCAATTAGTAAGAAAATAGCCTCTTCAAATTCAATTCAAAGAAAAAAATCATTGTTATTTTAAATTTGCTCTATCCAATGGATAAGAAACCTGAGTTTCAAGGAGTTTAATTGATCTGCCCATGTCAAGGAATCAGAAAGTTGTGGAGCCAGAACAAACACGTCTACATCAGAGAGCTTCTAATACTGGGGTTAATCCTGAGAGGTCCTAACTTTTCCCTCCACCTTGGTTATTCTTATCCTAAGTGTGAAGATTCTTCTTTGATATTAAATGTACATATGATGTTAGTTAAAAGTTTATACTTATAATTGTAATACTACCGAGTAAGTAAAAGACCAGAAAAGAAATCCAAGATGGTGGAGTAAACACTGCGCCTACTTCCTTCCATGAACACATTAAAATTACAACTAAATTGTACAACAATCAACCTGGAGAACCATGTAAAGTCTAGCTGAACAGAAATTTTATAACTGAGGATACAAAGAAGCCGTGTCGAGAGTGGTAGGAGGGGTGGAGATGTGAAAAAGGCCCAACACCTGTGTTTGGTGGATGAGAATCAGGAGGCCCCTCCAGAGGAGCCTGGCTCCTCAACCACGACCCCCACAGCCTCCCCTGCCTGAAGTACTGGTGCCAGGAAGAGGAGTCCCCACACTATCTAGCTGTGAGAAACAGTGGGGATTCTGACCATCCAGGTGGGACAGAAGTCTGAGGGAAACCCCGGTGTCTTCTTGAAACAGCCCATTCACAGACTCAGTCGCTCGCAGGCACTTACCCTGGGCTCTGGCAGAGAGAAGGTGACTCAGGGGGTGTTAGACTTGGGGAGCAGACTGAGGTGTATGGCTTTGAGGAGAAGGCTGGAGGACAGCTGGCATTTTCCCTGCAGGAGGCCCTACTACTCTGCAGCCAGCAGGTAGATGCCATCTTTTCTGTGTTGAGCCCGCCCACATACAGCTAAGTCTGAATCTGATTAGTCTGGTTAGTTCTGTTCCTTCACCCTGCTGACTCCCTGGTACCCCGCCTCACACATCTCCCCCAATGTCTGAGGCACTTTCTCTGAGAGCAACCAGCCCTGCCTGCATTGCACTGTTTCTTGGCAAGCTATCGAAGTCTGTGGTATTCAAGAAACTGGGTGGCTGGCCTTGGTGTGCTATGAGACTTTTGCTGAGTACCTTCAGGCTCAGCACTGGAGCCAAACCAAAAGCTACATTAACCTGGTGAACACAATTCTTCCTACTCTAGTGACTCCCTGAGACCCCATCTCACCCAAATTGCATAACACATGAGCTTTTTCAGTGGCTGAAACTTAAGGGAACCTGCAGGTGGCAACAGGCCTCAGGTTGTCCTGGCTTTTTGCGGAGTTGCCCTAGGCCCGGTATTCGTGGCAGCTGACCTCAATTTAAAGTAAGGCCTCTCCTACATGCCTCCAACTTTAGCGTTGGCAGCAAATAACTGCAGATAACTTTGTAGGTCCTACAAGGTAGTTCCCAGAACTCAGAGTCAGTGGATGACTTGGGCCCGCCTGGGAATGCCTCCCAAGAGGCTCCAGAATCAACATATTTGAAGGTTGGCTTCAGGTCACAGCAGAGCACAGCCCAATTGGCCTCACAAGTGTCAACACAAAAGGTGGTCTCAATAGGCAGCAAAGACCATTGGGACAAATCCCACTCAGCAGGTTAAGCTCCCCCCCCACCCCCCCACCTCCCCACCCCCGCACAGTAGCCTATAAGCTGTGGATATGACCAAGCCCCACAGCCAGTCAGCCTGAGGGCCAGTCCCACCCACTGACATGCTAATAGCAATCAAGGATCAAATATAACAGGAGGACACACACAACCCACACAGAGGACACTCCTGGAGCACACAGAGCTGATGACCAGGGAGATTATTCCAGGGCACCACAGGGCACCTACTACTTAAGGCCACTCAGCCAAAACTGGAAGATACAGCATATGTGGAAACAAACACAGAGGGACAATCAAAGTGAGGAAACAAAGAAATTCATTCCAATTTAAAGTACAGGAGAAAACTTCAGAAAAAGAGCCAAATGAAATGGAGGCAAGCAACCTACGAGAGACAGAGTTCAACAATGTGCAATTGTTGGTGTCATTTGGATTATGGGTTTGTATAAGGTGTATAGGTCATTGTGATACTGTGGTCTTGAGTCTTAAGATGAGGGTATGCATATCTCTCAGGTCAATCGAGGCTATGTGAAGAATGGCACATGTGGCACCTGAGAAACTTCTGTGACATTGGAAAGAGATACACTTCAGTAGGAGGAAATTGAGAGGCTCAGTTCTGGAGAATGGTCTTCATGTCTTAGATTAGGACCTATTGCTAGAGTATCAGAGTCCCTCATTGGAGGGTCATGTGACTCTCAGTCACTCAACACATATCTATTAGGAATCTGCAAGGTGCTAGGCAGTGGGCCAGACTTTGAAATAAAAATGTGAGCTGGATAAAATGTATACTTCTTACATGTGAGGCAATGTAATTGACAGATAAACAAAGTAAAATATTATATAACTGGGCAATGAAAAAACAGAGGTTTTCTGACTTCTTGACAAGATGGTAGACTATAGCATGTAGAAATTGCCCCACCACTTACCCAACAATAGTAATGAAAATTAAAATTTAAAACGTATATTTAGATGACATAAAATATAAATTAGAATATAAACATATAGATATAACTTTTATTATAACTCAGAAAGCAATGCTTATTAACAGATTGACCTGTTTTATCTTATATTTTCCAGAGGTAAATCAAATCATTGAAGGAGATGTATAGAAAATGAAAAACAAACAATGAAGTGATATCATTTATAAATTGAAGGGGAATTGTGTTTTTCCTGAAATTTAACTTTTTTTGTTCAGTATTTATTTTAAAAATTAATTACATATTTTTGCTTTGAGGTACAGAAATAGAGGGCATCCCTGGTTGCCTGTGTTGGACTTAGTGGATCCTAGAAGAAATAAAATACATTCGCTTACTCCCCTCAGAAAACTCATGACAAGAGAGCATGATAGAACCTTGTAGGCCGAAGACACAAGCAGATTAGAGGAAGAGAAACATATTAGAGGGTGTGGCATTCATTTAAGGTGAGAGATGATAACCTAATTTAGGGTAGTGGCTGTGAGAGTGGCGGTCGATTCCAGAGATACTGAAGAGCTCAAATCAGTTGGATGCAGTGAGCAATTGTTTATGGCAAGAATAAAGTTTGATGTTTTGGTTACTGACTTGAGAGATATGATTAATGATGATTAAAAAAAAAAACTGAGGAAAGGATAATAATGAGATTTGGAGCAAAAAACATATAATTTATATTGTCAAATTCATTCCTGAATTCGTTCAGAATTCACAGAAGTGTGTTTATAATCGTTTTTTAAATATAAAGAAATACAGAGAAAAAACTGTTTCCTAAAGAAATAATAAGAGTTAACACATATTAATTACTAATATTGTTATAAGTACTTTCCAAGTACTAATTGACAAATTAGTACTCTCAAAGTGGGTACTATTTATGCTCATGTTACAGGTAAGATAGGAAGAAAGATACAGAGAAATGAAATCATTTTCCCTGTGTTACATATATAATGATAGGAATGAGTCATATATATGTTCTGGCTTCAAACTCTGCAATCACCTACCATATTATACTGCCTCTGCATGATGTAAATGGTAAGCAGACTGTATACTGGCCCACAAAAATCTACTATATTTTTACTTAACTATAGAACTATTGATGCTATCTTCAGTATGGGAGCTGGAACAAAGGAAGTTAAAGAAGGAGAGCATTCTGTTCCCTTGTCTAGGCCTGATTTTAAAAGTCACAATCACATCTCACATATTTCTGCTGATCACTCTTCCTTAATAAACGCTCTCACCATGTCTTTGCCTCAATAAGATATTGGTAAATAATCCTTCATTGTTTCTCTCAAGTCCAATGCCTTCTACTTGATTTCAAGTTCTTCTTTAATATTGCTGTGTTATTTACAACCTTCTACTTCTTTTCAACATTTGGAAGACACTGCTATTTGATGTTTCCTGGTCTTGTTTACTAATCAGCTTTTCCCACCTCCCTTTCTCACACAGGTCCATGTCCCCGCACTACTCAGCTCAGTCCCTCGGGCATTCCTGCTGCCCCAGCCTATCACAGAAGCATCCATCCGTGCTTTGAAATTAGTCTTCTCCCTCAACACCCGTTTACTACCACCTTCACTGCACCCCATTCATTCTTCAGAGCACCTGATCCGTGATACCTTTTAAGAAAAAAGCAATTTGAATTAATTTGCACTTCAAGGATTCTAAAATATTTATAGAGTGTCTACTGTTAGAAACTTCTAAGTCCCAAAGGACATAATGCAAAGATTTCCATTTGGCTTGTGTCCTTTAAGAGTATCTGATCTAGTGGGACACACACACACACACACACACACACACAGACACAGACACAGACACACACACACACACACACACACACACACAATCTGATGAAACACAAGATACTCACAGCACCAGCAGCATAAGCAAAGCACAGGAGAGATAATTCCAACTCCTGTGTGTCCGCGAAGACTTGGAGGAAATAACTTTTGAATTGTGTCTTGAAGACAGGGATTTCCCCCATTTAGAGAAGTGAGAGGGGATGTGAGAATGAAGAGCAAAGGTATGGCAGCATAAAAATATATTCTATTCATCTGATCTACAGAAATAAAGAGTAATTAATTTGTATTTCAGGCCCCATTGCCAGACCTTGGTTCCTTAAACTTCATTCCCACCACATCCCTCTTCTGGTTAGAATTGCCAATAGCTCTTCATCTCCTTTTCCATGAAATTCAGCTTCTCCTATATGATTCTCCAGAGTTCCTATAATTCATTCATGCTTTTTATATACAATATTATTTGCCCTTTTCAAAATCTGAAGGATGGTGGTATTTGGTATTTGCGGGGCTCGTCTTCTCATTAGATCTCAAGAGGTTTAATTGCTCCTTGTTCTGCTGTCCCCAAACCACCCTTAACCTCCCAGGTATCCCTGTATGATGAGTGGTCCCACTGAAAGAACAGGGTATCCCACACATGAGCTTCTGTCTGGTTCCCAGGTAGAGCTAAGCAGATCTGTTTGTAGCATCAGGTTCCTACTGTTTGTATGACATTGGGTTCTGGTGAATATAGTTGGTGTGCAACTGGCAAAGATCTAGTGAACACAGGGAACAGCAGGGAGGCCTGGCCCATCAGTCTCCTGCCCAGTATATCCCTGAAAAGACTTGTGCAATGTCAGAGCTGCAGAAAGGTGTGGGTCTCTTTTATCTGGAAAGAGCATATTTTAGCCTCATATTCTGTCTGGTTTTCAACGTCAACAATGCGTACCTCTAACAAATTGACAGAGGGATATAAGGTTGAACTTAGAACTTCCTCTTATAATTTGCTGTACAGTCTATACAACCAGGGGAATAATTTGTAAATTCACGCCACTTTTCAGAAGCATTCTTAAATTGTTTCATTTCTATGAATTGTGAAATAGTTTTAGAAGCACGTGATTTTTATGAACACTAGTGCTACATATCTAGTTTAATTTCTCTATACGTTTCTCTAGAGTTTGTTGTTCAGTCATTCATTTCAGTTAGTTTTGGTTACATACTGAAATGATGAAATTTGAATAATATGTTTGTCCTTTACTAAGCTAGAACCAACATTTCTTAAAACAAGCGTGCTCATTTCTTCCTCTGTGTATCTTTAAGATCTATGATTAACCACTCATGGAAAAATATAGTGTGCATTCTTATAGTTATACAAGAAATCTAAAAATATACATAATTAAAGGATGTGGATTTCAAAAAAGAAAACTAATTTTCAGTGGTAAAATCTGGGATATTGAAAATAATGAAATTTATGTTGCAGGTTATATCTGACTGAGCTGTATTTGCTATTCATGGAGGTTTAGAATAATAGACAATACCTCAACTTGTTACTGTCTCCAAATTATCAAATGCTGGGAATTTAGAAAACCCTACTTCTGTTACATACTTAAAGAGTTTCCAGTGCTGTTACATACCTACAGAGCTCTAGACTAGAGCTACCTATTGATATTTACCAAACTTTGTATAGTAGGCCTAATTAAATCAATCAATTACATTTATTTTAACCTCAAGGTCAATCAGGAGAGGTATTTGCTTAATTATACGTTTAATTATGCTCAATCACTGAAGTAGAAAAAAACACCCCCTTAGAGCACTTAAATCTAATGAGGCTCACAGACCCATTCCTATTGAAATATTTTATTCTCCTGTCCATACTCTTCAAGCTCTGTGGAAATGCATTAGAACAGTGACAAGCTAGGTAGGGGCTGATGAAGGGACACCAACACAAGCCAAGAGGATGCTGCTCCCTTCAGGGCAGCCTGAAAGTTTGCCAGTCACCATAAATCTTTTATCATTTGTTAATATCCTGAGTTAGGATCTTTTGCATTTAGAAATTTTATAGCCTCTATGCTTGATGTGTCTTTCTCTCAGCAGCTTTCCTCAAAATTGATATTGAATATTCATTGCAGCCAACAATATAAAACAAAAGGTTAACAGAAGATAAAAGGACTTCAACAAAAAAATCATTACTGATGATTGACCATATGTTTTAAACCTAATTTTCACTTAGTGATAGCACTTATATATCCCTAATAATGGCTTTATGATTTTGGAAGAAAAAGAATATTGGTAGGGTAGTGTATTTTTGTGCCATTTAGGAATGCAGTACTTTAAGAGATCGATTGTTGGTTAGTGTTTTCAGGCTAATTATCACTGTGAGAACTTAACAAGGGCACTGCTTGTTGAATCATCAGAAATAGCCAAGACTTCAAGATTATTTTTTAATTTCAGTACAGCGTAGCCTGAGCCTCAACATCAGAAGTGTGACAACTGGTGACAGCACCTCATCTGGTGTTTGCCGTCTCATTTTTGGAAACATGTTTAGGTATTTGTTAACAGCATGCAGAGCTTAAGATAGTAATGCTGTCCTAAGGGAGGGTTTAGTTTTCATTTGAGGGGCAGGGGCAAGTTGGAATGATCAGAGTCAGTCACTGTCAATGATATATACAACTCAATCAGACCATCAGAGGTATATCATTTTTTTTCCATTTGCTCTGGACTCTATGCTTGCATCTGGCAACATCTTAAATGCAAAAATCTTTCCAAGTTGCTATAGTATATCAAATGAATAAAATATTTGTCAGGGTCCAAGGATAAAATATTATGTTTCCATGCAAATGTTCTTATCAGTACCATGTAGCTGTAGTTTCAAATAGGAACAACAACAAACAGGTTTTAACTAAAATGTTTAACAGTGTGGCTCTTGGAAGACATTATCTTAACTTGTTATTCTGTAATAATTAGAGTGGAATTAAGTCAGTGTGCAAGAGGATGAGGGGAAGCGAAGGTTATTAATTTTCTTCGTATTTTGATGGGTCCGCTCAAATATTTCAATAAAACCTTTACTCTAAACTTCTCCCTTCATGCTATTGTGTAAGAAAATAAAAAACGAGTAAGGGACATAAAGGAACCCGCCAATGATCGGAGACAGGATTTTCTTTACATTGTCTAATAGACTCGTTTATTATTTTAAGCTGGTAAAAAGAGACGTATGATTCGTGTTGAAGAGTTATTTGTGCTTGATACATTGAAGACACTGTTCCAAAGAAGTTTTTCCTATAAAAGGATGACCCCTGTAGTAATTCTTAGGCAAGGAGGGACAAAGTCAACCAAGAAAAAGCACATCTCGCCCCAAGTTCCCCATGATTTCTCCACACATAGCAAAAAAATATACATCAGTCATTTATTTGAACATGCACATCTGTGAGTAGCACAGTTCTAGGCTACTCAGGAAACAAAAGGGAGAATATCAGCATTACCTAAATAAAAGAGGTGAATTACACCATTTTAATTGTCTTAAAAACACAGATAAGAGGAGCAATGAAAATATAGTCCTAAATAATACTAGCTAATGTAGATTACATAAGTATACAATATGATTCAACTAATAGTGCTCTGACAAGCATAAACCACCAGTTCTAGTAAACAGGCCCAGATCACTTGCTGAGAAAATGTTCAATTCAGCTGGAGTAAAAGTTACTTTTATTTCAGTACTGAATGCAAAACATGAGTCGAGTGTGAAGACAGCGCTCTAAAAAAAGGTGGCTCTATTAAAGCAAGGAGGCCATTTCCTTTTGCACTTTGATAATTTTTGAATTCTGGTTTTGACATTTTCTTTCTCTATCTTTCCTCCCCTGAGCACTAATTTATCAAAAAAAATTTTTTCAAGGTGAAAGTTGTACATTCTTATTGTTATATCATTTCATCTCTCTCTGGAAGAGAGTATTACAATCAGGATTACAATGTGATTTTTTTTTCTCTGAATATCTGTTTCACATAAATGTATTTCAAAATCATAATGTTGGTTGGGAAAAGAAACCTACAAAGGAGAGAGTGATGTCGTCATACACTTCTTATTGTGCTGTGCGTCTTTCCCATCCCTTCTTCCCTTTCCCTGTAAAGAGCTGTAAAAAATTTAAGGCAGATGAGGTATATTGCTGAAGAAAAAAGTTATTTTTGAAAAAAAAGTCAAAAAAACCTTTTATTCTGCCCTTCTACTCAAGAAAGACTACTCAACTATAAATCTAGTGCTAGAAAAAAGCAGGAAAGACACCGTTTGCATGTACCATACTATGTCTTCTATTTCTAGAATGGCTTTTTGTTAATTTAATTTTAATAGAAAAAATAAGCACCTTAAGCTATGAACAAGAAAAGAACTTCATTATTAGTGAGTCCAGAATCCCAACGGAATTAAGATCACTCACTCAAACTTCCACTCATTCTCACAAAGGCCAATGCTACTGATTAGAATTGTAAAGTGCTGTACTTAGTATAAACACTTGTATACACTGCAGACACTGAAAAATAACCCTCAAGCACATTGTGTTATAGTTCCAAAAATATATTTACAGTCTATTACAAAGATTACAAATGGAAGTATCTAGGTGACTGTATTATGCTAATTAAAATTATTTTACAGATTATTTTTCCTTAGGGACAAAAAACATTTTAGTGAAATTAAAATGATTTTTCTAGTCAATCAAAAAATAAATTAAAATATCAAATAACACTGTACAGTGATTTAAAAGAAAAAAAAGGTAGGTGGGGAGGGGTTTGAGAAGCAATCCATTTGAATTTTTCTATAGTCATCTTTGGTCCTAAATGTGGGAAAACACATTATGTAGCACTGAAAATACCTGTTTTTTTGTGATGCTCTGCAAGTAAAATAGAAAAATATAGTGCATTTTCAATGTATTCAGAGCCCACTACAGAGAAATGTGTGTACAAAACAAGACAGTATAAATAAAATTTACAAGTTTTACAAAGAAACATTTACAGATTTTGTTTGTTATTTGTTTGCTTGTGGATGCCCACATTATCAAACAAGACCAATTATGACCGATCCCTGGGATCTTTCTCTATTAAAATCATTATAAACAGCCCAATTCTCTTTGGAAGTACAACAGTTTAATTCTGGGGTAGTTCATGATTTTCATAATTTTTGAAAGAAGTACTCACAATATGTATACATTCCTGAAATAGCTATAAAGACACATTTAATTATTGCTTGTGAAATTCTAAAATGTAATCAAATAAAATGGTATAATAAATAAAGCTTTAAAAAAGTCAGATCCTTCACCTTTTCCTTAATGGTAAAGGGTATTTTTCCACTTAAGTTTCTGACATCAGCATTCACAAATAAAATAAAATACTTTTTCTTTTTTTTTAAACTGCGTTGGTGTTATTCTGTGTAGAAAATTTGTTTTTGAAAGGTGAAAATTGTGAACTGCCCCTTTGATAATGCTTCAGAGTTCTAGTATAAAACTTAATTCTTTCCTTTTGTGTTTGGACTTCATTTAACAGAACAGGATATAAAATATATGTCAGCTATTTCTCCTAAATTTCCTAATGTCACGATATTGAAAAAATCTTGATGTGCTCAGATTAAATTTTAGATAACACTGGATAGTTCTTCCTTTCAAAGACTTGCTTTCACCAACATCCTTTAGACGAAGTGCTCACATATTTTTATAGTCATAAACCTACAATTTGAATTTTTTCTTTTCTTTTTTTTAGCAAATGTTGTCTAGTAAAATCATTCTATAAACAATCTGTTAAAAGTGCCTTATAGTATTTATGGATCATTATTGCTTTTTTCATTGAAAAGATAGTGTGTTGTCTGCTCTTTACAAAAAAATTGCTTTTTAAAAAATATCAGAGCTCTTGGCAACTTGCATTTTCTTGACTACCTGCCAATTAACAAACAATATCAAAACAGTACAGATTAAACAAAATAAATGGCACAAAAAGGATACCAATGTTCTGACAGAGATATCTTCAATCAAGCTGTTTTTTTTTTTAAATTTGAGATTCTTCCAAAAGTACCCAGTGTAGTAATGTGTCATAGATTAACACTAAAAAGGTCCAAAGCTATAAACAACTTTCTAAAACCAAGTCCTTATGAAGAATAAACACAAATGATTTTAAAAAGGAATAGTCTGAAATCACATATTTAAGGAAAATATTCATTGATTTTAACAATAAGATCATGATTTTATTTGACAAATATATTCTTTCTTAAATTCTTTATGTACATTTTAAAAAGTCTATAAGATAAAAAGGAGGTTAGAGAGCTCAAGGTGTTTGGATGTTTTTCAGGTAGTACTTTGTTTATTGTCACTGCTGTTTTCCTGGCCACCAGCGGTGGATCCTAAATTCCCTTTTTATATGTTCTGGTGGCACTTAGGAGTTCAAGTCTATAGGTGCTTCTTAAATCTTCTCTTCACTGTAGGAAGGACCCAGGACATCAACTGTCTAATAGCAGCATTCTATGCATATCCTGAAGGCCAGTACTGTTCTCTCGCAGTCCGTAATCTCCCCCATGAGGGGAAGTACCCATCACACTTGGATACCAGTTCCATGTAAATGCAGCATTTGTGCTCTCATAGTCTGAATGCTGCTCATGATTTTCTTTTGATGGCCAACCAGTGTGATCCCTAAACTCATCACATCGCTGAAAAAGACAAGTGCATTTTTCATTAGTTACGTTACCAAGAGTTGATTTGGTACTAAACTGTCATCAACTCTTTAATTAAATAATCTGTGAATCTTAGGCAAACAGATCTTATCTCAGTGTCCGTGGGTATTATGATCATATTCCTGCAGTGGGTCAGATGGGCAGCCTGTATCAGCCTTCTCCTTTGTGGAAACCTAACTGCTCAGGCTCTCAATGTGCCAAGATAAGTCATTTTTAAACTGATTTGAAATTTTATATACGAAATTATCAAAGATCTTAAAATCTTAAAATTATTATTAACTTAAGATTATGAAGTTTATTTGAAATGTTGTATGCTTGAACTTCAGTGAAGTTTAACATATTTAATTATTAAAATAGGATATAATATGAATGGAAACACTTCTGAGCTCTAATAGCTCAGCATCATCAATGATTATACACAATTTTATACTGAGTTTAATTATCAAGTGGTAATTCTGAGCATATTATTGGTTGTATACTTACTTCAGTTCACATCAACCATCTGACTACATTTTAGCAAAAAATATATTTTTCAAAGAGCACACTACCTATGTTTAAACAGCTTCAATCTGAAAGGAGCTAACTGGATCTGTGTATGTACTTTCCCCTTTCCTAAGAGACAGGAAGATTGAACTTAGGTATTTATAAGTAGCTCAAATATAACAACAGTACAGTGCTGTAGTGTTTCATAGCAGTGGTCTAGTAAGACTTTGAGAGACGGTCATTCAGGGGCATAGCTTACTTCGGAAAGACAGGAATAATTACACCAGCTCTACCCACATGGTGAGCTAGCAGGCAACTAGACATACTAGCATGCACAGACTTAAACTCATGTACATGCCGTTTCCTGGCTTGTCTGACTCCTGGCCTTCATATCATCTGTAAAACACGAAACCTTTTTTACAAGAACACGTAAATAGGACTCTACTGGTAGAACCTTGATAATTGTGTACGACTTTCAAACACACCGACTAAGAGGAACTGCATCACCTGTAAAAGTTAGGCTGCGGTTGAGGAAGCTGAAGTTCAGAGATATTAAATGGATTTCCTAACACCACATAATCAGTGATGGAGCCAGAAAGGAAAATTTAGTTCTTTTTAAATTTCAGTTCACAGCAATTTCAAAGGTTGTTTTATCAGGTGGTTCTCAAGGTTAAAAAGAAAAAAAACAACAACCTTGAATCAATCAATCATATACACTCCAAAAAGTAAGTTAAACTAAACTGTTAGTTACAGTGAATTGAATTAAGTTTCCTTTGACCTCCTCAGAAAGTAATCATGTTGAACGTCATATTGAATTTTGGTACTTGTTTTGAAACTTTTGAGATTTTTAATGTCTGATACAAACACAGTGAAAGAAATCCTCCTTTGAAATAAAGGAAGTTTCCCCAGTGAAGAGGAACCTAAATGATACAGCAGTTCCTGAAAAAGGAAGTCACACTGAGTTGTGTGTAGAACACTGGCTATAGAGACAAATTAGCTACTACTTAACTAGTTGAGTCAGTTTGGAGAAAATATTTCAATTCTTTGAGCCTTAGCCTTGTAAAGTGATTGACTTAATGAAATTGTTGCTGTGAAGGTTAAAAAAGATGCTGTATGTTCAAAGGTCTATTTAATAACGCCTGGCACATAGTAGGCACTTATTAAAGAGATGTTTCCACCTGGTTTTGTGTTTCATACCTCTTTAATATATGGCAATGTATAAAGCTTGGATTGTACCTAATAAATTCTTAAATATAATTAAAAAGTTTAAGCTTACTCAATAGTCATTCTGGCCACTGATTCGAGGGAGTTGTAGCCAGCTGCTGTGAAGTTATCTTTATACCTTTCCATCTTGATAGCTTGTAGCCATTCTCCAACTGAACAAAAGGTAGTGAAGTCAGGCGTGTTTTGATCCAACAGAGGGCTTATTGGCCTAGACAAGAATGAAACAGAGAAGCAAATTTATTCATGAATTACTAAAGAAAGAATGTTATCTCACCCAAAAATAAGGGTACAGGGAATAAAATTACATATTTTAATTGATATGATAACAAGTAGTCACATCAACAAAGATATGCTAATTAAAAATCTAATGCTTAAAGGTTGCCCAAGAACTACAGGCTCCAGAATTGACATTATATAGATTTGATGACCACCAGATTGTGACTCCCATATATTTTTATAAGTACAGCTGACAGTATTTGTAATCAGTAAATATCTGCTCATTTTTTTTCTCTAAAAGTAGCTGGGAGTAAAGGAAGCACATTTGTCTGTGGACTAACTGGTCTGGGCTATGAGGGTGCTTTTAAGAATATTACGTACCCACCGTACTGATGGCATCCAGGGGAGCACCTATGAGTTCATAGGTCTCCACAAGGGTCCGATTACTGGTCCAGACCAGTACATCAGGTTTACCTGACAGCTGACACTAAATAATTACTAATATGCAGGATGATGGAGCAAGCCAAGTACAAAGAATGAATGGAGTGTTTTGGGCTCATTTTAATGGGTATACTTTAATCACCTATTGAATTACTTTTAAAAACATTAACTTCAGAGAACCATCTCACTAAATAACTCACAGCAAAACAATAAAATAGATAATATGCAAAAAACAAAGGCAATAGTAACAAACGCCTGTGTAATAATAACAGTTTAAAAATGTGAAACATCATCGAATCACAAAATTCCAGTTTAGAAAGTCTTCTAAATGACAGCCAGTGATATCTATCGTAACTTTTCAAGAAAAAAAAAAGCAGAACTAATTAATAGGTCTCTTTAAACATTAATTCAATTAAGGTAAGCCATCTGAAAAGAAGAAAAAAATAAAAACTTCTGTGAACACAATATACCTAATATGGATTTATAATGTAACACAAATATCAATTTGCCATTGGAGTGAGGAGATAAGCGGTTCATGTGAATTTTTGAACTTCCCCCAGATTCCATTCCCTTAGGTATTTCTTACCTACTACAAGTTCCCAACGGTGTTTTCAGACTATTTGGGTTTCGAATCATTTTGTCTAGAATTCCAACTATCTGTTCAAACTTTGGCCTCTCAGCGCGTTCCTTTTGCCAACAATCCAGCATCAGCTGGTGGAGACCAGCCGGGCAGTCCATGGGTGCTGGTAAACGATAACCTTCTTCTATTGCTTTTATAACCTAATAGCCAAAAGGACGTTAAAAATATTACTAACTGAGGTTCAATTATAATTAAATGAATTGCACAGTAGGCAAAGTAGTTTACCCTGATAAAAGTGATGCACACTGCTTTGCAAGACTTACTTTTTTTTTTTTCTAAAAACATCCATGGATATAAAGCTTGTTCTTCAGGGGTGGATAAAGTGCAGGATATGATGACATTTCTTAGTTAACTCAGCAATAGGGAGAAGCAATTAAGTTCACTCAGAGTGCAATCAATGGAAAACTTTTTAATATCATCCCAGAGGTTTTCAAAAGGGAGTATGTTATGGAACTGTTTTACTTATATATAGCTGTGCATGTACATTTTAGTCTACACATTTATGAATTCTTCAAGTCGTTAAGAGGAAGTTTTGAGTTACTCAGAATTGAGTCCCCGAAAGTTTCCCTTTTTTGCAGAGTTCAAATGACACTTTTAAACAAGGTATCAAAATATGTGAATGTGCTATGACAGAACAGATGACCAAGAACACTATGATTTTCAATAATATGAAGTTTATATGTTTATGAAGTGTATAAAGTTATACGATACAGTGGTGTGCTGGAGACAGTTTGTACTGGTTGCTGAAGCTGATGAATCATTTTGTAACGCCAGGTTTAGTGACCTCACACTGGCAGATTGAAATCAGCCTTGGGGGAGCAGTGAGGGAGAAGGGCTTCACTAGGAAATTGGGAAAGGTTATACACATCAGGACTTTCCCATGCACAGTGCTGGTTGTCAAACTTTTATCAGCACATTACTACTGTCTATTTATATCTAATAACAGCCTGAGATGCTGTTTATATCAGGTTTTGAATGTTATGAGAAATAGGCCTCCATAAATATTTGTACTCGGCAATCAGAAAGTCTAAGAGTTACTTATTTGGACTTACTTTTATTTATATGGAAAGAAAAAAATACATCTTAAAAATCAGAACTTGTTACAAATCTGAGCAGCACAAAGGCAAACAATATAAATAAGGACTTGCAAAAGATAATAATATTCAAGGGGGATTAACACATCCTTTGCTAGAAACATAATATATAAGACATGTAAGGAAAAGATGACTCAAAAAAAAAAAAGAGGGAACCTTGAACTTTTGAAGAATATAAGGACAAAAGTAGGCAGACAATAAATTGGCTTTGAGCAATGTTGATAAACTTAATATTTGTAGGGAAACATATCCTTAAGATGCTTTCTGACATTCAAGAATACTACATTAAAATGTAAAAAGGATAGAATGAATAAAGTAGCTGGTGTTAATACTTTAAAAAAATCTTTTTATAAGAAAAAAAGGAGTCTACTTTAACTTAAGAAAAATCTATATATGCAAAATGATAAAGTTTAAAAGGAAAGTACATTAGTTTAATTATAGTAATTTTTGAGAAGTATTATAAGTATAAAATCCTCAGCCCAAATTCTCCCCCTGATCATTATGTCTTATTCATTAGTTTACTAAACATCTTCATCTGGATTCTCCATAGGCATCTTATACTCTATTTAAAATTGGATTTACTATCTTCACCTAAACTTTTTAGTATTTCAATCAATGGCCCTTCCAGTAAACCCAGCCTAAAAGCTGAAATGAGAATACTTCTAGACTCTTTCTCGTATATGCACAACCAATTAGTCACTGATTTCTGATGATGCTACTTCTTAAATGATATATATATATATATATATATATATATATATATATATATATATATACTCAAAAACTAGGAGAAGGATTTTTCCATATATACCGGGGGTGCCAAAAAATGTAAACTGGATTTCTTAGTTAACGTTGCTCAAGCAGTAGTTCACTGTAATCAGAAGTGTCTGGATGCTGGGCGGGCCGAGTGGCATGGTGGTTAAAGCGCTGGCTTGGGAAGCCAGTGACCCCGGTTCAGGTCCCACATATGAGGGCTAGTGACACTGCCCTCAAAAAAAAAAAAAAAGTGTCTGGATGCTGATGGTAACCACTTTGAGCACCTTTTGTAATTGCATAAGTCAAATGTGATTTGCATTCATCTTTTGTTGTCGGTATATATTATTACAATTTTAATAGTTTTTTCCTTTCTAAAAATGTGTATACATTTTTTGGCACCCTGTGTGTGTGTGTGTGTGTGTGTGTGTGTGTGTGTGTGTGTGTTGTGTGTGTGTGTGTATATATATATATATATATATATATATATATATATTCGTATATATAATAGCTCTGCAGTGGTGGAGTCATTATCCCATAGCTAAGTTTTTTATAAAGTCTCATATTATGGGTGTTTCCTTAGGTGCTTTATTTTGAGTAACAATTATGGAAAAAAAAACACCTTAGACTTAAGTGACCTTAATCAGTATTGGTACTGAATGCTAATGAAGTTCATGATAGAATTTAAAAATTTCCCTGTTTATGATCCCATAACTACAAATATTGGATATCCTGTTAACATTCCTCTAAAATATCCCTTTAAAAAGCTATGCATCACACAAGCAAACATACACAAATGGTAACTCTGCAAAGATCACAGATATATAACTATGGAGGAATTAAACAAACAAAACAAACTTTTAAATGGGAAGGATTTCATGTGGTGTGTACAATATTCCAGTGACAGCAGCACAACTTGTATCTGAAAGTGCTATTTGTGGGCCGGCTGAGTTGTGCATTGGTTAGGAGTTGGCTGGGGACACCAGCTCTGAACAGCAAGGCCTCGGTTCGGATCCCACATATGAAGGTGGGTGACGCTGCTACAGCTAAGATGATGAACAACAGCTCGACCTGGAGCTGGGCTGCTGAGATTTGCCGGCGACAGTGTAGGTTGCAGTGGGGCTGGCGGGCAGCTGGAGTGCGCTTTGGTGAGTTGCCGAGAGACACCGTGAGTGGCAGTCCAATGGCTGGCGAGCGACTGCCTCACCCCGGAAGAGCGCAATGATAATGCCAACATGGGCCAGTGAAGCAATGTCCTCCACAACTAGATTGAGGAACAAAAGGACAGCAACTTGTCTGTTTCCCTTCCCTGATTCCCCAACGCTGTTCCCCTCTTCTAACTCCCTAATAAAATCTTTAAAAAACAAGGAAAAAATAACACTGTAAATCTGTGGTTTCAGAATTTTTTTTTAAAAAAAAAAGAAAAAGAAAGTGCTATATATTAAACAACTTAGGTAAAAATAAAAAGAATATACAGTACCTTGGGGAAAAAATAATAAGTTATTTAAACAGTGGCTCAAGTTGTGAAAGAGTAAATTAAAAAATTCTACAACTTTACATAGTTCAAAGGACCAAATAATAAACAACAAGGAGGCATTTTTCCATTGGGAAAGGAGCGGCTTTCCTTATATTTGCGGTAGCTTGCATTTGAACATATGCAGTCTTTGTGATTTGACAGAACTCCATTCTTATCCTCATAAGTGGACTTTATTATTTTCCACTACTTCCTAACATATTTCCCCACTTGTAGTTTGTCTGCTGATGCCCGGAAAGAGACAATGCAGGCAGAGTGAAGTTTCCTTTTTCCTTTCCTTCTAAATAATCTTTTAAAATGTAAAGCTAAATCTTATCATGATCCTCTTGATATAATACTCCTCTACAGCTTTACCATAGGATTCTTAAATTTGAACATGATATATTCTTAAATTTGAACATGATATATTCTTAAGTCTTTGTGCCAACGAGCATAGGATAGAACCACTCAATGCCTCTTACAGGAATAAAAGAGTTAATAAACCTGTTGTCTTATTGCATTAGAGGAATTTATGATTCCTATTAGTACAGAGGAGAAACAGTATTTATCACAATACAAATGAAACTTATAGCTCTCAAAGATACAGTGGTTTAAACGTTTTGAAAGGCGAAGTAGCAATATATAACATTAAAAATAAGAGATGCTCTGGAATAGAAGTCGATTTTGGCACCCTAAAGTTCCCATTAAGTACCATGCCCCCAGCTCTAGGAACACTGGAAATACTTGCTGGGAACCTTTGGCCTCCATAGAGCAGTGTGGCAGAATCCAGGTATACATACCCTTTGATGATAAACCAGTGGGGATGATTTGGGCACAGACTGAACCTGGAGGTTCTGCAGTTTTTCATTTGGTTAGCTACATAAGATTTCCAATTGGGAAGATAACAAGTACCTTCTGCAAATTGTTATACATTCTCGGAAACAACGAGGCACACAAATAAGATGGTTGCATTACACTTCTTAGGGAATTACATCCTCGTGGAATTCATTTAAAACATATTTTTGTGAAATGATCAGAAACATCTAGGTTTTGCCTGTGATAGTATGGTACTATAATAAAAGTCAAAGGAAAAGGAAAACACATTCATAAGCAATTTCTAATTCTAGGTAGTTTCCAGAGAAACAGAAAGTGACTAGGGTAAACACTTTAAAACAAGAAAACCAAAACACTGGGATACAACAGGGAGCACTTCTTTGGTATACACTGTAAAAAAGACACCTACAAATAAAAATGAAAGTTGCTTGTACACAAGTGTTACAGTATTATTATAGTAAGACCATTGTAATTAAGAGAAAAGAGAACCCAAAATGACCCTATGATAATGAATCTGTAATAACTCAGTGGGATATAACATGATGGCTTCTCTTCTCTGCTCTTTCCCATTTTCATTTCATTAACCTCATATAACATGACCCACATTTAATACAATTAAATATTTTGGACTCCACTTATGGGGTTATGGCAAAGTTTTAACAAAAAAATTACAATTTTGTTTCTATCTTAATATTAAAAAGAATAGAAAGACATACATTTGTGGTGATTTTTAAAAGAAAAAATTGTGGGCTCACAATTTAGCTGAAAATAAATTTATTTACAACTATTATATTTTCAAAGCTTTTAAATGTGTTTTAATGGACCACTTTAAGAATTCATCTTTATGTCCCATAGCTGTATGGAAGTGTAATATTTTTATCATTATATGACTACCTACTAGTAAAATCAACTATTGGCTTAATTTAAAATGAGAAGAAATAAATCATTTAATTTAAAATGAGAAGAAATACACAGAAAAAACAATCTATACAATGAGGAATTTCAAAATTTGGGAGTAAAAATTTCAGTTGAACTGATTAAGACATATTAAATGAAAAGAGCTGTTGTGAATGCCAAATACGAGTATTTTCAATTTCTGTAATATTTATTATACTCACTGCATTTTACATATATAAAGATTTTTTTGAAACGCCATTATGGAAAGGGCTAAATATCTGCAAATATTTAATAGAATGAAAATTGGAAATTTATTTGGAAAGCTCACCCTTGATTTTAATGCTAGGTTCTGTTTCCACTGCAGTGAAAATTCTAGAAAGTTATAAGTATAGGGAAATTCAATGAGCATATTACCTTTTCCCAAGTTTTTCTTACTGCCCTGTCTAGCTTCTTGGCAAATCTCACCGACTTCTATAATATCCTTTTTGTATTTCTTCAGAGTGATCACAAAAACTTCCCTTTATTCAGCATTCGGCCGGACATTTTGTGAATTTGTTTATAAACATAACAATCAATTTACTGCTATTTTCATGTCATCTTCAGAGTCTTAAGGGTCTTTTAAAATCCAAGGCATTTGAAATTTGAAGGGTTTCTAAAATTCCTAACAAGTAAATTCAAACACTATCAAGTGAACTGATTCACTAACAAATCAATCTAGAATAGTCTTAAAAAATTAGTATCTCCGAAGATCTGATGAAAGCAAACTTCTCAGAAAAAACACAAGATAGTCACATATACACAGGATTTCCATATGCATCAGAGGGTTCAGAGATCAAGTCTCTCCATGAACTCTTACCCAGAGACTCCAAGGTGAAAACAGCTTTTATCAAGGGAATTTTCTATCAGAATAATATTTTAAATTATCTAGGTTTTTCACCATTTGCATATTGAAAATTAAACATTTATTACTCAAATAGCACTTCAACAATATAAGTATAAAATAATGAATACTACGCTACAAGAGGAATATTAATATCAATTTCACTATAAAAACTGAACTGCATAGGTAATCATTTACTACCATAAACATTTGTAACTGAATTTAATAATTTAGACCTTCAAAATTAAAAAGAAAAAAGGTCAAAACTAAACTTCACCGTTGACACAATTTCATTTGATCAAGAAAAATGTTTATTAATTCTATTTTTTTTTTTTTTTTTTTTGAGGGTAGTGTCACTGGCCCTCACATGTGGGACCCGAACCGGGGCTGCCGGCTTCCTAAACCAGCGCTTAACAACCGTGCCACTCGGCCGGCCCTATTAATTCTTGATATGCTAATTATATAATTGTGATATTTCATTTTCAAGAAAAATAAAGAATGATACTTAAGGAATTTAAAAAATTAAATTTGAAGATATTCATTTTTTTCTTAACTATTTCTATCATTTGTTTTTAGAAGTTAAGTGAACTTTGAATTTCAGTCATCTTATATTGCTGTCATTCCCTTTATGTTTGAATCTAGTACAGAAGGAAGGTGTCAAAAGAAATGAAACTCTACAGAGTATCTGGGGAATGTAAATATTTCTTTTTCTCTGCCCCAAGGATTTGTTTGCCCTCATTTTGACAGCCCATGAAATCTTTGACACTGAGACCTGTCAAATATTAACAACGTTGCCTCTGCCAAACAGACTCATCATTTAGACTTTTATATTTGAAAAACAAAAAGGAAAACCAAAGCAACAAATAAAAAAGTTTCACATTATCGCTCAATTAAAAATACCAAAAGATTTTAAATGACTTAAAAGCATTCCCTTTTCAGGCTGTGAACTTTTCAGTTAAGGAAGAAGTTTGTAGGAAAATGTACTGAAAATAACTTTATCAACCATCCGATCTGACTTTGGTTGTCTAAAAATAACTATTGATGGGTTTTAAGAACCATTGGAACTCTACATGGAAAATTCTAAAATCAAAAACAAAGATGCTGATTTAATATAACAATGTTCATGATCTCTTTTTGAAAAATAAGAAAAGTTTAACTTTAGTCGGCTTGTCTTGCTGTCCATGTTTACTGAACTGACATCTAGTTTGCTAGATACATCCTTCTTCTGAATGGCAATGCAGGCTTTCCTCTAGCACAACTCTTCTTTTACTCTCCTCTTCAAGAATATGTATTTGTAACACTTTCAGACTCCTTCAAAAAAGTCTTTCATCAATTTGTTCCTACCTAATCTTCATTTTGAATCACCGAATGTATTATAGGAAAGTGAATCATTTTGATTGGTCCCTATACACGTTGCTAAGCTTTTGTCTCTGAACTTTCTTAGTCAATTCTCTCATCAGCTATGAAACAAGGTCTTCTCCAGATTTCTAGTTCAAATCCAGGCTACTTTCCTAGACTTATACTTGCTCCATTTTTATCTAAATTCACTCATATTGTCAATACGTTGAACTATATGAATCTGCCAGTATTTGAAAGTTCCTGACCTATAAAAATGTCAACTTTCTAAAACAAGAAAAAATCCACTTTCACTTATCCTATATTGTTTTATAAATAGTCTCTTGTGCAAGCACAGCATCATTATCTTTACTAAGGACAAAATATCCTTCATTTGTTTCTATTATATCCAGAGAATTTAAATATTTAAAAAAAGCAAATCTTCAAAATGAAAACCAAAATTAAACTAATTGAACCACTAATTTATGGTAATTATTGTGGTAATTTTTGGTAATAATGGTGAAACTCAGCCATCATATTTTTCATAATTCTACAGAAGTTTCTTCTCGTAAGCCATTACCTACATGTTCCAATGATAATGAATATTAACGTATTACATTATTTTTGTTTAAATAGTGTAACACTTACATCTTGATTTGACATATCCCAATAAGGTCTTTCTCCATAAGACATAACTTCCCACATGACTATTCCATAGCTCCATACATCACTGGCTGATGTGAATTTCCGGTATTGGATGGCTTCAGGCGCTGTCCACCTTACTGGAATTTTCCCACCCTGTTATAAAAAGAAATGGACGTTTTAAATATGTATAATAACTTATAAATAATTAATAGCAGAACCATAAAGCTATCATTAAACATTTGTATATTTTGTTGGCAATTCAGCAGTATTGGGCCTATTCATCTTAAATCTCCCTAAGTGTATTTAAAGTTACTAACCTGTTTTATAAAATCATCACAAGACTTCATTGTTAAGACAAATCAATTTAATGGACCTTATATGGTCTTAGGGCAAGAGTCTAGTCAAAAGACAATGACAATTGGAATCTAAATAACAAAATAAACAACAACAAAAAACCAGAAACAGACTGAAAAAAAAAAAAGACAATGACAAATGAGGCAAAATAACTACTAAAATGGAATGAAACACGGTATAATTAAGTAAACGCTCACATATTTTCCTTTAGTCTAATCTCACAAAAGTGACGATTAGACTTACCATAGTAAATATTCTTTTAAAATCTTTATTTAAAAAGAAGTTATATTTTTATGCTACAATTATGAGTGCTAGCAACCAGATGTTGATTATGGCTGTATATTATTAATATGAACATCGCAATATAAGACAAGCATGTTGTCATTCTTATCATTTCTCCTCTTACCCTATATGTACATTGTAAAAGCAATGAGATTCTTCCAAAAAGAAAAATGCAGTAACAGCAAAAAGCTGAGATTAATTTGCCTTTCTTTCCCTGTTAGTTTTGTATTACTGAGCCCTGCACTCTTGATAGGAAAATCTCAGGAAAACGAAGAGATGCAGTAATAGATTTTCTCTTACAGTCGTTGTATAGACAGCTTCTGGATCATCTTCTATAACCCGGGAAAGGCCAAAATCTGACACTTTACAAACAAGATTGCTGTTGACAAGAATATTGCGAGCTGCAAGGTCCCTGTGAACATATCCCATATCGGCCAAATATCTCATTCCAGCAGCAATTCCTCTCAGCATTCCCACTAACTGAATGACTGTAAATTGCCCATCGTGTTTCTATAGGAAGACAAAAATAAAAGTCCAGTTATCAGCACTATGAAAAATGTCTGTACACTAGTCACTACTGTATAACAGGAATTATTAATTAATTTTCTTTAGAATAAAGACATTTGTGAGAAACATAACAGGTGATGATTTAACTGATAGTCAAATAATATAGAGTTTTGGTAATCAGTTATTTATATTGATATGTTATTAATATTAATTAATAATAGTTTCAGATTATGCAAATCCCAAAGTATATGCTTTATATTTAGGTCAAAGTTAGAGAACAGAATATCTAAAAATAACATCCCTGACAGCTAAGTGTTTTCCTCACTTGCTAAAAAGTTATATAAATAATCTAAAAATATATAAAGGGATAAAGACATATATATTAAAATTGTTTTTTCTAAATGGCAAAAAAAAAGGGGAGGGAGAATTTTTTGATTAGAGATAAAGAGAAACTAAAAAGTAGAAAATGTTATATTGGCTGACTTTGGTTTCCTTTAATGTTTTTTCTTTCTTTAGGTATTGGTAGGAACATTACTTGCAACAAAGATTCTCTAAAATAGACATACTAGCAAATGGGATTGAAAACTCTTTGCAACTGGACTGGTCACCATATATTTCTAATGCATTTTTAACCCACAGGTTTCTCCAACTGAATTATAAACCTGGTGCATGAGGACACTGATTTAAGTGGATCAACTTGCTAGATGATGCTTTCTTTCAGACCTGATAGTTATGCATATCAAAAAGATGCAGCAATACAAATTTCTCCAGATCCTCTGATTGCTTATAAATCTGGATTGAATGTATCATTCTAGATCATATATGTCCGCTTATTCTTTAGATTATTCTCTCTTTTCGATTTAAAATAGTATTAACGTGTTCATATTCTTAGGGAAAAGTCTGAGAATAAAAATATGTATGTTTATACTTTTAGAGATTATCATCTACAAAAATAATCACATATTAATTTAAAAAATGTTAATTCTACATTTTATGCTCGGTGTTCACATAACAATATAAAATAAATGGTTCCACAGAGCAGAACTGGGATAATCATGACAACATTCAGTGGTGATCCCACTTTTTTCTCTGTATTACCTGTATTTCATTTATAATTGTACTGGAAAAGTAAAATGCTCCTCTACAACCTGTATTCATATTATAGGGTTCAGGTATCCTCTGTACTTAACATATTAATGGAAACTATATTTTTAACTACATTGTATTACTTAAATGATCAAAAATATTCCAGTTCAATCAATTCTTTTATTTATTTATTTATTTATTTTTATTTTATTAGTTTCAGGTGTACAACACAATGCAATAGTTATACTCTTTACCCCCCAAAGTAAAAACCCCCCTCCCCCAGTTCGCCACCCCACTCCCCCCCATATCATACATATCCATCACAACTCCACTGACTCCCCTCCACAGTATACTCCATATCCCGTGACCATCCACATATTCAGTTGCAGTTGGCATATAATACTATACAATATCAGCTTCAGGTGTACAGTGCAGTGATCAAGCCTCTACTCCATCCATGAAGTGGTCTCCCTAACAAGACATGTGACTATCTGAAACGCCACAAAATTTTTACAACATTATTATATTCCCCAAACTGTGTTTCATATCCCTGTGGCAATATCATAATTGTCTATTTATGCTGTCTAATCTCTTCCCCTTCCCCCCCATCCCCACCTGCTACCAACTAGCAACCCTCAGTTTTTCCTCTACATCTACGAGTCTGTTTACTTTGATTGTTCACTCAGCTCTTCAGACTCCACATCCAAGTGAGATCACATGGTACCTGTCCTTCTCCTACTGACTTATTTCTTGCAACATAATAGTCTCTTCACAACATTATCAATTACATTCCCAGAACTGCCCCCATATCCCTGCGGCAACATTGTAGTCCCACATATACTGTCCAAAACCTTCCCCCTCTCCCTCTTCCCCACTCCCTCCCAGCCAGCAACCATCAGTTTTTCCTTTACATCTGCTTGATATGACTTAAATCTTCTTAAATTGTCTCTCTGGGTTAGCTTATTTACCCCTTTCTTTTGTTTAAAAAAGCCCTTTTAGCATTTCTTGCAATGCTGGCTTGGTGGTAATGAATTCCTTAAGCTTATTCTTTTCTGAGAAGCTCTTTATTTCTCCTTCAATTTTAAGTGATAGCCGTGCTGGGTAGAGCAATCTTGGTTGTAGGCCTTTATTTTGTGTCACTTTGAATATCTCCTGCCACCCCCTTCTGGCCTGCAGAGTTTCTGTAGACAAGTCAGCTGTTAGTCTAACAGGAGTTCCTTTGTATGTAACCTGCTGTCTTTCTCTTGCAGCCTCTAGGATTCTGTCTCTGTATTTAACCTTTGCCATTTTAACTATGATGTGTCTTGGTGTGGACCTGTTTGGGTTCAGCTTGTTTGGAACCCTCTGCACTTCCTGGGCATGTATGTTGATTTCCTTCACCAGGGTAGGGAAGTTTTCAGTCATTATTTTTCCAAATACATTTTCGACCCCTTGCTTCTTCTCTTCTCCTTCTGGTATCCCTATGACTCGAAGGTGGTTGTGCTTCACCTTGTCCCATAGGGCTCTTAAACTATTTTCATTGTTTTTTTTTTTATTCTTTGGTCTTTTTGTTGTGCCAACTGGGTGAGTTCTGCTATTTTATCTTCCAAATTGCTGATCTGCTCCTCTGCTTCATCTACTCTACTGGTGATTCCTTGGAGTGTGTTCTTCATTTCAGTTATTGAATTCTTTAGTTCTAACATGTTGTTTTTTATGGTTTCCCTATCCTTCTTTATGTCCTCGCTAAGTTCCTTAAACATTCTCATCATCAGTGTTCTAAACTCTGTCTCTGAAAGGTTGGATCCCTCTGTTTCACTTGGTTCCATTTCTGGAGGTTTCTTCTGATCTTTTACTTGTGACATGTTTCTTTGTTTCCCCATTCTGGCTGTCGCTCTGGGATTGCTTTCATGTGTTAGATAGATCACCAGGAGAGCCCTGGATGGATCACGTAGGCACACAGCTCACGGCCCAACACTCCCAGGAAAACTCCCAGTCTCAGCCTGTCCCAATCAGCCGTTCGCAGATCAGGCCGAGCAGCCCGACAACCAATCACCAGCCTGGCAACTCTGCAAGCGGAGTGCGGAGAGCAGGGACCCGAGGCGGCTTGCGCACTCCTGCATCTCAGTGAGCAGCCTGTTGGAGCCAGATCACTCCCAATAGGCGTTTCCCTGGCAACGCAGCACAAGCCGAGCAGAGGGTTGGGATCCGAGGCGGCTCGCGAACTCCCAGGTCTTAGTGAGCAGCCTGTTGGAGCTGGAGGGCACCCGCCCAGCGTTTCCCTGGCAACACAGTATAAGCCAGGTGGAGGGTGGGGATCCAAGGCTGCATGCGTGCGCACGCACACACCTACTTCTGCGCCAATTCCACCAGACCAATTAGGTCTCGGACCTGATCCTTCGTGGGAGGGCCCAAGCCCGACAAAATGGCGTCCTCCCTACACCACTCGTGTGCAGGCTCCACACCACGGGAACAACAGTTCAAAAACCTCCAGCCTTTGCACCAAAGGTGCTCAGTTCAGTCCGTCCCCGCAGGCTCCTGGGCCCGGCTCACACAGCCACTCCCTCCACCAGGAACCAGGTAAGAGCTCACCGGCGAGCACGCCCGGGCGCTGGCCCCACTGATTCTCCAGCCGCTCTTAGCCTCACCGAGCTGAGCAAAGAGAGTCCTCACTAATTTACTGCCAGCTGTCTCGGAACTTCTCTTCCCGGCAAAGGAACCCTGGGCTGGTGAGCTTGGTGTGCGGCCGGAGGGTCTCTCCCCCAACCGGAGAAGCCTCTCCACAGCTGGGACCTCCCTCACGGGGTTTGCCCTCTCTCGTCTCCGCCCGTCCTACCAGACCCGACGCAGCTTCCTCTTTAAGTTCTTCGTTTAGTGGTTCTATTCATCTAGGGTTCCGGGGACCTCCAGGGTTGAATGCTGTATCATTTGCTTGTAATTTTGGTGTGATCCTGGAGGCAGTTAGCACAGTGTCTGTCTATTGCGCCATTTTACCGGAAGTCCTCAATCAATTCTTTTCCTTTGAATTTTTTAAAATTTGAGAACTTTATTGTTTATAAAAGTTTTGATATATATTATTTGACCTATATAACTTTTTAAATTTGTAATTACAGCTAGCATCCAGTATTAACTTCAGGTTTAAAACATAGTGTTCAAACATCTGTATACCTTACAAAATGATCACCACAGTAAGTCTAGTAACTATGTATGGTCATACACAGTTATTACAATATTATTGACTCTATTACTTATGCTGTACATGACAGACCTCTGAATTTTAATTTGGTTTTCAAAGACAGTATCCTGACCTGTTAAAGTTTATAATGTTCACATTTTACACTCCAAAAAAAGTTCAGAAAATTATTTTGGTAGCATGTATAGTATATTCAGAATGGGAGAATAATTTTGTTACTTACCCTGAGAAATGCATCTAGGGCTCCATTTTCCATGAATTCTATTACAATCATGACTGGTTTCCCTAAAATTAAAAAATATACATGTATGTAAAAAATAAGTGTTAACAAACAGCACCTCAACCTAAAAGTTATTCCCTTTCTTATTCCAGATAAAACATATGGTGCTCATTTGAAAGACTAAATGGGTGGGCTGAGTGTTTTGAACAATTCTAGTGCTGCTGCTAAGGTCAAAGAGTCATTAAATGTCTGTTTGGAACATGGCTATGATTCATAAAATTAAACAATAAAAATCAGTGTGTTTTTCTGATTCCTCCTTTGTGAACAAAACTCAGAGAAAATGACACTTAATATAAAATGTAAATACTTAACTGTATCATATTTATGGCTTTTGAAGCTATGTGAAAATATCAATCACTCTATCTCTCTGATTTATTCTTTAATTCTCACCCTGTATTCACTTATTTTGATTTTTTTTTTTCCTGAGGTGGTGACACAAAAGAAGGATTATTTAGTCACTTCATACCAAGGGGCAAAAAAACCACATTCATTTAGAATATGCAGTATGTTCATAATTTGTTTTTTTATTATGTAGCAAATAACACTAATTTCTGACAATCCACTTGATAAACTAAAGGTATAATTAATACCTACCTCTTGTAACAACCCCTTCCAAATGGACGACATTTGGGTGGTCAAACTGCCCCATGATGCTTGCTTCACATAAAAAGTCTCTCCTCTGTTTTTCTGTATAGCCAACTTTCAGGGTTTTGATGGCCACCGCAACATCTCTTTTCCCTGGAAGTTTCAAACGACCACTGCAGACTTCCCCAAACTCTCCTGAAGTAACAAAACCGGCAGGTGAATTTTAATTTCAGAAATATTTCCTCTCTCAAAATAAATGCAAATAATTCTTTAATAGCACTTTAAGCTTTTCTAAACTGTTACACAAGCTAACTGGATTTTAACTGGATTAACAAAATCTCTTTCAGAAACAAAATTTAGATTGGAAGTACACTGTATAATGTACACTGTCTACGTAAGCATATGGGCACCTCAGCACATTCTAAACATTTCTATTGCTTTTACAGGTTAAGGAGGAAATGTTTCTTAAAGATTTCAAAGTCTGGAATTCATATGACTCCTAGATTGAAGAGACTTGGACCCCCAAATGTAAAATTATTATGGAAATACATTGCATACATACAAACTAATATTCCTTTTAAGTAATTATACGTATGAACTTTCTATATGAAATTAAATGGTACAATGCTAATACCTGCAAACACAAGAAAAAATATATTAAAAAAACAAAAGCTTAGGAAGAAGATGATAAATCAAGAGGAATTGTATTCCAGCAAAATTCAGGAACATTCTGATTTTTTAAAATACTAAGTAATTTCTTGACCAATAGGCCAGAACTTAATAGCTTACAGTAGAACAGAATCTTAAAAATCCAGCAGAAGCCAAAACATATACAGATTCTCTGTGTCACATGATTCTTTTTCACTTTTTTTCTTAAGATTTCATAAACAATTACAGCCTCGTTGCTTTGAACAGTTCAGGTAAATGCAAAAGTTCTATACTCGAGGTATAATTATTTGCCTGTCATAATGATGTATGACTTTCGATCTTGGCTAAATGGAACAGCTGAACAAGGAAGCTACAGCAGCCTTACCTGCACCAATCACACGCTCAATTTTAATACAAGAGGCATCTAGCTCCTTGGCGAATTGATGGACAGCTCTATTTGGGTCCTCATAGGTTTCAGGGTCAATGTAGGTTTTGGTGCCTGGAAATTTAACTGTAATGATGTAAGAAAGCATGACTGTGATGAAGCAAAGCACTTATTGTGCAGTCAGCCCAGGAATTTCATTATGCAGAGTGCTCCTTGGAACAGTGAACTTGCTTCCACATCACCTGATTCACAGCAGTTTTAACAGACTACTTCAGTCTGCGGGCGTATAGGTATTATCTGCAAGCTTCTATAGGTAACATAGGATCCAGCTCATAGGTTACTAACTGAATTGCTTTTCCAGTAAATCAACAGAAGACATCACCAAAATTCTCTGACATGGCTTATCAGACTGGAGGTTTAATTAAATTCACTGCTATCTTGGCATAGTTCAAGCCATCGTGAGGTTTGTAATGGACTTGGAAACACATTTGTAAATCTATCAGTCAGTCAATCCATCAAATTAATACACTGGGAAAAGAAGACATTTCACATACCGGTAGCCTACTACACTGACAGCAATATTAAAAACATTTAGACATCTTACTTATTCTTTTGATTTATTTTTTAAAGACCAACCACTGTTGAAACATACATAAAATTAATACAGGATGTGAGGGCCGCTATCACAGACTCAGAGAGAAATCTACTAAAGACACAGTTTCATCTTTACCTTGAGGGGCAATAGAGGCCAGATGTACAAAGTGTAAAATTAGAAAATTTACAACATTCCTGGGAACTGCTAACCATGTATGACAGCAATTTGAAAGAAGAATGGTTTATATGATCTTTCAATTATAAGGCTCTGGAAGGAGGTAGCCAATATGTCTCAGCAAAGGTAGTCAAAATTCAAACAACATAGAATCATCTTAAAAGTTGCAAATGTTAAAATCTTCTTAAAATGCACCCAGAAGCATGCAGGTAACAGATAATGCTACGTGAACTTTAAATCAAATTCAGTTACAATAATGTATTCCAAATATAATCATTTGGTTAAAGACAAAGATACGATAGATAGGCATATATTTGGTTATATTAATGCAATGAAAAGAATTACACTATATCCTCAAAAAAACTTTATTGTTTTTAACAAAGCCACTGAACAATCTTTTCATTAAATCTTACTATTTGGAGAACAATATATTTCTTTATGAATTACACTGCAGCCTAACTGTGCTTATGCGATCACATTAAATTAAAATTATATTTCAAAAATAAACACATAACAAAAAGAAGCAGAATGTATAAAGGAAAAATGGGATTTAAAAATCTTGATTTATTCTGCTGTAGTTGTTTATCCAAAATTGATTGTCTTAAACAATTATTGTTGCAGTTTATAAAACTGACAGATGCTCATTTGTTACTAAAGCTGAACATGAAAAAAAAAACACAAGAAGAAAAGAGAGAGGCGATAGAAAGAGAAAAGAGAGAAGAAGGAGTATAGGGAAGAGGGGGGAAAGAGAAAAAGAGAGAAGGGAAGAAAACAATAGGTTAACCTCCTAGATTGGCAGGCAGATGGAGAATGAGCCATCTTCTCCCTTTTTATGCTCTGTCTTTGTTTTTTTTTTTTTTTTTTTTTTTTTTGATAAGGGAGCTAGAGTGGAGGTAACCTTCTGCATCTCAAATGGCATCTCTGATGGTTCTTTATTCAACCTGTCATATAACATTTTGACAGGCTAGAGCAATTTTGGCATAAAAACATGAAATACTGCCCAGCTTCGATTCAAAGACATTGTTAAAAGAAATGGTAGGAGGAAACAAAATGTAAATTGGAATTGCTTCACTAAACTCCTCCATTGTGTTTATATCTTTAAATGTAACACTTGGGGCCATGGAGAGTTGAGGGTGCCTGATACAAATGACTGGATATTCTATTAAATTCAGTGCTCTAAAAGCTAGTTAAATGGTTGCTTTCATGTTTCTGTACAAATACAATCTGGTGTCTTAGCACCTAAGAAAATTGTCTGTTTACTAAAGGAATAAAAGGACCTCAACTTGTAAATAGCTGGTGACCATAGTGTTGTACTTTACATATTTTAGATACAGTCATAAAATTAAATAAAATGCCTACTTCTCATCAAATGATAAGAAAAGATAACTTGTAAAAAGGGCGATTCAAAAATATCAAGGATTTACTAGAATAGGATATGTTAAGTGTACCTTTTTTTCATTATTCATTTAAAAATGGATGTTTTAAATTAAGAAAAATATTGACATAATTTCTGAATATTCTGCTTATTGCTTATCTCAATATAACAGTATGAGACCTTTTAGTGTTTTAGTAGTTCATTTATATTTCTCATGAATGTTAAATATCTTAAAACCACAATCGATATTTTGCTCTAGAGATGAAAACTTCATATTTATTAAGCTGATCTTGTCTATGTTAGCAAGTAAAACATGTAGCTCTATTTTTTCGAATTATAAAGTGGATGTCAAATGTAAAAACAGCAAATGGCATCAAAATAGTAAAATTGAGGGATGACAATTAAGCGTAAAGCTACACAACAAGTTTTAGAGAAGCCATGTTTCAATTTACCTTGTCAATTAACCTACAAGCTAAAACCAAATACACTAAAATGTATTTGATCATTTTGGGATATTTAAGTATTCAATAAAAGAAAGCAAACTGACGTACTGATTCAGGCAATATTAAATGATTCTGCCATCAAATTATTCAGAGAATAAATTATTCAGAGAATCAGAGATTCCAGGAACTATATAGTCTTATGTTATTCTTCTATATACATTTTAAACTAGATATGTAAATTTAAGCATTCAAGTTTTGATCCTCTTCTTCCTGTCTGGGGAAGTGGAATAAATATTCTCTCATATCCCGAAAGAGATAAAAAAGTAACCTCTGCTTTTTCTGTCCATCCACTGCTATAAACTGCCTGTGACACTCTCATCACTGAAGCTCGTCACAGGTGAACCACTGCCGGATTAGCAAAGGAATCACCAACACTGGCAGCATCTAATAATATGCTCCAATAATCCCAGAGGGGAGGTGGCGGAATCACAGGAACTCAATCATAATCAGGGGGAGATATAAATTTTATGAGGCTTGAACCTTCTACAATTTGGGATACCCGTTTAAGAACAAAAAACAAACAAACAAACAAAAAAAAACCAGGCTATACACACAGAATTGCTAGGGCTCCCCCAGGGCCTGAAACGGGGTTTGTGAAAGTGAGGGCAATGAAGCTCAGACTTAATGATAAAGCCACTTCGGGTCATACCTTTTATTTTAAATTATATTCTACACATCCTTCTTGCCTTCAGTGGCTGGAATTCTATAGCGTTTCATAATCAATTTAGATATGTATTAGCTAAAGCCACTTCTCTTTTGAAAACAAAAGTCAAGGTAACTGTTGGTTCAACAAATAAAAACACATTGAAGAAACTCAGGAATGACAACAATAGCATTCACAATTTGTGTCTTTAAAGGACACATTTTCTTGATTCATGCTTATATAATCTTGTGACTTTAGGATGGGTCCATGACAATATCTTACCTTAAGATATTGTCATAATAATTTGAGAAACAACACAATAATAAGTGTAATTCTTATGCCAATTAGGAAATTTAGGTATCCTAAAAAATTTGATAAATATTCCAGTTACTAAGGGAAATAATAAATAAAGTTGTTCTTAATATTTTCAAAAAATTAAAAGTAGGAATAATGGGCTTGGATAAGAACATCATTAATTATCAGAACTAAAATTGTTTATTAGGGTTTTACTTTGGATGCATGAAGTCATAGCATTACTCATATGTCTCTCATATTTTCACTTGCCATTCACGTTGAACAAGAATAAGATTAATGAAAATGGACATCTATTTTCTTTGGTTACCTAAACTCTCCTCTATGATTTCTAAAATGAACTTTAAAGAATCAGGCAATCCAATTCAACAGCAAAACATTGGAGGATTAAATTCTATTATTATACTTTTTATGTCTGGTGAAATATCTATCAGTGATAGACAAAGTATAGACAATGTAAAGAAGGAGTTTCCTTAGCTTAGCCTTTCAAGGTAGTATCACTCGTTGGGTAGAAAAAAGGGCCTATCCTTCTAACTCAAAATGAATTCCTTAATTAGAACATGGGCCATGCAATGTTTAATAGGTTATTGTTAGAATAGTATAAAACATTTGGGCAAAATTTGCAAATGGAAAAATTGTGACATAAAAGCACTGTAATATCCTGCAGTTATATTAAAATCCCTTAAGAGGTTACATTTCAGAATGTATTTTATTTTTTTGAAATTCATATCATATGACTTTCATTCTAAATATCTTGTCAATTGCATTAAAGCAATACTCTGAGCTTATTATATAATTTCAAAAATGATGTGTTAGGAATTTGTTCATGGCAATACTAACAGAGCCAGGTTTTTGTATTAACTGGGGTACATAATAATGAAAAAAAGCCAAACACTTACAATGAAAGTAAAGCTCTTCATCTCCTTCTTGGTCAGCTTTGCTATAACCACAGTGCCTAGAAAGAAAATCAAATTTGTGTCAAACACAATAAATAGTTATACTTTATATATTGACAATTCAGAACAATATACCTTAATTATTTCAAAACATGCTAGTTAGTGCTATAAACAAAATTGAAAAAACTTCCTGTCCAGTTATAAATTCATTTAATAATACGATAGCAATTATATGATTAAAAAGTGCACAAAATATAAAGTACGTGTATGAGGCAATGTAGAAAGAACATATTTCATACATTTAGATTTATCAATGAGTAAACATTTGCTTATAGTATTTTTCTCGAAAACAAAAACAGCAACAAGAACAGATTTTAAACGGCTTCTACAAACCATTAACTTAAAGAATAAATTCATCCGATAGAAATTACAATACTCATCCTCTTAAACTTCAGGTGATAATTAAGCTCACACTGAATTTTGACCTTGGGAGAACGACAATATTGGCCTTTAATGTTTCATATCAGACAAAGAATGTTTGTATTTATTTACTATTCTAATAATACTAAACATTATGTAATGGGCTGATAATTCTGAAAAATCAATACATTTTGTGATGGAGATTAGAAGAAATTTGTGTTCTACCTTCTTCCAATAATGAAGCCGAAGACCATGAACACCAGAATGATGGTCCCTGCCACTGCAACCACAGCGATTATAATAACGGGATTCTGTTCGCTGGAGACGGCGGTAGCTGTAAGCAGAGGAAACAGGCTCAGAAACACTTCATACCAAGCAAGAACTTGAGAGGACAAACAAACTCTTCTCAACAAGAGATATCTATGCTGTTGAATTCACCTGTAATTTTATTTTAATTTTTATTTTTTTAGAGGGCAGCGTCACTGGCCCTCATGTGGGATCTGAACCAGGGCCACTGGCGTCCCAAGTCAGCTCTTAACCACTGCGCAGCCACTAGGCTAGCCCTCACCTGTAATTTTAAATAAACGCATTATATTGTCATGTAAATTTAAATGTTTATCTTTGTATTTTAAAAAAGTGGTAAGGACAAATACATTCATCTATTTTATGTCCCTCAGCTATAAAATACCTTCTTGAATGGGCTTAGTTGTTGAAAACTTTGTTATAATATGAATCAAGACATAGAGATCTTTGATCTACAATTGCTATTGAATCCCTATTTTTTCCTTAGCAAGGTATTTGATCCCTCTATGTCTGTTTTTCTGTTACGTAAAAAAGGAACCAAAATACAAACTTTGTGCATTTTTCAAAGCACTTTAAATGCTTTCTCTCTCATATCATCAGTATAAAATAAAAATCATTATGTAATCACAGTAAATCACCATGAACTTAAAATCTGTATTTTTTTTTTTTTTTTTTTTTTTGAGGGCAGTGTCACTGGCCCTCATATGTGGGACCCAAACCGGGGCCGCTGGCTTCCGAGGCCAGCGCTTAACCACTGCGCCACTCGGCCGGCCCCTACCAAGAACTTAAAATGCACCATAATTCAGGGGAAAAAAAGAATAGAATTACTTGTATTAATTTGATAAAGTATGAAGTACACACATATGAAAGTTTAAGATTAGAGGAGACAGGCTATTTATGAAACTGGAAACTTTCTGCAAGCACTTTAAAACCATTTCAGCATTACCTAATTGTAGATACTTCCTATACAATGGTAAGTGATTCCTTTCGGCTCATAAGGGCAAGCCTACCTGGATCTTTCTGAGAGTTTCTTTGGGAACAGTCTATGTTTACATGTCCTTTAAAGCTGCCTCTGATTCCAATTTTTTATCAAATAATATGTCCCACTTCCATTTTTCCAAATTAGTGAATTTGTATGTATTGAAATGATATGTATATCATAATTCACAGTTGTCTTATTTTCCCCAGAGTATTATATTTTCAATACCAGTATAAACTTCATAAAGTAATCAAAGAAATGTAAAACAATGAGATTGTATATTCCAATAACTGATTCAGTTGCAAATATACTATATAATGTCAAACTAATATAGTTCGCTTATTTCTGACACAATCAATGGCTGTAATCTTTCATTTATAGCAGGATGGAAAATACTACTCCTTCTTGCTGGTGGCAAGGGACTGGGTCTCCAGAGCAGCAAATTATATGCACGCTGAGTTTCACTCAGGGTTTGTCTTGCCACAATAAGCAGCATAATATTTATTTATTTATTTATTTGACTGGCTTCCTTTAGGTTATCTATCTATGTTTTCCTCCTTTGGACAACTCATCTCTTACTTCTATATACCTATGCTAACTATAGAAAGCTTTTGTGTTGAAAAATAGTAAAAACTGCTCTGTGTAATAGATAGTTTCTGAACAAAGGTATTATACACACTCCTTAATTCAGCACCTGCTGATTTACTCCCCAAGGGAACTAAACAGGAAGAAAAAAAAGAAAACAACTTTTAAGCTTTATTTCTGAATTATAGCCTGTTATTATTCAACAGAGAAAATATGACTTCAAAAATTTTTGTTTGTTTGGCTTAGTTTGGTTGTGTTCTGTTTTCATCTGTCTTTTTATATATATTAAGTGATGAAAAAGAATGTTGTCTGTTCTTGAGGAAGGAAAAAGTTATACACATACAAATAGAGTTTCCATTTGATAGGTCCCAGGGGTATAGTTCTTGGCGTGTCTTAGCCTCAGTTCTGCCCTTAGCTTCAGCAAGAGAACTCCAATGAGAAAACTGAACTCAGGTGAATGATGAATAAGTAATTGTGAATATTTATTTATACATTTTTATATATAGTCAGACTCACACTTTCATCTTTCCATAGTCAACATTTATGATAATATTTTCATCTATTTCACGGATAATAAATTTTCAGTGTAATTTGTGAATGGCATAATCACTACATCATGGTTTAAAGATCATAAAATCAATAAAGTTGATTCTGCATACAAGGGGATTTTAGGTTGTATGTGCAATGGAATAATCTGTTTTACTTCTCTTTTCAAACAGTGATCCAGTGATTTCTCTTTGGTGACATCATCCCTCTTGCTCTCCTTCCTAGCACAGCGGGTCACTGCTTCCTGACACTCTAACAGCATTGGGCCATGCACTGTACCAGCACTTAATGCATAGTCCCTATTTATATTCAAGTTTCTCTTTCACTAAACTTTACACTGAGAGCATCAATTGTGTCATGTGTCTCTGCGCATTCCTAATTCTTAGCACTGCACCTTGCACTAAATAAAATCATTATTTCTCAAAGGGTGGTCTGGGAATTCCTGATGGCACTCAAGAGCTCTTCATGAGATCTGCAAGGTCAAAACATTTTCATATAACAAGGTGTTATTTGCCTTTTTCACTCACATATGCTCACAAGTGAACAGAACTTTTCAGAAATTATATGACATGTGATGATATTACTCTAATGACTAAGGAAATGCATTTGAGTGTTGTTGTTTTTTTGTTTTTTTTTTTTTTTTTTTTTTTGAGGGCAGTGTCACTGGCCCTCATATGTGGGACCGAACCGGGGCCGCTGGCTTGGGAAGCCACCGTGCCACTCGGCTGGCCCCATTTGGGCCTTTTTGTGTTTAAAAAATTTCCCAGTTTTAATTTCAAATGTGGTGAATATTGAGAGATACAATCCAAATAACCAAAGTCTCTAAGGGGATTCGTTATATTTTTTAATAGCCTATAAGTGTTCTTGAGACCCGAAAGTTTGAAATGGTTGTGCTAAATAATAAAAGCTGACAATTGAGACTGTCTGTGTGCTAGTAGGCACTGTACTTGGCGCTTTCTGTGCATTAATTTATTTAAAACTCAGAATACCCCATGAGTTGGATACTGATATTCTAGTAATTAGGATACAGAGAAGCAGCTCATTCAAAGTCCCACAGCTGGACATGGCCGAACTCAGATGTGAAACCAGGAATATGTCTGTAAGCACTGAGTGATACTGATAATCTGTTTAAGTTGCTGAGTGAATTATTCATTTCTTGCTTATTTATTGTCTTCTGTGTCAAACACTATAGTTGGCACTGACAAGACAACAGTAAGAAAAGGAGATATGATCATTCTCTCATTAACTTTACATTCCAGTGGAAGAGAATATTCTGATGCTAAAAACTGTCAAATTCTTTTTAATGCAAAACTACATTTTTAACATTTATTTCATGTGATCATTCAGGTTCCACAATTTCATCTTAATCTCTTTGAGTCTTATTTCATTTTTAAATAATGAAAATAATATGTATGAATCTCAGCACTCAATAAATAGTTTGAAAACTATATTTTGAAAATATATTCAACCATATTTTGAAAATATTTAAAAAGTTTTCAAACTTAAAGGTTTAACTGATAAAAAATGTGTACGTAAGTGTGAGATAAACAATTCATGTTTCTAATTTAAGTTTAAACTATTCATAAAAATAGGAAAAAAGATCACTTAAAGTGCTTTATTATGTCAAAAATCACAAAGTAGTATCATGAGGTCAGTCTACATTGAAGATAATGAGAACACATTTAACACAAGAGCACTCTTTAAATGTTTAAATGTTTACCTTTTAAAGCCCTATAAAAACATTTTCTGAAGTCAAAATAACATTGATCAAAATTGTATTGATATAATTTATTTAAAATAGTTTTTATTAAAAATTGAGGTAAGAAAATTGTATAGTATTTATTCACTCATTTTTGTTTGGAATTTCACGGGGACATTAGATTGGCAAGGAGATGAGGAGGCAACAGCTGGGTTAACTATGTGCCTGAGCAGTAACATCAGGAGAAATAAAAAATTTTGAAATACAAAAACACACTTCAGACCTCAGCTACCTGAAGAACAACCAGCAGTGGTACTCAAGCTCTTCTGAAATTGCACTCTGACAATAAACTGGGACATGCATCCCAAGACACATCTTATTTGCAATACACTACAGACCTTTGTTATGTTCCTATGTTGCATTGTAAAACAGAAAATAATAAAGGGGATTCAAGATATTGGTGATGTTTTGTTTTTAAGCTGAGTGGTAGATACAGAGATATTCCTTTAAATATACTTCCTAATATTTCATATATACTTCAGATATATATATATATATATATATATATATATATATATATATATATAGTTTTTTTGTTTTTTTGAGGGCAGTGTCACTGGCCCTCGTATGTGGGACCCGAACCGGGGCCGCTGGCTTCCCAAGCCAGCGCTTAACCACCGTGCCACTCGGCCGGCCCTTCAGATATATTTTTTAGTATGCTTAAAATGTTTCACAAAAAAATGAAAAAGGGAATGATTAAAATAAAAATAAATACAAGTTATAATATCTTCCTGAGCACAATTTTTGAAATTACTGCTAAAGGGTAAGTAGCTTGAATTAACACAGATTCTTACATATCATCTTTCTCTGGCCCACCCTGGTGTACATCCTGGTTTCATTTGCAATTTCTGTAAAAAAGCTGCTTTGACTGACACAACTAGAGTAAATTCATTTTCTGGTCTACAAAACAGCTTGTGTCAATACACAATGGAACAAGTCCTGCTTCTGTTTCTAACTTCATGTTTTGTTGTTTTTTTAATAAACCCAGTATGCATTAAAGAGACTAATTTAAATTACCAGGTTCTAACATTGCAAAACAGAATAGCACATTTTAAATTATTATTCTGAATAACCTTTACAAAGTACATATATATGCATACATATTCACCTTTAAAAGTAAAAATTATCTTGAATCAAATTATAACTCAGAATATTAAAAAAAAAAAACATATATGCCAGAGTTATACAGAATAAAAATCCAAAGCAAAGGTGGTAATTACCTTCAAACATTTTACCTGTAGCTTCCTCTAATGTAGCAACATCAAGCCTGGGACTGTAATTTCCATAACCAGCAGCAGTAAAAGCCCGTATCTGGAAAACATACACTGTTCCTGGCTTCAGGTTATTAATGGAAGCGGAAGTGGACTTGGTTTTTACTGTTGAATAGGTTCGCTCCCTTTGATCCTAAAAACAAAATATAGGGGGTATATTTAATTGTGACTGCAATCAGGCAATTTGACAGCCAATTCTTACAATTTATTTCAATTGTCTGCATTGTTTTTATAAAGGCTACACTATACCCTGTGGAATATTGTAGCACTGAGTTGTTTCTGAGATAATATAAAATGTAAATGTTAGCACATGCCTTTGTTTTATAATTTTCAAAGAGAAATAATTTTGTATTTTTATTTATTTTTTTTCTTTTTCTTAGACGGCAGTGTCACTGGCCCTCATATGTGGGATCTGAACCGGGGCCGCTGGTGTCCCAAGCCAGCTCTTAACCACCGCGCCACTTGGTGGGCCCGAAAAATAATTTTTTAAAAACATTTTTTTTTGATTTCTTTTTTTTATTAGTTTCAGGTGTACAACACAAGGCAATAGTTATACTCTTTACCCCCCAAAGTAAAAATCCCCCTCCCCCAGTTCGCCACCCCACTCCCCCCCATATCATACATATCCATCACAACTCCCCTGACTCCCCTCCACAGTATACTCCACATCCCGTGACCATCCACATATTCAGTTGCAGTTGGCATACAATACTATACAACATCAGCTTTAGGTGTACAGTGCAGTGATCAAGCCTCTACTCCATCCATGAAGTGGTCTCCCTAACAAGACATGTGACTATCTGACATGCCACAAAATTTTTACAACATTATTATATTCCCCGAACTGTGTTTCATATCCCTGTGGCAATATCGTAATTGTCTATTTATGCTATCTAATCCCTTCCCCTTCCCCCCCATCCCCACCCCCTACCAACTAGCAACCCTCAGTTTTTCCTCTACATCTACGAGTCTGTTTACTTTGATCGTTCACTCAGCTCTTCAGACTCCACACACAAGTGAGATCACATGGTACCTGTCCTTCTCCTACTGACTTATTTCTTGCAACATAATAGTCTCTTCACAACATTATCAATTACATTCCCAGAACTGCCCCCATATCCCTGCGGCAACATTGTAGTCCCACATACACTGTCCAAAACCTTCCCCCTCTCTCTCTTCCCCACTCCCTCCCAGCCGGCAACCATCAGTTTTTCCTTTATATCTGCTTGATACGACTTCAATCTTCTTAAATTGTCTCTCTGGGTTAGCTTGTTTACCCCTTTCTTTTGTTTAAAAAAGCCCTTTTAACATTTCTTGCAATGCTGGCTTCGTGGTAATGAATTCCTTAAGCTTATTCTTTTCTGAGAAGCTCTTTATTTCTCCTTCAATTTTAAGTGACAGCCATGCTGGGTAGAGCAATCTTGGTTGTAGGCCTTTATTTTGTGTCACTTTGAATATCTCCTGCCACTCCCTTCTGGCCTGCAGAGTTTCTGTAGACAAGTCAGCTGTTAGTCTAACAGGAGTTCCTTTGTATGTAACCTGCTGTCTTTCTCTTGCAGCCTCTAGGATTCTGTCTCTGTATTTAACCTTTGCCATTTTGACTATGATGTGTCTTGGTGTGGACCTGTTTGGGTTCAGCTTGTTTGGAACCCTCTGCACTTCCTGGGCATGTATGTTGATTTCCTTCACCAGGGTAGGGAAGTTTTCAGTCATTATTTTTCCAAATACATTCTCGACCCCTTGCTTCTTCTCTTCTCCTTCTGGTATCCCTATGATTCGAAGGTGGTTGTGCTTCACTTTGTCCCATAGGGCTCTTAAACTATTTTCATTGTTTTTTATTCTTTGGTCTTTTTGCTGTGCCTACTGGGTGAGTTCTGCTATTTTATCTTCCAAATCGCTGATCTGCTCCTCTGCTTCATCTACTCTACTGGTGATTCCTTGGAGTGTGTTCTTCATTTCATTTATTGTATTCTTTAGTTCTAACAGGTTTTTTTTATGATTTCCCTATCCTTCTTTATGTCCTCGCTAAGTTCCTTAAACATTCTTATCATCAGTGTTCTAAACTGTGTCTCTGAAAGATTGGATCCCTCTGTTTCACTTGGTTCCATTTCTGGAGGTTTCTTCTGATCTTTTACTTGTGACATGTTTCTTTGTTTCCCCATTCTGGCTGTCGCTCTGGGATTGCTTTGATGTATTAGATAGATCACAAGGAGAGCCCTGGCTGGATCATGAAGGCACACAGCTCACGGCCCAACACTTCCAGGAAAACTCCCAGTCTCAGCCTGTCCCAATCAGCCGCTGGCAGATCAGGCCGAGCAGCCCGACAACCAATCACCAGCCTGGCAACTCTGCAAGCGGAGTGCGGAGAGCGGGACCCGAGGCGGCTTGCGCACTTCCGCGTCTCAGTGAGCAGCCTGTTGGAGCTGGATCACTCCCACTAGGCGTTTCCCTGGCAACACAGCAGAAGCCGAGCAGAGGGTAGGGATCTGAGGTGGCTCGCGCACTCCCAGTCTCAGTGAGCAGCCTGTTGGAGCTGGAGGGCACATGCCCTGCGTTTCCCTGGCAACGCAGTATAAGCTGGGCAGAGGGTGGGGATCTAAGGCCGCAGGCGCGTGCGCACGCACACACGTACTTCTGCGCCAATTCCACCAGACCAATTAGGTCTTGGACCTGGTCCTTCGTGGGAGGGCCCAAGCTTGACAAAACGGCGACCTCCCTACACCACTCGAGTGCAGGCCCCACACCACGGGAATAACAGTTCAAAAACCTCCAGCCTTTGCACCAAAGGTGCTCAGTTCAGTCCGTCCCCGCAGGCTCCCGGCTCACACAACCACTCCCTCCACCAGGAACCACGTAAGTGCTCACCGGCGAGCACGCCCGGGCGCTGGCCCCAGATTCTCCAGCCGCTCTTAGCCTCACCAAGCTGAGCAAAGAGAGTCCTCACTAATTTCCTGCCAGCTATCTTAGAACTTCTCTTCCCGGCAAAGGAGCTCTGGGCTGGTGAGCTTGGTGTGCGGCCGGAGGGTCTCTCCCCCAACCGGAGAAGCCTCTCCACAGCTGGGACCTCCCTCACGGGGTTTGCCCTCTCTCGTCTCCGCCCGTCCTACCAGACCCAATGCGGCTTCCTCTTTAAGTTCTTCATTTAGTGGTTCTGTTCCTCCAGTGTTCCGGGGACCTCCAGGGTTGAATGCTGTATAATTTGGTTGTAATTTTGGTGTGATCCTGGGAGGCAGTTAGCACAGCGTCTGTCTATTGCGCCATTTTACCGGAAGTCCATTTCTCATGTTTTGAGCTTTTGCTTTGCTGGTAGAGAGCACAGCGGCGAGAACTATTTAGCCATTGAGGTAATCAAATGTCCTAATCATCAAAACATGGGTACACCTATAACGTCTATGGCTTAGTACAGGTATTCACTTGATAATGCAGTTCCCTTAATATTGTTCCTGAATGTTATTCACCAAGCAAAAAAAAAACACAAAAATGCTAAAAATGAAAAAAAGCTACTAAATCAAGAAATTTAGCTAACCCCAATATCATAGTGACATTATCAATTGTTTTCATTAAAAACTGAACATCTAACAGAATAAAACCTATTTTATAATATAACATTTAAAGGACTATTTTAAATTAAAACTATCAACATGGAAGTTAAAGCACTATGTAATTTATGGCTTGATAATACTTTAAAAACCATTTAGTTATATTTCCTCATTTTTTTAGATATAAAAACTGAGGCTTGCAAAATTGAAAATGTACTTATATTATATATAACCTAAGAACGACATAAATATAAACATTCAAGATTATAAAAACTCCAGGGCCGGCCAAGTGGCTTAATTGGTTAAGAGCTCACTCAAGAGTGTGAGGTGAGCTCTGAGCAACAGCAGTTCGATGCCCAGCCTGAGCTGAGTTGCTGCTGAACTGCCAACAAGTGGCAGGATGGTTCAGCTAAAAACAAAAGCAAAAACAAAAAAAACTCCAAAAAACAATATTCAAATGAATAAAATGTTAAAAGTCAATTGATATGACTCTAATGGGCTATTTATGAAAAAAGTTATAAAAACTACTCATCAAAATATACAATTTTGGACAGTTTATTATTTGTTCTATAACCAATACCTGTGCTCAACTGTTTCTGGTAATAAAACTACTCATTGAAATCAGAAAATGCCAGTCTGGTTGTTTGATTTGCCTTCACATTGATATTCACGAAAGTGTAAATAAATTTACATTTAAACTAGATTTAGTGAAGCTGATAAGTGATTGTCTTCATTATAATCATTCATAAAAATAATAGTATTATAAATATGTATTTATCGCAAATAAAAGAATTAGACATAACTGATATTAGATGACATAATGATATATATATATAGATCACAAGCTTACATATATTACAATGCAATGTCATTACTCTTTTAATGACTACTTAATATGTAAATTCAAGGAAGGTAGATACATTCTGTTTCTGTCATGCAAAATAGAAAAGTAACTATTTGAACAAATTTATCCCAGAGTAAGGATTTGCAAAGTATTTTATTGTGGGGTGAGAAACCTCACTCTCAGTTACCACCTACCTTATACTATAAAAATGTATTTTATTGTTTTTGAAATTTAATAAAATTTCAGAAGGTACTATAGCTGTTAGAGCTCAGTGGACAAGAGACATAAAACCAATATTAAAAACAAGTATTCCCTCAGAAACACATTTGATGGGACAAAAATATGTATTCCCTGGTACAAAAATGAGGTATTTAAAATGTGACTTTGGTTGTGGAAGTCATGAATTCATAATGAAAATAATAAGTCAAAATAAACTTAATCGGAACACTGAAACTAATCTTAAACTATCTGTTTTTCTTCAAAGGGAAAAACATTATCTATTGCCAATGTACTATGTGCATTTTAATTATTCAGTCAAGTTGACTCAGTCCCCAAGTTTTTCCAAAGCTTTAGGCTCCTATTTTGAAATGCTGTCCAAGTGGGTTAAAATGTTTATGTGTATTACAGCATTCCGCTAACTCACTTAAATCAATAATAGTAACACTTATTATTACCCTTAATATTAGTAGTAGCAATAGTTTCCCTGTTTCAAACCTTGAACCAGGTCCTTCTGTGAGGTGGAGGCTAGAAGACAATTTGTGGACAGATGCATCACCCTCTCCCTCTCACCAGATGAGTCAGGAATAAATACACTCATGTGCTCAGATATATGTCACTATTTACTAAAATGGAGCCATTATGGAGATTAATGGGGCAGCACTTGGGATTCAGCCATACTATTTTTCATGGAGAGAGGAGTGTAAAGAAATGGTGAATATGATTAATATAACATATACGAAGTAAATTTCAGAAGGAATTTAAAGGAGTGGAAGATCATCATTTGATTCTAAAGTTTGGAGACTATACACATTTATTTCTGACAATAATCTTATTTTTTCAAATTATTACATTATTTGAGGCCACCATCATTCTCACTGAAGTCACATAAATAAAATAAATCATTAAAGGCCAAAACAGACAACCTAAAAGAAACATTAGAAAAAAGAACACATTGGGCTATGTGGTTCCTGTGGCACTAAAACATCCTATATCTAATTATTATGATATCCAAAAATTGAATAAATAAATATACTACTAGTGGAATGTTTTCATTTATGTAACAAAAATTTAGTACACAGAAATCATAATTATAATAATGAACCAGAGATTCAGGGAGATGGTTATTAAAAATGGCTAAAATTAACCATGGATTTTGAAGTACCTCCAAAGAGTTGGCATAATGACCAAGTTAAGTCTACAATGCAGGAGGATGACATGAGACCACAGCACATGTACATTTCGGCTGTTCTGAGCACTTACTTTCTCGTAATACTTGATTTCATATTCGGTGATGACTCCATTGGGGTGCTCTGGTTCCTGCCAGGAAAGCTCGACACTCCGCTGCAGCACTCGCTCCTTCATTACTCCGCTCACTTGCGAGGGAGCTGTTTGGACAAGATGTGTCAATAAACAATGAGAAAATTCACTGGATGCCTCAAATCAAATGTCACAACTGATCAGTTCCATGCTGTGCCAGTTTCATTAAGGTAAAAGAAAGTACCTTTTCATAGCTCACAATTCAGAGGCTAATGAATATTCAAAAAGGTCCTTATTACTGTTCATAAACCTTAATAGAAATTTAAATTAAAGTGCAAACAGCAGAAGATAACATTGTTCAAGTTAGTAAAAAATGGAAATGATGGGGCTGAGAATGACAATTAAGCAAATGAATGCTAATTAAGGCCACAAAATATAATTTCAGATTAATCTCCAGTGATAAACTAAGTCTAAATATTTATTTCACATGCAACAGCAATACACTTTTTAAAAGAATAAAAATAATTTAATACTGTACAAGAAAAAGCATATGAAGTGGGTATCTTAATCTTCAAAGGGGTCGCACTTCTTAGAAATGGTTTTGTGTTTCATGTGTGTTTGTGTTTGTGTGTGTGTGTGCTTTTTTTTTTTTTTTTGTGTGTGTGTGTGTGTGTGTGTGTGTGGTGTGGTGTGTATTCCCAAATAATTCCAAGTAACCTCGGGAAACATTTTTTACACTTAAATCACTCAAGGGCAAGAAAATGCTAAAGCTGCTGCTCTCTAAAATATTTGCATGAAAACACATAGATGCACATACATACCTTTGCACATGTAATTTATACCTATATAACCTAGGCTTTGAGCTTTTATAGAAGTGATTCAAACTACAATTTTATGATCTCTTTTTATATAGATAACATGCTTCGGGTTCTTTTATTCTAATTAGTGGCCTATACTCTTTCTGGTAGCTAAGACCGTGGAATGTAGCAACTAATTTGCTCAGTCTAATTTGTTCGGTGATGATTAACTAGTTGTCTTCTGTCTAAATGAGTAGCTGCACTGGCTTGGCTGAATTTCAGAGGGATCATTATGTTTCATGTATCACGCTCTATCTCATTCTGTAAAATATTTTCAGGCTGTTAATTTAATTTTCAGATGTCCAAATTTGTTAATAATCCTGCTGACAGAAAAGCAATTATATGGGACCAACGCTGTTTAAGCGAGCTTCTGATGTTTATCCCTTTGGCTTATTTTGTTTTTCCTACTTTTTAATATTTTCTTGTGTCAGTGTCTCAAAAAAGTTTTTCACTTGTTTGGTGGTTCTAAGGCAAGGGCATGGAAGATGCATGACAGCCATTTCCTCTCAGATTACTAACAAAAGAGTAACTAGGGCAGATTAAGTGGAACAGCTTTGGGCGGGGGGGATACAGCTGAAGTGCTCCACACACTGTGCTTACAGACTAAATGTGTTTCTGATATGTTTCCAATGAAGTGCATTTCTAATAAGTAATCTTGTTTTAGCCACAGATTTTAAAACCTGAATATATGCAGCGAAGAACTTCTTTCTAAAGTGATGTGCCTCTCCACCCAGAACATGCTTAGCATACCTCAGCCAACTGATGTTGGAGAGGCTTCTTTCTCAAGCCATAAACCTTGGAAAATAAACCCCAATTAAATGTAGGATGAGATTCTGTTTAGCAAATAATCTCTAATAGTCTATTCACTTAACATTGTTGTTAAAAATCCGTGTTTTAACTGTAATTAGTAACAAATAGAATGCAGCGTAGTTAAGAATACTGCACTAGTTAAGGGCCGGCCGAGTGGCGTGGTGGTTAAGTGCTGGCTTGGGAAGCCAGCGGCCCTGGTTCGGGTCCCACATAGGAGGGTCAGTGACACGGCTCTCAAAAAGAAAAAAAAAAGGTAAGTTAATACCCTGAATTACCCAAAAGGCTGCTGGCTTACAACATGGTGTGTGTCACTGGAGACTAGGTTATCTGGAAATAGGTTAGAGAGCTAGTAGGTACCGATCTCTATGTCTCCTTCAAATAATACACATAGCTTAATGTGATTTTCAGTTGAGTCAAACTATAAGACATCTTGACAACTTTCTGTCCCTAAATATTAAGATGTAGGAGGTAGGACTGAATTTTCTAAGGTATGGAAGAAATTTGGGGTATAAATGTACCTTATTTAGTTTCTGATATGTTGCAGCAAGATCTAAGTATAGAATGAGACTGGAGGTATGGAAGAGATTTGGGGTATAAATGTATCTTATTTAGTTTCTGATATGTTGCAGTAAGATCTAAGTATAGAATGAGACTGGATTTCAGCAGGTTACATGATAAAATTATATTCATTATTTAAACCTGAAAATAACTTTTATCAATAAAATTATGGTCATGGCAAATTAGGGGTAAAAAGATATCTAAAAATACATTTGAAATGTATAGTTAATTTTTCGTTCTTTGTTTCTTTTTTTTTTTTTTTGAGGGCAGTGTCACTGGCCCTCATATGTGGGACCCGAACCGGGGCCGCTGGCTTCCCAAGTCAGCGTTTAACCACCGCGCCACTCTGCTGGCCCTGTATAGTTATTTTTGAAACCCGTACCACAGTGCAGTATACGACAACATATTTTCCATCTTTTGCACAAGGAGCCATGTATGAAAGTGACTATATTCCTGATTTCCTTCATATTTCCCTTTTTAAAAATATTCATCCCTTGCTGATACTGTATCAAGCCACACTGACCAGGATCAGAGACAGAAGTACTAGCACATGGCCTTGAGAATAGATAAATTGCATGACAGGAAAAATCTTTTCCTGTCTTATGTCCTTCAAATACAACATTTTGGTACAGGAAAAAACTAATACTATTTCTACTTGAGTTTCAATATCTTGGGCATAAAGTATATACAACCTACAGGATATATATATAGCTTATGAACAAAAATATCTCTAAGCTAGTCAGATTCTACTAGGGTCATTATTTTCAGATAAAGTTATATGTACAAATAAAATTGAGATTGCATATGAAATTCTAATCTTAAAACAATGATTTCTATGATTAACATATTTGAAATACTAATAATCACATTGTAACAATTTCACTAAGAATACACTCACTCTCAAACCAAAATATTCAACTTATTACAATCTGAAGTTCATTTTGAAAAAAAAATGTATACAATTGTATTATATACCTATTTAAGAACCAATTAGGTATTATGAAATTGAAATTATAATTTTCACATTATCAAAATGAAATAAAACATATTGTAACTGTAATTGACATGAAGCTAACAAATAGTACCCAACAATAATAAGTTCCCTGCATATGAAAATGTAGGAAAATAAATACTACACAGAGAGGAGTTTTTAAATATGAATTTGTAGTAGGGTTTCTAACAAATGATTATCAGATTAATTTTTCACCTAAGTTTGCAGAAATATTAAGATTTAAAAATCAATTTCAACTGAAGAAACAGATGGAACTTTTTTTGCCCTTAAACATCTTCACAACTTATTGGACACATATGTGGAGTCTGTACAAATGACAGTGAGAGATGAACTTAGGAAATTCAGAAAATGGGTTCTGTGGTTCAAAGGGGAAAATCTCAACAGCATAAAAATAAAGTTAATGCAACAGAAAAGCAGAAATTTAATACCAGGAGAGAAAGTAAATTTGTGGGCTGGATTTGTTAGTGTGAAGCTTTGAATTTAAAAATAAATCAGTAAGAATGTTGGGTTTATGTACAGACCTGAACCACTCAGTGCTTTACAGATTTTGAGCTTTAAGCACTCATGCATGACTTTTGATTTTAATCAATTTTAAATTAAAATCCAAGTACAAAAATATATTTAAATTACAAGATGGAATATATTCATAAGGGCTTGATTTTCTCCCTATAATGTTAAACTTACCAATATGTATAGAAAAATTTCCTAGCACAAAGTGGGGGAAAAAAGACAAGTTTAAAACATAGTGTAGTAGGTGAATGGCCCTCCAAAGATGTTCATAGTCTAATCTCTGGACTATGTGAATGTGCATCAGTATATGGTAGAACGGACCATGTAGATGTAATTAAGGTTATAGACCTTACAATAAAGATATTATCCTGGATTTTTCCCAATAGGTCCAATCTAATCACATCATTCTTTAAGAGCAAAGCAAGTTCTCCAGCCCATGTCAGAGAGACGCTGCAGAACAAAACGCCAGAGAGATGTGAAGTTTGAGAGAGGGTATCAACCTATCATTGCTGGAGGCCATCACATGGGAAATGAGAAGATACCCAGGCAGCCTTTAGGATCAAAGACCTGTCCTCATTGACAGAGGCAGGGAAATAGAGACCTCAATTCTACAAGCTAAAGGCCCTAATATCCTGACAGCAGTATGAATAAGATTGAGAGTAGATTTCCCCCAGTTCCAGATAAGAGCCCAGCCCAGATGACAACCTGATTTCACTCAGCGAGGCTGTCAGTAGAGCATCCAGCTGAGCTCTGTTGTGCCCCGAGTTCTGACCCAAGAACTGGGAGATAATAAAGGGTGTTTTTAAGTTTTTGTAGTAATTTTTATGGTAACAATAGAAAAACAATACATATAGTAAAAAAAACAAAGACTTACTGGACTATTTTTGAAGTCTATGAAAAAAGGTTAGTGATAGGATAGTTTAATCATGTGATATGTCAAACTTGATGTTGAAATAACATGAAGTCAAGAAATTTTGATCTTGATTAAGACTCAAAACATAAAGTCTTGTAGAAAACAAATCTTCATTATACATTGAAAAGAAACATTCTTTGTGGCAGAAGTTCAGTGAAGCTCATAAATTTGATTTTGGATTTAAAAAGTAATTTATTTATACTAGCCTTCATTTTTAGTACACTTAAATGCTCTCACAGAATTTCAACAAAGAATGGTAACTGGAAAAATAATATTTGTATTTCTAAACAATACAATGAGGAAAGATGGGTCAACAAGCATGAAATGACCTTTTGCCAAGCATTTCAAGTTGTTAAATCTATTGACATTTCTTAGGTTTCTATTATATGAAAACAAAAAGTGAAAATTAAGAAATCTTTAGAACACAGTCACATGCAAATGTGACAAGAATAGAAAAATAGTCTTGTACTGAACACTTTTGTTGCTACACAGTATGGAATTCATTTTTAGAACTCTGTTGAAATCATAAATGTATTATTAATATCTTAGTATTTTATAGCACACAACTTTTAGCTTCTTTATCTTCCCCACAGGTGTTTTATTTTTGCATTACAGAAAAAAACATAAAAATACATGCAAGTTTATTTCAATAACAAAACACTAGGCCATAAGTATATATGATCCAGTGAGTATCATGTAACATATCAATTTCATTTTTGGTGTATGTAGCAATATGTAAAAAATTCTAATATGTAATTTCACTAAATTTCAAATTCCTGGTGGTTAAAAATGGGTTAGTAATAATATTATGAGCAACAAATATAAAATTTTATCTAAGAAAAAAAGTACAGGAACGAAGAGCAATTAAGCCTGCAGCAATTATGAGCAATCAATTTGTAATAGATGCCTGCCAAGTTATTTTTGTTTGGAGAGAAGCACGATCTGTACCTAAAACAAACATATAATCTCATTCTGTAATAAGTAGTTGAAAAAAATGAGTGGGAAATGAATTTATCTTTTTCAAAATTAAATTATGTTATATCCATTGCTACGTATTTGACAGACCAATTAGGATGATTTTTATTGAAAATGTAAAATACACAATAAAATAAATAAGAATGGATGTCTAAATATATTTAAGCACAATTACTGAAAAGACAACTTCAATAAAGAGTAAAAATAAGATCTAAAATTTCCACGAAAAAAATGAATATGATATGGAACTGACAAAGCAGGAAAAAGAAAACATCCTAGAATGGGGTTCCGGTCAAATAAATATTTGTAGTTAACAACAAGTCACTATTTTACTATTTGCTCACCTAATAATGGCCTTGTTCTTTAAAGCAATCAATATTCACAACATCCTTGTAAAAATGATCTGACAATGTATCTTTCCGAGAATAAACTTTTGTTTTTCATTATCATCAGATGATTAGTAACCAATTGTTTGAATGTTGAATTAATTACTATAGGAGTTGGCACTTCCTGGCAAAATGTCTAGGTAAAATGCTTTAAGGTAAAAGAGGTGAGGGTTGGAAAAGAAAGCCCTTCTATGTGCTGCGTATAAGAGACTCGCTTCAGTTTGAAAGAAACACACAGATTGAAAGTAAAGAGATGGGATAAAGATATTCCATAAAAATGAAAAAAAGAAAAAATAGCTGGGTAGCAACATGTATGCCATACAAAATAGACTTTATGACCCAGTAATCCCACTTCTGGGTATTAATCTAAAGAAACCCAAAATGCTATTTCAAGGGGACATGTGCATCCATATGTTCACTGCAGCGCTGTTTACAATGGCCAAGATGTGGACACAGCCTGGGTGTCCATTGATGGAAGAATGGATAAAGAGGAGGTGGTATATATATATATATATATAATGAATTATTGCTCGATCATGGAGGGAAATGAGTTCTTGCCATCTGTGGCTACATGGATGGACCTAGAGGGTATTGTGCTGAGTGGAGTATGTCAGACAGAGAAAGACAGATGGCAATGAGATTTTGTTTATATGTGGAATCTAAAGAAGTAGCTAAATGAACAAACAAAACAGAAACAAACTCATAGATACAGAGAACATTTTGATGGTTGCCAAGTGGGAGAGGGATTAGGGGTAGGTAAAAAAGGGAAGGGATTAAGAAGTACCAATTGGTTGTTACACAGTAGTCATGAGGATGTAGGGTATAGCATAAGGGATATAGTCAATAATATTGCAATAACTATGTATGGTGTCAGATGGGTGCTAGAGTTATTAGGGTAACAGATGGGAGGGGGTTGGGGGGCAGGTGAAAAGGTGAAGGGATTAAAAAGTACAAATTGGAGTTACAAAATAGTCATGGGGATGTAGAATAAAGTACAGGGAATATACTCAATAATATGACAATAACTATATATAGTGCCAGGTGGGTCCTAGACTAGTCAGGGGGATAACTTCTTAAATTATATAAATGTCTAACCACTATGCTTTACACCTGAAATTAATACAAAATAATATTGAATGTCAACTGCAATTGAAAATTTAAAAAGGGGAGGAAGGTGAAAGGGAATAAGATTCAAATTTTCAGGTATAAAACAAATAAGTCATGGGGATGTAACGTACAGTATAGGGAATACAGTCAATAATACTGTGATAGCATGGTACAGTGTCAGATGGTTGCGAGAATTACCATGGTGATCACTTCTTCAGGTATATAAATGTTGAATAACTATGGTGCACATCTGAAACTAATATACTATTGTGTGTATACAATGTGATAATTTTAGATGCTGGCACTTCTTTAGAGCAGATAGTAAGTGGAGGAAAGCTGAGCAGTCATTCATTCATTTAACATTTACTGAGAATCCATGATGCACCATAACGATGAAAAGACCCTTAGGGAATCTCAATAGGCAGCAGTCCGAGAACATGCAGCTACCAGACAAGGTCAAACCGAGCATAGATTTCTAAAATTACATTTTTTTAAAAATGACAAATGCATGTATATGCTACAAAATTCAATAGGTACATGTGAGACTCTCTCCCACCTAGTCCACATGTCAGTGTTATTATTCCCCAAAGCATCCACTCAGTTTCTTTGATATTCTTCCAAAAAAAAAAATACAAGTATGTGCATTTTTTTTACACAAATGGCATTTTTCTAATAACACAGTTCATAACCTTTATGTTTTTATTTACACTGTATTTTATTAACTTGTATCATTGAACACATACAGATCTGCATAGCTCCTTTATCAGCTGTGTTGTACTTATTGCATGGATGTATTATTATATTATTTGACAAGACGCTTATCAAGAGCATGGTCCTTTTCCATCTTTTTTTCATCTAAAGTATGCTGCTATGAAACTGTTGGCAAATTGGCACTTAATATGAATTCTTTAAGGAGAGTAATATATTTTAGAGTGGTCTAGTGCCTGAAGGTGAAAGTACGTACATGAGATTATATGGATTGAATAAGCAAAATGTCCTTGTAAAAACTGATTTAGAGTCATTGCTTTATAAAAGGAAATGAGGGCAAAATAAAGTTATTGTCACTTATAGTGCGTTACACCATTCCACTCTAAGTGTAGACTGGCTACTCAAATTGCAGCTGCCTTCCTGGTCCAGAGGAGATAGGAACTTGGGTCTTATACCCACCTGCATCAGCAAACACCTTTTTTTTTTGAGTACTCACCTGGCACAATACAAAGTTGTTAATGTATTATTGATTATATTCCTTGTACTTTAGTTTATATCCCAATGACTATTTTGTAAGTACCAATCAGTACTTTTTTTTATAGTTTATTTATTTATTTTTAATTAGTTTCAGGTGTACAACACAGTGCAATAGTTATACTTTTTACCCCTCAAAGAGACAACCCCCCCCCCCAATATCATATATATCTATTACATTTCCTCTGACTCCCTTCCACCATATAATCCACATCCTGTGACTATCTATATATTCAATTACAGTTGGTATACAATATTATACAACCTCAACTTCAGGTGTACAGTGCAGTGATCAAGCCTCTACTCCATCCATGAAATGGTCTCCCTAACAAGACATGTGACCATCTGACACCCCACAAAATATTTACATTATTAATTATATTCCCCAAACTGTCTTTCATATCCCTGTAGCAATATAGTAGGTTGCCTATTTTTGCTGTCTAATCCCTTCCCCTTCTCCGTCACCCCCCGCCCCCATCCCAACTAGCAACCCTGTTTTTCCTCTATATCTATGAGACAGTTTCTGTTTACTTCAGCAAGCACATTTTTGTTGCTGCTCAGCTGACATTTTTTTCTTAGCAAAACTTTCTTGATGAAACAAGCATCTCTTTTTCTTGGCAGGCTCCTTGATGATTCTCTTTCTGGTGCAAACACTTATCCTATCGTAGTATTTTCAGTAGCAATCTTTCTTACTAGGATTGTAGCCTTAGTCTGAGGACCCCTCACTGTCACACCAAAATGCCTAGAAGGTAAGAGCACTGTAACAACATTTTAATTGATTTCGGATGAGGACTTCATTCATTTATAAAATCATTTGATGATAACAGTATACACAGATGGCAAAGATGATGAGGTCACAATTACCACTTTCAAGAGGATTTTAATGTGGAAAACAAGTTAGAATGCGAATGTACACAATTCAAATGCACAATTAATCATTATAACATAGATGAGCTATAGACCAAGCACTAGCACATCCTTGGGAAGCAGTAAAGAGAAAAACATACAAAAATATTCCCTGTTGCAAAACAAAACAAAACAAAACAAAACAAAAAAACAAAAAAAATGTGTAATTCAATTTTGACCAGTATAACTATATATGTACACTAATTATCAGAAATATTTGCATCATGTCTCTAACTTGCAAGAGAGAAGTTTATATCAAATTAATAATAACTGGGCCAGGGTCAAGATTGAGCCCATAATTTCTCTCTAGTGGGCTCCACCAACAAGTCACAACTCATTGAATCATTCTTCCTCTGCTTCAGCTAATACAAAATTTTTTTTCCCTGAAATCCTATTTCCCTGTTGACAGAACGACACAATGTAACCATTAATTATTTTATAGTTCTTTATCGCCTCAGCTATTCTGATGCTCCTTGAAGGCAGGAAACTTAGAGAAGTAGTAGAGGAGAGGACTGAAGAGCATGGGCCCATGAGCTACTCTGCTGGGTTTGCATCTGGGCTCCACTGCTTGCTTATTTGCAAGCTGTGCAAACTTGAACAAGGAGGGGCACTTCCCTGGGCCTGAGAAATTTAATATATTGATACATGTTAAAGGCTGCCACTCTGGCCCATGGTAAGAAGTCAGGAAACATATAATATGTATTATTATCCAATACTTTGTCTGTATTAGACTTACTGATGCCTGTGATCACTCCAGAATACTCTGTTTCTGAGATCAAATTCAGGCATCTGTATTTTTCAAATGCTCCTCAGATGAAGCTGATGTACACCTGAGTTTGAGAACAATTCCTTTGAAGCTTTGGCAGGAACATAAATTGTCATTTCAAGGTGAGAGTCCAGTGATCTGGAATCTAAAACAATGCTGGCAAATGTTAAATTTAAAATAAATGTTGAATTTAAAAATATTACATTGACAGTTTTGCTCAATTTCTATGATTAAGAAATGACCAATTTCTATACTTTGTAGTCTCTATTTTACAGGTACTAGGTAGGCAGAAAGATAATGTTAAGTCATTTAGAAGGATCTTATCATTGTAAAAAAAGAAATAACTACCAAAATTGGAGGAAGACCAACGATATACATTCTTTTCAAAATATTATAACATATAGAGTTAAGAGAAAAATATAGATGAAGCTATCTCTTCTATTTTGGGTGATAAGAGAACTAATATTTTGAAAGATTTTTTTTTAAAAAAAACCTTTCATATCTGGTCTATCAGATAGTCTGGCTCCATCTCTAATTTTCCATGAATCCATAGCTAAAGACTAGTTTATTCCGATGTCAAACTATGTGATTATGGCCCACAACCAGGCCTTTTAAATAACGAAAATAAACCCTTAAATAAAATCACACACACACACACACACACACACACACACACATTTGTTAATGACCAAAACTTCCCATTTATGTCATCAGAATAACAGTTTTAGTGTTGTCCATTTTCTTTGAACTTGAAATGTGTTTTATTATAAATAGGGAACTGTGTTGTATTTCAATCTCAAAAATATAGCAAAGTCAGTTGACAATTTCTGAAGAATTTAGTCCAAATGCTTATGTTATGAATATCTTTATAATTTCAAAGCTAAGTTCTTCATGAGTGTCTTTAGTTGTACTGTAATAGCGGCCTTGATGTCTTGAATTGATTCAAAAACATCATGGTCATTTTGACTTTGGGGAAGAGCCAGAAGTCGCACAGTACCAGATCCGGTGAATAAGGTGGATGAGGACACACCGTAATGTTTTTATTTGACAGAAATTGCCAAATCAGAAATGATGTGTGACATACAGTGTTGTCATGATGGAAGTAAAGACACTCACAAAAGAGGACTTCCAGAACTGCTTCTGAAAGTGGCAAGAATGATGGGATAAGTGTGTTCAAAGTGAGGAGGAGTATTCTGAGGGGGATTAATGGCAATGTGTCTTTTACTGTAATAAATTGTTTTATTTAAACAGTCACTGTATCTTTTGATCACACCTTGTATGTTGATAATAAATTATATTTCCCATTAGAATAAAACCTGCATTACAGCACACCAACTTCGCGCTTATGATGTGACTACATTACATTTATAACTCCTAAATCCTTTTCCAGTACACCACTATTTTTCATAACTTTAAAATCAATATAATGTATTGGTAACCAACATTGAAAAAAAAAATGAATGAAAGCCACTTTATTACATGATATATACCAGTTGAGGGTATATCCTTTTATAGAGAGATACACATGTGTTTAAAATGATACAATACAAAACATATTGCATAAAAGAAGTTTGAGAGTTCTAACTTACACTATTCCTTTACTCCATTCCAAAGCCCTAGATGACAACTGAAGAGAATGACCAATTCCATTATATTCTGGTTGCTAAAAATCCCATCACTTTATGGTTTCTTTTTATTCCATTTCTCTTAAACTCCCATATTTCTCCACTTTATGGTTTCTTTTTATTCCATTTCTCTTCATGTCTTCTACTCTAGTATGAATTGTTCTTCAATGTATTTTTTTCTAGGCCTAAAATTCATATGTATACAAACCAACTTACTTTTAAAAATATTCTTTAACAATATTATTTTCTGCAGAGAATGTTCCTCATTAGTGATTTTGTTCTTTTATTTTACCTTCTCCCCCCTCCCCCCCACAAATCCTCACTCTAGTGCTCCTCACAATTAATTTGATTTTCTTTTCTTGTCCTATTGTAAGCTGAATTATTCAAGAAGCAGACAGAAGAAAAGAGAAAGGAAAGAAGAATGAAACAAAAAGAAGGTGGTAGAGGAGGCGGAGAAAAGGGAAACCTAAAGTATCTCAAAACTCATTCAAATTATCTCATTTAAAATGTGCAATTAAAAATATTATCATCTCAATTGCTCCAGATACTTTGAACATAGTTCATCTCCAAATGAATAAATTTAAGATACTCATGTTGTTTAATAATATCAATACCATTAAGATGTATGATTTCAAGAACCTACCACAAACTAAGCATTTAGTTTAACAGAGTCTGCTAAATACATTTCAACTAGTCCTATGGCTTATATTTTAAAGTTGTTGCTTCTCAAAGTAAAAGCTATTGCTTAGAAATTTAGGCATAACTGTAAACTGCATTAAATTTCCTAATCTGGTATGATACCAATGGTGCAATATGGCATTAATTTACTAAATATTTTAGCACCAAGGTAAAATTAATGCAGTTTCCTAACATAGCCAATACCTAAGGAGTCACTTTTATGTACTGGGAAAATATGACTTAACATGAATAGTTATATGTAACAAGAGTTACCAATTTATGAATATGTTTGGATCCAAAAATTAATTTGTAGTTTAGTTGTTTGTAATTGGGCTTCATTACCTATAGAAACAATATCATACATAGTATTTAGATTTCCAGGTTAGCCACAAACATATATTGACTCAAAATGTTGTTAAAATATTATAGATTTGTACAGAAAAGGAATTAAAAATACTTCTGTTTTAAACTAGTAAGTAGGCAAAACAGAAAAAAAAATACAATAAATAAAAAGTGTTTGTTATTAAATTGAATACAGGTGCTTCAAAATAGAAATTAGTATCTTCCTAAGTCCTAAAATTCTGATGTTTCTTAGCCAGAGATAGAAACTGATCAACTTTGGGTTGCCTCTGGCACCTTTCCCCTCTTCGGTTCATCTATGGAGTTTTGACTTCATTCATAAATAGTATCCAGCCACCAGGAAATAACCACTTCAATAACCAGAACATAAACACAGTTTCATCCTTTATCAGAGCAAAGGTCTATGACTGTGGGCCAAATTTGGCTAGGCACTTGTTTTTGTAAACAGTTTCATGGAACACAGCTGCATCCATCTGATTAAGTATTGTCTATGGCTGCTGTCATGTTAAAATATCAGAGGTGATGAATTGCATCAGAGAAAATATGGCCTGCAAAAGTGTTAAATGTTTATAATCTGGTCCTTTTCAGGAAAAGTTTCCCTGCCCTTGAGTTACAGTCTGTTTGGTTGCAAATAAGAAAATCCTAGTAAACAGCAGTTTAAGGTTTGTTTATTTTCTAATGCAAAAAAAAAAAAAAGTGCTCCACAGCTAGACAGTAACTATATTTTGTTCAGTGGCTCAAGGATATAAAGATGATTCTTGCGGCCCTTCTCTCCTGGTTGTAATATGTTGTCATTGCTGCTACTATAAGCTATCACATCCATGATGCCCACATGCAATGAAATGGTCATGTGGGATGCTCAGGATCTAAATAAGAAAAGCCAACTTTTCCAGAAAGCTCTAGCTATCTTCTGTTTATGTCCCATTTATCTCATCCCTAAGCTGAAAATGGATTTTTAAAATTTAAGTTGGATGTACTGCTGCCCTAAAAGAAAATAAATGATAGTAATTAAGCATGAAGTTGATATGACAGAAATCTAGCAGTGTCTGCCACCCTCAGCTTCCCAGTCGCAGAGGAGAGGGAGAGTTCACTAACTTGATTCCTATTCCCACAATTGACTCAATTACTTTTTCTTCTGGATATAGAACAGAAAAAAAAGGGAAGTGATTCAGATTCCTAAATGAGGGCACCAGATTGTGGATGAAAAGTAAAGTTGTATAAACTAAGACTTTAAGAGATATCCATGATACCACTAAATCCTTATTTAAGAAAAAAATTGTTTTCTTGTTTGGCTGCATCAGGTAGTTATTTCAGGTAAGGCTTTTCCTGTAGGAGCACATACTTGTAGAAAACCTGAACAGGGAAACAACCATTGGCCTGAAAAGATCATATCAGTTGATTTAAACAGATTTTCAGTGAGAGAAGACATTTACTAGACAACATGAATAATATGTTAACTAAACATAAATATATAACTTTTTATAAGAATACCTTTCAATGACATTATTTAATTTAGCCATTTTATACTTGTGAAATTCCTATTTGAAAAAAGAGTCTAAAATTGATTTAGATTACTAGCAAGGGACATTCCATCATACATATTTTAGGCACTTAGTAAACGAGTATGCTACATAAATGGATAAATATATTACACTGTAAATTACCCTTTCTCTTTTATATAACCAATCACTTCCTCTCAGTTGTATTTGTTCTAATAGATTTTACATACACTTAACTTTACCCCATAAAAATAAAGTGGTTTCTCAAGCTTATAACCCTTTCAATTTGCAGAGGAATTTCTCTCCTTCCCCTTACAAATATGCCAACAATGCTGTCTCAATTCTTTTTCTCCATTTCTTCAACTCCGATTCCTATCCCAACCTTCTGCAGTCTGGCTTCAGTTCACCCCATTCTATCCAGTGAGTCACTCATAAGACCACGAATGCCCATATCTATCTAAGCACACTGAAGTACTTTGCCCAGTCCTCCCCTTTCTTGGATTCTCAGTAGCACCAATATTGTTAATCTTTCTCTGCTTTTCTCCTCGGCTTCCATAACACACTTTTCTAGCTCTTCTCTGTCTTGCTAATTCTTTTGTTTCCTTAGCAAGCCCCCTCTCCTCAACCAACAGTCAAATTTCTTCAAGGTTGCATAAAAAGGTGCTCATTGTCAGTAGTCACTAAGGAAATGTAAATTAAAACCATAATAACATACCACTTGATATCCACTAGAATGGCTATAAACAAAAAGACAGATAATAACAAGTGTTGGCAAGATGTGGACAAATTAGAACTCTCACACATTATTAGCGGAAATGTAAAATGAGGTAGCCACTTTAGGAAAGCAGTTTTTTAAATAGAAATATAAAGTCACTATATGACCCAATCAAAAAATAGGTCCATATGAATACTTAAATGTGAATTTTTATAGCAAAATTATTCATGCAAATAGCAGAAACAGTCTTAAGGCTCAACAACTGGTGAACACGTAAAATGGAATAGATACAAGGGAGCAGTATTAATCCATAAAAATGAATGAACTCGTTATATGGTACAACAGGGATGAATCTCAAAAAACATTTCACTAAATGAAAGATGTCAGATGCATAAGACTCACATTGTATGGTTCCACTTATATGAAATGTTCAGAAATATAATCCTATAGAGAAATAAAGCATATTAGTAGTCAGCTAGGTCTAGTAGGGTTGGGAATGGGGAGTAACTGTAAATGGTCATGAGGGATCTTATTGGAATGAAAATGCTTTTTCTTTAAATTTACTGGGGTGACAATGGTTAGTATAATTACATAGATTTCAAGTGTACATTTCTATATTATATAATCTATATATCACATTGTGTGCTCACCACCCAGAGTCAGTTCTCCTTCTATCACTATATATCTGACTCTTTACCCTTTTCTACCATTCCCCCATCCCCCCTTACTCTCTGGTAACCACTAAACTGTTGTCTGTGTCTATGAGTTTTTTGTTTCTTTGTTGGTTTGTCTTGTTCCTTTGTTACTTTCAGTTTTATATCCCACATATGAGTGAAGTCATATGGCTCTGGACTTTTTCTGACTTTTTTTGCTTAGCATAATAATCTCAAGATCCATTCATGTTGTCACAAGTGGCATTATTTCATCTTTTCTTATGGCAGAATAGTATTACATTGTGTATATATACCACATCTTCTTTATCCAATCATTGATTGAAGAGCACGTTGGTTGTTTCCATGCCTTGGACACCATAAATAATGCTATGGACCTTGGGTTCAAAGACAATTTTATGAATTTGACCACAAAAGCAAAGGAAGTAAAAGCTAAAATAAATGAATGGGACTATATCAAACTGAAAAGCTTCTGCACAGCAAAAGAAACCATCAACAAAACAAAGAGGTGACCAACAAATGGGAGAAGATATTTACAAACAATGCCTCCGATAAAGGGCTGATATCCAAAATACATAAAAAGCTACCAGCTCAACAACAACAAAAAACAAACCAATTAAAAAATGGGCAGAGGGCCTGAAGAGACACTTTTCCCAAGAAGACATACAAACGGCCAACAGACATATAAAAATGCTTTAAAACTGGATTGTGGTGATGGTTACACAACTCTGTAAATATACTTAAATAAATTACTGAAATACACCACACTTAAAATGGGTGAATTTTATGGTATGCAGATTATATGTAATTAAAGCTGTTAAAAATTGGCTTTTATGACTTCTGGAATAAGGACCAAAATCCTTAACATGGCTTGCTGTCTGACCTCAATCTTTGTTTCTAGCCTCACCATGTATGAATTTCCTTTTCTGTGCATCCCCCCTTTTGATTCCTAAGCTGAGTTAAGCTCCTTTTCATACTGAGATGAAACATCATTCTGACTGTTCCTCTTAGAATATCTTGCCCAACTTCTCTGATTGGATACAACCTAATGAATTATATATTCTCAAGGAATTAGAAAATCTCCCTTTACAGCACTTTAGAGATGAAAATTGACATGTATCTGTATGATTATTTGATGAATGTCTGATTCCTCCACTAGATTGTATGCTCCATAAGGTTGGGGCGAGTCATGTTTGGTTTTGGTAACCAATATGTTCCTACTATTTATCATAATTTCCAAGATTTATGTACACATTTAATTCTGGTTTAGTAAATAAACAACTCTCAATTATCTAAAATTTTCCTCTGGGAAGCAAATTTGTTTATTTTTAGTTCTAGGTTTCTTCTCTGAAATTAAAGTACTAAAAAAAATCTCAGAGAACATGTAAATGTGTATATACCCTAAGATCAGACTTTATATATATTTTTTTGACTATTGCTTGCTATATGCTGTAATTCTTTAAGGGGAAACATCATAAATCCCATATGAAAAAAACAAAACAATACAAAAAGACTAGTGATACCGATCTATGTTAGTTAGGATGATAAATTAAGAGTCAGGAATTAATTTTTTGGTAATTTTCAATATAACACTAAGATAAACTTTGATTTGATGCTAATGAGTTCAAATTATTAAATCAAATAGTTTTTTTTTTCGTTTTGTTTTATTTTAGCTGAGCTATCCTTCCACCTGTTGGCAGCTCAGCAGCTGGACTTCGAACTGCTGTTGCTCAGAGCTCAGCTCACACTCTTGAGCGAGCTCTTAACCAACTGAGCCACTCGGCGGGCTTCAAATAATTTTTAAGCCATTAGGTTTTAAAATCTAACATTATTTTGCTTACAGTATTTTGAGGCTTTATTTTATTTTATTAAAACAAATTCCAAATGCAACTAAGTTCTCTCATTACATCTTGTTACAGTTGTCTCATTATATTTTGGAGATCAAATAGAACATATAAAATCATTAGTTATATATAATTGTTAATAAAACAAAATATTAGTTTCTATTCCTTGAATTTTTTTTTTAAATGGTCATTATAATGAAGGATTTCAGTTTATACTTACTCTCTTGGTCTTATAACTGTTTTGGATAAATAAGTAAGATGTTAAGAAGTTATAAAAGAATAAATTATTTTTATCCAATTGATGCACACTTCATATTTACATACATGTATACAATTAATCTTTTAATATTTACTCTAAGTAATTTTCCATATAATAAAATACTTACATTTCTTTTATTTACAGTATCTAACCTTGAGTCATACATGAATTTTAACATAACTTGTATGTATGAACATGTGTGTGTGTATATATATATATATATATGCACACACATACATATAGTAATACATAAAAACATCTTTCTGTTTGTTAGAAACAATTTATGACCAACACATTTTATCAATTCTATGGCTACTGATTCCATCCTGTGTAACTACTGAAAAGCATTCTGAAATAAACGATTGGTACATTCTGAACAGTATTTCTTATTTATATAAGACAGTTTCAGAAATTTTATTGGCTTATATCCCCTACAAATAAACTCCATGTTTAATAACGGTATGGAATTGATAACTCTTCAGTGCTCTACAAACAATAGCCAATAGATGAGAAATAGCATTAAACATTTCCTCAACTCTATGCAGCTTTCCAGGTTCAATTTCGAGGAACTATTGTCAGCATGGTTTATTTTTGTTACAAATTTCTGAAAAAAAATTCAGATCTAAAATTTTCTTCTAAGAAAACAAAAATCCTTCTTTTCTGTAGCCCCCCACCTCTTAATTTTAGGTTAATTATTCCATTTCAGATTTCTTTGTCTTAAATCAGTAGACTTTCCACAAACTACCACCAAGGCTTCAGAGCAACATTTGTTCCCTGAGAAGAGAAGTGATGAAGGGTATGAGCCACATGCCATTACATGTTCACATGGCAAGCTTACCTGACTCAGGATGCCCAGTGTCCTGGCATTTTTAGATTAGGGGTCTGGCAATATGTTGCATGAATGATTCATTAACGGTAATTCTACCTCCTGGTTATTACAAATCTGATTCTTCATTAGCATAAAGCAAAGCACACCAAAACAAAACATGTAACTGCAGGCAGTGAATACAGCATTGAAATATATCCCAACTGTGTATGTTGCAAATATTACCCTGCTTATGTTCACTTAATATTTGCAATTCATTGACTAGCAAATGCTTAATTGCTCTTTAAAATGAGTACATTTTCTATTCTGCCTAGGAATAAAATTTGTCCAATGGTAGACTTCTTTAGAAAACTGCATCATATTTCTAAACACATCCCTCATTTCTGTTCTGCATGGTCTTGGAAAGCAAACAAAAGCAATTGTGTAACACATTCTGTGCTACAGAACAATGAAAACCAAACGACAGATTTTTGTATGGTTTGTACTTATTAAGATATATTGAGAATGGAAGATTTTTTCCTATATTATTTTAAAATAAACACTTTTGAGTTTAACAAAGTTCTAGTGTTATGTTTTTTTTTCTCATTATATTTTTAGTCAAAGGTAAAACAAGATTTTTAAGCATCTAACCACACAGCCAAATAAAATTTTGATACAAGTAGTTCTAAACAAAATATTTGGAAAATAAATTAATATTCCACCACTAAATAACATTTGTTGCTACCACATGCCATTGAGTTGGCTCTGAATCATGGTGACTTTATGAATGAGTGATGTCCACAGTGCTCTGGCCTCAGTAGCCCTGCTCAGCTCCTGGAGACTCATGCCTATGGCTTTTGAGGAGTCAGTCTGTCTCTTATTTGGTCTTCCTCTTTTTCTGCTGCCTCTTTCTATTTTCCCCAGAATTATTGTCTTTTCAAAAAAACCCTGCCTTCTCATGATGTGCATGAAATAGGACAGTTGCAATTCTGTCATTTTTGCCTCCAGGGATGTTTCAGGTTTAAGTTGCTCTAGAACCCACTTGTTCGTATTTCTGGCAGTCCAGGTATATGCTCTCCACCAACATCATATGTCTTTTTTTTTTTAAGATTTTTACTGGGGAATTGGGGGACGGGAACAGCGTTGGGGAACTGGGGAAGGGGAACAGACAAGTTGCTGTCCTTTTGTTCTTCAGTCTAGTTATGGAGGACATTGCTTCACTGGCCCATGTTGGTATCGTCATTGCACTCTTCCAGGGGGAGGCAGATTGGTCGCCAGCCTCTGGACAGCTGCTCACAGCGGCTCTTGGCAGCTCACACCGGCTGCCAGCTGCACATGCTGGCTGCTGGCCACTCACTGTAGCCTATGGCAGCCCACTGCAGCAGGGTGGCAGCTATGCCATCCTGGGGACTCACAGCAGCCCAGCTCCAGGTGGAGCTGTTGTTAGCTGTAGAGGGCAGCATCACTGTCCCTCATATGTGGGACCCAAACCGGGGCCGCTGGCTTCCCAAGCCAGCTCTTAACCAACGCGCCACTCGTCTGGCCCTCCGACATCATATTTCAAATGAATCATTTTTTCCCCCTGTCATCCTTCCTCACTGTCCAAATTTTGAATCTGTACGTAATACTGGGAATATGAAGGCATGAATATCTGATTGATACTTTACATTGGTTCAATCATGAATTAAAAAACAGACAAAGAATGATTTTCTGGTGCCAGACTACTAGGTTATATGCTCAAGAAACAAGAAACAATTTTTAGCTGATACATTTGAAAAATATATTTTTCCTTAGATAAGGGGTGCAAAAGGACACTTGCCACTTGGGACAGGCACACACACGCGTGCACACGTATACAAGGGGAATGTAATTCCAGTATGTCCCACAGTTAAAAGGAAAAGTATTTTCAAATCGGTCTGAGTTAAATTTGATTTCCCAAGCTTGAAATTAACCACCACCAGCAGCATAACATATGATTAGGTGCTGTTTGTACATATACATGGGTAATTATAATAAATGGAATGAAAATGTATTGCTAAAGCTGCTCCTCCCCCAACTTTAGAAGCTTTGAAGTCATACAGAAGAGTCATAGATATAAACTATCAGTTATGGCATCTTGCTCAAGTTGCTAAAGTGCTCTGAGACACATATTTTTCATCTGCAAAATCGTAATAATAAGTAAGTTACAAGAATTCAAAAATAGAATGAATGTGAATCACTCAGCACAATGCTTAGCAATTAGCAATCTTTCAATAAATGTTAGTATTAAGAAAGAAAGAGATGAAAGAACAACTGTGCCAAATTGACTTAATAAAATAGCACATCAAGGAACATTTCTATTCAGTTCATTTACATTATTTTCTTCTAATACAAACTGGCACTTTGAAATTTAACATAAATATTTTAAATATGATATATTTGAAACCTTGAGTATTTTAATTTAGGCCCACAGAGATACACTATATTCAGGCATCTGTTGAAATACAGAGATGTACCGTCTTGCTCAGTTATGACTTAATTTCTTTTTATTTTGTGTGTTAATAGGGAATATGACTTGGCATGCTCTCTACAAAATTTGAAATCATCCATTCAAGCCAATTAAAATATAAGGATGATATATAAAGTATTCCATGTTAAACTTTGGCTACTAATTATAAACTGTAGTTTTTTTGGTTATAGGGAAAATTTTTGATCATACGCTGATTTGTTATTATTTGAAGTGATTTGAAAGTATGACCTTACAACGTCTTTACATCAATTATAAACCTTTAAAACATATTTTGGTTATGCTATTCTGATGCTTTTAATAACTCCCAAATTAACAATCATAGCGTTGGGTACCTTGAGCTGTGTGCATTTGGACATGTTATTTCATTTCATTGTGTGTCTCAGTTTTCTCATCTCTTAAATGGAGATAATATTATCAAGTTTTAAGGGGCTGTAGCAAGCACTCAATGAGAAAATATGGGAAGGGCTTAGCATACCAAGTATAAAATAAATGTAGCTGTCATAATGTTAGCACAGCATACAAGGTCTGTCATGGTTGGCCTCTGTTTATTTTTCCAGCATCAGTTACCTATAATTTCCTTCTCACATCCATATGCAAGGACATTTTTTAATCTATTTTTTTAACTAACTGTACATTCCATTTCATGACTTCATGATTATGGCTGCCCGATTTCTACATGGAAATCCCTATACGCTGGCCTGCAAGCAAACTTCTGCTCACAACTTCAAGAAAGCCAAAGGTTCAGCTTCTCTGTAGAGGTATATATTTTATCTACAGTAAACCACTTGTTTATATTCCTTCCTGCCTTACCAAAATAGGAGCTCCACTGGGGTAGAAACTTTATTTTCCATGATTATATCCCCAGACACTGCACAGTACCAAACACAAAAGCACTTCATATACGTTTGCGAAACAAAATGAAAGGTTTTTACTGACATTTGGCCAAGCAATGCATCTTCTTAAGAAGCTTTAAAACAAATTTTGCATGCAAATACAACAATATTCACATCTCTATTTTTGTGCTGCCCAATACTGTGGATATTACCTTAGTAATTTAAATATCAGTGTCTATACAGATGACATTCATTAGATTAACAATTGCAGATATACTTGGTATTGGAGAGCTGCTAATTTAAGGAAAGACAGGTCAAACTGCAGCACTCTATGAATATTGAAAGGTTTTTCTTTGTTATTCAGTTAATCTACCAAATGACAAAGCTGACCCTGATAAAGGATATGGAATACCAATGTATTATGCTGTAAATACCTATTGCTTTAGATCAATATCCACAAAATTCCCCATTGTGGTTACAAGCCCAGCAAACTAAAGCAGGCATAAATAAATCACTTATTTTACACTAACCAATAACCTAAAGAGAAAACTTAACTTCCTCAGACAAACTTACATTATTATATAAAAATAACAGATAGGCAGCTGTCTACCTTAGACTCTGCCCCGGTGACTCCTCTGCCAGTGTTTCTCTTCTGAAATAAACTTTCTAACTTCTGAATAAAACAAACAAACAAACAAACAAACAAATAACAGAGAGTTTACAACTTCTGTAAACACTATGTAGATAGGCAAACAACCCATTGAATCACAGGTGATAGAAGCAGCAGATAGTGGAGAGGTATTCAAGTTAAATCTATGTCCCTGCCAATGCTCCTTTCTAATCTGTCGCTCTCATTCTAGAGGAGATAGAAACTTTATATTTTGTGCAGATCTGTGGGAGAAGAGTGAGGAAGATGTTATCCTTTTAAATAAGAATATATTTGAAAATTATAGATGTGAAATAAATAATTCTGCATCTTGCAAAAAAAATAAAAAGAAATGATAAATACATTTTTCCTAATAAGTTGAAGATTTTTATAAGTATTAATAAAGTTAGATACACCTAAGAATTAAATTATTAAAAAATCAGGAATATGTAGAAAAGACGATACAAAGTCCTAATGATATTTTTGTTATTCATAATTAAGTTTGTAAAATATTTGATCTGGTTTTTAAATTTATTTCCACTTGTGGTTATATGATTTATTTAAAACAATAAAAGATGTGGTGATAATTTGAAAATGATTTTTTAGAAGACTCAGGTATTTTAGTATCAAGAGATTATTAATAAATTCTGATTTTTTTTTTTTCTGTAAAACATGAGTGTTTCACAATATGAGATAAGCCTCAGAAAGAAATGTAAAATTCAATAAGCTATTTAGGAAAATTACATACTTGTATGCAGGCTTCTCTGTCATGTGTTTATAGTTAGTGCTTACTCCCAAGAACATCCTTATGAAATCTCTTGTTTCTTTCTTTGACATTTGAAAGAAAACATCATCATTCTTATGTTTTTTTAAACCAATCTGTCGCCACTGGTATCAAACAACTTTCAACTGATGTTGAGTTGTATAACAATTGACAATGGTAACTCCCAAGATAGGCAAAATGCTTGCTTCATGAACACATTTTGACAGGTCAGACACCAACCTGATACTTACAAATGTGCAGCGGCAATAAGCATGCATAACAACTAGTAAACAAACAGCTTCTATTTCTTTGAAAGGCATGTTTATGTTCCCTGGGAAAATGTTATATATTAATTATTGTTCCTTTGTCTTGTCTTTGTTGTGAGTCGGCTCAGACATTTTTCAGTAGCAAAATGTTTACCCCCGGCTTGTGGATAAAAACTCTGGCCTGTAGGTATTGCTGTTTGTAAATGACTCCCAAAGGCAACAAAACATCATTTCCCCAGGTGGGCTACTCATTTACTTTCTGTTTTCTTTCTTCCACCATTCATCTATGGTGACAAATGTCAATTATGGACTGGAGATTTATGGGACCAGAAAGATAAAGCCCAATTTACAAATCATTTCCCGTGCAAGCAGACACGTGCAATGACAGAGCCAACTTGCCATAATTGAATTTCTTGCTGTTACTCAGTCACAAGAAGATGTCAACCTCAAGGATGTTGGTTGTGGAGACAGTCTTAATACACTATGAATTGCAAAGTGGAGATGACAATATAGCCTGGGTTTTAACTCTGGACTCTGAATAGAATAATTTTTTTCTTTTCATGCAATAATAAGGATTTTCCTTACACCTTAAATGGATAGTTAATCAGCGACAATACGTCAAGGTAGGCTCATTTATATCCAATGACGATTAGGGGGAGACAATAATCTCCATTTAGATGTACTGAAAAGTTGATATATATATATATATATATATATATATATATAACTACTTAACACTGAAGAATATTTATTGGATAAATGCACATTTTTTCATAGGTAATTAGTTTGATCCGTATTAATAATGGGAACATTTTCTACATATAGATTTAAAAAAAAATTACATGATTATGCTGCTATAAATTTGTTGTTAAATGTTGCTTTATTTCAAAGAATATAAAAATATATCTCATCATAGGAAATTATCTATGGTTATATATTGGGTTTTTTTTGTTGTTGTTTTTTTTTTCAGTTGAGCCATCCTGCCACCTGTTGGAAGCTTAGCAGCAGCTCAGCTTGGGCTGAGCATTGAACTGCTGTTGCTCAGAGCTCAGATCAAACTCTTGAGAGAGCACTTAATCAACTGAGCCACTCGGCCAGACTACAATCTATGGTTATATTAATTGCAGTTTACCAGCTCTAAAAAACTTACATACATCTTTTAATGATTATTTTTTACATTCTTAGTTTAAATCCAACTTTTTCAATGCATATTTTAATAGGTAAGGATTCACATATGGCAGTTATAATAAGTCAAGGTTTGGTGATCTAGAGAAAGTAGAATACAATCAATCCCGTCCGTTGTTTTGCTTGCACACATTTTATGAAAAGTAGACTGGTTTGTTTAGTGGCCATCTTCTCAAAGTTTAAGATATAAAAGTTTTGAATTAACTTTTTTTTCTGAAGAAATCTTTCACAACCTACAAAATGTGATAACTTTTTGAAATGGGGGAGACACTTTAGACAAAATTTGGCTAAGTTATTTTTAAAAATCCCACATATTCTAAAAATAGAAAAAAAATGTTATTTAACAGCCATTGTTTCCTAATAGACATTTAAGTTAATTTCTATTTTTATTTGTAATTAATTAATTAGAAACACTGATACATTTTCCAACTATTAAATGCTACACACTGAGGGAGGTGTCCTATATAATTACTTAATTTAATTATCAAAACAGTTCTTGGAGAAGGCATTTTTCACTGTATTACAGAAAGGAAACAGGTTAAAAGAATTTAAGTAATGTTCCCAAAGTCACTATATCTATAATATTAAGAATATGAACTAAGTTTAACTTATTTTTCTTTCTGAGGAAAGTGAGCTTAATTATTTGTAAGTTATTGCATATGGATCTTAAAAACAAACACACAAACAACAACAAAAAACAGTTCTTTTGAACCAAAGTTCTCTTTGTTCAATATGGCCATAAATGCCTCAAACCATATTTTATAAGTTTTCGTGCTCTATCTATCTGTACTCAAAAATCTCCTCATTGTTGACATCTCATTTAATATTGTGTTAATAACTGGTTAGGTCCAATATTTCAGAGGTGACTGAAATTCTGGGTAGCCATTCTAAACCAAAGAAGGATTATGAGAAATGGAAAATTCTTTATGAGTGCAAATTGTCACTGGTTATTCAAATGAAAGCTTCTTCATATACAACCTTGCCAGCCACAGCACTGAGTGACCTACAGGGCAGCTATTTACTACCAACAGGAATTCAAAAATGAAGGTCCCTATATACTGTACCTCCAAGCCTGCATCAAAACATACTCCAAATTGAGTTAAATGCTTTTTATGCTTCTCTAAAAATAATCACCAAGGAATAAACCTAAGAAATCCATAGGACTTGCATAAAAACAATCATAATCCTTTACTCAGCTACACTGAGATATAATTAAATAAAGGAATAGAATATGTTTTGAGATGGAAAGACTCAATGTTGGACCAATACCTATTTTTTTCAAATTAACCCATAAATTCAATAAATGGCCACTCCAAAAAATTAAAAATTCCAAAAAAATTTAAAAAAAACCCTCAATACAGAGACAAAATTTAGCTGGAAAAGTAAATGTTAGAAGAACCAATAAAATGAAGAAATACTTGTATAATTATAATTAGGTGGCACAAATTACAAAAGCCAAAATTCTAAATCTATAATAAGTAAAACAATGTCATATTGGCCAACGAAATAAAAAGTAAAATGTTACATAATACTTGATAGTCCACAAATAGACTCCAGTCTCTACAAGGCCTTGATATAAAATTTTATCATTTTTATACTGTGAGGAGGATGAATTTTACAATAAACAGTATCAAAGCAACTGAAAAGATTAGTGGGAATACAGAGTTAGAAACACCTTCACATTTCATATAGAATATATTCTTGATAATTTCAAATTATAACAAAAAATCTAAGCCATTTAATTAAAAAACATATATTTTTATAATTTTGTTATGAATAAAGTTTATCACATCATAATATAGCCATAAACCATTAAGCACAAGATAGAATCATAAAAATTTAAACTTCTTTATGTTAAAGAGTAACAAAGTTATAAAGCAACAAATGAAGTATTATATTTAATTTGAAATATACCTTATTTCTTTTATTCAATCAACAAATATTTAGTTAATGCTTAATATGTTCTAGGCACTCTTTTATGTTCTGAGTATTGAGCAATGAATAAAATAGATTAAAATAATATATATCTGCTTCCAAGAAACTTACATCCCTAATGGGGGTAGTTAAGGGATATGTAGGAAATAACATGAATAAGTAGAACACATACTGTGTTAATGGTGAGAAATGATAACAAGAAAAAATAAGGCAGGGAGGCAGCTGGGAAATATTGTCAATGGCTTCAATTTTAGATCTAGTATACAGATCACCTTAAGTAGTAAAACTTTCCCATGCATTCCTTTTAAGAAAAAAAAAAAGAAAAAAAAATGGAGACAAAGGTATACAGATCAACATGGTATCTATCTACTCTGCACTTTAAAATTAAATTAAATAGGCTTTTACTGGAGATTTTTAATTTGCAATTTTGTTCTGCAGAAAGGTGACAGGATTCTATAAAAATGGGAGGTGAAGTTGTATTTTTGAAGTATGAAAAAGCTAGTCAAAGGACCACTCTTTTTATTCTATGAATGTCTGCAGGAACTCCACCTATCTTCTGTAAGTCACCTTTTCCCATGAATTGTTCCCCCTGATTTTCTTTGATGGAATTGCCAAGCATTATCTGTGGAAACCTTTTGCTTTAACCTAACTGCACTTAATATGCTTCTCACATGCTGCAAAACATAAATGTCTGAGAAATGAACAGGAGCAAGATAGTTTTGTATTTGATGTTAAAGACAGACTTCACTACACTCAAACAGAGAGAACACTGGAAAATTTTCTGATTAAATCAAAGCATCTACTAAAGGAAAGTGTAAAGGACTAATAGGCCTTTTTAGGATGGAGGGGCTGTTATTTATAAATAAGTCTTATATTTTGGATACTTGCTCAAACTACATAACTTGAAAGACTATATAGAGGCACTGGAGGGTTTGTGAGTTATTCTTGGTTCTAGACTGAAGAAAGAAAAGTGGTCTCCATTGACTATTGTATATACAAGGTAAACTGATAACTGTAGAAAAGATTTCTGGAGCTGCCAATACTGGTAGCAATGCTTATTTTATTTGTTCTGCTCCAGACTCCCTAACCAAATCAGTGATTGTCTACTGAATATCATCACTACATCAACTACTTTATTCTAGATGCTCTGGAGACATAAAAATGATTGATTATACTTTATGTCCTTGACTTAAAGGGGGATATAATTAGGTTAAGAAAGATGTAAGTGCAAAAAATAAGATAAATGCCTTAAAGAATGCCATAGATTTACAGGAAGATCCTTTAAAAACCTAGGTCATATTATATCACTCCCCAGCTGAAGCTCTCCAATGGCTTCCCAAAAACCTCAGTTAAAAAGACAAGTCCTTTAAGTAGCTACTGACTTCATTGTCTGCCGCTCTGTTCCTTGCTGTTCAGGGACTGTCTTCTCACTGTTACCAGAATTTTCCAGCCTCCTGTGCTTCACCTACAGTGTTCCATCTGTCTGGAACATTCTTCCCTCAGATATGGTTTGCTCCCTTTCCTCCTCCATGTTATAAATGCCACTCTCTTATGATTATTTAAATTTGTCTATCAGCCTCTGTCTCACCACTCCATTTATAATCCCTAGTCCTCTTTCTCACCTTCTAAAACACCATAGTTTATTAATTTATTTTGTTGATTATCTCCACCCATATCTCCAGTATTTATTTGAAAAATAAATTCTAAAAATTTATTTTTAAACTTATTTGAAAAATAAATTACAGCACCATCAGGGCTGCAATTTTTGTCCTCATTATTATTTCCTGATACAAAATATATATGCATAGGATCAATAGACAACTGAAAGTGTTCACAGAAAAAAAAAAAAAACATGAGCTGGACTTAGTGCCAGGGGAAGATTTGATTAGGCAGGGAAAACAGTATACGGTAAAAAGGAAAGTTAAAGATGATGGTAATGAAAAGAGAAATTATGCCAGTAAGTCCAAGGAATGACACAAGAGACTAAAGCAGTTACGCTATATAGAATTTTGTGGGTTACAATCTCCGAATAATTCCAGGATGTCCTATGTTGGTTACAAATCACTTTTTGTAAGAATTTTTCCTCTTACAATTTCTCTATAACCATTAGAAGGCACATGGGCAAATCCAACCTAAATGCCCATATAAACGAGAAATAATTCTCTGGTAATAAAACAAAACAAAACAAAAACATATAATTAAGTAACTAAGCAACAAAACTAGTGACCATTTAAGTGGATACTTTCTAATTCTTTATATATTTTAATGCTAATTTAGACTTATTAGACATAGTTAGGTTACTGTGACAAATAATACTGTAACTGCCAAGCAAATGAAAATTGTATTCTGTCACCAATGGGAATAGATACTGGTAACTAAGCAAATTTTTTTTCTGTTGTCAATACCTCCATTAGTGCCATGTTTACAAACTTGTAGATATATTTAAAAAAAAAATTGCTCCAATATATCCTAAATGTTCACACACAGATAGCAATATTTAACACAATCACATTACTTTCATTAACATATATTCAGTTAATATCTAGATTTTTTTTTTGCTTTAAAATAAATCAACCTGTGCAATGAGTGTCACAATAAAATATCATGATAAAATCAATCTTCGTCTAAATAAGTGGAAATATTTGTTAATATTTCTACATAAAAGAAAAACTAGTGAGGAAATCACTATTGATTCTAAAATTGTACTTATTTAAATAAGTCCAAACACCTGTCTAACTTTAAAAGATATTTTTAAAAGTATGATTTGGCTGAAGATCTGTAGAAACAGCCAACATTCTTCTCTACTTTCATAAATCGTCCCAGAAATCCAAGTTGAATGACTCCTTATTTTGCTGCTGTGCCAGAGATTATGTAGAGAACTTTATATTTTATCTCATTGAACAGGATAAAAGAACCATAATGGTAGATTTTATGTGACTAAAAATATAAAGAATTCCCTCAGAGAGCATGCCAAGTATCAGGCCCCTACAAAGTACCAAAAAGTTTTAAGAATTTATTTCTCAATACCCAAATGGATTTAATTAAGTAGTAATTTCTGTTGATACACCCAACTCCCTAATGTGTACATGGCACAGTACTTTTGACTTAAAAATTATAAAACCAGAGATATTAGAGTAAAACAAAGATCAAAACCTAGGTAGTATTTCATGTAACTTGTAGTACTGAACTGAATATAGTCTTTTTTTAAATGTGAAACTAATTCCACTGTTTAACAAAATTCTGTGTAAATAATTTGTTTTTTTTCTTTCCTTGATTTCTAAGCTAAATTCTATGTGTTCAAATCAGATTACATATTCATGAAATATGTAAATAATACAGACATTCTCTAAACAATCTAAATTTTCAAAAGGTTAACACCATCAACTCTCAGTTTATTTCTAACTATGCTAAAATTTTAACTGAATTCTATGACTACATTGGGAACACTAGGTTGTGGTTCATCAGGTGTGAGAAATTAACTCTCTGAAGGAGGGAAAACTCTCTGTATGAATATAAACCAAATCATTTAATTCTTTTAGTAGCAATTATTTATTTTAACAGAAAATATCATAGTGGATAGACACTTAGAAATGTTTATATCTCCATTTAATCTAAATAGAATACTATTATTTAAAATAAATACAATTACAATTAATATATTTGAACACTGGATTTAATTATAACTGATAATGAAAATAGGCTGTAAATTATGAAGCCTAAATAAACTGATTCTATTTACAAATAAAATATTTAATGTTACCATCATTGTATCAACCAAATGTAAGATTCTATGTATTTTCTGTGTTAGAAAACTAACCAGTGTGACTATACATGGTACGGAGTAAAAAAAAAAAAAATCGCCACAATGATGAACACAAAACTCTAGTTGAGAAGGCACTGTCTAGACTTCATATAGCAGAAATAAATCAAAGATAATAAATCTTTAAATCTATTTGGGTAATGAACTAAGTTGTTCTATGATAACAAATTTTAAATAACCTTTTTATTTTTCATCTTTCTCTGGGATAAATTACACTCACAATACCTTAGCAACAGATATTTTGAAAAAAAGATTATTTAATCTCATCTCTTTTTTTTCTTCCTAAAATAGAAAGTTTCTAAGGAGGTGAATCCATTCAATGAAAACTAAAAAAATATTTGAAAATTTTACACTATACACAATTTTTGAGCAAGTTTATTTGTGCTCCTCTTAGGTTGATTAATACAAATTGAATTTCATGGCATCCAGATCAGGCAGTTAACAACAGTAGAAAAATAAGAATGATTATGGTAAAATATATATGCACTTATGCTACATATTAACATAGACTAAATATTATGACTGTGACCCTTATCTCCTGATGACTGTGTTATCACATCCTGTCCTCTCCATTCTGGGGAAAAGCCCTCAACCACTCTTTGAGCTTGGATGAAACAAGGAAGATTTTGCTAATAACAAAAGTAGCATCTATGATTACTAGGAAATAGTGAAGGTAATAAACAGTCTACTTAGTTCTCAAATATCAATATTTCTTTACAATGAATATAGATGTGGGAATTTTTGTTCAAATGTCAGCACTATCAAAATAAAGAACATAATCCTGAATTTTCCAATTTGCAGTGTCTTGGTGAAGGGTGTAAGGTGGGAGAGACGGCGTGTGAGCAGAAGCGAACAGCATCAGACTAACAGTACTGGAGTCACAGAAACCTGACACTATCCAAACAAAAAGCACATTCTTTGTGTCTCATGAAATGCTGACTGTTTTTAATCTTTTGAGGTTTAATCACTATTGAGTAATATACTACATGATGACTCAAACTCTTCTCAGACTCTAGCCATCACCTTTCCCTTTTCTTGGGATATCAGAACCTTCTCCCTATGTGCCCCATGGGGTTGAACATACAAGCCCTTCAACAACTGCTCTAGCTACCATGTAACATATTTCAATGCACGAAAGGAAAAAAATCCAAAACATATTATTACTGCTGTTATAATTAGTAGAACCGATGCACTATTAATTCTGATAATAAAGGTTCACAGTTGAATACTTACATGTAGACTTTAAAAAACCAATTAGTTTGAAAATATTTATAAATACAGTAATTCAAATATCTTAATAAGTAAATTTCAGTGATATCTTTTCCTTCAAAGGGTATACATAGAATAACCTTCATTTCTGATAATCTTCATTTAAAAATTTTCTATATTATATACTTTATCATTAGAAATGCTGACAGTAAGAAATCATTGTAGTCATTTAAAGTCCTAAAATGTTTCCAGACACAATTTTTTTCCAGCATTCACCACATCATACTTTAATTGAAAAGTTACAAAGTTACTCTTGATAAAAAATAATGGCCTATAAAGAAATGATCATTTTCATTTAAATAATGCAAAAAGTCCCTGGTGCTCAATAAAGCTAAACAAAGATATCTTTATTATATATGCAATTCAAATGAAACCTGTTTTTCAAATCTCATAAGTTAGGGTACTATATAATTTATATAATAAACATAAGTAAATGAGAAATGAATACAGACCTACCCAAATATACTATTATAAAATGTTTTGAGACAGTGTATTCTTCAGATAAATATAAAGAACAAAATAAATGCTCATGTAGAGATTAGCAATTAAAAGTGTTAACGAACTTCTGATACTAATGGACATGAGTAGTCAAACAATTAAATGAACAATGAAGACAAATGTCCTATTAACTTCACTAACATTAGAAAATAATATTTTTTAAGTTTGTATTTTTTAAAAGGCAAATAAAGAAAGTGAGATTTGGCAAATGGAGAATAAGTTTTTAAGAGGTGAATTTTAACTACTTTAGTCACTTTATATTTGGTTCACAGTGCTTAATCCATTGTTGGCTTTATTGTTTCATCAGTGCATTAAAAGTGACTAAAAAGGGTATGGTTTTGAATAGCCTGCAATAAAGATGAATTATTATAATTAATTTACATTTTCATTGTGCTGAGTTTTGGAACAAATTACTTGGCCTACGACATAAGTCAAGTTCATATAAATTTTGGTTATGGCCTCAATGGAGAAAGTTATACCCCTCACCCACAAGTGATTTTTCAGCATCATTATGAAAGACAATGAAAATCAGCAATTGAAAAAATCTCTCAAATAGATGACGTTTATTTTTTAAACAATGTTTCACTTGTAATCTCATAAAAATTAAAAACAAAACAAAGCAAAACAAAACTCACAGCCAGCCGAGTGGTGCGGTGGTTAAGCACTGGCTTGGGAAGCCAGAGGCCCTGGTTCGGATCCCACATATGAGGGCCAGTGACACTGCCCTCAAAAAACCACAGCAAGTTCTCTCCAATTCTGCTAGATACAGTGTACACTGGACTAACTCCTTGGCAAAACAATTTAACAATAATCACCAAGTCTTTGGGTAATTCTATTTCTATAAATGCAAATATTGGACAAAGTATATCTTTAGAGAAATACGAAGGGATTACCAATAGTGGTGGAGAGTTGAAAACAATCTAAATATCCTACCTATTTTAATATAATAAAACTGAAAGTAATGCTTTCAAGAAAATTTCATTTCATGAGAATACTATGTGGTATTAAGGAAAAGGGAGCCTATAGGATCAAATATATACTATTAATGAAAAAAATTTTGAAAATTTTAACCGTTGGTGATTTTTTCTTATTTGTACATGGCACATGTCTGGATTTGCTATTTTCTACAGCAAACACATTTTGCTTTTATTGCCAGAAACAATAATGTTATTATATTATAAGGGAACCCATGGAGTACAATATTCATATTTGGTATAATCAGAGATACAAACAAAATTTAATAGAAGAGGGCAAAAGGGGTCAAATATATGGTGACAGAGGAGAGTAAATTTTGGGTGATGACCACAATGTAATATACTGATGATGTATTATAATACTGTAAACTTGAAACTTATATAATATTACAGCCAATGTCACCCCAATATATTTAATAATAAAAATCATATAGATATCTAAGAGGAATAAAATGTATTCACTTTTAAACAATTACCAAATATAATTTTTTGAGATGACTAAATTAAACCTAAGGTATCTGCCATTCTGATTAAAAAATAAAACAAAATAGAAAACAACAATACAAAATAGAAACCTCTTTTTAAAAATAGGTGCTGATCATCAGCATTAAGTATTCCTTAGAAATGGCATAAGCAGCATAAAGACTCAGGCAGAGGTTTCCTTAGCCTGCAATGACATGATTGTCAAGGAAAAGGACCAACTAAGGAAGGTGGTCTTAGTGTGGGAAAGATGGAACTTTGGGGCAATAGAACCATACCTAGCACAGCAGCCAGACACAGATGGCAGCAAATACATTAGAGGTAAAGAAGACTGTTTAAGGATAGTCTTTCTCTTCCTTTATTTTTTCTATTCTTGTCTTATTTTACATTCTCATTCCTTTCATCTCTCTTCTCTCTTTTCAATTCTTCTGTGTTTGTCTTATAGACTACATTTCTTTCTCTATTATTTTTCTATGCCATCAACATCCTTATCTCTCTTCTTCATCGATTTATTCCATTGTCTGGTTTCTATAAGATGTTGGTTCCATCTAACCACAACTGTCTCTCAACATGCATGGTACAGGCTATTTTGAAAAATAGTCATATTGAAACAAGCTTAATTTGTTCACATTTTCTCCCGGAGGCTAAACAAGCATATTCATTAGGAAGTATTTCTGTTCATTCAGGAAAATATCTAAAATAATTTGATTTTTTTTAATACAATATATGAAAATAAATTACATCAGAAAATAAATGTTGAGAGGTTTCACTTTGGTTAAATTGCTCTTTTTTTAAAAGAAGCGTTATGTAAAAAAATCCTATATAATACTATATCCATTACTGCGACTTCTATTATATTGTCTAACTAATTATCTACTATTTAACTAGTACAGCAATCACCCTAATAACTACTACTGTGATTTCAATTTCAGAGATGGAAGCATTTTAAGTTTGGATTAGCATTTAATAGGGTAGTATAAGGACATCTGCTTGTAAAGAGGCAGAGGCACTTTCCCAGACCTGCCCATCCCCTATAAATCTCCTAACCTACCTCACTATCATTAATTAAAACATTCATCTACTGGGCATTTACAGAAATGTTAGCTCAACCAACAGAGTAGCAAGTCCACCTCATGTATGTGACCTACAACCGTGACTAAATATTAGAACCACAGCCTGAAAACCATGCTTTTTTTTTTTGAGGGCAGTGTCACTGGCCTTCACATGTGGGACCGAACTGGGGCCGCTGGCTTCCCAAGCCAGCGCTTAACCACCGCGCCACTCGGCCAGCCCAAACACTTTTTTTTTTTTTTTGAAAACCATGTTAATCGGCATTATTCTGAAGAATAACAAGCAATTTTGTGGGGGGATGGGTTAAATGTTCATTCAAGAAAACCGAATTTAATATAATGTTATATGTCAATTATATCTCAATAAAAAACCCTGAATTTTGTATTTAGATATATTTTACTGATAATAATATTAAACTAAAGTATGAGTTTTATAAAATATTAGTATTTAATAAATATTATACTAGCAAAATTTTCTTAACAATATTAGAAGTCACTATAATATATACAAAAATTTAAAAATTAACAGTAAGACTGACAAAAAGACTTGCTTAAATAATCAGAATTAAGTGATGAGTCAATAAGTATAAATATACAATTTCAAAATCTGAAAAGTCAGATTATTAAATTCTTTCATTGGGTTCAAATTTATGATTAAAATATGTATTACTTAGACACTGGAATGCAATAAAAACTAGGCTAATTTCTTCTAAGTTATGTATCACATATCTCATAGATATACTCCTAATTACAGAATAAAGAACAAAACCATAGGGAATGTTCAGCAGTTGTGTGGTCTATCTCTGTCTTCAAATGATCTAAATCACACAAATTTAAGCAATTTAAAGATAAAATACTTAATATTTAACAATTCAAAATTGACCCCAAAATCCTCCATCCCCCTTTAAATAATGTCTCACTCTTATTTCAGCTAAATTCTCTGGTTGTATAAAGCAATGATCAACTCTTTTTTTTTGCATTTGAAAAAGTCCTAAACTTTAATTTTGGTCTTGTGGATAAATGATCCAACTTCCTGTTGCATACTTTTCAATGTTCCCATTTTGAACTCCAACATCAACCCCCTAACTATCTGCTGATTTTTCCCTTGTTTAATTTTTTACCTATGGAATACCATGCTTTTGCTTCACCAATTTGATGGCCTATGAAGTTATTTAAGCTTCTCATAATGTGTTCTTTTATGATAAAAATGCTGATAAGTCACTCTCAGTTTTTGATTCTCTCTCTAGACAAAGAGTTTATGTTCTATTATAAAAATCCTACTGTAGAACTAGGCTTCCTGAGTGGGTACACCAAAATGCAGCTCTGATGGTTTACACAAAAGTCAATTTCATAGGTCCTGGTGCAGAAATGAAAGTTCCTCTGAGTTAAAGAAGAAATGGATAAGCTCAGTTCCTACTATTTTGAATGTAGTGAGAGGGTACAATGGAAACAATTTAAAAGGAAGCGTATGATTTATTTATGCTATCATAGGAAGGTTCTGTCTGCACTGCCATAGTTTTGATAATAGAGTGACGCCAAAGATAATTAGATGAGCCCACTTTACTCTCTGAAACCACGAGGTAGTGGTTTCAGAGAGTAAAGGCAGGTAGGAGCTGATTTCTAAAAACCTTTTCCATTTAATATTGCACATGCAGCAGATTATCTATGTTTAAGAATAAGAGCATAGGGCGGGCGGAGTGGCACATTGGTTAAGAGCTGGCTTGCGACTCCAGTGGTCCAGGTTCAGATCCCACATATGAGGGCCAGTGACACTGCCCTCTACAGCTAGCAACAGCTCCACCTGGAGCTGGACTGTGAGCCCCGGTGACAGTGTGTAGGCTGTAGCCCCTGCTGCAGTGGACTGCCATAGGCTACAGTGAGTGGCCGGCAGCCAGCGTGAGCTGCCAATAGCCCCGGTGAGCGACCATCCAGAGGCCGGTGACTAATCTGCCTCATCCGGGAAGAGCACAATGAGGATACCAACAGGGGCCACTGAAGTAACATCCTCTGCAACTAGACTGAAGAACAAAAGATAGCAACTTGTCTGTTCCCCATCCCTGATTCCCCAACGCTGTTCCCCTTCCCAATTCCCCAATAAAATCTCTAAAAAAAAAAAAAAAAAGGACTAAGAGCATTATGTCTCCTTTCCAACTTCCTAAATAGCTTAATACTGAAAACCAAATCCTTATAAATTTTTCTTGCTGAGCTGAACATGTCAAGTAGTATATAGCATTAGAATTTACTCTTATAGAGTCAAACAGAAAATATGTAGAGGTTGTCCCTGTGGAGATACTGATGTTTACAGAGAGCTTAATACCTATTGTTTTCATATTGTTTGTATTTGATTATGTACTACTCTTGTAAACTCTAAATTGTGGGTGATACAACTTTAGTTTAAATATCTACACTTTCTTTTTTCTTTAGCATACTCTATTCTTTTAAATGTCTACCTTCCAGGTCCCAAGTTTGCTTATTTGATATGCAATTAATCATTTACACATAAAATATCAATTGAGTGAAATAACTATTTTTTATACCAGTTGGTAAAAATGACTAAATAAACCTAAGGCATAAACTTTTACTATATCCAACTAAATTTTAGAATAATTACTTTCAAGAACTTCTTGTTGATTACTGAGTTTCTATATTAAATAAATGAATGGTGTTCAAGATATATTTCTTCAATGTATGGCTTCTAAATATTTAAGTGATGTAGTTATAAAAACAAATACTGAGAACACTGAGAAGTCAGATGGAAAATAATAATTAGCCTAGACAACAGAAAACTAAACCACAGCCTTAAGATGGAATGTAGTAATTTCATAGCGCACATTTAGTAAAACTACCTGCTGTGTTTACTAGTGTCATTTTCGCTTAGCTGCTCTTTACCAAACAAATAATAATGTGATGGACTTTAGATTTTCTTCTCTCTTCTTCTGCTAGGATGAGAGCAAGCTTCAGAGGAGGTGCTCTTGAGGGCTTTATTCTCTACTATGTAAAGTGTACATGGGCCTGGGTAGATATAAAATAACCTTGCAGAAACCCCATCATTTTCTGACTTTGCAATTTACTACAGGAATTTTAAATGAGATTTACTATTTTAGTTATGTTTTAAATAAGCTAATGTGAAAATGAATTCACATTTCTCCATGAATGATAGGTGGAAGTAAGTCCTAGATATAAACCACACAATAAGCTGGCCTAAAAACAAGGTTGCTCAAAAGGGAAAAGTAGTCATCTGAGGGGCACAATTATATAGGGCCCAATTTTTTTGCTTGTCTTGGTATTTTTAATATATGAATTATGAGCCATGGTGGATTCTTACACATATTTTTCAGGGAATTCTATTTTAACATTAGCAAAATGACTAATCCAACTATAAACTAACTTTTAATAAGGCCTCATCATCTGAAGATTTAGGCTTAAGCAACATTTATATATGGTTCCAGTTATACATAATTTCAAGTTTGAATACTAACTGCTTTAGCATAATCAATTTTACCAGAATTAAAACATAGCTAAGCTGTGTCCTCCTTCCACATCAACACTACCCACCCCCAGTCCCTTCAGCTGTTATAAAAGCAAAAATCCTTCACCCTGTCTAGCACCTACAATATGTGACACTGGCTCCTGCTGTCATCACAGCTGGCTTAAGAATCCCTTGGAGAGTCAGTAGCTACAGAAAGAGACAAAATATTGGGTTGTTGGAAAAGCCATGACATATTTTTTCTATGTTTTTTTGTTGCAAAAATGTGTCATGACTTTTCTGACAACCCAATAGCTAATCTAATGAGGTTACAATATGAGTTGGAATTCTTCATCCTCCTTCAGGCAAGCCATCCAATAATCATGGCTCTGATGCTTACCTCTATACCTTCTTCATAATCACTTTCTGTACCTGGAATGCTCTACCATTTCCTTTTGATCAAAATATTACACTGCATGAAGCCTGAAGAGCTAATCCACTTATGGCATTAACCTTAGAAGAAAAATGTTATACTTATAAGACATACTGTACTTGACATACTGTACTCCTATGTGCTAACATCTCTCTCTTGCTAATTCATGGATTTCTTAAATGAAATATTATATATGAAAACACTAACACAGTGCTTGGTACATAATATGGCTCTCAAAAGTGTTAGTTTTTCTCTTGCTTTTATTTTGCCTACAAATTCTAGCACAGTTTTCAATTCATGGCAGAATAAATTGGCACAAATGTTTCCAAAGCTTGCCACTATGCTGCCATCTGTTTGGTGAGAACGTGAAAGAGAAGCGCAGAAAGAAACTACTTATAATCAGGCATTTTGAAGCCAATGAGTTCACTAATTCAGGGTTTCTAAATGAAGATTTGTGAACTAGTGATGTTCCTTAATGTAGTTTTTATAAGAAAAAGACCGATTACCCTATAAATTAGTACATTTTTAATAAACATAAATGAATTTAATTTAAAGATAGTCTTAATCATTCAATTTTATTTTTTGTTCATAAGGTTTTTAAACACAATTTATTTTAAGAAATAGCGGATTATCAGAGTGATCATTTTTTAAGTTATATAAATATCTAACTACTATATTGTATAGGTTGAAACTAATATTGCATGTCAACGGTAATTTTAAAAAGTTAAAAGAAATAGTGGCGATAAAACTATACTGTCATTTGTTTTGGGGTTTTTTTTGGGGGGGTTGTTTTTGTTTTTGTTTTGTTTTGCTTTCTTGTCTATATCATTACCCATATAGTGATGATACCACAATGGAAATAGTCCTTAACGTTTCATGCAGTTTTCCTCATTTGTCAGTCTTTCCTTTTTTTAAATTTTATTTTAAAGTTGCCTAAAATTCTAGAATTAGGAAACTACTGCTGTGGCTGAAAGAAAAAATTGTGATATGTTCTAATGAATGTAACTAATGCTTCTGCTGTCTCAACTTCTCAATCTTTGCTGTATTTAAATTTAGATTTAAATTCTTAAGTGTAAATAACATAAATTTAATAGTTCCTCTTCCTACTACTGTCATAATTCAATTCAATTGAACAAATATTTATTAAAGGCTTACTATGTTCATATCATTCTAGTGTTAGACAAATAAAATCAAAGAAAAGAGAGACCCATAGCCTAATGAAGCTTACATTCCCCATGAGGGAGACAAACAATAAACCTAACAACTAAGAAAATTGTATAGAGGGTGAAAAGTGGTCTGGAAAAAAGAAACGGCAGAGCAGGGTCAAAGTGTCAGGGTATTGAGAAGTTACAAATTGTCATATTAAGTAGTCTGACCAGAAAGACCTCATTGAGAACATAGTGTCTGAACAATAATTTGAATGAGATGAATTGGTTAGCCAAACAGATAGCCAGCTGAGGAAAATTCTAGGCAACAAGAATTGCCAAAACAAAGGCCCAAAGGTAGAAGCATTTCCGGTGTGTTTAAGGACCAGCACAGACTAAAGTGGTTGGAATAAGTGAGGCAATGGTAAAAGATGAAGACAGAGAGAATAAGTAGGTGTGGTAGGCAGCAGGTCACATAAGGCCTGGTGGACTTCTGCTCTGAATTATATGGGGCGTTATAGAAGCTCGATGAGAGGAGGAATAAAATGGTCAACGCTTTAAAAAGGATCTAACGTCCATGCTGAGAATGGACTATTGGGGACCACAGGTAAAAGAACAGGGACCCTATTAGGATGTTTTGCACTCATCCAAGTAAAAAATGCTGGTGGCCTGATGACCACTCATGGAAGTTGATTAATTAACTTCCTTGTGAAATTTTTAGAAATTTTATCTGATATTTTCATGCCTGGTTTTATTTTACTTAAGAGTGCTTTAATAAATGTTACACTTTAATTCTAAGAAGCTTTGGCATGTTAGAATATTTTGCAGATATAACAAAAGCTTAGAGAGGCATTTTGATATATAAGTACAATTCAAATACATATTCAGCATATTAGTTCTTTCATTCCAAAAGAGAATTCTTTTAAATTAACATTATATTACAGTGATAGGCAAAGTGATTAGAGACTAAATATGCTTGGCTATTTAAAAAGAATACAATCATTAGCACAAAATGATTTGTAGTGTAATTTTACTTCACTTGGGAGAAAAACAATTCCCTTTCATATTTAGTAAATATATTTAAGAATGTAACTAGAAAAAACAGGTTCGATAGAGGTATAATGCTTACTTTTCTCTTACATGGTTTTAAAAACATGGCATTAGAGAAACAGGTTGGGTGTGCAATTAAAACGGCGGGAAATAGATATATTTTCTAATAAAGAAATTTATTGCATTTTTGATAATTATGAAATTTCATGAGCATTAGTTGGAAAATATAATTCAGAAAAACATATTTAAAGCTCATATAGTTTTACTAGTATTTAATGCTTTAGAGACAAGATGGCCCAACACAATTAGCCGAGTCAGGAGGTAGCGTTAAAATGCTGAAATACAGGACTGTGGGAGCTCACCAAGTTCAAAGTTTTCCAAAATCATTTTGATTAGTGAAAATATTACTTCACGTAGAAAATGTTCCGTGGTTTATATAAGAATTTGTGTATTTTTAAATATTCGTTCTCATGTAATAATTGCTAAATAAAATAGCAATACGTTTTACTTACCAATAGTGCTATGAAGGAAGGCTTTAAAAACAAAGCTATGTAGTACACAAATCATGACCTGAAGAAGATAAATAAATCTGTATTTTTATGTATCCCTTTTAAATTAGTACATCTCAAATTGCTATATAAACATCTGGCATATGTATTAAATTCATAAGAATCATCTGCATACATATAAACAATGCAAATAACTGGGCTCCACCCCAGTTACCTATAGAATCAGGACTTCGTTACTGTGGGTCCCAGTATCTGCATTCGTAATAAGCACCTAACATGAAGTTTGCAGACATGAATCTTTTGAGAATCAAAGAATAAAGAATGGACAACAGCAAAACATTATCTGTTGATGGTGTATATATCAGTCTCAGTGGCTAAGGATATGGTCTATGATTCATAGAAAAAGGGAGACTTTAGATCTTTAAGAAAAGATAGAATGTAAATATGCAGAGGTGGGATGAAGGCATTTCTGGTGAGGGGGCTAGATTAATAGAGAACAGTTAGAAAACAATTACTAGAAGACTTAGGCAGTAAAGGGGCTTGTGATCCACTGGATAGCAGCTGTAAAGTATGCTGTGGCAGACAACCCTGAGGAACCTTAGCTCTTCCTGTTTGGTATGATGTGTGTTGGGTACTGACAGCTTACTGCTGAGTGTCCCTCTGAAAGGTGTTCTAGACTGCTAAGGGCCACTGGGGCCAAGGATATACCCTCTGAGCGGTGGCATATCCAATGATAACTTAATGGCGGAAGGAGGGATGACATAAAGTTATCACTCTTTGCCCCGATTAGGCCAACTCTACAGTGCCTTCCCTGCTCCAATCAATGGGATTGATGAAGGCCATCGTTGTGGTGCAACTTAGTTCAATGAGTTCCTCTGCCCAATCACGGTACCTTTGCACTTTATAGGTGTCGATCTCAAGAGCAGTCCCCAATAAACTTCTGCATCTGTATCTCTGTCTCAAGACTCTGTAATACTTGGAACTCAACCTCCAATGCCTCTGTAGCTGTGTTCACAAAATAATGCACTTCTTGTTTCCTTCCTATATATCTGTGTTGTTTGACACAATGAGGAAGGGCACTGTTTTTAAATTACTAGACAATAATTATAAAATTTGAAGATTTCATTGAAAACCCCAGATTTCTGTCTCCCCTTCCGTAGCTGACATAGCTGGCCCCACTGGGAATGTATGCATCTTCTGTATGCTTCATTCCCTTTACAGGACTCCTTCCTCTCCGGGTCCCCATGGGCCACACAACTCTACATTAGCCTCAACATGAATATGTCAATTGTTTAAGAATTTGTTTAAACTAATTGCTAGTTACTCAGGTAAATATCAAAACTGTACCCTTTAAACTTACTTAATTTTGGATTTGAAAAGTACTAGAAAATTGGAAAGGCCATAAAGCATAGTGGTTAAGAACATGATTTGGAGTTTAATTCCTGCCTCTGTACAATCTTGGGTTACTCTCATACATTATGGTAAGTATTGTGAGGATTAACTAAAATAGTAAATGCAAAGAAGCTAATACAGAACGTAGTATGAAGCAAATTAAGCAATTAGGTTTTTATATCACACAGATGCATATACTCACACATCACACACCACACACACACACACACACACACAGTGTGTGTGTCTAATATATACACACACATATATATCATTTATACTGTATGTAATTTATATATTATATATCTATAATATATACTGTATATAGTTTATACTGTAAAAAAGTGCTTATAAACAAATAAAGTTTAAGATGGGTATTTGAAGAGAGGAAATATAGTATTAATTAGTACTGCATTGAAATTTCAGGAAGAAATATTCCAATAAAGAATTACATGGAAATCAAAAGCAACTATCTTGTATAGTCTATTAATAGCAATTATTTTTCTGTCTTGTTTTATAAAATATAAAGCTCCCTGGAGAGGCAAAATTATTTTATTTTATTTTTTTTAAAGATTTTATTGAGGAATTGGGGGCAAGGAACAGTGTTGGGGAATTGGGGAAGGGCAACAGACAAATTGCTGTCCTTTTGTTCTTCAGTCTAGTGGTGGAAGATGTAGTTTCACTGGCCCATGTCGGTATCATCATTGCGCTCCTCCTGGGTGAGACAGATTGGTCACCGGTCATTGGACAGCCACTCACGGCAGCTCTTGGCAGCTCACACCAGCTGCCCGCCACTCATGCTGGCTGCTGGCCATTCACTGTAGCCTATGGCAGCCCACTGCAGCAGGGGCTGCAGCTATGCAGTCTCAAGGACTCACAGCAGCCCAGCTTCAAGTGGAGCTGTTGTTCAACATCTTAGTTGTAGCAGGCAGTGCCACTGGCCTTCATATATGGGATCTGAACCGGGGCCCTGCTGCTCAGAGTTGGTGTCCCAAGCCAGCTCTTAACCAGTGCGCCACTCGGCTGGCCCGCCAGATGACTTTTTATTTCAGAAAAGGGTTCATTTATGATAAAACTCACAAGCATACACATTCATGTATACACATACACACAGTCACAAAGTGGGGAGTAGAATTCTGCGTAAATACTTGAAACTGTTTACCATAGTGAGTAAAAGTATCTGCAAGTGACATTTGGAAGGCTTACCTTAGAAATTTATTGAATCATATCATTGAATCCAAAGAGAAATTTGATCCTTATTTCATCCACTGACCTCATGATTTAGGGACACAAGATTTAAAGGTATAAAATCAGGGTAAGATTGTCACTAATATGCCTCCTTGACTCAGCCTTTGATATAACCAGGGTTAAGTGCCCTGCTTTGAAATATCCACTTACCAAAAACTTGCACTAGGAAAAGCATGTTCTGAAGTGAGAATGATTTAGTTAGTTCAGATTTAGAAACTGTTTAAGAAGAGTATGCATCTGAAAAACCCTACGAGATTTAACAGTCCTATTAATAGATATATTTATTAATGCTACTTAGGGCTCATATAGAACAGCAATCAATCAAATTTATCATTTTCAGTGAATTTAACTTAAAAGTTTGAATTCAGATTTTACCAATACAGTAGCCAAGGGGGAAAGCAAACTAAAAACATGATGTGAAAATTTTTTATAACTGTAGTTATGGCTTTTGCCCATTGTGTGTTACACAATTTCAAATGTGTAACACAGAACTTTTTGATAAAATAGGTTACTTCTAAATCTTCATCTCTCTAGGAAGTAAATGAATAAGTAGACTATATTAATCAATCAAATGTATATGCTCTAAAATTTGGAAATATACATGTTATTATTCCTCAGTTATTATACTCAGATGGCCTTTAACCCACCCACCTCAGTGTAGGTTTAAATACTGGCATCTAATAGAGTAAAATGTTTTCAAATATATTTGGGACTCCTGTCATTCTTCCCACAAGGCTTTCCTTATTTTTTTCTCACTATACTACTCATTATCCTCTGCCACTTCTTACAATTTACCTCATGAAACCAAATAATTTAGCTCATGAAACCAATATAAATTTCTGGGAAACGTGCATGATTTTGTATGCTTACACATATATACTACTCATTAGGTGCTAAATTTCAACATAAAATGTAGTGTGTTTCCTGGCCTACTGGAATCAAGATTTTTGGAAAGGCAGCTGTTTGACAATTTTATTTATATTTTCTCAGATTTTCTTTTTGAAGTGCAAACTTCCATCTGGATTAAAATATATTCCTACAAGGTTAGAAAATCAGAAATGAGGGAACACTATCCCTAACTGATCCTACTGGCTTTCATACAGTGCTGCTCTTTAGCATCTTTCAGTTTGATATCGTTTTTGGATGTAGTTAAATGCCAGATATCCTGACAAACATATACTCTACCAGCTGGATCTCCATCTGCTCAACTAAACATTTTCACACAAAATCTGTATAAAAAGCTATATTTTCAAAGACAGTTATCTACAACTGAAATATTAAAATCTTAACTGCAGGAGTCCTTCCACTTACATATTTCACATGCATTTAATCATGAATACAAAACTACCTCCAAGTGTTATCAGTGGTCTGCCTGCTCTATGTTGCCAGAAGTTATCTTAAGCCATCCATGAAAGGGTAGACAAGACTTTTTGAGCACAAGAATATTTTTGAGATTTTTCACAGAAGTATTGCTAGTATCTTTTGATGTGTTTGCTTATAGGGAAAAAAACAAACCTGTAAAATTAATGTTAATGGATAGAATCATTTTTAAAATCCGCATCGTTTGTCCTGGGATACATTTCTTTGCCTATATATGAATTTATTAACTAACAAGAAATATGCTTATAATTAAGTCCTCAAAACAGTTATCAGAATCATTTTAAGTGGGTCTCAGTTATGCAGAGTAGTCAAGGAAATCTCAAGTAATTAAAAAAAGTTTCTACCGGAAAATCAAATTAATCTAAGATGGTTCTAACAATTATCACCTCAGTGGTTAATAGATATTCTAGCTTGGGGAAGAATCATCTATAACCCATTATTAGATTTTAGGAAACCCAAGAGCAGATGAAAGGTATGAAATATAGAAACATAGCAGTACTTTCACTGAGGCAAAAATGGGATCACAGAACTCATACAATGTTAATAGTGACTAACCAGAAAAGTTTGGAAACAGAAACTGCATACTCTCAGAACTATGTACACATATATTGCTTCTAGATAACATTGATGACCATGCTTTAAAAAATATGTGTGCGATTATGTTGGGGCAAGTAGGAGGGGTCCATTCTTTCAGATTAGAAAAACATGGTCAAGAAAAGAACCAATGATGACTCCAAGATTTAGAGAAACACAAGTGCATCTTAGCACCTAGGCAAAGGAACACAGAGCATTCAGAACTTTGAGCTAACTAACAAATCAAGTCTTTGATCAGGAAACAATGGGAAATGTTTGTGTGCCCATAGGAAGAGTAGAAGAGACGTTCATCTTGTAAGAGGGAGATGAGGGATGTGAAAACCCTGTATCTACAGATACTCCCCTCACTATTTTAGTCTTTACTTATCAATAAAAATCCTAAACAAACAAACAACAACACCAACAAAATTTTTTTTCAGTAAATATACCATTTGTAGGAGTGAAGCTATGAAGGATAAAAAAATGGGTGTGGATAGAAAGAGAGTGATATAGAAGGGGAATACACATAAGAGACTTTCTTCAGGTAATTATTTTACAAGAATCTCTGCACTTCCCCTGGGGAGAAAGAACAAAAGGTTCAAATCATGATACATACAAACATATATGGATGGTACAGACCAAAATTTCTTTTAAGAGTCTACCAGTGGAACAAATTAGAATTGTCAAGAATAGCGTATGTACATTGGGAAATACTTGGAAACGTATAGCTCAATTGTAATCCTAGATTCTAAGCAGGAGACCAATGGAATTTAGAAAGAATTAGTCCTAAATGGTTTTCATTTCATAGAAATTTCAACATTATCTCACTTCTTATATACTGTTTTAATAATCAAAACTCAAAGTGAAAAACTCTTCACTTATCCTTCTAAAATAGACAGTGTGCTCCTTTATCAAAATAAATGTAAGGCCCACTGAGCTACATGATAACATAGGCCAAAGCAGTGATGGGTTATTGACTCAAAATGAACATCTGCTATGATCAATTGTTCAAAACTTTCCATAATTGCAAGCTTTATCTTGTTACTGCAGGCAGAAAGAATAGGGCCATGAGGAGAGAAGGGAGAGAAAAGAGGAGTAAGGGGAGACAAAGGAGAGAAGAGATGAGATTATCTTAAGAAAAAGTGCAGCTACCAGACCAACCAGAACTAGTTTTCGGTGGCCAAGAGCAGACCCAGGGGGCCATCTTGTCCCTCGGGTGAACTTTAGCTAATTGTAATGGATGATAATATTATAAGCATTAGGGGCAGGACTGTGCTGCCATGACAGTTCTGACAAGGGCCAAATGTGGATAAAAATCCCTCCTCCAGAGAAAGGGTGGTCAGTGAGGATTTGCCTGGGAATGCCCAGAATGCCACCCTTAAATCTAGAATATTTCCTGCCCTCACTCTAATAAACTCCCAGGCTTCTTTCTTCCTCGGGGTAGTTGCTCTTCTCTTGGCCTACCCACTCCCACCATCTTGGGAGTGTACTATCCTAGTTCTTTTAATAAATCCACTGCTGGGCTGGCCGAGTGGCTCAGTTGGTTAAGAGTTGGCTTGGGAGCGTAACCTCTGAGCAGCATGGCAGCCGGTGTGGTTCCCACATGGACCAATGACACTGAACTTTCTACGGCTAAGATGGTGAACAATAATAGCTTGATCTGGAGCTGGGCTGCCGTGAGTCACTGGCGATGGTTAAGCTGTAGTGGGGCTGCAGTGGGCTGCTGTGAGTGGCTGGCAGCCAGCGTGAGCAGCCGGCGAGAGCTGCGGGGAGCTGCTGTGAACCGCCATGAGTGGCTGTCCAGTGGCCAACGACCAACTGCCTCAGCCAGGAAGAGAGCTATGATCATAATACCAACATGGGCCAGTGAAGCAGTGTCTTCCACAACTAGACTGAAGAACAAAAGGACAGCAACTTATCTGTTTCCCTTCCCCGATTCCCCAATAAAATCTTAAAATAAATAAATAAATCCACTGCTTGCTTAGCTTATTTGGAGCATCATTGAATTCTTCCCTGTGATGTCACCAAGAAACCATTTTGTGGAAACAGTTTAAATTGATAACGGTCAGAATACAACATCCTATTGAACTAGTTCCTGCCACCCTCCGCACCTAGTCCTGATCTTGCCAAAATATACCTTTTGAAGGTATCCAGGTAAAAAATACAAGACAAAATCAGTAAAAAAAATTTTTTAAATATTCCAACTAAATGAACTACCACTTTTCTTAATATTGAAAACAGGTATGCACTTAACCACTTTTGAATGCAGTAAAAAAAGAAACTATTTTGAACACACTGGTAAACTTAATATTTTATATTTACTCAGACACACTTTGCAGAATCTGAATATATTTAGTTGGCTGGAAAAAGGGCTCTGAATCATAGTAATATCAAGGAAGAAAACTTGCTTAATTCAAGCATTTGCCAAGAAAAATGGTTATCATCAAACACATGAGATTAAATAATTATCTGTTTTCTTTGCTGGCTCAAGATAGATGCCTACGCTTAGTGAAATAAATGACATAACATCCTGCCTTTACCATCAATGAGATCCATCAAAGATTCAAGAACAATAATTCTATGTTTACAACTGCCTGAAGTCTTCACCAAACATTAGCCATATAACAGATAATTCTATTCATAGATTAAGATTCAATCTCTTAGAACTCAAGAATAACCTCATGGTGATAGTGGAAGGTAAACGGGAAGAGACTGATACCTATCTCTCCTAATAATCTAGGTTCCATGAGAAACTATGACCATTTAATCACTGAATTTCCAGTCCTCAGCAAATTACTTTACATATAGTAAGTACTTGATAAGTGTTTGTTAAACAAATGAGTACAAACACAAAGGAAATCTCAATATAACACTGCCATAATATTAAGTACTTGATAAGTGTTTGTTAAACAAATGAGTACAAACACAAAGGAAATCTCAATATAACATTGCCACAATATTTATGTCAATTACACCTATATAGAGTGATCCTAAATGAATTTGAGTATTAAATATCTAATGAACTGTGTAACTAGAACTTACTCAGAACAAAGGCTGATATTCATGTGATCTAAACCCCTCCATTTTTGATGATTTCCTATATTTCATTGAAAACTGTAAGCAGAAGGAAGTAGAGAAAGCTATTTTTAAAACTGAGAAATTATTTCTTTCTTGAATTTTTAGGGTAAGATTATATTCTCTCTTCCCTTTTCATCATTTTTAGCAAGTGAGTTTCCTGTTAATGTGGGAATACACAGAGACCTGGGATCTCATCATGGCAAATGATAGTTCTGGACTAAAATTATTCAGGCAATCTACTCCATGAACACAGAAATCTTTTCTTCCTTGCATTCTATTTGATCTCCAGTGGCTAGCAGAGTTTTTGACACATCATAAGCACTTAATGTTTATTGAATAAGTGAATAAATGGACAGAAAAAAACAGGGAGACACATCGTAACAAAATAGAAGACAGAACTTTCTAAGACACAAAGCCTCATAGTTTTGTGAAGATTAATGTCTTGTCTTCCTCAGTTTTCTCCAACTTAGCTAAACCCATTGTTTCAAATGGCATTCATATGAGACAATTGTGAGTTGCTTCATACTTGGGCACGATACTCCCAGTTGGAGGTGACAAGTACAGAGCACTGCTGAATGTCAGCCACCCTTAGTCTATAAGACATATGAGGTGTTCTGACAGCCACTAGCCTCATACTGAGCTCATTATATTCAGAGTTTAGTTCTCCTGCCTCACCTTGGGGGCTATTAACATTTGGCACAGATCACTGCTTCTTCCTTGAAACTCTTTCTTTGCTTTCGGGGCATTAAAGAGAAATTTTCTTTCTATCTCACTGGCCAGTTCATTCTTGGTCACTTTTCCTGATTGTTCTTCATTACCTGGTGCCCTGGTACTCAAATCTGAAACTTCTGTTTGATTTTATCTATACTAACTCTATTTATTATCTCATTTAGTTTCATTACTTTAAATACCATATCTATGCTGATAACACCAGATTTCTATTGCTAACCCAGACCTCACACATGAGCTCCAGATTTGTATATACAATTAGAGGCAACTCCAGCCATCTCAAACTTAGCATGTCCAAAACTGAGGTCCTGAACTTCTCCTTTAGATCTGTTCCTCTCATAATCTCCTGCATCTGAGTTACTAGCAATTTCATGTTTTCAGTTGCTCAGACTAAAATACTCAGAGTCACCCTGGGTCTCTCTGTCATATCTGACACTTCAACAGTCAGCTAATCTAGTTGACTCTTCAAAACATATCCGGGCTCTGTCCACCACTCCTTACCATTCATCCCCTTGCTAACAGTCTCCACAAACCACTTTCATCTCTCCTCTAGATCACTGTAGTAGCATCGTTCCAAACTAGTCTGCCTCTACCCTTGAGCCCGTTATCTATTCTTTTTTTTTTTTTGAGGGCAGTGTCACTGGCCCTCATATGTGGGATCTGAACCAGGGCCGCTGGCTTCCCAAACCAGCGCTTAACCACCGTACCACTTGACTGGCCCGCCGTTATCTATTCTTAACACAGCAGCCACACGATATTGTTAAAATGGAAGTAGACTGATGTCACTCCTTTCTTCTAGTCCCCAATGGCTTTCCATTTCCATCTAAAGCCAGTGGTTATGATCTACAGGGACCAACACAACATCCTCCAGCCCCATCAACATTCTGACCGCTACTTCTATTGAGCTCTGCCTTTCCACACCAGTTATACCCACCTCCCTGCTGAACACGCCAAGTGTGCTCTTTCCTCAGGACCTTGCACACCTTGCATTGTTGACTGTAGCACTCTTCCTTCTTTTGATTTCATTTTCATCTTTTACTCAGGCTTTTATTCAAATATCATCTCCTCAAAGCAGGCTTTCCTGACAACCTTTTAAAAACTGCATCCTCTCTGAACTCTTCATGCCTTTCCTACGCTATTTATTTGGACAACATCATCTAATTTTTAAATATTTTACACATTTAATATATTTTTGTCTGTCCTACCCTAAGCCTCACTCCTATTATTAGTTTCTTAAAGGTAGATTTTGGTTATTTTGTCTACTGCTTTATCTCAGCACCTAAAAGAATGTATGAAACATATAATGAAGATTTCTGAATGATAAAAGAATGAATGGAAGTTTTAAAGGAAAACATCTCACTACTGAATTTTCAAGTATCAGACAGCTGGAAAGAGTTTTGGTGTGATGGAATCCACACCTTCCTATAAGTGTGCCATATGTCACACTCTTATTTTTTCCCCACTCAAAAGAGAAGTAAGCTGGTTTTACCCAACTTTATTATCTTTGTATAACAAGATTTCTCCTAGGACACTGGCTCATGAGTTGCAGCAATTTGAAAGCATAGAAGGGTCACTAGTCACTCTGGGTAATAATACATTCTCATTATAGAACTCTCAGGGAAGCCCTAATCAGTGTGTCCCCTCCAAGCACACAACTTAAACACAGGAGAATAATTCTCTAGGAGACAGAGGGGTGACGGACAGCATGGTCTCCTTAGGCAAACCACATATGTACCATGGTCAAAATAATACCTGGACTAAACAATAAAATAAACAAAACAGGCAAAAGTCTAAGGTCCTAATTTAAAGATAACAAAATTAAGAAAGTAAGAGAAGAAAGGGAACACTTTGTAGAACAAATTATAAAACACTTTGTAGAAACTACATTATAAAAATCCATGTTCACCTTCCATTATCAAAACCAACTTGTAATGAGGACACCATAATGGTGAAAGTTTCATCATTTTAACACACCTATATATAGTAACTCCTCATGGGACTGTGATTCATAAAGTAATGTAGTTTTTTTATTATCATTCATTTTTAACTTTTGTCTCAATTAGAAAATTTATATTTCAGTATCAGTGATTTTGAATAAAATCTTTCTTCAGATCTCAACTGTAATGATAGAAGTGATTCATACCTAACTTAAATAACGGCATAGTATATTATTCAAATACTGAACGAAACATTTTTCTTTTAAGCAAAATAACTGAAATTTTAAATTGCAAATCATTAGTAGTTTTTATTTCAGACATAAGTTTGAAAATGTTTGTCAGTTAACATCTAAGCCAGACCATGAGCAATATTAATGCAAATATGAAAATAGTCATTTGTACATACTAACATAGCAACAGAATATGGTTCAAGATCTCTTCCAAGAATTTTATTCCACATCTAATAAAGAATGTGCTATACCATGAATTATGAATCCTGACATATTTGATTTTTCAAGTACTTCTCCAACATAATGTTCTTCATAAGATTTTGAAAATAAGGGGACATCTTTCAAAGTATGCATTCTATCCATTAGAAAGTATGAATGATGTTAAATAAGTTTAGTGACTTTCTTCATTTTCTCAAATATTCTGGTCATTTTCTCAAATATTTTTGATAACTATATGTATAAACATATTCTATGAATAGTCCATTTCATACAATGACACTATAGCAGACTAGAAAGTAAAACCAGGTCTACTTGCTAGAGGGCCCATTTTCTTCCCACTACACCCAACTACATTCAAGTTGAAGTGAAATAAAAAACAAAGATCCATGCTTGGAACAGAAAATACTGAGCAATGATATGGATGAATTAAATTACAGATATACCTTGGAGATATCATGGGTTTGGTTCTAGACCACCAAAATAAAATGAGTATTGCAATAAAGCAAGTTGTAATCAATCGTTTTGCTGGGGGAGGTTCTTGCCTTCAATGTGTAGAAAACACAATATCTGTGAAGTGCAATAAAATGAGGTGTGCCTGTATTACAATATAAAACTCCAAAGTATAACCAGATCTCTTATTTTACAATGATCGAAAGAAAAACTATGTTGTGGGAGTAATAGAGAAAAACCTTATAGTAAATGAGAGGAGGGGAGATTATTAAAGAAAATCGGAATGATTCTTGTGATATAATGTTAAACACAGTTATTAAATTCTTTTTGAAACAGTACATAAAGTGATAATCACAGTATGATGATGGTTCTTTATCTAAGGCTATCGAAAGTATTTTCTCCAAGGGGATAGAAATTATTATTCCCTCTTTTCTTTTGTTAGCTTGAGCATCAGCCAAGAAGGGATCTGAAAAAGTGCCAAGCATTTATCGACTCCTTACTCTGAAACTGATCATAGACATTTTGGAGAATACACAACTAACCAATATTGAGCATTTCTTAAGTGGCTTTAATTAGAAGATCTGTCTGATCAAGTTCACATTCAAGAATGGGCTTATGGATCAAACATTTCAATATGTCAATGGCTATTTGAAGAAAACTACTGCAAATGTTGGAGTTTAAATTACCTATAACGGTTTAGATATAACTTTTGGCAAAGAATGTCTTAACCAGAATACTACAAATAGGGATATCACTGTACTTTAGAAAAAGAAGTCAACAAAGATGGCTTAGTACTTTTTCTCTAGTTTTATTTTCCACCTATGTAGTCACATCACTATAATAAAACCATGTTTTCTAAGGTCTCCACTGGTATCCTTCTAGCTAAATCCAAATGTCTTTTCTTAGTTTTCTTTAGTGATAAACCCTTTCCAAATTCTGCAACTCTTAAACATATGCCTCCCTGAAATATGCAGATTACATGTTTAGCAGAAAAAAATACAGAAAAAGCATGTTCTGCAGATCACTCAAATCAAATGTACACGTAGATCTTTCTTTTTTTAGAACTTATTTAGAAAGAGAAATTCCTTCTGGAATGCATATTACATTTACGTATGTATACATATAAACACATTTCAAAGGAATGATCAAGGAGAGTTAAAGAATGTCTGAATAACTAAGGACAAGAATTATTTCACTTGAAATATACAAACAATTGAGGTAATGGTGCTTTTTCACCCAATAAGTACCTCGAGGGAATTTGTGTGTGTGTGTGGCAAACAGCAATTCAACTACATCATACATTGTTTAGTCTGCCAATTTATGATTTCTTCAAAGGTATGTATCCCTCACTTTTCAGCTGCTAGTATGAACCACTTTTAAAACATAAGTCATGTTATCTGTTCCATAGTATTCACAAGCCTAAATAGTATTCACAATACTAAATTCATTATATCAACTCTGCTTTATGGGGAACATATACAAATCTAAGTCACGTTACTCACAAAGTTCAATATGTATTATGCACCTAATAGGCACCTGATATTGTTAGGTGTTGACTTTAGAAAACATGTTTAATTACAGCACTTGTTTAAAAATATTCTCACAGAATTGGAGTCAAAGTATATTTACAGTGGAGCTCAGTGCACCTTGTGGGAGCTGAGGAGTGGAAATGAATCAAGCAAGTGATAAAAATAAATAAATAAATAGTATTGAGAAATTAGCACATGAATAATAATGTTCATAAGATACACCAAATATATTAGAAATGATAACTCTTCTTACCCTCACTCTGGAAAGTTACATTTCTGCTAATTCTGTCTATGACTAAAAAGAGAACACACTCTAAACAATGAACAGGTATTTACAGAACATGGGCTTTGCATATTTGTAATCATTAATCTGATATAAACTTTTACAATAATTGCAAATTCCATTTCTCTCTTTGCTAAGTGGCTTATTTTTAATTATATGCAGTTTCTGCATAGGAACTCAACCATAACATTAAAAATTCAATTTTTCTGCTACGTAGGAATATATTTCTGCATGGCAAAAATAAACAAGTTTGTATAAATCTTATTACTGGTTTTGTGCACATTCTAATAATACACCTTAAATTCTCAAAGCAAAGAGCAAAAGGTATTTTTTTAAATGCCTTACAATTTCAATACAGTTAAGTAAAAATATTATTTAAAACACTTTTTTAATTTCAAATTTTCACGTAAACTGATAATGATCTGATCAACATGATTTGGCAAAGATTTAAAGCAATGAAATCATTCAAAGTGCTAATTTAAAATGAAAAATGCTGAATCAAATTAATCAAAATAATAGAAGTTATTTTATATTTCTATTTACATTATTTTTGTTTCTTTAGATAGTTCTCTAATCCCTATATACTACACCTACAGAAATAATTTAACATTCAATGTTGGAAAAAAATGTCCAAAGCAGCTTGTTAGATGTTATCATTGCTCCTACACTGGGTTGAAAACATCCAAACATTATATAAGTAGGATATTCTGAATAAAATCCAAAAATATGAAGGTTAATGCAAATCTATTTCATTCCCTCATAAGGAGTATATTTTGCAGGCTTCACTTTTACACTTAATCCAAAAGTAGTATAGACCGTGATGTGCAGACTATATTTAGAAACTTTCCAGTACAAGTATGCATCACATGTTCATTATAATTGACTTTTTTTCCAGAAACAAGACAACACAAATACAAAAAGCAAGGACAGGAATAGGTATTGTACTGAGGAAATAAGAGGATAGACAACAGAGCCTATATGACCTCAATGGTCATCTCACCCAGACACTTTATAGCCTTATCACCCTGGGCAACTTACTTAACTTTTCACTGTGTGAAGAATAATAACATAGTCCTCACAAAACTGTTGTGAGTTTGATACCTAGGAAGTCAATACATTTTTAAAAGGCAGGACTGAATCCCTAAACATCTTTTTATGTAACTATAGTCTTACTTTTTCTACTTCCTAAAATGTATGGGAGTACTAAAATATTATAAAAATTCTTTCTACTTCTGTTTTTAGTGTTAGAATTAAATGAGACTTTTCATCCAATGTAAGCATAATCTTCTACATATGTGATGTATTATCTGTCTAGAGTTGTAATACAAGCTGTTTGCCCTGACCAAACCTGGGACATGAGTTCTATTTAAAATTTTACAATTTCATTGGTATTTACATTATAATTCCAAAGGATTAAAGTTCTGGGTGTCATTAGGGACATAAGGAATTACTTTAAAAAAAGCATTGAAACAATTATATCTTAAAAAGCACCTGTGTTTTGTGATGGAGACCACCAGAAAATATATAGATTAGTAAGAAAAAAAAGGGGCAAGAGGGAAAAACCCATTGAACCCATAAATTAGCCTGTAATTTGGTGAAACTACAATAATCTGCCAGTTTTTGGTTTTTATTTTTAAATCTCATGCTACTTATAGCAATCAAAATGGATACCTGGAAACAAGTCATACCTTTCTTAATTTTTGAAATAATAAGCATTCTTAATGATATTTAAAAGAAAATCTGCAAATTACATCACTTACCTTTCCATCTAGTGAAATTTTAGAGAGATGGAAACGATTTATTAAATGATGAAAAAGAAATTAAGATTCAAATCACTCATGGGGAAATGCCATCTCTTGATATTCTACAGCAATGGTGGGACAGAGATCAAATCATGTATCTAGGATATGAGAGACACATGATGCATCTTTCTATAACCTTGAGGCACAGATATTATCTTTATTACCCAATACAAATTGGATAATATGTAATTATTCTTATATGTTTTCAAAAGCATAAAGTAGCATCATAAAAGGGAAAAAAGCCAAAAAAATTACGTACCAAAGCTTTCAAGTCTTTCAACTACTGTAAGGCCTTCTCATACAAGGAAAAAAAATAATCATTATATAACTTTACTTACAATATTGCACTTGATTTTTAAGGTTGCCCAGAAGAATATTGTTTACATTCTCCTCAAATGACTTTAGCATCAGTAACCCAGGACATTTAATGCATACATGAAAGTTTCAGATTCTATTCATTTGCCATATGTTACAACCTACACTGATACCATGTGTTTATCCCTTTGAAAACCTAGTAGGTAGTCAAATGGACAGCTGAACAGCGCCTGTCATATCTTGTAAGAACAGAAGAGAACAGTTCTCTCAAACCAGCTCCTTTCCCAGCTATAGCTCAAGCAGCCAATAGTAACTTCTTGCTTTGAATGGCATTCATCTTCCAATTTAAAAATTTTACCATTATTGTGAAGGATGTTTAGAGTGACATAAATTGGATGCCCTTTATAAAACACTGTAGGAAAAAAGAAAAAACAAAGAAGCTTATGTCAGCCAACCTGTCCCTCGTTTACCATCTATAGGATTGGGAGTGGTTAGCAAAATAGCATGTGTGAAGTATAAACAAGTCATTAAAAGTGACTGATGGTGTTGTTTTACTGTTTGGGGCTGAAAGCACATTCACTACAGTTAGACTCTTCACAGAAAACATCTTAAACGACAGAATAGCATATTGCTGCTTTATTTTCAAATCCAATATTAAAAACCTCACTTTTCGCCCATTGGAGACTGACGCAGAACACCAGAGAAAGATCCTCCAAGATAAAGTTGCTCAATCATGTCAAAGATTACCAGTGATCAAAAGCAAGGTTCCAGTGACCGCACACCATTTCCAAAAGGTCAAAATCACAAGATTTTGTAGTAAGTGAATATGTTTACACACTGTAACACAAGACTCCACTTCTATTCTTTGGACTTCAGATGAGAAATGAAACCTACGTTTCTGTGAGTAGCTTTTGACCATTCTGCCCTTAGAAAAACTTACTTTTACCAAATGGAAAATCCGTTTGGGCATAGTGATGCTTGTTAAGAGAAGTTTAAAGGATCTGTTTAAAAAGGGTCTTAACTACTTTTTAAAAAGACTCATTCTGATTTGTATAAATGTATTCGGTAGATAATTGAATGAGTTCGTCATAGAAAGCTAGCAGTTAATGAAAATAGTCTGATATTTTTCCATATCAAACAGAACAGTATCATAGACAAGTCTGTTGTTATTCTAACCACTGATCTGCAACCTGAAGCTTTCAAGTTATATGTACCTCAGAAAGAGAAGTATCACAGGATGGAAAATGTAGCACCATCCTGGAGGCACAGAAGTGAATTTTCAGGGAACAACCTGCTCTTTGTTCACTATTTATACACCGCTTGTGATGTTGGAATAGTGGTTTCATATTGTAACATGTTTTTCCTGTACCTAGCTGCTCACCACCAATACAAATGGGAAGGCAGCGAGGGCAAGAAGGAGAAAGAGAAAGGGGTTGGCAGGAGGGAGGGCAGAGAGGCAAGACTACATGTTAAACAGCATAAATGTGGAGATCAGGAGGCCCAAGAATATTGTCAGGATGCCAAAAAAAATTCCCTGCAGCAATAGCCCCTGGGGGTAGAAATGTAAAAGGCACAGAAAACAACTCTCAGAGTTATAGTTCGGTCTGAAACTGCTGTCATATATTATTATTCCATTCAAAATTAGAATGCATGTACAAAATCATATTGTTCTCCTTCCTTTTTTTTACTTGTGTTTTACATATTTTGGCTTCCTAATTATTGCATTTTGTTTTTCAAAAGTTTAAAGTAGTATAAGCAGGGTGTGTGTGCAATAATGCATATTCAAGGGCTTATTTTGTAGCCAACAAAGAACTAATACAAAAGTAGAAACCAATGAGCTATATTAAACAAGAACAATTTTCAGGTACTTTAATAGGCTTGTACAAAGCTACACAAGGGATTCTATACTATATGATTCTATTCCATAACTGAACCATCAAAATTAAACTATCTCAAATCATATTTCTCCTACTCCTAGTTTGTCATCAGTTGGGCTTAAATTTCAAATATAAATGTTCTTAAATATTTAAAACTTCCTCAAAGATATCAACTGTATCTGGATATTAAATAGTAATCAAAAACTATTAAAATAGGTCATTTTTTATTCTCTTATTTAATGGAGATTCATACTAGATTATCTCTTAAAAACAAACAGCTAAAGATTGTTGATATTCAGAATTTTTTCAATTTTTTTCCATTAAATCATCCTCTTCCAACTTTTTATCTTATTCACAAAACAACAAATTGAGTCCAATAGCAGAAAAGGTGCTGTATTCTGATAGAGTGGTAAAGAAAATTATATATAGTTATAATATTGATCTACATATCTAGAAAATTAAATTTTATGATAAATTAAATAAGAATTACATTTTATATAATCCATATCCATATGCATATATATAATAAGGTGCCAATATATTTTCAATAAAAATAAGCTTTGTTTATTGTGAGACAGTCTTAAGAATTTAAATTTCATTTCAAGAAATCAATTATATCTAATATACCTCTTATTAAATTCTTATTAAATCCATTGTGACGGTTTTGCCTAGCAACAGGTTTATAAAAATATCTTTAGTTTTGTATTTCTGATTATCAAGAGGGCCACATTTTGTGAGAATGAAGTTAACATTATCTGTAGGATAATCAGGATTAGTTTGCTAATTTTTCCAGGATCGTGCTTTGCCACCGTTAGATTTATAGTACAGGTGTTCAAAATTCCATTCCAGTATATCAACACCACCAACTGACAACTGCAAAGTGGTTTTATTCTATAAAACACTATTGCAGGTATTGTTTCATGTAATACTGAAATTAACTAGTAAAATATAAAGATTACATTACTTGGCCAAGGTCCTAAAGAAACTTGTTAACCTGGACTCAAACATTCCAATTCGAAATCCAGGGTTCTAAGTCCAACTTGTCTGATACATCTTTTAAGTCTATCTGTATGTGCATTGTTATATAGAAACTGATTTCATTTTGATATAGGTAAATAACCTGCTCAACTAAATATACTTATTGACTGTGTAAACAGCCTAAGCAATACAGATTTTTGGCAAGTCAATACACTGAAGAAGATCTCCATCTAAGAATATATGTAAGAAAAGCAATATAATATCTCAGATGGAATGTTTTTGGTTAACAAACCACTCCTAAACTTCTAAACTAAACCCTATTGATTCACTACAAGATGTCACATAAATGGTCTCTTTCATTTAAGCCTCAATTCCTTAATCTGTAAACATTAAATTAACTATATTTATCTCATTCACTGTTCAAAATGGTGTTATAGGGAAAAAATATCATTTACTGAAAATATAAACGCTCATGATTTTGAAGTGCCAAAAAGAAACTAAATGGTAGGGACAGATGTTAAAAGCCATAAATTCTTTGTTTGGATATTAATATTTAAGAGGAAATCTATGTAACTATTTAAGCGATACTCTATATCCAATTATTAGAAGTGGAATATGTTAATAGAATATCCACAAAGAAATAATTCCTTTAAATTTTATAATATGAATTCATACATACTTATACATAATATATCCACATTCGGGTGTACATGTGTGTATGTGAATACATACATATGTATGCACAAACTTTACTGAGGAGTTCACAGTAGTTATCCATTCAGTAATGAATCTTCCTGAGAAATTTAAATTGAGTTAAGCTATCTTTTAGCTTATGATCAATTATTATGAATATATCTAATCAAAATAATATTAAATTAAATTATTGCATCTTTATTCTAAAAATATTATGGATGACAAAATGTCTGTATATTCTTGCAATTAAACCACTGTGGGGAAAAAAAACAAAAACTGAAACAAAAAACCTAGAACATTCATTTCTAAATGACAAGAGGAATATTTGAATATAGAAGTACTATGTGATTTTTGCAAAGTGATGTTAAACATTTTAGGAATCCTTTCTTTATATATATATATATATATATATATATATATATATGCACTACATTAAAATATGTTCAATTATTTTCACAAAAAAAAACAAACACAAAACAACCAAAACCAACAGGTCCAATTAAAGTTATACATCAAGAGATTAAAAAAAAAATAAAGTTAGATTTTAGCTGTGTAGAATTTTGGTTTGATGATGGGCTACTTACAAATTCAATCATAACCTATAACCTTATGGAGATACTGGGCAGCGCTGTGAGACAGGTAAGGGCTAGAGGAAGAGATTTATGGAGTCAACTGTAAATGGGTGACAGTAAAGCTAGGAAATTATTCATCTTTTTCTCAGCATCAACAGCTCAAATTTTCCAAAATATCTTACTGTATAAACATTATAACCTATTTAGTCTACTACAGATGGGACTGTCTTCTGCTAACCAAGCAATCTATGGCTTAAAATATCATCAGATGGGCCGGCCGAGTGGCACATTGGTTAAAAGCTGGCTTGGGACGCCGGCTCTTAGCAGTAGGGCCCGGTTCGGAGCCTACATATGAGGGTCAGTGACACTGCCTGCTACAGATAAAATGGTGAACAACAGCTCCACCTGGAGATGGGCTGCTGTGAGTCCCCGGAACAGCATAGCTGCAGCCCCTGCTGCAGTGGGCTGCCATAGGCTACAGTGAGTGGCCGGCAGCCAGCTCATAGCCGGCAGCTGCCAAGCGCCACCATGAGCGGTTATCCAGAGGCTGGCAAATGATCTGCCTCACCTGCCTCACCTGGGAAGAGCACAATGATACCAACATGGGCCAGTGATGCAATGTCCTCCACAACTAGACTGAAGAACAAAAAGGGCAGGAGTTGGTCTGTTCCCCTCCCCAATTCCCCAATAAAATCTTAAAAAAAAAAAATCATCAGATATTTAGATCACTTTCAAACAGACAGTCAATCTATTTATACTATATTTTAATTTGAATTTTATGGAGCTCCCAGTGTTTCTTCAAATGTCCACAGAGTAGAAAAGTAAAACACTAAATATACTATTTCCAGATTAAAAAATTGTAACACAATTAATTCATGTTTTCATTAGATTATAAAACAAGACTATAACAGAAAGGCAAATTATATATTTCAGAATTATTGTACATGTATGTGTGTAAACTAAGTTAGTAATATTGAACTTTGGCATTCATCAGTATAAATAACTGAAGAATAAAAATCATCAAAAGCAAAAGATAGGAAAACATAAAATGTGAGATATCTGTTAATTCAGAATAAAGAAAACTGCAGAAAATAGAGTATCTGACTGAATATAAAGCAGGTTAATTGCAAATCATTCTAATTTTGAACCGACCATCCTTTAACCCAAATATTTACCTAAATTCATACAAACCTTAAATCTTGAACTAAAGGGCCATGCTTACTTGTGGCAAATTTGTATCAGCAGACTGATGTAGATGCTAGCTACAGTTAACAATTTAGCACATATCCCCAACATACAAAATGACATGCAGATTGGCTACACCTAGAAGTGAAGGTTTCCATGATTACAATAATCTATAGGTGTCATTGAATGTGATGTCAAATATAATTTAATCACAACATCTAAGAAAGAAACTTCTAAGACATGGTTCTAGCATTTGGAAGGCCCCAGATCTTTTTCAGGATCTGCTTGGTTAAAGACCCAAGGCCCATTGATGCAGACATAATTCAGGAGGCCTGCCTGCCAGCAATAAAGGTAGAAATTGGATACTTGGTGAGATTAATTACCTAGATAGGGCTTGATAATGCAAGTCAAATGGAAATATAATTAAAGTGCACCTTCCATGAAAATTATTCATTGTTGATGGATCAGGTGACAGATAAATCAAAAGGCATTTTAAGAACGTCTCCAGGTTAACTTGAAGCAGGTCTTTCCTTTTTATAAAACGTTGGAATCACAGGTGTGGAATTCACCCTTGCTGTCCTGTATTCATCATGATACCATAAGACAAAAAGCTAGATTGTAATATAACCTATTAGAAACAGAAGCCAATAGAAAACCCATTAGGATCACAGTTACCAACAAAAGGTCAACTAGACTGTAACCATTTGGCTGGCAGCTTGCAGAAGAGAATCTCACTCTGTGTTCATACTATAATGGGGATTACAGCCATAAAAGAACAAGTGATGAATTAATAAATTGACTAGTCCCCAGGGTGCAAGTCTTGCAGATGAAAGACATGCTGGGGTAATCACATGGAGTCATAAATTAGATAAATTGAATAGCATAAAAGTATTTTACCTCATCATTATTAAATAAAGTCTTCCTGGATGTGCTGTTAATTCTTTACTGTCAGAATGTTTATTTACAGTCTAAGAACAATAAAAAACAGTGTTTTATAACAATGGCAGGGTAATTTCAGTTACTCAGAGGGACACAGAATCTAAGTTACATGTTGAGTTTTCTTAGGTGTGTTTATTACACACAAAGAGCAGACAGACAAAACAAAATGTCCATTTCAATGTTACTAGAAAATATGGCTTTATATGTTACTCATTTGCTTGTTCTAATTAGTGACCTGTATAAAGAAAACATAACAGTTGTCTTGTCTGCAGGAACAAACTTACTGCAGAATAGGAAAACTATGGCATCTCGTAGATGGCATATGGAATTCACAAACAAGGACAACTGCTGTTAGAAAAATAATAATAACCTTAGCATAAAAGCTGAAAAAATGTACTGTATGTAAATCTTTAAATAATAATGTAAATATTAATGTACTACTACAAACCCTAAAATAGTTACATAATTTTTCCAAAAATTTACTCTTTGTTTTATTTAAACTTAAAAAAAAATTGAAGTCAAATTCCCCTCAATAAATCATCCATCCCAGCATCAAACAAAAATCCTTGCAATTTAAAGACAATCAAAATACTAAAACCTATGTTGCACGATTACCAATAGGCTTATAACACATGTTCTAACAATTCTAATAAAGCAGTATTTCTAAAATTATAGTAGATAAAACCAAGTTTTACAGAGAAGCTCTTTCCACATGGTGAAAACTCAGAAGAAAATTCATAGGCACACACACAATTCGATTGTAGATACGTAAATTTGATACACAGGGCCTGTTTATGTTTTAAATGCTAGAGGTAAACGTATAAAAATACATCTGTCAGAAAATCATCTGTTTATAGTTCTCCATTCCTAAAGCTTACTGATTAAAATTGAAAACAGGCGTGGTAAATGCCCAACGCATTTTATCAGGAGACACTGCTCTTTATGTTCCCTGCAGGTTCCAGTTAGTAACTTAATCCCAACCAAACTATAAAGTAAACTGTTCATGATTTGTCAGATTAGCCGATGCTTATCCAGGAAAATGGTCTGAAAAAAGAGTCACCAGGAGAGTATAATTAAGATCCATTCATCCGTTTCATCCCTGGATTGAAGAAAATAATGAAACATCAAAGTCAGACGGCAGTCTAAAGGCGGCCAGTTAGTATCTTCTCAAACATAACACCAGTAGTTAAAGCAGCAGGTGCACCAGAAGTGACTTACAAACCATAATATCCCAGGTTTGTGGAAATGGCCTCATGGTTTTCTGTTCTCTGTTTATGTTATTTTTAAAGGTAAAGGGAACATGACTAAAAATAAAAGGTAAAAGCTTAGCAGTATCAACATACGATAAATAAATAGCAAGAATAAAGTTTCCAAACTCTTAGGTGGACCTCCTACTCTTTTATAGCTGAGTACATGATATGGGGCATAATTCAAAATGTCTGGGAGAAAGAAAAGAAACTAGGAAGATAAAGACATGAAAAGCAAAAGTGGAACAACAACAAAAATGTATGTATGTAACTATACACACTATATATAGTAACACACCTAGTCTTTACGAGATGTGTGTAACAAGCCATTTGATTTTACGATATTTTATATTAAGAATGATAATAAATATGAGAGGAGACATTGTTATAAATGTGTAATTTATCTGTATAGAATTAACAGCTTTCCTTTTATGACCTCTATTTCTGAGATTATCAGGTTCTCAACAATGAAATTTATGTGAGGATAAATTTGGGTTCTTAGTGATGTCAGTGATGTGGGGAAATAGGGTGATCTGTCAAAACAAGGAGAAAACAAGGTTATGATAATGGATTAGAAAAGAACAAAGACAGTCATTTTTTTTCAAATAAAATCCAGACTCATTTTCTGTCATCTGTCTTAGAGCCTTTACCAGTCTGATAAATGTTGTATGAAATCAGCATAAGAAGTCATCAATTACAATTCAATTCAGTTAACTTAGAGCACTTATACTGCACATGCCCTAGTGTTCAGTTTTTGTCTCCAACCATGACAAACACAATTATAACATTTTCTACCCCAAGTTGTCAATCACAATTGTTTTTCACAGCTTGAAATTGTCAAATCCAAAAGCCTTTCTTCTGTCTTCACTTCTACTGACCTCCTTTAACATTTGATTCTATGATCAACTTCCTTCAGTAACTGTCGCAGCCTGCTATCCAACTGGCCTGGGCACTCCTTTTTGGCCTTCATCATGTACTTTTGACAATCTGCCAGCTCTCAACTCTTGGTGTTCTCTACATTTCTCTCAAACTTTTTAAGCTTAACTCCATCTCTCTTCGCAAGACAGGACATTCAGGAATTCACCATCCAAAACAGAGGTTGGCAAACTTTTGGGATGGAAGAGCCAATCTTGTCCCTCACGACAATTTAAAAATTATTTGAGAGCCATAAGTACACTTTTACAAATAAAGAAAATTTAAAAATCCTTTAAAAATTTTATAAATTTTTGTGATAGTTTTATTTTCTTTTTCAATTTTACTTCAGAGCCACATGTGCATAACCAAAGAGCCGCATGTGGTTTGCGAGCCGCAATTTGCAGACCCCTGATCTAGATTATGATTCATAGGGTTGAGGCCCTGATTCCCAAATGTATAACATTCAGGCTCCACTTCCATCCTAATGTCCATTTTCTTGGGAATGTACAATATATGTGCTCATAAAGTGTATGAAGTTAAAAAGTACATATAGCTATAATTGTTTATACACATAAATACATCAGCTTGTGTGATATAGCCTGATGTAACAAGAGCTAAGGGTGTTTAAAAGTATTAGCAACATTTGAATAAACTACACAATAGTAATATGGCTTACCCAGTATCTCTGTATTTATTATCATATATGATTGTCATTATGCATGCTGTGCCCAGACAATGTTCTGCATCTTCCTAAAAGATGAAGTTCATGATCAAATATTACTAAAAATTGACACATTAACTGTCTGATGTCAACATGCTGTGGGTAATTAAGAACTGTGTGCATTAAAGCTATGCCTACTGTTTTTCACAGATCTCCTTTTCTAGCCCTTGTCTCTTAAGGCCTTAAGACAAGTGGCTACAGGTCTGTATTGTACGTCTCGGCCACACACTTTGCCACAGAGCATACATCATCCACTCTGTCTTGTCCCTGATTCATTTTGTTGGGTTGCAGCAATTACCCCTCTGTGACTGACCTCTTTGTAAAGGGAGTGCAGGAAATCTGGATGATTTTTCCGGGGTTTTTAAACTCTTAACTGATCCTTTTTTCATGATTACAATAGTACAAAGGGAGCCTAAGTCACTAAACTGTTGAAATGGAAACAAACAGCAATCAGGTCTTTGCAGTAGTAATCTACAGATCTGAAAAGCAAGACCTTGATAGAGTTCTCCCCTTTACCCTATTACTTAGATCAGTTGGTTAAAACTGTTAATGATCCTCTTGGATCAATGCCTTTTCCTTGTAGCTCTAATTTACTGCATTGGATGATTAGTACAGATGTTTTTGTGGGTGGTTCTGCATTATTCCACCGGATTGCTTGTGTGAATCAAATTTGTTTCAGTTCATCTCCAATGAAGCAAGGAATAAAATAATCAACATTTACTCTCTCTTAACACTGGTACTGAAAACAGAACAACTAAGTCTTTGTCAATTTAAAGACTATCTCCTACCTTTCGCAAAGCTACGTCCCTCAGCTTATTCAGAGTCTGAAATGGTGTATATGGTTAGGTGTAGCAGTGTGCAAGTCATGGGACTTGGGGTACCTGAGTGTGTACTTCAAGCTTATGGGCCCAAGGCTTTACCATCAGCAGCAGCGGCAGTATCACCACCAATTCACATTATGTGTGTTCATCTATATAGGAATAATGTATGAAATTATCATCCACTGGCTTTTCATTGCTGAAATGGAGCTTAATGATTTCTGGCTATTAAATGAGTATTTTCTGAAACTGGCTGCACAATGCCATTCCTTGAATAACATTTTTTGGGGAAATGGAGACAATAGTTTACTCTTTATGAACTAATCAAACAACTCAACATCAAAACCTTTTTGTACTGTGAAACAATACTAAGCAAGTCAGTAACTAGTTTTGGTCAATAGAAAAAAAAAATCACTTCTTAATTCAATTCATATTGAAAATATTTTACAAATGTGTTAGTTTGTATTCTTAGTATAGTAATGCTAAAATATTACATATATTTTGCTGTTTTATTACTTAATTGCTTAATACCTCAAGAAAAAGACACTGTATTCAATACATATTGACTCAGTTGTAGCCTGAAAAAAATCTGCATATATTACGTAAGTCCATGTTATTAACTTGCTTTGTGTATTTTTTTTTCCCTAAAAGTAAAGAGTAGGTGGCTGGTTAGTCACATTTCAGTTAAAACAGTTTTTCTGGATCTCAACTGAACAAACTTCTTGACTTTAAAAGTAAAGTTGCTATTTCTTTATAAATAATGTTGCAGTGGATGCATTTTCAAGTTGCTAAAATCTCCACTTGATAAACTGACAGCAGCAAAATGAAGGATCTCCTATTAAGGGCAACACATATAGTAAGAGTTACCTTATGTAATTCCATCATTATGGACTATTCCAGGATAATGATCCTAATGGGCAGTGATATATTTTCTGAAGAGCCTATTTAGAGAAAGCTTAAATTTAACAAGATATAAATTAAAATCTCCAAATTGTAGAGTTATAAAAACTTTTCACTAGAAAATCCTGAAACAGCATTCACTTCTTAATCATGTAGAAATTGCTAGTTGAACATTATAAGAATATGACAAACTTGCTCACGCTTGAAAACTCAGGGACAAAACTCAACTATTTTGTATTGAATGTTCTGCTACCATCAATGTAGCACCTTATATAATTAATTAGATAATGAATTGGCTCTGTTAAAAAAAAAATTGCCTTGGCTATCAAAAGCAAAATATTACTATTGGTTCTTTCTGCTGCTTAGCACTTTTTTTAAGGTGGCGGAAAATCACAGAAATGCATAAAATTTCTACAGCTCCCATTCCTTGACCCATCCACAAAAGTGTGCACACCTTAGCTGTCCTCATGAATATGGAAAATTAATAATTTCCTTCAAAATATTAGGATAGAACTAACTTATCTCAGGGATGGCTATTGGTATTAGTCTGCTCAGGCTGCTATAAACAAAATATCAGAGCCTGGGTGTCTTGAAAAACAGATTTATTTTCTCACAGTTCTGGAGGCCTGAAGTGCCAGATCAAGGGCCCCCAGGGTCCAGGTTCTGATGAGGGTTCTCTCTGGCTTGTAAATTGCAGCCTTCTCGCTGTGCACGCACATGGCCTTTCCTTGGCAATGAACAGAGAGAGAACACGCTCTCTAGTCTCTTTTTTTTTTTTTGAGTGTAGTGTCACTGACCCTCACATGTGGGATCCGAACCGGGGCCGCTGGCTTTCCAGGCCAGCGCTTAACCATAGCGCCACTTGGCCGGCCCTCTAGTCTCTTCTTATATGGACTGATCCCATAGGATCAGCGCCCCAAACCTATGACCTCATTTAACCTTAATTACTTCCTTACAGTCTCTCTTTTCAAATACAGTCACATTGGGAAAGCTTTAACATATGAATTTGGGGTGGTGAAGTCCCAATCAGTTTATAGCAGTATTAGAACTGAGTTATTGCACAAATTAACTCTTTCTTCCCAGATACTTAAATATCATTATCCACAAAATAGCAATTCTGAGATCCATAAATTTAAGAGAAGATTGAGATGTATTAAACTGAAACAATTAGAGGCTACTTAAAACACCTTATATTGGGTTTCTTTCTAATGTTTACAAAGAGTCCTTCCATTAAACTATATGATCAACTTGTCACTCTAACCTAAATATAAACATAAGTACTTCATTAAAAATATTTATAGGGACGGCCTAGTGGCGCGTTGGTTAAGAGCTGGTTTTGGGATGCCAGCAGCCCTGGTTGGGATCCCACATATGAGGGCCAGTGACACTGCCCTCTACAGCTAACAACAGCTCCACCTGGAGCTGGGCTGTGCGAGCCCCGGTGATGGTGTGGGCTGCAGCCCTTGCTGCAGTGGGCTGCCATAGGCTACACTGAGTGGCCCGCAGCCAGCGTGAGTGGCTGGCAGCCAGTGTGAGCTGCCAATAGCCGTGGTGAGCGACCATCCAGAGACCGGCGACCGATCTGTCTCATCCGGGAAGAGCGCAATGACAATACCAACATGGGCCAGTGAAGCAAAGTCCTGCACAACTAGACTGAAGAACAAAAAGATAGCAACTTGTCTGTTCCCCTTCCCTGATCCCCCAACGCTGTTCCCCTCCCCATTTCCCCAATAAAATCTTTAAAAAAAATATTTATAAATATTTTTATATTTATATAAATATAAAATCCACAGAAGAGAGTGGATTTGACAATTCACAAAGACACTGGGATTGGAGAACATGGAGGAGCAATGAAGATGAAGGTGTGGGATGAGAACATAGGTTGCTTAGGCTTTTTTTTTTTCTTTTTTTTTTTTTTTTGAGGGCAGTGTCACTGGCCCTTTTATGTGGGACCCGAACCAGGGCCGCTGGCTTCCCAAGCCAGCACTTAACCACCGCGCCACTCGGCCGGCCCAAGGCACATTTCTTTACATATGTCATGTCCTATGGCATGAATTAGCATGACTGAATTTGCTCCACCTTTCAGATACAAAAAGCTTATAAAAGAACTAGAAACACAATAGAAATGCAGAGTTTGAAAGATTTACTGTTAAAGGAATCTCATTTAGTTTATCTTTCTGCTGCAGGTCACATAAGTGTGTGTATGTACATACGTTTTAACAACATTAAAACTATTTCTATAAAATGTTTTTGTTGGTGGTAGTGTTGGCGTTTCTTGCATTTATGTCTTGTTTCACTGGAATCTGTATAATTAATATTACTCAACATAATCAGTAAATGCTCAAACAAGAAAATCTCTTTTCTTAACATTATGTTCCCTTAAAATATAAATCAAGCTTACACATTCCTAAGAAATATCAAAATACAAAAACTTAAATGGAATTAATTTATTTTACTTATAACTTAGACTACTATTTTAAATCAATGAAAAAAAATCATCTGAGTTAATTCATGAAAATAATAGTCACAGTTGAATCACATTAATAAATATGAGTAAAGATATTCCTGACAAATACAGGAAATAGCTTTTAGTACTGTCTTTTTAAACTAATTTTGATAATGTATGTTATATCATATAACTCTGTGCTTATATTACATTCGACACATTATATAAACATTACAGAAATCTAAATAAAGGGAATACTGAAGTAAATCTCACTTTTGACAGAGAAATAAGATCTGGGCCCTTGAAAACATAAGGGAAATAAGTCCAATCAAGATATAGAGGGGCATTTTTAAAGTTTCTTAAGAAGCGAAATAGAATAATAATAGCCAGAAGGAAAATACAATAGTTACTAATGCTCTCTCCTAGAAATTACATTTGTTATTCACATCCTCAGGAAGTAACACTTCTTATTAGGTCCTTTTTTTATTGAACAGTAACTTATTACCAGGCTACAGAATCAATCTGCAAATTCCAGTATAAAGGATTACAGATTAGCAGCCCATGATGAGATTACATAACAGTTGTTCTGTGGTAAGCAGTATACCTGATTGCAATAATCTAGGTCACCACTATGTAATTTACTATGTGACCTTTGTTAAGTCAATACTCTAAACTTCAACATTTTATCTGTAAGTGGTATTAATACCTGTCTTACCAACTTTATACATTTACTTCAAATTTTAATGCTATAATGTATGTATAAGTGCTATCTGAACCATTCATCCATATACAATAAAACTTATGATGAAGGAAACAAAACAGTTATTTATTTATTTATTTATTTATTTATTTATTTTGAGGGCAGTGTCACTGGCCCTTATATGTGGGACCTGAACCTGGGCCGCTGGCTTACCAAACCAGTGCTTAACCACCGCGCCAGTCAGCTGGCCCCAAAACAGTTATTTTTGAGAAAGACTACAAGATATTTTTGTAGAGAAATTGGGATGTCTCTCCATACCATAATGGCAGATTTGCTGATACTTTCTTATATTTTCAGACAATGTCTTCTGCAAATGTTTCCCCCCACCCCCCCACAGGTATCAATGCTAAACAGGAATATATATGGGAATCTATCTATCTGCTGTATGTAATACATCAATGTTTTGTGGAAGACATATAAAGTTTAAAACTTAAACCAGGGTCAATTGTGTGCCTTGCCTGTTACACATCCAAGTTATCCCATTCGTCTATCAGCAGGTCTGTTTTCCTGAAAATAAACTCCCATTTGTCCTTCCCACAAACCTTTATTCATCCAGTTTATGCCAGTGTTCCCTAAACACACTGTGAGCTCTGTCCCTCTTCTTTAGAGTGCCATAACTGTCTGTAATGGATGTGGCGATGCACTGCCCACATCCCTTTGGTGAAGGGCTGACAGCTTACTTGCCTAGCTGCTCAATAGCTGCCATAAAGCAGAGCTCAGTTTCTAGATCTCATCCCCGCTTTAGAATTTTTTTTGTCTGAAAAATGACACCTTGCTCCTTTCTGGGGCAGCCTGCAGCCAATATCTGGACAACACAGAGGACTACAGCCTACTGCTGCCTTCGACTCTGGACAACCTGAAGTTCCTGAACAGATAGAGAGCTCCCCGTGGGGCTGCCTGAGGTTCCAATGAGACCACGTCAAACCTCCTCTCCCCGGCTGCTCAGTAATACTCCCTTCCCTTTCTTCCCATGGTGCTGGCACCAAGTGCACTCCCTAAAACAACTCCTGCACACTAGTCTCCACCTAAGTGTCTGCTTCCTGGGAAGCCCAACCTGGGAAATTAGCTCCATTTTCAAGTGGTTACAGTTTTCATCCTAATTTCTTCCCAGTTCTTTCTAGAGCATTATAACAGTTATCAATCCCATTAAAATTACAGTATCTGCACACATATTTTTCAGCAATCAGTAATTTGCAACCAACGGTGCACACTGAACAATATATAGTTTGTATTATATTATGACTTTGTCCATTTAATTATGGACATAAGATGAGATCTTAGAGGTCTTCTGTCCCAAATCTCTCCATTACTTAAGAGGACTATGTGAGTCCAAAGAAGGTAAGTGACTCAACTTGGACACTTTTTTCAAGTCCATTTTACATTTAAAAAGTACCAGAAACATAGTGTGCAATAACTAGTAACCCTTATTATTATTATTTTTATTATTATAATTGCTGTAGTACTCTAACACATCCTTTTAAAAATTCTAGGGCAGGCTGAGTGGCGCGGCGGTTAAGCGCTGGCTTCGGAAGCCAGCAGCCCCGGTTTTATAAGGGCCAGTGACACTGCCCTCAAAAAAAAAAAAAAAAATTCTAATAAATATAACTGGTACGAAGCTAAAAGCTCAGCTTTTATAACTTATGATAAGTCAAGTAGCATGATAACATTTTGGGAAAAAATTCAAGTTCAAAGAGCTGAAATAACTTGTCTAAAATTAAGTAATTATGTTATTGCATCTCAAACCCTATGCCTTTCTATTCATGTCTTATTGTTTTCACTCATGTGAAATCATTTAATTTTCCTTGTGTATGACTAGTTTCCTTATTGGAATAAATTGGACACTATCTGTTATATAGCTAGTACACAAAAACAACTCAGACAGTGAAGACACAAATAAGCATAACATAATCATTAACCTGAACAATAATTGTTAAGTCCCTTAAGTTTCTGGGGGAAAGACTGCATTTTGTAATTTTGTATTGTTTTTCTATCAAAGTTAAAAATTGTCTAATTGCTTCAATGATACCACAGTGAATGAGGTATTACAGAAAGGGACAGTAATTTTAGGGTGACCTGTTTTTTTCACTTTCATACTCTGCAGACCATTCTTATGTTAATGCAATTGGTCTATGGAAGAATTATAGTGCAGTTATAAAGTTTTAATGGGGAAGGTCCTCTCGAGGGCCTAGGACATGACTTATTTGTCCCCCTTCTGGCAAAACCATATCCATTTTGAAGCTCTAGTTTGATTGGCTAGTTTCCGTGAGGGTTTTCCTTTTTTCAATAAATACAATGAATCATTCCTTGTTCAGGGTTTCTGTATTTTGTACATAATGTTGTTGTACAACATGCATCTCTCTATATTCAAGTGCCCTATCATGAGTTGTGCAATGAAATATTTATCTACAAGTGTGAGCTTCTCATAAGCACAGGACCATTATTTACCTTCCTATCATAGCATCCTCCATAGGGCTTGGCACACACTACTCAGTATAGTTGGATGATTTAATATTTAAAAAGTAGCATTTAAACAGTCAGCTCTTATGAACACATGTAATTATTAAGATCATATTTGTTCAAGAGAGCCTTCCAATATAAAGAAGAGGATCATAATGCCATAATTCAAATGCATAAACTTTCCCCTTCACCTATATTTTTCTTCAATATCTCCAATGTACATAAGTTTGATCTGTGTGGTTTCACCTTCAATAGTCAATAGCACTTCTAACAAAGCAAAACAACAACAAAAAGAATTTATTTCTGCCAGTTTATGTGGGTCATATGTTCCAGATAAGTAAATACAAAAATTATCTAAATACGAATACCACACATTATGCTTTTCTATACACATCTCCTCTTAAAGCTAATTATTGTTTTAAATACGAGCCTTTGTTTGAAATTTATGTTTGTTTTAAATAAATTTGTGACTTGCTAATATTCACATTGTATACGGGCCAAAGAAAATTAATTTTCCCTCCTCCAATGTTATAACACATAATGGCCAATTCTGGACCTAACTTATTTACCCCAACATTGCAATACATAAAAAATTTAGTGTGTTTTCTCTTGACACATTCATAGTCACATAAAAAGAGAACTAATCCGCATCCCTCTTGCTATTCACTCAAATAACATTTTATAACAGTAAAGTCTTAAGTTTTAACACTGTCTCATTTAACAGGATAATACAGGAAGCTAGATATTATTTTATTCCCATTTTACTCATAAAGAATTTTAGTGATTCATCCGTGAGCATGCACCTCATAAGTGGCAGAGCTGGACACAGGTGCTTGAACACCAATAACCCTACTTCTACCCTGGGCAAGGACAAAAGTCTTCCATGTATTTCGCTTTCCACAAAAACTGGTATGCGGGGTCCTAAGCTCCACACTTGAAACTTTAATAGAAAGGAACTACAAAGTGCACTCATTACCTTTCAAACACTGGCTGATTATATTCCATCCTTACTCTGTATTCTTGCCCTGAAGCATGCAGATTCTCTAAAGAAGTCATTTTATACTAGGCATCAATGGATTGTTGATGAAGGGGATAACTGACCAGAAATTCAGATGTAAATCCATTACTGAAGTGACTACAGCATAAACTAGGTGGGAGGAAATGCTGTTTGGTTAATGGACAATAAGAATTTCAAGGATCATTGCAGGTTTTCATCACAGTCATGTACATGAACAAAGTTTCAAATCATTTCCCTTCTTAAAAAGAGCAAAAATGTCAGTGATGGGGTGGGGAAGGGCGGGAAGTGGGTATACAGATTCAACAGAACAACAGTCACTAACATATACTAAATTTCCCGTTAAAAAATAAAGCTTGTAAAAGTATCACAGCTTGCTGCCTTATTTAAACTCATTTCTTTTTGGAAGTATAAAAAGCTAACAGAGAAAGCTAATGGTGTAACAGTGTAGATTCATGAGCTTTTAGCATTTGCAATGTCGTAGAAACTAGGCAATTGTGAATTGATATTTTAATATAAAAGTACAAACCTAGTTTGCTTTTTTTTCCCCAGCTTGCTTTTTAACTTCATTATATTTATTTCTTTTAAAAAAATTTTAATAGCTTTATTGGGGTATAATTTACATACTATAAAAATCACTCATTTTAAGTACATAATTCAATGTATTTTTAGTATATTTATAGAGCTGTGCAACCATCAAAATCTAATTTTTGCACATTTAAATTACCTCTCCCAACAAACAAACAAATCTAGTGTGTTTTTAACCAGAAAAGAATCAACACACAAAGCATGTTACCTAACTACTGTGAGATACTTCATTTGGGAAGTTATGGAAAATCTAATGACCTACTTAACCTGTGTAGTATTAACTTGAAAAAAATTGAACAACAGACATTTAAAGAGCAAGAAAACAGATTCTGAAAGCGACCTATTTGGCAAACTCTATTTGTGGTATCAGTTCAGCACCTTCAGGTTGTATGTAAAAATAAATTAAAATGTCCCTTTTTATACTTAATATCAGCAGAATAAAGCAGCTATTCTAGCTCAGTAGACCAAAGAGTCCTATTAATGGTTTCAAATATAGCTCTCATGTCACAATCTTGAACCCCAAATGTTTCAAACCCACTCACTGTCGAGTTATGAAGATATTTGATATTTTGATATAAATATTAAATTTTGATATAAAGCAACCCAAGTAAAAATATGTAATGGCAACAGCACTTAAAAATATTAGTAAATAGGGTAAAGGTCAGGAAAACAAGTCAATCCAAATATCAGTTAAATTAGTTATTTCTTTTGTCCAATTTTTGAAAATTTAGAAGTTTCTATGTAGTTTTACTTCCAGACTTCTACTTTTACACAGGAGATCTGATCTGCAGTAGCCTTTTAAATAAACATCAAAAAGAAATCTTTAGAGAAAGAATCTACGAATCTGTTTAAATGGTAAGCAGGAGACCATATGCATAGTTTTTATTATGAAGATATAATTTAAATAGGTAACATTTCATTAAAATTGGCATAGAAATGAAGACTAGATTAATCTATGTTCAGGAATTTGGGATGATACTGGTTTGTTAACAGTCAATCAAAGATCAAGAAGACCTTGTTATAGCTTCTTATGAGCAAGCACACAACTCAGGACTCCAGCGCAGGTCCAATTTTATTAATGACAATGACATAGCACTTGGATACATATACTACAGAGCATCTTCCTTCAGCAGCAAGAATTTTCAAAAGTTAACAAAGTCCTCTATTTCTGAAACTTCCTTCAGTAATAACATTTTTATGAAGATTTAGAAAATCTCCAATTCGCGAAACTTCCTGCCCAATTTATATTTTCCAAAACATACTTAGCACAGCAAAGAATGACTGAGTAGGGCATCTCAACTGTCGGGGGAAACTGCTATTACGATAAACTATAAGTTCATAATCATCATGGCTATTATATTTCCTAATTCATTTCTTTTGAAATCCTCATGAGATCTACCAACTACTTATTCCACTATTATGGACATTAATATGATCACAAATCTACTGATGAACTTACAATTCCCTCAATCAAATTTTAATTCACTTGCCGTATATAACAGACATCACATTTTAAGTGGTAAAAAACTGGTTAACACTATGAGAGAATGCCACTAACTCTTTCATTATTCCTAATTATCATGTAGATTTTGATCATGCGCACATATCACACAGAAAAGGTAAAAAAAAAATGTAAGAAACATCCTACATTTCATTTCATCGAATATTTTCACTCTCCTCCTCTAGCCCTTTCAACAGTTGCTTGTCTTAGAGCAGTCTTAACTGGTTTACAATTTATCCCTTTTATTTCTCCTGCCAGATCTCTGGAGGAGATGTTAATGAGTCTAGTAATGGTTTAACAGGCAACAGGAGAAATAACAAAGAAAAGTTAAAGGTGTGAATAATCAACAAGCTGGAATAATTGAGTTCTGTGTAGCCAAGTTAACTAAATATTCAAGTGAGACAACCTCATTTATGTAGTGGCATTATTCACTGAGTGAAGACAAATAGGAAAACATACCTGCTTGACCAGTGGTGATGCTGACAGCTGCAAAGAGCCTCTGGGATCGGCTTAAGTCAGAAACTCCATTTACAGCTTCAACTTCAAAAGTGTAATTAGCGTGGGCCAGCAAGTCTATGACAGTGACATAGTTATCCTCTAATCCAGTCTGCTGGGGCATGTAGCCAATGTTACTCCCGCAAGGAACACATTCACCCTGTTCCCAGCTGCACCGCTTGCACAGTATTCTGTAGGTCACATCGCTCCTTCCTCCATTGTCTGCAGGAGGACTCCATTCCAAACTTACTGTGGTTTGGTTGATGTTGAAAATGAGGTTCTGTGGTGCAGATGGAGGCCCTGTGGAAACCAAAAATAAACAAACAAATAAACAAAAATAGAAAAAAAAGCAAACAAACAAAATGAATGGTAGGATCTGTGCAGGGCATTTAGTGAGCGGCTCAATTACCATACAGAAAACTAGTTGAAATGCTTTCTTTCACATAAACATTTCATTACCTTTCCTAGAGAAGCCATATAAAAGCCTCCTTGAATTCACTTGGCAAGAGGCTTTATTTATTTTCCATTTAATATGTCAAAAGGAAAACAGGATAACTGTCTTTGTACTTTTGCCACGGTCTTTAGCTATTTTCCTTCCCAGCAATTAAAAAAGAACAGTTAATGTACCTAAAAAAAAAGAACAGTTGTGCCGTTGTTTAAAAATAGTTTTCCTATTAACCATATAAGAGAGAATACATCTATTCATTTTTTTTTTTTTTTTGAGGGCAGTGTCACTGGCCCTCTTATGTGGGACCGAACCGGGGCCGCTGGCTTCTGAAGCCAGAGCTTAACCACGGCGCCACTCGGCCGGCCCTACGTCTATTCATTTTTAATGTGCTCAAGAATGATTTTTTTTTTTTAAAGATTTTTATTGGGGAATTGGGGGTGGAGTACAGACAAGTCCGCTGTCCTTTTGTTCTTCAGTCTAGTTATGGAGGATATCACTTCTCTGGCCCGTGTTGGAACCATCATTGGCTCTTCCCAGGTGAGGCAGATCGGTTTCTGGCCTCTGGACAGCCACTCTCCGTGGCTCTTCGCAGCTCACACGGGCTCCCAGCCGCTCACACTGGCTGCCTGGCACTCACTGTAGCCTATGGCAGCCCATTGCAGCAGGGGCTGCAGCTACGCCATCCCCAGGGACTCACAGCAGCCCAGCTCCTGGAGCTGTTGTTCACCATCTTAGCTGTAGAGGGCAGTGTCACTGGCCCTCATCTGTGGGATCCGAACCGGGGACCCTGGTGTCCCAAGCCAGCTCTTAACCAACGTGCCACTCAGCCGGCTCTGTGCTCAAGAATAATTTACAGGAGTGCCTGGGATTGTATTTGTGTGTAGGCCTCTCCAACATTTACTGACACACCAAGATGTGAGATTTGCTCTATTTAATGACGGAATTTTAATTCAGAAAACTTTACTTTTTAATCACATTTCATATACATGTAAGACTCAAAAAACATTCACATTTTCTTTATGATTCCTATTAGATAGAGGTGAAAAACATTAAAATACATCTTGATTTTGTAGACATAAAAATTACATGGAAGTTGATGTAAGATATATCTATTTTACATTATTGTTGTGCCGTATCCGTTCATGAAAAAATTTTCAACATTTAGTAATAATTAAGAATATATTCATAGGTCCAGTGCATATCTCAGTGATGAACAAATAAGTTGAAGGGATATGCAAGTCCTTCTTTAACTTTGCAATTGTGAACTTACTTGTGCATGCAACATACGGCGGGTCAGATGGAGCCCTGTAATACCCATCCTCACAGTCACATCTTGAGGAGCCTTCTTTGTCAGAAAAGCTGTGAGTTGGACAACGAGAGCATTGAAGGTCTTGAGAGGAAGATTTGTAGAACCCACGGCCACATGCTGGGTGTGCAAAACAAAGTGAAAATAGAAACATGAGAGCAAGCAGACACTTTTAAAAAATATTTTAGTAATATATAGCAAAAAATAAAATATGAAATTAAACTGGTGGAAAACAAATTCTGTACAATAGAAGTTCTATTTTAATGTATGTATGTCAGTAACCCAATTTGAAAATACTACATCTTAAAACAAAATAATAAAAACCAAATGATACAGTAAAGTTGCACCTGTACTTGGCATAGCCCAAAGTCTAGAGCCCCAAATTGAACACAAGCATAATTTATTTAGACAAACTCTTAGGCTATGTAATTCAGGGTAACTCTGACTTCAACATAATTATCTTGTTTGTTGATCTGCATTAACACACTTCAAAGTTATGTCTGCAAATTAATATCGCTGTAAATTAATTTTTCATGTATTAATTTGGTTTATAATGAAAAGTACTGAAATAGTTTTAATCACCTACTAGAAATAATAATGGTGTAAAAAATTTCATCTGAAATGATAGAAATTGTAGTCCCTACAAACATTCAAGATATAACTTCAACCAATTTAACTGAAAGGCAGGTTCCTTTCCACTAATGGAACTTCCTTGGTACTAAAAATACTGAAATCCCATGAATAGGAGAAATCTGTTCTACCAGAAATAAGGAGAAAGCCATCAACTGTAAACAGGCCAGGACAGTTTCTCCTCAGCTGACGGAGGCTTATTTTGCACTCACACTAACACTGCAACTACTCTCAGCACAACAGACAGGTACAGAAGCCGTCTCTTCCCTCCTAGACAACTTGCTTTTACTCACTTAGATCCTATTTGTTATTAAATCAAGTAACCTTGAACCATTTACTATCACCGGATATTTTATATAGACAGCAAATTAAATGTTATTTCCACAGCTGTTTTATTAACAAATGGTGTTATGCATTGAATATATTATTAAATACATTCAATTTATCCTTCATATCTATTAAATGGAAATCTATTTAAGTTTCAGTAACTTTCACATTTAATAGAAATTAATAAATTATATCTATAAAGACTAACAAATATTTAACATAAATTCAATTATAACTTTTAATTTACTATATTCAAGTTTATTTAATGTTCTCAACTTGGGCATTATTCAGTAACTTAATCACATGTTCACGATTGGGTGGGGAAAACAATCTCTTCTTATGGAGATGGTATATTCTCCAGAAAAAAGTTGAGTCATTTTCTAGTTTTGTTCACATGCTGATGATTTAAAGCATAATTCTGATACAAATGGGAGCTCAGAATTATCTGAGTTTCAAGAAACTAACGCTATTTTACATGAACAAGATAGGTATTTTAGGTAACTTAGAAACTTAATTTAAAGATATGTTATATTGTGATAATAGATATGAAAATAGAATTATAATCATCTCTTTGTAGATATACAATCCACTACTGCCGTCAGAAGCCAGTCTGCCTTTAGTTGGCTTCCTGGATTCTAACAAATGGAAAACACTCACAGCACATTAGGCAAAGAAGCTTAATGCATCTTCACATGTTCTCAGGAACAATTACTAAAAATAAAAATCTAAGATGCAAAGAGAACAATGAGACTGATTACAAAATAACATAAGAAAACTATAACATTTAAAAATGTGTCTAAAGATATGACCTTGCCACATAAAAGAATGGTTAATGGGTAGGATAAAGAATTTAGCATGAAAAAAAAAATTTAGCATGGATTCCTCAGGATGCAAATTCCTTTCTCTAGGTATTTACTGTTGCTTGTTCTATGCATTACTTGTAATTCAATGATCAGATATAAAATCCATAAAACAGAGAAGGCAATGCTTTATCCACATCCTGCAGCTTGAAAACATTAAGACCCAGAGAATGAAAAAAGATAGATATAGATATAGATATGAGAGAGAAAGAGAGAGAGAGAGCGAGAAAAGTCTTTAATGACATGTGTGTAATTGCTTATTTTTTACAGGGAAAGGTTAGGAAGCAGGGACATGGGAAAAATGATTTAACATCTACAAGGTAAGGCTTCCAGAATTACTAAGAAGCAAAGTGGGATCCCTCAGTATTCTCACTCTTCCATGGCAAATAAAAGCCTCTAACTAAAGGCTTATTCCCATTTTTCTCACAAATAAAGAGGCATTTTTCCTTAACATTCATGATTTTCAGAATATATATGGTACCTAATGTAGAGAAATTTAAAATCCTTATCACTCAACTTTCAAATTACATTAAATTCTGTTACCACTTTAACAGATGGGAACACAGATTTCAAGCAAAAGTAACCTGAGTTCCTCAAATAATTCTGTTTGTCTAGGTTAAAACTGGATTTAGAGCATAGGACTACTGATACTCAACCATATGCCATTCCACCAGCCCGACTGCTGAACGAGCCAAAGTTGGGCACTTATTCAATAGCTCTCAAGGGCTTTAGCAACCCTAAAAAATGAATGTTCAATGGGTCCCTACTGTCTTGTATTATATTTACTAATTTTAAACAATTTTAATTTAGCAAACTATGAAATAATATTCTAGCATACCTTACAGAAGAAACATTAAACAGATATTCTGAATTTCACTATGAATTTTGGCACTGGTGATGCCTTCTAAATTATGGAGTACATGTATGGCTATTATTAAATAGATAATGATAAAGGCAATACTGGAAAAATATGGTCATAAAAGTCTTAACATCTTATCTTTGAAGTAATATTATGTTTCAGTTCAGTTAATATTGAAAATAATGAGTTGTAACAAGACAGGTTTCACTTAACCTCTAAGGAACTATTAATTTAGATTTATTAAAAATAAATATCGTAGTTTCCCCGGCCCCCCATGGTTTTGCTTTCTGTCGATTTGCTTACCACAGTCTCAGTTACCCACTGCCAACTGACATCCTCCATAATCGAGGATTATCCTAAACAGATGTACTGTCAGAACGTCAATAGTGGCCTAACTATTGTCACATGTCACATTGCTTACTTCATTTACCTCACTCCATCTCATCACATAGACACTGTATCATGTCACATCAGCACAGGTAAAAGGGTGAGTACAGTTCAACAGGATTTTAAAGAAAGGGACGGGGAGATAGAGATAGAGATAGAGAGAGAGAGAGAGAGAGAGAGAGAGAGAGAGAGAGACACGGAGGGAGAAGGGACGGAGTGGTGGCGGGGGAGGGCGGGGGGGAGGGAGAGAGAGAGAGAGAGAGAGAGAGAGAACCCACACTCACATGATTTTATTAGAGCACATTGTTATAATTGCTCTATATCATTAGTAGTAATTCTTGTTAATCTCTTACTGTGCATGATTTATAAATTAAACTTTATTATAGGTATGTATGTATGTTATGTATGTACAGGAAAAAACAGTATATATAGGGTTCAGTACTATCCACAGTTTAGGGTGTTCACTGGAGATCTTGGGATGTATGTCATGCAGATAAAGGGGGACTAATATACAAAATCTTTGGAGCTATGGCATTAAGAGTCAAACTAAGAACATGCAAAGGCATAAACTGTGTCTCATAGGATAATAGTGAGCAATTGTGTAGTTAAAAGGTTTGGAAAAGAAGTAACAGGCACTCTTAAAATTTTAGATGAGACATCTACATAAAATAGGTTGTGTAAAATACTCAGTGAGAAAAACTGGGGTAAAATAGCATACCTGAGAGTCAACCACATAAAGAAGAATTAGGTTAGTTCTCTAACTTTTCCCACAAAAGGCATATAAATCAAAGCAATTTCTCCTCTGTATAAATGCAGCTGGTTTCCAAAAAGTACTAGTAAAAATGGTTTTTCGGGGTAAATGCCTTCTGAAATCTCAAAGATAAATTCCATCGTACATAATTATGAAGTATACAGGAATAACTTTGCAGGAATTGTGCAACAGCAGTTCTAAAACTTTTCTTCCTTTGCTTTATATCTCAATTTGTTCAACAGCATTTGAATGCAAACCAAACTTAATATAATATGTGCCTGTTGTAAAGTTAGGTACAATAAGAAACATACTATTTTAATTTTCTACCGTTTAATATTTTTGCTTTTTAATTGAACATTAAGGTAATGTTTCATTTTATTGATGAAAATTAGGAATATGTATAAAATTTGTTTGCAATATTTCATTACTTTTGTAAAAATAATCTTTCACCTTTATTTTGGTAATAGTATTATTTTCAGTGTTATCACAAGGCCTGGGATTGATTCTTTTGACTCTTTTCTTTTTTCAGTCCTTAGGGCCTTAATGAATAAAATGGCATCAGATCATTTTCCTGGAGCCAAGAACTATGATCTTTTCAAGTTTCATACACTAAGCAAGTTTTCATTTAATCTGTTCTTTAAATTGAAAACCACCAAAGAAAAAGGGAATCTAGGAAGCACATGAAACTTCTGTTTACTAGACAGTATCACTATTATCTACTGCAGTGTATCGACTAATATATTAGAATATGCTATATTACAAGATCTGTTATAGTACCTACTGCAATGAAATAAATATAATTATATTTTATTTTAACTATTATTAAATAATAATATTGTCCCTATGAAACTAAACTGGTTGAAACAATATCTGGAAGTTAATTCTAATTTTAAAAGGAACACAAAAGGCAATAAGGTTTCCTATTTATAAATGAAATGCTTGGGTCGGCCTAGTGGCGCGGTGGTTAAGCGCTGGTTTGGGAAGCCAGCGGCCCTGGTTCGGGTCCCACATATGAGGGCCAGTGACACTGCCCTCAAAAATAAAAATAAAAATAAATGAAATGCTTAATAGTTATAATACTGCAACAAAATTGTGAACACAGAGATATTTAAATATATAATAAGAGAGCTGATACTAAATCCTTATATTCTGATTCTCAGTTCAACTCTCCTCACAATCACACAGTCCAAGTGTTTAAGCACAAGGGTGCCAGGTCTTTGAGTATATACTTGCATGAGGCAGGTAGTCTGTGGAACAATCCAGGTCCTGACTGCTGTAACAACTCTGCCTTCTCAATGAACTATCTTAAAGGCCACCCTAAAATCCACAGATAAATCTCCACCCTTTATGCTAGGCAATTAGGTGAAATGGAATATCTCTTCCTTCTGAATAAGGGTATAGATACTCAGACATACCCTGATTCTTTAGGTTTATTACCTAGAAAGGTAAGCTTGAGGGAGATCCTATCTGATTATATTTCTAAGGGCCCTCTCCAACAAACTGGTTATCCCAGAAAATCTACATATGTCTACAGTTATTCTACATCCAAGAAAGATTTCCTGGTCCTTCAAGGACTATTTTTTGAAAATACTGAACTTCAGTTTTAATCTCAGACATACTTGACATCATCCTGGACATTGAGGCACGGATAATCCATTATCTTAGTCAACTATGTCCCATCGCTGCACATTAGTGATGGTTTCAAAAGACACTAATTGAATCATTCCTAGAGCTTGGACATTTCTATATTTTAAAAGCTTTCCAGGTTTTTAGAATCATCATTCTGGAGGTTCTTTCCTCAGACTATCAAAGTCTCTAAAGAATGCATCATAGTCAAATATCTCCACCAAAAAACTGATGAGGGAGGTAAAATGAGATATTGAGAAAGCTAATAAATTAGATTTAAAAAAATAAAAGTGAAAATTCACTAATAGACCAATCAAAAAACAGGCAAAGAATCCTAATAGATATTTCACTATGGAAGATATACAAATGGTCAATAACCACTCAAAAAGATGCTAAACATAGTTAGCCATGAGGAAAATGCAAATCAAAACCTAAGTGAGATACCACTTATACCCAACAGGATGGTTATAATAAAAAAGACAGATGAAACAAGTGTTGGCAAGAATGTGGACAAATCAGGACCCTTATACACTGCTGTCAGGAATGTAAAATGTTGCAGCCACTTTGAAAAACATTAAACAACATGGTTACCATATTGCCCAACAATTCCACTCATGGGTATATAACCAAGATAAATGAAAACAGGTATTGACACAAAAACTTGTACATAAATGTTCACAGCAGAATTATCAATAATAGCCAAAACAGGGGAAACAACCTAAATGTCCATCAACTAATAAATGAATACACACAATGGAATATTATTCACAATCAAAATGAGTTAAATATTGACATACGCTACAACATGGATGAACCTTGAAAACATGCTACGCGAGAGAATCCAGTCACAAAAGATCACATATAATTCTGTTTCTATGAAATATTCAAAATAGGCAAATCTATAAAGACAAGGTAGATTGGAGGTTGCTAAGGGCTGGGACAGTGAGGAGAAATGACTAGGGTCTGTTCATTGGTTTCTTTTTGGAGTGATGGAAATGTTCTAAAATTGATTTGTAGTGTGATAGCTGTACAACTCTATGACTGCACTAACAAACACTGAATTGTTCACTTTAATGCATGCATTGTGTGGTATGTGAATGATATCTCAGTAAAAATGTTATATATAATAAAATTCATTAATGCAACTTCAAACTAAACATATAAGAAAGCAAACAAAGAAAAAAAATACCAAATTTTATCAGTTGATAACATAATACTTTGTCTGTCTAAAGACATCATATTCTACACTCATCTATTTTTATAAAGCTGTATCTAGCTATAATAACAGTGAATTATTTAAAATTTTGGAAAATCTATAATAAATGTTTCTTTTTCCCAATTTGTTCATTTTAGCATTACATAAATAATAATTTATCTTTGACCTGAGGAATAGCAATTTTATGCGTAATTTTATAACTTAAAAGAAATAGATTCTGATCCATACGAAGCTTATATTTAGGGGAGACTTTTGATAGGTGATATACAAAGTGAGTTTTGAATGAATAGCCTTCAAAGATCCTTATTTTTTTACCAACATCTCTTTGCCAGACATGGTCTGGCTTCCTCTCTCTACCCTTCGACTCCCGTGAGCTAACTGCACACAACCAGACTCAGCTTCCTCAGGTCTTACTCAGTTTCCAGACCTGACTTTAAGCACAACTGAACTTTTTCTGAAGGAATTATGTGTATGTGGCTGTGTGTAAAATATGAGGTTTTGCAGATGTTTCCGGCCACAGTTATGCAGCTGCAAAAGTTTATTAATTATGAACTATAAGTGGATTGTTCTGTAATTGAAAGTTTCTGGGCTTTAATATTATCGTAGAATCTACAGACATACAACAGGTAGGGATTCTAATGAACGCTGTTACTTTATTTATTACAAATGGACATTTTACTTAATTCAGGCAAAGCTAGCCTGTTTTCATAGGAGGTTTCAAATATTTGTGTCATATTAATACTGCAGAGAGGAAAGCACAGCTTGTAGAAAGAGTACTCCCACTGCTCAAAGTGCTGACCTCATCTGGGATGGACAGCTCCAGAGTCTGTATTTTAATCCTATTGACAGTGCCTCAGTGGGAATAATTACAAAAGTCTGCCTTAAAAGCCAGATCTCCTGTCACTGATATGCTATGGTTTTTCACATTGAGAATGAACAGCAGGCAGGGAGGATAAAAACAACATGATGTAATGAGTATATTATAGTTTGTGAGGCACCATCCGAATTACCCTACCACTAAGTTCTAAGAGTTTAGAAAAGAAATGATGCACAATATAAAGTTTGTGATAAAAGGTGCTCAAGTGCTGAAAATAATTTGGGAATTTCTAATGCTAAAAAGAAAAGTGAATTTCAAGGTATTATAAATGTTATTTATTTGAGCACTAATGTTTTATTCATACAATACAGTGGAAAAGAAACAGATATAAGCTTTTAAAATTTTTATTTTTAATATTTTGACTGAAAAAGGAAATAAAACAAAGTATTATGTAAACACTTCTTTATTAAATTATTGGTTTGGAATATGCTAGGAATTTAGCTGAGGTCTGGCGTTAAAATACGATTTATTTGACCAGAATATCACAATTCAGATGTCATTACCAAAAATGATTTTAAAAGAATAAAAGGTCATGTTAGAACATTCAAAATCTTTTTTATTCTTATTCTACTTTATAAATATTAGGCTATGTTAAAGAGGTAATATAATGCAGCAGAATAACTGGATTTTATCTGAAATGATCTGTGTTAAAATCCACTCCACCACTTACTGTAAGTTAGACAAAGCCCCTTCACATTCCTGGCTTCACTATCCTTGTTTCTTTGTTATTAATTGTTGAGTGTTCTAGACACACTGGTCATTTTTATATTTGTATTTGCAAAAGGTTGTTTTAACAAGAGCACAGTAATCAGTCATTTAGTTGTTAAAACTCCCATACAATTGTCTTCAATGAAATTCTTTAAAAACACTTCTGTTTCTACCACCATCACCAGACCCTCAAAACTCCACATACAAACTCACATCCCCTTAGTCTTTCAGTGGTACCTCAGCAAGTATGTCAGGGATCCCTCTGCCTCACAATTCACCTCTAACTCTCACTGAGCAATTGTTATTAAACCCTATCTGAGTTCCCAGGGATGTGCACATTCATTTTGACTCATCCACGTAAGGATCCAGAAATGAAAATTTTAAAATTATCTAAATTACTTAAAAATCAACTTCCATAAAAGGAAAGATTCAAAATGAACTCAGACCCTTCTGGACCTCACTCAATATTGTCCCCTAGGTCCATCCTAAGTGATCAAACTACAGATTTAAAAAAAAAATGAATTATCTATGAAATCTCAGGAGTCAGTAACCCCACTAAAAAAGAACATACAGTAATTTTAATTCACGTCTATAACAAAATAGTACAATTATGGGGTTGCCATGGACTAACACTAAAATTAGGGGAAGCTAGCTGACCAAAATCAAACATTTCACTACTTATTTGAAAACACTAAAAAAAGTGCCATATTTATGACACTGTTATTTTATTTATCTAAAAGATTTCTTTGATGTGATGTCATTAGAAATAGTACATTATGTTAGGAAGATTTTAGACAGGGGCACAATTTAATACAGCATTTATGCCACTGTCAAGTTTACTTTCAAATATTTCTCTTACATTTATTACTAAGTTTTGTAATTTCAGTTTTATAATTCATCCTCATTATGCTAAATATTCCTCATAGTTTTGAAAACATATTGATGAAAAAAGGTTAGATAATGTAGGTTCTACATACTAAAAAAAATGTAAAATATATGAGTGAGAATTCCTCTTTTGAAAGATTAATACTCTTGTTTTAAGATAATCATTTTTAAAACATTTCTTAAAAGATAAAATTCATATTCTGGATGATAGACATTGTTAATTTCATCCCATAAGGTCTCATTTCAACAATGCTGAAAAGTCAATATGACTTCTTGTCCTTTATAAAAATTATGTGAGTTTGGCTTCCCCTCCAGCATGTACTTAGCTGCACAAACTTTGTAAATTTGCTTCCGGGGCCTAGTGTTTCCATGTCTAAAACAAAGAAACCTAATAATAAGATGACCTCATAAGACTGTTGTGAATTTAAGTGCATAAGTGAAATGAAGAACTTAGCACAGCGCCTACTGGAGAATTAGCATTCAATAAATAGTTAAGTATTGATTATTTCACAATGTGAATTTCCATGCAAAGTTTGATCCCACTGGAGTTTCTACCCGATAAACAATGAGCCACTTCTCCATTTCCAGATGTGTATGCAAACAAGAAACACAAATTAATTATTAAGCAAACATAACCAAATTACTCATTCATTTCTTCACTAAATTATTACTATTGGCCTACTCTTTGCATTGTGCCATTCAGTGGATCAGTTATATTTGCTAAAAGACAAGATGATATTTAATATCATATTATTACCTTTGACCTAGCATCAAATGGCATGTATAATCATTTGGTTATGGCTTAAGCTAATTAAATTTCTGATATCGCATAAGAAATTACTTACATAAGTTATAAATATTATGCCTCACTTTGTATCATTTGCAATGTGCTTAATTATCTTCTATGTAAGTGATAAATATAGATTCTAAAGTCACCTTTCCCGCCAAAGTTGCAACATTTCATCAATGTGAAGTGGGAAAATTACTCAGCACAGATAGACATGCAGGAAATGTGTGTAAGGACATATGATGGACCAATTATATTTAAACTGGAGAGCTATTTGTGGTAGTTATTGGCTTGTTTTTCAATGAGGCTAATAGTACATCTGGCAATATCAGAATATTCCCTAAGGGTAGGCTACCTCAAATTCAAAAACTTCAGCTGGACAAGAAATGTGCATATAAATACAAATATTGAGATTTCATTATGTTTAATAAAGTGAACACTGTTAGTTCAATTCAAAGAATTAAAATTAGACTATTTTGTGAGTGATTCATCAATAACAGGTTTTTCTCCTACAATGTACTTAAATCTACATATCTGCAGACAAGTTTATAAGATCCATAGCCAAATTGAAAAGAATTAATTCCATCTTAATTTCTTATAGAGAAGTCATTCTCTTTCAAGACATTCTTTCTCAGACATGGCTTTCACCATCAGTTTTCTGCAATGATTTCAACTATGATTAAAACAAAATCATCAGTTAAAGCAATCTTTCTAGTTATTTTGTGAAGACTGCTTCTTTCCTTATTTAGTCAGTTATAAAATGTGGATCAATACTAAGTCTTGTGAAGCAAATAACCCTAAAGCATTTTAAGACCATTTGAACATGTGGAGCGATAAATAATCATTTCTGTTATGTCAGTGGAAAATTTTCTGAAGATCATAAAGGAATCAGTTTACCCTGAAGCATGACATTTAAAAATGATGCATCAGGATAATGAGGAAATTCACTCAATGCTTAATCTTAGAAATAAAATAAAATAACAGGTGGAGTAAATCCTTATAACAAACGATATTGCTGAACTCAATCCTTTTATCAAAAAAGAAGCTAGGTACACACACACATACACAAAGCAGACAGACATATACATACATCCACATCCATATATATATATATTAAACAGAACTATTAGGGATATAACATTATAAAATTTTCTAAGTAGGTTCCCATACTTTCTACTCTTTAATAATAGAAAATCACCTCATCATTAATTTTTATCTCCATATCTAGCAAATAATCTGACATAGCTCTGTCTCCTACTCACTTTGCACCCATAGCATTTTGCCTGCAAACAGATAATGTAAGTACTATTAGAATTATTTAAATTGTTTTTTAGTAAAGTTTAGGAAAAGTAGCTATGTTAGATACGTAAAAAGACATCTAGTTTAGTTCCTTTATTTAAGAATAACTAACTCATCCTCCCAATTCAAACACAAGAACATTCTAGCTTTAGATAATCTAGAATCGCTATATTCTACGGTGTACACACATTCTTTAATTTCTGTTAGTAATTTGAAACTAGGCAGGCTGTTATTAAAATAAATTCTTGTAATTAACATTTCTATTGGAAAACACAAGAAATATCACTAATGCCTTACATTATGAAAAATGATTTTAATTTATTTCTATACTGACTCTCTTTTAAATTTTAAAAAACAATTATTGTTAACAAAAAACTAATTTTTGTGCAATGGGCATTATAACTTTTGATTTATTTTATTATGAGCACAACCATGTGTGTGCACACACATGCTCTTTTGTACATTTGTTTTCCTGTTCAATTTCATATGTTGCTAAGATAAATTAATTCATTTTGCTTATGACCTATGGTGGGAGAGCCATGACAAAACTAAGGGTTAAAGCTTATTTATATGTATATATAATATTTTACTTTTTTCCAAGGTATAACTTAAACCTAACAGGAAAACTGGATAAAAACATAGCAACTTAACATTAATAGTGAATTCAGAAAAAAATAATGTCAAGCACCTCAAAGTATCAGACTAAACACATATGCCTGCATATTTCAATCGGAAACAACTGAGAAATTTAGAAGTGAAATACAGTTTTCTCAAGGTAAAGGATAATAATGTAAATGTGTACATTTCCAAATGAAAAACCTGTTGAAAGTTCTCTGGAATATAATGATTGATACTCTTTCTACACTATTGATGCTGCAAGATACTATTATGCCCAGAAAGCTAATAGTGCAAAAAAATCTTCTTAATGAATTATAGTCAAACAATCTCAAAACCCACCTAAAAGTTTGGAAATATAAATTTATACTAACCATAATACAGATAATAAGAAAGAAAATGTTCAAAGATTGTATCTTAATGAAATGGCAAAGAATATACACATGAAAAGCAGGTGACAGGCAGTGAAGACATATGAGTTCTGTCACAGAAGACATATTGTCCAGGCAGAATGCGTCAGATGATATTTTCAGAATAGATTTCTTTTCAATATTGAAGTTGAATACCCTTTGGTGTACACGTCCAAACAAAAGATTGATAAGAATACTAGTTGTATAGACGTCTAAATAAACAGAATGTCTAAAAGCCAAGGTGTGATTGACTTAGTCCTCTGTAATTTAGTGATAATCTAACATTGTATAAGAATGTGAGAATAAAAACACCTTTGTGAGTGGATGTATACCAATGGAGAAATGGGGCATCTGATGGCTGAAATTTTTCACATGCTTTTATTTCATTTCACCATAATGAATGCAATACCTATGGCATGAGAAGATGAAGGATGATCCTTGCCAAATGCTGATTCTTACAGAAGGAGAGAAGTCTTACCCTGTAAGAATATAACTATTCCTATTGCCACTTTTCAACATGATTGTTTTGTAGTTTAAATTGGTAGTCTTTTAAGTAAGTGGCTCAAAAGGTGAATCTATGCAAGCTACGGATGTTAAAGAAATATATCTATATGTCTAGCGACAGTATCAATATAGGTTGTGAAGTTCTTAGATTTTCAAAAATGAAATTCTCTTACCATACAAATAGTGTCGAGTTATATAAAATATTTTGTAAACTTAGAATTTGGAGGAAACAGCTTTTCTTTCATTTCAAATCAAAACAAGGTGCATTGATTGCTCTCTATCTGTTATCTTCATTGTATCTTTATTTTATACATTTTTTTTCTAAGTTATATCCCCAAATGGCATACAGCCTATAGGAATATTAAATTCCCAACCAACAGAAAGCACGAATACACCATGGAGTCTCACAGAAGGTATTTAAGTAGAGCATTTTATTTTATTTTTTTTAGAGTCAGGCTCAAATTTAGAGATATTCATATCAAGGAGTAAGCTATGTGGTGCTGGACATCCTGAAGAAGATTCATTATAAATATAGTTGCTAAAATTTCAAACCACACACCCTTAGTGAAGTCATATCTGACCTTTGGTTTAGGAAACTGAATCCCTCCTCTCTCTTCCCATTCCTACAATTAAGCATTATAGGAAAGACTAATGTTTATATCTACATATATGTCTTTATATCTATATCTGTATCTATATATCTCATGCTGGGTATATTGTATATTACATCCTTCTTACAGACTTACAAGATAGATATCATAGTCTTCCAATTAAATATGAAAGTGTTAATCACATTTCCTTTATATTTCATGAGAGTTTGGTCCTTTGAAGTCTTCTGGATGAGTGTCATGCCTCACAAAGCAAGTCTTTAATACATCCCAGAATGTTGGTGTTTTATGTATACGTGTATTTATGCAGACCGCAATTTTATCTTCCAAGATAGAAGAAACTTTTATGTGTGAATATGTATTGATGATCAAAAAATGTTTACAGAAGAGTAGAATGGAGGCTATGGAGTCAAACATTTTGATTTCAAATCATACGTTTAAATGCTAGATGTACCACTAGACTATTATCATTATGTTAACATAGTAAAGAACACCATTGTTTTATATATTAATTTTGCTTCCAATAAAACATACAAAATCATGTGAATATTCTCCAACATTTTTGCAATCTGTTGAACTGCATGAATATGTGAATCGTGTATGTGAATTCACATATGTGAATGTCTGAAAGTTTCAACTTAGGAACTCCTTTAATAGTTTCAACAATTAAAAAAATCATGTATGCTTAAAATAACATCATTTAAAATAATCTTCATTTGAAAATTAACCTATTTTCCCTTCTGTTGTTTTGGTTCCGGATAAACTTACTTTGTTAGTATGTTATTTAGGTGGAGCTACAACTGAACCCCACAATCTACAATAAAAGGAAATATGTAAAACACACATTTTAATCTGCGCAACTTATAATGCAATACCAAAATAAAACAACATAAGAATGATTGAAAAAAACACAGAGATTTGAAAGGGTCAAAAAAAGCTCCTAGGGCTCGCTGAGTGGCGTGGTGGTTAAGCGCTGGCTTGGGAAGCCAGCAGCCCCGGTTTTGGTACCACATATGAGGGCCAGTGATACTGCCCTCAAAAAAAAGAAAAGCTCCAATATCTTGCAGGCAGCTATTACAGAAAAAACACTGAGAGAGAAAGAGAGAGAGAGAGAGAGAGAGAGAGAGAGAGAGAGAGAGAGAGATTTCTATGACAATACAACTTTTTTTCAAGTCAGCTCATGTTTTTCCTTTGCTACCCTCAAGAATGATATAATAATCCATATACAATTTAATATCAATCAACTTTCCATCCACATCTGCAACATCTGACAATTTTTTTCCTAAAAACAACTAAGAAAACTGAAACGTACCATTCTCTTCCTTTACGACCACAAAAGCCACAGTATTTTAGGACTCCTGTTGTTATTTTCCTTAGCCAGTATGCCCACAGAACCCGCATTATAAGAGACTTATGTATGTGGATATGAGAGTAGTTAGGCAGAAGGGGGTTGAGCCTTCTCATAATTAACAAGTTTGAAGAGAAGAAGCAAGAGAGAAAGCAAGAAGACACACTCCAGAAAGCATGCCATGCCATCACCAGTGGTAATAAGGTGGCACATCGTGGTTTCATTTTTATATATTAACACAACACTGGTAGTCTGCAGCCAAACAACTGACATGAATCATTTGAGATAGCAACTGATCATTATGTAGGAGAAGAAAAGTTCGATGATGCTTCTCCCATTTATAGGAATATATGTGGCTGGTTTTCTAGAAAATTGTGCCTGTCTATTATAAGATAAACAAATATTCACTGTATTCCATACCAATGCATCTGAACCAAAATAATGAAAACTATATACATAAGTGCACACCCAATACCTGAAGCCCCACCTTTGGGGAAATGTAAGTCCTCTTAAGCTCCTCCATCCCGGGGCCCAAATCAGATTCAGACAGAATCATGCACATTCATTCTACTTCCATCTTAGAGGCAGATGCATAAAACACAAATTAGGTATCTATTCTTTTCCTACGTTCCCATCATCAATTCTATTCCTTAGAAGACTTTGCTTTCTGAGACAAGTAGCCCCGAGTCCTCACCACTTCCATATTCCTAGCAATATCTGAGAGTAGAACAGTCTGTACATTTTGCTAATAATCACCAAGTAAAGATCTAGAAATAATTTACATAGGAATGACAAGGCTCCAATATATTACAAAGCTTTTCTATCTGACACAGGAATATAATTTTTAATTCTTGAGTGCACTATTTTTCAAGTGGGGATGTATTTGCCTCCAAGGAATATTTAGCAATGACTACAAACATTTTTTATTATTATAACTATAAGGGGGGTGATGTTACTGGCATCTAGTAGGTGGATATCAGAGACACAACACAGCTAAACATCCTACAGGGTTCTCCACAACGAAGAATTATCTGGCACAAAATGTCAATAGTGCTACTGTTGAGAAACCCTGCTTTACTGCAAACAGGTATCTGTCAGTTATATTTCTGAGTCTTAGTTATCTCCTTATTCATGAGCCCTTCCTAACTAGGCAAAACAAAAAGGATTATGGCTAGACTGTTTTCATATTTAAACAAAAACAACATAATTTTGTTATAAAACTTAGCTTTATCTTTAATAAACTTAGTTTTTCTTCAGAGTTCTCCAGCTAACGGGCTAGATGGTTTGTTAATTAACCTCATTTGAAATTTCTGTTAAAAATGAAAAAAACGCTTTGGAAAACCAAAAAAAGTGACAACTATTGTTATTGCCACCATCCCTTCTCTCATATCAGTGTTTCCTATTTCTAACGTCCAGCTACATATAAGGTGACTTCCATTTTATAAAGCCCATCCTAAAATTCAAAATGGAAAAAATAAATAAATAAAAACCTGAACTTGTTATTCCTTCAATAGGGAAAGGCTAAAAATTCTACGTACCTTTCATACTAGGTTAATTCCTGTCCATTATTCTTTGATATTCTCGTTAGAGTAACCCTGGGTCAAATGGTAATCATAGCACATCTTATTTACTATATTCTCTTCTTGTAGAGTCATTCATTTATTCATTCATTCAACAACTAAACTGAATATGTCTTATGAACTCAGTATAAGATCTATAGACATTGTGGGAGGAAATAAAGACACAGTGCCTGTCCTTACTGAACTCTCAGTGCAGCAGAAGGCCAGGAATTATACAAGCCACGGTGTGTTATGAAAGGGGGGCACTGATGAGTGGCATCTCTCCTGGTATAACTGAAACCTGCAGATTAAGTCAGAAACATTTTTTTTTTCCTTTTTTAAGAGTAGAAAGAGATTATTCACAGGCAAAGAAAGAGCAGAGAGAGAGAGGAAAAAGATCGCGGTACATCTGAGGCAATGACAGAAAGTCAATGTGCTGGAATATAGAATACAAGAAGTAAGCGATGAAGCTAGAAAAGAAGGCAGGGTGGGAGTTAAGGAATCTTTATTTTATTCTAAGAGGAATAGAAAGCCACTGAAGCATTTTAAGAAGAGAGTGTTATGACAAGACTCACATGTAGAGAGATCACTCTAGTTACAATGGATTAGCAGGAGGCAGAAAAAGAGAACAGAGGAAGCTGTGGTGGTGATACAGGTGAAAGATGATGGTGGACTGTAATAGGATGCACACGTTTATTTATAGAGCACTGGCCATTCAGTAGATCTTTGGGAGGTGGAATCAAGAGATTTTCTAATCTTACACTTTCCATCCCAGCACCAGCAAATTCGATTTTGAAATACTGGAAATTAAAATGCAGTTTGACTTACAATAGCAAAGAGGGTCCTTGCAACATCACACAAGATATTCAAGGCAACCAAATTTCCCTCTTTTGACAGGTGACAAACAGAGAGGCTCAGAGAGATTGATTTATGCCAATTTACAATGTTACTAGGTATTAAAAAGAGGCTGAGAACCCCAACTCAGTTTTGGAACCCAGTTCTGTTCCTAGTATTGTGTTTCTTCTGGATCCAGATTTCTGCCAGTCTTGCACTGTGTGTTTTTTTTTGTTGTTTTTTTTTTTTAAGATTTTTTTTATTGGGGGAATTCGGGGAGGGGAACAGTGTTGGGGAATTAGGGGAGGGGAACAGACAAGTTGCTGTCCTTTTTGTTCTTCAGTGTAGTTGTGGAGGACGTTGCTTCACTGGCCCATGTTGGTATTGTGATCATTGTGCTCTTCCCGGGGTGAGGCAGATGGGTCTCTGGCCTCTGGATGGCCACTCAGAGTGGCTCTTGGCAGCTCACACCTGCTGTTGGCCGCTCATGCTGGCTACCGCCACTCATTGTAGCTTATGGCAGCCCACTGAAGCAGGGGCTGCAGCTATGCCATTGCCAGCGACTCATGGCAGCCCAGATCCAGGTGGAGCTGTTATTCACCATCTTAGCTGTAGAGGGCAGTGTCACTGGCCCTCATATGTGGGATCCGAACCGGAGCCCTGCTGCTCAGAGCTGACGTCCCAAGCCAGCTCTTAACCAACGCACCACTCGGCCAGCCCCAGTCTTGCGCTGTTTGGTGCACATTACACATTCCGGCACCTGATTACTGTTAAGTATAATTTTCTAATCATTTAATAAATGTATATGTATATTCAGTGACCATGCCACATAGACATAGAAATAAAAGCATAAACTCTTATTACATTGACTATAACTGAATGAATAAAATTTTAGACTTTTATAGTAATATAAGTAATACTGTAAGAGGAGATCTATTAGCATTGCCCAAGCTAAAATTATGTTTCACATGGATTAGCTGGCAGTATGATAAGAACATAAATATTTAATGAAATATGAAAATCAAATTTGCCTTCATGCAAGTTCACTCTAAACACATATTAATTCCAAAGAAGTAAAAAAATTGATTTGTGCCATCTTTCAAAACATATTTCTTATTTCCATTTAACTGCATTTGACAAGTAATCTTATAAGGTGCTTTACATGTTCAGCTCTAAATTTGACTCACAAAAAACAACTATAATTAGTTAGTTCACTATCATGAAACCTGAAGACATGAATCACAGTTTAACAACTTAACTTTAGGGCAGTATAATTACTTTTCTTAGTGATATAACTTTTGTTAGTGATATATATAAATTTATTTTGGATATGGTAGATATTAACTTTATATTTTACAAAAGCTAAAATATACAAGAATACAGATTAAAAAGAGATTATTTTGGAAACTTAAAATATGTTAAAAGGAAACCAAACACTTTATATGGAAGGTAACTATATAATTTATTATCCAAACCAGGACCCTTTTGAGACTGACAGGGGAACTATTAATAACAACAACAAAATTTGTGTTACCTTAATCACTATGAGATAACAACAAAGGGAAATGGCTTTCTAAGAGGTCATGAAACGACAATGAACCCCTTAGTAAAATTAATTTTAATACACAATTATAATAAGTAAATAACCTACACATACACCAAAATTCTGAAATTTGGATTCTAGAAATTTTACCAGCCAGCTCCTCTACCGATGTTTTTTTGAAGAGAGTTAGAATCTGTACATTTCACAGTAACAACTTGTTTAAAACTGCATTTATTTTGTTGTTGCTTGTTTTGAACCTTCCTCCACCCTAATTAATGTACTTTAGTGCTAAGAACCTGGATTCTTTGCCATAGTTTGAAAACACATTTCCATCTAATTTATTTTTAAAATCTACTATTATTTCCATTTAACTCTTCAATCTACAAGGACAATACCTAATTAACTTTGAAAAGCAAAGCATAAACATAAAACAAATCAATCCCTGTTATATCTCTCCTAATTCTTGCTCTTTAGTTCTGAACTGTCATAGGGCAAAGTAAATATTTTCGTAGGAGCAAAGAAGAAAACTTTAACTCAAACTATTATGGTGAGAGTTGTGAACAATAACCACTCACAATATATCATACAAAAGCCAATATGCTACCACAAAAGCATTCCTCCATGGATACCGGACATTTTAATCCATTTTTGTAAAGAAGAGCAGGTATTAAAGAGTTGAAATAGAAACAGAATTTTTAAAGATGCCTGCAGAAATAAATATCCATTAGTAAGCAGCATTCTCACTGGGATTGCATTTCTTGAATATTCTCCATCAAGGAGATGAGAATATCAGTTTTTACACTTTAGTCTAGGAAAGTGATAGTCTGAAATTAGAGCTGCTAAAAACAGGTAGGTACTGTGAAATTCAAGGAAATGCTGCATCAAGAAGCTAAAGGAATGAAAAACGGATAAAATTCTCTTTATCCTAACAAAACTGGCACATTATTTCAAGTGAGGTAACAGGCAGAACCTCACAGCAGATTAAAAGGAATTTGAGGACAAATGTTTCATTCAGTAGACCTTTTCTATGTAGCAGATAACTTTCCACCCACTAAAGAAAAGCCTTGTCTTTTATTAACTCCCATTTTAAGGTTTGTGTTACTATATAAAACCTTATTTTCACTTATTCATGAGTGCATTGGCAAGTACCCCTACATCATTCATACTTATAAAAATCAACATGGCAGGTGGCCCTTAATTTTTCACTGTAGCTATTAAAAGCTCTGCAGAAGGTGACTGCCTTGCTTCCATTTGCTTTTCATTTGTTTCAGTTACCATTAAGCAATGCCTCCTAAACATTTTCAGAAAGCATCCTCTTTAAAAATAATGAAGTCCTCTTTAGAAAGAAACATGTAGATTATTCTAATTTTTTTTTTTACTGTTCAAGAAACATGTATATTAATTTCAAAGGATCGCATATGCTATTTACAAATTCATTTGCTTTCAGTGCTCCATTCACATCTGTCCTTGACAACACAATTACAAACTGCGAAAACTAAGGGGACAAATTTTAAGTTAAAAGAAAAATAAGCAAGAGCAGCAAGTTATTAAGTTATTAAATAGGTAAGTGATACATATCTTACTTGCATAACTGAGAACTGAAGAGAAATGGTGGGGAAAATGAGTAAGATCTAATGCAATATGCCTTTAAAAGATCATATTGTGGTTTATTACCTTCTGAAGCAAAATAAAGATTCCTATTTTATAAAATCCTTTCACTTCAAAATATGTCCTTAAAAACAAGGACCTTTCAGTTTGATTTATTCTTTAGGGCGGATACACTGCTTCTTTTGGTACTCTGATCATTAACACATGTATTTAGTAATTCTAACTGGATGATTAATAAACATTAGCAAATTAATCACAAAATAGAAAGCTTGGAAACTTTATATCAAAGGTTGTTGAAACCAATGAGCTAATAAGTTAGGAGAAAAGATAATTACATTCTGGAATTCTGTGACAAATTACTCTTTATTTCTTTTTCCTTTTTTATTATACCCTCTGATCTTCTCAACCCAATTCTTCTGCCCTGTCTTTGGAGGGATAAATTGATAGCACCTCCAACTGTCAACAAGCACAGCCATATCTAAGCCATCATCATCAATCAGATTCATTTCCTAGTCACAGACTCTGAAATTTCCCACTTTGATCTCAGCCTTGAATCTTGTTCCTTTCCCACTTTAATGCTGCTTCCCCACCCCCATCTCCATCAAGTACTCTAGAAGATCATTTCTCCAACTGTGTTTGCAAACATTGCTCCAAATATTACGAAAAATTGCCTAGAAAGGATTTACCTTGATTAAACTTAACTATCCACATTCTATCAATCAAATAAGCTTAGAAAACTTTGGATAGAAAAAGCCTTTCATATCAACCTCTCAAAGCTTTTGTGTCAAATTATGAACCCTTCAAAAGCAAATAAAACCCTTTTTAAGTGGACCATCCAAATAATTAATAGAAACTATTATCCACAAACTTACCTTTTCATTGCTCTCTTTTCTTCATAACTGTCTTTTCTCCTTCTATCCATTTTCTCACCTTACCATTCATTCCTTGGCTCAGCTGAATTGGGTTTCTATCCTCACCAGTCTCATTCCAATGAGACAACACTCACTCCATGATTCTCCTTGAAAAACTCGCCCACCGGGATTTAATCTAACTTTGTCTTCCCAGCTTTTCGGATACTATAATTTTCAAAAATATCTCTGACAAGGACCTAGCAAACCCAAGTCACTTCCAAGAGGTAGCACCAACACTGCATACAGCCACCACCTACAGCCCCATTCATTTTAAGGGAGAAACCCAGACTGCCTGGTTTTCTAACCTGACCAAGGATGAGACTTTAGCACAAGTGGGCATTTGACACTGTTTTTTCCTTCCTGTCCACTGCACCCAATCAGTTTTTATTCTATTTTAAAAGCCAGCATTACGAATGCTCAATTTGATTGGCCCATCAATTGATGGGGGAGTCTCATTCCCAACTGCTTTAAATCTTTTAGGTAATTCACATCATTTCACATACCACCTGTTTATTTACCAAGCACTTTTTCTGTTCCTGAGATGTCACTGAGTAATACATATACATTATATAATTTAATATTAATAATAATATCAGATATTACTCAGAATCTGCAGATTCTAAAATGATTCCCCAAATTAACATGAGGAAGCTGAGATTATGTGAGATTAAGTAATTTGCCCAAGGTTATAATTAATAAGTAGTACAATAAGAATTAGACTCCAAAGCTCTTACTCTTCACCACTAAAATATACTATATTAGGCAATAACTTATTTTACATAAGTTAGGAGAAAAGATAATTACATTCTGGAAATTTTTCACAAATAAAATATTCTGAGACTTCTAGGAGAGATTAATTTGACCATGAAAATCAGAGAGGGCTACCTGGAGGAGTTAACACTTGAGCTTTTGAAGGACATACAATATATAAATACTTTATGAGGATATGGAAGAAAAGGAGTGTCATAAAAGTAAAACAAGAACAATAAAAAATATTGAAACCAAAAAATAAGGGTTACATTTACAAACTATTGACAAACTAAGTTAGTTTGGTTGAATTGAAGTGGGCTTAAAAAGGATAGTAGTAAAAGATAAGCTTAAAGTTCTAATGTCATATTTCACTCTTAATATTGACTGTCTTTCTAGGCATTAGTTTTATCGCCATGTGTCTGTCACACATCCCTTCCCTCCAATGCTCAGTACCAGGGTAATCAATCATTCAGGCTCTTTGCCTTGAGTCACTCCAAAACAGGCTGTTGCTCTCAGTTTCTCTCACCTCTGATTCAGTCTTCTTCACTTTCCTTAAAATTATCACTAGAGCATGACTTTGATTATATGCCCTCAAAAATTCTTGATTTCTCCATTAACAACAAAAGGTAGCAGAAATTCCTTAGTACTATAACATAGAAAGCCTTCCCCACCAAGATTTAACCCAAACCAACTTATCTTCCATTTTCCTAGCTTTATCACTATAATCACACATACCCCAGCGATCTGATCACCAAATATGACTGCCAATTTGATACATACCCCACCTTTACCGTAATGTTCACTGGGCCTGAAGTGCCTTTGTGTGATTCTACATCTGCCTATTAAAACTCAATGTTATAGATGTTGTATTACAGAACTGTACACCTGAAACCTATGTAACTTTAGTAACAATTGTCTCCCCAATAAACTTTAATTAAAAAAAAGTCAATCTCAAAATGTTAAAAAATAAACAAAACTTCAATGTACATACCATCTCCTGCAAATCTTTATTTTTCTCCAGCTGAAATTTGTTTCCTCACTTAATTTCAATTTATACACAAATTACCACTTTCTGACTTACAGTGTAACTAATTATTTAAATCCTTAAGGCTTTGATGAAAATATAAAGTCTACTTAAGTTGCACAGAATAGATGCTCAGTACAGTTCTTTTCCTTCTATTTTATTTTTTTCCAACTAATCGATGGGGAGACAAATTTGGGAAGAAAGTGTCACCAGAAGCAGAAGTTTTCTTGATGCAAGCCTTATGATGGACAACTGCTGTTGTGAAGGGAAAGCCCAAGCTGTAGGGCAGCCTTTTCCATCTATTCTACTACAGTGTCCAGTGCTGCAGGAGATTCTGAGATTGAGATCCGGAAATGTTATCTTTCGCCTGAGCATCTGCATAGAGAAGGCTGATCTACCAAAAATTATATAGGACTAAATAGGGCCAGAGGCCACATGTTGAAATATCTTTTTTAAAAAGACCCATAAATTATATTCTATCATATGATACACAGGTTATTTATCTCCATAAAATATTTTCTATAGGCTATTCTGGAAATTAGTGGTTAATTCCTTAAACCTGCTGAATGGCATGAAAGTTAACAAACTGTATTTTTATCGGAACTAAGAAACCCAGAGATTTTTAATATGTGATATCAGACCATCAAAAATTAGTTGTACTACAAATAAAAATGTGTATGTAATATACAGAATGTTGCAAGATTCAATATACCATTGAAGATGATTGTAACAATGTATTCACTTCCTTTTAGTAGTTAATTTATAATTAATTTGGTTTCCTTTCTGAAATTAATATGCAATTACAAACCGATTTCTTCTTTACATAAAAAGACACATTTACCTTTCAGGAATTAGTATATAAAGCCTATTAGGACTCATGCTGCCCATTTGCAGCTCATTCTATAAGTGATGTTCATTGTCACCAAACAATATAACTGACTGCAAATGTATAACAGCTTATTAGTAACAGCTACAGCTCAAGGGCTAGTAATCTATAAGAGTAAAATTCACATAGGACGGAGGGAGGGAGGGAGGGAAAGAGAGAGAGAGAGACAGAGAGAGAGAGACAGAGAGAGAGAGAGAGATTTATATGTTTTATGTATTATAGTATGTTTAAATAATCTACTTGGTTGTGCCATCTAGCAGTCAGAAAATCATAAAAGGTAAATACTTTGAAACTTTTTAAACCTCACAAAGTCCCTGTTATACTTCTATGTTTAGGGTGGTACATTTACTAAACTGGTCGAAATTGTATTTTCTAATTAATACTAAAATATTCCTGAAAATAAGAAACCTTGTATTTATTAACTGGGAAAAAAAAGTACTTTTACCTCATATGTTAATGAAACCAAAGAACAAGGCCAGGATGAGTTAATATTTGTCATGTCCTACTCCCATGCTCCTGTTTTTTCTTTGTAAAATTATAGATGGATTAACTATAGATATGTGTGTGTATATATACATATATGTGTGTATATATATGTATCGGAATACATGGGCAATGCAGAAAATATAAAAAATAGAATACTCCAAAGAAAACGAAATATAGCCTATATTTTCACTGGCCACAGATGCTCCACGTTAACAATATCAGGTATCTTTTTCCTGTGTTTCCCTAAAAGTGGCATTGCACTACTTTGTGCACTGCTTTTTACTTAGCCTAATATTGTAAACATTTTCCCATGTAAACAATTGTAACTTAATGACGTGATCTGAGAGTCTATATGACATCTCATGTTATGGATACCTCATAATAGTCTTAATATCCTACTCTTGCACTTAGTTTAGTATTTCCTTGTTCAGAGTCAAAGGTCGTCTTCTTGCCCTGAAAGAGAATCACCCTCACCATCAAAATTCCTTGTTGGCGCTAAACTGTTAACTGGCAGTTACTGAACACTAGATAAGATACATTAGTAATATTTGTGTTCTGCTGCATAAAAGTTAACCAAATAACCTCACTTATATGTTTAATCCTTCCTCTTCTAGTTACCGAGAAGGTAGGGTGAGCCAGGTAGAGTGCTAATTGAGAAAGATATACAGAAATGTTGTTCTGAGGCTGGCCAAGTGGCTCAGGTGGTTAAGAGCTTGCACAAGAGTACGAGCTGAGCTGTGAGCAATAGCAATTCGATGCCCAGCCCGAGCTGAGCTTCCACTAAGCTACCAACAGGTGGCAGGATGGCTCAGCTAAAAAAAAAAAAAAATGTTGTTCTGTGGTACCCTACAATCTAATGGGGCTCATTACAGTAAAGCTGATGCACACTGGAAACACACCTGACCAGCATGGCTGTGGGCTTCTGGGGAAGGGGGCAGGGAGGGAGTGGAGGATGATGAGCTTAGAAGTCTTTCAAAAAGAGATGACAATCTAGGCAGATAATTACAATATATGAAAACCACCAGGGGAAAGAAAGCATTTAGGATACCTTGAATTATTCAGTACATTTGAAAATAGGAAGAGGGAAGTTGAAAAAAATTTAGAATAAGATGGTAAGAGATATCTTGGTAACTACATGAATAAATGATATATTCTAAAGAAAGCCATGGCATGATTGAATTTGAATTTTTAAAAAATTGCTCTGAAACATAAGTAGAAAAAATATTGAAATGGAGTAAGACCAAATGCAACAAATAAATGAGGAGTCTACCAATATTATCTAAGGTACACAAAATAAGGACTTAAAATAAAATGGTGGCAGTAGGATGGGGAATCATTGATTAGATAGATCGAAGATATTTTAAGGACATAGAATCAATAAGGCTTCTGGATCATCTCCAACCTCATTTACCAAAATAGAAATACAGAGAGCAATTTTTAGAATAATAATTGTAGCTAACATTTATTGATTGCTTACCATGTGTTAGACAGTGTGCTAAATGCTGAACAAGCATCATCTTGTTTTTATGCATACTTATTTTCACTGTCTATGTGCAAGTGTTTTATGTATATTAGATAATTTGGTCCATACCCAATCTCTTGAAATAGACCAATGTTAATATTTCCCATTTTGAATGTAGGAGACAAAGGCCTTGAGAGATTAAATAGTTTGCCCATTCACACTGCTAATTGGTGGTGAATTCTGGATTGGCATATTTTTAACCATTATTTAATTACTTTAACTGGATTATATTGCCAATATGAAAGATGTCTTAAAAACTCTACTGAAAATGAATTACTTATTCACTTGTTATGAAGTATGCATAACAATATACATGCATTAAACTTCTCTTCAAAGGGAAAAAAAAAGTAAAAAATAATAGAGAAAAGGCTGAAAGATATGGGCTAGAATTTCAATCCTAAAAATTATTAACTGGCATCGAAGTATACAATTAATATTGAATTCAATTCTTAAAGTACAAGTTTACTTTCAAAACTATTTTATTATAACTTATGTGTCCATAACACAATTCAAAAAACAAACAAACAAACACCAAATTGTGATCAGAGAAAGGGAAAACTCTTTCTTACAAATAAAACAAACTACGAAATGTAGAAGAAATAAGAAAATTAGAAAATCGATATTTTACAACTACCATTGTAATAAATGGTTTCACTTGATATTATCAATGGATAAGAAAACACTGGATAAAAGATTGTCAGGGAATTGGAAAATTATAGTGTCTCCAAGTATCATTGCATAGGTCACTGTTTAATTACAAAGGGAAAACAGTAAATTTACAATAGAAGAATCTTGTTTACATTACTTTTACCAAGTCACCAAATTTAGCATCACATATTAAGGGGACAAATTGACATGATGTGATAGGACAGAAAGTAAACCATATCACATGCATTGTATCTCTGCCAAAAAATTTAACTTCACTCTAACAATGGGGAGACAGCCTGGCAAATCTACCAGGTGGCATTATTCTAAGAAGTAACTGATATGGATTCTTAAAAAGAGTCAGTAAAATGAAAAGAAAAAAAAAATTGACAGAAAGTTGTAGATTAAAAGGAAAGAAAAGAAATATGACAACCAAACACATATGGGATCTGTAAATAGATCATAGATTGGAAAATAAAATTAGGTATAAAGGCCAGTCTGAGGTAACTGGGAAATTGGTATATGGACTATTTATTAGAAATTTTTTTTTTTAGCTGAGCTCTCCTACTACCTGTTGGCAGCTCAACGGCAGCTCAGCTTGGGCTGGGCATCGAACTGCTGTTGCGCAGAGCTCTGCTCGCACTCTTGAGTGAGCTCTTAACCAACTGAGCAACTTGGCTAGCCCAGAAAGACTTTTAATACATATTAAAGTTCTTGTGTTTGAAATATAGTATTATATTTATATAGCAGAATATCTGTGTTGTGATAAATATGCTAGCTTATTTAGGAGTTATATTTCATTATATCAGCAACTTACTTTCTAATGGTTCCCCAACAAAAAACCAAAACAAAACAAAAAACATATATATATATATATATATCATATATAACATATATGACATATATAAATATATAATATAAATGTATTATACACACACAGGGTGGGAAAGGGGGAACAAATAAAAATGTGACAATATTTTAAAAATTAAAGAGTCTGAAGACCATTAGTAAGTTCATTATGCTCTTCTTTCCACTTTTATGTTGGTTAGACATTTTAAAAGAAAAAAAATTATAAGGAGGAAATTTCTCAAATGGAGTTAAAAATTCACTGCTTGATTGGTAACATTATTAATTGTAAGTGTTTTTGGCAATCTATAAACTCATGTAAATCTCCCTAACACTTTTATCATAGTAATCTATAAACAAAAAGCACACAAGATGCTTGTTGAAGTAAATGGAATTGTTGTTTTATCCCAAACACCTTTCCCCAACCACCTTTTAGTACCGAATTCTTGTTGATGCCAATATTTTTGTTTTGTTTTATCATCTACTGTCCATGCAGCTCTGAAGAATCCTTAATCTCCCTATGTTACACTCTTGTCAGTTTCATAATTTTCTCAGTAAAATGCATTAAATTTTGGCAAATAATTTTAATTGTCAACAAATATTTAAATCTAGCCTAATTGTTTCCTCACTATGAGTATATCGTAAGGAAAGCAATCCCTCTGGAATTTTATACCAGATAGGAACCCTCCAAAGGTTCACAGAGATTCCAAAACATTCATCTCTACCTTGAGCATAAAAAAACGTCGCTTCAGGTATAAAAGTGGGAATGGAAACTTTAGTGTCATCTTCATTTGAAAAACACCCAATGTGATGGCACTAAGAAATAAGCAAAAACAGAAATTTGGCAATAGAGGAAACTAGAAAACACTGCCCAATATTGAAATGATGAGATATAATTATGTGGTATTACCAAGAACAAATAGAGCATCTTGACCTCCTCATGTCAAGTCTTATGCCTTTGTAGAGCAAGACAGAGGAGGGCCAAGGGAAGTCACATCAATAGGGCAAAAGTCAAAGAACAATTTCCTCAGTCACAAAGGGAAAGATACAGATAAAACTTATAATGATTTATTGTAAAATCTCTTGACCTGAGAAAACTGTCTATATATTTATGAATATAACACAGTTATGAATAATTATATTATATTTGTAAATATAAATACAGAAGGAAAGGTGGAAGGATAGGCGTGAGAAATGGAGGAAGGGGAAATAGGATAATTATCTAGTTAACCAGCTAAAAGTGTAGCAGAATAAAATAATCCACTATTTCACCCTATTATTTCATTTAACTTCCAGCTAATTAAAAATATAATAAAAGTTAAACTCCTCATGGTTTAGGAGACACGAAAATCTAAAACGAAAAACCTAAGAGCTGAATTATAATTGGATTTCAATCCATTATAATATTTATACTTTGGAGCATATCAGTCAGTACTAGACACAATTTCCTTAAATATAAAATCAAAACTGTTACAAAATTATATGGCAAAATCTAAATTTTAAAAAATTATATAGTAATCTCCTGCTCTGCAGAAAATGCCATTTTACACTCAATCCCTTCTATTTCAGGATTCTTTTACAACTGTCAAAAAAGCCACAGCTATGCTGACAAAGCAGTGCAAGTAAACTCCAATCTACACATAACTTCAAAGAGCTGCAGGTATAGAAAGTGAAAATCACCCACTTTTCCTGACCTCCAACATAGGTCAAGCTTTGCCAGAAATCCTTGACCCTTATAGCAAGGTAAGAATCAGAAGTAAAATCAACCATGCCCTCAAAGGGATGGTTACCTTTTCAGTTGTCCTATGTGCTTTTGCCTGCCTGCCTCAATAGGGAAAGATGGGAAATGTCAGGCACGGTATTGAAACTGCTAGTTTATTTTTCTCTCTGGGTTGACACAAAGGTAAAAACAACTTTCATGGTCTCAGTTAGAGATATCACTATTCACCTGATAATTCTCCAATTGATTATACTACAAATAACCTGTCCCATTTTTTTTCTTTACTTTGTAAATAGGAAAAGCAAACAAAAACGTTTAAAAATGAATACTATCCATTTACCTGATTTATCCATAAATTCTTTCTTGAAAATACAGAAGTAACACAGTATATAAAATCACTATTGAGGAAAAGACTGACTTCTGGGGATTACTTAAATGCAAAGTCATTTCTTTTATATTTAAAAATATAAGCATGCCAAGCCTTCCTTTATACAATAAAGCACCATTTATTATTTTAAAACATAATGTCTATTTTGATATCATATAGTTCCCAGGTAAGCTCTTAAAAATAAATCATAAAATGTAAAATTAAGAATTAATTTTACCTCAAATGTTTCAATTTTTCATTGAAAATGAATAGAAACAGAATTTGTATTGGATATAATTGTTTAACATTTATGTACATTTATTATTAAATAATTTATAGCAATCTTTTACTTTATAGATCACAAAATTAATACTAGTTAGGACAAAATATCTCATTTCATTTAATAACAATATGTGGCAATAATACCAATAAACTTTGGAAAAGGATGCTTTGATTGTATAATCCGATTGAATTTAAAGATCTTTGAAACTCATTTTAAGACCTGTTCTAGCAAGTCATAATTCATTCTGAAGTGGCATGATTTGTTTAGGCATCTTTAATAACCCTTTACTGGCATCTTTTCTCAAACCATAGCCCTCAGCAAATGTGGCTTTCTGACAGTAATCTAGGAATCTCAATTATTTCAGGCATTGTTTGGCTCCTAAGAATCTGAACTATAAATCAGCATTGTATGTAAATATAGTACTTTGTATAATGTTGAGTGATGTTGCTCAATTAATGACTGTTATATTAATACATCAATGATGTTTAGTACCTTCCTAGTCTCGAAGAACTTTCCAATTCAAACAATGCCTTTAAGGCTGAGCTGAGAAAACTTGTGAGATGACACACTACTGGTTCAAATGATTCAACAAGGAATACTTTTAGAAAGTTACCAGAAGCCTTATGACAACATAGTACACTGGTTTGCAATGAAGAAAAAAAAAAAAAAAAGTCCCTTACTGGGCAAGTAGGACTTAACTAGACTGAGCTCTCTAAGCTCTAAGGCCCTAACAATACTGGCTTCAAAACTTCAGTGTTACTAATCTAATGTGACTTCTGCAGATCACAAAGTACAATTGGCCTTTTCAATTTAGATTCAAACACCTGGCTAAATCTATTAACCCGTGATTCCATGAAGCCAAATCTACTACTGCTTTTTAACCAATTCTTTCTTATGTTCTACTATGGAAACTCTTTGAATGATACTTCTGAAGAAATCAAGAAAAGTAATACAACAAATTTAAGCAAAATTACATCTGTACTCCAGACAGCCTTTCACAAATGTTTATGGACACTTAAACTACACTGCGTGGGTCATTTAGAAAAAAAAATATCTCCACAATAGGAGGCTGCTACCATTTCTGGAGTATGCTATGTATATCTGTGTCCACTGGATTTGTCAGGGGACTCGGTACAAACTAATGCAATTCAAGAGATTTGAAACTCAATTTAGTCCACCCTCCTACGTCCACCACCAGAAACACTAACACCACAAACAACAACACAACTTATTTTATTTTATTTTTTTGAGGGCAGTGTCACTGGCCCTCATATATGGGACCTGAACCGGGGCCGCTGGCTTCCCAAGCCCGTGCTTAACCACTGCGCCACTCAGCCGGCCCACAACAACACAACTTATGAAGTCACTCTTTGTTAGAGTACTGTTTTAAAAATAATCGATTCATTGACAGAATTTGATATTTGTATGTGCAGATAGTGCATACAGTTTCATAAACAAAGCTACAATTCTAATACTTGAATTTCATACGTACATCACTGTTAAATCCTGCAGAAGATAAGAGATGAAAGGGAGATGTGAGAACTCAGTGAAGTTACTGTCAACAAGGATGATTTCTCTTTGGTCTTTGAGCATCACTTCACTTAGAAGGGTGCTTAAATTCAGACAAAAACGGGGAAAAAACAAGAACTGACTATACATTTGTTTGGTGTCTTTGTATGATTAGGTTCAGGAACACTGCCAGGAGAAAACTTTGTTTATGATCTCATCTGATTTTAGTTACTTGAAAAAAAAAAAAGAATAAATGTCTTACTGATCAGATGCTGTCTTTTCGAGTTTGGTAGAACAAAAAACATATCCATTTCTTTATTAAGTACAAATAAACAAGACTGATGAGGTGAACAAAAATCAATATACAGATTTCCAAAAATTTACAACTGTTTATTTTCAGTTGAAACATGATTGATGTCAATTAGATGCAGATCTGTCCTGGTGATTCTCATAAAATCCACCATGTCAAATAGTCACCTTCCATGGGACTGTTTGAAAATTCAACACTATGCTTTAATGTAGCTTTTCCCTAAATCCTTAAATTCCACACATTCTTTAAAAATGTTTGTTTTATATTTATTGCAATTATTTCCACTTTTGTCAGAACTAATGTTTTACTTCCAGTGCACAGACACTACTTAATATTGTTAATATTGTATAATGGGGATTTATGACCACTGGTACATTATAATCTTAATTTTTGTGAGGATTTTTTTTAAGGTACTATGGAAGATCCTTCAGAGTGAGACTATGCACAATACACAATTTAAAATATAACCCTCAGTAAGAAAAACATAGGAAAGTCTTGATTTATAGACTAAGGCAGACTATTACATTGTAACGGATATTACTAACTAGAAAGAAAAGGAGTTTTTAGACAATGCTTTAAAAAATGATAAACTAAGGGCCGGCTGAGTGGCGCGGTGATTAAGCACTGGCTTGGGAAACCAGGGGCCCCGGTTCAGTCCCACATGTAAGGGCCAGTGACACTGCCCTCAAAAAAAAAAGAAAGAAAAAAAATGATAAACAAGATATAGTCTTTCCGACTTGCTCTCTAATGAGACCGATTCACTGTTTATAATCATAAAGAAATATATTCTGCTTCATTATGTTCTGAATGTGAACTAGTAACTCAGAATGTTCTTGCAATTTATATTCTTTATTACAAAAAACTGAATCTTCTCTTCCTATAGTAGGCATTGTTGCAGAAACTAAAGGAAGCCAAGTAAGAGCTTGTTCTGCAGTACAGTCAAGCTCTGCATGTAAAATGTCATGACATGTAAATGAAAATTATACAAAGTTAAACTGTGCCAAAATGTAAAACTGTGGCTATTGTGAAAATCAACAAAATATATGGAGTGGCTAAAGGATATATATTTGCTTACTTGACCATTGAACACACACACACACACACACACACACACACACACACAGAGTCTCTGTCCATCATTCACTTTTTGAAGTGTCAGATAATATTATTTCTCCAATGACACACAGGGTTTCGTTTACTATGCGTAAGGTCAGTGATTATCAGCTTCATTTACACTTGGCTGAGAATCAGTTGGTGTCAACAGCAGAGGCTCTATTCCTCCACTGAACAGGGTTAGAAGCTGACAGAAAGCTGCCACTGAAGAAGATGGATGATCTTCCTTGCTGACCCTGCTCCCCTAAAGTGTCATAGTTTAGGTCTCTTTCTATCTCTACAACAAAAGACCCTCTCTGAGCTTCCAGTAGCCTTCAGCTTTATTGGTGCTAACAGTTCCAGACATTTTCATCGATTGTATTCTCTACCTTTTAAACACAAGAGCTTGCCCTTTTTGGCTAGCTAAACCTTAGCACAGATGTCTTTTTTCGTAATTCCATCTCTGCTGTCTATTGGAAAGGATGTAATCAGACAGGCAAAGATCATGTCAGCACAGAAAATGCTAAACCTACTTATCTCAGTTTCCCAATGTCATTTTAATGAAAGGGATATGTCATGTCTGTAGAAATTAACCCTTACTCTCTAAGTATGCTTCTAAATGGAAAAATCAAATCCATGTCTATTTGATGACTAACTAGTATGTAAAATACGTTATGCAAAACTATTCAGTAGGTAGGAGTCACTTTATATAAGCAATATTGACAACCATACTTTAAAATAAATGTACTTGAAAATATTCTACATAATTTTCAGAACTCTATTTTGCTTTCTACTAGCGGCTGACACTGTGAAATACGGTCTTCCCTGACTAAAAAATACATAAAAATATTTACAATCTAACAAGATGCTGTAACTATATAATAAATTACATGTTGCTTTGAGATGCTGTGAGTTATTTTAACATGTTGGAGATCTGTTTGTTATTGATATTTGAATAATGTGAAAGAAATAATCCAACCTCAAATTCAAATGTTCAAAAACTCATATGCTGAAATGATAAAAAAGTTCTTACAAATAGATTTATAAAAAATGAATATTTTTAGTAGGTATGGATTCTCAGTTATAACTCAGAAGGTCTAAAATGTAATATATAACTGCCAATGTTATTTATTCCACAAAAAATATAATTTCACATATTTGCATATCTAGAATTGCAGAGTTAGCTAATAAATATGTCTATATATAAAATATACCAATCCTAGTACTAAGAAAGAGAACTGAAAATAAATTTCACAAAAACGAACATAGGTATGTACCAATCCTAACTCAGGTTAACCCTTTTATTAAACAGCAGACAAAACACAATGTGATTATTTTCCTCTACTTTGAAATAAAAACAATTAAGCCCATTTTAAATGATTCTGAAATTCTGCATATTATATTCTGGTGTTAATGCTTTCATTCAAATTGAAAAAATTAACAAACAGTTGAAAATAACTATTAATTAAAATCTCTGCAGCCATACATTTTGATATATTATTAACAACTATCATTAAACTAAGTATAATTAATATGGCTGAGGAATCCATTAAAAGTATATAATACTCATAGTCATACAAAGGGAAATTCAAGAACACAGTTCACTTTTATTTTTGATATCCTATAGACTCAACATCAATGACTCTTAACTTTTATTCATTAGGTAAACAGTATTTTCCTAAGAAAAATTCCAGTGAATCAAGTATGTATATGCAAAGCAACTTTCCATTTTCATTTATTTTATGTATCTTTCTTTAAGGCTGAGTGAACAAAATCAAAAATATTCCTCTAAGATGTGAGCCAAAGCACCAAGGACTTGAATTTTTTTAATCAAAGGAGATATTACTCTTATTTGATAATTATGAGGCTAAAAATCTAAAATTTATCTTTGAAAAAAAAAATCAAATAAATTATTGATACTGTATAGTATCATTTGAATTTAATTAAAAAAAATAGCAACAAGGTTTCTCATGCGCACTGAGGTCCAGGGTGGTTTTATGTGTTCCACTGACCTCAGCAGTCTGCTTTGGCAGATTCTCAGGAGCATGTCCATCAATCAGCATCAGCATCCTATCAGACTCCACTGTGACTACAAGTGACAGTCAGTTATCTGGTGACAGTGATGAATAATAAATAGCCATGCCCTTCTGGTTTACATGAATAAATTGTATATTATTTCGCAGTGTAGATTAGCCTATATACAAAAGCAGGCTTTTGTTTGTTTTCATCTCATACATTAGGAAGAAAAAAAACAGAGGCTGCAATAAAAGATGCGCTTAATGTGAACTGTGGTATGCATTAGTGTTTTGTTTTCCACCAAGTCAACCTTGTCTTAGCTTGTATCCCATAATGAGTTGTATGCACATCTCCTGAATATTTATACCGTCTTTTATAGACCTAGTATGTAGTTTGCTACCTCTGCAACAGATTATCTAATGACAGAAAATCCTTAAAAAACTAAAGATCAGAAGAACTTGTCAGTATCCTAACCTTGCTCCTCTTTTATATTCTCCCTGAATCTTGCCTTCCTGGCAAGAAAAGCTATTTAAATTATTACTATATTTTTCTTCATTATTAAGTCTCCATCTCTCTCTGATTTAAACATACCATAACAGAAATTGTTATGGCTTTTTGGAAAAATAAGGTTTAAGAACTTTAGCTGATTAGGCATTCATATACACATCTTGACTGAATTCCTTTATGCTATTGACTGATAAGAGGTAATTCTAGAATTATATCGTTACAGTCCAAATATTACAAAAGGACTCTAACCTTCAACATTGATTAAAGTGTGGTTTATTTTTTTAGCTCAATAAAAACAAGTCAGAATTCAAATTATGAAAGCTTTGCCATGTATTACAATTTGTGGCGTTTATTTATTTTTTTAATTTTTATTTTTTTAGAGGGCAGTGTCACTGGCCCTCATATGTGGGATCCGAATCGGGGCCGCTGGCATTCCAAGCCAGCTCTTAACCACTGCGCCACTCGGCCGGCCCTGGCCTTCATTTTTTAAATTTACCATTTAACTTCACATTATGAAGCTTTCTTCTCAGATTAATATTAAAACTTTGATTTTAAATGTTTTGCAAATAATGAACATTATCAATGATTTGAAGAGGCAAAAACTAGATTTCCTATTATACCTGATTTAGAATTTTACCAGAAATGCAAAAGGATGGATTATAGATCAAAACAAAAAGATATACCGTTAGATTAAAACTTTGCAATAATGAATAATAGTTACCAATTAGATTCAACATTTTAATAACTGAACATTAATTTACATAACATTGAATTATAATATGCAAAATCACTGTCACGTAAAGGTGAAAGGGCAAAATGTTGCCAGCTATATATTTCAATAAAGACACAGAGCAGAGAAGCAAGATGTACTTTCACTATTGTAATCCATTTAATAGATGGGAAGGTATGTTCTAAAAAGTTACACCAGGGTATAATGTAGAATTTTCTGAAAGGTAAGTGAAAAGCAATTACCAAAGTCTAGGAGACACTCTAGGAAAAGATGAAGGAGAGGGAGGAGGAGGAGGCACCAGAGGGAGCAGGGAAAGCAAAGACCATCCCTGTTACTACACTGAAGGATGAAATACATTAGAGAGAAGGGTGACTACACATACAGTGGTGGCCTTGTGCATAATTTTAAAAGCAATGATAGAGTTGTTTGAATCTGAAGTGAGAAGCAATGTTGTTTTATTAGAAAATTGTACAAAGGAGAAAATGATCAAACCATTATGTTCAGCCTTGAAAAACACAGTTCTCTCATATATAATGTTTGCGCAGCACAAACATTAGACACAGAAAGAAGCATGGACGAAATAACAAATGTAGTAAGTTCTTCTCAGGTTTCCTTTGCAAACTAAAATACTGTCTCAACATAATAAACCTGAAGCCACATGTTTTTCCAGTTCCAGCTCACAGCCCAAATGTTTAAGCTTAGCATGTGTTAAATTTAAAGGTTAGTTTTGGAAAAAAAACATTGTTCAGAAGTCTGGCTGTCTCTCTGCCCTTACACGAACGAAGGGACTAAGTCTGCAGGCTTCTCGGAGGAGATCTAGTCAAAAACCAAGAAGCTATACGGCAGAATTCCTGCTCCCTCCCAAGTTCCACATTTCTAATAATGTAAGAGAAGTCCACTGTTCTCATTTTAAAATACTTACATACAATTCTCACAATATCCTAAACGTGCAATTTGCTAACATTTACCTTCTTAGGAGCTGGTAAAATATATATTACAAGAATTGAAAGTGAAAAAAAGAAAAAAAAAAAAAAAAAGAAAGAAATTGACCTGATCTTAATGGTAGAAAAAATCTGAATAATCTACTTGAAAATAAAGAAGCAAAAGTCTGTTTCTAATTTGTTTGCCTTGTGAAGGAAAATTTAAAGACATTGCTAAGGCAGCTATATATTTTGTTTTTCCTTTTTAAAATTCTCAGTAATCCAAGAATATCCTATACGAGTTTTCAGCCTCTTTGCAATTGTCAATTGAGTTTTCCTCAGGGAAAAAAAAAAAATCTTAACTATTCAGCACTTATAAATTAAAAGGTTACTGCATAATAATTTAGAAATCTAAAAATGGGTCAAGGACAAAAATAAACTTAATTTTTTTCATTCCATTATGTTAACTTAGATTGTTTTTAAACTGGTGGGGGTAAAAGTTGGCAGTGCTAATGTGTTTGCATATGTGTGTGTAAACATAGATGAGTAAATGTATGTACATATGTGTGTATGTATGTTGTGTGTATGTTTTGTGTGTGTGTGTGTGTGTGTGTGTGTGTGTGTGTGTGTGTGTGTGTATACTGTTGAAGTGGAAAAAAACGGAAAGAATAAGTTCTGATTTTATTTTGGGATCCGTCATAAATGAACTGTTAGAACAATAAATGAGGTCTTTGGTTGTCCCATTTCTTTAAAAAAAAAAGAAAAAGAAAAAGAGACCAAAACCACCCTCTCTGATTTATCTTTTGTAATCTTTAAGTTACACTCAAACTCTAAGAATTTATGATTCTAATTTTCTTGGAAAAGATTACACCCTCAAGGGGTGCAAGAATGTCCAAAGAACAGTTGTATTACAATGAACTCATGTATTTCAGTGGGTAAATCAATTATTTATTTAATCCATCTGCTAGTTTAAATTAATATCATTAATTAATGGGATTAGGTTAAATTAATGACATTAGGTGTCATTGCCCACAAAGGAACTACTTTAGATGATAGTAAACTACTATTAAAATAAACACCAACATATAAATCACTTGAAAATATATAGTACAGTGAACTTGCTAATATTTAATTCATTTTTCTCCGAATAAACTTTCAATATATCTAGTGATTCTTTAGGTATATTCTACTCCTATGAACCTATATCCCTCTTCCTCCACTCTCTTTTAGAAAGAATGTGCTTCGGGCCAGCCAAGTGGCTCAGTTGGTTAAGAGTTAGCTTAAAAGCGCGAGCTCTGAGCAACAGGGCCAATGGTTTGATTCCCACATGGGCCAGTGACACTTTGCCCAGGCTGAGCTGCCACTGAGCTACCAACAGGTGGCAGAATGGCTCAGCTGGTGAGAGCACGTGCTCCTAACAACAAGACTGCCTGTTCCACGGTGGGCTACGCCAACCCACAACTAAGACTGAACTTGGCACCTTGAGCTGAGCTGCCACCTGGATGGCTCAAAGGATAGAGCATGTGCTCTTAACAACAAGGCTGACTATTCGACTCTCACATGGGATGGTGGCTATGCCCACCCACAATTAAGATTGTAACACAGCACCTTGAGCTTAGAGGCCATGAGCTGCCAACAGGCAGCCAGATGGAGACTGACGCCCTCCACAACTAAGATTGAAGAACAACGACTTGGCTGGTCCTCCTCCCCAATTCCCCAATACTGTTACTCTCCCCCAATTCCCCATGTTGCTTTAAAAAAAAAAAAGAAAGAAAGAATGTGCTTCTTAAAAAGCAGGGTAATATTAACATAATAGATTGTTGATCAACTTTAATAAATAATAAATGTAAGCTGCAAGCTATGTAGTTAATTATATCTGATTGATATTATACTTTATTAATAAAAGCATCCCAGTGTTCCCTGCTCCAGATCTAGGTGTTCCATAAAAGGCTATAATTCAGTGTTAATGGCTTCATGCAGGTCTGAGGCTATCACCACAAGGTGAGGGGCTAACCTAGATGTTAACTGGGTGGGTGACATGAAACAAAATATAAAACACAGTATGTGTCCTTTCAAAGCCTCCTGATTATCTAATGCATTGGAAGCAAGAGGTAATATAATCATCAACAGTAAATAATTTAGGTGAATGAGCCAAATGAAACAAATTCAAAATCTACAGTACCATTGTGTTCCTGGGAAGTACCTCCCCAAATCCCCAGTGGATAACTGAAACTGTGGACAGTATCCAACCCTACACATATATACTATGTTTTTTCCTATTTATACATACCTATGATAAAATTCATTTAGAAATTAGGCATAATAAGAGGTTAACAACAATAACTAATAAAAAATAGAACAATTATAGCAATATACTATAACAAAAATTATGTAAATGTGGTCTCCATTTTTCTCAAAATGCCTTATTGCACTGAACTCACCTTTTCACTTAAAGGAAGCACTTTACGGCTTCTCTTTAGCACGTCTGAATTGCCAGCATCACTACTCTTAGGATTTAGGGGCATTATTAAGTAAAATAAGGGTTACCTGAACACAAGCACAGTGGATCTGACAACTAAGATAGCTACTAAGTAAATATAGGGCAGGCAGCATACACAACATGGATATTTTGGAAAAAGGGATGATTCACATCCCAAGCAGGATGGAGAGGGATGGCATGAGATTTCTCATAACAGTGTGCAATGTAAAACACACAAATGTTTTTTCCTGGAATTTTCCATTGAATATTTTCAGACTATGGTTGGTTGTGGGTAACTGTAACTGTGTAAAGACAAACTGTGGATAAGGGAACACTACTGTACGTAACATGTAACCAAAATTTTTCAAGCTACATACCCTAGAATGTATTTTCCCTGGTTTTCTATGTCATTCATTGGCCCCCAACTAAACTAAATAAATAAACTTTCCAAATTCTTCATAAGAACACAGAATTTGAGAAAAATAATGCATGTTTATTTCAACAGAGGTACGTATCATTCTGAGTTCCTGTGAAATGGTGTTGTTTGGGATAAATGCTATCTATGATGTATATACTCAAATTCTATAGCTTTTAACAAAGTTGATATCACCGGTAGAAAACAGAAAATAATGTCTATAGACACTTCTTTGACCTAAGTCAAAGCTGAGTTACCAGATTAAAAAAAAAAAAAAACCTCCAATTATGCAAGCATGTTAACTTCTACTTTCTACTATTAATACTGCCTGGATATACTAATAAAGCCATGCCTCCATAAAACTAAATTTGTAAGATATTGGGAAGAGGAAGGGATAACTTAAATTCATTGAAATGTGAGGAAAATTAGAATAAAAGGATTTTCTGAAATTTTCCTCTCTAACTCATTCATCAGATATTTATGCAAATAGAGAAAAATATATACAAATCTGTAGCTGGGTCAAACGCTTCCCTTGAAAATAATATAATGTTATTTGTACAAAATAACTACATTATATACAATATCATCATAAATTGAATCTTTTGTAGATTATACAAAAAATTTGATAGTGACAATTATCTTAGAGGAAATGGCTAGAAGTTGGATACAATACTCAAATTAAATCCAAGATTTTAAGGTATCATTGATTTGTATTATGACATTGCATATTGATTTTATTTTTTTTTTTTTTTTTTTTTTTTTTTTTTTTTTTTTTGAGGACAGTGTCACTGGACCTCATATGTGGGACCGAACCGGGGCCGCTGGCTTCCCAAGCCAGCGCTTAACCACTGCGCCACTCAGCCGGCCCTTGCATATTGATTTTAAAGCAATGCTAATTCAAACTTCTATTACAAATATAGAGTGGCCATATGCTTGTCGAAGTTAAGATAATTCAAAACATTCTGAAATCATATACAGAGCTTATAAATCATAGAAAGTTAAATCAGGAACATTAATTTCATATTTCTTCTTTTTTCCTCACTTTCATCAGATCTTCCTTTTCCCTGTATTTTTTTTATTGAACAGTTACTATGTTCAATGCACCATGAGTACGTACATACAAACATGAGCAAAAATCAGTATGATTTTAAGTGAAGCCTACAATGTACTAGCAGGAAATTGTGATGATTCTAACTTAAGTATCACAACGATCTTTCTCCACTTCTTTCTTTAAAGAATTATGAGCAAATATCTCTGTAAAAGACAGAAGAAACTGATAACAGTAGTTGCTCCTGGGAAAAAGAGCTTTGGGACTAGAGCATATAGGGAGGGCACTTGTTCCAGATCTATGCACATTATCTACTCAATAATGTCTTAAGTAATATGAGCTTCTGAAAGTGAATAAATTAAAGAATAGTATAAAAATTGTAATGTGATGTAGTTATGACTCAAATAGCAAACATATATTTGGACATGATACTGAATTTATATAATTTCCAATTTATAGTGTAATATTAGCTTAGGAATTGATTCCTCAAGTTTTGTTTCTAATATTTTTGCTTGTTTTGTAATTCAAGAAAATGTTACAACATATGTTTTGGAAGCAAATATAATCTTATAACAAAAGTCATTCTCCCAGATAAGATCATTATAAATATACATCAAGACCTTATTTTGGTAATTTTGAACTCTCTCTTAAGACACAGATATTACTAAAGAAGGTGAATGAATGACTTTCATTTCATTAGAAGAGGGAGACGAAGTTGAAAAGTAAGATATAGAAAGATAGTGACAAACAAAACAGGAATATGTCAATGAATAAATATAGTTATATTATTTTCATAGAAATAATTTCCTCATATTTGGAGCAGATTTCTGTTCATGTCTGCTAATTATCAGCACATCATCTTGCTATATATTATAAGGATATGAAATATAATAAAGGGTTCTCATATTCACAAAGCTCAAGACTAATCATACACAACTAGAAATTAAATAGTAATATGAATTTGAAATAAAAAAAGTATTTAAATTGGCAATGATGGGTAATGTATGATTAAGTCCTTAAAAAAGACGATAAACATTTATGGTAAGGATTATTATGTGGTACAAGGAACTATGCCAACTATTAGGTGGATAGATAGGAAACTAAGTGTTGGTTATTAAGAAGCTTAGAAGCTGTAAAAGGAAATCACAAATAATAATTAAAATCAGATAACATATGATGATTCCCAGAGGGAAAGGGCAAAGTATTTATAAGTATTCACAAGGAGAGATCATCTAACAGGGATCAGTGACATTTAATTTGCAATTGTAAGTAAAGGAGGCAAAATTTTCAAATCCTGAAGACAGATTAGGTGGCATTGCAAGTAGAAAAAAGCAAGGAAGAGTTCCAGTCGAGATGGTGTAGTAGGTAAAAGCTGTGCTTACCATCTCTCCCAAACACATCAAAATTACAACTAAACTACAAAACAACTATCATTGAGAATCACCTGAAATCTTGCTGAATCAAAGCCCTACAACTAAGGATATACAGAAGAAGCAACTTTGAAACTGGTAGGAAGGACACAGATGAGGAAAAGGCTGGTTCTATCCCTGGGTGTGACCATTTAAAGTCAGGAAGGATATCTCAGCCACGGATGTCCCTCGCAAAGGAGCAACGGGTCCCAGCACCACACCAGAAGGTTTCAGTGCCAGGGAGAGAAGTCCCCATAATTTCTAGCTGTGAAAACCAGAGATTGTGGCTGAGTGAGACAGAGCGTGGCTGGAATCCCAGATGCTCCTCTTAAAGGGACTGTGCACAGACTTACCAGTGTAATTACTGGCTCTGAGTTCCAGTGCTGGGGCAGCAGCCGGAGAGGTGACAGTAACATACAGGAGAACACTGAGTTGTCTGGCTTCAGGACAAGGGCTGGAGGGGCAACATTCACCAGGATGAAGGAGCTGGTGGAAACAACTGTTTCTTGTCGAGCCCTCTCACTTCTGGGCATGCAGACACAGGTGGCCACCATATCTGAGTCTCCATCAAGGGGGCTAAAACCATTCGTTAGCCACGCCCTGGTGATTCTGACATCCTGCCCCACCCAACTTTCCGGCACACACAGTTGCTTCCAGTGTTTTTTTTCATACACACCACCTGCCTTGGCTTATGCTGCAGACTTTCCTAGGGGATGTCAAAGGTTCTTGGAAGCCAAACAAGCAGCATCTGGCTTGAACGTGTCCTGTGACTGTGGCTGAGCAGACCTAAGCCTTGCACTAGAGACAGTGGACCGTGGTTTGCAGCTTGACCTCTCAAGGTACTTCCAAGCATGGTGTGGGCAGTGGCCATCTGTTAGCTGCTCTGTGGCTCCTGCCAGATGGTCCTGGGTTGGGCATGGGCTGTGGCTGAACTTGACCTGCAGCAGATCCCCTCCCAAGTGGCTCTGGGTCTGGCATGCCCAGTGTCCAGCTTTGAAACGAGATGGAGCATTACCCAGCAGCCTCCATGAATGACACACCCAAGCAGCAGAATGGGCAGGCACCAGAGTCCTGCTGAGGCAGATCCTGCTCTGTAGGGTCAGTTCTTGTACCATATCGGCTCTGCTATAGCCCCGGCCAGTCCTCACAACCAATGAGCCTGAGGGTCAGTCCTTCCTCCTGACATGCAAACAGCACCAAGACTCAACTACAAGAGAAGGGCAAACACAATCCACACAAGGGGCACACCTGGAGTGCATGGCTCAAGTGACTTGGAAGACTATACCACTGAGCCCCACAGCACACCTACTACATAAGGCCACTCTGCTAAGACAGGAAGATGCAGGAGCCCTACCTAATACATAGAAACAAAAACAGGGAGGCAGCCTAATGGGGGGAAAGAAACATATCCCAAATAAAAGAACAGAAAGCAAAGCTCCAGTAAAGGAAATAAACAAAATGGTGACAAGGAATCTGCCATATGCAGAGTTCAAAATACTGGTTATAAGAATGTTCGGTGAGGGCCAGCCGAGTGGCACGTTGGTTAGGAGCTGGCTTGGGCCGCCAGCTCTGAGCAGCAGGGCCCCAGGTCAGATCCCACATATGTGGGCCAGTGATACTGCCCTCTACAGCTAAGATGGTGAACAACAGCTCAACCTGGAGCTGGGCGCCATGAGTTGCCAGCAACAATGTAGGCTGCAGCACCTGCTGTAGTGAGCTGCCATAGGCTACAGTGAGTGGCCAGCAGCCAGCGTGAATGACCAACAGTTGGTGTGAGCTGCCAAGAGCCGCTGTGAGTGGCCAGCGACTGATCTGCCTCACCAAGAAGAGCGCATGATGATACCAAAATGGGCCAGCAAAACAACATCTTCCACAACTAGACTGAAAAACAAAAGGACAGCAACTTGTCTGTTCCCCTTCCCTGATTCCCCCGTCCTGTTCCCCTCCCCTAATTCCCAATAAAATCTTAAAAAACAACAACAAAAGAATGCTCAGTGATCTCAGGGAGAACTTCCACAAAGAAATAGGAAACATAAAAATGGAAATTAAAAATATACAAAAGAACCAGTCAAAAATGAAGAACACAGGGTTGGCCAAGTAGCGTGGTGGTTAAGCACTGGCTTAGGAAGCCAGCAGCTCTGGTTCGGGTCCCACATATGAGGGCCAGTAACACTGCCCTCAAAAAAAAAAAAAAAAAAATTAAGACTACAATAACGAAAATGAAGAGTACATTACAGGGAATCAACAGTACCTTATATGAAGCAGAGGATTGAATCAGTAATTTAGAAGATAAAGCAGCAGAAAACACCCACAAACAGCAAAAAAAAAAAAAAGAATCCAAAAAAAATGAGTAAAGTTTAAGGGGCCTCTGGGACAACATCAGGAGTATCAACAATCACATCAGGGGTACCAGAAGAAGAGAGAAAGGAATTGAAAATCTACTTGAAGAAATAATGACAGAAAACTTCCCTAACCTGGCAAAGGAGACATACAAGCCCAAGAAGCAGAGTCCCAAACAAGATGAACCCAAACAGACTCACACCAAGACACGTCATAATTCAAAGGCCGAAGGTTAAAGACAAAGAAAGAATCTTAAAAGCAGCAAGAGAAAAGCAGTTAGTTACCTAAAAGAGAACCATGAAACTATCAGCTGATTTCTCAACAGAAACTTTGCAGGCCAGAAGGAAGTGTCAAGAAATATTCAAAGTGATGAAAAGCACAGAACTACAAAAGATTACTCGACCCAGCGAAGTTATTTATATTTGAAGGACAGATAAAGTCCTTCCCAGACAAGAAAAAACTAAAGGAGTTCATCACCACCAAACCAGTGTTACAAGGAATGATAGAGGGACTTCTTTAAGATGAAATAAATAAATAAATAAATAAATAAATAAACAAACAAATAAATAAAATGAATAATAAAATGGCAATAACTACATACCTATCAACAATTATTTTCAATGTAAATGGATTAAATGCTCCAATTAAAAATAGGGGGCTAGGGCTGGCCGAGTGGCTCAGTTGGTTAAGAGTTTGCTCAAGAGTGTGTGCTGAGCTCTGAGCAACAGTAGTTTGATGCCCAACAGAGGTGAGCTGCCACTGAGCTACCAACAGGATGGCTGGGCTTAAAAAAAAAAAAAAAAAAAGAAAAAAAATGGGCGGCGGGGGGCTGAATGAATAAGCAAACAATACTCTTATATATGCTTCCTACAAGAGATTCACTTCAGATTGAAAGACACACACAGACTGAAAGAAAAGGGATAGAAAAATGATATTTCATGAAAATGCAAACAAACGAACAAAAAAAGCTGTGGTAGCAACTATCAACCAGACAAAACGGACTTTAAAACACACAACAAAAGAGACAAAGAGATACCTACTAATCCCACTTTTGGGTATTTATCTGAAGAAACACAAAACACTACTTCAAGGGGGGTGTGATCATCCATATGTTCATTGCAGCATTATTTATGGTAGCCAAGATATGGATGGAGGCAGCCTGGAGGTCCCTGAATGGATGAATGGATAAAGAAGAGGTGGTCCATATATACAAAGGATTATTACTCAGCTGTACAAAAGAATGAAATCTTGCCATCTGCGACAACATGGATGGACATAGAGGGTACTGTGTTGAGTGGAGTGAGAGAGCAAAACACAAATGTCACTTGATTTCACTTATAAGTGGAATCTAAAGAACAAAATATACAAACAATTGAAACAGCAACAACATGGAGAACATTTTGATGTTTGCCAGATGGGAGGGTGGTTGGGACGATGGGTGAAAAAGGTGAAGGCATTAAGAAATAGAATTAGTTACAAAACAGTCATAGAGAATATAGTCAATAATACTAATACGGTAATAACTATGTATAGTGCCAGGTGGGTACTATTCAGGGGATCACTTCATAATTATATAAATTTCTAACCACTATGCTGTACACCTGATATTAATATTAACTAATATTGAATGGGAATAAAATGAAGTGCAAAAAAAGAAAAAAAGCAAGTATACTGAGAACAGGAGAATGGCACGGCCAGTAATTATCACCAGAATTTGGAAGACAGATCACTGAAGAATTTGGGGATGTGTAGGATTAAGGTACAATGGGTAATTGTGCAAGGTCATGATAGTTTGTTTTTCTGTTTATTTGGAGCTAAATGTTAAGTAATGGGAATCATAAAAAATATCTATAGGTGTACTTAAGGTAGAATGGGAGACCAAAACCAGGGAGTGGGAGTAAGGACTGCAAGTATAATTATGTGACTGAAAATTAGAAAAAAAGATTATGGTCATGTTGGAGGGATTTAAATGCCTGCCTAAAAAGTTAAAAAAAATAAATGATTGGTAATTAGGAGCCTGAAGCTTTCTAAATAACAAAGTGATACTATTTATGTGGTGTTTTACAAAGTGCATTCTGACTGCCATGTGGAAAAAGAACTAGGATAGCAAAGAGAATAGCAAAGCAGATGAAATATTTAGGATGCTCGGAAGCCAGAGATATAAGGATTATGAAATTATTATAAATGAAAGAAAATGCTGAGGTTTGTATCACCTTTCAAGATGTCCTGAAAGTTTATTTTTACAAAATATTGCTATCTATAGATAACAGGCTCATCGATAAAGACGTGGCCCACTGCTGTATTGGTTATGGACAAGGATTGTGGAGCAAGACTACCTTGATTAAACAGCAGTTTACCACTCTCTATGTGACTGTGGGTATTTAACCCACCCCTCACTGTGCTTCAGTTTCCCTACATAAAAAAATGTGTGCATACATCTTATACATAAATATAAATTAATACATGTGAACAATGTAACACTTCAGTAAGAGTATCTTTTTCTCCTTTAAACTGCATTATAATAGTACCTACCAGATTAAATTAGTAATACCTCCCTGTAAGATTAAATTGATTAATACATGTAAAACACATAAAATACTTCTTACTATCTATTAATAACTAAAAAAAAAATCTATGACCTATTTTTGTTGAATGCATTGAAACTCTCCTCTCTTAACTCATTTAAGCTAACCTACCAGTTAATGCTGTTCCATCACAGGAGCCCCATATTTCATATAGATGCTAACTTAATTTAAAAATGCATATTTTGGAGAGGCAATTCAGTTTGTCTTAGTATAAGCTATCAGGTTACATATAATTTATAATTATGCTGTTTTAAGAAGTTAATGTTCAAGATTTTTAAAAACACAGAGAACATAAAATCCCACCATTCTGAGACATTAAGTGTGACATTTATGGTCCCATCTTCTCTTTTCCCCATGCATCTTCTGCATAATTCTAAATATCAGTGTATAAAAAATTTTGTTTCTCATTCAAAATCACTAATAGAACAATTTAAAATTCGTGTATCACATTGTTGATATTTTAAGCACTAAGTTCAATCAAAGTGATATACTTAATTTTGGACATTTAAGTTATTTCTAATATTTCAAATTATATACATTGCAGGGGGGGGAGTTATGTGGAAAGTTATTTTCTTTTATTGAACTAAATTTTTAGGTAAATTACCAAGGATAAAATTACTAATTTAAAGGATATTAATTATTTGCTGCCTATGAGATCTATGTTCATTCACTTATTGCCATGATTTTTCTTTACTTAACAAACTCCTTGTTGTATTATTAACAAAAAGGTAGCAAGTATTCATTGATTATTTGCTATGTCCCAGATACTTACTATTTTTAGGGTTTTAGCATGCATTATTTCATTCAATTCTGACAAGTGCACTATGAGGGATGTACTATTTTTATTAGCCCCATTTTATGTTTAAGGAAATTAAGGCTTAGAGAAATTGTCCTGGTTTATGCACCTGGTATGTTGTGGAGCCAGAATTGTAAAACGTCGTAGTTCTAGTATCTGAGCAATTAACTCTGTAGTGCATCTTACATTTCTGTATATATTTGATTATAAATACTATATACTGTAAAGACTCACTCATTTCTTACTGTGAAAAGTGATGGTACAAACTACGTGCTACTTTTCTGTAAAAACAAAGAAAACAAAAAAACATGGTTTTCAAAAATCTAATCAACACAGAAATTCTAATATTAATGCTACCAAATTGAATAAATGTTTCAGTTTATTGAATTGTATGTTATATGTCCATAAATTATATATTATTAAAATAATGACAGACCCATTAACTTATTAATAGAAAATATTAAGAAACTACCCTTAGGAAAATTTCTTATAATAAAAATTAGAAATATATGTTACTTGAATTTCTGTTTACATGAAATCATAACAAAGAAATTTCTAAATCTTTAATTCAGAAAATTTAAATTAATTATTAATGAATAATGGAAGCAGATCACACCTCTAAGCTCTGATAAATGTGCATGTAAACCACATTACATCTACAGATTTTTTACAACTAGGGTGACCATGTATTTTGTCTTCCAATTCAGAACACTTGTGAAAGCAATAAGAGACAGTGTTAATTAAGTAAAAAAAATTATCCCATGCAAACTAGGTATACAGTCACTCTACTTAGAATAAAGTTTTATCATTTCTTCAGTAACTAAAATCCACTGGTTGATAAACAGGACAAAGTTTAGGAAGCACTGGAATGAAGTGGGGGAAAAAAGACTTGATTCGGTAAACAGGATCCTGGATTCTCATCCAATTTTGTTCCTTATTAACATCCCTGAGCTTCAGTTTATTCCTACGTTGAAAGAGAAAAAAAAAATAATACTTTCCACCTCTCAGTGATGTGGTAAAGATTAAATGAGAAAATGAATATGGTTGTTCAATATAAACTGCAAATTAGCTATTCAAATCCAAGTTATAATACCAAGCTCCACACTTTGACAAATAATATTCTTTTTACATGGAATCAAATTGTACAAAAATCTCAAAATATATTTCAGAATACAATTGTATTAGTCTTCTGAAAACATTTTATAAAAGACTATAGAGTTTTCATAACAGCACTATGTTAAAAATCAGATAGAAATGTTCCATACATTAATATTCTTTAGAAATACTTGACTTTCAAATTTGAGTTATTTTTTTCCAAGTCACGAAGGAAAAAAAAGCTGTTACATCAACTAATCAAAACTATGGTCAGTTTTCATAGTTGTTCATATTTCAAATTATACTCTAAAAACATCACAATGGGCTGCCACTCTAAAAAGTGCCCAGATAAATTTGACCTTAAGTGGCTCACCACCCTTATTTGCCTAGGGACTCAACCAACCAGCATCCTCTCCCAAACACTTCAGTTTTCCTCACTATAAGACTGGAATTTGTTTTCAAACTCTGAACAGAATCACTGAAAGGAAACAGGAGAAATACTATAAAGGCAGGCTTGGATTGATTCCAGGGGCAAGTACTCTCACAGAAATGTGTGAGAATTATGCCAAAGTGGGAATGCTTTCCCAAATGAGCATAGTGCAATAGTCAAGTATAAGGTATTTAATTCTTCTGTAAACATCACAAAGGTTAAAAATTAAGAAAGTAATGTATTAAACAATTTACTCACAAAATGCACACATGATCTTTCAGTTGAACGAAAAGGAGGTATTGTGACTCTTTTAATCACATTTTTTAATGAACTCGTACTATTACTAGCTAATTCCATCCATTCTAACACATAATTAATGTAGATGACAGTGAAGTAATTTTAATTTATTTTTAAGTACACCTTAGTGTATTTTGCAGGTGACAATAATTTTGGTATTCAAATGTGGTTTCAATTCTTGAAACCAAAATAAATGAATGTGAATAATTTTAATAGTACCACATTTAATGAGGTGATTTTGCTCATTTGGAAGAAATTGTAGTCTTCACGGTAAATATATTTCTTTACCACAGTTAACGACTGCTGTTCTTACTAAATTCTATACTTAGAAATATATACCTTAAACAGCCCCTGTTTGTTTTTCTTAGCAAGTAAATGTAAAAAATCATATGAGTTAAAATACACAAAATGAAACAAAATATACTATAATTTTCTTTACAATCTTTAAACACTAAAAGAGCAAGACCTTTAATATTATTTCCTTGTCTTTTCTTAGACAAATTTAATCGTGCACTTTTATATGTATTCCTTCTTTATTTTTTATATTTCCTATGTTTAATTTTGCTAAAGCTTTACACTCCATATTCAAATCAATCAAAATCTTCATACGACTAAAACCAACTGCTTTTATAGCTAAAAAGTAATATAATAGAGTATTCTTAAGAATTTCTTACAACAGTTATTATTGAGTCCACCATCATTTTTAAAAATTCACCATCATTTTCAAATAACTGTTGTTAACCTCCAGTTAATAAGAACATGTCTTTCATTAAACTGATTAGTTCACTAAGATTATATCTCTATTCACCCCGTGAAATAGCATTCTGCCTACTAGTAGTGGTACATCTTCAGTATTTAATATCCACATATATGAAAACTGCAGGATTTCCTACTCAGTGAGAAATACTGCCAGTGACAGAATGGGGAAGAAGGCAGTGGGTAGACAAGTATGACTCCTTTAGTGGGTGTCAAAGAAGGCTGCTAACCTGTCCTATGGACCCTGAACCTATTTACTTGGCACCAAGTTCACTTCACAATGTCATCTATGGCAAGGATGGTAATGGAGTGCCAGGTCATAGGTATTTTATATGTTAGCGACCTTCCACATGAAGTATTTAACTCTTCAACGAGGACAGAAAAATATACGTGCTCAGTTACTCCATCTAAATAGTGTGTGTCCAGTAGAAATATAATGTGAGCCACATATGTAATTTTCTAAATTTCTAGGAGCCACATTAAACAAGTAAAAAGAAACAGTTGAACTTAATTTTAATATATTTTATTCAACCCAATTTATCTAAAAACAATTGTTAATAATGATGTATGAGGATGTTACATTCTGTTTTTTGTACTATTAAGCCTTTGAGATCTAGAGTATAATTTATACTTACAGCACATCTCAATTTTAAATAGTTACTTTTCAGAACATAAAGAGCCACTGGCTACTGAATCGGGTAACACAGACATAAATATACATTTTTTTAATGATTATTTCCTTAAATATTCTACTTGAATGAGAATTTCATGGGGAAGTAATGTGATTTATGTAACAAACTACTATTAGAAGGCATTTAAGTTCAGCAATGAAACAATATATGCTAGGATTCTCCTTGCTTTGTGATAGAAAGTAGAGCAATATTGTTAAAAGCCCAAGCTCTGGAATCAGAATGCTCTAAGATTGAATCTAAGCTAAGATAAATATTACTTACTAAAGTAATTGCAAGCAAGCAATTTATACTTGGTAGTCCCAAATTTTATTCTGTAAAATAGAGATCATAATGACATCTACCTTAATAAATGAACTAGATTATGTAAAGCATAAGGAAGAGTATCTGAACATAGTAAGTTACCACCCAAAATTTAGTTACAATTATTGTTAGTTCCAGTCCCTTCTAAATGAACTAATATTTCCAAATTGTGCTGCTGGCTAGGAGTAAAAGAATATATTAAGAGCTATTTTTTAGAATGCATTGTTTTTTAAGTTATGTTAAAAGAGACAATATAATATTATTATAAGATATTTTTCAGTATATCCACAAACAGATAAATAACTATTAAGTTTGAAGGTCCATGTGACATAGTTTTAAACAATAATTTAAAAAAATCTGGCCAATTATTATGACCACATAATGTTATGTAATAGAAAATCCAGTTTTATGCAACAGAAGGCTCAGTAATTCATAGGCTATTATTGTTTCAAAACACATAGAAAATACCCAATTGATGTATTACTAAATAAATAAAACTTTACTTTGGCCCACTTCCACAAAAATGTGGTCTACTATAACATGACTTAAGAGAAAAACACTCATTTTATTATATTTAGTCCAGAAAAAATTACGGCTTTCACAGAAGTAACTTCAGGGATTCATCAAGTGAAATGTGATGATTTTGTATCAATATTTTAGTATTTCTAAAAAATATTTCTAAAAGTTTGTAAATGTATTTGTATATGCCCTGTCTTTCAGTAGAACTCTTCTTAGCAGCCTCCCTAAACCTCCTTTTTTGCTACTATTCAGAAGTCTAGATGACATGGATTTTAAAACAGAAGGAATCAGATATCATTAAATCCTGATTAATATCACTTCAGTCTCCTCTTATAAATCTCATAGCTCAAGTGCAACTGTTGATTTCTATGTCAAGCATAGGGCAAATTAAATTTTAGTAACACATGCCATTATCACCAATATTTATTACATACCCTTAGTGCAGATATCACAGTGGGGAATCATGGGTAAGTTCAATTGTGACTTTGCTTAAGATCTACTGAATTGGCCTGCGGGTATAGAGCATACTCACATGTTCAAATAATTACTATTACTTAAAAACTCTGATACTAAATACAAAAAAATGCACAGTAGAACTTTAATAAAGCATGTTACTTACGTTCACAAGTGTCCCCTTTTTGCTGGTAGCCTGCTTTGCAGATACATTTTCCAATGGGCACTAACCATTCTCCTTCTGCACTGCAGTGCATCCTGGGGGAGTTTTCCGCCTCTTCCTCTGCACTGCTGACACATGTCCCTCGAACCTCAACTAAAGAGGAAAATTCTGAACCAGTCACTGTATCTGGAAAGATAGCTAAATTCTCAATAATGGACCAGCACTTCTTGTAGTACACTTTCACAGAAACCAAAGCTATGCAAGCCCCTACATCCTGAAAGGCAAGATAGAATCCCTTTTTGGACAAAGGTCCAATCTCTCTCACCTCAGTGTTAAGCTTCATCTTTCTTTCACCAAGGTCACCTTGGGTAAAACTTTCATCTGCGGCAATGGTGTCTATTTTTACATAGAGGTTTTCTCTGATATTTCTGCCAGTGTCGTAGTCTGTTTCATAATAGTACAAATTAAAGGTTTCCTTGCAAGTTCCCAGTACTCCAGGAAGACTGTTACAATCCCTCAGGGTGAATTTCAATTCTACAAAAATCCTTTGTGCATTGCCTTTCGAAATCCAGTTAGTCCGCAGCCAGTTGTTTTGGTTGGGCTCCATGACCTGGCACACCTGGTATGTTCGTATTGGGGTGTAGTTCTCATCCAAACCACTAATTTCTTCCCACTATAAAATTAAATAAAGGTCATCAGTCATTCAGCAAAAGATAACATTTTGATTTAGAAAGCGCATGAGGAATCTTTAGTATAGCACAAAAGCGTATCTTTGAAAGAGTTAGGTGGATTCTGACCCTGGCAAACAGTGCAACCTGAGAATGCAGGATTCTCACTTCTGCTTCATCCTCGTGGCGGAACATCATTTAGGCTGCCTGCGTTGTTTGTACATACAATAAATATTTCATTGTGTTTAATTTCTGTTTGCTAGTATATGGGTGTTTCTCTTTACATTTGCTTACATCCACAGTCTTCATTGAGATTATAATATTTATAGACAAAAGTGCTCAATGCAATTACTTGTATTACCATTTAATGCATACACATATGGACATGTGGCAGAAGTTTTAATAACTCAGTTGACATTTTAAGGGTAAAAGTTACATTTAAACTTAGACAGTACCTAAAAACCCAGGGATGAAAATGCCAAGAATATTCTGAAATGTAAAAGCTCTCCACAATGTGTTGATGTAAACTCTTTTACAATCTTTCCAAATGAGACATGAGAGAGTAACACTTTACAGAGCTATTTATTTATTGCAGTTATCAATGACATTGTACATAAATCTGTAAATCTGTACAAAACTTAAAAAAGTAGTTGTATAAAAGTATGATTCATCTTTGTAAATAAACTGCTTTCAATAGACAATCAAATGTGCATGGCAAATCAGCATCCTGGATCATAATATAATAATAAGCTTTCTGACAGGAAAAATATATCTGAAGTTTTGAAATGCCTATTCATATACTGCTAGAATATACGCAATATCAAACTCATACATTTTCACAAAAAAAGGAAAATAAATTTGGCAACAATTTAAGATTATTAAACCACGTATACTATCACTTATATTGCTCACTAGTAATTAAAGTCATTTAACCAAAATTAGCCCTATAAACCTAAAATAGTTGTTTGTATCCTTTTTTACCACTATTACAAAATCTCCCCCTTTATATTTATGCCGCCTTAATAGTGAAATTGTTATTTACTTTAATGCATTTCCCCATTATGAAATACCAAATATAAACATGTGTTAGCATTATGGTCCAAAGTCACATACCATGCAATATTTAAACTATTATTTCAAGAAAAGCAGATGGGAAAGTAAACCAATAAGCATATGCTAATGAATTTTATTTGTAAAACTCGATAGAATAAATTTATTTAAATGCTCTAAAAAATATAATATCTACTTTGAAAACTGTTTCTTTGAATAAACTAACACAACTGACAAATTAGCAATATATGCACATTATAATGCAGAAATTTCTTGTGTAATATTTCTGGTGTAATGCAGAAATTTCTTGCTACAATTTTATTATACATATCATCAAAGATCCTGAACTACAGCAAAGAACCCATTATCATGTGCAGCTTTTACAACACAACTTGAGTTTGTGATGAATGGTGTGCATATTTTAGCTTTGTTTCAGTTAGCTGCTTATAATATGTTTGAATGGCACTTAACGAAACACATTCAAATTCTTCCATTTAGACAGGTAGATTTTAAGTCTCTTACTTAGATTGAAATTAGTAAAGAAGTAAAACTGGTAATGGCATCTACCAAAAAAATCAAAAGCTCTAAAGATAAATGGGCTCTTTCTAGTAATTTTCCAGTTTGAAGACACCAAGGCTAACTATTGTGAAGGTATATATTTCAAGAAATCTTTTTCTACCTTTAAGAACAATTATATGACTTTGTTCTATGTATGAAAAATCAATTTTACTAACCTATGAAACCCAGTTCGTTCTCATTTTTATTTAAAAATTTATTCCTGAGAGGAAAATTTCAAGACAACTATGTATAGATAACAAATACTAGTGAGACTACATTAAATGCATTTAACACAACTGTTGTTTTATTATTTCACTTTTGAGAGACTGTAATCATTTCCACAAGTGACACCATTGGGACAAAAGCCTTAATTCAGATACTGTACTTTTATGAAGTGCTTATAAAAATATTTTCTAGAAATTTGTATCTTAGTAGTTTATTTCCAGTTAGATACTTAATCACATGTAAGCCAATCCATTTCATATATTGAAAATATTGTCAATCATCATTTTATAATTCATCTAATATATATATATATATATATATATATATATATATATATATGCAATATAATTTATATATGATTCCTTCATATACACAGGGTTAATTGTTTACTCAGATACTTTGGACTGATAAAATGCCCATCCGAGTCCAAGATAACATAGACAGTCATAACTTATCATTTTATGGATTATATCGATGAAATACTACAATCATATATCAGTTTACTTCTCAGAGATAAAAACCATCCTCTATCTCTATTTGTTTTAATTTACAGATGGTACAAAATAGGCTACATCAGTCATTGGCAAGAAAGGTGTTTCATTTTTTTACTGTGAATATCTTCTTATAATGTACATTACTTTACTCATGGAAATCACTCTACTTGCAAAAAACGTATGACATGACTGCTTCAAATTTAGTGCACTTTTTATATGTAAGCTGCAAAATATTTGTCATTTTTTTCATGATTTATTCTGGCCAATACAGATAACTACAAGATGATCTTAAGCAATTTCTCAAATATTAATTGAATGAAAAATCTGAATATTTTAAACAGATTTTCATTGCTCACATTTTGCATTCTTAAACTGACTTCCAGTTCATGACATAATTGATTTTATGATGTTCTCATATTCAAAAATTCCTTTTCGACTTTCACTCTTCTCTTTGCAAAAGTTGTTATGCTTCTTATATCCTCGCTTATACTTCATGGTCTTTCATTCCAGATTTCTTACTATGCTAAAGATTAACTCAAGTAACAATGGATACATTTTCTTTTCTCGGAGTCTCAGTAATGGATGAGGTATGTGCCCTCTTTTACAATTAATAGGCCAAAAGTCATTGAACTGAATTTAAGTTAAGCTACATATCTTTTCTGGTATATAAACTAATAGTAAGAACTGGGGAAGAGGGGATACTTAGATTTTCATAGATTTGGATTTGACTGCTTTCACTCATACTTACTATAGCAGATTTTTACTGTAATATGTCATTCTCTGCCATCACTTCTGACTGATAAGAGCAGATAGACAGCACATGATGTAAAAGGGAATCCAAGTATTTTATCGCAAATTGTATGCTAAGATATTGAGCATATTACATTTTTAGTTAGCTTTTAAAGTATATTTTGAATGGTGCAAGAACTGTTTTTAAAAGAGGAAAGAAAAAGATTACATACTGTTTTAAAGAACTACACACGACCTACCTGGTGATTATACTGAAGAAGTATAAAGCAACTAAAGAGGTTTACGTGAGTTTGAGAAAGGATTGTTCCCTGTAATTAGTTAGCATTTATAGCCTGGAACCTGAGTTATGACTCCACTTACAATAAGAACTCAACAGATTATGGTTATAGAGATGTTTTTAAAATCCATTTCCCCAAGTACTAAGTATACCTCCTTCTCTACTCAAACAATTCAATGTCCCATCATGAACACAACAAAATATTGAACAAGATAATTGGAATTAAAACTGTTTAAATATAAAGAATGTGAATAATTCCACTGTGGTGAGAGGGAAAAAACTTTGTTCCTTACTTTAAAAAATAACGGTGACATTTTATAAGAGAAACACTTACCCCATTTGGTGGAGAGGAAATCCATTCCAACTCTGTTTGTTGTGCTTTAGAATCCAGCAGTAGTACTGAAAAAGAAAATTTTATTTCTAAACATTACGTGAAAAATTTAAATAACTTGTAAAAGTTATTTAAGTGAATCTAACTTTATTAAATTATCACTTTATGACTTAAGATATATAGAGTTATTTATAGAAATGAATGTCCCTCAGATTCAAGTATATTATTATAGTTTGTTAGGGAGAAAAGATGTGAAAATACCACATTATATTTGGTATTTTTAATTAAAATAGTAAAAATAAATTTGAAGACTCAAAAGTAGCTTAAAAGTAAGGGTAAAAAATTGCTATGTGACATATTGATTCTATAGTAACTGTATATTACAAAGAGTTCTGTAAACCACTGCGCCCTCCAAATTTTGTCAAATATGGTAACATGAATGTAACAAGTGTAATTCCATATTATTCTTAAGCCAGTCATTAATTTGTAATATTCTGCCAAAAGTATTTCCTAGCACCTTTTGAAAATTGGGAGTTTATTTTTTTAAACTTTTCACACACAGTGTCTTCTCTGAAGCCAAAATGAATCTGATTAAAAACTACATTAAGCAATGTTATCATGAGAAAAATAAATTGACTATTATTTACGAGATATATTTCTGAGTTAGTCAAACATCTGTTTTTAATATTTCTATTTTTTTAATTTCCAAAGGTTTCAAAGCATTAGCTAATTCTCAAAACGATGTATTAAAACTCTGACTTGACTAGTTTTTCAGACTTGACTGTTAAAAACAATTGTATTCCACTTTTATGCTATCAAAAAGCATAGTACAACTAATTTAAATTTATATAAATGTAATGAATGCTCCTGATTATATTAATATAACATATTCAAATGCCACATATTAATATACATTATACTTCCAATTAATTGTATTGCTTTTTAAGACAATTAAACAACTTCCTAAAGAATTCACTCTTTGCTCCAACTGATTTGAGTCTGAGGCTTTTACCCTTTAAAAATATTTTTCACTCTACAGCACTTTAAAATATCAATTTGTCCAGAAATAATAGTGAATGTATTTTCAAGTATGTAAATATGTTTAACTTCAACCTCAGCAAAATGTTACAATCTGAAGTTAAATAAAATACATGCTCATATGAACTTAAATAATTCCTAGAGGGGGAAATAGTATATTTTAAAGGTAATAAAAATGTGTTACGCTTAGAAAACAAAAGAACACAATGATTGTGCTGGATCCCTTCACACAAGTCAACAGTATTCCCTGTAACTGAAAATAGATACAGATAGATATAGAGGCACTTCAAAAAAAAAAAAATGTTTTGCACTTAAGACTCTTGGAGAGACCATGACAACACAAACCTTGGTCACAAATACTTTGACTCCCTTTCAAATAAGGGAGGGAGGGGAAGGCGGAAAGAACCCGCGCTTTTAAAATACTGGTTGTATTTTGCACTTGGAACATCAGTAAATCGTTGGACTGGTGAATTTATATTAAGTAATTGTTAAAGGTTATTTTGTGTTTGTCCTCCACAACAGAGACGAAAAGCACAAGGAAACATACTATGGGAGTTCCAAGAACTCTCCTTTTGAGATGATTTATATTTATTATCATTATTTTCTTCTACTGACGAGACACAAGGGAATTTTAAACCCAGGTGACCTTTTGGGGTCCTTTCTGAGAGTGCAATAAGTATTGCCGATTGTTGATTGCCATTTATTACCCCTCAGCACAGCCCCCGGTGGAAATCGGGACCACGGAGGGGCGAGGATGGCAACCAAGTTATAAGAGAAACAAACTTAACACATAAAAACAACACAGAAACCAGCCCCTGAGCGTTTAATCAGAAGCAGCTCTCAAGTGATCAGTGCGTCTCCCTCCCCGCGGTCTGATTTCTAGATACACCCGCAAGTGCGCGCTTCTGCTTTCCCGCCCAAAGCCCTCGGCGTGATCAACCCGGCGAACGATCAGGGGTGCCCAGGCCCGGGCCCCGGGAGGGCGAGGGGCGAGAAGCGGGGCGCGCCCTGGCGGAGCCAGGAGAGGGCAGCGCGGGCGGCAGCGGGGCGGGGCCGCCGGCGGGGCGGGGCGGGGGGGTGCCAGACGGGCGCGTTCGCAGCGCTGAGCATCCATGACGCCTCCGCCAGACCTGGTCACTCCAGGGAGCCGGTGGCGCCCTGGCTCCAGAAGGAGCCTGGAGGAGATGAGAGGCTTTCGGGAAGCGACTCCTAGGAGGGAGTGGCGGCGGCGGCGGCGGCAGCTTTTACGAAGAGGAAAAACAAGCAGCTGCACTTCGCCTCCAAGCGCCAGGCTCCGACTGAGACACGCGCTCGCAGTCGTGGAAAGTGTGTGGGCAAAGTGGAGGAAGGGGGGGAGTGTCCCTCAAGTCCTGCAGCCACCCATCCACTCTGAGGCTGGGCACCTGCTCTCGGCGGTTCCCAGCGCCCGCTGGTGGGTCCCGCGGCGCCGCCTCGGGGCTTGCTGGCTCCCAGAACCTCGGCTCCGGATCGCCGCTGCGAGCTGGAAGCGTCGCCACGGAGAAGCCGGGAGGCTTCGCCACCCCGCCCACCTTTGAAACATCTCACGTCTGCGTTTCAAGAATTCAGCCTCCAAGAATCAGGATCCTCTCCACGTATCTCGATGCCACAAGAGAAAACCGAGCGAGCGGGCCACTCTGGCTGCGGGAACCTCTCCCCCTAGTGCTGCAGTTATTTATAGCTCCAACTCCCTCCCGGGTCGGCCCCAGCTCCGGCGCGGGGCTTCGCCGCGGCGGTGCAAACTTTCCCTCGGGTCCCGCCATTCCGGAGGAATCGGCACAAGGTTCCAGGGCTCAACGTTCCTAATCGCTAATGTCATGCGCATAGAAATGTGGGTTTCGGTGTGTTTGGATGTGTGTTTCTCTAGCAGACGTCGGTTCAGCTGCAAACGCGTAACAGACAGCTTGGAGTCAAGGTGTTCTCTGAAAAATGTCTCTGAATGGGTTCAGCGTCAACACAGGTTGCAGATATGAAAGGGGTCAGAAGGTCAGGCTCGATCAAGAAGTAGGACATGGAGCTGGGTTGCGGGGGATCGAATGAACCAAGAGGGGTGCTCGAAGAGAACGGGGGAAGCAGTACGAAATTAACTAAATTCTGAGGGATCGTTGAAGCGAAGACCAATATATAGCCCCCCACCCATCATCACCATGACCTAAATCTGATATCCGATTCCTCCATCCTCCACACTTAAGGAACAAGTAATCAATAGTATTCTGCTTTAAAATATAGGAAAATCAACCTTATAGACTTACAGCCCGGAAGACAGGGGGTGGGGTGGCGGTGGGGTTAGACTGTGACACTGCTCAGAGCAAGACATTTCCATTGACAGGATTTATTTTTCCCCAGCTCCAACTACAGGCACCGAAAGGTATTTTACCTTCGTCTGTGATTCAAAGAAGACAACAACAATAATAATAATAATAACAACCAAATATAGGCATATCTGGCTGCCCAAATGAAAGCTGCTTTCTTCATCCAGAGCTAGTTGGTGTACAGGTCTTTCGCCAGGTTCCACCACTAGGACTGAACTGCCTGACTGTGAGGCAGATGTTAGGGGACTTCCAGTCGCCCAGGAGGAATCCACATTATCCGTTGCACAACCTCAGCCCGTCCCCTGCCTACCTGGCCCTGCCGAGCCCTCAGGGCTCCGGCTGTCCCGCGGCCGCCGGGACCTGCGCGCCACGAGCGCTGAATGGAGACGTCCCCGGCCGCGGGGTGCGCGCCTCCGGTCGGCTTCACCTCCCCGGCGTTATTGTTACGCGCTGGCAAACCGAGCGCCAACCGCAGGCCCGCGCCTCCTCCGCAGATGCAGTGAGCACTTCATTAGTAACCCGAGCGTCCGGGGCTCCCCACAAGTCACGGCTCCGGACTTCAGCCGCTCGCCGGCGGGCTGGCCGGGACACTGGAGGCAGCACCCACTATTATTCTCCAACCAACTCCAGCCGCAGCTTATCCCACCGGAGACGAACACCGAGAGGAAGGAGAGGAGGCTAGAGGTGGAGATCTGACCCGCCCTGGGTCCTAGAGAATAAGCTCGCCGGCCATCCCCCACCCCCAACTCCCTCCGTTGCTGCTCACGCCTTCCAGGCTGCCGGAGCCAGAAATCCCGCTCCGGTCGGGCCAACGAGCCCCCGGCGCCGGGCTGCAGGCGGCTGTGAGCTGCCCCGCTTGCCGCCCGCTGGCTGGCCAGGAGCAGCCCGAGCGGTGAGGGGGTGGGGATCCGGCAGGGGAGGGTCGTCCGGCGCCGAAGGCGCGGCCGGCAGCCCCGCGGACAAGCCGGCTCACGCAGGTAGACAGCTAAATAAATAAGTCAGAACAAACTTTGCTTTCCCATCACCTTACCTTCCTTTGCAGCCTGCGCCTCCCCGGTGTGTGCAAAGCGGAGCAACCAGATGTAGCATAAAATAATCCATGAAGGGTGCCGAGTTTGAAAAACCATGGTGCATGAGCAGGTTTTATTTTAGGTTTCAGTTGAGTCGTAGCTTTTTAAACGCTGTTTGTTCCGAAGTGGGTTATTTTTTTTTTTATTGCTCTCTCCTCATGGATTCCCCTTCTCGATCTCCGGCCGGAGGCTCCACGTTTAGCTTTTTAAAAATTTTGCCCCTCCTGTTCGTTCGCAAGGCGCTTGCTGCCTGCAAGTCTCTGACTGCAGACCGGCCGCTTGCTCCACACTCCAATAATATCAATTAGGGGGTGGGGGCGGGGCTCCGAGAAGAGAGCCTCCGCCACTCGGGCTGAGTGGCAGGCACAGCCGGCCTGCCAGGTGGCGATTCCCAGGACCGGGGGGCGGGTCCCCGCGAAACGGCCGCCCCGGCCGAGGGGGCGGGGTTCGGGGCGCGGGCCAATCGGCAGCGAGCGGAGTCAGGTTGCGGGTCCAGGATTCCCTCCAGGTTCTGAGCTCCCGGCTCGTCCTGGATGCTCTGAGAGGGAGGATATGGATGGCAGCCGATGTGCGTGCTGCTGTGGGCACTCTGCTTTTAGCAACCGCAGCTTTCATGGAGCAGAATCAATCCGAGAATAAGGTTCCATTTTTACAGTTCTGTGTATGGCGTTATTCCTCGCGATTCTGTAAAAAACCAGAAGCAATGCAAGCAGTCTCTGCTACCGAGCATGAAACCCGCACAAGTGAAAAGAGCTGTGCCTTTAAGTAAAGTTCCTGTTACTTTTTTGTTACAACCTCCGCTGGTCGGGTAACTGTTCTTTTCCTTTCTTTCAGGGTTTCCACTTTTCTTTTTGTTACTCCAACGGCAGTCAACTCGAGGCATCACCCAGCACTGTCCCTGGAAGAATAAAAGTAGCTGAATGTATTATGTTCGATGTTTCCAAGAGTTTGCAACAAGCTCTGGCAAAAGAAACAGAGGAAAGGGGAGTGGAGAAAGGAAGTCTTTTGTTTTATGTGTACCTCTTACCCCGCCCAAGCTTTTCACAATGGTTTGTTGGGTTAAGTAGGACATGAAGAGAGAACCTTCAGAAAGTTCCGTATCATTTTTTTTTACGTTTGTCATTTTCTAAGGTTTTCCGTGGATTGACCCACTTTGATCGTTTCCTAATTCGCTGCATAAATTACACTTAATTTTAAAGAATGCTACAACGCATTAAATTCATAAAGTAAAACCTCTTGCAAATATCGACTATTTTCCAGTAATTATTCAATAATTAACTCTAAAAGGGAAACAGAATAAAAAGTAACCAACATCTCCAGTTGAATTCACCCAACTAAAATGTCAAAGACTACTGTGTAGAGAAGAAATCCGTTTACCATTAGACAGGTTTGAACACTTTGCCATTTAAGAGGTGGGTAATATAAGTGGAAGAACGTTAAAGCATTAATTTGCAAATCATCAATTTCAAAGGCCACTCAGAGTAACCTGATCACATGTTTAAGATGAGCTTCGTTTTCTTCTTCCGTAAGTCTCCTGTTTAAAAGAAAATCTGTCATCCATGATTTACCTTTTTTATGATAGGCACAAAGTTTGAATTCGCCTATCACTCCAAACTTTTCCTGTCCCTTCTGTCTGGAAATACAAAGTAAATTGAATTGTAGAGATGACAGATCCCTAGATTTTTAAATTTTGTTTTATGGTACGTTGTTTCCTGTAGTTTTTACTTGCCTAATGTTATTATTACAAAGAAAAAATGAAATTTCCTTCTCTTTGGTTCTGTAGATTTTTTTTCTTAAATGTTACTTGTTCCTAACCATTACATTTATTAAATATTTTAGAATTTATATCTAAAAGCATCTACGTGTTCTTGAAAGGATGCAGAGAATGTAAACTGCTTAATAGATTAAACTTGAAGAGAGACCAACAAAATGTAGAGTGCACTTTTTACAGAGAAGATCAAGCAGTATTTACACAAACAGAGGCTTTAGGCGTAAAAATTGTAAACTAAAACATTAGAATCAAAAACATAAATCCCCACACATAGGCTATAAAACTATTACTCTCAGAACCACAAAGTCACAACTATTAAACCACTTCTAATAGTTAAAATAATTCTGCAGGATTTCAACCCTTTCCCCAGGGTCTCATCCCCACTTCTTAGAATGACACCAAGCTTGCCTTTAAAGTTTAAAATATTCCTTTCATCTATTGAATGACTAATACTCAATGATGTGAATACAAATACCTTCCCATTAAACCAGGAAACCAAAGAAGTAGCATCCTTCACTCTGATGAGCGTAGGTGGTATAAGGAGCCCCCTTATTGTGTCCCTTCTCTCTGTCAGACACACGGGTTTGTGCAGCCTCGCTTTTATTTTTAGAGACAAGAGGCTTCACATTAAACGCACATGTGCCAGGCTGCTGAGTTTTCCTTGCAGAGTTTCACAGTGATACTCATTTTACTTTTACCAACCTTCTCTCTCTCTCTCTCTCTCTCTCTCTCTCTCTCTCTTTTGGTGTATCTAGGTATATTGATAAAGTAGTTATGGTATTTAAATAAAAGTGAATAATTTACTTAAGAAGAGGATTTTCATTATACAGTATTATACAGCATATATTTTAGTACATAAATTGGTGTTAGACTGTATTTGGCAGCAAAGCATGTAAACATTTGTACATGAAGCCATTGAAATAAAAATATTCAGTTTATAAAACTTCCATATATAAAATAACATTTAAAATCCAATTACTTTATATCATTTTAAAAAATTTTAAAGCTTCATATTTATTCTTTTTGCGTATTATCTCTAAAGCCAATTGTAGAAAAGTACTGTAAATGTATGTATACAAAATGTATACAAAATGAATTAGAGAAGAAGTCATTTTCCTGAGTAGTAACAAACGGTGTGTACAGCCAACATGTATGAGCCAAAGCACAGATCATTGTGCAGTGCAGTTGATAGAGTAGCCTACATATATTTAGCTAATTTTAAATAAATGGAAAAAAGAAACTGAAACCTGAATATTTCCATTTATATGTCCTCTTTTGAAACATCTATCATAAATAATATATAGTAGGAAGATGAAAATGCCTATTTTCAGATGCAGAGATACCATACCCATTTTTTATGCACCATATTATTTTTATTTAGTTAATTACTAATAATCACATATAACTATACATATGTGTAAATAAATACACAAATTCAAGGCACATCCCAAATAAGAGGACAGATGTTATTTTCTTTAAACTTGTTTTAATGCTAACATTTACCTTGCTGTCAGGAAATAAGTTCCATGAATTTTCAAAGAAAAGCCTTTGTGTGTGTGGGGTTGGGGGAGAGGGTGGTTAGTAAATGGGCCTGTAGAGGGTAGGGGAACAACCTGCAACTTTAGTGGGTTACAAATTTAAGGTGCCAAACTAAATAGTTAACAACAACAGTGAAATCAAGGGGCCATTTCTGAGCCTACTACTTTTGCATTTACTGTCTAAATGCATTCACAGCTGGTAAATGTGAAAGTGGAGGTTCATGACAGAAAGGGGGCGTAATTTAAACTGAATTAGAAAAAGTACTGTGCAGAAGAAACTGATTATAAACAGAACAGAAACATTATGTCTCAGTTAATAGATATTACAGAAAATTGGGTTCTCTACTTGTGATTTCAGTCAAAATGTAAACAATCTTTCTATTGTGCAGAAAAATCACTTACATATTTACATTGGCATGATTTATATAGTGTATATAAAATATTTATTTTCAGTCCAATGTAAAAAAAAAAGTACATAAGCTAAGCTCATTAAAAAACAGTAATAATTTAATTTATTTTTCTAAGCTTAGATTTAGCTGGCCATATAGGAAGTCAGAGGTCAGAAATTAAATCATAAATTAAAACTATATTTTGTGCTTTTATAAAAGTTCATTCAGTTTCGTGAGGTCAGATAAATTGGTAATGTTCTGAATATTATAATTATAATTTTTTAACTGCAATTATTGAGTTAATTTAAGACAGCTTAACAAATAAACATATAATTTATATCAAAATAATAAGAATCCAGTTGAATATTGCAAAGGTGTCAATCTGAAATTTTCTAATCACTTAAAATATTCAAAATTGTTCTCAAATAACTTTTATTATTTGACTAATATTAAAAGACCTACTAAATATAGCAGAGAACTGTAGCACAATATACTTAAAATTGCTTAACACATGTTCAATAGTCTTAAGAACTTTTTTTTTCAAATTTGATTTTTGCCTCGGGAGGGTCTTCCTTTCTGTTACTTACACTTTATTTTGCCATAAATCACCAGCACAGATAGGGAGAACTAGTTTAAATTATGCAAATTATTTCTACATGCTTTCATGGTTTCTCATCTTGAAATTTTTTAGGATCTCAAACCCAAGTGTATTTGTAGGTGCCAAGGAGATTTGTGATAATTCAAAGACCACTAGGGGGCACCACAGTCTCTGGGTGTCTAGACCAAATCCATACCAACTAAACATGAGGTAATTATGAAATTATATACATGTGTAATTATATATATAACTTTATATATAATTAATTTATTGATAATTTTGTTCTCTCTGTATCTATGCCAGCCTACTAAAGACTTTCATAAAAATTTATGAGATGTTCTATGACCTATTTCAGTCTACAAAAGCCAAGTTAACTGAAGGAGCTCCAAAGGCACCTTAGAAAATGAATAATATTGTAGAAAAGCTGTCTCCAGTTTTTAAAAAACTAAATATCCGAGGAATTCTGAGTCTCCAGATAGACCTCAAGTATTCTCTACTTTCCACCTACTTAACTCACATCTTTTACCCTGGAAGCGGTGCTGGGCTGGGATTGAGTGTTTCTGGGACTTGACAGTTCTAGTTTTTAAGGATCTTGTGAAGTTCCTAGAACTCTCTAGCTTTAGGAGCATTTTAGAGACCACTTATCACCATGTTCTGCCAAGGTTAATACTAAAAATAACATTCTTTCTAAATCTGTCTGACTACTCTCAAGATAGTCTAAGAAAAGGTCTAAACATAGGAATTTCTATGTGTCAAAGTAATTTAGAAACAGAATGTCTATGTTATGGGGGAAAGAATTCATGAATAATGTCCCCTAGCTGTAAAAGAATAAAGCTGGCTACTTTTTCCACTAAGGGTATGCTGCCAAAGCTATCCCTTCACTTGACATGCAGCGTTGTTCTCTGTGGAGAAAGTGGGAACATTTAATGACTCAAGGACTCTCCTGCTCCGAGTATCACAAGTCCCCAATCCAATCACATTTGAGTTTCAATAGTATTAGAAGCTCTGAAATATTAGGATGGCTCTGACTGAGAAGGAAATGAGCCCTAGTATCGCAAAGAAGTACTCATTATAAGGGAAAGAGAATTCTGTGTTTAAAATGTGCTGGGTGAAGTCATATGCCTGAGGCTCAAAGGCCCTCTGAATCCACCAATCCAGGTGTGGTATTTATACTAATTATGTGAGTATGAACTAAAAGAGCAATACCATTGTAGGTAAACTGTTGAGTGGCACTACAGCTGGGGTGGGGTGGGGTGGGGGTGGGGAATCTATAGAACAAGGCAACACTATCCATTCTGTGAAAAGCCAGTTTTCAAAAGTTATACAATATGGCAGTGATGAAAATAAAGCCACAAGTGGACTGAACATCTGACCATTAGAAGAAATTGGATCCCATTGGGCTGAGCATACTTCTTGACTTATTGACCAATTATAGAGAAGAGAAAGCCTCAAGAAGGGGATGCTAGGTTTCCCCTTAAGTTGGACAAGCCAACTTAAAAGAGATAAGTGACTATGCTTCTTTCTGATGACGGAGATCAGATTGATTACAAATTCACCATCTAAGTAGCATGATATTCCAGAGAGAGAATAATGACAGAAGTCTTGGTTAAAAATAAGATTTTCAAATATTTATTAAATATTTAGAAAGGCACTGGGGGCATATGGAGACAAATAAAACACAGCCCAATACTCAAGAGACCTCTTGCCCATCAGGATTCTTTTGTGACTCATATTTTCTTTTAGAAAAAGGGAGATAATATGCTTAGAGAAATAGGTAAGTAGCCAGTTTACTCAGTTTTGATTTCAGCCATAGCAAAACCATACTGTCTTCATAATCACGCTATTGACCATAAACTGCAAGATGTTTCAAAGCCCATAAGGATGTTATCATCTGGTTATTTCAGGGTTATTTCCTTCTCCCTTTTCTACACTCAGATCAGATTTTTAAAAATTGATAAACATCTATACTCCATCTCAGCTACTATGAGGTTATTATTACCGTTGTTTGGTTTATAGATGCATTGCTTAGCTAAAGCTGCAGAGTTAACCTGGCTCATTCTCTAGTTGGTTTCAGATTGATGAAATGACTGAGGTCAATTTCAGTTTAATTAGTATTTTAATATCTGATGATTCCCTCTCTTGGCAGCCTTTTAAGAGGCAAACTAAAGATGTGAAAAACATGGTAGAAAGTTTCCTCATTTGAGGATAGATGATAACCATAAAAGATAAAAACCTACTTTATCCTATCTCACAAGTACAAAGACATAAAAAAAAAAAATTATGCATTCCAGTAAAGGACAGCACCGCTTATGAGAGCTGTTTCACATCTCAACTTGGATCTAACATTTTTCTACTATCACATCTCTGTCTTTATTTTGAAAGTTTATTATATATTTACATGTACCTTGAGTTAAGCTTTTAAGGGAACACTTTCTAAGTCTAAATAAAAATATACTGTAATTACATATGTATCCTCAGGTGTCTTTGGGAAACTGTTCAGTAGATCACCACATTTTTGATGAATGGTAGCTCTGTGTCCATTTCAGAGACTAACAGCTATGATTCAATCAGTTATACTTGTTCTCAAGACTATAGAACAGGATGGTGAAGCATAACAGCAGTTACAAGCTTAGGGGTTGATATTAGACTTCTACCTATTCAAATATTCCAAAATTAATTTATTTTAAATTGCTCTATATTTACCCATCTACTTGGCTCACAGATTGCATATTTTTCTATACCTAGTAGGAGCCAATTGTCTTCCACCTTAGTCTCTGTACAAACTAAGCCTAGCTTTAGGAAGACAGAATTCAAAGATTGTGAGTTATAGACTCAGAGGACTAGTGTTTCATTCTTGAAACAAGGTTTATATCTTGCTTTCTAAATCTGATATTCAAATCCTTATCTTGGCCCATATGTGTGAGACCCTTAAGTAAATATCCCACTACCCCATTTCTGTAATGAGATAGCTGTTCTAGAACCCAGCCCTATGCCTGAAGCCTTGCTACAGGCTGCTGCACCATCTTCATGTGGGCTACCTGCTATCTGGCTGGATGGTAAGTGCTTTTCAATGCCTTTCTACCTGCCACCTACTATGTTTCCCTGAATCTATCTAAGGCCAACTTTACATGCCATGCCATTTTTCTTATCAAAGTATTTATTGGACAATTCTGCCTTTCTGGACTACTTCATCACATACAGATCTGGGTTCTTCCCTGAGCAAGCCTAGGTGTGTCTTATTCCAGCCCTGACTCTTCCAAGGTATTACAGTCTTCTGCATTTAGCCTGCAGTGTCTCTGCCATTTCATGAAAAACCACAGAAAGTGCTATCCCTTATAAAGCCTCATGTTGTAATTATTACACTTAGGAGAATAAGGCCGAGTTTTAGAGTTAGTCATCTCTTATGTCCTGCCTCTCTCCTTTGTCTCTTCCCTCTTTATTCCTTCCTTCCCTCCATGCATCACACTTTACAAAGCACATTCTACTGGTTTTTCCCTTGACTAGGTACTATTGTAGTATGCAAAAATGAATCAGAAATGATCTCCCTGGTAGGCTTCAAGAATTTTATGTTAATATGTGACAGAAATCCACACAATGAACAGAGAGAGCCTTTTCAATTAGATAGGTGCTAGGATTGCTATATTCATAACAACAAATCAGACTGGGGAAAACAACATTTTAAATTGGTCTTGGGTTACAAAGAACATCTGGTCTGATAAGTAAAGGTGATGGGGGACAGGAAATTTCAGAGAGCAGCAATAATATGTAAAAGACATAGATAGCAATGCCTTTTATATGTATAAAGTAATATTTTATTGAAGAAACAGGAACTACCCTAGGCATTTTAAGCTGAAGAAATTTAATTTAAAGGATCTTGAAAGTAGATCGTAGGAGGTCTAAAAACAGCCACATTGTGTGAGTTAGGAAGCAAATCCTCCCTGAGTTGAGCCTTTAGATGACCACAATCCCTACGGACACCTTGCTGCAGCCTGTGGAAGACCCAGAGCCAGAGGCCGCAAGCTGCACTGGATTCTCAACTCACAGAAACTGGGATGACAAATGTTGGTTGTGTTAAGCTGCTGACTTTGGGGGCATTTTTCTTTTTCCCCGTTGTATAAAATTGATACAAAAAGTTTTACACTTTATTGTTGGCATCTAATTTCCAAGTTAAGTTTCTTCAGTTTAAAATGCTTAGAGTAGTTTCTCCGTCCTCACTGCATCTATCAGAGCACCTAGGTGTAAGGGTTCAATTGCTGCATATACTGACCGACACTTCATAATTTTTAGTTTAGCTATCTGTGTTGTGATATCATGTTGTGTTTAATATTTATTTACCTGATAACTAATAAAGTTGAATACACCTTTATATGCTTTTGGCTATTTGAATATCATCATTTGGGAAGAGTCTGTTCAATATTTTTTTTTTCCTTTTTTTCTGAGCTTTTGGTTAATAGCTTATGTATAGGAGTTTTTTATATATCTAAATATGCATCCTTTGTCAGACATACATGTCTTCCAACATTTTGAGGTTTGCTTTTTCATTCTTAATGGCATTTTTTGATAAAAAGAAGTTCTTAATTTTAATATGGTCCAATTTACCATTATTTTCTTCTGTGATTAGTTATTTTAGTACCTTCCTCAAGATTTCTTGGCCTAATCCAAAGTCACAAAGAACTTTCCTTTTTTTCCCCCTAAAATCTGTATGATTTCACCTTTCATATTTGGATCCACAAACCATCTGGAATTCATTTTTTTTTTTTTTTTTTATGGTGGGAGGTAGAGGTCAAGATGCATGCTTTTTTTCCTCATGGACTATCCAGTGGACCCAGCATCATTTCTTAAAAAGACTCACTTTTTTTGTATTGCACTATAAAAGAACTTAGGTTGTAAATCTGGTTGATGACCATATGCGTGGAAGATCCCACTACATTTTTGAGGAAATTCTATTGTCAAAGAAACCATTTTAGTTAGAAATATGGCATATTTATCTATTTATTTTATAAATAGTGCATAGAAATGCACTATTTAAAATCCTGTCATCGCATAGCTTCACAAAGACCTCAATTTTGTTGATAGGAATTAAAAAAAAAAACTTTATATATTTTGAGACAATATCTAGTTATTGTCCATTTTAAGTTTACCCTGATCCTTGGAAAATATATTACCTACTTTAGAAAAGCCCACAGATGTTTCATCTGCCTAAACTCTCCTTCCTGTTTCACTAGACAGGAAGGAGCAGGCAGCACCACGATGATGTTATGAATCATGGCAAGGATAAAGGAGCTTTTAAAGGCATGGCCATCAGCTTTTTCTAAGAGAGGGAGAAAACTATCCAGGAGCCTGGAAGCTCCTGCTGCTTTCTGTTCTCCCTCCTCCTGCTTTACTCAACCTAGGACAGTATACAGGCTGAGAGTGATTATAAATAAAGTGATTAAAGTAACTTAGAAATTTAGGTACAAAATACAGCATTTAAGTTTAAAATATGTTAGCTACCCCCTAGAATTTTGGATTATTCTGTTTAACTGGGCTCTCTGCTTCTGGCATTGCCTCAATCCATCCTCAACTGTCTTTAAAACTTATTCTCAGAACACATCACTCCTCCACAGGAAACTCTTTAAGGGTTCCCATCTCACTTGGTGCAAGTTAAACTCCTTAATGACCCAAACAATCCCACCATACTATGACCACTGTAATTCTTTACCCTCCCCAACCCCCCATCTTGCTTCTTCCCTTTTCTCACTTTTTTCAATTACACTAACTTCTTGCTCTTCTAACAGGTCAGGGAAGTTTCTCACTAGGGCATGCAAATTCCCCCTGCCCTCTACCTGCACTGTTTTCCTGTTGACATTTATATAGGACATTTCTTCACCTCCTTTGGGTTTTCTCAATTGTGTCTTCTCACAAAGATTTTCCTTGGACTTCTCTATCACCTTTGCTCTTTTCACAGATCTTAGTACCACTCAATATACCATATCTTTATTTACCTTGTTCATTGTCTTTCTCCCCAGATTAGAATGGAAAACTCATGAGAACAGAGTTTTAAATATCAGTTTCCTTGGTGTCTAGAACAGTGCTTATGGATGTACTAGGCACTTAATTTTTTTTATTTTTTTTTTGAGGGCAGTATCACTGGCTCTCATATGTGGGATCGAACCGGGGCCGCTGGCTTCCCAAGCCAGCGCTTAACCACCTTGCCACTTGGCCAGCCCGGCACTTAATTTTTTAAATTAAATAAGTGACAAGATTTCAATTCATTCAATCATGTTTTGTAACTTACTTAATAAATTTATTTTACGAAGTCTAGATTATTTGGAGGCAAGATTGTTAGCAGTGCCATTAGTAACAACAATTCAAATCTTTAAAGAGTGTTAGAGTAACAAATATATAAAATATATAAAACTCTGAGAGTTCAGCAAGATCAAGATGGACTTCTCATCCTAGCTCCAGTTAAAAATGAAGTGTGGGGCCAGCCAAGTGGCGCGTTGGTTGGGAGCTGGCTTAGGCCCTGGTTTGGATCCCACATATGAGGGCCAGTGACACTGCCCTCTACAGCTAAGCTGTTGTGAACAACAGCTCCATCTGGAGCTGGGCTGCTGTAAGTCCCTGGGACAGTACAGCTGCAGCCCCTGCTACAGTGGGCTGCCATAGGCTACAGTGAGTGACCGGCAGCCAGTGTGAGCGGCTGGCAGCCAGTGTGAGCTCCCAAGAGTCACCGTAAGCGGCTGTACAGAGGCCGGTGACTGATCTGCCTCACCTGAGAAGAGTGCAATGATGATACCAATGTGGGCCAATGAAGCAATATCCTCCACAACTAGACTGAAGAACAAAAGGGCAGCAACTTGTCTGTTCCCCTTCCCCGGTTCCCCAACGCTGTGCCTCTCCCCCAATTCCCCAATAAAATCTTTAAAAACAAGAAAAAGGAAGTGTGATAATAAAGGTCCAGATGCAAGGACATGAAAAAATATTATTCTCTGAAACTCAAGTTTGTTAAAATTAAACCATATAAATGTCTTCAAGCAGTGTTTATTTATATGCTAACTAGAAATACCTTGAAAATGTATGCAAATCATGCGTGAATATACATTTTCTGGGGGGAGTTACCCAAATCCAATTGTTGAAAGAATTCAAGCCGAAAAAAATTAGAATCTGGCTTTGGCTCAATGATTGTCATACCTGGCAACACATTAAAATCATCCAGGAAGCCTTTTAAAATGATCAACTACCAAGGCCTGTTATTGGCAATTTGATTCAGTTCATCTGGGGTGGAGTATAGGCACTAGTATTTTTTTAAGCTCCTTGGATGATTCTACTATATGCTCAGAGCTGAGACTAATTTCTCTAGGGCAGCATTGTTCAAAACACATATAATGTAAGCCACATGTAATTTAAAATTGTAGTAGCCACATTCAAATATTAAGAAGACATAGGTAAGGAAGGTGTTAGTCAAAGGGTACAAACTTCCAGTTTGGATGAATATGTTCTAGGGACCTAACGTACAGCCTGGTGACTGTAGTTAACAAGACTGTGTTATATACTTGAAAGTTGTAGGGCCGGCCAAATGGCTCAGTTGGTTGAGAGCTCACTCAAGAGTGCGAGTTGAGCTCTGAGCAACAGCAGTGCAATGCCCAGCCCTAGTTGAGCTGCCGCTAAGCTGCCAACAGGTGGTTAAGAGAGTACATCTTAAATTTTCTCATCACAAAAAAATTGTAATTTTGTCAGGTGATGAATGTGCTCACTAACCTTATTGGAGTAATCATTTGACATGCATCAAATCATCACACTGTACACCTTAAACTTATACAATGTTATATATCAATGATATCTCAATAGAGCTGAAAAAATAGTTTTAAAGTAAAGAGTGAAATTCATGTTAATAATACATTTCATTTAACATAATATGTGAAAAAATATTATTATAATATTTTAGCATGTAGCACTAGCCACATTTCAAGTGCTCCATAGCTACATGGGGCTGGTGGCTACAATACTGGCTATAGTGTATATAAAATGAATTTGAAGTTTTGTTAAAATACAGTTTACTAGTTTCCAGTCTCAGAGTTTCTGAACCAGTAGGTATTTGGAGTCGCCTGAGATTACACATGACTGACAAGTTTCCAAGTGATCCTTTTGCTTCTGAGTGTGGGATCACACCATGAGAGCCCTGGTTTAGAATACTGGTTCCTAACATTGGCTGTTCTTTGTAATCACCTGGGAAATTTTTCACACATTACTACCTGGATACCACACCTAGAGATTCTGACTTAGTTGGTCTGTGATGAGGTCTGAGCTTGGGTTTTAAAAAAGATTCTCAGGTGATTTTGTTTTTTAAACTTTTCATTTTTAAAGAATTATAGATTCAAAGAAATTGCAGTGTATACAGAGAGAGACTGGATACCATTCACTCAGAGTCTTTCAATATTGCATCTTGCAAAACTATTGTAGAATATTAAAATCATGAAGTTGATACTAATACAATACACAGAGCACATAGAGGTATCGCCAGTTTTACATGCTCATTTGTGTATGTGTGTGTATGTATCATTCTATGCAATTTTACCCCATGTGTAGATTCATGTAGCCGCCACCATCATCCAGATACATAATTGTTACATCACCACAAATATCCCACATGCTCTCCTTTGATAGTCACACTCAGCCCCTCTCCCCAGCATTCCTAATACTTGGCAACCAGCAATATCTTCCCTATCTCTATCATTTTGTTATTTCAAGAATGTTATACAAATGACTTCATACCATATGTAACATGTTGAGATTGGCCATTTTCACTAAGCATAATATCCACGAGGTTCATCCAAGTTATTGAGTGTGGCAATTTTTCATTCTTTCTATGATGAGACACATTCCACTGTATGAATGCATGAGTTTATTTGCCCATTGATCCATTGAAGGACATTTGTTTCCAGATTTTGATCACTACAAATAAAGCTGTGAACTTTCATGTACAGGTTTTTATATGATCATAAGTCCATTTCTCTAGAATAAGTGCCCCAAAGTGCAACTGCTGGCTCACAAGGTAAGCACAAGTTTGGTTATGTAAGAAATTAAAACTGCTATATGCTTTTACAGCAAAGCTGTACCATTTTATATTACGATCAGCAATGTGTCAGTGGTCCAGTTTTTCTTCATCCTTGCCAGCATTGGGTGTGATCACAATTTTGTAAGACAGTGATTTAGATATATAGCAATGTCTCATTGTGGTTTTAATGTACATTTAATGGTTAATGATAATGAATATTTTCCTATGTGCTTATTTCCTCTTTGGTGAAATGACTCTTCATATATTTTGCCTGTTTTTTAATTATTTTGTTTTCATATTGTTGAGTTTTGTGATTTTTTTTAAATATTCTAGATGCAAAACCTTTTATGGATATGTGTTTTACAAATGTTATCTCCCAGCCTGTAATTTGTTTTTTGTTTTGTTTTGTTTTGTTTTGTTTTGTTTTTATCCAATCTCTTCACAAGTTCTTTTACAGTGAAATATTTTTTAAAATTTTGATGAGATCCAACTTACCAAGTTGTTTTTTAATGAATTGTGCTTTTATTGTCAAGCCTAAAATCTTTTTGCTTGCCCTAGAGACTTAAAACTTTCTTCTATGTTTTTTACTAAAAGTTTGATAGTTTTATATTTTACGTTGAAGTCTGTGATCCTTTTGAGTTAGTGCTTTCTTACAAGGTATGACATTTAGGTAAATGTTCATATTTTTTGGACCTGTGTTTCAATTGTTCCAGCACCATTTGTTGAAAATTCCCCAGCAAAGTTTGAAAACTACTCAAACTGGCAGATTAAGACCCCTGGTTCTACCTTCCTCTTTGCCACATTCCACAAGTCATTAAGAAATATGTTTCAAGTGTTAAACTTATTAACACATGTGGAGTTTAGCTAGTTCAAGTATTCTGAGGTTCAGATTTATAAATACATTTCTTCACTTTCTTCTTCACCTCCTTTCCTTCCCTCTTTTCTTTTATTCTTCTTCCTCACTTTCCTGTTATTCCTCTTCCATTTCTTCTCTAATTTCTACTTCTCATAGCAAGACTAGGTTTCAGATACAGGGGATGTAGCAACTAACAAATCATACTTGTCTTCATGGAAATTATACTCTGCACCATCAAGGCAAATTATGTGAACAACTCAAAATAATACAAGTTCAGAGAGTCATTACTGTTTGCAGACTAGTAAATATTGGTAATATGATACAATTTATTAGAAGAGAAGACTACTTTAAATCAAGATGTAATCAAATTTTTCAGGAAGTGATATTTAGGTTGAACCATGAATTAATGAGATAAAAGGAGGCAATTGGCTTAAAATCTGGGGAAAGGGTGTTTCAGGTTGAAGGAACAGTTGATACAAAGGCCTTAAGTTGTCACTGAGATTGAACCTTTCTGAAGAAGACACAGAAGGTCATTATGGCTCAAGTTGGGGAGGATAATTTGATTCTGTTTGGGGGTTGGTTGGCAGTGGCCAAATCATATGGGTTCTTTTAGGACAAGGTGAGAAGTTTGTATTTTATTTTCATTCCATGGGACAATGTTGGTGGGTTCTAAACAGGGAAATAATGTGATTCACATTTTTAATTGATCACTTCGGCTAATATTAGGGAAATTCAATGTGGGAAAATAGTCAAATCAGAATTAGAAGATTCTTAGAGCACTCTCAGTGAGAGAGGATGATGTTGTGGACCAGGGAGATAGCAGTGGAGATGGAGAGAGGTGCTTGGGGCCCAACCATATTTTGGAGTAGATCTATCAGAACCTATATATGTAGTAATATAGGGAGTAAGCATAAAAGGAATCAAAGATTAATTATTTGATTTGATAAGTTGCATGAATAATGTTACAATTTACTGAGATGGGCAAAACTAGTGGAAAATTATTTGGGAGGTGTTCAGTATCCAGTGCCTGTTTTGTATTTGTTAATATTGAAAAGCTTACAATTCAACCACGTTGAGATGCTAAATAGTCAAATGAGATACACATACGGAGATCAAGGGAAAGATCAGATATAAACACACATTTGTCCTATAATACTTAAAGACTTAGAACTTGATGAAATCATGTGGGGAGAAAATATAGATACAGAAGAGGACATACAGAGATCCCAACATATAGAGGTTGTCAAGGAGTGGGAGAGCTAGTGAGGAAAGAGGCAAAAAGAGAATGCAGGACCCTAGAATACAACAGGCGAACATATTTCAAGGAGTGATCAGCTCTGCCAAATGCTGACAAGAGGTCAAGCATAATGAGACAGAGAAGTGGTCTTAAGATTTATGCACAATACTTTATTATTATGGACTACTTATGAGTCTAATTGATATGGGAAGCAATTTGTAAGTGGGCACCGCCTCCTTTGCCCAGATTCTGACTCCATCCCAGCCATCTTTAATGAGTGCCTCATCCTTTCCAGTCTCCCCATCTCTCACTTGGAACCCTCATGTATGTGTGGTAGGTTTCAAGAGCCCCATCCCTGAATCTTTCTATGGAATGCACCCTGGGCTGATGTGCCTCAGTCTTCTGAGAGCCTGGTACTACAAATTTATTTAAATGGTATTGGTACCCTGAGGAGTAAGAATGCCCTATGTTTCAGTTCCTGGCTTGGGCTTAATGAATTGTTTTCTCTTTCCTGCCAGTTCAAATTTCTAATAGCTTTTCTTCAGTCTCAATCTTCTGCAACACTTCTCAAGCCACCCTTTTACTTCAGAAAGATTTACCTTCTATTATTTTATTGCAAATTCCTTTTCAAATACAATAAAACCTTATTGTGAGTAACATGGTTTGCAAGTGTTCCCCAAGATGAGCAAACATTTCTAATACATTCTAACGTGATAAACGAGTGATGTCTTGCAATGCAAGTAGTTTGTTTCTGGAACAAATTATGCTCATCAACCAAGGTATCACTTCTGTAAGATAAAAATAATATGAGCTCACCACAGTCAGTTAAATAATGCCAAGATCTATAAAGAAAAATTGATAATTTCTCACTACCCTCTCTCCATTCCTGTATTTTATAATTTTTAATATTGCCACTGAGACATTTATTTTTTAGCCCTATTTTGTAACTTGTTATTGGGAATTATCAATGGACCTTTGAATATTTTTCTGATATCTATCTAATTTGTTGAATTCTATTTTTAATTCTAGTACTATAGGAACTCTTGGATTTTCTGAGTATATACAGTTTATTATGTAAATAGATATGTTTTCATTTCTCCAATATTAAAATGTTTCATTTTTTTAGTTTCAATTACATTAACTAAACTGTCCAAAATAATTTTCATAATCACAATGTTTGGCACAGCCATTCTTGCCTTGTTCTTGACTTTTGTGTTATAATTTTAACATTTCACCATTCACTATGTAATGGTAAGTTTTTGGTAAATGTTATAAATGTTTATCAAAGTTAAGTAATTTTTTTCTATTTCTGTTATAGTTAATATTTTCATTAGTATTGGCTGTTGACTTTATTGAACTTTGTGTAAGCATGAATTTTTTACTAAATAAATATCCTGATTTTGATCATTCTTTTTTGAATGAACCCTATTTAGTGATCGTTTATTATGCTTCTGTCAGTTTCTTTGCTTGCTTTTAATTTTATGGAAGTGAAACTCACATAACATAATATTGACCATTTCAAAGTCAATTCAGTGGTATTCAGTACTTTTACAATGTTCTGTAACTATCACCTTTATTTAGTTCTAAAACATTTTCACCACCTAAAAGGAAATCTATTAAGCCATTATTCCCCATTCTCATTTCCCCCTTCTCCCACCTGCTGATGACCACCAATCCGTCTCTTTGTCTCTACGAATTTTATCTATTCTGTATATTTAACATAAATGGAATCCTACGGTATGTGATGTTTTGTGACTCACTTCTGTCACCTTGTTTTCAAGTTTCAAACAAGGTATATCAGTTTCATTCCTTTTTAATGGTTGAATAATATTCCAGTGTATACTACAATTTGTTTATCCATTCATCTTTTTATGGATTTTCACCTTTTAGCTGCTGTGAACAGTGTGCTATTGACATGCCTAAATCTGTATTAATTTGTGTACCTATTTTCATCTCTCTTGGGTATATGCTGAGTGGATTTGCTGGGTTGTATTATATTTTATATTTAACTTTTTTGAGGAATTGTCAAACTGTGTTCCATGATATATGAGCCATGTTACATTTCTACTGGCAATGTATAGCTGTTCCAATTTCTCTAGCCATTATAAGCTATAGTCTCCAGTCTTAACACTCCCTTATAAGTTATCATGGAGAGAAAGCACTAAGTTACCATTTGCTCACACATGAGTAGTTCTCCCTCTGCTTACTTGTCTCTTTTACATGAAAGAGGAAGCTTTCTGTTCTACCAGACTAGACTAGATTTAAAAGAAACAGAGGATATCTCTAACTATATATGGATAAGGACAGGAGGCAGTGTTACCCATTAGGGCCTTTGAAAAATTCTGATTTAACCTTTCTCATTGGGAAAGAGTTATTTTCTTGCTATACTCATTTCAATTCTAGGCAGAGAATTAGTGCAAAAATTTATTTCCCTTCAAATTCTTATGCTTTGACTGTTCACTCTTCTAGCTCACTCTCTATCTTGTTTCTTAAAGGGGTTTATACCTTTCTTTTGGAATCCATATCTGAAAATATTATATTTCAACAGAATATATATAGGTGTTAATTGCAATCATTTCTTAATTTTCTTAAATAATTTAAGAAAACATTCAGTGTTTTATGCTTCCAATTCTTTTCTTTTAAAGCAACATTACAATTCTATTTTAGATTTAGATATCCCAACCCCCACTCCCTCACCCTCCATATTGGTGATAATTGAAGGAGTGTTTATTGTAATATATGCCAGCAGGTAAACTTCATATTTGAATAACTGTATACCACAAAAACTCAAAAGCATGCTAAAATCAAAACAAAAAGTTTATAAAATAATCCTTAAACATTGTACAATGTTATTTTGGGTGTGTACATGATTGATAACTTCCCATCAGTGATATTTACTGTAATGCACATGCATTTGTGTCTTTCTCCTTTGAGTTAACTAATATCTTCAACTAGACTTCTACATAGTTAAATCCAATTTTGAAAAAACAAAACAAAACAAAAAACAAAGCTAATCCAATAGTGCTCGTTGAGCTGTAACAGGAGGTCTTCTAAATATAATAATTCAATTAATTAAAATAAAAGTTATACTACTTTTAGTATTAGGTAAACTAATATATGATAATAAAAGTTGGATCAATGTAAACTTGCAAATAGTATCAAAGATGAGCTATGGATGAACTATTTAATACAGTCCAGGAAAGCAAATCTCAACATTATCAGACATGAAGAGAAATAAATGAAGGAAAACTGAATGATTAAATGCTTTCATCTGGAAATTTGATTTCAATATTCAGAAACTCTACAATTCTGATAATTCATCATGGTCTTTGTTTATTACTAATAAATTAGTGTGCTGATGGAAAGAATTCATTACCCTATCTGCACACTTCACTAGTTTCAGGTCATTTATTAATCTGTGTTATCTGCTGAGACTAAAACAGCTGTAATTACATTGTTAAACATTGATTAATAAGCAACTCTCATCACTAATAACAGAAACATGTAAAATGTGTACTCTTTCAAGTATTCAGCTTAAAGTTTTACTCTCCCTTAGGGAATAAAGAATTTCAGAATGCCATTAATATTCTTTCTGAGTGAACTTGATTTGCTTTTGCAGCTGCTTCCAGTCACACCTATGAAACCTGATTACCAAAAAAATTCAATTACACTAAAGAAAGTCATCGTGGCCACAAAATAATATTAATTCCCTAAAATTCACATCCAAAATTGAAGTATATTTTTATAATTTTCAGTTATTTTTCTTTAATTTAATGTTAAAAGTCTACTCAATCAAAGCTGTGTTTTTATTTCCTCTATTTTGATTATACGATTGAATACACATCCATTGCGGTTTGGAATTCAAATATTTTACAGATTGGCAGCACTTCAGCCAGAAGCATATTAAAAAAAAAAAAAAAACCTCTGTAGTTACTGTTTATTAGATTTCCAGTATAATCAGGTTGATTTGAGTGTTACCAGAACATTATTACATGTCAGATATTTTGATTATCATTAACAGTACACAAGCAGACTCCCTCTGACACATGAGCAAATTATACAGTTTCCTTTCCATCAATACCATAGCACATAAAATGGTAATTTAAGAAATGAGTTTCTAGTAGATGTTTTAAGCAAACACAATCAAACTCATAACTTCTTAATAAAGTGTCTCTTGTGCTGTCAAAAATTCATCTTGAAATTTGAGGTGCCATGTAGTCTCTTGTACCTTTGTCACCAAACTGACGGCTGCCACTAATTTTCCCACACTTATACATGAGTGTCAGGATCTTTAAAGAGATGGCTGTCATTTTTAGGCATGGTGATGGTGTGACAGGAACTGAGGGAGGACTTACAAGTTCAAATCCCAGCTCTGCCACTAAATAGCAGTGACTTGTAGAAGTTATGTAAACTCTCTTATTGTGAGAATGAAAGGAGAATATTTTCAAAAGGTGGCTATCACAGTGTGGTTGACTTATAATAGACAAATATAAAATGTTATTTTCTCTTTTCCCCTTGCATTCAGGTTTTTAAGCAATGTAGTCAACAATCTGCTGAGATTTTTAAGACTGCCAGGATGGTCTTCCTATCCCCCAAATATCTCAACTAACAGATGACTTCTGACACTTGACAATCTATTGGTTATCATATCAAGCTTCTATCAATTATACACATTCAACTGAATTCAAATCTTGCAATTAAAATATTTAGAATTAAAATATTTCCAAAGATTAGTATTGAGATTAAAAAATACTACAAATTAAAAAAAGGTACAGATGTGAAAAGAAAGGCCATGGATGAGGACAATAGAACAAAAGGAGAAAGGGACTGAGTGGCTGGGTAAGGAGGCCAGGACAAATAGAGATAGGTCGAGGCCACAAGTACAAAGGAAAAACCCCATCTACTTCATGGGGAAATCATCCAACTAACAAACAACTCAGTGCCACAAACAGGAACTACACACGTTAGGATGCTTTGGAGTACACATAACATGAAGTCAACAGGAGCATATATTGGGAAGATCTTTAGAGCTTATATAATTGTCATGAAGCTGGAAGGCGAGGTTAGGGGAATGGATGGAATTAAAGGCTTCACAGTAGTAAAAGTACAGAAAGTACTACAAAACTTTTCAGCAGGAATAGCCTGGCCAGGCTGCTACTGCTGCTGCTAAGGAAGCAAGCAGAGCTTCCTTTGTCTAGAATAAATCCTAACTCCCTAGTTAATATTACTTACTTCCTCCAAATTTAGTCTTGGGAGGACACATCTACATTCAATGATCTTGGGTTCAGAGACTTGCCTTACTGGGCAGAGAGGGAAGCAAGAGCAAAACATTGTCCTCCTGGATTTCATAGTCAAAGGCAGAGGCAATGTCCAGCTTTTGTCTACCACTTTCCAAACCAAATCAGAAGACAAAGGAAATCAGTTGAGGTGGCCATAAAAGTTAGCCTTCCTTAGAACAGAGCAGAGCAGCGAAGGGGCAAAAGGATCTCTAGCACATCTTCCAGAAAGAAATAAACCTTTTCCTTCAGCAAGTTGCTCAGATCCTACATTACAACATTTACTTCAAGCAACAATGAGATGGACCCCCATGGAAAATCTGAGGGAGGGAAGAGAATGAACTCAAGTATTTATTCTCTTGGCTCTCTCTCTGCAATGGTCCAGTAACCACTCCCTTTCTTCTCAATTGAGAAGCTATTAGACATACTCATCCTAGATTCTTAGTGTCCTGTTTTGATTTTTAAGCAAATTGTCCTAGTTATTATTCCAAACTATTCAAATGCAAATCTTACTGGGATTTTACTAAGACACCATACTCCTGGTTCCTGTTGTGAAATTGCCTTTAGTGAAATCATTTTAAGATCCTACTGGCATTTTATTTAATACTCCTCTTCTAGATGATGCCCAAATAGACTTGCTTCTTCTATAATGTGTTTTATAGTGAAGAGCATTGCAGTGAAGTTTTTACTCATAGCTCTTTAAGAGTCAATCTTTCGTATTTAAAGGCAACTTTAAAATGGATTTTACTTTTTTTTTATTTTTATTGTTTTTTGAGGGCAATGTCACTGGCCCTTATATGTGGGACCCGAACTGGGGCCGCTGGCTTCCCAAGCCAATGTTTAACCACCATGCCACTTGGCCGGCCCTAAAATGGATTTTATAAGGGAATTTTTCTAAAGTGAAAATATACCTTGAACCTCTCTATTTTATATGAATATCTGTTCCTGTGTTTCTCATTTCTTGAGCCTATCCCTGTCATTTTTCACATGTCAAATCATTTTCACAAATTGTAGTTTCCTTCCCTCCCCTCCTCTTTTTAACCTTCCCAAATGGTCGACCATATTCCACAGTCTCAGTGTTGGCAACTCTGGCTTGTTATTTTAATGTTTCATATAGCCTATGTGTAAAATTGATTGAACTTTTCGTGAAGTCAGGTATGTTTTTTGTGTGTGGGTGTGGCACTTTTATATACTGCAGAATTGTTTGACAGCACTGGTGCTCATGTCTTTTGGGCAACACTTCTCGCTTCCTAAGAATAACACATGTCTTTGAAAACACTGACTCATAACCTGACATGAATGTGATCTTGAAGTTCATCTATAAGAAGAAATGTAGGTGACTATAAATCATTTGGTACAATCAGGGTACAATATGAACTAATAGAAAACCTGAAGAACCAACATATTGTATCAGTCACAACTAGAGAAATTTCACTGGCTCCTGGCCCCATATCCTGCCAGTCTCCTAGGCCTGTTATTAATCCTTTTCTACCTAAACCATTTACTATGCCCCTTTGACAGAAACCACTTTAGGTCTCTGACTCTACTGTTCCAAACTTCAATACTAGAAGGAGTCCACTTGTACACATCTAGTACACCTTCATATTCCCCCAGTTCTGAGACCATCTGACTTATGAAAGAACTACTGAACAGCTTAAGACACCAATCTAAAGATATTTGGCTTTATTGATTCTTCTAGCCAGAGGCCCTGGATTGTAGACTTCAGAGTCAAACTTCCCTAGGGGTCCAGTTCACAGATCAGGGATAATTAATAATTCAGTTCCTTTTAGCCTTTCTCCATTTTTACTCCCTTCTAGAAGAATAAAAGTGTTGTTTCTAAACACCCACCTACTAAATGTGCCCTTATTTCCCACCTACAGATGTGTTTCTGAATAGTGACTTTTTTTTTTTCCTTCCTAAATTCCCTGGGCTATCAACCAGATTATAGCTGTGCTCTGCCTTCTTGCTAGGATCTAACACCTGTTTTTACAAACCCCCTTTTGACTTTTGTCTGAATCCAAATTGAGTTGATCACATTCGTTATACATTGTTCATGGCTCATTCTACCTCCTACACGTCTTCTTCTTTCAAGTGCACTTTGTGGTTAGTCTCACAGTAAATCTAACTATTGAATCTTAAACATAATCTCCACACCTGTTCTGCCCTACTGGGTTTAGATCAAAGTCCAAGTGGCTTCATCCTTGGCCTTCTTTTGTTGGCCTGATTGGAGCTTCACATCTCATGCAGCAGTCCACTATATGATTGTCCCTGCACCCTATGTTTCCTTGCTCCCGCAGTTAATCCCATAGTACAATGTTATTCTGTTATTTTAAGCTTTCTGAGCTCTCTATTTCTGTGGCCAGCTTGCATGTCATTGCTTAAAAAAAAAAAAAGAAAAAGAAAAAAAAAAGGCACAGGAATGACAATGAAATCAAGTTCAGATTCATTGTTACTCCTCTGATAGACTTTAGTATCACATTTTTACTTATTTTTTAAAATATTTAAAAATTTTTTCCAATTATAATTAACATATTGGGTAGTCGGAAAAGTCATGATGCATTTTTGCAATGAAAAACAGAAAAAGATACGTCATGACTTTCTGACAGCCCAATACAATATGATATTAGTTTCAAGTGTACAACAGAATGATTAGACATTTATGTAACTTTTGAAGATCACTCCGGTGAACCTAGTACTCATCTGACACCATACATAGTTATTACAATATTATTGACCAATGGTAATTTCTGTATCCATTACAGGTTGTTTAACACATTTTCATTTCCTTCCACCTTTAAGAACACGCTGCCCCTATCCTCATTCCTTTAGCTCCTGTAGTTCTCCCTCACCACCCCTTGCTCTTCCTCTCTGGGCATTTAAAGGACATGCCTCTTACTTTTGATAAGAGAGCCATGGACATACAAGGGGAGCTTCCTAAAATGCCTTTATTTACTCCTAATATTTCTCACAATTAGCTGTTATTCCATTTTTTCTTTTGTCTGTAAGAAAGAAATGCCTGCTACCATTCTCAAACACAACTTCTTTAACATTTTCTAATTTTCGTATTTATTGATATAGTCCTTTATTTCTAATTTTCAACCATTTCATCTTGGTCACCAGACAAGCTGAAGTGTTTCCTTTCTTTTCTTTCTATAAGGACCCCTTAAGCTCCTGTGGAATCTCCTTTTTGTCCTTCACCAATGGGTGGGACTATAGTTTTCACTCATTCCTCTTCTAACGCTTTATCTCTCAGTTGCTTAAAATATTTTTTTTCTTAATGTATCATATCTTGTACACAAACAAGTATGTATATTTAATTATTTAAAAAAATAATACAATGAGCATTCATGTGCCTGTCCAGGTTAAGAATAGATTTTGACAAATACAATCGAATGGGTCTCTGGTAATTGCCACCCTTTTTCTAGGTTTTTTTTATGATTTTTAGGTCTGTGTGTTCATGTGTGTTCCTAATTATTTTTTATATTAATGCAATATTTCTTACAATTACTTTGCATCTCAGTAGATAACCCTGTGTTGTGGTTTCAGAGCCCCAGTGCTTATATCTGTTGCAGCATATATCACATTTACTTTCCTGTCAATCTCTTAGACTATGAGCTTTTTGTACATTTTATTTCTCTATTCTCAGAACTTAATCATTCCCCAGAACATAGTAAGCACTCAATAAATGAGTTAAATAAATTAATAAAAGAAGAAATTGGGGGCACAACCTCATTGTAGGTTCAGAGTTCCTATATTTTCATATTAAAACATTTAAGTGGATGAATACATTTTTTTGAGTGAAAAAATTTTCAGTCACAAGGATTGAAACAAAAAAAGCATGTTCTAGTTAAGTCTCTCTTGTAATCCCAGTTCTGTCATTAATTGACTGCCACCTTGGGCAATTTACTTAACCTCTTGGTCCTCTGTTACCTAATCTATAAATTGAGGTTGGACTAAATGATCTCCAAGGTTCTTTCTAACTGTGAAATTCTGATTGTCATCAATGATTGTATAAATAAAAATTTAATTAACAAGAATATCTTAATCCCTAAGCACTAACATTAAATTGAGATTTTACTTTTTCAAAGAGCAATTATTTTAGAGACACAGCGTGAAAAAGAAAGTTTTCACATATCTTCCTTTCTAGTCACACTTCAGCTTCAACAACGGAGTCATTTTTACATAATGTGAATTGTGTTTTTCCTAGTCATATGGGGACTTGTTGTCCTTTGAAGGGGTATCAATGAGAGATCTCTTTTTTTACTTAATCAGTGAATTCATTACTTAGTGTAGAATAGATGTATTATTTGTCTTACCTTAATCTAATGAAATATGCTAGGCTCTCCCTCAAAATCTAATTAGACACTCTAGAATATATATGTTAGGTGACCAGACTGGGAGAATTTCTTAGATAAACTACTGACCTTGGCTTTCCAAACCCATTTCTACCCGCTAGCCCATGTTCATCTGTTTTAACCTTCTGGTCTTTCTTCCCAATTGCCTCTCTGTCTTCCTGCCTACCCCTAGATTCCATGAAGAGACTTCTGGGTAATATCTCCTGTCTAAGCTGGCCCACATAGGACTTCCCTCCATAAACCTTTCTCTTGAGGGAAACTCTTCACTCACTATGTGATTGTTTCAAGGTCAGAATCTGTACACATAATAATTCGATCTCAGCTAATGAAAATAATGTAAATATAAAAAGTAATACATAGTCATTGTACATTTATAATAGCTGTATTGTGGTATAAATGACACACAGTAATATACACATTTTGGTAAGTTCACATATGCATACAAATGCATCAACAGGATCAAGATAAGAAACATAGCTTTCTTTCCCTAAAATAATCTTACGACCTGTTGTAATTTGTGTTTTATACCCTCCCCACACTCCTCTTACTCTCTTCCTTGTGGTTCCCAGGTGCAACCCACCTGCTTTCTGATACTATAAATTATATAGTATCTTTTTCTAGAATTTTATATAAATGGAATAACAGAATATGCATACTATTTGTGTGCTTCTTTAACTCAGCATATAATTTTGAGGTTCATACATATTGTTGCATGTAAGCAGTTTTTTTCAGTCTATTGCAGAATAGTATTCTACTGTATGGAATTACCACAATGTGTTTATCTATTGATTTGTGGATGGACATTTGGGATTTTTTCCCACCAGGTTTTGGCTATTACAAATACAGCTGCTATGAACGTTTGTTTTCTAGTCTTTGCACAGACATATGATTTTGTATCTTTTGGGTAATACTAGGAGTAATATGGCTGGATCATACAATAAGTGTTTTAAGAGACTGAAATCTGTTTTCCAAAGTCACTGTCCCACTTTGCTAGCTGAAATGTAAAAATGTATGAGAGTTCCAGTTCCTCCACATCTTTCCAATACTTTTTATAGTCAGTCTTTTTAATTATAGTTACCCTCATAGATGTGGAGTGGTACCTCATTAAATACCCATTATTCAGAATATATATATATATATATATATATATATATATATATATATATATATATACCACTCAAAGTTCAGTAATAAGAAGACATATAATCCAATAAAAATGTGGAAAAGTTTTGAATAGATACTTCATTAAAAGATTCAGATGGCAAAGAAGCACATTAAATGATGTTCAGCATTATTTGTCATTATGGAAATGCAAATTATTGCAGATACTTTGATTCATATATAAGAATCTATTAACATGAACTATAGTTTACAAAACTCCCTACTATTTTCCTATTTGGTTGAACATAGTTAATATCATATTGCACATGCTTTTTAATCCTGTTTTTTACCCTAATGCAGTGTGGAAAAATTTACTGCATAAATATTTGTGTTTCAGATTATATCCTTTTTTCAGATTACCAAGAATGAAATAACTGGGTATATCAATATATATTTTCAAATTACTTCCCATTAACATATTATGTACATGACTTCTCTCAATGGATGAGATTTCCTCTCTTCATAAACTTGTAAAATGATTAACTTAAAAAAATATTTTTCGGTGAATCTATTTGTTGAAAACTTGATTTTAATGAAAATGTATTTCATTACTCTTCATATTTGACCTATTTATACATTTATTAAATGAAATTTCTTTTTTGTGAATCTCACATATGCTTTACTCATTTATCTATTCTCAATTTTTTACTAATTGTTTTACTGAACTCTATATATTAAAGTCATTAAACCTTTGTTCAATGCAAATATTTCTTCAGTTTATCTTTTAATAATGTTATGGTACTTTTGACATTCAGTTTTTTCATTTTCATGTTGCCAGCATATTAATTGTATCCTTATTGTTTCTTCCAATAATTTCAAATGTAGACATTTTTAATTATGTGTTTTTAGTTTTTAATGTCTTAATATTTTATATTTAAATTTTTTATTGATCTATAATATTTTGGTATTTGGTATAAATAAAGGATGTTAATTGATATTTTTCTATTAGTTAACCACTTGTTCAAGATAATTGGTTGATTAATCTACTCTTCCCTCATTGTTTTCCATGTTTTCTTTATCACATATCCCTTTAAGTAAACTAATTTTTTAATGAAATTTCCAAAACAAAATTGTTTGCTGCTTTTCTGTTCATGAATGTTATAATTTTTAAAAATTAAGATAAAACTCTAGAGTTATGATTGAACTTGTATTACAAGTTAAAAGTAGTTTGGAATGAATTTTATATCTGTATAGTTTATATTCTTATCAAATAGTATATGACTTTTAATTTATTTAAATATTCTTTATGTATTTCAGGAAGTTTGTAGTTTATTTCATATATTGTAGATCTCATATATTTCTTGATCATTTTCTTATTAAATACCTTATATTTGATACTAGTATGTATGGTTTTTTAAAAATTATGCTTCAATTATTTAATACTATGCAGGCAAGTTATGCCATTTTGTTTGTTTATTTTATTTACAGCCACATTATTTAATTTTCATGTTAATTTTAATAATGTTTCCCATTATTCATTTGAATATTGTAGCTATATAATCATAGCTTTCATAAAAATGATAATTTTATTTATTTCCCCACATATTAACTTTTATTCTTTCATTTCTATTTTCAAATAATTATATTGGTTAGAACTTCCAAGGGCATTTAGAATTACAGTAGTGCTATTTGAAATTCTTGTTTTTCCCTCTGATTTTATTTGTATTTTATATTAGGTATGAAATTAGCTATGCTTTATCTGATTTTTCATTTTAAAATTTAAAGCCAGTACTAAAGTTTACTGAAAATTGTCTCAAATATCATAATTCTTTCTCACTTGATCAGATAGATAGTGTTTCTGTAAATGTTATGTAAGGATAATAATAATAACTACAGCATTTCAAAATGTCAAATATGTTTGTCAGATTACCATTCCTTTCAGATACTGATTTGTTATTTCTAATAAAAACTATAAGATGGTCAGAGAAATCAATTGACATATACAATCATTAAATGCAAATTTACTGAACTGTGATAGGCAGAATTATGAGCACTTACTCCATCCTACAACTCTTATAGCAGATGTTTGAGAATGATAAGAAGCATGGCTCACCCTTTGAGTTTGTCACCATTGTCAAGTCACTTTACCTTTCTGCATCAGTAGGTCACTGAATATCACATATCTCTTTATTTAAAGTGTGTGTGGGATGCTTGCCTGGCAGTCAATATCTTTGTGAATTTGAACAAATTACTTCATTTACCCCATTTTTCTAACTTCATTTATTTATAAAGGGCTTAATAATAGCTTATCTCTTTTATTTTTTTCACCCAAACATTCTGTTACATCAATCTCTGTTAGTAATAAGGCACATGTATGTGAAAATATATATAATAAAAGTCTCAAGAGTCAATGCAGAATCATGGAAATATTAGAGATTTTGGGTCAGACTGTTCTATATCAAAATTCAGCTCCTACATTACTATTTATGTGACATTAGGCAAATTATTTAAACTCTACAAGGTCAAATTTCACTGGTGTCAACAAGGAATACTGATATTTATATGTGTCATGGTTTTGATGAGAGCTAGGTAACACAGTGCTGTATTATATGGGTCTGTATTTGTTAGAATACCAACAGTGCACTTAATTCTAGAATGATATATTTATAAGGATACTAATTATAAAGATGTGGGTATATGGTAAACACAAGGATATTACAATAATCTGTGCATATTAGCAGACAAGTTATCATCACACTTAGATGCAGGGGTAATAAGGGAGGAAGCACAAGGAGGTTTGAGTGACACAGTCATGTATAATCACGGCCTTGAGGGAAGCAATTACCATGGGTGGACAGGTATAGTCAACCAAAGACAGAAATAAATTTCATTCAGAAAGGTATAAGTTTGGTTAACTGACTAATCTAATTAAATCTAGGCTTTAGAATTTTAGCTCTAATAGGACCTGTGTTGTCTGGGTATCTTCTTATAAATGTATTCAAAGAAGTCTTTTCATATTGGAACTTAAAGAAGATAGCAAATTTATTTGTGCAGAGTAACAGGAATCCATAAACCAAGTGAAGGTTTTATACAATTCACAGTATAATCAGGTAAGATCTATAATAGGCATAACAGAGGCTCTGATAGTTCCAAATTCCCCTCACATAAGATTTGCAATATTTATTTAACAATGTGATATGGTCCAATCTGGGTTTTGATCTTTATTTGTCTCAAGTTTCTCTTTCCCAAATCTACCTGATCTAACAACAGGCTTCTCAATACAAGATTCTCAGTCTTTTCTTATTTTTTTCCACAATTTGTAATCTATAAGTACTGGATCTTTATCAATTGATTTCTACATAAGGCTGTGCTTCACTTTAACATGGTCTGGAAACTGCTGTTGGGGGTCATTTCCAGCTGCTCTCCTCTCTTCTATTCTGAGAGCTCAGTTGTCTATTGGCAGCTGCTTTCTCTTTGTAGAATTAGTATGCTGTTCTTTACTTTGTTGGTGCAAGAGGGTTTTTTGGCTCCTTGTTTTTAAGAGTCACTTCCTGCTTGAATTCAGAACTGGATGCATGGAAACATGGATGTCATGACACTTCCTTGGGTAGCAACGACCCAAGACACTGTTCTTTAATTACTTCATATCCTACTTGTCAGGAAATTCACAGAGGTGGATCACATGATGAAAAGAGTGCTGGGATAGAAATGCCAACCCTGGGCTAGAATTAGTTTATCCATTTTTGAGCCATGCAATTTGGTAAAATTACTTCAATTTTTGATCTTCATATTTCTTTGTTCTCATTTGTAAAAATGAAATAACACAATGCTATATTTACCTCACATGTTAGTTATGAGCTCAAATGAAATAATGTATGTGATGTGATTTGCAAACTATAAAGTGGAAAGGATTATTGCTATCTGGAAAAAATGCGTATTCTTGAGCCCTTGGAAACAGCACAGTATGTTATGTAAATTAGTATTGACCTTGTGTTCATATTTTTCCACTAGACTAGCCAAATGAAAAAGACATTTACTCCTCATGGAAATCACAAAGGATATCAACCAATCATCCTTCAGTATATTTAATGTAATTCTAAGAATTAATAGGCAACACTTAGAGTTTATCCAGATACAAGACTGCACAAATCAAATCATAATCATGTTTGTTTTGCTCTGATAAAGTTTCCAAGAGCAAAGTGTATCTTTGCTATTCACGACCTACTTGAACAGTTTTCAAGCCTCTGTATAATTTTCCTTTGAGTTGTAAAACTTCAAAATTACTATATTGATTTGAAGAAGGAAATTGCATGATCTTCATTAAAGGCAATAACTATTATTAATTTATTTATGCTGGAATTACTCTATACTACTCTTATGAATTAGCCTACTGTATGGTTGTTTGGATCTTTAAATGTTTATGTGAGTTAAAATTTTATTAGGGGATATTATTTTGCTTATATTTCTTCTTTTAGAAACCAAATCATAATAATTGCATTATTATTGCTTAACATTATACCTTTATTAATAGTAATTAGATTCTGTACTATTTTCCAATGTGTAGCAAAGATGATTTTAGAAAGGAAAGTAAGGATATTAAATCAATACTTTAAAACACTAATATTTCTTCCACTGTTACAATTTTAAAGTAATTATCTCACTTTATTTTCTCTATTTCAGTCAGAACACTGAAATATATCTGTGAACATTTGAACTTTTCTTACAATATTCACACAATTTGTTGTTTTATTTTTGCCACCTGCTATTTTGAAGCATTTAATGGCATTCATTGAGTGTTTACTATGTGTCTGGCAGTTGACTCCAGGTAGAGTTGAAAGTCAAGAGAAGTGATTTCTCTTATGGGGATTTACCTTCTGAGAGAGAGACAAGATATAAACACATACCCAAATAATTACACAAGACACTTTCATATGCTAATAAATTTGGTAATAATAAAACTGGAATGAGAAATCAGGAGTGGTTGGGGAAGAGATGGGAAGGAGAACTGCTTTAAATGGATGGCTGAGGAAGATCTCTTTCAGGAGGTAACATCTGAGCTGAGACATGAATTATGAGAAAGGACCAGGATTTTTAAGAACGAGGGCAAGGACATCGTCAATAAAGTTTGTTTGGTTGGAGTGTGGTGAATGGTTAGACAGGTAGGAAGAGGCCAAATTAGGTTACATATTTTATACTAAGACAATGAGTTTAAATGTTATTCTAACTGCAATCAGAAGACATTGGAAAGATTTAATCAAAGGAGTGACATGATTTGATTTATATTTTTGAAAGTTCACCCTTACTAGCATGTGAAAATGAGCCACATGAAAGCCTGTGATGGACACTGAGGAACAGGTTAGAAAGCTCTTACAGTGTTTCAGGTGAGAGAGGATGGTAATGAACAAGGTGGTCAGTGTTCAATGCAAATGGGGTACATGTGAGAAGGGTAGACACTAGATTTTTTTTTGCCTTTTCACATTGAAATGTAAAGCTGGGGAACACACAAGGAAACTTAAAAATTTCCTATCAGTTTGTGGAACCAATTTTGCCTTTTATATTTGTGGTGTGATCATCTAGGTACCACTGACAATGATTGAAGAAATCTAAAGACACAAGCAGTTTAGAGGTAGGGGTTGAAATTGAGTCAAGATTTCTGCTTTGAACCTGTTAACTTTGAGATGCCTTATAGTAGCTATTTATGTATGTTATTCTGTTGTAGAATATGGGTTAACCATTTTAATAGAAGAGACTATTAACTTGAATCAATTAATTATTAGAAAGAGAATTAACATTTATGAGCAACTACTATAAACTAAGATATTTAGGTATGATAATTTAAAAAATTCTCACAACAATACTTTGAAGTGCTCATTATTTCTCAAAATTTTGTTTTGTTTTTTTTTGAGGGCAGTGTCACTGGCCCTCATATGTGGGACCCAAACCTGGGCCGTTGGCTTCCCAAGCCAGTGCTTAACCACCGCGCCACTCTGCTGGCCCTCAAAATTTTAAAGTGAGAGAAGACTGTCTCTTAGAGAATTTACATAGTGATAGAATATAAAGATTAAAATTCAGGTATATTGGACGCCAAACATCATGCTATTTGCAGTGAAAACTGCTGACTTCCAGATATTATTGCTATTGTTACATGTATTCTTACAGCTTATTTAACAGAAACTTGAAAATGGTAAATAAAAGCATTTGAGTCTTTTGGCATGATGGATCTGCTACACTGCGGTAAAGCTACTCTTGCTACCATATCCACAAACCAGCTGACAGAACATTTTCAAGTTTCTTTGTATGTCCTAGAGCTTTGCATTTCAATACCAATTGTATAACATGGTAATTAGTAAGGCTTCTGTTAATCAAAAATAGAGCTAACTTATGAACACTGAAGTTTAAGTTCGAATTATAAAATGTAATGTCGAATTATAAAATGAAATCTTGAAAGTGACTTAGAAGGCATATATCTTTTCCTCTACCTGTTTAGAATTTTATTCTATGGTATTTTTAACAACTAAAAGTGGACTGATAAGTGGGAAAAAATGAGGAAGCTGGATTACATTTTCATAACATTTTTTTAATCTTTAAGTTTCCTTTATCATTAGGTAGCAAAATTTACTAGAATGGGGTTCTTCACAGCCCAAATCACAATTTTGATTAATTAATGATTTATTTAATGTTTACCTTTATTACTAACCTATAAAGTTTGTGTGTGAATCCCAGGACACTGTTTTGTTTTGTTCTCCATCACTATCTTTCCTGCACTAGTAGAGTTGTTGGCACATTATAGGTGCACATTGTAAGTACTTGCTGAGTTAATAAAGAAAATAATAAAACTGTATATTGAGTCTGTCTACATTCTACTTAGTGGCCTATTTTCCATACATTACCCTTTAAATACCTAATGAATGCCTTGTATAAGTGACTCTGTTGAATACACGTGCACAACCCCCCCCCCCCGCTGCCCCACCAAAAGATCTCTCCTTTGAATGCAACCTGATTTAGAAAAATTATTTTTTGCAGATGTAATTAAGTTCAAGGCAAAGAAAAAAAATCATCCTTCATTATCCAAGTGGGCATAAGTCAAATTCAAGTGTCCTTAACTGAGACATGCAGAAGAGAGATTCAAAGAGGACAGAAGCACATGTGAAGACCGAGGCAGAGATGCGAGTTATGCAGCCACAAGCCAAAGGACCTGTGGAGTCACCAGGAGCTGTAAGAGGCCAGGAAAGATTCTTCCTTGGAGCCTCCAAAGTAGTGCAACACCTTGATTTTGGACTTCTGACCTCCGGAACTGTGAGTGAATATATTTCTATTGTTTTAAGACATCCAGTTTGTGGTATTTTTTATGGCAGTCTCAGAAGAGGATACAATACAATGACCAAGCAACAAGTTCAAGGTTAGAAGGATCTGGGTTCTAATCCTAGCTTTTGTTTTTCCTTAAATTGGTTCTGTGAACTTGAGCAAGTACACAGACCAGTAAACATCAGTTTCCCCGTTTAGGAAAGAGGTAACAACACTAATTTATTACCAAGTGTCAATAAAATAAGTAAAAAAACTATACAAATAAAAGGGCTTTTATGTCTCCTTAGAATTTCCTCTTGTATATAAATCTCTTGGGACTTTCAACTCCCACTGATATTGCACAGTTCCCAAATCTTTCATCAAAATGGTTATATTCTTATGGAAGGATAAATTTGACTATTCTACTTATAGAAGGTTTTATCCATCATCAGAATATAACAGATAAGCTAATTAAAACATGGAGAGTAGGAGAGAAGAAGTGAAGAAGACCGAGGAGGAGGAGACGGGAGAGAAGTAAAGGAGAGAAGAAGAGAGGGGACATGAGAGGAGAGAGAAAAAAAGAATATAAGAGAAGTCTGAAATTTGAGCCAATGTCATAAAACTCTATCAGAAAATAAGCACAAATTTCACTTGTATTCATTGGATAGAAATTGCAAAGGGAGTGGGGAAACAACAAAAACACTAATCAATAGGATAAATGAAAAAATATATTTATGCAATAAAATATTATTGGGACCTAAACAAATGAGCTCAATCTCTATGTACCAATATAATTAAATTAAAAAAATATATATATTTAGTAAAAAATAGTAAGTTACAGAAAGATGCAAAAAGGATGCTGTCATTTATATAAAGTATATAAAGACATGGAACAATGCTATATATTGTTTGTGACTGTCTGCACATGTAATAGAAGAACTAAAACATAGACAAGGCTAAAGTACACCAAATGTGGGATAGGGGCTACCAGTGGGAGGGAGATATGGGGATGAGATTAGCAAATGTTGCAAATGGGCTTGTGATGAAACTATAATGTTTAATTAGAAAGAAAATAAAAGAAGGCAAGGAAAGGAGGAAGGGATAGAGGGAGAGAGGTAGTGGGGGAAGTAGAGAGGGAGAAAGGAAAGAAGGGAGGAAGGAAAGATATCTGAAGCAACTATAGAAACTGAAAACTATATAAGTCTATGTGTTGAGTTCTTGGATTTATATTTTTTTATAATCTTCCAAATTATTGGAATATCTTATCATAAATTTAACACACTAGGACTAGATTATATACTTGTTGGGGTAAATCATTTTTATTAAAGTGCTGTATACTATATTATTACATAGAAGGCCAAACCTGTATTAGAAAGTATCCCCCAAATGATGCTAATTCTATAAACAAATTTGTTTTCTTTATTTATATTTTTAAGAGATATAACTTTCTTCTTAGTTAATGGGATTTATTTTGTGTTTTGCCTGCTGCCCAACAGGGAGAGTCTTTAAAGTCTAGCATTTTATTACCATGTTTTAAAAAAGAATTGGTACAGAAGAGGACAGTTCTGCTGGTTAATACTTTTCATTAATCTAGTAAATGATGCTATTAGTTTACCTAATGGAAGGGTCTGAGGGTTTTGGTTGAAGTAAATGGCTATAATGAGACAGTGCAAGCAGTAGTATTTCTGAAATACAATACATTTTGAGAAGACCAAACACATTCATTTAAATATAAGTAAACTTTGTTTCAAAATCTGTATAGTTGACATTTGTCATCATCTTCTACTAATGATGATGCAGGACATTCCTTTTATTATGATATTTGTGATATTCCTTGTTGTGGGCATGTGACTGGGGTTACATTATAAGTTTTGATGGTGCTACTTAATAATTCCTGCTTCATTTCCCCTGCTCTGTTACTCTAATTTGGTTTCTTTCCTCAAGTGAATTATGTTGTGGGTCAATATATATCTCCTTTTAGGATACTATTTTGCTTAAAATGTTGTAAAGTGATTCAACATAATACATTTTAAATTTTATAAAATCTGGTTATCAAAAACTGTTTTCTAAAAGTAGTTCAACTTCATTGAAATTGTACCTGTAAATGGAACAGAGCACCCTTCCTTAATATTCGCATATTTTCTGCTGTCCCTGTTGGAAGTCCTCAAGGAAGAGAAGTGGGGAGGGGCTACAGAAAACAGGGGGTTGTGTCTACTGGAGAAGTATTTATTTAAAAACTAATACAGAATTGTATGGATTATTCTGACTTTTTTACTTGAAATATGAAGTTTAAACTTATTGTACTGCTCTAAATCATTAACAGATTAAAACCAGTTCAATCTGTTTAAAAAAAAATTCATGAGTAGTATATAAACTTGATATCAAACTTGTTGCAATTTTTTTAAAAAAACATAATACTCAATTTTTCTATTAATTTTTGTGTAATCGATTCATAAGTCTATACTTTATTCTTGAAATACCAAATACTACTGGTAAAGCAGTTTTAAAATGATTTAACCTGTACATTAATACATCGTTAGTATGATATATTTCACTTTCCTCCTACATTACTTTATGTTTGTGAGAAAACCCAAAAGAAGCTTGTTGGCATGAAGAGCAAAATATCTAATTGGCATGCACAATGAAAGTTTGCCTAGCTTTTCCCCTTAGGTTTTTTTTTTTCTTGAGTCTTTCATTGTAGATAAAATGTTATTAATCCTCTTGCTTAGGATCTCTTACCTTAAACCAGACATATAGAAAATCCTTTCATATATATATATATATATATATATATATATATATATATATATATATAAATTTTTTTCAGCAGATTTACTTGCCCAGTAAATACAGTTGATTAAAGAGTTCCTGGCAATCCATAAAAGAACAGGCTGTGGGGATTCTCATTAATCTTCTAATACTTTCTGCTGTCGTCCCTCTCTCAAGTTTCTTGCCTTGTAAAGTATTTGTGGTAGAGCAACAGCACTTTTGCTTTCCACTAAGCAATGTCATCCAGCCAGATCCCAACAAAAGCCACATCTCTCTTTCAAATAGTTTCAGCCTCAGATGTATTATTAGTTGGGGTTCCAAGCTATGAAAGGGAGACACTATTTGCTTAACTGTGCTTCACAATACAAACAAGCCGAGAAAATACAACTCCTTTGGTCTTCCATGTCTCCTGGCGGTAATACAGTTTTACTCATGGAGACTACAAAATGACTTTGCAAACAGATGTTATGTTTTTATTTTTTTTAAGTTTGTAAGCATTTCTTTAAGTGCTGCACCTTAGTAACATAGCTGTGTTTAGAGTTATCTGATAAAAAGAATATCTCACTGGTTACATTAAAAAAAATAACATCAACAACCTATAAAATAAGTTTCATATTAATCCACAAATATGAGTGACCATAAATTAAACTTTAATTGTTATTTAAGGAAAATAATTTATGACCAGCTTTTAATGTGTTTTCCTTTTATATTATTTAATGAACATCTTCAATTTCAAGATTAAGTTTATAGAGTAATCTTCCTTGAAAAGGGAAGGCATATCCAACTAGTGCCAAAATTTTGCTTTCAAAACCTGATAGGAATTGTACTATGCAAAACGTGATTTACACTATTAAACCTATTAAAAGTCATATTTTATAAAAGAGGAAATAATGGGAGTGATCTAACACAATGTCTCAGCTACTTCATATGGTCTGTATATACATTGGAAAGCTACAGTTGATAATTCTCTGTAATATCCCCTATGTAGAAAGAAGATCAACTTGAAGCATATTGCCATTTTCATTTAAAAAATTCTTTCATTTGAGCAAAACTACCACCTAAAATTGTTGGTAATGTAAGAAGAAAAATTTATGTATGTGAATGTATCCCTTCACTAAATTTTACATTTTTATTATTTTGATTTAAGATCTAAATTTCCAGAACAGAAGCATGGATAAGGCAACCATCCTTGAGGAAAGAGGCATGAAATTTAAATATCTATCTATCTAATCTATCTATCTATCTATCTATCTATCTATCTATCTATCTATCTATCTAAAATAACCATAAAATATTAAATATCAATTATTCATAGGAGAGAATAATCAAAGACATTACAAATCATATGGAAATCAAAATGGTTGATGCTTGGTTTTAAGACTTATGTAGTACAGAATGGATTGTGGCTCTCAAAGTGTAATCTCTCAACTAGCATTATGGGCATTACCTGAGAGCTTATTAGAAATGTAAATTCTCCAGCCTATGCTAGGCCTACTGAATAAAAAACTCTGTAAGTAATAGAATCTACAGGTGTTGTATTATAAAACCTGAAATTTTTGTAATGTCATTAACCAGTGTTACCCCCAATAAATATAAATACAAAAAAACTCTGGGTTGTAGTCCCAATAAACTGAATTTTCACAAGCCTCCATGTAATTCTGATATACACTAATGCTTGGTAACGACTGCTTCATGCAGCCTACAAGGTTGGCTAAGATCAATTCCGAGGCTAAATCAGTGTAGTTTTCCTAAACGATAAATCCAGAGGAGGTGCAAGCCAACCCTGGGTCATTTGATAAAAATCAAAGATAAGGATTGGGGCCGGCGGAGTGGTGCGGTGGTTAAGCGCTGGCTTGGGAAGCCAGAGGCCCCGGTTCGGGTCCCACATATGAGGGCCAGTGACACTGCCCTCAAAAAAAGACAAGGATTGCTTGTTTCATTATCCATCTTTTACTTCTCAAGCAAGCATGCTCTTTTGGAAATCACATGAAGAAAATATTTATTGTTGAAAGACAGAATGTTATTCTGAAAATCTCTATAAGAGGAGGTGTGACTCAAGGACACCAAAGTATACTCTGTCCAGCTCACTTTAGTAGTGTTTGTGGGGGAATTTCATTATAGAATCAGACCTGGGTCATTGTTTTTTTGTTTTGTTTTGTTTTGTTTTGTTATATGTATATATAGATCTAGTTTCCCTCACTCCCAAGCAAAGTGCTCCTGGAAAAACATTACCACTGTAAGAATGTATCAGCCTTTCCCAACCTGTGTACTCTGTTTATTATTCTAGTAAAAGAGCTATGATATAAGAAGCAGAATATCAAATTATAAACACAATTTTAGTGACTTTGTTGGAGTATAGTGGGGGAAAGTTGAGCCCATCGTATACTTTGAGGAAACTTATTCATTGCTATCTATATTTTTGGTAAACACAAGCCACACTGTAATCTAGCAGTAAATACCTTCAGAGATCAACAACGATATTTTACTCTGTAAGTATGCATTTAAATATATTTTATTCTACTAGTGAGCAAATACTACTATTAATTTTCATCTAACAAATATGTCATTTATAAACCTTGAGAAGGAAGAATACTTAATTTCTTCATAACTCAGTTGCGGGGAACCAGCCTCCGCTGACCAGGGTTCAAGAAGGTGGACATGGCGTCGGCGGTTAATGAAAGACAGAAACTGTTTGTTTCAGTAAAAGACAGAAAAATGAGGGAGAAAAATAAAGAAGGGAGACAGTGGAGACACCGGGGGAGTTAAAGAGAAAAGTGTCACATTTTATTACAATAACATGTCCTTTTTATAGGGACTTTTGACTATTATCCAATTACAAGTTTAAGTTCCACATCGTCTTGATGTATTTTTCTCTTAAGACCTTTAGTCCCTATAATTGTTCTCCTTAGGGCACACTCTGACCTTTTCTATAATCCCATCTATGATAATCTCTTTATGACCCAGATTCAGTTTCTACATAATCCGTAATCCTGGGTGTGAATACTAAAGAGAATCTCACTTTTGATATTTAATTTTGGCTTAACTGTACCTAAAGTTCTCTCAAGACTTATCACAAACCTTAACAAAACATACATTTTGTAATAAAAACACAGGCTTCAAGAGAATACAAATTTGAGGAACACATGTCTAATCAACAATACTTTCAGATTCACCAAGCCCACTAAAGTCAACCTGCATGCCCCTCAATATTGGGCTACACGGCCCTCAACACTCAGTTTTCTCATGTATGAAGTAGGGGGTAGCCTTATCTCTTTCCCTAAAATTGGGGAATCTTGAGCAATAAATGAGATTTAAAAATGAATAGCACTTAAAATAATGCCTGGCAGAATAAACCGCTCCCTTCATATTAGCTATTGCAATTATTAGCTTTGTCTTATAATTTTATAATTAATTTCTGAAATCATTAATTTTTAAAAGATCCTTTTTATTGTGGTGATTATTTTGCAACACACAGGTAAATATCAAGTCATTATTCTGCACATCTACAATGGATATAATGTTCTATGTCAGTTTTAGCTCAAAAAAAAATTCTACTGTGGTATGATGCTGAGTATTGTAAAAAGCTCTTTTTAAATATTAAGGAATAGATTTTTTATTTTAAAAAGAGACTCAAACACTAAAATTCATTTATAGGTTATAAAATAATTGTTGTGTTGGGCATTTGCATCACTAGATATTAATTTGCTTTGTTTCTATGTCTCATTACATGCTGAAGCAGAACTAAGAATTGCAATAGTTAAATAACTATGCACAAAATAGTTATTTCTCAAGAGGTGCAATCCACATACCTATTGTACATTTTTGGAATGTTCTTTAAGTCATTCTTTGAAAGCAGTATAAGAAAGTGCACATCAGCAATGGGAATGAGTCCATTCTCACCATCTGTTCCTCATTTTTTTGAGCTGAAGACTTGTATTATTAAACCACGGTTTAAAATGTTAAATTGGCATTAGAAATCTAAGTTAAATCCATAGACATACAAAGAACTAACTTGAGTTTATTTGAAAGGATACCGATAGTTGCATTACACTGAGGAGTAAAATAAGGCAGCCCCTTATTCTCAGGTAACCCTGAACTTCATCTTCTAAACTTTAAAGTTCTGCCAAATATATTGTTAGACAAATTGCATATATATTTGATTTCTATATAAACATGTACAGTTCTGTACCTGCTTCCTTTACCCTCATTTTAGATAATAAGAATTTTAATATATCCTCTATCCCCCCAAATTACAAAACTTTATAGAGCTTACATGGTTCCATGACAGAATTTTGATGACTTTCTGAAGACCTCAGATTTCAGTCTTTTTTCACAAATAGTAAGTGATTTGACTTACTCTCTACAGGGAATATAAACAACAATGTTTATGTTTATATTACTCTTTTGTGGCATCCTTGCAACTCCTAGAACCTCCTGTAAAGGTTCTGTGCTAAGATCTGGTCCTAGGCATATACAGGCTTCCAATGGGATTTGAAAAGATGCAGAAGCCTGCTTGTCTCCAAAATATCTCCATTCTTAGTCCTGTCAATGTACTAGAAACTCCCCCATCAATCATTACTGTATAATAGGATTAAAAGATATGGCTAAAATGTAAACATATTCTCTTTTAGATACAGTCAACATTTATTCAGCATTTATATTGAGACAAGCATTGTAATAAGTGGGTTTATATGAATATAAATGCTTCAGGATGTGAGAGGGTCTGCACTATTTTCACCCTAATCAAGTGGATCATGTAGGCAGTCAAATATGTGGAGGATGCCCTGTTCATTTTCTTAGGAGATAAAGGCCCAGTTAATTAATTTATTCCTAAAATGTTCTCAGAAACATTTCACTGCTGATTGGGTTGCAACTATCTATCTCCAAAACTCTTCCTGGGAGATTAGGCTAATTACTTGATCCCATTTTTTATGAGATCATTTCACATTGTTCCTAAATAATATTGATGTCTTAGCCCCTTTTTGACTGAGATTATACTTTTCTTTTATTTTAGCTTGATGCATTTCTCATTGACTACACTTTCTGAATGTTTTTCCATTTACCATCTCTGTCAGTTTTCTGAAGTGACTCCTGGGTTGACCTGAATCTTTTCTGATATGTTCACGGTCTTTGCTTTGCACTGATGTTGCATCTCTGCCACCACATTCCTATCCGAGAAAAGCCATTTTTTCTTACATCCTTCTCTCCAATCTTAGGAGTTTGGCTCATAGCTGGCTTAATTATCTGTGCCCACTTCCAGGGTCATCCTACAGACAGCTTCCACTGTACATGGTATCTGGCACCATCTTGCTCTCCTACTTATTCTGATGCTGCTACTATCCTGGAGAAATCCCTCTTTTTGCTGTCTCACCACATGACATCCCATGTATTTTTGACTCCCAGGTTATAATCAAACAATGAATACATGTATTCCTATGTTCATGGATAAGGGACCACCTCTTACCTCTTAGTACAGTGTGTTGCATTTTTTTGTTTTCCCCAATCATTTGCAAACTTCTATCTTAGTATAGAAAACATTGTCTTCTCTCCATCCCACCTCACACACAGGACAACCCATTCAGTATTTCATTCTGCCTTAGTATTACCCTAGGATAGGCCAATAATAAAAATTAATTTAATGATAATAATGACAACACCATTGAGTTCTCACATGTTCAATATATTGCTTTTATCATTTTGCATGTATTATCATGTTTAACTCTAACAATTCTATGAAGATGATATTCCTATCATGAGGAAACTGAAGAACAACCTGTAAAGATTTACATTGATCTGGGCAGGAGAAATGGGAGGAAGAAGGAGAATAACTCTCTAAAGTTGATCTTCCATTAACCCTCTGCTACGACTCCTGGTAAGTACAGCTGCTGTCTTCTCATCTTCTCCTTCCTCCATTTTTCTGTGCTGACCCAGAGACCCTGTCAGGTGCTGACTTCCAACTCTAGCAGAGAAGAAATGCTCAGATAGCCTCAGAATGAGTTTTTTCTATTGTTTGTGTACCCACATTTAACATTAGTCCTAATGGAGGAATATTATTCTTGATTTTTATTTTTCATAGAGTAATGTACAAAGGAGGAAGGCATTAGAATAAGGTTCTTTATTCTTTTGCCTTAAGAACAATGACATTGTAATAAAACCTTCAATATGTGGTGTATTTGGTTTAGAAAGAGAATGAGGGGAGAAGACAGGAAATTACTATTATCTATCCTATTATGAACCTGAAGCTATAGAAGCCTTTGTTGGGAAACTAATTTCAAACAGAGTCTTTCCAGATAAATGCTTAGATTAAAAAAAAAAAGACAAGGAAAGAGAAAGACAGAGGGAGGGAGGAAAGGATGGAGAGGGAGAGAACAAGAGTGATAGGGGGAGAGAAAAGGAGAGATAAATGATGTAAATGCACATTCTTCTTTAGGAAGTCCATCCACAAGAGGCCCTGGTCTCTGTCAGCCCCTCAGTGACCAACTGCTTGAGCTAAATTATGAAAACTGGGGCTGGGGGCTCAGAGTCAGCACTAACTAACTACAAGGCTGTTTAGAGGAGACTCATATTCCAAATATCTTAGTTTTCTTCCGCACACTTGCCCACACAAACACAAAGTAACACCAGTTGGTTCCTATGGCATTATTCCACCACTTACTGGAGTACATATATGTTACCTGGGCAGGGGTGTCAACATTTACTGAGTACTTACTCTACATGCCCTTTACAAGCATGATTTTATGTAATCAACACAACAACACTTAGAACATAGGTATTTTCTCTCCTTTTTTAATGAAGAAGAAACTTCATTTGAGGGTTTAAATAAGTCAACTAAGGTCACACTCACACTTAGGCTGTGGCAGACTATATCTTCAGGTCTCCTGGTTTTTTTTCAGAGGGCAGTGTCACTGGCCGTCATATGTGGGACCCGAACCAGGGCCACTGGCGTCCCAAACCATCTCTTAACCACTGCACCATTCAGCCGACCCTTCAGGTCCCATTTTATTCAAAAATATCTGTGCCCTTAGTTACCACACTGGTAGCTCTTTGTTTTATTTTTTTGTCATCACAGCACAGTTTTGAATACTAGAATTTTTGACGGTACACGTGGAGTGATTGAAAGATTCAACAGAACACTAAACAGGTTGGCAATTATTACAGCGCAATCAGTACCACAGTTTAACAGTGTCTTCACAGTGCCTATAAAAGGAACCACTGTTCTCCAGCACAGGCTACTGTTGGAGCTGCACTGTTTACTGTCCATCTAAACAAGTGCTGTTATATACTCACCAGGGAGAGTTCTCCTACGTCATGCTTACCCAGAGCTTGTTCTCTATCACTCACTTAACATCTGACTCTGCTGAACTCTTACATAGAGCATTTTGTACCCAGCGCTGAGCCATAATGAAGGACCCTCTCTGCTCAATGTTCACTCTTTAGACACTGTTTAACATTATGTATATTCTGTTTTAGCAAAAATTAAATTGTATACATTGATCAGAATATACTGGTACATTAGCGCCTCAAAGTACATTTCATTCAAGGGACAGACACAGACTAAGTGCAAATTTGGATGAGCAGAGGGGTCATAGGAGACTTGACAGACGCAGTGAACTTGAATCTAGACCATGAGAAATAAGTAAGAGTTTACCAAATGAGAAAAGGGGAAAAAGGCATTCCATATAAAAGGAGCAGCTTTGACAAAAGGCCAGAGGACTCAATGCATTGCTTGGAATTGCTAAGTGGATTTTATTGGGTAGAGCAAAAATTGCAAGTTAGATATTTGCAGGAGAAGAGACTGAAGGTTAGGTAACAGGTAGGTCATATGTATGCTGACAATAAAACTTTTTGAAATGGAAACACTTTTGAAAGTAAAAGGGAGTGCTATAAATAATGATACCAAAACAACGCATGAAAACTTGGACTTTCCTAAACAAACCAGGATAAATAGCCAGCCTAGTCATAAAAACCCTTGAATGTTATGTAAGAAAATAATTGAGATAATTAGTCGTAGGCACATTTTTAAGAAAGATTATTCTGGCAGTAGAATGGAAAGAGGCAATCTTGCAAAGAATTCCAGATGAGAGACCAATGAAAAGGCAATTTCAATGAAACAGCTAAGTACTAGGAACTCTTCATTTCTCAGTCTTCACATCCTTCAGGGAACTTTCTTTGATCTTCTTGCTAGATTCTTTGAAGTGGCTACTACTACCTAGAACTCTCTTTCTCATTCAAGAAAAAAATAGAAATAAATAAGCAGAAGGGAGCCACAATATCACTTTACCACTGATAAAGACTGAATCAAAGAATGTAACTTAATGCTTTAGGGAAGTGTGCTTGCTTATATCAAATCCCAAACCATTGGCAGCTCTGGGCTGGGGCAAGGTCCCTGGACTCCCTGGGGCAGAGCCTATCCAGAGAACAGACCCACTCCAGACAGCAGGTCATTCCCAAAAAGAAAGAAGGGAAACCTTAAACTCATATGTTCCAATGAGAAAAGGCATTGTGTTCTCCTGGGTTGGGGGAATTAAGGAGACAGAGAGAGGACAGGTATGTTCCAATAATTTTATTTACTGTCATATGAAAAGAAACATTTATGAGTGGAAAACCAACTGTTACCTCCTAATACTCTTTACCTTCAAAAGTTCTTTCTGGATTCATTATTTACCATACAAAGTCCATTCAGTTATTAGACATTACATTATATATATATATATATATATATATATATATATATATATATATATATTGACTACATTGTTCTATAATGATTTCTACCATATTTTTACAAACTTCTTTATATACTTGTGTGTTATCCCCAAATAGAGTAGAAGCTCTCTTACCTGATCTCTACTGAGCATAACTAAGGGATTAATAGGGACTTTCAGTCCCTCTGTAAATGACTCTGACAGTTGCCCACAGCATAGTGAATATTATTTACTTGTAGACTAATGTCTAGTGTACCCGTTCTCACAAGATACTCATGCTTAACAAGCATCAGCAAATTTATTCTCAAACCTTCTCATAACATTTATGAATAAAATTATAATTACATGATATAATTTCATACTATAAAAGTAATAAAATAATAAGTGTGATGAGAGTTGAATCTATGAAAAATAGGTTAAATGCCTTGGAAAGACTCAACATGTAATCGCCAATGAAAAATATTCTTAAGTTTAAATGTAAGTAAGATGATAACAACAAACTAGAAACAAAAAACAAAAACAAACCAAAAGGATTTTGCCCACATAGATATTCAGAAAACTCTGTAAGTTCTCACTCTATTTCAAAGAAACAAAGAATAGGAATTATAAATAATATATTATGGTCCAATCACTAGACCTATATTTTAAGAAAAGTTTTGACATCGAAAGATTGGTGAATGCATGGTCATTTACATATTTTAAGTTAAAATAAAATGTTTACTCTATGCATTATCTTGATAACCTTATTTAACTATGTTTTACTTCTCTAGATTGAGGACCAATGACTGCAAGGACCTGCTTTAATAATCTTTCATATCCTCACTGAGATAATCTTCTGGTTTCCATTAATACTGCTGGAGATGGTAGTGATAATAATAGCAATGGTGGCATTGATTCAATAACAGACTAGATTTCAGGAATAAGAATGTATCATTTAACATACTGATACCAGATAAGTAAACTGAGACTTAGAGAAATGATGCATTGATTATTGCCATACACATAGTTTATAGTTCATGTTCAGTGAAAGATGGGCATTGGATATTCTTGTCCTTAATTTTTCTTAGAGTTCAATTACAGTTAGAAGTATTATTAAAAATAAAAACTTTCTTCTATGTCTTTTTGCCCCTTTCTGTAACATTATTCTGAATGCTTACTCTATTATTCTGAATTCTCATAGATCTCCTATAGTCCATGTGCTGATTTTCACCATGTTGACAATTCTCCAACATTTCTTGCTCAATTATTACCAGGGATTAACTTTAAAAAGATAATGTTCTGGCAAAATGCAGCTGATCTCTGAAAGAAAGAGATATCTGTTTCCCAAAAAGGAAAACACAAGGTTCTTATATGGACCTTAAATTCCTATACATGTTTACATGGGATATTGTGAATTGACTTGTAGTATTTATTTTGGGGGAAAAGTAATGTATCCTATGCAGAGGTGATGAGTTACCTATGAAGAGAACTTGTGATATGTGGCCAAGATAGTGGTGGTAATACAGTCACAAATCTTCTCTGCCTTAAAATATTCACAGATGAGAGTGACCAAGATGGAAAGACACAGCCTTTCATTCCAAGTAATTAGAGAACATTCTGAAGTTAAATACAGAGACCCAGATATACCCAAATAATAATTGCTGTAACAGGAGAAAAATGCTGTAGTATTCTACTACTTCCTTTAAAAAATACTTCATTAAGATATTATTTTCTTAAAAGTGTTCCTTGATAACTCCTTTAAAGGAAAAGTAGAGAACTATTCAAGAGTGTATGATAATAGCTAGAAGAAGAGTAAAAATAAAGGTATAAAATTTTGTATATGGGACATATGTGCATATAACCCATGTAAAAACATATACATAAGTAATAAACATTGGAATTAGACAAACCAAAGTTCCCAAATAATTATATTTTAGTGAGGTTATCAGTGACTTTTCTTCCCTATTTTCTACATTTTCTTTAGTTTTGTTTTATATTATTTTTCTATTTTAAAAATTATGTAAGCCTATTTCATTATATGTTTTTATTATAAGTCAAACATATTAGGAAAAAATAATGCCAGCTTAGGCCATTTCCCACATAAGAATAGAGTGCTCTGGCAAAGTTTATAGCTTTAGCTTGTCACAATAACTTTGACATTAAAGACTAAGATTAACCAGTGCTCCTGCTTGTGACCTATTATTTTCCGCTGTTCATTGTAGTTGTACTGTGGCGCAGGTTTGTGGAGCATTCCTAAATGCTATTTCTCCTCTAGTTCTGTCACTAACCAACCTCGTGGCCATATAACCTCACAGAGTCTCAGTTGTTCATTTATAGAGTGATGTAAGTAGACTAGATTACATAATACCCATTCAGTGCCAACATCATACAATTATATTTTGGGGCCATAATTATTGTGGATTTTTCTACAATATCAGTATATTTCTCCAAATATGCCTAATTAGATGATTGTTAACATTCAATTTGATCATCTCTAGTGAGAGGAAAATGTGAGTTTTCTCACAATATTTATTGGGTGCTCAAATTCTTATAACATTGTTAAGGAAAACTTTGTAATTTTAAAATGTTTCTCCTTACTTTGAGCTTTAGAAATATGATCATACATATTTTATATTAGGGTATTCATATCTGTTCTCTGGAGCTATGAAAATTAGTTGACTATTTCTAACTCGTTATAAGTTTAAATAATTGAAGACTGTTTATTGTATGTTTTCTCCACTGTAACTCTTCTCTTATTTGAGATATATATTTTTTCGATTATATATTAATTTAGCCACCCTTGGCTAGGTACTTACTGGCTAGGTTTTCATTGTCTGCTTTAAACTACATTAAACTTTTCTTCAGTTCAGGAGTGTAGGAAATATAGCAAATATTTGCAGTAGACACAATTTGGGGTCTTTTCCAGTCTCAAGAACCATGACTCTCTTCCTGGTCTTTACAGAATCAAAGAGGATCAATCCAAGGAACGAGATGTTTTCATATGATCCTCGCTTTGGGGAATTTGAAACCTACCAGAACATTAGGAATCACTGGACTGAAGCAGTTCAATAGAAAAACCATGGAGAGAGGTTCCCAGATTTCTGGAATCTAGTTCTGAGAACTTGTCAGTTTTCTGCCCTTCTCCAGCACTCTTGGCTTTGGATTCTGTCTCTGCATTTGGCCTTTAAATTCTCCTGCACCTCTTTTATCTTTGGATGGAATCTTAAGGTATGTGCTGCATTTAGATCCACAAAAAGGAGAATGAAGGGGAAAGGAAGTTGAGAAGAAAATTTCAAGTAGAAAATAGTGTTCAACAATGAAGGCATTGTTAAGGAGAATGTGAAAAACTAGGGAAGATGTGCTGATTTGGGCAATTAGTAGATCATTGTTGAACTTTGAAAACGAAGTTATAAGAGACAAAAACTATATTGTGAAAATTCAAGGAGTGATATGAGTAGAGAAAAAATAACTTTTGATGTATCTGACAAAATAAACACAATTTTAGCTTGATAATTTAACAAGTTATGGTGTAGTTTTTCTGCTCACAGAGTTGCAGATATATGGCCATGTTTGAGGAATTTAAAGAGGGAACAAATAATGAAGTATAGAATAAATGAATATTGCTTAGGAACTAGGAGGTCATAGAATTAATAACTCAACAATAAATCATTTTTGGAAAAGGAGAAGTGAATGAGAAGCAGTGATGGAGGCTATCTGTTATTTGAGATAATAAAGTAGGTGAACATGGAAGCAACTACTAAGAATATATTAGGACACAGGACCCACTACATAATCTGGGTGGCCAAGTATAAAACAAAAATGAGGGGCCCGTGGTTCAAAATTAAGAATTTCAGGATGGCAGCTATACAACATTAAGCAAATCTTAGGCCTTTCTGAGTTAATGTATACCAAATTACTTTAAGTAATTAATAGCATCCAGGATTTGGGATATTAGAATCCAAACAGTACAAATGAGTTTAGCAATACAAATGAAAAACATAACTACCCTGAAGGGGAGAAGAAAAAAAAACAATCTTGGTGAGTTTGCAAAACAATATTTTGACTATATAATCTAAGGACAGAGACAAAAATAACTTTAAACACCTTTCATATTTCAGTAGAAGAATGGGATAGAGCTTGGCAAACTGAATGTGTTTTCGATTGAGCAAATAAGTGGATATTGTGAGTAATAAGTGCCAGGTTTCTTATGGTAAAAGGAATGAGTTATAAATATGGAAAGACAGAAGGCTTAGAAGTTGTTGGAGTAGACTTAGAAATATTAGAATAAACTCATGATGTTTAATATAGATAGACAGTTAGACAAATATATACATATATAGGGATAAAATATGAATGTATACACATACATGCATTTCCTAGCTCTGTCTACTGAAAAGGCCTGGAAACAATGAAAACCAAGCACCAATTAGCATACCCAAAGCCTGGATACGGTTTCATAATGCTACTCTCCAACAAATGGAACCAGGGCTCCTTGGCAAAATGGCAGATTTCAGGGCAGGGGAAGTACATGATATGACAGGAACATGTTGTGGTGCTAGAAAGCAAGGGTGTGCTCAAAAAATGATTGGGACATATTCTGACGGCCAAATGTGGTACAATTAGAGCAATCATAAATAACAATAGTAATGGATGATAAAACTTAGAAAATGAATATATGCATGAATCCATAATGATATATTTGAACGTATATATATATCAGTATATTTATGTATATATATATTTGAATAAATAAATAAATGAGGAAGAAGTAACAGTTTTTCTTTATAGAATTCAAAGTAATAATTGTAGAAAGAATGATGGAAAAAGAAAATAGCCGTTTGGTAAACACTGCAGTTATAACAAAAGGTTTTAGGCAAGAATTATCAATGGATGCTATATTTAGTGGGTGAAATGGTGAGAAATAAGGTATTTCTCAACTGTCTTCCCATATATTTATTAAATATCAAGGAGAAAAATTGTAGCTTTACAGTAGAGAGACCTCGCAGACCCCATCTCAATGAACAAAGTTAATGTCACCAGTAATAGGATATCAATAACTGGAGCTTCTTGATATGATACACTAAGAAAGACATCATATTGATTTTTTGAATATACTTAGCAAAAACGCATAACCTGACCCATCAGACAATCTTACATTGTGGCACATTCTACAAGATAGCTGTCTAGTGCTCTTCAAAAAATTCAAGATCATGAAAAATAAGAAGAATTTTCCCATGTTAAAACAGCCTAAAGAATTCAATGGCATCTAAATGTAATATGTGGTCCTGATTGGATCCTGGACCAGAAAATGACATTAGTGGGATAACTGTCCAAATTTTAGTGAGGCCTCTAGATTAGTACTACTGTTATACCAATGTTAATTTCCTAGTTTTGATTAGTTTACTGGGTAAGGTAAAGATGTCAACATTTGGAGAAGATAGAACATTTTTTTGTGTGTTAATTTTTAAATGATTTTGTAAATCTGGAATTATTTTAAAATGAAAAATCAAAAAAAAAAGTTGATTAATGGCACAGAACTGTTTTGTTCATAATATATTGATGTTTGAGAAAGAATCAGACTACAAACGAGTATGTATATCCCACTGTGTATGTAAATATTTTCAATTGTTCTCTTTCCATAACCATACATTTAACCTCTTCAACCATCCTCCCTTTCCCCCTTACACATATATGGTGATGAAAGGAGAACTGACTTTGGGTGGTGAACACACAATGTGATATATAGATGATCTATTATAGAATTGTACACTTGAGACCTATGTAACTTTACTAACCATTGTCACCCCAATAAATTTAATTAAAAATATTTTCAATGGGATATATATTATACATTAGAAAGAATGTACACCAAAATATTGAGAACAATTACATCTGGGAAGTAGGTGATTTTCCTTCCCTTCTCTTTCCTCCTCTTCCCTTCCCTTTTAACCCCTTTTTCTTTTCTTCCTTTTTTCTTGTTTTATTCATTTCCCTTCTTCCTTCCTTCCTCGCTCCCTCCCTTTCAGCCTTCTTTCCTCTCTTCCTTTTTTCCTACCTGTTTTCCTTCCTTCCTCCCTCAAAGCCTTCGTTCTTTATTCCTTCCCTCTCTTTGTTTCTTTTACTTGCCTTTCTTTCTTTTTGCTTTTCTGCGCTTTCCAAATTTTCTAAAATTAGCATATGTTTTATAATCAAGAAAACATAGTACAATAATTATAAAATACACAAATTAAAACAAGCTGCATAGGAAAAATTAAAACATTTCACTATTTTTATTTTAGTACCTGAGAATAGCTATTGTCAAAATAATTTCCCTTATATGTGGTTATTGTTTAATTTCCTTTCTCTCTCTTTGACATTATCTTAATAAAGTAATGAGTGACTATAATAAATGCTTGAACTAAAGCCAGATAAAGATGGACCTATGATAAGTGTTTCCTCTAACTTCTCTTTATAGACTATGTTGATCATCTCTGCTTCTCTTCTCATGGTATTACTAAAATCTTTACATTTAATTTGGACAATATACACCCATAATGGCAACATGTTAAGGAATTCCTTTTCAGTTAAAAAAAAAATCCAAGTGTTATTTCTTCACGTAAATTATAGATATTTATGAAATAATTAAAACATTAATATTTATGAAATAATTAAACATTAATATGTGCTTTGGTAAAAATACATAGATAGGTTTTGATTAATATTGAATTTCTGATGAATCCATGGTTGTTAAAATGTTGTTATTTTAGAAGTATATTTCTTAAAGTGCAATGATTCTTAAAATCTTAGAATCTAGAGCCAATTTGCCTAAATTCAAATCTTATCTCCAAAAACAAATACCTGTGTGTCCTTGAACAAGTCAGTTAACTTGTCTGTGCCTTAGTTCCCTCATATGTAAGATGAATCAATAATATGACCTATCTCTTAGTGTCACTGTAGAAGGACATGAATGGTTGAAGTTAAGTTACTCAGAATTGTCCCTGGCACATAGTAAGTACATCATATGTATGAAGTAATACTATTTCTATTAAACAAATTGAAATCCCGTTTGAAGGTGACCTTCACATGATAGAGCAACTCCATCTCTAGATCAAAAACATTTTTTTTGCTGTAAGCTTCACCTATCTTTTTACATTAGAATGAGAACCACATTTACAGAATATCTTCATTCTCGACATACCTAACAGATCTTACCTTTAAAAATGAAATGCCATATATTTATTTAGAATGTACAGTTGTGAGTTTTTTCTCTAAATTATCTGATTTCGGTTTAAACTTCATATTTTGTTACACCCTAAATAATGGAGTCCTAGCCTATAGGAGTGCTAATTACCTGAAAGAGTTTTGTACATTCAAACTCCAAGTTGTAGTTAATTACTTAATTAATTTTTTCATCATAATTTGATCCCTTAAGCCCTATTTCAGTTTCAATTTCTTGTAGTGTTTTGAATTAACCAGTGAAGCACATAAAAAATAGCATAATATTCCAGCTGTGACTTATATCCTTGTGCAACAAGAGACAACTAAACAGAATTTACAGGAAACAATTAAGTTAAATGAAAAGTGGAAACAGAAATGATGGATAAAGGGGCTAGCTGATATTAGAGACAAGTAAAGAAGAGACACCTCAGGAAAAGGGGAGAGTATAGGAGAAATCAAGAAATAAGAAAGAGGTAAGGGAATAGAAAATATTTGGAATGAGGGCCGGCCGAGTGGTGCATTGGTTAAGCGCTGGTTTTGGGATGCCAGTGGCCCCGGTTCGGATCCCACATGAGGGCCAGTGACACTGCCCTCTACAGCTAACAACAGCTCCACCTGGAGCTAGGCTGTGCGAGCCCCGGCGATGGTGTAGGCTGCAGCCCCTGCTGCAGTGGGCTGCCATAGGCTACAGTGAGTGGCCCGCAGCCAGCGTGAGCGGCTGGCAGCCAAGCGTGAGCTGCCAATAGCCGTGGTGAGCGACATCCAGAGGCCAGCGACCGATCTGCCTCATCCGGGAAGAGCGCAATGATGATACCAACAGTGAAGCAACATCCTCCGCAACTAAACTGAAGAACAAAAAGACAGCAACTTGTCTGTTCCCCTTTCCCGATTCCCCAACGCTGTTCCCCTCCACCAATTCCCCAATAAAATAAAAAAAACAAAAAACGACAATCCTTTTTTTAAAAAAAAAAAGAATATATTTGGAATGAAATTAAAAACTCCAACAGATGAGGACAGAGTAAACAATTCTCAGTCAACAGAGCTAAAAAATGAGGGAAGAGCATGGTGTGCCAAGACTCAGCTCATGTGGAGAGGGAGAGAAGAGGAAATGTTCCTTTAAACATACTAGACTAAAAAAACTAAATATCTGAACTAAAAAGAATGCAAAATAAATCTACATTTGCTTGACATCAATTACAAAACCAGTGTACAGTGGTAGGTCAAGGCTGATACCCAGGAAGCTGAGGTTCTGCATGGGTGGAGAAGTGGGTTTCTAAAATGTTCTACAGGGGTGGAGAAGTGGGCTCCAAAGCTTATGAGGACATGCAAGGATGGGCAGTGTGCCCTCAGAGCTGCACAAGGCAATCACCTGCAGAAAACTCAGCACTCCTCACATCACCCTCTTTTCCTGAAAAACAGTAAGGACTTTTCTGTCTTTCTCCATCTCTGAAGGGAGAACGTCACTGAAGAAGAATTGAAATCCCCTGGCTACCTTATGTACATAAGGATAATGCACAGAACCTGTGTGGTTTGAGAACTATAGTACATGGCAAAAATTCAATGTAAAAATTGGTCCAAGATAATGGAAATCATTGAAATCCCCTGAATAAGCAAGCCAAAAATATCTTTGAAGTAACATTTCTACAACTCTAGGGCCTCCAAAAGAAAATAATAAATAATGAATAAATAAATAAATAAATAAATAAATAAATAAAATTTCAAACATACAAAAATTATCCATGCATAGCAAAAAGAGCAACATGAGAATTTGGTGGACATAATGAAGAAAAAAATGATTTAACTAGAAATAATAACGTTTGAAATATGAATATTAAAAATAATTCGAGGTAAATGAAACAATAAAACTATAAGAAAATAACAGCAACACAAAAGAGCCTGAATTTAGAGCCCCAAAGTCCTGGGATTGACTGAGATAAGCAATCGAACAACCAGTGTTAATTTTTTTGAGCTTTAATTTTCTCGTGAAATTATTGATATATCTATCACATGGTGTTTGTACAGAGATAGAATGAGAAAACGTGTGTAGAGTTCCTAGAAAATTAGAAGTGATCAATAAATATGAGTATTTACGTTACTATTCATTTATGAAGGAGTAACTTAGAAGTTGAAGCTTGGTCAACATTTTATTTGCAATTCTAAGTATTAATACCATGATCTATTTAGTGGACATTAAATTTTGAAATGTAGATTTCCTAATAGTAGCACTGCAAGAAATTAGTAAGGAATAGGGCATCTATCAAGTTAGGCAGTTATCTAACAATGGTCACAAATTTTCTGTCCACCTATCTATCTTCTTCGGGGAAACAGGTGTGAAGTACAGTCTCAATGCTTTCCTCAAGCATGGCCTTCTCTATGGGAAAGGGTACAAGAACAACACAATTTTTAAAGATATAGTTTAGAATTATTTTCATCAATTTTGAAATTTGTCCTTTTGGGATGTTGATTAGAATTTATTATTTTTGCAGATCATTTTGGGAAAACTGACTCCTTTATAAAATCCCATGTTTTCTTCCGGAAATTAGGTATGACTCCTTCCTTTTATTTATCTTCCAAAATATCATTTGTTCCTCACTAAAGTTTTCTGATATTTTCCATAAATATTTATTACATAATTAATTCCTATATATTTTAGACCTTGGTTGCTATAGTGACTGACATCTTAGATATTATTAGGCAATGAAAGGAACTTTTGATTTCTTTATATTTCACATCTAACATAGCATTTTCTTGTTTAAAGTATTTTTAAGTTAAATTTTTTTGTGTGTTTTTAAGGTAAATAATGGTATCTCCTGGAATCTTTCCTTTACAAATTATTTCTACTATTATTCATCACATTGACAAGAATTTTCAAAGAATATGGCATGAAAAATGGAGAGTACAGGCCTTCTTGTCCTTTACATATTGAAGTACCATTCTACATTTAATTTTCTAAAGATGTATCATTCTTTGGTATCTTTTTGTCATTTTCTCAGATGATAATTTGCTTTTATCTCCTTTAAAGTATTAAAGTAGTTATTAATAAAGTACCTATTTTGAACTCCTCCTTTCTTCCTATATTTATCTTAATTCATTATGAAGCAAAATTCTTTTAAGAAATTTTGAAAAGCATGTTCTCATATTTTGGACAACCTCAAAAGAATGATTGAACCATATAGCTTATGTGCATGTGTTGTTTGTTACTTTGTTAGGTCTGAGTATTAAAGCCAAATGTACTATCCTGGGAATAATACTTTTCTTGACAATTTGAGTAGTGCAACTGTAAAACTGTACTGTAAGCTCTGTGAAGATGAGGATATTTTCTTTGATGAACACAACTCAAAGACTTATACAGATATGTGTAGATCAGATAAAGTCACAATAGAAACATGAAACATAATTTTGTGAAAATACTTTCTTTTCTTCTGAGGGGTCAATACCTTTATATTTAAACAAATATGGATATTCATTGAAGTAAAATACTATATTGTCTTTAGCTATTAATGGCTGCTAGTGGAAAAATTTGATTATTTGGCCCATTTGATCAGTTAAGCTGTTTTTACTGTTCCAAATTTTTTATTCAACTTCTTTTCAACATTTTTATTATTTTTTTATTTTTTGCTCTATGTATTTTGAGACTAATTTTGGCAGGATCTTAGGATCTTAGAATGCTTTCCATTTTTTTTTTTCTTTAAAGATTTTATTGGGAATTGGGGAGGGGAATAGCATTAGGGCATCTGGGAAGGGAAACAGAAAAGTTGCTGTCCTTATTGTTCTTCAGTTCAGTTGTGGAGGACGTCATTTCACTGGCCCATGTTGGTACTATCATTGCGCTCTTCCAAGGTGAGGCAGTCACTTGCCGGCAATTGGACAGCCGCTCATGGTGGCTCACGGCAGCTCACAAAAACTCACGCCTGCTGCCGGCCAGCCCCACTGCAGCCTAAGCTGTAGCCAGAGACTCACAGCAGCCCAATTCTAGGTTGAGCTGTTGTTCACCATCTTAGCTGTAGAGGACAGTGTCACTGGCCCTCATGTGGGTTCCAAACCAGCGCCCTGCTGCTTAGAGGTGGCATCCCAAGCCAAAGCCTAACCAATGTGCCACTCAGTTGTCCCAAATGCTTTCCATTTTGATAGTCCCTTTAATCATTCATTTTATGTTCTCTCATAAACTGCCTTCATTTTTCTCATTTTGATATTATTATTGTTATTATTATTTGTTTATAGTCAGTGCTTTTGTAAGATTGTTTTCTTTATTTCCAATGCCTTTGATCTACCTTCCATTACTTCCTTGTAGTTAAATTTATGCTTTTAGATACACATGATTTAGCTATACTTTCAGTAAGAAATCATAAAAGGTAAGAACCTCTCTCTTTCTGAACGTATCTTTATTTCTCCTTTTGTTCTTAAATAAAAGTTCATTTAGGTATACAATTCTAAGTTCAGTGTTTTGAAGATATGGTTTCAGTCTTTATTGTTGTTGATAAATAATTTTATTCCCACAAATCTAATTGCTCTTCACATGCTATCGTTCTCGTCTTTTCATTCTTCAGAAATTTTAACAAATGTTTGAATTTGAATTTATTTTTCATTATGCTTTGTTAATTTGAGGATTTTGTCACAGGAATTCTCAGGCCTTATGTTTGTAATATCATCTCTTATTTTTACCCAAGCTTTACTGAGATATTATTGACATATAACATATGTAAGTTTAAAGTATATAATGTGATGATCTGATACACATGCATATTGCAAAATAACACAATGAGGTTATTAAATACCTCCATGCCCTTATATTATTACCATTTTTTTGTGGTGGTGGTGGTAACATTTAAGATCTACTCAACAACTTTCAGATATATAATACAGCACTGTTAACTAAAGTCACTATTTTTTCATTAGATTCCCCAAGACTTATTTATCTTGTAACTGGAAGTGTGTACCTTATAGCAACTTCCCTCTATTCCCCCACCCCTCCACCTCCTGTCAGCCACCATGCTACTCTGTATTTCTATGAGTTTGTCTTTTTTAGATTCTACATGTGTGAGAACACACAGTATTTATCTTTCTCTAACTTATTTCACTTAGCATTATGCCCTCAAGGTCTATCCATGTTGCCAAAAAATCCAGGATTTTCTTTCTTTTTTTTTTGAGGGCAGTGACACTGGCCCTCATATGTGGGACCCGAACTGGGGCCGCTAGCTTCGCAAGCCAGCGCTTAACCACTGCGCCACTTGAGCAGCCCCTTTCTTTCTTTCTTAATGTCTGTGTTGGTCATTAGTTTCTGCCTTTTCAACCTGCTAATCTCTGCCTCGTTGAGTTTGGTGATTGTATTTTCTACTGTGTGTAGTTTCTTCTGGATTAGATTTTCCCTTTGTTGCCTCACAGTTGTACTATTGCCTTTTTAAAGAAACATTTATGACATTAAAAAAAAATTAGAGTTTTATAAGATAACCTAACTTTTCTGGCTGTTCTTTTTGAACTTCCATATCATTTGACATACTCAGTGATTTTTTTAAAACTAGTTTATCTTTACATAGATCTTTCTAGGATCACTCTGCTCTGGTGTGAAATGGGGCCTGTCAGAAATTGTGAGGCTGAGTCTTTCAAGTTCAAATGAAAGGGGAAGGATAAGTTCCCATATATAGTGATTTCCTTTTATCAGTTTAGAGCTCCATTAGCAGAGATTTGTAGAAAAAGAGCCAATGTTATAAGTTTTGCAGGAGGAGCTTCTCTCTGTATCAAAGACCACCTTTTTGTGTTTATCCTGGCAGCCATTATCCCAGCAACAAAAGGAGGCATTTCCAAGGATATACTGTGATTATATGTTGTGGGATCCAGATGTAAGGCACATAGCAATAGAGCACTTACTGAGAGTTGGTGAGGTCACACACTGCTGTCTTATTGTCCTGATACCCAATTTGGTCTTCCACCTGTTGTTGCTAGTGAGTGATTCTCAGATCTCTTAACTTATATTCCAAGCAAGGTGTTCTTTGCATACAGACAAACAATCAATCGTCTGTGCAGATTGTCTTATATAGATAATTTTTTTGAAGTTACTGGTATGTGACTATTAGTCTTCCATGTTTCCTACTATTGGTACAGATTTTTCTCTGTATATTATATATATAGATAACCATTTTAATATGATTTTGAGAAAGTAGTTAGGTATATGTTGCATTACTATTTAATTGGGAAATCAGCACGATATACTTAGCATTGGGTAATTAGGGTAGCTCTTGTCATTCTATCCAAAGAAGGTCCTTTCTTTTAATTTTGGGACATAGAAATCTATATTTTTCCCTTACAGCACTCAAATGATTTTAAGCTATTTAATTATTTGTTTACTTATTCTTTGTTCTCTTTCATTTTGCAAACTCTGTATAGATTGATTTATAGAAATGCTGCTTTGTTTGCCATTATATTTTCACTGCCTAGTATAGTGCCTGACAGTCAATAGGAATTTTTAAAATAAAGATGTATAGAATAAAGTAATAATGATAATGTTAGACAAAATACCAGGTCTATGAGATGTGAAGTATTTAGCCTATTATCATAAAATATTCACAATTTTTAGCTTTAAATACACCCATTTCTTGAAGGGGTAGAGAGAAATGTGAAGATACAATGAAATGCATCTAATTTCAACATGTTAGGAACAGCTAAAGAAGTGAGTGTTATTACATCTGGCAAAATAATATTTATGAAATAAATATAAGCACCTTATAAAAATATAACAATAAAACTGATTGTATTTTCTCCAACATTACTAAAGACACAGCAAGAAGAATTGACATTTACATGTATGAACAAATTTAAAACAAAACAAAACTGAACTACAACAAATAACTCTACAGTAAGATAATTGAAAACAGGAAAAATTGCCAAAGGGTATTACAAAATTTTCTTTTTAAAAAAAATATCCTCTGGAAAAGGAGAAATGCCAGTGAGGTGTTACAGATTCAGTCTTTATAAAGGTAAATTATCTCTTAAATTTTCTTTCATATGTAAAAATAAACCAGAGTAAAATATTTCAGACATATTTTTGACACAAACTAAATGTAAACCTAGAATAATTTGCTAAATGTCACAAGAAAGGGAAAAAAAATTAGTTGGAATAAATAGCTGACTTTAAGCTTAACTGTAGAATTTTCTTGTACCTGTGCTTAAAAAAATCACCTCTGTTAGCTTGCAGAACACATTAAATCAAGAGGATTAGCGTTGTGGTTCATGTCTTGTTCTTTATGATCTGCACAGGCCTAGATATTACAGCACATATTTTACATATGTAATTCTGCTTTGGGACTATTTTAAAAACCTACGTACAATATGCTGAATTAATAATGCTTATAAGGGTAATATATATGGGGAGAGTTTGAAAAACTCTTGATGAAAGCTGATATATATTTATGAGGTGCCAGATGTTTGCCTTTAAAGGTAACTTTTACTAACCCATGCTATTGAGATTTGTATTGAAGTGGTCTCTTTGTGATTGTATATTATTTAAAATATGTTCTGTGAGACCTAGGCACAATGGGGTGAATAAAAGAATAAGTACCTGTCTAAATTTTTATATACTTTTTAAAATTAGACCATTGGGTACATTTTTAATGCAGGTGCAGTGTATTAGATAGAAAACAATAAAAAGAGTTATATATTTCATATACAACTGCAGGTGTTGAAAATGTACCTATTATTGTTATTTTAATATTTTCTTTTCCTTTTATTATGGGGGTAATCATGATATCATATGCTTATATAAAATATTTCTTTCAAGGTGTTCAAATACATTACAGTTATTAATTATTTTACATTCTTAACTTTCCTGGAGGGAAGCAAGGGCAAGTATTATCACCCCATTTTATAGATGAAGTAACTGGATAACAAGCGGCCACTCTTTAAATGTCTCCAGAATCATTTCAAACAATCTGTCAGGAATTTTTTGTTCCCTGGACTTACCCATTGTGTGTACCCTGGACTGTTTCTGGGACTGTTGGCGACCAGAGTCACCACTCCTTTAGTGACTGCCCCTGCTACCATGACTGGAACACTCAAAAAAGTATTCATTTTTTTCCCAACCAGAAGGCGGAGTCTACACTGCAAGTCGAAATGAAATGTTACCAAACATTTAGGAAAGTAGAATGTGTGTATAATGAAACACTTTCAACAGCTGCGAGGCCCAAACCTGTCACAGGTTTCCCTTATCGGCCTGCCCTCTGTCCTTTTCCTGACCCGCTTCCTAGAGGCCAGGGGCATTCATCTCTGACCACATTTCAGGGGCTGACCTGCTCTAGGTTCCGGGAAGCCCAGAACAACTTTTCTTCCCCTAATCTAAAATCCTCTACTGTCTCTCCCAGCATTCACTTCTTTCCAGATCGGAAGTTTCCATTTCTCTTAAAGGAAATTCCATTCTCATCTATAAAAGTGTGTTCCATCTTATGGCCATAACACCAAATTTACACGTTAATCAAATTCATTATGTCTGGCTTATTTTCCTTGAATAGCCTCATGTATATGACAGAAACAGTTGAGCCAGATGGGCCTGCACCTAATTCTATTTCTCCACCATCAGGGAGTTAGTATATACTAGTGTTTAGTTGCGTTCAAATCTCTTTCTTTCCATGACATATGATCCTGGGGGTGCATGATAACAGAAAATTCAGCAGAATCTAAAGTTCTACGGCCTGTCAATACACTGGGACCCTGTTGGAGTCTCATGTATCTGTCATTGTGTTCATTCACTCAATTAGTGATTCATTAAACATTTATTTAAAGGTTTGTGTGAGTGCAATGGTTACTGAGCAATGCCATATTACCATATTAAACAAGGTGCCTGCCTTCAATCATCTCTAGCTAAATAAGGTAAAATATAAGCAATTGCTATAATTTCTCCTCTTTAGAGCCTTTTTTTTTCTTTTTTTTTTTTTTTTTGAGGGCAGTGTCACTGGCCTTCATATGTGGGACCCGAACAGGAGCTGCTGGCTTCCCAAGCCAGCTCTTAACCACCGCACCATTCGGCCGGCCCTAATTTCTCCTCTTTAAAAAAAGTATTCCATTTTCTACGTATAAATTATCTCTTTTCTGTAGGATACCACCAAGAGGGACTGTTGATCGGGTGCTCCAATAAGAAATGGACATTGCTGGGCCGGCCGAGTGGCGCAGAGGTTAAGCACTGGCTTTGGAAGCCAGCGGCCACGGTTCGGTCCCACATATGAGGGTCAGTCACACTGCCCTCAAAAAAACAAACAAACAAAAACAAAGAAATGGACATTGCTGATCCCCTTTATCTCTCTGTGTCTCCCTGTCTGTCACTGGCTCTCTGGAAAAGCAAAACAGAATGCTTTTAGAAGTCTCTTTACCCCTGCAATGGTTCATAGCATCATTTATAGCACCACTTGCTTCAGCTTATCCAGAAAAATAGCAACAAGAGTTTGGGCAGCTGTTGCATCTGCAAATTTTTTCTAAAGCAAGGTAAATATTTTTTTTTTCCTGAAGATCAGCCTCATCAATAAACCTAAAATGAACAATAACCAAAGATTGTGAGAAAATACGGACTGAGTTTCTTTTATGGAAATTCTTAGGAATATACTTCATGGGAAAAGGTCTTTAAATGGTGATATCTTTCCTCTTATACAAATAAAACCTTTCATTTGTTTGCAGTGATTGGGAACATATTTATTTTAAAATTTGGAATATTAGGTAATTCCATAGTTTATTGTGACAATTATGAATTAGAAATAGGGGACATATTGAAAAATGGAGGTTTCAGAGTTTGTACAATACTCACACGTTAAAATTAAATAGCAAGTATGATTTATTTTGAAATTTTATTATGTAAATCATTTTTCCCATCTTTGCATGTCAAAGGGAATAGTTTTGTTTTCTTATCCTTATATAAATTTATGGATTTATGGAATCTTAAGAGTTGAAAGGTAACTTAGAAGTCTTCTCATTTTAACTCCCACTGAACACTGAAACCCATTTATCCACATAATGGACAGATTTTTTTCTTCATTTGAACACATGAAAAATGTAAAGCTCACTGTTTTTGAGGAAGTTCATTTCACTGTTGGGCAGCCTTAATGGCTTTCAGGAATTCTCCATTATACCTGAAATCCTGCCCTTTTAGTCTTCTGCACATTGGCTTGTTTTGTGCTCTCTCTTTAAATAGTCAAAGAGAAAAATAATGTGCTCTCCACTGCCCTTTTTCTTTTCCAGGCTACAATACTTACCTTATGGCAAGAGAGAGACATGTTATTTCAGGCAGCGGGGATAAGAACAAACCTGCATAGCAAGTCTCTGAAGAATTAAGCTAACAGCATTGGCTAGAGCATGGAATTCATGAGAATGGTAATAGCAAATAGAAAAGTTGGAAATGAAGACTAGGGTTGGACTGTGGATAGTTGCAGGCAAGAGGATCTTTGGCATTTTTTATAGGTAAGGCAGTGATATGATCAGAGATCTGCTTCAGGAAGATTGATCAGAGCATCACTAATCATGTAGAACATGAGTCCTAATTGTGTATTAGTTTTGGTAAATTTTTCCCTCCATATGTTAATGTTTCTGCATTCCAGCCATTGTGTAATCCCCTTTCATTGAACATGGGCTACAATTAGTAATAGACTCTAACCAATAGAACACAGTAAAACTGCTGGGATGTTACATTATGATTAGATTACAAAAGATTGCAACTTTCATCTTAAAAAGAAAAACCAACAGACTATTTCCTTCTCAGCTTGCATGGTTTCATGAAGCAAGATGGCACCTTGGAAAGGTCCATATGCAAGGAACTGAGGGTTCCCTCTGGTCAACCACCAGTGAGAAACTGAGTCCCTCAGTCCAACAGTTTGCAAAGAACTGAATCCTGTGAACAATCATGTGAACTTGGAAGGAGAGCTTTCCCCAGGTGAGCCTTGAGATGACTATATCCCAACTGACCTCTAGACGGCAGCCTACAAGAAACCCTGCTGTAGAGGATACAGACATGACAGGCCTGGATTCCTGACCCAAGACATTTAGAAAATAACTGAGTGTTCTTTTAAGCAGCTAACTTTTGTGGTAAGTTTTTACACAGCAATGATAACTTAATACAGAAGTACACTGTGGTATTTTGAAAGCATATGCTAACTCTCCACACAGTAATAGTAAACCTGGTGAGCTGCAGTAGCTTGACCTGATGAACTGGTGGTAAGGATGCAAACATTGTGAATAAGGGTATAGTGATACCCAGAAATAATGAGGGGTTATGGATATTTATATTATGCATTTGGAGGGGTGGGGTTCTGGTATGCATACGTTCATATAGTGCATTCATGTTCAATAATAAAACATAGAACTGTGTCATCTGGCCTGAGGTATTACTGACAGTAAAAGGGAATACTTCTAAGTCCCTAAAGAGCACACTTTATAAATTTTTATAAGTTTTGTAGATGCAAAACATGTGCAAGGCTAATATATATATATATATATATATATATATTTTAAACTGGCAGAAGACCAGCCAAATGATGCCTCTAAATGGGACCTCAAAAATTAAAACAGGGGTTAGTCCTCATGTTTAATGTGTTCTTGCTACCATTTTTTTTTCAAGTGAAAAACTCATTCCAAATGCTTGAACTTACAGAGCAGATCTTTGGCACTATAGCCAGAAACATAAAAACTAAAAACAACAACACAAATAAACTGAAGCGCTGCCAAACCAAATCAGATTATTTTATTTTATTCTGCCAAGTCCACAAATTTCTATCTTTCTTATTATGAAAATAACTAATTAATGAATTTTTCTATGATTTTTCATTTTGTTAAAGAAATATTAACTAGAAAACGTGATTAGTTTTCCTCATTGGGAGAACTAGAAATGCTGAGGAAAAATATATAAAGGAATAATTCCTTTGATATATTGTAGATCTAACAAGACAAGATCCAGGAAGAGATAGAAACCCCAAGAAGAAAATCCAATATTTGGACCTGCTTTTCTCCTAGGTTTAGAGGCAGCTGTAGATTCTATTAGAGACAAATTGAGCAGAAATTTTTATAAATGAGCAATGCAGAGGAATGGAAATTCAAATCTATTCTTGTAAAATTAGGGGCCCTAGAAAACCTCTTTCATTTGAATTAGGATCTCCTAAGGGCTACACTGTAGGAGAAAAGGTGAACCAGAAATAAAGAATTAAAGTCCTGGCCTTAACAGGGGTTGAAGCCCATATTTGAATCATCTCATTCTCAGCACTTTGATTAAAGTGATCACCAGTTGCTATTGGTATAAATAAAATATAAACCCTCAGAGAGGTTCACTTCCAGGTAAGAAGGAGCATCTCAAAGCAGATCAAAACAATTAGAAAGTGGAAAATCTGGGAATATTACAAAAATCATTTATTTAAAGGCATCAGAGAACTTCAGAGGAATCAAAGTCAAAAACAAGTTAATCTGAAACAAGGGGATGAATAGAGCTAAGGATGTACAGTCGTCTTTGAGGGCTCTTGCTGGTGTGGCCAACTGAGCAGCACCAACAACCCCCACCACTGAAAAACGTTAATGTTTTCTTTTCTATAGAAATGTTAAGTATAAAAATGTTAAGTCTCCTCCCTAGTTCTTTAGTTTCTTAGCCCTTGTGCTTTGATTGCTCTTCTAACCAGTTTGTGAATCTTGGAGTGAAGATCCTCTTGCTTCTTAATTGCTTTGTAAATCAGTTTCTGAATCCTAAACAATAGAAGTCTCCTACCCCTGCTTCAGATAACTAGTTGAAAGCCTGAGACTTCCTAATGTCCCCCAGGCCAGGAAGCTAAATGTCAAACCCATTCTGTGTCCAGACAACTGACGCCACCTGAGTGATGGACTGAATAGCCACAAGTTTCATAAGAGCTAACAGATTTATATTTTTGTCCTCATTCAGGAGCCTTGAGGATACAGGGGATACCCCAACAAGCAAAGAAGCCAACATGGTCTTCCAGGTGGAGCTTGAAACCCCTTCCTCTCATCTGAGATCAGCTAGGGTGAGAGTTCCGTGAACCCCAATAGGCAGGGACAGCTCTACGCCCCTGCCCAGCAGGAAGCAGATACAGAAGAAGAGACCTCCTGTCCCTCATCTTCCCATAGAGATTTTATGGGGATCACATCTCTCAAGGAAAAACTAGGCAGGCAGTTAGAGGCAGGCATTGGGTCTCTGCATTCCTGCACATCCCACAGAGTGTGACCACCTGGGGGACATCCCCTCTCCACCCAAAATTCCCCTTTGTATTGTAATTACCTACCCCTGCAGGAAGAGCAAATGGGCGCAAAATATCCAACTAGATCAGACCAGTCACTCACACCTACACAGTACCTCTTGTTAATCACAGGGGCCAATCAAGTGGTCCTATGCCCAGGAAGAACAGCCCATCCTGGAGAAAAAGGATAAAAACCCCAAGTTGTGGGAGGGAAGCACGGCTGCTACTGCTACTTCTGCTGCTGCTTCTTCCCTTCAAGCCTCACCTTTGCATGTGCCACCTCCACACTCTTTGGTAATGTGCCCTTGGGCCATCCTCTAGTACTCAGGTCTACTTTTGCTTCTGGATGTACTGTCTTTTCTAATAAACTAATTATTTTACTGCTTTACTCTGGTATCTCGTTCAATTCTTTGCTCGAGTTGCCAAGGACCTGGACTCTGGGCCAAGAAAGGCCCACTCTCCAACAGTAGTAGCCTTGAGACAAAGGTAATGCCTGTTTTTTAAACCTTCACATAGGGACACTCTTAGGGAGGCAGAGGGGCCGGCAGCGATTTTGGGGGCAGTATGGGACTGGATTGATATAATTGAGGTTTCAGAGAGTTCAAATATGGCTGGTCTCTCATCCTTGTATGTCCTGAACTCTAATGCTGCACAGAGCTGGAGGCCAAAGAACTAAGATCAAAGATCAAATGCTTAAAAGAATCAAAGGAATATACCATCCTTTGAATTGAAAAACTAATTATTGTGAATTTTCTCTAAGCTTATTTAAGGAGTCAATGGAATCCCAACCAGAAGCCTGAAGGATATTTTTTTTTTTAGGGGAAACTGATAAACTGATTAAAAAATAAATATGGAGAGGTGACTGGTTAGCTCAGTTGGTTGGAGCATGGTGCTGATGATGCCAAGGTTGCTGGTTTGGTTTCCGCATGGGCCACTGTGAGCTGAGCCCTCCTTAAACGAGTGAACTATACCATTGTAGCATGAAAGCAAATGACCATAGCTGTTCCCCAATAAAATGCTTTAAAAAGAAAGAAAGAAAGAAAGAAAGAAAGAAAGAAAGAAAGAAAGAAAGAAAGAAAGAAAGAAAGAAAGAAAGAAAAAAGAAAGAAAGAAAGAAAGACACACATTTTTAAGAGGAGGTATAAAATTGAAGAACCTACACTACGAGGTATCAAAACTCAAAATCTATTACAAAGCTATAGTAATTAAGTCAGTGGGTATTGGCATAAGACAGAAATATAGGCTAATTGTATGAAATCAAGAGTCCAGAAACATACCACATATACATGGTCACCTGATTTATGACATAGGTGATACAGTGCCAAGGGGAAAAGATGGTCTTTTCAATAAATTATATTGTGTCTACTGTATAGCCATATGGGAAAAAATAAAATCTCACACCTCACACTTACATAAAAATGTATTTCTGGTGGATTGTAGATATAATTATGAAAAGTAAAGCAATACAGTTTCTAAAAGACATTGTAGGGGGACCTTAAGAAAGGTAAAGATTCTTATTTTAGTTATAAAAATGCCAACCATAAAAAATAGACTGAGAAATCAGATTAAAGAAAAAAAAATACTCTGTTTATCTGTTATCTGTTTATCAGAAGACTCCTTTAAAAGAATGAAAACACAAGCCCCCCCAAAATGAGTGAGATGATTTTAAACACATTAACCAAGAGAGGGTTTTTTTTTTTTTTAAAGATTTTATTGGGGATTTGGTGGAGGGGAACAGCGTTGGGGAATCGGGGAAGGGGAACAGACAAGTTGCTGTCTTCTTGTTCTTCAGTTTAGTTGCGGAGGATGTTGCTTCACTGTTGGTATCATCATTGCGCTCTTCCCGGATGAGGCAGATCGGTCGCTGGCCTCTGGATGTCGCTCATCGTGTCTGTTGGCAGCTCACGCTTGGCTGCCAGCCGCTCACGCTGGCTGCGGGCCACTTAATGTAGCCTATGGCAGCCCACTGCAGCAGGGGCTGCAGCCTACACCATCACCGGGGCTTGCACAGCCCAGCTCCAGGTGGAGCTGTTGTTAGCTGTAGAAGGCAGTGTCACTGGCCCTCATGTGGGATCCGAACTGGGGCTGCTGGCATCCCAAAACCAGCGCTTAACCAATGAGCCACTCGGCCGGCCCCCAAGAGAGGGTTTGTATCTAGAATTTATGAAGGACTACTTACTGCAAATTAATAAGGAAAGGACAACTCTGCAGAGTAATTATCAGGGATTTGTATAGTCAAAGGATGCTCAACCACCTTAGTCTCAGGAGATATAAGTAACACACACACTGAGATACCACTACTCCCAAGATAAAAGGGCTCAAATTTAAAAAGTAAAATAGCAAAATTGGATGAGGATGTGGGACAATGGGAACTGTAATGCACTTTTGTTGGGAGTGTAAATTTGTACAACCACTTCAGAAAACAGTTTGTACTTGTATACCAACTTTGAAGATATTTGTATTATGACACAGAAATTTTAGGTGAATGTTAAAACTAATCAGATATACATACATCTGAGAACCAAGACACACACATAAAACTTTTCACAACAGAAACCATGAGTCCCAAACTGAAACTATACACGAATGAAAACAAATCTACAAGTATAATGGGGAGCAAAGGATACCAGACACAAAAGAACATAAATTGTATTGTTGAATTAATAAAGAGCTCAAAAGCAGAGAAAGCAAAATGATTGTGTTAGAAATAGAAATAGTGATTATACTGGGGATGTTGGAGGGGAGAGGAAAATAATTAGTAGGGAGCATGAAATGGCCTTTTGGGTGATGGCATATTAGTTATCTGTTGCTGCATAATTAGTTTCTCCAAAATGTAGCATTTAAAATAAAAAATATGTATTGTATCAGTTGTGTGTGTGTGTGTATGTGTGTGTGTGTGTGTGTGTGTGTGTGTGTGTGTGTGAGAAATCAGGGTACCATTTAGCTGGATGTTCTGCCTCAATATCTCAAAGAGCGTGAATTATAGTGCCAGCTAGGACAATTCTTTCAAACCTTGAGTGGGCCTAAAGTATCTGATTCCAAGATTACTGATGTGGTTTTGGCAGGCCTCTGAGATCTGTTTCCAAACTCACTCATGTCTCTCCCCAGGACCGTCTCATGACTTTGTAGCGATGTCAATCAGAATGAGTGATGTAAAGGAGAACAAGGGAAGGAATGCCAAGAGAGAAGTCACCGTCGTTTTATTATTTAATCTCAGATGTGACATCCCATCACCTCTGACTCATTTTGTTTTGTTCTGTTCTGTTTTAGCTGGAAACAAGTCACTCAGACCAGTCCATACAAGGGCATGAATAAAGAGGAGGTAAGTATCATTGAGGTCTACCTTTTTAGAGGTTGCCTACCATCTATAGCAATTGTTAATTTCTTGACCTTGGTGGAGATTACATGAGTAATTGTTATATGATTATTCAATGGACTATAGATGTTCTGTGTACTTTTCTATAATATATTATCTTGTACAATGAAAATATTTTTAAAATTAAAAAAATATACAGTCATTAACATTTCTTCAGGCTCATGTCCTCATGGAATGGATCAAGATTCTCTACACTCCAAAGATCTTCCTATCCACTCAGATATATGGACTGCTTTAAGAATATTTAGGAATTTTAACTAAGGGTCTCACTTACAAACAGGTAAATCCACCAGTGCTCAAAATATAAATTGATTAATTAATTTGAGCTAATCATTTTTTGGGGAAGCAATTGTTTTTGAGACCCTTATTCAAGCATTTCTTCCGTAGCATTATTTATTTATTTTTTTTGTAACTTCTTATGGACAAATGGTACCTAAGAGAAAGTCTCTAATTTCAAATTTGCCACAAACACCACTCTCAATATGAACTTAATAACTTCCCTAATCGCAATACCATAACTCTAATTTTCTAAATTTCAAAATAAAATTATTTTCTTTTTATATATCATAGAAATTAGTATTAATCAAATGGGAAAATAAAAATTTTAACTGATCATATATTTTTGCTGCATATAAATAGTGATAAAGAAAATATTTTTGTTAGTACCTTAAAATTAATATTATGTTTTAATGGAAATATAAATGATACATATGGCATTAATATGAAAATAAATCATTAAATAAGTAGTAGTCATCTAACAACAAAACAGATATATAATTATTTTATAGTTAAGAGAGGAGCAGCCTATATCTAAATGTACTGCTCACTCATTTCTTGACAACCTTGACAAATGGCACAGTTCAGCCAGTCAACCTACCTTTCTTGATGGGGAAGAGCAGATATGTGAACAGGGAGATGAAACACTTCTGTTACTTCTCCTCAAGTGGAGAAATCCAGAGAGAAATTGATAATGGGTTAAGAAGTACCAAGGAAAAACATGTTTGTTTTTTTCTTTTAAATAACTATAATCCTTTAGTATATGAGTAAAAAGCATTTACCTATGAAGATTTATAAAAATATACAGAAATAATGTACTTGATTTTTAAAAGTATATATTCTTTTTTTTTTTTTTTTTTTTTTGAGAGCAGTGTCACTGGCTCTCATATGTGGGATCCAAACCATGTCGCTGGCGTCCCAAGCCAGCCCTTAACCACCACGCCACTCGGCCAGCCCTTAAAAGCATATGTTATGTCATGAAATTCAAATCCTCAGATTTTAAGGAGAATTTCACAATAATAACAATAATAAAAATAATGGTCAGTTATCCATCTGTTCTATCTCTTAACTCCAAACCAGTGCTTCTATAGCATGGAGGCCTTGCAAACTACATTGCCAGCTGCTCCTCACTAGGTTCCTCCAGTTGGGGGCACAAGTAGGGACCTGGAAGGCTGGAGGGTAAGAAAGGGCTTGCTCTGTCCTTCTTGCTTGCTAGTTCTGATAGTATGGCCCAGCAGTAACCTTTCACCCAGGTAGGTGCCATTGATTCCAGTGCTAAGGTTTTGTGCTCACTCTCAGGTAGCTCAGAGTTGCCAGGAGCCATGCCCCTGGCTCAGAGGCTGGAGTCGCAACTCTTGGGGCCTCCACCCACTTTCTCTCATTGTTCCCCAGTCCTAGAGGTGGTGGCTATTTCTAGCAGATACTGTCACTGTGTTACCTCAGTGTTTCCTTTTCATAATTCCAGTTCTCTAACATATGTTTAAGTACTTCCCTATACTGATTTCTTTTGTGTAGAAATAACAAGTATTTCTCTTTTTCTGACTGGATCTCCACTGATCTAGTAGTCTACACAATACTTAATTGCTATTACAAAAAATATGTTATGGCCATATCTAAGCTTTTGCCAAAGATTGCTAAAGAAAAAGCTGCTTTTTATATGGCGATAAAAATGAATATTATTTTGTTGATTTTAGAAGAAATATACTGATTATCATTTAGGTTTATCAAAATCTACGTATTTCTATTATAGACCCATGTAACTGCTTAACAAAATTACAAGAGGTCATGCTTGTTAGATGGTAAGAATAAACGTTAGCTAAGATTATTAACATACATTCTGTTAAGAAAGCATATTGTAATGTCATGCATGATAAATTATAAATAATCTATACATGTACTATAAATTAAATGAATGCAACTATTTCATTAATGATTATAGAAAATAAGTAGAAACCATACTAATTTCTTTTCAGTATTGATCAAAACAATTAATAAATTTACTAAAAAATTACACAAATACTTGACAAGTGACGAACCTAAATATCATCTTTGATTGGATATTATTGAAAAATACTAACAAAAAGTTTGTTTCTATTGTACAAATATGTATTTTTCAAAATAAATAGCTTTAAAAATGGTAGTTGTAATGACCAATATATTGTGTTATATACAACGAGGAGGTGAATAACTGAAAAATGTTTGTCACAGAGTTCCAAATAGGACAGTTGCTACACACTTAATTTATTTTAAACATAAATTATTTTCTACCTATGATTCATAAGTTCATATTTATAATTTCTTGATGATTTATCTTTTTTTTGTAAAAGAGCACAATAGTAATTTTGAAAATCATTAATTGAAAAACATATGTGAAAGAATTAAGGCATAGAGTTCTAAATTTTAATAAGTTATTAGTCAATTTTCATTATGATGCTTGGAAACATTCTAACTTTTTCAATAAAGCTACTTAAATATAAACATAAAATGCAAAACTGACCATTTTAATATGTGACTGATATCACTTGTAGAAAGATATAAGATAGTATTAAAACTTAGTAAATTAATTGAGAAAAACAATAAAATATTTTTTGTATAGTATGTGGGTTTAATTTTTCTGTTCTTAAAAACTATAAATCTATGGGACTTGCCCTATTATTGCAAGAGTGCTCATGAGTGAAAACTGCTTTGATTACTCACTCCACTGCAGCTGCTCTTCAAATTGTCTAGTAATTTCTAATTGCCCCAATCATTATCTTTTTCTGGTTCTTTTCCGAGAGGAGCCTAAGTAATAATTTCAAACCCATTAAGTGTTTTTGCCATTCATTGTGCCATGTAAGAATTACAAATCTATGTGGACACCACAAAATCCTTGTAGAATAAGTAATTTCATGGCTGGAGTAAGGAATATGTAACGCTTGGTATCTGGAGCTGCTATTGACACTGACTCTAAATAAATATCTGGAAAGAGGAGTAGGAGTATATAGCTATCTTAATTATGGGAAACCACCAGATAGCCTGTGATACTAAAAGGTGATACCAGCATGAAGATATAGTCCATCATATGCTAAAAATAGCTCAGACATTTTGAGTGTGCATTTTAAAGGCTGGTATTGGGGGTCTATCAGCAAACCAATCTTTCCATGTCTTTCAAAAGGCAACATGATGGCTGATGTGGTGGTATTCCTATGACTAGCTGAGCAAAATATTATTCATTTACATCAGGCAATATGCGAGTAGGAATTGACTGCTACTACCTTCTGGAAGTAGGACCACTAAATCTTTCTTTTGTTTCGTTTTGTAACAACAACAAAAATCAACCAACTTATTTGGATCCAGGGCCACAGAGAGATGTGATAGGGGAAAGAATTTGCAGAAGGTATACTGTGATTCATAGTTTCTCAGACTAACAAAGATAATATTTATATAAATAATTGTGGGAATTTGGCCCAAGATAAATGACTATTCCATCATGTCATCCCTAGGAAAATAGATGATTGACTAATACCAGGGGTGCCAAAAAAATGTATATACATGAGTTGTATTCATCTTTTGTTATTGGTATATATTATTACAATGTTAATACAGTTTTTCCTTTCTTAAAATGTGTATACTTTTTTTGGCACCCTTTCTATACAGCAGTGATTCACTGGAAGGACGAGAAAGGGTTAATCCTATGCTTCTGTTTTAAACTCTGTGCTTCTCTGTATACTCAGCTCATGAGTACACCTGTCAGGAAGATTCCTTGCATTAATGCTTCCTTGCCGTGAAATACACACAAGAGTCAATAGTTTTTATTACAAACATTAATGCATGTCTGTGGGTTGCCAAGACACTAATAATAGTGTAAAGACTTGAGGCTATAGGTTCAATTCTACACTGAATTTATCAGGCTCTCCATATTTGTAAGGAAAGAAATTTATTCTTATTGTCATTGTTATTTCTACCTGTGGTAAGAAACTGTCTTTTCAATATGAAACATGTGAACTACCTAGCACATTATCATTGCAGATTTTTTTTTTGTTCTGTTTTCGCAAATAAGCAGCTCCCTATGTGGTTAAATCAGACTGGAGCCTCTGTTTGTGTTGGTGGTAATCATAGGTCTATGAAGATGCTGCAAATTGATAGGAAACTGAATATTTCTTCACAATGATAGTCAAGGAGTGGTGAATATTTGGATTGAGAACCAGAAATTCATTTCACAAATATGCAATAAATATGTTGCTCTGTCTCTTCTCCCTTAGGAGATTTTGAAGGCAAATGTTGAAAATTACTGACTTATTGCCTCGCAAATTCATTTGAAGTGGCCTATGTTGAAATTGAAAGCACTATTATATGGGTAGCCCATTGTACATGATGACAAGGAAACTATTACTAACTTGGCCAAACACCTGTCAAGGATTGCTCTTGACATGAGTCCTGTGCACACTTAGGCTCAGGAAAGGAAAACAAACTCTTTTTTTTTTTTTTATAACAAGAGGTATCAAGTCAGGATCCTGAAACATGTGCATGTCCTGCTGTCTCAGTCCCTGTCAGAGGAACTTCAGTGCTATGTGAAAATTAAGCATTGGGGAGTTATGGGTTATATAATAAAATAGTTCATTCTTTTTTTTGACAAATTATTGCTATAATTACTCAACATGAATAGTTGTATCAGTCAGGATAAATTAAATACTGCAAATGACCTAAAAACCTCAGTGCCTTTAAAAAATAGTGGTTTATTTTCTGTCCTTGTTATATGTCCATCACCAGTCAGCTGTATCCCCTTCTCTTTCTCTGTCCCCTTCTCTTTTTCATGCTGGAACTCATTGTGACAGCAGCTCCTATTAATATTTCTGTGCTAATGAAGAGGAGGAAAAGCAAGGTAGCCAATAATATAATAGCTTTCAAAACTTCTGCTTAGACATGGCACATCACTTCTACTTTTATTTCATTGGCCAAAGCACCAATGATGACTCTGTTCTTGGGTCACTTATACAATAATAGAATGGTCAAGGACTAACGTTGCCTGACCTCCACTGAATGAGTCATCTTACCCTCATTATTTAGTGTCTCCTCTGTGCCAGATAGTTATTAGTCAGTACTGATAGAAGATGCAAAGATTTATGCCTTTCTGCCTACTTATACACAAACTGGATGAGGCACTGGGATTTTCAACTGCATCAATTGGACTAACTTTCAGCTCACTGTCACTTGATCTTTGTAATTAATAGGTCAATGATACCCTTGTTGGCTATCCATGTTTCTCACTCCTAGGACATCACAGTCTATTAGCCATCAGCACAGATCCCTGCTCATCAGGACCTTTGGTTACCATTTTCGATTTATTGCCTGTTATGGCAGTTATGAAAACCTTGACTCTGACAGCTAGTGCTGTCATCTGACCTGTGCTATTCTAGAATCTTATCTTTTCTCTTGCTTCTAAAGAACCCGGCCGAATTCCGTACCATCAACTCTGACCCACAAAGAAAAGTTACAACTTAGCTTCCCAGTAATGACAGTGCCCTCACCACTTGATTATCCCTTATTGCTTTAGATATTTATTTAGAAATATCTTCTAGGTCCTTCTAGGGGGAATAGGAAGTTTATGGGGTTCACTGATAGCATATAATAAATTCATTATTAGCATGCAAACCTCTCTGAAACCCTTAACCCCTTCCTCAATACTCTGCTAAAGCAATTTTCATATTTATATCTGATTTTTTACTGTGGGCCAGCATGTTTTCCAAGCTTCAAGGAGCTATTCTGGAAGTGTGTCCAGATTAGCTCCTGGTGCTTTTGTTCCTTGTTAAATTTTGAATTATTGGAAAGTATCTCCTTTTAATAGATTGCAAATAATATCAGATTTGTCTTTAGTTTTTTTTTTTTAGAATTCTTGGACATATTCTGAAATGCTTAATTGTACATTACATTACCTTAAGGCTCTGGTCAAAATGAAGGATGTTAATCCTAACACTTACAATTAAGTTGGAAAAATATAGTGTGAAGTCTGATCAATGCAAACCAGACCCTCTACTAGAAAGTAAAAATGATATCTTTTCTAGAATTTATGCATCCTGGCTTCTAATCTGGTAGGAAGCTCTGGGAGCCAATTTAGCTTACTGGTACCTGATATATGGTATCAGCCTTTGAACCTTTGTGGGCCCAGGTGCAAGATGTTTTTGTAGCCATATTCATGTGAAAGGACATTAGAGGAAACAGGTCCTCCAAGACAGGGGCAGAAGAGTTGGCCCGCATGGTAGGACTTGTTAATTGTAAAGATTGTCACTCTATTTAGATATTACTATGACCAAAGAGATCCCTTTGAATATAACGGAGGAGAGACTGGTGGTTTTCTGTAGATAACCAAAGTTATTCTTGGGAGAGAATATGTAGTTTGGTAACCTACGTCTCCCAATAAGTTTCATGGTTGTAGATCACATTATCTGTTGGGTCTTGACAAATTTCTGCTACAGCCATAATGCTAATTTTAACAGAGGACAGAAGAGCCTCAGTCTGTTCCTGATATGTCCCGAACCATTTCTAGGCTCAAAAACTATGTCTGTAATGAGCTGCCTTTGAATTTTAGCGTTGGTTTACAATTATTCTCTTTCATCTAGAGAAGAAAGATCCCTCCTCTACCACCCCAGCCATATACATACCATGACAGGTCCAAAATTTATTTTGGTTGTTTGTTGGTTTGTTTTTAATAATGTACAATGGACATATCTTATTCTAGCCACATTTATAGCAAAACTGAGATCATGCTCTGTTTTTGACAACTCTTATAAAACTTGTGTACACAAGGCCAAGATATGCTTAGTATTGTCACTCACGGCTTCCATACCTTGATACAACCTCACTTTTTGATTTCCTAAAATTTTGAGACATTATAGCATAATTATATAGTTTTTGAATCAAAGTTGATTTTTATTCCAAATTATTCCACTAACTAGATTTATGATCTTCACAGATTATGTGATTATCTCAGCTTGTTTCTTTATCAATAAAATATATATCTTAGTAGTACTTATACCACAGAACAAGTGGTGAACAAATTATTACTATTGTTTTTTTATCAACATTATCTTATGTATAAATAAGGCTTATTGATTTTTTTTTCTGGGCATGTTTATTTCTTATATGTCTATTTTTATTTACTTATGAGTGTTGGTCTGTCAGGTGAAATCACAAAATTTTGTCTTTTTTTTAAAAGGTGGATTCAAGGGATATGACAAATTTGGAATAATTCAAGTGGTTGAGTAATAAAAAAGTATGTTGTGATTAATTTGAGTAGAATGATGTTGAGTAATAATTAATAAGAAGATTGTAAAGGAATCTGGCTTAGGTGGTAGATTATATAATGAGAGAGAACAAGTATGTGTTGTCAGATCTACTATCAGTACGTAGTCTTAATGAATAGTAATAAAAAGTAGAAAAAGTCGATAACCATATGATTTAACTGATACGTGGTATAAAAAACTGAAAACACCAAAAGAACAAGAAAAACAAATGAAGACACAGAGCTCATAGACACAGACAATAGGTCAGTGGTTACCAGAGGGCAAGTGGGGAGGGGGGTGGTAGATGAGGGTAAAGGGGATCAAATATATGGTAATGGAAAGAGAACTGACTTTGGGTGGTAAACACACAATGTGATATATAGATGATGTATTACAGAATTGTACACCTTAAATCTATGTACCTTTGCTGACAATTGTCAACCCAATAAACTTTATTTTAAGAAAAAAAACAAAGCATCCAGTCATTAGACGATTATTGGTTGTTATCTTAAGGAAAATCAAGGGTCAAAATGTTTTTTTTTCAAATGTTCTAGAACACATATTATTATGAATTAGATTATTATGAATTAGATTTATATGAAAAGTATAAGAACCATGCATTGGCTAGAATGTCCAGAATAATTTTTTGTTTGTTTGTTTATTTTATTTTATTTTTAAAATTAGTTTCAAGTGTACAACACAGTGCAATAGCTATACTTTTTACCCCTCAAAGTGACAACCCCTCTCCCCCAAACCACCACCTCCCTCCCCCCATATCATATACATCTATTACAATTCTATTGACTCCACTCCTCACACTATACTCCACATCCTGTGACTATATATATATATATATATATATATATATATATATATATATTCAATTATAGTTGACATACAATATTATACAACATCAGCTTCAGGTGTACAGTGCAGTGATCAAGGCTCTACACTGTTCATGAAGTGGTCTCCCTAATAAGACATGTGCCCATCTGACACCCCACAAAATATTTACAACATTATTTATTATATTCCCTAACTGTCTTTCATATCCCTGTGGCAGTATTGTAGTTACCTATTTATATTGTCTAATCCCTTCCCCTTCTCCCTCATCCCCACCCCCCCTCCCAACTAGCAACCATCAGTTTTTCCTCTATATTTGTCCAGAATAATTTTGAATAGCAGTAATAGTGATTGCCATATATTTTTTGCTCCTAATTATAAGGGAACTGCTTTTAGTAGTTCACCATTAAAATATATATATATATATATATATATATATATATATATATATATATATTTTTTTTTTTCTAACATGCAATGAAAATTTGATTTTATATATTAAGAATATTTGGGGGAATTCTTTTTTTTTTTTTTTTTTAAGATTTTTTTATTGGGGAATTGGGGGAGGAGAACAGTGTTGGGGAATTGGGAGAGGGGACCAGCCAAGTTGTTGTTTTTCAATCTTCGTTGTGGAGGGCGTCAGTTGCCATCTGGCTTCCTGATGGCAGCTCGTGGCCTCTAAGCTCATGGTGCTGTGTTCAATCTTAGTTGAGGGTGGGCATAGCCACCATCCCATGTGGGAGTCGAACCAGCAGCCTTGTTGTTAAGAGTACACTATCCTCTGAGCTATCCATATGGCAGCTCAGCTCAAGGTGCTGAGTTCAGTCTTATTTGCGGTAGGCATAGCCACCATCCCATGTGGGAGTCGAACCCTGCAGCCTCGTTGTTAAGAGCACACGCCCTATCCACTGAGTCGTCCAGGCAGCAGCTCAGCTTAAGGTGCTGAGTTCATTCTTAGTTGCCGGGGTGGGTGTAGCCCACCATTGAGCAGGCAATCTTGTTACACCAGCTGAGCTATCCTGCCACCTGCTGGCAGCTCAGCGACAGCTCAGCTAGGGCCCAGCGCTCACTGGCCCATGTGGGTATCGAACTGGCAGCCTGGTTGCTCAGAGCATGTACTCTAAGCCAATTCTTAACCAACTGAGCCACTCGGCTGCCCCCCCCCCTTTTTTTTTACATTTAAAAAATTGTTTATCTCCTTTCTTAGGCATTAATAGATTTTTAATTTTTTTTTTATTAGTTTCAGGTATACAAAACAACATCACAGTTAGACATTCACACCCCTCACAAAATTATAACCCTCCCAAATCTACTGCCTCTCTGACATCGTATATAATTGTAAAATACCATTGACTATATTCCCTATATACAGAGAATGCCAAAAAAGTGTATACACATTTTAAGAAAGGAAAATTGTTTTAAAATTGTAATACTCAACATATACTGATAACAAAAGATGAATACAAGTCATCTTTGAATTTTGCTATTACAAGAGGTGCTCAAAGTAGTTATCAATAGCATCCAGGTACTTCTGATTAGGGCAAACTACTGCTTGAGCAACACTGACCAAAGTGTCCACTTTTATACATTTTTTTTGGCATTCCCATAAATATATATTTAATTATACTTGACATTCAATATTATTTTACTTCAGTCTCAGGTGTATAGCCCAGTGGTCAGGCACCTACATAGTCTATGAAGTGATCTCCCTGATAAGTCAGTACCCATCTGGATAATCTTTACAACATTATTGATTGTATTCCCCATACTATATTTAATATCCTCATGACTATATTGTGAATACCAATTTATACTTTCTAATCCCTTCACCTTCACCCAGGGATTCTTTTTTAAAAATAAATTTATAACCTCTTCAATTTCTCCCTCCTTCCCACACCCTTCTTTTGTTTTCTGCATCTATGAGCTTTGTTTTCTTTTAGATTCCATAGGTAAAATATAAGAGAGATTATATAGTATTTGTCTTGCGCTGTCTGACTTATTTCACTTAACATAATGCCCTTCAGGTTTATCTGTTCATCCATATTGTTGCAAATGACAAAATTTTATTATTTTCTATGCTGAAAAATATTGCAGTGTGCATTTGTGTGTGTGTGTGTGTGTGTGTGTGTGTGTTTGTGAGTGTGTGTATGTAACAATGTCTTTATTTATCCATTCATCTATGGACATTTGTTTCTATATCTTGGCTGTGATAAATAATACTGCAATAAACATGGGAGTTTGCATTATCATTTTCAAGTTAGTGTTTTCCTTTGCTTCAGATAAGTATTCCAAAGTGGAATTGCTGGATCATATGCTAGTTCTATTTTTCATTTTTTTGAGGAACCTCCATACTGTTTTCAATAGTGGCTACACCAAGTTACATTCCCATTAACATTGTACAAAGGTCCCCTTTTCTCCACATTCTCACCAGCGCTTATTTTTTTGATGGTAGCCATTCTAACAGATATGAAGGTGATATTGTGATTTTAATTTACATTCTTTTTGATGATTAATGATGCTGAGCATGTTTTCATGAACTTGTTGGGCATCTGTATATGCTCTTTGGACAAATGGCTATTTAGATCTTCCTATTTTTTAATGGATTTTTTTGTGTGTGTGAGATCTATGAGTTCTTTATTTACTTTAGATATTAGCTCCTTATCAGATACATAACTTGCAAATATTTTCTCCCATTTAGTAGGTTGCAATTTCATTGTATTCATTACTTTGCTTACAGAAACTTTTTACTATGATGTAGTCCTGCTTATTTTTATTTTTTATAGCTTTTGATATCTGACAAAAAAAAAATAATCACCAAGACCTAGGTCAAGGAGCTTACCACCTACATTTTTTACTAGGAGTTTTATGGTTTCAGGTGTTACATTCGTGTCTTTAAACCATTTTGAGTTAATTTTTCTGTATCCTGTAAGATAGTGGCTCAGTTTCATTATTTTGCATGTGGCTGGTTCAGTTATCCTAACACCATTTATTGAAGCGATTGTCCTTTTTCCTTTGTATATTCTTGACCACTTTGCTTTAAATTAATTGAGCATATATGCATGGATTTATTTCTTGGCTCTATTCTGTTCCATTGATATATGTGTCTGTTTTTATACTAATACCATACTGTCTTAATTACTATAGATTTTTAATACAGTTTGAAATAAAGGAATGTGATGCCTCCAGCTTTGTTATTTTTTCTCAAGTTTGCTTTGGCAATTGAGTTCCATAAATTTTAGAATTATTTGTTTTATTTCTTTGAAAAGTGCCATTCGAATTTTGATAAGAATTGCATTGAATCTGCAGATTGCTTTGGGTAATATGGACATTTTATCCATACTGATTCTTCCAATCCATGAGCGTGGAATATCTTTTAATTTATTTGCATCATATTCAATTTATTTCATTAATGTCTTGAAGTTTTAATTATTCAGGTTTTTCACCTCCTTGGTTAAATTCATTCCTATGTGTTCTTTTTTATTTTTTTAATTATATATTTTTAATTTAAGTTAATTGGGTTGGCAATTGTTAATGAAGTTATATAGGTTTTAGGTGTACAATTCTGTAATAAATCATCTATATATCACATTGTGTGTTCACCACCCAGAGTCAGTTCTCCTTCCATCAACATATGTATGATCCCTTTTACCTTCATCTATTACCTCCTTCCCCTCTTACCCTCTGGTAACCACTAAACTATTGTCTGTGTCTACGAGTTTTGGTTTCTTCATTTGCTTATCTTGTTCCTTGTTTTCAGTTTTATATACCACATATCAGTGAAATCATATGGTTCTCTACTTTTCCTGACTTATTTTACTTAGCATAAAAATTGCAAGATCCATCCATGTTGTCACAAATGGCATTATTTCATCTTTTCTTATGGCAGAATAGTATTCCATTGTGTATATATACCACATCTTCTTTATCCAATCATTTATCAAATAGACATTTCTCCAAAGAGGACAAATTGCCAATAGACATATGAAAAAATGCTCAACGTCACTAATCATCAGAGAAATGCAAATAAAAACCAAAATGAGATATCACCTCATACCACTTAGAATGGCTATCATCAACAAGACAAATAATAACAAGTGTTGGAGAGGCTGTGGAGAAAAAGAAACCCTTATATACTGTTAGTGGGAATGCAGATTGGTGTAACTATGGAAGGCAGTGTGGAGGTTCCTCAAAAAATTAAAAATAGAATTACCATATGACTGAGCAATCCCTCTCCTACGTATCTATGCAAAAAATATGAAAATATTTATCCGTAAAGATGTATGTGCTCCTATGTTCATTGCAGGTTTATTTACGGTGGCCAAGACATGGAAACAACCAAAGTGTCCTTTGACATTCCTATGTATTCTTTTGATGCAATTTTAAGTGGAATTGTTTTATTTCTCATTTTGATAGTTCATTATTAGTATATTGAAATGCAATGGATTTTTTGGGTATTGATTTTATATCCTGAAACTTTACTGAATTTGTTTATTAGTACTAAAGATTTGTTCTTTTTGTTTTTTGTTTTTTTCTTGGAATCTTTAGGGTTTTCTGTATATAATATCATGTCACCTTCAAATAGTGACAGTTATTTTTTTCCTTTCCAATTTGGATGACTTTTATTTCTTTTTATCACTTAAGTGCTCAAGGTAGATTTCTAATGCCATGTTTAATTGAAATGGTGAGAATGTGCATTCTCATCTTTTCTGATCTTAGAGGAAAGGCTTTTAGCTTTTCATGACTGAGTATGTGAGCTTGTCATTTATGGCCCTTATCATGTTGAGGTATGTTTCCTCCCTATCCACTTCGTTGAGTGTTTCTATTATAATATGATGTTGATTTCTGTCAAATGGCTTTTCTGCAATTATGGAGATAATCATATGATGTTTTACCTTTCATTTTGTTATTGTGGTATATCACAATGACATTTGCAGATGTCGAACCATTCTTGCATCTAGGGAATAAATCCCACTTGATCATGATGTACTCATATGATCCTTTAAATGTATTGCTGAACTTGGTTTGCCAATATTTTTTTAGTGTATTTTTTTGTGATTTTTAAATGGAGTTAGTAATTAAATTTTATAAGTTAATTAATATGCATATCACTTATTTAATTTAAGAAATAAAATGTATTTTAATAACAAATTTATTAAATCACTTATTTACTTTTAGAATAAATGTTACTCATTACTGTCATTGGAAACAGAAAAAAACTAACCTATAAGACTATGTACATAAGTGCTTTTTCTTACCTTGTTTTCTGGATTTTGGTCCATTCCTATTATTTCTTCTTATGTATTTTGCTTTTTAAGTCTTGTGTAATTTAAAAATCAACAGTGACACTACTTTTGGAGAAAGAAGTAACTATGTTTATTTTTAAATTTATTTTTATTTATTTATAGTCTATCCCCAAATAGATGATAGCGATTTCAATTTTATTTTACCAGAGGTCTTATAATTTATTTAATGTTATTTCACTACAGTTATAAGATACCAAAACGCTGGTAATTATTATTATCATGGTCTGCTTTATACTCAATTACAGGGTATAAATAGTTGAAAAAGTTGAGTTTTAGAAGTTCTATAAATGCACAATTATTAATTATTAATTCAAAGGTTTATAAGTAATTAAATAAGGATGATTTTAAAGAAAAATTATACAGGAGTCCCCTATTAAGGTTTGATAGTTGGGTAATATTTTTTGAAGTTCCTTTTAAGATTCCTGATCTCTGAACAGTTTAAAGATATGCAGGTATGTGAAGTTAAAAAAGCAACTCTTTATTATTTCTTAATATATTGCAAAGTATTTCATGATCCGAGAAAGTCAGAATGTATATTTATATGTTTTGTTCCATCAATAAACATTTATTTACACATAACCTTTTTTACCCCCTCAGGGAACTGAACCCTGCAAAAAAACTCTTGAAAAGCAGTTTTGCAATGGAATTAGGAAGCAAATTATAATCATTCTACTTCCTGAATGTTGACAATGACATGATTATAGTTATTATTAGTGTCACATTAATAAGAAAGTTTGATACCATAGGTTATTAGTCATATATGGCTTAGAGTATTTTCCTTACTGTTTTACATATTCATCATAAATGTTGTTTAATTACTACACACATACATTAGCTACTCACCAAAGCTGCACTGAGTCCTCTTGAGTAGAGATAAGTAATATGTGTATTACAGATTCACTGCAGTCCATAGTCTATCCTAGAAATATAATATTCAACAAACATTTTATAATTGACTGATTTTATGATTATCAATTTTAAAGGTTTTACTGAAATACTTTTTGTCTTTTGACCAGTGAAATAGAAGTGAGTATGTTCTATTTATTTTATCATCCTATACTCTCAAAGTCACCACAGCATCAGATGCACCTTCTTCTTTGGTACATCTCAGGATACCATTAATACATTCACAATAATGTTTACTCACCTCAATCTATTATTTTCTGATGTTGCCTTTTGATCTTTTCAACCTTGGTAACTATTATCACATTAAGCAACCTCTTACAATTATTACTATTTAGAAAAGAATAACCCAAAGAGCAATGAAATGTGTTGGCCTTCTTGTAGTCTATAATTTTCCCTTTTCCTATTAAGTAGTGGACTCATACTCTTCAGTGACATTCTTTTGATTCTCAGGCACTTACAATAAGTATTTCCTTGTTTCATTTTATAACCTCTGCTAATCGGGTTTCATTCTGTGACTCTTGTCTCATGACTTTGCCCTAACACAGACCAAGTAATTACTACTATTACATTTTTACTTTGTAACTACATTTTCCCTGCCTTTTTTAATGTAATTTCAATAGTGCCCTATACTCGGTAGGGCATTCTAGGGTTCTGAAGGTGATTTTCTAAGATGAGACATATAGTCAAAGCCCTAACTGCTTCTGTGCACAGCACTTATTGGAATATAGTGTACATTAATCTTTTTGCATTTTAAATACATCAGATATTTGAAACATTTATTTTGAACAATAAATAAATAAATATTATTATGAGTATTTGGCAAATTTTTCCAGGACCAAGTTTGTATTAAAATACTACATTTGAATCTACATATATAAGACTGATAGGCACCTAAAAACCTAAATTATTCGGTGATAATTGACAAGGTTTTTTGTCGTTGTTGATGTTGCATATATCTAATTAATTCTGTGAGAGAACTAAAAGGAACAGAACTCTAGTATAAAATGAAACACTTCCCATTGTCAATAAGGGTAAAATTTTCACACGACTCTAGGTATAGTAAATTGTTAAAATTTACTGAGAAGTGTATACATGAAGAACTCCTGTAATGAAACTGAAGATCAAGCAGTTCATATACTTCAAGGGGACAATCTGGTCCCAGACTTTATTAGTTTAGCATGGCCAGGTACATATTTGATCAACTGGCCTTGGCAGTGGGATGGGCACTTCCTGAAACAATCCATTGTTTATGACCTAAGTAGGTATTCCTAAAACCACCAGGATTACCACTCTTGTAGCAATCTTCTAGGGCTTTCAAAGTCGGCCTCTTGGGTAGTAAACATTTCCTAGCTCATTTTGGTTCATGAAGGGAAAACACACTCACACACATACACTGCACTTAGAATTCAATTTTAAGTTCACTATAAATCTGTTTATTATAATGCTAATCTAGTACTTGTTTAGGTTTTCCTCAGCTTTCACATTCTCTGACAATTCCATTCGCAACACTGAAAAAAAAAAACCTAAAAATAAAACTCAACACACCTATTTTCTTTTGGAAAGCCGTAAGTAGAATTGATCACTCAGCCTAAAACAGAATGTGCAAAGCAAAGAGAGAGATTTGCTTTGATTTATGGCAATGTGTGTATTTCAGCTTAATGAAGATTTTACTCCTAGAGACAGTTAGAGAAAGGATTGTAGTGTTTTGATGTAAAAGGGTAAAGAAGATCTTGTTTTGTTCTGATTGTTTTCCCTGTTTAATCTTAGACTGTCTCAGGAACTTGTGCAGCAATTGTTGAATATTCTTTAAAAATGAGCCAAGTGTTTGGATTACAATTCGATTGGATTATGGGACATTTAGTATATTAGATATTTGCAGAGTAACTCACATAGGAAAGGAATGCAACTGTTTAGCAAAAACTTTGTCCCACCAGGCATCTCTTTATATTATGAATTTTTATCATTTTGTGGGAATAAAAAAAAAAATCATGATTGACAACATAAAACCTAAATATGCTGCCAAAGCAGCACCAGGGCAGTAATGGCACAGAAGACAGGGAAAGAGATTGAGTGACTGTCAATGATCATAATTGTGTGCGTTGCACCGGTAAGCTCTGTGCACAGCACAGAGTCTAAATGATATGTCTCTCTCCATAGGTCTTAGAGTCTGGTGTGATCATACTGACAACCAAAAAGGGTTTCTCTCTCTATTTGTTTTTTTTTTTTCTTTGAGAAATAGTTTCTTTTTTTATTTTCTTTTGTCAGTCAGTTGCTGGTGACATCTCCCTGACTGAAGGAAATGCATGAGCCATATCTGAATGATCAGCATGCAAAATTTGACATAAGCTTTATTGCCTTTTTGTGACACAAAATTAATGATTCATGTGTACATTTTAGAAAATTTAACCTAGCACAATATAAAGGTTAAAATTATGCATAGCTATATTATCCAGACATAATGTCTGTTATTTATTGTTTGTATGTTTCCAAACAATTATTTATTTGTCAATAATAGAATCTAAATTAAAAAAAAATTTAGACACAATTGGGACAACAGTCTTTTTTTCGGTATATTGCCATTTTTAACTCAATGTATTACTGACAATTCCCCATGTTTTAATGATCCTTCTCTACGATAATTTTATGATTTTGGCAACTGAATCTTGAGGATGTCCCAGAGTTTATCTATAAATCATATTTATAAAAATCACTTTATTTCTCAGGGTTCAGAATAGGAATGTCTGAAACTGTAAACATTTTGGTGGTAAGTGTGGAGAATTTTTTTCTTTGTTGTTTTTTTTTTTTTTCCTGTCCTATTTGCTGAAATCACTCAGACTTTCTGCCTGTTTGTAGTCAACATACATTGCACTTTATTGTGTGGTGTGGTAACCTTCATTTCAAAAGGAATCAGAAGTATAATCTCTTCTTTCAGCCAAAGGTGACAATCATCATCTTTTATAATTTGTTGCTACTGATATTATTAGGAGATTATTTTTGAAAAACATAATTTAAAAGTATCTTTCAAAAATATGTACTTATAATAGAGATATTTCAAAATATATACTTTAATATTTAATGACTGGTGATAGCTTAAGAAAAGATCTTAGTGCTTCTACTATTTATTAAGGGGATATGTTATTTTTGTTGAAAGACTGCCTGATATACAAAAACATCCATTTTACATCAATAGAGAAAACGTCAAGTTATTGTATTGTCAATTTATGGTGTGATTTTAGGCAAATTATTTAACCTCACTGAACCTATTTTCTTATCTAAAATAATGAACTCTATTTTATAGGGTTTTTAGGAATGGAGATAATAAAAATATATTTTTCAGAATTTTGATGAAGTTTAGTAAGAGATTATTTATTAATACATCTCTATATAAATTTGCCTCAGTGTATGGCATATATTCAAAGAACTATAAAGACTATAATAATCAGTACTCCATTTCTGTTCATGTTATTCCTGTGAGGATGATCCTTCAATAACTCAGTTTCTTTCTTATCTTTCTTCCTGCCCCTCTCCCTCCCTTCCTTCCTCCTTCCCTTTTTCTCCTTCCTTCCTTCCTTCCTTCCTTCCTTCCTTCCTTCCTTCCTTCCTTCCTTCCTTCCTTCCTTCCTTCCTTCCTTCTCTCTCTCTCATCTCTCTCTATCTCTATCTTTATCTTTCTTTCTGTCTTTTTCTTTCATTCCCTCTGCCCTCCCTCTTATCTCTTTCCTTCCTTCTTTATTTTTTCTCTCTTTCATATTTTTCTCTTTTTTTCTTTCTCTAGTTCTTCCTTCCTTCCTTCCTTCCTTCCTTCCTTCCTTCCTTCCTTCCTTCCTTCCTTCCTTCTGTTTCTTTCTTTCTTTCTTTCTTTCTTTCTTTCTTTCTTTCTTTCTTTCTTTCTTTCTTTCTTTCTTTCTTTCTTTCTTTCTTTCTTTCTTTCTTTCTTTCTTTCTTTCTTTCTTTTTCACCACCAAAGACTATCCGAATAGACTACTTCTTTATCAGAAAGCTCAGAGTCCTATAGAAGCAATTAAAACATTATGCAGATATTCTAATTCCATATCACATGCATATTCTTTTTTTCTTTCCTGAAGCCTATACCTGATTACTTACCTAATGTTTACCGCAACCTTATTTCCCACTATGCCAATGTTAAGTGTTAATTGTGCACAGTTATCTTCCTTCTGCCACCATTGTTTAATATATTATCTTTGTAGATAATGATCATGTAGCATTCTAAATTGGTGTGTAAAATATATATAATATTCTGCCATTTACCCCAAAATGTATTTCATGTAATTGAGAAGTGCTTTTTTTTCCCTTTTGGTTTGGCTCAAATACCATGGCTTGAAATATTTTTCCTCAGTTAAAAGTCTGTTAAATGTCTCAGCATAGCTGTGACCAAAGAGTCCTATTTACAGAAATAGGCAGTTCTTTCTAGGTTCCTGGAGGAAACAGAAAGAGGAAACTGACTAGGGCGAAATATTGGGTTTATTATGAAAATTGTAGAACTACATTAAGGAGAGAGAGAGGAGGAAAACTACGTAAAGTAAATCTCTGCCAGTATGGAAGAGGCAAAAGGTCATTCAGCTTGAAATTCAAAAACCAAGATTCCTTTCCCAGAATTGCCACTTACTCATGTTATAGTATTATAGAAGCCACTTAACCTTGCTTAGCCTTTGCGGTATTACAGAAGTCACTTAGCCTCTTTAATCTTAGTTTCCTCATTTATAGATTCAAGATAAATATCTATTTTGAAAAACTGTTACGAGAATTAACTGAAGTAGGTTTAAGTGACTTATGTACTAGCACTATATATTTTTTAAATAAACATTCGTTTTTGTATTTTTTTTTTAATGGTGAAAGGCAACAGAGAGTCTTCAGAAATAGATACACCACAGAGATAGGTGCAGGGACCAGATGTGGGATAAAATTAAAATTCAGGACCTTACATGAAATCCATCTGAAAGGTAAAATAGGAGTTGAATTAACTTTACAATGACTGTGGGGGAAAGAAGAAGAAAAAAGACTTACTATATAACAAGTGTATTAGACACCTTTTTACCTCATGTCATGTTATTAAATTCTTAGGACAACTTAAAAATAAGTTTTATTATCCTCATTTCAGATGATTAAACAGATGCAAAATATGTTTTGTGAGTAACTTGTTCAGTAGAACACCACCAGCAAGTGAAGAGAAGCTAGGAATCAATCAAACCCAGGCCATCATGCCAAAAACATGCTCTTCCTAATATATCACCACTCCAATACATCTAGAAAAATTCATATATAAAAATTTGATTATTCTTTTCTTAGGAATTCTATTAGAGAGATAAATAAGGGGGCAAGAACAAGGGCCTTTTTCTACTTTGTAATAAAATTCCTAAGGAGTATAGGTTGTCACTAACAGAAGCCCAAATACTAACATCTTTGATGTGCTATTTTCATGACAATATATATTTCATGACCAATAACTAGAGTATCATACAATTTTAGAAAAAAAGTACTGATGTTTCTTAACTAAGGAGATACTGTCTCAATAAAATTGTCAAGAGGACAAATATTTGAGGATGATGGTAACAACATCTTAACTTGAAGTATAAACATATCACTTAAAGTGCCATTTTTTCAAAATGGCAGCCTATATTCCTCTGCTTATGGTAGTACAAATAAAGGGAAATGAGGATCAAGGGGACAAAAGGGAAAGGCAAAATGATATATTAGAAATACAAAAATTTGAATTAAAACTTCCATAAGTAAACTTAATTTACTTCCTCAATTTAGATTGTATAGGATTTCTATAACTAAAAGTAGTTGAATTAAAAAAAAATCATGTAAGAAAAATTAATTTAGGTCACAGTCTGGAGTCAACTTATGAGCATAAAGCTTTCTATTTGCCTCAAGCTGTTGGAGCCAAGAACTCTGAAGGAAGTACTGAATTCTATGGGTAGACCATTGCTGCATTATAATGTCTCCAGCTGCTGGAAGCTTAACTATGTGGTGCCATGTCCGAGAATGTGAAATGAACATCTGATATGAAAGCATTATGATGTGTGATTACTTTGCATGTGGTGTGTGAGAAAGGTTAACAGACTCCTTTCTCCATTTGGCTTTTCAGCTTTGCACACACTTATAGGAGAGGTTGCCAAAAAGCTTTCCTCTTGTTTCTCTATTTCTAAATTTATTCCTGCTAGGAGGGGAATCTTTATGTGCTGTACTCTAATGCAAAGATCATGATTATAGTACCTTTCCTAGGATTTGCAGGGAACATATGGAGAGCAGATTATTCAGGTTGTAAAAATTACCACTTCAGATTTGGTTCACTTGACTTGTCATCCTTCCTGTCATCCAGTACTCTCTTTTCACCCACCATGTAAACAGCACTTTGGCACAAGACTTCACTTCTTAAGTTGATGAATTCTCATGGGTTCTTTGTGTGTATAGGTGTGCACAAACATACTGCAAAATGTGACCTTCTGTTTTGATGTGATTGGAAAGGAAAAATTGGATCTTTATTCTTTATTTTTGTAGATACATACAAAGTCAACATTCATTTACTTTTAAATGGACCCCAAGTATTTTGAAAGAAAAAGGATTTGATGAGGGTGGGGCAGTTACAAATTGGCATGGTGAGTGATACTGATGAGCTTGAATCTGCTAGCCAAGAAAAGATAAATGGATAAAGAAACATAAGGTAGAAGGTAACTGTCAATAGAAAAACATAAAGTCTTCTGGAAAGTTGAATGATGGGGAAAAATCCTGGCTGAGGAACCTGGAAGGCTTACTAGAACAGGAAGACTTTGAAGGGAGGGAGTCTTTAAAGATAAACCAAAGAAACTCTGGTATTTGAGAAATTTTAAAAAGGGAACTAGGTATCAAAAAATATGATTCCAGGCACAGAGGCAAGAAAGCACAGGCTGATTTTATTGACGAGCAATTGGGATTGTAAAGAGAGTACGTGTGAAGCCCAGTTGTTGGGCGAGTGTTGGCATACCATATTTTAGAATCCTTCAAATGCCTTGCTTAGGAGATAATTTATTTCTCAGGCACTAAGATTTTTACAAAAAATAATTAGATGAAAAGTGTGATTTGGGGTAACTATTCTTGTAATAGTGTAAAATATAGATCAGAGAAGGGGAGATAAGGGTGGGAAGACTGGTTAGTAGGCAATGTCAATAATAAAGTAGCAAACAAAGCATCAATTTGTATGATTATGAAAGGAACCAACAGGAAGAGCTGAAAGCAAAAGTATTACAGAGAATACCTGAACAATAACACAGTGTGCTAGATTAATACAGTTGGAAGGGGAGCTAAATTAAAAATATGACTTAAGCTAAATATTTGGGGTGGGGTGGAGAATCTGGACAACCAGTAAGTTACTGGTATTCAAGGTCAATTTACTTGACTTTCTGGATCATATTCTCTCTACTTTAGAATGAGGCACAAACCAGGAAATGTAGTTTTTAAGATAAGAAAGATCAATATTTCACTGAGTTAAGAGGAAGGAACCAATGGAGAGGGAAAGTTTGAAATACAGTGAAGAGAGAGAAGATTGATGGTACAAGGTGGCTAGAAGATGGTCAACATCACAAGTGGATAATTAGCCTTGGAAAACAGGAAGAGTCTTATGTATTTTCTCTAAATCAGAAAAGGAAAGAGGAGAGAATGTTTGAAAACAGTTATTTTCAGATAAGATAGAACTAATTTGAGGGACATAAAGTTAAATAACATAGATCAGAATAAAGTCTAGGGTGAGCTGATTTTCTAGTTGTGAAGAATCTATAATTGTGGCTGGAAACCGAAGCGTGTAGGTAAAATGGACAAGACTCTCGGAGAGTGTGCAAAACTCTGAAACATTGTGTACAAGGACTCCCAGCTGCATACCCTTCATGACAAAGTTCACACCAGCTGTGAAAAATTGGTCTCAGTCTGTCCATAGCATGAATTTTGCTAAGATCAGATGGAATTTGAATACCAGTTACACTAAATAAGTCATAACGGGTTCTGAAAATGTGACTATTTTCCTGTTCCTTAGGAGTTAGTTTTTCTTCCATTTTAATTTTTAGTTGTCCATTTTCAAATTTATTTAGGTGTATAAGCCCCATCAAATATTTTTTTCAGGAATATGTGATTATACTATATATATATATATATATATATATATATATATATATATATATATATATAACAAAAACATATATGTTTCTCTAGGTTTAATTATAGATTTCTAATCTGTAGTCTTATGTTCAAGTGTTCTCAATCTCAAACTTCATTTCCTTTCTAAAATAGGGGTAATAATCACTAGTTACTGTAAGTTTTATTGAAGACTATGTAGGTATAGAGCTGATTGGACATTTTTTACATATAATAATGCATATGTTTATTCATATAGTGCTTTTAGTTGACAGAGAGCTTTAACATACATCTGATTACAACTTATAAAAACCTTATAGTAAGTATTGTTTTATTGTCATTTGAATTTTGACAGAGCTGAGTTGAAGAGAGGTGAGGTAACTTCCCCCAAGATCCCCAAGTTTACTTCACTTGGAAAGTGGGAAGAACCAACTTAAACACACATTTTCATTTTCAGTCCTCTGTTACATCTATTTAATCAATTAAGTTGAAAGTTTGGGGATTCATATATAGTTAGTAGTCATTATTAGATTTTATTTTACCTTTAATTTAGTTAGTAGACTATTATGTCGTTCTTAGGTACTCACAATTTGCTGATTTGTCAGAAATGATTAGCTTCATAGAAGGATTATCTCTGTTTTTAAGGAATTCATGTTCTATTTAGGAAATTACAACACATGTATGCCAATCTTAGTAAGGGGGGCTAGGTGAACAGAAAGGTATCTATACTTCAGATTCCTCATTCCTTAGTATGTTTTGCTCTCTCTACATTGTTCACTTTCTGCATCAAGAAAAAAACAAAACAAAACCTAAACTATGCTTAGGTAGAAGAGATCACTAGTCTCAGCAACATCGAAGGACAAAATTATTTTCTTTATTGATCAAAACTCATTGAACAAAATTTTGTATCTAAATATCTGCTCAGATAAATCTGTTATATTGAAAACATTTATAAATCAAAATAAGTTTTTCATATCTATCTTAGTACATATTATGTGAGCCCCAGATACACTTTTCTCTCTTGCTTTATACACCAATACTAAAGCTCCATTGGCAAAGAAGAGAAAATACATAGCAAAAGATGTTATTTATCAAAGTTATAACTTTGGTACATAAGAAATTTGCTTTTGTATTCCTATAAACTGTCACTTTCTTATTCATTCCAAAATACTCATAGGCACTTTTTTGTTCACATTCTCATGAAGTACTATTGCTGTTTTGTATACTTTTGGAAACAAGGCAAGAATAACTAAGATACTATCTTTCAACAAATTGATGTTAACCACTTAATAGTCACTGAAATAAGCTTTTGGCTTCAGTAAAATTTCATTATAGAGTGTTCAGTTTTTCTTTTTTAATGCTACTTAACTTTCAAGACTCTTGGTTTAGAGTAATGAAGACAAAAAGGACATCCAAAATGATATTGATTAGTTAATGTTCCTAAATTTGAAGGGAAAGGCACATTCTCTCTTGATCCAAAAATTGATTTGCTTTTCATAGATTCTACTTTGAGTCGAGCACCAGAGAAGAGAGAATTTTGCACACCCTATATATTGTATAAACTCAACCTTTTCAGTATATCTAGGATTGGATTCTATGTACCTTATTTCAGCAATATCCAGATCATACACAAAGTATGATTTAGAAATAATTTAACTTTAATTTCTAACATTTATGCAATCTTTTATATTACCTGACATTTAGGCCTTATTTTATATTTCCTTTAGTATTATTCAAGACATTCTACATCAATTGATCTTGACCAGGAAATATTTATAGTAAATGGCCCTAAGCCAATAATATGCCTTTTGCTTAATAAAATTGCACTCTGAATAGTTTAAAGGTGCCTGTATTTAATGGTGAATGTAACACTGGCTGCTCTTTTCTTGTGCCAAGTTGCTGTCTAGTTCAAGGTGTTAAATAGCATAATGAGTTGGGTCTCTTCGAGTACTGAAAATAAGGACCCAAGAGAACTTTCACAGACAGGGAGTTTTACAATGGGAGATGACAAGTCGTTCGGAATATGACTTTTCCAAAAGAGGAAAGCTTCTAACTTTTCAAGGCCATGTTCATTTTCCTAATTCATGAGGTGGTCAGAAAGCTCTGTCAGATAAAATTGTCAATAGTCTAAGATGTGTTTCAAACACTGGCATTCAAAGATGTTAATATTTCTCCTTTCTGATTGTGCCTGTGTGAACAGCACTCTGCTCAGAGTTAGTGATTTGGAAAAATAATCTTTTGTTCTCACAAAGTCTATTCTGTGTAAAAAGTATGAATTAAATCCTTCATAAATCCTAAATTGTAGTTTTAGTTTGGATGAAATCAGTGTTTTTTAGTGGTTATGAATTTATTTGGGGGAGGGGCATTGTGGAATTATAGGGCATGATTTAAGATTTGAAAATAATTCCTGTGGACTTATGTGCCTAGTAACACTAAAATGAAAAAAAAAATTATTTTTGAGCTTTGATTTTTAAAATTTAATAACTTCTTTAAGAGAATTAATAGACTATAGCAAATCTCATAAAGAAAATAACTACTATTTAAAAATAATTATTTTTATACTTTTTAGAAACATCTCAACTTATTTGAATTTACCTTTTTAATATACTTAATAATCAGGCTTACTGATTTTTTTTACACAAAAAGACAAAGTTGAGATCAAGAAACGAGGCCTAATGTAGAAAATTTCTAAAAACAAATCTCTTTGGTAAACCATATAAATGATGCATAATGTAAAAGCTTCTATTGCTATTTAAACTCTACATTGTAGATTATGTGGATGTCATTATAAAACAGCTGTTTCTAAAGATGATTTAGAAGATTAAATATTTATTCCAAACAAATTTTTTAAAATTTATTTTTTAATTTAAGTATAATTGATATACAATCTTACATTGGTTGAATTTGTTTCAGGTGTACAATATAGTAATTTGATATTTTTATACCTTAAATGTGATAACCTTACTAATTCTCATAATCATCTGTCATCATGTAAACTTATCAAAATTTATTGACTATATCTCCCTTCCCCTCTTCACCCCTCCTCTCACCTCTCTCTTCTGTAATCATCCCTTTGGGCTCTGTTTCTATGAGTGTTTTTGTTTCATTTGTTTTATTTTTAGATTATACATATAAGTGAAAACATATGGTATTTATCTTTTGCTGCCTGATTTATTTCACTTAGCATAATTTCTAATAAAATATATTTAGCAAGAACTGAGTTTAATGAAGTTAAACAAATTTTACATTGTTTTGCAGGACTTTTCAGGGTCTTTTCCATCATAAAACTGATTGTGGTCATTCAAATGGATGTCTGTAAACATAGAATGCATTTACTAAAGTTTTAAATCCAGAATACTTCATTCCCAGAACATCTCCAGGGGCTATTCTGACAAAGCATAGACCCAATTTTGTCATGCCCCCACCAAAAAACCCAAAATGTTTCCCTTTGGCCTACAGAATATAGTTTAAATTCTAGTGCACTTTATAATTTCTTCTTTAGATTGGCTCCAGTCTATTTTAATTCTTAATTTAAAGACACCTTCTTCTATTTTTCCTGCTTTCCACTAGAAGAAAACAGATTTTCTTTATTTTCCAAACAATTCAGTCACTTATGCCTCTAGTTTATAAATAATTAACTATTGTCTTTTTAGTGAAGAAGAAATTATTATATATATAAAACTTAAAATAATATTTCCATCATGGTACATAGTCTGAGACTTCATCTAAAGATTTGAAGTTTATAGCAGATATTCCTATATAAAATTCTTTCCCAGAATAAATGATATTATAGCAAATTCTAGTTTTCTTATGTGTGTGTATAACTGATATATTATACTGATTTAATTAAGATACACTGAAATTGAATTTTAAAAAAACCCTATTATCTTTCTTTTATTTAATGAATTGTTCAGTATAGACATGAAAACAAAATTATCAGGATAATAATGTTAAATTTTCATGAAATAAAATAACTTAAATGTGTTTAAGTTTAAAACTATAAATATATATGTTAACTGTCTCTGGAGAAATTCTATAATCATAATTAAGCCTACATAGGTATTTAAACTATCTATGGAATTGGTAAAACTTCATTAATTCAACCTCTACTAATTTTTGATCATGTGTTCATATACCATTCAATTCTATTTATGAATAAGGGCTTTGCTACATTAATTATGAATTAGTTATGCCTAGTCACTAATCCCTAATTCTCATAAAATCCTTGAAAATACTTTGCAGCTTAGTTCAAGTGATATGAGTTGAACTAAGTACTAAGTTATTATGTAATTCATATTTGGCTTTATGAAATAAAAGTAACTAATTTTGCTTTAGTTAATTATAGTTTACCTATCATAAATAATATGTATCCTGCGTGATTTAATATAAAAGGGCACATTTAAATTTTGAAACATTATAGGAATATAAAGAACATGATAAGTATTAACCATAAACTCAGAATTTCTATGGGGCCGGCCGAGTGACACGGTGGTTAAGTGCTGGCTTGGGAAGCCAGCTGCCCTGGTTCGGTCCCACACGTGAGGGCAAATGACACTGCCCTCAAAAAAACACCATTATTAATTATATTCTCCGAACTGTCTTTTATATCCCTGTGGCAATATTGTAGTTGCCAATTTTTGCTGTCTAATCCTTTCCCCTTCTCCCTCATCCCTTCCCCACTCCCAACTAGCAACCCTGTATTTCCTCTATATCTATGAGACAGTTTGTTTACATTGCTTATTCATTCAGTTTTTCAGATTCCACTTATAAGTGAAATCATATGGTATTTGTCTTTCTCCGACTGACTTATTTCACTTAACATAATAGTCTTTAGGTCCATCCACATCATTGCAAATGGTACGATTTCATTCTTCTTTATAGCGGAGTAATACTCCATTGTATAAATGTACCACAGTTTCTTAATCCAGTCATCTACCGATGGGCATTTCGGTTGTTTCCAAGTCTTGGCTATTGTAAATAGCGCTGCAATGAACATAGGGGTGCATTATAGGTATTTGTGGGGCATCAGATGGTCACATGTCTTGTTGGGGAGACCATTTCATGGATGGAGTAGAGGTTTGATCACTGCACTGTATACCTGAAGTGGAGGTTGTATACCAACTGTAATTGAATATATATAGATAGTCATGGGATGTAGATTATACTGTGGAAGAGAGTCAGAGGAAGAGTAATAGATCTATATGATATGGGGGGGAGGAGTGGGGTGGTGAATTGGGGGTGGGGGGCTATCACTTTGAGGGGTAAAATGTATAACTATTGCACTGTGTTGTACACCTGAAACTAATTTAAAAAAAAAAATAAAATAAAACACAAAAAAAACAGAAAAACAAAAAACAAATAAAACAACAACAAAACAGAATTTCTAATATTTTGTAGCTATTCCTAAGTTCATATAAACATGCATACATGTAAATTTAATCACATATATATTATGTAAATGTATTATTTAAATATATATGTATAATAGAATGACATTAAAATCAAGATTGTAAGCAGCCTAATTTTTCAATTAATCTTATATTGTACATGCTTTTTTCACTTTATATATGGTTTAAGAAAATATTAATTAGGTCTTCAACCATAATTTATCATTTAATTTGTTACTGTTTTTTATGAATTACTGACTATTATAAATAATAATGACATTAACATGTTCATTTATGAGTCTTTGAATGAATAAGATTATATCTTAAGATGAATTCCTAAAACCAAATTTATTAGGTTAAACTAGTAGATAAATATACCATTTAACACTCCCAACTGCAATGTATAGAAATATCGACATGTCCATCCCTACCACAGCATTGGCATTATAATAATTTTAAATATTTTGAAAACTTAGTTGCTTATAAATTACCATATTTTTGCTTAATGTCTATATTGATTTATTTGGTAAGATGAACTCTTTTTATACTTATTCACTATATTTATGCTTTTGCTAGTTGCCAGGTTAGATTTCTTGTCTTTTTTAAAACTGGTAATTCGTGTTTTTCTTATTTATTTAGAATATATTTATGTTTTTAAGCCCAAAAATATCCTATGTGTTGCAAATATTTTTCGAGTGTGTGCCTTGCATTTTGACTTTATTTATAGTACTATCATAATATGGAAGTTTATGTTTTTAACCTATATAGCAGCAGTTTAATGTTCATTACTCCCAGATTTCAGGGCCACTTTCCTAACTTAACCCCGTTTTGGCATTTCTATTTTTTATTTCTTCAGGCATTTGCATGTAAATGTCTAAATAATTTGCTCATAATAAATCTCATCAATTGAATCCTTGTAAAATGAAGAGTTGGCTAACTTATCTCCTCTTTCACCTCTATCTGCAACTTCAGTTAATTTTGTAAACCCTTCTTTAATTCCTCTATTGATTATTATTTGATCTTTAAATCATATCCTTAAACCAATGGGTAATAAATACTTCTTGATTCCCTTGTCACTTGTAAAGAAATTTATCGAGGACTTTGGCATTTCATTCTCTTTCCTTCCTTACTTCTGTACTTTGCACACTTTATTAAATGTTTCTTGCTTTATCTATAGATTAGTTCCAAAAATTGAAATAAATAACATTATTTATGTGATTATGACTAGGTAGATAAAACTCACTACAAAGTCATGTAGTCTTCTATATTCCTTCTCTGTGCTTTCGATATCACAGCTTTAGTGCTAATCAAAGCATTCTTCTTTGTTAAAGCCAAGTGGGTATCTAAAATTACACTGTTTACTCTCCTTCATACTGTTTTTTTTTTTTTCATTGTAGGTTTCTTCTAGAGTTGCTAATTGCGGTTCTTTTGTTTTGATGGGGAACAAAATAATGCATGCGATTTTCTCCATCAGTCTAATAACATTCATGTCTGTAATGCCATCCTATTTGTATTTTTACTATATACATTCCATTCTGTTTTTCTTCTTGAACACCAAAATCTTCTTGCTTTGTCTTGGACTGGCTTCTTTACAGTTGATCTGTGGCTTTTGATTACAGTTGTTTGTTTTTCCTGAAGTTTCTAACTGCCTGTTTTATTCCCCTGGTGTTTTGTGCCTGTTTCATACCTTATTTCTTCTAATGTCTCCATCATAGTAATAATGCTTTGGAGCATCTTTCTCTCTAAGCCTGACCGTTTGATCTACTATGGGTCTAAAGGTTAAATCCACTTAATCTTGCATCTCTTAACTGCTTTTTGTCCATTGTACCTCACTATATTCCTACAGAAGGTACCCAGGTAGTAAGAGGATTTCAGCCATTAAATGCCTCTGTTCTGCATCCACATTTGAATATATAAAGAATTCTAATCTAAATGTGTGTTTGTTCAGCACCCAGTGCTTTAAAATTTGATATATCTAGAAAAGCCATTATTTTTCTTTATATCTTCCACTGCTCTTATATTTGGTAAATACTTTTATTTCCCCAAATAGATCAAAAGTCACCTGAATTTCCTGTTATTTAAAAGCATTTTTCAGATTTATTTTCTTATTCTTAAATGTAGTATATAGTATAAGATATGGATCAAAGTTGATTTTTTTTCCTCTAATTATACACATTTCTCTATATCATTTATTGAACAATCAATCCCTTCCCCTAAATTATCTGTGATATGTCATTTGGTGTATTCTAAATATCAAATATCTATATTTAAATAGACCAACTGTGCTTGACCTGTCTGTTGATTCTTATACTAGTACCACATTATATAAATTATTAAAATTTTATGCTATGATTTAATATCTTGAAGACAAGTTTTATTTCATCATCCATTTTATCATTACATTTTCTGATTAAAGATACTTATGTACTTGTCATTATACATCATTCTATATATAAAAATAAGAAAACAGAGATGAATATATTACTTTACTATGCACAAAATATTAATGTTTTGTCAATAGTTTCCATTTTTTGTATGTAGAAGTACACAGCAGAAAATACACATATCCATCACTCTGTACCATGACAGCATAGAATTTCATTGCGAAGATATACAGCATTTCTGTAAATGGTTCAATACTGATGGCTATTTCAATAGTACCTTATTTTGTCTATGAAAAAACAGAACTGGTATTTTTAGCCTCTTTTTAGTGCAAAGATGTGTCTTTGTACTTACCAGATTATTTAATGTATAGAAATTTCCAAAAGTAGAATTTCATTTATTAATATCTAACTTACATCTGTTTAAGATGTTTGCATGTCTAGTTATAAATGAGAACTAGTCCAAATATCTATTAAATGCCTATCATATGGTCAACAGAGTTCAAGACATAGAAGTTTCAACTGTGTATTCAGGGAGTTTACCCTCCAATGGCCAGAGATTTACAATAAATATGTTTACAAAAAGTAAAATAAATTCACATTGTGATGCAGTAAGTAAAATAAAATTGGTTGAATTGGATAGAGAGCCTGGAGCAGCACAGTCTTTGAGGAAGTATTCAGAGAAGGACTTGGAGGACTTGCCATTTGAGCGTAAGTGATAAGAAGAATTCACATCCGAAGGAAGAATGTTCCAGGGAAAAGACAAAGTAAGTGGCTTTAATTTTATGTAACTTTTTAGATTGCTAATGAAAACATCATAAAATTACATGGTGAGATTTTAGATTTTCTTTTCTGGGATATGTTTTAGTGGAATAAAGATTATTCACTTGCTGAAGGTGTGATAGTATTTGCCAGAAAAACCATAAGAACCTGGTTGTATTTGCTTTGGTATTTCTTTGATACTCTTTCTATTTCATGTTTTTGTTTTGTTTTTGTTTTTCTTTTGTTGTTATTGGTTAACTCCTAGGTTTTCTACTACTTTACAAAATCACCTTAATACTTGCTTAAAAAAGTACTTGTTTTCAAATTTATTTTCATCATGTATGGAGTATTCTCTCACGATTTTTAATGTACCCTCTGTGATTGCTAGTACTTTGGTAAATACTTTGTCAATTAATATTCTTCATTTTCCTCTAAAAGTATTTACAAAGTTTGCTCTTTTGTTGTTGTTGTTTTTAGTTGTCATCTTTTCACAAAGTATCAGCCCATGAATCATCAGCTCTTGTCTCTTTCTTTTGCTTCTGAACTCCTTAACATGTTTCTTTCAGTATTACCACTTTGTCCTTTTTATAACATCTAGATCAAATTTTTAACTAATAAAATTGTCTTCCCCATCAAAAAATCTATTTGACAACATCTTGTAAATTTTTATATGTGATACTGCAATAACTAAAAATTTCTCTTCTCTTTGACCCAATATTATTTAATGAGAGGATCAAATATTTTTGTTTTATATTTACATAGTCCTTAATTTTACATAACACATTGGAGCCACTAATTACTTTTCCTTGTTTCTAGTTTGATTGGTCTTGTAGTTTGTAGAAATTTCTCCCCAGTGCTAATAATTAGATTTTTTGCTAAAGTTTTCAAAGTTTATGTGAATCTGTATGCCTTTATTTTTATCTATAATTATATTAGTGGAAATTTAATAGTAATATTTCTTATGAGTTATTAGCCTGGTATCATTTTGATTAATTCCTTCATTTAACAGATATTTATTGAGACCCTACCAAGTGTTAGTCATTGTCTCAATAAATGGGGATAAAGTCACTATAAAAGAGAAGGAAGATCCTGGCTTTATGTAGCCTTATAAATATAATTTATAATGTAGAAAAAGAGAAAAAGTACACATAACTAAAAATATACAAAACAATCCACAGTACTATTCCACAAATATAACTACTTACAATGTTGGTGTTATTATTTTTGTTTTTTCTTTCTGAGGATTAAAATTAGAAATTTGAAAAAGAGATTTCACTACCCTTTTAACATAACCAGTCAAATTCTAATGACAATAACATAGATTTTTGAGGCTCTTAAGGTGGGTCAAAAAAGAGACCTAAACCATTTGAACCAATGCCCTCACCGTTTCTGAAAACTGAAAATAAGCTAGGCTTTCTTGTTGCATGCTCTCCATTAGCTATTGTTTAACAGAAAATATTTCAGATGTCTGTCTTTGCATTACTGTCTTGATTTTCTTCTTTCTTTTTCTGTTTCAACAGAGTGGCTCATAAATAAACATATTCATGGCTCAGGTTGGGAATGACAGTTTATTCCTACCATTTTGATGGATTGTACAAGATATCTACAGTTCTCTTCTCTAACTAAACATCCATGCATGGACTGTAAAATTAATCATAACATGGCAGCATGCCTAAGAATTTGGAACCGCTTCTCTCTTGGTGACTTTCAGTGTCAAAGTGAAACTTTCATTTCAGTAATAATTAACAAAACCTGAAAAAAACTACTTTTTGAAGATCTACCCTCCAATTGATGTTTATGAGTATACTGCTCTTTCTCTCATGTATAATGTTGCATGTGTAACACTGCCTATAGATTCTATTTGAATAAAAAGTGAATCTCTTCCTTTAGTCATTTAATCACTATTGATGCTTTGAATAGAAACTTGGTGTGATATTTTGCACGTATTTGCTGATGACCTTGATGTCTGTATACATAGGCAGGGCTGCTGCATCATTAAAGATTGGCACCCAACTGCGGGAGTGCCCTTCTGTGAACCCCAGCTGCTCTGCACCTTGAAAACAAGCTTCACCCTAACTGCAGGGGAAATGAAAGGTAAAGAAAAGGCTGTGTATATATCACTTACCCCCAATACAACGGGATGTCACACTTGTTCAAATGTTTACTCTTTTTTATTCTTCTTCCAGCTGAGCCCTTTCAACTCACTGGAAAGAGGCTGAGACTTGAGATCTGAAGGTCATGAATTCTATTGCACTGGCAGTTTTCATGGATGTGGTTAGCAGATGACTATGATGCCTGTATTCTTTGTATATAGGGTCACAGATCATTAAACATCACTTCCATTAACATCTGCTTCTGTCGTTCAATGATAATGTATGTGAGCCAATGGAATGTCTTAACAGGGGAAAGGTAACAAATTTACTGGCCCTGTTCTACAGGTATGTTTGCACACATAGACACAAAAATATTAATGGCTGTACATTATGTCATCATCTCTAGAAAGATTTTCCCTTGTATGCTATATAAAAATATACCTAAATGTAAAAAGTAAAATCCCATTTCTTGAGATCCTGTTAATTCTGCCTTCATAATATCTATCTCCTCTTTCACTTCTTTCATGTTCTATTGGATACCCTTCATGTACAGTGTTTAACTATTGCATAATTTTATCTAATCTCCACATCTCTACTATGAGCTGTGTCTGTGTCATATGGGTTTGTTCAGAGCAATTTTTTGTTGTTGTTGCTCCATCAATCTCATGTTCAAAATTCATCAACAGCCCCCTTTATTGACACAAAATATTCAAATTATTTAGCATAATATTGAAAGTTATTTATAATATGAATTAAGCCTCCCTTTTAATTATTACTTCTCACTGCTATGCTATATATATACTCTTTAGCCAAGTAAGTCACCCATGTGAGAGAGTGTTGTATACTAATATGTCAATGCTTAGGGTGTAGAATTGAACAGGTCTGTAGACTGAACACTAGTTTTACCTCTTACGATGCATTTCTAAAAATTATTAAGTTATGAGTCTCCTCTTCAATGAAGACAACCACCACCTTGCTGGACAATGAATTAATGAAGGTAAAATGCCTGCATAGAGCTTGAGGCATTAGAGATGCCCTATAAAGGAAACTGGTAGTAATGGTAATAGTGATGGCAAATTCTCCCGGCTAGTAATTTCCAATCATTTTTATTACTCAAGTAAAGTCTTTCAATTATATTACAGAAATATTACTTCTTGTTTTATGAGTCTTTTCATGTTCCTTATCCACTTAGTGAGATTTTTGACCTGCCAATCCCACAATCTAATTATCTACATCATTAATTTTAAACTCCTTGTCTTATACTCCATACCTAAATTGGAAGCTACTAGAAGGGGCATTCTTTATTTTATATCTATTCTCAGGTTTTTGCTACAGTGTCAATTTCATAATTTTGCAGAGCATTTAATGTAGATTTGTTGGTTAATTTATCTACTGATATGTTACTAAGTCAATACTATACATCTAAGAAATATGGCTTTGTGGTTATATTACATGGAGCTTAATATTTTTATGTTAACTTTCACAAACAGTGAGTTCAACATTGATTTTTAACAGAAGTCAATGCAATTCAGTAGTTGGTGACGGGAATTTCAAAATAACCAATATTTCCTCCGTTCAATTTTAGCTAAATCTGTTGCATCCCACAGATACTTGTTGAGCTGAAAAAGCACCACCAACTTATTCTTATACAATTAACTTTGTTTCAGGAACATGCTAATCCCCACATAGCTCTGAACATGTTATATTATTCCCATTTTAAAGATGACAATTATGAAAGTATTCCAGTGTGGAGAACTATTGTGATAGACTGGAGTAATATTCAGCAAATATTGACTTACATCTCTCTCCCTTCTTGGCATGCAGTACAGTCTATGACTCATTTTGATTTGGCCACTTGACTTTGGGAATGGAATATTCATAATTGGATAGTATGTAAGCAGAGGTTTGAAATGATTCCATAGTTTAACTTGTCTTTTGATTTTATGCTATTTACTGTGATAAGAGTGTGCCCTAGGTGGGCACTGATCCATGGAGGATGTGCCTATACCTAACCTGTAATGAGGAGTCCAGCTCATTCTGATCACACTGTGAAAAATAATTACCCAGCCAAGCATAACCTATAGAGCCAAACTGCCTTGACCTGTACAGATTCATGAGCTAGATCATCAAATGTGTGTTACAGAGTGCGACGTGGTTTGTTAAGTAGCATTAACATAGCAATAGCTGACAAATCCACTAATAAATGGATAAGCTAAGATTTGAAGTTACATCTGTCAAAATCCATGTACTTTCTACTATACCTCATTGAATTGCTGAAGCACACACAGAAGGACTGCATTTGGAGTGTTAGTCAAAATCTCAGCTCATAAGATTTCATATTAATCAAAATAACAACCTACTTTCCTCACATGGTTCTGAGAATATTTCTATGAAAAGCACTCTGATTGTTAAATGAACTTCACTAAAAATATTTTCTTAATGTCTGTGAATCCATTTTTGGTATACTATTCATATATTGAGGACATCCAAACCACAAACTGTCACTTCGAATGTTTGCTTTCACATATGTTCACTACTCTAAACAAATCCTGATTGAGGTGAATTCATCAGTATGAGACAGTAATAAATCAAATATAAAGTTTGGAAACTGATTATAAATTCATCAGTGGTAAACAGTAGTTTTTCAGAGGTAGAGAGTGAACTAGAACTTTAGAAAGTCACATCAAATTGGGGAGTGGATGATTAACAAAATGCTAATTGCCAAATGTGGTAGATAATTGAAAATGTGATAACTGGTATATAATTTTGGTTATTAGTACATCATTCATTGTTTGTAGTATTGATATGTCTTTCTGATGGAAATACTGAGTGCCTAAAATAGATTACTAGCCAAACTAAACTGTCTAGAATCAGCAGTATTTGATTAACTGGTGCTAACCAGTAGTTTCTAGTTGGCATCTAACTTTGCCAACATCTCAGTATGTTCACTATCATCTTAAAACTTCATTTTTGAGTCTCAGAATTCTTAAATAGCAACAGTCTTGTCTAAAAAGTGTTGTTGTTTTTATTTGATATCTGAAGTGTCACATTGTATTTCCTGTTAACCATCACTCCCCTTTCCTTAGATGCAAGCTTGATAGTGATTGTGGGAGATGGGTGCAAAGATGGCTGCCAACAATTCATCACATTTTCCTAAATGTATGTCTAATTCCAACTGCAAGGTAGAATTTATTCCCCCTCTCCTAGAATCTAGGTTGACCTTGTTACTAGCTTTGCCAACAGAATGTGGCAGAACTGACACAGATCTGGGCCTTAAGATCCAGTTCCAGATCTAGGCCTTAAGAAATCCCATTGCTTTTTTTGCTCTCTTGGCACTCAACTTTCCTAAAGAAGCATGTGCAAGACTTCTGCGTGATGAAAGACTATGAATCCAAAGATAATCCAGGTCAGCCCTACAGCTCTGTTAACTACCCTGAGGTGCCAGACATGTAAGCGAAGACATGTCTGATCATAAAGCCCCAGCCAGGCCGCTCCAGACAATAAAGAAATGTGGGGCAGAGAAGAATGCTTCCAAATTGCAGAAAGATGACAAATAAAAAATGGTGATTGTTGTTTTAAGTCACTAAGTTTGGGAGCAGTTTTTTTTATGCAATAGTAGATAACTAAAACAGTGACATAAAGTATAAAACACAGCTTTTCACCATGTTTTTGAACCTTTCCTATGTATGATCTCAGTTCTAATATAAGTATTTCACTATTATCTCTTTTTCCACTTTAATTAAAGTTATGCTTGATTGCATTATTTTCAGAATGATTCCAGTTAGTCCGCCTACTGTAAACAGGAAAATGAAGCAAATGAGGGCAAAACCTGAACCAAGGGAACAGCTGTGACGTTTTAGGAACAGGGATATTTCCAATGTGTAATATGTTTTAAATTGACATTATATTTTTAGAGAAGTTTTAAGTACACAGAAAAAGAACAGAGAGTTCTCATATACCCCTTGTTTTACACACACACACACACACACACACACACACACACACACACACACACAGCAGCCTCCCCTATTCTGAACATCTCCACCAGGGTGGTATGTTGGTTACAATCAATGAAACGTCACTACGTATCATTATCATTCAAAGACTACTCTATAGGGCTGGCCGAGGGGCACGGTGGTTAAGCGCTGGCTTGGGAAGCCAGCAGCCCCAGTTCAAGTCTCACATATGAGGGCCAGTGACACTGCCCTGAAAAAAAAGAAAAGGAAAAAAAAGACTACTTTACATCAGGGCTCACTGTTGGTGGTGCACATTGTGTGGGTTGTAACAAATGTAAATGATATGAACCTACTATTATAGTATCAAACAGAGTAGATTTAATGCTCTAAGTATCCTCTGTGCTCTATCTATTGACTCCTCCCTTCCCTTAATTCTTAATAAGCTTTATAGTGAGTTACTCATCAATGTTAGCATTTAAAAACAGGATAAAACAATCTAGACACTTAGTTAATCCCTAAATGTAAATGAGAGGACAGTTCAAAATCAAAAATGATCTTCAGAAATCCATAGAAATCTTCAGGAAGATTTTTGGTTTTCTATAATATGTAGAACAGACCTTTGGAATAATTTCATTCAGATCCCAAGGAACGAGTTTTAGCTGACATCTAGATTAAACAAATTACATAATATTTTAAATGCACTTGCTGATAAACAAAACAATAGCCTCCAATTTGTTGTGCTGGATGTTGTTGAAAAATTAAGTAAATTGCCCAGTCTCTTTGTAAGTTCAAAGGACACTCAGATTGCCATTTCTTTAGGGTCTAGCAGAATCTTATACACATAAACTGATCAATGAGATCCTATGTAGGTTTGTCTTCAAGTGATACTTTTCTATTCAGAAAGAACTGACAAGTTTTGACATATGTTTTTTTTTTTAGGTGGTGAGGACCCTTTTAAGTAAACGGAAAGGAATTTTACAGTATTGGTTTCTCTGGGAACATTGTTTAAAAATAAAACAAAACAAGATCAACAAAAAAAACCTCCCAAGTATTTTTTTCTTTTCTCATTCAAGAAATGGATTTTCTTGAAGGAAAGATACTTATTCAAACTATATGTAATCAAAATAAATCGGAGAAGGAGCCATCTTGTGGGGGAAGGGATCTTTGAGACAACAGCCTTAAGAGCACAGACTGAGCAGAAATGTTAGCACAAAGAGGGTGGGAAGTCATTCTGTGTTCAAGCCTGATAAGTGTGTGAGGGGACGGAAGACAGAGAGAGCACACACAGTGATTTGAGAGAAGGAATGGGCACTATCAGCGGCTAGTAGTTCAGAGAGTTTAGTCTGTCCCAGAGAGAAAATAAAAGGATTGAAGATACAGCATAAGGGGGAAAAACAGAAAAAAGGGTAAAAATATACACAACAAGGAGAGAAAAACATTTGAATAATATTAATCACTGAACTAATGCGCAGTAGAATAATGAAACCAGCAAGAAGTATGGTAGTGGTTAAAAGCATAGACTCAGAACCAGTGCACCTGGGTTCAAATTCTTAAGCCATGGCTACTGGCTGTGTTGCCTGGGGCAAATTACTTAAGCACCCTGTGCCTCAGTTTCCTCAACTGTGTGATGGAGATCTAATAGCATCCCTTTCTCATTGGGCCACAGGGATTGAATGAGGTAATCCACCTAAAGCACTTAAAATGGTGCTAAGCATTCAGTGAGCACTCCATACATATTAACTATTATTATTATTAGTGTTAACCAATATTTAATAATGACCATGAAATATAATAACAACTTGTATAAGTAAATTCAACTTGTATAAAGTAACTGAAAAAGAGACAAGGAAACCGTTAATTGAACAAGATGATTCACAGGGACATATAAGAAATTAGCTCAGAGCAAAGAACAAAGAAGTCTAGGACATGGAGCTCTTTCCTCCTCCAGTCTTAGCAAAGAGCCCCACACAAGTCGCCTCAATTCAAGTTTGTATATTTCATATAGGGATGTCTAGATTAAGTTGCATAAACTTACAAAATGGTTTAATAAATCAGCTTATGCTTTTTTGGCCCTATTGTGCTTATTGAACAAGTTTTAACTTTTTGTTTATGTAGTTTCACTTTTAAAATTTTAAGTAGGCAATTTCCTAGCAATGATGCCTGTTTCAGTCTGAATTCCACTGATCTTGCAGAGCAATGGGCTTTCCAAGTTAAAGGACTCATGTTGGCTAAGTTTATATTCACATAGATATTAATGAGCATCCTTAAATTTCAATCGCACTAAAGGAGAATTGGTCCTTTTCTGGACTTACCTACCACTTACGTGAGAAGGGTGATCTAGACTCACACACATTAGCTATTGACTGATGGACTTTCACTGTGAATGAAGTTTTCATTGATAGTTGAGATATGACTAGTTATAAGTTTTCATGGAAATAGGTGAGAGAAATCATAAATAATATGTAGTCGTCTCACTTTATAGAATAGGAAGGTACAGGAGTACAGAGAGATTACATGAATTTTCTAAGATCCTACTTCCTAAAAATAAAACCAGAACAAGAAGCCAAATGGCTTTCTTCCTATTCCTGTTCACATGTGACAACCTCCCTTGCTCAGGGGGTCCTTTCTGTACTCAATGAAGATAATTTTCAGAAGTCAGGATTTGAAACAACAATACAAAGTCATCAAAAGGAGCAGGGGCAATACAATTACTGCTTCAATTGTAGGAATCCTTCTATCCTGTTTATCATGTAAATGCACAGTCAGGACTTATAAGCTGTATTGCCCTGAATTACTGTATATATGCTGCCCTGGCATTGTGTGTGTGTGTGTGTGTGTGTTCATTATGTGTTTTCATTTTGGTATGCTACAGTTTAATCCTGTTTATTTAGTAACCATTTTGATCTTTTGATCCCTGTTTATTTATTAACCATTCTATTTTAGGTGTCTACAACATGCATTTTTTAAAATCTCTAGATTATAATAAACCTGCAAATTATACCTCAAGAAGTTTGAGTCAAATAAATGAGTGGCAACAACCAAAACAAAATCACTCTTTTCTATTCCAGTCTTATTTTGTTATTTGTGTGTGTGTGTGTGTGTGAGATATATATATATATATATATATATATATATATATATATATATATATATATATATCTGTACATCTCTGCATCTTGTTATCTGTGTGTGTTTGTGTGTATGTGTTTCCATGTCACTCAATCTTGCTTTCTGTCTGTGTATATTAGTTTTATGCATCTGTGCAACCAATTATTTATGTTTCAGGGAAAAGGTTTTAATGGATCTGTAGCCCCATGGACTAGGACCAGACAAAATAACACCTTCAGATAGAGAGCACACTGATTAACAGAGATCTGGGGTTTGAGGCAAAGAATTCTTGAAAATAGTAGGGAAGAAGGTCAAGAGCAGAAGGAGGGGTCTGCAATTTGGGAATAAAGCTGAATCCTGAAAGTAAGAGACAAGTGTAAAGATTTCATGGAACTGAAAAAATATTTAAGAATAAAGAATATCTTATAATTTATTTAAAATATCTATTAAACCTCTGATGCTCTGAAAATCACTCCCTTCATTTTCCAAACTCCACACCTAATGTTTGCCACATATATATCCATGAATCGGTGATGCTTTAGAGAATTAAATGATCAGAATCGTACCTGAGGGTCGTACCTGCAATAGTGCAGAAGTGAAAACCAGGCCCCGAAGACAGTATGAGTAGAGAAGCAGTTGGCAAAAGCATGGCTGTGAAGTGGAAACGAGGCACATCTACTGTGCACAAATATATTGGAGGATGCATACCCCTGAAGGGGGGTGAGAGATCGACACTTGGGTTACATAAAACACGTGATCATTAAGGTCTCCTGCAGAAACAAGTGTTATAGCTAAAATTATGTATACCTCTGTTAATTGCTTCATTTCACAAGTAGACAGACGGCAAAGAAACATATTCATTCTTTCAATACTTTTCTATTAGGCAGAACTTCATAAGAACTCCATTGTGAGAGAAGCTTAGTTTATATTTCATGATATTTCATATAATAATAATATGGTGTATAACTGCACCACTAAAAATAGCACCCTATCTCTGTAATTGCCAGCACAGTTGATAGTCTTTGTGTGCTAAGCAGGAATGTGTCTCATTCCATAAATCATTTACAAGTGCTGCAGTGATCCGACAGCTCGTAATCTTAAGCAAATAAAAATGAATATATGTGTATTCCCCAGACAGCTGCATGCACACACTGACCTCTGCTCTTCTCCAGTTTGATTTTTTTGGGTTAAAACCAGAAAAATAACACATTTATTTTGGTAACCTTTAGTATTCTTCCAGTGTTCCTTTAGATTTTTATCCCCTCTCAAAGTGTAAGAGAATGCTAAGTAATGTGACTGCCTGAAAGCACATTATATAAAGTCTTCACCTACTCTACTATATGAATGAACACATCATCCTTAACAAAACTGGATTTAAAAATGTATAACTTACCTAAGGATCACATTCCTGAATAAAGATAATCAGCATAATACTTGATCATTGTGGTTATTTTCAGCCTAACCTGGGCTCAGTAGGGTTCCCTTGAAAGAGGCACCAAGTTATCAAAAAAGGAGAAAGGCACATCAGGATGGGTGAAGGAGTGACTCTGCTCTTTCATGATAAAGTAACCAGAGTCTGAAAGTGGTTCACACATCGATGACACAAATAGTGTAGAATCCTAATGTTTGTTTGTTTTTTCCTCTCTCTTTTTTTTTTTTTTTTTTTGAGGGCAGTGTCACTGGCCCTTATATGTGGGACTGAACCGGGGCCACTGGCTTTCCAAGCCAGCGCTTAATCACCGTGCCACTCGGCTGGCCCTAGAATCCTAATGTTTATGTTACGATATTGTTTCAAAAATATTTTATCTCTATTATAAGCTATTTAGTTATGCTAACATAACTGATTGTTTAAAACCATACACACTTAATAATAAATTCTATGATGCAAAATATTCTCTTAGGCTGAATTATTTTCCTCTTCTGAACTGAGTAAAGGAAACTGGTGCTGTATTACCATTTAATTAGCCCTCTTGTGCCTCCCTCCCATAAGTTGAAGAAAACTATAAAAGTTGGTAGTAGAATTGCACGTAGCATCAACGTTCTGCATGGCAAGTTAGAGGCACTGAATACATATTTGTATTGACATATGTAGTTTTTGCTGGACCAGCCCCCATTCCAACTTTAGGCACCCAATTTTTCTTTTGAAATTCACTCCTCCTCTACACTCAGTCCATGTTACTAGTGCCCCAACCTAAAACATAGACATATTACCCTGGCCTGGCTCTTCATATATTTTATATGCCTTTCCCTGGCTTAAATGAGTATGTGATTTAAATTAGAATGATAAACATTCAATTCTAACATGTCAGTTGGAATTTGGGAAATTAAAAAAAAGAAAATACAAAAACAACTTGGTACCTAATAGAAAGTCAGGCTGTAAAAATGCCATGAGTCTGGAAATGTCAGGTTTCTCCACATAACAATGTCTGTTTGGGAATGACTACAAAATAGGAAGAAAAAAACAAAACAAAAACAAAAACTGAAGAAGAGAATGAGAGAACAAGAGCGAGAGAGAGACCTGATAAAATTGGCTGAATTCCTACATTCTGCCATGCCAAAAGCCAAACACACTTCTGCATACTTCTGTATTTTTCCGGGATTCAATCAAAAAATATTTTTTATTTATATTTATCTGAATTGGGTCATGGTTACTTGCAAATGAAAGAATTCTTTTTATTTTTTAAATTTTTTTTAGCTGAGCCATTCTGCCACCTGCTGGCAGCTCAGCAGCTACTCAGCTCGGGCTGGGAATCCAACCAGCAATACTGTTGCTCAGAGCTCACACTCTTGAGCAAGCTCTTAACCAACTGAGCCACTTGGCTGGCCCAAAGAATTCTGATTAATACATTTTAAATTGCTTCATATTTCCACCCAAATAAATTGAGTGTTCTATTCATGAAACAACACCATGCCAAATAGATATGTCATGTTCCTAGGATCAGCTGGGAGAGCTGTGTATAAGTTTCTTTAAATAAATATAATATCAAATAAAAATACCTTAGAAAATGTCTGTATAAAGCTAAAACAGAAGAAATGACTTACATTTTTCAAGCTCTATTTCCCCTTAAATGGGAGGGTGTAATAGGAATCCTTAAAATGACCCCCAATGATTCCACTCCTGTCTAAGGTCTTAGTATAATCTGCTCCCCTTGAGTATGGGCTGGATTTAGTGATTCACTTCTAATCAATAGGAATCTGCAGAAGTGATGTGATGTCACTCCTGAAAGTAGGTTTTAAAGAGCCTGTGGTTTCTCCTTGAAGATCATCTATTGCATTCTCTTGGATTTCTCACCATGTCATGAAGCTGTCCTGTGGAGATGTCCATGTGAATGAAGATGAATAGGATTACCCCAGCAAACTCGAGATTAGGCTTCAGCTCCAGATCATAGGCTGATTGCATCCTAATGAGAGAGCTTGCAGCTTGGACACCTAGATGAACAGCACACAGACTCTCAAACCACAGAAAGTATTGCTTTAAGTTGCTAAATTTTGGAGTAGCTAATTATAGACATAGATTAAAATATATAGGAGTGGAATCAATATCAAATTTTGTATTGTAAAACTGTAGCCATCTTCTGCCACCAATTAGCAAAAAGCAACCCTCCAAGGGAAATTTGACTTGTTTCAGTTTCATCTGAACCCACCAGATTCTATTACTACCATGAAGGGCTTGAATAAAGTTCTCTCTTTGAAGCAAACTCAACATACCATTTTAAGCTTCATCTTTTATATTATTCATCTGCCACTATGTTACTCTATTTATTCTCCAAAATTCAGAATTTTGGAGTTTGGGCAGCAGAACTCACTATTGTGTCCTGTAATTATTCCTTTTCAAACACAGATTCTGAAAATTAATTGCAAAAAAGCTTCATTTTTGTGAACACTAACAAGCAAAATGAAGGCTAAAAAGTTGAGGGATGTCCAGGTAAATTTTTGCTAAAAATTTTCTCTCAAGAGCCGGGACACCAGCTCCGAGCAGCAGGGCCCCAGTTCGGATCCCACATGAGGGGCCAGTGGCTGCACCTCTATAGCTAAGATGGTGGACAACAGCTCAACCTGGAGCTGGGCTGCGTTTAGTCACCGGTGACGGCATAGGCTGCAGTGGGGCTGCCATGAGCTACCATGAATGGCAGACAGCCAGTGTGAGCTGCCGCGAGCAGCCGTCCAGTGGCTGGCAAGTGACTGCCTCACCTGAGAAGAGCTCAATGATAATACCAACATGGGCCAGTGAAGCAACGTCCTCCACAACTACACTGAAGAACAAAAGGACAGCAACTTGTCTGTTCCCCTTCCCCGATTCCTCAACGCTGTTCTCCTCCCCCAATTCCCCAATAAAATCTTTAAAAAAAAAATTTCTCTTGAGGACTTTTATGCACAAATATGCTCTATTAGATACCCTCACTTTTAGAGTTCAAATTTTATAAAGTTCTTGTGAATTTTCTTAAAGTTCATGTGTACTGAGTTTCTAAACTTTCATTATATATCAGAGAATTCAGAGCTCTAAGATCACATTCTTCTAAAATAAACTACCTTTGGAGCAAGTAAACAAGTAGCAACAGTTAGAAAATTTCAGCATATACTCTGAATAACATCATGTTTTCTTTTTGGCATCAGTGAAACAACTATAGGGTTGATGGAAAAGTTGTGATGCATTTTTGCAATGAAAAACAGAAAAAATACGACATGATTTTTTCCGATAACCCAATATTTAGTAGGGTTTTCCCCTAAATTAGTGAATTTAGATTCTTTAGTACAATTTTAATATGGTTGATTGTTTTCCACCACATTTCTATTTATTTGTTTGTTTATTTGCTTATTTATTTACCCTTTTATTTAAAACCCAAATCATAGAGCTGTCATTAAGAGAGAGCGGGTTACATGATTGTACAGATCTTCTTATGATTTTTCCAGGGATGTATAATCCGGGATCTCCTGGAATGGAGACCTGGAAATTTTAGAGCATTTCTAAAATATTTCATCTTCCTACACAATTACTATGTTGGTTTCTCTGAAATAGCCTTAATGTAGAAATTTCAGATAGGAATCAAAGAGGGAATCATAGGCAGAACATTATGGTAGACACGACACCTATAAAGTTCTTTGAGTTATATCAATCCATAAACCTGTTTTGTGGGCCGGCTGAGTGACGTGGTGGTTAAGCACTGGTTTGGGATGCCAGCAGCCCTGGTTCGGGTCCCACATATGAGGACCAGTGACACTACCCTCAAAAAAAACGAAACAAAACAAACAAAAACAAAACAAAACAAAAACCTCTTTTGTTTCTTTGACGTTTTCCATACTGACAGAATTGTTTGGCCATCTGTTTAACAACATGAGTGACTGGCAGATTAGGGTACTAGAGATCATAGTTAAACAAAAAAAAAAGACAAAAGAAAGAAAGAGGGAGATAGAGAGAAGATTAGAATTTCCAGGCCTATATTTCCATTCTTGTCTTACAAGGTACCACTTCCTCATAAAATGGGCTGAGGAGCTATCAGAACCTTCCATATATTACCAATGAGAAAATTAACCCTTTCCCTCAGAAGGAAGAGAAATTGGAAGGATTGAAAAAAGGGATAGGAACTGTTAACTCAATACTTCCCTCTTGTTGAGAAAGGCAGAAATTTCCTTTCTGTGTGAAGTAACAGGTAATACCCTGAACAGATAAATGTTCTTACTTCATGTGCCTTCTTTTTTAGAGAACTATTCCTGTACTCACTCAGAAGTGCTTCTCAAACTTGTATATGCATATAGATCACATGGAGATCTTGTGAAATACAGGTTTGATTCAGTTGGTCTGGGAGGGGTCAGAGATTCTACATTTCTATAAAGCTTCCAGGTGATTTCAGTCCACAGATTACATTTTAGTAGCAAGAATTAGAATATCTAATATGCAAAACTCTTTAACTCTTAGTTACTGTGGGGATATATGCAGACACTGTTCTCTGGGATCCTACAGTGTATTCAAAAAGAAGTCAATCTGTGTGTAAAAATTGCTCATGCATTAACAAAATTGATAGCAATTAGTGAATTGGGGAGTTACACACAGTGCTAGCTTCATGGTCATATGACCTGTTAGTCTCACAGGGACTGCACCTAAAAGGGCCCGTGCTCTGCTGTCACTGTCTTGAAATTCTTAAATTTTGAGCAGGGTGCATTTCATTGTCATTTTGTACTGGGTACCTCAAATTACATAGCTGGGTACAGAAAAAGGTCTTATTGGACATGAACAAGGGAGAAATCAGCCTCTGCTGAAAGAAATAAAAAGTGGTTTTCAAAATTAAAAAGCATTTGAGCTGGACTTTGATAAATGGGCAAGATTTGAGCAGAGATATATGTGATAAAGTAATGGGGAGTAAAGTAATCTGCGTTGAGGAGTTGGTATGATCAAAGGGGCGAAGACCAGGAAGGGTAGGATGTGGGAGGAATGGCAAGCAATTCAGCCTGACTGGCACATAAAATGCTGAGCACATAGGAAGCACTCAATAAATTTTTGTTGAATAAAGGTCTGCTGAATGGGTGTCCCAGAGATCAACGTACTCTCTGTATTGCCAACTTACTAGAGAGAAACAGTGATACTACTGTATGAAACTATAGCAAGTGTTGTAGCTTTTGCTAGAGATTCAAAAGTGGAGATCATTGAGAATGAAGGCTTATTAACAGATATGTTCTCAGCCATCCAACATGGCGGGCTTTTTCACTTGTCACCAAATATACCCTAAGTGATTGGGGATGGGGTGGTGATTTCCTTTACACTAAAGCATTATATTTTAATTTTCATCCACCTGGAGAGATTTTGTTTTATATTTTGGACATTTCACAAAGAGCACATACTGAAGCAAAAAAGTTGCTTTTAAGCAGAATTAAAAATAGATATCAAACTATTACTGCAACTCATAACTTTAAAAATAGACAAATAGCAGTGATTGATCAAGAAATAACATTCACATTACACTTGGAGAAATGCATGTATACATGGTTTAAAATAACCACAAAACAGTAGTACATCATTTTGCTAACTTTTTTTCTTTATTAGATGTGAATAATGAATATAAGCTTTTATTTTTCTGTTTTTGTAACAATGAAGCTTGAACTTTGAAATGTATTCACTTGTGGAAGGCATACAACTTTCTAAAGCTTATCTTTCTGCTTTAAAATTAGTGTTTGGTGTCCAAACTGACAGCTGGGGAAATTTTATGCCTGACTGCAGTGCTGTTTTGCCCCCTTGCCCTTTAAGCGTCTCTTAACTTTCCCAGAATTCATCCTCAATGTCCTCACCACCAAACCTGCAGAGACAGATTAAACAGATAGGACAAGAGAATGCCATGGGCATCATCAGTTAGTTCCCACTTGAGATACTAAACACACAGGTCAGCATATTCAGTATGTTGTCACCAAACTACTGTCTCCAGGGCCAACTCAGTACCAAGGTTCCCCTTGAAACCAAGAGCAAAAGCAACACTGCAGCAGCATTATCCATGGTGAGCCTCATAGTAATGGTCTATGCCCTTGACCCCTAAATCCCCTCTGTTGGCTATCTTATAGCTGCTTTTATACAGTGTAATTTGGTAATGCAGGAATATTGTATAAAAATCTTACATAAACCAGGCCCTGTGCTTTGTATATGACATAACACAGTCTCTTTGTCCCATCCATTTTGTAATTGCTGTGATTTTAATTAATTTTCCTATCCTTAAAATAACTTCTCAAAATAAAACGTTGAAAGGAAATAGAAGGCATTAAAGCTTTAAAAAAGCATGAAATGTTTAACCTTACAGTTTCTTGTTTTCTTCCTGAGGAAAACAAAATAAGACAAACCCAGTAAAAATGAAGCAAACATTTTTATTATTATTATTATTATTATTATTATTATTATTATTATTATTGAAACAAAAATATGTCCAGAAATTAAGCATGATAAAGTGGGCATTTATAATTCACACTCATCAGATGAAGTATGCTTGAATTGCTACAAAGATAGAAAGAAGCCATATTTAAAATGCTTATTTCTCCATCTTCAGAGTCTTCAATCCAAAAGCAAATATCGTTTCTGTCTTCTGTCTCTTGGTCAGTACATTATCTATCCAGTCAGTCAGACTTTGTTCATAGAGCATAAATGCAGATATAGTGAGTTTCACAGTAAACTATAAACCTGGTCAGTTGGGTCAGCTTTTTCATATATGGTCTACATTGGAGGTCTGCATCGCTTCCATTAATCAGACACTTTCTAAATACTATGTTCCTTTAGTGTCACAGAGATTAAGTGAAATTTCCCAGTTGAGGAAACAAGTTGGCTTCTTGGTGCTGAGTTTCTCTGAGTTTTAAATAGAAATAAAACAGACACACTTTTGCAATGCTGTTGTTTGGATTGCCTCACTTATGTTCTAAGGTATCTGGGACAGTTGCTCTTGAGAAAGCACTTCCCTTGCTATGGAAACATTTGCATGTACAGAGGACAGAGTAATGTCATTGAATTGGCAAGTCTCCACCGTCAGACTGAAGTGTGAAGGGCTGTAATTAATTGGGATGTTTCAGACAGAATCCTTCCTATTAGCCAAATAGTTAAAGGAATTTGGGATAGGGGCTTCTCACTTAAGTTATTTAATAATTACGTTAAATTTCAAGTTGGCTATGAAAATGTGCCAGTGGATACCAGATTTCTGACATTTTGGTCTGAGCGAACCTGCTAGCACTGTTGCCATAGTGAAAGATTTAGGAAACATGCTGGTTTATGAAAATAGGGGATTTTTAATTTCTCCTTAAATCCCTGAACACATGTAGGCACTCCTTTCCTCTCATAATTAAACCTTTTATATTTTAAGGACCATTACAAAAAAATTTCTAAGTGAAATAATTGATTAGTCTAAAATATATAAATATATATATATATATATATATATATATATATATATATATATATAGTTGTCGGAAAAGTCATGATGCATTTTTGCAATGAAAAGCGTAGAAATAATACGTCATTACTTTTCCGACAATCATATATATATATATATATATATATATATATATATATATATATTGACCTTAGAAAGACAAAGCAAAATGCCACCATAACACATAGCACTAATGGTGGCTCATATATTTATGTAGCTCAACATTAACCTAATTATTTCTAGGAATATGTCTAAAGATATGCAAAGAAAGATTATACCATTTTTAAAGTAGTAAGATATTACATATCCAACTTGAAACAGGGACCCGATTCATCACTGAAAGTGTATTCTCACTCATGAAGTATTATACAAACCTGGAGGGATCAACACAAGATTAACTGGTGTACACTTTCTAATCCTCTACCACCCTTCTCCTCAAAAATAAGAATGTTCCTGTAACTCTCAATGCTGAAATAGCCAATATGCCTGGGTGTTTACCCAATTCTTAACTTCTGGGTAAAACTGGTGAAAGTTGGTAGAAGAAATGGGAGTGGCTGTTTCTCCACAGGACTCTGATTTTAGCCCAAATAGTGATATAGACATCAAAGAACACCCCAGGGCAACCAGAATAGAACAGCTGCAGGCTTCCTTTGATCTCTGCTCAATGACCTCTTCATCACATTTAGTGTCCTTCTTAGTCTGGGGTGTTTTTTAAAATCCCTATTCCTTCTGGGAAAGCTACTGTCTATAGACTAACGCTAGTTAACACAATGTTTTCCACAGGAGAGGGAACTGTACCGATAAGTCTTCCCTGTGGGCTGTATGTGTTCTCTATGCCTATTTAGTACTGAAATTTTTGGTTTGATACTCTCCTCTTTTTGACATAGCAACATCCCAATCTGTCATAACTGGGCTGCAATTAGCAAGAAAATCTTGATAATTCAGCGTATGTCATCTATGGGCTTCCTAGGTCTTTTGTTTTTTCAGTATTTAAGCATTCCACTGATGTTGTTTCCTTTATACATAAATTAGTTGGAGGAAAGAAATTCTCAAATGAGACCATACTCTAATAAAATGATTGGTTGGGAAAAAAACTGAAATAAATAATTTAGTGGTTTCAATTTTTCATATTTCCATATTCTGAAAAAAAAAAATAATTATAATCATGGTTAGGATGTTTGTACAATTGTGGACCTTCTGTTCAGTATTCAGACATTTTTTTTAAGCTTAATTACTTCAAAATTCTTAGGATGGCTGATTTTATAGATATCTCAATTACTTTCATTGCAATCCATTTAACCCATTCAAAAAACTGCTAAATACTTGTTATACAATAGACACTGTGCTAGCGTTCCTGTGGGAAATTTAGTGGGAGAATAAACAGTCAGTAGCAGAAGATCCTTTAATGGTGTAGGCTGATCCACACTCAAGAAAAAAATTGATACATAGAGAATGTGATATGCAATAAATGTTAAAAATAATAGAAGATAAGTTTATCTATATTTACAGGTAGAGTGCTAGTTTAATGGAAAAAGTGGGATTTGAGCAATTCACTACTTTTTGCAAAAATACATTATACACATAACATCTTGGAAACCACAATAAATTTAGGCATCCACTTATTTCTAAGTGTATCTAGATGAAATAAAAAAGTATTTGTGGATTTCTCCTGGTATATCATCAAATTATTTACCACCTCAGTGCTTTGAAGTGCATGTTATGGAAAGAGCTGAATGCACTTCTGTCCATTAATTTTTTGGTTCATTCGTTGCCATAAGGACTTATGGTAATAGAGAAAAAATTAGCAATAGAAATGTTGTACACACTAATCAATACAATCAAACAATAAATATATTTATTTCTGAATAATATAGACACTTTCCTAAAAGAGAATTAAAATGTTGATCACTTTCTCTGGTGAATTACAGACAGGCCAATAGAAATGGGTTATGGTTCTCAAGAAACTGGCATATTATAATGTGAAGTTACTACTTGATCCTCACTTCTTCCCAAAAGCTTGGTTAGGTTAAGGGTATCTATCATAAGTCCCAATGATCCTAGCTAGCACTTCCCTTTTATAACACATAGCTCCTTTGTTAATCTTATTCAACATTTGTTTTCACTGCTAAACTTTAATCTCTCTGAAGGACTGGCCTTTCTCATAATTGCATAGCCAGGGCATGTCATAGTAGATAAATCAATATGTGCATAGTAAATGGATAAAGAACTATATTAGTGGATATAGAGAACACTTTTTTTTTTTTTTAGATTTTTTTTATTGGGGAATTGGCAGAGGGGAACAGCGTTGGGGAATCGGGGAAGGGGAACAGACAAGTTGCTGTCTTTTTGTTCTTCAGTTTAGTTGCGGAGGATGTTGCTTCACTGTTGGTATCATCATTGCGCTCTTCCCGGATGAGGCAGATCGGTCGCTGGCCTCTGGATGTCGCTCACTGTGGCTATTGGCAGCTCATGCTTGGTTGCCAGCCACTCACGCTGGCTGCGGGCCACTCACTGTAGCCTATGGCAGCCCACTGCAGCAGGGGCTGCAGCCCACACCATCACTGGGGCTCGCACAGCCCAGCTCCAGGTGGAGCTGTTGTTAGCTGTAGAGGGCAGTGTCACTGGCCCTCATGTGGGATCCGAACCGGGGGCGCTGGCATCCCAAAACCAGCGCTTAACCAATGCGCCACTCGGTCGGCCCTAGAGAACACTTTTAAAATTGTGGCAAAATTATCCCAGTTTATTACTATCTTTTTAAAATAATTGATGTATTTCTTATTCTCTCTGTGCCATAAATATATTTTGTAGATTTCTACAGAATATCCCACGTGAAAGGCTTCGCTATCTGTTTGTATGTCTCTTTCTTTTGTTTGACTTCCAGATCTTGTTCAAGGATCTGGAGAAAGAGTGCCTTTGAGAGCAATATTTAGAACGGGAATATCAGGGCTGGAACTTGGTAAATTAAAAGAAATGGTGGTTGAAAAATGAAACAGTACAGCCAGAAGTACTTGAGCCATTGTCTGGAAGGATCTGATAGTTAAGGCCCAAGCTTAGGATAAACCAAAGGCAAGGAATTAGGATAGTAGGGTTCAAGTCCCGAGGACATAAAAGAGGGAGAGATCAAGAATAAAAAGCTTGGGCCGGCCGAGGGACGCATTGCTTAAGATCTGGTTTTGGGATGCCAGCAGCCCTGGTTCGGATCCCACATATGAGGACCAGTGACACTGCCCTTGACAGCTAACAACAGCTCCACCTGGAGCTGGGCTGCGAGCCCCGGTGACGGTGTAGGCTGCAGCCCCTGCTGTAGTGGGCTGCCATAGGCTACAGTGAGTGGCCCGCAGCCAGCGTGAGCGGCTGGCAGCCAAGCGTGAGCTGCCAATAGCCGCGGTGAGCGACATCCAGAGGCCGGCGACTGATCTGCCTCATCCGGGAAGAGCGCAATGACGATACCAACATGGGCCAGTGAATCAATGTCCTCCACAACTAGACTGAAGAACAAAAAGACAGCAACTTGTCTGTTCCCCTTCCCTGATTCCCCAACGCTGTTCCCCTCCCTCAATTACCCAATAAAATCTTTAAAAAAAAAAAAAGAATAAAAAGCAAAGAGGAACAATAGTGCCCAACCAGGCCTTTAATCTGTCAAGAAACACTGAAGCATCCTTTTTATTAATACCCAGTACAGTAAACTATTGTGGCTAAAAGACACCATATTTGGCTAGACTATTAGCTATAGGTGTTATGTCTTGTCATTGATTTCTAACACTTTGTACAGTGGATGTCTTGTCATTGATTTCTAGCACTTTGTACAGTGGTTGAGTATATGGTAGATACCAGGAAGTATTTATTGAATTAATGGATGAATTGAAGAAGTTTTTCAAATCGCAGACAACTTTGTCTTTTGGTTCTACTGAATTCTTTTATTTTGCAATAAATATGTTTTCAAAACAATTTGATGTTGTGAGAATCATAATGACTATTGCCAAAACAATTAACATTTGTGATTCAAATATCTTATATGAATGGAAAATTCTTATTAAATGTGTGTGTGTGTATATATATATATATATATATATATATATATATATATATATATATATATTTTTTTTTTTTTTTTTTTTTTTAAGAACGAATTAGTAACGTACAATTGAATTTATTGCTCAGATCAACATTCTAGGCTTAGGTTTTATCATGTCAGCAATATTCCATTTACTAATTGTTGGAATTTAATATTAAATATATTCACTTTTTTATAATGTAGTGTTTTATCCCAACAGACAATTAAAATGTGGATTATACTATATAGCTCATGGACACTGAGCAGAAAATATTATTCATTTTGCTTTGCTCTTTCCAAGTACTCTTGCTTCCAGTTAGTGTATCATTAATAATGATATTTATGTATCATCAATAAAATGATATTTAAATTGTAAAGATTATATGAATCTTTACTACATCATATTTATATAATTATAATTTGTAAGGGCCATTATTTCTGGTAAAATTGAATTGACAATAATGACAGTTAGTTAAAAATCAATTTAAAGGTTTCCTTTTAGAATGTAATTACTGAAGCATTTGCAGAAGGGATATGAAATATTCCAGACTAAGAGAGATAGAGAAGGCAGGAGAAAGTCCACACACACTGGGCATCACTAGGGCAGGAGATTATTATTGAGAACATGAATTCACAGGATGACCTGAACCCTGGCCAGCTTGAGAAATGGTACTAGATGAGACAATAGCCACAAGAACTGTCTTAGCTCTGTATCGACGACCTCTTTACCCCTACATCGCACTCTCAGAATCTTGAATCCCAATATGAGCTATAACTAATTTATTATAACCAAAAAACAACCAAAAACATAATAATATAATAAAGGTGACCTTATTGCCAGAGGAAGGCAATAGGGAGCACCTTTGGTGTGTGATATCCTGACTCAGGAAAGTTTCCTGGATAGGGGAGGCCAACAGGGTGGAAAGGAAGAAGCCAGGCAGATGCAAAATCTGGTGAGTGGAAGGCCAGACACTCAGTCAGTGCTCAGATCAGGCTTCATATAGCTTGAAAAGCCAATTTGTTCCTTTAGCTTCATCTCTGTCCAGAGATAGAAGCAATAAAAGAACAAAATAAGAATAGTAAAAAAAAATGTGAAGGGATTAAGTACAAATTGGCAGTTGCGAAATAGTCATGGAGATGTAAAGTGCAGCATTGAGAATATAATCAATAATACTGGAATAACTATATATAGTATGAGGTGGGTACTAGACTTATCGGGGTGATCACTTTGTAAGTTATATAAATTTCTAATCACTTTGCTGTATACTTGAAACTAATATAACATTAGTTATAATTGAAAAAAATTTTAAAGGATACAGTAAGGTAAAAAATTATACTAATAATAAATGTTAATAAAGAATGAAAAATTAAAACAGAGAATTTTAAATAAAAAACATATAACATTTTTAACGATGTTTGTAATTTTAATCAAAAAGTTCTTCTCTTTGTTTAGAATATAAACCCTTGTATCTAGGCAGGTTCTATTTAAAATCATTTATAGGTTTGTCATTGAATACTCGAAACTAAAATTACTAATTTAATGTATATTGAGAGTAGTAATTCATTGGGACTCCAAGCTTTCCTAAAGATATAATGAACAGATAGTGAATTATTTTTGGGGTGGTGGTGGGAAGAGAGTAGTCTCTAGCTACTTTAAAAGGTAAGAATAACTGGGGCCTGCCGAGTGGCGCGGTGGTTAGGCGCTGGCTTGGGAGGCCAGCGGCCCCGGTTCGGGTCCCACATATGGGGGCCAGTGACACTGTCCTCAAAAAAAAAAAAAAAAAAAAAAAAGGTAAGCATAACTAACTGTGAAAGTATTGTTCTTGGTCTTGGATAAGATTTCCTTTTATATACCAAAATAATACTCACATACAATTTTATCACATTTTGACTTTGATCCTTAATTGTTAATAATGACTAATTTTTTTTGCAGTAGTTTACGCTCTATTTTGCGAGGGTGGCTCTTTGAACCGTCTTAAATATTTTAAATTAAAGTTAAAATGTTTTCAAAGTGCACGTACTGATCCAGGGCTTTAGGCCAATATCCCCCAATTGCTTTGCTCTTTCAGTTGAGTGCGAGTCTCATCCATGACAGCTTTCTGTAAATTAGAGATAAAGCCTTACTCTGCCTTTCTAACATTTCCAATGCAGCTTGATAACTTCTGCCTCTTCTTTTCCAGGGCCAAAAGGGAAGAAAATTTGTGTTAGATATATTCCTTTTCTCTCTTTCATCAATTATTTGCCTCGTATTTATATAAAGTTTTCTTATTAGTAATCAGATTAAAGTCACAAATTGTGTTCAGATGCGCACTGTTTCTCATTAAAAGAACATGTATATTTTTATAAGACAAATGATTTTAAAAACCACTTTAAACATAACAAGATTTAGAAACTAAGATGCATATTGATTTTATCATATGGCCTTTGTCCTATGTGACACTATCAAAATATCTTATCGCACACTATCTCATCTATTAACATATACCAACTTATTCATTGTAATAAAAATACTCTGCAATAATTCAAGGTTACAATTATCTTTGCATTTTAAATTATTGTCACTGTAACAAAACTTAAAAATAAAATTTCTATGCATTTAAATTCAGTTTTTGTGTCTTATTAATTAGAAGATATTCTAATTAGTTTAGGGATATAATTTCCACACTATCAGCTTAAAAACGTAATAAGTTTTATTCTGTAATGTAATTATGTCTTTTTATTGTATTCTATATAGAAATTTACATTTCTATGACTTCTATTTTGATATTTTATATATAATATATTTTTTACTTATATTGGTTTACTTTGGTTTTCACATTAAGGAAGTAGCAGTTTCCAGTTGCTGTTATTGGTTCTTGCTTTTTTTGTCAAGACGAATAACCAGAAATAAGCCTTTTTTCAGGATGGACCTTGACACTTCGGCTAAATGAACGATTGCTGAATCACAAAAGTGAACCAGGTGCTGCTCAGAACACAGGAAAAGCACAAATCCTACTTCCCGTGACCTTCTGGACTCTGACATATATATCCCTTAGTTCCTTAAACCCTGTTGTGGGATTTATATATGCAAATGTCACGTCTCCACTCAGCGTCATCCATAAATTATGTGAAATGCCCCTCAAGTCACCCTTTCCAGTCACTGGAGCAAGTGATGAACCAGGCAGTCCCATCGCTATTGCCTAATTCAACTCCACAGAACAGGCTGAGTGAGTCCTCTTAGCAGCCCTATGCCAACCATGCCTGCCCATGATGCCCTTTCCTTTATGTGTAGCTTCTCACATGTTTCTCATTTGTTTGGACAGTAATACCTGCCATAAGTATTTTAAAGTGCAATTTCACCAGACACTATATCAAATGCTTTACAAAAGTGCATGTCTCCAGTTTACTATGTCCTTTTATCTTGTTTTTGTCTCTACTCAAACATAACCCCTCCCTGCTGCCAGATGCTTCTTCTAGATCCTTCTCATTAGCCAAAAAGAAGTCTGAAATTTCCCACAGCTGTGGCAGGCTACCCCCATTCCCATTCAACCCCCAAATTTCTCATTTTTTCACTACCTCCTGTGAGAAGAAGCCCACTAATATATTCCCCCTCTCAGCTGCACAACTTCCTCAGACAGCTCCTAATAATAATAATAATAATAATAATAATAATAATACCCTAAAGCTTTCCCCTTCAGCTTTAAACAACTTCAAGTTTAAACAACTTTAAACCCTCCCCACTGCAGGCTTCCCAGGACACCTGGGTTTTATCCTAAAGCAACATTCTTTCATTCATAGAACAATATGGTGATCCTGGCTGAGAGGAATATCACTACCCTTGTCCTCCAGGAAGCCCACAGTGCATGATAAAATATCAACCACTATGTCTTTAATTTATGTTATAAAAACTTAAAATTGCTGTGAGTTTGCAGGGGAGATACAAATTTGGGGAAGTGTCTGTATAAAATAATTCATGCTAAGAAGAATATTCTCTGATATGCCAGTCACATAAACAATGAGAGGAAACTTGGTTTAAACTTGGTCTAGAAAGGAGACTATATTTGCACAATTTTAAATATTTTTGTGAATAGGAAGACTTTGTTTAATCAGCCACATGTTCTTAAATAGCTGGATTTTTTATATTAGCTGGGTATTTAATATTGAGTGGATACTGTGAATGGTTACATTTATAGTTATCCCAGACTTTACCAAAAATAAATAAAATAAACATGTTTTTGAAAAAGGGAGAGAGGAATACTGACCAAATTTCACATGACCACATCTCAGTACAGATTGCTTCTACCCCTGGAGGGTCTGTGAAATCTGACACTGCTCCACAGACAAGGTAACACAGTGTGTCTGGAATACCATCCAGCATCAGAGGATGCATGGCTTCAGTTTCCACAGCCTTGACAGATGTGCACGTCTCCATTATAAAACTAGGGCACGCATAGGAGTAGATGCCCTTGCCCTTGGTGACTTCTGTTTTATAAATGCAAATACCAGCTTAATTAAATGATGGGCTCCAATGGGCTTCCCAGACAGAAACAAGCCTCCACTGAAGGTAACTGGATTTGAAAACGTTGAGAGGGTAACACATCTATTTAGTTTAAGAAGTATTTAGAAGGTAATTTTGTCAGAAAAATCAGGTACCTTCTGCAAATCTTTTTCTAATTTAAACTGTGATGGATTATCCATGCACAGGCAGTATGCACTTATAAACCAAAGCACAGATAGGTTTGATATGATACAGTGGTTTTAAACTGTGCTTTAATTTGCAGCTATTTGAACCACTTCCATTTTTCCATTTTTTACAGATATTGAAAATTGGAAATGAGTCAAGCAGTAGCATGTTTCAACATACTGCTCCACGTAACAGCATATTGCTTCACCATGAATAGCAAGAGTCTGAAAATTAATAAGCAATAAAAGATGCTTAGCTAAAAAAAGTCACAAAATAAGAGAGTAGAGTGAGCTTTTATTAAAACCTGACTGTTGTGGGGAAAAGTGCTAAAAATAGTAGACTCCAACCATCTTGGCAGTGACAGTTGCTAACTCTGTAACATTGGTCAAATCCATATCTTCTCTAAGCCTCAGTTGCCACATCTATTATATGGGAAAAATACCAGCCACTTGTATATAAGCATAATGTGAGAATCAAATGCAATAACAGACTTTATAAATGGAAAATATCTCTACAATGTCTGTTCTTATTATTACTTTTGTAACTAGTACATTTGGCCAGTACAATATGATTTCATCAAAATATTTATTGATACACATTTTATATATACTTCTCAACTGTATCTTTTTATTTCACCCATTTATTCATTCACTTATAGAATATTGAATTTGTCATATGCATGTCTACTGTGGTTTCTTTCTTAATAGATCTCATTCATGTGTGATAAGAGAGGTTGACATAAATAGTTGTAAAAAATATAAATAAAAACAAAGGCATATAATATGTGTGTTTATGCCACAATAAGAGAATATTCAACTAACTCCCTAGACGAGTGAAGAGTTACTTCATAGAAAGAGTGATGTTTAATTTTATGTGTCAATTTGGCTAGGCCACAGGGTTCCCTGACAGTCAATCAAATATTATTCTGGGTGTTTCTGTGAGCATGTCTCTGGATGAGTTCAGTATTTAAATCAGTGGATTTGGGTAATACAGATTGCCCTGTCCATTGTGGGTGGGAGTCATCCAGTGAGTTGAAGGCCTAAGTAGAACAAAAAGACTGATCCTCTTCTAAGTAAGAGAGAAATCTCCAGCTGACTGCCTTTGGACTTCATCTGTGACATTGGCTCTTCCTGTCTGATAGTCTTTAAACTGGAACATCAGCTCATCCTAGGTCTCCTGTACCACTCACCTACATTGCAGATTTTGGACCTAGTCTCCATTATTGTGAGAATTATAAATAATAGTAAATCTCATATGAATGTATATATAATTTTTATATATTCACATATATATACATATACATACATAGTTGTAAATATAGATTGATACATATATACTATAAATAAATAATTGGTTTTCTGGTGCTTGAGAATCTTTTTTTTTTTTACTGTACTAGACACTTTTTATTCATAATCTTATATGACTTTTATAAGTGTATAATTTAGTGTAAGCTCCATTTTGCAGATGAAGACACTAAAGCTCAAGAAGATGAACAAATCATCTAAGGTAATTTAAGTAGTAAAATCAAAAGCTAAGATTTGACTCCAAATCTTAAAACATCAACATCCATCATCTTTTCACTATATCATTTTGCTTCACACCAAAATCCAGGAAAACGAGGAAATGACATCAATGTCCACTGTTTTTAAAAGACATACCAAACATGTGACAATTTTTTCATTCACTTATGTCAGTGGCCAAGCAATTCTATGGCTTCCACTTTCATGTTTGTGAACCTTTCTCTCCACAACTGACTCCATAGCTTTGAAAACATCCTATACCTATGTAATTAACCCAACAGCATGGAAATAGTATGTGTTCAATTTTAATCGGCATATTCACACTGAGGTAATTAGTGTTGCTTGATCAACGCAAGTTAAGAGAAGCTAGCTGCATATTTAGGAATGAAAACAAAAAGAAAATGAGAGGTGCTAATACAATTTTTACAAGGTAAGGTAAAATTAGAGTATTATATGTATGCATATTACAATGTAAATGTGTTGTTAGGTAAGACTACATCAAAATAAACCTGACTTGACAGGTTTTATATTGTTTCTACAGCACCTCACAAAGCCATATGAGTAAGAAGTATAAACATTGATCTGTGAATGCTGTTATCAAACATGTCCATAAAGTGAGCAGTGATCCCCCAAAATACGACTGTTGAGGAAAGCTCATATTAGAGACATATTTGAGAATCTTGACTAAAGGAGTTCAAGATGTGGATGAAGAGGTAAAGGACTTTATAAGTAGTGAGAGGAGAATGTGAAAAACTACAACTGGGTTATGTGGCAACTCCAAGAAGTTCAGTTTAAGGCATCAAGCTTGGGGGTTAGGATGGGTGGAAGTTGGTGCAGAAGCAAGAGATGAGTTTGGGTGTGAGATCATGGATGTACCTCATATGCCATATAAATGCTTTTCAACTTTACCCCATAGGCAATGAAAAGCCATTTGAAGGATTTAAACAGGGGAATAAGGTGATTAAATTTGCATTTTAAAAGATTGTTCTAGCTGCAGTGTCAGGTATGAATTAGAGAGGGTCAGGCTGCTCACAGGGGGATTATTGAACCAGTATAAGCCAGGATAATGAGGTGCTGCACTAAGTCAGTAGTGGTGGAAATGGAAATGAGATGGATCTAAAAGATACAGAAGAGATCAAATCCAAAAGGGGGCAGGATTAGGTGGCCGAAGCAGGGTGCTCAGCATTCAGGTTTGGGCAACTGGATGGAACTGATATTGTAACACAGATGGAGGAGGAGTTTTGGGAAAATGAGGATTAGGTATATTTTGAGCATGTATTGTTTAGGACACATATTAGTAGCTCCAGAAAAAGATGTCTAACAGGCAATTATATATACGGTTCAAGAGAGGAATTAGAAGTTAGGGCTGTCATTATAAAGGTAGGGCTGTTTGGAAAGCTAAATACAAAAATTATTGGTATTAATGAGATCATTCAAGAAAGGATCATAATAAAAAGGAAGATGACTGAGACAGAACCTTGAAGGCCCACAAGAAATGAATCCCTGGTCTCTGGTTAAAGATATTTGTGGCATTAAGATAAAAGTTAGCAGCCCTTTATAAAATAGTTCTTGAAAGACAGCATATATTTAAACTTAAACACTAGTTATGATTTGTACTATGTAAATGTACAGTTTGATGCTGCTTTGACAGATCACCATCTTTCAACCCCATTAGTAATTAAATCTATAGAGTCAGTATTTTGATGAGATACAGTCACTTTAGAAATCTTAGAAAAAGAGAATCCGCATTGATTTAAAATTAATGACTTAAAACCTACCTGGTATTTTAATAGAGAACTATAGAAGACAACATATTGTTACTCTTTTTCTCTGAATAAGTTTTCTCATTGGAAAATAAAAGAACTTCAGAAACCAATCAGTGTTAAATGGGATGATCTCAAGGTCATTTCTAGTAATAATGTCATGGTCTTATGCTTAGTATCCTTCTGATATTCTTAAATAAGTGACTTCTCAGGGCTGTATTATTTTATGGTATGGCAGGAACGATTTGGGCATGTTAGGAGGAGAAAAATGAGGAAGGAGAGGAAAAGGGAAGGGAGAGGGGGGAGGAGGAAAAAAAAAGAGAGGAGAGGAAGGGAGGAAAAAGGAGAAGCAGCAGCAGAGATAGAGGCTATATGTTGCCCATAAAGCCATGCCATATACATCCATATATACATAAACACACAGGAGGTCTGACAATTAAGGTTGTGAACTTATTGCTAACCTTTTTGATAACAGAGGGGTTATTCATTATGAATTTGTACCAACTGGACAAACAGTTAACCAAGTTTACTATTTGGAAGTGCTGAAAAGGCTGTGTGAAAAAGTTAGATGACCTGAACTTCTTGCAAACAGTTCATGGCTCTTGCATCACAACAATGCACCAGCTCACACAGCACTGTCTGCGAGGGAGTTTCTATCCAGTAAGCAAATAACTGTACTGGAACACCCTCCCACCTCACCTGACCTGGCCCCCAATGACTTCGTTCTTTACCCAAAGATAAAGCAAATATTGAAAGGAAAATATTTTGATGACATTCAGGACATCAAAGGTAATACGATGGCCATTCCAGAAAAAGAGTTCCAAAATTGTTTTGAGGGATGGGCCAGGTGTTGGCTTCAGTGCATTGCTTACCAAGGGGAGTGAACTTTGAACGTGACTATAGTGATTCAGCAATGAGGTATGTAGCACTTTTTCTAGGATGAGTCCACCAATGTAATTGTCAGACTGTGTGTGTGTGTGTGTGTGTGTGTGTATCTCCCATACATACATATTAAATATATTATATATATGTATATATCCTTTATAGTATGTATGTATATATCTCTTTAGAGAAAATAATTGCTGACACTTGCATAGAGAATATATGTGTAAACAATATTTAAGTCTGAGAGCAAACAAATTAACATGATCTCCAAATAACAAAGACAAACCATCACGACCAAAATGAAAACTCTTTTCTTTATCTAACCTGATATAAATGACTAATGATTTGTATCTTTTACTTAAAGGAGTCCTTTGGGGAGCACCGATTTACATCTCCAGCAGAAGCCCAAACTGTTCCAGTTAAATCCCTCTAAGCAACTTCATAATGAAATAGGCAGTAAATGCAACCCTTAGAAGTATATCACTGGCTTATGCAATAGCTTCAATTCCTGCTTTACCTCTCTGCTATAAAAACACAATGCTGATTTATGATTTATGAAATCACTAGTACAAAATTCTAAGATACCCGGCATAGCAAACAAATCATTTTTTTTAAAAAAAAAACCTATATATTTTATCCTCTTAATTTGGGGAGGAAATTTAAAGGAAAATTAATTGCTATTCTTTCTGATAGATACACAAGATATCTTGAATAGGAGCCTAAGCTTTCTGTTTTTTTTTTTTAACAGCTGTTTGTTATTTCTTTTAATAGTTTTCCACTAATTTTCACATAGCTCTGTTTTTATTCATCTATTCCTTTGAAAAGTTCCCTACCCACACATCTCACCTGTTCCCTTGGTTTCCTCATCTTGAGGAAGGAGTGTGGGTACCAACAGCTACAGAATACAAATACACAAACACACCCCACCCCACCTCACACACATTCTTCCTTCTGGCATCCCTTTCTGTTGGCTTTCCACCTGATTCAAGAGATCCATTTTTGGGTTTATTTATTCCTCCACATAAAAACCATTTATTCTGCTCTTCCAAAAACTAAGTATTTCTATGACTAGGATTTTAAAAATATTTCTTAGATTTTTGAACAGAATAAAGATGTTAATTACTATGAGAAAAATATTTAAGAATCTGTAACAGAACAGAAAATATGGAAATGTCACTGGTACAAATAATTGCATTCATTAAAAAAAAGTGTTCAAAGAGACACAATGTCCCACTGAACTGAGCAAAACTATAATCAAAAGGTGTTACTATGTAATTCTAAGATAAATAAATCCTGGGCATATAATGTACAGGATGGTGACTATAGTTAATAACACTGTATTGTATATTTGAAAGATGCTCAAGAGAGCAGATCTTAAAAATTCTCATAAGAAAAAAAATCTGTAACTTTGTAGTGATGGCAGTTAACCAAGCTCATTGTGGTCAACATTTTGCAAACTATATACATATATCAAATCATTATGCTGTATGCTAAAATCAATACAATGTTATGTATCAATTATATCTCAATTAAACAACTGGGTCTTGCACCAAACAAACAAACAAACAAACAAAAACCAAGTTGCATTGCTGGATTCCTAAACTATCAAACATAAATCCAGAAAATGAAATATTGCCTATTTTCCCAATTTCTAATCATTTTACACTCAAGGAAAATTGGATTAGCAGTGTTCTTCTGCTTACCTATGATTTTTCTATTAAAGTTCATCTTATTATGTGAAAATATCCAGGACCTAGGGAGACCCACTCGTGCTGCAGTAGATAGTACACAGAGAAGACAAGGGAGCGATAATTTTATTTTTCTAAGACTAATAGGCTACTAACCCAATTTGTTGATGTAATTTTGTAAGGTATACACAGGCCACTTGAACATGGGAAATGAAATTAATCACGGAAACCTCAGTCAGGAGAAATGACCTTCAGCTAATGTCCCCTTTGAAAGAGAAAAATTTCAAACGTCTACAGAATTATAAGAAGCTTGGTGGAGCAGGCAGTGCTGTGAGTTCCTGAAGCCCCAGTGAAGCCTGTGAATATTACTCAACCTGAGGAGAGTGAGGTGGATCATCTTACTGTTTCCACAGCTGCCAGGGTATTAAATTCTGACTGCGTCCAATGCTGTGATCATCGTACTGTGTCTAACTACAAGTCAAGTGATGGAGCGACTGCTGGCGGAGGACTTCTCCTCTGGAGGCTATTGGGTTCTGATAGGCACAAGTCCTCTTGTTCTCCAGTGATCTGTCCATCAGCCACACAGGCTCTTCACTGACCACCGCTAACCTCTCCTGACTTTTCCCATGCACTCCATATGATTCCTTTTAGAACAATTTTTTTAAAAAGGGTCATTAACCCTGTCATCTTAAAAATCAAGGGTTTACTTATTGACGGAAAAAGGAAGCTTTTTTGGAGGGGATGACACTCACTACCACCTTAAAACCTTAAGTAGGTATTAACTAATAAAAGTCAGGGAAATGAAGATAAATGGCTTGCACCTGTTCTTTACCATACACTTTTCCCTTGACCATAATTTCAGATATTGTCACTTTAGAACATCAGATTATGCTATATACTTTAATTCCCACAGAAGGCTGATATATACCAATCATTTTATGAGAAATAATACCCTAGAGAATATCACATTTTTTTTTCAAAATACGCCATTAATTTAGCACAAATTATTTTATATATTTTTAAAAGTTGCCACAATTTGTGGTAAATGGTTATGGAAATTTATATGTAGTGCTTCCAAAGAGGTCTTACTGTATGTAAATGTAAATGGTACTGTTATTTGAGTCTATAAAACATTTTTAAAAATAAATTGAATTTTCTTTTTATTATTTGTAAATTAATCTCTTTCAAAATATTAGTAATATTCCCCCAAATGAAACACATGCATAACATCTTCATATAAATATATATATGTAAAATTTTTCATTTAATATCTCATTTTTCACAAAAGTATCTTCTCCTTCATTTATATTTCCTAAGAACTATGGAAATTCAGGGCTTCAGAGGTGAGTTTGTGCAAATTATAAAAATGTTTTCGATTTCTTCTTCAGTAGAAACTCTTTTTGTAGACTTCGAATCTACAAATCAGAAATATATTTGTGAGGGATATACATTTTGAAGTTGGAAATACATGAGAATGAAGAGAGAAATCACTGTTACTATTCCACTGAAGTTCCAAAATCTCATAAGGAATAAAACCTACCAGATAAAACTTTCTGATAATTAGTTTTATTATAGTTGCAAATCACAGGAAGATAAACTTCATAAAACAAAATAAACTTAAGTTAATAACAGAGTTAGCATACAAATATTTTGAATACAAATTATGCTGAAATCTCTAGCAAACAATTATAACATTTGGAGAGAAATCTAAGATATGAATTGCCATTAGATGTTATGTTGCACTTATTGGTGTTTAATTTGATGCCATGTTCTTTTGCAATGATTTCCCTAATTTCTCACAATCATTCTGTGCCACAAATTAGAATCCACTGTTCCTTACAAAAGAAAATAGAAAGAAGTGAGTGCATGATGACGCTTGCTGAAAACCACGCAGACAATTCCTGATTAGAGTAGTAGGCAGCATTCGTAAGTCTCTAGTTCCTAGCTTTACTCATTTATATAGAGTTGAAGTGTGTTGTCTTAGAAAATGTATATTCAAAGAACTAAGAGGGAATTAGGAAGAAATTATGTACAATTGAGTTCCAAATGTCTGATAAAACACAGCATATGGCCATTTAGATTTTTCTTACTGGCAATTTGAAATAATGGTAATAAACCAATGAACATGTTTGAGAGCTTTTAGTGTGCCAGGCAATGTGTTAAAGAACACTGTGTGAATTACCTATTTTATTTCTCATAATGATGTAGGAATAATATTCCTATCATACCTATTTTACATAAAAGAAAATTAGTTCTTAGGTTAAGAAATATCCCTAAGGGCATACAGCTATTCTCTAACTGTCTTTCTGATACCAACATCACTTGGTGCTTCTAACCACTACTTTAAATAAAAGTGAAAGTAACCACTCAGGTGGACAAAACAATATTTGTGATCAAGACAAAAATCAATTCAGAAAGCAAAAGGAATGTTTTCAACATTTTCTCTAGAATTTAAATTTTAGCATTATTGCTGATTCTTCCTTTTATTTCACATCTTTTCCTCACCTCATTTAACTTGGTTTCATAGACACAGGCTATGCATTTTAACTATGCTGTAGATCTGATCAATTGGTACTTTGGCGGAGCTATTATTAAATTCATTCTGTGTGTAGCTAAAATGTTTATCTTATTAATATTTATATTATTAATAGCACATGTACAGAGCATCATTATAAGGTGGCAGAATGGAGGGTGGAAAACCAAATCCTAACTATTTATGCTCTGGGCCTTGGCTCCCACCCCATATCCTAAGCTACTTTCAATTTTATATCATCAGGCTTTGTCTTCTGCCTTGGTCCTTCTATCATAGCAACTACAAGTCATTCCACTTCAGTTTTTACAGATATATCTCTCCCTCTACAATCTAATTCCAATAGTGCATAGGTAGATTTTTATTGTCCTCCGTGTCTCCCACTGACATTCTGGTGCTTACCACAAAGAAGTTTTTTTTAAAATGATTAAAAAAAAATTAATGAATAATTGAATAAATGATGACTGGAATATTAGGTAGTGGATTCTTAATTTGAGGGAAGTTTGGAATAGATAACCTTGTTAGTCCCTTCTGTAATTAAGTACCTAATATTACAAATCATCTGAGAGACTAGTGCATATGTGTGTTTACAAATTTGGGGCCTTATATTAAGGATATTGTCTATTCTTTGAATTTATTATAAAAACAAAAATATACAAAGAAAGAAAAAATAATATAAATTATGTTAGTATATTCACCACTCAGCTTAAGAAATAAAGCATTTCCTATGTAATTGAAGATCCTTTTTTCTCCTACACCTACACAGAACTTACAAGGTTGTGACCAACAAATACAGTGAAGGTTTAAATTTTTAAAAAATTATTACGGTAAAAGACATATTGCCAGGTACCCCGCCTCAAAATACTCCCGCTCACATTCTTGCCCCTTTCTGAAGCAGTTCTGGAAGTCCTCTTTCATGAGTGTCTTTAGTTGCGCTCTTGTGACGGCCTTGATGTCCTGAATCAATTACAAACATTAACCTTTCATTGTCATTTTGTTTTTGGTGAAGAGCCAGAAGTCTCACTGTGTCAGATCCGGTGAATAAGGTGAATCAGGACATGCCATATTTTTTTAATTTGACAGAAATTGCCATACCAGAAACTATGTGTAGCACAGAGCCTTTTCATTGTGATAAAAAAAAAAAAATACAATGAATGCTGCTGCCTAGTGCCATACAACTGAAAGGCAGAGACCTTCAGTATATGAAACGGCGTGACTAACCTCAGTAACAGTGTGTGTGACAAGTTTCAACTTGTTCAGTGCAGTCAGTCAGGTGTGAGCTATGGTTGAGAGAAGGTGTGTTTTAAAGTGTGTTGTAAATCATCCTCCATAATGACAACACTCCGTGTTACACATTGCTTCCGGTACTGCAATTTCTGTCAAATTAAAACATTACAGTGTGTCCTTATCCAACTTATTCACTGTATATGGCACCGTGCAACTTCTGGTTCTTCCCCAAAGTCAAAATGATTCAGGACATAGAGGCAGCCATGACAAACAACTAAAGACAATCACAAAAGAGGACTTCCAGAACTACCCCTGAAAGTGACAAGAACGATGGGATAAGTGTGTTTGAAGCAAGGGGAAGTATTTTGAGGGGAATTAATGGCAATGTAGCTCTTACTGTAATAATTGGTTTAATTTAAACATTCACTATATTTGTTGATCACACCTCATATTTCTATTCCTGCATTCCTGTTTACCACTTTCATATATTTCTTTACATTTTTGTCATACCTTAATATGTCAATTAAAATTTACCATGTTTGTATTTATAACATTGTTTTCTGTGTTAAAAAATTTTTTAAATTATGTCAAACTACACATTCTACATTTTTTCACCCAACATTTTGAGACTCATGCGTGCTTTGGATATAGCTCTAACTTATGAGACAAAACTTTGAAAAGATTAAAGAGCAAACTAGCATAGACTAAGTACTTGAGTACTTGGAAGTGGCCAAATGAAAGTATGAGCAGGAGTCAGGGTTCCTCAGTGTGGATTGGTTCTTGAATGTGTGATGGTTGTGACTGCAACACAGAAGAGGAGTCTATTCCATGAAGGGCTTAAGAGGCAAGAGGGGAGCCACTGGGGATTCAGTGACTTGAAAGCAGGGGAACAGAGGTTAATTTTTCTCTGTGACTTTTAACTTATTGACCTTGTGCTGAAAATGGGGGCACACTGGATGATAATGAGAAATTAATTTAGATTAATTTAGGTGATAAGAAATAGATGCGTGGCCTTTAGGTTAGCGAGAAGAGTTTGAGTATGATATGTTTGGTGATAGGGAATAGGTAATTACGTAGGGATCTGAGGGAGAATATTATAGTGATTATGAATGTAATACATTGGAGAAGATATAGAACCATGTCAGGGAGGTCAGTCATTAAGAATGTTCATTAATTAAGTTAGGGATCAGCAGTGGAGACCATATGCTACAGTGGAAGCTGTATCAAGGCAGAAAGGAATAAAACCAAGTGATAATTGTAGGGAAAAATAGGCACAGCAATTTGATTAATCTGCCTGGCAAAAGGAGGGAAGGTTAGGGTTAATACACAGATAAGTGTTCCAAGCCTGAAAATAAGAAGGTTTTTTTTGTTTGTTTGTTTGTTTTGTTTTTACCAGAAATTATGTAAATTAGAAAAACTATCCCAATTGATAGAAAAATTTACTGGTTGATGACTAGCAGAGGGTATAGATTGGGATTTAAGTCAGATGAAAGACTGGGTGTTTCAACCTCTCTCTTAACTCTCTTAGGACCTTGTGAAGGTTTTGGAGATTTGTGAGCAGGGAAGAACAAAAGTGAAAAAGAGGAGGGAAAGAGAAAGTGCAACAAACTCTCTGGAATGGATTAATTTACTCAAAGGTAAAAATCAAAACGCTAGAAAAAATGAGCTCCAACCTGCAACCACTGGTTCAACTGTTTGTTAATCTGCAACTTCATTTTGTTTTAAAGTGTTTAACTAATGTATCTGTGGCCAAGTTAGTCCAATTATTTCAAGCATGACATTCCTGTGGTCAAAGTCTTGGGTTTGCTGCTTTTACAGAATAATTAACTTTAGCTCTAACCTGTGGTCACAGCTCATATCCCAAACCCTGATGAGTTGTCTTTCTTCATAAGAGGGGACAGATGAAAGCCCTGTACTGTGAGAACAACCCAAAAGCACGTTCAACAGACAGGCATCAGTCATGCCATGTTTTTCTATAAAAGATGCATTTGGATTCCTGATTTGCCTTATGTATTCTTAAAAAATAAAAATCCAAAACCTGCTCTAAAGCATAATGTTAAGTTGATTCCATCTACATTAGCAAACTGAAGGAACGCACTTAAAAGATAAAAATATATATATAACAATTTAAAAAACTTATTTTCCACCATGTAATATGATTAGAACATCTGTAGTTAAATAATGAAACTGGCCTTTACAATGAATATAACAACAATTTATATTATAAACTGTTTCTGGATTAGCATGAGTTTTGATATTGAAATTAGAGTTAGGGTTTTAACCTCATTTTTTATTTACATCCACAAAGTAAGTTTTGCCCAAAGAGACCAAAAATCTAGTATCCATTCTAAAGTAAATTGTGATTATTCAAAAATTATTTTCATGCTTGAAAATCAAATAAAATGAGTTTTTTAAAATATTATATATGTTATGTCTATTTAGAATTATTATGTTTGTTTTGTTTTTGTGGAAGCCCTTGCCCTCATGGAATTGCTTTTGCTTTCTAATAATAGTTTTCTACATTTCTCTACATATTTCAGTGCTCTTTATTCTAACCAATGATTTTGGAATATAAAAAGTCCAAACTTTTAAAAAATTGAATCTATTAAGTTGTTTTAAAAATACAGTGAAGGGCCAGCCGAGTTGCGCATTGGTTAAGAGCTGGCTCGGGCCACCAGCTCTGAGCAGCAGGCCCCTTGTTGAGACCCCAAATGAGAGCCAGCGATGCTGGGCCCTCTACAGCTAAGATGGTGAACAACAGCTCCACCTGGAGTTGGGCTGCTGTGAGTTGCCGGTGAGGGCATATGTTTCAGCGGAGCTGCCCTGAGCTACCGTGAGTGGCTGGCAGCCAGCATGAGCAGCTGTCTAATGGCCAGTGAGGGAATGCCTCACCTGGGGAAGAGTACAATGATCACAATACCAACATGGGCCAGTGAAGCGACGACGTCCACAACTAGATTTAAGAACAAAAGGACAGCAACTTGTCTGTTCCACTTCCTTGATTCCCCAATGTTGATCCCTCCCCCAATTACCCAATAAAAATCTTAAACAAACAAACAAACAAAAAAACCACAGTAAAAAGGATAATGTATAACATCTTTTGTGTTTCTGTAATGAATATATACTACCTCTGAGTATCAGATTTGCCATGTGATTTACTATAAAATTATTCCCAGGTTTCCATGGAGTAATACTGGTCTATTGAATATATTCTTTCTCCTTATTATCTTACATCTTTATCCTAGGTTCTATTAGACCATATAGCTTCCAGATTTGAACACTAAACAAAATATTGTCATTTATAAAAATGGTATCATTATTGAACAGATTTTTTGACATGCTTTTTCTAATGAGAGAAGGAAAACAAATATGACCTTCAACATGCCTGTGAATCCAAGTATCTTGTTTCAGTGTCACTGAAAACCAAGCTGCTAAAAAAAAAAAAGAAATAAAAAGAAGGAGAAGAAAAATATCAACTGTGTATTTTAACCTAATTGTGGAAAGCATCTGGTTTAGATGCAATTAAAGCATGGCAGAATCACACAGGATCTGGTCTGGATACATCATTTTAGGGGTCAGCAACAAATTTCCAGTTTTAAAAATAAATTTTATTTTTAGAATAGTTTTAGCTCTATAGAAAATTGCTAAAATAGTAAAATTTCAAGAAAAATTAAATTGTAAAATATGAGCGATATTAGAGAGTTCCATATACCCTATTCCAGGGGTCGGCAAACTGCGGCTCGTGAGCCACACGCAGCTCTTTGGGTATGTTCTGTCTCAAAAGTTTGCCAAGCCCTGGAAGAGCCCATCCTGTCCCTCACAACAATTTAAAAATTATTCAAGAGCCATACATATATTTTTACATAATCATCATTATGTGAATAATATCCTTTTAAAATTTTATAAATGAAACTATGATAGTTTTATTTCATTTTCAATTTTACTTCAGAGCCTGTGATCGGAGCTGCAGTTTGCTGACCCCCTGGCTGCTCTTCCATCTCAAAAATTTGCCAACCCCTGCCCTATACCTAATTTCCCCAATATTTCATGCTTATTAGTATGGTAGATTAATTACAATTAATGATATAATATTGATAGATTCATATTAACTAAATTTTATACTTTATTGATATTTTCTCAGTTTTTAACTAATTTTATTGTTGTTGTTTCAGGATCCAATCCACTCTACCATACCATTAATTATCATGTCTCCTTAACGTCTCTTGGCTGTGATGGTTTCTTACTTTTTTTCTGGTTTTTGGTGACTTTGACAGTTATGATACACGCTTACATTTGATAGAATATCCCCAAATTGTGATTTGTCTTATGTTGTTTTCATGATTTGACTGGGGCTGGGGTATTTGGGAGGAGGACCAAAGAGGTAAATTGCCATTTTCATCACAACGTATCAAGGATATCAACATGACTTATCAATGTTGACCTTGACCATGCTCACTTGAGGAAGGTCACATACTAGTTTGCTATGGCTGTCATAATGAAGTATCATACAATGGGCGCTTTAAACAACAAAAATTTATTTTGTCTCAGTTCTGGAGACTAAAAGTATGAAATCAATGTGTCAACTAGTTTAGTTCCTTCTAAGGGAGAATGTATTTTATGTCTGTCCTCTAGCTACTGGCTGTTTGCTGGCAATCTTTGGCATATCTTGGATTATACATGTATCATCCCATTCGCTTCCTTCATCTTCTTATGTGATACAGGGAGGAGAACCTAGACACTCATACACAAAATATTAATGGTACTTGTCTCTGCGGTTAGAATCAACAACGATATATTATAAGGGAATCTTATAGACTCCCAATAACACATCTTCCCACCATCCATCTTGTTACTGTGTGAACAGCCTGGGTTCCAATCTAAAGCAAATGTATCTACTTCTCTTTCCTATTCAGTTATTTTATTTGAGAGGTTATTTTCTGTTTCCTGAATCACCAGCTTTTTCCTCAGCACTATCATTTCTTGCTACCATCCTAGCCCAAGTCATAATCATCTTTCTCCCATATGACTACAACAGTATCCTAACTGACTTCCCTCATTTCACCTTTGTCTTAACAGTCTAGTCTCAACAAACCTGCAAACAGTATCTCTTAAAAACATCCATCATATCATGTCCACATAAAATCTTCTAATAGCTAGTCATTTTACACAAATTAAAAGCCATTAACCTACAAGTCCCGTTATATTAAGCTCTCCTTTTGCTCTCTGGCCACATCTCTGTTACCCTTTCCCTTATTCAGTCTGCTCTAATGAGAGGCCCCCATGCTGTCCCTTGAATACCTCAGTTGCATTGGTGTTTCAGGACCTTTGCACATTGTATTTTGCATGGTTGCCCCCATCACCTCCTTCAGGTTTCTGCTCAAATTACATTTCTCAGTTAGAGCAGAGTCCACACTGCTTAAAATTATGACAACCTGCTCATCAGGCAGTTCCTATCCTACTGAATTTGTCTAACTTTTATTTATAATATTTATCACTTTTTAACATGTAATATACTCTTTAATTTTAATGTGTTTGGTCTCTTCTCTTTAGCATGTGAGCCTTGTGTGACAAACATCTGTTAAGCTTTCTTGTATACATGTCCAGTGACTAGACTAGTGCCTGACACTTAGCAGACTTTCAACAAATTTTAAAAATTAATTTACATAATAATGATAGTGACTAACATTTTGAATGTTTTCTATGTGCTAAGTATTCTCATTCATTTGTTATACACATTAACACACTGAACCCTGACAACAATTCTATATTATAGATACTATTATTTTCCCACTTTACAAATTAGGAAACAGGCTAATAAATGGGGAATCCACGCTTAGTGGTCCTTTTCTCCTTTATTTTATTTTCTATTTTTCAAATATTTTATATTGAGTATGTATTTCTTTCATAACACAAACAAAAAATGTTGTCTTCTAGCTACTTCTTCAATGTTACCTTCCTCAGTAATTCTTTACAAGATGCATTTTCTTATACTGACTATTTAAATGTTTATTTTCTACATACCTTTTATCCCTACAATTATCTCCTCTGTGGTTATAACTACTTTTTTACATAAATCTCACAGATTTTAACATAGTACTAATTTATTGATTCTTGAATGAATATTGGGTGATAAATCTTTGGGTTTATACAACTTTGATAAGAACATGTATATTTATGTATGAGCATTTTGAAAGTAATGGTCTTTTTTTCCTTTTTTAGAAAGTAGGACTTATTAACACACTTGCTCCTGTTCTTTTAAATTGAACTGTAGCATACTGAAGGCTTTCAGCATGCTAAAAGATTCCCTAAGCAGTCCCTTAAAACATGTCAATGAAATAATACAGGGTAATTATTTTGTTCTATTTTTAAAGATGGCACATAGAGGTTAAGTAATTTTCTTGAAAGCAGAACATTTACATACTGTATTTTTAATTAAGTGTCTTAAATTACCTGTGCAATTTACTCCTAAAATTTTTATGAATGTACATGTGGTTCAAAAGCTAGCAACCTGATGATTCACAAGGCAAAGAGTCACCACATTTATGATAAAAAAGAAAAATAATTCACCAACAACCATTACAATCTAAAGTTGCTAAAATGCTCTAGTGACAAGTAATTGTAGTCATTATTTAGATAAACTGAAAAATGGAGGCTAATTAGAAATCAGCACAGTAGTTAGTTAAAATAGCCTTCGGGAATCAAAACTCTATAGCAGACTAATCTCTGAAAATTTATCTAACCAAACTAGATAAAATTTAAATGTTATATTTTATTTATCACATGGGCACTAATTAAGGAAGGGATCTTTCATAGTATTAATCCATGCTTTCATGACACATGTGTGTATATGTGTGTGTGGTCATAAAATGAAGCTCAGATATGAGTGGTAGTTTTTATAAAATCATAAAAACAAAACATTTAGCAACTGACAAATTGACAATGTTTTACTTTCTCTAATACGATTACTAGAGGTAAGATAGAAATTAATGAAGAGATGGAAGTTAGTAAGAGGAATGAGGTGATATGGCTGCTGTACTATAGTGCACACATACAGAGAGAAACTTTACTAAAGTTCTGCTTCTCAAGTCTGCACATTCTGTGCATCATTCTATCCCTGAATTTGCACACATTTTTTGTGGCAGATAGTTTCCAAAGTAACTGCCATGATCTCCTTCCCTCCCTGGATGCATATGCTTGCTATTTCTATTTTGCTCCTCGTCTAGCCTTAGTAAATGGTTTACTCAAAAGAACACAGTGTAGGTAACATTCTTGGTATTACATTGTTAGGTCAAAAGTAGTTTCACAGCTTCTACTGAGGCCTTTTGAATGTCTGCTTTTGGGATGATTCCACTTGGAAACCAGCCCACATGCTGTGAGAAGGTGATGCAAGCCACATGACACACCTGTAGCTGCTCTGTTGGACAACCAAGATGAGGTTCTAGGGGCCGGCCGAGTGGCGCCGTTGGTTAAGCGTTGGCTTGGGAAGCCAGCGGCCCCGGTTCGGTCCCACATGTGAGGGCCAGTGACACTGCCCTCAAAAAAACAAACAAACAAACAAAAAATTACCAAGATGAGGTTCTAGACAACAGTTAGCACCACTGACAACAATATAAATAAGCCATCTTAGATGCCTAGCCCAGTAGAGTCTTCAGATCACTCCAGCCCAACCTTCCAACTTATGCTAACTTCATTAGGAATCCAAACTGACAATGAACCAACTCACACAAACCAACCTACAAACCATGGGAAATCAAAATAAGTTGTTGTTGGGCCGGCCGAGTGGCACGGTAGTTAAGCGCTGGCTTCAGAAGCCAGCGCCCCCATTCGGGTCTCACATCTGAGGGTCAGTGAAACGGCCCTCAAAAAAAACAAAAAACAAAACAAAACAAAAGTTGTTGTTTTAAACCACTGAGTTTGGGGTATTTTTTATTTTTACAGTAATAAATAACTGTTACAAAAGTTAGTACCGGAAGTTCGTTGCTGCCATCATAAAAACTTAAATCATAGAGTCATTCTTTAAATCAAGAGGCAGGCACAAACTGGGGGGCGGGATCTCAAGATTACAGTGGACTTGAAAGGCACTGAGGGAATTTTGTTACAGAATGAAGACAGTGACCCACTTTACATAGTAGCAAAATGTTAGGCAACACCATTGGTTGGGGATTAACTAGAAAGTAGAAAATACATATAATAAATTTTGATTAAGATTTTCAGAACCATGAAAATGCAACTCTTTTTGAAAGCCATGTATAATCAAGTACAGATATAGAGAGGGGAAATAAAAAAATGAATTGTTCTGTTTCAAGAAGAATTTTGAGAAAATATAGAGGAGCCTGGAAATGGGTCAAAAATTAAACTGTTTCTCATTCTCAACCTTTAATATGACCAAAAAGTTCTCAAAATAAGATATGAACTCAAGGGAAAGATCGAATATATGGTGTTGCCAGAAAATTATGCTAAAGGGCAGCAGTCTTTAGACTGAGGGTGTGGTTATAAAATCTTTTGTTAAGACCTTATTTTATTAAATAAGAAATATTTAAGGCAGCGCTTTGTGTACCACTTCATCTAGATATAGAGACTTCTTAAAAGTATACTTCCTACATATTTTCAGCTTGGAAGTTAAATAATGATGTATCTTTGAGACTCTCTCTCTAGACAGAAAGATTTCTAAAATCTTAAGAGCACTGTGCCATAACACCATGATTTTTAGCTTTAACCAGAATAGTCTTATCTAAAAGAAATTTTTGATTATTTCTACAAACAAGTAAATTGAACCTTAATAAGATTTTTAAGAAATATCTAGGCAAGCTGAGTGGCACGTTGGTTAAGTGTTGGCTTGGGACGCCAGCTCTGAGCAACAGGGCCCCGGTTTGGATCCCACACGTGGGCCAGTGATGCTGCGCCCTCTACAGCTAAGATGGTGAACAACAGCTTGATCTGGAGCTGAACTGCCATTAGTTGCTGCTGGTATAAGCTGTGGTGGGGCTTGCTGGCAGCTGGCGTGCTCTTTCGTGAGCTGCTGTGAGCCTCCATTAGTGGGCGTCCAATGGTCGGTGAGTGACTGCCTCAGCTGGGAAAAGTGCAATGATAATACCAACATGGGCCAGTGAAGCAACATCCTCCCAGATAGACTGAAGAACAAAGGGACAGCAACTTGTCTGTTCCCATTCCCCATTCTCCAATGCTGTTCCCCTCCTCTAATTTCCCAATGAAATCTTTAAAAAAAGAAATATCTAACTTATTAGAAATATGGGATTAGCAAAAATATCATCACTTTGCAGTACAAAAGGCAGAGGCGGTTCAGACTGAAAGACTTCAGGACCCCCAATCTTCTATGCTTTCTAGAAAACAAGGCTTACTTTTCTTACATCATTTCTTAAGGATGACTTGGATTTCAAACCAAGAGTCCAGAGAATGGATTCAAGAGCCATGGAGAATCATTCCTAGGGAATAGAATTTAAGCTGACCAGATAACTAGTGACATGTGCAGTGCTGGATTTCAGAACTGCTTTGGACTGTAGTTGGCTATGTGCCATCTGCCATCTCTTTCATTTTTGAGATGGGAGTGTCTATTGCAATTATCTTATCCATGTATCAACATTTTATATTGGGTTTTGGAAGGAGGGATTAGAAGGGGCAGAGGAATTATCTTGCTAGTTCACAGGTTTTCAGACTGAGAGAAATCATACCTGATGACCTGGACTTGAAAAAGACTTAGATGCAAATTTCCTGCATGTAGAACTATTACCTGTAATGAGATGGGCTTCAAGCTCTTGGTTGAAGAGTAAATGTATGCTATATGTGAAGGGACATGAATTATGATTTCCCACAGGGTAGTTGGTGGAGGATAGTCTCAAAGATGCTCATCATCAGTTCCTTCACTTGCTATACAGACCTACAGCTCCTCACATCAAGAGGTCAAGATCCTCTCCTTAAATCTGGACTGGAATCAGTCACTTATTAATCTAATATAATGTGGGGAACATGACATTCTGAGGCTAAGTTAAAAGTCTTGCAGTCCATGTGAGTATCTTGAAAAGCTGACTACTAGAATTACTCCAATATATTTTGAAATGCTGAAGCCACAAAGTGTAGCATCTCCAATAAAAGCCCATCTGAGTTTTAGTGGAAAGCTATAATCAACTATTGGCCATGGAATGAGCTATCTTGGAACTGAGCCTTTGAATGACTCCAACTTCAGCTTCCTTTTGACTGTAAGTGCATGGAAGATTTTAAATATAGACTGCCAAGGTGAGCCTGTCAACAGAGAACTGTGAAAGATGTAACAAAGTAATGTTTTAAACCAGTGAGTGATGGGATGATATATTTGCAGCAATAGGTAACTGGAATGTCATCATTGTGCAATTTGGGAATAGGATAGGAGAGAAGAGAGAGTTTAACCATGATAATAACATAGTGAAGGTGATTTCTGGTTATTGATGGACAGGCACAAAATACTGCACACTTCTGTGGATCCAACTGCCATGTTAAATAAAACCTTAAGCTGCTTGGGGAAGGGCAACAAACATTCTAACCCTCATGGCATATATGAAGTAATAAGCACTAAGATAAGGTATGGAGGCAAATCTTTGCCCTGCTTCCAGAGTTCTTCTATATGATGAAGCAATAGCTTCTGGGAGAAGGGCAAAAGCACTAATGTGTCTTATATCTTATATGGACACCAAGCAGAAATTTTCTACTGCTGGAGTACTGGTAGAAAACTCCCACCTAAATCAACCAAAGATATGAGGTTGAGTTTCGCTGTCATGAGAAGGTAGGGTATCAAATGCTATGAAATCCCACCCCAAGGTGTAGGTATGTATGGTCTCCCTAAGACTGAAGTGAGAACATAATAACATAGAGCTTGCTATTGTAAAACAAAATTAGCACATATTAACAAGCAATATCAGGAAACCATTGAAGGAGGGGCAAGAATGTGGAGAAATCATTTCTGTAGTGTAGTTGTGCATAGATAGTAAAAGTTGAAGGTAGAACACAAACACTCTAAAAACAACTGTCTAGCATACCCAATCTGCCCTCTCTCACACATAACTAAATGTCAGTTGATAACTGGTGGAACTGATATTTGTGATATACTAATATTAACTATAAAAGTAACAAAACCAAAACTCAGCTCAATTCCTGATTAGACTGACTAAACACTCCATGTTAATGGCCTGAAGTAATAAGAGGAATGTTCTTATACTATTTACCTATGTCTCCACAGATCTAAAGACAATGTCTAGAACTCAATGGAAAATTACAAGACACAAAGAAAAAGTAAGAGAAAACAACCTACTGTTAAGTGACAAATAATCAACAGGACCAGATTCATATATGACTCAGAAGTCATAATTCAGAGTTGACTATGAAGTTGGTGCTTTAAAAAAACTATGATTAACATGTTAAGCAGTCTAGTGGAAGAGGTAGACAATATGAGGTCAGATAATTAAGTTCACAATCTCATCCTAGAAAAAGTGCTACATACCTTATTGCTGAATATCACTATGGTTGCCTTCGAAGTACTCCCTTTGGGAAGGTATGCACTGATGCTAGTACCTAGTTCTTCCTTCAAAGGAATTTTGGGACTCTTTTTGGAATGGCCATCAGAGCTGTTGTAATATTACCCTTGATGTCCTGGATATCATCAAAATGTCTTCCTTTCCATATTTCCTTTATCTCCAGGTAAAGAAATAACTTATTGGGGGCCAGATCAGGTGAGTAGGGAGGGTGTTCCAATATAGTTCTTTGTTTACTGGCAAAAAACTCCCTCACAGACAGTGTGTGGGAGGTGATGCATTGTCATGATGCAAGAGCGATGAATTGTTGGCCAAAACGTCAGGTCATCTAACTTTTTCACACAGCCTTGGTTAACTGTTTGTTCAGTTGGTACAAATTCATAATGAATAATCTCTCTGATATGAAAAAAAGGTTAGCAACATCATTGCAAGAAGCTCACAAACGTAATTGTCAGACTTTTGTATGTATGAACAGATGGGAAATTTCAGCAGAGATGGCAAATACAAGAAGGTGTCTAATGGAAGTGGTAAAACAAAACACAATACTGTGTCAGAGATAAAAATTATTTCAATGTGTTCATCAATAGATTTGACATAGTTTTTTTAAAAATGAATTCATTTACAGATAGTTCACTAGAAAAAACAAAACTAAATTGTAAAAAGAAAAATAAAAGACTGAAAGAAATAAAACAGAAACTCCAAAAGCTGTGAGATAATACCAGATAGCCTAATGCATATTTAATTTGGTTTTGCAGAAAGAGAAGAAGTATAGAATAAGGCAGATAAAATAGGTAAAGTAATCATGGTTGATAATTCTCCAAACATGATAAAATGTTGGGTTGTTGGAAAAGCCATGATGTATTTTTTTCTGTTTTCGTTTCTAAAATGTGTCATGACTTTTCTGACAGCCCGATACATCACATTATGGATCTAAGAAGCTCAGAGAAGCCCACATAGGATAAATATAACACAAATAAGTACCAACAGCCCAACAACCAAAAGTAACATCAAGGCACATAAGGATAAATTTACAAAAAATAAAAAGCAATGGTACAGAAAACACTTAAAAGATCCAGGGAAGAATAATATATAACGAATACAGGAAAAAAAGTTAAGAATCACAACCAACTTCTTGTCAGAAAGTACATAAGCGGATGACAATGAAGTGACATTTTAGTAGTATTGAAAGAAGTATCAACCAATAATTCATCTAGTTGAAAGATCTTTCAAAATTGAAAACAGATTAATGATGAGAGAGAGAGAGAGAGAGAGAGAGAGAGAGAGAGAGAGAGAGAGATTGATTAATTCTTTTCTAGCAGACCTGAAATAAAAGGAGTGTTCTTCATGCAGAAGAGATATGATACCAGAAGAGACTTATATCTAAACAAAGATGAATTTTTGAAAAATAGTAAAACTGAAGATGTAGGTATATATTATTATGTGTCACTTTGCATGTAACATTCTAGATCCTTTTGACTTATATCTAAACAAAGATGAATTTTTGAAAAATAGTAAAACTGAAGATGTAGGTATATATTATTATGTGTCACTTTGCATGTAACATTCTAGATCCTTTTGTCTTTATCCCTTTCTTCTCCTTTAAGAACACCAAATTACATGGTGGAGGGAGAAGCCCCAGGATACATTGTTCTTGCATTCTTTCCAACTCTATATGACAATAACCAACTCTAGGGCTGCTCTAAGGTTCTTGGAAGAGATTAGCTCCAGGTGGAGCAATCAGCCACATTTACTACAAGTGGCAACCAGTTTAATAATACATCCTAAAAAGACTTCCTTCCTTTCTCATTCCACTCTCCCTTTCATCATTTATGAAAACTGGCATTGTACTTCTTAATGGAATAATGGTATATGCTTTTACTAATCTCTGCTTTCCTTGGAACTTGGGACAGACAGTGGGCAGCTGTGGGACTGGTTAATTAAGTTGGCTTTCCATAGTGATCTATATCTGTATAAGGATGAGTTTTTCCCCCATGTTTCTGCTCCACCATCATCAGGCCAATTTTTACTTGGTTGTGAGATGTTGTGGATTTCATTCTCATAATAATATCTCAGATCAAAAAAGTTTTTATCAGGGTGGAAAACCTTCCCCAAATGATATCCAACTAAGTTTCCCTCAGATAACAATGGCCAGCACTATTGCATGGCAGCCCTAAAATAATAACTGGCAAAGGGAATGAGACTACCATGACCTATTTAGACAAATGATTCATTCTTGGACCTGGGAACAGTAACCATCTCCCATGAAAGATATGATAGGTGGAATTTAACAAAGTTAGAGTTTGGAAGGAGGAATATGTGTTCTATAGATTTTAATCTGGTAATTACTTCCCTCTCCCCCACCCCAATTCTTTCTCCAAGAGTTACTTCAAATTCCCTTATTGAAGGTTGATAGAGTATCAAGCATAGAAAAAGCAAGCACATATTTCTCAGGTTAGACAGCATGGATAACTTAATATGTAACAAAACCTATCCTTCCCCTAAGCAAGCATTCAAGCCATTGGAATTTCAAGTGTGTGTAGGGGAGAAGCACAATTTATTTGACAATAACATGTTTTCAAATGAACACTTAGCAAATTTGGAAGTCAACACTGATGATATGTGTCCTACAAGAGGATGATAATCAAACCAAGATTGAATAGAATGAATCATAGTGTGGAAGGCAAATAACAGGATAAGGTATAAAGCTGCACAATAAAACAAGAGGAATTCAGATCAAATCAAAACCACTTAACGCAGTTTTTATCACTTCTTTAGGAGTAGAAATGAACATTAGAACCATATAGCAACTTAAAGATTTTTTGAATCTAATGCCCAGGATAGCTCTATGTTTAATATAATCCCATTCGCTAGGAGCTTCAGGCATTTTATCTTTATCTTTCCCCTCTCTCTCTCCGCTCTCATTCTCTCTCTCTCATTCTCTCTCTCTCTCTCTCTCTCTCTCTCTCTCTCTCTCTCTCTCTCTCTCTCTCTCTCTCCCCCCCTCTCCCTCTCCCCCTCCCTCTCCCTCTCCCTCTCCCTCTCTCTCTCACACACACACACACCCTTTACAGAATCTGGAGTTATTCTGGTAGATATTTAGTCTGAGTGGAAATTATTTGGTAATTTTTATTACAGATCATCACATGGCTTTATTTATGGTGGCCAAGACATGGAAAAATCGAAGTGTCTTTCAATAGGTGATTGGATAAAGAAGATTTGGTGTACATACACAATGTAATACTATTCTGCTATAAGAAAAGATGAAACAGTGCCATTTGCAACAACATGGATGAATCTTGAGATTATTATGCTAAGCGAAATAAGTCACACAGAAAAAGTCAAGAACTGTTATGATTTCACTATGTGGGATATAAAGTGAAAGCAACAAAGCAACAAGACAACAAAGAAACAAAAACTCATAGACACAAACAATAGTTTAGTGGTTACCAGAGGGTAAGCTGGGAGGAGGATGGTAGAAGAGGGTAAAGGGGATCAAATATATGGTGATGGAAGGAGAACTGACTGTGGGTCATGAACACACAATGTGAAATACAGCTGATGAATTACCGAATTGTATTCTTCAAACCTACATAATTTTACTAATAATTGTCACCCCAATAAACTTTAATTAAAAACAATATTGTCACACTCACAAAATATTGCACTAACAAGGCATGTATTCTATTTTTGTGTCTACACATTACAACAACACCTTCCCTTTCCACAACCACCACCACAATTGCATAGTGTGCTGTATTTGGCTTTGTGGGTATACACACTGCTACTTCCTATAATCATGCCACTAAGAACTACTTGTGACTTATTTATTCCAGTCTCCCATTGACCAAGATTTCTTGTTTTTTTACTCTCCCATTGACCAAAATTTCTCACTTTTTAATTTCCACAAACTTCTATTCCTGTGTATTGTTCACTTATTTGTCTTATTTCAGCTGTTTTTAAATTTGACGGGCTAAAAACCTAGTATGGGATTGAAGTTAATATCTCAGAAAAGGCCAAGACTTTAGAATTCATACTTTCATTACAGTAATATCTTATGCTTTCATGCTTCTAAATGCATAAGCCACTTATTCTTAAGTGGAAATAAGTTTTAAAAGGGTACAATAACCAAGGCTTTCCAATTCTCCCAATATTAAATAACAAAGAAGTAATTAACTTAATATCTTTATTCCTCCAAAAGATTTTATGCAATGCCTTGCTGTTATTTATTTTCTTCACAAAAGTATGTAATTTGGGGACATAATTATACAATTTCTACAGATTTTATTTAAACAAGTATCACTTTATAATTGTCTAAATCACAGAGATTAAAACTACATATGATCATCAGATGAATCATTTGGAAAGGAAATTTATATTAGCAATCTCAGCATTATTAGTCACTTAAATATACATATATATTTCTACTTTGATCTGTTGCATGTCATTCTTAACAATGACCTTATTCTATGTACAGTAAGTCCCCAACTTATGAACATTCGAGTTGTGAACTTTCTTTTCACATATAAGAACAGACCTCGCATTACGAACATTCATAGATGTGAACAATTCGCAGAAGTAGCTCGCTTGTCTACCTGACATTGTCATAGTTGTGCTGCTGTGTGCTAATTGTACAATGCTATAGTGTACAGTGGTACAGTGCTCAACCAGAGCCCAGGATGTCCAGAAGCAAGAGGAAAAGCAGTGGTGACGTGGAGGGAACTGCTAGGAAGTGCAAAGCAATCACCATTGAAACAAAAGTGAAAATAATTGAGAGATTGGACCGAGGCGAAAAGATGGTAGACATCACTTCTTCTTATAACATGAATTATTCAACCATTGGCACATTTTGTGTGTGTGTTTAGTTTTTGTATGCTTTACATTGTATATTTGTGTCAAAGATGTATAAGAATCACTTTGTCTGACTTAGGAATGAATCCAACTTACAAACGTTCTGTTGGAACTGAACTCTTTCTTAATTCGGAGACATACTGTAATCAATAATTAACATGTCTGTCGCTACCATTATAATGTATATCTAGGAGAATGTCTGATACATGAGGCTCTTGAATTAATGGTTGGATGAATAAATAATATAGATAGGTTAGTGAATCTACCATCTATTGGGTGTTGTGTACTATAATTAGTGTGTCTATAGTAAAAGATGTGCTCTCAAGAAACAAACAAAACAAGTCCACCTTCCACTGATGCGAAGGGCAGCTTGATTAGCTCTGTATAACTAGGTAGCAAAGTGAAGATCTTCTGCCTTTTATCCACTCCTATTGACATTTTGTGTTACAAATGAAGTCTTAAATTTCCAAGATTTCTCCCTCTCTGTACTAAATACATTTTTTCTTCTCTATTTTTTTTTAAGTTTTTCATGTATTCACATTATATTTTCCTTGACATCTCACCTGTTCTACCCTTGGACTATGATGTTAGGTTACCTAAATTGAAAAAAAAAATCTATACATGTCAATATGTGCATAGAGATGATTGGCAGAATCAGGGTAAATTGACTCAATATCCATATTAGCTGACCCTATGATCATTCTCCAGGGATTTTTTTTTTTCATATTATTACACTTAGCTTCTTGGAGACAAACAAATGTTTTAATGATGAAGGGTCTACATATTTTATTGGAAAAAATGTCAAATAAGAAGCAAAAACTCATAGACACAGACAGCAGCTCAGTGGTTCCCAGAGAATAAGCAGAGAGGAAGATGGTATAAGAGGGTAAAGGGGATCAAATATGTGGTGATGGAAGGAGAACTGATTCTGGGTGGTGAGCATACAATGGGATATACAGATGATATATTACAGAATTGTACACTTGAAACATATATAATTTTACTAACAATTGTCACCTCAATTTAATTTAAAAAATATCTCTTTGGTAGAATTCTTTAGGAGTGTTCTGCTGCTCAATGGAGAGTCCTAGTGCTTTCAAAATTTTCTGGTAGAATCATCAGTTGTAAAATTATTGCTAATAAATATTTTCTACCTATAGTAAATATCCTCAGTTATAATAAAATTATTAAGATTTTTTTTTTGTTCCACAGTAAGAAATTTTAGCTGAAATTAATGGTCAATGTATCATTAAATTTTAATTCAGGTAAAATTTAATAATGTTTTGTAAATATTAAAATTTCAAAGTATTATAGGTACCAGTGAGTTTGATCTGTGTTATACCTCTCATCTTGGAGAGGCAGTAATACATTTACTGATTTCCTAAAAATATTGCATCAATTTAGCAATCTGGCTCATGAATATACATTTAAGTGTATATTTACATGTATAAGTAAAACATATTGAAATCTAATTTGTACACAACTAGATATCTTTACTGTCAAGCTTACCTAAATGAAGAAAAAAGAAAAATACATTCTTTTCAGTTCAATAATTTCAAATCCATCTGGTGGCAAAGAGAAGTGAATTGGCAATCAGAGGAAGAGACTATATTCCAGTGCACTGAGCCAAGCCATTATTTTATTATTTCCTTAAATGTAAGGGCTGAATAACTTATTTCATTAAAAATGATGGTGCAGTAAGTTTAGGATCTCTATTTGCATACTACTTCTGCATCTATGAATTAGCATTTGATGTACTTCCTTTAGTCAATTTGTGCATATGCATAGACAGATTTTCATTAGATCTACAGCAAGCTGCTGCCGGAAATCCAAAAGTCAAAGGATAGAGACTTTCAAATGATTTAGAAGAAATCTTTAAGATCAATAAATGTTAGCTGAGCCCACTGGATTTAAGAATTAAAGATGAAAGAAGAGAAAAGATAAGAAAAAGAAATGCACTTATAGCTAGATTCTTCTGTGTGAGCTTTCTGAGCCAATTAAATATTGCTTCAGAGTGTAACATACAAAGCATGAAAAGTCAATTGTTTAATACCTGGAAATTTGAGCCTCTTATTCCTCTTCATGTTCCCCTCCCTCCTTTTTCAATTTCAGTTGATATTCAATACTATTTTATATTAATTTCAGGTGTACAGCATAGTGGTTACACATTTAAATAATTTAAGAAACGATACCCCCGACTAGTCCAATACCCATCTGGCACTATACAGTTAATATCATATTATTGACTATATTTCCTATGCTTTATGTTCCCATGACTACTTCGTAATTACCAATTTGCACTTCTAAATCCCTTCATCCTTTTTTCACCTTGCTCACCGAACTCCCTTCCATCTATTACCCTGACAAATATAGTACCAATCTGACACCATACATAGTTATTACAATATTATTGACTTTATTAAAAAAAAAAAAAAGAACATGGCATGGAAAGTCACTAAAACTGTATCGACTTTAAATGTGAAAACATTCATCAGGAAGCAGTGGGGACTTTCTAAAAACACTTGTTTGAAAATAAACAAAAAGTAATACAAAGGGAGTATTACCATTGCCAAGAGTAAACATTTTATTTAAAATATTGTTTCAGTGGAATATTAGTGCTTTCCATTGGTCTTGAGCCTAGCCCTTTCTTGAAGGGCTCAGCTATTTCTTAAGGAAAATTACCTTTCCTGCCCTGGGAGCCCCATGCAGAAACTGGGCAAACTGCCCTTGCTGAATGTTTACCATTTACAGCTAAGGTGGCTGTAAATACACTGGCTTCCTTCTTACCTGTGAATAATAGGCTTCTACAAGCATATTTCTTACAGGATATATGCCTATTTAACTTCATTAAGCACTAGATAGGAAAGATTAAAATAGCCAGTCTTCTAGATTAAAAAACAAAGAATCTATAATTGCTACTGCTGAGTCCCACCCTCTCTCAAGATGGCTTTCTTTTGGGAACCTTGGTTTAATTCTTTCTCAACAGAGTGGAACCAGAATTCACAGTTCCTGTTTAAACAGTGCAGTCCCACAAAATCAGTAGTTTAGCTTTTCCAACAGTTTACTGAATAACTGGTTAACACAGTAAAGATATTTCCCTAAAGGATGACTGCAATACTTGTAGTGTGATAGGTGGTGGTTAAATTCACCATTAAAGCATGTGTACACATACACAAGCATGCATTTGAAAACTCCGTTCTTTGTATATTAATTTGTTAAACAAAGTCCTTTGCTAATTTATGTCATGTGTACATCGCTACGAAGAAATGTACCACACAAGTGCTTCAGTCATTTAGAAAGACAGAGGCAGGAAGACATGAGGGAGGAAAGTAAAAGGTCACCTTGTGCTGTGAACTCCAGAGAAGCAGAACGTAGAGGAGTGTGACCAGAGAATGAAACTCCTGAAAATTACCATCTTGGCTTTTTAAGAATGGGAGAGGGCAGCCACCAAGCAGAAGTAGCTCTGGAAGGAGCTAAATTTGGGCCTTTATTCGGAACTGATTTTCATCTAGGAATATTGAGCTAGCTTGCAAATTTAGGAAAGACCCTGTGTTCCAAATTAAAAATAATAACAACAATATAATGAAATTTAGCATAAAATGTGTCAGGGTGCTGATAAGTATATTAAGCAGTTTTTATATTTCACATGAAGAATTAGATTATTGAAAGTAACCAGTAATCACAAATCTAAACATCTTGAAATTGGAACTCAGCCTCTTTTCAATAAAGTTTGACCTTTTTCAAGAGCTCTCCTTAATCTAATTAGATACTGTAGCTGTTTGAGTTTGTTGAAGCATATTTCTTATCTTTTTTATTCTTATTTTTGGGAGTTGGGGGACAAAAGGATTATGCAGGATATGGGAAAAACACAACAGATCTTAAATCCCTTCATATCCATTTTAGTAAATCTCTAGCCTCGACAGGACCAAGAAGTATGGCAGCTTTCCTTGCATGTAAGGAAGTCCTAGTGAACTAATTGTCTAAGCATAGCATGAAAAGGCAGGAGGCAAACCAGGTTCTCACTTCACCCTTGCCCTGTTGGATGCCGTTGAAAGAAATTAATCTGAGCAGATTTAGGACTGAGGGCTTTATGTCCATATGGATTGGCAGTTGGTGAGACCTTGCTATTAACGGTGCACAATTAATAAATAATATGTCTCTGTTTGCTTTGGTAGCCATTCAAGCATTAAAAAGCTTATAAAAGGATTGCTTAGACAAAACCCCACATATGGGCAAGGTCTTGATCCATGCTGGATGTCTTTCATTCTGGAATTCCATTTGCATTTTGCATGCTACATCTCCCCCCAAACACCAATTTGTTATTCATTTTACCAAGATGCACCAGATGAGTTAGGTACATTTATTAATAATTCTTATAAACAAATAGCATTAAAAAATAAAAAATAGCATAAAAAGAATAATCATATCATATAATGAAACAATGTTACTGTTCCAGCAGGAAGGCAGAGATTGGGATATAAGCAACTACACAGGGTGGGTCTGTGGCTTCTCTGAGTTTGACAATTAAGTTCACGAACCTGTTGCAACGATGTTGCTAACTTTTTTTTTGATATCAGAGGAATTATTCATTATGAATTTGTGCCAACTGGACAAACAGTTCACTATGCTTGCTATTTAGATGGAAGTGCTGAAAAGGCTGTAAGAAAAAGTTAGGTGACCTGAAATTTTCGCCAACCAGTTGTGGCTCTTACATCACGACAATGCACCAGCTCACACGACACTGTCTGTGAGGGAGTTTTCAGCGAGGAAACAAATAACTGCATTGGAACACCCTCCCTACTCACCTGATCTGGCCCCCAATGACTTCTTTCTTTACCTCAAGACAAAGGAAATATTGAAAGGAAGACATTTGGATGAAATTCAGGACATCAAGGGTAATACAACACCTCTGATGCCCATTCCAGAAAAAGGGTTCCAAAATAGCTCTGAAATGTAGACTAGGTGCTGGTGTCAGTGCATAGCTTCCCAAAAGTGTACTTCAAAGGTAACCATAGTGACGTTCAGCAATGAGATATGTAGCACATTTTCTAGAATGAGCTCATGAAGTTAATTATCCAACCTCATATATTCTCAGACATAATAAATGACTCTAAGATATCACTTCAATTTCAGAAGCAAATAAAGTTTCAAAATTAAAACAAATTTAATTTTAAATATATCCTTCATGGTACTAATCTATAGCTGACTTTATCAAGAAAAACTGTAGACTCTATGATCCTAAGGTCTTAAACTCTAGGTCTAAAAAGATGAAGATGTCAGAAACATGATGAAGGCTTCTGCTAAAATATTTCATCCAGTGTAATGTTACACTAATCAGGTTAGAGGACTGCTCTGTGTTTGCCAGATCTCAGTCCAAATTATATCAAATCCAGTCCATAAACTGATGTGTTTCAATTATTTTTAACTTGTATTGTTAGCAACTGAGTACATGCAATGCTGTTTAAAGAATAACCTGATCACCTTACACTAACAGTAACTTTGTAAATGAACTGAAATGGAGGTGACAGCACCTGAACCCTCTGTGTCCAGGGGGTTGGCTCACGTGTCATGGACTTATGTTGACATTATAGAATATGGTATTATAAAGGTATTGTCACAGTCTCTGTCTTTCTGTAATTCTTTTAGGTGAGAGGACATGCCTGAATTTCCATTTTTTTATTTTATGGAAATTCTTTTGAGGGAACTCTTGCTCTATTATGAGTTAAACTTCCCAGGAATATCTATATGACGTTGCTGTGATATGAGTGACATTTGCAAATATTGAACATAATTCAGTTTCCTTTGAAACTGGTCACAGTTTTTCTATGAGAAATCCAGTTTAACAAATAGGTTGTAGTGAATCTGCAGATAAATCAGTTAGGTTATTTTGGATGTACTAAATAAAGTTTCCATGTTTTTTTACATTCTTTTTCATATTCCTCTAAAATCATACAGTTAAGGCTAGCCTATGTATAAAAGAATCACATAGCATTTCCTTTCAAAATTAGTACAATCATTTCTTTATTTTGGTTGACTTATTAAACTTATTCATTGCCAAAAATCTGGGGAAATGGACAAATACATCCATTAAAAGTGAAAGAAATTAACCCTGCAACTTACTTTTCTGGAATAATACTCCATCCTTCAGCAAGCAATTATTAAAATAGCTGCTGCATTCCCTTCGAAATTACATGGTTGCAGGCAAACAAACTTCATCCAATATTTTTAAATACAGATTTCTAGGAGTAACTTTACTTCAACTGGGATTGGAAGGAAATGCATTTTATAATGTAACATATTTAATGTAACCATGGTAAACTGTAGCAGGTTAGAAATCCTGTTGGTCATTGATTATACTGCTTAACTGTAGGAAAACTCTTTAAAACAATACCCCCAGGACTGTCATATTCTCTCCTTTATTGTCAAGGTGTCAGGACACTATATCAGGTAGCCACTAATCTTAAAGTGATTTATGATTTAAAAAACCAAACTAAAAATTAGTTTAATTTTATCATTTTTAAAACTACATGAAAAGATCTTTTAAATTACACCTTTTTTTTTTTTCTGGTCTGTGCAGTGCAACCCACAACAGAGCACTTAGCTCATAAAAAGAACACACATTATGAGAATGTTCTAAATTTTCACATTTTGTTTATATTTTATTACTTTTACTTGAGTTAACATGTGGTATATTTTTACAAAGCCTGATTGTTCATGTATTTAATTTCTATGGCCATAAAAGCCATATATTTTTAATACAATCCAACCAGCAGGAAACGATCAGACTCTACTAAATATTTTAATATTAGCCTGAAGTTGTGAAGTGAAATATAAAAGGGAAAGTGGTTTTAGAGCCTGTGACATTTCACACTATTCCATCAGTAATAAAGATATATAAATCAACTTCTCTGGAATGTAATTTGGGAATTTTAAAATCCTAATACCAATGCTACAAAATAATTAATGAAACATGATATATAAAGTCAACAATGAACATAACACAGAGTATATTTCTTTTTGTTACTAACTCCTTTTCCATCATTAATACACAAAAATTTCATTTTTTTTTTTTTTTTTTTTTGAGGGCAGTGTCACTGGCCCTCGTATGTGGGACCCAAATCAGAGCCGCTGGCTTTCCAAGCCAGCGCTTAAACACCGCACCACTTGACCTGCCCAAAAGTTTCATTTTTGAAAGCAGTACATTTAGTACACACAGAAGAATTCTGATGGTTTCTAAATTGGAATTTTGTTTTGTTCTCATATCTTATAGGTAAAATTGCTGATAAATTTAATGAGTCCTAAATTTTAGACATTTTTATGAAATCACATTTTTGTTAATAAAAGCACTATTTTTACATCCTCTTTTGTCTCCTATTTGTAAGTTATTTGATTTTTAAGTTGTAGTTATGTATACATCCCAATGATTCACTAAATGGAGATTAATGATCATCCCCAATATACTTTAAAGGAGGGTTGGTGCAACAAAACAGGGAAGCAGGAAACAGTGAAATACAAAATCCCAGAAAGAGGTATACTAAAGATTTTCAATTCCAACTTTTGAAGACAGACTATATTTGAGGGACAGAAAAGAGCATATGGATTTTTTTTTCTTTTTCTTCTTTTTCTTTTTTAAAAAAAGAGACTCATATAAGTGGGTTCTTTAAATACTCCTTTTGCATATTAGACCATAAAAAACGTCATTAGTAGACATTTTGTTCATAATCTTCACAGAAGATATTTTGTGAATATATTCACATTGGAGAAGAGTCCCATCTCCAGTTATTATATGGAATTGGTTTGTACCATAGGAAAATAGAAACAGAAAAAAATAGCATTTATAATAAAGAGATCAAACAATATTTGAGACCCAATGTTTCAAAGTTCTAAAGTCAAATTTGTGAGCAATGTCAGAGAGCAGATATTTCAGTGAGGCTCAGTCCTTCTACATTCATACCATCTGTGTGGGATGGATAAGGGAATCAGAGACACCGAGATAACTGGGAGAGGGCAGAATAGAGTTCCTGTAATAGAATTTGGAGAGAGGGATATTTAATGAGTGCTACTCTGCTGTTTCAATCTTCAATGTCTCCCTAATATCCTAGATATAACATATTTAACTTTCTACATTCTGCTGTTTAACTACTCTCTAACCACCTTCCTCTTTCCAGATACAGCCCACACTCACACCTTAATTAACCACTTACAGGTCTGTGAGGGTTAGCTGCCTCTGAAGCTTTGCATATGCCCTGCCCCGTGTTTAAATGCCCTTTGCCTCCTAGCCTATCAGGAGAACTATTCAGAAAAAGAGTCACATGTAACTGATTTGGGGAAGTTTCGTCTGACCCATTTTAGATATTTATCCTTTGTGTCAACATTATGGCTTATATGGAGTTTTATTATATTTGTCAGAGTGTATGTATTACAAATATTTAAACTTATGTTTCTACCAACTAGGTTTTAAACTCCTTGCTGGAAGGGAAATTAACTTACTTTTTCTATATCTCCAGGTCATAACATAATGTATGATATGTGGTAAAGATGTTATTCATTCTTGTTGAATAATAGATAAGTGGATAATGGAAGGATATTTGAGTAGGGACTACTGCTTAGGGACATCACTAAATAACCAATAAAAGAATTGGACATTTGCACATAGAAGAATATGTTTCAATATGGTATTTATTTTACACTGTCTAGGATATTCTTTTGGGGTGCTATGACAGAAATACTAGAGATGATAGAAGAGAAAATGGGTTAAAATAATAGCTGTGGTAACCTGTATTTGGACCCACTTTCTTCTTTTCTTTTCTTTGCTTTGCTTTACTTTGCTTTGCTTTCTTTCTTTCTTTTTTTCAGAGCACAGGAGATATATTAGTTTCTCAAATACTTTAGTCAACTGGATTGTATTTTTTCCTGTACATCTCAGTTTTTGACTGGACCACTTGAGTTCCATTATTATAAAGGTTATCTATTCTGAACTTTCTATCTTCTCTTTCAAATATATGCACCTAAGGGTCCTTCTGCTAATGATCTTTAAGATTACAGAAAAATTAAGTTGCTTTGCTAGAAGTTGTGGGGCTTCCAACCAATGTTTACATACGTAACTTCTTTGTAATAACAGTTAAAAATTAATGAGCTCTCACTTGGTGCCAGGCACTGTTGTAGATACTTAAGTGTACTATCTTCTTTAATCTCAACAATTTATGAAGCAAGTACTATTTTCTGCCTATTTTATAGATGAGAAACTGAACCACAGGAAGTTGCCAAGGTCATATCGCTAATTAGTGAACATTTGAGAAAAATAAACCATAAAAAATTTACTTGAGAATATGTGAGACTTGTCTTTCACAAATCAACAACATAAGTTCTTCAGTGAATTCTTTGTTTTTTTATAATACATATGCCATTAGCTATTTTTGAAATAACTGATCATATTTCTGAGTTCAACTCTAATGTCAATAGAATGATTGCCATATGCTACAGGGAAAAAAAAATCAATCAAATACCCTTTCTAATTTTAAGTACATAGGTATGTATATGTACATCTATGCTCCTTCACCATAATCCTAAAAACTAAAAAGCCTTCTGTAGTTCAAGAAAGCAAGAAAAATATTAACTTTTAATTAATATTACAATCATATTTTTAGCTACATTGATACTTTTGTATAAACAACTTATATAATTTATTACTCTTTTGTACATCTTGGAGCTTAACTATTTAAAATTTTATAAATGTTATTAGTTATAGTATTTTGAACCTTATTACATATATTTATTATATATATTTGCAGCCTTGGTATCGTCCGTCGGCTTTCACCTTGAGTCTCTAACTGTCAGCTGGGCATCTCCAGGGATCTTCATACATTACCTAATTTTCAATTATCCAAAAACAAATTTACTATCTTTTTCCAAATATAGTTCACATCTCAGACCATTTTATTTCTATCATTGACATAATATTCTCCCAAAGTCCTAGCTTGAAACCTTGGAGCCATGCTTGACTTCATCCTCCACCACTCAGTCTGTAGATATTAAATCACCATGCCCTTTCACTTTTTACTTTTGTCTTCCTTTCCTTTTCCACTTTGCATGGTGTGATCAATAAATATGGTGAATGTTTAAATAAAAAGAATTATTACAGTAAAAGACACATTGCCATAAATCCCCTTCAAAATACTGCTCCTCACTTTGAACACACTTATCCCATCGTTCTTGCCACTTTCTAAAGCAATTCTGGAAGTCCTCTTTCATGATTGTCTTTATTGCACTGTGCTGGCAGCCTCAGTGTCCTGAATCAATTCAAAACATTTACTTTTCATGGTCATTTTGACTTTGGGGAAGAGCCAGACGTTGCACAATGACAATTCTGGTGAATAAGGTAGATGAGAAAACACTATAATGTTTTTATTTGACAGAAATTGTCCTACCAGAAGCAATGTGTGACACGGACCCTTTCCTTGTAATCATAAAATAAGGTGAATGCTGCTGCTGAGTGCCATCCAATGGAAAGGCAGGGATCTTCAATACAGGAAGCAGAGTGTTGAATCTTACTAACAGTGTGTGACAAGTTTCAACTTTTTTGGTGCAATCAGTTGGGTGTGAGCTATGCTATGTTGGAAAGGTGTGTTTGAAAGCATGCCTTAAATTATCCTCCATCATGTCAAAGAGCCATGTCATCACTTCTGGTATATGGCAATTTCTGTCAAATAAAAACATTACGGTGTGTCCTCATCCACCTTATTCACTGGACCTGACACCTCGCAACTTCTGGCTCTTACCCAAAGTCAAAATGATTCAAGACATGGGGGCAGCCACAACAGTGCAACTAAAGACACTCAAGAAAAAGGACTTCCAAAACTGCTTCAGAAACTGTCAAGAATGTTGGGATAAGTGTGTTTGAAGCAAGGGAGAGTATTTTGAGGGGTATTAAAGGCAATGTGTCTTTTACTGTAATAATTTTTTTAAATATATAAACATTCACTGTGTTGTTTGATCACACCTCATATCTACCTTGGTTCAGATTCTACCACAGAAGCAGAAGGTACCATTAGAAATGAACATTGACCTTTGAGAAACTTCTTTGACACTTCTTTTTCCTTAAACATTTGAAAGGAATAAAGCCAAAAGTTATATCCCATTTTTTTGTGTGCTACTTAGCATCTTTGGCAATTAGTACTTTGGCCACTTCTTATCTTTCTAAACATATCCTTATCTATACTCTAACAATTATTCTTCTGTTCCACCTTAATCGCATTTCCAGTTGTTCACATCCAACTTCTCCTTTCTTGCAGTTCCTGTAGTATCATTTTTGTCCTCAGGGCTTAACTCAAGTCCTACCTACTCCACAAAGCTCTCACAACCATCCTATCACATCTCTTCTTTGCTGCTTTCCCACTTACCTTCCACGTTACTCATTGGGTCCTTAGCATATATAACTCTCTACTTAAATTTGTGGTTTTACATGAATATCCTATCTTCCTGACTAGGCTACAGAGACTTAAAAGTAGTGTTTTTAAAAAAGTAACTATTTAGCTTTATACCTTGTATTTTTATTCATAATAACTATGATTGATGGAAAGCTTTTGTTCAGGGATGTGATGTCCAGGTATTATACTGGATGCTCCTTCATTTTATACTTTCCATAAAGTACAATGTGCTAAATAAAATATCTTCTGCAGAAATTGTCCACATATGTTAGCTGTAGTTACTTAACACTGCTTCTTACTTATGATTGTCCTTTATATTACCCCTGGATTCTATCTTAGCAATAGTGGTAATTTTTTCTTACCTGATTTTAGGACAGTTTTTCTGCCTTCAATCTTTCCCTTCTCCAATATGTTTGTTTACTGACTATTATTGAAGGCACACTGTGTGTCTTTGTTTATATAACTGTCAAAGTTATTTTTTCCTATAATGTAAAGTTTGCTCAGTTTATATCATGTTTATCCTCAAAAAACCTCAGTCACTCCCAGTTTTCAACAGAAAATTGTCCTAAATGCTTTGGTACACTTTGCCCTGACTGTGACATTTCCTTTTTCACAATTGTGGTGGTCAAGTCCAAACACGTAATGTGCTGACCCCTGTATGCCAGATGTACCTGAATACTTTCTGCTTTGGCTAATTACAGTTCCTCATCTTAGCAACCCATACTCCTGTGCAACCCTAGTAAGCTTTCTATGGTTCACTCAAAAGTTAATCTGTCGAGTTTCCTTCCTCTTTGTTGCCGAAGCAATTTGTTTGCTCTTCTATTATAACACTTATTTCATTTATATTCATGTTATAGTCATGCATGTGTGCCTATTACTTTTCCTGTATTAAATTATAAGCCTCTGAGGTCAATTGCTGTGTAAAGTATGTCCCTGTACCCTCATCCATGTTCCATCATTGTACGTAGTGCAGTAGGTATGCAATATGCACTAATTTATTCTTCATAACCTAAATAGGGTTTTCCAGTTTGGGTTCTGATACTGAATATCTCAGCTTTGTTTTCATATGGAAAGGGGATAGAGATACCTGTTACATGTAACTGAAGCATGTTTCAGCTAATAGCTCATTTACTTCATTCTTTCTAATTCTCATGTCTTCTGTCACTATTTTTTTTCTTCTTAAGCAATGCAATTTGATAATACTTAAGAGTTGACATTCTGACTTCTATAGATGACAGCTGGAGCAGCATCAGCTTGTGAAAACTATTAAAGTGGGTTTTGGGGACACTTTATATGCAATTCTATGAGACTTTAGTTATCAAAGACTATTTCTAAGAGCAAAAGCATTCTTCAAGTTTTAATGGGTTTCTATAGAGGCAGACATTTTACACTTACAGTTAAGCATTTGCCATGCTCATGGGGGTAATTCCATCAGTTTTATAGATTACAGGTGAAAAAGATAGCTTTCTTTAATGTGCCTTAGCTAAATCATTTGAGAACTCTTCAATCCATCTCTTTGTGGTAAAATATGCCATCAAATTCAGTCCTGCTTTTTACACAGTGCCCAAGCAAAGCACTGCATCAAGCAAAAAGAAATGAAAAATTCCCTGGAGTAGCAAGTGATTAAGATAATTTTTTATGTTTTTATATTTACAAAAATCATCTCTGTATATTGGAATCAATTTAGAAACACACTAGGTTCTTGATATTGTGTCGTTCAATTTTTTTTCTAACCACAAATATATAGCCCAATGTACACAACATAATGTTCAGCTAGGACATAGTTTGCCACCAGATTCAGGGTTCAACTGAAATATCCTGTTAGCCAAAGATATCACCGTGGATCAATGGAGAGCCTCAGCAAACTGTATATCAATGTAATCTTTTTATGTTGGAGCATCAAAACTCATGGGCCTCCTGCTGATCATGTTTTCTCACACCATCTGATCTTTGTGAAACTGAACTGGAATTTGAGAAACTCAGAAGATCCATCTAAACATAGCAGGTATCTCTGTACTATCAGAGTGCCAACTTCCTATGCACTTTTATGCCCAATGCGTTATGTCTTCAAATCTACTGTATCAAAGAATTTCTCCAAACTTGAAATGTCTGATCTACCGAGAGTTAGTAAGACTCCACAGGTTTAAGGACATAGTCCTAAAAGACTGCCCTTACTTCAGAGGCCAACGGCAAGTAATGGATTCCCAAGGTACCACTTCTGACCAACTCTGTTAAAAAGTCAGGGTTCCAACCATGCTGCCCTATGTTCAATACTTTGTTGCAATGTCTCACAGGTTTTAGGAAAACATTTTACTTATGTGTACCAATTGATTATAGAAGATATTATAAAGGGCATAGATGAAAGCCCAGATGAAGAGATACATAAAGTGAGACCTGGGAGGGTCCTGAAAACAAGAGCTTCATTCCCCATGGAGTTGTTCACTAACCTGATACCTCTCCAGACCCTTCATTTAGGGTTTTTATGGAGCTTGCATTATGTAGATATGAATGAGTAAGTCCCTGGCCATTTGTGATTAACTCAACCCCCAGCCACTCTTCCTTCCCTGGAGGTTGGGGGTAGCAGTGAAAGTTTCAACCCTCTAATCAACCAGTTGGTTCCTCTGGCAATGATTTTTAACTTGCCAGTGTCCTAAGGTCATGAGATCCCCAATGGCCTTTTTTTTTTTTTTTTGCTTTCTGATTGGGATGGGAATTCCTTTCTTTAATGCTTTAAATAGGGTTAGGGTTGGGCATTTCCAGTATTTTCTTTAATTGCACTGACAGGTTTTTACTTTATTGTTCTTTTAGTATTCATCACCTATGAATATTTGCTAAGCATTTTTCCTCAAACGACTTTTATAGTTTTATAAATATTTATTTTTATATTTATTTTTATAAATTGCTGATATTTTCATAATGACAATTTTTATAATGTTAATTTCCTTATTCCTACTACATATTCTATGGTTAAAGAAACATCAAGGAATTATTTAAAAAATCACCATACAGTGGTATTGCATAGGTAGAAGTGAAAACAATTTCAATGAGGAGGAAGTAGTCATGATGGAGGAAGAGATTAGCAGTGTTTGAAGATACAGAGAAGACAGTTAAATCAAGTCAAACACGCCATAGCTTTAACATCAAGGAAGTCATTACTGTCCATTGTTAGAGAAGTTTTAGTCAAATTGTTGGGATTGAAGGGATAATGGCATATATAGTATTTGAAATTTGGAAGTGAGACAGTATAAAATATATGCATAGTCTATGCTGTCAGATATATTGATTTGTTGATTGTAAAGAGAAAACATAGATGGCAAAAACACCCCACATAACGTTGAGGAAAAAAGTATTTTGATGTATAATTATGAAAGGGACTTAGCAAAGTTAAATTCTGAGAGGGAGGGGAGAAAGGGAGGAAGGGAGGGAGGGAGAGAGGGAGGGAGGGAGGGAGGGAGGGAGAGACAGAGAGACAGAGAGAGAGAGAGGGAGAGAGAGAGAAAATATCTTAGTTTTTTAAAAGCAAGAATCCTAGTTTTCAAATGTTGAAAGAAATGTTTTAGTCCAACAATTGGTATGATATGTTGAATAATGGCCCCCACAGATTTCCATGCCTTAATTGCTGGACCCTGTGTATATGTGTCACCTTACAAAAGTTAGGACTTTTGTAGGCATGATTAAATCAAGGATCGGGAGTTGAAATTATTTTGATTAACCCAATGTAATCATAAGGGTCCTTATTAGCAGGAGGCAGTAGAAATACACCCAAAGGGAAAGCAATGTGATGACTATAAGAAACAGACTTTGGAGCAATGTGGCTACAAGGCGAGAAATGCCCACAGCCTCTAGAAGCTTGAAGAAGCTAGAAAGAGATTTCTCTCCTAGAGCTTCCAGAAGGAACCTGCCCTGCCAACACCTTGACTTTACACCATAAGCTTCGTTTCAAACTTCTGAACTCTAGAACTATAAGAGAATAGATTTGTGTTGTTTAAGCCACTAAGTTTGTAGTAAATTTGTTATAACGGCCAAAGGACCCTAATACAATGGACAATTTAAATGCACATAAGAACAAATATTGTCTCCAAGAATAATAGTAAACATAGACAATGTAGTAGTAGTAATAGTAATAATAGTCATAGCTGCCACTTAACTGAAATTCCATGATATACTAATGCAAGAAATTGTTCTGGGTGACTTAGTCATTTTATTTAACTGAATTTACATTATAAATAGCACTTTAAGTGATATATTTCTATTCCCATTTTACAGCAACAAAACCACAGAAAACAATTTACCCACTGAATAACACAGCCAGGATTGGAACAAAGGACTGTTGTGAACTCAGTTTAAAAATGGGTATACTGCATAAGCAAAACACAAATTAATGAAGAGAAGAATTTAAGCATGACTGAAAGAAATGTTGAAAACCAGTGTCTCTCAAAAAACTGTTGGGTTGGAGCTCTAACCCCCAGTTCCTCAGGTTGTGATCTTATTTGGAGATAGAGTTGTCAGAGTTAATCAAGCTAAAATGAGGTCATTAGGGTGGCCCTAATTCAATATGACCCATGTGCGTATCAAGAGTAAATTTGAGGGCCGGCCGAGTGGCGAGGTTGGTTAAGTGCTGGCTTGGGAAGCCAGCGGCCCCAGTTCGGTCCCACATGTGAGGGCCAGTGACACTGCCCTCAAAAAACAAAACAAAACAAAACAAAAACAGTAAATTTGATTACAGAGACAGATGAACATAGGAACACCATGTTCCTATGAAGGCAGAGACTGGGATGCTTCCACAAGCCGAGGAATACAAAAGACTGCCAGTGAGCCACCAGAAGGTAGGGGAGAGGCAGGAAACCATTCTTCCTCACAGTGCTCAGAGGAATAAGTCCTGTGGACACTTTGATCTTGACCTTCTGGCCTCCAGAACTGGGAGACAATAAATTTCTGTGGTCTAAAACACTCAGTTGGCAGTACTTTGTTATGCAGCCCTAGCAGACTAACACAAGCACCAGTGATGATGGTGATGATGAAAGCAATAATAATAGCCATTATGGTTGTTTTTAAAAATCAATACCCACCCATTAAAGTTATAAAATTAAACAAATATAGTTCTTACAAATCTTTTTATTTTATACATATATATGAGTAATACATATGTATATGTAAATACAAATATATATTAGTCTAGCACATTTTATCATTCACTTTAAGGGGGCCTCTGAATAGAATTTGATTACATTTCCAGTTTAATTAAATATCTACAAACATAAACAGAATTAATAAAGATATATATTCTATTTCCTTTTTAAATATTTTACTCTGACTTAAAATCTTCTTGAGTACTTTTATAACTTCTAATAAATTAAACATAAATATGTTAAATATCAGGGTATTAAATGTTCCAACATTATATATATATATATATATATATATATATATATATATATATATAACTTTAACTTAAAATTATAAATCTAAATCAAGTAGAGAATTAGACATTTAAATTGACTCTTATGGGTTAAATTCTTTTAAAATTTTCAAGCACATAAAATACCAAAAAAAGTACAAACTCCTTAACCCAAGTATATAAAAGTTAACTCTCAAACATACCTATAAGGAATTCTAAATCTTTCTCAGGTTGAAAGATACTTACAAAGGAACAGTTTATCATTCCACACAATTCTGGGCTAGCCTTCTCATTTTGCTGAAGTAACCTAAAGAATAGGAGATAAGAGCTGAGGCACAACTAGGCCTGTATTTGTGCACAAGTGGGAATTCTAAGCCTTATTCATGGCCTGTAACAGATACTTAGGGAAGAAAATTGTCTTGTGTTCCATATGTCTGAGATTTAAGTCAAATTCTTATTTTTCAAGGCAAAATAGATTCTGTACCCCCATCCGTGCAGCTGTATGAATTGATGGCTTTTTTGGGGGATGGGAGGACTCCTGAAAGCAAACACTAGGATAATATTAACAATGTACCTAACATAGGTATAAGTCTTTAAGAAATATTAACTCATCTAATCTGTGAATTAACACTAGTTCCCAGTGGCAGCCTCAGCGTAAGTAAATGAGGAATGTCTATTTTGCATAACCAAAATATCATGTAGCTAGATTGGCAGGGGCAACAGAGCCAGTGTTTGTTCAATAATCATATCTAGGACCAACATATTAGAGTTAATTAGTTTGAATATAACCAATTGTCATGAGGAGTTAAATAGAATACCCCAGGCAATAGATAACAGTAAGGTAGTATCAGGCTGTTCAGACTATAACAACTCTGTAGGATGACAACTATTCACAACTTCTAGCTCAAGGACACTTGATCCCATAGCTAGGTTGTATTTTTGTCCCTCTACTCTCCCAACTCTTGATGGTCAACTGGCACAGGATTGATACCCAGGAGGCTCAGGGAGAAAGAAGGCATCCATAATAATGAGGTAACTAATGGACCATCAAATGCATCCCACCTAAAGACTGAGTTACTATGGCTTTTAACACCAGTCTTAAAGCATGGGTGTGTATTATGCTTATTGAATAGAAAGTTTATTCTAAGTAGATCAAATAATCTCACAATGGAAAATTTTATGGTAAATATTCAAAAATAAATATAAGTGATCATGGAAGTTTGCCTATTCAACATACACTGTTTCCTTTTGAACATACAATGCAGGGTACTGGACATAATGTGGTTCATGGCTGAATTCTAATGCCATAAACTTGAAAATGGTTTACACATATCTAATACTGTAATTCTTCCAACCTGAATTAACAATTAGGGAACTATCCTTATAGATGTTACTTAGAAGGCTGGTCAGTGAGAAGCAAAGCTATGATCCAAACCCAGCGCTGTCTGAATTCCAAGCAATGCTCTTAAAAATGCTCCCTTGCTCTCCCTGACCAGTGATTTAAATGGGATTTTAGCCTCTTGCATTTGGCTGAGGAATAAGACCTCTGCAAGATTACTCTATACTAACAATGTGATTAAAAGAACAGAAAGAGGAGAATTTGGTTAAATTTATTCCTCTTCTGACTTAATCATAAAAGATAAATGAAAATGATAATATTTTGGCATTTGTTAATAGAAATTAACAAATTGACCAACAAAGAAAAATACAGATCTATATCCTTACTATATATCCTTTAGATTGGGAAGGAGATTCACGTCAGATGGAAAATAGGAAAAGGAGATATTTCAAGTTTGGCATTTCAAGTTATCAAACTTGAAAAATGGCAAAATTTGTAATCATTATCTCATAATGGCTGCAAATCTTGGTGCAAATCTTTCCATTATTTGAAAAGAATTAATACATACAGCACCCACTAACTTACATTTTAATAAGATGACAATTTACTGCTGGAAGCAATTTTTACTTCTTTTCCCCCTCTTGTTAACTGTTGGAAATACTCCTATCAGCATATTCAGCCGTTTTCTTGTTATAGAAGTGTTACATACTGCTGTGGTTTGTAGCTTTCCTTTTGTTTAAGATCAGAGAAAAATTTCTGGATAATTCATTTTTATCATTCTTTTTTCCAAGTGTTTGTGTTCATTTTTAAAGCAGTAAGCTTTATTTTCCTTTTCTGCCAGACAATCTACAAATTGTAAATATACCTCAAAAAAAATCTTGAATATAATGAATCCATATCTTTTGCAAATTAAAACCAAAACTTCTTTTAACAACTTTTTTCAAAACAGTGATCTCTATGTTTATTCTTTTTAGGTTGTTTAATTTAAAACACGGTAAGAATCGAGATTTAGCATATTTCAATGTTATCTAGACTTAATTTTCTCCTCTGAGGCAGCTTCTGATCTTGCCCCAATCATACCTTAAAGCAGGATCAGCATTTTGGTGGATCCTAACTTCACAAGATGTTAGACTTTTCACTGAGGACTCTAAATAGAATGAAGACATTTAATAAAAACCTCTGTCAAAGTCTTTGTTTTCCCCCAATATATCCTGTGACTTCTATTAGTCACTTTATCTCCTCTTTCTTAGATATAATGGGACACCCAAATAACACATTAAATGACATTTGCAGTAAATAATTTTGAAAGAATTGTTATAGCTTTGCTTTTGAAGTTATTTAGCTAGAAGTTACTTGTAATAAAATTTCAATTGGCTCTATATTAATAATGATAACTCATGGATTCTGGCAAAGTAGAAAATGTAACCAAAAATTGTTCCCATTTGTTAAGGTTTTTTTTTTTTTTAAGTATTCAAATTTTAAAAATTAATGAAGTTAACATAAGGTTATGCATTTGTGGACATTTAATTAAATACAATTAAATATTTATTTGAATATTATTATTATTATTATTATTTTTAGAAATTTTTATTTATTTATTTTTTTGAGGCCAGTATCACTGGCCCTCATATGTGGGACCCAAACTGGGGCCGTTGGCTTCCCAAGCCAGTGATTAACCACCGCACCACTAGGCCGGCCCTTAACTATTTTTATTTTATTTTAATTAATTTATTTATTAATTTATTTATTTAGTTTCAGGTGTACAACACAGTGCAATAGTTATACATTTTACCCCTCAAAGTGACAACCCCCCACCTCCAATTCACCACCCTACTCCTCCCCCCCATATCATATATATCTATTACTCTTCCTCTGACTCTCTTCCACAGTATAATCGACATCCCATGACTATCTATGTATATTCAATTACAGTTGGTATACAACCTCCGCTTCAGGTGTACAATGCAGTGATCAAACCTCTACTCCATCCATGAAATGGTCTCCCCAACAAGACATGTGACCATCTGATGCCCCACAAAATATTTACACCATTATTAATTATATTCCCTGAACTGTCTTTCATATCCCAGTGGCAATACTGTAGTTGCCAATTTTTGCTGTCTAATCCCTTCCCCTTCTCCCTCATCCCCACCCCCATCCCAACTAGCAACCCTGTATTTCCTCTATATCTATGAGACAGTTCTGTTTACATTGCTCATTCATTCAGTTTTTCAGATTCCACATATAAGTGAGATCACATGAATATTATTTTTCACTATGCATTTTTTTTCTGTCTTTTGAAGCCAATGCTTCTCTCAGGTTTGACATTCAGATCTGTAAGTCCTCAGCATTATGTCTTAGAGTGTTAGTTTGTAAAATATCCACACCACAAAACAAAACAAAACAAAACAAAACAAAACAAAACAAAATCCCTTCAATCCTCTTTGTCCTATCCCTCAAGCAGCATGGTGTGCTAAGAAAAACAAAAGCTTGACAATTAGCCGTCTCTAACCTCTCTGAAAGTGCACACGCGCACACACACACACATACACACACACACACACGTTTTCAAGTATGCTACAACATCATAAGAAAACATAAATTTGATAAAAGCAACTCTTTTCATTGAGAGGACACTCTAAGAAAAAAATGATTTTCCTCATACTAAAAACCTCCTCCTCAACCAATGAATACTGCTGCCCTCAGCAAATCTATTGGGTTGTCGGAAAAGTCATGAGGCATGTTTGTAACAGATGGCACTAGTTCATTTTTGGAAGTACTAGTTCATTTGCATCTATGTTATTGCTATGTCATTTGACAGCTGACAGTTCTAGCTTCATTCTTAAAAAAAAAAATTGAGCGATTTGGTTGAGTTTTGGAGATTTTACAAGTTGAAGATGGAAGACCAAACTGTGCATTTTTTACTGTTTTACTTCCATAAATGGAAGAATGTGCATCAAGCTTGTGAAAAGTTGCATAAAGTTTATGGTGACAATGCTCTACAAGAATGTCAGCGCCAACAATGGTTCAAAAAATTCCGTGCAGGTAATTTTGATCTCAACGATGCTACTCGGTCAGGAAGACCCATTCTAGTTGATGATGACAAAATAAAGGCATTGGTTGCCCAAGTTACACAACCCAAGACAGTCAGGAACATTGGACATCTATCATTGAAGCATTCACAACCACCTGAAGAAGCTGGGGTATGTAAATAAGCTAGATATTTGGGTTCCGAGTGAACTCAAAGAAGTTCATTTGAGGGCACGTATAAACATCTGCAATGTGCTCACTAAACATGAGGAAAATGATCCTTTTTTGAAGCAACTGATGACTAGTGATGAGAAGTGGATTGTTTACAACAATGTGGTGTGCAAAGGGTCTTGGTCCCGATGTGATGATTCACTTCAAATGACATCAAAAGCAGACATTTATCAGGGGAAGGTTATGGTCTCAGTGTGGTGGGATTTTAAAGGTGTCGTGTTTTTCGAGCTCCTACCAAGGAACCAAACAGTCAATTTGAATGTGTACTGTCAGTAATTGGAGTTTGAATGAATCCATCATCCAGAAACACCCAGAGCTTGTTAACTGTAAAGGAGTTGTGTTCCATCACCACAATGCAATACCACACACAAGTTTGATCACCCATCAAAAATTATTGGAGCTTGGATGGGATGTGTTGCCACACTCACCATACGCACCTGACCTTGCGCCATTGGACTTCCACTTGTGTTGTTCTCTTCAAAACTCCTTGCATGGTATAACGTTCAGTTCAGATGAGGCTATAAATCAGCACCTTGTTCAGTTTTTCGCAAATAAAGACAGGTCCTTCTATGAACAACGAATTATGAAGCTCAGTGGAAGATGTCAAAGGTTATCAAACAAAATGGGCAATATATCATTGATCTTGTTCTTTATATAAATAAATGATCTTTGAAAAACCTAGACAAAATACATCATGACTTTTCTGACAGCCCCATACACAAGCTGTTTTCCCACAAGATGTGGGTCAAACGCTATGGGAGAGAATTCTTCCGGCATAGGAGGAAGTGTACCAGAGGTCGGACCATCACGATCTGCAGCCCCTATATCCAAACCACAGCCAGAAATGGACCAGATCTTACCGCCTCCCCTGTGGTCACCCTGGTCTGAGCCATCAAGTCTCTGGCTATGCTATTTCAGTGCCCTCTTGATTGGTCTCCTGGTACAGAGCCCTTGCTCGCCTTCATTCAGCTATTAACATGGCAGGCAACATGGTCTTGTTTCCCTGCTAGACTGTAAGTGCCATGAAGCAGGGTGTTTTTGTCTATACTGTACATTGCTGATCTCAGTGTTTAGGCAAGTGCTTCATTTTACATGGTACTTTATTATTTGTTCCATGAGTGGACACTCAATACATTTCTTCATAAAGGAGCCAATGAAAAGATTGGCATGGTGTTTACTAGTAGTATCCAAGCTTCTACCAACTCAAGATTCAAAGGCTGTTTCCCTAATCCAACCTCTAATTTCCTTTCTTAGGAGGTTGGCCCAACCCCAATGTGAAGCCACTTAGGAGAGTTGTTGTTCTTTGGGCTGGTGCTGTCTATCAGAAGGTTCCTGTTTCCTGTTCCTTCCAGGCACTCCCTCAGTAAGAACCAGGGTGCTTCTGATCTTGTCTGTGTTAGTCAACTCTGTTGACTATACTTAACATAGACTTCAAAAAGGATGGGGACCGGGAGATGATGTTTGCTTTCTACCTGGATCCAGCACATTTTAAGACAAGGCTTGAGTCTTCTATGAGCCCCATGGTTAAATATTGGGAGTGTGTCTATTTATCCTACTTTACCCTAGACCCTTGCTTCTGTTTTGTTTTTTTGAGGGCAGTGTCACTGGCCCTCATATGTGGGATCCGAACCAGGGCCGCTGGCATCCCAAGCCAGCGCTCAACCACCGTGCCACTCGGCCAGCCCCTTAGACCCTTGCTTCTGGAGAACTGGATTTCAAGGGTGAGCATCACTGCCTGTTCCCCAAGTCTGTACCACCACAGCCAAGTTGGCAGAGCTTATTCTTTGTAGAAAGCACATATTATCTCCTTATTTTCCTCCTCCTGTTCTCTCAGAACTATGAGAGCTCAGGAAGTCCTTGGTTTCATTTCTCTAGCAGTATATGCATAGTCCACATGTATCTTACACAGTGATCTGAACCTCTCAGCCAGACTTTTCAAGAAACTCTCATTAGTGCTTTATACCAGTAGGGTCCCTGTAATATTATACTTCTTAAATTCTCCTGTCCCAGATCCATCCTTTCTTTTCTGCTCATGTAATTTCTGTTGCTCTTTTATAGGGTTAACCATTCTCCTGGCTCCTCTGGTGAATGAATTAAACATGACTTAAATATTTCTCTAGTCCCTGGTATTTCATTCCCAATATATGATCTGTCTTTCCCTGCTCTACAATCTGCATAAGAAAACATGAACCCCTTCAGATCATGTGACTGGTCCCAGCATAACCTGGCATAAACTATCTGAATCTCTCAAGGTCCCTTTTGCACACTAAAAAAAAAATAAAAAAATTAACAATTCCTCAAAATAGTTGTCATGGTGTTAGTGGCCACTGAATACATTAAATTAGGAATATTGTGTGTATGTGTGTGTGTAAAATATTTTTATAATTCAGTTTACAAAATCATTAATTCAATTAATGATTATTTTTTTATAGTACGTGTATCAGGAGTCCCAACAGAAGCATAGCATAGTTAAAATAGGATAATTCGAGACAAGTTTATTTACAAAAATGTAGTTTACTTCAAAACTGTGAGTGTAGGGAAACCACAAAGAATACTAGAGTGACACAGAGCTAGTAGCTGCAAAGCTATTACCACCCCTCGGCCTGAAAAAGGGTGGGAGTACAATTCCCAGATACTGGGAAGAGTATAAGTTGGTCACCTTGGCATGAAGAGTGACTTCTGATCAAGTGTTATAAGGGACTCAAGGGGACAAATACTTTGAACACATTTTCCTCTCACTCACATCTTCTGTTGGGATTCCCATTGGCCCAACATAAGTCCAAGTCCAAGGTCATAAGAGACACCCTCCTATTTAGTCCTGTTAGGACTAAACAGGACTGGAAGAAAAAGGGGAATGGATTTGGAGGATCAAGTACAATGAGCTTGTCTCAGTTCCCTACACTATTATAATTCAGGGACAATTCTTCATACCTCAGACATTTATGTCCCTCACTGCTGTGCAAGACTATACCTTAGAAAAGAGACTTTACACCTGCACTTTTGACCATTTAATGAGATTTCAAAAATAGTCACTATTAAATGGTAGTTATTAAAAATATAAGGGACACTGAAAGAGCGCAAATAAAAAATACTCTAGTGGCTATTTCTTAGACCAAAGAATGAAAAAGATAGGAAATCCTACACAGAATTTCTGAGGCTGAAAGATTTTAACATGCACTGAAACCATCTGGAGGTTGATTTAGAAGTCTGTATGTCTGAATTTTTTTTTCTTTTAAAACTTTCATTCAGGCTTTCAGATGTTGATGTATTGCCAACAGGGAGTAAACTAATCCACATGGCAGTAGGCTGAACTACAGTACTCCGCAGCCTCAGGTTACATTACCAGATAGCTAGTCTTTCGGCTTGTTAGGAGGACCCTTGTGGAGGTTCTTACTGAATTACAAGTTTCCCTTTGCATATTGATGCTGAGTATATAGATAGCAGGAATAGATTTTCAAGGTTGTGCATATTTTTCACATGAAACAATATGTATTAAACTGTTTAAAAAAAGGAGAATTTTTTTCTAGAACCATTTAGTAGAAACAAAAAGAATCACAACCCAGTTAGTATAATGCCATTTTTAATAAGAACTTGCTAAGATTAAGGAGTTGTCAGAAATTGATGGGCACTTGGGAGGTTATTTTTAAAAGTCATTTCTAATTACTTTTTAATGGACTGATTTCATATTTTTATAGCATGGTGTGTGTGTGTGTGTGTGTGTGTGTGTGTGTGCGTGTGTGTGCGCGTGCATGCACGCATTAGATTAGTTCAGATGAAAGCCAACCACAAAAAAAGCTGACAGATTTGTTTTACAGATGCATTTTTAATTTGTCTCTATACAAATAAACAGATCTCTATCTTTAATTTCATAGCATTTCTATTTCATGTTTTGATGAAAAGACTCAATCCTTTGGCTTTCTTATTAACTGAAATGCTTTTGTATTAACTTGCTTGGAAAGAAGAAGAAAAGAAAACAAACCTTACATTTTAGAAAAGAAATTGTCCAGGTCAAGAGTGATGCTTTGAGTTTGAAGCTTAGATAATTTTTCTAACAATGCTGCCATGCTAATGTATTTGAGTATTTTAAAATGAATGGTAGCACTTTTCATTTAACTTTGGGTGTAAATTTGCCAAAGTATCTTAGTCATATTTCTTTTTTGAAATTTTCTTTGGTATCTCTGCCTATATACTACTGAAAAGGATTACTGCCAGAGTGCACTATTTATTCTTTTGGAGATGCAGTTACACCAATAGTGAATTGTTTTAACTCTTTCTAATTTTATGTTTGCTTTGATATTCAATTTCAACTTTGGCTATTTAGACTATAATCTAAATTAGTTATTATAATACATTTTCATGACTTAGTAATCAATTGCTAATTCTATAGTTTGGTGTCATTTTTTATGAAGAAAAAGTTTTAATGACCTTTGTTTAGGGCTTGGGAAGTACTTTTAAATAGCATTAAGGGAGAATGATGCATTGTAATACATTTAAATGAAAACCTCTATACAATAAAAGATATGATTAACTATAATAAATTAAAGCTAGGGATTAGACTCAGAAGATACATTTTCATTGTATATTATATACTAAGATTTACTATCCAGAATATATATATATATATATATATATATATATATATATATATATATCAACAATTCAATAAAAAATAAGCAATGAATATAGGTTGTTCAAAACAGAGGAAACAGGTTGGCTAAAAACATAAAAATGCTAAATTTCAATGAAAATAAAGGAAATACTATTGCAAAGAAAGATAGTACTTTTCAGTCACTGAACCAGCAAAAATAAATACCTGATAATAGCAAGTTTCCATAAAATTGTGGAGAGCAGAGACCTTAATATTTTCCTAGTGGGAATGTACAATACTACAAAATTAGGCAGAATCTAATAAAATTATAAATTCTATGATAGGTAGATTTCTAAGATGGCCTCTATGATTCCCCCCACCCCATACACACACCAGTGTTATACGCTTTGTATAATCGCCCCTCCCCCATCCCTTTTAAGCCCTTGACACGAATGGGACCTGTGTCTAACCAATAGAATATGGTGAAGGTAATAGAATGTCACTCCTGTGATTAGATTACAAGATACAGTCACTCCCTGTTTTGCAGTTCCAATATGCACAAATTCCATTATCACAGTTTAGGTAAAAAAATCACCAGTGTCCCAATTATATGATCCTAATATCTATTGTCATTGTATATAAATTGTAATTGAAAAAAATACAAACTTTGCTGCTAGTTCTTCAGTCTACATACCGCTGTGTAATAATAGATGCATATGATGGTCAGTTAGCAATCACTGATTTTCTTTCAAAATCTGTTGGTAATTGGTAACTACAGATATGTTAGCCACTTCATGCACAGACATGAAAGCGTGGAGTTGTACTATCCTCTTGTCTCCCTGTGATAAATTGTGGCATTTTACAGAAATGGATTATTGATAGAGGGATTCACTAATAAAGATGAAAGTGCAGCGAAGAAATAAAAAATGAAAGTACTGGAAGTGAAATTGTATTTGATTAGAATATTTGAATACAGGGCTGCAAAATGAAAATAAGACAAGATTTTTCCGTGTATCAAGCTACTTTTCAATGCTATTTCAATGTATTGAAAGAGTACAATGAATATATTTTAGAAAAGGCAAAGTTGTTTTAATATCTTCAGTTTAGATTGCCCTAGGAATGGAGTGTTAACTTCTAGTGGATTCAGGACTGTAATAAAAAATAAAATAATAATAATCCCAATCAGTTTGCCTAGCATTCAGGCCATAGCATTAAATTTAGTTGTCTCCTTGGAAAAAGAAAGAAAGAAAAGAAAAAAGAAAAGAAAAGGCAATTACTGGAGTAATTTTTATTGCCAGTAAATGCTTGTTTCATTGTTTTGTAAGTAGCATACATTGATTAACATTAAGCTATCTGGTGAAGCTAAAAGAGCTGAGGATAATGCATCTGTAAAATTTGCATCCAGATTCCAAGTATGGGTTAAAGAGGTTATGATTGTCACATGTTTGAGGTTAATGGAAACAAGTTACTACATGATGGAAATGGTTTAGATGAAAAGGATGGAGCTGTCCAGAAGAGACTGGCAGAGCTCTTTAAAGGAATTCTTGGATACATCTCATGATACTGAAGGTGCAAAGGTTAAAATGTTGGAAGCTAACTCAAACTTACAAAGGACTATGACAGTTCACCAAGGCATAGAAAACATGCTTGTTCTATATAATACACTATATAATGAAAAAAGGCAAGCACTGTTCGAACTATTACTTTTGATGTGTTTTTAAGCAAAGAAATCAAACACATTCTAATATTTCTACTGTTTGAAATTACAGCTCTAAATATATTTTAATTTTATTATTTATAATTTTTCAATATATTTTCAAGCTATACAGAGCTTTTAATGTTTTGACAAAAATTTTTAAATGTCACAGAAAACATTAAAAAACTAATTTCTAATTGATTGTTTAATATTGCTCTACATAGTTTCACTTCGATCATTATTTTTGTTTCCACAGTGCCATACTTGAGGATGGGAATGGGACCTGGAGGATTAAACAATAGAAATTTCAACTTCAACAAAAGGTGTTTTTAATAAAGACTTTAAAAGTCACAAAAAATATCAATAAGTTAAATGGCAGGTTCACAGGTGTTTATTACTTACAACGGTCTATATTTTAGTTGTTAAAAATAGATTGACTAGTGCTCGCTTCGGCAGCACATATACTAAAATTGGAACGATACAGAGAAGATTAGCATGGCCCCTGCGCAAGGATGACACGCAAATTCGTGAAGCGTTCCATATTTTTTGAAGAAGTAAAATTGTCATTATATGCAGATGACATGATACTGTATATAGAGAACCCCAAAGACTCCATCAAAAAACTATTGGAACTGATAGACGAATTCAGTAAAGTAGCAGGATATAAAATCAATGTTCAGAAATCAGTGGCATTTGCATATACTAATAATAAACTAATGGAAAGAGAAATTAAGAAAACTGTCCCATTCACATTTGTGTCAAGAACTATAAAATACCTAGGAATAAATTTAACCAAAGAAGTGAAAGATCTGTACTCAGAAAATTATAAGACACTGAGGAAAGAAATCATAGAAGATACAAATAAATGGAAACACCTACCATGCTCATGGATAGGAAGAATTAATATAGTTAAAATGTCCATACTGCCTAAAGCAATATATAGATTCAATGCAATTCCTATCAAACTACCAAGGGCATTTTTCACAGAAATAGAAAATATAATCCTAAAGTTTATATGGAATCATAAAAGACCCAGAATAGCCTCGGCAATTCTGAGGAATAAAAACAAAGTCGGGGGGATCACGCTACCAGACATCAAAACCTACTACAAGGCCACAGTAATCAAGACAGTTTGGTATTGGCATAAAAACAGGCACATCGATCAGTGGAACAGAACAGAGAGCCCAGAAATTAATCCAAGCATTTATGGACAGTTAATCTATGACAAGGGAAGCAAGAATTTACACTGGAGTAAAGATAGTCTATTCAATAAATGGTGCTGGGAAAATTGGACTGACACATGCAAAAAATGAAACTGGATCATCTCCTTACGCCTTATACAAGAACAAATTCAAAATGGATTAAAGACTTAAATGTAAGACCTGAAACCATAAAAATCCTAAATGAAAATATAGGGAGTACATTTGCAGACATTACCGGAGCAGTATTTTTACTGATACATCCCTACGGGCTAGGGAAGTAAAAGAAAAAATGAACATATGGGATTATATCAGACTTAAAAGTTTTTTCACAACAAAGGAAACCATTAATAAAACAAAAAGGAAGCCTACTGAATGGGAGAATATATTTGCCAACGATATATCTGATAAGGGGTTAATATCCAAAATTTATAAAACACTCATGAAACTCAACACCAAAAAACAAACAACCCAATTAAAAAATGGGCAGAAGATATGAAGAGACATTTCTCTAAAGAGGACATACAGATGGCCAACAGGCATATGAAAAAGTTCAACCTCACTGGCCATTAGGTAAATGCAAATAAAAACCACCATGAGATACCACCTCACTCCAGTCAGAATGGCTATCATCAACAAATCAACAAACAACAAGTGCTGGCGGGGCTGTGGGGAAAAGGGGACCCTGCTGCACTGTTGGTGGGATTGCAGATTGGTGCAGCCACTATGGAAGTCAGTATGGAGGTATCTCAAAGAACTGGAAATAGAGCTACCGTTTGACCCAGCAATTCCACTCCTAGGTATTTATCCTGAAAAAACCAAGACACTTATTCAACAAAAGTTATGCACCCCGATGTTCATAGCAGCACAATTTACAATAGCTAAGACTTGGAAACAACCAAAATGCCCGTCAGTAGATGACTGGATTAAAAACTGTGGTATATTTATACAATGGAGTATTACTCTGCTATAAAGAAGAATGAAATCGTGCCATTTGCAATGATATGGATGGACCTAGAGACTATAATGTTGAGTGAAATAAGTCAGTCAGAGAAGGACAAATACCATATGATCTCACTTATATGTGGAATATGAAAAACTGTATGAATGAGCAAAGTAAACAGAAACTGTCTCATAGATATAGAGGAAAAATCAGGGTTGCTAAGTTGGAGAGGAATGGGGATGAGGGAGAAGGGGAAGGGATTAGACAGCAAAAATAGGCAACTACAATATTGCTACTGGGATAGGAAAAACAGTTTGGGGAATATAATTAATAATGTTGTAAATATTCTGTGGAATGTCAGATGATCATAGGTCTTGGTAGGGAGACCATTTCATGGATGGAGTAGAGGTTTGATCACTGCACTGTATTACTAAAGTGGAGGTGGTATACCTACTGTAATTGAATATATATTGATAGTCACGGGATGTGGATTATACTGTGGAAGAGAGTCAGAGGAAGAGTAACAGATATATATGATATGGGGGGGGAGTGGGGTGGTGTATTGGGGGTGGGGGGTTGTCACTTTGAGGGGTAAAATGTATAACTATTGCACTGTGTTGTACACCTGAAACTAATTAAGAAAAAAAAATAGATTGACTACAAATTTTAATATCAAATACACATTTAAACCCTAATTTATATCGAGCCAGAAAAAGGAGATGGTAAGGAGTGAGTAGGGAAAATGTTCAAAATGTTTTGTTGAAAAGTGGGAGAATTTAATTGTTCAGTCCTAGAGAATAAAGCCAAAACTGAATGGATTCTTCCTGTCTACTCCAGATTGATTGCTCTCTGTGTTTTAGGGGGAAAAATAACAAAACAAAACAAAACCTAAAAAACAACAACTTTCCTTTTTCAGTCTCTTACTAATTGTTTGCACTTATTCCTAGGCAAAGGTGAGATTAGCTGACTTCCCCTGGGAGGAAGATGGAAGCACTTCAGTGCATCTCACCAGGTAGATACACTGTGATGATCTGTTTCAGAATCAGCCATGTGCTTATTGATACAGAGGCTTGTGTCTACAACACAATTAATGAGTCAAAATTTCTAGTCATTGCAGCTATGGATTTTTATTTTTACAAACTCTTTGCAGAATTCTTATGCATCTCATTTCTAAATTATTATTATTTCAATAGTAAAATAGAATTCAACAAAATGACAAAATGTTTGCAAATTCTAATAGATAATTATAATAATGTAAGTAACATTTTATTGAAAACATCTTTTAAGGAAATGGGCAGGAGGCTTTTGGGTGACTGATTAAAAATGTATAATTTTCGGGCCAACCAAGTGGGGTGGTGGTTAAGAGCTGGCTTGTGACGCCAGCGGCCCCGGTTCAGATACCACATATGAGGGCCAGTGACACTGCCCTCTAAAAATAAATAAATAAATAAATAAATAAATAAATAAATAAATAAATAAAATGTGGAAGGTGCTTGACTTAAAAAAAAAAAAGTATAATTTTCGCCTTGTCTGACCAACTCCACTCCCACCCTTGGGCAATGTGCCATAGTAGAGTTCAGGATGAGTGAAATAACCCCACCTCTTTGCTCTTCCAATCTTTCTTTTACTTTTACTTTTTAAAAATTTCAAATGAATCTAAAAGTTGCTGGAATACTTCAGTGAACTTTGTAATTCTTTTCATCTATGTTCACCAATTGTTAGCTTTTTTTACATTCACTTTTTGTGTGTGTATACACATATATTTGCTGAATAATTTTAGAGTAAATTAAAGGTATCATGAATGTTTACCACAAAATATTTCAGTGTGTGTATCTCTTAAAAAACAGGACATTCTCTTATAGACAGTACAATTATAAAATAAAGGAATTTTAATATTGTGAAACTACTATTATTTAATATACCATCCATATTCAAATTTTGCCAATAGATGCAGTAAAGTCCTATATACAATTTTTTCTTCTAATCCACTCTTCACTCCCTTTATTTTCATTTAACCTGGAATGATTTTTCACCTTTTGTCATTCATGACATTGGCATTTCTTCAGAGTACTAGCCAGTGATTTTATTGAAGTTTCCTTAATTTATTTTTCTAATTGTTGTCTAATGTATAGATGCAGGTTATGCATATTTTGTCAGGACTACAAGTGATTTCTTGTTCTTCTCAGTGCATCACATCAAGAGACACATGATGTCTATTTATGCTATTATTTAGCAATGTTAACTTTGGTGACTCTGGTAAGGTATTTGGCAGGATTCTCCACTGCAAAATTACCATTTTCCTTATAATAAATAATCAACTATGACATACATTAATACTACAAATATTCTACCCCCCATTAAACTTTTTTAGTTTTAGCATGCATTGAAGATTTTTTCCTAAATCATTTCTATTATAAAGAGATTTTATGACCATAATTTCTCCATTTTATTGTAAGAAAGAGACTTCTCTTCTGCATTTAGTATCCACATGGACACAAAGATGCATTTTTCTTTTTAATATAAAATTGAATATCCCCTCAGACAAGGGAAGCAAAAGGAAAAAAAAAATAACACGTGGGATTACATTGAACAAAAATGGTTTTTCACAGCAAATGAAACATCAATAAAACAAGAAGGCATTATACTGAATGGGAAAAGATATTGGCTAGTGATGCATATGATAAGGGTATAGTATCCAAAATTTATTTTAAAAAAAGAAACTAATACAACTCAACACCAAAAAAACAAACAACCCAATTGAAAAATGGGCAGAGAACATGAAGAGACACTTCTCTAAAGAGGACATACAGATGGCCAACAGACATGAAAAAATGCTCAACATCACTGATAATAATTAGAGAAATGCAATAAAAGCCACAATGAGATACCACTTCACCCCAGTCAGAATGGCTATCATCAATAAATCAACAAACAAGTGCTCACCAGGATGTGGAGAAGAGGTAAGGCTCGTGCACTGTTGGTGTGATTGCACATTGTTGCAGCCACTATGAAAAACAGTATGGATGTACTTCACAAAATTGAAAATGAAACTACCTTATGACCCAGGAATTCCACTCCTAGGTATTTATCCAAAGAAACCCAAAATACTAATTTGAAAAAATATATGCACCTCTATGTTCATTGCCTCCCTATTCACAATAGTCAAGATAAGGAAACAACCAAAATGTCCATTGATAGACGACTGTATACAGAAACTGTGGTACATTTATACAATGGAGTATTAGTTGGCCATAAAAAACAATGAAATCTTATCATTTAAAATGACATAGGTGTGTCTATAGAATATTATGCTAAGTGAAATAGCCAGATGGAGAAAAACAAATACCATGTGATCTCACTTATATGTGGAATCTAAAGAACGGAGTAAATCAATACACAAACAGAAATAAACTCGAAGATATAGGGAAAAAATACCTGATGGTTGCCAGATGGGAGGGGTAGGGATGGGGGAGAAGGTAAAGGGATGAGAAAGTACAAATTAGTAGTCACAATATAGCCATGGGTATATAAAATACAGTTTGGAGGATATAATCAGTAATGTAAAGATTATGTAAGGTGCCAGATGGGCCCTGGACTTATCAGGGAGATCACTTCATAGACTGTGAGATGCCTGACCACTGCCCTATACATCTGAAGCTGAAGTTAAATAATATTGAATGTCAACTATAATTAAATATATATTGCAGGAGGTGGAGTACAACATAAGGAATACAGTCAGTGGGATTGTAGCAGCTATATACAATGTCAGAGGTGTGATTGCATATCAATAAAATAATTCTATTTACAGCTGATACTTTTTGTTTCTCTTTTAATACAATAATTACTAATATTTTTATACTGAATGCTATAATAAGCACATCACAAGCATTATCATATTTAAGTCTTGAAACAATCATGGATGGAAGAAATTGCTATCCCTTTTATAGACACAGAATTTGGAGTTCAGAGAGATTGAATGATTTGCCTACATCCACAAAGTTTGTAAATGACTGAATTAATATGCATATAATTTCTGTCCATTTGGAGCCAATGTATGCTGACATAATTTACTAACTAAAATGTGAGAGTAAATAGTTATAATTTTTAGAAGTAAAGAGAGTCTAGTGTAGCTCATTTTTGCTCTTATAATTTATTGAAATGTCAATTTTAATTCATTACCTTCAGATATTTAATTCTTTTGAATTCAACAGATAGAAAGAGAGTAAAATATGATTTCCTATCTTTCATTGTTATATCATCACCATCTAAACCTAGAAACATGCTATACTGCATTCAAAGTACTCATCACCTCTTAGAAAGTACTTAATAAGATTCAAAGTTATTTGAATGTACAGTGTGTATTCAAGAAGTTCAGCATCAGTGAATATCTAGAAATATTTATGCATATTAAATTAAGATATAATTTTATTCTTTATTAAATTATTATTAAAACATTTCTTGCACTTATGTTTTAGAGCTTAGTTCTTATATAAATTTTTTATCACACACAACTCTTAGAAATCTATCCTGCTCTTGAAGACATTACCTTTCCAAAAAGCCTTTTCTAACTGAAGTAAACTCTAGCTAGTTTTTGTCCTATAACTCACTTGGTTAGTCGCCTGGCTAAAAGGAAGGCGACCATCAGTCATTTACCAGAAGTGGTTGGAAAACATTCTTAGAACTGTTTGGCTAGGTGGTGAAGGTATACTCACTTTTGGATTTCCCCTCTAGATATGGAGAATCTTTCCTCCTGAGAAAGGAGTCATTATGCTACCTTTGGTGTAAATATGAAATATCACCCCTAAAAATCAATCCAAGGCAAATTCAAAGGCATCACCATAAATTATCAAATATGAAAATGAGTCAAGAACCCTATTCAGTTCTTTATACTTGGCATTCAATAGCAAAAATATTATAAAAACATAATATTTTTTCATATTAAGTTAGAAATGAAAAGAACATTTTTCATTTCCGTGTAAACAATATTGGGAACTGGCTGTCTTTCGTAAGAGTATGAGTGTTAGGTATGTGCATAAATAGGCTTTATTTATTTTTATGTATTTTAATTAAGGAAGAGGTAAATTCTTACTTATAGCTATGTAATTTGGAAAATAAGAAGGAACACAAATGCTGAGAATTCAATACAATATAAACCGCACATGATAATGATGATGATGATGATGATGATGATGATGATAGCTAGAACACATAGCTTACATAGGACTTACAATTTGCCATGCACAATTTCAATACACACAGACATATAATGTGTTTGTACATACATAACAGACACACACAATTTATTCTATGAGTTAGTTCCCTTATCTTCATTTTACTTTACACATGGGGAAAATAAGGCACACAGAAGTTTACTAATGTGTCCGAGGCTACTCATTAACAAGCACCAACTATGTTAAAGATACAGGTGGGCCGACCGAGTTCGTGGTGGTTAAGCGCTGGCTTGGGAAGCCAGCCCCAGTGGTTTGGGTCCCACATATGAGGGCCAGTGATACTGCCCTCAAAAAAAAAAAAAATAAAAAAAAATAAAGATCCAGGTATTTATACAAGGATTTAATGACAGCTGGAGTCAGTACTGGTCTTGTACCTTGTAGATATGAGCAAACATGGAGTTTATCTTTAAAGAACTGATATGTTATTATATGAAAATAGAGTTAGAAAAGAGTAGGACAAAGGCCAATATGTGGAAGATGGAGAATTAAATTTAAAAAATTCAATGTAAAACTTTCTCACACAGCTGGGGCCCCTCTCTGTTTGAAAATTATTGTAATATTCCTGAGGCAGGCCAAAAGGATAATTGATAGGGCATAGTTTTGGAAGCAGATGGATGTGAGTTTGAAGCTCAGCATTAAAATCCTTTTTTCTATATGAGGAACCAAGGATAAGTTATTTTGTCTAAACTAGTGGTTACTCATTAATGAGCTGTACAAATTTCCTTGTGAGATGAGAAAGAATTTCATGAGAATCCTTTGCAACAGAACCTAGTACAGGCAGTTGGTTCAACAAGGTGATTTCACTGCAATTTTCATTTTCGCGTCATTGCCACATACATTTTCTAAATTTGTATCTTCCAGTCTTTGTGATTCTCTCACATCCTCTAGCAAATCATCTCTCCTTCTCTAAACCACAGACAAGTATCTACCAGCTATAAGCTTTATCATATTAATCTCTTCTAGTTGGGAGGACAGTTACTAAACTAACACATAAAGACCCAAATGTTCTTTAATTATAATATTGTATTTTTAGGCAGAAGCATAATTCTGAATATGTAACCTGTTACTGTTTTGAAGGTACAACCACCTGGCTAAGTGATGCTTAAACTGTAGCACCTAGATTACCTTAATCAAAATGCACTAGAGTATCTATTAAAATGAAGACACTTGCGTAGGAGTAGGCCATTTCCTACCCTAATGAGGTCACCCAGCTAGCCTATACTTTGGAAATATTGGAGACACTTTAGAGAGAGAGTCAGACAGTGCGGAGGGAAGCTTCATGAGATACAGGTGTTTTCGTCCAAGAGCAATCAATTATCAAAGGAACTGTAGTTACCAGGTCTGATCATGCTTTATACAGAATAAAAGTTTAGTTATTTCTTCCCCCTGCTGACCAATAGGTAAGAAATCAGAGGAAGGTAAAGAGAAATATGAAACTATAGATAAGCAACATAATCCATATGTTTGTGTACCCATTTGTAATGTTGTTTTAATTAGATTTTGTGATCCTGCTATATCTAAATCAAATGATCTCAATCCCATGTTTAATCCCCTTAATGTCTTTCCCTTAGTAAAACATACAAATTCTTAAGACACTAGGCCTAAGGTCTACAGAACCTGGCCTTTGCTCATTTAAATTATATGATCTTGCTCCAGCTTCTGCCTGGGTCACAAATCTCCAACAGATACTCCAGTTCCTTAAATGTGCCAAACATTTTGCAGCATAAAGGTCTGCCTATAGCACAACTATCTCCATCTTTTCACATTTCTATTCTAACTTATTTTTCAATGCTTACCTGAAATGCTATTCTCTGAGATTTTTCTATAATTTCTCAATTTATATGGCTCTGTAAGGACCTCACTACTATATATATTTTTGGCATTCTCTCCTTATCTTCCTAACACTATAATATTCTGTAATTATATACTTAATTGTGTATATCTTTTCATGTCTGTAAGTTCCATGTGTTTGGGGACTGCACCCATCTTATTTATAGACCATTACTTACTCAGGACCTGGTAAATAGTAGATATTCCATATTTTTAGAAAACTCAAACTTCAAATGTTTTATTTCTATGAACATTAGGAACAAATTGTTTTCAAGGCAGCTTTGATATTTGCTCTACTATGTCCCTTTAATTATAACCAACATTTTGTACTTATTTATGTTCTCTAGCAGCATTCATATGGTCAGGTCTAGCTTTAGCCCAAGTGATTTTTCCTTCCAATAGTCTTAAGTGGACTGAATTTTTAAATTTGTATAATGTGTTCTTTGGAATGGGAATAAATGAAGGATAAGAAATTACGAACTGCAACTAACTGGGAACCACTTCCATTCTTATCATTGACTCACTTATATCACTGAGATTTTAAACACCAATAAGCTAGAAATTTATGGTGGTCTTAAATCCCAGAAAAAAAAAAGTGTCATGTAAATAAAAGGAGTGTGATTAGTAGTTTTCCTGTTACATTAAAATGATGATTTGTGTTTGAAGACATGAAAAGGGGGATTTCCATGTATTGGGATATAACTGGTTAACTCAAAATGAGGATGAGTTTGAGTATTATATTATGGTGAGATTACAAATACAGATTTGCCCAAAACATCATGGTGAATTTTTCATTATTAACATCATAATAACAAAAGGGTGGCTTTGGAATTTAGAAGAAAAAGTATCACCCTTTTGCCACCCCTTCATTAGCAATGTGAGCTCAGGTAATTTGCGAACACTCTGAACTTTGGAGTCATCTGTCGTAAAATAAAGATACTTATAACTGACTTTTAAAATTGCTAATATATATGAAGCACTAAACACTGTGTCCTCTTCACATAGTAGGTTATTTTAAAGCACAGAGCATGCTCAGCACACAGTAAGTGCATAAATACTGTGCGATACGAGTGCCGTCTCTGAGGCCTTATGTGGTCTGTACAAATACGACACAATATGAGATCGCTGTCTCTTAACTTTTCATTATCTAGAGCAGGGGTCGGCAAACTGTGGCTTGTGAGCCACATGCGGCTTTTTGGGTACATTCTGTCTCAAAAGTTTGCCGATCCCTGAAAGAGCCAATACTGTCCCTCACAGCAATTTAAAAATTATTCGAGAGCCATAAATATATTTTTACAAATAAGGAAAATTTGAAGTAATATTATAAATGAAACTATGATAGTTGTATTTTAATTTTCAATTTTACTTCAGAGCCAAATGTATGGCACCCAAAAGCTGCATGTGGCTCACGAGTCACAGTTTGCTGATCCCTGGTGGCTCTTCTGTTTCAAAACTTTGCTTACCCCTGATCTAGGGCATCATGTGAAAAGTGATTTTATTTTTATCTCTTCCCAGCCCTACAGAATAACAACTAAACTGCAGAGGCATTGATAAATGACTTTGTCTTGGGCATGTCGACCCAAAATGGTAAAGGACATATTAAACTGGGGTCAAGTATTGTGTTCTGCATACACCAGAAGCTCAATGTATATTTGCCCGTCAGTTTGTTGGCACCATTTTTAAACATTTATTTTTCAGATTTTAACTTTTAACTTATTTTTTAGGGTTATTTATCTCTCCTATACATTTTCATATTGCTTGTGCTTACTATTTATTTATTTTTTCCATTTAAAAACATTGATGCTTTCTGATTTAATTCTATTTCAGGATCATCCATGTTGTTAAGACACATATTAAAGATAGCTCAGTATCCACTCAAATTATGCCAAAGAAACAAGTTATAATAATTCTGTACACAACTATATATTAAACAACCATTCTATTTGAATAACTCAGGCTATCTATAACAAATTCATGACTAGTATTAATTGTCTACCAGCTGAGAATTTGCATAGTGTCATCAGTATGACCCAACCAGTCACCTCAGTTCAGATGAATCATTCGGCACACCTTCATGAATGTGATAACAAGTGAAATAGGCACTTGTTATTGGGCAAATGTAAACAAAATAATCATCAACCAGAGAATCACTCCATGTTCTTAATGGAATTATTAAAATTATTTATAGAAAATCCTCACTTTCTTTGCTGTTCTCTTCAATTCTGCATAAGAGATCCATGACATATCACGTTCACATTTCCTTAAAATTTTTTCTTTTTTTTTTTGAGGGCAGTGTCACTGGCCCTCATATGTGGGACCCGAACTGGGGCTGCTGGCTTCCCAGGCCAGCGCTTAACCACCACGCCACTCGGCCGGCCCTCACATTTCCTTAAATTTTTAACTCTACTGTTATTCTGATTACTTTTAATGAAGCTACACCAAAATTAAAAGTTAAGAAAAAGATTGCATTACATAATTCATCTTTTTTATGCAAAATTTGGTAAAACATCAAGATAAGCAACTGAACTTTTGGCTTTTTGTACTTTGACTATTACAAAGTGATTCTACAAAAGAAAACTCTAGTTGGGTAAATACACAGACTCTTTGCTGATCTCATATAAATAGCAGACAGGAAGACTTATTAGGATATTAGTCACATGAGTGTATCCCAAATGAGGCAGTGGTCTTATTTCCCAAAAGCAGACTCTGAGAAATGTATTACTAGGAAACAATTCAAGGAGGAATTTCTGAAAACGGTTTCCCCAAGAAATCAAAATAAGCTTCAAAGTGGAGGCCCTACAGAAGTCTATTTCAAAGGGAACACTAAGAATTTCCCTCAACTCGCCTTCAGGTATGGGCAACTGAAATAATCTTGTGAAGTTCTAGGATTATCCTTTCTCTTAGAAAAACATTTGAATTGGGAGTGGATGGGCTTCACACAGAGGAGACCCTACAGGAAAGGCTGAGTGGTCTTTAAGTTCCTGATGATCTCTATTATGAGGCCTTGTCAGGTCTAATGGAGCTGCTCTAGAATTTCAGGATGTGAGTTTCAAGGCCAAGAGTCCATTTACAGTGGACACAAACAAGCGATAATTAGGCACATAGCATTGTTTTGACATGCCAGTTGCATATGTGAGACTTTGTTATCAGTCGTTTCCAAGGTAATTGATACAAAGCATCTCACTGCAGTGCCAGTTATCAAAGCTGAGTGGAACAAATATGCAATCAAACTTTATTTATTTAGCTCAAATATATGAATTAGTTCCTGCTGTTTTAACAAATATCCAACTGGCATTTATTAGAATTAAATGATGATCTCCAAGTGAGAAATACAGTACGTTGGTAATCATTAGCATTTTATTGACCAATTTGGAATCACTGCAAAAACTGAAATCAAACAAATGTCTGTTCGTATAGTAAATAAGATTAGGAAAAAAGAAAACTCTTTCCCCTCTGGCACTGTTAATTCTTTGCAAATGATTAATGAGGAAATATTAACAGGAACTCAAAGAATAACCACAGATCAGGTGTAGCATTAGCTCCCAAAGGGCACAGAGCATAAATTCAATTATTGAAATACTTAGGTTGCCAACTCTGATTTTATATTTGGGAAACACTGTCCTTAAAATTAATTGAATTGAATTGTGCAATATTTATGATCTCTAAGTTGTTTTCATTTTGTTTCCATAGCTTACGTTACTAAAGTTTGCATAAATATTTGAGTTGTTTTTTTCAAGATGTTTACTGTGCTTTATTAATACTTTCTCGAATGTTTCTCTGTTTGGGGATACTATGAGAACATACAATGGCATCTCCAGCAATATTTTATCTTCTTAAAGGCAGAGAATATAGGAAGTTTTGAATTCTTGAGGTGAAGTGGGAGGATAGCAGTAATGGTTTGTAAGATTATACTGTGGCAGGTAAAAGAAAGGGAAAGGAAAGAAAAGAAAGGAAAAGATGGAATAGGGAGAGTTTAGGAGTTTCTGGCGAGTAACTCTTTCACTAGAAACATTACATGTGTATTTTCATTTACTCCATACATTTACCATGGATAGAAAAAAAACAATGCTTGAATTTTAACACAAAAATCAAATGAGGTCCCGGAGAGTTTAAGTAACTGGTTATAAAACTAGCACGTCTACCAGAGGAAGGATTCAAACTCATGTATTTCTTAAGCTACAGCACATACTTTTTCACTACATCCTGGAAAGCCAATACTTTCAAAACTCTAATCAATATTTAGTAGCTCCTTAGACATTGTAAGCAAGGAATAAAGCCTGATTGTGGAAGTTGTGGATTTACAAAACAAAACTGCAACTTCCCACTAGGTCTCTTATATAAGTTAAGAGGGGTGGTTGGGAAACTCCAGGGCCCTGAGATGTGACTTGATGTCAGTTAGACAGCCACAGATGAGGTTGGAAAATTGAACTCTCAAGTCTGCCTGAATATACCTTTCTGATGGAGCAGCTGCTCCTATCATACTTCTATAAGCACTTATTCCTGCCTGAGAGAACCAGTCTTCTCTCACATTAAAAAACAAAACCACAACAAAACAAAATAAACTTTAAATGCTGTTACCTGGTGCAGATACTTCACAAGGAGACATTGGTTTTCTTCAGTCTCGGCACCTGACATTCCTGTGGACTCCATGCCCCAGATGAGAATTAGAGCGAAGGCTAGCACAGACAGGTAAGACCAGGCCTCCTCCAGGAGGGAACTGCTGCTGCACAAGACAGTTGTCAGCTTGGGAGGAAATTCTCTTCACTAAGGCATTAAGGAGTACATTGCCTAGGGTATCACCGTAATCCATGAAAAGCCTCCAGTGGTTCTTTTCTAGAGGCTAGATAGGACAGCTCTGCTGCAATGGATTTAGGTTCCCTGGTGGAAATGATGGGATCCCATCATGGTAGAGGTCAGGTGTTGGTATGTAACCTTTAGAGATATAGTGGGCACAATTACCATAATGAGCCACAGAGGTCTATAGCAGTGGCTAATTATTCCCAGGACTCTGGGAATAAAATAGCTGAGCAGCTTCCTAATGTGCTATTTGACTTATATAAGCAGAAAAATTCCAGGTCTGCTGATCATGAACAAGACCTGAAGAACTGTAGTGGGGTGCATGGCCTCTTATTAAATTCTAAACCTTAAACTATCTCACAGGCCCAGAATGACTTGATTGGCAGGGAGGCCAGACCTCTTTGAGGAAAGACTCAAAAAGGACCACAACTCTTTACTGTGAATTATCCTTCAGGTCCTCTCTGGAGGCTAGAATCCCTTAATATTGTGACTGAGAAAAAGCAAATAACCAGACTTAAGTGGTTATTAAATACTGGCTCTGAATGGAACCATGTGGTCCACTGGCCCAATTAGGCACTAATGGAGATCAGATGAGAAATGAAGTCCTGGTAAGGTCAATCTTACACTAAATTCATTGGAATTGGTTTTTTTTTTTTTTTTTTTTTCTATTTCCCTAGTCTCGAAATATTTGGAGTAAATATAGGAACTTAGTAACTGGCAGAGTCCACACATTGCTTCTCTATACTGTGGAATGAGGGCCATTATTGTAGACATGTTCCTGCACTTTCCTCTAAAGGTGTCCTCCCCAAAGATACTAAACCAAGAGATGTCCAATCAAAAGCAATACCGTGTTCCTGGTGAATATCACAGACATTAATGCTACCATCGAGGACTTGAGAAATAACTGAGTGGATATTTCTCTTTTATACACATTTAGTTTTCATGTTTGACTACAGCAAAAGTTAGCGGGATTTTGGAGAATGACTTTATTATAAGAAACTTAATCAGATAATGCAACAATTGTATGTGGTGTTTTGGACATTGTATCTTCACAGGAACAAATGAATAGATGCAGTGGACCCTGGTATTTCCCTAAAAAGCACTGTCTTTAACTGCCTGTTAATTAACATAATCAGAAACAGGGCATCTTCACCTACCAGGGACAGCAGCACTATTAGGCATCTTTTTTTCAGTTCTATGACCATTATTTGCTTTATGTCTTAATCTATTATGGAGGAACCCTCTTTGTTTATGTGTTTGTGGCACTCCATAGGGTACATGCTTGTCCATTACGTTACACTAAATGAAGTAGGTAGAAGGAAGTAACAAGCACCATAGTTGCTTTAGTAAAATATATGCAGGCCTGCAAAATCCATAGTTTCTTGGGGTTCTTTATGTGGGACATGTCTGGGAATAGTCTCTTAAAGTGAAAGACAAGTTGCTGCACTTTTTACTTCTCTACAAAAAACAGCATAATACTTGATTAACCTCTGTAGCTTTAGGCATATTGTTTTGACATATTTACCATGTAGCCTTTAAGGCTGCAGCACTGAGTAGAGCACTGAGCAAGAGAAGGCTACACAGCAGGTCTAGGCTGCAATGCAAGCTTTCCTGGCAAAATGGCCCTGAAAGGGACTGAGGTACATAGAGAAACTTTGTGAGGTCTCTGTCAAGTCTGAACATGAGATTAACAGCAAAGATTCCTTGGGTTTGAGGTTAAATCTATGCCCTATGTTGCCAAAAAATACTACACCCCATTTGAGAAGTAGCTCTGGAATACAACTTCATCCTGGTAAATTCTAGATGCCTAACGATGGACACCAAGTGATTTTGTAACTCAAGCTACTCAAAGTGGAAAAAAAGACAAGAACAAATGCTGAGGGATACAATGCTGAGGGGTGAACTCTGCTGATTAAGCCATGTTTTCTCTTTCAGTTCAATTTTTCACTCTTCACCACCTGCTCTGTGGACTCTGAGAGGCTAAAATTATCTCCTGGGCCCTCTTGCCCTGTTGTGTTTAGACTAATGGGAGGCAGTGAATGTGAGGGCAGTAGGAGATTATCTATTCATTCCCTGTACTCCCTCTTTGCTGAGCTCATTTTAGCAGTGTTGTGTTATTCTGTCTGAGGCCACAGAGCTGCTCCAGGAAGTTTCCTGGAGCAGCCTAAGGATAGTGTAGGCTTCCCCTTGTTGCTAGTCCTTGGGATCTTTAATATTCTTATTTCTTGCTCTTAACCTTTTCCACAGCTCTATAAATAGCTCCTTTATTAACTTTCAACTATTATTTCTTTGAGTATACAATCATTTCTCTTCTCTCCCGCCCCCAGAGTTAATGGTGGAACGAAAAGATGACCCTGGGAAAATACCAGGTCATATTGTACTGCATATGTATGGACTTTTTAGTAAGAGGTAACTAAAATCTCTCTCTTTTAAAGACACTGTTGTTTTGGGGTTTTATATTATAGGCAGCCAAGCATAATCTTCAATGATATAACTCCTCCCTTTGATAACTCCTCCCACTGTCTGAAAGTGCTGGCGTATTGGCCTCATCCCAGCATCCACTACATCCCAAGGATATCTCTCTTTCTCTGAATATCAGTAGACTTGTCAGTGTGTTTATCACTTTGGGCTGAGTATGTCTAAATGTATCATTATCTACCATTCCCGTACTATCCAATGTCCCTGAACCAAAATGGAGCCAATATGTCCTGAACGCATTAGGTAATCAATGCATGTTATTGATAAGAATGATACTTTCTCCATTTAAGAAAGAGTCCAATCTCACAGACTTCTAAGTGCAAAAGAATAATAATTTAAGAATTTTCTTTCTGGATTCTTGCCATAAGCCTCTCTTAGGACAAGTTTGTTTTTTTGTTGTTGTTTTTTTTGCTTTGTTTTGGTCTGACTCTGCCTGAAAAGCAACGTGAAAGAATGTCACTGGGGGATGCTTTAGTGAAGAGGGAAGAAGGGCTGTAGCAGAGACCCATACCCTATTTTGTCTTTCTCCATGGTTATGTGCTGAGACAGCCTTTGGAGTCAAAAGTTCCCTTCCTGCAGGTTGTGGTCCTATCAACATCTCCTCACTTGACCTGAGTGAAAACTCCTCTTCCCTACTTACACCTGTCTTCCCAAAAGCTGCAGGTAGGGTTGCCAGCCTCTCACTGAGGAGTCATTTTCTCTGTGTATGTCTAACTGTCACTGGTCTCATTAGATTAGGGACACTAGAAGGGCCAAGGTTTTTTTCTGTCTTGGGTAGTTCTTTCTGTATCCTTAGCAGCTAGCACATGCCTGGCTTACAGCAGAAAGTCAATGACATCATTTCAGACAAAGTTGTAAACACATATTCGCGATCTCACTCAAAATCCAGCACAGTATCCCTCCATGAAACCTTCCCTCCTACCTTTTTTCATCACATTCAAACATGCTAAAACTGACAGTTAGATTTTACTCCCTCTGTAAATCCATAGTAATTTGTATATATTTCTCTCATAGTATTTTTCATACTAACTCATAATTATATATGTCTTTTCCACTAGCCTATGTGGTTATCAAGCACAGTAGGTATACAGCTGAGTGTTTAAACCTTGGGTTCTGAATCCCACCTTTGCTACTTTATAGCTATATCATGTTACTTTAGTTATTTAACATCTGTAAGATTCAGTTTACTTATTTGTAAAATGGATATATTCATTAATTTATGTATTTATTAGTCATATATTTATTATGTGCCAGGTGCTAATCTAATGTATGTATTGGCAATAGAGTTAAGAGAAATGAAAGAAGAAAGAAAGAAAAGAAAGGAAGAAAGGAAGAGAAAGAAAGAAGTAAGAAAGAAAGAAAAGAAAAGGAAAGAAAGAAAGAAAGAAAGAAAGAAAGAAAGAAAGAAAGAAAGAAAGAAAGAAAGAAAGAGGAAAGGTGGACAAAGCCCTTGCTCTGATGGAGTATACATTCTACCTCTAGAAGTCTCCTTATCCATCCATATCCATATCTCTAAAATAAACAATATAATTTTATATATTTGTAAGTAGTTCAAAGAAAATAAAGCAAGGTAAGAGAACAGAGCTTGACAGAGCTGGCAGCAAATCCTGATGTTTATTCTAGATGCTGATTTGAGGATTAAAGAAGTCCCTCAAATCTTTAGGGCTGTGCACACATATCCAGTTTCCTCTTCTTGATGTGTGATAGGATTATACTTTCTACCATCTTTGGAGTTAGGCATGGCCTAGTGACTTCCTTTGGCTCATGAAAGCTGGGCAGAAGAGAGTTTCATGCAGTAGCTTTAAGAAGAGCAAATTAAGATTTGCCACATCTCCTTTTCTCTGCTGGAATTAGTATGGAAACATTGAGAGGGGGCCTCCTTCAGCTTATGCCTTCATGTTGACTCATGCTGGACATTAGCCTGGGATTTGGGAATGTTTTACTAGAACATAATCTAGTTCACCCTTACTGATGCAAGCCTTGTCACTATATCTGACACCCTGAAAGCACTTGGCAAATTCTTTTTCTTTTTTTCTTTTTTCTGAGGGCAGTGTCACTGGCCCTCATATGTGGGACCGAACCGGGGCCGCTGGCTTCCCAAGCCAGCTCTTAACCACCGCACCACTCGGCCAGTCCCACAAATTCTTATTATCATTATTATTAGTTTTATTATAGTAATGTCTGTATTGCCAATGTAGAAACATAATGGGGATTCAATATATTTCTCTTAAATAAGTATGAGTTTTAAGGCATTGATGTTCAACTCTTTTGATCCTACCTTCCCAAATACGGAAAGTAAAGTCCAAGGAATTGAAATTACCTGTCGGAGGTGGCAGAGTGGCAGCACTAAGTTCCAAACAAGTCCCTGCAGTGGGGAAAATTAAACTTTATGTTGTGAATGCATTTTGCTATTGATTAGCAATATAAAACTAAATACACTTTTGAAGTCATTTGGCTTGAAGATATAATCAATCTAATTAGGATTTCAGAAAGCCTTTAAAAATAAGCATATAAATTAAAAAAATATATTAACTCAAGAAAAATAGTATTGGGAAGAGTAATTTTTTTCACAAAATGTTAATGTGAACTAACAATTATCAGGAAAAACATAAATTTTAAAAGAAATAACTGATTGGACAGAAAGGTCAGTTTCAACTGAAATGTAGCCCAGTTTCTCTTAAACCTTTGCAAGAGAGCCGAAGGAAAAACTATATATATATATATATATATATATATATATATATATATATATATATATACTTTTTTTTATGTCAGAAATTGTTAACAGCACCAGAGTAAATCTGCTGGTTATGAAACATGTAAGGACAGATCTGTAGGGTGAGGGAAATGCAAAACACATCAGAGGCAATTTTTCAGTGGGTAAAATTAAATCAAAGGAGAAAGCAAGTTTACTGGAATATAAATATATATGATAAAATGAGACCAACATTTTCTAAAATAAGAACATGTCCCTCAAATATCAGTAGTATCTACAAAATAAACTTCATCATTTACAACTTTATAAATGAAATTCTAAATATCCTATTTCTGATGTATACTAAAAACTAGTGACTTGCGTATATTGTTTCTTTTTTTAGAAGTCACTATCTACCACAACAATAGCGGCAGCAAAAGAATTAAATTGAATTTGTATTATATGTTAGTAACAAATATAGTACAATTACAATAGTAGCTTTAATAGGCTTGACTTGAAATAATGCATTTTAAAAGGCTTGCTCAGAAAATATGCAAGTAATGCTTTTTCTAAGTCTTTAACATAACCAATGAAACTTCCTCTGCTGTGGGAACTGAATGAGAAGAAATTATTCAATAGACTCAGACACAGGGTTAATACTGTACTTTTAATTTTCCTGTTTGTTTGACAAGACATAGTAGCCTGAAAAGAACAGCTTTGTAAAACGCGTTGTAGTAAAATGAGAAATTTCCTTTTGCTTTGCTTTGAGATTGTTTTTTTTTCTTTATTCCAAGCTCAGAGTGCTGATTATTTGACTATCAAATGAAGCCCTAACCAACAAGCCAATTTCTGGCAAGCATTTACTAGGAACTGCATAGGTCAAATAGATATTTAAAAAAACAAACAGAAACCCATTCAGAAACTCTACCACATCAATAAAAATGATCTAATTTTTAAGTTTGCATTCAATACAAACTTATTTTAATTGATCTATATCCCCATTGCAGTTGGTAAGCAGCTTTTAGATTCAGAAAGTCAAATATAATAATCTTTTCAAGTAATAAACCATAAAGAAAAATAATTATTTTTCAAAGGAAAGATATGCATATATATATATATATATATATATATATATCCTACACATGACTTAAACGACACATATACATATAAAAATGTGTGTGTGTGCGCGCGCGCGCGTGCGTGCACGCACATGTGGCTTAAATACTATAACTTGTGTACTATTGGAAACAATATGAATAAATTTTGAACTAATTAAAGAGGAAAAAATCATGTTTTCTTTTGTTCTAAAATGAAAATACCAATTGTGTCCTTTTCTTGGGTTCCCTGATGTTGCCTCAGAATGCTTGACACTACTGAGTTGGCAGGGGTAGTCAGCCTCTCCTGAATTTTTTAAATGCATTAAAATAAAAAGCTCTTCCACTAACAAATTCCACTAGAATTATCAAATCTTCACCACTGAAGTTTAGTCATTAGGTAGATGGATGGGTTTTTATTCCTCCTATCATTTTTAATTGTCATGCAATTACATTCATCCTCCCTAACTCAGTACAGTGCACGCTGTTCTGGGTTCAGTTGAAAGAGATGCCCCTAGAAGAGATAAATTATTTCATTATCACCAAAACACTTATTAAATGTCCATATTTTCAGGAGGCAGTGCTTTTAAACGAGAATTAATTAGACTCAGTCCCTGCCTTGTGGGAGGTTAAAGTGTGAGATGTCCAGAGGACAATAATGCAGGCATTTGCAGGTCATGTGTTAACATGGAGAAAGAGATGAGTTAAGTAAGTTTTTACCATGAACATTTGTACCCTTGAGTAAAATATATCAGTGATCCGGGTGAAAAAGAAGACCCTTGGGAGATGTATGTCATGGTGATTCATGACCACTCCAGCAATCATGTATAAAAGACCCCTGCAGAAATCCCCAACCTGCCTGAATGCTGTTCAGATAAGGGCATGAAAGGAAGTGGTAGGAGCAGTGGAATTGTTTTCTAAAGGCTCCATATCTTAACTCAGAAGTTACTAAAGGGAAAGGATTACCAGCTTGCATCTGCTCTACATGTTTTTAAAAATGCTTCATATGTTGTATAGAGAAAGGAGTCAAATAGGAAATAAACCAGCTATTGGCAAACATCACAGAGAACCACACAAAAGCAGTGGATGCCTTTCATACTGGTAGAGTTTTAAGTCCGTGCTTAGAGAATCATACACAGTTTATATATTAGACATTTGAATACGCCAATATATCATTACCTCTCCTTTACTCCCAATTCAAAATGGTTACCCGATCTTATTAATTTTACCACATCTCTATCTCTCAAACTCTTCCCTTCTCCTTTTTCAGGATAATCAAATTAACATAAATTGTTAATCTTTACTTTCTGTGTAATTGCAATAACTTCCTACCCAGTTTTTTTGATCTCTAGTCTTTCTTTCCATAATAGGTCCACACTGCTCACATAAGATTGATTTTTTTAAATATATACATCATATTATGCATTTTTCACTTTGAAAATTTAAGAGTGTCCATCAATTAGACAATGAAATCTTGACTCATCAGATTAACACGAGTGACTCTGATATATGTTTTTTTTGCAACCACTTCTTGCTTACTATCTTCCCATTCTCCCATCTCAGCCACAAGTTTGGTGAATTCATTGTGATTGTCATGTTTGTCTGTATGTGTACATATTGCTTTCTCTGTTTGGAACACTGTTTCTTTCTTCTCTATTTGAAGAGCCATTGCTTTTCCTCCAATACCAAGTCAAATTGTTATCACTTCTGTGTAGTTTTCTGGTACATTCCAAGGCAGCTAAGCACTCCCTACTGTTTTCCCCATGACTTTTTATGGGTCTGATTCTTCCAATATATGAGAGCTCTTAAAAAGCAGGAGAGTCTAGTACATATATCCTCATTTGCTAGCAAGATCCATGAAAAATACCAACTTTTCATTACCTGTTGATTGTAATTTTCATAGTTCTTTCAAGCACATTGTTTCATTTTATGCTTTCAATAAGTTTGTAAAATATTACAACACAGAAATTTTTCCCACATAATAAATAAGGAAATTGAGTATTAAAGCCAACAAATAAGAGTTTTAGTTTTGTTTTAAATATTTGCTTTCTTTTCTTTTATTTATAGCTTAATGTCTTTCTAGTATACCATAGTTTTTGTTATATAAACAATACATTTTATCCCGTGTGTGTGTGTGTGTGTGTGTGTGTGTGTCTGTGTGTGTGTGTGTGTGTCTGTGTGTGTGTGTGTATTTTGCCTGGGTACAGGGTAGAAAGAAATTTACCACTTTTTATGTACATGACTTTCTTTGCATACTTATTATGGATCAGTATATTACAAACCAAAAAATCCCTTTACCTTTCTTTCATTTTGACTTTAATCTCATCATGATATAAATTATGGCTTGACAGATGACCCAACCAAGGTATTATAAAACATTTTAAATTGGTGCTTTAGGATAATGATTTATGAAATAATCATTGAGGTCAACCAGTATGAATGGAGCATTCCAAAAGTCTTAGTATAAAAGTTCTAATAGATCATATCCTTTGTGCATCTTAGGGGAGGTAACCAAAAATTTACTTTGATAATATCTATGTCAGTCACTACATTTTCTTTTTCTTTTATGCAAAAGATAATATTAATATAAGTGAAAACCTGTGGTTAATAGGGCCAAATACAAAAGGAACTAGTTAATGTTGTCCCTACATTTATATGTTGAAAATAAACTGGATTTAGTTTTTATCCTAAATGGGAGGAAGGGAAAAGAATAATATTAGCCAAATGTGCCAACTCATTTTTCCCAAACCGGCAAGATTTAAGAGCAGAGATAAGGAAAATAATGAGAGGAAGAACATTCAGGCACTTTTAGGATTCCCTAAGGAAAAGCAAATGACTAGATAATGGGTTTTATGGGATAATACCATGTTTCCCTATATACAACAAAGGCATTCACTCAGCTTTCAGTGGGATGCATTGCTTCAATTGCTTCTGTAGTGTGGTTAATGGCCATAGTTTTGTCCTTGTTCATTCACATCCAGTTGCCCAATCTTTATTTGTGGGCACAGCCCTATGTTTATAAGCAGATGCCTGAGATCTGTAAGTGACCTTCGTCTGACCAACTGTGTGTGTACAAATCTCTCTTCTTATCTGAACATTTAGAGTAAAGTTTGGTAAATCGTGCAGGATTCAGAAGGGAAGACATAAATCAAAACTAAAATCATGATTTCAACGCCTTGAACTCTTGCTATACATTTTGTCATTCTTGGGCCTTAGTCAAATGGTTAATGAGACCAAAACTATTTGAAATGCATGTCTCTAAAACCTAAATGGGATGCAGCCACATTTGAGTAAAGAGCTATTAAAATGATGAAATCATTATGTTGTATCCAAGGATAAAAGACATTGTAAATATTTAGTCTTTCACAGTCACAAACCACTTAAATGGATGAATATAGTCTATTCATTGGTTTATGGTCCTAATAGCCTCCAGGAAATGTCAAATTCACATGCTGTCCCAGAACACAAGATTTAGCGTTTGGATTTTTAATTTAACTAAAAGATGTGTAAAGGCACACAGACTTTCAGCTCCCTATTGGCTCCACATCTGTGTAGGATTATATACGAACAATATTTGAGTTAGCATTGGCAGGCACATAGGCTCACTAGCTTGAATGCAATTAATTGTATTATTTTAAATAGATACAGAAAGAATGAAGAAAGATAATTTGGAGAAGGACTGTTTTCAACAATAATCTTACACATGAGGTAAAGCTCAAAGCTGCCAAAATGGGATCTGGAAATAGAGATTCCATCGGCCTTATGCCTAAAGTAAATCATAATTGTTCTGAAAATGATTAATGCTGGGTGACAGCCAGTGTTAGTTTGATAAAATAGTACTTAGTCTTATTCTACAATTGAGTAGACAGGAAATGGCTCACCTTTTGGTAATGAATTAACTCTTTTATAGAAGGCTATAGTAATTCCAAAATATAAGCCACAAAAATGTCTAGGATGCCAGGAAATTAAACAGAGTTTCCAGGGATAGCAGACAATTGTTCATTTTCTATCACTGCCTTCTCACTTTTACTCTTTTTTTATCTGCTGATTTTGGTGGACAATGTACATATTGCTCTAGGAGCTTTCTAAAAATTTCTCTCTGCTGAAATTTGACTGCATCAAAGAAGTTAGTAAACAATGGCATGATAGCACTCCTTGGTAGCCTTTTCAGCTTGCAAGAGTTACACCAAATATTTTTCAATGCATTGTAATATGTTAGAGCACGGCAGAGCAAATTCTCACAATTTATCAAATGTTGCCATTACAATTATAATAAGATATTGAGATTTCTTGATTCCTGGAATACAACAAAAAAAAACAACAGAAAACTACTAAGCTGGGTCTCTCTCATCATATGATGTATTTAATTAAATGCCTCTTTTAGACACACATCTCCCCATTCCACACCACTCTCCCTACATGCAACATTGCGAGGCCCAGGCACTTCCTTCCCATGGGCATAACTTAAATCCTTCTAGAAAATTATTTGATATGCAAACACAGATCATTTTAAATTGGAAAGAAGAATAAAGCCTTGGAGATAGCAGAGAATGTGGTCATTGTAGTCCAAGTTAAAAATGACCAGAGCATCAACAAGGGATTTGGCTGCTAGACTAGTGTGGTTATTAATGGATGAATGCTCTTTCCTCAACCGGGGAATGGTTTCTACTCCTTGTGGTTATGGGAAGAGGAAATGGAAGGAGACAACCCTTTACTGGCAGATACATTACTGACCTTGCAGAGGCAGCAAGAATAATGAGCAGAGAAGGCTTTAGAAAAGTGAGTTTGGCCAAGCAGAATAATTGCTGCAGGAAGCACAGGATTTCTTGGTCATGAGATGACTGGGTTGCATCACCCGATATCAGAGTAGGATGGATCAACCAAATAGGTTGGTGAATCAAATCATCCTAGAATGTTGAAATCATTAAATAAGAAGCCAAAGCATGCTGATTTCTGTCAATTTGTGAGTCATAAATATTAGAGGGAACCAACCTTTTACTTATGACACTTAAGGACAGTCACTTGCTATCCATATATCTGGGATTATATTGAGTCCAGATATTCATTCTATAATCTGAATATGTCTTGTTTTTTTGTTCAATAAATATGGCTATCAAAATAATACAGATAGCAGTTTTTTGACTAGTATAATTCTTCACAATAATGGTCAAAATAAAAAAAATGATCAGGATATTTTTTTAATTACAGATTTTATCACATACTTTTGCTTAGAAAGAAACAAATATTAAATGTGTATTTTTACATTTGATATTTTGCTCATTTCATATCTCAAATTATTTACTTGGAATCAAATTCTTATGAAAAACATATTTGGAAACAGAGTGAATACAATATAATACCTAAAGCAGATGAAAGAGAAATAAATAATGGAAGAACATAAATAAATTAAATTAAATGAGAAAACAAGCCATGTTACTGTAGGCTAAATGATATCTAGAAGTGGCCTCTCCTAAGGAACAGATATTCTGGGTTGTTTTTTGTTTTTGTTTTTCTTCCTGTCTCTTTCACTTTGAATTAAGGATCCCAGAAAATAGCTTCACCTGGGAATAAAAGCACAATTAAAGGAGTTAGACAGAGAGACACAGCAGCACTCATCTCTGCTACTTAGAAATTGAGGCCTAAGTGAATAATTCTTGAAGATGGCTTTTACAGAACTATATTTTTGAGATGCTTAAAATTTTTCCACTAACAATGTGTTCTTCCACTTGTAATGTATTATTGAATTTTAGAGCAGGAATTTAACAAGGCTTTTGGGGCCTCCAAAAAACAATTTATTTAAATGAAATTGCTCCTGAAAATGGTCATAACATCATCAGCAGACACTTGGGCAGTTTTCTTTACAATCATGTTAGAAAACCTTGCTTGCTGGAGAGGGAAACTATGATGATCCTCTAAAGAGCTGCAGGAAAGGAAAAAAGGTGCCTCACCTGGCAAGAAATGGAAGTAGCAAGGTATCAGAAATGGACTTTCCTTGGATCCTTGCCATTTCTGCTGCTTACCCCACTCTGCAGTAAATGGGGTCTAGCTCTGGATACTTCTCTTCATGGGATTATTGGCAGACAACTGAGTATCTGTATGGAGAATGCCACAGTCACAGCAGGATTGTTTCTGTGGTGAAAAGGCAGTAAGCAACTTTTTGGTAATCCATTGGAAGATATGTGATTTCCTAACAGAGGTAGAATGCTCAATCAGAAGAGTTTCTGGAACTTTGTCCTCTGCCATGAAATCTAGTGAATAGTTTGAGTTTTTCCAAAATTACTTGCAAATGAGCTGCCAGGAGGCTGTACCAATCATTCCAATTTTCTTTTCAGTTTTGCATTTTCTTGGATGCTTCCCTCAAGTATTTCAGTGAAGTTCAGTCATTAATCAGAGCTGGGAGGTTTATTATTTATTTTGACAGTCACCAGCCTATTTTGTCAAACAGTACACATTACTACTCCAATTGAAAGGTATTACTCTTAAAATTCTCCAATTTCTTTTTTTTTTTTTTCCCTTTGAATGAGGCTTCTAGACCTGCTGCCTTGGTTTGCTTTCCAGAAGGAAGCTTTGTATGTTTTCTGGTTGATCAGAGCTTTGTTTTGTTGCTACTTTTCAAGGACAGATTAAGCAACAATTGGTCAAAACCTTTTTTCTTGATTTAATCTAAATTTTGGTGAAGTGCTTAAGCTGTGATCTAATGGAAGATAAAATAGAATGATAAAAGAAAGGATAGTAAATGCAATGTAGAGGCAAGAGAGAACTGCCTTTTCACTTACGATATACATAGTACAAGGTTGGTGTGTAATGGTGTGAGGTTTGGGTAAAAAATAAATAAATAAACTGCACGCTATGTTCCATGATCTCACAGAAGAAAATACAGGTGGCTATGGTAACACAGAAGACAGCACTAGCTCAGATTAGAGAAGTCAGGTAGATCTTTCTGGAGAAGATTTGATTTTTAAAGATAAATGCTAATATAGACAATGGAAGAGATGGTGGGAGGGGCCTTCTATATAGATGTCAATAGAGAGAAGATGGTGAATTTGAACTTGGATATGATATTGCTTATCCCATATCATTCAAACATTTGGAAATTATTTTTTCCTTGGTGCTCTTGGGCCATCACTGTTATCTGTTCAGTTCTCTAACTCCCTTTTCTGCTCAAAAGTTACCTGCTGACTACTGACCGCAAATGCTTCTCTATCATTGCCTTGGTACCTCTATTTTTAAGCCTTGTTTTATGTTTCTTAATACAATGTCTTATCACCTGTCAAAAAGAAAAAGCAAAGATTTATTTACTTACTTATTGTCAGCCTTTTGTCTTTCAGCTACCCTAATACTACCCTTACACTACCCTAATAGTTAGTGATAAAATGCAATGAGTTTATTTATCATGGTTCTGTGTCTGGAATTTGAGGAGAGTTCATCTGGGATGATTTATCTCTACTCTGTGTTGTGTCAGCTGGTCTCACTCATTCAGTTGGTAACGGGGCTGGAGGACCAGTATGGCCTGATTCGTGTGTCAGGTGCCTTTCTGCTGGGCTGTTGGCTGGGGTGCCTCTCTCCACATGACCTCTGTCTCCAGATGGGCAGGCTGAACTTCTTTACCAGAAGCCTCAGGATAGCAAAAGAATGAAAGCAGCACCTGCCTCGTCTCATAATGCCTGGGCCCTGAACTAATACAACATCACTTCTACCATATACTATTGATCAAATCAAACCCAATACTACCCCACACTCAAAGGGAGAAGAAATAGGTTTCACTTTTTAACTTGAGGAATTGCATGTACATACAGGCCCAGGAGGAATTGTTACAGTTCCTTTTGCTGACTGTTCATCACACCTTCTAGAATTTGAAATTATATGGAATCATCTAGTTCTGTGGAATGAAGAATATAGTTGCTTATTTTTTTTGCATTATGTTTACAATGAAACACTGTTGAGTATCAAGGATTAACTCATATTTCCTGCCATGCCATTTTTTTCTCACAATTCCCAAAATCCTTGGAAGGGGGCTGTATACATTTTATACATTTAGAATTTGAAACATGCTAAAGTATGTTGATTAACTCACACTGACATTAATTGAAAGGTTTAAATACCATTTTGGGGAGGAGCAAATGTAGATTTACTGGTTTTATTAAAAATTGAGGAGGGTGTATTGTTATGTTGTTTTAATTACTTTGCATTTTACACAATACTGTGTTCTCCATAAAGCAAACTCTAAAAGAAAATTATAAAAGAAAGTAAGAGATTTGGTGTAAAGGTGACTACTGAATTGACCGTCAAAGGAAAGTTTTCAAATCCTAATAACAGATGTTGGGTCAATCTTGGGAATCGTATTCCTTTTAGTTTTACATTAGGAACTTTATATATACTTTTTTAAAGTCCATAATATTGCAGAAATGACAATTTTAAGCAAAAACATTTTAAAGACCAAATGCTTTTATTCCCCCTCTCTCTGAAATATGATTATTTCAATTACTGGTAGCAACAATTAATTGCTTACTGATTAATCAGCTTGCAGCTAGAATTGGAGAGCTGACTTCCTTTTTTAATTCCTATTTTATGTTCTACTGTGCTCAGCATGGATTGAGTAATAGCAAATTAATAACCTTTCCCTACCCTCAGTACCTTTTTCAAATACCATCAAAGAGGAAAATTTTGAATATTTTTCCCAAGTACATTTTTTCCCCCACACATTTCTAAAAGAAACTTTAGAGTTACAAGTGTTAATCTATTTTGCTATAAGAATAAGGTATAATATAGAAAGATGTTTAAGACTTTACCAACTATCCTTTGCTATGTTTTTATTCAATAACTGATTATGGAGGAATAGTTCTAAAACTTACTTCAAATGGATAATGCTTTTCTATTTCTTGGCTGCCTGACATTGTGAACTTTATGTGAATGACATATAAAATGTGGCATGAATACCTATATGTACAGAACAACTATTAGCACATTCATTAGTCAGACATTGTACATAATTTTTAACTTTGAAATAAGCTTTTTCCCCCCTATTTCTAATGTATGAAGTAAAAACTAGTTTAGAAATTTATCTGAGTCATATGATTCTAGATATCCATGGTATTGATATATACCCATCTACTCAGCAATGTATTTTTTTCTAATGTTCTTATTTTCAATATGTAGCATTTCCTAGAATTCAGTGAGAGGGTATTGTAACGTATTTAGGTAACACCTAGGAGATGTCAGAAGGTTGGCTTGGAAGCAGCACACTCACTCTCTACTCCAGAGGAGGAGTAAGTTCACTTAGAGAAAGGAGTCTCAATTAAACAATCCATAGACTTCAACTGTCTAACAGCACAATTTATGTCATTTGTGCATTCTCTATACCTTTCATCAGTTTATCCAACATATTAAAATAACCCCACTTTGTGGAAACCAGAAGTTGTCTTCAGGACAGTGCCCAATCACCATCAATATAATCACATTCATTCATTTACTTAATTATTTTAAAGTCCAGTATCTTTTGAAAATGTTAGCTAAAAGTCCTATAGGCTAAAGTTGTTTTTTCTCCCATTATCCTTAATGTAACAGAAATCATAACCAGTATGCATTAGTAATATTGCACATGTCAAAAATGTAGAAGGATATGAGGCTTTACTCTACCTTTACTCCAGGTGAGCTTGCCATAGTTTCATGGGTGGTAGCAGAAGGCACAAGACTCCTGAATCAAAAACAAAGGACTTTATTACTCACAGCAATAGGACTAGTCAGCATTTCGCTTGTGTCCCACAGGACAATGCTAAGTAAGCCAAGTGGCTGCTCAAACACAGTGGTTTATATTACAGGAGTAGAATTCCATCCTTAGGAAAACTGAATCTTTTCAAAATAACCTGCCTAAGTTTTGCTCCAAAGGGAAACATTATCTTTGTCACATTGAACAATATACATGCAAGCCCTATGAAGAATTGTCTTCTAACAATATGTACTCCTGAATTCAGTATGTACTCTTCAATTCAACACTGTCTTGGCTTCTGGAAAATGTTCCTGAGTGCATCACGCTGTAAACCACATTGATGAATATGGCTAATAGAGATTAGGACTAAATCTGTTCAATTTGTCTCATATTACATTTAATTAAGGTTAAATATCATCAGGACTCTGAGCAGTAGGATGAGGGAGTATACAGTATTAACATCAACTGTCCCAGACCCAACTAGCTAAGCAAATCTCATGAACCATCTGGATCTCCCTTAGATATCCAGGTGCCTTCCTCCTTAAATTTCCATATTGACCTTTAAACTCACCTGAAGTATCACTCCAGGAATAGCAGAATGTACTAGAGATCACAAAGACACTATCATGGCACTCAAGGAGAAGATTTAGGGTAAATATCATATATCACAAGCCTGACCACTGATTTAAGGCTAACCTGAGTACACATGATGTCTTTGGTCACCTCAACCAATATCAAAGACAAATTTTGTACTAATATTTCTAATTGGATGATTTACATTGTAGGGAAAACTGACTACTAGTACTCTAGGGAATCACCAAGCTACTACAATGGGAATGGTGGTGAAGCAGATAACTAAATGTGTTGACAGGAATTGTATAGGGAAGTGTAGGGACTAAGGCTATCATTTGTTCTTTTGATCAACTTTTTGATAAGAAGAATGGCAACCAAAAGTTGGCCAAAACTTCTTAGTGGTATATGACAGATCCAGAAATCAGTTACATTTTAGTGCTTGTTAGTTTGGGAGCGCCACACAGGGCTTTTTTCTTGATAAGTGTCTAAGAATAGTCAGAAGAAAAGAAAATTAATAACCCTTCCTTGTTTATGCCTTCTGGGGCCTAAGATGTTCCCTCCCTAGGTGTCAGAGTTATTGTTCTTCCCCCACTGCCATACAATATCTGTGTCCCATTACAGTAACTATAATTTCACCTTTTCTGAATCATCTTTTATGTCCATCTTTCATTCAGAATGCATAGGTGCAAATGTGACAAAGGTAGCTTAGTAAAACTTATATAGAGATCTGTTATTTCCCTTACTTTGACCAGTGTGGGCTACTGTACTCCCGTAGTCTACTCAGCAGTCTACTCAGCAGTCTACTCAACCAAGGGGTTGTTATCTTGACAACTTAACTATGGCATGTTTCTAAGAGAATCCAGGTGGTTGAGCAAAAATTAAGATTGAATGTCCTAAGATCCTTTAGACCAGTCTGCCTCCCAGGGACAGACAAAGCCAGCCTAGATATCCTATTGGGAAAAAATAATAAGCATAATGAACTCTAATGGTCAGGGTAAAATCCCAAAATTCCAGAAAATATATACGACTTCTTTATTATTTTCAGAGGAAGTGACCAAAAAGAGATGATATATTTCTAGGAACAGCTGCATTTAATAGTCAAATTGCTTTACTAAGTTTCTTGGATGAGGAAGAGTTGAGGGAGGTAAAGCCAGAAGTGTTTTTTGGTTGGGTTTTGAGGTTATTCCAATGTTCTACAATACCAAATGGCTATGGATGTTATCAGTGTAGGGAGTGCACTGAATAATTTGACTATTTATCCCATTGTTGTGTGACTTTTTATTAAAAGATGAACCAGTGTTAGGCATCCAAAAAGCTGAACGCATGAAAGTGTTGTAAAGCTGAACACATAGATTCATTTAAAGAGCCATGGTGGTGTGCCAGACGAGGTTGATGAGACCATTGAAGAACAACACTAACCTAAAAGCGGTCCATAGTTTTCAGGACTTCTGATCCACCTGAGAGAGGGGCCATAGTCTGTTCTACTCTGTGTGCCATTAGTAGGTGGGTGCAACACCTAATGTGATGTGACCTCCCCTACCACAAGACAAACACACCCATTTATGGCAAGATTCATATGTTTGGTATGCAGTGGTAGACTGTGCATCATGAACTTGGGGTCCTTTATTTTCTACTCAAGCTATGATGGTGGATATGTTGCTATGTTTAGTATGAGGAAGGTTCTATTCAGAAATGGTAATCTGGGCAGTACAGTTCAATCAGTAGATTAGTTCCACTTGGTCTTATCAGAGTACAGGCCCTCACTGTGGGTATCTATGCAATTGATCCAGAGAGTTCAATTGCCATGGTTTGTTTCCACAGTTTGTGGTACTAATCAGAGATGTCTCTAATCTGCCAGTCTATAGTTTACCAGATAGCTGAATAGTTTGGGTTTTTGTCAACAGCCCAAAAGACAGAAAAAATAAAACAATGCTCATCAAGAGGAGTATTCGTCTAATTAGAACAACCATATCCATGTTTAGTATGCATAGATCTTGTGGTGGTTGAATAGCTGTGCAGTCCAGTGGACACCATCGGGTTTAAGTTTAGATGAACTATTGTGAACCAGGCCAGGCATTTACAGCAACTTCTGAGAATCAAGGACCCTATCATGCTATCAGCTCTACTTCAGTTGGTGGAGTGGGGGCAAAGATTTCTCCAATGAGATGGTTCCCATTTTTGCTTTTCAAATAAAGCAAAGATGCTATGGGAGTCAGGCCAACAGCATTCCTTCTTATATCATTTCTGCTTGACAAGTGAGGATTCTTGAACCCCTTTTTGTAAGCCACTGTTAGTCATTGAATCCAACTCAACTCAACCCCAAATGGTGATATTAGCCTGGAAAGTCACAAAGCCTTCATGGGTCAGGTATTCACTGTTGACTAGCATTCCATAGAAAGCTAATTGTTGATTTTCAAAATGGGTGTACGTAGAAATTATGTCATGCAGGCAACAAATCCAAAACCCTAAGGGACATCTCTGGATGTAGGGTGCCTCCCTTTTACAGAGGCTCCAATATGAAAAATCATCAATCACTGAGACCGGTTGCTCAAAGAGGGCAGTAGTGTAAAGAATATGGAAAGATCACTAGATAGCTGTCAACACACCCTTTTGGTCTGGGCCCCATTCAAACCATGCTTATTTGTGGACTAGCCAGTATAAAGTTCCAAGTAGAATGCTCACTTGTGCAAGTTCTTGAGCTCTTGCCCATGTCTTCAATGCTCAGAGAGTTCAATAAATTGTTGGATCCCTCTTTGGTGATTGGCAAAGATAGAGTAGTTTTTCCTGGACTGTCAGAGAGATTAAGAGTTTTGATATACCCTCACATAGGCCCTAGATACTCCTTGGCTAGTAGGCCTCTAAATTTTGTTGGGATTTATCAGCCACTCCTCCTGGTAGAAATGTAATAAGACTATAGTCAAGGCCATTGACATTGAGTCTTCTGATTTGCAAACCCACAGGTTACCATCTATTTGGTGAAAATTTCAGACATTAGAAGGTAGAGGCATTTAGTGTTATTTTGGCCCATCCTGTGGCGGCAAATAGAAGAGGATTTTAGGTACCCCTGGTGGCAAATGTTTTGGAGACCTTGCTGCATGAAGGCACATTGGCATTGGTCCATGGGTGTCAGTGGGATAGAAAAGAAGGTTTTGGCAATATTCGACACAGCACACCAAGTTTCATCAGTCTATGCAATGAAGTCATTTATGAGGCTATAGAAGCAACAGTTGAATTCAGTTTGCAGTAATCTATTATAAAACTCCTTTTCCCATTACCACTTTCCATTGGCCATACAGGACTATCATGCTGATATTGCAACCTACCTTTGCTACCTTTAAGACCTTAATCAAAACTGTGATTTCCATTTGTCCTCCTTGGATTTTATATTGTTTATGTAAGATCACCATGGAAGTAAAAGTTCGACGAGCTGTGAAGCGATTTATATGTCCCACTAGCAATTTTCTATATGTAGCACTTCCTGATTGGGAGAATCCACTGTGGATTTTACAAGTATTCATAGTACATACATATCAGACATTACTGTAATTATACATTGAGCAGTAGAAACTACTATTGTACATTGAATTTCCCAAAGAGTACCATCCACAAGGACATATTAGCTTTCCATCCCCCATGTATGCCCAGCTCAAATCTCGTTACATAAATCTGGGTACCTTTATATCTAAAGAAGTAAGAAGGATTGTGACTTGGGCACCTCTCTCCAACAGAATTATATAGGTTTGAGATTTTACCTTCCTCTAAATTCCCCAGTATACTTCGATAGATGCTCATGGCCTTTGGTTATCCTCGGAGTCAGGGATACCTAGAACTCATACAAAATAATCTTTCTCAAAGTGACTGTAGTCAGAGTGGTGAAGAGGGAGAAACAAGCATTCATGGGGAAATCAGAGAACAAGGCCCATTTACTCTCAATTTTGAGCATGCAGCTCAACCAAATGAACCTCAACTGTATTGGTCTACCCAAAGCCCTATATAAGGCTGGTCAAGTGGCTCAGTTGGTTAAGAGCTCACTCAAGAGTGCGAGCTCTGAGCAATAGGGTCTACAGTTTGATTCCCCACCCAAGCTGAGCTGCCAGTTAGCTGTGAACAGATGGCAGGATGGCTCAGCTAAAAAACAAAAAACAAAACAACCCTATATAAACAGCAAGCTCATCCTTACTGACACCATCTATTTTAGCTTTGGGGACTCCTTGAATGAACAGCCATACTCACATTTGTTTCTGGTTATGGTTGTGGAATTTATTCCTTTGGCTAATTTGGATTTGACATACATATTGGCTACTTTTTTTAAAAACAGGATTCTACCTTAATATAGGGCATCTGCAGTCCCATTATCAAAATAGCAACTCTTAAGTTCTTGCCTGGTTTTGACATAAGGCCTAAGGGAAGTTTTCAAGATGGTATGTCTTATTAAACAAATTTGTCTAAATGTCTTTGGGTCTATTTCTCATTCATTATTGAGTAATCTTCATCAGCATTGTAAAACTCATTGAGGGCAGTAAGAGCCCAGATACTAGTCAATACCTCATTTGTGGCTTGCCAAAGGGGTTTGTTTTATAGAAATCTCCCAAAGGGCCACAGCTCCCTCATAGTAGCCAGGATCCCCTACAAAAATACCTGAAACAATTTATTTTCATCTCTGAAAGGATGTAGACTGCAGAAGGGACTAAGCCATAAGACAACCCATCTATTGCCATTCTTCCTTAATGGGAACCATATGTCCAAGTCAAGCCTTATATCTTCCATGTCTCATCTCTCAAGTCAGTTCACTAAAATGCTAATCGTTTGCCTAATTTCTGCCCACAGTGGTCATGAAGAAGGTGGGGGAGCTTTTTGGCCCCAAACCCCAGGACAAATCTTAGCACCAGTTATTGCAAACCAGCAGAACTGAGGAGGATCACCAGGTGGGAGCACTGGTTTTCCCTCATACAGGAGACTTAGCATCACTCAGGGAACCCTTCAGGTAGTTGTCTTTACACCTACTCCCTAGTGCTTGTCCTGAAACCATCTCCTCTATCCCTCTTACTGAATGGTGGACACTTCATTAAGTACTCGACTGTACATAAACTTCTCTTTACTCCTGTTAATCAGCCCATGAAACCCTAACTTTTCCTCTTGCAGAAAGCCATGTCTCCATCACCATCCCATTTCTCAGGAAAATGAAGTGGTTTGAGATTTTTTTTTCCACGTTTCTTAATACATCTGTATTTGTCACCTTTTAAAGTAAAATGTGACCAGGGCACAAAGTTTCCATTCACAAAACTTGCTCTGGTTACTTCACATCGTGCCTTGGTCGGTAGGCTTACAATTCTGCTACTCTAAAGAACGCTTTTCTTTGGAAAACAAACCCTATGAATAGTTACTCCCATCAAGTTGGTTAAGCTTAACATACTAATTTCTAGAGGTGGGTACATGCAGTTAATAACTACAGGGGTGGAAGGGTTAAAAAGGTCCTAAGAGATTAAAAGTTGTTTTAAGCAATGTTTTAAACATCAGTGCAACTCAGAACTTCAGTGAAAAAAGATATGGTGTACTAACTAGACCACAAAGTTAATATAACATGTAGGTCAGACATTTTACAACGAACATTATGTCTCTTTCTGCTAAAAGAAACCAACATGAAACGAGAAAGGAAAAATTAGCTCAGCTTTAGTGCCTAAGGTATCATCACAGTAGCACACTTAAAAGTCGAAAGAAATCTTATTTTCCCTTTAAGCATGTATTGTCATGCCATATGTTTTCAAACTGACACACACACACACACACACACACACACACACACACACACACACACAAATAAATCCTTGAAAATATATCGGAGGGAATGAACGTAAAGTATTTACAAATGTAGAAACCTCTCTTCAGGCCAAGCTCAGTCTACTTCTTCCATGCGTGATGTGTCATCATCCCCTTCAAGGGGCGGCATCTCTTCAGTGACAGCAGCACCGCTGTCATCAGCAGTGGGGTCATCTTCATCATTACTGAGACCGAGTTCGATCATCCTGTAGATGCGGTTGGTGTGGGTCTGGAGATACTCCAGGCTGAAGCCGGAAGACAGGAGCATGGTGTTGTACAGCAGGATGATCAGGTCCTTCACAGACTTGTTCTTGTCAGCTGCGGCCTTCTGCCTTAAGGTTTCGATGATGGAGTGGTCAGGGTTTATCTCCAGGTGCTTCTTCGCCACCATGTAACCCATTGTTGATTGTCTCTTAAGGCTTGCGCCTTCATGATTCTTTCCATGTTTGCTGTCCAGCCATATGTGCTTGTGACAATACAGCAGGGGGATGTCACCAATCGGTTTGACACAATCACCTTTTCTACTTTTTTCTCCAGGATGTCCTTCATGATTTTGCAGAGATTTTCAAACTTTGTTTTTTTCTCCTCCTCTTTCTTTTTCTCTTCTTCATCTTTTGGAAGCTTCAATCCCTCTTTGGTGACTGACACCAAAGTGTTCCCCTCAAACTCCTTCAGCTGCTAGACACAGTACTTGTAGATCAGCTCGATCATGTAGATCATCTCCAGGCTGTGCTTGAGCAGCCACTCCACAAAGACTGAGTTAGCTACCTGGTCCTTGGTCTCACCTGTGATGTCATAGATGTGTTTCTTGTTCTCCTTCATTCTTGTGCAATAAACATTGAGAGAAACCATCTCATCAAGCACACGTATAGTATCTTAACAGTTCAGAAAGCTTCTTCCGATTCTGAGAGTCTTCATGAATTCCAAGATTAATATTTTTAGAGAACTGCTTGTAAAACTTTTCATAGTTCTCTTTATATTCTGCCAGTTCAGTGAAGAGTTCTAAGCATTTTTTGACCAAATTCTTTATGATAACTTTCAAAATTTTGCTTTGTTGCAACATCTCCTTGGAAATATTGAGAGGGAGGTCTTCGTAGTCTACGACAGCTTTGATGAAATTCAGATATTCAGGGATTAGCTCCTCACAATTAGCCATGATGAAAACTCTGTGAACATATGACTTAATGTTCTTTTTCTTTCTGTTTTCAAAGAGGTCAAACGGAGCATGTCTTGGGACAAAAAGAAGGGCTCAGAATTCCAATTGTCCTTCAACTGAAAAATGCTTCACTGCCAAGTGATCCTTCCAGTCATTAGTCAAGCTCTTGTAGAATTCCCTATATTCTTCATTACTAATGGCATCAGGATTTCTGGTCCAAATAGGCTTTGTGTTATTCAGTTCTTCTTGGTCAATGTACTTCTCCTTAATCTTCTTCTTCTTGTCACCATCCTTTTCTTCTTCTTCTTCTTCTTCTTCTTCTTCTTCTTCTTCTTCTTCTTCTTCTTCTTCTTCTTCTTCTTCTTCTCCTTCTTCTTCTTCAGAACCAACATCTTCTATCTCAGGTTTGTTATCAGACTCCTTTTCTTCTTTTTCTTTCTCTTCCTCTTTGTCTTCCTTTTCTTCAGCCTCATCATCACTGACTTCTTTATCATGTTCCTTCTCCACAAAAAGAGTAATGGGGTAGCCAATAAACTGAGATTGTTTCTTCACAATCTCCTTCATTCTTCTCTCCTCCAAGTACTCAGTCTGGTCCTCTTTCAGGTGCAGGACAACCTTTGTTCCATGACCCATAGGTTCCCCTGTGTCAGTCCTGACTGTGAATGAGCCTCCTGCAGAAGCCTCCCAGGCATACTACTTGTCATCATTATGTTTGGTGATCACGGCCACTTTCTCAGCAACCAAATATGCAGAGTAAAAGCCAACACCAAACTGGCCGATCATAGAGATATCTGCACCAGCCTGCAAAGCTTCCATGAATACTTTGGTCCAAGACTTGGTGATAGTACCAAGGTTATTGATCAGATTGGTCTTGGTCATTCCTATTCCAGTATCCATGATAGTGAGGGTTCCATACTGTTTGTTTGGAATGAGGTTTATGTGCAGCTCTTTCCCAGAGTCTAGTTTACTGGGATCTGTCAAGCTTTCATATCTGATTTTGTCCAAAGCATCTAATGAATTTGAAATAAGCTCCCTTAGAAAGATCTCTTTATTCGAGTAGAATGTATTGATGATCAATGACATCAACTGGGCAATTTCTGCCTGAAAAGCAAATGTCTCAGTCTCCTCCTCTTCCATCAGCTGGTCTTGAGTCTGGATTTCCTCAGGCATCTTGGCTAAAGGAACACAAGAGCTACACAGCAACTGGAAGCACAAGCAACTTGGTTTGAGATTTTTAACCAATTAACAAGTTATCCTGTCCCTCTTTCATGGATGCTCAGAGAAAAACAAAAAATAAAATAAATAAATAAACCTACCTCTTCGATAACAGACAAAGAGTTTATTAATTCCAATGACTGGTATAGACAGAGAATCCGTATTTACACTGGTTCTTCAATTCACACAGGATAGCACAAAGAGGTTCATGTGATATCTGTATATATAGTGGGTTACAATGAAAGGCAGAAATCAGTTAGAGAAACCAAGTACTTGATGACAGGTAGAAAGCAGTCCTTTTTACTAAAAGGGTAAATGCTTTTATTATACTGGACAGTAGCAGAAACACACAACAATGACAGCAACAACAAGAACAACAAAAACAAAAAGCGAACAAAACCAAAAACAAAACACTGCACTTTGCTTTGGAGGGTGAAACTGTCTCTATCTCCTGAGGCTGTTTGCTATGCTAACATCTTTAAAATAATAGTCCAGAATAAAGATCTGTGTCTCTGTTCATAAGACTTATAGAAACGTGAAAGACCCATGGAGAATCATCTCCCAACAACATTACCACATGAAAATGTATAACAATGCATGCTCTCTGTCTCTGTCTTTATCTCTGACCCTGTCTCCATCTATCTGTCTTACACACACACTCACACACACTCACACACACATACACACACAGAGCAAACGTAGAAGAAAGGTTTTTGAGGTGTCTTACAGCTTTAAAACTCTTTTTCTAAAAATTTTACAATAAAAATATTAGGATGTTCATTTGATATGAACCTCAGAATTTCTTTAATAGCTGACAGGATTAAAAAAATCTTACTTTCTCAGTAATTATTAAGTGGAAACTGGAATGAATTCTAACCATATTAATAAAATAGATAAGAAGAATGACTGTGGAGAATAAATGAGAGACTGATATATGGCAATATTGAAAGTCACAGAATTAGGAGAATTATGTGTAGCTAAGCAGATATCAGGGTGAGGAAATAAGCTGGAATGAGAAAGTTTGGCAAACATTTGAGAAAGGAAAATAACCTGAGTTAAATTCATAAATGTAAAGAAATCTAGTCACTTAAGGTGATGGAGGAGGACTGAGGGTAAAGCAGTCCTGCTTCACTGAGCAAGATAATAAGTCTGCTCAGAATATCCTGGACCCTGGAATTTTAGAGACTAAAGATTTAAGGTGGCTGTAAAAGAATCAATTGTAGTAGTTGACATAGGATGAATGAGGATATCAATTGAAGCCTACTCAACATAAGAAAAATCTGGCAATGTTTCAGAGATGATGATAGTCAAAACTATATACGGAATTAGAAAAAAAAATTACTCTCAGAATTTTTCAGTACAGGAGCCATTTAACTCACATGGAAGTAAGGTCTTTTAAACAGTCACCTATTTCACAGGATATAAAGATCTTCTCTAGTGTGAGGTAACAGATAAAGCCCTTCTAAACTCTTATCTGAAGATGCATGCAGTGCAAGTTTAGGAAATGCTTATTATTATATTATTTTTATTGTACCATAAATATTCATAGCATTATCCCACTGAGGAAAATTTTGCCAAAGGAGAGATAGAATTCCAGCATGAATGAGTTTATGGAGCAATGTAATATGCAGAAGGAACAGAAGGAGAAATGTAATATATCGACTTTTCATTTTTATTTGAGACTGATGCTCGTGGCTATCTAGAGCCAGCCTCATTAGTAGAAGAGCAAAAAATTATAGCTGTACCGGAAGAAAGCACACCAAAATCCCAAACTCTAGTTTTGACAGGCTTATTTATTGCATAAAAATGATGAAAATGTAACTAGCATCATTTATAATTATGCTTTGCAGCCAAGTTTTGTTTTCCCTTTCTAAAAATACAAACATTGAATGTATAAGAGACATTGAATAAGGCCAGTTTAATTATTCTCTCAAGAACAAATGCCTTTGTATGGTCAAAGGTCTCCCACAGGGTGTATACACAAGATGGGCACTTCCTTTTTGATATTCCTATCTGGGTCTGCCTTGAAACTGAGAACTAAAAGGGACAAATGCAGAAGTTATTAATAATGCATCAAGACTTACTCTTCCTCAAATGTATTATATTTTGTATAGTAAGCATTACCCCATAATGGAACACATTTCATTTGCACTTTGCGTTCTCAGATGCCACCTACTGCAATTGTGTCAAATCACGCTGCCTGTGCAGCCTATATTGCAAGAAAAGTTAAGTTAATTTGTATCTCTATTGCATAAGCTAAACACATCTGGAAGATAGGCCTGTGGCAAGATATTTCTGTACGTTGTCATGTACACAACAAAGCAGATCTGTTTTGAATTGCAACTTTGGAATCCGCTTCTATCAATAGCTTTGTGTAGACGTGAGTATGTGGTAGAATTGACTTTGAGTTCCAGGAGTATGAGTTCAGCTTGATTTTATTTGCAACATCTCTAGGGAAACCACAAAAGAAAGTTGTATTGTCAAATAAATAATAATATCATAGGTAACATTTGTCAGGCTTCTCCATGTACCGGGGATAATAAATATTTTTATACAACTTTTTATTTAATTCTAACCATAGTGCTATGAGGCTGGTACTATTATCTATTATCTCTAATACATACATGAGGATATTCAGGTTTAAATGGTTATGCACTTTCCTGAACTCTTAAACCTGATAAATTAAATTATCAATACTTAGGCCAAGTTCTCTATGACCTTGGAGTTCAAGTCCTTCATCAAGATCTGCACATAGAAACATTAAGAAATATCTTTAAAAGATTTCAAATTAAATATAGAGTCCAATTTTAGGCATGTCATTGAGTACACAGCAGTCTTACTGAAGAATTCAATATATATTGATCAGAAATAATAGTTTTTTAATATTACAAAATGATTTACTCAATAAAATGTTTAAATTATCTATATAATAAATGCAGGTGAAAGCTGAATAATTTTATTATTTAATCATGTTCAATTACTTTCCTGTGAAAATAAAATGGACTCTGACTAAATGTTTAATGGAATAATTTAATCACCACTTCATATGAAGATTAAAAGACAAAAGTATTAAAAACAACTATAACTACAATAATTTGCTAATGGCTACACAAGGTAAAATAGTGTAAATTGTAACATAAAAAATATATAATGTGTTTGTGGGTAGATGGAAGAGTAAAAGTGTAGAGCTTTAATATGTGTTCAAAGTAAAGCTGTTATCAGCTTAAAATAGACTGTTATAAATATATTTTATGTAAGCCTTAGTGTAACCATAAAGCAAAGACCTATAGTAGATACAGAAAAGTAATAAGGAGGAAGAAATCTAAGCATACCACTACAGAATATTATCATATCACAAAGGAAAAGAGCAAGAGAAGAACAAACAAAAGAATTATATAAGAGCCATGAAGCAACTAACAACATGGCAATAGTAAGTCCATACATATCAACAATTACCTTAAAAGTAAATGGACTAAATTCTCCAGTTAAACAACATAGAGTGGTGAATGAATTAAAAAAACAAAACAATACCCAGGGCCGGCCGAGTGGAGTGGTGGTTAAGCGCTGGCTTGGGAAGCCGGCAGCCCCGGTTCGGTCCCACGTATGAGGTCCAGTGACACTGCCCTCAAAAAAACAAAACAAAAACAATACCCAAATACATGCTAAAGAGACTAACTTCAGCTTTAAAGGCATTCATACACTAAAAGTGAGGGGATGGGAAAACATATTCCATGCAAATAGAAACCTAAAGATGACAGGGGTAAGTATAGTTATAGCAGACAAAATAGACTTTAAGACAAAGACTGTAATAAGAGACAAAGAGTCATTATATAATGATAAAAAGACAATCCAACAAAAGGATATGACATTTGTAAATATGCCTCGAACATCAGAGCACTTAAATATATAAATCACATATGTAAATAAAAAACAGAATGAAAGAAGAAATAGACAGCAATATAACAATAGTAGGGGACTTTTGTATCCCACTTTCAACAATTGATAGATCATGCAGACAGAAAATGAATAAGGAAACATTGGATTTAAACTATACCTTAGATCAGATAAATGTAACAAACAAATTCAGAACATGCCATCCAAAAGCAACAGATACCATACTTTTCAAGTGCACATGGTTCATTCTCCAGAATAGATTATATATTGAACCTGAATGAGGGTTCAGCCTGCACACACATGGCCAGGTAGGACCAGAGGACCCCCCACTGGATACTATAGGAGTGGAAGGATGAGACCAATAGAAATAACAGGCATTGGAAAGAACTGTCTGCCACCAACTTGTCCAAGGGGAAGTCCTGTGAGTTTCTAGTGACCATCATTGTGGCCATCATTTTGGAGAATGAGGCTGGCTGCTGTGAGATCACTGAGCTGTAGCAGGTGAAAGGTGAGGCTTCCTGAAGCAGTGGCCAAAAAAATGCTGATTCTCTCCTATGAATGGAACATCAAAAAATGGGCTGGAAAAGTGTAATTAAAGCATCTGGCATGAAGCAAAAAGAATTGATTGAAAGATACATTCTTTCTAAAATGAAATTGATAACATTGAGCTAAATGTGAGTTTAAAAATAAAAGAGGTGAGAATACACCGAAGGAACTTACAAAAAGTGCAGGCATCAAGGTCAGGGAGGCCCTTGGAGATTAACCTGAAGGCACTTAAGACAGAATTCACAATGAGGATGATTTTACCAATGAAATTTATGACAACCCAGAAATTGACTAATAAAAGGAAACCGAATAATTGAGCAATAATATCTTACAGGTCTTATTCCTAGTGGCACTTGCCATAAAAATTCCCACTGTGGCATTGAACATGACAGAACTGTTTATAGTAGCTGGAGAGCATCTTGACTATGAAATATGTGGTGAAAAAGTTTTCTAAATATATAACATAGAAGTACTGTATTAAAAGCTGAAAAGTATGGAAAAGTCCAAATGCTTGATGGGAATATCACAAATGAATATATAGAATTGTTAACAAATAAAAAGATTGTTATTAAATGGAGATGTAGGAACTGGCTAGAAGAAAAATGTACGAGTTGCACTGAATTTTTTGCCTACTCCAGTGCAAACAAAATTACAATCAAAATGTTACAGGAGTTCCTGTCTGTAAAGAAGAAAATATGAAATCCTGTTGGCAGTAGCAGCATTTTTGAAGAAATAAAAGATTTGCTGCTGCTGACCACCTTAAAGGGTTGAATTAAGTAAAAGACTTTATAAGCGCATTACTTTATGTAAGCAGAAAAAGTGTCAAGTTTACCTCTTCCCTATTACTACTTAAAAAACAAACAAATAAACAAACAAGCAGCCACAACAACAAAAAAAACCCTCCTGATTTATATTAGATTAAATCCATGAATTTATACAGAATGTAATGCATTGTTTGAATATTTACAATGACTAAGCTATGCACTGAGGCAAAAACAGCAAGCAACCTGAAATTAGGTGTGAACCTTCCTCCCACAGATGATCCTCTGGGAATAGACTGAGTCCTTGAGTACACAGAGTTGATGTTTTCAAAGCTAAAGCTTGTCCTAGAATGCTTCCTTTCAGTTGTAGTTTCAGTTTAGAAATACAATCAATGAATCAATCAATTAATAAATGGTTTGTTGATACTATTCCTTTATTTAAAAAAAAAAAGAAACTTCAAAACAAAACAATCTTGTTTTTGTTTTTTTCCTTTAAAACACGCTTATTTTTTTCTTCATGTTTTTTATTTTGATAGAAAAGTTATACATGACCTCACCTTAAGTTTACTTGAAAAGAGCAATAAACTTACTATCTGTCCAAAGTGTTTTGCTAAAAAGACAGGGAAAAAATTAAGCACAGTATTTACTGTTGTATTAACACTTTAGACTTGTAGTAGCCATTTTCTAAAATATTTTGAAATTGAACATAGAGAGGAAGAAGCCTATAAATTATACAAAAACTTTAAAAGTTCAAACTACCATTTTTAAATAATCACTTAATTCTCCTTATTCTGTGAACACTAGGTGAATATCAATAATACATTAGCTTCACAGAAGAAAGGATTCAAGAACTACGCAATAGACTGGACCAGGAAAGGAGAGACCCAAGTTGAACTGCTAGGTTTACTGCTACTCCTAGCCTGGGCATTACCTGTAAACTCACCGTGATGTCTAACAAACCACTCCATGCAGTGTGAAGAATGCTGTAAATACTATGAAACGAAGCCCTTGGCTGTTCATCAGAGCTGCAGCATGGCCTTAGATCTTTGTGCAGACAGGTCTGATGTTCTCTTGAGGGTTGAAAGTATTCACGGAAGAGGCCAGATGTGGACACAGCTTAGTCAGAAGTTTCTGTATGAAGTGCGGTAAAGAAATTTCCTTGAGAGTGGGGATCCATTTTGAATACTCACAAGGATCATGAACAAAACCAGGTGGTCTCTGAGGTAAACTGCCAAAGTCCCCCAGGAGTTCTTGGACTAGGAATAGTTCATCTATGACTGTATTATAAACTCCCTTTGTCCCTTAATGGAAATAGTTCCTCCAGAATTTCTTATGATCTTCAAATTTATGTCTGTGGAAACATTCCTGATTGGGAACGCTTCTGTGCTGCTGCTGCCCTCTCTGAGATACAGTCATCCCACACATACACAGACATGGGCACTGGTCAATTGCCTCCTAATTTCTAGAGCACAGAAGTCTGTTTTCAACATAAAAAGTTCATCCACCTCAGGGGCCAGAGCAGAAGCAGCCATCAGAGCAGAAGCAATCGCGTCATCTATGAACAAAGACAGCTTTATTTCTTCCTTTCCAATTTGCACACCTTTTATTTCCTTTTCTTCTCTTCCATTCGCTAAGAACTTCCAATATGATGTTGAAAAGGAGTGGTAAAAAGGGACATCCTTGCTTTGTACCTTTTCTTAGTGAAAAAGCTTTGATGTTAGCTGTAGGAGTTTTGTAGATGTTCTTTATCAAGTTGAGAAAATTACCTTCTGTTTCTAGTTTACTGGGAGTTTTTATCATGAATGCGTGTTGGATTTTGCCAAATGGTTCTCTGCATCTATTAATATGATCGCGTGATTTTTCTTTTTTAGCTTACTGATGTTAACAATGAAATTAATTGATTTTTGAATGTTGAACCAGGCTTGCAAACCTGGGATAAATCTCACTTTGTCATGCTGTAAAATGATTTTTATTGTTGGATAGGATTTGCTAGTATTTTTCTGTGGATTTTTTTTTTTTTTTTTTTTATCATGAAAGATACTGGTCTTAGTTTTTTGTTGTTTTCCCTTTGTAACGTTCTTGACTGGTTTTGGTATTAGTGGGTAATTCGGCCTTACGTAATGAGTTAAGTTTTATTCTCTCTGCTTCTATCCTCTGAAGAGATTTCAGAGAATTGGTATAAATCTTCCTTAAATGTGTGATAGAATTCACTGGCCTGGTTTTTTCTGTTTTGATCTTAATTGTTGATTGAATTTATTTAATAGATATAGGCCTATTCAAATTGTAGACTTCTTCTTGTGTGAGTTTTGGCAGATTGGGTCTACCAAGGAATTGCTGTACTTTATATAGGTTATCCAATTTGTGGGCATACAGTGGTTCACAGTATTTATTATCTTTTTAATATAATGATGGTATTGATAATCTTTCATTTCTGGTATTGGTAATCTGTCCTCTCTCTCGCTTTCTCTCTCCTCACTCTCTCTTTCTTCTCTCTCTTTCTTTAGCTTCTAGAAACATAATGATTTTACTGATCCTTTTTGCAAAGAACCATCTTTTGGTTTCATTGATTTTCTATATTGATTTCTTGTTTTCAATTTTACTGATCTCTAGCCTTATTATTTCTTTTCTGTCTTACTTTGTAATTCATTTGTTCTTCTCTTTCTAGTTTTCTAAGGTAGCAATGTAGATTATTGATTTAGAACTTTCCTCTTTTCTAATATATTCATTCAATTATTTTATATATTACTATATTATTAATTATATATACTAATGTATAATAATAAAATATAAAATCTTTTATATTTAAATTATTTTATATTTATATTTACAAGTACTTCCATTGTAAGTACTCCTTCACTGCATCTTACAAATCGTGATAAGTTGTGTTTTCATTTAGAATACATGTCAAATATTGTATGTTGTGTTTTCATTTAGAATATATGTCAAATATTTTAACATTTCTCTTGAGGTGTTTTCATTGATCCATCTAATTTTTAGAAATATGTTGTTTAATCTCCATATATTTTGGCATGTTCCAGTTATCTTTCTCTTATTGATTTCTAACTTAATTTCACTGTGGGCTGAGAGCAGACCGTGCATGATTTTTGTTATTCTAAATTTGTTACAGTGTGTTTTATGGCCCAGAATGTGCTCTATCTTGTGAATGTTCCATGTGAGTTTAAGAAGGATGTATATTCTACTGTTCTTTGTTGAAGCAGTGTGCAGATGTCAATTATATCCAGTACAGTAATGATGTTGTTGAATTCAGCTGTGTCCTTATACTGATTTGCTGCCTGAGAGATCTGTTCATTTCTGATAGATTAGTAATTGTTTTAATCCTTGAAATTTACATATTATACCAGACTATGCCTGGAATCTTTGCCTCTTTCTTTTTCTTTTAGGCCCTTCCTTCCTTCCTTCCTTCCTTCCTTCCTTCCTTTTTTCCTTCCTTCCTTCCTTCCTTCCTTCCTTCCTTCCTTCCTTCCTTCCTTCCTTCCTTTTTTCCTTCCTTCCTTCCTTCCTTCCTGCCTTCCTGCCTTCCTGCCTTCTCTCTCTCTCTCTCTTTCTCTCTGTCTCACACACACATTTTTGTTTTTTGTCCAATACCAAGGGAACATTTTGAATAATCAGAGTTGGACTGCAATTGAGGTAAATTGTTAATCTTAATGTATGCAAAACATTTTTCAGTATACTGGTACATGACATTGGAAGTTCAATACTGTAAAGACGTCATTGTATACCATTATATACCAAACTAACTTATTTTCAACTTATCTAAAGCAGAGTCCTAGTAGTGTGTGTGTGTGTTTAAAATTTATAAACTGATTCTAAACAGTTTTATTGCTTTGTCAGTTTCCACTTACTTTTTCTATTGACTTCCTTTTTAAAAAAATCCTTGTACAGAAGCACTTTATATTATGGGTATTCATTGTTAATTTTTTTCTTCTTCCTCTGCATCAACTTGGGATTTTCTAAAACTTATTAACTGATTTGGAGAATAAACAATTAAGGAAAATTAAGACTGAAGACTAAAGCTAATCATCCAGGAAAAAGATAGTCTTCATATGTTTTAAGTCTTCAGGAAAAATTTATAATTTTCCTCCACTTAGGTTTACACATCTTTGTCAGCTTAATCCATAGGAATCTTGCAGGTTTTGCTACAAATTTGAATCAAATTTGTCTTTTATTTTGCATGGGATTTTTATGATATATTTCCATTGTATTTTCCAGTAGTTATATCTTATGTATTATGAACACGAAAGTCCTTAATTTTTCTTTGTTAATGTACTCAATCATTTTTGAACTGTTTTATTTGATCTAATTTTAAAAATTTGTTTGTTTCATCAATTCACTTTTTTTAGATAAACAATCATATTTTGTAAATAGTATTTTTTCCTACCATTCTAATATCTCATGCATGTATTACTTTGTATAATTACATTAACTAGGAAGTCAAACAGTAGTAATAGTAGCAGTTTGTTTCTCACTTTAATGGTAGTGCCACTAATATTTCATCATCAAGTATATTGTTGGCTCTGTTCCTATTAGATATGCTTCACTAAATTTTCCATTTCAAGCATATTAACTACTTTTATAAAGAAATTTCAATCTGAAGACAAGTGTATCAGCTCTGAGAAAAACACTTATTGAATTAATATGACTTAATGGAAACAGCCTAGATGTCCATCAATAGATGAATAGGTAAAGAAGATGTGGGATATATATTCAATATACAATATACAACAGAATATTATTCAGCAATAAAAATGAATGAAATCTTGCCATTTACAGTGACATGGATAACTTAGCTGGTATTATGGTAAGTGAAGTAAGTCAGACAGAGGAAGGTAAATGCCATATGATTTCAGTTATATATAGAATAGAAACAAACAGAACAAATTAATAAAAAAAATAGAAACAGACCTATAGATATAATGAATAACTATATGTTGCCAAAACAGGAGGGCGGTGGAAAGATTAGGATATATATATATAATATATATAATATTCATCCTAATTTATAGGGTCCAAAAATGATTACATGTTTTAAGAAGCAAAACTGTATTAAAATTGCAAACTCAATAAACACCAATAACTAAAGATGAATACAAGTCACATTTGACTTCTGCAATTACAAGAGGTGCTCAAGTGGTTACCATCAGTGTCCAGACACTTCTGTTTATGGCAAACTACTGCCTGAGAAACACTGATCAAAGTGTCCACTTGTATACCTTTTTTTGGCACATCCAGTATATAGATAGATAGATAGATAGATACATAGATAGATAGATAGATAGATAGATAGATAGATAGATAGATATAGACAGATAGAGATATATAGATATGTCATGAATAGTGGGAGACACCTAATTGACCAAGTTGTTCCAGGAGCAGTTTTAAAATTAATTATAGTAACAATTGTCCAAATGCTCTCTTCTCTTTGTATTTACATATTTGCATTCCTTTTCTTCAAAATTGAAGTGGCTGTAATGTTGCTTTTATCCCAATACTACTACTACTACTACTACTACTACTACTACTACTACTGCTGCTGCTGCTGCTGCTAGTCAACTAACACCTCTAAAGCACATACTGTATGCTGGATACTATGCTAAGTGTTTTGTGTATATTACTCATTTTTCCCCCTCATGAGGTAGATATTATTACTATCTTCATTATGGAGAAAATGAAGCAGTCACAGGTAGGATAACTGACTTCCTCATGGTTAAACAACTGATAATTGCCTATCATGGAAGATGTTGGATCAAGATGGCCTTTAATCAAAAATCTCTTATTACCCTTCCCACTTAATCTCAAAGAATGAATGCTTCTATTACATGCTTGTGCATCACTGACAGAGATGAACTTTTGTTTCTCTTGTGTTTATTTTGTATTCTTTCTGATGCTTACCAGTGATCTGTAATTGGATTTATGTCCTTTAGATTTATTATCTATCATTTCCTGGTGTGTGCAGCACTGGTAGTATCCAGCAGCAGATCTGTACAATGGCACCAGTGGTATCTATGGGACATCCAAACAAGTGAATTTCTTCAATATAACCTTGGCTGTGGTTCCTCCTACAAAGCTTCTGTTGTTTTCTGCCCAATTTCCTAGCAGATATTCCATCTTGCCAGAGAATTCTGTGAGCTTCCCAACATTCTTGCAACACATTAATTTTTTTCTTTTATTAGCTGGAGTTTTTTTTCCTTCTCACAACGAAGATACGTAACTCACCAATTGTTACTAGGGAATGGAATTCATTAGCATCCTGCATGGGAATATGGGGGTCATCAATGGTTTATCTGGCATAGCTGGGTCAAAATCGAATCAAAGTCTTGCTTAAATGGCAAGATGGGATTCAGCCACAGTGAAAAAGCCAATCAAATCATTGCCTGTGGTCACCTGGTATCAAGTGCTCCTTGCAGGCATAACTTTTGGGAATTGAGTTGTTCCTACCCCAGAACAGTAGGATGTACACCAGGAATTTATGGACTTAGGAAAGGGGCAGCTTAAAGAGAGAGAATGACAAGTTCAAATCCTTGAATTCGAGGCTCATAGCACTGACTAAAACCCAGGGAGTTTCTAGGATCAAGATAAAAGAATCTCTCATCTTTTGTTGCTGCAGGGACTGAGCTGGGTTAAAAACAAAATATGGTGTTAGAGATAGTAAAATTAGACTATCAGTTGAATTCAGAGTTTTTCCTTCTCTATTATGTGAAAATTAGAGAATGGGTAGGAAAAGAGTAAGTTAACACTCCAAACATTGACTTCCACTGATAGTTAATTGACACTGAAAATACTAAGAAGCTTCCTCATAGCTGTCCCTAAAGGCGCCATTAGCCACTTACTGAGGTTAAGGTTCCCTGGTGACATAGATATGCACAAATCTTTGGGAGATGCTTATACATAGGCCTTAAGCATTTACTAATCGATCGTGCTTATTGGGAGGATTTTCATTTTTTAGGACCTACAAAGCCACTTGTGGAGCTCATGGAGTATAATAATGCAATAGGAAGTCCATGTTTTTCTGGCGCTAGTATATTATGTAGTGCTTCACAATGGTTTTACATTGTCTCACACACACACACACACACACACACACACACACACACACACACACATCTACCAGAATTTATGGGAAGTGATTGTTGATAAGATATCATTGACAATATTTCCTAGATAATAAGGAACCTCACAGGATCTGAACTTGGGGATTGGTGAAAATGATTTGGGAGAGAGGGGAGAAGCAGGAAGAATTCTGGAAGTGCTGTCAGAACATAAAGACTATTCATGCTGCATGTTACCTCAAAGACATGTCATTCATAATAATTAGGTGGACAAGAGAACCTGATCTCTTAATGTCAATGATCTCTTTCCCACAGCAACTTTAGAATTTTTTTAATGATCAAAGTGGCTATGTTGATAAAGGTGGATGCCATTTACAAGTACAATAACACAGGATTCCCCTTATCAGTGCATGAGAATAATTTTTTTCCCCAAAAGTAGTAAATCTGAACATACAATATTTTACTATATGTTTTGGTGTCATTTAATTTTTTTCACTATTTTTGCCATAGAGAGTTCTTATAATGCAGATTAGATAATTATCCTGGATATAGATTTATATTTAATTTCTTCAATCATCATGCCTCAAGTAGAATTTCATGAATGTCTTAGACAACTGAATGCCTTATTTAACATAACATCTCTAATAATTTCTTCAAAGTGAGAAACTTGACTTCCCATGAGAAAAGGAAGAGAATAGGATAATGTCCTTAGGTTACATTAGTCTTATCATATACCTCATTGAAGAATCAATTATGACACTAGATCATAGGATGCTATGATTTGAAAACATTGACCAATATAGCAGACTACCTCTTTCATAGTAGGCATGCATGGGTCCAAAAACTAAGGGATAGAATTGGAATTAGCACTTCTCCCAATTGGATCTAATCATTTTTTAAAAAAAATTCCCACCACTGAGATTATGGAAACTACTGGTTTAGAAATTAGTAACAACCAGAGAGAAATATTCTACCACAGATTCAGCAGTGGTTACATGGAAGCAAACAAGGCCATCTAGACAGTTTAGAGTCTCCTGACAATGAATCCATAGGTAAAAAAAGAAAAGAGGTTACTATGTTGAATGAGGTAATAGATCCTGAAAATCAAGAGAGGGTAGGGTTAATGATGCATTAAGGAGATGGGCACCCAACCAGTTCCTGAGGAAGTTTCACTCAACCATTTCTAGTTGTAAAAGACTGAGAGTCTATACAGATAGAGCTTGCTAGAGCTCAGAATCTCTAGGCACATAGAGCAGGGCAATTGTCCTACGTTCCATCATCTGGATGCTCCACTTTCAATTTTGATGAAATGATACAAATAAGCATTTTTTTAAAAATTGATTGACCATAGTTGATTCCATGGTAGGAGTGCCCAGTGACAACGGATCCAGTACACAGGTATGCAGTGGTGGCAGAGTAAGTTTCTCTGATGAAACTTACTTGGGGTTCCTGATGCTAGATTTTTTTTTTGTTTTCCAAAATATGATTCTCCAGTAGTTTTGATTCAGCTCCAAGCTCAACATCTCCTCCAGTGGAACACTCTCTCTCTGATTCTACAAAACTCATTTAATGACACTTCAAAAGCTTATAATATTACCCTTATCATGATCTCTATTGCACATTATAATTACCTTCTTTATCATATTAACTGTCCTGTTAGAAACTAAAACTAAAACTGCCCTATTAGAAACGAAAACTTTCCTGTGGTTAAGATAGCCTAGTCTAACCCAGGTCCTCATATATGTAGGAACTCTGAAACTGTGCTTCCACTGAATGTAGAAACTTTTAGTAGTTGCTTTTCTTGTTTATTGCCTCTCAGCTCAAACTCTCTCTTTTGGGCTCTGCTCTGTGATGCTGGGGTTGGAAATCTGCAAACTACATGTTTGCTTTGCCAACTACATCTCTGTGAGTTTTGGTCAGTAGGAAGCAGTGGAGGGAGCTGTAAGGATGGAGGAGGAAGAGGGACTTGCTCCATCTTTGCTTGCTATTGGCTTCCTGTTTGTTTCCTAGCCCTATCAGCATTTCCCCAGCCTCATCTTACCTCTTCCCCCGGCAGCAGAGGGTATGTCAGTACAATGTTGAATTGAGTTTGCAGTTTTTCAACTCCTGCAAAAGCCAGGCTTGATGTGCTCCTGCAGAAACTGCAGCACCTACTGTTGGTACTTGGTATCCTGCTACAGAAGTCTGGATCCTCACATGAGGTTTCTCCTCCAAGCTAAGAGACATCAGCCTAGGTCAGGAGTACCGTTTCCCTGAGTTCTGATATTCAGCTATGCAGGGGCCTGTCTTCAAGTTAGCAAATTTGAGCCCTCAGCTCCAGGATGGATGCTGCAGCCTTAGATACTCCTTTTAGAATAAGTTATTTATTTATTTTTTTTGCGCCTTTTGAATTCTTCAATATCTAATTAACCTTTTTTACATAAAACTGTTTCTGTTAAAATAATTGAATTCATTTTGTCTCCTGATTGGACTTGGACTGGGACAAACCCCTTCTGATGGTAGTAGATAGAAAAGCATGCTCGGTGGCACCTTGAATTTCTATGCTGGCCAATTTAAATGCTAACTAACTCTGAAAAGTGCATTTTTCTGCTTGTGCTTCTGCATGTGATATATTTACTTAGAGAACTAGAAAAATCCAGGTGGTTAAGTCAATTTGAATTGTATTTTCAGTCTTCACAATTAAAACAGGTAATGAGGATGTTCATGTTTTAATCTTTATATTTTTGTATTGTTTGAATAATTTACAAGAAAAATCATGTATCAATCAAGGTCCTGTAGAAAACAGATTACATATTCAAATCAGGTAATTTGAGATGAATTTAATAAAAGGACTCTACAAAAGTTAGGGTAGGGTATAGGGTAACCAAGAGAGACAATGCAGTACCTACCCCAGGGTGAGTTACCTGCAGAGGCCTGTTAGCACTCTTATTGCAGAAAGGACTAAAACCCTTCGAGAGAACTGTCAGCAAGAATCACCTCTCAGGGGCTGTGACCTTTGGCTGAGACACATAGTCTACCTGCAGAGAAGGAGCTAGGGGAATAAGTTCCCCTACCTACCTCTGATCTCTTACCAGGGATCTCCATTAGCAGAGCTAAGCTGGGAACCAGAGGGCAAGGGAACTGCTTGGTGCGGTTCGCAGAGGTCTGTCTCCTGAGGACCTAGCAAGGTAGAGAAGGGAGAACAGAATCCGGAGCAGTGAATGGTGGATATCTTGCACAAATGGGTTAACTGCAATTGTAATTAAAATGTTTTAAAATAACAGCAACACATTCAGGAAAAAAGTATTTTGAATAAATGAAGAAAATATACTGAGGGCAGGGAGGAAATGGAGATGTAGGAGGAAAGGAGCACATTCACAAAACATTTCTGGAAGCACAGAAGTTAAATGTCAAAGAGAAATGCTGTGATCTGAAAACATGAAAGGAATTGGAAATAGAAGCGTTCTAGGTAACATTTTTATTTTTAACAATAGAGCTTTCTTTTTTAACAAACTTCCATGTTGGTTCTAGAAAGTATTTTAGTGCTAAATAGCACAAAGAAACATCAAAACAGTTTGACAAATACCTCCACACATATATGACATGTGTATATATGTATGCTTTAACATTTCAAAATATAATATGTGATAAGTTGCAAAGCATTTATAATTAATTAAGACATTTTTACAGCCCTCTGGAAGAATATTTTTCTGGGATAGCTGACTGCATAATGCTGAGTATGATTTATTTATAGGCTACTAATGAAGACATATCTAATCATCATAATTAATTAGTATTTTTGTGCTATGGGGCCTAATCACAAGATATTTCATATGCAGGAACAAAGTAAACCTAGCTATGGGTAAACATTTAGGACAAACCTTGCTTGTTGTTTCTAATACACAGCTCTACTGTATTGATTTATTTACTCAATATATCTGGCTGCTATTATAGAATACCATTTGGTCTATCCAATTTTTTGGTTTTTGTTTTTGTTTGGTTGGGATTTTTAAGATTTTCTGGAATAAATAAAAAAAAACACCCAGAGGAATCATATTCTGCATAGTAGATAAAAGTTTGAATTGTTTATATATCTATTGGGTTGTATTATTGTCAGGTAATTATACTATTTATAAGGATTTTTATTATCTTGAAGTAAAAACAGAATTTTAAAGGAACTTTACCATTGTAGGATCAGAAAATACATTTTTTTCTTCAAATTTACTTGTTATTTTTCTTTCTGTCTGTATGTAAAAGTGATTCAAACTCAATGTTATGAAACAGATTAAGATTTTATTGTTTTTTTCTGTTTTACTATAGTCACTGGGTGTGTCTGAGGAAGACCCTCAGAGTACTTTAATTCTTTTTTATATACTGAAATAATAAGAAATTACAAAAAAGGGGAAAGATAAATATCAAAAATATTTTTTCTTAAGAGTAGAGGACAGGTTCAAGATGTGGATTTTTATTTGGAGAATTAGCCTGGTCCTTATCCTCTATTAGAAGGCAGCTCCAAGTGGAAGGCCTTTCCTGGAAGAGCAGGGCAGTTTTCCCATATGAGGGAAAAGTACAGAGTAGAGCCACATATGCTCAGCTATTCTTTCTTAAATTTACAAATTCCTTATATCACTTTACCTCACAAATATAGAATGAGTAGAGTTAGAAAGATATCCTTTCAAAAGATAGTTGGAGACACATCAAAATCCCAATGCCATTTTTTCAATAAATAGAACAAAATATCATCAGCCCCTGAATAGACAGAGCAATCCTAAGAAAAAAGAATAATACTGGAGCTATCACACTCCCTGACTTCAGCTTGTACTACAGAGCAACAAAAATCAAAACAGCATGGTATTCATGGGGAAACAGACACACAGACCAGTAAAATAGAATTGAGAACCCAGAAATAAACCCACCAATATATGGGCAGATAATTTTCAACAAAGGAGCCAAAAACATACAGTGGAGAAAAGAATGCCTCTTCAATAAATGGTGCTGGGAAAATTGGAAAGCCAAATGTAAAAGAATGAAACTAGACTGCTATCTTTCACCATGTACCAAAATTAACTCAAAATGAATCAAAGACCTAAACAGAAAGCCTGAAACAAAAACTGCATAGAAGAAAGCATAGGTACTAAACTTATGGACTTTGGGTTCAGTGAAGATTTTATGAATTTGACCTCAAAGGCAAGGTAATTATAAGGTAAAATAAGTGAATGGGTCTATATCAAACTAAAAATCTCCTGCACTTCAAAAGAAGCCATCAACAAAACTCAGATGCAACCAACCAAATGGGAGAATATATTTGCAAACACCTCTGATAATGGGGTAATATCCAAAATATATAAAGAACTCATACAACTCAACAACAACAAAAACAATCTAATTAAAAAATGGGCAGAGGACCTCACCAGACACTTTTCTCAAGAAGATATACAAAAGGCCACCAGATATTTGAAAAAAAATGCTCAACTTCACTAGCTATTAGGGAAATGCAAATCAAACCTACAATGAGATATTGCCTCACACCAATTAGAATGTCTATCATCAACAAGACAAATAATTACAAGTGTTGGAGAGGTCGTGGAGGAAAAGGAACCCTCATACACTGTTGGTGGGAATGTGAATTTGTACAGCTACCATGAAAAACAGTATGGAGTTTCCTCAGAAAATTAAGAATAGAATTACCATATGATCTAGCAATCCCTCTCCAAGGTAACTACCCCCCAAAATCTGAAAACTTTATCCATAAAGATATACTATGTACTCCAATATTCATTGTAGCATTATTTATGGTGGCCAGGATGTAGAAACAGCAAAAGTACCCTTTGATAGATGATTAGGTAAAGATGTGGTATATATACTCAATGGAATACTACTGTGCCATAAGTAAAGATGAAACACTGCCGTTTACAATAACATGGATAGATCTTGAGATTATTGTGCTAAGTAAAATAAGTCAGAAAAAGTCAAGAACCATATGACTTCATTCATATTTGGGATACACAATTGAAAACAACAAAGAAACAAGACAAACAAACAAACAAAAACTCATAGACACAGAAAATAATTTAGTGGTTACCAGAGGGTAATGGGGGAGAAGCTACGGTAGAAGAGGTTAAACTGGGTAAAATATATGGTGATAGAAGGAGAACTAACTCTGGGTGGTGAGCACACAATGTGATATATAGATGATGTAGTGTAGAAATGTATACTTGAAACCTATGTAATTTTACTAACTATTGTCACCCCAATAATTAAAAAAAAAAGATAGTTGGGGATAAAACATTTGCTCTTGTTAAACAGAAAAAAAAAATGCTGTATTGTGTTTTTGCCAACAGCTTTATTCAGTTTAAGGGAGTCTTTGAATATTTTAGGATTAAATTATTGTAAGCATTTCTTCTTATACTTGTGATCGTAATCAAGGGATCCATAACATGGTTGCTGTTTCCAAAGGAGGGAATAAGCACTTGGGTATAAGATTCCTTTCCTGTGCCATTTGCTCTAGGCAAAGTGTGTGGTAAAAGGCAATTAATCTCAATGAGGGTCTAATGGAGCAAGGGTGGTGACCAGAAGATGAGCAGATGGCCAGTGTGATCTTCCACAGTGAAGCAGTTTCTCCCAGAATATCAGCAATAGCCTTAATAAGCTGGTCTATTCGGTGTAAACATGGTGGAAAGAGTCAGGGCCATCCCAATGATTTCAACAGGATCAATACATTGTATTTCTTCAGGATGTTCTGACACAGGACATCATTCAGGATGTTCAGAACTTGGTTTTACTCTAATGGTAGTGGATGACTTTAAATATTTAGGTGCTGTGGTAAATACTGAAATGTTCTGAACTGATCCCATCAGCTATGGGGGAGGCAGTCAGCAGACCTTTCCAGTAGTCAGCTCTCTCAGGTTGCGTTTCAGGTCCAGAGAGCTATTTTACCCTTCCCAGAGCATCCCCTACCTGCGGCTAAGTAAGTAAGGGTAAAATCCAGGCTGCTTGGGCCCAAGGTGAATCAACTCTGATGGGCAACATTGGCCCAGAATTTGTGAGTCCTTCATAACAATCTGACTTCTCTCTCTTCACAAAGGTGTCAATCCCTAATGAACATCTCGAATTCCAAATTCCACCTCGGCCGGCCTAGTGGCACGGTGGTTAAGTGCTGGCTTGGGAAGCCAGCGGACCCGGTTCGGTCCCACATATGAGGGCCAGTGACACTGCCCTCAAAAAAACAAAAAACAAACAAACAAACAAAAAAACCCAAACCAAATTCCACCTCAGTGTTTGCTTCAGAGACCCCAACCTGTGGCAGATGTCCATGGTTTTATGAATATGAGCATATTTTTCTCATAATGAGAAAAAGTATCAAAATACATTATAGGAAATTATAAAACATAATGATGGTAAGAAATTAGAATATATATTTATATATTCTGCTTTTTTTATTTAAGACTAATGGAAGTTTTGAACATTCTTTTGCTTTTTAACTAAAAACACCATTTGTTTGATGTTCTGCAAAGTATAGTGTATCTTCTGGATATTAACTTGTACTGAATTTTCTGGAATTGGAATAACATTCTTGATTCATAAATCAGCTAATTTTATTTTTATGATTTTTCTGTATCTGTGCATTTTATTTAAACCAAGCTCTTATTGATTCAATGATATTTACTTAATTATACAAAAATTGTAATAACTAAATCATTCATATTGAAGCCCTCTTGAGAAACTACTAGAATTACAAGAAAAATTGAACACTCCATCAGCAAGAAGGAATCAAATAAAAGGAGAGATAGATAGACAAACATAATTGGCATGAATTAATATGAAATAATTATTTGAAAACTAAAGTATTAAGAAAATGTGGGGTATGTTTCTTAATGAATTTGTGAAGATGTGAATTGGATAGCTACTTGTATTAGCTAGGCTGCTTTAGCAAAATGCCACATATTGTGTGACTTAAAAAACAGACATTTATTTCTTACCATTCTGGAAGTTGGGAGATTCAAGGTCATTTGGTTCTTTGTGAGAGACCTCGTCCTGACTTGCAGACAGCCTTCTCTCTGTGTCCTCAAATGGCAAAAAGTGTGATCTCCCTCTTCTTATAAAGCCACTGATCTCATCATGAGGGCCCCCGCCTCATGAACTCATTTAACCTTAATTAACTCCAAAAGGCCTCATCTGCAAATACTATTACATTGAGGGTTAGGGTTTCAACAGGAGTTTTGAGGGGACACAATTCAGTCCATAGTATTATTTACAAAGAAATATTTTGAGATGACCAAGAAACTTAGTTTTCCAGATTGTGAAGAAACATCCAGATTCCAGCAAGTTTTGTCGTAAGAATATTGACCTGAAAGTAGATACCTGGCTGAATTCCAGTTACAGGTCTGAATGCCTGTACCTGTGTGACTCGGCACCAGTTAGGAAATGTCTGATTTTGACGTTATTTGGGAGAAAGCTGGGGCCACCAAAATATCTTTCCATACCATTATTGTGTATTTCTCAGTGTGATAATGAATAGGCTCTGTGAAAACAATAATGGGAAATTAAATAATGCTATCATTAAAGACAACTTTTTATTTTAGAGATTGACATGATATACAAACTAAGTTTTAAGGCAATTATAAGAATGAAAAACTAGAGAAATGAGTAACTTGAAGAAAGGAGTTAGTATATAAAGAAATTTTGGAAACTATATTTGAAGCTTTCTACCACTGATTGTTGTATTAACCTTTCTGCACCACTTGTTGGATATTGTTCTTACTGGGAAGTTATATTTCCTCTCTTTAAAATCAATCTGAGATTTTAAATTGTATTTTTTTGCATTCAATTGCTCTAACCATTTAGAGTTGACTGATTTCACAAGCAGTGATGTCACAATATGGGTACTTTTTTAAAGAAACAAAACAAAACAAACAAAATAAAACACTGTGAGATTTGAAGATAAGACATATTAAGAGACCCTTGTAATGATGTTAGAACATTGGGCTAATTGTTACTTCCCAGAAGTTAATGATGAGACTGGCTCAATCTTTTGAATGAGTGAGAGAAAGAAACACAAATAGACACCATAGTAATTTGCTTTACAAGTGTGAAAAAAATCCTATTTCCCGAGAATGTGAGTATTTATTATTATGGATTGATAGATAACCTTTAGGGACTGTACCCAATCAGCATGAGACATTGATAATGAGTGTGCTACAACATATTCTTGATTAGCACTACAAAGCAGATATTTTCTAATGAACTCTTCAAATTTTTATTAAATATAAGTACACATTTTATCCTGTTTTCCCCACATTAATGTACTTGTTAAACACTTGTCATCCATCTTTAAAAATTATACAGGGGCCGGCCTAGTGGTGCGGTGGTTAAGCGCTGGCTTGGGAAGCCAGCGGCCTCAGTTCGGGTCCCACATATTAGGGCCAGTGACACTGCCCTCAAAAAAAAAAAAATGCAGAAAACCCAAAAGTCCTTTATAGCCATTTATAGCTTAAATAATAAGCTGTGCAGAGGAGATATACAAGTTTAGCTAGCATGAGGACAAAAAGACTGGCTGTGTTTTTATGCTATGTTTATTTATCTCAAATATAAAAGCAGAAATTATTCCCAAAGTAGTGTGATAAATAATGAAATTGCAAAAAAATTATTGTGACTAATTGTGTTTAGCCCATTTGGTTAAGTTAATTGAAAATCAAGGTGGAATTTCTCTCTAGAAAGATTGTATATTTTATTACATTTATAAAGTCATAAAACAGTTATGTCATCCTCAATTTTCAAAAAAAGTGTATTGTTTTTGAAACTGTCAGAACATATTTCCTGTGTATTACATAAGTAGTTAAGCAATCTGATATTGTGACCTAAATATTTCTAGTTTAGTTATTACAAGACTTGGTGGTCCTCTGGCGTCTGTTTGTAAACAGTAAATCAGCTGCATCTTACATGTTTGCCTAAGGTGAGGGACTCATGGTGATGTTATGCTAAATACTGGAGGTGTACGTGCTATACAAAAATCTCAGGAGCCTAACTTCATTATTAGGGTTACACATTGTACAGGCTTTGATGAAAGTAATATCTTTTTGCTCCCAAGATAAAGAGTCATTTGAAATCATTTTGAGAATTCCAAACTTTGGTGATCAGTAGTCTTCTTTTGTTCTCTAAGTTTGCAATTAATGAAATTTAAACAAAACTCAATCAGGTGGATAAAACTGGTTGGGGCTTTTGACTTGATTGATCAGTTTGAAAACTGTCAATTAATTAGTCTACTTCCCCATTCCCCACCTCCTCTGCCCCAGCCCCTATTTATTAGAATGGTTTTATGTATTAGCATAGTCTCAGGTGAAGAAGCTTATCCAAACATATTTGCATTTTTTATCAAGCACTTTTTCAATAGAAGGGGCCATAAAAATATTTATCATATTTTTGACATGTATATTAGTCAATTAAATGCATTATTCGTTGAAATGTCACTGGGGGCAGTCTTAGATGTGGTACGAGCTCCAAAGGAAAGTCGAGATCTTTTCCTGGTGGAGAGACAGATACATGTGTATCTAGCGCCATCCACATTATAAGGATGCTGGGAAGCAGGCAGCTGGATGCAGTCCTGAATCACATCTCACACAGCTGCTGCTTCACTTTCTATAAGAGCAGGGCTATGCTGATTAAGCCCTGAGTATTTGAAGATTTTTTTTCTTTTTATTTGTCTTTTTTTTCTTCTTTTCTGGCCATCTGTAAATCATGGAAGAACAGGATTGGGTGACTTTCTATCTCAGCACTAAAGCCACCAATCCAAATATTCCTCCCCTATATATAATTTTGCTCTGGACAGACTATTTCCATTCTTTGATCAGATTCTGCATTTTCTCATATCTTTCATCATGTCTTTTCTGCCTAAAATGATTTTAGCTTTTTATTGAAACCTTTGCTTATCCCATGTTTTCATATACTTATGAATCATTAGAATGCTTTGCCTATACCTTTTTTAATGAAATGTTTCGCACATAACTTGGCAGTATTTGTTGTAGTGATTTTAAAGATGTGTCCACAAATTCCCTGATACTACTTGTCACAAAAGCTGCAGCTTATTTCCGCTCCCCTTGAACAAAGCTTTTGGATTTACTGACTCTATTCTAGCAAATAGAATTTGACAGAAATAATGGAGTGTCACTTGCAAGAGTAGGTTACAAAGATCTGTAATTTCTTCCAGGATGTTATTTCTTGCTCTCTGTTGAATCAATCACTGGGGAAACCAGTATCATGAGAACACTTAGGCAACCTGTACAGTGGTCCACTTAATGAAGAACTAAGACCTGCCTATGTCAGTGACTTGGAAAGGAATCCTCACTACTGACCTGGAGATGACTCCAGATCCAGCCAACAGCCTCGCCAAAACTTCATGAGAGGCCCTGAAGCAGAACCATCCAGTTAAACCACCTGAATCCCTGACCCTCAGTATCTGTGAGATAATAAATATTTGCAGTTTCATGATGCTAAGTTTGGGGGTAATTTGAGGGGGCTTTATAGGAATAGATACACTTATATTTCCTTACTTTCTCTTTTACTAGATTATGAATTTTTTGAGGACAAGAATACCCACCTTTTTTATTTTTTTTTTAAAGATTTTATTGAGGAATTGTCGGGGGGAACAGCGTTGGGGAATTGGGGAAGGAGAAAAGACAAGTTGCTGTCTTTTTGTTCTTCAGTCTAGTTGTGGAGGATGTTGCTTCACTGGTCCATGTTGGTATCATCATTGCATTCTTCCCGGATGAGGCAGATCGGTCGCTGGCCTCTGGATGGTCGCTCACCATGGCTATTGGCAGCTCACGCTGGCTGCTGGCTGCTCATGCTGGCTGCCGGCCACTCACTGTAGCCTATGGCAGCCTACTGCAGCAGGGGCTGCAGCCCACACCATCACCGGGGCTCGCACAGCCCAGCTCCAGGTGGAGCTGTTGTTAGCTGTAGAGGACAGTGTCACTGGCCCTCATATGTGGGATCCGAACCGGGGCCACTGGCATCCGAAAACCAGCTCTTAACCAATGTGCCACTCGACTGGCCCAACAATATCTACTTTGGATGCTCTTATTTAGTTTCGATAATATGTGCTTGGAGCTGTAGAAAATAAAATCTCAAAAGCTTGATCCAATGGAAGTTTGCCCTTTACTAATACCAAATCCAATATGGGTATCTTATCTCCAATTAGTGACTCAGGTATTTAGGTTCCTGATATCTTTTGGCTCCATTGTTTTCTAGTCACCTGACATCTGTTTCTTTTCCTGTAGCCAGGTAGCTGAGGACCAACAACAACAAAGAAGCTAAAAGAGGCACACTGGCTCTTTAATATCTTAGAGTGGAAGAGATCCATTTTATTTTCATTAACGTTTCATTCTGTTAAAACTCAATCACATGGACCTACCTAGTCCCACAGGAGGGTAAAAAGTGTAATTTTCTTGTTTTCCAGGAAGAGGAGAACCGGATATTGGAGAAAACAAGCAGTGTGTACCACAGGTCTCTAATCACTATAATATTTAATTGAATGTTCTACAAAATAAGTCCTCTAAAGTATTTGTTGAAGGATGGAGTAAATTAATGAATTATCATAGAAAATATTATTTTAAAATTAATTGTATAAATATTACAATTCAATATTATTTCAAGCCAACAGATATTTATGGAGCATTTACTATGTGACAAATTCTGTTCTATGTGTTAGGAAGGCAGCAGTAAATCAACACAGATAAAGCCTATTCCTTACAGCCTAGTGACTAGAAAGATAGAAACAAATAAGTAAATAAGATAATTTTCAATAGTAATCCATACTCTGAAAAAACTATATTGTTAATTTAACCGAATGACCGAGGAGGAGAAGGTGGAAGGCACATTTAGATAAGAGTGGTTAGAAGGGTCTTTAGGAAAAGGTGACATCATAACTGAAACCTGAACTTGACAAACTGGCTCTACACAGATCCAGGAGAGAGCATTCCAGACTGAAGAAACAGCAGTATTAAATGCCCTGAGAAGGATTTTCCTTCATAGCTGGTTGACAGAAATGATGTCAGATGGGTAGGGAGACATAAGTTAAAGCAGTATTTTGTAGGCAGTAACAAAGAGATTGGAATTCATTGGAGTGTTTTAAGAAGTAAAAATACATAATCTGATATAGAATATTGATTTTTACTGTCTTAGGTTGGGTTTCCTTGAAGTGAAGCCTGAGAATCAGTGTCTCAGGAGAATGGGAGCAAGGGAAGAAAGAATATGGTCTCCATGGAGACTAACTTCAATCTGATCCCATGGGAAAGCTCTGGAGCAAAAACTGTATCTACAGCATTAGTCTCTGAGGTAGGGGGGAGCCATTTTCAACCCATCTATCAGTCACTGACCATTTCCTATCATGGGGTTGTAAGAGGGTACAGCCTGGAGGAGGCAGCTTCTATTTCATGTAAGTCTATTCTCCGGAGAAGAGCAGGGTCTCCTGTGTGCTATTATCAGCCAATCCTTATGACAGCTGGGAAAAAAAAAAAAAAGGAGACTAATCTGGGTCAGCAAGAACATCTACCACAATCACTGAGTGGAGAATTGATTGTAGTGGCCGTGGGGTTAGTCCAGTGGCGAGAAGGAAAACCAGTTACAGACTTTCAATATGATACATGAGAAGAGAGAGTCGGTTAAATTGACTTTGGACTTAGAAAAGTGAAATTTTTTGGAAGTATTTTGGAAAGAGAATAATGAAACTAGATGTATAGATTGAAGGGACATGGAAATTAAGGATGACATATTTTTTGCATGTATGACTAGATACTGGCATTTACAGAGAAAATTTATGGAGGAATAAATAAGAAATATGTATCTTTCCAAGATCCATGAAGATAACTTCTTTTTTTTGGAAAGACATACTTTATTGTCACATATTGCTTGGAGAGAACAGCGTAGAGAAGGTTCAAGGAGAGGAATTAAAAATGGAAAAGCGATGTATAGGTCAGAAAGGAACTGGACAATTAAAGAGATAAGGTAGACACCAATAGATAAGTGAAGGAGTAACAAATACAAACATGTATGACATGAAAAAAAAAAAAAGAAAGTCAAGACCAGGATTAATTAAGGATATACGGAAGAGAGAAAAGTGAAAGTAAAAGGATACCTGTAGAGCAGTGGTTCTCAAAGTGTCATCTGAGGAGTCCTGAAGGTTTCTGGGACCTTTACAGGGGTCTCTGAGATCCTCTTTTGTCCCACTCCATCTCTGTTTAAGATCAGACTTTCTTTACATACTTTAACCAAACAACATGTAGCAACAGACTGAATACAGAGGCAGGCATGCAAATCCAGTTATTTCTATCAGCCAAGCATTAAAGAAATTTGCAAAAATGCAAAACAATGCCACTCATAATTTTTGGAAAAGTACAGTTAATTTTTACAAAATGTCTTATTTTTGAAAATGGAACATCTTCTTGTTATTTTTCAAAATATCTTAAAACTTTTTCTATTATATTTTCTAATAAGAAAAATATCAATAGACACAAACCACAGAAATAAAAGCTTTTGGGGATTCTAATTTTTACACACAAAAAAAGAAATTCTGTCATCAAAAAGTTTGAGATCCATTGCTATAGAGATTATCTAGGTTTTGTGGCAAATGGTAATCAATATATTCTTCTAGTGAGCTGGGCTGCTGTTCATTTTGGGGGTAAAATGTTATCATCATCTTTCAAAGGTTCCATTCTGAAACACATATCCAAAGTTGCTAGATAAGAAGTAAAATACTCAGAGTATGAGCAATTTTCTCAAAACTAGGGCAACTCAAAGACTACTTACTGAATGGAGTCAAGCCAATATAGGAATGGCCCTGATATAACAGAGCATTCTGTTGCTCTCTTTTAATTCATTTTTCTATCTAGCCAACTCCAGTGTTCCATAATTTAAAATGGTAGGTATTTTATAGTGCCAAAAATGAAGAAATCCAAGAAATTCTCTGAACCAATGAAATGCTTTTGATGAGTTATGAAACTCATTTATGACATCATCATCAGAAGCATTTTCAACATAAAGATCTATAAGATCTAAAAATAGAGCTGTTGCACTATTAGGAACAGAGGATATTCTAGGGATCACCTAAACACTGATTCTTATTCCTGGTCTTTGTTTTCTCTCTTTAATGCCCATTACATTTCTTTTATTTCTCCTTTTTTCACAACATGGTATTATTCCTTGTATTTTCCAGGTCCAATTCTGTATAGGGCTGTTTGCTCCAGTCATCAGAGCCTTCACTTAAAACCTCCACAGAGGTTTTGGCAGCACTGTGCCCACTATCAGTGCATCCTCTCAAAGCCCATCTCAGGTCTGCAGCCAGTAAAGTTTCTGTGAGAAGGCAGCAGAGGCCATTGAAGACACCATGGTACGTGATTTATTTTGCACATTACTTAATGATTTTTAAAGAACGCAAGATTTTTAAAAAATCACAAAATTGTGAGTTATCTTGAAAGTGCTCATGGTTGCAACTCATTTGTAAAATATTCTTTGTTATTCAAGCCAGTTTTCCTTTTTTTCATTTAATGTGTTTTAATGTGGACTTCCATGCTTTGGCTTAAAGTTAGAATTAGAGAAATCTGATGTTTTTCCTCAAGAGCAAGTCTTAAATATCTTAAAATTACTCCTTTTCTTTCGTTAAAAATATAACAAGTAACTGGAAAAAAAATGCCTGTCATTTAGTGCTGAAAATCAACTTCTATGAAGAAAAATTTTTTGCTATACAGCAAGTACTATGGTAAATTTTGACAAGGAAATATTCTTGTGGATGTGATAGGAAATATTAGTCATGTGGTCCTTATCACCATGATCCCCCCTTAAAAAAAAAAACAACATAATATATAAAGAATGAAGATATATACACAGTGCCCAGAAAGTGACATTGATTCAGATTTGCGAAAGCAGGCAGCTTCCTGTTCTATTGTACTAATGGAAGTTTTAGATTTCATCTAGCACAGATGTGCGCTGTAAGTGCGCAATTAACTTCTACTGAGATTCATAATCATGGATTGTTTCTAGTTTTAAATACAGGCTGGATATAAGATGTTTTTGTATACAGTTTTAAGCCATGAAAACTGATTTTTCCACCTTTCTTGAGATATAATTGACTTATAATGTTGTGTAAGTTTAAGGTGTATAACATGATGATGCGATACATGTATCTATTGTGAAATGATTACCACAGTAAGGCTAGTTAACACATCCATGGCCTTGTGTAGTTAGTTTTTTCTGTGTGATGAGAACCTTAAAGCTCTACCTTTATAGCAACTTTCAAGTCTATAATACAGTATTGTTAACTATAGTCATCTTGCTGTCATTAGATCCCCAGGACTTACTAATAACTGAAAGCTTGCACCTTTGATCAATATCTCACCATTTTCACCCCTAGCCCCTGGCAATTACTAACCTACTCTCTGTTTCTATGAGTTTACCTTTTCTGATTTTTTTTTTAACTTGGCAAAAAAGGATTTAGAGACTACAGATTGATTTTATTTTACAGAAATTTCTTAGATGTTTTCATGTTTTAATATGTTCAAATACTTTTGATTTACTTTAACTTTGGATGAAAAAAACTAATTATTGTGACCAATAAAATATAGTGAAGAAATTTTAATTAGATTTAAAGAGAATTATTCTTAATACATGGATAAGTACACAAATATCCACCACAATAGTCAATAAAAAAATTGCTAGGTAGAGATCTTTTATTCTATGTAACATTAATTTATAGTAAATAATGCATTATCATAATAAAATTTATTTTAAAATCTATTAAATTTATTGTAGATATGTTCTTTGATCTACTAGTATTTATAAGTTATTCTTTTTCTCTGCTTTAAATTTAGGTCTTATTCTATTTAAATCATCATAAATTCTCAATTGGTGAAAAACTACATTGCAAAGTTTTACTGAATTGCTGGGAATATTAGTCAATTTCAATTTTGAAATTAAATTGTAAACTTTTGTTACGTGACAAAGAGAGCTAACAGAATTAGGACCGTGATTAAGTAATTTTGAAATAAATATGTCTTCAGTAATCATCTCCAAATTCACAGAACCCTGGAGTTTATGTATAATCTCTCTCTCTCTCTCTCTCTCTCTCTCTCTCTCTCTCTCTCTCTCTCTCTCTCTCTCTCTCACACACACACACACACACACACACACACACACACACACAATCACACACACGAGCCCCAAATGAGGAAATGCAGAGATAGAAGCTCTGAGATGTTAAGTAACTTTGCTAAAATCACAGCTAATATCAATTCAAAATCTGCTTTATGGTAAAACAAAATGGATTTCTTTTTGCTTTGAGAAATTTAGTGTTACCTTAAGAAGTGAAAACACAGTGGACTAAGCCAACCATTCTGATTCCATTCCTTTGCCAATGACTGTTGTAAGAAAGCTAAGCATTCTACCTCTAAAATAAAGGCAGATTAAAAATTCAGAAGGAATGCATCCTCCAGTGGGATAATTAGTGGGGAAATTGGGGCATATAAGAGCAAAGAAATCAACTGGAAGCTGGAATGCATAGAATGTATGTCATAATATTTGCACACATAAAGACACGTTATAGATTCATATTTTGTTATCCCACTATGCCTGCCCTGGAGTTTTAGTAAACCATGCCAGATTTGATGGTGTCTGTGTTCATTCTGTATGCTCTTCTCCCTTGAATAAAGCACATTTGTGGCTGAAGCCTTATCTCGCTTCATTTGTTTTATGATGCCATGCATAGGAGTAGAATGGGGGAGTTGGAACCTGGTGTCAGAGTTCTACGTGCACAATGAGAGTGCCAGTTGTCTGAAATTCACATTTAAAGGATCAGAGTTTCGTGCCATGTGAAGACTAATTGTAAAAATGTCAATCTTTTTTGGGTTCATTAAATTATGATACTTAATTAACATCAATGTCAGTGAAAGAAAAAAATACCCAAAGCTTTCCTAAGAGCTGTTCATATTCAAATATATACTGATTGATAGAAGCCTATTGTTTCCTAGTGCCTAGTAATGTTCTTCACTGCATTAATTACCTGGAGACTTCGCCAAACACTGAGATGTTCAGAACTCTAATAAAAAAAAAAATAGCTTCTGTTGTTAGATGGAAAGTGCAATTTTATGAGCAGACCTAGTGACTTTCCCTATACATCTATTAAGCATGTATCCACAACTTGATTGATTTTGACACATCCTTTACCAGCCAGATATTGGCCACAGAATCCCATGAATAAAAATAAGAATCTATTTGTTCGTTGGCATATCAGAACATGTTAGAAAGGCATGGTTTCAATTTATGAAGTATCATATTGACTTCATTTCTAGGGAATATTTAATAATAATAAACATGCAACTATATGATTTATTAATTTCACTAGACTCAGCAAACCTAACTTAAATTAACTTTGTAAAATACTTAGTAAGTAATGACTAAACAATGCAAACAATTAGGCCAGGAATAAAATTAGACTTTAAAGGAATCATGCTGCTATCATGTTAATAGAAACGTGAATCTAGTCACATCTTTGTTGAGCCTTATTATTGGTTACATAAAGCACACTAGTTCCATGACATTTTTAAGCAAAAGAATGATTCTAAACTCTTTTTGAGAATAGGAAAAACATGACATGATGAAACATATTGAACAGTGCAGATGATGGGTATCCATGATTAGTTTCACTGCATATTTACATGAGTTGAGATGGATACATTATAGTGATCACAATGATACTGTAGCAGGGTAAAGAATAAAGGACAGAGAGACATATTAAATAAAAATCAAATATATTCATTAGGAATCAAAAAATATATGGCATGTTTTCATTTAGCTTACAAATACATTGTTTATCAAAGCCTTCAGCATATACAAAAATGAGTTATTTCTTTCCCTCTACCCCTACATGCCCTTAAAGTTATCCAAAAGAATAATGCAATAGAAAACAACAAAGGAACAAGACAAACAAATAAACAAAAACTCATAGACACAGACAGTAGTTTAGTGGTTATTAGAGGGTAAGGGGGGTTGGGGAGTGGTAGATAAGGGTAAAAAAGATCAAATATATAGTGATGGAAGGAAAACTGATTCTGGGTGGTGAACACACAATGTGATATATAGATGATGTATTACAGCATTGTATACCTGAAACCTATGTGACTTTACTAACCAGTACTAGCGAAGAGGCTTAGAAATAGAAAAAAAGAAGTAGAAAAAAAAATCACAAACATGGAAACCTATGAACCAACAATTCTAAGTACTAATGAGAGATGAAAACTGTAAGAATAGATCCAAATAAAAGCTACAGTTGTAATATAATGTTAACCTCCAAACAAAATGTAATTAAGTGTAGAGGCAAGAGCCGGTTCCGTAAATAGCTATCCATAATCATACACAATGGCATGCCATTATTTTCTATTAGAGGAAAAGAGATTAAATGAGAATAAAATGCAATATTACAATAAATGTCTGATAGAATTGAGCTCCTAATTAAGTCTTCTTACTGAATTAATTAAGCATCTCTCTTTCATTTTTTTCTTTATGTGTCTTATATAGGCTGTTAAAAATTCTTGGCGTAATTACAGTAAAAAATAGATGTATTTTGCCTTTTCTGAACAATATAAAGTTTGGCAGAAAATAAAAAACCCAAACCATAGCCAAGTAACTGAATCCCTGAATTGCTAATGCAAGCAAGAAAAACCTATAGTCCCTTAAGCTGGAGAAATAATTTTACTTTTGTGACCCCTTCTCTGTACAGTACACAATTTACAACATCAAAAACAAACTTTTTGCTAGCATTCAATTGTAAGCAGTAGTTTAACCTACTGTATATGTATTGTAGGATCCTCACTAACATTCCCTATAATAGCAAATTTTAAAGAAATGTTTAAATCCTTCACCATTTATAAAGGATGACTTTTTCCTCCAAATTGGTCACATTTCATTGGACTGTTATACTTTGGCCTTTTTAAATAGGCTTGAAATCTCTATATTTCAATTCCTAGGAAGTCTCGATTTTGTGGTTGAGGGAACACATAATGGGATATATAGCCTTTCACCTCTAAGTTTTACATTTAAATCCAGTGTCCATTGTAAGTAACCAAGCAGTATCGCATCTCATGACTATTGTGGAGCTGCTGCAAAAGGTTTAGTTGCCTCAATTTAAGTTCTGGTTAACATGCTGTTTTTATTACTTCAAACTAAAAATGATGCCTAGCTGAAAGCCTCAGCTTGGTCTGCAATTAAATGGGTCAAGAAATCAGCTACACTCTGAGTCTTGGTTGTGTGTGGAAGCTCTTGTTCATTTGGGAAGCTCTGCTCTCTCTGTTATTTTCCAAGAACTCTAGAAAGAAACAAATGCAATATTATAACTCAAAAAATTCCATTAATATATTGCAATTATAAAAATTTTTTAAAAATTAATTAAATTATGAAACTTTGAAGAAAACTATGATATCTATATATCTATATCTATATCTATATCTATATCTATCTATCTATCTATCTATCTATCTATATCATAGTTTATCCATATATATATGGATATATGGTATATAAATTACTTGGGGCCTCTGGTTCTGGCCATGATGAAGTAGCTGGTATTATCCTTGCTGTAGAAACCCCATTTTCCTATCACAAACAACTATAAGTGCTGGTAATATATGTAAAGCCATTGTCAGCAAACAAAGGCCTACAATTGTTGAGAAAAATACAGCACACAAGTAAGACACATATTTATCTTGACTTTCTCTCAAAAACCATTTCTCAAGTTGTGTAAGAGAAATAGAGCTTAAGCTGAGATCAACTGTCTTACTGGGTGGGGACGCAGAGATTTCTATCCAAGTATGCCCAAGTGGGCCAAGCTGGGGTGGCAAGGTATAGAAAAGAAGGGAGCCCAAAGTCTAAATCTCAAAATTCTGCCCAACCAGAGTGGAATGATCTTGATAACTAACTCAGACACTGAGAATTCAAAAATCAAGTTCATGGGTTCAGGGCTACCTGAGAAGTAAGGGCAAAATTAAATAAACTTAACTAGAAGAAGCTTACAACTGACCCATGATGTAGACCCTCAGCAATGGCCAATACCCAATACCAATTCATTAAGCATGTGAATGAGAAAGAAATAAGTGGTAAATATTCAAGAGATAAAGTAGTTTGTAGTCACAGACCCAGGGGGAAAGTGATGTCAGTGTTAACAGATGAATCTTCAAATATGATTAAATGTTAAATTACATATTAAAGAAAATAGAGAAAAATGTGAACACAATAGACTAATAGATGGATTAATTAAACAGAGAATTAGATCCGTTGAAAAATCAAAGGACACTTTAGAACTGTAAAATACAACATCTGAAATTAAGAACTAATTTGAAGGCTCTTGATTTTCATCAAGTGTGTCACTGCAATTCAGTGGGAATATAGGTACTTTAAATAAATGAAGCTGTACCAAATGAATAGGTAGCTACATATCAAAAACATGATTCTTGACTTCTTTTACTTCATGAACAAAAGTCAACTTGAAATGTATCAAAAACCAAAATGTGACAGGTAGTACAATAAACTTTTGTAAGCAAACACACAAAAAAACCTTCATACTTTGAAGAATACAAAGGTTTCTCGGTAATATACAAAAGGCACTAATAAAAGGAAAAAATACATAAATTTGACTTTATGAAAATTTGAAATTCTGCTTGTGCCAGATATTAAGTTCTGAATTCAAGGCAGATACTGGTAGAAAATATTTGCAATACATATATTTGACTAAGACTTTAATCCAGCATGTATAAATAACTCCTACCTATCAACTTGAAAAAGACAACTTTTTTTTTTTTTTAATGGACTGAAGGTTGAACACATACAAGCACACCAAGTCAAAATTAAAAAAGAATATCTGAATGGTCAATGAGATTATTTCTTAACAACATTCATCATCAGGGAAATGGAAGTTAAATTTATAAATTAGAGTTAAAATACAAACTAAAATATATTTAGTTTGGGTCAATTAAACAGACTGAATATCAAAGGTTGGCAATGATGTAGGGCCATCAAAGCTCTCATACATAACTGGTAGAAGCTTCAAAAGAATAAGCTATTTATAAAGTGTTTGCTATTTTTTCGTAAGTTGACACAGTAATTCCATTACTAGTTGTATACCAAAGGAACTAAGTACTTTAGCCAATTCATGGACAAGTTATTTACAATAGGTCACTACTGGAAAAAAAACAGATTAAATACAAAAACAGGAATGGATAAATAATAAATTGTGATACATTCATGTAATGAAATACTCCTCAGAAATAAAAAGGTTGAAATACTGATACATATAACAGCATGGTTAACCCTAAAACATTATGTTTATTGGAATTATCCAGGCAACAGAAATATTTAGTGATTTAATTTTTTTATGGTTATAATGTGTGGAAGGTTGATTTATAGAGATAGAAATCATAAAAAAAGATTACTTCTCTGAAGGACAAAAGAAAGGGAGGCAATTGAAACGGGGATATATTCTAGGATAACTGAGATGTTCTATACCTTGATCTGAAGTGTGGTTATATGAGTATGTGCATATATATAAGATTTATTAACCTGTATGCTTAAGATTTGTATATTTCAACATATGTCAACTACATTTCAATTTTCAAAGTCCATTGGATGGCTTTAATAGTTGTCTAGAAATAGCCAAAAAAAAATTCTGAATTTGAATATAAGTGAATTAAAAAATACTCAATTTAAACACAGAGAGAAAGCAAGAAGAATAGAAAAACAAAGTGAACACTGGCAGAGGACCTTATGTATGCTTACTCAGAGTCCTACGAGGATACTTGATAGAGAATGGGACATAAGGGATACCTGAAGAAATAACAGCCTAGAATTTTCTAAAAACAGTTAAAGACATTAATATACAATTTCAGAAATCACAGTGAACTCTGAAAAGGAAAAAAAAATATATTTTAAAAGCAGCCCATTTTATGGTCAGACTACTAAAAACAAAGATAAAGCAAACCTTAAAAATACCAAGAAGAAAAAAATGCGTATTGCCTTCAGTGGAAGAAGAAAAATATGGCATACTATTCAACAGACAGTATGGAAGTCAAAGGAAAGTAGATTGACTTTTTAAAAATTATATTTTTCAGTTGCAGTTGACATTCAATATAATTTTATATTAGTTTCAGGTGTACAGCATAGTGGTTAGACATTTATATAATTTATTTAGTGATCTCCCCAATTAGTGTAGTACACACTTGTTACTATATACACAATCGTTGCAGTATCGTTGACTATATTCTCTATGACTACTTTACATCCCTGTGGCTATTTTGTAACTACCACTTTGTATTTCTTAACCCTTTCACCTTTTTCACCCAGCCTCCCAACTCCCCTCTCCTCTGGCAACCATCAGTTTGTTCTCTGTATCTATGAGTCTATTTCTGTTTTGTTTGTTCATTTTTTTTGTTCTTTAGATTTCACACATAAGTGAGATTATATGATATTTGTTTTTCTCAGTCTGGCTTATTTCACTTAGCATAATATCTTCTAGGTCAATCCATGTTGTCACAAATGGTAAGATTTCATTCTTTTTTTATAGCTGACTAATATTCCATTGTATATATGTGCCATATCTTCTGTATCTCATCATCTATTGAAATGGTAAAGAGGTAGGAAACATGCTCACTTAGAAGTGTATATTTATTTAATATATATATATATATATATATATATATATATTTTTTTTTTTTTTTTTTTTTTTTTAGGGCAGTGTCACTGGTCCTCATATGTGGGACCCAAACTGGGGCTGCTGGCTTCCCAAGCCAGCGCTTAACCACTGCTCCACTCGCCTGGCCCTAAAACATTTTAAATTTGAAGATGATATACATTTCTCTTAAAAGCTAAAGCTAAAATTGTCACCAACAGACTTGCACTACAAGAAATACTAAAGATAGTTCTTTAGCCTAAAAAAGATCTCATATGAAACGTGAAAGTGCAAGAATGAGTGCACAGCATGGAATCAGTATATATGAAAATATGAGAAGAAACTGACTGTTCAAAACAACTTGAATTTCAATGCTTATGGGGTATATAACAGAATAAATAAAATATATAACATCAATAGAGTGAAGATGGGCATGACAGATGTAATTAAACTCTCCCAGGCATATTGCATTGTTTGGGATATGGCAAAATATATAGTAGACATTTGTGAGTTAAGAAATACATGTTGTACGGCCGGCCTAGTGGCATGTTGGTTAGGAGCTGGCTTGGTCCCAGCATCAGGACCTGGGTTCGGATCCCATATATGAGGACCAGTGACACTGCCCTCGGCAGCTAAGATGGTGAACAACAGCTCCACCTGGAGATCTTGAGATAGGCTGCATCGAATTGCCTGCGATGGTGTAGGCTGCAGTGCCTGCTGCAAGGGGCTGCCATAAGCTACAGTGAGAGGCCGGCAATCAGCATGAGCAGCCGGCATTTGCTGATGTGAACTGCCAAGAGTTGCTGGGAGTGGCCGGCCAGAGGCCTATGACTGATCTGCCTCACCCAGGAAGAGTGCATGATAATACCGACATGATAATACCAGTGAAGCAACATCCTCCACAACTAGACTGAAGAACAAAAGAACAGCAACTTGTCAGTTCCCCTTCCCCGATTCCCAAGTAAAAAAAAAATAAAAATAAAAAATGCATGATGTAATTTCAATGTAAGCAATAAAAGAGTAAAACTAAAATGGGTAACAAAAAACCAATAGAAATATAAAATGGATTAATATGAAATTCTTGATTAATGCAAAAGAAAGGAGTAATAAAGGAATAAAGGAATAAAAATACCACTGGCACAAATAGAAACCAAAAAAAATGATAGAACTAAAATATATGTTTGCAATAAAAAGGGCTTGTAAACAGCTGACATAGGTGCAAAATATAGTTATAAAGTGTACCCTTGTGTTCAGAAGTCTACCAATTACAAACAAGTTTTAAAAATTAAAGAAGAAACATATTTCAACATACAGTGTCCATTCTCTTCTTTTTTTTTTTTTTTTGAGGGCAGTGTCACTGGCCCTCATATGTGGGACCCAAACCGGAGCCGCTGGCTTCCCAAGCCAGCGCTTAACCACCACACCACTCGGCAGGCCCTAGAGTGTCCATTCTCATGTTTGAGTATATGCCATGTTTAATTTTTTGTGTAAGCATGCTATATTTTTATGAATAATGAATATGGGGAGATTCTGGTTGATACCACTGGAAATACAATTACTCAAAGAGGATAAATATGATATAAATTTCTATCATTGCATTAAGAATATTCTGTATTCTTCAAATTTAACATTTGATCACAGTTCAATAATTTCAGTACAAAGACATTTCTGTATCAGTTCATATTTGGGTATCAAGATTTTGCTACTGACTAAGCAACATAAACCACTCTGAATCTTCTATCACAAGGATGGAGTCTTAATGTGATATTGGTATAAATCCTGGCTGATAAATATAAACAACTGTGTGAAAACAATCAATGTGGTTTTCAGTCACTGGTCCTGTTAGAGTAAATCTATGAAACACACATGAAAACTCTTTCATAGTGCTTCACTGTTCAGTCAGTTCAGGTCTCTATCTGCCAGAACTTGATACCTCTACAGGGCTCTGTGAATTTTTCTTCCTGATTTGTTTAACATTTTAGGATAGCAATTTTGTTTCTCAAATCACCCGGAAATGCAGATTCACAAATTTTGACACTTGCACTTATTAAAATATTGTTGAATAGTATACAATACTTAATAATATGGTGAGTACAATATATTAAGGGAATTATAAAATATTGCAAGCAAAATGCAAAATAAAAATAAAATAAGGGAATCAGGATTTTGCAATGTTTAGAGGCAAATTCTTTCTGAGCTTCTAAAATATAAACAGCTTGATAAAATATGAACAGCTTCTAATCTGATAACATATTTCTTCTCATTGCCTCAGCAAAACTATTTTTGAATCTACAAAGCATTTGCCACCATCCTATTCATGGGAAATCTATCACAGTTCTGCAAATCGCTCAAATGTTTCAGGAAATTATAATGCTGAAAATGATCACACGAGGCTCCATTTTAGCTTTAGCCTAGTTCTGTTCGTGGATATCAGAATATGTTGCAGGTGTTTAATCTTGAAATGACTCCGCAAAATTTGGTTCTCATTACCAACAAAGAAGTCATTCCCTTTCAAAAGCAATCAATCTCATATCAGTCACATAATTGTATTTTATACTCTTTCTAGTTCTAATATATTAAGACATTTGTTTCCAATTATTTAAAAGTCAATATTTTTATATTTGTTACTAATATTTTAATAGTAAAATACTGCATTATGAGTATATTCTAAGTAAATCTATCTGTCTTGAGACTTGGTTTGCTTGAGATAAAGTAAGTAGGTAGTTTGGTTTGCTTGAGATAAAGTAATGTAGGTAGTTTGAAAAGAAGGAAATATCTATTAAATGGAGTTGAAAATCAATTCATAAAAAGGTGAATGATGGACTAGGAAATAGGACACACATATTTTGTGCAAGTAACAGCCACTCTTATTGGCCATGGCTTTACATAAAATTTGGAATTACCTTAAAAAGAAAAGCATGTTTTGTTTTTTATTTTCCTTTTGCTAGTAACTACTGACTTCTATCAAATCTTAAAACTCATTTTAAAGGTATCATTTTTGGGGATCTACTTTTGGAATGCCTTTCAGCTAAGGCAAACAGAATCTTAAAGATGTTAGAATACTATTTCTGCAAATACTGCAATGTTCCAATAACTGTATAAAATAAGTAAACAGACCTAGGAGCTCACTGAGAAAATTAACAATTAAATGTGACATGTAAGATACTAGAAGATACTGAAAATAGATTTATTTCATGTGAAGTATTTGACCTCCAAAATATTCATGAATGTCATGTTTATCATAAAAATTTCAGACAAATTGTATGTATTAGAATTAGACTTAAATCAGAAACTAAATATTGTTATAATTATTCATATTCTTATGTAGATTCTCACTTATCCATATGGGCAGATTTCTGTTTTCACAATCCAAAGACAAAATTTTGCTAAAATTCCCATTAAACTGGGATAGAGTCAAGCAAATATAAGATAGCTTTGTTTCTTCCTCCTTATTACTTTCTCTGATGTGACAAACTCGAAGCTGAGAGAATTCTACTCTCCTGAGAACTATGAGGAGCACAAAACCCTCTAGCCATTTTCCAGTAACTCCTGCTGCTAGGTTGATATCATTAGGAATACACCTATTTGGATGATCATGCTTGTGGTAATTCTTGAGTATTTATTTCTTAAATTATTTCAATTAATCAACAATAAAAGCCCAAATCTATTTGAGCTATGGTTCCTCACAATTTTGGCACTTCCCACATATTCACTCTGCTCATAAGACATGATCTCAACTGGTCAAGTAATACTTTGCAGGAAGAAAATCTTGGTACTGACCATAGCTCAAATACAGAATTCAGAAGATGAAGCCATGGAAATAAGTTTGTCAGATCATGTGGGCAATAAGAAATATGTAGTTGTAAAAGAGTTGGGTTTTAATAGTTAGACAAACCTCCATTTAGTTCCTGGCTGTGCTAGTTTCATAACAGTCCTAATTCTTAGTTGTCTCACCATTAAAAACAAAGGAAGTATAGTGGTACTGAAATATTAAGATGGATATTTCATAATACTCAAGCATGAATCAAGCAGTAGAACTTAGGACTATCTAGAGACAAGGACTTAGAAAGGCATTAATGATGAACCAAAGACATGCTCTGTGATATCTAGGGATACTTGGTCTCATATCTTCACGTCTCTAACTCTGCTTTTTATTTTTTCTGCTTCAGTTGTATAAGGTAGATTTACATCACTCTAATACTAGTAATAATCTGCAAAATAATCTTGCACATTACTTAGTAGTTTACTGTCAATAGTGATATTGATAATGTAATTTAGAAAACAATTTATAAATATTGTAGAATAGAACAAATAAGTCATTTTATTAATCTTACTAGGAACTAATTTGTAAGTGTAATTGAAACGAAATACAAATAAAATAAAAGAAATTGGGTAAGCAAATTTGACTTGGATACTTTAATATGAACTCATGATATTTATAAAATACATTTTATATTTCTGACTATTGAAAGGGCATAAAATTTGACATATTAGTGAGTATAACTATTGCTTAGAATTTGGGTTATGAATACCATTCTATTAACAACATATCAGGGCTTCTTGGGGGATGTGGCTGATGCTAGTCTTGAGCAAAGAAAGTCCAAGATGAGCTTAAGATATTTTATAGTGCCAAGCAGCAAAGAAATACTCAAAGGCAAATGGAGGGATTTTTAAGAGCAAGCTCCCCATGGTTAACCATGTAACAATTCAAGCATAGAGAGAATAAAAGAAATGAAGGAAAGAGGGAAGAAAGGAGGGAGAGAGGAATGGAAGTAGGGAGAAAGAGAGAGAAGAAGGAAGAAAGGAAAAACCATGATTTTCAAAAGATCTTCAGAAAGTGAGAATAAATAAACCAAATGCCAGAAAAAAACACACAAAATAAATAAATGCTCTACCATCAGATGTAATTATAGTACCAATTTCCTTTTTGTTTTAAATGGTAAACAGAAAAAATGTAGATTTTGACTTTTTTTTTTTTTTTGAGGGCAGTACCACTGGCCCTCATATGTGGGACCCGAACCAGGGCCGCTGGCTTCCCAAGCCAGTGCTTAACCACTGCGCCATTCGGCCATCCCCTAATAATTTTTTTATATCAACATTTTTTCAACATTTAATGAGATAATGGATTCAGGCAAAAGCTATCAATGGTTGCTAAAATAATTTCATGTTTTTTTAATTGAAAATTTCAAATTATTGCTAAATTAATAATTTATAAATTAATATTTGTTAAAAATTAAATTATTGCTAAAATTATTCAATTTTTATGACATATTGTCTTTTTTAGTTATCAATAGATTCCTTTTGGTAATTTCCTTAGGCATATTTGGATTTATTCATGAGAAATATTGGACTTGTGAGGTTTTTGTATAAAGTTATGCTGGACTCACAAAGAGAGTTTGGAATTTTCCCACTCTAAGGTTTATGAAAGTGATTATTTATAATTGGTATTTTTAATTAATTTGTTTGTTTCAATATTTTCACCTGGAGTTTTATCTGGAGGGCTACTTTAATTAATTCAAGTGTAATAGGACTGATTAGATTTTCTATTCCTTCTATCAATTTTGAAAAATTATATTTTTGTAGGATTTCCATTTAAATTTCCATCATTATTGACATCAATCTGTTTATAATATCTGAATTTTTTTTTGTTTTTTTATTTTGTTTTTTTTTTGAGGGCAGTGCCACTGGCTGTCATATGTGGGACCGAACCAGGGCCACTGGCTTCCCAAGCCAGCGCTTAACCACCGCGCCACTCGGCCGGCCCTAATTTTTTTGTTAATGTGTTCCCACAATATCTCTGTGAAACAAACTACATTAAGGCTTAATGGTTAAAAGAATGCATTATTTTTTGTGCATTGACTTTGTGTCCAGTGAACTACATAAATTCATTAATTTTGATAGTTTAAATGTAGAATTATTTGGGTTTTCTATATAAAAATGTCTTATCTGCCAATCACAAGAATTTTGTTTCTGCCTTTCCAATCTTACAGATTTATTTGTTTGTTTATCTTGGGTTTGCTCTTTCTGCTTGTCAACTTGTCACAGTTCTTGTAGTCTAAGCTGTACTTGGGGAGAGTTCATTCATGCTTCAGCATTCCACTGTACTAAGCTAGTCCAGCTTTGCTGATCTTGGCTGGGTACCCTCACATGTCTGGAGCCTCAGATGTATTTTTAGGCTCATTCAGCTTTACTTCACATGGTCTCCTATCCTTTCAGGCAAGCTTGGGCTTGTTCATAAGGAGAAAGGATATGTCCCACAGAGACAGAGTGGAATCACGGAAGGCCTCTTGAGAGACAGGCTTATAATACACAAACCATAATATTTTTTATCACATTTTATTAGCTAAGAAAATTACAAGACAACACCCAATTCAAAGAATGTTGAAATAGACTCAACCTTTCTACTGAATGAGCTGCATAGTTACATTGCAAAAAGCAAAAACAGGGGAGAAAATTATCGTTACTAGTGTGGTGTTTTCACTTTTTTCATTTTTGGTACTGATAATTTGTGCCATTTTTTTTTTTGTATTTTGGTTAATTTTTAATGCTGTTTTAGTTATTATTTTTTAAAAAGATTAAATTAAGCTTTGCTGATTTTTTTCTATATTTATTTTCTATTTCATTGATTTCTGCTTTATCTTTATTACTTTCTTCTTTGAGCTTTTCGGAGCATTAATTACCTGTTCCAACCTTTTACAATAACTCTTAAATAACCTTTTAAATGTCTTTTTGCCCAATATAAGCATTTCCAAATAATTCCTGCTTTTCAGTATGATTTCTTATTTGATAAATAAGCTATTTGTGTTAATCTCTTTCTTTCCAAATAGTTGGGGATTGTTATCAATAAGCTTGTATTATTTATTTGCATATAATTCTATTTTTATCAACAACAAACTCTATATACTTTCAATCCTTTGAAATTTGTTGGGACTTTTTCCCCCAGCATATAATCAATTTTTTTTGTTTTCAAAAGTACTTGAGGGGCCAAGTGGCGTGGTGGTTAAGCACTGGCTTGGGAAGCCAGCGGCCCCAGTTCAGTCCCACATATGAGGGCCAATGACAATGCCCTCAAAAAAAAAAAAAAAGTTCTTGAAGTATGTAAAGTCAGTCACTATTGGTTGCAGTTTTCTGTGTATACCATTAAGTCAAATTTGTTGATCATTATGTTAAAATATTCTATACTCATACTGATTTTTGCTTCCATTGTTTCTTCCTGATAATGTGTTACAATTTTTACCATGAGGGTGGGTTTGCTTATTTCTCTTTTTTAGCTCTGTCCATCTTACTTTAAGTTATTGGGTATAAATATTTTTTTAAAAATAAGAACTGAATATTAGATGATTTTAGGAATCATTACTAATTTTCTTAAGTATGATTATGATATATTTATGTAGACTAATATTCTTATTCTTAGAAGACAAATGATGAATGATTTAGGGAAAAAGGCATTTGACATCTGAACCCTACTATCCAATGTTTTAGGAAGTAATTCTTTTTTTTTTTTTTTTTTAATTTTTTTAGCTGAGCCATCCTGCCACCTGTTGGCAGCTCAATGGCAACTCAGCTCAGGCTGGCGTCGAACCGCCCTTGCTCAGAGCTCAGCTCGCACTCTTGAGTGAGCTCTTAACCAACTGAGCCAGTCGGCCGGCCCCCCAATTTTTTTTTTTTTCCTTGAGGGCAGTGTCACCGGCCCTCACATGTGGAACCCGAACCAGGACCGCCGGCATCCCAAGCCAGCTCCCAACCAACGTGCCACTCAGCTAGCCCAGAAATAAGTTTTTTATACATATGTAAACATGACAGCAAAAATTAATGATTACTGTATCTAGATATTAGGTACATGGGCATCATAGTACTGTTTCAATATTTCTATATGTTTAAAATTTTCATAATTTAAAATGTTGGGGGAAAATTCTGGAATGTTCTAAATGTTTTTCTGAAATTGCTTTTTAGAGGTTTCATCAAGCTGACTATAGACAGAAAGGATTCTTACAGCAGGACAGGTATGAGTTTCTTCTTCTGTGCTAAAATCAGCACTTTATTGTTTAAATTAATCTTTTTCTCAAAATATTGCCTAATATAGTCAGAAGTAATCATCTAATCCATATATATCTATTACCAAAGCCTCAGAAAGAGAGGAAATTTGGGATGTAATAACTGGTTAATAAGAGATTAATTTTAAATTTCTTTTCTATCTTAGCTTGTTTATCTTCTTATCTCTTCAGTATCTTTGTCTCAGATTTATCAGGAGAAACTACCTGATTGAATCAGTCTAATTGATGGATTGTTCTTCTTTGGAGCAAGTGCCTTACCCCTCTATTGAGATGTACTTAGGTTGAAGGTAGGGCATATGTCCTGTATGCAAAATGGGAAAAACCATAGCTGTTGGCTAGAAAGATTCTTTTAGAACAGATTGTGCACTGGAAATAGTGATCAACATCTTGAAAACATCTTGTCAACTCAAACACTATCCAGGCCATTAGCAAACAGCTAATTTTCAGCAGTGATTCTAACTTGAACTAGCAAAATGATTATGTCTGCATGTGAATAAAATTAGCTAATATTTTATAATAAATTATAGGAACTTTTTCGATTTTATATGTGTCATGCTCAGCTTTCTGGAATAAGGAGCTGCCCTGAATGCGTTACTTTATTAGTATTATAAGAAATGCCTCAGATCTTCATCAGGGTATAACAAGTGTTCAGATAAAATAGCCAACTTGCAATTACAGTAGTAATAGAATCTGCTCTGTTATCTGATCCATGGGTCTGGCACAGGATGATCCCTGAAATCTATGCAAAAGAAGGGAGAATAGATTTACATTTATATCTACCTTTCTACAGAAATATGTCTCAAAGGATCTTCATGCATTTTGAAGAGAGTTCCAAGGTTCACTCTGGTTAGACCAGCCTGTCACATAGAGGTGTTTAATTCAATTTAGCAAAAAATATATTTATTATAGCTTAAGAGTGCTGAGATTTGTGGGGAGATTTTACAAAGCAATAATACACTCATAGAGCTTGAGTATTTACAATTATAAAATACACATTCATTTATGAAAAATGCTGTAAAAATATGATAAAGTGTTAATGTGTTTGATGTAAACTGTGTGAAAGAATAGTTCTGAGCAAGAATTATTGAGGAACTTTTCCAGTCATGGTGTGCAGTGACCTTGGCAAATGGGTAAGTTTTGGAAAAAGAGGAAAAGGAAGTCGCATATACAAGGAAGGAATACCATAAAGCATGGCGTATTAAAGATTAGGGTACCAAATAAAATAGGCCGAACCTGTTTATAATTTTACAAGAAATCTTTGAAGAAGTGTCAGGAGAACATACACTCTCCACCATGATTTTGTAGATATGCTTTGTGGAATCAGGCCTGGAAAATTATGCTGAACAAATCATGAATTTGAAAAAGAGATTTCATTTCTTTGCTAATCTTACTGAATATTTAGTGACTCAGGCAAGACACCTGTCATTTTTGTGATTTAATATGATCTATTTTTCACAAATACCCTTCAAATACTAAAACAAACACAAACCATGGATTGTTTGCTGCTTCTTAACAATAGTACAGTAAATGGTTTTACTAAATTATATATTCAGTTTTTAAAATTTGCAATTAAACTCTGACAAAAATCCTATTACATAGAGTTTTCTTTTCATCAAAAATGCCTCATTTTATTGGTGTCTCTTAATTTAAAGTACTAAGTGTACTTTTGACTATTTTTCCTAGGAATCTCTCAAAATCCTGAAAATTATTTTTCAGGTTCATATTAAGTGGTAAAATGTATAATTTATAGTTATAACTTATGCACTAAAAAATAATTCTTGCCTTTTTCTTTCACTAGATCTTTAGAACTTGTGCATTTTTAAAAACTACCCTCTACATTTTTGTATGTTGAATGTAGTTAGTGATATATTTTCATAAGATGTAGTGGGAGTTAAATGAGATATTTGAATAGATTAAATGCATGAACCAGCTAATACATGGGAGCTGCTATAATATTCTAAATAATAATCTAGCAACAAAGTATATACATGGAGAACAATTTTTTTTTTATTTATTTTTTATTTTTTTTTATTTTTTTATTTTTTTTTTGCTAAGAGCACACATGCTGACCACGGAGCAATTCAGCCGCCTGTAGGCAGCTCAGGGCAGCTCAGCTCAGGGTGCTATGTTCAATCTTAGTTGCTGGTCGACGTAGCCCACCATCCCATGCGGGAGACAGGCACAGCTCACTGGCCCATGTGGGAATCAAACCAACAACCCTGTTGCTCAGAGCTCGGGCTCTTAACCAACTGAGCCACTTGGCCTGTCTCCATGGAGAGCAAGTTTAACACTAATAATACAGTGCCAAAGGTAGTATCATGTAGAATCGCTGCATTATAATCCTTCCACCTTTTTACTCCTCTCTTTAGACATCATTTCACCTTAATCCTTTATTCCCTAAGACCAATCATCTAGTTCTATCAATAGTCTTTCTTGAAATATCTCTTTTCTCTCCAGCCAAATCATTATTCATCAACTATTCATTTGATATTTAGAATGTGAGCACTTAAATGTGAGGTTTTATGATTCAATATAAAATACACTTCTTCAAAGATTTATTTTAAAATTATAAACAGTATAACTAAGTTCTCTGTTGCAACTGGAAGATGTGAATTGGCCTATAAGAATACTGAATCAACTGAAAAATAAATATAGGTTTGGAAATGATCTAAAAGATTAGTTTCTTTTTTGGACTGGAGAATGAGTTAAGTTACTACTGCTGTCATGGGGAGGGGGTAAAGCTTGCAAGAGCTGGAGGAAAGGTGGAAATCTTTTATTCATACTCCCCTGGAACAGCAAAGGTTATTAAGAGAAATGTCTTTTTCATGGACCAAAGAAAGAATGCAGAAAATAGAAAGGACGTGTCCTACCACATTGTGCTACCTGTGCAGAGTTGGGGGAGAAATATATATATATATAATATATCTCAATATTATTGTTTCCAACAAAATTCCAATCTCTCTACTATTTTAATAGATTGCTGATCCTGAAACTCTAAGACACTACTGTTTTAGGTGAGTCTATAAATTTCTTCTTTTATTCAAAGACCTGACAACTGTTTCTGTGAGAATCGCCTAAGGAGCCCCATTAGAGCCAAACCTGTTTTGAATGTCCTTAGTCCTTATTAGTAACCCTTAAATGAGACGACCTCATGATCACTTCAACAAAACTGCCCTTTCTATTTAAACTTTTCTGGAGATTTACCATAGAGATTTTATTAAGAATGAGCCCATATTACTTCGAATGTATTAAGAAGGCCAATATTTCATGAAATAAATTCCTTCTGTACTTCACTCCCCTTCTTGACTTTTAGTTAATGAGACTTAGCCTTTTTTTTTGTTCTGTGATTGATATATTTTTAATGTTGTTTAGATATCATAATTCATCATTCATTTAGGTTCTATTCTTTACACAGTGAAGATTAAACTACTAACATAATATGCTTAATTTACTGTTGGAGATTGTATCTGATAAAATGACTTTAGCTACAAGTCATGGAAAATCTGACTCAAACTGGCTCCAACAATCAAGAAATTTGTTGGTTCTTAAATGGCTGTCCAAAGATAATAAATTTCAGGGCCAGTATATTTCAGTAGCTTGGTTCGACTTTGTTTGTGATCTCTTCAGTATGCATGTTGTTATAGACTTCAGGCAGCATTTCTAATAGTGGCCCCAGTGTTCACATTGGCATGCATCAGCATAAAAAGAAAGAGGTGAAAGCTTCTGTCCTAACACTGACAGAAAATCACCCAGATTCACCGTGATGGGAATGCTTAGATCACATGTGTACCTTGATACCAGTCATGGGAATAGAACACATTGATTAATTTAAGCCAAACAATGCCCATTTTAGGAACTGGGAGTATGATCAGTTACACCCAAGTCTTGGCTATGAGCTAAAACTTGGATATCTTAATTCAATTAGAATTTTTATTAGTAAAGGGAAGGGGCCTCATAAGTCATCAACCTGCTTATTCCAGTGATCCTCTTTTGAAATATAATCTTTTGTCCAGTGTCCTTTCTTCATGACTAAAAGCAGTTTTATTTCACATTGTGTGAAGGACAAAAGCTGCTGTGTGTTAGTCCAAATAATTTCTTCCCTTTTATAAATCGTACAAGTACATATTTAGTTAAATATCATGGTCCTTAGCATTCTCCTTAAACTCTTGGGCTAATTATCCCCAGGGTGATCCATTAGATGATTAAGGACAACATTTAGGTTATTAAGATCTATTGATTATTTGTCTAATTTATTCACAGTGGTGGTGTTTCTAATCATTTCAATCAGAGTGTGGTATCTTACTCATACTTACTAAAACTGTGCTTTAAAAATCATATTTTATAATCATCCCTCAAACAGTCTGAGGTTTTCATTCCTGGAAAAGTCAGTGTCAGTTGAAATGATAAATGTCAGATTTTATGTTCCCGTAGAAATAATTTTATAACAGGAAATTGTTTCAGACAAAGGGCCTGATGCATATTTAGTTTTGTTTTGTTTTAGTAATGGCCACAAATAAACTATTTTATAAACTCTTAAATCAAATATAGAAAAATATACTTTAAACTCAAATAGCATAATGTTTTCCCATGTACTTATTGAATTGTACAACATGGCATCCAAGTACATAAAAATTTATGAATTCTGATATAGAATTCTAGAATATTCTTTTCCTTTGTGCTTTTAAGAAATTAGAGGTGTAAAGAAAACATATAATTTAAATGGATCACTTAACAAAATTTCAGCAGGAAGCTCTGAGGTATTTTTAAGAATCTCAAGGATGACTGCTGGATTCTGTTTGAATATTTGTTTATTTATTTGGAGGTTGGTTCACAGGTGCTTATTTTGATAGCGTCTATTGATCATTGCAATAGTCTCTATAGCAAAAATAAGCATAGATTCCTCTTCATCTGACCTTGTAACTGGGTAATATAATTGTGTTATACATAACCTGTTTCAGAAAATTTATATGTATTAAAATTGAAGCATTGTAATAGCCATTGCTGATATTTAATGATATATTTTTATTTTTTCAGCTTTTAAAAATATTCCTAATGACTATATAAGGGACATTATGGTGGATGCCCCAGAATTTGCTCATCTATTATTCTGTTTCCAAGTATTACATTGCTCTAATATTCTACTATTAAAATTAATGTTGTAATGAATGTCTTTTATATGATATTTATTATTATTTATACAAGTTCCTTAGAATATATTTTCCTAACTAACTCACTGGCAATATACAAGGAATACAGAATAAATAATGAGTGAAATTTTATTTACATCTTAGCATTGGGGACTATATTTTGAACTTTCATTTAACAGTGTTCAGATTGAGACTCTCCACTCTTTCTCTCTCTCTTTTTTTTTTTCAGGATGGTGTTTTACCAAATTTATTATCCTATTTGTAAATTAGACATTGTTAATATGAACTGTTTTTAATATGAATTAAAAATAAGTGTTTACCATATGCTGAAACTTATATTTACCTGAGCTGGATGACAGAATAAGCTAAAAATGTATGCAAATTGCCAGATGAAATGCCTATTCAATGAACTATATTTAAAACAGATGAAACTTAGGATATTGTATATTAGATTGACTATATGAAATTATTTTTCAAGTTATAAATCATTAAAAGCAGAAGTTCTATGTGGGTATACCTAGTATATTGGTTAGGAAAAAAGAATTTTTTTAAACTACAAATTAGAAATAAGTTACTGCAATTGTAACTTAAAGCAAATAAAAGCTACTATATATATATATATATATATATATATATATATATATATATATATTTTTTTTTTTTTTTTTTTTTTTTTTTTTTTTTTCTCACAGAGAAGCATTCTGGAAGTGGTTACACATCTTGGTTCAGTAGAATAGTGTCTGCAGAGATACAGGATACAGACTTGTTCCTTCTTTGTACTCCACTGTCTTTTCTGTATTGGCTTTCATTTTTATGCTTGTTACCTGCAATCACAAAATTGTGGCTGCAACTCTAGACATCATGTTTTATTGACGAAAAAAAGATAGGGTAAGTGTAAGGGGACCATGATACCAGACCTCTTTTATTTTTTTTTAACCAGGAAAGAAAAATTTTTTCAGATAGCTCCAGTACCTTTCTGCTTAAAACTCACTGACCAAAAACGGTGTTGTGGGCACATTTGTCTGAAAAGGAGCTGGTATTGCTAGTTTTTAGATAGACACATGGATGTCCTGACTGAAATCATGGCTCTGTCAGTTAAACATAAGAGAAAAATAGATATTAGAAAGGCACAGAGCATTTTCCCTCTAAGTTTGGTACCATGAAAATCCAGAATAACTTCAAAATAGCTACATAAGTGTAATATAAAAAAGATTTTTAACATGGTAAGAATTATTTTAGGAATTAATAAACATAAATAAGCATAAACATAGTTTTAGCTATTAATAAACTTATGCTTTATATATTTCACTTTTTGTATAACAGAAGGAAAGAGAGCCTTATAAAATTGTTTTCATGACTGGCACACAGGGTGATATTTTTCTCTATTGAAACACTGTTATTACTACTTCAATGATAATTCTGCATTGTGGGCATGAAGAACTGGCTCTTAGTTGGGAGATCACTATGATCTCCTTAAACAAGCCTGGGAAAACTACGCAGCTGACCCACAAGAAGTCAGTTTGCATCAAAAAATCTAAAGCCTCCTGAAAAACGAATGTTGTCCTTAATGTAGAAAGATTCAGGTATGAGAAGCTTAACCTTAAAACAAAGCCTTTGCATTGGGAAGGAATGGTGAGTTAGAGCCTAGCATTATTCTGAAGCATTATTTGTTTCTTAATCCAACTATTCTTTTCCCAGTATTGGACTTATTTCTAGCTGAATCTTGGGGAACAGAGGGATGGTATGATTTATAAATGAGAACTTATTCATAAGTAGTTTACAGTCATGCCTGTTAAATCAATTTAATGGAACAATGGTAACTCCCTTAAGTTGAATGTGTCATAAAAATGGGAGGCAAGGGCCGGCCGAGTGGCGTGGTGGTTAAGCACTGGCTTGGGAAGCCAGCGGCCCCGGTTCTGTCCCACATATGAGGGCCAGTGACACTGTCCTCAAAAAAATAAAAAAAAAAAAAAAATGGGAGGCAAGTATTCTTCTCCACTTAGTAACACATTATTTATGAAGGATCACAGCGCTTCTAATATAGCAGGTGATAGTAGTGACTAGGGAACACAGAGGTGCCTGAGGAAAGACGCACTTCCTGCTTGAGTACATACAAGTAGGCATAGACAACAATGCCAATGGTTAGAGGAAGGACAAAAGCCACGGCTGTAGCCAACAAGAGTGACATTGGTTAAAATGGAATCCAACAAGGAACTATGAAATTGATAGAAAGGACAATACCAAGTAGTCTTGGTGGCCTCCAGCAGATTGAGCTATAATTAAGAGGTAAGAAATAGAGCATGCCAACAGTTTAGTGGTTACCACATGGTAAGGGGGGAGAGCGGTGGTAGATGAGGGTAAATGGGGTCAAATATATAGTTTTGTTTGTTTGTTTGTCTTAGCTGAGCCATCCTGCCATTTGTTGGCAGCTCAGCTGGGGCTGGGCATCAAACTGCTCTTGCTCAGAGCTCAGCTCGCACTCTTGAGTGAGCTCTTAACCAACTGAGCCACTCAGCTGGCCCTGGGGTCAAATATATAGTGATGGATGGAGAACTGACTCTGGGTGGTGAGCACATAAGGGTATATATAGATGATGTGTTATAGAATTGTACACTTGAAACCCATGTAAATTTACTAACCATTTGCCACCCTAATAAATTTAATTAAAAAAAATTTCGTGTTCTTCGGGTAAATGGACATTTTGGAGATTTTGTTTTCATAATCCTTGGTGAGGGCCATGTTGACCCCGTGTTTCCTGATGAGGTTTTTTTTTTTTTTTTTTTAAATCCACAAAAGAAATGGTTTATTCGGGAAAAGGAAAAAGAAAGAAAAACCACCGCCCCGGTGTGAGAATGCATACCTCCTACCCCGGGCTCCAACCGGCAGCCCACATGCAGCAAAAGACCCTCCTGATGAGGTTTTTAATGGGGCTCAGCTGCAACCTTATGTTGTTATTGGTGATGTCCTTGGAGGCTGAGCAGGCCTGGCTGCTGGGCTTCTACCACTTGTGCTGATATGGACTGTAAGGTTTTGCTCCAGCTCAACCTGAAGAAGTCTAATGAGGAATATGTGGTGTCTTCCATGACTGTGGGAGGTAGAAATTGTACTCTAGGCTGTAGATATTGATTTCTTCATCCCTAACAGATAAAAATTGGACTAACTCTGGTCTCTGATTTAGAGAATTATGGAGTGATTGGGATTTCATCTGCATTTCAAACAACTTCAGTTGCAGAGAGACTTCCACAGAAGAGCTGGTTTATGTTGAGATATCCAACTGCCCATATCCTGATCAGGTTATCACATGAGACTGGCTCTCCTGCCCCCACTTTGAATGCATTCCCCAACTCCCTTCTGTGGCTGTCACTGTCATTTGAGGGCTGCTTACAGGTGCAAGGTAAATATATATTCTGCTTCTTCTGATACCATATTTCTACTACATGCATAATTCAGTTCCAGACCACCTCTTAAAGGCTGACTGGGGGAGAGTCTGTCGGACTGCTTCTATTTGTTTAGAAAGCCTGTGCCTTCATTTGTTCTCTAATACTCCCACCCTGTGCTGACATGAAGAAATTCTGTGTGGCTTGCAAGACTGAAAATAAGGAGCAGAGTGGAGGGATATAGGGAGGGCAAGGGTCCCCCCAGTTTTTGGGTTTTGGTCACCCCTCCTCCAATCTTCTTATTCAAAGCCCATATAATTTTTGAAATTGCTTTTGTTTTTGCTTTCTGTCATTTAACATTTTTGTTCATCTTTGTTTTATAATATACATTTTGAGTCCCACAAAGTGCTAAGCTTTACCTTTTAAAACTCATAAGTACTATCCTGGCCTATTGTTTGGACCAAGAGGTCCAAAGGCCTATGATGAATTTCAGAGCTAAAGATTTCTTGTTCTCATTTTTACTGTGATGACCCTTCTCTGCAGGACCAGATGAATGAATTGGCCTCATCTTTAATTCAAGAGGGGGAAATTTCAGAGACTAAGAATGGAATTACAGTGAATGAAATACCCATGGTCTGATATATCTGAAGGCCATTTTGTGACTTTGTTGATGGTTCTGCTCAGTTCTCTCCTGTGCAGACCCACCTTCCTGGAATATACCTAGAACAAGAAAATTAAAGTGATGCAAAAGGCTGATCACACAGCTTTAAGTCCCTGGTCAACTCATACAGGGGTCTCAGGAAATAGACTTCTGCCTTTTCCAAATCTATGGTATCCTTCTACAGTGAAAATGACCAGAGAATAGAACAGATTAGGCCATGAGGAACTATGACCATGGGTTTATTGACTACATTGACATACTCAGTGTTAGGAGAATCAATATAAGATAGTATTTATTCCAATTCACATAGGAGAAAACAAAGCTCAAATTTTCACATACAGAATTATGGCAATGATCAGCAAGTTCACATTGTATTGCTTTTCTATTACTGCAGTACAAATTACCATAAATATCGTCATAAGCAATAACTATTTATTATCTTATAGTCTCCATGGGTCAGAAATTGAGGTAGGTTTAGCTAGGTTCTCTGCTTTGGATCTAAAAAGGGATTAAATGAAAGTCTAAGCTGGCTGGGTTCTTAGTTAACAGCTCTGAGAAATGATCCATATACAAACTCATTCAGGTTTATGGCATAATTTGGTTCTTGTGGTTGTAGGACTATGATCCCTGTTTTCCTTGACATGTTGCCCCTCCATCCTCAAGCCAGTTAACAATGCTTCAAATCTTTCTTGCCCTTTGAATCTCTCTGACTCTTTTGGTCAAATCTCTCTAATGTTCTCTTGTGCTTTGACAAGCTCATGCGATTACATTGGGTCCACTGGGTAATCCAGGATAATCTTAACTATCTTGAGGTCAACAGATCTATCACTTTAATTACATTTGCTAAGTCCCTTTTGCCAGGTAGCATGATGTAACACATATGTTCACAAGTGTAACACAAAGGAACAGAGACCATGGGGGCCAAAATTCTGCTTTCCATACATGTGTTTATATACCATGAAAAAATTTTAAGTGACACAGGTTAACAAATAGCATAGTTATGCTCTACAATTTCAACATTCATGCACAACAAGGATATATTAAACAAGTCACCTGGTCACTCAGAGAAGCTAAAAAATCTCTTCTGGTCCTTATTTGATAAGTGTATGGATTTAGATTTAGACACTCAGTGCTTCAGTGTCTTTACTCTAAAACAGGAATAATACATTTTATCAGAACTAATATGCTGAGCTGATGTAAGCATTACAAGATAAGTAAATAGTGGTAAACACAGTATTTCAAGAATTTAGCACATGTCTTTTATTTTTTATCATTGAGGCTAGATCTACTACTCTTACTTGAAAAAAAAAGAAGACAATTAGAAAAGTCAATGTTTAGAGAAATATATATTTAGAATTATTTAACCCTAATGAACCTTGAAATCTTATGGAAAAATCCATATGGTGTATGTAACTGCAAATAGAAAAAAATCAGGTGAGAAATTTATTTCTTTAAATGTTTTATAATGCCAAGAGATAACACAGTTCTTGCTCTGGAATCTCATCTGTCACACTGTGCTCCATAAAGTGACAGGATGTGATGTGACATGTTCATGAGACCCAACATGACACAGGACATGGTTTGTGGTGTGGGTGCAGGTATAGAAAAATTAGGAAAACCCTGAAAAAGGGTAGTATTAGTAGGATTTAATGAAGACTTATTATGATAGATAAATAAAAGGTAAGATGAGCATACCTTTTTAATAAAATAAAACATAAACGATACTGGATGTTCACCCCTGACCCTCAAATTTTATAATCATCTGTTCGGCATTTAACCTTCATATATGATTAAGATAGAAAACTCATACCACAGCATTCCCTTGTAAGAGGAGAATATGGTGATACAGGTAATTGAATTTTGTTCTGACCCTCTTTGGCCTCTGTGCAGAAGCAATTTGTGAATTATTTAGGAAAAAAGGAAAAGGATATTTGCCTCAAGAGAGAAATGCCAAGTGAAAAGAATTTAGTTCAGTGGCACTCTCTCTTAGAATACATCTGCTTTCCCAGCTTGAAATAAAAATCGAAATGGAAATTTCTATTCATCCCTATGCATTAACAAGATTCCTTCCTTTCACTGACATGCTTCATATGTCCTAAACTAGAGCAACGGCAGATCTAAAACTTTACACATCATGCTGAGACCTTTGTTATAAAAACAGCGATCTATGACTGAACCAATAAAAGAAAGTGACCCTGCTGTAAATAAATTTGTCATGAACATTTGGGCATCTGAAGCCAAAACTAAAGCAAATTAAGAGCAGTGTCAATTTTAATCTTAGCGTTTTTTGTTGAGTTATACCTCTTTATATTTATACAACCTTCAGAAAGAACAATAGCTTTTAGATATAAGATATATCTATATATCTTGTAGTTATAAGAATAGTGGTTAAATGACTAAAATAATTACTTTTTTTATGTCTCTTTCTTTGTATTTAAAGTACTTTTTAATGTTGTGACTACATAACCTACTGTCTGAAAGGATAAAAAAGGCTAGATTTAAAATAAATCACAAATATGTCTACAGAACACCACCTCCAAAGATCATAGATATACTACTTTTTATAGCTGTCAACAGTACAGACATGTACGTGACAGTCAAAGGGTCAGAATGAAAATTATTTAATAAAGAAATGCAAAACTAATGTAAAAGATGAAATTTCAGCCTGGCTGTCACAGCTTAGAGAGTTGAGGGGCCGGAATAAAACATTTTGTTTTATTTCTAAAGCTTTGATTGGCCTGCCAACATGCATTTGTGCTGTCACTCTGAGGACACTTCTAGTAGCACTGAAGTGGCAGACAGCTCTTGATTGATGAGTGTTTGCATGCATTTTATTATGTGTTGCATATATCTTCCCTGACATGCTGAAATGAAAAAAAAAAAAATCATCAAGAACTTTTACAATTATGTGAGTCACCCCACACCAGAATTCCATTTTGGCGTGTTTAGGAAACAGCAACAAAAACTAACATGCATGCAAACACAACAGGTTCCTTGGAGATAGGGAAGGTAATATCAGTTCCATAACATTAATAATATATTTCTGTTGGAGAAAGAGGGAACAAAGAATTTAATACCAAAAATAAAGAAATTGTACATAAAGCACACTTAGCTAAGTACTTTCTGAAAATATTTCAAACAATTTTTTTGGTAGTGAGCTATCTTGCCATTTCTTCATTGCATTTTCATTTGCAAAATGCAAGGGACCTTAAGGTTGAGACTTTAAAGCATTTAAAGTCCCTATAGCATTTGAGTCCCTAAATATTAGCAAGCAGTGTTTAGAAACTATAGTTTCTCTCACTATTATCAGAGAATCAGCATTCTCATTTCCTGAGCTACTACTACAGGTTTGGACAATGTTAAGCTCGAGATTGGCTGGGGAGCAGGTTGGAGCAAACATAGCGGCTTCAGCTGGGTCTTTTGTTGTGGCGCCTGACTGAATAAAATGCATGAAAAATATATTCACCCCTTGGTTTCTCTCCCCTATGATAACGGAGCAATTTTTGTGTGTTTTGGGGCTTTTTATGTTTTAGCTAAAAGAAAAGCAACTTAAATTGACTTAAATAACACATGATAAAGACATGGTTTTTCCTTGTTAGTTTTTGGCTTTTATAAGCAGAAGATCTGGGGGTTGCTTGAGCTGCTCAGGGTGCTGCCACGGGTCATGCCTTATGCAAAGTTAGCCACATCCGCAGAATGGCTTCTCTCATAGGAGCACAATGACTGCCATAAATACATACTTTACATTCCCCACAAAGCACTGTCAAGAATTAGACACAAAGGTAGCTTTCTTTTGAGTCCGCCAAAAAACGTAATTGTCCTAATGAAGTCAGATGTTCCTTGAGCCAATATAAAGAGCGCGGTTGACAATCACCAAATACTCAACACAAAACAGAATTAATTTAAGGGAATGTTAAGGCTCACAAGTTAAGGATTAGTGTGTTGAAGAGCTTGGTGAAGGAATTTTTGTGGGACTTGAATTAATTAGCATGAATGTCTTCCTGGAGGAAATCATATTCTTAAGAGATACTTGAAGTACAGGAAAGAAGTGTGATGAACAAGAAGGAGGAAATTGGAGGTGTGTCGATGTGTGCTCAATCACCCCTTCTTCAATAGCTTTGCACATGCATCTGAGACACTAAAAAATATCTGTCCTATCAAGCATCTATTCTAAGTCCTATGCTAAGCTCTATAAATATTTTATATTATACAGCAACCCTGTTGAGAATTAAGTATTATTATTTTTATTTAGCAGATGAGGAAACTGGATTTCAAAAAGTTAAGTAACTTTTCCAACATCATTCGTAGGAAGTGATGGAGGACAATTTAAATTCATATGATCTAATTTCAAAATTAATGATCATAACCACTACATTATTATCGTACTCATTTTTTTTTTTTTTTTTGGCTTATAGGTAGATCACTTAGTATCATGAACTCCCTAAGGGCAGGGATTTCTTTCTGCTTCATTCTACCACATCCTTAATGCCTAGAATAGAGCCTGGCTTAGAGTACATGCTTAACTGACATTTAAACATTGTTGAATTAAGGATTACATTACTTTGGCCAGAAAAATGACATTTAATGATTGGCTTAGGGCAATCCTACAGTTGGTTGCTATATAAGAGAGCAAGGATAGAACCTGATACTGCACAAATAAAGTTATACAATGTCTACTAAAATCTTTGAGAGAAAATGCTAGATTTCAAATCTGGCATGAACTTTCATTAACTATTTAACTGAGATACAATTTTCTGTACCTTTGTTACCTCATTTTAAAAATAATGGCAATTTATAATACACATCTTGGTGTCTTATTGCAGGTTATTAAGATGATTAAATAAAGTAGCACATGTAAGTCAGTTATCATGCTATCTGCTGAGAGTGAGCACTCACTGAATATTAAATATTCTTATTGTTAGTACCCTCCTCTTCTCTTCTCTTCTCTTCTACCTGATTATCCTTTTCATCATCATGATCATCATCTCATTAGGTCAAAGTGGCTATTTTTATCATCTATCTTTAAGTGTAAAATGTTCCTTACCAGTATCATTAATTTGCATCAATTGAGTAAGTATGCCTGAGAAGAATATTTGGGCTTATTTGTCCTAAATCAGTTACTCCCCAGGGATTGTCCTCATCAGAAGTCATTTAAAATTCTATCTAATGAGGGCTTTGCCAGTAACAACACAAAGAATTTAAAGGATGCCTTTGATATCCAAACAGAATATTTTAAGTTCTGACTTAGTAGGCCCAAGTAGATGAAATAAATAACCTAATTTTTCAGTTTCTGGAAAGGTAGGATTTAGGAATTCTCTAAAATACATCTGACTCTGAAGATTTAATTAAATTTTATTCCCGCTCTGTAAAACTGATCTTATATGCACCTCTACTTTAGAAATCTGTTTTTAATCACTTTTCATCCACTGAACTGTTAATGCTGGTACCTGACATATGTAGCTACTTATTGCATACCATCTGACAGTATTAGTTGTTGTTAAATGTGTATTAGACTTGTTTTTCTAAAAGTTTTGATCATTACATACTCTCATCATGACAGAATCTTCCCACCTTAAAAACTTACAATACAGTTAATTAATGAGCGCGTGTGCACGCGCGCACACACACACACACACACACACACACTGTACTCAACAGTGCTTTTTATATACCCACCTTATATGACATAGTCGGGGCAAGGAATTCTATTTTACAATGGAGAAAAATCTACATTTCAGAGCATTAAATCTACATTTCAGAGCATTAAGTCATTCACTCAAAGACGCTCATCAAGTTCAGTGACAAACCCCAGATTTCAATACATCTAGTTTTTTGCACTTAAAATCTCGTACTCTGCATTCTTTTCTAATATAAATATTGCTGCTACATGTGTATATTGTTGTGCTGAATTGGGAACTACATGAGGGCATATACATTGTTTTATTCCTTTGTACTCAGAATATTCAATGCATTCAACATGCACATAATGAGTATTAAACATAGGCTTAAGTGATAGGAATGGAAGTTCATTCCTTTTCTGTGGACGCTTCCAAGAAATAACATCAGGCAAGGCTGAGCTTTAGCTTCTTAGTTTACACAACAGAATATGGCACAGTCAACCTAGATAACTTGATCACAGTTTACTTAAAACCATATGATCACTGGCCGGCAGAGTGGCGCGGTGGTTAAGCGCTGGCTTGGGAAGCCAGCGACCCCAGTTCAGGTCCCACATATGAGGGCCAGTGATACTGCACTCAAGAAAACAAAACAAAAAACAAAACAAAAAAAACCCCAAAAATCATATAATCACAAAAGTGTGGCAAGGGTGTAGGGCAACTGCAAAGAATAGTGTAGGAACCTGGGAGTTTTTTCCATCCAGGCTTGAAGAACCTGGAGAGAGAGAAAGTCTGTAGATCAGTTTCCAAGCCAATTGGAGGTAAACTCTTAAGAGGGCATCATGGAAATAAGGAATCTGACTTCACTCTTCCTCCTCTCTTCTGTCAATCTTTTACTAGGGAGAAGCAATCTATTCATATGGTCCATCGAGTTCAGACAACTGGAGTAGAAAATGGATAGAGAAACAAGAAACATGGAAAGTAGATCTGAAAGCTCAACAAAGATACTGAGCTCATTGATCTTTCTGTATAGTTCAGAGAAACAATGAGGTCATATATGTACATGTGCCTGATAAACTATAAACTAACTAAACATATCCATTATTTCATGTTATTTGAATGCTTACTAGATAATGGTTACTTGATATAATCAGAGTGCATTTTACTTAAAATAATACAGTTCTTTAACTTCTTTAGCTAAAGAACAAAATTGTAGTTCTAGCTTTATCCAGTTAAGTATGGTGGTTCAAAATATTTAAATTATTATATTTTAAATTGATGACTGAATTAGCCTTACAGTTTAGTCAAACAATCACACAAAAACAAAACTTGCATTTGGGCTGTAAATGTCATCAGTTCTTTCCACTCCTCCCCCCTACTTTAACAATCCTTTGTGCTAAAATAACACAAACAAACACATTCATCTAAAATTCAGAATTTTACACTTGGGAGCATTGAAGATCATGAAGTCCTCCATTTCCTACCTACAAATGATGAAAGTGAAGCTCACAAAAGGAGTCACTTATCCAGGATCATGGAACTATCAGATGGGACTCAATGTGCAGACATTGACTTCATATGTCTGGCCCTTTTCATTACTCCATCCTCATTCAGCTATGCCCACCTAAGAGTGCTGATTTACTTAGGTAAACTCTGATTGTTTTTGGAAATTGGAGATTGTTATTATTTATTTTTTTTCAGTTTTTTTTGTTTTGTTTTGCTTTCTACACATTTATTAAAGTATGTTAGAATATAAGAGCTGTGTGTCACCACATTAAATCCCAGAAATGGTTCATCTTATTTGACAGTCAAAATAGCGGTTCTGCTTTCTTTTTTTTTAAAGATTTTATTGGGGAATTGGGGGAGGGGAACAGCATTGGGGAATCCGGGAAGGGGAACAGAAAAGTTGCTGTCTTTTTGTTCTTCAGTCTAGTTGTGGAGGACGTTGCTTCACTGGCCCATGTTGGTATCGTCATTGCGCTCTTCCTGGATGAGGCAGATTGGTCGCCAGCCTCTGGATGGTCACTCACCACGGCCATTGGCAGCTCACGCTGGCTGCCAGCCACTCACTGTAGCCTATGGCAGCCCACTGCGCTGCAGCCCACACCATCGCAGGGTCTTGCACAGCCCAGCTCCAGGTGGAGCTGTTGTTAGCTGTAGAGGGCAGTGTTACTGGCCCTCATATGTGGGATCCGAACCGGGGCCGCTGGCATCCCAAAACCAGCTCTTAAGCAATGCGCCACCTGGCTGGCCCGCAGTTCTGCTTTCTTATGTTTCTATCGCATGCTTTCTAGTATTATATAGTCAAACACAGATGACCATCCCCTAGAGATGAGGATACAAATCTTGCAGAGTCTGTAAACAACTAAATATAATCTAACCAGCTGACCACCATTCATCCATTACTTTGTTTATTTATTTAATAAACATTTATTCAACTCCTATTGAATTAGTGAGATCATAATAACAAAGAAGATATAATCTCTGACCTCAAATAGTTTATAGCCTAGTGATTAGGACAAAGAAGAAAACGGATAAAAACCACAGGAAGAGCCAGCCGATTGGCGTGGTGGTTAAGCGCTGGCTTGGAAAGCCAGCGGCCCCAGTTTGGTCCCACATATAAGGGCCAGTGACACTGCCCTAAAACAAACAAACAAACAAACAAACAAAAACCACAGAGATACATTTGACCTGTGAGCTAAACACTGGCTATCATGAAAGCACTTACTATGTACCAGTCTGTTCTAGTGTTTCACATGTATTAGCTCAATTAATATTCACCCACTTCTGACAGACAGGTATTATTTTCCTCATCATAAAGATAACATAATGAAAACCCAAATTAAGTGAATTTCTTAAGATGTATATAGTTATATAGTGACCAAATCAGGACTTAAAACTACACAGTTTGACTGAAAAAAATCCAAGCTCCCTATTACCTCTATGCAATCAAAGTACTTTGTTTATGCTCTTATGTCATTCATAAGATTCTACAAAATATATGGTTGTTGATGTGCATGGTTCATTTTTTTTGCTATATTTTAGCCCTTTGGACAAAGGAACCATATTTCATGTATCTGAGACTTACAGTCTCTAACATTATGTTTTGGAAATAATTGCTTTAAAAACAAACTAAGGAGTCAGGGACCACTTCTCTCTATAAACCTGTCATTAAGGAAAATTTATGAATAATATCAATATAAGGAATTAGACAAACACACTGAGAAAATTTACAAATATACTTTGTAATATCAAAGTGTAGGTTTTAGGGCCGCCAAGTGGCGTGGTGGTTAAGTGCTGGCTTGGGACACCAGCGTCCCCAGTTTGGTCTCACATATGAGGGCCAGTGACACTGCCCTCAAAAAAAAAAAAAAAAAAGTAGGTTTTCATAGTAATGTAGGATGATCTCATGCTCAAAGAATAATCCTGCTCTATTGTTAAATCAGATAGGATGTCTAATTAGCTAAGCATAGATTTTTCTTTCTTTTTTCCTCCCCCAGAAACCCATTCAAATTTTAAAATATTCAAAATTCCTAAACGAAACAATTTTAATCATCTATCTGTAAGTTGGTAGTACTATAGGAATTGACAGCCTGGCATCAGAGTTAAACACCCTTTTAATTTTTCTTACTCCTAATTTGTATCATTAGCATATCTTAGTCTGTCAAAGTAATCAAAGCCATCAGTGGGGGAGATAAGGTGACTTATACGTACAAGTATCACATTTATTAATATGACTATTTAAATCATATAGTTAGAGAGAACTTATTTGTAATGAGCACAGTCACTGACCATTTATATGTTATTGTCTTCTACCAAGGCATATATCCTATCCATAGGTAAACAAGCTGTAACTAGCATCAAGAAATGATAACATAGCTCTGAATGGTGTATGTTCATGCACTATGAGGACATCCATTTGTGTCCTTTGTGTGTGGCATGAGCAAACTAGTAAAATAAAATCAAAGCATCAAGTTATCTGGGATAACATCTATTTTATTATATTATTCTCCAATCAGAATAATATAAGACCTTGTGGGCACATTATCTAAAAGTTTCACCCTGAGCATACACATATGGTTCACCTTAATTGTTGACATGAGATGGTTTTCTCCTACTTAGGAAGCGTCTTTCTCAGCCAATTATCTTCCATGGGCAGCTATGTGGGTCTGGGGAAAAGGCTGTCTCTATAGCATCAGGTGGAGGATTGCGGACATCTACCTGCCTTACTCTCCCCAGCTTCTCATGGCATGTGTGCAACTTCGTACCATACTGCAAATCTTCCGATACGCCAAACTGAGTTTGGTCAGTGCCAGTTATCAGAATTTTAAAAGTAATTAAAAAAACTAACATTTGCTTTTGGGCCTCTGGTATGGACTCCCTTTTCCTTTTTCTCTTGTCAATGCCTGATTCCCACCAAAAGAAATTATTCATATGCATGTATATGTGTGTGAACTATACATATGAAAATATATAGCCATATTCATAGATGAGAAACACACACTTACTCATTTAGAATTCCCTAGGAAGTAGAGCACAACTTAATAGAATGCAGTGTTTTATTTTTAGTTTTGAGAAAGTATTCATTAAGGGTAAAACAGGAAAGACGATCAAAGAACATGAAAGGGAAACTGTATTCTTTGTACTTCCCTTGTTGTCATGACTGAAATTTAGTCCTCTTCACCTCTTGCCCCACTGGATTCACTAACCTCCAATTTTCTTCTCCCTATTGTGCTAAACTCAAAAATGTGCCTAGAAACCAAAGAATAAGGTTGCCTGTCACTTACGTATGTTTAGAATAGGAATTACTCCTGAAGTTTTCTCAGATACTTTTGATACTTTTGAATTATTTTCCCCTTAAGGAAAGGAAACCTTTTTTTTTTTATTTCTTTTCCACCTCTCTTTTTCATTGTCAATTTAGAAGCTGCCTGAAATAGTCACTGTGAAAGCATTGGGTGGCAGTCCCTCTCCCTTCCAGCCACCAACACCGGAATGGACTGTTATCACGAGGGCTCCAGCTATATAACATCAGATTATTTCTCTGCATTTGCTTGCTGCACTGAAACTCTAAATTCCTTGGAAGCCCAGGCGTTAGATAGAGACAGGGAAGTACAGAGCTGCAGAAATAACAGGTTTTCCTAAAAACATGTGTCACATAGCAAAGCCATGAGATTTCCTAGGTCAGCCAAAACACAAAAACTGGAAGTGAAAAATGCCCTGTTCAGTGATCCAGTCAATGGGATTAAATCACATATCCCCCAAACAGTTGTTTTCAGTCATCTCACCCGATGGCTTTCTGAGTACAGATGCAGATCTTGTGATCCGGCATCTTTTTCTCCCTAGCGCATCTATTCTGTGTACCGTCATCACTTCTACGAGTTTTCTGTAGTCAAAGCATCTGTAAGCTCTAGCATCTGGAGCCTCTGCCATACTGGGTGGGTGTCTTTCCTTTTTCTCGCCAAACACCCCTCCCCCAGCCTTTAAGGACACGAGTTTGCGTTATCGGGCGCCAGCCAAAGTACACACAGTCCAGCTCGCCAGCTGGGACCCCGCAGTGTCTCAGCACAGGCCTCAGGAGGCAGCTACTTCCTAAACTCCTGAGCTCTGCTGGATGGAAAAGATTTTCTTTTTCAAATAATTTTAAAGATTAAAAAAAAAATTGACATTGCAAGACATTCAGATAATAATCAAATAGGCAATGTGTGGCAGTAGAAATATTGTTAAGGGCAAAAATTCACATATGGTATATCTGAGGTAAGATATGTAATGAAAATATCCCAAACCATTCAAGGATTCCCAAGTTTATAGCAGGAAGAAGCTGGTGGTTTAACTAGGCAGCATGAAACTTTGTACTTATGGGAGTTATTTACATTTGTATCTATATCTAGTCATTTTTTTATCATTGATGCCATGCCACCAATAGTCTAATACTAAAACAAAGCAAACAAACAAAACACCAAATAAATAATAAGATAATTTCAAAAGAGCAAGGGCAAGTTTTCTAGCCAAACAAATTCACCACACATAGTTCCATGTCCCTTAAAAGTATATTTTTTTCCTTCATCATCAGCAGCCCATAAAGAGTTCACAGGAGCAAGATTTCTTCAATATTAATTATTGCAAAATTAAATTAAGAAAATGAGTTAATAAGTTAAGGTATAGCACCAAAATCATAGATAATAGTCAGAAATGGCTATAAGAACGTATTAGTCAAGTAATTATTAAAACAGTAAGAATGCATTAATAATTCTTTTTTTAAAAACAACTACTTCTCGAGTATCTGCTATGTAATGGATTTTGTTGTGGGTCCTGGAGATTCAGCAGTTCACAAAATAGATGATGCCATGTTCATTGAGCACACACCACACACATCAATCACCTGCCTCTAGATCTACATTAGAAGGTGAGAATATCATTTCTTATAAATCACTTAAATCCTAAATTATCTAGTACCTTATCTTAGTCATTGGAGTTGCTCAAAATTTTGTCTTAATAATAAATCAATTACAAATATCTTTGACAAAGAGATGCTTGCTTGTAAAAAGCACTGTGCCTTCCTTCACGTAAAATGATCAGCCAAAAGATTTTGCTTCAAAATGCATACTTAATTATAAAGATAAATTTTAGTCAAGTCTGTACTGTAACATTATAATATGTAGCATTTTGATAGCACATTTCTAGATGCATTAATATTTTGTTTACTCCTTTGCCTACAATTTAACTTAAATATTTATAATAATATACACAGAAATTGTAACATTTTACTTTTACCAGAAATTCCATCTTGAAGTTTTTATACATAAAGTAGAAAATCTCGCCCATGTGACTCATGCATTGTGCCTGTGACTTTAATGCCTTTAACAAGACAGCCTAATGGCCCATTATTGTTTTTAACATGCCACCTTAAAATAACCTTTCAGCAAATTTTCTGACATATTTTATCTCAGCCTCCATTTATTTCATTTATATTGACCCTGGTCCCTTTAAAATAGCTGGTTTTTGAGAAACATTAGAGTAAGCACAGCATTTCTGCAAAGACTTTCGGATTCTTCCAGTAATTCCACATTGAGCCTGCTTAGTTTTATGGGTAGCAATCTGCTCTTCTTTTGGAATCTGTCAGGATCAGAAAAATACACATTAATCATTTACTATAGGAGCTTGTACTGCTCCCAATGTCCCCTATTTCAAGATGACAATTGGACACTTATCAGAAATTACCCACATCCTCACAAGCGAGGAGTTGGCTGTGTAGTGTGAACCGAGGACTGCACTTCCTCGTCAGGTGCTGTTCTTAGAGACCCCAGGATGAACCTCCACAGGTGGTCCTGTGAAGGCATGTCTAACGAATATTTCCTCTTTGTTTATTGTGTACTATAGGGACTGTTTCACTTCAGATGGAATCTAAACCCTGAAGCATCTCCAAAGGAGCAATCAGCTTTTAAAGAGCCTTTGGGTCAGGAGCAAATGACCTCCTTAGACTGGAGAATGGCCTAGTAGTGGAAGAGGCCAGAAAGATCAGGGTTCTAAACTGGACATATTGTTGGCGTTCAGGGAGGGATTTTAGTTGGTTTCTTCCTCAAAGATGGGAAAATACCTCTTCGACTGTTTGACATTGTGTGAAGACATGTGGTCCCAGGAAATCATTAAACAGAACCCTTCTGTTATAATTTTCACCAAATGAATGTTTTTATATTGCTGCTACCTTTGAGGCTCATCTTCTCTAACATGCTGGCCTAGGCTCATAGCCTTTTCATTCATTCCCCTTCCATCACCAGCAGATAGGAGTGTCGATCAAGGGGAAACTTCCACATTGCGTTTGGAAATGCAAAACCCAGAGCCAGCTCCTGAAAGTGCAAATCATTGCTTTTCTGCAAAATATGCTAACTGAATCACTCTTTCCTAGAATATGAGACAAGCAAACACTCAAGAGAAACCACATATTATTTCTTACTTATTCCTAGATTATTCTGTCTCTGAAAATATGTAATTTTCCTAATTCTTCAAATTTTGACTCATGTTATCACAAGATTACTAGCCCATTTATAATATAACTTCTATCCACATGTCCAGATGTATGTTTCAGTTTAAAGGAGAGAAAAAAGACAGACTTAACATACCTATTCATTTCATTCTATCTTTTCACTTCATTTACATTTATTTAATTCTCTTCAAATCAATCATTTAAAACTGAAAAGTAAAGACTTTCCATGAAATAAAAATAAATTGCAATATAAAGTGGTAATTAAGTATCAAATTAAAATATCCCAACGCATGAGAAGTTCTGACATGTGAATTCAGTATTGTCGTCAAATAGACACAGGCAAAAATTTTTTAAAAAGTTATAAAAGACATTGAAAATTTGAGCTTTTAAGAATTCTTTTGGATATATTTTAAATAATCTTTTCAATAAAAATATTGAAGAATATTTTAAATGTTGTGTCCAAGAAGTATATGAAATTCCAACATACACTAGGTTTTCAAAAATTTTGTTCAACAAATAAATGAATGATTAAAATGAATGCATGAATGAATGAATCAATGAATAAATAAATGGAGGAATAAGTCAGGAAAGGTTGTTATCTGGATTTCATGAAAACTCAAATATGGGACTTGAATGAAAGAAATATGAAAATTAGATACAAAAAGGAGGGTGCTATATTAACATTCAAAATGAGAAGGTGAGAGTAAGGAAGGCATGTTCAGCACCTGAGGTTCCAAAAACAGGGGACCATTTAAAAAAAATTATTTCAGTGACGTTTTGAAAGTGATATTTAGGGGAAATTTATTTGGCAGAGTAAGAACATAAATTAGTAGAAACTTTCTGTAGTTTGATAGAAAACATCAAAACCCCTTATTTGAGTGTTTAGTATTTGCCTGGTAATCCAAATTTCAAAATTTATCTTAAGGAGATAATTGGATATATATATATATATATATATATATATATATATGATTAGAGATATTTATTTTAGTATTGTTTTTAATGACTAAAAATGAGACTAAAAATAGAACAAACTAAATAGCTACAAACAGACCACAGGTTAAATAAACTCATTCATAATATGTGTAAATAATTTATTGTTGAAGAAAAAGTACTCAAACTATATTTATTGAGGAATAAAAAAGTTGAAGAAAGGATTTATTACATAATCCATATATTAAAAATTATATATTTCTGGGCTTGTCAGTTTCTGAAAATTTTCATAATGTGAAATATGAGTTTTGATGGCATTCAGTGATTTCCTTGCTTTGAATTAAATCTGCATTCTAAGATTATCTATCTATCTATCTATCTATCTATCTATCTATCTATCTATCTATCTATCTTTCACTCCAGTTCAGAAGCATTTGTCCCTAAATATAAATTTCTGTTTCTTGTTTCATCAATTTTGCTCATTTGCCTCCACTATGGTTACCCATCCACTATGATTTTCCTAATAAGGTGCTGTTGAGACCATCCTTGATCTTTCCGGCCAGCCATGATTTCTCTCTTCTCAAAACTTCCAATGCACTTTGACCTCAGGAGAACTCTGATGTCTGCATCAGTAACACATGGGTTTGACTATCAGTTCCACCCGTTCATTAGAGTTGGTTTGAAGTTACTGAACTCTACTTCCTGAACAGATTCTTCATCTTTAAAATTGAGCCATTGAATGTCAATTCATGGGACTATTATATAGATGAGGTATGTTGAGCACCTAGGATAGCCCCTACCTCAGGTAAAGGGTTCTAGACTTGTGAGTTTATCCTCTAGGCTTTCTGTTTATATGATGTTTGCCTAGCTGCGCTGAACAGATTTTAAGGGTGAATAAATTGGAATTTTTTCATCCCTAGTAGCATGATGCAGTACCACGTAGATAACAGTTCAATACATAGCTGACAGTATGAATAGGAATTCATCATAATGAAATTTTAAAACAACTTATTAATATTCTTTTGGGAGACATACATCAGGTGGATTATTTCCAAGAATATACACTCTTTTCTCTTTCCAGATGTCTTTATCTCTTTAAAATAACAGGAAAAGGTTAATGTTATGGGAAGCACAAAGCAGTAAACTTGGTAAAGTGTACATTAGGGATTTTCTAGTTGGTCAACACTCCTTTGGTCAGGCCAATGGTGAGAACAACAAAAGAGGCAGGAACAAGGCTCACAAAATATGACAGAAATCAGTGAAAGAGATCATGCAATTTATCAAAATTATGAGAATTTTAAGAAATGTGATTCCTTAAAAGGGAGTTTTTCTTATTCATGAAATTAATGTGTTGGCTTTGTTAATTGGCTAAAATTTGCATTCTTAGTCAAGGTGAGGTGTTTTGGGGGAAATTACTGTGGGGTTTTTTTGTTTAGTTTTGTTTTGTTTTAGTTCAGATATTTCCTTTATGGCAAGCAAGTAGACAAGTAAGAAAACAATATATCCCTGAGAGAAGGAAAGATTTGTCTACTGAATTTCCTTATAATTACACAATAGGAACATTTCAGATCAAAGCAGACAACTGTGACCTTGAAAATCCATTTTTTTAAAGTGAGGGTTAATACAATGTAACACTCTAATCACCCCAAAGTAAAAATTATTGTTTCTCTTTTTTGGCATTTGTCTGGCTAAAATGGGCTGAGTAACATCTCTAGAGAACAAAACATGCTTTGTTGGAATGAATATAAGTATATTTGAAAAGCAAAACAAAAAACTTTGCTCAGATCATAGAGAAACTAACTACAAACTAAAATGAAAAATAATTGCAAGACCTGGCTTGCACATTTAATTGGGTGGCAGCTACTGGGCTCTCAGCTAACACTCTAAGGAATTATCTAACGTTATTATTAATTGTAGCATCATATTTCACAAAAAAAGCTAAAAATAATGGCAATGTATAAATTTCATTGCCATGAAGCCCCCACTGTTAAGAAATTTAGTTTGCATCACACACACACACACACACACACACACACATGCACACGCACATGCACACACACACACCCAAGATCAATAGAACTGTCACCAAGTCATCGGGCACCTCTTAACTCTGTTCCTTCCAACAGATCCAACACCTGCTGTTTCTGGTTTTGCACTCTCGCTTGTCTGGGGAGTGACGGTATTTACTAGCAATTGTAGGAATCCGAGCAGAGTCTGACAATGTCACAGAGGCCAATGTATCTTGCACCCCATAGGTAAGGAGAACTGCCAACGAAATGTTCTTAATTCACAATGGACAGATTATGAAACTGAAATCTGAGCACAGAAGCTGTGTAGGAGGAGGAGGGAGAAGAAATGAGGAGTAGAAGAAAGTGGCAGATGTAATCTTTTTTTTGTCTTGTTTTTTGTTAGTGGTACTGGGTTTTGATAAACCACTAATGATCTGAATGTTTCCGCCATGATTTTTTGAAGATAATGTTTAAAGGCTCATTTCTGGCTAGCAGGTGAAGAGACAGACACAACTTTGAATTCTGGAATAAGGAAGATGTCATTATTGCCATAGCTTTTTTTAATTTTTATTTTTCTCTTTTTTCTCCTTCCCTGCCTCTTTCTTTTCCATCCTTCCCTTCCCTTCTTTCTTTCCTTTTCTAAATATATAATCACTGTCACATGTTTTGGCTAAATCATTTTGAAAGGAAGAGAATATTTCAAAGTGTGTGTGTGTGTGTGTGTGTGTATTTAGGGTCACAATTAAAGCAATATTTCTTAAATTATGTCTTTGTCAATTTTAAATCCTACACAGGAGTTTTTTCCATTTCTCCAGAAATTTGTCATTCTTTAACAAAATGAATTTAAATTTTCAAAACTTATAGGAACATACATACTTCTAATACTTTTTCATGTCTTAGTATTTGAGATTTTAAATTGTTCTTACATGTAACTAGAAAAAAATGAAAATAAGGACTACACCAATTCTGTCCTGAAATAATTAAAATAACTTGTGTTCAGTGGGAACAGCACAAATTTCGCCCTTTGACATTGGGAGAAAAAATTGGTTCATAGTTATTTTACTGAAGCAAAATCTTGTTACAACAGACATTTGTAAAATAACAGCAAAATCTGAATCTCTAATATAAAGACTGGCAAGAATTGTTTTGTATGTCTTGGGTCTGGATTACATAAATCTAAATTATAAAATGATTTGATGCATAAAATATTTATTAAGTTATTATGCTGTAGAAATAAATCATTTAAACTAGTGTTATTTTGAAAGAATCTTCTAGTCTACAGTATATCAAGGATGTGAAAATGACTTGATATGTTAGAAAATTGGCCTTTAACGAGGAAAAATATTAGACAATTCTAAATGCACAGCTATTAACTGGCTGATTTCTGATCCCTGACACAGGATGTCATCCTCAACCCAGCGCCTGACTGCTCAGCATCCTGTGGGAACCGCAGGCTTCCAAAGATTCCTCTTTACAAATAACAATCATTTTGGATAGAGGAGACACAAAGAGAGCCAGTTAAATCTTTCACATCATTACCAGCCTCATTGTTTTGCAAATCAGTAGCATAAAGTAGAACACGTGCATGAATCCTCTTACAGGTTCCTGAATGCTGGGGGTTTCAGATATGTGAATCCTGTTGATTAGCAGTAAATGAACAGGCCACATGACAGACAACTCATTGCCTTTACCAGCTAAGTGGCTGGTTTAAATTAAAGATTACAGGTTATTGTTTGAATTCATCAAGATTTGTCCGTCTAAAATGATGAGCCTTTCCCTATTCATAAGTCAGTCCATCATTACCATGAAGTCTGCCAAGTCTGATCACTAGCTCACTTGAATAGCTCAAAACAGCAGTTTGAAAGTATACTATTTATAGTGCAGATATGTAGAGTAATCCAAAACCCTGTCTGCTGTAACATGCTAACCCTCTCTTGGCAAGACATTTTTCTCAGGAGACTTTTATTTCTAAAATGATCAAGTACCAAAAGCTGAGTGCCACAACAATGGAATGAAAAGTGATTTATTTGTATTTTAACTGGCTGAATTTTCTCCCTTTGTAATTTGCTTTTACAAATGCAATTATTCATTTCCTTCAGTAGGTGACTAAGTTGATCATATTTCACTTACTGGTATTTAATATTCATTTTCTTGTAATGATTTTTCAGTACTATTTTCCACAAATGTCAAAATCCTGAGTTGTTTATTTGAATCCTGAGTTATTGCTCTAATAATGAAAAGCTCTAATTATAGAGTGCAGTGAACTAGGCAGCGGAGGCTTGGCATCCCAAATATGACTACTAATATCAAGACATGTAAAGAGTGCTGGCAACTGCTTTAAAATGCGTTCCCTACTTTCTGACGTTTGAATAAGGACAGTGGTCTTAACTTTAGAGGGTTTGCAGCAAGCTCAGGAGTAAGAAACTCCTTATCCTTTTTTGTACTCCATTCAAATTGAGCTTTATCTCAGGTTATACAGAGAACTCACCTGAAACTTACTGCCCTGTAACTGTTGAAGAATACACTTTCTCACTCAATAAAAATAGCAGCATAGAAAGCAGAGTTGGCACGGGACCCTCACCCTCAATTATTCCTGTGGGCAGTAAGATGCCACTCTGCTCTCAAACACTTTTGCATGTTAACTCATATCCAAGCATTATTAGTTATAGGGAGTACACAGGAAAGAAGCCATTTTCCCCTCCCACTTCCCATCTGTTGTGGAAAACACACAGGTTTTTCCACCACACGTTTAGAACAACCTCATGTCCTTGGAGCACAGATTCAGATTGTGTTGTAATAACAGTGCGAGCCTTCATCCCATGCCTCAACCCACAAACCTATTTTAAGGCTGCATTCTGAGAATAGCCTTCACAGTGATGCTGCTGGAACATAAGCCACCATGTTAAACAGCAATGGCATGAGACTGACTCATCATGGTGAACACACTGGCTAAACAGCTCCTCTTGAGAGCAGTTGTGATTGACTACAAGCCTTGCCCTATGTACCTTCAGAGGTAAATGGTATAAAGCTACTTCTTACCAAGGAGAAGCCCAATTTTATTATTACTTTTTTACTGAACACATTTAATGTTTTCACTAATTATTTGCTGATTATTTTTACAAAAAAATAATTTCTATATCAATTGTTAGCGAATTGCTTCATCCCTGGACACCATGATCAGAAATTACACATGGGAAATAAAAATGACTTACAAGAGTAGACATAACTAAAGAAGTATTAAGTAGCTAATTCAGTAATAAAGCTGAACTAAAATTCAGGTCTTTCTCTCAGTCTGTCTCTCTGTCTCTCTGTCTCTGTCTCTGTCTCTGTCTCTGTCTCTCTCTCTCTGTCTCTCTGTCTCTCTGTCTCTCTCTCTCTCTCTCTCTCTCTCTCTCTCTCTCTCTCTCTCTCTCTCTCTCTCTCTCCTGAATAGCACAGTGATTTAAACATAATCTGTCATGTAAGAAAAATTAGATGGGGGCCTCTGATTACAGAGCTATGAATCCAAAGGCCTAGATACTATTCTTAGCTTAATCACAGATAATTTAATTTATACAGTCTTTCCTAAATTATTTTTAACTGTTCCTCCATATTAAAATGCACTGAATATTAATTTAACTGTTATTCTTTTTCTTAAAAAATGCATTTGTTAGCAAACAACTCTACAATAAGCTCTGGAAAACAAGATTCATATAATCCTGATGGATGTTACTATTTATTTTGTTTTTATGCTTTTTTAGTATCACTCAAGAATAAGGATAATAATATCTGAATTTAAAGAAATGGGACCTATAACTTCGAAGAGCTATATTATGTATTTATGTTGTTATTAATAATTCAACTTTGCAATTTAATTAGTTAAATTTTCAGTAGTGAAATAGGTGCAAGATTCTACATACAAAGTTATTTTACAATTATTATTATTTCTTTTTTTATTATGAAACTTGAAATTAACTGCTAGTTGTAAAGATACATTAAACAAGATTGAGTACATGGCACCACTGGCTGATTTCACCAGAAACAAAAACTTGAGAAGAAGGGGACCAATTCTTGATGCCATTGCACGTAATATCAGCTTATTTAAGCATTCAAAGGAAAGAGGGCACACTTCACTTTTTCAGAAGCAACACAGATAGTAAAATCTTAAGTTCTGCAGAAATAATTAAAATCATATATTTTTAGCTAAACGTTGTACCTCCATTTAAGCTTCTTAAACCTTACCTTTTCATAACTTACTCTTCATAAATAACCCTTTATAATTAATTTATCATAACTAACACTTCATAAATGAAAGATATGGTCACTGCCTTTCATTTAATTTGTTTATAACCTTTCACCTTTTAATATCTCCAAATAATGCTAACTGGTTGGGGCTCCCATTGGCCAATCTGAAATCTGAGTGGAACTCTTCCCTTGTAGTATGTCTGTAAAAATTCGAGTTTTTACTTCAAAGGTCTTTATAAATACTGTTACTTACAAGAGGATAATGAGAATTGACCAATGGAGATGACCTTAATTATAAAAAAGTTAGTTTATAATAATATAGCAATTAATTATATATGTAAGAATAAGTTTAGAACATTTCCTTTGTACTTATAGAAAAACTAAGCTTATATGGAATAAAGAAAAATGTTAATTGTGGAGAAATAAATGGAGATCAATATGAACTTCAGTAGTAGCCTTGATAAAAAACTTTAAAAATAATTAAGTGGGGCCAGCCAAGTGGCGCATTGGTTAAGAGCTGGCTTGGGATTCCAGTGGCCCCAGTTCGGATTCCACATATGAGGACCAATGACACTGCCCTCCACAGCTAACAACAGCTCCACCTGGATTTGGCTGTGCAAGCCCCGGCGATGGTGTAGGCTGCAGCCCCTGCTGCAGTGGGCTGCCATAGGCTATAGTGAGTGGCCGGCAGCCAGCGTGAACAGCTGGCAGCCAGCTGTGAGCTGCCAACAGCCGCAGTGAGCGACATCCAGAGGCCGGCGACTGTTCTGCCTCATCCAGGAAGAGCACAATGATGATACCAACAAGGGCCAGTGAAGCAACGTCCTCCACAACTAGACTGAAGAACAAAAAGACAGCAACTTAAATGTAAGACCTGAAACTATAAAACTCCTAGAAGAAAACATAGGGAGTAAGTTTGCAGACATAACCCTGAGTAATATTTTTACTGATATATCCCCTCGGGCAAGGGAAATAAAAGAAAAAAAAATGAACATATGGGATTACATCAACTTACATTTTTTTCACAGCAAAGGAAATCATCAATAAAATAAAAAGGCAGCCTACTGAATGGGAGAAGATATTTGCCAATGATATATCTGATAAGGGGTTAATATTCAAAATTTATAAAACACTCATGAAACTCAACACCAAAAAAACAAACATCCCAATTAAAAATGGGCAGAGGATATGAGGAGGCATTTCTCTAAAGAGGACATACAGATGGCCAACAGGCATACGAAAAAATGTTCAACTTCACTAATCATCAGAGAAATGCAAATAAAAACCACAATGAGATACCACCTCACTCCAGCTATCATCAACAAATCAACAAACAACAAGTGCTGGCAAGGGTGTGGAGAAAAGGGAACCCTGGTGCACTGTTTGCGGGACTGCAGATTGGTGCAGCCATTATGGAAAACAGTATGGAGGTATCTCAAAAATCTGGAAATGGAACTGCCGTGTGACCCAGCAATTCCACTCTTGGGTATCTACCCAGAGGAATCCAAGACGCTAATTTGAAAAAATATATGCACCCCTATGTTTATAGCAGCGCTATTTACAATAGCCAAGACTTGGAAACAACCGAAATGTCCATCAGTAGGTGACTGGATTAAGAAACTGTGGTACATTTATACAATGGAGTATTACTCTGCTATAAAGAAGAATGAAATCGTACCATTTGCAACGATATGGATGGACCTAGAGACTATTATGTTAAGTGAAATAAGTCAGTCGGAGAAAGACAAATACCATAGGATCTCACTTATATGTGGAATTTGAAAAACTGAATGAATGAGCAAAAGAAACAGAAACTGTCTCATAGATATAGAGGAAAAACCGGGTTGCTAGTTGGGAGGGGGGTAGGGATGATAGAGAAGGGGAAGGGACTAGACAGCATAAATAGGTAACTACAGTATTGTCACAGGGATATGAAAGACAGTTCAGGGAATATAATAATGTTAAAATTTTGTGGGGTGTCAGATGGTCACATGTTTTGTTAGGGAGACCACTTCATGGATGGAGTAGAGGCTTGATCACTGCACTGTATACCTGAAATTGATGTATAATATTGTATGCCAACTGTAATTGAATATATAGATAGTCATGGGATGTGGATTATACGGTGGAAGGGAGTCAAAGGAATTGTAATATATATATATATATATATGATATTGGGGGGAGGAGTAGGGGGGAGAATTGCGGTAGGGGGGTTGTCACTTTGAGGGGTAAAAAGTATAACTATTGCACTTTGTTGTACACCTGAAGCTAATTGAAAATAAATTAAAAAAATATATATATATAGACAGCAACTTGTCTGTCCGCCCTCCCCCAATTCCCAAATAAAATGTTTAAAAAAAAAATTAAGTGGTAAGAATATATTGAAATTTTCAATGACAAGCTTTCTTTTTCCACATTTAGAGTGGGATAATTTGATTTTCAATTCATTCATCTTTTCTTTTTCTTTTACCATAATAATGAGGAATATTGACCAATTCTTAATAATAGTTTGGATACTTAGAAACCCTAGTGGTTTATTTGAGTTTACATTATATAAACTTATATACCCCAAAGAAGTTGTAATGCTAATGGTATTTATCAGGTATTGTTTGTAAAAGATATGAATAATAATAGTCCATCTGGTATATTCCCTTTTCAGCAGAGGAATCATACAAATTAATGTAGGCCTGGATGTAATCCATTTAGGATGACTCATGAGAGTCATAAAAATTATTACTTTCTCTCTTTTTAAAAAATTTCCTAGCAATTATTTGTCCACTAGTTATTTTTCTGCTTTTATAAAGGTCCACTTTTAAATCTTTTTTTTTTTTTTTTTTTTTTTTAACTCTTGTCAAATGCTTTGTGACTATCTGGCAAAAATACCTAAGAATGTCAGCAGGGTCACCACATCACAATAGTCTTAAAACTTTACATTTACAAAAACCTAAGCTTTGTCTATAGGAGACAAAAATAACATAAGAGTATATGACTATGCCTCCAAGTATAACAATATAAGAAAAATGAAAATTAACATTTCTTGAGTGCTTACCAACTACTTTTGAAATATTATCTACTTTTTGTGTTTTTCTTTATTTATCTTTGGGACTGATACATGAACTAACCCCATTTTGCAAATGAAGAAACAGAGTTGTAAAGAGCCTAGAGAACCATCCTCAGCTCACACATCTTGGACATAACAGAGCTGGTACTCAACCCTGGTCTATTTCTGACAAACCTATGTCTTTAATCATTGTGAAATATGGTCTTTGTGCATGGCCTGGTGGAAAGCAAACCTAGATAATAACATGGTATGGAATGACAACATTTTATGATTAAATGAGTTGTATTTATTAATTATGAAAATTACTTATGCACAATACTTTTTAAATTTCAGTAAATCATATACACCAGATACAATTTATGTTAGTTCTTATTCATAAACCCACATCCTCCCTTTTTTTTCAAGCTGATCTATTTCTTTGTTCCATCACTATACTCTTTCTTTAACTTATTCACTACTAATGTTACCACAGAATAAAAATGTTGAAGCAGAAAGGAAAAGATTAGAGTACGTAAATTTTTCCCCCAAAATTTCCCAAACTATTGTTTGAATGATTTCATTCTGGGCAATATTCTTTCCTACTAGATAGAATTGCTGCAGAGGTCAGAAAGTGCTGGAGAGGTAGAAAAGGCAAAGATTACATGTTCATTCAGGTTGGGATTAAATTTTAGCTCAACCACTACTAGGTATAAAAATGTGAACAAGTAATTTCTGTGTTCCTAGTACATCTATGCACTGGAGCTAATAAGACTGTTTATTTTTTAATGATTTAAAAATGTTTATATATTTAATTCAACTTTAAAAAGTGTGTTGAGTACTTACTATAGGTCAGGTAGTTTCTTAGGTTCTTAGAATATACCATGAATGAAATAGACAATTATTTCATTACTTGTGGAGCTTACAGTTTAAAGGGGAGAGATGGCAAGTCAATAAATGAGGTAACTAATAAAATAACTTATTCTTATGCTAAAAAGTGATTTAGAAAAAAAAAGTAGAGCAAGAGAAGGAATTTGGGAGTACACTGCAATTCTTTATATACAATGTTGGGTAGGTATAATTGACAAAGTGAAAGAATTAAAGAAAATAACATAGAGAGAGGGCAATGTGGGTCTCCCAGAAGAAAGGGTACAGTCAGTTCAAAGAGACTACAGAGGAAGTGCCTTGTATAAGAAGAACAAGCAGCAGTGTGGCAGGAGATAAGCCACAGACATTACAGATAGTACAGGCAATGTAGGGTCTTGCCTGCGGAGAAACACTCAATAAATGCAACTATTATTGCAGTTATATAAGAAATGTTAAGCTTAACAACAGAAAAAAAAATTGTCCTGAAAATAATAAATATAGCATTGTAAATATCTATTTAATACTGTGTGTCAAGCATTGTACTGATCACTAAAAACATCTCTCATTTATTCCCCATGAAAGCCCTATATGAAAATGTAACTACCATATCCACTATACAGATGAGAAAACTGAGGCTCTAATATATTCAGTAACTTGTCCAGGATCAAATGCTTATTAAGTGACAGAGACATTCTTCATGACCTTAACATTATTTCTTTCTGTTTAATGTCAAACACAATTATCACTTTGTTCTTATCCAAAACATACTTGTCATATCCTTCTGGTTTCCAGATCAATCTTTACGTTGTTTTACTTCATAGATGGGCTTCTTTGAGCTCCTTATCATTATACCTTTTCCATAAAGGCATTAGGTGCACTGGTTGTGGGAAATAAATTTCTTTTTCACCAGCTCTCTTCTGTATGCCTCTCTTTCACTAGAAACTGAATTTAATTGTTCTCTAGTTATAATTAGCTCATTGTGAAGGATTTTTACTTTAAATGTGGCTATGCAACAATTTTGTGATTTCATTTGCTATCATATGCTTAGGTGTCATTTTTTTTAATTGTTGGTATTTTATTATCTCTTAAGGTATTTTTAATTGCATTAGCATTGATTTATTCAGCCATTGTCTTTTGGATATATGTTTTCTTGGAATGATTTTTACTCTTAAAAAAGGAATTACCATTAGTCTTTTGTTGGAATTTTTACTTAATAGTATGCAAAATATATAATCAGATTTTAATATTGGCAATATTTAAAAAGCCTGCTTTTAGGGACCCATGTGAAATAATTGTCTACTGTTTAAATGATCTAAATATTACATTCTCTTTCTTCTCAAAAATTATTGTCTTTCCCTATTATCAACTTGATATTTTCAAAATTCACCATAAAAGGAACATAGGTTCTAATATATTTTATAAACCTAGAATGGCATTTGTTGATTAAAACATATGTTTCCAAGGTTAATGTCTATGAACTATAATGTCTCTTTATTTTTCTATTTCCATATAACATTCAATACCATGGGTTAATATTTATATTCTTCCTAATTTCACCCCTCTTGTTTTTAAGTCTATGTGCTAAAAACAAAGGAAGAATTTGAAACTTACTATCAGTGAATTCAAACTTCAGGAAAGTGTAAAGATGATAAAATAATATACTTAATTAAAAGTATATATTTATTTTTTAGGACATTTAGATAGCTGAATATTCTACTATAGATCTGCTTCTTTTAGCATGGTACTGACGAAACAAAGTTTTTATTTCTTTACTCAAGGCCAGTATGATTTTTCAATATACTGAGGCCTACACCCAGGGCTGCTGATTCAGAATCTACAGTTTTCAACATAGAAGTTTGTCAGGTCCCTCACTGAAGTCAGAGCACAAGATTTACAAGGTCAAATTCAATTAGCTGTAAATCCTGATCTCCACTCAATGATTAGCAAACCCATTGCTGTGTTTCACAGCTATTAGAATCGTTGACTAATACAATTGTCTGTTTAAGAAAATCAAAAGTTTACATGATCCAAACTTCTTATTTTATACATAAGGAACTTGGAAGTCTCATAAAAGAAGGAACTAGACAAATATATTTGTGACTTTAATCTTAAAACAGTTTAAAAATGACACATAAATACATCAACCAACATCATTTGTTGAATATGTAGCATTCATGAGGTACTGAAGTATTCAATTAAAACATGAAAATTACTCACGATTTTTAAAAATGTGATTTTCAGTAAAAAAATCTCCAAGACCATTTATACTTCTCAAGAGTAGAGTACACAGGAAAAAATTACTTTTGGTAATTTTTATGATTTTGTTATCTATAGCATTGGGATATATTAAAGCTAGGAATGGTGAGAGGTGAAAAAGCCAAAGCATTATTGAAATGAATCAGTGAAAATTGAAGATCTAAAAAAGTAACTTAAATGTTCAATCAAGTACTTTACCCAAAGGACAGGAATATCTATCATGTTATAAATGAGAAAGAAAAAAGTGACATGTTGAATAAGGGAGAAAGGAACTTTTATTAAAATGACTTTAACTGTTTCAATGCTATTTTAACCCTTTACTCCTAATAGAATATTGAGAGTAAATTCTGAGGAATGAAGAAATTAAGGCAGCTGCACAAATAAAAAGCTATGAAATAATAGCAGCTAATTACCCTTTGCAAAAATATTTCTTTTTAAAAGTAAATGTTTTTCTATTTCAGCATAACCTCTGCAGTTTATCATTATGTTTTCTAGGATTTTTTTTTTTTTTTTTTTTTTTTTTTTTTTTAGCATCTTGAATTAAATAAGGGATATTCACAAGAGGTATTTGTTATTCAAGGTGCCATTTAGGTCTTAATTTGTTGTGGGAACAAAATCAGTATGTACTACAGGTGAAAATCCCATCTGATTTTGAAAAATGAACCAGCCACATAATTACAAAATAGAACTAATAGATTGTTATTTTTTTTCCTAATCAAAATGAAGAGTTTTATTTTTTTTTCTGCTATGACTGGCTTTTTTTTACTTTGTTTTGTTTATTTTGTTTTACATTTTTACATGACAGGAACTTCACTTGACAAATCAAGCATTTTGAAGTTAAATAAGTCTCATTGAATTTTACTTCCAATCCTTGCAAAAACCTCCTAACGAAAACCTCCACTTTACAGATTAGGAAACTGATGCTCGTAGATTAACTGATTTAAAATTACTGAGTTACTATGTAGAATTAAATAAATTTGAACTCCAGTGACCATGGTATCTCCACTATATGAGCTTTCTAATGGTCACATATGTTTTTTAGAATAACTATAGAGTGAAAATTTATAGTTAGTTGATAATGACTTATACTTCATTTTTAGGCTAGCCCTTCAGGAAAGATAGTTAACCTTTTACATTTTCTAAAATAATATATTGGAAAGAAATGAGCTTGCATTCTTAATTCTCTGACCCACAATGATTACAGCTCCATTAAGCACCTCTTTTCTTGTAGAAGCAGAAATATAATCAATGTAGGCTATTGGTCATTTTCTGAAAAGACTAAAAGGGTAGTTCCAAGTTAGGAAACACAAACAGCTAGAATAAAACTTGCCATTGCCAGTAGGCTTTCTTTCTTGATTGTGAAGTATAGGTGCATATTACAGTGAATAGTGGCTTAAATAGAATGAAATATGATACGCCATGGATTTCAGTCCCATCCTAAATCATTCACAGCAAAGTTCCAGCCATTAGATATCATTTGTGATATCTTTAGTGAACTTCAAACTCTCCTCACCTTAAAACCAATTCCAAACTTCAGGCTGCATAGCACATTCTAAGTCGTGATTAGAATCCCAAAACAGATATGCTCCCGTGTTGCTATTTAAAGGAGAGTGATTTAGAACCACATTATCATTTTACAATTCTTTCTCTCTAAATCTCCACCATGTATCTGGAGGAAAAAAGGGATATTATTACCTGAAAAATTGTTCAAGTACCTTGCCATGAATACACCATATCTTACAGGCAGAGCCAGAGTAAGAATCAATGTCTTCCTGACTGCCTCCTGTGCCAGCCAGCAGTATTCTCACACCATCCACATCACTTAAATCAAGGCTGCTGGGGTTCAGAGCGAACATCCCATAGATTCCTTTTCCATCACCACATTTCAATGTATTTTTTAAAAGAATCACACAAAAACTCTGAGTAATTTTTAAAATGACCATTTTATCTAGCAACTATGAGAGACCTCATGCTAATAAGGGGCTTAAGGATGCTAAATTAACATAAAATGTATCGTAAACTCAGTCTCTGGTGAGATCCCAGGGAATGTGCTTAGTTGAAGATTAAAGCTTCAACTGGAATGTTGTGCTTGAATTTTTGTGAGTCTTCTTGAAATCAGAATGTGTAATGTTTTTTTCAATGAGCAGAATGTAACTTAATAACTAGGATGTTATTTGTAGTTTCATGGTAGCAATAAGTTCACTAGGTGTGTGTGTGTGCATGTGTGTGTGTGTGTGTATGTGTGTGAACATTAACAGACATACAAATAAGGGAAAGGTGCAAGATGTATTTCCTTTTCTCAAGTGGTAGACACACATCTCCTTTCAATTGAAATGAAGGGAATGCAGCAAAACAAGCATACGCTTTAAGAGTACAAAAGCACAAAAGATTTAATCTGAAGGTGGGAAGGCTTTAAAGAAGGTGTAGTTGTGATATTCTTAATAGGTGGGTGATTCGGGGAGAACATTCCCTGCTGAGGAATTAGGTGCAGATGCCTGCAAGCATATTAAGTGTTCAGGTAATGACAACAGTCCTCTGTGTACTGGGAACAAGTTTTGTAGAAGGTCGAAGTGGGAAATAAAGCTTCAAAGATAGTTTATGCAGTTAGCGCTAGACCACTGGGCTGTGCTAAATTGTCTGTTTATGATTTTGAGAGAAATGGAGAACCTATTCAAGAGTTCTGAGGAATGTGGTGTCATGACTGGACCCACGTAAAGTTTTTACACTGAATTAGACCTCATATGTACGCAGTCTTATATCACTCCACAAATGAGAGAACTAAGGTCCAGAAAGCAAGCTGGTCAGGGCTAGCCTTGTTTAGCCTATTGTCCTACTGTTTGAGAAATACCAAGTTAGCCTTAACAATGTTTTATTACTGAACAAAATAGATAGGGTTTCCAAATGAAAAAGAAATGTTTCAAGGTCCTACTATCTAACTACACAAACAGACAAAATATTCTTAAGTTAGAGACACAACGGTATCTCTATAATAAAAGAAACTCCCATTATTCAACCCTCACATATCATGATATGTTGGAGGCATGGGATTCTCTACTGGGTAATTGGAGGTCTCTGTTTATTCCTGGTCCCCACCCTCCAGCTTACATTCTGATGAGAGACCAGGAGATTAACTCTATCTCTATCATCTCTATTTCTATATCTATATCCATATCTATATCATCTATCTTTCTTTCTTTCTCCTTCCTTCCTTCCTTCCTTCCCTCCTTCTTTCCTTCCTTCCTCCCTCTCTTTCTCTTTTTCTATCAGAGTAACTTAATTAAGGGAATAAAAGGTGAACATAGTAACTATCCTAGCCTATATCTGAAGGAAAAAAGTGCATATGTGTAAACTTAGTGTGAAGGATGGTCAAGTTGAGGAGAAAGAAGAAAATTTGTATTTTACTTCTGTTTTGACTACTTGATCTAACAATTTTTGCATTATCCTCCATTCTTATCTTTTTCTTATTGAATCAAAATACTGAAAGAAAAAAAAACATACTTCATAAGAGTGTAAATTTTTAGCAATATAGCACCATTAAGTCTGATATAAAATGGATTTTGTCCTATTGGCAAATAATATAGGGTCACGTTAGTCAGTTTATGCCACGACAAGATACCATAGACTAGGTGCTTAAACATCAGGAATTTGTGTTTTCACAATTTTGTAGGCTGAAATTCTGAGATCAGGGTGCCAGCATGGTAATGGTCTAGAGGGACTCCTCTCTCTGGCATGCAGAAGGCCACCTCCTCACTGTGTGCTTACATGACCTTTTCTTGGTGAGTGTGCATAAGCTCTAGTTAGGTCATCAATTATATAGAATTAGGACCACTCTTCTGACCTCATTTAACCTTAATTACCTCCAAAAAGCCTTACTTCCTAATAGTCAAAGGCGGGAAGGGCTTAAACATGAAATTTTCAGAGGACACAGTTTAGTCCATAACAGGTCATTATAGAGAATTTGTAATGTGTAGAATAACATAACGGACACACCATCATTTTTCATCTTTCCTCTCAAAGATAACCACTCTAAGCTTTACAAATTAATAGCTATTAATAGTTTTAAAATACCTGACACACCTTTTTCCTTTAACTTTCAGAGATGTTGAAAGAGTTCCTTAGTAGTGTAGTCAGAAAAACCCTGACAATAAATCTGAGGAAATCGAATATATAGATAAATGACATGTGTTAACTAAATAATTAACTCATTCATTCACTTAGGATATATTATGTGTCTGGATCCACTCCTCCCAACTTGGCAATGAAGTGGAGAGGCAGGAATTATACAAACAATTGCAGTTTAACATAAATTTATAAATTCAATCAAGGAAAAATACAAAGAGTATATATAATAAGTGGACTAAATTTAGCCTGTGTGTGAGAATAAAGAAGCCAAAAATTACTCTGATGATAAGTGCTGTTAATATTGTTGAGGATTCTTTGTATGTGATGTATCATACTCTTGATGCTTTCAATATTTTCTCTTTCTCTTCAACTTATGAAAATTTGATATGTCTTGGTAACGATGTCTGAAATTTTACTACTAATTTTGAAAACTTCCTATTAGTTTTCTTGTGTGTGTACATTAATGTGTTTCAAAAAATTTGGGACATTTCTGGCAATTATTTCTTCAAATATGTTTTGTGTCCCTGTTTTTTTCCTGTCCTTCTGGGACTCCCATTATGAATGTTTTTGTTTTTATTTAATTAAAGTTTATTAGGGTGACAACGGTGAGCAAAGCTACATCGATTTCAGGAGTACAATTCAGTAATACACCATCTATATATCACATTGTGTGTCCACCACCCAGTGTCAGTTCTCCTTCCATCAGCATATAGTTGGTCCCCTTAACCCTCATCTACCAACCTCCGCCCTGCATATATATCTTACACTTGATGGTATCCCACAGATTTGGAAGGCTCCATTCATTTGTCTTTGTTTTTGTTTCTATTCCTCAGACTGGAGAATCTCTATTGACCTATCTTTTTTTTTTTTTTTTTAAGATTTTATTGGGGAATTGGGGGAGTGGAACAGACAAGTTGCTGTCCTTTTGTTCTTCAGTCTAGTTGCCGAGGATGTCGCTTCACTGGCTCATGTTGGTATCGTCATCGCGCTCTTCCCGGATGAGGCAGATCGGTCGCTGGCCTCTGGATGGCCGCTCACTGTGGCTATTGGCAGCTCACGCTGGCTGCCAGCCACTCACGCTGGCTGCTGGCCACTCACTGTAGCCTATGGCAGCCCACTGCAGCATGGGCTGCAGGTATGCCATCCCCGGGGACTCACGGCAGCCCAGCTCCAGGTGGAGCTGTTGTTAGCTGTAGAGGGCAGTGTCACTGGCCCTCATATGTGGGATTCGAACCGGGGCGCTGGCATCCCGAAACCAGCTCTTAACCAATGCGCCACTTGGCCGGCCCTCTATTGACCTATCTTTAAGTTTACTGATTCCTTCTTCTGTAAGTTTAAATGTTGTGCTGATCCCCTCCAATGCATATTTCATTTCAGTATTGTGCTTTCCAACTTCAGAATGTCTGTTTAGCTCTTTTTTGTAATTCCTGGCTCTATTACTATTCTCAGTTTTGTGAAACATTATTGTCATACTTTGATTTTTCAAAAATCTATAAATTTCTTCACTTCTTTAATATAATAATAATAATAACTGACTTAATATCTTTATCTAGCAGGTCTAAAATCTGGCATCCATCAGGGTAATTCTATTGATTGTTTTCATTCTTTGTATTATTCATATTTTTCTGTTCCTTTGAAGACATTCAATTGTTTGGGTTTTTTTTTTTTTTTTTTTGAAAGCTTGACATTTTAGATAATATTATGTGGCAATTATGAAAATCAGATTCCTCCCTGCCCAGTGTTTGTTGTTGTTATTGTCCTTTTTTTTGTTTGATTAGTGACTTCCTTGGACAAATTCTATAATGTCTGCACTTCTTGTAGCATGTACATAGGCCTTGAGCCAAGAAAGAGCCTAGTGTCTAAGATAAACATGGGGAAAATTAATAAAGTTGGAGTATAAAAAATGAAGGATAAGGTCAGGAACATAATTTTGTACATTACAAAAAGTATTATATAATGTGTAATGGATAATAAGGAAGTCACATGATTAGATTTTAGTACAAAGATCACTCAGACACTGTGTGGAGAATTAAGTGAATAAGGCAAGAGAAATATTAGTTATCTGGTCAGAAAGGACCTGCTGTAATACAGACCAGATATGATCGTGGTTTAGAAAATAATAATAGCAAAATGTATTATAGCAGAAATATATTGAACACTATTTCACTACTGACTTATATATACATTCACAATGTTCTATGAGACAATGCTATTATTAGTCCTATTTTACAGATAAGGAAATGAAGTCACAGAGTAAAATGTTTTCCAGAGTCACACAGCTATTAATTTGAAGAGAAATAATTGAAATTCAGGCAGTTTGGTTTTGGAGTCTGTGCTCTTAACTATTATACTATACTGCTTACAAATCAAGAGTAAATTAACATGAAGAAGCTGGATAATTATAGAGTTGAAAGTGATATGTTGAAGGTAGGATTGTTAGGAGTTGGTGATAGATTGGTAACATAAAGGAGGGGGAATGGTTATTCCAGATTTCTGTAATAAATTCTTTATTTATCTAATAAAGGTGCATTTTACTAAGTGGGGAATGCTGGAAGATAACCAGTTTTGGGGAAACAGGAAATTTGCTATTTAGTTTGAGACATGTGTGAATACTCATATATAATATTATGTATACTTATCTATATAGAAATATCATATGGACATTTGGAGATTGGGTCCTAAAAATCAGAGATAATCTGGGTTGGAGACATAAATGTGTGACTCCGGAGATATATTTGGTATGTGAGTTTATAATAGTATATAAGATGGATTAGTAGACAAAAAGGGACCAGAAACTTGATGGTACTAGGCTGTGCCAATTTTTATGCTTTTGGTAATGATTTCTATAACACAAAAACAGAACAATTACTTCTCCTTAATATAGTATATATGTATACTATCCTGAATACACACACACACACACACACACACACACACACACACACACACACACTCAGTTGCTATTAGTTCATTTATAGAAAATGCATAGAGATTTAGAGTCATTAATGGATAATGTTGCATATCCAATATTAAATCATCTTGATATGGCTTGTAAAAGAGATTAGAGGTTACCTAGACAGTTCCCGACGCAATCATTTAAAAGCAAGTGTGCAATGTAAGGAAACTGATTAAGTTATATCTGGCAGGATTAAAAACTAACAGTGGCGATTCAGGTCTGTAGAGGAAAGATTGGTTGCCTATCAACCCTAACGCACCGGATTCCAAACTGAGGTTGTTTTTAATTGTTGTGATACTTTTGAAAAAAGAAGGAGAGGACAGGGTAAGAACTTTTGGTTAGAACATATCTAAAAAGAAAACCCAATTACAATAAAGATATTATAACTAATAAGTGAGTTTAATAATGTTGTAGGTTGAAAGTCAATATACAAAAAAATTTTCTTTTTACTATACCAGTAAGCAGTAATCCCAAATGGGAAATGAAAATGTATAATTTATAATAGTATCAATAATATGCAATATGTTCAGATAAATTTATCAAAAAAAAAAAAAAAAAAATATATATATATATATATATATATATATATATATATATATATATATACAAGAACTATACAATAAAGAGTAAAAGCATCACTAATAGAAATTAAGGAAAACCTAATTAAGAGAGAGATATATCATATTTATGATTTGGAAAACACAGATTGTTAAGGTATAAATTCTCTCAATTTTGCTCTCTATATTTACACACTTGCAAATTAAATTCCAGAGAGACATTTTCATAGAAATTGATAAGCTGATTCTAAAGTTTATGTGAAAACATAAAGGACCTAACAGGGCCAAAATAATTTTAAAATATAAAAACAAAGTTAGTACGGAGTCTCCTCAAAAAGTTAGGAATAGAATTATCACATAACCTAGTAATACCCCTTCTGGGTATCTACCCCCAGAGTTTGAAAACTTTTATTCATAAAGATACATCTACTCCTATGTTCACTACAGCATTATTCATGGTGGCCAAGACATGGAAACAGCAAAAGTGTCCATGGATAGATTATGAGAAAAAGAAGATGTGTACATATATACAATGGAATATTAGCCATAAGGAAAGATGAAATATGCCATTAGTGGTTAGCAGAGGATAAAGGGGGAGGAGGAAGGTAAAAGAAGGTAAAGTGGGTCAAACATATGGTGATGGAAGGAGAACTGACTCTGGATGGTGAACATACAAAGCAATATAAATATGATGTATTATAGAACTGTACATTGAAACCTATAATTGTATTAACCAATGTCATCCCAATATATCTAATTAATACAAACACAAAAAGTTAGATAATTTACACTATCTGAGTTAAAGACTTACTATAAAGATACAGTAAACAAGAGAAGAGTAACTTTGGCTTTTCTAAAATCAAAAGCAAATGAAGACAGCCTTGAATATTCCCTAAGCAGACAAAAAGTTTACTAATACAAGCAAAGCTTAATTTAGTTATTTTGCAAGACTAACTTGATGCGTCATTTCTTGCCTATGCCTCTGGAAAACATAAATAAAATGGAATTGTTTACCAAGGTTATCATGAAATAACCACCCAAAATTCTAATATTATAACCAATCACTATGAAGAATAACAGTTACTGCTTTCTCACTATTTAAGCTGCTTATTGACAACATGCTCCTGAGCCTCATTCCACACTTTGGTTTGAGTGATTCTGGTTTGCAAACTGTCTCTTTGGTGTATGCCCAATAAACTTTTACTAATTACCATGTCAGTGATTTATTGATTTTACTATGGCTATTTATGAACCTTTAACAACTTAAAGACAACTAGATCAGTTGAACAGAATAGAAATAGACTTGTGAATATACAGATGGTTGATTTTCACTAATATTTCTCAAAGGAATGTCATAGAGAAAAGATAGTTTACAATAACTAATGTCTATGGAAATGAATAGCCATACACAAAAGAAAAGAACATTGACTCTTACATTACCCCATGAACAAAATTTAACTCCAAATAGAGCACAGTACTAAACACAAAAGATTAAATATAAAACATATAGAAAAATAGAACATAAGAGAAATTCTTCATTTCCTTGGGATAAAGGTTTCTTAGATTAAAAAAAGAATACATTGACAATTTAGCCTTCATAAAAATTAAATGATAACTCTACTCTTCAAGAAACACTGGTTAGAAAATAAGAAGGCAAGCCAATGACTGGGAAAAATATTTGCAATAAATATATCTGATTAATGACTTTATTCAGAATATGTGCCTTTTAAAACTTAGTTATTAGAAAAAGAATCAACCCAATAAAAATGAAAAAAATATTTTAACAAACTTCACAAAATTAAGTATAAGAAAGGTCAGAAAGCTCATGAAACAATGTTCAATGTCAGTCATCTGGGAAGATGAAATTTAACTCAAGAACGAAAAGTCTCTATACACCCTTTAGAATGCCTAAAATAAATGACTGGCAAAACTCAAAAGCTAGCAAGATTGCAGAGTAACTGGAACTTTTTTATATTGTTGGCAAAATTGTAAAATTATGCAAACATTGTGGAAAACAGTTTGGTAATTTTTAAATAAAATTAAACATATACTTATCATGAGACTCAGCCACTCCATTCCTAGTTGAAATGAAAGCATTTGTCCATGAAACATTTAAACATGAATGTCCACAGCAATTTTACAATAAGAAGTCCAAACTGTAAACAACATAAAATAACTGTTATATGGATAAACAAATAATGGTATGTTCATACATGGAATAGTGCTAGCAATAAAAAAGTTAAAAAAAAAAAAAAGAAGAGGAACTGTTGATAACATGCAACAATATGAATGAATCTTAGCATCATTATGCAGAGTGAAAGAGGCCAGACACACATGAATGCATTTTGTATCATTGTATTTATTTCAAAATCTGGCAAGGACAGATAGAATCATTGTGACAAATAGAACTTCAGTAGCTGCTATGGGTGGGGTGAAATTGACTGGGGAGGGTTATAAGAAAACACTTTGAGAGACTGGATATCTGTATTTTGACAGTAGTAGTGGTTATTCAAATGTACCAGTTTAACAAAATCCATAAGTACAATGTGTTACAGTTTGGACATATTTCTAGGATCCATAAAATAAATTGACAAAAAACGGATTCCCCTCACACACCACAGGGATTCACTGAGTTGACCAAAATGTGAAATAGCCACCTTGAAACATCAGTATGGAATACAATAAAAGTCATAAAATAGAAAAAATGAGTCAAAGTTTAAGAGCTTAGTCAAGAAAAATGATGATATTTGAAGAGTTTTCAGAATAAAGATAAATCTTAATATATGGACATGCTTATATCAATAGTCCTCTGCTACACTAAGAAAAATGAAATCAGTAATACTTGATTATTTGATTAACATCTTGAGATCAAAGAATATTTTAGATAGTAAACATTTATTCTGAGACAAAATATTTTTATTAGAAGACATTGTAGGCAAAATGATGGAACTCATCCAACGATTAAATAGCCTGAAAATTTGGCAGATGCTGTGTTTCTCTCTTTGTTACTATTTCATGGTATTCTTGTATCAATCAGAATATCTTTAGAGAAACGAATGTACCCATTCCTCTAGTTATGTTAGCAGGCTAATTCCAGTCATTGTCCTAACACCTTTATGCCAAATATTACTAGCTCTGACATCGCAGTGGTGTAATTTTAAAAATGAATCTCAGTGTTAAGAACAATGTCATGTAAATCTCATCCCTAAAAGTCTCTTATTAAAAAAAAAAAAAAAATGAACCCATGGTGAACTATTGGCTAAGAGAAGAAAAGAACAGACCAAGACTTGATACTTTGGAAGAAATAAAGAATTAACTCAAAATAAAGAAAATATAAACACTACAGAAATAAATTACCATTAAAACCGGGATATTGAGCACTATTCAAATTTAGATAACTATATCAATTTATTGTCAATTCTAAAATAATTTTGATGTTTCTATAACTATCCTGGTCCATTTCTATAGTAATTCCCTCATAAAATATTTTCATTTCCAAATCTTTTAAAGTAATTTTGTCCCTCTACCTGACTTGCCTGCGTGCCTTTGGTATTGTAAGCATCTTTCTTTCCATGCCTTACCTTCATGTTAAGGCCAAGTCTTCATTGGCACTTCCCTGTCCTTTCTCTTTTCTAAATTATTTTTGAAATTAAACCTCACCTCTTTACAGATTTCATTGTTCTTTCAATGCTTCATGAGTACAAGTAATTTCATGTAAACCTAGTCTTTACTCTAGGATAAAACTCACATTCTCATTTTATCTTCTTAGACTGATCTGGCCTAATCTGAATACAGAAAATATTTGGTTATAACTCATTATTGATCAACTGCTATTATGACAAAAATCACCAAAATGTGAAATAATTCAACAGTAAATAATTAATTATTGATTAACAAAGGTAGACCTTTTCTCTTTGTGGTATTTCAGTTACCTAGGAGAGATAAACCTATATTCATAGAGGGGACTCTGAAATCCTTCCTGGGGAAGCATATACCTTAGCCTAACTTTCTTGATGTAGGTCACTAAGAACTTTTTCAGAAGTTTTAATTTTTTTGCTGTGCAAATTCCTTTGTATCCTTACATTTTACCTATTACAAAATCACTGACAGTTTTTATGTTACAAAATGTACATTTTACACTTTTTAATTTTTATATCACATTTCAATTAACATGTAATGTATATTAAGCTAATATAATAATTTCTAAATCCTTATTTTATTATTGGTAATATACTTTTTTTTTTTTTTTACTTTTGCTCCACTCTTTATTAAACAAATATTTACATTGTATCTGTCATCACTGTCCCAGACACTGGGAGTGGCATAGTGAACAAGACAGAAATCTTAAACTTTATTGATTAGTGCTATATAAAATTTCTGAATATGTCAGGAATTAGGGATTTTTAAAATATGATTTCATGAGTTGAAATTTTACAAATAACTTTCTCAGGCAAGGTATTTCATATCACTAAGCAAGCATCAGTTTTCTCATCTATAAAATGGGAATAATAACACAGACTTCAAATGTTTGTTGTGAGGATTCCTATGACCAAAGACCATGGAATACTTAGTATGGAGTAAATGGCAAACAAACAAACAAACAAACAAAAGTTTAAAGAATTACCGGGTCCAAGGGCGCTTACAGTGTCTGCTGCAACTCACTTATGCCCCGTCACCAGCCTCCCTGCGACTTCCCTGCCACTGAACCTTGAATGAAGCCTTCCGGGTCTGTTAGCTTAACTCAGTCCTTGGTATCCCAATAAATCTGTATTGTAAAAAATTGAGGATGTCTGCTACACAGTGTTACCTTTCCCTGCATTTGTGTAACTAGGGATCTCCCTCAACCTTTGCAATAGAGTTGATAGATTTTCCAATAAACTTCAAGGCCATTTTCTGACCTAAACTATAATCAGAAGTATTTAGCCACTTCTCTACTTAAAAGGAAAAGAATGTGTGTGTGTGTGTGTGTGTGTGTGTATACACATTTTTTTCATGTCTTAGTAGATACATTGCTGAATAACAAACGATTTACTACGTATTTAATGTTATCCCCTACTTTTGGTTCTGTATAATTACCATAATGACCATTATTTGTCCTGTTTAAAAACATTGTGATTTATGGGAAATTATTACAAACTACAATGAAGAATTTTCCTGAATCTTTCTTTTACTCTTTCTTCTTCAAACCCCCATCTATCATATATATGTCAACCTCCCAGTAATGGTAATTTTTAAATTATTTACCTTCAATTACTTATTTTAACACCTCCCTTCATTATTATTTCATATCAAAACACAGTATTTTAGCATTATGTTTCATGTTTCTTTTCTTTTTATTTTTGGATCAGGGGTTTAAGTGCCATTTAGTTTCCATTTTATGTAATAGGAATGCTAAAAAGCATTTTAGGACTAAAAAAATATTTGATTTTCCTTACATGTATTATTACAAGCTCCTTTAAACTCAGCAGTTTTAAAACTTTGTTTTTAGAGGCAAGTCAGTCTAGATGGCAGGGGACAATTATTTGGCACCGAAATAATGAAATGTGTCCCATTCTATTTCATTCTTCTTTGAGACTTTTTCTCTTTCTCTTTTCCTTCCTTCCTTCCTTCCTTCCTTCCTTCCTTCCTTCCTTCCTTCCTTCCTTCCTTCCTTCCCTCCCTTCTTCCTTCCCTTCTTCCTTCCCTTTTCTTTCTTTCCTTCTTTCTTTCCTTCTTTCTTTCTTTCCTTCTTTCTTTCTTTCTTTCTTTCTTTCTTTCTTTCTTTCTTTCTTTCTTTTTCTTTCTTTTTTTTTTTTTTTGGCAGCAAATACTCAATTGTGAAGAGTGTATTTTCTTTAGTGTTCAGTTCCAAGTTCCCATCACTCATACCAGACCTGAGGGGAGGAAGAATCATGTGTGCATGAAGATTTTCAAGCGCAAAGCTGTGTTGTTCCTTTCTCTAGCAGTACCATCTGCTCGGAGCCAAGTTTAAAGCCAAGGGATTCCAGTAAACCCACATGTCAAAAACTTCCCACCATGCGAGAAAATCATCCTAAAGGATCTGTGTGAAATGTGAGCCACACACTTCAAAAAGAAAGCAACAATGTTTGGAATAACCACAGAATTCAAACAGAGTCCATTACAGAACTCACGAAGAAGACTCTACACCAGGAGGTGGCACACTCCAAAGAAAACTGCAAAAATTAAAGGGATATAAAAAAGAAAAGGAAAAAACAGCTGATGAAAATAGTATCACTAAATTGATGTAAGCATAGTTTAATGACACTGAATAAAAAAAAAAGAGTTTTCTAAAGTAATGCAAGTAGTTGAAGATCTTTTTCAACAAAAGTTGCATCTTCTTTATATTAGAGTATTTTAAAGTAATCTTTAGTGATATTCAATTTTTAAAATATTTTAAAAGCATACAATGGTATTTATTTAAAAATTGAGAAGGCAGTCAGAGATTAAAACTAATGGTAAAAAATGAGATACCACCTCACATCTGTTAGAAAAACCTCCTAAAACTATGAGACAATTGTGATGTAGACTTACAACTTTTCAATGAAATAATAAAAATCTTATTTTCATTACGTTTTTACAGCTATAAAGTGCTTTCATTTTCATGAATTAAGTGGTATTAAATTATTTATGTTTAAATGTATTTTCCTATAGAAACAAATAATAGAACGTAGGTTTCTAATCAGAGCTTAATATAAAAGAGCTTGATACATATAAATGAATATGTTAGCCATATTTAATTGTGACACACACTTTTTTCCCAAAAGTGTAACATTGCAATACAAAAGTCATCTGTACACTTTTTATTTTCTTGTAACTATTTAATTTTATCTTCATTTATAGGACATTACCTTGTGTAGGTACCTCGTGATGCAGCTTGGGCAAAAAGGGTATGCAATAGAGTTTTGGTAGAGAAGATAAAGAAATCTTTATGAAAATAGCAACGTGGAAATTATGAACTTGAAAGATCCCCAAGGAAAGAAAATTTGAAAGCAGGAGTCTCCTAAAACTCAAGAAGGAGGGGTATTTTATTACATGCAACAGATTGACCAGAAATGTGGGATTTTGTCTTTCTTTTTATTTTCTGTTACTAGTGTTAAGCATTGCTTCAGTTATCATTTTGCTGTAGAACAAATCACTCCAAAATTTAGTAGTTGAAGATGACATTTATGATTAGCTCTCAGAGCTCTTCGTGTTGACTAGGATTGTCAAGGTGATTTTCACTCAGTGTCCTTCATGCAAACGTAGTTCAGGTGACAAAAATAATCTTTTGATTACATCACAACTTTAATTAAAACAAACATTGGTGCTATATTTCTTATGAAACAAAATTTAACATTCTTTTTTAATTAAAATATAATTAATATACAATATTATATTAGTTTAAGGTGTATAACATAGTTATTCAACATTAGTATACCTAATGAAGTGATCAACTAAGTCTTGTCACCATCTGCCATTCTACAAGGTTATTACATATTAGTGACTATATTCCCTAGTTTTACATTACATATCCCTAACTCATTTATTTTATAACCGGATATTTGTACGTCTTATTCCTTTTTGGCCCTTTCCCAAATGTCTTCTCCTCTGGTAACCACCAGTTTTCTTTCCTATACCTATGAGACAGTTTCAATTTTGTATAGTTTGTTCATTTGTTTTTGTTTGTTTTTTGTGTTTGTTTGTTTGTATGTTTGTTTTATGTGAAATCGTATGGCATTTGTCCCTCTCTGACTCATTTCACTTAGCATAATACTCTTTGGGTCTATCTATGTTGCTGCAATTGGCAAAATTATTATTATTTTTTTTGACTGAATGATATTCCATGGTATATATCTACTACATATTCTTTTTTCATTCGTCCACCAATGGATACTTAGGTGGCTTCCATATCACAGCTCTTGAAAATAATGCTGCTGTGAACATAGGGGTGCAAATATCTTTTTCTATTAGTGTTTTCATTTTCTTTGGTTAGATCCATAGAGGTGGAATTGCTGGGCCATGTGCTATTTCTATTTTTTTATTTTTTTGAGATTCTTCCATACTGTTTTCCATAATGTTATACCAATTTGCAACCCCATTAACAATGAACTAGGGTTCCCTTTTCTCCTATTTCTCCTTGCCAACACTTGCTATTTGTTGTTTTCTTAATCATAGCTATTCTAACAGATATCAGGTGGAATCTCACTGTCATTTTAATTTGCGTTTTCCTGATGATGAGTAATGTTGAGCATCTTTTCATGTATCTGTTGGCCGTCTTCATGTGTTCAATGAAAAATTGTCTATTCAGATCTTCTGCCCATTTTTTAACTGGATTGAGCTATTGAGTTGTTTGAGTTCTTTATATGTTTTACATATTAGCCCCTGATCAGATATACAATTTGCAAAAAAAAAAAGTTTCCCCATTCGGTAGGTTGACTTTTCATTTTCTTGATGATTTCTTTTGCTGTGGTAAAGCTTTTTAATTTCATGTAGTTTCACTTATTTACTTTTTGTTTTTGGTGTCAGATTCAAAACTATCATTGCCTTTTTAGTAGCAGAATCCTTCATGTGCTTTAGAATTTTTTTTTCTTTTTTTTTTTTGAGTGGGGTATTCTTTCTCTCCCTCTTTCTATGCTCACATCTCTTTGTTCAACAGTTGCCTCCATCACTGCCCTCCCTTATTGTGTTACATTCAGTCTGTAGCTTATTCTGTGCAGTGATATGGCCCATCCAGTCTTCAGACCAACTAGAGGACTGATTTTGTCTTGGATCTGAGGTTGTACATATGCCTTCCTGACTCGGTACAACCACATGGGCCAGCAGCCATAGCATTAGTCATATAAGCAATAACACTCTTTAAAATATATATATATATATATATATATATATATATATATCTATATATATATATATATATATATATAAAATTTGTTTTTTCCACTCACTAACAGGAAGAATGCACTCCTAACACCTGAATTCCAACAGTAAGAAAGGCTTTGATACCACTGCCCTGAATACATTTAGTCCCTTTAGCCACAGTAGTCAAACTCCTGGCCCCCAGGGAGCCAAAATACTGCAGGGCTTTGGCTTCATCTTTACATTTATGTTCTTTTTGTGTGCTACGGGATTATCTCTGCTTTTGACACCAGTATATTTTATTTTGTTTCCCTATGTGATAAATCACTGACATGTGCATGGGGCAGCATCTACTGCAACACTGTGAAATCTTCATAATTATCTAAGAGCTCTTCCTGTAACACACTTCCATATTTTAGTGTATTCAATCCTCCTTCAATATCAGAAACATATAACCACCTTCAGCTCTCATGTTTTATGAACTCTCAGTATGGTCAAGATCTTACATCCATCATAATTTCTAACATAATGACATTCATAGATTAGACAAAATTAAATATTTGTTAATAAAGATGAGTTTAAGGAAAGTCTCACACGGAGAAAGAAAACGGGAAATGTACATTGTAGGGTCTCAAAACAATGAAGATACCTTTAAAGTCTACTCTTTAATAATATTTTATATCTTCAAGTACTTAGTTAAATTCCACATTATATTGTTGCAGAGTAGCAATGAAAAAAATGGCAGCCAGTGAAATAGAACCAGGGGGATATGTAAAGTGTTTGGAAGACAGGGTACCAGGAAATATCTAAGCATACCATGTTACTTAAAAATAGAGTTAGTTGCCAGTTGGTTGCCACTTTATATCTGTTAATATTGGCTATGGGGTAGCGGGGCTCTCTTAGGCATCAGGAGCCAGTGCCAAGCTGCTGGGTCCCTACAGAGACCTGGAGCAAACAGGACTTGTTACTATCAACACTGACAATTTCTCAGTTTGGCTGAAAGCTGCCTTGAGTTGGTTGAAATGCTTATTTACTGGTTTACTTCCCTTGGATATTATTTTTATTGAAAATTATATTTTCCTGAAGAAATTATGTGTGTGTGTGTGTGCGTGTGTGTGTGTGTGATTTCTTAAGGAATAAAGGATATGTATAATGGGAAAAGAAAGATAATAGAAAAAATAATAGAGAACAAGAAATAAACTGCTACCCCAATAGTACTCTTAATATCTATAGCAACTAAAGTATTTTGGGCAGGAACTCTCAGTATATGACCCATATCATTTTAATTTTGCCTCCATGGCTTAATGAATTATATTGCAGCATCAGAATGTGAGTTTATTAAAGCCATGGTTCTTCAATAAAGTACTCTTTCTGCTTTTTTACTTCTAAATTTGTCTTTTATGTGTTATGCATTATGACCAACCTAAAAATTGTTGGTTTAAATATTATTGCACATTAAAAATGAAGGATTTATTTACTGCAACTATATTTTCATGCTTAATTTTTTTACTGCCACCAATTTTCAACCGTTAAATAATCCCACTGTGGTTTTTATATTGAGATAAAAAGAGCTTAAAAGACAAGCTTTTCAACCAATTTCTTACTAGAGTAAACTCTGCACAACTACCAACCTTATATTCCTACACTCAGTGGAACTAAAAATTATTTTGAGTTATAAAAAAAGTCATGACACTGAAATAAAAAGAAAATCAATATAGAACAACACATGAAAATACAATATACTACACTGAAATATAGAAAATTTCTCTAAGGTAACAAACCAAATATACACATTTACATAAACCAAATTTAGTAAAAGTTAAGTTTTAAAGATTTAAAACTTTTAAATATATTGTAACATTTAATGTATTAATTGTAAACATTCATTGTAAACATACATGAATTGTAAACATTTAATGTATATTAGCCATCTTTCTAAACTAATATTAATTCAATTAATATAGTAAAACTTGTTGAAAAAAGCTTTTTCAAGAGGAACATTTTAAAAATGTTGAAAATTTTGTTAAATCCTGAAGTTTGCTAATATAAAAATAAAGGTACAGTAGTGACAGAATCTTTTGAGGAAAAGCTCACATAATCTTAAATTTGTTGTATGTCAATTTTGGCCTAAGTACTGAGAAAAGTGCCTATTGATAGCATTTGTCAGAAAAATCTGGCACCAGCATCAGTGGCCCTACAGCAATAACCATCAAAAGACATGAGAGGATGGCTGTGCTGCCAGGATTTGAATCTTGGCTCTGGTACTAACTAGCTTTGGGAATTTGCATAAATTATTAAACTCTCTGTGCCTCAGTTTCAACATCTGTAAAACCAGGACAATGATAATAATGGTTCTGATCTCAGAGGACTGGTGAGCATTAAAAGAGAGTCAGTAAGTTAATGTGTGTCAATTATTCATAGCAGAGCCTGAAATATTGTATGCTCCCAACAAATGTTAGCTATTATAATTACTGTTTGTATACATTATTAAAAATCAAAGTGCTAACAAATAAGAGATATCTGTATTAGTTTTGGAAGCCTTTATACTAGTTCCACTGACGCCATCATTGCTCAAAATCTCTTTGTAAGTCTTTCTTTGAAACTGCTTTCACAACCTACAGGACAAATATATCTACTTACATTGACTAGTTAGTACATAATTTTTGCAGATATTATTTTTGGTGTTGGGGATAAAAAATGGACAAAATGTAACTCCTGCCCTCAAACTGCTCATACAAGTGAGAGAAATAGAAAACACAAATAAGCACCAAGCAGAGCATCCTTAGGTGTTTTAATACATATTTTTTGACATTGAACTATAATTGACAATTTACATGTATTTTTCATTTTCATGGGATTGAAATGTGTACAGAGCGGGGCTTACCCAGAAACCATGATTGGCACTATCCCCACATAAGTATCGAATAAATGATTGATGAAGGAATGTGAACAGTAATAATTATATATAAAGAGTGGAAATGATGGTGGAAACTGTCAAAGCTTCATAAGAATGCATGATGTCTTCATTAGGCCTTGAATGCTAAGCAACAGTTTATGAGGTCGGGAAATGCAAAATAATTTTGTGTGTCCAGAGAACAGTAAGCAATTTGGTACTGGTATGGTGAATACATATATAATATTATACATATACACAGAGGGTACCAAAAAATGTATACACATTTTAAGAAAGGAAAAACTATTAAAATTGTAATATTCAAATATACCGATAACAAAAGATGAATACAAGTTATCTGTATACATCTTTTGGCACCCCTGATTTCTTTCTATCATCCATCTATCTATCTATCTATCTATCTATCTATCTATCTATCTATCTATCTATCTATCATCTATCTATTTAATATCCTCTCAAGAAGTAGGAAAGCTCTGAAGGAAGTTTATCCAGAGAGGAGAGAACAGTAATGAGAAGCTCTAATCAAAGCCTCAACAGTTGACAAGGAAAAGACAGATTCTGAGCAATTTAGGAATTACTATCCGCAAGATTAGGAGATGAACTGACTGGGGTGGTGAGAGAGAAAGCCCAAAGTGTTTTTAAGGTGAAGCTTTGAATGACTAATGTAGTAACAACTCTTTGTATTGTGATGATAAATCAAATTGTAGAAACTACCAACAATTTTAGAGTCATTATTATGTGAATAAAGGGAATCATCAAATTCCATAGTACCATTTTTATTGAATTTCAGCAAAATGAAACTGATTTTCTTCTATGGCATATCCAATGTTTGTATATACATTCTCATTAGAAGAACTTCCAAACATTTTATTTAAGGGGAACATATGGGAATTTGTGTAAAGCCTTTATGGGCTTAATTATAAAAATCAAATTCAGTTGAATGAAGAAGTTCCTGTTTATTTAATATTTCCTTATGATTGTATTATCACGTCTTATATTTGTCATTTGTCTAGGAACTCAAAAATGTGCTTTAGGATCTCTCACTAACAAAGAACTACTGTTTGTCTTGCTTAATGCAGAGTTGCAAAATGCTAATAAAAATTAAGGGGACAAAATTTTTCTTTTGTGTTAGGATGTGCAGTTAGTCTTTTAGGCAATTTTATCTGAGGAGCATAAGATTATTGTGACCTAAACTATCAGTCTCTCTGCCTAGCTCCTGTATTTCAAAAATAATAGGATATTTGTGGGACACCAGGTTTTCTAAAATCATTAGCAGAATCATTTTAAGTGTTCATAAGTCCCTCTTTCTTTGTTTAAGCTTATTTCTTACGATCCATAAGATAAGTAAAGTAATGCCTTTAGAATATTTCAGTGCTAATGCTTTCCAAGGTTTGTGCAGCTGCAATTATTTGAATCTAAAAATACAAAAGATGTTGTTGGGGTGATGGAAATGCTTCTAAAATTGAAGACAATTCCAGAGACTTATATTTTTAAAATTTTGAAGTGACAAAAATTACAATTACATTATTTTATATTTACTATGTGTATAAGAAGATAAATTCCAGCTTAGAATTTAAGTTAAAGAGCTAGATCCTATAATCTAACTCAAAGAATACTGAAAATTTTTTTCTACAATTACCAACATTGCTCTTAATAAAAATAAATGCCCATAGGTGTACCCAGTTATCACAGATATGTCTTTAAACTTCTTATTCATAAAAGGCATTTATATGCAACCCTTAACAGAGCTATCTACTCAATACCCATTGCAGTTCCGTTCTATACAATTATCACAAGCACACAGGTACATTTAGTATACCAAAAGTTGTGTGTACACTTTACATAAAACAGATGCTTTTTGATATTTGAGGAGGAGGGTAGGTTATTTGCTCCCAAGTTACTCTTAACTCAAACCACATAGCACATCCCCAAACGGGACTGTGAATGAATGACTCAGTCTGTTTCATATCCTTTTTATTCAAATTCCAGTGATTTTTTTTTAAACCATATTTTATGCAGCAGCTGCAGGGTCTGAGCTTCTTTTTGTCTTTTTGTCTTGACAAAAATAAAGGCTTCATTTAGCTCCTAGTGGAGCTATGAACTACAATGTGTTTGTTAGTCTAATACATTCTTCCTTTGTATAGCTACTAATACCAGACAGCCTCGCAACTCTCTTCCCTGCTAAACTATGTGAGAAGACAGTAGGTCATTGCTGCAGTCTGCCATCCAACAAAAGAAAGAGAGGTGTGAAGAAAATGTTTGTGTACATTTGAGATGCAGTGACTATCACTACATAATTAGCATAAGACAGAGGCTGGCCCAGAACCACAGGAAGGATAAGAAATTTTACTGACAGCTAAATTGGAACTATGTCAATTTGAAAAAGATTGTGTAGAAAGGATGCTTGTATTTAGTTACCAGCACTGTCCTATGTACAGTTTTCTTTATTGTTAGGCAATATTCAAAAATCTCAGTGAAAGCAGGCAGTGTCCTGATCTGTGGTGTGAAACCATGGTCAGTTGTAACCATGACTACCCTGTCATGGAGAAGTCTGACAGACAATGGAATCTACTAATTATAACTTTACGATCTTACCCTATCTTTAGTTGACCAAATTCTTCACAGGATTGTTGCATTTAATTTGTTTCTTAGTGAATGACCTGGAAACACCACAGCTCTCATACAGATCTTATCAGAGAAGCTATGCACCATTTCTAGAAAACTCACTGAGCCCTGGCCACAAGACAAGTTGTTGGTTTTCCTCTTACCCAGATGTCTTTTCAAGCAGTACAACCTTCTTTCTAGTTGGAAGGTTTACTTTACCCATTAATCATGTGTAATTGTTTCCATGTTACAAAGTTTTTAGTACATTCTCAATGATGTGATTTATTAAATTTTATGTTAAAAATGACTTAGTTATGCTCAAGAGCAGTAAAAGACATGCACAACGTATTCAGGAAACACTACCTTGAGTTACAGGTGGTAATTACCTTACCATACTCAAGTGATTTTTTTCATTTCAGAGTCATAATTCACAACCATTTTTATTACCTAATTTGAAGATACTTGGAATTAAAAAAAAGATGAACTTTTATACTTTTCAAATGCATATACCTACATATTTGTTAGTTGAAACAGTATTGATAGATTTATCATTACTAAATTATAGGAAGCAAATTCACGTTGTGATTTTACATCATGATTTTTGCTTCATTAGTTGGCAACTTCAGTATCTCTAAAAGTAAGACTAATATAATGTCTGAATTATGAAGCAGCCATGAGACAAACTATGTTGAAGTGTTTTTAAGTACCAAATTATATATTTGGAATGTTAGCTGCAGATAGTGATGGAGGTAGTTAAACCATAAAACATCATTATAGCTACAAAAAAAAATAATAATCATAGTAACGAGACACTAGATAGAGACAAACTTAAATAAAAGTCAAGTAGAAAATACACCCAATAAAATTGTATCTAAAAGAATAAAAATACTCAATGTTATATCAGAAATCATAACCATAAATGTCATTTTTTTTCATCTATTGGTCTAAAATTTCATGACTTGCTGAGGTAAATTTTACTTTAATTTACTATATGTAGCATTTAAAACCCTTACAATCTTTCTAATAGTTTGCTGTGACTTGAGAATTAAACCTTGTAGACTTTATGGAAAGGGCAATACTAACTAGATGTCCTAGGTTTAGAGCCGTGGAGGTAATTAAATGCTGTGAGTCAGTCAAAGCGTAAGTCAAAAAGCACAGAGTCTGAGTTTATGCATAGAAGGGTTAGAGTTAGTTTGAAAATTGAGAGTACTTTTGGGTCATGTAGAGCTTGGGTTTGTTCCCCTAAATCTCACCAAGTAAATGCAGTTACAAATTCAAGTAGTTTCATGTATTCTGCTTCCTGACAAGCAAGGTATCAAGAAGGAAATTCCAGGGAATCAAACTGGGAAACTGCAGTTGCTTCTCTGGTTACTTGTATGAGTTAACTCAGGGACAGAAATGGCGGTGGTCAATTCTGAGAGGTTGTCACTGTCTTTTACATTCACCCAGGATAGCCACAGTAGTGGGAAAACAACAAGGAGAGAAGACATTAAATAAACTCACCCTAGGCCAACATTGACTTCCATGATTACTTACAGTATGGAAATTTTCTTTAAGGACATTGTTCAGGCAATCCCTGGTTAATTCTTTCAGGATTCTGGACTTCCCTGATCCTGTTTTTAACAATATATGAAAAAAACTGCATTGTTTTATTAGTATGAATTCATGTGGTAATTTGACAATAAATGCCTTCTTAAACTGCTCATATGATTTTCTTTGGCTTGTACATACATGGAATCATATATTACATTTTTTTCTGAATGTCTGTTTATGAGGTATAATATCAGATCCTTGAAGGCAGGAACTAGGCTAATATCCAGCATTTTGTCTTCAAAATATATGTGTGCAATGAATGTATATTTGGAGATACATTTGAAACATCACCAATAAGAAGGTAAAGAATAAGATGTGAGGCTACTACAGCCTGTTGGAAACAAAGCCTTTAACTCTGACAACTGACATTTATAGGCCAACTCCTGAGGGCCATATTGGTTATAATGTCAAGTTGAATAGACCATTAATATACCTCACTGTATAAGTCTGAATGTTATGATTTTTATCATTAGTGTGAAGGCCCCATAACTCAAAAACCACAAACCAAGTTGAGTTATTAAAGAATTTCTCTTAGGGGAAAAAGAAAAAAAAAAAAAAAAAAAACAAAGTTTGGTTTATAATGAGATTTTTGTTGGTGAACTGTTGTTTTTAAAAATGAAAAACATAAAGCCTCACCTTAAAATAAAAATGGAACGTGGAAAAATATAATAGAAGTTCAAATATACTTGGTTACAAAGCATTCACTAATTTTTACTAAGCCTACTGGGAAAGGCAGTAAATGAATTTATGAGGCTTCACTTTCAAAATAGACTAGAAATTTATTTAACACTATGCAATTTACTACTTCAGATATCATGACATACGTGTTCAGTTGCTTCTGACATGATTAGTGCAAGTCAGTGCTATAAAGATGTTGAATAATGACTAAAAAGAAGCTAACTAACCACCATGAAATTTGATTCATGATAGTGATTTAGTATTGCCTGTCTAATGTACACAACAGAATCAGTATTAGCTTATTTGTCTTGGGAACCTATGCCAAAAGAAGCCTCTGATGTGTCATTAAATTAGATAAAATGCAAAACATGTATGGAAGAATTTTATTTTATTTTATTTTTTATTTTTATTTATTTTTTTTTGAGGGCAGTGTCACTGGCCCTCATATGTGGGACCTGAACCAGAGCTGCTGGCTTCCCAAGCCAGCGCTTAACCACCACACCACTGGGCCGGCTCAAGGAGGAATTTTAAAACACTATATATGAAGGATTTTTAAGATTGAAAATAATCATACTTTTTGTAAAAAAGTGTTTTAAATTAAAATACATATGTGTGTGTGTGTGTGTGTGTGTATATATGCATACGTGTGTGTATATGTGTGTGCGTGTGGGTATGCATAGCTATCCCAAATCTCACAATTTAGAATTACTGACATTTCTACTTCCAAGTGATTTCATACAATTTTTTTTTAATTGTGCATCTTTTTACTCAGTTGAAATTATAGTATAGGATTGCCATTTGTATTTTTTTCAGCTAACATCCATTCACTATTTTTATGCCACTCAAACTGGACACTTTCAAAATGAATTCATGTATTTTCTTTTAAACCCAGTTCTCTCCTGGGAGTCCTTGTCTTAGTAATTACTACTTCTACCCAGTTACTTTATTGCTTTAGATGGACACTTGGGAGCCATCCTTCCTATGACTTCAACCACTACTGCACTGTGGTCTCAGCATAGTCACTCTTGCCTCTGCCAATATTATTTCCACACAAGAGTCAGAATGAGTTTTTCAAAATTAAAATACAGTCTTGCTACTTTTTGTCTTAATACACTCCAAAGGCTTTGGCTTGCTCTTAGTAAACTTCTTAGCCTCCTTATTTCTATTCAGCCTCTTCTTGTCCACTCTGGTCCTCTTTCAGTAGTTCAAATATTTGAAACTCAGTGACACTATGGGGATATGCTCCTCAAGGGCTCACCTGAAACATCTAACATGTTCATAAAAATATTCCCGTTATGTTTTAAAAATATTTTTGGTACTTTTGTTTAGTAGCACTTATCAAAACTTAACTTATATAACTCCTTGTGTAATATTTACTAGTATTGTCCTTATTTTAAGGTCCATGAATATAACAGATTGTGTATTTTTTCAACATTATATATACAGCACATCTAGACCAATATCTGACACATCTGGGCACTCAATAAATCGTTATAAGTTTGAATAAATGAAAGAGGTCACTGACTCTAGTAATATTTTTTCTGACATAGTTGTTACAAAAACCTCTCCCAGTTTATATTTGACTTATTACTACATAGTCCTATTTATAGAACATAATCCTAATATAGAACATGTATTACATAGGTTTTAAGTTTGTATGTCCTCATTCATCCAGGCATTTTATAAATATTCATTTCTATGTTCATCTGATTTTTGTTTTAAATTTAATATGAAATTAATAAATATATATTTAATTATTTAGTATTTGTTAGAAGGTTGAACAATTGTCCTAAAACCAATTTATTATAACATGCTTCCATTTTTTCTCTGGCCTGTGAGTACAACTGTTATTGTATTTCTATCTATTCCAGAGTCTGACTCATTTACCCATTTCAATAGATCACTTTTACATCTCAAATGTTTTACAATTTATTGAAAATTATTATATTTTATTTTTCAGTTACACTGTATTTTTTTTTTGCATAAATTATAGATCTTCAATTTTAGTGGAAATTGCCCCCACACAGTTTGGTGTAACTTTCTGAGTTTTCAGTAGTGTTTGCATGTGTGTGCTTCTTTTTTTTTTTTTTTAATTTTTTTTTTTAAATTAGTTTCAGGTGTACAACACAGTGCAATAGTTATACATTTTACCCCTCAAAGTGACAACCCCCCATCCGCAATTCACCCCCCACTCCCCCTCCCATATCATATATATCTATTACTCTTCCTCTGACTCTCTTCCACAGTATAATCCACATCCCGTGACTATCTATATATATTCAATTACAGTAGGTATACCACCTCCGCTTTAGTAATACAGTGCAGTGATCAAACCTCTACTCCATCCATGAAATGGTCTCCCTAACAAGACCTATGATCATCTGACATTCCACAGAATATTTACAACACTATTAATTATATTCCCCAAACTGTTTTTCATATCCCAGTGGCAATATTGTAGTTGCCTATTTTTGCTGTCTAATCCCTTCCCCTTCTCCCTCATCCCCATTCCCCTCCCAATTAGCAAGCCTGATTTTTCCTCTGTATCTATGAGACAGTTTCTGTTTACTTTGCTCATTCATACAGTTTTTCAGATTCCACATATGAGTGAGATCATGTGGTATTTGTCTTTCTCTGACTGACTTATTTCACTTAACATAATAGTCTCTAGGTCCATCCATATCATTGCAAATGGTACGATTTCATTCTTCTTTATAGCGGAGTAATACTCCATTGTATAAATATACCACAGTTTCTTAATCCAGTCATCTACTGATGGGCATTTTGGTTGTTTCCAAGTCTTAGCTATTGTAAATTGTGCTGCTATGAACATAGAGGTGCATAACTTTTTTTGAATAAGTGTCTTTGTTTTTTCAGGATAAATACCTAGGAGTGGAACTGCTGGGTCAAAAGGTAGCTCTATTTCCAGTTCTTTGAGATACCTCCATACTGACTTCCATAGTGGCTGCACCAATCTGCAATCCCACCAACAGTGCAGCAGGGTCCCCTTTTCCCCAAAGCCCCGCCAGCACTTGTTGTTTGTTGATTTATTGATGATAGCCATTCTGACTGGAGTGAGGTGGTATCTCATGGTGGTTTTTATTTGCATTTCCCTAATGACCAGTGAGGTTGAACTTTTTTTCATATGCCTGTTGGCCATCTGTATGTCCTCTTTAGAGAAATGTCTCTTCATATCTTCTGCCCATTTTTTAATTGGGTTATTTGTTTTTTTGGTGTTGAGTTTCATGAGTGTTTTATAAATTTTGGATATTAACCCCTTATCAGATATATCATTGGTAAATATATTCTCCCATTCAGTAGGCTTCCTTTTTGTTTTATTAATGGTTTCCTTTGTTGTGAAAAAACTTTTAAGTCTGATGTAATCCCATATGTTCATTTCTTCTTTTACTTCCCTTGCCCGTAGGGATGTATCAGTAAAAATATTGCTCCGGGTAATGTCTGCAAATGTACTCCCTATATTTTCTTTTAGGATTTTTATGGTTTCAGGTCTTACATTTAAGTCTTTAATCCATTTTGAATTTGTTCTTGTATAAGGCGTAAGGAGGTGGTCCAGTTTCATTTTTTTGCATGTGTCAGTCCAATTTTCCCAACACCATTTATTGAATAGACTATCTTTACTCCAGTGTAAATTCTTGCTTCCCTTGTCATAGATTAACTGTCCATAAATGCCTGGATTTATTTCTGGGCTCTCTGTTCTGTTCCACTGATCGATGTGCCTGTTTTTATGCCAATACCAAACAGTCTTGATTACTGTAGCCTTGTAGTAGGTTTCGATGTCTGGTAACATGATCCCCCCGACTTTGTTCTTATTTCTCAGAATTGCCGAGGCTATTCTGGGTCTTTTATGATTCCATATAAATTTTAGGATTATATTTTCTATTTCTGTGAAAAATGTCCTTGGTAGTTTTGATAGGAATTGCATTGAATCTATATATTGCTTTAGGCAGTATGGACATTTTAACTATATTAATTCTTCCTATCCATGAGCATGGTAGGTGTTTCCATTTATTTGTATCTTCTATGATTTCTTTCTTCAGTGTCTTCTAATTTTCTGAGTACAGATCTTTCACTTCTTTGGTTAAATTTATTCCTAGGTATTTTATAGTTCTTGATGCAATTGTAAATGGGACAGTTTTCTTAATTTCTCTTTCCATGAGTTTATTATTGGTATATGCAAAAGCCACTGATTTCTGAACATTGATTTTATATCCTGCTACTTTACTGAATTCATCTATCAGTTCCAATAGTTTTTTGGTGGAGTCTTTGGGGTTCTCTATATACAGTATCATGTCATCTGCATATAATGACAATTTTACTTCTTCCTTGCCAATTTGGATGCCTTTTATTTCTTTTTGTTGTCTGATTGCTGTGGCTAGAACTTCCAGCACTGTGTTGAATAAAAGAGGAGAAAGTGGACAGCCTTGTCTTGTTCCTGATCTGAAGGGGAATGGTTTTAGCTTTTCCCCATTGAGTATGATGTTAGCTGCAGGTTTATCATATATGGCTTTTATTATGTTGAGATATGATCCCTGTATTCCTACTTTGCTAAGGGTTTTTAACATAAATCGCTGTTGGATTTTGTCAAATGCTTTTTCTGCATCTATTGAAATGACCATGTGATCTTTATCCTTCATTTTGTTGACGTAGTGTATCACATTAATTGATTTACAGATGTTGAACCAGCCTTGCGCACTAGGGATGAATCCCACTTGATCATGATGTATGATCTTCTTAATATATTGCTGAATTCTGTTTGCTAATATTTTATTGAGAATTTTTGCATCTATATTCATCAGGGAGATTGGCCTGTAGTTTTCCTTTTTTGTGATTTCTTTATCTGGTTTTGGAATCAGGGTGATAGTGGCTTCATAAAAAGAGTTTGGGAGCCTTCCCTCCTGGATTTTTTGGAATAGTTTGAGAAGAATAGGTGATAGTTCTTTTTTGAATGTTTGATAAAATTCATTTGTGAAGCCGTCTGGTCCAGGGCTTTTGTTTTTTGGGAGCTTGTCAATTACTGATTCAATTTCCTTGGTAGTAATCAGGGTATTTAGATTTTCTGTTTCTTTTTGCGTTAGCTTTGGAAGGTTGTATGCTTCTAGAAAATTATCCATTTCTTCCAGATTGTCAAATTTGTTGGCATATAGTTGCTCATAGTAATTTCTTAGAATTTTTTGTATTTCTGTGATGTCTGTAGTCATTTCCCCTCTTTCATTCCTGATTTTGCTAATTTGAGTCCTCTCTCTTTTTTTTTTTGATGAGCCTGGCTAGAGGTTTGTCAATTTTGTTTACCTTCTCAAGAAACCAGCTCTTGGTTTCATTGATCTTTTGAATTGTTTTTCTGTTCTCTATATTGTTTATTTCCACTCTGGTCTTTATTATCTCCTTTCTTGTACTTCCCTTGGGCCTCTTTTGCTGTTCTTTTTCCAGTTCCCTTAGGTGTAAGGATAACCTGTTGATTTGAGATTTTTCTTCCTTCTTTAGGTAGGCTTGCACTGCTATAAACTTCCCTCTTAGGACTGCTTTCGCAGCATCCCAGAGATTTTGGGTCATGGTGTTTTCATTTTCGTTTGTCTCGAGATATCTTTTGATTTCCTCCTTGATCTCATTTGTCACCCACTCACTATTTAATAGCATATTGTTTAGCCTCCATTTATTTGTCAGCTTCCCGGATTTCTTCTTATAATTGATTTCTAGTTTCATAGCATTGTGGTCAGAGAATACAGTTGAAATGATTTCAATCTTCTTAAATTTATTGAGACTTGTTTTGTGACCTAACATGTGGTCTATCTTAGAAAATGTTCCATGTGCACTTGAAAAGAATGTATATTCTGTAGCTTTGGGATGAAATGCTCTGAAAATGTCTGTTAAATCCAGCTGGTCTAATGTGTCATTTAAGGTCGCTATTTCCACACTGATTTTCTGTCTGGAGGATCTGTCCATTAGTGATAGCGGGGTGTTGAAGTCCCCTACTATGATAGTGTTACTGTTGATCTCTGTCTTTATGTCTGACAATATCTGTTTTATATATTTAGGGGCTCCTATGTTAGTTGCATAGATGTTTACTAGAGTTATGTCCTCTTGTTGGATCGATCCCTTCATTACTATGAAGTGTCCTTCTTTGTCCTTTGTTATATTCTTCAATTTAAAGTCCATTTTATCTGATATAAGTATCGCTACTCCAGCTTTTTTCTCAGTACCATTTGCATGAAATATTTTACTCCATCCCTTTACTTTCAGCCTGTATGAGTCTTTGGATCTGAGGTGAGTCTCTTGTATACAGCATATGCTGGGGTCTTGCTTTCTTATCCATTCAGCCACCCTATGTCTTTTTATTGGAGCATTTAATCCATTTACATTTAATGTGATTATTGATAGGTGTGTATTTATTGCCATTTTGTTATTTGTGTTCGTAGTCTTTCTTAGGTTGTTTTTCTCTTCTACTTAAAGAAGCCCTTTTAGCATTTCCTGCAAAGCTGGCTTGGTGGTAATGAATTCCCTTAACTTATTCTTTTCTGCAAAGCTCCTTATCTCGCCTTCAATTTTAAATGATAACCTTGCTGGATACAGCAATCTCGGTTGTAGGCCTTTATTTTTCATCACTTTGAAAACCTCCTGCCACTCCCTTCTGGCCTGCAAAGTTTCTGTAGAAAAGTCAGCTGATAATCTTATGGGGGTACCCTTCTAAGTAACTTGCTGCCTTTCCCTGGGTGCTTTAAGGATTCTGTCTTTGTCCTTAACCCTTACCATTTTCACTATAACGTTTCTTGGAGTGGGCCTGTTTGGAATCATCCTGGTTGGAACTCTCTGCACTTCCTGAGCTTGTATTTCAATGTCCTTTGCCAGGTTAGGGAAGTTTTCAGACATTATTACTTCAAATATATTCTCAATCCCTTGCTCCCTCTCTTCTCCTTCTGGGACTCCAATGACCCTTAGGTTATTGTGTTTGATGTTGTCCCCCAGTTCTCTTAAACTATTTTCCATGTTTTTCATTCTCTTTTCTTTTTGTTGTTCCGCATGGGTGATCTCTGCTATTTTGTCTTCTAAGTCACTGATTTGATTTCCTGCTTCATCCAATCTGCTAGTGATTCCATCAAGTTTGTTATTTAATTCAGTAATTGTGTTCTTAAGTTCTAACTGGTTGCTTTTCATGATTTCTCTATCCTTCTTTATATTTTCATTAATTTCCTTGAACATTCTAATAATCAGTGTTCTGAACTCTGTCTTTGATAGGTTGGTTACCTCTATTTCCTCTATTTCCACTGATTCAGGAAGTTTCTTCTGTTCTTTTATTTGTGTTGTGTTTCTTTGTCTCCCCATTCTGGCTTACTCTTTGTGTTTGCTTCAATATAACAGATAGATCCCCCAGATTTCTCAGTCTTTTCTGGGTAAACTTATATGGTGTGTGTCCTTTATATTTGAATTACTCAGTCTCCCTATTCTCCTGTGCTTGTATCTGAGGTGTTCCTTGTGTCGTTTGTCCTCACTTGTTGAAGTTTTAGTTTTGATTACTTTTGGCTTGTCAGTAGGTGGGATTGACTCCCAGATTGATTAGCTGTGAGGATCAGCAGTGTCTGCAGTTTATGAGCTGCTGTGAGAGGATTGACCCCTCTGATGAAATTTGGCCCTATGGGCCCTAGTACCTGTAGCAACTTCCTTTTGGGTGTGACTCTTGTATGTCAAACCCAGAAATGCTCTGGTTTTATCTAAAGTTGGCCTCCGGGTATGATGATTCTTGTGTCTGTTTGTTTGGACCCCCTGCTGCAGAGTGATTTTAGAGCATAACAGATCAACAAGAACAACCTCCGCAACCACCAAAGGAAACCAAATGCTAGCACAAGTAAAAAAACAACAACCATCAAACTACAGTCAACTTGTAAAGAAATATCAATCATACTAATGAAGAAAACAAACAGAAACAAAACAAAAACCAGACACACGATAATAACAGAAGAGCAAACAAAATAAAATACAATATCCTAAAATAAAAAATAGAATAAACATGAGAAACCGATTAGCTATACCTAAAAAATAAAAAAAAATAAAAAACTAAAAAACTAAAATAATAAAACAAGTAAGAATAAAAATTAAAAAAATAGGGCCCAGGAGCGCGAGCGCGAGGGACGGGGAGGGCTTCCACACTCACGCCGGCTCCCGGGACGCGGAGGCGGCCGGTCTCGGGCCGTGCGCCGGCTCTGACCCTAGCCTCGGTGCCTGGCGGAGCCCCTCGGAGGGGAGGGGATGGCGTGTCGCGGTTCTGGCGTGGACGCGGCCGGCCAGGAGGTGCGAGTCCCGAACGCGGGGTTAGGATGCCTCCTAGAGGAGACGCGGGGCGGGAGGCCGGCGGACCAGCCGTCGGCCTGGAGGGAATAATGACCCTTCCCACTCCGCCTCCCTCCTAGGCACGGGGGCGGGGAGACGCCTTGCTCGGGACGTGCCTCACGTACTAAACAATAAACCAAAAAAAAAAAAAGAGGTACCAAAAGCCCCGTCACAAAATTCCCCACAGGCCGCCAGGGCTCAGCACTGCAGCGCCAGAGGCGGAAGTGCCCCGCGAGGGCTCAGAACAAAAAAAAAAAAAAAAAATTAAAAAAATAAAATTTGCAGAAAAAAGGAAAAGAGGAAAAGTATAGCAGTGAGAAGAATGAATAAAATAAGAGAGAAAGTGAGGGTGGGGAAAAAAGAAAAAGAAAAAGAAAAAGAAAATAAATATATATATATATTTGTCTACACACCCATATATATGGACATATATTCACCTATATACACCTATATATATGCCTATATTAAAGACTACAAAATGATAAGAATGAAATAGAAATAAAAACCAAAAACAACCAAGATAAGCAACCAATAAAGGGAAAACAAAACAGAATAAAACCAAACAAACCAAAAATACCCGTGCCAGTCTTGGCTAAAGTCCACCAAGCTCTCTTCAGTTTGTCTGCTGTACAAAAATTCCTGTGCGTCTTGTGGGAACAGTAGGCCACCTGATGCCTAGCGTGATCCTGGCACTGCAGGTTTGCTGTACTTGAGTGTGGTTGTGACGTGTGATTGGTGGTTTTCACAAAGTCACTGCCTTTTTGCTTTTGCCTGTCCCAAGGCAGGCTGCACCCCCAAAGGCTCAATGAGTGTCTCTGGGCACCCTTTCGGTTGACAGCTGTGGAGAATTAAAGAATTCCTCACTACCAAAAGCCAGCTGCTAAGAATCTGTTAATTAGTGCCTCAGCAGGTGAACCTGCCCTGCCTCCCAAGCCTTGCATAAAGGTGAGGGCGGGGTAGGTAGTCTCACTCTGCAGCCTTTACTGGGTGGAAATTCTCAATCCCCTGCAGGTAGGAATATCTTCCTAGTCTGCCCCTATTGCTCCATTCAGGAGTCAGTTTAAGACTGTCTTGGCAGGGGCCAAAGTTTGTGGGAGTGAGTGGGTTATTGGTACTTTTGCTTTTTGTTCAAGAGTAGAAAAAGGAAAAAAAACACAAAAAAAACATAAAAATAAACAAAGCCACAGTTTCAACACTGTTTTAAGCTAAGGCCTTTGCCTCTTATGCTCCAGCGGAGCTCCTGCTGCTCTCCCAAAGGGTCTGCCGGGATTTAGGGAATTGCGCGCGCCCTACCGTGTGGCCAAGATCCCCGCGCCGTCTCTCGGGGACCTGCGTCTCCTCCCGGCGCGCGCTGCTTCTCCGCGGGCGAGTCCTCTGTTTTCCCCTGCTTCCGGGTTTCAGGCTTCTGTGCTCCGTGGGACCTGGTGGGCACAGAGACTGATCCCTGAACCGGGAGGGTGCAGGGATTGATCTTGCCCTGTCGCTGCGGGGCTCTGCACCCTGCTTCCTGGGGTCCTGGTGAGCCGCGGGTGCAGCTCGTACCTCTGCACAGTCGTCTCCTCTCTCTCCTCCCGCACTTGCCTGTCCTGAGGCTTCTGCCTCAGACTGCAAACCAACGTGCTCTTGCTGAATTCTAGGTGGGCCGCGGGCCGCAGGGAGCGAGCCGGGGAACACTCACCGTGACTCAGCAGCCGCGGGTGCGGGCTGCACCTCACGCGTCTCGCGGCCTTCTTCCCCTACTCGCCCGACGTGACCACCTTCCAGCAATCCTTGTGTGGAACTCTTAGTTGCTCTGTGTGATGAGTAGATGTCTCTTTGAAGCGTATTAGAAGTTCAAATTGTGGATATTTCCAGGGGAGATTTCATGGAGCCTTCCTCACAGCCGCCATCTTGCCCCTCCTGTGTGTGCTTTATGCTTATCTTAATGAAATTTTTGTAGAGAATTTAACAGAGGCTACAGGATACTTCCATTAGAACTTGGGAACTTACGAATTTATTATTTATCATAATGACATGGAACACTGGCTTGAACTTAATTGAGCTTTCCAGTCAAACCTTCCTTTGAAGTTTGTGTTCAATCAAAGTGTTATTTTTTTTTTTTGACTACTTTTATGCAGTTGTTTTATTAGGACTGTATTTTCCCCAATCCCACCTGTAGTATTATTATAAAATATAACAGCATTCCTACTCCTTGACTTTCCACCACCAGTATCAGAATGCTCTAGCACAGTTGATAACCCATCTAACCACTCTAGTGAAGAAAATGTTAATCTGAATCTCTATTTTGTTACATGTACTTGTGAGGTTATTAAAAGACTATATAAAAATATCACTAATGAATCATACACCACAAGCCATTCACACATGTAACTTTGGGACTACCATATGTCATGATCAGTGTTAGGCAGTTACATTTCATTTAAAAATAAAGCATTACTATTCACAGGTATAAAAAAAAATTAGAATTGGAGAGGTTAAATAATTTTCTAAAACCTAATAAATTCTCATGCCAGAATTTGAACCCAAATCTATCCTATTCAAAATCCTAAGTTCATTTTGCTTAAACATGTACAAGTTATCTCACTATTCATACACTGTAGCACAAAATGCTGAATGATATTTCTTATGCTATAAGGTAAATTAAGAATTCATTTTTTAGTATATTATATCAAGTTTAGTTAGAATTAGAAAATATTATGAAAATCATGCAGTATATAATGGTTATTACATCAGGTAATATGAAACTAACATTTATTCTCATATTGTTCCATATATATGAGCTTCAAATAAAGATGGGTAGATAAATGTAAGAAAACTGTGGGACAAAGAAAGCCCATTTTTCTGCACAGTGATTGAATAAGTGATGTCTATCCTTCCATGTTTTAATATCCTACATGCACTAGATAATCAACAACTATATTGGGTTATAACCTTATCTCATTTGAATCAATAATAATTGAAAAAATTAAATGTGCAAAGACTAACATTTCAGTGGGGGAGGAAAATCTCTCTCAATATATCACTCTGAATGACAGCTGAGCAAATTGTAAATAAAAATCAACACGAATATTATTTCACATCTTATATCAAAACAAGCTTCAAGCATGTTGAATATTTACATATTAATAAAAACAGAGATAATAAAAATGAATATTTATTAAATCTGTGTGGAAGTAGTGGGAAGCAAATGTTCTAAGTTCAGATATAATGGGGAAAAACAAATGAAAGATTGATAAATTTAAGCACATTGCAATAAAAAAAATCAGTGTATTTAATATGGAATAAAATTGACACATTTGAAAATCATTTGCTGCAAATGCAAAGTAGATAATTAAAAAATAAAACATTTAAATTTATAAGCAACACCAAAACCTCAAAATACAAATGGTTCAAAATATCAATAAAGTCATCATTACTAACAAATAGAGAACTAGAAAAATTATACTTATTAGTAAGTAAAGAAATACCAATTAAATCGTCAGTGAAACATGCATTTCCCATTTCAATTTAGAAAATATTAAAGAACACTTTATGTTGATAAAACAGGTAAACTACATATTTTCTTATTTTGCTGGTGGAAGTGAAATTTGTATAAACAATGTAAAAAACATTTTGTCAATATTTAAATGATTTAAGCAATTCTACTTCCTGGCTTCTAGCATAAGGAAATTATCGTGTGTGTGTGTGTGTGTGTGTGTGTGTGTGTGTGTGTGTGTGTGTGTTGGGGGGCAGGGAGGGGAGTGAGGCAGCATTAAGTAAAAAGATGTTTAGTGAGGCACTAGTCACAATATTAAAATTTGCAAAAGACTTTTATATCCAACAATTAGGAGTTTGTGTAAACTGTGAAACATTCATTCAATACTATTTAGCTCTTAAAATGATATGTTTAAAGAATAATAGTATCACTTATATTTTCATGCAATTTCCCTTTATAAATAGAGGGGATCTAATTCAATGCAAAATAACCGTGGTCCTCTTCATTTTATTTTATTTTTTCATTAGTTTCAGGTATAAAAAACATCATAGTGATTAGATATTTATATACCTCACAAAGTAATAACCTTTCCAAAATCTATTACATTTATGACACTGTGCATAATTATTAGAATATTATTGACTATATTCCCTATGGTATATTATATATCATCATGACTATATTTTTAATTATAGTTGACATTAAATATAACTCTATATTAGTTTCAGGTGTACAGCATAATGGTTAGCCATTTATATAATTTATGAAGTGATCCCCTCGTTAATCGAGTACCCATCCAACACTGTGCATAGATTTTATAATATTATTGACTGTATTCTCCATACTGTATTTTACATCTCTGTGACTTTTTTGTAACTACTAATTTGTACTTCTTAATCCCTTCACCTTTCTCATCCAGCCTTCCAACCCCTTCCCATCTAATAGCCATCAGTTTATCCACTGTATCTGTGGGTCTTAACTGTCTATGGGTCTGTTTCTGTTTTGTTTGTTTGTTTATTTTGTTCCTTAGATTCCACATATAAATGCAATCATATGGTAGTCCTTGTCTCTCTCAATCTGACTTAATTCTCTTAGAATGATAGCCTCTAGGTCCATCCATGTTGTTGCTGAGGGTAAGATTTCATTCTTTTTTATGGCAGAGTCATATTCTATTGTATATATGTACCACAATTTCTTTATTCCATTGTTTATTGATGGGCATTTCAGTTGTTTCAATGTCTTTGCTTTGTAAAGAATGCTGTAAAAATAGAGGCGCATATATCTTTTCAAATTACTGTTTTGGATTTCTTTGGATAAATACCCAGGAGGGGGAATTGCGGGGTCATTTTTTGAGAAATCTCCATATTGTTTTCCATAGTGGCTGCACCAATTGTGCAATCCCACAAACGATGCACAAGTGTTCCCTTTTCTCCACATCTTTACCAATGCTTGTTGTTTGTTGATTTATTGATGATAGCTATTCTGATAAGAGTGAGGTGGTATCTTATTGTGGTGTTTATTTGCATTTCTCTGATGATTAGTGACGCTGAGCATCGTTTCATATGTCTATTGACCATCTGCATGTCCTTTTAGGAGAAATGTCTATTCAGGAACTCTTCATTTTTTATTTAACAAATGTGTTTGTTTGTTGGTTGGTTGGTTGGTTTTATGGCATTGATTTGGTGAGTTTTTAATAGATTTTGTGTATTAACCCCTCATCAGATATTTCATTGGTGAATATCTTCTTCCATTGAGTAGGATGTCTTTTAATTTTGTTGATGGTTTTCTTTGTTGTGAAAACCTTTTTAGTTTTATGTAGTCTCATTTATTCATTTTTTTCTTTTGTTTCCTTGCCTGAGGAGATGTATCAGTAAAAATATTGCTAAGGGTGGTGTTTGATAATTTACTGTCACATGTTTTGTTCAAGGAGTTTAATTGTTTTGGGTCTTACATTCAAGCCTTTAATCCATTTTGAGTTTATTCTTGTATATGGCATAAGAAGTTGAACCAGTTTTATTTTTTTTGCAAGTGTCTGTCAAGTTTTCCAGCACCATTTATTAAATAGACTGTTTTTACCCTGGTATATAGTCTTGCTTCCTTTGTCATAGATTAAATGACCACGTAAACATGGATTATTTCTGGGCTCTCTATTTTGTTTCATTATCTATGTGTCTGGTTTTCTGCCAGTACCATACTGTTTTGCTTACTATGGCCTTGTAGTATAGTTTGATAACAGGTAGTGTGATTTCACCAGCTTTGTTCTTCTTTCTCAAGATTGTCATGGCTGTTTGGGGTCTTTGTTTTTCCATATAACTTTTAGGATTATTTGCTTCAGTTCTGTGAAAAATGCCATTGATATTTTGATAGGGATTGCATTTAACCTATGTTGAACATTTAAACGATATTAATTCTTCCTATCTGAAAGCATGGTATATGCTTTCATTTATTTGTATCTTCCTTAATTTCTCTCTTCAAAGCCTTATAATTTTCTGAGTACAAGTTTTTTACTTCCTTGGTTCAATTTATTCCTTGTTTTTTTGTTGTTTTTTTTTTGTTTGTTTGTTTTATGTTTTTTTTTCTTTTTAATGTAATTGTAAATGGAATTGTTTTCTTAATTTCTATTTTTGATAGTTCTTTATTGGTGTATAAAAATGCAACCAACTTCTGAATATTAAGTTTGTATCCTGCTACTTTGCTAAATTAATTTATCAGTTCTAATAGTTGTTTTGGTGGAATCTTTGTGGTTCCCTATATATAGTATCATGTCATCTGCAAATAAGGAAAGTTTTAGTTCTTCCTTTCAAATTTGGATGTTTTTAATTTCTTTTTCTTGTCCAATTGCTGTGGCTAGAACTTCCAATACTATATTGAATAGAAGTGGTGAAAGTGGTCATGCTTGTCTTGTTCTTATCTTAAGGAGAATGCTTTTAGCTTTTTCCTGTTGAGTATGATGTTAGCTTTGGGCTTGTCATATATGACCTTTGTTTCATTGAGATATGTTCCTTTTTATTCCACTTAGCTGAGAGTTTTTTTTTTAATCATAAATGGGTGATGAATTTTGTTAAATGTTTTCTTTGCATCTGTTGATGTGATCATATAATTTTTATTTTTAATTTTGTTTATGTGGTATATCACATTGATTGACTTGCGGATAATTGAACCAAACTTACATATTAGGAATGAAACCCACTTGATTGGGGTGTATGATCTTTTTAATGTATTGCTCAATTTGGTTTGCTAGTACATATTTTGTTGAGGATTTTTACATCTATGTTTATCAGGGATATCAGCTATAGTTTTATTTTTTTACAATGTTTCACCTAGTTTTGGAATCAGGGTAATGGGGCTTTGTTAAATGTGCTTGGGATCATCCCCTCTTCTTGAACTTTATGGAATAGTTTGAGAATACCTATTAGTCTTCTTTGAATGTTTGGTAAACTTCACTTATGAAGCAATCTGGTCCAGGATTTTTTTCATTGGGAGATTTTTTGATTACTGATTCAATTTCATTAGTAGTAATCTGTCAGTTCAGATTTTCTATTTCCTCTGATTCCCCCCTGAAAGATTGTATGCATCTAGGAATTTATTCATTAATTTCAAATTGTCCAATTTATTGGTGTATAGTTGCTCGTAGTATTTTCTTAAATTATTTTGTAATTGCCTGGTGTCTATTGTTACTTTTCTTTCATTTCTCATTTAATTTATTTGTGTGCTCTCTGTATTTTACTTGATGAGTTTGATTAAAGGTTTATTAATTTTGCTTATTTTTTTCCAGGGAGCAAGATTTTGGTTTCATTGATCTTTTGTATTCTTTTAAAGCCTCTATCTCATTTATTTTCTCTCTGATCTTTATTATATCCTTCCTTCTACTCATTTGGGGCTTTGTATGCTGTTTTTTCTAGTTCCTTTAAGTGTAAGCTTAGATTGTTTATTTGAGATTTGTTTGTTTCTTGATGTAGGTCTGTATTGCTGGGAATTTTCCTCTTGGGACTGTGTTCATTGTGTCCCATGGATTTGTTCTTTGTGTTTTCATTTTCATTTGTCTCAAGTTATCTTTTGATTTCTTTGTTGGTCTTATTGTTAACCCATTCATTATTTAGTAGCATGTTATTTAGTTTCAATGTGTGTTTCTGTGCTTTTCAGTTTACTTCTAGTAATTGATTTCTAGTTTCTTACCATTGTGGTCAGAAAATATGCTTCATATGATTTCAGTCTCCATAAATTTATTGAGACTTGTTTTGTGGCTCAACATATGGTCTATCTTGGAAAACGTTCCATGTGCACCTGAAAAGAATGCATATTGTGCTGCTTTGGTGTAAAATGCACTAAACATATCAATTAAATCCATCTTGCCTAGAGTGTCACTTAAAGCCGCTTTTTCTGTGTTAATTTTCTGTCTGGAAGATCTGTCCATTGGTGTCAGTGGGCTATTAAAGTCTCCTACTATGATGGTGTTACATTAGATCTCTGCCTTTATGTCGGTCAATGCTTGTTTTAAATGTATAGGTGTTCCCAGTTTGGGTGCATAAATATTTACTAGAGTGATATCCTCTTGTTGGATTGATCCCTTTGTTACTAAGTAATGTCCTCCTTTGTCTATTATAATCTTCATTTTAAAGTCTATTTTTGTCCAATATAAGCATGGCTACTCTAGCTTTTTTATCATTTCCATTTGCATGAAATAATATTTTCCCATCCTTTTACTTTCCGTCTATGCGTGTCTTTCAATCTGAGGTGAGTCTGCTGTTTACAGCATATGCATGGGTCTTGTTGTTTTAACTATTCAGCTACCCTATGCCTTTTCATTGGAGCATTTAATCCATTTATATTTCAAGTGATTATTGATAGGTATATACTTATTACAATTTTATTATTCATATTCTTGATTTGCTTTTGTTTATTTGTTTGTTTCCCTCTTCTTCTTTTTAAAAAAGTCCTTTCAACATTTCTTGCAATACTGGCTTGGTGCTAATGCATTACTTTAGCTTTTTCTTGTCTGGAAAGCTCTTTAGCTCTCCTTCAACTTTAAATGGTAGCCTTACTGGGTAGAATAGTCTTGGCTGTAGGCTCTTGTTTATCATTACTTTGAATATTTCTTGCCACTCCTTTCTGCCTGCAAAGTTTCTGTTAAGAAATAAGTTGATAATCTTATGGGAGCTCTCTTGTAAGTAAAAAGTTGTCTTTCTCTTGCTTCTTTTAGGATTCTTTCTTTGTCTTTAACCTTTGCCATTTTAATTATAATGTTTCTTGGTGTGGGCCTGTTTGGGTTCATTTTGTTTTGGACTCTGAATTTCCTGTGCTTTCATGTATATTTCCTTTCCGAGGTTAGGGAAGTTTTCAGTCATTATTTCTTCAATTATGTTCTCAATCTCTTGCTCCCTTTCTTCTCCTTCTGGTCCTTTTTTTATGATGCAAATGTTGTTAAGCTTGATATTGTCTCAGAGGATTCTTAAACCATCTCTTTTTTTTTTTAATTCTTTTTCTTTGTGTTATTCCAATTGGGTGTTTTCTGCTCCCTTATGTTCTAAACCTCTGATTTGATCTTCTGCTTCGTTTAATCTGCTGTTGATCTTGTCTAGTGTATTCTTAATATCAGTTATTGTATTCTTTATTATTGCCTTTCTAAAAATGGTATTTATGAACTTCTTTATGCTTACTATCTCTTTGTTGAAGTTCTCATTCAGTTCCTAAAGCATTCTTATAGCTAGTGTTTCAAACCATTTTTGGTAGGTTAGTTGCCTTCATTTCACTTAGTTCTTATTCTGGAGTTTTCCCCTGTTCTTTTATTTGGGACATGTTTCTTTGTTTCCTCATTCTAGCTCCCTGTGTTTGCTTCTCTGTATTAGGTAGAACTCCTATATCTCTCTGTCTTTTCCAGATGGCATTATGTAGTTGATGTCCTTGTGTTCTACTGGCACAGTCTCCCTGATCTCCTGTGCATGTGTTCCAAGAGTGTCCTGTGTGTGTTGTATGTATTCTCCTGTTTTAGTTGAGCCTTAATTGTTTTTGGAATGTCAGTGAGTTATATTGACTCTCAGGCTGACTGGTTTGAGGATTAGCTACGTCCACAGCATATGAACTGTTGTGTGGCTGACCTCTCTGGAGAGATTCACTCCAGTGAGCTCTTGTTCCTATTGGGACTACTGTTTGGGTGTGCTGCTTGTGAGGTTAATTGAGTAGTGTGCTCTGCTGTAGTCTGAGGTTGGCTTCTGGATGTGTTGATTCTGGTGCCTCTTGGGAGGGGCTCCCATGCACTCCAATTTCAGCTTTGCCTGTAACCAGCCTAGGATTACCTGGTAGGGGCTACAAAACTATATGTAATTAGTTGCTGCCTGTGTTGGACCTGGAGTTGTGTGAAGGTGGCCTCACTGTGAACCGAGGCTAGCTGCCACCAGTATCAGGCTTGAAGCAACTTAGCACAAGGCTCAGGGCTCCCCTAGGCCTATTGTCACCTGAAAGCTGCTAGTAAGAATCAGCTGCTGAATGAGACTTCTTAGGTATGTGGGCCATGCTGGTTGACCTGGTGTTGACAGTGTCCCCAGCCATGCTGCCTAAGTGGGGTGAGGTGGGGTCCCTGGGAGTCACAGTGTATGGCCAGTGGTTTTTGCAAAGTTAATGCATATGCAGTTCTTGCACCAGTGCTGAGCCCATGGCCACTCTGAAAAATACCCTGAGTACACTGATGCCAACAGTCATTCACCTTGGGCCCGCAAAACTCCAACAGTTGTCCAAGAAAGGCTACAGCATGAGCTGAGGCTGACCCCCTGCTGCTGAAAGTTTCACAGAACTTCTGCAGGCCACCTGCTGCTGTACAAGCCTCCTATAGCTTATGGGGCATGTCCAGCCACCCAGGAGCCCAGAGTGCCCCAGGCTATATGGGCAGGGCATAATCCCAGGGAATCATGAGATGTGGCTGGTGGTTTTTAAAAAGTTAATGTAGATTCAGTCCTTGCACTATTGTTGAGTCTATGGTCACTCTGCAAAAAAGCCCTGAGAACACCCCAGCCAGCCTCTGCTCACCTCTGCCCGCAGATCTCGAAGAGCCACCAAAGAAAGCTGCGGTGCAAGTTGGGGCTGACCACCCACCACGGAGAGCTTCCCAGTCCACCACATGCTGTGTAAGCCTCCTGTAGCTTGTGGGGTGGGGCTGGCATCCAGGACCTGAGATTCTCCTAGGCAATGCTGTATTAGTTGTGTGGTTTGGGGGTCAAAGAGAGTTACTAAAGTGGAGCAAGCACAGTTGGATTTCACCAGACCAGTGGGGACTCAGATGTGATCCTTCTGGGATAGGTTTCACACTTTTCCTGTGTTGAACCTATCCCAAAAGGGCCATATCTTAGATTCCACTGTTCTATGTGAGGCAGGCTCCATATGGGGAAAATGGTGGCTGTCCCTCTAGCCCTTGCCTGAGTCATACAACTCAGACTTTCCCTGTATGCCTCTGACACCTCTAGAGTTGCCACCCCTCTGCTGGAGCCCAGGATGAGTGCCTGTAAGCAAGTGAGTCTATATGCGGGCACTATAAGAGGACGGGCGGGTTTCTAGCAGCCTTCCATCTCACCGGGATGGACAGATGGAATCCCCGCTGATTATCACTGCCTGATATTGTGGGAACTCCTCTTCCCAACATCTGGGCTAGAGAGCCCAGTGTGGGGCTGGTAACCCTCACTCTTCAGGGGGGCCTTCTCTGCTGAGGTGTCTCTCATGGTGTTGGGGATCGGCCCATTTTGCATATCCACACTTCCTACCAGTCTTGATGTGGCCTCTTCTTTATATCCTTAGTTATAGGGGTTCTGTTCTGCTAGTCTTCAGGTATTTCTCAAGGTTGCCTGTTCCAAAATTTAGTTGTAATTTGACTGTGATCATGGGATACTACAGACATAGCATTTATCTATTCCTCCATCTTGGACCGTGTCCAACCTTGGTCCTCTTTAATTTAAGGTTTTCCTAGGAAAGTGAATTTTCCTTTTTACTCAGTGAAATCGACAGAAATTTTTTTTAAAGTATATTTTTAGTTGTTTAAATGTTGATATGTTGATTTTCTCTAGTTCCTCCTGCCTGTGGGTGTAAATTTTTATATTAAAATAACACAGAATCTCTTGAACTGTGCTGCTACCTGCAAATGAAGGAACTCAGTTTCCACTGCCCACGCTATCACATAACCCATTGCCTGCCAAGATTTCAAGAACTTGGGGGAGTTTTCTGTTTTCTACATGTGTTTATGACTAAGCCTACTTCTGTTGTGGCTTCTTGTCTGCTGGAACAAATTTTCTGTTTCTAGGAGTGAATACTTGTGTAAGATGTTCTATAGTGTTTAAATATGTTACCAAGCCTAGCCATCTCCATTGGAATCATCATAGTTTTAAAATTGCTTTAAATTTAACTGCTTTTTTTTTCCTGAATGCATTCTAATAGAATCATTAGATGTAATTTCTACTGATTTTTTATGGATCATCAAAGTTGTCTGCTGCTTTCTTCTCTCTAGGACACTCACATCCACTTAGAAATTCCCAGTATGTGGCCAAAATGCTGTAATTTCTTCACCAGGTGCAGGGACACTTTCACAATTCCCCCAGGTATATCCATCTGTGTCCCATGACCTGCTTCTGTCTCATAATTGTCCCTGCTACCAACCACTCATGATGCCAAAATAGTATGATGACTAAATGTATATCAAAGAGGATGTGTCATGGAAAGAAAAAAAAAAAAAAGCATTTTTCTCCTTCATACCACATCCTTCTGGAGGGTCTCATAGCAGTGCTGTTTGTGATCCAAGCTTTTACAAAACATGCTTTCCATTGTTTTTTATAACAGACATTTTCATTTCAAAGGCCTAAATTCAAGTGACAGCCAGACTGCTATATTCAAAACTTCTCTTCTTTTTTGATGACTAAAATTGTTTTGCTGCATTAAGATTTTCACATCTGGCTTATGCCTTGCACATCTTCCTAGGAATTCAGCTATCCACTTCCAGTCCATCTTGTCACTCCAAGCAACTTTCTTGAACAGAATCTTTCCTGCCATATCCCACTTATATTCAATGGGAAGCATAAACACACTTTTTGCTCTGAGAAACTCTGGAGTCCAGGTCAAATCCGATGCAGCAACAACTTCTTCTGTGGATCATCATGAGAATATTCACTCAGTTCATTGCTCATGGTTTAGATTTTGATCAGGATTCAGCCAGGATTCAGATGAGAGATTTAAGAGTGTGACAAATTGTTCTCAGAACTCACTTTGGAAATGTAAGCCTCTATCTCGCTGTAAGCTCCAACCTATCATTTTAGAGTCTCCGCAAAACCTTTGCAATACAAAACTACACATTCTAAATGTTTGTCAACAAAATCACAACCGTAGAATTCAGTCAAATGACTGGTTTTCTGCTTATAAAAGTAATAATTTAATTATCTAATTTAATAAATTAACTAATTTAATATGTTTTATTGTGTTTTTTTTTTTTTAGCAGAGAGGACATATTATACTAATGGGGTACTGTATATATGGCATCTAAATAACCAATATGTTTCCCCTGACATTTTCATAATTGTCCCCTGAACTACTTTAGCAAATACACATGTAAATTTATGATAGGCTTTAAAGCAAACTATTAAACTTCAACCTTTCACAAAAGTATTCTACTAAGAGACAAAATTAATAAAATTTTCTTGAAAAAAACAGATTTCTTAAATTATCACAATTATCAAAATATAAAGTAAGTTCAAATTTAGAAATGTTTAGATTATTTTTCATTGATTAAAATTTTTATACGCTAATAATACATAAAGAATGTTTCTATTGGCAATTGTCACTATAGAACTGTAAATGTGAGAAGTCATGGATCAAAGTGACCCAGTGACGCTGTTGAACTTGTGACCATAGATCGAAAATAAATCAAATCTTCAATTTTTAGCTCTGGAAACACGTGTACTGATTTGTCTTTCACATAATGTGATTTAGCTCTCTAAAACAAGATGTTTAGAGGAACCATTTCATGTTTTATCTCTAACACTTTTAAATGAAATGCATATGGATTTCTACTCCATCTTTATATATATATTTATGTAATATATGATTCTAGGTATGTGTGTATATATGTGTGTGTGGAATAAATACATATACATATATGAAACACACATGTTTATGTATATATGGAATACATATATATGGAATAGATGCACGTAATATATAATGTATATATATATATATATTATCTAAATAAACACAAGCAATCTAAATAATGAATTCATATTAAATGTTTAAACATCCTTAAATCTATGCCTATTGCTTTTTTACCTAATTATTCTCTAGTTTCTTCTCTGCATTCCTTAAAATGGTAAGTAATTTTCTGTTGCTATGGTTTAATATTTGAGCAGAAGACTGACAATTACATGATTCAAAGTAGATGACAGTTTGCCTCTTTGGAGGTAGTATTTATAGTCTAAAATAATAATTATCTGTAAGATTGTCAAGGGGTTACAAAGTTATTACAATTATTAAACATTTTTATTCATCATAGTAATTTGGAGTGTAGCTTTAAATGGTTAGTCTCTACCTTTGTAGTAGAAATTATAATTTTTAAAATATGAGTGAGGTAAAGATTGAAAAGAGAAAATACAAATACATTAGGCACTTATAATTAGATAATAGATAACTTGGTATAGGAGGCTTGCATACTGATCAGGCCAATGGTTCATCCTTTCCATGATTTTATTTCTTGGTAATTTTGGCCAAAATACTTTATATCATGGCAAAGTTTCCATGGCACAACAAATGTATTCTTTTTTTTTTTTTTTTTTTTTTTTTTAAGATTTTATTGTGGAATTGGAGGTGGGGAACAGCTTTGGGGAATTGGAGAAGGGGAATGAACAGACAAGTTGCTGTCTTTTTGTTTTTCAGTCTGATTGTGGAGGACGTTGCTTCACTGGCCCATGTTGGTATTGTCATTGTGTTTTTCCAGGGTGAGGCAGGTTGATCGCCAGCCTCTGGACGGCTGCTCAAGGCGGCTACTGGCAGCTCACGTTGGCTGCCTGCCGCTCACACTGGCTGCCGGCCACTCAATCTAGCCTATGGCAGCCCACTGTAGCAGGGGCTGCAGCCTGCACCATCACCGGGGCTCGCACAGCCCAGCTCCAGGGGGAGCTGGTGTTAGCCGTAGAGGGCAGTGTCACTGGCCCTCATATGCAGGATCCAAACTGGGGCCTCTGGCATCCCAAGCCAGCTCTCAACCAATGCGCCACTCGGCTGGCCCCACAAATGTATTCTTAATGGCCTGTTTTTGTCTTTCAACCAGGAATTTAACTTACCCTTTAGTCTACACAATATTTGGTGGTATAGAAATCTACAAACATCTTACCTGTTATCTAAAGTGAAGAACCTTTCATTTTTGACTTATTTTAAAATGGCTTCTTTCATGACTCATAAGAAACAAGTTGTTAGAGCATTCTGGGATTTTACATGTGTATGTGAATCATGTCAATATGCTTCATAATTCTATAAACTTAACCAATCTCTCATCCAATCTTCATATTTCCAAAATAAAAAATCTCCTATGATCTTCTTTAATAGCAGAATACAATTTATCCTTGTGATTAATTTCCTTGTTCTTACAAATAATTATATTTCTCTGTTTTTGCTTTCATTTTGTTTTGTGTTTTAATAAATGGTGATCCCAAACTATATCCAAGTATTTTTATTTGGAGACTGCTATATGGGAGGAGCCTAAGTCAGTCTGGTTTAGTGAAAAGCATATTCGTTCAGGATACAAGTTCTTGATTAAAATCTTGGCTCCCCCATTACCAGCCACAACCTCATGCAATTTACTTTGCCTCTTTGACCATTACATTTGCTACTTTTGAACTTTTCTCATTGAATTTTAATGATACATAAATGATATACAAGTGTAGTATTTAATGGCTGGCACATTGTATAGAAGTACAGCAAACAACAGCCACTATTATTAGACCCAATCAAAGACAAAGTATAGCTGCCCAACCACCTGACCATAGGGCACACAATAATGTATTTGGTCTTTCTGCCTATCTTTACACTGCCCCCACGGAGAAATGCTGATAAAGATAGTTCACGAGACAGGGCCATCATCTTAGATGCATGTTCTTTATATCTGGAAATCGGTTTTTTGGAATGTTTCTGTCTCCTTCCAGATGCTCATGTTTCAAAGACAACTAGGCCTAGAAAGACCAATGTTTCACTAATCCTTATGGAAGACTCTTCTGTTCTATATATGTGAGAATACATTATTTTTGGGACTGCCTTTATCTTATATCTAAGTTTTAGAATAGCTGTAGGCTAGGAAAAACTGTCAATAGGGCCTTTAAGTTTATCTTAATCCTAGACAAAAGAGTATCTCATCAATCTAGCTCTAAAAAGGATCACATGCACTTTCTTAAAGCACAATAGTGAGAAAAATGTGTAGATTTGGTTTTGAGCTCTGCATACGTATTTCTTTTGGGGACTTTAAATGAGCATTGACAATAATAGAACAACACTATGTTTTTACATGACTTATGAAAATCCATGGTGAAATATTCAACAGAGTCCATATGATAGAGCATTTTGGTTTATTGTTATTTTACACTCTGTGTATCTAAGCTAGGATGGCCAATTCACAATAGTACTGTTGATCAGTAGTTAGTGATAATACACCTGGAGTTACTTCCCGCATTTAGTCTCACTTTCTGCTTCTTTCCATCATCAGCTTCTCTAATGTTGTGTTTGTCTCAATAACTGAATTTGTCTTCCTTAATTTTTATCTTTGATATACACCCTAGGGTATAACTTTCATTTATTCATTTAGTCTTATAAACAAACAAAAGCTACAATGTGATTAAAAGTTTGACCTTCTCGGTAACCACTGCCACATCTCTGGACTGAAACTCCCTGGGTAAATGGCCCAGATGGACATAGAATGGGCCCTCTCAAGGAGTGACCTAAATCCTGTTGCATTTGAAAACCTTTTGTATTGTGAAAGTAGAATACATACAGAAAAGTCTATAAAACAAAAATATAAGCTTATGAATATAGTGAAGCTCCCTTTCAGTCAGTCCTCTGTCATCTCTCTGTCCCTTTCAACTATTTTTTCAAAGATAACGGAATATCTTGGATCTTATTATAATCATTTGTGTGATCTAATTTAGGGTATTGTTACATAATTAAACATTCTTTTTTTTTTTTTTTTAAAGGGCAGTGTCACTGGCCCTCATATGTGGGATCCAAACCGGGGCTGCTGGTGTCCCAAGCCAGCTCTTAACAACCACACCACTCGGCCGGTCCTAATTATGCATTCTTAAATATTAAAATTCTCAGTTTTTAAGAACTTATTTTAAAAGATACATATAGTAAGTTTTTTTATCTAGCTTTTTTCACTAGTTATTTTGGGTGGCATTTATTCTTGTTGTGTAGAGTTTATTGAGTACTTACCCATTGTGGATATTTCATAATTTAAGTGCTCATTACTTTGTAGGACATTTAAGTTGTTGCTAATCTTGATTAAAATGAAAATTGCTGTTCTAAGTATTCATATTCATGTACTTTTGTGCATGTGATTACACAGTTTTTTGAATATATCCCTACATGTGAACTTCCTAGATTATAGGGTAAAAAAATGATTTCAACTTTAGTAGACAATGCCAATGCCAAACACTTTTCCAAAGGGGTATATCAATTTACATTCCAAACAGCAATGTCTGAGATTTTCCATTATTCTACATTTTCTTCAATTCTTGGAATTTGCTGACCTTTAAATTTAACCATTTTGGTGGGTGTGTATCTCAATTTTTTTTTTTTTTTTTTTTTTTTTTTTTTTTAGCTGAGCCATCCTGCCACCTGTTGGCAGCTCAACGGCAACTCAGATCGGGCTGGCCTCAAACAGCTGTTGCTCAGAGCTCAGCTCGCACTCTTGAGCGAGCTCTTAACCAACTGAGCCACTCAGCCGGCCCACTCAATTTAGTTTTAATGAGCATTTTCCTAATATTAACAAACAATATTGAACATCTTTTCATATATCTATTGGCCATGTAAAATTGGCCTATTTTGTGAAATGCTAGCTCAGGTATTTTGTCCACCCTATTGGGTTCTTCATCCTTCCTTAATGTAGGATGATTACTTTATATATTTTGGATATAAGCCCTTTATCATTTATGTATGTGTTGAATATCTCTTCCTGCTGTGTGGTTTGTTTTCACTTTCTTACATTATGCTTGTAAGGAATACAAAATTCCTTATCATACATACTGTATGATATTATATATATATATAATTTATATATATATCATATATATATAATTGGTATATTATATATCATATATATATGATATATATATGATATATATATGATATATATATTTATATTTAAAAAAATTCTGTTATATAAATTGAGACTAAGTAGGCATAAACCCAAGTAAACATAAACATAAAATTGGGTATATGCTATCATTCACATAGTCAAGACAATTGTTACATGCCTGGTACACAATATTTTTGTGTAATATTTGAACAATAATAACAATTTGGGGCATGATGTTTTATGAATACATTTAACCATTGAATGTTTTAGTTCTTATTATAAGTTGTGAATTTTTGTCTTTTTATGCTAAAAATTAAGAATGGCTTTAATATAACATTAAATATTCAATTAAAAATCCTATTATTGCTTATTCAAATTTTGTGAATCAGTACAACTAAATAGCATCCTCAGATTACATGGCAGATTGTACAAAAAATAGCGCTACAGCTATTTCTAATTATTTAATTATGAAAGTGAAAATGTTCTCCATATCCTGAAAAGACAAGCTGAACAAATGACGAACAGAAAGAAACTAGAAAATGAATTAAACTGTATCTTCAGATTACAAGGTAGCTGTTGAAAAATAAAATATTACCATTTGATATGTTGAGTACCCAAAAACTTCAATTGTAGTGTTTCAAACATTAATCCCATGGATTCACTTAATAATGAATAAATGGTATACATTTTAACTTAAACACATACCAATAAAAATATCTATTTTACATTTTATGGATATGATATCTATTTACCATTTGACTTAAGCACAGAATACCACTGTAAACAAAATTTGAAAACCATAATTTTTGCATCCAGAAAAAAGCAAACAAACAAGAGTCACATTATTACTTCCTGGGGCAGATCTAAGATTTTTCTAGATTGATGCTAAAAATGTCACCTCCCTCTAAAAGATATAAAGTTCACGAGTTTCTGTAATATCGTTTAAAATTAGACCCATTAACTTCTGGATAGTGAAATCTGAGGGAATCCTTAAAATGACTTATAGTGTTTCTTCATCACGGGAAAATTTCTGCAAAATATTCTATCTGTATTTTGGAGAAATGGGAGAAGGAGGTACCAAAACCTTAATCACATTTCCACTTTAAGTATCCCAGATAAACATATACTGCAAAATCAAAGCTATGGTTTTAATAACTTTGCAAGTTTTGTGTATGTTCCAGATGCACCCATATTTGTTAGGGTGCTTTTGGATTTTGATCCTTTTCATGTTATTGAAGGAGTCTCGTACTGGTTGTCCTTCTGGGCTCTGTGTGGAATATTAAAATATCTTAAGGAATACAAAGAATCAAATAAATGTTTACTACTTTAGAAGCCATCTTCTCTTCAGATTAATTAAACTACGTTACCTTATTATGTCCCCTTATAAAACTGGACCTTGAAGATTTGCATTTTATTTATTTTTTTAAAGGCTATTTTAGGGCTTATCAATGAATCTCTACCATATTCACTCCTCTATATTCATCTCCATTCTCCTTTGATTTTAAGGTCACTATATTATTCCTTTCCTGACAGAAACAGCCATTGTAAAACAATCATCATTTTTATAAAATTTTGTTTTAGGTGGAACATGTGTATGGTTATGTGCCAATTTCACTAAAGGATGTTTATTCACCTCCTATCCACATTTTAATATAATTTCTCAGATATCTCTTAGTTCAGTCAGTCATCATTCTCTTCTTGATAAATTATAGAATTGTTTTCCTCCACATACATTATAGTAGATGAGAAGTTTGCGATGCTACAATTTTTAATATTTGAGAAGATTGAAGTGAACATCACTAGTTTTGTAGAACACAATTGTTCAGTAGAACACTCTATGATGGTCATCACATATAGCTATTGAGCATTTGAAGTGTGGCTAGTGAACTGAATTTTAAATTCTACTTAATTAATTTAAGCTTAAAAAAGTGTATGTGGCCAATAGATATGACTTTGAACAGTGCAGGTCTAGAAAACTATGTGCCTAGACAAATTTCTGGGGCATTTCTTGTAGGAACCATTACGACAAACTGTCATTTATCAAGCATTATGGCATTTTCTGAAAAATCCCAAATTTCATACAAATTTTTGAAATATCATATGGATGGTACTTATTAAAATATCCTGATTTTGATTTATTTAAATGTATTATGTTGATATCTACTTTCATAATTAAAAATAATAGAATATCCAAAACATTTCTGTCAGTTCATTATCTTAATTTTGTTATTTATTGCCTTATTTAAAAGATTATTAAAAAGAATTCAGCAAAAAGTGTTCTTCACTGAATATTTGATGAAAATAATTCACTGGGTTTACTGTTATGTCATGATATCCTTTTTGCACAGTGTTTATCAAAGGGTCCCAGTTTAAAAAAAAACTACTGTAGATTTGAACAGCTGTAGTATTTACAGTGGTATTAATTTGTTAAAATATTTCCCAAGTTTTGTATAGCATCTAGCCCATGACAGTTTACTATCTTATTTTAAGTCACTCTCCCACTTTAAAAAGTATGATTTTTAAAAATTTAATTACAAGGTATCTTAACAGTTGACAATTGGAGCTGTAAACAGTGTTGTTGTTTTTTTTCTGTTGCAACATTTGACCTTTTGGTATAAATGATACAAAAAATGTTATTAAAATAATCTACTTAATAATTTTCATTTTAAAATTAATATTTTCAATATTTTCTTATTGTTTATATTTTACTGTACTTTCCTTTCCAACATTGCTAGCCACATAAATGTTATTTTTAATTTACTCCGTTTTTTTTTTTTTTGCTTGTGTTGTGATCAATATTCTTTCAGACTCAATTTTTTGTACTCATTTCTACCCTATACTCAAAGTCAAATTCAGTAGACTTGCTTGCTTTGGGTCTAAATACATTTGTTTAAGGAAGCAGTCTAACTCTACCTTAAAAACTTACCTCCACATTTCATAACATTAGAAAATTCTATGAATTTTGTATGAAAAAGAAAATTGAAGTTTTCTAGTACTTTAACTACAGTCTCAAATCTCATTAACCTGTTGACAATGTTCCTCATAGAATAACTCTATCTCTATTGTTAGTGCTAAAGACTATACAGTCAGTCCATAATTATTAAATTGTTGGAGCCTTTCAAATATCCTCAGAAATGGTAACTTTGTATCTTTGCAGGGTTAAAATTATTCTCAAATGTGAATTTTGAGGAAGAGGCGAATATAACTCTAATTACTGCATGGAAAATCATGTTAAAAATAACAAAAAAAAGATTGGGAAATAACAGAGAGATGGAGTGTGAATTACAAAGCATCACAGTGTCACAGAGGAGTAAAGAGAAGGGATATAAACTTTCTTTGTAAATGTTGATATTTTCTCAAGGTTTTTGTTTTGTTTTGCTTTGTTTATCATCTCTCCTGGTTCTGACAACTCATCCATACTCAGAATATCAGAAAGTTATCATTGACATTATCAATTCATTAGTAAACTTTACTATCCCATGTCAAACAATTTGAGGAAATATTCTTAACAGACACAAGCCGTTATTAAACACCAACCAACCAACCAACCAAAAATTATTTTTTTCCTAATTTAAAAAGCACGTTTTAATTTACACATTTTACATATATTAATTACTTAGTTCAGATGCTTGGAATAAAAGAAATCGTAACTATTTTAGAGAAGAATAATTCAAAACTTGAAGGATGTACACTCAAGTCATCCAATAAAGTGAAAGATCTAGTAATGGATAGTATATTTCTCTGTGTCTTTTCAGTAGACTTGATAAATTTTAGAAGGTGGGTGTACAAGAGTCTATGTTGTGTTGACAAATGAACCATGTTTTTGCTTAATGCATATCATTCATTGAAACTCAAACATAAATTTTAAACCTGTAATCTTGTTTGTAGCCCAATTTTAATGTGAAACGCATGTAACAATTATATATGTATTAACAGGGGAAAAAGCAACAATTCCTATGAATCCTATCCCTTTCAAAGTTTTGTGTTTTTAACATTTCCCTTTAATCCTGAGGGAGGTTTTTGTCCCCTCATTTTGCTTCATTTATTTCTCCTTTTGAAATGCCTTCTCAAAACATTAGTGAAACATTGTTATCTCAGAAACAAAATCATTTGAAGTCATTACTGTGAGACAAACAACATACCACAATATTGATCTCTCATGAAGACTTACAAAAATATTCTTAACGAAATCATGACTTTTTCTTTTTAATCATGAGCACATATAATGGTTAAATTATTTAAAAAGTAATTACATTTTCAAAAACGGTACTGGTATTTTTTTAAGTGGTCTAACTTTTTAATAGATCTCAGAGAACTTAAGCAAATAGAACTCCCAATAACTTTACATCAACATTCTTTTTGTTGCTAAAGGCAACAATCAGTGATAATGTTGGCAGCTAATCACAAAACAGTGAAGATTTGACATCGACCCACCTCTGACAGCATATTTTAGCTTCCATTTATTACTAAGACATGAGTTAACAAAGATCGGAGGGGACAGTTTATCCCTCCCACCCCTACTTTGTTGTGCTGTAGAAAAAGAAAATTGATTTAAGTGAAAATTCTCAAACGCTACTGCTCTTTTCATGCAATATTTAATGGATTCTGAATCTGTGCAGAGAATCATACTCAGACAGTACCTAATTCTAAATAGCATCCTAACCATAAAAATGCGACTCCTCTGTCAGCACAACACAGGGCTCCTATGGAAGATTTTAAAAGAACTATGCACAGAGCTGCAAATATTTCATTTTAACTTCCATCCCATCCCATGCTGTGATGTTTTCCTTGTTCCTTATGTGCAGGTCAGTCTGCATATTTCCCACAGAATTCCCGCAGAGGACCTTTGACATATACATGAAGTTATAAAAACATTTGGTTGAGCCAGGCTTCAGGATATAGAGATACATTCCAAAACTGTAACCAGCAAAATCCTATGAAAATAGTTATAAAGGAAAGCTCATTATCTGAGTGAGACGTTACCTTTATTCAATTACTTTATTATAACTTTTAAAATGTTTCCACAAATAAGTGGAAACTCCAATCAGTAACTTAAAATGAAAGTACACATTGGTGGCCTGAAGATGATAACAGGGGAAAGACAGTGAAGACAGAGCTAAATTTTTTGTTTGTTTTGGGTGATTTTTAGTATTTTAATTTTAATATTGAATTTCAAGAATAGTTCTATATTATCCAAATATTAAGTCAAGAGTACTTTTCTTACTTTTACTTTCTTTCTTTCTCACTCACTGAAGTAAGTGAGACTTAGTGTGAACAAAAGTTAAAGAGGCAGCAATCATGAGTTCGTATTAATTGCATGACTGGTTTATGATATTGAAATCAGCACATTCTGTAAATGAAGATAATTAATTAAAACAAGGAAAGCCAATGCCACAGTTGTAATACATTAATATACAAGGACATTTAAAATATGTTACAATTGGAAGGCACACACAAGTAGTTTAGGAATCTCCTAGACTAGAAGTAATATATTTGGGTTATAAATTATTCTATTAATCTTCAGTTTCTTCTCTTTAATCTAAACATTACATGTAGACTATGTTAGTGATCTAATTCATCTATTTTTATGTTGAATATAAATGATACTTTAAAAATAATCTATTTTTAAAAATAGTTATAAATTTATGAAAATTTGCAAATTTAGTCCAAAGAGTTCCCATATGCCCAACATCTAGTGTCTCCTATATTTTACATTTTACATTAGTATGGTAATTGTATTATAATTAACTGTCTGAAAATTGATACAATATTATTAACTCAAAGCCATATTTATACAGATACAAATTTGATTTTTAGTGGAGAAAAACTGGAGAACCTATGGAGAGTGGAGAAAGCCGTAATATGACAGACCTGAGCTTTCGTTTGTGTGCTGTTACTAATGTTTTGTGTCCTTGTTCACTTTCTAGCCTTAAATTCCCCATCTGTAAAACTAAAAGGTTGAATTCTCTGAACTCCAATACGTTTCCTAGCTTTTAATTACCTGATTATATTACTTAAAGCAAATATACACACTAAACATTTATCAGTATACTACATAAACGATAAGTATGAGGTGAAGTTTTGCTTGTTTTTCAAAAATAGGACTTTTAGAAATGATTTCTATCCCCACAGGCACCTGAAGAAAAATTACTTCATTGCAGCTTCCTGTCAATCTACTTAAATTTAAAAATTGTTTCATTCAAAAGATACTTGCTCAGTGTCTATTTTATGCCAGGTACTTCAAAGAGTCATGGATAAAACTTTTAATAAAATAGGCAAAAACCCTTGCCCACATGTATCTTACAAATAGTTTAGAGTTTCACTGAATGATTCTATATAAGGTCATATCTGTATGATATTCAATGTTTGAAATTTGAACAAAACAATTAAGAATGAAGACATTCCAATAAAGAAGAAGGTGGTTATTTCAGGTGATAAATAATGAATCTATAGTAAAATATGATGAGGATAAACAAATATAACCCATTCCCTTCTACATACATTAAAAAAGAGGAAAAAAATAACAATTAGGGGTATGTTTTAAGTGTTTGGCCAGGCTGCTTCTGTTTAAGCCAGTTGTTTAGGTGTAGCTGTTAATGGGATTGATTTTCAGCATTAAAACTGTCTTGGTTTGGACAATAAATTACACTTAACCTACACAGAATGTAGCCAAAATATAGAAAGGAATTTAATATAAAAGTATCTTGTACTTCACATTAGGGAATCTTTACTGCATGTGTAAAATATGGAACACTGGATAATCACAATCAGCTAAGTGCTTGGTGAGGTGTAAATGATAGGAAGATAATGCACTTGTAACTAATATTTTTCACTATTAAAAATTTTGTAATGATTTTAGAAAACACACAATGTATAAAAAAGTATAAGCATAATCACATAAATCCTAGCAATCATATAATATTTTCTTGTATATCATTCTTGTGTTTTTTAAATTTTGTTTCTTAAATATATATGTATATATTTTTCCTATCTATCTATCTATCTATCTATCTATCTATCTATCTACCTATAAAGAAATATATATATATATATATATATATATATATATATATATATATATATATACTGTAATTTAATTGCTAGCCCAGGATGGGTGTGGGAAAATATTAGAAATAGCAAGATCAGAAATGAACTATTTTAATAATTTTTATTTTTAAAAAATGAGGCATTTGAGTAAGCAGTAGCAATGCAAATGGAAAAACACAAATCCCAGAGGTATTATTAAGTAGGACACATGGATAGGATTTAAAAGGCCTATTCAGTATGAATGCTGATGGACAAGAAGGAATCCAGAAAAATTCCCATGTTTCAGGGTTGGGTGACTTACTACCTTTGAGAGGAAATGATGGAAAATGCTCCATAAAATGAGAAGTGTTCATTGACTCATTTATTCATCCAAATTGAGCCAAATACTGATGTGTTTCTTTGTAATGCAACATCATCTTTCTCTTTACATATTCTTAGAGTGCCAGTCCTGTGGCCTGTGGATATTGATTGGCACAAATCATGACACCAAAGTCGTATTTTATGGAAATGTATTAATTTTTAAAGTTACTCTTACACTTTTATTTAGACACTGGATACAGTCTACTTTTAATTAAAAATCTATGAGAAAAACTAAATTATGTTTTAATTTAAGCCAATTAAAAAGAATGTCACAGAGTGTTTTTTAGTTTTCTCAAAGCCTAGTCATCTAAATTTTCTCTTGGTTGTATTGACATATATCTCTAACTGAAAAGGTAAACTGTTGGATGTTAGCCTTACCACCTGAGATACAACAGTCTCTTTGGTTTTCTATATGGGATAATAATGAATGACATTAGATTGGGGCCAGTTCTCTCAGCCGTGTGCAGCAAAGTGAGCCATAGAAACTTCACTGACCAGCTTCCACAGCTAATTGGCCTCTTTACATCTTCCTTTTCAAAGGGGAGGCCTGGTAATGAGTAAGCTCAATATGATAGCATGCTCTCTGTCTGGGTTGAAAAGTTTGTCAATACCGAGTTTTATGCGAGAGTAGCAAGCTTCCCTGATGCTTAGTCCATCTGTCCAGTGCACTTTCATGAGTAATTTCCCCATCATCAAGTTTGATGAAACATTTTCCAGATAAAAAATGAAACCTATGTATCATGCCTCTTTGCAAAACATCACCATCCTCATCCCCACCTTCCTGAAGCACTCCCTGTGACTTTGAGTCTGGTAGGAATCCTGGATGTTTGATTTCCAGGCGGTCTGATAATGCCAAAAGAGCTGAGGGCGGAGAGAAAGTACGAGGCCTCAGACACAGACCAGAGCAATCCATGCACCTTCTGTTGCCTTTAATTGTTTCATTCAGTTGTTCTCTCACTTTAACCTTTTTCTCTTTCCTGACTCTTATTCTGTTTCCTTTAAATTTCTATCCAACTGAATTGTGTCTTTCATAGCATGTTCTTATATAAAATTAAGAGGAATAGTAATGCCTTTCTTCATTTTCTTATTAAAAAGAACAAATATATATGTATAAAGTCATTTTAATTTTTCTTCCTATGAAAGATATCTAGCTGAATAACTTGTCTCCTGACAGAAAAGAAAAATCTTATCTTTCTATAGATAATGACCTACATTTGCCCCTCCCTGGAATTAAACATAGGAGACAAAAATGGAACTGTTCCAAAAATTTTTATCTTTCACTTAAAACATTGAGGAATGTCCAGCTATTCTAATGATCAGAGTTCCAAACATTCAAGATTTATTAAATTTCCTTGATTTTTGGATACTCTATCCAATGTACATAGTGATTTTGAAGTAGTAGTTGTCTATCAGATACTATTGTAGGCAAATAAGAAATGAAGACATCTTTTACTGTTAAGAAGACCCTAATAGTCATACCCACATTGATTCAATCATAAAATAATATTCATTAATCAACCAAATGTGAGGCACATTGCACCAATGACTCTAGGTAATAAAATTATATAGACAACCTTGTCCTGGTTCCATGGAACTTACAACGTAAGAAAAATGAAATTCCAAAATAATTATAAACTAAAGCAGATAATAGTGTTATAAATGATGTTTGAGAAAGTTTATGAAGACTAAAAAGTCAGAGAGTTGGCTTCTAGTTGGAAGATATTAGATTTGTCAAAGGACAGAACATGTGAACCAGACCTATAAGAATGTGTAGGAACTCAGTGGAATGGAATGGGAATATTATGAGCAATGTCAAAATAGGTGGAAACATTGGCTCAGCAACCAAACAACCCTTGGCAGGAGAAATGTTCTATGTACATCAAGTGGTGGGGAATTCTAATGGTGAAATGGGTATTAAAGGACCTGGAATTTCAAAATCATGTGTCTCTACAGAGTTCAGTAAGCAATGAGGAACAATTAAGTGTTTCTGATTTTGAAAGTGAGTTTTTTTTTTTTTTTAAATAATACACAATGACATTAGATACTGTTTTTCATTTAGAAGTAGATGATTGTATGTCATGGGGTAATAAGCATGAATTAACATCTCATCTTTCATATTAGAGAAATAATAGATAGTGTCCTGAATAGATTAAGCAAGAAAAGATAAATATTTATAATATTTAAAACTATGGAGGCAACAAACAAAAGGACAAAAATACCTAAACAGATCATCTCAGGAAATGAGACTGAAGGTAGTAAGATATGGGACTGGATCGTCACATCATAAATTCTTACCTTGAAGAGGTTAAGAAGGATGTGCATGACTCTCAAATTTAGATTTCTAGCACAAACACCTCAATTATTAGATTGCTCTGAGAATATGAGGTTAAATGTCTCTTAATCACATTAAAATATAAATTCTCTGAAATTAGGGGCATTGACTGTTTTGTTCACTAATTCATTTCTAATTCTTGCCCATAGTCGTACTTATCCCATAATAGGCACTGAAGAAATATTTTGCCAATAAACAGTCTTATCAAATTTAAAGTGCCCACAAACAATATCATTATTTCCCTCATCACAAGTGAGTTCCATTATTCTTAAAATTGTAGTCCCTCAATTCTCTCACATAGAAAGTGGCCAAAGATGTTTTAATAATAATTTACTGAAAGAAAAACCCAAAATCTTTAGGGTAACTTTCAACTAAAAATATTTTATTTTGAACAGTGTTTCCTTTTTTAAAAAATGCTCAATATACTTCTAGTCTCATATCTGTTTGAGTTTGTTTTATGTATTTATTTGTTTGTTTGTTTATGCCTTGGGGAACTTATGGATTGCTATCAATAGCATCTTCCTTAATAGCTGTAATTACTTCTTTTGTGGCTTAATATAATGAAGGGAGTATGAAGAAGAAAAATAATATGGTATATTTAACAATTATTTTCTGGCACAGGATCATCTAATGAATTCTAGCAACAGAATCACTATTTTCTTTTGAAGTGGGGGGCAGTTTCTATAGTTTTCTACAGTTCAGATGTGTTGACAAAGCCCCTAACTTTAAAAGTGGGTATATGACAAAAATTACATTTCAACATTTTTTTTTACTCTGGCACAAAAGAGAATCATGATAATCTACCTATAACTTCTGAAATGCAATAAAATTTTTGCAAGGATTTTAGAGGACAAGGGTAGGAGAGAAGAAGGGGGAAAGAGAGAGAAAACATGCAGAACCTAGAGATAAAACATAAAGAAAAAGTAGATAGGATATGAATGATACAATTTTACTCCTGGATGAGGCACTCATTGAAGCACCATGCCTTTTAGTTTCAAGAATCATTACATTCTTGTTTGGGCTCAAGCAAATTGTCTGAGTTGGGTTTTCTGTAACTCGGGTCATCCCAAATGTTCTCACATTCATCCCTGTTTTAGTTGAAAGCTATTTATCATTTTCTATATGGATGTAAAGATGAATAAACCAGATCTTGAACTATAAGGTCTAGTCTAGGAGGCAGACATATAAACAGATAATTAAAACTTGATATAGACATGTAATGAGAGAAATATGAATATTTGGGACCTAAGTTATTATAGGAAAGCCACCTGAACTTAATTTTAATGAAATAAGAGCAATTATCTGGGTGACAGAAGGGATAACATTCTAGGCACAAGCGATTGAGCAGAAGCCAAGTCATGACCAGAATGAGTGGCATGGTGTGTTCTGCTTCTCTGTTGCTCCTATGTAAACACTACCTCTGTGAAGTTTTGTGTGATGTATTGGTTTGACTTCATGCCACTCTTCTCATACACCACAAACATTTTCTATTCTCTAGAATAACTTATGCTTCATTTATCTGCTTTCCCTATATACATTAAGCTCCTTCAAGACAGCAAATTATAAGCCAAAAATTAGAAATGAATATACACACATACATTGAATTCCATTAGTCTGAATATTTAATTTCTTCCTAAATCATGTTGTTTGGTTTATGAAATATTTGAAGAATTACTGAATAGGAGATCAATAAATCTAGTACTAGGAGATTAGTAATAAGGAGAAATTGGGTATATAATTTTTTTTTTTTACTTATTCAGTTATCAAGATGCTGATATTCTTAAGGGTTACTTAGAACACCCTGAAATAATTATAAAATGCCTTTATAATTCAGGCAAAACTTCCCTTGAATTTAACTTGGATTTGATTACTTTTAAAAATGCTTTGACAAGAAAATGTTATTGCTTTGGAATGAAATAGAAGGCCAGAATGCTTGCAGTTCTCAACAGTGATATAGCTACAATTTATTAAGAAAATATCAATAATTCATATGCTTCAATGAACCCAGTTTCTATGTTAGGCTAGAACAAAGTTGCCTATTCAAGAACATATTTTCACCTCATTTTCTATTCACTTCTTCCCTTAGAATTCATTTAGGGAGTCGTAAATATTAACTCTCCAAAACACTCAAAATGTTATGAGAAGATAAAAAACTGATGTTCTACCACTGCTTTTTAAGAAAATAAAATATTGCATTGATAACCCATGACATGTCTGTTACACATTCACAGGAATGGCTGGCCCTTAGAAAAATAGTGAAATAGGGGACAGCTAAAGACTACTCAGATTCATCTTTTCTGATGCTTTAGAGCTCTGTTTGAGAAGCTCCATCCCAATTAATAGCCTTGCTGTGACCAATTTGCTTGTATGCACAGGTCTCTGTGCTCTTAACGTGGGCAGAATCCAGTGCTCTCAAGATAGACCTCACTTTTCCCCCCACTATGCACCAGATATTTCTCTCCACAAAACTATTCTCTTAAAATCCTGTGACTGCTATTGCTAAGGGGAACAATGGAAGGTACACTTTCAACCAGGAAGAGAATGATTAGGTCAAGTGCATAACTACCTAAATACATTATGCCTCTTAGGTAACACAATCCTTTAGCCCACTTAAAATCTTCTCAAAAGTACCCTAAGATATGATATTAATGGTGACAAATTTGAACACAAGGACAAATCAGCGTAATAATATAGAGTAGATATTTGTAGGTGTCTTTGCAGTCACTTAAATCATATAAGCGAAATGACTTATTTTGTTTCTATGTGAAGATAGGCCTTCCTTGAGGTCAAAATTAACCGTAGAAGAGTGAACTTGAAAAGTATTAACTAGATAATTCATACATCAAAATAAAGGTTATGTTTTGGAGGTAAATTTCAACTCATCTTTTCTGGGCAACTGGTTATTTTAAATAAATTAATAGTAATATTCCTAATATACTGTTTGCTCACATCAACTATTACCATAAAAACTCAAAGAAAAAAATAATGGTTTTCAACAAAATATGTACTTCTGCAGATGAAATCTGAACTGTATGACGAGGGTTGAGTTAAGAGAGGTAATGGTTTTGCGAGTAGTTGCTATTCAGAACTGATTGTGTATAAGCTTGAGTCTCAGAAAATGAAATACTAAAAATAAACTTTGAGTCTCAAAAAGGGAATTATTAAAAATAAACTTTTCTAGTCCATGTCACGTTATATTTGTTCTTTTAGGCTGTGATTTTTTTTTTACCCTCAATTTATATCATCCCTCCTGTAAATTTAACAAGAATTTTGACTGCATAAAAGTTCATGAGCAGCTGGTTAACAATTCTTAAAATCACTACATGTATAGTTCAAAGCATATAAAATCATGTCTCGTACTTCTTTAAAATTACACATTTAAAATAATGCTATTGCTTATTTAAATTCCAATTTTCTAATCATTTAATCTTACTTCCATCTTTTGATCCATCCAAAAATTATCTAGATTTCAGTTGTCCCAAGTTTGACGCACTGTTTTAACTTTAAATTGACCAATATAAAATGTAGATGACATTTTATCTTAAAAATTTTCATTAGAATATTCCTGCTTTTTATAGTACATTTCAGTCTTCTGTGTTCAAATCTCTTAAATAATGTTACTGAGCTGAATTATGTTCAATTCATGTCCTCTGTGATCTTCAGGTTCTTTACTGCCACAATCATGCCTGATTAGTCATTCTCAATCTTGTATGTATCATGTTTTTCCTTATAGTAGTTCTTGTTTTATACCTGACTCAGGATTTTCATTATTTCTGCCTTCTCTGAAACTTGTCAAGGTCAACTAGAATAATCTTCTCCTCTAAAGGGCTAGCTAAAACACGTATTTATTTTTCTAGGTCACTAAAAAATATATAAAACTGCACTCAGTTCAGAACCTATGAAATACTCCTTACTATTCCTATATAGTAGGTATAAATAGTACTATGTTAATTGGAAATATGTCTGTGTAGTAGCTAAATTAGGTGAAGAACATCAAGGTTATAACTCTAACTGCATCTATGACTGGCTTTCTTATTCTTCATAATCACAGATCACACTTCTGACCTCTGTCACAAGTGTCACAAGTGAACATGCATATTCAACATTTAAAAGATAAATTGAATGTCAAAGAACATTAAACATCATACTGTTACTGAAAGGATATAATCTATTATAAGATGCCAATATACCTACCAGTATCAAGATATGTTCTAAATATTAAGGCAAAATGTTGACATTCAAGACCAGTGATTCAGTCTAAATACAGTCATCCCATCTTAAATAAGCTACCTGTGATAAGAAGCATGGGTTGAATAGTTACAAGGAAGAGGTGATGCAATAATTTATTCACTTCCTCAACTTTATGATTCTCACCATCTGTACAGAGTGATCTTTATAAAGTTATGCTAAATCTTTTTATGAAATCTGTTAAAATGATAAAATAATTTTATGAACCATAAGTTTTTGAAAATAGAAATAACAAGTATTGTAAAAATCACTTTTTTTCTCATTGTGATAATTCTGAATAAAATTTTGTATGCATAGCATGTAAATACAAAGTCTAACTAGAAATTGTTATGCAAAGATCATTCATACCTATGTTGAGTTGTCATTTTCCTTGGTATACAAGACTTGTTTGTGAGAGAAGAAATTGCCTCCCAGATCAACACACTCTAAGGATGTCTTACTGAGTAATGGCAGCTACGTTTTAGTCTCCTTACTGGTCCTCCCCATCTCCTTAGCCTTTCAAAGTTGGAGGAGTTCAGAACTTGGACTGTGGGTCTTTTCTATCAAACTTCACTTACAGTCCATGAAGTGGCCTCCCTAATAAGTCCAGTGCCCATCTGGTACCCTACATAATATTTACACTATTGATTATATTCCCCATACATTATTTCATATCCCTGTGACTATATTGTGACTACAAATTTGTACTTTCTAATCCCTTCACCTTCCCCTCCATCCCCATTCCCTCTCATCTAGTAACAATTTTTTTTTCTCTATATCTCTACGTCTATTTCTGTTTTGTTTTCTTATTTATTTTAGTATTGACTTCAGTACTATATTTCTGAGGCTGAAATACAATAATATTGAATATCAACTATAATTATATATATATTCATGGACTGTAAAGTACAGCATAGGAAATATAGTCAATGGTATTGTACCAGCTATGTACAATGTCAGATTGGGCATGCTATCACTTTGTGAGAGGTGTAAATGTCTAACCATTACATTGCTTTGTACCCCTGAAACTAATAAAAAAATAAAATAAAACATAACCAGCAGCAGAATGTTAAAACAAAACAAAACATTTCACTTGCATAAACTTATCCAATCTCATGAGTTTATATTATACATATCTGTAAACCCATGTCTATCTATCTTCTATCTATTATCTCTCTCTCTCTCTCTCTCTCTCTCTCTCTCTCTCTCTCTCTCTCTCTCTCTCTCTCTCTCTCTCTCTCTCTCTCTCTGTAATATCCAGCCTTTAACTCCTTTGTAACCACAACTCCTACTATTCATTAAATCTTACTCTAAACACAATGTCCTCCTGGTAATTCTTCAGATACTGAGGAGTATGGGCACCTTAACACATTTGCCTTGTTTTTCACTTGGTCTGAGACTAAGCTATCCCATACATTTACATGCTTAATCCTTCTTCTGTTTCAACATTTCATGCAAATGTCATGCAAAAAGCATGATCTCCCAATTTAAAATCTTCCCTGATCTCCCAATTTAAAATTCCTCATTCCCTACCACTGCCAATCAGAATTCCCTGTTCCCCTTACCTATTTTCTTTTCTATTTAACAACATTATAATTTAACAAAATTACACATATAATTTAACAAAAATAATACATATTTTTGCCTAATTATTTGACTCCTCTCACTAGACCAAATGTAGAATGTTTCTTTCAGTTTTGTTTACTTGTTTTTTTAATGCTTGGAATGGTGCTTGGCGTATTATGGCATTTCAATAAATATCCACTACAAAGGTGTTAGGACTATGTATCAGTATACAAAGATTACAAAATAGTTAAAATGCATGCTGGTAAGTCATCTGCCTGAGACCAGAATCCCAGCTTCATCATTTTCTAATTATTTAACTTTAAGCAAGTCATTGGCTTCATTGTGTTTTGAAGTCTTTATGCATATATGAAATAATAATACCTGCTACTGGTATTAGTTTCTTAAGGCAGCTGTAACAAATTACCACAAACTGGGTGGCTCAGAGCAACATAAATTTATTCTCTCACAGTTCGGAAGGTTATGCTCCCTCTCCAGCCTCTAAGGGAGAATTCATTCCATCTCTCTTTCATAACTTTTGGCACTCACCGTCAATTCTTAGCATTCCTTGGCTATAGAGGCATCACTCTAATCTTTGCCTCCATTGTCAGAGGGGCTTCTTACCTGTGTCTCTCTGTGTCTCCAATTTCTCTCTCTTTATAAAGATACTAGTCATTGGATTTAGGGTCCACTCACCATAATACAGTCTGACCTCATCTTAATTCAACTATATCTGGAAAGACCCTATTTCCAAATGAGGTAACATTCAGGACATCATTATAAAAATGATAGTGATAAGAAAAATAATATTAAAATAGCTATCTCATACTACTTACTATATGCTGTCCTCTGTTCTGTAATTAATTTACAGAGTTAAGTCCTTTGAAACTCACAATAATTCAATTGGTTAATACTATTATTTTCTTTTGATTAAGGACTGAAAATGGAGACAGAGAGAAGTTGATTAAAATACCTGAGGTCATACAGTTAATAAGTGATAGAACCAGGAATAGAGCCCAGGAAATCTGGTGTTGGAGCTTTGACTCTTATTCTTGATCTTACAGTTTGATATATTTTACTACATTAAAATTTAAAACAACAATAACAACAACAAATAAAGAAATAAAAAAACTTCCATATAACTAATAAAACTATGAATAGAGTTAAAAAACACATGCCAAAGAGTGCATAGAAGAGTTCACAACATATGTAAAAGCAAGAAGATGGTACCTAGATACACGATTAAGTATTTCATTCATTTATTATTTTAAAATTTAAATATTAAGTTCCTGTTTTATGTCAGGTGCTTTTGTCAACCCTTGGGATATATTGGTAAACAAAAAAATATTTTCACCTTTTGGGATTTTACAAACCTCCTTTGGATCTTACCCTTTAACCATGGATCAAATAGATCCTTTCCATTAACTTTAAAACTGCTTTAAGTCTTTTGTTTGTGTGTTTGTTTTTAATTTTATTAGAAAAAACTCATTTTTTTTTTCCTTTTAGCTAGTAACTGGTCTTTTTACCTCCCCACTGACCTGATCTTAACTCTGTACTGTCAATTGTGTGTTAATTTCCTTAAATCTAGTAATTGTAAGGTCCCTACATTGCTAAATACAATAGACATTATTTAATTCTTATAGTGAAATCTTATTTTCATCTGCTCAACACAATTAGTTACTTCTGGCAAAAGAACCACCATTTACTATAAAGAATATTTTCCTGAAATTTAGTTGGAGTTGACATTATCCTTGAAATTCTCATTATGAATGGGCCTACCAAATAGAATGCTTTGTCCGTGTTTCTCAATGATTGGACAAAAACAAGCACATGATTCAAGCAAAGTCAACAACAGAAACTATCACTGTACCTCTCATTTGTGAGATTACTTCCCATATCACTCCTTAGGAAAATTTAAGAACAACAATACCATGAGTATTAAGAACTTTTGCTCCTGAACAGGGGTGTTGAATAGCTTGTCTCCTCTATTTCACAGAAGGGATTAAATATGCAATCCATATATTTTTTACATTTACATAGTAAAGTCATTACTGGGAGGAGAAAAAAAATGAGGGAATACAACCCTTTTTACTTTGGAAAATAGGTTGTCTGTGGTGAAAGGGTGCTTATTCCCTGTGGTTGGTGTATTTTGTGTAGCCCAATATTGGATCTGAAAATAGAAGTGAATCTGATATTATCTTCCACTTTCATTTTTTTCAATTACATTGCATTATAAAGTGTACTTTAGCCATGACTTTATTATTTTATCTGTTTGTTTATGTATGTATGTAGGTATGTATGTTTGTATGTGTAAGTGTTTTCAGATCAAATTACCATTTAAATTGGTAGGTCGGGTAAACAGATTGCTCTCCCCCTTGAGGGTAGCCCTCATCCAGTCAGTTGAAGGTCTGCACAGAGCATAAAGGCTTAGTAAGGAAGGATTGACTCTTTCTGCCTGTCTTCAAGCTTCCCCTGCCTTTGGACTCAGACTTAGACAGGAACTACACTATCAGTTCTCCTATGTCTCCAGCTTGCCTACTGCAGGTCTTGGATCTTCTCAGACTCCATAATTGCATAAGCCAATTCCTTATAAACAGTCTATCTATTTTTTATAATTATACTTATATCTCTTTTTGGTTCCATGTCTTTGGAGAACCCTGACTAGTATAACAGGGTAATTTAATTGTTCAAAATAACAAACGTGTTAAAAGTTTACACTGATAAGCATAAACTCTTTCAGGAAACCTAGAATTAAATACTGTCATTTGAGTACACCATATTATTTTTTCCTCAGAATCATACTATTAAAAGTGACTTTACCTACAATCCTTTGCATTATAAATTAAGTAAACTTTTACTTTACTCCCTAAAGCATTGCCAGGACTCTGTTTGCTTGATAAGTTTCATACCAGCTATAGTGGTTGAAAAGTGGCCAAAAATGTGTCACTGCCTCCTGAGAAGTGCAGCCCAGTTCTTCAACTCACTGCATCTGGACTGTACCAGTATCTTTTACGACCAACAGAATATGTTGGAAATGATATGTGTCAGTTCTGGGCCTACTTTTTTAAGCAGTTTGTATGTTCTATCTTTTGGACTATAGCCACCATGCTGTGAGGAAGCCCAGGCAGTCACACAGACAGGCCCACATGGCTGACTACTGGGGTCCTCACCTGAGCATCCCTCCTAATCTCCCAGCTAAAGCCAGAACCAACTTCCTAGCCTTGAGTGAGCCATCTTCAAGTTCACCTTCAAGTTGTAGCTGAGACACCTCTACTGAGGTAACAGAGATCAAGGATGAACTATCCCCTGAGCCTGGTCTTAGTTACAAAGCCTAAACCATGAGCATATTAGCGATGGTTATTTCAACATTAGCCTGTGGTCTACAAACTCTACACTGAGACATCTGGGGTGCTGCAGTGAACCCTCAGGTGTCCCATGGGTCATTTTATATTTTAGAGAGAAACACAATACTTGGCACCTATCTGATAGTGTCATGTAGTGCACAGTTTCAACATTAGAATGGACTACAATTCTTTCAGTGACATCATATCATCACAAAGCTAGGTTTTTCGCAGTTCCAGGGAGAAGAGCAAGTATTGTATTAAAATCAATGTGGAAAAGGAAATGAAAATGGTGGTGTCCAATATAATCCCAGGTTTGAGGAGCAGACAGTACCCTATAGGTGCAGACATGCCATTTGCAAGTGACTGTGGTTATTTAAAATAAAAGTTATTTTTTCCTATATCTTATGTGCATTATTTTTTAAATGGAATCAGGATATAATGCATCTTAAGCATTATAATGTTATATATCAAGGATATGAATGCTTATTAAGGATAATTAAGTTGCTTTCTCCTAACTTCTTAATAAAGGGAACCACTCATCTTTTCCCTAGAGGTGCTGTGAAAAACAAATACTGAGACATTAAGAGCCCCATAAACTGAGAAAATTTGGAAACTCTGCTGTAAATCCTTACATATTATAATTACTATGTAGTCCATAAAACAAACGTTTGACTTCTTGTGAAAATGTGCATGATGAAACCATTAAGGAAATAATGTCTGTAAAGTTCATATAACATGTAGTATATAGTATGATCTTAATTTTATGAGATCTATGTGTATATATACTCTTGTTTTAAATAAAGAATGAAAATAGATATGCCTGAATGTTAATAGTGTTTATTTATGGATAATGGAATATTGATTATAGAGACATGAAAATTTCAGGCACTGACATCAGATTGTCTCAGTAGTTTACCAATTACTGTCTGTAGACCTTGAATATGTTACTTTTCTGTGTTTTAGTTTCTCCATCTATAAAATGGATACAATTATAGGACCAAATTCAGGGAGTGTTTGTGGGAATGAATTAATTTTTTAAATTGTTGATTATAATGAGAAGCAAAGAATTCAAAAAATGTTAGCAAATGATTACTATGATGATGACATTTCTAATTCTTTATCCTTCATCAATTTATGTTAGTGTTCTCTGGGCTACATATACATGCTTTGTCATGTGTGTTCCCTTTCTCTTTACCTTCCCCATTCTCAAGGATTCTGATCAAGTTTATAGTAACTGACTGAAATATAGTGGGAATATCACACCCTAGACTCTACTGAAATTATTTATTCTAGAAGCAACACTGAACCAAGGTTATTTTAGTGAAGGATTTTCTATGATAGCAAATCAAGAAAGAAATTGAATAAAGATCTCAGATTGATCTTGCAATTTAGCTAGAAACATTTATCTCAAAGTACCAGTTCTAATTGTACATGGAAAAATTTAGCAGGAGAGGCTCAAAAGTAAGACAAAATAGTATGCCACACGAGTCATAGCAAGTGGTCTAGGACTGAGAGTGGCTAGAGAGTGAGCATATGTGTGTTTCATCTTTGTGCCATTTGAATTTCAGTACGTGGGTATGTGTGTTTGCATGTGTGTGTGCACACATGTGTGTGGGTTTGTGTATATGTGCACATGCACATGTATGTAACATAGGGAATATCCAGTTTAATTAAGTTGGGCAAATCTCTTCTTTAGTGTCATTACAGGTTTCTTGTACCTGTAAATAAGTACAATATGAGTATAACGAGATTGTAAGATTAATGGTTTTGGGAAAACATGTTTTAATATTGCTCAGAAAAAAGCAAAATGCCTTTGCACATTATTGTGGGGGCTAATTGTAATGACTTTCAAAGCATAGTGTGTGAATTTACTTCTAATTCTACTTCTTGAATGTATCTTTTTAAAAATTCATTATATAGAAAAAAGTAAGCTATTTGCTTCACATGAATGCAAAGTGATTCTAAAATTTCATCTATCAATATAATGACATAAATAATTTTATCATTTATTTAAGTAAAAATATGACTTAGTTTACAACTATATGTAATGCTTAATATGACATAAATCATGATGCTGATATATGACTAACTGAAATTTGGGAACATGGAATTAAGAGAATGGATTCAACAAATTAGATACAGGGAGGGGAGTAGAAAAGTGACGAAGACTGAGTATGTTCTGAATAGTTTAATAGAGAAATAAAATAGCTTTGTTCTTTTCCCTGTAACTTTGCTTCCCTACTTTACCAAAAATACTGATTGTCCTTTGCCTTTGACATGTGATATTGTGAATATGTTACAGTAAAGGCCAGCTCTTGATTGGTGATCTTTTCCAGATGACTGGCAAGGGCACCAGGGGTTTCACCACAGCTTGCATCAGTCGCCCGAACAGCACACATGCCTGCCACTCATATGATGAACATTTCTCACACTGATAAATATGCTCCCTTTCCATGAAATACATTTTACAATCTGAATGTTTAATTGTTACAAGAAGGGAAGCTATCAATACATATAATACTTATCATTGTGGGGCTAGATTCTCATAGGAAAAATTAAAGTCCTTTCCAAGCCAATTCCAGTAGATACTTGTTCTATTACTCTTGACAATGTTGAAAATATATAGTTTATGAAGCAGGAAATTATTTTGTGCATAAGTACAATTAATGAGTTTTATGTAAGTAAAGGAAATGGTGAAAACTTAGAGAAATTAATACAAGTATTTGTGGACGTGTACAAACCAGAAATTTCTAGAATAAGCTTGTGACAGTATAATACCACAATATTAGACATTTCTAATAGTTCTAATAGTTATTGAAACTTCAAATTCATTACTTATCAAGTAGTCTTTAAAAGGCACCCATGAAAATTTCAAGATAATTAGAGAATGGTATCTCATAACTATTTTGAATACAAAACTTCCAAAATAATAGGAAACTATATCTCAGAAGTTCTATGTCTATGTTGGCTAAAACAAAGTAGTACATGCTATGCTTCTTAATAAAATATATTTCTATAGGGATACTGGTTGTAGTGAAGTTTTTCAACAGGTAGAAATTATTCTTCTTTTAATGTTTTGCATAAATTCTTTATGTTAATAAGAGGAACAATGTATTCCAATAGCAGCCATCCTTTAAATCTTTTCTTCTCCACTACACTATAATAACATGTTTGTTAAAAGAATAGATAAAAGTTACAGTGTAAACAAAACTTCTGTTCCTTAGTATTATTTATAATAATTGCAAAATATTCTCATGCAGTTTGTGAAGACTTAAGGATATCAAAATAAAATTACATATCATTTGATCCCAGTCAAGAGTTTGCAGTAGGTAAACACTGTGCTTGGATCCTCTTCCGACTACATCAAAATTACAATTAAACTACAGAACAACCATAACTGAGAATCTTCTGAAGTCTAGGCTGAACAAAAACTCCTACAATTAACAATATACAGAAGAAGCCATGAGACTGGTAGGAGGTGCAGAGACACGGAACTGGCTTCTCCCACACACGTGTGGCAGTTAAAAATTGGGAGGGATTTCTTGGCTGTGGAGGCTCCCCCTGAGCAGTGAGGTGTCCCATCCTTACACCAGGATCCCCATCCCAGGGTTCCAGTGCTGGTAAGAGAAGTCCCCACAACTTCTGTGAAATCCAGCGGCGATTATGGCTGAATGAGAAGGAAAGTGGCTGTAGTTTCAGGACTCCTCTTAAAGGACCCACATAAGGACTTGCTTGCTAATGCACTCATTTACTCTGAGCTCCAGCCCTGGGGCAGCAGCTTGAAAAGCCCCAGGGACATACTTGAAGAAACTGAATTGTCTGACTTCAGGCTGAGGGCTGGAGGGACAGCTTTCTCCCAGACAGAGAAGTTGGCAGAAGCCAGTGTTTCTTTGTTGAGCCCCACTACTTCCAGAGTGCAGAGGAAGGCACGTGCCATATCTGACTCTCCATCATCCTGACTAACACTGTCCACCCACCCTGATGATTCCCTGGAACCCTGTCTCCCCCATCTTGTTGGCTCACTCACGCCACTTCCAATGGTTTTTCCATACAATGGCCAATTTTGGCTTATGTTGTAGACTTTCCTAAACTCTCTCAAATGTCCAGAAACCCCAACAAGCAGTGCTTGGCTTCAGGGTACACTATAGCACTTGCTTAGCAGCCTGAAGCTTGGCAGTAGCAGCAACTGGTCTTGTTCCATAACTTTGCCTTTCCCAGGCACCTCCAAGCTCAGTTGTTTTATGTTTCATCACAGGTGGCCCTGGGCAGGGAACAGGCTTAACTTGGCCTGAAGTGGGGCACCTCCCAGAAGTTCCAGGGCCAGAAGTCCTGGTGTACATCTTTGGACCCAGCCAGAACACCATCCAGCTACCTCTGCAGACAACACATCCAAAGAGCAGACTGGGAAGGTACAAGATCCCCAGTATAGTAAATCCTGCTCAATGTGGATCTACACAACTGCTCCTCCACTGTAGTTTTGGCCAGTCCTCACAACAAATCAGCCCAAGGGTAAATCTTTCCCATTGATGAGCAAACAGCAACCGATGCTCACCTACAACAGGAGGGCACACACAACCCACAGAGGGAGCACACCCTTAGTACCTGGCCTTGGTGACCAGGGATATAGCATCACCAGGTCCCAAAGGATACCTACTACATAAGGCCACTCTATACCCAAACCAGGACATATAGCAGCCCTACCTAGTATATAGAAACAAACACAGGGAGGCAGAAAAAATGGGATGACAAAGAAACATGTCCCAATTGAAAGAACAGAACAAAGCTCCAGAAAAAGAACTAAACAAATCAAGATAAACACTAGTCCAAACACTAGTTATAAGGATGCTCAATGATCTCAGGGAGAACTTCAACAAAGAGATAGGAAAACATAAAAATGGAGATAGAAAACATAAAAAGAACCTGTCAGAAATAAAGAATACAATAACTGAAATGAAGAATACATTAGAAGAAATCAACAGTATTAGCTTAGTGAAGCAGAGGATTGAATCAGCAATTTAGAAAAAAGGTAACAGAAAACACCTAATCAGAATAGCAAAAAGAAAAAGAATCCCCCCCCCAAAAAAAAATGAGGACCGTGGAAAGCCCTCTGGGACAATATCAATCATACCGACATTCACATCATAGAGGTACCAGAAGGAGAATAGAGAACCTATTTGAAAATAAAGGACAGAAAACTTTCCTAACCTAGTGAATGAAATAGACATACAAGCCCAGGAAGTGCAGAGAGTCCCAAACAAGATGAACCCAAAGAGACCCACACCAGGACACATTATAATTAAAATGGCAAAGGTTAAAGACAAAGAAAGAATCCTAAAAGCAGCAAGAGAAAGACAACTTTTTACTTACAAGGGAGCTCCCATAAGATTATCAATGGATTTCTCAACAGAAACCTTGCAGACCAGAAGGGATTGGCACAAAATATTCAAAGCAATGAAACGCAATGACCTGCAACCAAGATTACTCCCCCTAGAGAAGCTATCATTTAGAATCAAAGGACAGATAAAGAGGTTACCAGACAAGAGATAGCTAAAAAGTTCATCACCACCAAATCAGTATTACAAGGGATGTTAGAGGGACTTCATTAAGATAAAAAAAAAATAAAATTAAAAAATAATTTAAAAATGTGAATAATAAAATGGCAATAACTTCATAGCTATCAGCAATTACTTTAAATGTATATGATTATGTGCTCCAATCAAAAGATAGAGTGGCTGAAGGGATACAAAAACAAGACCCTTACACTGCCTACAGGACACTCACATCAGTTTGAAAAATACACACAGATTGAAAGTGAAGGTATGGAAAAAGATATTTCATGAAATTGGGAAAAGAAGAAAAGAAAAGAAAAAAAGAAAAGAAAAAGAAAGAAAGAAAGAAAGAAAGAAAGAAAGAAAGAAAGAAAGAAAGAAAGAAAGAAAGAAAGAAAAAGAAAGAAAGAAAAGCTGGAGTAGAAACACCTGTTCCAGACAAAAATAGACTTTAAAACAAAGGCTATAAAAAAAATTAAAATTAATTAAAAAAATAAAAAAGGATATAACAAGATACAAAAGAAGAACTCAATTTTTCCTCTTCTGTGTAACCAAAGAATCCCCAAACATTACTTCAATAGGATATATACATCCATATGTTCATTGCAACATTATTTACAATAGACAAGACATGGAGGCAACCTGGTTTCCACCAATAGATGAATGGATAAAAAAGAGATGGTACATATATAAAATAATACTCAGCCATAAAAAAAATGAAATCTTGCCATTTGAAAGAACATGGATGGACTAAGAAGATATTATGCTGAGGGGAGTATGTCAGAGAAAAAGAGACAAATGTCAAGTGATTTCATTTATATGTGGGATCTAAAGAACAAAACAAAATCAAATTCATACAGATAACATTTTGAGGGCTGCCAAATGGAAAGGGGGCTGGGAGGAAGGTTTAAAAAGGGTAAGCATTTAAGAAGTACAAATTGGTAGTTATAAAATAGTCATAGGATGTTAAATATAGCATAAGGGGTATATATAGTCAATAATATTGTAATAAGTATTTATAGTGTCAGATGGGTACTAGATTTATCAGGATGATCACCTTGTAAATTATATAAAGGTCTAATCACTATGATGTACACCTGAAAATGATATAATATTGTATTTCAACTGTAACTGAGAAATAAAAAGAAATATTTTAAAATTAAGATATGCACTAAAAGCTTCAGGAAAAATTACATGTTTCATTCTGTTAAATTAATAATTTTTCAGTAAAGAAAAATGAAAAGCATTTACACTAACAAATTTTTATAAGTTGACTGAAAAGTAGAAAATATGTTGGTATCTGATCAATGATATTTACACTATCTACAGTAACAGTTTTGCATAAACTCAGTTAATATCTTAAAACTGCATTAACAAGTAGTTTTGAAATGTCATGAAAAAATACATGTTCTTGGAAAATACTGTACTTTTGTGTCAGAAATACTCAAAACAGGAGAAATTTAGTAGAAGCCTACTAAAGCAGCATTGACATTTCTCTCTGTGTGATAGAAGAATTGTTTTAAATATAGAGATGTTTTCATCTATTTGTACAATCTTTTAAGCTCCACCCCCACCCTACTAATGCTACTGGTTTCTTCAAAGGAATGCAATGCTTTATCTTCTTGACAGAACAAATTGACTGGAAAATTACATAAACCCCATCAGCAGATGTTCTTTCCCGCTTTGTTTTGGAATTTGAACTGCTGTAGAGTGTTTCTAAGACCCATGTGGAGACAGCCTTGTAGAATGCAATCAATGTATGCAGAGTCTCCCACAATATATGCAAGGCTGCTAGTTATTCTCTGGTTGTATAGTTAAGTCCAACTTGGTTAATTAACCATAGTATTACTTTCTAATTTTTTTAAAATCACTAAACAGCTAACATATTTAAACTGTTCAAATTAGTCCTATAAACACTAAGCATTTTTCTACCAAAGTGAAATTCTTAGAAATGTATTTGCCTTAATAAATGAATGAGTCTTGGAGTCAAGAATGTCAGGCAGCAAAGATTAGGAAAAATAAACCAATTTTGACTTCCAATCCCCTGCACCATATCTTTATCAATATGGTTTAGTAATCTGTGCAAATAGGATGGCATCTTCAAAATTATCATGCATATTACTGAGTTAAACATCTGTGTAACAACCTGAATTGTCACCCATCTGTGAACAGTATACTGCAACTTAGTGTCACTTAATGCTAAATGACATCCATTTATAGAGTCTACTTCTCTGTCTAGCATGGTAAACTTATAATTGTATTCCATCCCTTTATTTTTCAAATTTTTTAAACAATATATTTTGCCACATAGTTAAAAAATAAGAAAAAAATAATGCAATCAGTCTCAATAAGTGGCTGACAAGGTGTTCAATAAATTGTGCATTAAAAAACTTCAAAGTAGATGTTTCATCCCAATACATTGCAAATTTTTAGCAATTCTGTGGAACACATATGTATTTTCAGCTAAAAATATATTTTTTAGAGGGAAAAGGGATTTAGCTACTCCTGAAGTTGAAAAAAAATGTTTTAATGAAAATTCCAAAAATTACAGTGTCAGGGAAAAAAAATCAAGATAATATTGGTGTAAACTAAAATAATGATTGCCATAGTAACGTGAGTCATAGATAGGCGACTATTCTATACATGAGCTTTCATTATGTAAGCTGAATTTCTACTGACGTGCTGATTATGAATCATAAAAAAATCACTTCATATAAATTATCTAAAAGAAAACAGTCAGAATTTGCTAATTCTATCAAAATAAATTTTCTGATAACTAATTATGGTGGTTTCCTCTAAATATTTAATTTTAAGGACAGCAAGAAAAGGGTAATTTTTTTCTCTATTTTTATTTTTATTTATTTATTTTTTTTACTTACTTAAATGAGTCAGGGTTTTGCATTGTTAGAGAACTGGACCTGCCTCCAGAACACTTGAGTTCTCTTCAGGCTTTTCCTGTAATTAAATGTGTTTCATTAGACAAGTCATTTTCTGGATGCCATGACCCCATCTGTAAAATTACGGAGGTTCCTGGTTTCTCCCTAAGACCCATTAGGACACAGTGGGAGAGAAATGTAGCGTTTGACAGAAGGGATTCTTTGGGAATGCTTGGATCTTATATCAAGCAATATGGATTTTACCCCATAGGCAAGGGGTGTTGGAATGTGTTTCAACCACAGCAGCAAATCAACTATCAATGCTTCGAGGCTAGAATTTTGAAGAAACTAAACAAAATAAAACTGACTTCGTTAAGATTGCCTGTAATAATTGCAAGAAAAAAATAGATTTTACATTTTGCATAATGTTATTAAATAGGTTATAGTAAAAAAAAAGTAATCTGGCAAAATACGTAGAAAGTGATTATTTTGTTTGATTTCTGTTTTATTTCCCATGATGGCAAAGATTTTCTTGAAATGCCCTATTATTTTTTTCTAAAGAACAAGTACTTTTTTTGAGATGTGATTTGGATTACAAAATGGTCTTGTTTATATGTCACAATTCTCAAAAAAAAACAAAAAACAAACCAAAACCCTCCAGTTTCAAATTTTGTGTAATTGTGTAAAGTGTTTATAACATTTAAATGTATATCAATGTACCCTTTTAAATCTGGTGAATCTGAGAATATTCTATTATATTTATAATATCAACTCTACACTAAATAGTCTCAGTTCAGGAGTTAAAGCCTTTGAGACTCACTACAAAATTAGAATGTTTTTTAAGTGGATAAACTAATGCTTAGAGCCTAATTTTCTTTTTTTTCTTAAGCACAGTACCAGCAAATTAAATATAGTATATAACTTTCTGAATAATAAGGACATCTGGAAGGGTATTCTCTGTTCTTTTTTTTCCCTTAGGTTGCTTTGAAAAGTTATGCAATGTGAAGGGAAAGTTCTAATTACTGTAAGTTTACTAAGCACCCCAATTATTATTTTAGTGTTGCTAGTGCTTTACAATTTAGAAATGTTTAAAGCAAGCATAGCATGGCTGTGATGAATTTTCAAACCTTCACTGTTTTGGAAAATATAGTGTCAATAAACAAATACAAGTAAACAAAGAAACAACACAGCCTCCAAAAAGCTATAGCAACATTATTTCAAAATGATAATACCATATAAGAAAATATCTATAAATACCTTCATAAATTCATACATTCCTATAAATCAAATGAGTAGATACTGCATTTTTTTCTTATTTTTAAAATACTATTTATTTTCTATCACCAGGTAAAATTGATTCAATCTAGCTTTGTATATCTACAGCCTGGCATATCGGAATATCATCATATTACGGGATCATCATCTTGTTTAGATTTTTTACAATTTGCATGGGGCAGTAATTTTTAAACTTGTAATTATTTCAAAAAACAGTAGTGTGGTTGAAGATAGTTTTACTTTATCTCAAAGGCAAAAACTCTTAACTGTGTAATAAAAGTTCCAGTTAAAGGACATAAAATCACATTAAAAAGGGATGTACAATCATAGCAAAGTAAAATAAAACTTGCCTGACCCTATCATGAGATAAAAGTGCATACATCTGAATTCACATGATAGGCCTGCAGTGTTTCAGAAAAAGAAGTCCAGCTTTTCAAGGGCTCTATTCACTCACCCTGTATCTGTGGTTTCAATTGCCTTATATGATTTTTTAACTTGAAATAGGTTGTCCATCAAGTCATTTTTAAATCATCTAACTAGAATGAATATTTTCTGTTTTGTTATATGAACTTTCTGCTTTAATCTACCTCTATTACCATACTGCAGACTGCAACATACATGTTTTTTCAGCAAGCCATAGTTTTATATGATTATCAGTCCAATAATTTTTATATCATTTAAATTTCAATAATTTAAATCATAGGAATTTAAAGAATAATAGGTTCCATTGAGGTTAGCAAATATTCTTTTGTTAGAAATGTTCACACATAATCTAAGTTAACATTCCATGGACCAAAGTTTGTGTGATTATGGTGTATTTTGTAAAATTCTACAGGTGACTGCTTCCTGCCTACAGTTTATAGGCACCAAGAAAGTTAAGACTGGAAGATGAACAAAAAGGAATTCTAAGGAAGAAATATAAACAGCTGTAAATAGAGATTTTAACTCCTTTTAATAATTAAAATAAGTAGATTAAAAGTAAAACCTTTAACCGCTCAAAATAAAGCCAGTATATTGTTTCTTTGTCTTTTACCTCCTATCAAATCCATTCAAAATTTATAAAATACATGAAAATCTCTAAGAATTGACTAGGTCATGGTTTTTTTTCATTGGTTCTATACTGTGTTTAAAGTGGAAAATTATCCTAATATGCAAGAATATAAGCTCACAGGTGCATACGTAAATGAACAATAAATGGTCCTTTACAGATTAATACATTTTGGTGGTTTTAATCTTTGGGGACACTTTTTCCTCTCTGAACATTACTATTGCAGAAGCTCATTAATTTGAAAAATGGAATATTTTGAAAAAAAAACAAACAGTTTTTGCTATGGGTTGTGGGTTTCAGCTTGAGTGAATAAAATAAAAAATGGAGTACTGTCATTTTAAATGTTATATAATAATTGTTAATATCATCAATTTCAGTTAAGCATTATTTCAGTAAGTTCAGTATTTCAGTAATGGACTTTGCAGTTATTAGCTGATGATACTAGAAATTCTAATTTATTTCTTTTTAATATTTATCATTAATAGCATAATTTATTCTTCAGAATATAGATTATAAATTCTGTAAAGCAATTTATTTACATAGGAGCAGTTGGTTGCCTATTAGGAGCAAGGTTTTTTTTTCTTTTTTCCTATGTCTGTATGTCTGAATTCACACACACACATGCACACTTATACTCTGAAAAGCATTTTAACTTAGAAAATGGATAATTAAAATTAGAAAATAAATATCAGATATCAAATGTCAAATATTTGGTCACTAAGAATTTCTCTAGTTTTTATAATTTCTGCGCAATAACTTTCCCCATGAAAAACAGTTTTTAGGCAATGTGAATTCACACTTTCTTCTTACCATTAAGCATAGATTTGCCCTAAATTTTTCTGAATTTTGTTTAGACTTGTCATTCTAGCACTTTGAAAGGCAGTCCACAGATATAAAAAAAAAATATTTATGAGTGAAATTATATTAAGTATTCAACATATCAGCACTCCATATCATGATTTAAAAAGTGAAAACAATTTTTTAATAACATCAAAGTCTTTATATCACAAAAAAAGGAAAATGTTTGGATTGTGTCATCAACTTAAAAACTGTAAGTTTATTTACTGTCTTTAATTTCCTAAATGCCAGATAGCATCTAGAGTTAACTCCAGAAGAGTAATTCAGTCTTGTTAAATTTTATTCTTTGAATCTGAAAATGGACAGTTAATTATAAATAGGTAGGAGAGGACTTAAATACCCCTACCATAAACCCAAAATATAAATATGTTAGCAAGAACTAAAAGAAGGGAAAGCATAGTACCATATCCATGACAATGAAACAAAGCCTTGACTTTTACTTCACCAATATAGGCTAATAAGATATTAACAGTACCCTGTGTATACCTGCAACTCAAACTCTTTTGAATCATTCTTCAATTGCCACTGCTGTAATAACAAACCTTATTAAAGGACTTCAATGAAGAAGGTTATTTACTAAAGTGTGTGTAATACTGATCCTTAAACTCTTGTAGGAGAAAAGGAATTTTGTATTAAAATAAGTTTAAGAAATATTGCACATTATATCTCACACTTGTAGATTTTAATTCACAATTTTATCTGATATGGAATCATAAGTATGTTTCTACTATTAATTAATCTTTGAAAATATTTTTAGTGGCTGCATAGTCAACCAATATAGATGTTCTGTAATTTATCCATTTTTCTACTGTTACCATAAGAATTTTATAGTCTGATTTTGTTAACAATACTGTACATAAAGTTCCATGAATAGTTCTTATGAATTTTTTGGAATAAAATGCTAGAATTGGATGTAATAATGGGTTATACCATGTGAGTAACATAATATCCCTCATAAATATTGATAAATTGACTTCCAGAAAGTTATACCAAAATGCGAGTGTGTTACACATATATTCCCACAATTACACACATACTACAAATCAACATAAAAATCCCAAAAGAACATTGAGTAAAGCACTTAAAAATAGAAAACTCAAATGGTTATCAATGAAAAATGATGTGCAAATTCTTGAGTAATTATAATAATGCAAATTAAATCAGTGACTAGATATGTTTAGTCTGTGAGATTAACAAAAGTATTTTGAGAATTAAAATAATATTGTAAATATTTTGTGGGGTGTCAGATGGTCACATGTCTTATTAGGGAGATCACTTCATGGATGGAGTAGAGGCTTGATCACTGCACTGTACACCTGGAGCTGATGTTGTATAATATTGTATGCCAACTGTAATTGAATACATATATAGTCATGGGATGTGGAGGAGTATAGTGTGGAACGGAGTCAAGGGAATTGTAATAGATATGCATGATGGGTGGGGAGTGGGGTGGCAAATTGGGGGAGGGGGGTTTTCACTTGGAGGGGTAAAAAGTATAACTATTACATTGCGTTTGTATACCTGAAACTAATTTAAAAAAGGTTTATTTCACAATATAAGAATTAAATAATAATAATAATAATAATAATATTGTAGACATTTTTTTTTTTTTAAGATTTTATTGGGGAATTGGTGGAGGGGAACAGCGTTGGGGAATCGGGGAAGGGGAACAGACAAGTTGCCGTCTTCTTGTTCTTCAGTTTTAGTTGCGGAGGATGTTGCTTCACGGTTGGTATCGTCATTGCTCTTCCCGGATGAGGCAGATCGGCCGCTGGCCTCTGGATGTCGCTCATCGCGGCTATTGGCAGCTCACGCTGGCTGCCAGCCGCTCACGCTGGCTGTGGGCCACTCACTGCAGCCTATGGCAGCCCACTGCAGCAGGGGCTGCAGCCCACACCATCACCGGGGCTCGCACAGCCCAGCTCCAGGTGGAGCTGTTGTTAGCTGTAGAGGGCAGTGTCACTGGCCCTCATGTGGGATCCGAACCGGGGCCGCTGGCATCCCAAAACCAGCGCTTAACCAATGCGCCACTCGGCCGGCCCTTGTAGACATTTTTATACACTGCCACTAGGATGTCAACTTGGCCCAAAATTTCTAAAGCAATTTAGCAATATTTATCATGGCCCCTAAAATAATTAATTCTCTTGATACTTTTGTAGAAAATCAGAAATGTGGATAGAACTATTTTAAGGGTGATCAATAGGGCATCATTTATAGTAGCTAAAAATAAAAATATATATATATATTAAATACAAATATGTATTAAGATATATATATAAAAATGCACATAATTTATATATATATATATATATATATATATATATATATATATATATATATATATATATATATATATATATGTTTAGATGCCAAGAGTAGAATAAAAAATATCTACATTGGTACTGCTAATATTATCTAATGATCCATTATTTCCTACTTCCTTTGTTAAAGCAGCCCTCAAATGTAAATTAATATACCCATATAACCACCTATAATAAATATTGTAATTCTAAGGTTTTCTTTCTACTAGCGCAGTTATATGACTAAATTTAGGCCAATTCAATGTAAACAGAAAATAAATGTGCAACATCTTTGGTCTTATAATGAAGGATAGTTGTTCCTCTACTCCTCGTCTCTCCTTGCTAAAAAGTAGACTTGACAGAATGAGGTGGGTCATTTTTATTCATGAGATAGGGAATGGGTGGCACAGCATCAAAGTAAATGGATCTTGATCACTGATGATTTTGAAAAGTCCTCAATACCACCTACCTCTGAGGCTTTTATATGAAGGATAAGGTCTATCTTGTTTAAACTACTGTTGTGTTGGCTTCTGTTGGTACAGTAGCCAAAACTAGTTCCTAAGTATATGAAACATACATGAAGGAATATTATGCAGCAACTAAAAGCATCCTAATGACATGGGGAAAAAAGTCTCATAAAATCATGTTGCAGAAAGTAGAGAAGTATATTATAACAATCTTTCCAAATTGTAGATATTAAAGGAAAGTCATCTCCAAAACATTATTGGGAGTAAAGGCTTGGTGGTGAGATTAGGGGTGATTTTTAAGATGTGTTTCTTATTCCAGTCTAATTACGAGAAAAACATGACAAATCCCAACTGAGGGACATTTTACAAAATACCTCACCAGCGCCTTACTGTCAATGTATGGAAAACCAAGGCAAGTCTGAGACACTGTATACCAAGAAAATCCTAAGGGGACATGATGACTAAATGTAATATGGTGTCCTGGATGAGATCTTGAAATACAAAATAACAATTAATAATGATAACAATACTACTACTACTAATAATAAACTAACAAAACTTGAAAATAGACTTTAGTTAATGATAAATTACAATTAGCACATTAATTGTAATACACATACCATAGTAACATAAGATGTTTACAGCAGAGGAAACCGGGTATGGGCTACATGGGAACTGCTAAGCAGAACACAGTGCATGGTAAGCAATGACAGGGGAAAACTCCAGCTCCACAGAGGACTGCAAAAATCATCAGAATGCCAGATAGCATGGGCAGAAGTCCAAACATATCTGCCCACTGCATCTTGGTATTTGAGTCATCAAGGAAAGCACAACACAGACAAGCACTAGATGGGACGGCACTCTTAGTCACATAGGGAAGAGACAGAGCATGATCAGTTCCATTAGTGTTTGTCATTCCTCGTGGCCAGCAGGTGCCTCTGGAAGCAGATGCATGGCCGTTGGACTCTGTGCACCTCTCTAGTGCATCTACAGGACCCTTACTTCTCCACCTTCAAATACTGAGAGTTGGGGCATGCCTGGGGGCCATTAATATACATGAACAAAGGAACACTCATTACGCTAGAAACAGGAAGAGCTATTCCCACACAAGGTCTTAAGTGTGGGCTTTTTATCTCTGCATAAGGATGGTTAAGGCCTAAGACCTATTCTTCAATGGCTGAGCAAGAGACTCAAGACTGTGCTCTTGAGATTGCCTTTCCTAACAGGAAGTCTCATACTATCTTCACAATTTTTCTGTAAATGTAAATCTATTCTAAAATTTAAGGAAAAAACAAAAAAGCTAATTAGAAAAACATGTCCCAGGCACTACTGCAGGCCACAAACTTTGCTATTGATGTGTTAGCTCATTTTGTGTGTGTGGGCAGAAGCTGGGCCTGCAGTATCTCTACTTCTTGCCAGATTTCCCCCTTCAGCTTCTCTGGGTCCCAAGCCACATGCATGTTTAGCTCCATAATGAAGGGCATCAATTTCTCTTGTGAGTCCCTGGCATTACTGACGTTGGAGTTTTGGAAGAAGCAACTAGTCAGTCAATCTAAGTCTCAGTCCTTTTTCATGGTATTCCAGTTTCCCTTATTCTCCTCTAATTCATGTCCTTACCTTTCCAGCTGCCTGCCCTGCTGACCTTAGATTCACCACAGATGAAAATAAATTGTGTAACCAGTTCTCAAATAACATGTGGTAAAAACCATATAATAAATCCACATTATATCTTCCCTAATGGTTATGTTTCTCTGATCAAACCTTGCTTGCTATAGCTATATAATCTACTTGCACTATTTATTAAAAAATCTGTTCTATTTAGCACTAACTGCCTTATTTCAAAGATTAAGAGTCACCTATCAATCACTAGGAGGCTGAAGAGATCAGAAGGCAACATGACCTTGGAACCTGATACAGTATTTTGGAACTACCTTAAATACTGCCATTTTCCAAAATGAATCAAGATAAACAACCATTTTGTTGAGCTTTTCATTGAAGGATTAATAATATTAATGAAATCTACTATCTAATCACTGTATATTTTAGCTCTTTTCTACTTTCAAAGTCATTACATCTATAATGAAAATAAAAGATATTTTTAGTAGTCAAAAGACATAAAATGATTAAGCACATAGCTGCTAATGGCATTTTAAAAGTACCTCAGTCCAGAAATGTGACTCTATAATCATTAAAAATCAGATTCAATTTTTAAATATACTAATCTGAAACTTTATACTGCTGGCAGAAACATAAAATTATACCCAGTAAGCTCAGATGCTCTGGATAATTGAAAAGCTCAGTTCTATGGTACTGCCAGAAAATAATATGCTTTTAGAAATTCTGCAAGTTGAGTAGGGAGATAACTGATCAGAATATGATAAAGTGATGTTACAAATTGTTCAGAATAGAAAAATTTCAAATCCAAAGAGATTTTTTTTTTTTTGAGACACTGACTGAGGTCCAAGAGCAGCATAATGGTACCAAATGGATAAAAACAACAATAAAGTCACTTCTCATGCATAATGCATAGACATTCTCTATTGGAGTTGATATCACCATCTGGTGTCTAATTATTCCTGCTTCACACCACACGGTGCTATTCACCTAGTGGAATGATTGTACATTGTAATAACTCAGTACACAGATTCTTTGCTGCTAATTATAAGGTGCTAGCTAGTTGTTGTTTCAAAGACCATGGAAATCCCAAGAAATTGGTGTTCTTTGCTTAAAATAAATATTTTGTGGGATGTTACTAGGAAAAGAGATCTCAACTTTTATTTTTCTAAAAGCTCTATCATTTCTTATTTTTAGTTAGTTTCTTCTAACATCTGTATCACAGAAATTAATGAAGGTCCTGATTCCCTATTCTCATCACGTGATCCTTTTTACAAACTGTATCCTTTTATCAAGTTGAATATTTCATTTTGATTTATTCATATATACCTCCAAGTTGTAGAAATTAAGGTTAACAGTTATTTGTTCTCTCCTAAAATAACGAAAAAAACAGTAATTCTTATGAAATGAGGCAATATTTCATTCATTCATTCATTCATTTAATAAGCATCTATTATATATTTACTAGAAACTTTAATTAGGGTCTGAGGGAATAATTTGTTACCCTTTGAGAAGGACTCAGGTTAATTCATTAAAAAAATAGATATAGATCAATGATTACAATAAAACTTTGCAAGTGCTATAATAGAAGTATTTGTAGGGTCTTAATAGAATGGAGGTGAGAGTTTCTCCATGATATCTTTTAAATGCTGAAGATATTGCTTATTTTCTTGGTTGGAGTTTTATTTATTGCTGCACAGTAAACTTTCCCAAAATATAATGGCTTAAAAGAACAATCATTTATTTGCTGATGGTTTCGTAATTTAGTCAGGGCTTGGAGGCAACAGCTCAGGCTTGCCCCACATGGCATCTTTAGGAAGGCTTTACTGGAGGATGGGAGGATCACCTTGAAAATAGTTCACTCAAAAGTTGGTTTGCCTTTGTCTAGTATTTTAGGTTGAGTGGTCAGTTGGAAGCCTCAATTATCTGCCACGTGTGCCTCTGTATGTGGTTGCTTGGGCTTCCTCACAGAATAGCCTCTAAGTTACAAAACAGAGGAAGTGTAAGCTGCCCGTCTTTATGAAGTTTAGGCCCAGGACTGACACAGTATCACTTCCACCATATTCTGTGTAAGACAATACAGGTCAAGTACAGATTCAACAGACTGAAGAGTTATACCATGTTTCTCAGAGCTCTATTTATAGCTATGTTTCATTCATTAGTCTGTGTGAAATTTATCAAACAAATATAATCCTGGTAAGTACTTTAGGGAGCAAAGATTTACTTATCTTAAGTTTAAAGTATTGTATCTAACACTCCATTTTAATAGTTTGGTACTAAGAAAAAACTCTCTATTCCATGGAATTTCTGAAAGAAAAAGTTTATTTCTAGGTTTCCTGAAACAGTTTGTGCTAACCAATAGCAAATTTTGTCTATATCACAAACATGTGTTAGACAAATTTGAATTTCAGATCAAATTCTAAGTATATAGGAAACATTTAGAAGATACTCATTATGTACCATAATGTAATATATGTTTCATACAATATTTCATTCAATCACCCCAACAAAACTTTCAGGCAAAATTATTATCCTTATAAGAAAATTGAGGATAAGGGAAATGAGCAGTTTATCTGAGGTTATTGCAACGAATATGCAGGAGATCTTTGATTCAAGTCCGGGCTGCCTTTCTTCAAATTCTTAGTGCTATATATACTGCCTAAGCACAGAAAAATTGAATATTAAGTTTCATGAAATGTATTTTCATCTATTTTCCCTTCTGATATATTTGTTGTCTATTTACAAACAAAATTTTATTTACTATAAGGAGGCTTGAGAGTCTGGTAACAGTTTATATCCACTCCTTCCCCCCCAACACCCCCAAACTGGTCACTGAATTATTCAACCAAGTTTCACTCTATATAAAAATTTCAACTTATAAAATAGTTTCAAATGAGAACATGTATTGCCAGATACGTGTGTATCATGAATTAATATTTAGAATAAAATAGGTAAAACAAGGAGATAGAATTATATATGTTTAAACATCATTTTAGGTACCAAGTTCTAAGCTGAATCATGTAGCTGTTTAAATATTTACCTTCTTCATGCCTTCTTTTTCTATTTCATAAACTCCATGATGGACAGTAATAGAACTCTTACTTTATACACGGCTGATGGCCTAGTAGGTATTGAATGAGGGGGATAGGTTGTAAAAGTCACATATGAAAAATTTATGAAAACAATGAATTGGGTGCAAAGTCAGTCAGAAACTCAAATCTGTAATACTAGGTCAACTGTAATCATATTGGAAAATGCCCCTGTGAGTCCTTTGCTCTTCATTTTTGTTATGCTAAGAGAAAATTACATGAAAGCAGATTATAGTTATACTTTAAAACAATTATTTCAAGACCATTTGAGAGCAGAGAAGAAGTACTGAAGAGCTTTTTGAAAAATTACAGTAGTATTTTTTAGAAGGTTTCTCCATTAACATTAATTATGTTCTCTTGAGAGTCATGAGCTTAGGAGCCTTTTGAAAAGGCAAATTCATTCACCAACAGATGAATGTTTCAATTTTTTTCAATTCATTACCATTTGACCTGAAACATTTAGAGTTGCTCCTTTTTCTTTTATGTAAAGCAACTTTACTGAGATATAATTTACATACCATAAAGTTCACCTAAGTACATCTATAATTCAATTGTTTTTAGTTTGTCTACTGAGATTTTTGGTCATCACCATACTCTTAGAATATTTTCATCATTCCAAAAAGAAACCTTTTATAAATAGCAATCACTCCCCATCCTCTCATCCTCCTACTCTAGGCCTAGGGAACCTAATCTATTTTGATTTGTCTTTCATTTCAGATAAAGAAGTGGGAAAAGTATTCTCAGATTATGGATAATATAGTATATAACTCATAGGTCTAGATTGCCCATGTGTCCATCTCGTGTTAATAATATGTTAAATACCAGGCAATATGGCTTCAAGTGCACCCTATGAAACGATCAAAACCTTTTTAATGAAATACAGAAGTATCGTAATAGGACTAGGCTCAACCTTCAACTCAAGAAACCTGAATTACATTCACTTTCAGAAACCCCACTGGGGATAAGTAGAGAGAAGAGCAAATACTTCTTTGCACACTTGTTTTGCACCCCTAGTTTTCTTCATGTCCTCCATTCCTAAAATATGTTTGTGTAGTTATGCTCATTCCCAAAAGTTATTTTTTTTAACTTTTCCCACATTTTCACTGATAGTCACCATACTAATGTTATATATTTAGCATTTCTGTGAGTCTCCTTTTCTAGATCCTGTCCCACCAAAAATACACACGCTTTTAAGCTTTGATTTTATTTTTTTGTTTTTGTTTTTTCCCCCCAAATAACCTCTCTTTGGGCTTGTGATGTACTTCACTGAGGCTCCTGTTTTAATTTATCACCCTGGATAATTTCTTTTTTGTTCTCTTTCTCACTGTTCCCAGAAGTCACATCTCATTCTCTTAACTGAAATCTCCAATGGGCCCCTGCTCTTTCAGTGCAGTCTATTAAACATGTATTGCATAACCTAATGTAAATGATGTCCTTAGCAACTTATCAGCATTGTATCTGTACCTCCAGTGCCAATTTTCCTGTTGTTGAAATAAAATACTTATATATACATGTTTTCTAGCACTTTTAATAGAACTATGTAGCACAACATAGTATAATAAAATGATTAAAGACATAGATTTGCTTCATAAGATTGATATGAGTTCCCAATTCTGAATTTATCTTCCAACTCATTTGAATTACCTAAATTGTAAGTTCCTCATCTGTAAAACAGGAATGATAACACTCACCTCACAGAGTCGTAAAGAGAAAATCATAATGCCTTCCAACAATACAATGCCAAAAAATGATCAATAATGTTAGCCATATTATTTTTATTATAACTATTCACACACATTAAGCTTTTATTAGACTTTTTTAGGGGCAAATCTGGATAAAATCCACTTAAAATACTATATTTATGGAAAAGTAAATTTCAATAACAAACTAACTTAAACTAATTTTTTTTTTTTTTTAGTTGAGCCATCCTGCCACCTGTTGGCAGCTCAGTGGCAGCTCAGCTTGGGCTAGGCATCGAACTGCTGTTGCTCAGAGCTCATCTCGCACTCTTGAGCGATCTGTTAACCAACTGAGCCACTCGGCCAACCCTCAAACCAAATTTTTTATAGCATAGTTTACATCAGACTTGCTGAAGACTTACGATGTAAGAATAACACAGGTTATAATTTAGGTGATTCTCTGTCCTTTAGTCAGGATCTACACAAATTCATCTGCTCCATAAATTTCTCCAGTGAGTTTGCCGTCAAAACTTGTTAGGAATAAGGGGCGGGGGAGATCTATAATTTTGTCATGCCATTATGGAATTATTTTCTGACAGAATAATTCTTTTATTTCTCATTGTAATTAAATTTTTATCAAAGAATTTTTTTGCAGTAAATATGTGTTTGCTAAAATTAACATTTTAATTAAGATATTAGGAAATAAGGCATAAATCAAGGTCTGAAATCTATTTCTTATTTAAATTGATTAACCCTCATTATGATCCTTTTGACTAAAATCCCTAAACATACTTTTGCTTTGTTTTAATCCCTCTATATATTTGCTTTCTTATATGAAACAATAAATTCTTAATTGTTTGAGATCCAATTTCTTTCTCAGTTTATAAATTCCCTGAAAGAAAGCATTTTGTTTCTATTACGCATTGCTAATCTCTGCAAAAAATCGTGGTTCAATTAATGAATCAAAGTGTGAATTCAAAAGAATATTTAGACCTATTCATCTGGAAATAATTTTCTGTTCCAAATTGGTTCCTTTGAGAAGAATAACAAGAATTTGGTATCTGAAATCACAAAATATATTTTATTCAATATGTATAAGTGTATGAAGCTGTGTTTATTTTCCATGCCCATGTTAAATGCAATCACATATCTTGAGTAGAGCTTAATTATTAAACTTTTTCTTTTCTTAATGTCCTGAGAAACCTAACTAGTTAGGTGACACACTTATAGCATGTTACCTAAATCAGTCTTACTATAGTCTTGTTATTTTCTAGAGAACTTAAGCACCATTTCCGTGATCCACTTAAGAAATAAAAGTATATATTTTTTTTCTGAAAATTCACTGAAAACTTAGGTTAAACACAATACAAGGAATTGTGGTTAATATAATTAAAAGTTTTAATTAAAACATTTTAAAACAATTTTCTAAGATAATGACATAGCTATAAAATGATGAAGATATAGTTCTAAAATTGGGAAACTAAAAAATGCTGGTTTTCTGCAAACTTGACCAAGGCAAACTAAATTATAGGAAGATCCTCCCAATTGTTAAAAAGAAAAGATTGAATAGTTGTTTTTTTTCAATTTTAAGTTGTTTTGTTTTGTTTTTTTGTTTTTTACTTTAGCTTCTCCTTAATCATTGGCACTTGCCAGAAGGTAAGAAAGGATTACAAAATGAATATTAGAAAATGGATACTAACTGAAGAACTTGGAAATAATTGGATCACGTTACATTTGAAAGCTTTTTTCTTTCTACTCATATAACGATTTAGTTTGCATCCAAAGTGTCATAGCGATGTTTATTTTCTACTAGCAAGATTAGTTTTAAATTTATATTATGAAAATATTATGCCAATCTTTCATGGTATAAAGCAAAAACAAAAAACAAAAAAGAAAAAGGACAGGCTGACAAGCTGACATTTATGATTCATGCAGTCTACTACCTGGCCCTATATGAATTTCACCGGGGTATAAAATGAAACTGCATATGTACTAATGCCAGCCAAGTGTCTTGAAACCAGGGACAACATTTGTTTCTTCTCTGGACCTCCCCCCTTACCACATAGCATTGCGCAGTCATTTCTATTTTCTTAAATAAATGAAGAATCACCTTATATGCCCTGGAAAGAGTCTATAAGACCTAGAAAGCAAAAAAAGTGTGTGTGTGTGTGTGTGTGGAGAGAGAGAGAGAGAGAGAGAGAGAGAGAGAGAGAGAGAGAGAGAGAGAAAATGATCCAAATAAAAGTCTGATATATCATTATTGTCTTCATTGTATAAAATATGTAAAAGATATTAAAAAATCAGTCTTGTTTATTTTGGTCAATATCATTTTAGCAGACAATTTTGATAAAAGTGTATAATTTTTATTTTAAGACAGTTACCCTATTTCTCTATTAGCCATTTTAAAATATGGGTGTTCTCAGCAATTGGTCAAAAAATGCAAAGGAAATTTATCTATAGGCACCTGCTGATGCCCAAGCAAGGCCTCATGGGATGCTGTTCTGCTGGAGGTCATGATGGTTTAGAGGCTGGATTATTGCTTGTAAATTAAGGAAAATGATTTGGTTGCTATAGCTAAATGTAATGAGTTACTCGGGACCTAACATGCTTATTAAATCATGAGTAAACCTCAAATATTTGTAGTTGCTGCTAACTCAGGCATTTATTCTTCTCACAAACTCTTTTTTCTAACTAGAATACCCTCTCCCAAGCGTTCTCCTAACAAACTGTTAGATTCTTTCAGGCTCAGCTCAAATACTAGCTAAACTGCAAATGATTTCCTGGCTCTAGAATCCCTCCTATGTGCTACACTGCATTCTAGATATAACTCCATTGTAATAATCAGCTTTGTTTGTTTGCTAGCCTGTCTACCCCTTCTATAATCTAATCCTGCTTTGTGTATTAGGGACACATATCTGTGGCCCTTCATTTTCGTGTCATTGACATCTGATGAAATTCCTGGACAATCAATAAGCAAAAAATATTTTTTCAAGGAATCAAAGAATGATGTAAAGAATGAAAAGATGAAAACATAAAGTATCTTATTTAACATATTTGTTTGCATAAAAAAATTGAAACACACAAATTATTCAATAATATTTGCGTGTATCAAACAGATTATTCCTTCTGTAGATATTTCCATTGCAGTCATGGAATCAGATCTTAGGGAAGTGAACTCGGCCAACTTAATGCATAAAAGGAGAAAATATTGGGTTGTCGAAAAAGTCATGACATATTTTTCTATGTTTTTCGTTGCAGAAATGCATCATGGCTTTTCTGACAATCCAAATGATAATGGAATAGCCTACTAATTATCTACCAGCACTATTGCCACACCCACCCACCAGGAAGGAGCACTCCTGCTGCTCCATGCCTGTTGAATTCCATAGAATTCAGCAAGAATAATATGTTCATTTTGTGGGGAGACCCAAGAGGGGGACCGACTGTTTTTTAGATTTTAGCAGCTTTACTCTCCTTCACCTATCCTTACATTTTTGGTCAGAGTATTACTGTTGTTGAAGGAACAGATTATATTTGCAGACTTTTCTTTTATACATCTTTTAAACCTAGGTTGGGATTCAATTTTATTCTAGCTTTAAAGTGATAATATTTTTAAAGTACTTAGTATCATGTCTGGTATCTAATAAGCACTATGTTTTGCTAAATAAGTTAAATGGAGCTATTAATTTTCAAGTGATTTATTTATCTAATGTATTATCAAAGTAATGTGTTAATGTTTCCTAGAGGCATTGAGTCACCGCTAGTGACCATTATCTGTTTGTTTCATTGAAAGCTTATGTTACAAGAAATATAAATATAAAGCTTGTTAGAGAAAACATCAACATGTTTTGAATTAATCTCTTATAATATATTTTAGCCCATTTAGTTGTTTCAGGTTTGATTAGTTTACACACTGAACAAAAGAACAGTATTGACATTTAGATATTCAGTAGAAGTCATCCTTTTATTTATACAAGAATTAGCTTGTATAAAGAAACTATGATGTCATGCCTTTAATTCTGTAAATTCACTCATTTTTATATCTATTTCTAATCATTCAGTGTTTTAGAAATTATTGTGAGATATAAATTTATTTTTGTGTGTCAAGAATGACACTGTACTTTTATCTGTGTCACTAAAAAGTTCTGTAATCCTGGCCAGCAATATAAACTCTGAATCTAAGCTTTGACTTCCGTGAGATAAATGCATGAATTAATTATTTTTTGAATTGCCATTCAGGTATAAGAGATTATTGTGTTATTCTGTGATGGAATACTATCAGGGATACACAAGACTTCAGAGTTACCATAAAATGTTCATAACAACATAGCAAAATTTTTTCAGGGTAATTTCCCCCTTGATAGATACTCCCCACTGCAGCAACATTCATCATTTAAATTGACACCTGCAAGCTCAAAGCCCAATTAAAAATGATTAGAAGCACAATAGAAAATATTATAAGGTTTTATGTAGACACATTTGAAAAAAAAAATTGCAAGATTGCATTGTCTGCGTTGCAAATGTCTGCATACTTTTCTATATCTCCTACAAAAATGAAAGCATTTTCAGGTAAGGGAGCATAAATTATTCATTTTTGTTTCTTTAGTGCCTCATAAGTAGCATGAATATAATACCTGTTGAATGACTAAGTGAATAAACAAAAAGAAAGTTTATATAATTTACACACACACACACACACACACACACACACACACACACACACGTCTGAAAATTGTTTGTGAACTTGTTGCAATGACGTTGCTAACCTTTTTTGATATCAGAGGAATTATTCATTTATAACAACTGACAAACAGTTAACCAAGTTTACTATTTGAAAGTGGTTAAAGGCTGCATGAAAAAATTAGACGTAAACAACCTGAACTTTTTGCCAACAATTCATGGCTCTTGCTTCATGACAATGCACCAGCTCACATGGCACTGTCTGTGAGGGAGCTTTTAGCCAGTAAACAAATAACTGTTGGAACACTCTCCCTACTCACCTGATCTACCTCCTCCATCCCCATGACTTCTTTCTTTACCTGAAGATAAAGGAGATATTGAAAGGAAGACATTTTGATGACATTCAGGACATCAAGGGTTATGACAGCTCTGATGGCCATTCAACTGCTTTGAAGTGTGGACTAGGTGCTGGCAACTGTGCATAGTTTGGAAAGGGGAATGCTTCAAATGTGACCATAGTGATATTCAGCAATATTTCTAGGATGAGTTGGTGAATTTAATTATCTGACCTTGTGCGTTTGTGTTTGTATGTGCATGTGTGTGAGTGTGTACCCAGCATGCTGAGGATGATGGGTAGATATAAATTTATCCAACAAAGAATGTGTTGATACATTTTATTCAATCACTTATATTTGATATTTGAGTGTTCCAAGCTATACATAATAATAATTTTAGGTTTTTAGGTACTGTAAGGAATTATAACAAGTAACTGACTATCTCTCAGATTTAGGTTTTACGTTTTAAAAGGAGAGCTCCTAAAAGAGCCAAAATACAGATTTGTGAATGACTGATGCTAATTCCTGCCATACCAGTGTTTTCTCAGCTTTTACCTATAACTGGATCCCACTTTGCTCTCTACTCTCCACCTCCTTCGATGAACGCAGGGTGTCTCACTGCATGTCTTCCACTGGGTTCCTTGCAGCAGAGTGAGCACAAGCCTACTATTCTGCTGCTTCTGTTAGTTCTTACAGACCCCAGAGAGATTTCAGACAGTAAAATGACCATTGCTATCAAAATATTTGAATCACAACAGCCAGCCATATGCTAATTTCTTTGGGAAAGTATTCATTCTCTTTTCAATTGTAAATTTATTTTAAATTAGAAAAACGTGAGAGGTTATTTTCAAATACTATCAAACCAGTGAAATAATCTATACACCATTTTGGAGGTTTCTAATGTGAGAGTGTTATAAAACTTATGCACTTATTTGATTTAGCTTCTGAAAAATAATACAGATCCATTAAAGAAAGAATTTCAACTATGCTTATAATTTCAATTTAAAAAGAGCTGCAGAGTCTCTTACAACAGAACAAGCCATTATTATTTTAATATGGGCATTGTCCTAAATGTCATCTGCACATTTTTATAGGCAAAATATAGACCAACCTTTCTTCTACACACAATCTGCTTTCCCTTCCTCTCCTCCCTCCACAAATCTATTCATTAAATGTGATGATCTTGAACATCAGGCCTGCTGTTATAGAAAACTAATTTAGGAATAATACAAAAGTCCTATAACCTCCAGCAATTTTTCCTTTTTTTTTTTTTTTTTTTCTTTTTTCTTTTTTTTTTCCCCCCTTTGGGACTACCTTTAGAAAAATGTAGGTCAGTTTGCTGTACTCAAAGAAACGGACAGTTTTAAAATAAATATTTTCTCATAAGTATTCTATACCATCTTAGCACTTAGGAGAAAAATTCAACAGTGCACCTAAGAAGAGAATATAAAATGCAATGACTCAGAGGGAATAATATTTGCTTCTTAATTGAGCTTAAAAGTAAGAAAAAAAAAAAGAGGAAAATAGTCCCACACCTTTCTCTTGGTGAGATATCTTTGGGTCATTTTGAAGTGTATATTTGTAAGACCTCCACTTTTAGTGAGCAGATGGACTATAGCTAGATGTAGATAAAAAGCCTGTAGGTACTATGGACACAGAAGCTGAGCACCAACAAGGGACAGAGCTGTCAAAGCTACTCAAAGGAACAGAGGCCAGGACTGCCTTGTGATAATCAAATTTATCACGTGGATCACTGTAAAGTCTAAACACTGAAGACATTTTGACTCCTCTATCCCTTGTCTTGATATAGACATAATTTTAAATCTATAAATTCTTTTATTTTTTGTAATAGATTTTATCTATGAACTATCTCTCAAAGTCAAATTCTCTCTAACATGTACTCAAACCTTAACTCAATATTTTCACTTAATTGACTTATAATTAAACTGTAGTTATTGTTTTATATCAACTAGTTTCCCCCTGAAGTGACAACCATTCAAAGATACCTTGATAATGCTATGAAGATGTTATGTTCCTCACATTTGTTTTCTTCATGACATTTGCCAATTTAAGAAATTTCAAAAGTTTTATATGGTATATCTAATCATGACAGGGCAAATATTATGTTATAAACACTTGCAATTCTTCATCCTCCTCCTTTTGAGAAAGGTCAGTCCTGAGGAAAATCTTTGTTTTCACTTTCCCCAGATCTGATCACTCTTCTAACTGATGCAGATTGAAGTAGCTAAAAGGAAGCTAAAATACCTTACAAGAGATTGCACATTAATCTTCCAGAGCCTAAAACCCCATCACCATTTTCTCTTCCCACCTTCAACAGTCTGTCTCATCCTTTTTCTGTGGAAAACCAACTTTGTAAAGAGCTCTGAGCAGAGGGTGGAAAGTTGGAGACCTGATGGCAGGTGAGTACCATGGAGGGAAGACACAGCCCTAAGCAAATTGGCACTGGACATAACCAGTTGGACATTCTCTTATGAGCTGGGGTGTCTCTAGATACATCACCACTGTTATAGAGCTGTCTAAAACTTAATTTAGGAAGTTTTATATAAGATATCTTATGTATTACATTTCATCCCACATTCAACTTTGGGTCCCTCTATTCTGTCTCCCCAAGAAACTGTCAGTAAAGCTCCACATTATTATTCTTCACACATTTTAAACTTAGTCTTCTTTGTGGGACCTCCTTCCTCAAGTCATGGCAAAAACCGGTATCCAGAGAGAGTTTGGGTCATAGCACAGCTGACCAAAGAAGTTCAAATAATACTCTGTGAGATTTTGAAAACTATCATCAAAACTTGTGAATCTCAGGTGCAATATTTAGCCATTCCTCTGATTAAATCATCATCCATAAAAGCCAACAGTGTAACTTACTGTAGTGGCCAAGCTGATTAGACTTATCATGCAAGCAATTGGAGAATGTCCTTGCAGGGGCCTTCATGGTTCTTGATATACGATTTAAAAGTCAGAGGTAAATACGTCAACTGCTTTTGAGATCAAAATTGAGGACATGTGCTATTCTAAATGGAATGTTTATAACAAGAAGCTAGGTACATATCACATTACATATTTTCAGTAGATTGAGAAAATTTAAGAAACATCCTGATAGTGCCATATAAATTATTAAGGCAATGGGACCTTTCCTCAATAGAGAAAGAGATATGAAAAATTTTTTGACACATTCAAGATACTTGCTAAGCTTCCCAGGCTGGCCCTGGTCTTCAGGGTCCTGAGCTCAAGCCAATGAGCACCAAATTTCCCTGTGCTCCCAGAAGAGAAAGTTGTTGGAGTGCAGAAATAAGAATAGAAAATAAATACTTGAGTCTTAGGTAGAAATGCTGCTGAAATGTTATTGGAGTTACTGGGGAGGCAGGGTTAAATAAAGCCTTGAAGCGAGATAAACAATGGGGATTAAACGATAAAAGCCTTAACACCTCTGTTTCTCTACGGAAAGCTCTAACTCGGTTCTCAGTTCTAGTTGTGTGTGATAATCTCTTGAGTGAACTTTGTATTAAAACAAAAATGCAATGCTTATTCCATCCCAGCTTAATTGTATCTAAATCAAGGAGGATGCTGCCTCAGTATCCTAGTGAACTTTTTTTTTTTTTTTTGAGGGCAGTGTCACTGGCCCTCATATGTGGGACCCGAACCAGGGCAGCTGCCTTCCAAAGCCAGCGCTTAACCACCGCGCCACTCGGCCGGCCCTCCTAGTGAATTTTTAAAAGTTCCCCAAGTATTTTCAACATGCAACCAGGGCTGAGAATCACTGATGAATCACTGAAAGAGAACATGCTGAGAGTTGTCTTAATTTGAATGAAGCACTAAACTACAAGTTCCAGTGGAAAAAGAAGTCTTCTGCCCCTATGTGCTGATACCAGAAACCTTTGTGGCCTTATGATAAAGGGTTGAGATGGAAGAACAGGAGACAAGGGAAGCTGCAACACTGGTTAAACAATTTATACACAAATGTTATCCAACACAAGTAGACTTCACCAGGATCCTCCAGTTGATAAATTTTGGGAGAAAAAGGAGTTTTCTTTTATTGTACCCAGGAAAGACCAAAAGTGAGACTCTTAGGACAGATTTGAGAAGTTGGGAACTAACCAGAAATGATTTACTCCTGAGGTTAGAATTTTAGTAATTTAGAACCTAGTGGTGGGCACAGGCAGATTCCAAGTTCCAAGTCATAGAAGTATCCTGAAGCCAGCTGGGGCCCATCAGAGACTATTTACCCAGAGGCTCATGACATTTTGGTTCCATTGCTGAATCTAACTTCCTCCCTCTAAAACTGAAAGCCACTGTCAATGTTATCATTTACCAAACTACTTGCTGATTAGAGCATAGAATTGCTTCAGTCATGCATGTCTCCTATTCTGCTTTATCTATTTCTACGCTATTTTGTGTATTTGTTACCATTTTGTAAGATGATTCTTCCCTTCCCTCATTCAGTCTCGCCATTAACAATTTATTAGGTGTTTTAAATCCTGGCTTGTTTTCTGCCTTGATCCATTAATTGACTTTTTCATTCACCCACTTTTCACCTCTGTGTTTGTTCATTCAGCATTTATGTTGTCAATTTATGCATTTTTCATGCGGTTCCTTTGTAAATTAGTTTTTTCTTTTCAAATGCCTTGCCCCATCATCTTTACACTGAGTACACTGGCTCTATCATTGCAGTTCCTAGCTCCGCCAAGCTGCTGAGCATTGTAAGAGATCAAAGAGTAATTCTAATTGTTATTAAAGTCCTAGTTACCATTCAGCACTCAGATTTTCCTTCACTGCCCCTAGCATTCTTCATTCTACTCCTTAATCAACTCTTCTAAACCTCTATCACAGTTCTTAATCATATGTGTTTTCCTAGTTTTTGATAACTCTGACAGTTTTGAGGCATTTTTCTTGTGATTCAACAGAGATTATGGGTTGTGTGGAGGATGATCATAAAAGTAAAATTCATTCTCATCACATGCTATCAAAGGAGGGGTGCTATCAAGATGACTTATCACTGTTGAGGTTAACCTTGAATGCTTGACTTAGGCAGTGTTTGCCAAGTTTCTCCACTATAAATGGACTTATTCCTCCCCACCTTCTATACTTGTTGAAGTCTAAGAAGTCATTATGCACAGCCTACATTTAGGGGTTAGCCAGTTAAGCTCCACCATTTTGAGGGCAAAGTATCTACATAAATTATTTGGAATTCTTCTGCATAAGAGAGTTTGCAAAAGCTTTTAATTAACATCCCTACATCTACTCATCTCCATGCTTTCTTTGTTCCTTTCTTCCATACTATAGACACAGAGGTCATTTCAAAGCAGACATAAGTCCTCTGCTAAAACCCATAGCTGTCCATTGATAGAAATATAAAATTCTAAGTCCTAACCTCAAAGTATGAAACTCTGCATACACTACATACATTACATGAGCACGTCTCAAATTGTATCACCTGAGGATCAATAAGGCGCTTTTGAGCATGTGGATGTCTGGTCCCCACTCTAGAGCTCTTCAGTTTAAACATGCCTTTGAGATATTTAGTAGATATTACCTATTATTAATATAAAATATGTATTCTCACATAATTATTACTATTATTTTTAAAAGATTTTATTGGGGAATTGGGGGAGGGGAACAGCATTGGGGAATCGGGGAAGGGGAACAGACAAGTTGCCGTCTTTTTGTTCTTCAGTCTAGTTGCGGAGGACATTGCTTCACTGCCCCATGTTGGTATCGTCATTGCGCTCTTCCCTGATGAGGCAGATCGGTCGCCGGCCTCTGGATGGTCGGTCACCACGGCTATTGGCAGCTCACGATGGCTGCCCGCAGCTCACGCTGGCTGCCATCCACTCACTGTAGCCTATGGCAGCCCACTGCAGCAGTGGCTGCAGCCTACACTGTCACCGGGGCTCACACAGCCCAGCTCCAGGTGGAGCTGTTGTTAGCTGTAGAGGGCAGTGTCACTGGCCCTCATATGTGGGATATGAACCGGGGCTGCTGGCATCCCAAGCCAGCTCTTAACCAATGTGCCACTCAGCCGGCCCTCACATAATTATTTTTTATAAAAGCCATTGTCCCGATAATTATATTTATTATATTATTCATAAATGTTCTGGTTTTATTTTTCAGTTGATTATTCAGAGTCAGTGATTGCCTTTTGATATTTCAGAAGTACATGGATACATGTTATAAGCATTTTAATTCCCTCTCATTTCTACATTTTTAGTAAAATGTTTCCATGGTGCTGAAAAAATGTAATTACTTTATAATCAAGAAATGTGTTTTAAAGTTGTTACAGAAATCTAGAGCAATGAAAACTTCTTATCTCAGATATCCCCCAGATAAATTATTATGAAGTATCATCTGCATATGTTATTAATTTTTCTTCATAATCTGTGACCTCATTTACCTATTTTAAATTATATTTATCATTTATTTGATTAATTGTGATAGAATATTCACAAAAGAGTTTATCAAAACATAAAATATAGATAACTTACAATGTACTTATATATAAAGAAACAGTGAAACTAGAGAACATTTACTTACTATTAGAAAAAAGTATACTTATCTATAGAACCAATGAATTTTGAAAATTAATTTATTTTAAATTAATATTTTAAAATTAAACCTGAAAAATCAAAAGTGTTTACAGATTAAACTTGCATCTATAAGATGGGGCAATATTTTCTTGAGCCAAATATATTTCAAAATCAAGTTATATTTCATTAGGAACATGACATTGTTATTTTGGATATGATTTGATAACTTCAATTTTTTTTTCTCTTTTTGGAAATAACTCATTGATATTTCTGGTTATTTAAATAATTTTTACTGTGAAAATAAGAAAATTGAAAAGTGCAAGAAAAATAATTTATCTTTAAAGTCTTATCATCCACACTTGAAAAACTCTTGAAAAACTCTTCTTGTAAAATATATATATATATATATATATATATATATATATATATATATATAAAACTATGTATATGTATATATACACATATAGTAATAAAATACATGTTTATATATAAATATATATATAATATATATAGCAAACAAGTAAGGAAATAGGTAAGGAACAGTTCCAGGATCCAAACATGAAAAGAAAGCACATAAGAGATACCAGAGCAGAGGGAATAGCCATGGCCCTCATCGGTCATGTCAAGTCAGACTTAGGTACTAATGTCTCCAGGACTCCACAGAAACATGTTGATCAGAGGGCTGTGCAGAAGCTGGTCCCAGCATACCGCAGGAAAGTTCAGATAGCCAGAGGTCTGAGGAGATTAGGTGAAACCAGCCAGTATGTGACAGGGTCTTTGAAGTTAACAAAAGGTCAAAGCCCAGAGGGAAAATGGGCCAACCAAATCTGGGAAGGCAGGTAGGCTGGATCCATCACATGATAAACTTTAACATTAAGGAAAATAATATGAGAATGAAAGTCTGCAATGTAAGCATGCATATTGGGTATCTAAACATAGGCTGACTATAGAAAATATAAGATGAAGTTTCTAATTTATGGTGCTAAATAAAGGGCAGAATTTTAGTATGACATAATATTTTCAATATACATATAAAGCAAATATTGGCAGACTATGAAAATTTATAATATCTATCATCATATGTTGAAAATTTAGCAAACTTCCATCAGTAAGAAAGATCAAGTAGACAAACATTTCAGGAAAGATATGCAAGATTTGAACAACACAAAACTACACACTTGATCTGCTGGACATATATCTCTATAAACAGACATCGCATCAGAAGCCCCTTGCCTTCCTTCTACTATAAAGCCACATATCCATCTCCAGTGTGGTCAAAATCTGTATCCCCTCTTTGATATCAGATGTCTCACCTTTGTATCTAAAATCAATTCTCCAGCCATCCCCTATACTTATCCTCTTCTCACCTTTTTTTTCAGTAATGTAAGGGAATTCTTTCAAAGACAAACCCAGGCTTTTGTTTTGTTTTGTTCTTTTATAGAGAACAAAAAAGGTAAATAGATTGTGTATGCTCATGTATTCATTTTTTATATGCACTGCTCATATTCCTTTCAGAGCTTCTGTTCTGAAATACTCATGCTGGAACTAAATATCCCACTCCAAATACTGACTGTCCATGATTAAGCAAACTGCTTGAAATTTCTTTCTAGTCTATTAACACATTGTTTGTGGGAAACAAGTAAACTCGTCATATCGCTCAAATGCCCGCATACAATGTGTTAAACACTTGGAAAAACAAAAAAAACCCCAAATCCTTCAGATGTTCTCAAAAACAGCTACAGAAAAATAACCAGATATAGACAAGTCAGTTTTAGTTCACCTACTTTTCATTTGAATACAATTGTATTTAGAGAATATTCCATATTTGTCACTCTTCAGGTGACCATTCTACTTGCTCTTTAGATCGGAAATTTTCTATTATTGTAATTATTCAAATGAAGTGATAGACAAATCAGAAGTCATTTGTATTTGGCTTAAAGTCGTAGGTAAATTAATTATTTCAAACTTTATTAAATATTTACTATGTGTCAGGCATCTTGATAAAGTACTACTGGGAATTCAAATTTTAATGACAGACAGTACAGATCAGTTGCATACTGAGTTTGGAGATTAGATTCATAGTGTTTAAAAGACAAATATTTATTCCCTTATATATAAAAAGTCTAGAGAAAGGCGGTGCAATACTGGTAAGTCATCTATACAAAATCATTATGTTCTTTGGTTCCTTCTGTTTCCTTACCTGCCTCAAGGGATTTTCATTATCAAGATTACCTCATGGACCAAAATGGCTGCTGGAAGTTCAGCTATTATAACCTTGGTCCAAGGAGCAGAAAGGGCAGAAGGAGAAAGAAAATTAAAGTATCCAATCCTTTTTACATGTTTTTCCAGCAGTTCAACACAAAACTTTTCAGAACTTAGTCACATGACATAGTAGTTTTAAAGGGAGTGTACTCTGTAGGCTTCCAGTAAGACTAATTATCTCAATGAATAAAATTAGGATTCTATTAATGACTAGGAAAGAAAAACATATGTTTTGGTAAGCAATCATCTGTCATTGTCTCACAGTTTCTCCTTGCCTTCAAGGGATATAAGATCTAGCAAAGGAAATTAATAAAGAAGATAAAACAACAAAAAAAATGGGTAATGGAAACTTAGGAGCTATGATAAAGGCCTTTTCTTTGATACTTAGATCTTAAAGGGTTTAGGGGTCAAGTCCACTTTGGAAGGTCATGAATAGAATAATTTGTATATACTTGTTCATTAATGATATTAGATTCAAAGTGTTTCCAGTATATTGCAAAAATTGTCCAAAGATGGAGAAATTGGACAAATATTTTGGTATCAAGTATTTTACTTTCACTTTCTTATTTGATCTTCATGTAACCCTGTGAAGTAATTATTTCAATTTCTTTGATAAGAGACATGGCTTTCTGAATGATAACAAAAAGTTACGCAGGACTACATTTTTAGCTACAGATTTGAGTAGTATTGAAATCTAAGTCTTTTCCTCAGATTCTTTTTTTCTTTCAGTATACCATAAAGTACTGAAAGCATTACAAACCAAGATGTAAAACAAAAACAATTTTCTCTGTCTTTTACGGGAGTGTACAGTTAAAATTTATTTTTAAGGAATCTCCTAATTGTATATTCAACATCTAATATTTTAAGAGCTTATATTTCAAATGCCTGTCTGCATGAAAGTCAGTATTCATTAAGCCCTTTCTGATTCCCCATATTTTTCTGGCTTCTCAGCATCTTTGAACAACCTTGCCATGTTTGGCTAACTTGAGGACTCCCACTTCCCCAAGGTAGAAGCCAGGAAATACACTTTCTCACTCTCCTTTGTGATGTAGCACAGTACTGTGATTCAGGATTCCGACATTTTTATTTCCCCAATCTACGTTGTATTTTTGGCAGCATTCCCTTTGTGTAGTAAGTGAACTCTGTGTAGGGTTCATTGAACTGATATTGAATTTTCAGGGGTAGTAGTGGTTATAATTTTGACTTCTGGTCCTAGTACTGATGTCAGTGTGATTATTTATGACAGCCAAATGGCAGAAGCTTTGTATTTTCACACCTCAGTAAAAACACGTAAAAACTGGTTACGTTAAGTAGGCAAAAAATTATGATAAAAATAGAGAAATAGCATGACATAATATAATGGAAAGTCCCCTTTAGAAAGATCAGGAAACATCCTAGATTCTGGCTCTCAGACCAACACACTCATTGATCTTAGACCTCTCACAAAATTTTTTTTTGTCTCTTTCAGTTTCCCAAACCAAAACCAAGGAAAGCTGATTAGATGACCCACAAGGGTTTTACATTAAGAGTTATTGATTCAAATATTTGGGAGGCAATATGTATATTTGTGTGTGCATATGTGTGTGCGTGTACACATACTTGTAGATATAAATAAATATTACCTATAGGATAGATAAGAATTCAGGAATCAGAAAGACGTTAGTAAACTATTTATTAGTGTTAGTATTTGAACCAAGATATTAATCAACTCAGTCTCCTCTTTATAAACAGGGTTATATGAGACTTACATACAATAATACAATTTAAAGAAATGAAAAAATCATTATAAATTAAATACACATTAGTGTCCTTTTAATTCCACAGTTTTATAATTTTCTTAATTAAACTGGACCCCATACTATATTTAATCACTTTTTTCTAGCTAGATATTTAGTACTGAATGGAAATAGAAAAAAGAATAGCAATATTAAAACATCATAAATCTTAAAATGGAAATGATCAAAAAGCACCTTCAAATATATATATATGGTTTTTTTTGTTGTTGTTTTTTTTTAGGGCAGTGTCACTGGCCCTCATATGTGGGACCTGAACCGGGGCCGCTGGTATCCCAAGCCAACTCTTAACCACCATGCCACTTGGCAGGCCTAAAATATTGATATAATGAAAACTTTAACCAAAAATGCACTGTAGTAGATGATTTGCAAATTTGTCATTTCTGTTATATGTGTTTGTTGAGGGTTACTGAGTGCTTTTATCCTCTACCAGATATCTTAGTTTATGTCACTTTGCAAGTGATTTTTAAAAAAAAATAAAATTGGATTATGTGATGGCTAACCTCAAGGAAAGTAAAAACCAGTAAAGTATGTTTTTTTCCAAACAAACAGAAGTAAAAATGACTTTACCCTTCTGCTACATTTCACTTTCATGCTTTTTATATTGGCTTGGTCAGGAAATACACCTCATTCACACTGATCATTATAGCACACGCCATCAGGATAGAAGTAGCAGAGTGTTCAAAAATAAATCAGCTAGACATCAATGAACATCAAGCAGCAATACTCTTTGAGTTTCCTACAGTCTGGAACACATATATTATGTCAAATTGCAGGAAACTATATAGATGATGCTAGCATTAACACAAGAATATTTGAGAAAATAACTTGGTTATTAAATGGTTATTAAATAAAAATTTCAGCAGATGTTGATTAAAGTAGATCATTTACCTACTTAATAATTATAACTTTTATACACTCTCTTTCTTCTGAGTATGCAATTCTAATCTTTCCTCTTTTATTTACAAATTATTTTACCCATGGTATTTTCATGTTTTGTACAATGTAATTCTTAGCATTATTGCCAAAAGATCTTTAATTGAATTAGCCTAAGTCCTTATTCTTTTATAACTAGCTATTCTTGACTCTTGAGAGTTTCTTACTATTTTAAAAATATTCCGTTGCCTTATTGTTTAACTGGCTATTAATTTAATTTTTTTTCTTTTCAACCTTTCTTTCTTATGATTCGTTACTCTTTCTTCAAGCTCAAATATTTAAAAATTTTAAAAATCAGTTATTTAGAAATCAAGTGTTACTGGTTAAAACTATATATTTTTTCTTCAGGTGTCTATTCTTTCTTGAGATTGCCTGTAATTACCTTGTAATTGATAACATAAATTTCTAAAACATCAAAAATTTCTGCAATAATCAAGAATTGGTTATTTTTTTCACATGTTTTCCAACAACAGGTAAAAATCATATTTGACAAAAAAATTATTTGTCCATTACAATCTCATAGAATGAATTAGATAAAAATGCAAAACTCAATAAAAACTATAAATCCCACACAAATAAATGATTCCAGTTTTTGTGGTTTTTTTAGCTTATGATATACAGGGACATACAATTCTCCATAAAATTTTCATAATACTCCCCATGGAACATACGTCTGTTTTCTGTTTTGCCAGAAACATGTTGAGAAGCATGGGGGGAAAAAAAGTGTTGTTTTCAATTTTGAAAAATGTGTCTTGAAGAACATAAATAACAGAGACAGTAAAAGTATTCAAATCCTATTTACTTTCTCATTTTTTTAAAGAAATTTATCTTTCAAATAGAAAAAATTATTATAATAAAGAATAAAACCCAACAAATAAGATAAAATTTAACCAGGTCCTTGAAGACTATAAATAGATTCATGCCTTCAAATAATTACTACTGAGAATACTGAGATAATTTATATATTTAGAATAACATCCCAATTCCTCATTCACAAAAATATTCAAGGTAGGTAGGGAAGTTGGAGAACAGATCTTCACTGGATGACATGTGTCACTAAATGCTAAATGAAAGCATAGAACAACCCAGAACAGAAAACTATGCCTTTAAGATATGAGTCATGTCTGAAATTTTGCAGCACAGATAAACCTTGAAACCATAATTACATTACTACTATAAGACATCAAAGATGGCTATGATATAGACTAGACTATCAGATAGTATAAAATATTGTGGGATAAGATATTAGTCCTAACACTTGCCGAATGTTAGTACAAAGTACTGTGCTAAACATTTGCATAGTAGATTTAACGTGACAAATCTAAATAGTCAAGGAAAAAAAACCTTTAAACCTATTGTGCTATTTACTTAAAGAAGATATGCTCAATTTGTTTCCCATCAAGATGGTGGAGTATGTAAATGCTATGCTCACCCCCTCTCAGGACTACATTAATTACGACTAAACTACAGAACAACTATTATTGATAATCACCTGAAGCCTAGTTGAATGGAAGCCATACAACTATGAACCTACAGAAGTCACCTTGAGACTAGTAGGAGGGGCAGAGTGATAGAACTGGCTGGTCCCACACCTTTGTATGACCATTAAAAACTGGGAGGGATATCTCAGCTGTGGAGGTCCCCTCCTGAGGAGCAAGAAGTCCCAGCCCCTCCCCAGGTCAGGGTTCCAGTCCTGGGAGAGAAGTCCCCATAATTTCTGGCTGTGAAAACCAGCAGAGGTTGTGGCTGGGTGAGATGGAGGCTGGCTGCATTCCCAGGCACTCCTCTTTAAGGGCCCGCGTACGCCTGGACTTACTCACTGATGGACTCACTCGCTCTGAACTCCAGTATTGGGTCAGCAGCTTGAAAGGCAAAAGACGAAAAAGGCATCCAGGGAGGAACTGAGTTGTCTTGGTTGAGGGGCAGGACTAGAGGGACAGCTTTCTACTGGACAGAAGAGCAGGCAGAAGTAATTGTTTCTTTGTTGAGCTCCACCCCTGCTTGCAGATGCACGCACAAACGCATGCACGCAGACTCCATATCTGAGTCTCAGTTGACCTGGCTATCATCTTTCATTTGCCCCACCGAAGTGATTCCTAGACCATGCCCCATCTAACTTTCAGGTATACCCAAGCTGCTTCCAGTGGCTTTTCCATATAAACATCCTGCCTAGCTCATGCTGTGAACCTTCCTAAAATCTCCCAAAGGATCACAAAACCCAAATAAGCAGCATCTGGCTTCAATGTGTCCCATATCACTGGCTGAGTAACTTCAAGCCCGGCACTATCGACAGTCAGCCCTGGTTTGCAGGTTGGCCTCTCAAGGCACCTCCAAGAACAGTGTGGGCAGTGGCTATCTCTGGATTGCTTTGTGGGTCATACCAGGTGGCCCTGGCAAGGGCACAAATGGTGGCTGTACTTGGCCTGTAGCAATCCCCTCCCAGGAGACCCTGGGACCAGCAGTATTAGGGGTCAGCTTCAGACTGGGCCAGGCAACCACCTGGCCACCTTCAAGGGTGACACACCCAAAGGGCAGACTAGGCAGGCACCAGAGACCCACTAAAGCAAACCCTTCTCTGTAGGGTCAGCCTCTGCACAAAAGCTCTTCCAAGGTAGTCACAGCCAGTCCTTACAACCAATCAGCCTGAGGGTCAATCTCTCCCACTGATGTGCAAACAGCAATCATGTCTCAACTACAACAGGAAGGCACACACAACTCACAAAAGTGACACACCTGGAGCACCCAGCTCTCGTGACCAGGAAGACTGCACCACTGGGTCCCATAGGACACGCACTACATAAGGCCAGTCTCATAATATTGAGAGGCATAGTAGACTTACATAGAAATAAACACAGTGAGACAGCCAAAATGGGGAGGCAGGAAAACATTACCCAAATAAAAGAACAGGACAAAGCTCCAGAAAAAGAATTAACCAAAATGAATACAAGCAATCTACCAGACTCAGAGTTCAGAACACTGGTTATAAGGATGTTCAATGGTCTCAGGGAGAGCTTCAAAAGAGATTAGAAACATAAAATTGGAGATAGAAAACATAAAAAAGAATCAGTCTGAAATAAAGCCTACAATAACTGAAATGAATAATATATTTGAGGGGATCAACAGTAGATTAGATGAAGCAGAGGATCAAATCTGTGATTTAGAAGATAAGTAGGAGAAGGTACCCAATCAGAACAGCAAAAATAAAAAGAATCCGAAAAAGTGAGGAGAGTTTAAGGGACCTCTGGGACAACATTAAGTGTGCCAACATTTGTATCATAGGGGTACCAGAAGGAGAAGAGAGAGAACAAGGGACTGAAAACCTATTTGAAGAAATAATGACTGAAAAATTCTCTAACTTCATGAAGGAAATAAATAGAGGTGGTACATATGTAAAATGGGGTATTAGTCATAAAAGAGAATCAATCCTTGTCATTTGCAACAACATGGATGGACCTGGATGGTATTGTGATGAGTGTAGTTAGTCAGACAGTGGAAGGCAAATGTCATATGATTTCACTTATAGGTGGAATCTAAAGAACCGTATACATAAACAAAATAGAAACAAACTCATAGATACAGAGAAAAAAATTTGATGATTGCCAGATGGGAGGTGGTTTGAGAATGGGTGAAAAAGCGGAAGGAATTAAAAAGTACAAAATTGTAGCTACAACATAGTCTTGAGGATGTAGGGTATAATATAAGGAATATAGTCAACAATATAGTAATAACTATGTATGGTGTCAGATGGGACTAGATTTTATTGGGGTGATAGACGGGAGGGAAGTTGGAGGACAGGGTGAAGAAGGTGAAGGCATTAAGTACAAATTGGTAGTTACAAAAAAGTCATGGGAATATAAAGTAAAGCATAGGGAATATAATCAATGATATGGTAATAACTATGTATAGTGCCAGATGGGTACTAGGCTTGTCGGGGGGATCACTTCTTAATTATAGAAATGCCTAACTACTATGTTATACTCATGAAAGTAATAGAAAATAATACTGATTGTCAACTCTAATTGAAAAATTTAAAAGGGAGGGGGAAGGTGAAGAGGAATAAGAGGTTCAAATTTCCAAGTAAAAAACAAATAAGTAATATACAGTTATTGGGGATGTAATATACAGTATGGGGAATATAGTCAAGTATATTGTGAGAGCACAGTATGGTGTCAGATGGTTGTTGGACTTATGGTGATCATTTCTTGAGGTATATAAATGTTAAATAACTATTGTGTACACCCAAAACTAATATAATGTTAGTTTTGTTAACTGTATTTTAATAAAAATCTTTTAAAAAAGAAGATATGCTCTAAACTATCAGGGAGAATAATAAATTAAATTTAAAAACCTTTATAGAATATATAGCAGGTAAAGAAAGATTATAAAGTCTAAACTCCAAAACAGTGCTTCGTTCCTGATGCTTCAAGTATTCAATGATTTTAATATAAATGCTCTTGATGGCTACCACTGGGTAGTCTTACTAAGGTCTCCTATACTAGGAGTCACATCTCTGTAAGTTGCCTGTTCTCTCTGATGTGATCAGTGCTTAATGACAAGAACATTAGATTTATGTGTATTATAGTACTAATTCATTCTACCAGCTTGCTACTAACTAGCAAGTGCCTCTAACTAGCTATGTTTCTTACTCTCCTGTGTTCAGTTTCTTTAAGATTATAGGGTTAGATTGGCTGGCTTTTAACTACAGTATATTTACCCTCTGAAATTATTTAATTCTCTGCTGGCCAGGTTCAACCAGAATCGACTTTGTTAGGGAATTCTGATGACAGGTGGCCTCTCCCTTTTATCTGCAACACCAGAGAGGCTTATGCTAGCTGCTCTTCATCCTCTTATGTGAGGAATCATAGCTTTTCACAGGAATTTACCAGAGCATTTTGTCAGGGATTCATCTGTTTTGCTTTCCAAGAATGCAAGAAATCTGAAATCCACACAAAAAAATGGCCCTTTTCAACTCAGTTTTGCTTTTTTGCCTTTTCTGGAGCCATGTAAGTAAAACCCAAAGGCAAGCACAGGTGATTTGGTCCTGCCCTGGTTTGATGGCAGTTTTGCCTTATCAGAAAGCACCCAGAATGAGTTTCTTGCATGATCACTTTGTGTTTACAATTCCCCACCTACTTCTTAGGAAATGTGTAAAACATATTTTTGCTTCTGCTATCTTCAGTTTTAGCATTTTCTCATTTTCCATTTTTTAGCTCATAGAATTTTAAAGTAGCTAATCCTTTTCCTTAATGAATATTTTAAAATACTTTGAATATTCAAAATATAGCAAAATAGTTGAAAGAAAAGTTTTTCACATAAAAACAAGAACATGTTTTACAGACTTCACACTTGTTCCTTTTTTTTTTTTTTTGCCTGCTTAAATCTAAAATGACTTTTGGGTATAGACAGAAACCTAACTACCAGCTGTCTGGATTTTTTTTTTTTCTAAATTGTCTAAATTGAATTGTTGCTTGATGTCATGAGCCTAACTTCTGATAATACTTATTATTCTGCAGCAGTCATTTTCTAAATATTTTCTGAACAGATTAGAAATTAGTGTAACATTGAAAAAGTCTAATAAGTTCCAAAAAGAAACTTATATACCACATCAGTCTAATTAAGAGACATAAATCACATAGTAATTTCAACAAAGGAAGCTTAATATAAAAAATATTAAACTATGATAGGTATGCAGAAAAAGTTAACAGGCCTGGACTATTATTCTTGGAAAGTCCTGTTTGTAGGATTGGTCTTTCACTGGAATCTAGGAACTTGAATTTCAAGAGTTTTCACCATTCCCTGATAAGAATGGCTCACTGTGACTGAACTGTTATGCAAACAATATGTTTTATGTTGAATACCTTCTTTCCTTCTGGAAATCTGGAATTTTGGCATGTACTAAGCAGAGGGTGCCTGTGTGACCAGATACTAATAAAATCCCTGGCCACTGAGTTTCTAATGCACTCCCTGGTAGACAGTATTTCACACATTGTCACTATTTGATGCTGAAGGAATTAAACGAGTCTGTGTGACTCAACTTGGTGAAGACCCTTGTAAGCTCTTGCCTGGTTCCATGTATAATACCTTTTCCCTTTGCTAATTTTTCTAGTGTCCATTTCCTGTAATAAATCATAATCATGAGTACAACTGTATATTGATTCTTATGAATTCTTCTAGTGAATCATGGAAACTGGGGATGATTTGGGGGACTCCTGAAACACTAGGTTACAATAAAAATGTAAATAGAACTCTGAAGTATACCCTAGGACAGAGAGAAATACCTTGCAGGGGCAGGATGGGGAGGAGATGGGGGTGTGATGTGGGGGGAAGGAAGGCGGGGAATTGGAAGGGAGGAGCTGTCCTTGAAGCTGGGGTTTTGACTTCATTGAAGAAGACAGAGTTGCAGCCAAATTGATGGCAGAGAATTTTGCTGAATGTCCATGGCTAGATCTGGTTCATAGTCACTGGGCACACAAGAAGCAGCATTCCAGAGCTTAGACAAGACAAGGTTGGTGAGCAGACACCCAGTGAGTCCTGTAGGACACTCGAAGCTCAAGTTCTGCAATGGGTAGACAGAGGTCAACAACTTTTTGAGGTTCAGTTAAGCTGAGGCTGGCATGTGGGAATACAGGTGGAGTGTAGACGATGTAGGCATGAGTTCTGGATTGTGCAGTGCCTGAATTAGGAGGGCAATGGCTGCAAGGTCACTGAGGGACTACTCGCTCTGTACTTGTATTTACAGAGAATGTCCTCCACCCCTCCATACAGGCATGAATGAAGTTCTACACAACAGGAGCAGAAAAGCAACAGTAGCACGTTGGAACCAGGAAGATAACCTCCACTTCTTCCTGCGATGCCCCTCCAGCGCCCTCTAGCGACAAAGTTTAACACCATATTCACTGTAAAGAAGATGCTGAATAAGCCCAGTTCATTATCTCAAATCAAATAGTGAAACATGAATTTGCATCTGAAAAGCAATAAATTGATGACAGGCTGACATATACAGTGAAAGCATCTAAGAGAAGATTACACAAACTTCTTTTGAGCGTTCTAAATTTGATGTAAACAAATCAAACCACATATTATTTATATTCTTGTAAATAAATGCTAAAATATATTTATATTTCCTCTTTTAATAATTTCTTGAAGTTCTCATTATTTTCCCAGACATAGTATGCCTTTGACTTATTCATGTATTTTTTAAGTGGTAAATAGAACTGCAGGACAATAAATATACAAGTAATTTAAATTCTAAAATTGTTTGAAAGTCACTAGTCTTTCCTTGTTTCATCATCTATAATAAATCAATACTTAGTGAATATACAATAATATAACTCATTTGGGATAAAAAGAAAAAAGTACTACTTAATTTTAATCTGCATTCTGCTTGTTTACTATCCACATTTTACTCAATTGGAGCAATACATTTAGATTTCAGTATTATTTCTTCATTTTGTTCTCCCACATTTCTCTAATATTGAAATTAGAAAAATGTGTTAATAATTTTCTCTTTTTATCCTGAAAATGTTCCTGGTCTTATTAAATTGGTTACCTTATTTCTTAACAGAACTTATATTTCTAACTTAAATTACCTTGTAGTACAACCTAATGTCCCAAGCAATGATGTTGTACCTGTATTTGTGTCAAATCTAATTATGAAGTCTTGATTTGTGTAATGTGCAAGAAATTATTTCCACTTTCCCTACCATGCAAACAGATCAATTTTCTCATTAGCCCTTTCCATCAATTCTAATTGCTTTGAGCTGATGCTTTTCATATTACTATGTTTCCTAACCAAATTTGGTCTTTAACTAATGTATGGACAGATTGACTACATTTTAGGAGATTCATTAATGTTGCCCGATGAACTATATATATCAGTGATAATGCAACTTTTTATCATTTCCTTTATTATTAATTATTTATATTGCCCCATGATAGTCTTTTCACAGTTTCTAATAGATTTATTTTTGCCTTTTGCTTTGTCAGAATTTAGAGAAGAAGTAAAGAGATGAACCACAAAGTAGGTGACAATAAAAGATGAAGAGGAAGTGGGATGTATAACTCATTTTAGGAGCAAAGCTTTGGATAAAAGACTCTAAGGAGACTTTTTCAGGCTCTATGCTCTGACAAAAGGAGTTATGTGGTGGTGCATAATTTTCCCACAGATCTTTTGTTCTTTGATGCGTTTGATGCACAAATAAAAAATGTGGGTTGAAAGTTTGCAGAGTGGAGTTTGTGTGTTTACAAAGGGGGCTGTAAAATGAATATGCTGATGTAGTGAAGTCAAACATGCTGTAGATAATGGGCACTATTAGGAAGATATGCTCAGAAAAGGGTTTTCAGAATCCCACGCACCTCTGTGAATGCCAGGTTTTGTTTATTGTCTGTGTGGAACAGCCATTCACCAAGTGCATATTCAAAGCACTTCCTAATAAAATGTTCTCTAGTAGGAAGGTTGTTTCTGTTTCATCAATGGGAAAATTGGAATAGTATTTACATGATGAAAACCAAGAGTACATGTTTGGTGACCTTTTCCTTTAATTTTTTTGAATTTCAAGATCCTGCTGCTCATACAAGATGGTAATAAAATATTTCTTACCTTCTTTTTAGTTTCACTGGAAACTCTTATGTAGTTTCTGTCATTTTTTCTTTTCTTAGTCTGTCTCTATGTGTATATGTAGAATTTGTATAACCTAAACTCTGAAACATGAAGACAAAACCAAAATACTTCCTGTTAAAGTCCCAAACTACATAATTCCTAGAGTAAGAATGATCTTTACTCTTTCCTCCAACAAAATCCTTTAATTTCCCAGTGAGGAATGAGGATCACAGTAAGATCAAAAACTGTTTGAACTGACACTGCTATATTTGAGGACCACCATAGCCCAGTGTATGGTGATATTTAATAAAAATATATTTGTTGCATGGAAAAGCAAGTAAGTGAAAGAATAAATAACCCTACTGTTTCCACCTTAACTTGGGCCCTGTTGTTTTTAAATGAAAATATTATGGTTTTCCAGAACCTGACTGTCAAAAACAAATCTAAATTTGAGATATACTTTTTCCAGTTACCTAGTCATTGCTGCCAAATAGCATTCTTAACCTGGATTTATGCCTATTAAGGCTCAAATGTGGCTAGAGCAAGACGATTTTCTTGCCCTATAGAGACAAATTCAGGAATCAATCTTGGACTTCTGACAGATGTACATGATAGAAAAACAGACTATTGATTTTATTGGAGAGAGATTGTTTCTTGGGCCAGAGAGGTTTATGTGAAGCAGTGCCAAACTTATAGCCTTGGACCCCTAAGATTGTCCAGAGCCCAGAGGCACTTTTGAGCCTCATCATCAGGGTTAGGCTTGCATTTAAGGTGACCATATCATTTGCCTTTCAAACCCAGACTCTGCTAAGTGTGGAAGTGGTGGTGATGATGATGATATTTGAAAACAGTTAAATACCAGGATTATTTTGCAAGCAGGAATCTGTGATCATGTTCTCCATGGGAACACTTTTCTCCTAGTTCAAGTTTCCTGGGGAAGACTTATCTGTGGAAATAATAACATCTTGACTCTTTGAGATCCTTTATTCCACTGCAGTAGGACCAGGAAGTGGTTCTGATTCTGTTGCAGACAAATTTCACACAATGATTATTAGATTGGGCCTTTCTCCTTAGTTTTGCTTTCTTGGTATCCATAAGCTTTATCTGTTTCGTTTGCCACACTATCCCAAACCCCAGTGCAGGCTGAATAGCTATTGATTAGATGAATGTCATATATATTACATATTTGTATCATAATATTTCTATAGCTAAATGCTGGTTTTCCCTACTCTTTAAATTTTATTATCTCTAGTTTATATGTGAAAGAGGGTTGGTCTTACATTGGATTTTGCCTATTTCACTTGAAGCGTCTCCTCCAAATTGTATGTTCCTACACAACCATCATGTGACTCTACTTGCATTTATGAAGGACCAAAGAATTCCAAACTCATCTTGGTGAGACTGCACCACATCTTCAGAGCATCAGTGGAGGACAGTGGTGATATTGGAGCATGGTTCATTCCCTTTTTATGGCTCATTCTATGTTTTTCTTTATAATACCATTACATAAAATTACATGACAGTATTAACATTTACTGAAAATTTAGAGCAAAGAAAGTGAATCAGAGTGCATTTTAAAGTCATGTACCTCCTTTTGCTACCCTGTATCTATATAACTTCCCAGTGGAAAGTCAATTGCCACTTGTTCAGACCCAGTTAAATTTTTAGATAGGTACCTTCTTAGTCTTCTTTTCAGTGAAATATGTATATGCTGGGGCATTGGGTAGTGGGAGTGGCAGGTAACACTTTGCATAAAGCAAAGAGGGTAAAAAAGTAGAAATAATATGGCCTTCTGTTAAGAGATAATACAAAAAGTACAGCATTAAAGCATATAATTTTACACACACACACACACACACACACACACACACACACACACCAAATTTTTAGATTCTTTTTCTGGTTGAAGGTGTGTTAAACACCAGCAAATCAAAATGATGAAGTGAACAGTTTTTTCTTGTTCTTAGGCAAAATTTCTTCAGCATTACTATTGATGTGTATGAATATTAGAACTCCAGATATATCACTATACTAATATTGAATCCCTATTGCACATGGGCACACATTAAACATTTGCCATTTTAGCTAATTTCATATTCTCAACCAGGAAGTGGTTACTCTGAGACTAGAAGACACTTATATATTAAAAGGTATAAAGTTATAGGTGACTACAATATGAATGCTCTAAAAATGAGGAATGTAATTACTGATTCTGTCATTTGAATTTGAATGTTTGCTATGATAATCACTCTGGGCAGAATGTATTTGGAAACTGACCCATATAGTCATCATCTTTCTAGCTAACAGTTTTCTGAAATTTGTGTAAAATATGTCATATGATCTCAATTTTACTAGTAGCAGTATACCTGTCTTCTGCTTCATAGATCCTAGAAAAGCAAATACTTCTAGCCAAAGAATGTGGAGTCAGTGCTTGGCAGCAAATTTGGATGGCATCTTTTGTTTCATGAAAAGGTTTCCCAGGGTGTAGATGGAAACAGCTGGAGGCAACAATGGAGATAATTCTATTGTTACTATCAAGATGGACACCTTTTGATGAAAAGGAGTGACATGTTGAGAAATAAGGAACTTGTAACTCTTATCAGAGTATAACATTTAATAGCAACTCTTAAGGGTTTCCTACCAGTTGAGTATTTATTTTCATCAGGATTCTGACTTGAATGAGGTCTCTATTCAGAATATTCTTTATTTCAACCAAGGACAAATGCTTATTTACTAACAGACACAGGTCATGAAAATTGGCTCTCTAAATCGTTACCGGGACTTCTTGTGAAGGGGCACATTTATTCACGTTTTCTCATGTTTTCAGGTGGAGAGAACACCATCTGAGTAATTTGGCTGGCACCACTTTGCTTCTTTTTTCCTTCCTCTTCAGGGAATGGTTAGTTCGAAAAAAGGAATTAAGCTTAGTCAGTTCCCTTTCTCTTGTTTTTGTCTTGCCTGTGTGGTGGAAACATATTTTTCCTACTGCTTAGTGTCCTAAGTTTTATAGAAGCAGTGTTCTTAGTGAAGGCCAATGATTGGATGGCAATATTCCTTCAGGGCTACACTGAGGGCAGTTCCACTTGCTTAAGAGACCAAGTCATGCCATACAATCTAGCCTTTATTATTATAAAGGTGATGGGCAGATTTCCTTGACTGACTATTCTCAGTCTTTCAAAGGTTTCACATCAGTTGAGCAATTAAGGGTGACAATGACAATGGTATATATTTGATCCCACAAAATACTAACACTTCTCCACAGTTTGTTCCTCTTTCATAGTTCTCAAAGCTCTTTAAAAATTATAATATAATTTCTATTATTTAATATCTTAAAATTTCATGTAAATGAATATGATATTGTTTACCATAGAAAAGGATTACATTGAAACCTTGCATTGTTTTCCTTGGTATGCCTGTTAGTCAGAGTTTAATAATTAGTCACAGCAAATACAGTATGTATATTTTATATGTGTGTATATATATACATATATATACATATATATACATACATGTATATGTGTATACATATAAACACATATACATATATATGTGTATGTGTGTGTGTGTGTATATATATATATATAATATATGCACACACATAAATGTAGGCTACTGTTAAGACTTGTCTGATAAGTGTCATTATTGTATTTTTTATAAGTTTGAAATCATCAACTTCATATATCAACCAAAATAAGTTTTTTTGTGTGTGACAACTTCACTGAAATATTCAGGTTGACATTTAAAAATTTCTTGAGCTAAACTACCAAGATACATTAAGAAAGAGAGAAAAAAAAAATCAGAGCCGAGATAGAGCTTATGAAAGACAGAGTAAATTCTTTAGGATGATTAGTTCAGTGAAATGTTAAAAGAATATTTTGTGTGCGTGTCAGGTCTCCTGCTAGTCTCACACTAGTAATTTGAATTCACTTCATTATAGCCACTGAAGTACCTTAACAGAGACTGGAAAGAGAAGTAAAGAGCCAGAAAGTAAGAGCAATAACATTTAAAGGATGGAGTTGCTCTCATAGTTCTCCAGCTAACTCAAACAAGTGCCTTGCAAATAAATGACAACGCAGAGCTCTGCTCCATTCGGTGCGAATGAAAATTCATAAGACACATGAGCCCTCCATGAGCTCCCTCAGTGAGCCTCAAACTGAATATTCCAAAGATGTAACTCATTTCTCTCTTTGTTTCAAGAGCTGATTTTTCCATTTGAAGTCAAGGATAGATACTTTTTAAACCAATGAAATCTGATACCATCACTGACTTTTAGCACAGTAAATGTAGTGGCATTTTGCTAAAAACACATGGATTTTTTACATGCTGGTGACTTGGTTAATGGGAAACTCATACTTTTTAAACACTTTACCTGTTTAGTGTAATTTTCCAATGGCAACATAGTGTATTATGTTTTCTGAATGAACCGATTATGTATTCGTCTTGCTCTTTTCAGTGCAACCTTGATATTCAAGAAATACTTCAATGATAAATAGATCTGAATTATTTGTATGCAAAAGAAAAGGGACTTGGGGTATGGGCTCTGGAATTAGACAGACATGAACATAGGACTAAAATTAAAGCTTCAAATCTTACTAATTGTGTGACTGGCAAATTGTTAACCTCCCTATGCTTTATTTCCTAATCATTACAATGGGAATAATATTAGTACTAACCTCATAACTTTGTGTGAATATAAAAATAAATATCAAGAACTCATTACCAAATGTATTCAATTGTACATCAAACACTAAGACAAATACACTTCGTGATTTAATTTAATCTTCACAGCAACTATTTGAGACCATATTAACTTCTCTAACTAGACCACATTTTCGTATGTGGTAGCTGTCTCTCCCATGCCAATTACCCTCAAATTCTGACTTCTAGTTCAAAACACTCTTCTGAGCTCCAGACCTATATATCTCACTGTTTTCTGCAGTTTTTCATCTGGCCAACTGCCAAGCACATTGATGATACATGAACCCTACTATAGTCATCATCTTTAATCCTGTTCAATTCTTAGGTTTATCCTGTTTTTCTTGGTCAATGGTATCACCATTCTAGAAGTTATTCAATTACCAAAATATGTTGATTTACATCAAATCCATCCATTCACCTCCTCTAACTGTCCTAATTATCTGACACCCTAACTATTTTCACAGTTTCCTAACTGGCCTTACTGCTAACAGTGTTGCCTCCCTCCCACAAGTCTCGTAATCTATTACCTATACTGCAGCCAAAGGGATGTTTTTAAAACTCGTATGTGATTATATTACCATATTGCACAGTGCCCTTAATTTTCCTTTAGACAAAGATGAAAACACTTAACATGTCCTATAGAGTCCTGCTGGATCAGGGCTCTGTTAATTTCTGCAGCTTTATATTTACTTCATTAGGTGCTCAATGTCTATAGCTTCATTCATAACAGTCATGTTTCATTTCTTAAATGCATCTTCTCCTTTATTGTCCCAAGACCTTTGTTCATACTTTGCCACTGCCTGCAATACTCTCTCTTCCTGAAGTAGCTGAGCTAATTGATTAACTCTTATGTCAGGGAGTAGGTTTTTCCTCCCCTGTACACCTGCAGTACTTTCTACTTCTTTGAGCTTTCATTGCATTTGAAAATACTGTAATTGTCTACATCATCTGCTAGACTTGAATGTAAGCTCCATGATGACAGTGGACATGTCTATTTTCTCACTGTAAATTCAGCATGGTGCATTGTTCATTGTTCTTTGTGGGTGCTGTTACTCTCTGTTGAATCAGTTAAGAGTCTAAATAGAAAGGCATTTTTAGTCTGATACCTTTACCCCCAAGTTGCTAGGAATTAGTTTTGATCAAAAGAAAAATAGAGACATGGAAATGGAGATAGATAGAGATAGAGATAGAAATAGAGAGAGGGAGGGAAGCGGGGGGGGTGAGAGAGAGAGAGAGAGAGAGAGAGAGAGAGAGAGAGAGAGAGAAATAATGAGACAGAAAATCATGAGAGCTCATGGCATGAACTGTGTTGTTTTGAGATCAAGGAGCAAAAGGGACAGAGAAGGTCATTTTTTCCCTTCCAACCTACCCTCTCCACTCTACAGTTCAGAAAGAATAACTTCGAACCAGCAAGGTGTTGCTACTATTATTTCTGGCTTCCGTGTACTAAACAAGTCCATTTACACATATTACTTAATTTAATCCTAACAAGCCCATGCGGTAGGCCCCTTGATTATTCTCATTTTACAGATGCTGTGGAGGAGGCAAATAGGCCTTAAGCAAACTACCTTAAAGGGATGCAGAGCAGAGCAGAGATTCAAACACAGGAAACCTGACTGCAGAGCTTGTGCACTTAACAACTGTCCCCTGCCAACAGGATATCTGTCTGCAGTACAGCGATCCATCAGTGAGCACTGGCCAGCAGTGTATTCATGAGGAAAAGTGGCCTGGGTAATCTTGGCAATGAGTAGACATTAAACTAACTGGGAAGGAATTCAAAGGGGGAGTGCCGCTTACATGAGTAACATAAGACAGATATTTAGAACTTGTTCTAAAACAGCTTTTCTGGTGCCAGGACTCATTTTTGAAAGAATGGATATGTGTGTGTGTGTGTGTGTGTGTGTGTGTGTGTGTGTGTGTGTATTTGTGAAAAGATAAGATATACCCCAAATCTGAAAGCTGTAGAATTTAGGAGACCTTCTTGTGAGTTAGCTCTTAAAGGAACATGACAGGCAGGGTTTCTCAATTTCTCAGCTCCTGAAACTCTCTCTGTTAGTCTGCCTAACTATCTCTGTTAGGGCTGCCATAACAAAATACCAGAAGCTTGGTAGCTTAAACAACGTAAGTTTATTTTCTTGCAGTTCTGCAGGCTAGAAGTTCAAGATCAAGGTGCCAATGTATTTGGTTTCTACAGAGGCTTCTCTCCCAGGTTTTCCATGGCTGCCTTCTCACCTCGTCCTTACATGGCCTTTCCTCTGTGTGAGTGCATATCTTGACTGATCTCTTCTTATAAGGCACTAGTCATATTAAATGAGAACTCATCCTTATGTCCTCATAGTACCTCTTTAAAGGCCCTATCTTTACATACAGCCTCATTCTGAGGTACTGGGATTAGGAATTCAACATGTCCATTTTGGGGAAAGGGGCAACACTTTGTGTAGAACACCATCCTTTCCTTGAATGTATGAAGCTATACTAAGTCCTATAGGAATGACTAACTGGAACTGGTCAGTCTCAGATGCTGAAATCTTTACAGACTAAAGGTAAAACTATTGTTTTTGGAAAAGTCATGATGTATTTTTCCCATGTTTTTCATTGCAAAAATGCATCATGACTTTTCCAACAACACAATAGTAGTGTTTCATGTCTTTGTTTTTCATCAGTGGCAATGATTAAAGCAGGAGCATCCACAGTGCCTGTTTCTCTGGTGGTGTCACTACTTAAAACAGTTGAGACAGCCAATGTAAGAATTTTAGATAGATTGGCAATTACTTTGGACTAATAAGAACTGATATTGTAGTATCTAAACTTGAAATATGTAGCTGATTTATTGCCTTTTTAATTACAAGAATTAACAGGATTGAATATCTCACATGTGTAAAGAAGCCTGAATGTGGCAGACTCTTTTACTGCCAATTCAGTCATTTTCCAACTCTTGCTTTGTCACCTCCCCCCGTCGCCCCCGTTCTCTTTTTGGTAAAATAATATTTATGTTCAGAAATGGGTATTCATGTACTTCAGTGAAGACTAATCCTTTCATATCTGTGAATGGATACAGGCCTATTATACACCAATCATGGAAATTGTTTTTCTTCCAGCTAATTGAGGGATTAGAAAGGGCAACCATTCCTTATGGATGAGACATGAAGAAATGTCTGCTGGGTATAAGTATTGAGATTGGGTTCTTCATTCTGAAAATGAGAAAACCAGGAAAGAATTATCTTCGTGACCCTATATCTAATTAGGTTGAGAATTTGACATCTGCAACAGCAGCCATTTTGCAAATATGAGGGGGCTGGCAGAAGACCAAGTTTACTGGGTTGAACGATGCTCCACCCCAAATTCATGTCCACCCAGAAACTATGAATGTGAACTTATTTGGAAACAAGTTCTTTGCAGATGTAATCACATTAAGATTAAGTCATATTTGATGACAGCAGGATCTAATCCAATGACTTCTGTCATTATAAAAGACGGAAATGCAGACACACAGAGACATACACGGAGAATGGTATGTGATGGATGAAGCAGAGATTAGAGTGATGAACCTTCAAACCAAGGTACATCAAGGGTTTTTGGCAATGAAGTGGGGAGAGGTAAGGAAGGATTCTTACCTGGAAGGAGCAAGGCCCTGTCAACACCTTGACTCTGGAATTTTAGCCTTTAAAACAGTGACAGGATAAATTTCTATTTTTCAAAGCCACCTAGTCTGCAGTACTTTGTGATGGCAGCTCTAGGAAACTAGTACACCAAGACAGCCTTTTGGTAATGGCAGGATGAGAAATGGAAAGAACCTGCATTTTCAGTGACGTTAGTGAGCACAAGATGGAACTACATGACCTCTGGTCTTATTATTGAAGAATATCTTTGTCTTCCTATTTTAGCCAGTTCTAGTTTTTATTGTTATTTATCGTTGAGACATTAGTAGTGCTATGCAATTTTGGGGTGCTGTAAACATCTGGGGAAGAAGAATACTTGGAATAGCCTAGAATTCCCTCTGCTAGTCAAACAGGTGGAGGCTCCAAGAGTAGAGATCTGGGGGATTAATGTAAATGTGACCTCATGTGCTCTCACAGTCTGGTGAAGCTTTGCACTTATCATTTGCATTCTGTTACTTATTATCACTCCACTGTTTATTCCAGACTAGTGTGGCCTGGGAAAACACTAGCGACATTTGCTTGGCGGCCAAGTACCCTACAAGTAAATTCCATTTGCCTTGTATCAAGATCATAGTCTGAGTTTTGATTAAAGATAATGAGATGCAAAAATACCCAAATCACATGCATGGAAGCAAAATGTCTGCTTCTTCAGATAGTGCTATTTTTGTTTTTATAATTCTGCTCACCCACTGCATGTGTAAACTTTCTTTAAATTTGCAAAATAATGCTGAAGTTTTCAAGCTGCCAATTGCTAATCAAATCTTCTTCATCAACATCCCTGCCCTCTTCCCATTTGTCATCTTGTTCATACATTGCAAACAGGGGCTCATGCAGTTCCCTCTTCCCTTTGCCACAGGAAAACAGGCTGTGTAACCGAGGGGAAGCTTATTAACAGCTAAAAGCTCATTTTTAATGCCACCTAATCAGGTTGCTGACTCATTTAAATTATGAACCTTTAGAAAAAACCTCATTTAATGACTCAAATTTTAGTGTGGCTTGTCACATAGTGCCTTTAATATTGCTTGCTTCCTCTAGAAGAGTTCAAGTACTAATTCTTTGCCAGAGTAAATGGGTAAACCTGTTTCTTTCTCAGTGCATATGGTGAAAACCTATGAGGTCTGTCTGATTTATATAAGTGTACTTGGCTGCTATTTTATATTTATCCAAACTATGTTACAAAGTAAAAGGAAGGCTCAGCTCCAAGAATAAGAGTTTTTTAATAAAGACTGGACATGTTAGTGAATATGGTACATGCAGACTTCACATTTATGACTGGCTAACTAAATTGAGTTCATTCATTCTGCATCATGTTATTTGCTTTCATTATTGATTAATCGCATAGGTTAATGAATGAAAATGCAGGTGCTTGACATTTTCATATATTTTAAATATGTTTTTAAAGCTGCAACATTATGAAAGCATTTTTTATAATGTTTGAAATTTTTCTAACGGGCATGTGTATTCATTTGTCAAGAAGAGGGATAATATGTGGTAGCAGTTCAGCATCTCTCTGCCTCCCATTGCTGTGATGAAGAAACTGGTTTAAAATTGTATCACCAAGTGAAGGACACTACCCGTCCCAACATGGATTGGACATCCATGTAGGTCATATGAATAGACCTCTCTATAGCTTAATATTACTATGTGATATCAAGTCCATGACTTTGTTGTCTGTAAAAGAAGTGATTTTACAGGCTACTCATAGATGCTGGTGGAGAATCCAACATTTGTAGAACCAACACCTGACATCTATTAAGGAAGTTTTGTTCCTGCAAGAAGATTAAAATATTCCAAGGTTAATCTAGACTGATTCAACTGATATATTCTTAACACATGAGCTAGATAGAGAATTAATACTAGAGGACACTTACAATAACCTGGCATCTGGAAACAAGGGATATTTGAGCAACATAGAGGATGATTACCTGGCCTCTGACTGAAGACTCCAGGAAGGAAAATTTTAGTAATCCTCATTTTTAGTTCTAAGGCAGGTCCACTCAAATTACTTTTCCTTCCTGCAACATACAACCAAAGCTTATGCCATCCTCCTTTCCACATGATATTTTTTCAGATATTTGAAGACACTTATGTCTTCACTTACTAATTTCCAGGCTAAATGATCTCATTATCTTCATCCACATTATTTATCTCTTCTTCAAGCTCTTTAACTGGGGTGCTCAGTATTAAATACACCTTCCAGCTTGATACAACCCACATGTGATACAGGATTTTTACACCTTGTGGTCTGTAGTCTGTATATGGAAACATTAAGTGATGATTTTGAAGGAAAAGTATTTAATTTTAAAAGAGAATAAAATCTTCTTTCCTCTTCTTCTCCACCTCCATCTATTCTTCCCTGCCTTTCTCTCTTCTTTTTTGAATGATTTAGTCTACAGTCAATCAGGTTGGGCAGATCAAGGTAAGTTTTATCAGAGCAATGTGGCTTATTATATCCAAGTTAGGGGAGTAGAGCATTTCTATGTATGGGAGAGGGCAGTAGTGGCTGTCCACACTGGGGTGGGATTTGGAGCCAGGGTGGGCTGAGAAAATATTCTGTGAGGAAAAGAGCAGACAGCATTACATATTTCTCGTCATTTATTTAGATCCCGTTTGAATTTTTTCAGCAATGTTTTGTAATTTTCTTTTGTTTTATATTTATTTTGTTAACTTTATCTCTACATTTTATTTCTTATGCTATTATGAATAGAATTATCTTCATAACTATTTTTGGATTGCACACTTTGAGTATATTCAAAAGAAATTTATTTTTTCTATATTTCCCTTGTATTCTTCAACCTTTTTAAACGGATTTTTTTAGAAATAACTCTGTGTCTGTGTGTATTCCTTGGTTTTTTTTTCTATATACGGAATTATGTCATCTGTTATTATAGATTTACTTCTTCCTTTCTAATCTCTATATGATGTTATTTAAAAAAAAATGTTTTTGCCTTTGAACTGGCTAGAACCTCCAGAACATTGTAGAATAGACATGGTTAGAGCAGACATTCTTGCCTTATTTTCAATCACAGGGAGAAAGCGTTCAAGCTTTCACCATTAAGGATGATATTATTTGAGGGTTTTTCACAGATGTATTTTATTAGTTATTGTTTCTAGTTTTTGAGGGTTTTTATTAAATGGGTATTTGATTCTGTCAAGTTTTTTTTTTTTTTTAATTATTGGGATGACCATGTTACTTTTTCTTTATTCTATTAATGTGATGCGATAGACTGAATAATAGCCCCCAAATATTGATTCCCAATCCCTGGAATCAATGAATATGTTATAATAAGTAGCAATAAGAAACTAATACAAATCCTGATACCTAAAAAAATGTGGTGCTACTCTAACAAATACCTAAAAAATGTCAAAATATCTTTGAATGTTGAAGTCATTTTAGAATATTATATAAATATAGTATTAGGAAGAACTTGAAAGAATTATGATGAACATGTTAGAATAATTCTGGATAGCCTTGAATATGCTGGGTGTTAAGGCAACCCTAGTGAAAACTCAGAAAAAGGTGAGGAACATGGTAGGAAAAAAAAATATTCTCTTAGAGAATACATAAAGAGTCATAAAAAGGCTGTTGGCAGAAATATGAATGTCAAAGGTACTTCCGGTGAGGGCTCAAAAGGAATTGAAGGACACATTTTTTAAAACTGAAAGAAAGGGTATCTTTGTTATACGCTAGCAGGAATCTTAGCTGAATTGTGTCTTACAAGCTATATGAAAAGCAAAACTTATAAGCAGTGAATTTGAATATTTAACAGAAATTATTTCCAAGGAGTGTGTTGAAGGTGTCATCTGATTTTTTTCCTGCTTTTTATAACAAGCCACACAGAAGATTGTTCACAGCCCTTGACATCGAATAGCATTTTCTTGGTTGGATTTAGAAATTTTTTTGACACAGGTGACTCCTCGTGTCCTTCCATTTTCTTCCTTTTTGATGGAGATATCCATAGCTATTTTCTATGCTTATCCCAGCATTGTATTTTGGGAGCAGTTAACTTGTTTTCTAGCTTTACAGGTACACAGATGGATAGGAGTTTTGCCCCCAGATGGATTATGCCCAGAACCTCACCGATAGCTAATTTAGACAATAAAACTTGGAACGTGTGAACCAATAAGCCTTAGGTTTGGTTTTAGACTTGAATTGATAATGTATTGGGGACCTTAGGATGTGGTGAATGTATTTTGCATGTGGGATATTTCCCTTTGGGACCAGAGGGAGCACAATGGTAGGCTGAATAATAGCTCTCAAAGATGTTCATATTCTAATTATCAGGCCCTATGAAAACGTTACCTTATATAGCAATAGAAAGCTAACACATATTATATGTTATGTTAACTTATGTTTAGATGCTAAATTAACCTGTACTCCATAGATAATTCCTACTTGGTCATGGTGTTTAATGTTTTACTTTTATATAGCTGAGTTTGGTTTACTAATATTTTGATAAAGATTTGCAATTAACTTTTAAACACTGATAGTAGTACTTTATTTTTGTATCTGTTAAAATTTATCTTGTGTGCACCTTTTCTAGCCAACTGAGATTATCTCACTACAACTTGTTGAAGGGAAAGTTATTAAGTTGTAATATTGAATAAATCAATATAAACTTTCATTTGGTAAGAATACATAATGCACATACTCAGTTAAATGATATCTTTGGTTCTACTTTAATCTTTATTATTTGCATATTTTTATGTATGTTTGGGGCTTTAAAAAACTGTACTTCTTAATACTATTTAAATTATTCATTTGGAATGAGATTTGTCTTTTAAATATCATGACATGAAGTATACTCACTCATGTTAAAAATCAAATATCCTTAAATAGCCACTATTTTAACATTAATTTACAGAAATATAACTTACATGTTCCACACAGCACCATTGGTATTAACCCTTTGAAAGACAATGAGAAATATTGCTGGTAGAACTGGACTACTTTGAAGTAGTCAGAGCCTCCACTAAAATTGAGGTGCCTTAAATTCTGTCTCTTTTTCCAGGTTTCTCTGGTAATTGTCACTCCTAAGACAACTTTACTCAGATTTTGGCTTTCTTAATTTTGTTCTTCATATATGCTTGCATTTCTCATAACCTGGCTCTCTTGGCATATTCAATAATCCCAACAAACTTTGTCTTCATTTCTAGGAGTGTATAATTGATTCTGTGCTTTGCCTGTGGTATATTCTTCTTATTTTTATAGTTTCTCATTCCACCATGAGTACTTGCTGACAACTCTGGATTCCATGGCTTCTGGACATAGGTTCCAGTTCTACTTAAAGGGCAATTAGATCTACCTGTGCAGTTAGTCTTTAGGACCTACAATTTGCTCACTCTTTTGCCCCCTCTGGCTCCATTTGGCACTACCTCCATCAGTCTCTGAGCCCTTGGGATATTTATAGCACTAGGGATGAAGTTTACATATTCATCTGGTTAAGGGTACCAGGAGGCATTTGGAGATAGAACAATAGAAAGGGGTCTGGGGAAGGAAATGGATTTGGAATTTTCTATAAGTAAGTAGCAGTACAATCTGTGAATGTGCATAAGATTCTCCACAAAGAATATAACAAATAGAAAAAGTAAGAGTTCAGGGCTCTGAGTAATGCAAATATCTAAGGAGTGAATAGAAAAAGAGGGACTACAAATGATAGTGGGAGGAGTGTGTGGAAAAAGTTAAACCAGGAGAGACTGTAGTCATAAAATCTAAGAGAGGTAAAATTTTTAAGAAAAATAAATTTTACATCAAATAACATAAGAATGATGAGTGATAGATTTTGCAGTTAGGCTATTAGTGATCTTATTAAGGAAAATTTCTGTGTAGTGACGAGAAAAGCTGTCAGACTACAATGAGTTAAGGATAGAATGGAAGAGAAGGAAATCTAGCCTGGCTGGCTAGGACGGAAATAAAAGAAATGAACAAATGGAAAGGGAAATGTGTGTTTATATGTGTGTGTGTGTGTGTGTGTGTGTGTGTGTGTGTGTGTGTGTGTATGAAAAACATGCACATATTTACATACCTAGGAAAAAAAGCCAACTAATATAGAGGAAAATAGAAAAAACAAACAAGCAGAAAACCAGAAAACAAAAAACAGTGGAGCAAGATTCCTAAGGTGAGAGCAGTCCTTGGAGCAGGATGGGTTAGTGTTAGATATGAAGAAGGATCCATCTTTCTTAGAAAGAAGAAAAGAAAAAGAAAAAACAACAGGAAAAAAGTTAACTTTAGTTGCCTTAAATTATGTCAATATATTATGCTACTAGTCTAGCTATTTACAGTTTTAATGATGACAGAATTAGGTAAACAGATTTGGTTTCGTGATGACATTGTTTATTAGGAAGAAATTCCCACAGATAGAATTGGTAATGGATTTGTAGCATGTCTACTCTAGGAGATCTTTAAGGACAGCAGAGATAACCATCAATCAGGAGTGACTGAGGTGGAGCCTAGTACAAGGTCCTGTTTGCTGATGCCTCCCAGCACTCTCATTCTTTCAGGAGAAAATGTCAAATAAAGCTCATTTGGAAGTGGCAGTTCTTATCTCAGTTGTAGGTAAATGGTACACAGTAGGTACTTAAATAACTGTTAACTTAATGGTATAACATCCTCTACATTAAAAAGAGAAAGATGTATCAGTAGTTTAATTAATTATTATCATTGGACCAGAAACTAGTAATACTCCTGGTGTTCTAATTAGGAAAATTATTAATAGAAAGAACTCCTATCTGCAAGATTTGTTAAATTTGTATTTGTGAGATGAATTTTACACATTTCCTTACTAATGTGTTTTTTGTGATTTTTAGCTCCTGTTTTGAACACAGAAAGTCTCTGTTTTTTTTAGACAATCAAAGGGAAGGAACTGCATCTCAAGACTTGTTTTTAGAAATGCAATTATCTAGGGCATCACTGGTTCAGTTTCTGATATTACTTGAAGCCTCAGTGGAGTTGATCCAAAGGTGAATATCTCTGTTCACAATCAGACTCCTACTGTCTCTTAGGTGGGCTTCCTTAAGAGGTGGGAAATTTGAAAAAAAATTGCCCAGTCTAAACTCAACAGGCAATTGTTTTCTCAACTAAAAATTATTCACTTGCCATGATCAAACTTATGGAATTTTTCCTCATTACTCTGCAGCTATAATGCAGCAGAAAAAACTGCTACAGAATGTTGTTGTCAGATGTTTTTTTACAGAAATTAAACGATTCTTTTTTCATGTCAGGAGCCCTAATTTGCATTAAAGTGTGAGAATCAGATCCATGTCTAGTTTGTCTAACTTTCAACAACATGAAAATACAACTTATTTTTATTTCTATAATACGTTGTCAGATGAAGCTCACTGATTGACATGTTCTCATATTTCAGCATTTTATTTCAAACCAATTACTTGGAGAATGTTCTCCTTTTAAATAAGATCCAGAACAACTATTTTAAATGTTTAACTTATATTATGAGGATGAAATCAGAGATAAAATTATGGTTTCTATATGAACTATGAGGGCCAACCGAGTGGTGCGGTGGTTAAGTGCTGGCTCAGGAAGCCAGCAGCCCCGGTCCCATATATGAAGGCCAGTGACACTGCCCTCAAAAAATACCAAAACAAACAAAAAAAAAATATAGGAACTATGATAATATCCGTATTGCTTTCTCTTTTTTTTTTTTTTTTTTTTGAGGGCAGTGTCACTGGCCCTCATATGTGGGACTGGAATCAGGGCCGCGGGCTTTCCAAGCCAACGCTTAACCACCGCGCCACGCCACTCAACCGGCCCCGCCTTTCTCTTTTTTAATGTAAAGTGATACATCTCTTAAAGTATATATTATGGAGCATTAATGCAACCTTATTAATGAAAACAAGTAACTTTCTCTCTGGAAGTTCAGAGAGAGTAAGAAGAATATGCATGAGTAAAGGGTATCACACCTAGACAGAACCATGTCTTGCTATAAGCTGTCATTGTCTATAGAATGCTTTTTATCTGGTATAATTAAATTTTTCAGTTGGATTTTCCAAGTCCAGAAGTACTTTAACTTTGGAAATATGAAAAACAAACTAAAGGCACACTAAGAATATTGAGCACACACTACAGAATGACAATAGTTTACAGTTTTCAAAGCAATGTGCTTGTAATCATCTATACCACAAATTACCCATATTCTATTGTATAATTCTGTCTTGTTGGCAATTTCTGTGCTGAAAGTTACTCAATTCCAAATGATTACATTCCTGGATTGTTTTATATAATTTCAGAGAAAATTTTTCAGCCACTAATTTTTGTGGTGAAATGACAGGTAGCTTCTTCTTTAGGAAAATTCTAGCTCTGCCTTTAGAGCTAGAAAAATTCCTTCTTCAAAAGAGGTATGATCCACATTCTTTGTCACCTTTTAGTTACAGTTCAGATTGGCTTATTTTTTTTTTAAATTAAAGTTTATTGGGGTGACAATAGTAAGTAAGGTTATATAGGTTTCAAGTATACAATTCTGTAATGCATCATCTATATATCACATTGTATATTCACCAACAAGAGTCAGTTCTCCTTCCATCACCATATACTTGACCCCATTTACCCTCACCTACCAATTCCTGCCCTCCTTACCCTCTGGTAATCACTAAACTCTTGTCTATGTTTATCAGTTTTTGTTTCTTTGTTTGTTTGTCTTTTTCCTTTGCTGTTTTCAGTTTCATATCCCACATATCAGTGAAATCATGTGGTTCTCGACCTCCTGTCTGACTTATTTTTGCTTAGTATAATAATCTCAAGATCCATTCATGTTGTTGCAAAGGGCACTATTTTGTCTTTTCTTATGGCAGAATAGTATTCCATTATGTATATGGAATATCCAGTCATCTACTGAAGGACACTTTGGTTGTTTCCATGTCTTGGCCACCATAAATAAAGCTGCAATGAACATATGAGCACATATATCTCTACAGATAAATGTTTTCAGATCTTGGGGGTATATACCCAGGAGGGGGATTGCTGGGTCATGTGCTAATTCTATTCTTAATTTTTTGAGGAACTTCAACACTGCCTTCCTTAGTGGATGGACCAATCTACATTCCCACAGTGTATGAGGGTTCCCTTTTCTCCACAGCCTCTCCAACATTTGTTATTATTTGTCTTGTTGATGATAACCATTCTAACTCGTGTGAGGTGATATCTCATTGTGTTTTTTATTTGTATTTCTCTAATGATTAGTGATGTTGAGCATCTTTTCATATGTCTATTGCCCATTTGTATGTCCTCTTTGGAGAAATGTCTATTCAGGTCCTCTGCCCATTTTCTAATTGGGTTGTTTGTTATTTTGTTGTTGAGTTATTTGAGGTCCTTATATATTTTGGATATTAGCCCCTTATTAGAGGCATTATTAGCAAAAATTTTCTCCCATTATGTTGGTTGCCTCTTTATTTTGTCAATGGTTTCATCACAACCAACTGGGGTTCATCCCAGGGGCACAAGAATGGTTCGACATACACAAATTGGTCAATGTGATATACCACATAAACAAAATAAAGGACAAAAATCAAAAACCAAGAGATTGGCTCTTTTCCTCTTAGTCCCTATAAGAACTTTATCCTAATATTCCGCTAATTAACTTTTGCACACATTTGGCTCTGTGTGTTGTTTGTATGTTTATATCATGTGTATATGTCTATGTGTGCTTTACAACGCATGTTCAATGGAATCTGTCATATATGTTTGAGTTTTCAAGAAAATAGTTTACCCTCTGTAGCTTCCATTTTTCTAATGTGCCATATGTGGTAATTAGAATATTTATTTGAGATCCTTTCCGTTTTAACTGTCCTTGGTTCTCATAATTATCTTACTATTAAAGAAGTCATGATATTGAATGATAAGCAGCAGTTCATAGAATCTTTGACCTAAAAGTCTTAAATAACTGCAAAAAATCACATCACTCTCTGGTACTTCTGAAAAAATTAAGTTGAATTTCTCCAGTTTTTACTGGCAAATCTAAAAAATATATATGTATATTTACTACAAATATATAGCTCTCAATCTCACTTCAATGACTATTAAAGTTATTTTTTAAGTACAAACTTAACTTACTAAATTAATACATTTAACTTGAAAACATCATACTTCGTTTTCTGATTTTTAAATTTTAGATAATAATTCGTGAGGTGAACTTTACATATCAAAGTGATAGAAGAGCACTTCCATGTATACTGCCCATGGTATAATTATTCATCTTTTAAAAGTTTTAAGTTGTATTCAAATATATTTTAATTATATTATCTTTATAGTGAATATTAGTTATAAAATAGCATAAAATATATATCCAGTGCTACAGTAATTATCAGGATGCAATGATTATATAAAAAAATCTCTAATACAGAATAAATGCAGGTTATAAAAATTCAAATCAACCCTAAATTATTGAAACCAGTTGATATATTAATTATTCACTTTATTTCATAAAAAACTCAAGGACTGTTTATTAAAAGTCAGGTAGGCCATGATATATAAAGAAATTAAATTGGGTCATATTAAAAGTAGAAACTTGCCTAGAGGCAAGCAAAATCTTAGTGTAGTTGAAAAAATAAATAAAATAAAGGAAGGGAACTAAGTTTACCATAAATGCACATTTTTCAGTCTTATATTTCTATGTTTACGTAAGAATGTCAGAAACTAAAAGAGATAGGAATTGAGGTGATAATGAACTCAATAAATATTGGTTGGTAATAAAGTCACGCTTAATTTAATTTCCAGAACACAAATAATTTTAAGATTGTCATCAGTGAGAGAAATTACCTTCCTTTGAGGGAGTTATATTTTTTGCCCAAATTTTGTAGTAGTAGAAGGAAAATAATATTCAAAAATAAAATGAAACTTCTACTGTTCTCATGTGGCTTACTGTGGAATTTTTTTAATTCCAGTGTTATTTTTTTCTGCCAGTTGATGTGCTAGAGAACCAGCAACTGAATAGCTGAATTCAGATATTTATCCAGCAGAAATGGAGCTTGACGAAAGGACACTAAATAAGGGAATCAAAGACCCATCTACACTCCTATGCTCACTGCAGAATATTTACATTAGCCAATATATGGAAAGAACCTAAGTGTCTGCCAAGGAATGAATGGAGAAAGAAGACTAAAATAATTATATAATATATATATTTCTCACAGGAGTGAGAAAGAAGGAAATCCTGTTCCTGCCATTTGCAACAATATAGATGAAATTGAGGGCAATATGCTAAGTGAAATAAGCCAGACAGAGAAAGACAAATAATGTATGGCATCACTTATAGGTGGAATCTAAATTAAAAGTCCAAATCATATAACAGAGTATAGAAATGATAACCAGGGACTGAAGGAATGAAGGAAACAGGGAGAAGTTGGTAAAAGGGTATAAACTTTTAGCTGTAAGGGGAATAAGGTTTGGAGATCTAATTATAACATGGTGACTGTAGTTGATGATGCTGTATTGTATAACTGACATTTGCTAAGAGAGTAGAAAAATAGTCTCACAAAAATCGATAAATATGTGAGGTGATGGCTGTGTTTGAATGTGTTAATTAAGTAGATGGGAGGAATCCTTTCACAATACATACATATATCAAATTATCACAACGTACACTTTAAAAATCTTACTTTTTTGTCAGTTATATCTTCATAAAGCTGGAAACAATAAAGTTCAGTGAATGAGGGCTGTGGATTGGGTGGGAAGAGATTCATTAACTGTGATGTGGTGTTAATGTGTGAAAGGAAAAATTTATTGAATTACAAATATAATAATTGGTGGTCCTATAATACAAGTTTTCTAAAATCAATAGTCCTAGAAGATTGTTCACTAGTTTTAAAAAAGACAATATTTAAATTGGCACAGAAAAAGTCAAAAACCACATGATTTCACTGATATATGGAATATAAAACTGAAAGCAACAAAGGAACAAATGAAGAAACAAAAACTCATAGACCCAGAAATAGCTTAGTGGGTACCAGAGTGTAAGGGGGAAGAAGGGTGGTAGATGAGGGTAAAAAGGATCAAATATATGGTGATGGAAGCAAAACTAACACTGGGTGATGAACACACAATGTTACATATAGATGATGTATTACATAATTGTATACCTGAAACCTATGTAACTTTACTAAAAATTGTCACTCCAATAATTTTAAAAAATGTAAGCAAAAATAAAAAATTGGCACAGCCTTTTCTGTCTAGTAATAAGAAATGAAAACACAAAGGTATCCAATGAATAGGCAAATAAATATCTATTGCATCCCAAGATAATGGTCACCAATTCACCTTGTGCCCAATTCCCTATGGAAGAATGACAGGAAATATAATTGACTGTTGAATGGATAACTCTGGTTTCCAAAGCCTTGTGCCCAGAGAGTTTCTAGATATTTCATAATTCTTTGTGATTTCTTAGAATTGTCTTATACACATTTCAGATACTTTGTTTGGACTGCCATGTCAGTCATGCAATGGATTCAAGTATATTATAGAGATTTGATGAATTTATGTTCCTGTCTAACACCTTGCTCTTGTCTTGCTTTATCCTCCTTTAAACATTAGGAAAATACGTTGGAAAGTACCAAATTGTGAATCTATCTTTTGAGCAGCTCAATGTAAAATAAATTTATATTCTAGTATATTTTTAAGTAGTAATTATCCCCAGCCTTTTTTAATGCATCCATGACATATCACAAACTGGAATAAACTAAAATACAGCAAAATGTAATCTATATACATTTTATTGTTCTATAAATTACTGCATATTATAATTTAATTTCTCATCCTCTGAATTTTTACTTCAATGTTGAAAATTATGTTACCTTTTTATTTATATAGTAAAAAATTTTCTCTCAAATTCAGCTATATATCTGAATCTTTCATTAATTTATTCTTTAAATAATCACTGAAAGTTCATTTTAGCTGCAGTTGCCTGGCAGAGGTCCTTGAAAGCCTATTGTGCTCATTTCTTCCCAAATCTGCCTACGATGGCATCACATTGTTAGCCAGAAATCTGGCGCACTGGGAATTCTTATACCAAAGAAATTGGCAAATGTTGCACATAAGTCTGTGTGTGTGTGTGTGTGTGTGTGTGTGTGTGTGTGTGTGTGTGTGTTTGGGGGGACACTAGTCAAGCATTTACCTGCATACCACTACAAAGGACATAAACTTAAAATAACACTCTACCTTCATTTCTTCAACAAATAGTAATTTAGCTTAATTTTGTGGCAAGTACTTATTGGCTTCTGTGAAAATTGCAAAGATATGCTACATGATCCTTCAATTCATTCATGAAAGTTTTTATTACTTGCCTGCTACAAGCAGGCATGTATGGCTGCTATTTGGAGTTTACATTCTAGTGGGTGGTTTTCTACTCAAGGTGTTTATGATATAGCAGGAGATATTCCATTTGCGCACAAAACCACTGAAATGTAAGGCAGTATGTGATAAGGGCTGAGTGAAGGTGAAGTCAATGGATAATATAAGTCTGAGCAGGAGAGAGCACTTGTGAGTGATCTGGTATATTTACAATGCTTCACTGAAGTGGTACCATTTGTATTGAATCTTGATATTTGGAGAACAAACTCATAAATGAATATGGGTGTGGGTGGTAGGTAGATAAGTTATTTGCTATTTTGAACTTATGTCTGCTATTTTCTCATGTTTTATTGTAAGAATTTGTATGCGTCTTTTCTCCCATTAGGCTCTGAGAACTATTCACAAAGCAGAAGATGAATAGGAATTTGTTTTGTTTTATTTCTTTTCATGACACAGGAACTGTCACAGTCCAAGTCCTCAATAAATACCCTTGGATTGATTTCAGGTAGGAGAAATAAAACAAATGTTCAAGATGTGTTGAGGATTTGGTGAGCAGTATACTTTGTCTGGATGAAAGATTGTAAGAAGTGAAGTGTATGAAAACAGATAAATTAAAAAAAAGGTGAAGTTAGATCATGAATTTACTACATAGACAGAAACTGACCTTTCTTTTTAGCAGGCATTTAAAAAATATTTAGTAATATGGAAGAGTAATCAAAGGATGCTCTAGTCTAGAAGGATAATCTGACAGCTGTGGTTGAAGTGGATTACAGCATAGAGAGAGGAAAGAACATTTGAAAATAATGAAATAATATAGGGAGCAAATCAAAATCACCTGAACTATCAAAGGGGTAAAAAAGAATGAAATGGTAGAATAAAGTAGACTTCAAGGTAGCTAAAATGGAAGAATTTGGTATATTATACAAGATCGATGGCCTTTAATTTCTGGTCAAAGTCACTGAGAACATAAGAGGTCTTTCTGAAGAACTCAGGACTTTAAAAAGATACTTTTGGGGCAGCCAGTTAGCTCAGTTGGTTAGAGTGCAGTGCTTATAACACCAAAGTGGCTGATTTGATTCCCACATGGGCCACTGAAATGCACCCTCCAAAAAAGATACTTTTGATTTTGACTGCTTATACTTTCAAGTATATACATTTCTGTACATATTGAGCCAATTAGATGCTTTATAAATATGTGAGATATTCAGTACAAATAATTAGAATTTAATAAATTATCCAATCAATATATACATTTTTTGGGCACTCCTGATTATAGATGATAGATAGATAGATAGATAGATAGATAGATAGATAGATAGATAGATATGCTTATATAGACAGATAGATGTATAGATATATATGCACATTTTTGGTGTGTGTGTGTGTAGAAATATATAAATATAAATATATAAATATAAATATATATGGATAGATAGATATGTTTATATAGACAGATAGATGTATAGAGATATATGCACATTTTTGGTGTGTGTGTGTGTGTGTGTAGAAATATATAAATATAAATATATATATATATATATATATATATATATATATATATATACCAAGTGTGCCAAACAAATGTATACACATTATAAGAAAGGAAAAAAAACACTTTATTACAATTATGCTGATGGTAATTACTTTGAACACCTCTTATAATTGCAGAAGTCAAACGTGATTTGTATTTATCTTTTGTTATCAGTTTATATTGAGTATTACAATTTTAATAGTGTTTTCCTTTTTGAAAATGTGTATACATTTGTTTGGCACCTTCTGTATATGAGGTATGAGAATTAAGTTCGTGAAGTGATCCTAGAAAAAGTGCTACATGCCTCATTGCTGAATATCACTACAGTCACCTTCGAAATAGTCCCCTTGGGAATCTATGCACCGATGCCAACACCTAGTCCATCCTTCAAAGCAATTTTGGAAATTTTTTCTGGAATGGCCATCAGAGCTGTTGTCATATTACCCTTGATGTCCTGAATGTCATCAAAATGTCTCCCTTTCAATATTTCCTTTATCTTAGGGTAAAGAAAGAAGTCATTGGGGGCCAGATCAGGTGAGTTGGGAGGGTGTTCCCATGCAGTTATTTGGTTACTGGCTAAAAACTCCCTCACAGACAGTGCCATATGAGCTGGTTCATTGTCATGATGCAAGAGCCATGAATTGGCAAAAAGTTCAGGTCGTCTAACTTTTTCATGCAGTCTTTTTGGCACTTCTAAATAGTAAGCTTGATTAGCTGTTTGTCCATTTTATAATGTAGAGAACACTAGAAAAGACCTGAAAACTGAGAGTCTAAAACTGGTAAGAAGTATGGCATGAGTTTACTTTAATTGCTACTGATTTTTTAGAATTCTAGATATGCTTTTATAAAGAAGCACTATCTTTGGCTTCTTGTTAAAAAAAAAGAGAGGCATTAAACCTAAGTTTCACCAGAGAATTTTATTTTATTTTTTAAATTTATTTTGAATCCTTTAAATATTTGTTTCAGGAAGGTGAAAATTCGTGTTGTATGTGTTCATGATTGCCATGTATAATTATTGTTATAACATACATGAAGGATAAGATTTATGAGCCTGAATTAAAGAATTCTCTGACATCACAAAATATCACCAAGGAAAAAACTGAGTGTTAAGGGGGTACATAAATAAAATAACATTAGACTATGCTTGAAACATAATGAAAATAATAAAGTGGAAAACATTTGAACTACCTTTTTTCTGTCATGTGCATTTAGTAATATTATACAAATGAAGAAACTTAGAATATCAGATAGAGGAGTAATCTGAGATTTCTTTAAATGCAGAAAATTGGTATGAGGTCAGTTGGGAGTTAAAACCAGTTGTGTAAAGTTGACTTAGGCACGCGTTTATCTCATCAATTTTTTTTCCTGACTTATTAATAACCCCGTGATTTTTTATATTCTACTCAAAGTAAACAAGTGAGTCACATTTCACTTTTTCCCCCATAGAATAATAGTACTGCTTTTGATGAACTTAACACAGATTCGAACTTGGCTACATTGATAATTGATCCCCTTTGCCTATGTGACTGCCTTTTTTGATTACGAGCTGATGGATAGAACATACACTTTCTTGAAGAAGTAATCAGAAGTTAATAAAAATTCTGTTTTTCCACCCAAAACAAATACCTTTATGGTACCTGGGCAGAGTCATTAGTAATACAGTTTATGACTAGGGGATATCATGCCTGTTGTGGATAGGAGGGCACTTACGTGTATTTAAAAATGGTATTCAACCTTGGTTCCAAATCCTTAGAATTTTAATTTATTGTGCTAATTAAAATATGCCGATGCTTTAAGAAAAAATTATATGATTCTTAGAATAACTCTGACTTACTAAGTATGCCTTAAAGTCAGCTTGTTTTTTTTTTTTTTAACTTTTCAATGATGCCAAATATATATTAAGAATCTGAGAAACTTTTGCTACCACTCTGCTCCAATCCATGAATACTTTTCACCAGGATTATATCAATGACTCACTAACTGGTTCCCCTAATTCTACCCTTCATTTCTACAAAATATTCTCCACACAGCATCCAGACTGATCCTTTTAATAGAAATCAGATCATTTCTACTTTAAAAACACTGAATAAGAACAAAATTGCTTCCAGTGGCAGAAATCCCTACATTATGTCCCAGCATCCCCAAATTCATCTTTCTAACCTTATCTTTTGCTATTCTCCTGCCTCACGCCTCTCCAACTATACTGGTCCTGCTTTCCACCACCATTTTTTGAATAATTTCATATTAGTATATTCCACACCAGTTGTTCCTTCTACCTGGAACATTCTTTCCCCATATATTCATCCACATGTCTGCCTTATATACCCTTCAAATCAACTTCCCATTAAGGATATCCAGTCCATCCTATTTAAAATAACACTTTCCATCCAATACATGTCCCTCCTAACCTCTACTTTACATTATGGCACTTATCACCTTCTTATCACCTAGCTTACATATAATTTACTTGCTTATTATGCTTATTGTATGGGTTCCTGTTGGAATGAAAAGTTTACAAGAACAGGGGTTTTTCCTTGCTTTGATCACTGAGACTTAGAAAAGTGGGACATATTAGGTGATTAATAAATATTTGCTGAATAATTAAAGACTTTACTACCATTAGATTCAGGAAAAAGTAATAGTCTCTTGCTATATCAAGAAAAGTAATTCACCCAAAAATAAAGTGTAGAATCACAAGTATCAGTGAGCATAAATAAATTGCCACTGAACACAAGACAATGTATTTATTAAATGTCTGCCGTCCTCTATATGATCCAAGTGTCTGTTCCATTTCTGTGCAGATTATAATGAAAGCTATTGAGCAGTGACTTCATACATAGAGATCATGGTTGACCATATCAGAGAATTACTTAAGGGGAAAAAAAACACAAAACTATTTTCTTAAATGCTATATTCAGTGTAATATCATACAAGTATATTTTAAATAAGTATACAAATTAGTGTATATTAGTCAATGAAATGATTTAAACTCCAAGTATACTAAAATATATGTTTATCTCTTAAAGGCATTCACTTACAGTAATAATCATATAGGAACGTGTAGAGTCGATGCAGAAATATATGAGTTTTTAGTTTCTTTAAGACAGCTGGTGCTGTCATAGAAAGTCAGTAATGGTTTAGATTTCAAATGTTCTATAGACTTATCTAGTTGGAATGTCTCCTAGCAGAAGATAATATTTTTTTTTCTAGCAAGTGTAAGTCCATTCAGAAAAGCAAACAGCTGACCACTGAGCATCCCTCTCTGTTAGGCAGAGCAGTGGAACAGACTTATGTACCAATTCCACAGAAATGGATGAAAGAAATCTCAGAACTTAAAGCACATCATTCTGGCAAAAGTAAATGAAAGTAGATAAATGCCATATTCATTAAACTATCACTTCAGTTTGATTAGGACATAGTTAATATTGGTTGCTTTAGGAAGCTTAATTGTACATTTGGTCGAAGTTGTCATGCAGCAACTTAAATTTCCTTTGGAAAGAAAATTCAGAAAATATTTTATCTTTTTTTAATTAAAAAGAAAAGTAAAAGTAAATACTGCTTTTTAAACTTTATCTAACTTAGCACAAAGCACATGGAAAGATGCATAAATGTAAAATTAACTTTTTGCTGTTCAGAAAAAGAACTTGAATTTGAAAGCCAGTGAGCTAAAATAAAAACATGCATAATTTACACTACAGATGGGTATATTCTCTGCATTAAATGATACCTAGCAATTTCAAGGGGAAAGAAAATAAAGTGACAATCAACACTAAGAAGGTGGCAAAACTAATCAAATACATGCCATGTGTAAGAAAAAGCATAATGAAGTTTATATAAGAATCTTTTTTTCATGACTCAGACACCAAATAACTATTTCACAAGCTTCAGCAGAAGTTCCCAGTGCACTTATCAATAATGCATCCAGCCACAGCTTTAGATATTAAAACAAGAGGAAGTTGACTATATCAAAGATCTAAAGTTCAAATGTGGTATACTATGGAGCTTAAAGCCAAACAAGGGAAATGAGGGGGTGAGAGAAGTGGATCGGCTGCCAATGCAAAAAATACTTTTGTTGATGGTTGAGAATAAATTAGTAATGAGGTACAAGGCCTTAAATTTTATACATCAGGGTTCTACCAAAGATCCCATAGGTGTGAACAAAACTATTTTCCAACAAAATGTTCACCATTTAAACAATATCAATTAGGCAATGGAAAGATGGAGGTCAATGTAATTTAATGCATTTGCATTGCATGAGATAATTCCATTGGCAACAGTCACTGTGTTTGCTGAAAATCTCAGCAGAAAGATAAAGAACTGTAATGTAGTCCTTGAGATTCAGAATGAAATCACATTAATAAAGCAAAAGGGGAACTTTGCATTGCCAGGTTTGATATTTATAGATACATAATTGCAGGGATTCAATCTGGCCCTAATCATAATTCATAAATAAAATTTATTGGGAAAAAATCCATTGTTATGAGAATAACTGATTGAGAATGTTGTTTGCTGTATTTTAACAAGTATTATACCAAGTACATGATACTTTAATTTAGTTGTCTCTTGCTTTTTAGTTTACCAGTATGTCATCAAAATATTTGAGGGATATTTCAATATATTCAGAAGAGTAAAGACTATAATATCCATTTTTATGGCCCTATAAGTTTCTAATTAGTATTAGAAAATTATTTTGTGGTTAATGAATAGGGTAAATAAAGAAAATGAACATGTTTTTGTTTTATGTTTGGTTCTGTGGAAGCCAGCCAAATGAACTTCAAGTTTAGACAGAATTACTAGATAGCAAACATTCTAAAGATTTAGCAGACAACAACCACATATGTAAATTGGATTTTTAGAATGCCGAGCCTTAGTTTGGATAAGTTTTAGAAACTTACTTTTGAGGTTAAACAAATATAGCATTATTTTCCAGTTTGGTATCTTAAAGTTTTTCTTTAAATCATAGCTACAGCCTCTGTTCTCAGGGCCCACACTTAGAGATGTTAAATTAGATAGAGACTATTTCTAGATTATTCTCAGACTTCATTGATTTAGATTACACTGTATTGAAATAGCAGGGCAGTCTTGTGTCTCCACTTAATTTCTTCATTAGACCCATTTAGAAATCTTCACTCCAATAAAATTTAAGGGAGAAATATGAGTATCGAGATAAAACTTAAAAAGAAGGTGCCTGTTGATATCTTTGTGTCCATCTAAAAGTACCTCCCTCCATCAATTTTCAATATAATGTTTCCAGGTACAATAGTGAAAACAATTCAAACTCACACTTACCAATAATTTCTCTTGGTGTAAACATGTTCTAACTGTAAGTTCAGTAGCAGTGGGCTTCTATTCCAGAGCTGAATTGTTCATGTTAAGTGGCTGCATTTTTTAAAACTGAGGTGCTACTCTCAATTTATAGCATATTCATTAAAAACTCAAGGGGGACAGAACTGAAGAAAACATGTTTGGCTTCACAGACCTCTAAAGACACCTAATAACTTTAATATGCAGTTTAATCACCCTTAGAAAGAATGAGAAATACAGAACTTGCAAAGGGACTTTCTTAGAGAACAGCCCCACCTCACATGGTCTCCCTGTGACTCTGACAGTTAGGACCAAGCAGGCAGAATTGCATCAGGCTATCGAGGACAGGTTAGCAGTGCCACAGGCAGGTGCACCTGAAATTAAACAAAACGACTTTGTTACCTGCTATCATTTTATTTTTTCCTATAAATTAAGTCAGTTTAAAAGATTATATATCATAACTTTATAGTTCGGTCTAAAAACAAGTGCAATCTGAAGTAGGATGTAAAGAGAGAGAACTCAGAAATATTGACCTTGGTTGCTCTTAAATATAACCTATCCTCATATGGTTTTCACTTCAAATTCTGCTTCAAGCAATGAAAGATGCCCTAAAATTCTTTCCCCCAAATGACCACTATAAACCCCTTATAATACAATTAAAAATAGCTATTTGACACAGCAGTTTTTAAAAATGCATTCTGGATCCTAGTGATTGAATTTCACAAATTACATATATATATATATATATATATATATATATATATATATATATATATATATTATATTTCTCATAGGTTTTTAGTTTGCTACCCTAATTATTTTATTTTATTTTTATTTTATTTTATTTTATATTATTTATCCAAGTAGTTGTTTCAAACTAGTTATAGAGGGTACAGCTCTTTGGCCCATGTGGGAATCGAACCAGCAACCTTGGTGTTATGAGTCTGTACTCTAACCACCTGAGTTAACTGGCCACCCCAGCTACCCTAATTATTTCTACTGGCCAATACTAAGCAAGCTTCCTCCAATTGAAAAGCAAAACTAGAGTATACTGGTAAATGCAAGGACACTAAAATCAGAAAACAGTAGTGCCTCCTTATCTGTGGGGGATGTGTTTCAAGACCTCCAGTGGATGCTTGAAGCCAGATAACATCAAACCCTATACATACTATGTTTTGTCCTATACAAACATACATACAATAAAGATTAATTCATAAATTAGGCACAATAAGAGATAACAATAACTAATAAGAGAATTATAACAATACAGTATAACAAACGTGATGTGAATGGTGGTTTCTCTTTTCCTTATAACTGACCTGGCAATGGAAACAGCTACTAAGTGACTAATGGGGGCGGGGGAGGGGGGGAGGGGTTTGGTGTACAGCATAGGTATGCTGGACAAAGGAATGATGGATGCGCCCTGGGCAGAAAGAAGTGGGACAGTGCAAGATTTCATCACACTAACTCAAAACGGTGTGCAATTTAAAACGTATGAATTGTTTATTTCTGGAATTTTCCATTTAATGTTTTTGGACCATAGTTGACTGAAGGTGACTGAAATTGTGGAAAGTGAAACATTGGATGGGGTTACTACACTATCTTGGATAGAATCCCAGAAATTCAAATTACAAGCTATGTCATCTTGAAAAAATTAGTTCAATATTTTGTGTCCTAGTTTCCTCTGAAAATGAAGATAAGTATTGCTCTTTTAAAAGTGTTGAGCAGTTTAAGAGTTAATCAACAAAAAGCAGTAATACTGCTGCCTGGCATAGGATAAGATATGTGTTAGTTACTATTAATATTTTTTAAGTATTTTCTATTCATCATCAAACATAAATTCTTAAGGGAACTAAACTATTATTTTTCCTTTTAAAAGTGTGTTTAATACAAGACATACTTTAAGTGTTTAAACATGGCCATTGAATACTTCCATTATTCTATGAACATAGCTTATATGGGTTAAATAGATGAAAACTTGGTCAGACTTTTGTTACTGATATGCAGATATATTGTACAACAATATAATTCTTTCAGGTTTGTTCTTGCAATTTTTGTGTAATTTTTATTTTTCTAGGATAATGCTCATCAGCAAACCAGGAAAATCATATTGAGACAAAAGTTTTCAAAATGACAGGATAAATACATAAACCACAACTCTGCTAGTAGACCAGCTATATGCCTGAGGTTAGGGATGTGTAATGAGCAGACTACTTAAATTAAACTTGCCATTTAATTTTATTTTCTTGTAGCCCATTTCTGTAATAATGTAATATTAGGACAGACTGGAAAGAAACTGCTACAGGTATAAACAGTGCTACTTCACTGCTCTCTTTAGCTAAATAGAAACGATAGCTATGCGAATTAGAAGAATCCTGGGTTGTCTTTTACAACGTGGTCATCTTTCTGACTTCTACTTGGAGCTAGCTTTTCTCTACAACCTTTCACTATTATCTAGAGCTCTCTGTGCACAGTTATTATCCCTTTTAAGTGATTAAATGGGCTCTTTCTTTATAAAGAGTATTTCCCCATCATGTAGCAATTTTTTGCTTCAAAATTGAAGTGAGTGGAAACTATCAAGTATTGTGGGAAAGAAAAAAAACAACAACAATAAAACGGAACTCTTGAAGCCATAAGATCAGAAATTCTTGAAAAAAAATTTCTTTATAACCAGTAGAATTGTTTAAAAATAGATTTAATCTATTTTAAATTGGAACAATATGACACAGTTCATTTTAATATAAACAGAGAAACAGCATTCTACTAAGTTGCACATAGAAAGGTTTCTGATTATTTTTCAAACATTTATAGTAGTACAACAGATGTTATTAAGCAACTTGAAAGATCTTGTGTATTCATTGAGTTGCCTCTAATGATTTTACTATCTCATTGTGTATAGATTTCCATGCATGAAAACAAATGATGTGCTAAAAGATAGTCTGTATAGTGAAGTATGTGGTATTATCACAGATTTCTAATGAAAGCAATTAGTGAACTGTAAACATAAGAGAAAATAGCTGTCACAATAATGTTTAACTTAACTATTGAAGCTTATTTTTTCTAAATTCATGGTGAAATTCAAGATTGATTACAACAGTACAGTAATTAAGGATTATTTTTAAAGATGTTCATAACAGTGGATTTCTTAAAATGGAGTTGAATTATCAGTGAGAGAAAACATAAGAATGGATATGTAAAATACTATGCTATAATAATCCAATTACTTTCCATAGCCCAGAAATAACATGCAATTTCCACACCTGGGAATGTGGTAGGATATTATTTACACAGTTTGATTCTGAATATATAGTAATTTTTTCCCCTGTTTCTGGGCCGATACTTTCCTCCTTTTCTATCTGTAAGTTAAAAGTTATGTATTTTTCAACCTGCTGTTTGGCTTGACTAACAACATTGTTCTTTCTTTTCCTGGGATAGACTTGACTGAAAGAGATACATCAAAAAACAGAAGTAAAAGTTTGTTTCCCTGTTGCTCTGGTAGTGCCTACTGCTGACTTCCCATGCGAGGGATGACAGCAGCTTCAGAGGGTCTTTGCCAATTTCATATTTGCCTGAAAGAAGGGACACAAAATTTAAACCACTTATAGGATGCAATATACAATCTGAACTGAGAAGAGAGGCAATACTATTTAAATTTAATCCCTCCTTTCAATTTAGCAACTCTGACTGAAGAATGTTAATGTCCTAAACTTACTATATAAGAATGGAGCTACACTGCTTTCACAAGTGGATAAAATGTTTCATATTTTATCGTTTGCCTGCCAGAAAAATACCTGAATTTGATGGTTGCATCCTTAGTCCTTAGAAACACTAAATTGATTTTATTTATTCAAATGTCTACACTCTTTATATTGTTTGTGGAACTGGAGAAATTGTATTTGTTTCTGAAAGAGTTGTTTATTGTGAAATCCAATAATTAAATACAGAAATAGCAAAATATATAGAGAGAAAGGCAATTTTGAGAGGACACAGGGAAATAATAATCTGATGGGCAGATTTTTTTTTCAGTCAAATAATTTGATTTGCAGTAATTACAGTCATGTCTACACAATGAAGACACACTAATCATAACTATAAGAGTTTTAGTTTATTAAAGAAAACTAATAAAGAGAGCCCAATTTCCCACATATCAGTGCTTTTTATTCCTGATTTCCAGAACTCTTTAATTTTGATTCATCATTTAAGCTTAAAAACAGAATATTTATCAGATGCATTGTGATTTCTGTCACATGCTTTTTAATTGCCCAGATATTTTCCCAATGTGCTTTCTGGTCATTCAGTGTTGTAACATTTTGGCAACCTCTGAGTGGGTGAACACTCTCACATCACCATCAAGAGCACCACAAATGTATCTTACAACACTTGAGTTAATACAATGCTACTATTGTTTCCCTGGACAGCACTCTAACAAAGAACTACTGACCGTCCATGTTAGTCAACTTAAAGCTGAGATAACGATTATGATTTCAAGGGTAATATACATTTTTATTAAATATTCATAATATAAACTGTAATTGTTTACATTTTTTTAAATTGGAAAGGGACTGTATAGATTGTTTTTCATAGAAGTTTTAGAATTACCAAATAAATCAAACTAATAAAGGGAGTATTAGTTGCCCTTGTTCTGAACTCACCCCACAATCATCAATAAATAGCATCATTTAATTATTGGCCAGAACAACATATTGATGTCTCAGTCTGAGTGTGATTAATATACTCACATATTTAAAAAATGAAAGAATTTGAAAGATGAAAATATCTTAAAAGAAAGACAAACAGAAGTCAAAGGAAGTTTACAGAGGATAACATGGGTGTGCAGAGATGTGGAATCGCTTACCCCAGTTCATACAGCTGATATGGAGATCTACAGAGATGCCTATCCCTTCTGACCCTATGGCAGGCTGCGGGCAATATGAAGGAAAATATTCCATGCTTCTCATGCTTTTACCTGATTTTCACCCACTTTCAAATAGACTGTGATAAAAAACATAATCATGTTAATTGAACTCCTTTTTAGCTAGTAATGATTTTGTTCAAGATCAGAAACTAACTTGAGGGTTTATTTTCAGTCAGGAATACATAAAAGTGTAAATGAAGAGAACAGTTGGATCTTTGTGATTTGCATAGATAAGATAGTACACTAATAGTTGATAGAAGACAAATGTACATATTGAATCCTTCACACACCAGGAAAACATTTGACTTAAAAGTACAGGTTCTTTGGAGACTAAAGTGTAGAATAAAATAATTATCATTGGAAAAGCTAAAAATAGCCAATATATTACTTTGTTAATTTAGTAAATACAACACTTGGGAAAAAAGTGCCAGCACAAAATACATATAATTTCATGAATGATAACAAGCTATAAAGTACGAGTCTCACTTAATAGTTATCTGCATGCAGGGTTTTTTTGATAACTATAGGAACTGTGTCTCATATATTAATAATATTTTTGTGTTATAATTTTATGAGGGGTAGCCTGGTATGATGGAAAGTGCACATATTTTAGTCAAAGAAAATAAGTCAATGTCTTTTTAATCCTTATTATGTGGAATTTTTAATGAGTTATTTAACTTAAATAAGCTTTCCCAATTATTATTTAAAGATAAGAGGAATAACTATGTCATGAATCAGTTGAAAAGTTGATCTAACGGTAGAAAGATATTTTTAAAGTGCCCTGTAAACTCTGATACTTAAAATTACCAGTTATTTTTTACCATAGCTTCCTGTCATCCAAACTAATGAAAAGCTATTTTTCAGTGATCATTATTTCCATTTATTTTGAGGCTCAGTCCTAACCTCTGTGAGAACAAAGTCTTATTTGGAGTGTCAAAATGGTAATTTGACTTTTTTATATATTTAAAGATATTTGTTAATAAGTAATAAACATTGTGTATATGGATAATTGCTTGGGTGTGTGTATTCAGTTGTCAATTATAGTATTTTCCTAATTTGTATAAATGCAGGTTTTTAATATGGAGTGTTTGTTTGAAATGAGGAGATATTATATTCTTTTAGAATAAAACACATTTTAGGTATTTTTAAAAACACTGCAACAGCTATTCAAAAATAGCTGTGCTTACCTCAATGCATTCTTTCAATGCATTCAAAGATATAGATATAAGGACCGGCCGAGTGGCGCAGTGGTTAAGCGCTAGCTTGGGAAGCCAGCGGCCCAGGTTCAGTCCCACATATGGGGGCCAGTGACACTGCCCTCAAAAAAAAAAAAAAAAAAGATAGAGATAGAGATATATGTAGACATAGACTCACTGAACTTGTGATTACATATTTCAATGAAATACCTAATTAAAGACATAAAGTACTTTTGAAAAAATCCTGTCAATGTGATGAATTTGTGCTATTTATATTACTAAATAATGCAAGGAAAAACGTGTGAAAGAGAAAACAATGCTTTTATTTTTGACAGCAACTCTGTGGATAATAAGAAAACATAAGTTGAAATGATTAGGGTCAGTTCAGCTATGGAACTGTTAAATAAAACTGGCACATTAATAAAAATAAATTATAATAGAATATCAGCATTACCTGTGAAGAAACCTTGCAGATTTCTGGAGAGACCTTTTAGAAATAAATAAGAAGAAAAAAATATAGAGTCTATCCATCAAGCGATACTCATTTCCTAGTAGATTAGCCATAGTAGAGCTCTTCAAACTTTTGGGATTAATTTGTATTATCATGGAGTTCATAAGATTTGAAGTCAAGAGAAGAAATAATGTAACTGTAGCGGTACAGTGTTTGCCAAAGAAGACTAAAACTAGTCACTTTAATAGCAGTAAAGACAATTTCAAATTTCAACTATTGCTTATGTTCCGTTCCACACTCTTCTTAAACAAGTATATGAATAATGATATTTAAATGAGCAAGTAATTTAAGGAGTTATTAATAGAAAAAAACAAAAAAAAAACCCTCTTTGTGGGTCAGGGAATAATCAAGTATTGACAGAAGACTTTAGTTTCAGTTCTAGAATGTATAGCTGGGGGAAGTTTTCAGATTCAACATTAAAAATCAGAGGTTGAACTCAGGGTGGTGTAATACTTAGAAACTCTACAATACTTTTATTTAAATAAAAGTTAAAGTCTAGTACTCATTATTTCAATATCCATTCATGTTAAGTGCTTACTATATGTCTGATTTTGGTGATACAGTGGCAAAAACATATTTTTTTAAAAACTCTCATGAAGATAATCATCTAAAGAGTGGATATAGACAGTAATAACAAATATATAAAAATGGCTTCAGATAAGACTAATTTTAGGAAAATAAGTAATCTGATAGAACATATGTGTGTTTGTGTAAGTATATTGGTGGTAAGATAATAAGTTACTTCACATAACTTTGTAAGGAAAGAACTCTCTGAGTGTACAATATTTAAGCCAAAATCTCAGTGACAAGAATGAGCTAGTTAATTGGCTTAGGAGTCAAACCCAATTTATGAAATTGATGTACAGCTATCTGCTCAGGTTAAAAAAGTAGATGATTGGGTCAGGTAGGTTAGCAGGCAAGGGCCTAAAATCTACCTGTGTAAAAATTACTGAGTACAATCCTTCAACCACATTTTATTTAATAAAAGTAATGAGAACACTGGCAAAAGTTATCAGAATCAGCTTTTCCAGGAGACTAGACATTAACAAAAGACTTAAATAAGTATGAGGAATATTTGTTTAAAAAACAAACAAACAAACAAAAAAAACTACTTGAAACCATAGTATAAAAATGTTGAAATAAACTAAAGGAAGCAATATCTAAAGAACCAAAAGAATTGTGAAAAGACGAAAAAAAATATAGAAATTATTAAAAAGAAAAAGGTAGAAATACTTCAGTTAAAAAGTAAAATAAATGAAATATTCACCAAAGGGGTTTAACAGCAGATATGAATGTGTCAAAAAAAAACAATCAGCAAATTTGAAGATTGGTTAATTGAGCTTACTCTGTCTAAGGAAAGGAAAGAAAAAAGAACGATAAAAAATGAACAGAGTAGGGCCGGCCGAGTGGCGTGGTGGTTAAGAGCTGGCTTGGGACGCCAGTGGCCCTGGATCCCAATATGAGGGCCAGTTACACTGCCCTCTTAAAAAAAAAAAATGAATAATAATAATATAAAAAAAAAAATGAACAGAGTAGGGTCTAAGATGGAGGTGAAGGAAGACCCTGAACTCACCTCCTCCCATAAACGCATCAAATATACACCAAATATAGAGAAATTCCTCCTAAAGAAGAACTGAGGACTGATTAAACAGCTTCTACAAAACAAACAATAGAGGGACCAGACTGAGAAGGGTAAGAGAGATGGCGACTCAGTAACGATTGGAATACTAACTCTAATATAGCAACCTGGACTAGGGAGGGGTATCACTGAAGGGGCCATGGGTACAATCATCCACACAGAGAACAGCAGAAAACATTGGATTAAAGCGTATCTACACTACTGGTGAAGAAAATACATTTACTAAGCCCAGAGCATCTGCCAAACAAGAAGTAACTGCTAGAATTTTCTCTGTGATCTGAGGTGCCAGTGGGTACCACTGTTATAGTTCTCCTCCACCTTTACAGCACACACACAATCATGGTCCAGTCACTCGAGCTGACCTGCCAAGGTCACCCCAATGTGTCCCAGGTCCTGGTACCACTCAAGCTCCAGTTGACCCCAAAATGTGGCTCCAGTGTGGAGCGCCCTGGGCTCTTCACCTGTGCCTACCCCAGATCTAGTCATTCCACTAAGGTGATCTCAGGACAAAATCCCTGGGATTTCGTGGCTCACCCCACCCAGCTTCATCCATCCTGCCAAGGTGGACCCAGAGTGATGTGTCCTGGGATATCCCCTGGCCTGTGCATGCCCCAACTTAGGTAGTCCCACCAAGAGAGTACTGGCATGGCATGTCCCAGAACCTCTCCTTCTGCCTGTTCATGGTGCCACTCCAGCTGGCCTGCCAGTGCTGCTGGGTACACACAACCTACACAGGGATCACTCCTACACAAGGCAACTCTTTCAACACCAGAAGAGGCAACTGTTTCACCTACACACAAAAAAAAAATAAAAGAAAGAAAAAGAAACAAAAAACAAACAACACAAACAAACAAACAAAAAACAAAAAACTTCAAGCAATGAGGAAATACAGGAATATATTCCAAACAAAAGTACAAAATAACACCCCTCCCCCCAAATAAACCTAATGAAATGGAAATTAGTAATTTACTTGACTAAAACTTCAAAGCAATGGTCATAAAGTTGCTCACCAAACTCAGGAGAAGAAAGGAGGATCACAATGGGAACTTCAACAAAGGATTAGAAAATATAAGACATAGCTAAACAACTAAAAAACACAATAATTGAAATGAAAAATACACTAAAGAAATCAACAGCAAGTTTAATGATATGAAAGAATAGATGAGCAATCTGGAATAGAAAATAGTGGAAAACACACAATAAGAACAGCCAAAAGAAAAAAATAATAATTAAAAAAATTTATAGTTTAAGGGACCTTTGGGATACCATCAAGTGTACAACATTTGCATTATAGGAGTCCCAGAAGAAGAAGAGAGTAAATGTATTTGAATAAAGAATGGATGAAAACTTTCCTAACCTGAGGAAGAGACATACATCCAGGTCCTAGAGGCACAGGGAGTCCCAACAAAAGTAACCCAAAGAGAAGCACACCAAGACATATTATAGTTACAATGGCAAAAGTTAGAGAGAATCTTAAAGGCAACAAGAGAAAAACAACTAATCACATACAAGAGAAACCTTATATGATAATCAGCTGATTTTTTTTTTCAGCAGAAGTTTTGCAGGCCAGAAGGGAGTGGTAGCTTATATTTAAAATGCTAAAATGTAATGAAAACAGGTTATAAGCAACAACACTACCCAGCAAAGCTGACATTCAGAATTGAAGGAAAGATTAAAAAAACAGTTTCCCTGAAAGTAAAAACTAATGGAGTCCCCCATCATTATCCTGGCTTTATATGAAATGGTAAATGGCTTTCTTGAAGCTGAAAACAAAAGAACAGACTAAAGTAAGAAAGACATGTTAAGGAAAAAATTTCAGTGATAAAGACACATATATATAGTAAAGACAGTTTATCAGCCATGTAAAAAGCTAGCGCAGTAATACCTTGATTTGTGAGCATAATTCGTTCATTAAGACAGTGCTCATTTACCACGTTAAAATGCATCAGAAATGTTTGCGCATCTTGCTGAACACTTGCAAAGCAAGTTATTCGCAATGCAAAGTTTTATTGTACAAAGGTTAAAAGACAAAAGTAGTAAAATCAACTATAACTACAATAAGTACTGATGGATACACAAAATGAAACGATGTAAAGTGTGATATCAAAAACATAAAATAAGGAGGGGAGTAGTAAAAATGTAGTGCTTTTAGAATGCAGTCAAACTTAACTATCAGTTTAAATAGACTGATATACGAGGCCTAACAACTCAGTTTGTGAGTTGAAAAAGTGAGTTTTCATTGTAGAAAAAGTACTACATACCTCATTGCTGAATATCACTATGGTCACCTACAAAGTACTCTCCTTGGGAATGTATGCACCAATATGATCGCCTAGTTCACCCTTCAAAGCAATTTTGGAACTATTTTTCTGGAATAGCCATCAAAACTGTCATGGTATTACACTTGATGTCTTCCTTTCAATATTTCCTTTATCTTCAAGTAAACAAAGAAGTCACTGAGGACCAAATCAGATGAGTAGGGAGGGTGTTCCAATACAGTTAGTTGTTTACTGGCTAAAAACTCCCTCACAGCCAGTGCATGTGAGCCAGTGCATTGTGGTGATGCAAGAGCCATGAATTGTTGGCAAAAAGTTCAGGTTGTCTAACTTTTTCACGCAGCCTTTACAGCAATTCCAAATAGTAAACTTGGCTAACTGTTTGTCCAGTTGGTACAAATTCATAATGAATAATCTCTCTGACATCAATAATGTTAGCAACATCATTTTGACTTTTTTTTTTTTTAAGATTTTTATTGGGGAATTGGGAGAGGGGAACAGTGTTGAGGAATCGGTGAAGGGGAACAGACAAGTTGCTCTCTTTTTGTTCTTCAGTCTAGTTGTGGAGGACGTTGCTTCACTGTCCCATGTTGGTATCGTCATTGCGCTCTTCCCGGATGAGGCAGATTGGTCGCCGGCCTATGGATGTCTCTCACCGCTGCTATTGGCAGCTCACACTGGCTGCCAGCCGCTCACGCTGGCTGCCGGCCACTCACTGTAGCCTATGGCAGCCCACTGCAGCAGGGGCTGCAGCCTACACCGTCGCCAGGACTCGTACAGCCCAACTCCAGGTGGAGCTGTTGTTAGCTGTAGAGGGCAGTGTCACTGGACCTCATACATGGGATCCGAACCGGGGCCGCTGGAATCCCAAAACCAGCTCTTAACCAATGCGCCACTCAGCCGGCCCTCATTTTGACGCTTGATTTGGACTGATGGAACTTTTTTGGTCACTGAGAATTGGCTGACATCCATTGTGCTCTTTGACACTTTGTTTCAGGCTTCTATTGCTATACCCATGCTTCATCACATGTATCGGACCATGTGATAACATGGCCTAAAACATAGTCTTACCTCTCCAAAATGTTTTCGCAAACTTCAACTTCCCTTTGCTTGTGTTCATCAGTGATCTCCTTCAGGACCATTTTTGCACACACCTTTCTCATGCCAAGATTTTCAGTTAAGATTTTCCTGTTTCTCTATCAATGTTTACTTGGTCTGCTATGCTTCTCTCAGTCAGCCAATGATATTGACGCAAATTGGATGAATTTTTCCAATGTTTTTGCCAGTTCTCCTCGTTACTGGCCACCCTGGCCTCTCTTCATCAGTAACGCATTCTCTTCCCTCAGAAAGACATTTAATTCATTTGTATACTGCCACTTTCTTCATGGCATTATCCCCATAAACTTGGATTAACATGTCCCTGATTTCACTTCCACTCTTGCCAACTTGAACAAGAAATGTAATAATGTTTGTTCGTTGCTCTAATTCAAGCTCAGACATTCTTGTAAAGGCACACAAAGACACACAACAACAATAATGAACACCACTCAGCAAGAAACCACCAACACATCGACACAAACACAGCTGAAGACACTGATGTACAAACCTGTTTGTACAGTGCTGCCAATGTAAGCATATGGTGGCAAGATTGAGAACTTAATCATCAGACCTCATCTAGATAGATCTATTTTTATCAAGAAGATGAAAATAATATCAAACATATTTTCTAACTAGAATGTCATGAAACTAGAAGTCAAATACAAAGACAACCTAGAGAAAAACCCACAAATATGTGGAGACTAAATAACATGCTATTAAACAACCAAAGATTCAATAAACAAATCAATGAGACAAAGTCAAAGCAGTTCTAAGAGGGAAGTTTATAAGGACCCAGGCCTCCCTCAAGAAAGAAAAGAAAAAAACAACAACATTCCCCCCCAAAAAAAAATCTAACTTTACACCTAAAGGTTATAAAAAAAAGTAGCAAAACAACAACAACAAAAAAGAAAAACCGAAAGTGATAAAAATCAGAGAGAAAACTTAAAAAAATTGATTTTTTAAAAGTCAATGAAACTAATACTCATTTTTGAAAAGATACATAAAATCGGTAAACTTCAGTCAGGCTCATTTCAAAACAGAGAGAGAGGGCCCAAATAAATAAATTCAAAAATTAAAGAGGAGAGGTTACAACTAGCACCACAGAAATACAGAGAATCATGAGATTACTATCAACAATTATACTTCAACAAACTGGAAAGCCTAGTAGAAATGTATAAATTCCTAGACACCCATAAATTTCCAAGACTGGCTCATGAATAAATATAAAATCAAAGTACGTTGATTACAAGTAATGTTTTCAATCAGTAATTTAAAAACAAAAATCCAGGACCAGACAGCTTTACAGTTGAATTCTACTAAACATTTAAGTAGAATTAGTACACATGACTCTCACATTTTCTAAAACATTTAAGATGTGTGTTTCCAAATTCATTTTACAAGGCCAGCATTATGTGACCCAAAACCAAAGACACCACAAAAAAATGAAAGTAAAGGACAATATCCCAGATTAATATAAATGCAAAATTCTTCAACAAAATATTAGCGAACTGAATTCAACAACAGATTAAGAGGACCATGCATTAGGATCAAGTGGGATTTATTTCAGGAATGCAAAGATGATTCAACACTCATAAACCAATAAATGTGATACACCACATTAACAAAATAAAGAATAAAACTAATATGATCATCTCAACAGATACAGAAAAAAACGTTTGACAAAATTCAACATCCACTTATGATAAAAAAAAAAAAAAACTCTTAACAAATTATGTATAGAGGAAATGTACCTCAACATAACAAAGGTCATATATACAAATACACAGCTAAAATCATTCTCAATGTTGAAAAGCTGAAAGCTTTTCCTATAAAATCAGAAAAAAGAAAAAAAAATGCTCACTCTCACCATTCTTATTCAATAAAGTATTGGAAGCCCTAACATAAACAATTAGGAAATAAATTAAATAATAAATAAATAAATAGCATCCAATTTGGAAAGAAAGAAGTAAAACTATCACAATTTTCAGATGGCAAAATACTAACAATTACTAAAACTTTAGCTAGACTGACCAAGAAAAGAAGAGTAAAAACGCAAATTACTGAAAGCAGTGGTAAACATGAAGTATAAATGTTATAATGGACTGCAATTAATAACTGTATGCCAACATGTTAGAAAGCCCTGATGATATGGCCAAATGCCTGCAGAGAAACAAACTATTAAAACTGACTCAAGAAAAAGTAGAACATCTGAATAGGTATGTAACAACTAAATAATCTGAATTAATAATAATAAAAAAAAAATCTTCCACAAAGAAAATACTAAAACCATATGGCTTGATTGATATGTTCTCCCAAGGACGGTTACAATAAAAAAAGACAGAATAATAAGTGTTAGCAAGATTATGGGAAAAATTACACATGTGTGGGGTTACACAGAGTCACAATTGCTTAGGAGAAAACATGTTGGCAATCCCTCAAAATGTTAAACCGAGAATTACCATATGACTCAGCAATTGATTTGCTTTGGTCAATACTATTTTAAGAAATTCAATGCAAGCAGAAGCTCAAAATATATGTGTTAGTTGGACTTGACTACTTCTGCCTCTGTAGTCAGTGGGTAATGAATGTGCCCACTCCCACAGTAGATCCAGGAAGAAGAGGAGAAGGCATGAGGCAGTGCCATACTTACTAACCAAGACCCTAAGATGACCTACAACTTATCTGCAGCCAACCTACCCATGAGGGTACTAAATAAATACTTATTGTTATAAATCACTGATATTGTGTGATTTTACACAATAACAAAAAAGTCCTCCTCTACCTATTCTCTTGGCCATTTATAAAGTTTGAAAGTAAAAGAATTAGTGGACCTCATTAAACTAATTCAAATCTTAAAAAAAAAAAAAATCGATTATATGACTGTATCATTGAAACAATCTTGAAGAGAAAAAGAAGGAATGGAATAAGATTCATCAAGATTTAAATAACTTCGTGACACATGAAAAATGTTAGAATAATTAAAAATAAATTTCTGTCAATAAGAAACTTATAAAAATTTATCACTGATACAATTTCATTACCCATGTTGTCTTCTGAATTTCCCTATCATCTCTTGCTTTTCCAAATTCACACGTATTTTCTGTCAAAAATTTGAACATTTATTTAAAACAACATTTCATCAAATTGGATTTTAAATTGCCTTAAACATTATAGACACCTTCTCTATTTCTTTATGCACTGTTACACTTTAGAGAAAATCAATTAATATTTGTGGATTTGGTTTGTTATGATTGGTACTACATCATTTCAAGTAGCTGTCAAAGGCTGGCCTCACATCAAAACCTGTTTGAATAAATGCAATTTCTGTTTTTTAAATATTATGTAATTATAGATATTCTAAGTCAATTACCAGTTATTAATTTAAATTCTATTTCATACATTTTTTTTATCCAATTCCTTTATTTTTTTTTTCATCTTTTGTAAATCACTTCAACTGCTGACTTAACATTTCTGTAAAAGGTTATCTACAAAATATTTTGACTGACAGGCTGGTCTTCCTAGGTAGAAGATTCTTCCTCTACCCTCTAACCTTTTGTAGCTAATACTCATTTGGCTCCTTATCTTTACTTTTTTTTTTCTCATTTGATGAATCAGAAGGATATCATATTGCTCTTTGTGGAGTTGGAAAGAATCGTTCACTGCAAATTTTAGTACTGAAACTGTATCCATGCACAAATGCACATGCTCAGATTGTGTTATTAACCACCACCACCTCTTTTCTGAAATGTAACGTGGTTCTATAATGGAAATCTCTGACAGTTTTCACTGGGTTTTAGACTCGGAAGTCAATTTAAGTTTATACAATCTTATATTAAAGCAAAAGGAAATAGGTAGGAAAAAATATACTTTAAGACTTAGATGTCTGATCCTCAGTAACCTTAGGTGTCAAAGCAACAAAATACTCTTTATGATTGAGGAAAAATTGTCGTTTACCTGCCATACCTATGGCCGATTTAATGGATAATGGTTAGGATAGTGAAGTAAGGCAATCTCCTCACAATCTAAGATCCACTGATTCTTGATAGCCACCTGCAACTTTATGCTTTGTATTCACAAACATATTTTCAAGCTTATTTTGATGTTTTCCATGAGAGAAAGAGATGCTGTACACTATTTAATGATTTGAAAAACTGATGCACCTACTGTATGCCAGGCTGAGCCAGGGGCACACCACAAATATGTTGCTACCTCCATAATCTCCATTCCAATTTGGAAAGGACCTAAGCAAGAGCGATACAAAATGAAATGAAATATTTTTTACTTGTTCACAATATAAATTATGTGTTTCAAAATATCTTCTGTGATTCATATAATAAGTTTAACAAGTTATGCAGAAACTATTGTGTTCTGTAATGACCCCAAAAAGTACCCATATCATAGTAACAGAATCTTGCTTTGATCGCTTTGCATCGCATAACAAAAGGGACTTTGCAGATATAAATAAGTTCAGAATATTGAGATGGCAATACTACCTTGAATATTCAGAATGACCGGATGTAATTACAGGCATTCTTATGAAAGGGAGGCAGATGTGATAATGAAATCAGAGGTCAGAGTGATTTGAGCCCAAGATCCAAAAAGCAAGGCAGCCTCTAGAAGCTTGAAAAGGCCAGGAAATGGACTCTCCCCTTCAGCCTCCAGAAAGAATTCACCCCTGACACCACATTGATTTTAGCCAAGTAAAACTGACTTCTGATGTCTTAGCTCTAGAATTACAGAATAATCTATTTGTGTTGGATTAAGCCACTAAAGTTGTGTTAGATGGTAACAGCAGCAATAGAAAACAAATACCTCCATAATTGCACCAGTAGTTTGTTTTTCTTCTACTGTAATTGTCATTAACAGATAACACATCCTGGGAAGCTTCACACAAAAAAATTGTAGCCCCTTAAAGAGTGTCTTTAAATTAATCTACATATATCTTCCAGTAGAAATACTGGGAAAATCTAAATTTTCTTTATATTTAGCTTTTCCGCTGGGATGCTGCTGGTGCATTGAAATCTAAACAAATCAAAATAATTTTAGTTTGTGCTTAGTAATAAAACCTGTGTAAGGCTTTTTTTTGTTTGTTTGCTCTTAAAATAGAAATCGCCTCTTAACCAATTATTTGTTGTTGTAAAAAATGACAATGAAGTTGGTGGGAAAGTGTTTCTTTAAAAATCTTTGCAGTGCATTTATTTTATGACTTCATCATTTAAAAACCACATCCGTTTATATCACCATCAGTTTTGAGAGTAAGAGAATGAACACATAAGAGTACACACACACACACACACACACACACACACACACACACACTCACAGTCTTTCTTAGCAACCAGATGTAAATTAGGCATCAGAAGGCACCCAAGGAGAAATGTATAAATCTATATTTGTATATTTCACCAAATCTGAAAACACATTTTAAAAATATCTTAAATGCCTTCTTGTATTAAAACTGGAAGAGACTGAAAAACGAAATTTAAAGTTGAGGAAAAGAGACAAGAATGGCCCTATGATATATTGTTTGATAAATCACTCACATAAATATCCTGAAATAAGTTTGACCTATGCCACCTCCATTATTTTTCTATTCAAATAAAATAACTTAGAACTAAAAATGCCATTATTAACAGAGAAGGTCAAATTCGGAGCTCCTGAGAAGGATATAAATTTTGGAGGAAACACTATCCAACCCAGTAATATCTCCAACTATTTCCTACTGGGAGGTGTGCTCTTCAGCTATAGGAAGTGTCTCTCCAGTTATAAATAAACTGATTACATGAATTCACAGCCCAGTAGGCCCACTTCTGAAAATTGTTCATCTTAGGTGGCAATATGGTTCTAATAAGGTTGTCCTTTTGCTCTCTCCAGGCAATACTCACCTCAAACACTTGCTCCTCAAGTTTATATTGAATTCCTTCAGCTTTATGAAATTTCTTCAGTGTGCTACTATTGAGAGCCTAGTTCAGAAGTGTCTCCTCTTAATGTATAAGCTTCGTCTTCCATTTCTACTTTTTCATTTTAAAATGCTACTAATTTATGACAGTGAAAAGGGTAATTGATTATAAACATGTGTTTGTCTAACATCTTCTAATATGGAAAGGAGTTTGCCAGCCTACCCTTAACTAAATAAAGTCAGGCCTGTCTATTGGGATTGTCATCCTAGTTTTTATTGAATGATGGTTGGTTGAGAAGGAAGGAAGAAGTCTCCTCTAAACACCTAGATAAAGATATTAAATATTGGAAATTATTTGGCTTGTTTTTGTTTGAGTTCAACTACTCTCATATATCTGTTCCACTAGGCACTTATTTTAAGTGACAGAAAGGCCAAATTAAAGTTGTTTCTTATTGATTTTAAAAGCACTACTAAAGGAGGGGGTGGTGGATAGGGTAAAGGGGTCAAATATATGATGATGGAAAGGGAAAGAGTCATCTGGGTGGTGAACCCAAAATGTGATATATAGATGATGTATTACCTGAAACCTATATAACTTTACTAGCAATTGTTTACTAGCAATTTTAATATATATATATATATATATATATATATATATATATATATATATATATATCTGAAAAAAGAGGTTAGAGATTAATTTAAGATTAAATACATGAAATGCTCAGAGAACCCCAGTGAATGGGAAATAAGTCAAAATAAATCTGGAGAGATGAAGAACGGAGAAAATTACAATATAATTTTTGTAAGTGAGAGCAGAATAGCAAAGAATAACTGACTTAAAAATCAGAAAGCTGTCAGCCAGGAAAGCAATGTACACAGCACAGCCACCCACAGGGGTATGGGGTGATGGCAAAAGGTATCAACGAAGAGGCATTGAATGTGGGGCGAGAACAGGACATATGGTTACAAGTCTATATAAGAAGTCTTTTGACCTGCAGATCTCCTTTGCAGTGACGGCAGATGACTGGAGAGATTAACAGAGGGCAAATGGTTTGAAGAACACTAGGTTCACTGTAAGGTGGCATATCATACTCAGAAGAGGTTGAGAAAGTGAACATTTACACCCTGAATTCTGAGATTCCCCAGCACCTTTCTCTCAGTCAAGTCTAAAATGTTAGCAGACTGGTTTATTATTTAAGGTATGGGGTTAGAAAGTTCTCTTCTCATAATCTAACCATTGTGAGGAAAGATATTTACATTGGCGGTCCCCACTGAAACAGTGAAGTCAGGTTAGCCAAAACTGAAGTTCACATTTGGTGTGCAGCACCTGTATTCAGAATTTTCAAATAGCTTTTTAGTCCTTCATTCTTAACTATGAGCAAACAGTCAAGGAAAACCAGTGGTCTGAAAAATAACTCTAGCCTGAAAGATAAGACAGACCAGAACAGAAGGAAGAAAGAAAGGAAAAAATGAATAAAGGGATAAAGGGAGGACAGAAGGGAGGAAGAGCAGAGAGAGGAGAAAGAGAGAGGGAGGAGGGAGACGAGAGAAGGAGGGAGGGAGGGAGGGAGGAAGGGAGGGAGGGAGGGAGGGAGAGAGACAACAATAATAAAACTTAGAGGAAAAAGATATTTTGTAGGAGGGAGAGAACTTGAAAAAAGAGTTTAAATACAAATTATTTTCACTCACCGAGAGATAAATGATACGACCCATAAAATGAGAATAGTTATTATAAAAATAAATATTCTGAGATTAACACTCATCTCTTAGAAATGTGAAGCATTGAGTATCAATAAAAAATTTAAAACATAATGGTAAGATTGTAAGATAAACCATCATCTTCCTGAAAATAAAGTAAAAAGGTAAAAAAATGAAAATGGATTTTACAGATGATTTAGAGTTTGAAGCCAGGTTTTGCTAGGATGGACATATTTGGGAAACACATCAATGAAAACTTACAGATCTATGTTAAAAAATGTTCTTGATATCAACCACTGAAGACCGTGTTTAATTCAAAAAAACAAAATGACCATTTTAAAACAGCTGATATTAAACCCTTATGACAACTATGAAAATCACACATTTATCTTGGCAATGTCCTGAATGGTGGAATGTGGACTGATCTGAGACTGAGGTAAACAAGACTATGTCCAGCTCCATCCCGAAGTTGATGAGTGACATTGAAAGAGCTAATTAATTATGTCTCTGTCATTCAGTGTCCTCATATTGGTTGTTGATCTTTGAATTCCTTTAAAGTTCAAACTTTCTATAATTGAAAACTAAATGCTCACTAAAGCTGTAGAATATTGTACATGAGCTTATGTATTTTATATTTATGCTTTCCCTAGCTGCATGGGAACATGTATATCACAGTGCTGTCATTAGATTGCTTCTGTATTATTCACACAGGACACTGATTCCACTTCAACTGTTCACTTCTGGGTCTTGCCAGTTCTTTCTTGTTTTAGACCTGCTGTGCAGTTGCCAGCTGCTCAGCGGGACATCAAAGTGACATTGAATTGGTAGGAAAAGTTGATAAACGATAGGGAGTGAGGGCTACTTTGAAGTCCTTCAGCGTCACCAAAAATACCACAGTGAAACCCAAACAATAAGAAGTAGGGGGCATGTCAGGGAGCAACACAAGAAATGGTCCTCAGGGGACAGAAAAACAGTTCCCAGGAAAAGTATTAACAGGAAAAGGAGATGGTAGCATAAGAGAAAATAATAAAAGTAATGAAGAATATATAAATCTTTTAGTTGTATTAATATAATTTTCTAAAATCCATGATGAGTTAGCCTCAGAGACTGCCATTTAACCCACTGCTGGAGCTGTGAGTCAGCATGTCTACTATCAGTTGTGAGGTGATAGTGTTAATTGACACTCATTACGTGCACTTTTATTCTGAACATTGTCCTCTCTGTTTCCTCATCTGTTTCATTTTTTTTAAAGTACACTTGACTACTGAAGAAAGGGTCAGAAAAAGTAATGGGCCTGGTATGGTATATACTTAGTGATATTTGAATCTACTTGATGTAAATGATCAAAACAAGAAGTGAGAAAACGTGATCTAATCATGAAACACCAAGAGGATCAGGTGCAAGTGTATGAAGCAATATACCCAGGAAGGAATAAACCTCATTAGGGCAGCATCTGCTATTGAGTTTTTTCCACTCAGCTCCAGAATCAATGTTAGAGTCCGGTGAGACTAAAGGGTACATTTCAGACACTTTTTCACAGAATCTGTAGGAGTTTTTCATAGAGACTGTATCAGGACAACAAATAGTTTTTGAAGAAAATTAAATGCACACTCTAAAAAGAGAACAGCTTTGCTATAATAGGAACGAGGTAAATAGAATCTCTCTTTGTTAGGAAATCATGATCACCTTTGAGCAGTATGACCAAGGAGGCTGCCCAGGTGCAGTGATTCTTGGTGCCACATCTGTCCTGGGAAACTCTGGGTATCCATTTGTTATTTTCCAATGAGTTTTCTCAAAGCACTGCCTTGATCACTAAATTTTGGAGTGTGTATATCCCCATTCAACACACCCATGTGCATATGATATATAACTTCATTTATATATTGAACAGATATAAATTTAATATGTCAAGTGACTGTGTCCATTTTCTAAGACTTCATTAAACACCACCAAGGTATTCATAGATTTAGGATGGATGTCAGTGTGCTAGAATCTGGTTTCCATGTGATTGGAAATATCTCACTCTTCCTGTCTGCTCTTGGCACGATGATCTCAGGTCCGACTATGGTCACTGTTAATTCTGGGCCCTATGTTGGCACACAGAAATCATTCTGCTACTTCAAGGTCATGCTGGGGCAAAGGACTATCTCAGAAACTACTAAAGTCAGCATATGCCCATACACATCACCAAACAATTTCAACTCACAGGTTGCCACCTCTCTGTTCCATAAATGCTCTCAACTCTCAGACTCCGAAGACTAGTTGGGATTTTGGCTCTCTGCTGGGAAAGCAAAGCATGGAGGCTCTCTCTCTCTGTTGACACACTAACTGTATAGTCTCATCACTTCTCCTCTCATCCCTGGAATATACTGTTATCTTCTGTCAAGTTTTCAGAGTCCTCAAACACTCTTTTATGGTACATCATTTCTACTCCAAATTCAGTCTGTAACCAGCATCTTATCATTTTCATGAAGGCCAGGGAGACTTAGGTAACTTCAGGCACAAGGCTGGTAGCATAAATGAGTCCATTAGATGTTAGATGATAAAGGTAACTCATATTATGCCTCCCTGCAGGGGATATGAACATAGGGACAGGGCATGGGGCCAGTGGAAGAACGCTTGTGTCTTAGCAAAAGCAGGCAGCTGATAATCACATCCTTCCACAGTTGCCATGTGGGAATACTGCCCCACTTGCAAGATCTTCTGAATCTTTTAGGAAAGCCAGAAAGGTAGATATAAATATTAAGTGTCCCAGTTTCAAATGTTGGCCACTATTTCTATTTTAAAATAATGTGTGGGCCAACATCACAGGAAACAATAAAACATTTCTCCAGGAGAGATTTGTCCTGAAGCCTGCTAATTTGAGACCTCTGCTTTAAATACTTTCCAGTTTTAGAAACCAAAGCCAGGAAGACTCCTTAGCTTCTGTTCTCCATAGAGACATATCCCTCCCTGGTGGCAATGAACTGAGAATGACCTAGTTGTTTGAATAAGCAAAGAAATAAAATGGAGGAAATAAATGTTGGGTAAAAAGAATAAATAAAAATAAAAAAGTAAAGTTAATAATTTAAAAAAGAATCATCCCATAGTAGATGTCTTTGCTTCTTTCTGGAAGGCTCTGGAAGCTGCAGTGAGCCATCAGTCTAGTCTGAATTTGGTGTGCTGATGGCTTCTGTCACTGCTTAAATGTTTGGGTTTTCTCTGTGCTATTTCTGGGGAACCATTGAAGCCCCACATGGAAGATGAATCCTGTCCTACTGGAAATAAAACTGCTAATAAACCTTAGTTCATGAAGATACTGGGACCCTGATTCCTCCATAAGCAGCAAAGACCCAGATCAGAGATAGTTTTACTCAATTGAGGGCCAGGTTACAGGGAAAAGCCTTTTTACTTTCCTGCTTCGATTTTCCGCCTACTCCTAAATCCCAATTTTCTCACGACAGCCTGCGTGTTCTGTTTCAAAGGAATTTTGATTTTCTTCTTTCCAAGGATAGAAAAAGTATATTCCTTTCTGTCTCTCACCAGAATATAAACGTCATGCTGTCAGGGACCGCAGAGACCATGTCTTTCTTATTCAGACTCACCAGCATGATGCCTGAAATGAAGCAATTATTCTTCAATGAGTATTTTTTGAATAAATGAATGAATGGATGGATGATTGACTATCCTATTTTTGATTGAATATCAAGATGTCTTTCACAACTTGCCATTTGCACCTATTTATGTAATCAAGGTATATTGCTAGAGAGAAATCTCTATCATGGGATGTGTTTAAGTATTTAATTTGTATGGATGACATTATAGAAATGAACAGTGTGGGGGGTGGTGAGACAAAAAATATGAAGTCAATGTAAGGATTTACAAAGAATCAGGGCTATCTGAATTCCTACTATTCCAGTATAAATGGTAGGCTAGACCCTGCCTTTCCAGGATTACATACAGTGAGGATTAGAACTAACTGAGAGTAAAAGGAGTTCCACTATGTCTCAGAACTTGGTTGACACTAGGGAAGAGAGGCTATACTTCATGGTTACTCTGCTGTGATTCCCTAAGACAATTCTAGGAGCTATGGTAAATCTAACTAGCTGGGTCTTCTAGCAGAAGACACACACACACACTTTATCAGAGATGCGTTGTAGCAAGGTAGCAGAATCTATTGCATCAGTGTCTGGAGATGAGCTCCCGATGGCATGAGTCAGAGAGGCCAGATAATTGGAATAGCAATGGCTAACTCAAGCTACTGAGCAGGGTGGTTACTAACAGTGATTAGTGGATGTTGCCTTAAACTTAGCTCACCACCACTAAGGAATAAACAATAATGAGTCTCAGAAGAGTGAAGGGATCAGTACACTAAATATACTACTTTGATACAGAAAGTATACTTGTACTTGTTTTTATCTTTGGTTTTATTCACATATAACTTAGGGTAGAAAGAACATAAAACCCCACAATCAGTTGGAGCTTGAATTTTTTAGCTACTTCTAGTTCACTGTTCTGTGATCGTCAATGGTAGGGTTGAGTTATTGAATTTCTTTTTTTTTTTTTTTTTTAAAGATTTTATTGGGGAATTGGCGGAGGGGAACAGCGTTGGGGAATCGGGGAAGGGGAACAGACAAGTTGCTGTCTTTTTGTTCTTCAGTTTAGTTGCGGAGGATGTTGCTTCACTGTTGGTATCGTCATTGCGCTCTTCCTGGATGAGGCAGATCGGTCGCTGGCCTCTGGATGTCGCTCACCGCGGCTATTGGCAGCTCATGCTTGGCTGCCAGCCGCTCACGCTGGCTGCGGGCCAGTCACTGTAGCCTATGGCAGCCCACTGCAGCAGGGGCTGCAGCCCACACCATCACCGGGGCTCGCACAGCCCAGCTCCAGGTGGAGCTGTTGTTAGCTGTAGAGGGCAGTGTCACTGGCCCTCATGTGGGATCCGAACCGGGGCCGCTGGCATCCCAAAACCAGCGCTTTACCAATGCGCCACTTGGTCGGCCCGAGTTATTGAATTTCTTAAGGAGTTGGGTTATGTGACTGATGTGAGATCTTTCATCATTTTCAATATAGGCATTTAGGGCCACACATTTCTTTATAAGCACTGTTTTAGCTCCATCCCATAAGTTTTGGTAGGTTGCATTTTCATTTTCATTCACCTCAAAGAATTTTCTATTTATTTTCACTTTTTATTTCTTATTTGAGTCATTGGTTACCTAGCAGTGTCTTGTACAATTTCCTTATATTTATGAGTTCCCCATTCTATTAAATATAATTTATTTCCATCTTGTTTGATGAACATAACTTTGTATGACTTCACTCTTCTTAAGTTTATTAAAGTTTTTTTGATGGCTTGATGTATGGTCTTTAGGTCTTTTTTATTTTGTCATCTATCAAAAGACACTTTGATTGTTTCCATGTCTTGGTGACAGTCAATAATGCTGCATGAACATAGGGGTACATACATCATTATGGATAAATGTTTTCAGGCATTTTAGGTAAATACCCAGAGGGGGGATTGTTGGATCAAATGGTAATTCTTTTCTTAATTTTTTTAGGAAGTTCCATACTGTTTTCCATAATGGCTATACCAATTTACATTCCCACCAGCAGTGTATGAGGGTTCCTTTTTTCTCCACAACTTCCCCAGCAGTTTTTAGTACTTGTCCTGTTGATAATAGCCATTCTAACAGGTGTGAGGTGATATTTCATTGTGGTTTTGATTTGCATTTCCCTAATAGCTAGTGAAGTTGAACACTTTTTCATATATCTGTTTACTGTTTGTATGTATTCTTGGAAGAAGTGTCTGTTCAGGTCCTCTGCCCAATTTTTAATGGATTTTTCTTTTTTTGAGTTGTATGAGTTCTTTATATATTTTGGATATTAGTGCCTTATCAAAGGAAAGTACCTAAACATAATAAAGGCCATATATGACAAATCCTCAGCTAATATTATACTTAATGGTGAAAAACTAAAAGCTTTTTCTCTAAGATAGGGAACAAGACAGGAATGCCCCCTGTTGAATAACACTACTATTGATCAACATAGGATTGGAAGTCCTAGTCGAGCAATCGGGCAAGAAAAACAAAAGAAAAGGTATCAATATTGGGAATGGAGAAATTAAATTGTCACTTTTTGCAGATAACATGATTCTTTATACAGAAAACCCCAAAGACTCCACCAGAAAACTATTAGAGCAATAAACAAATACAGTAAATTTGCAGGATACAAAGTCAGTATACAAAAATCTATTGCATTCCTACATGCTAACCAAGAAATTTCAGAAAAAGAAATGAAAAAAAAATTACTTTTGCAATTGCAGCAAAAAAATAAAATACCTAAGAATAAACTTAACAAAATATGTGAAGGACCTATACACTGAAAACTATATGATATTTTTAAAAGAAATCGAAGAAGACACAAAGAAATGGGAAGACATTCTGTGTTCATGGATTGAAAGAATCAGTATAGTTAAAATGGCCATATTACCCAAAGCAATATACAGATTTAATGTAACCCCCATCAAAAATCTAAGAAAAAAACAAAACCAGAGGCATCACAATCTCTGACTTCAATTTATACTACAAAGTGACAATAATCAAAACATGATGGTATTGGCAGAAAAACAGATACACAGAACAGTGGAATTGAATTGAGAATCCAGAAATAAACCCATATATACATGGGCAGATAATTTTCAACAAAGGCTCCAAAAACATAAAATGGAGAAAAGAAAGCCTCTTTAATAAATTTCTGGGTGAATTTGAAAGCTTCATGCAAAAGAATGAAACTAGACTGCTATCTGTCACCATGTACCAAAATTAACTCAAAATGGATTAAAAGCCTAAACATAAGACCTGAGACAATACACTGCATAGAAGAAAACATAGGTACTAAACTTATGGACCTTTCAGAGAGGATTTTATGAATTTCACCTTAAAGGTAAGAGAAGTAAAAATTAAAATAAATGAATGAGACTATATAAAACTAAGAAGCCAATGCACAGAAAAAAAAAAAAAAGGGCTGGCTAAGTGGCACGGTGGTTAAAAAAACATTATCAAAAGCAAGAGGCAACCAACTGAACAGGAGAAGATACTTGTAAAGGGCAGATCTTATTTATTGTTTTTTTTGTTTGTTTGTTTGTTTTGTTTTGTTTTGTTTTGTTTTTGCCCATTGGCCACACTTTCCTAGGTGTTTGTGTGTATTATATACATTTTTGAAACCTGGACATTTTAAATTATATAATATGGTAACTCTGGGAGTCATATATTTACCCTTCCCCAGAGTTTATTGTTGTTGCTGTTTGTTACTGTTGTTGTTGTTGATTAACGATTTTCCTGGACTATTTCTATCAAGTCTGTATTTTTGTCATCACAGCCACTTCAGTCCTACTTGTTAAGCTGAGTAGTCAGGGAATGACTGAACAGAGATTTCTTTAAATTCCTACAACAGTAGCTTGTCCATTCTTTCATGAGTTACTATGTTTTTGTTTGGATAGGTTTTAAATGCTCTTCAAGTTTATAAATGTATCTTAACCTTCATTTCATGCCTGGTCAGAGCCTCCAGGTCAGCCATCCTTGGGAGATTAGGTGTCCTCAGGGCTTTCCTGGTCATAAGCACAGTCCTGACAGGTGCATAGCAGTCCAGATTGCCAAGAATTTTTCAAATCTTTTCAAAATCCCCAATGAACTTACTTTTCCCCAGATTTTTTTTTTATATTTGTTCACCATACTCTTGACTCCAGATGATTGCATTGCTTCAGGTAACTATGTGTTAAATAATTATCACTGGCTTTTTAGACAAACACAAGAAAATAGTGCTTTCCCACTGTGTGAACTCTGAATCTGGTAAAATAAAGACAAATCTTTGTATGAGACTTTTCTAGGGAACTGCCAGACTGGTCAAATAATAACAGTTATGTAGGAACGAAGTTTTTTGGGGATCTCCAAGCTCATTCTTCCCTCTCCTGTGGATGCTAGACTCCTAGTTTCACTGCAAGCATGGTTATGAGGCTGCTCATTTTCTAAGCTTCTGGTGATCTCTGAAGAAGAGATGGAAATAGATGAAGTTAAACTTCCACAGTTTACCGTTACTATTGATATTCAGCCATTTTTTCCTGAATAAAAATTTCTCTAATTACTTAAAATATTTAGTTAATTTCCAGAGTTATTAAAAAGTTAAGTTTGACAATTCCATCTGTGTCCTCATTGTTTTCATGTAGGAATAGATTTTCAAAGGTCCTTAGTCCAGCCTCTGGAAGTGCTTGTCTTTGGTAGTATTAATTTTGATCACTGGATAATATGTTTTCTGCCAAGCTTCTACATCTTAAAATTACATGTTTTTCTTGTAACTAATAATAATATTGGGGAGAGGAAATTGGGATCTATGAATCTATTCCTATTCTAATCAAAATTTCAATTTATTTTTTTAATTTATGGATTACTATTTTATTCAATGACTTATCATCTGTTACTACCACTATTTACTTTATTAAATCATCCCAGAGTAGCCAAATATAAGTCATTTATGCAGATTTTTGACATGTCCCCATCATTCTCGGAGCCCTTCATTTCTATTAAAAAAAATATAGATGTTTCAGATCTTTTATTTTCCTTGTCCAGCCCTGAAATAGTGTATTTCTCTAGGGTACTCCAGTTCTTTCCAGTAGATAACGATATAGAGAACCCAATCCTGACACTAGTGATACCAATTTTTAGAGAAGTGTCACTATTTCTAGGCCCTTGCGGGTGACAAGAATATGTGTGTGTGTGTGTGTGTGTGTGTGTGTGTGTGTGTGTGTGGTTTGCATTTTCATGGACACATATAAGCTTGAATGTACAAAATGTACAAATCATATATATATATATATATATATATATATCACAGTTTCATATATATTTACTTCTGTAAATAGCTATGTATGTTGAAAACTTTGACTTCAATAACTCCAATTTCATTAACACAAAAAGGGCTTCATTCTATTTTCTCCCTTCTCATATGTATCATTCATTTCTCATAACTACCCTTATCATCAATATATTTGCTTATTTAAGCAAATCTTCCTTTATTTAATCAATCATCCATTGCTATTGCCATGAAGCCGAAGTCTCCTTTACCTAGCTTTGGCTCAAAAGCCCCTGCCAGACTCCAGCCGCATCACACCACAAGGATTATATCCTTCCCCACAGAGGCTTCAACACCCTGAGGTGATCCACTGCCCCTACAAATACCCTTCTCAAGAGCACTGACTCTGAAACTCCGTATCTGACTTATAACTTACTCAGAAGTCCTCCTTACTCCTCTTGATTTCTGATATCCCATGCTGCACTACGTCTCCTCCCCTCTCGGGATGCCCTTTTATCCCGTTTAGGCACTGATACTCATAGCTGGCCACCACCCACACTGATTCCTACTTCATCCTGCCTGGGTTCTGACACAGCGTGCCCAGCTGCCTGCAGCAGGAAAACACTGTGTACCAGTAGGCCTCCGCTACCCTGAGCCAGGCCACCCGCCTCTGCAAATGTCCTCCCCAACCCCTCTGTTCCCGTCAGCCAGCTTGGGCTGAACGCTTCACCTGCAGCCACAATAGTTAAGCATACCCTGTGCCGAGTGTTACCATACAATGCACAACCATACATAATGGTTGTTAAGAGTGAATTGATCAGGAAGGAAAAGCAAGGGAATGGGTAAAAGAAAAAAAAAAAACTGTGGAAATTTTACATCACATTTTTATAAAATACACCTTATATCCCAAAGCTGCACAAATGTAATTTGTCTAGTAAAAGGAAGACGTTTACACTTTTGTTATTGCGTCTTTTAAATAGTGGAGTTTTTATTTAATCTAAAATCTGACCAACAGCTATATTTTGTTTATAGTACACATTTCCTGGCTTTAAACATTTATTAGAGAATAAAGACTAACAAGTTCAGTGACTTCAGATTATTTTAGTAGAATTTATAGAAATATATTCTTGTATAACTCAAATAACTTAAATTCAAGGATATCTAATAAGGGAGTACAGAAATTCCTCCTACATACTACCCAAATACCTTTATTTTCTCTGGCTTAAATTGTAAAATAAGAGTAATTTATAAATAGATTTCACAGCCTTGAAAATTATTCACAATCAAATAAAACTTGGAACAAGGTAATAATTTCCAGCATTACGTAAATATATTCTACATAAAAAGATTAAAATATATATATAGGTATGTATATTATATTAAATAGCACCTGTGTGAGTCAATCATATATAATTAGCCATATGTTAATATGTTACCAGTGTTGGTATATATTGTATATGTGCACATAATGAATACATATACTGTCAAGCATGTATATTTTCAAAGTATTCATTTCCATTAGTTTAAGAATTGAGGCTTGAAAGCTTATTTCTTCTACTTGGGAAATCAGTTATTGTTTATTTTTTTTTTCTCAGGCCTTGCAAAAATAAAATGAAATAGGAAAGGAAAATAAGTTTCACAATAAATTAACCCTTCCAACTTTAAGCTGATATGGAGAGAGATGTGAAGAAAATAAGAAAAAGAATAAAAACCAACTAACTAGTTTCCCATTATTAATTTAATTCCGTTTTAACCCACCAAGATAAAGAATGTTGAAGTTTTGATAATGAAATGTCTGGCATCATCATTCTTAAAAAAAAAGAAGGAAAATAAGGGTGTGTGGGGGGAGTGTATTGTCCATAATTGTTCATAATTATCATGTTAACCTATGAATGCTTCATTGTGGGGAATCTTTAAAATTATGTTCTCAATATTTGGGGGACGGGAATAGATACTAGAATAATGGATTATTTCCTACATTTGTGTCCAAATAATTTTTAAAAATTTAAAAGATACATTCAGAAGTAAAACATGAGGAATTGTATCACAAAAGCCATAATTGCAGAAAAATCAATTAGACAATTTCTCTTGATCTCATTTGAAGCTTTGACATCCCACATTCCGTTTATTTGCTTCTGGCCTAATAATCCTCTGCATGCTGGGAAAAATCTTTGTTCTCTGATAGAAGTAATAAAGCTGTCTGCACGATTCCCTCTTGTGAGACACCAAGTGTTCCTATTTTATTTAATCTATTGGTGTGCAGCCTTTTCAAAGTAAATACTTCACACGCACTGAACAGAGAAAGACATGCAAGGGGCTGGCCTGAGGAGTGTAAAAATTAAAAAGTGCCCTGTGAAGAAATAATGATGGCTCTCTAAAAAAATTAAATAAATAAGAATCTTGGGTCAAGTGGGCTTTGACTCTCATTGCTACCAGAGTGCACAGTGCTTCATATCCTCCCAGCCCCCTGTTCCATTCAGTTGTTCCCGTTGAATAGAAAGCATGGAGAAAATGAAGAGATCTAAATGCCAGCAGGGGACAAGTTGCATTCTTTTAGGCATGTCCTGAGCCTAGTCACCCAGAACAACTTGTGATCCCTGGACAAAGCCTTTCACCACAGGTGGCCATATCAAGAAATTTTCCTTCTGGAATTAGATATTATCCCAGGAATCACTACTGAGTCAAACATAATGCCCCATCCTGCTGGGTCAAGTAGGATTCCATTTCAATTTCTTTACACAACGATGCATTTCATCTTGTCTGTGTACAATGACAGTGCTCAGGCATGAAATAAATGGAAGTGCCTGAAAGGCAGAATTATCCCTTGAACCTGCAGCATTCCCAACCCCAAAACATACATTGTCAAGTGGGTTCCAGATAAGCAGGATCTTCAGCCAGTGTTTGTGCTGGTTGGCTTCCTTTAATCATACTCCCTTTTGTAAAACGGATTTTCGAGGGGAAAGATAAATCATGGCTGAGGAAATAAAGGTCATTTTCAAAAGGCTTAAGAGGTTCATTTTGTGTGGCTTTCCAAGGTGAAACAGATAATTCAGTGTAGTGAAAGTCTTTTGTGACCAACTTAATTCATCCTTCATATTACCAGGAAAAAAAACTATTGAAATAAGACTGAATAAAGTTCTTTATAACCATGTTCCTACAAATAGAAAATGATTTCTTGTTTGCTAGGATACGACCCAAATTCTAGCAAATAAAAGTTCAGGTTGAGAGCAAGATTTTCTTCCACCTGTCTTCAGAAAACGGAGCAGTTTTCTGGATGTCTGCCAGATATATATTTTTCAGTACTTTCATCAGTAACATACCTTTGCCTACAGAGCATCAAGTTAGCTTCAGCATGGCTGTATGGCCAGACAAAGGGCATTTTTCTCCATCATCAGGTTATGTTTGAGCCTTTTAGATATAGAAACATGTAAGAAAATCCAAGGAATAACATTTTATTTGTGCTTTACTAAAATGAAAGACCTTTCTTTATCAGTCAAATGTTTTTTTAATCTTAAACTATATCCTACTTATAAGAATAGTTCTCTTGAATATTTATTTATGAATGGGATATATACAGAAAATAGAAGTATCTTAGATTTTAATAATTTTGAATACCTTAAAACTTGTCATGCAAAAATCACTATTAGAACAAAAGGAAAGAAAAATTAAAACGCATCATATATGAGCTTGGGATTTAATGTATATCTTATTGTAAAATTACTCTCTTTTGGTTTTGGTTTCTTTGATTTAAATGTGCATTTTTACGCAATGTGGAAGGTCTTTAGGAAACAAAATGTATGTCACATTATTATACAAGCTTAGAACACTGTTATTTTTATCTATGCAAATAAATATTCAACAGTGATTCCCACATTCAAGTGAACTTAGTTACCAGATGATAATTGATTATTAGAGCTGCTTTCTTCCATATCATATAGCTTATTTGGTTGTGTATATATATTGTGGAATGACTTGATTTAATTCTGCAAATTAACTATAGCTAGAAAAAGTCAGGCAGTTATGAATGCACATATTTGCCCACTAATCACACAGAATTTAATCTGAGGTGTCTATAGAATCTATAGAAAGAAAAACAGTTGTTACATAATATAACTACCTGGGAGGGCCAATTTAAAAGAATTTCATTTATTGAAAAAGAAGGACACTATGATTTTAGAAATTATGTTTCAAAAATGAATCAATGACTAAGTATTTTTAATATTTTGTTCATTTACTAATTTGAGTGTTTTTAATTAAGACTTTATTCCATCAATTTTGAAAAGGCCTGCTTAGACCTAGGCTATTTGAAGATCTGTTCTTTTCCTAAGCATGTCCAGATATCTACTACCTTGAGAAAAGACAGTATGTACTATTAGTGTTTTATTTTTTTCTCCAAATCTTTATAGCATTTCATTTTATTTATATCAATATCTATATTTCTCTGATACATTTATATTTTTCCTAGTAAAATATTGAAGTTGTAGCTCATGTTGTATACTTTGTATACCTCATTATGCTTAGCCCTGTGTTTTATATCTAAAGTTGGTTTAATACCTGTTTAATAATGCACAAAAAATTGAATGTTTGATTTAAAAAAACAAATACACATTTGAAAGAAATTTGCAAAAAATACATAGGATAGGACTATTTGCCTTACAAGATGATTTTCATTTTAAAATAGACATTTTCCTTTCTAAAATTTAAATATCAATCTCAAAACTAGGAAGAATGATAACTAAATTTTTAATTCTACATAATTTTTAGAGTTCAGTTTCAAAATTCTAAGAAGACAGTTATATAAAAATTATTATTCTGGAAGAAATTTTTCACTTGGTTTCTTCATTAATACATATTACAATGGCTGATAAATTATGATCTGAGATAACTTTTTAAAGCAATTTTTATTTTTTCACCTTTCATATTTTTGTGCAAGATTATTCCTTATGAATATTTGTCATAAGTTTTGCTTGAATTTTTTCTTCAACCATGTAGGATTCACCAAAGGAAAGAAAACTGTTCATTTGTTTGTTTGTTTGTTTGTTTGTTTTAAATCTATAAAAAGTAAAAAACTTTCTCCTCCAAATGTAGTGTCTTTACGATGTTGTCTACTAGTGAAGGCAAAGTTTTAAAAGAAGTTCTACCTTATGCGTTTTGTTTTTTTAACATGTTAAATCATCAAGGTTTAAGGAAAAGAGTTTTAGTTTTGTTTTAACAACAATCTATACAAAGTAAGTAGTGGAAAATTTTTGCATTCAGGGTCCTATGCAAAGATGTTGAAAAACCAAGTGTGTCAAACAGGCTAGGATAGGATATGGTGCAATAACAACCAACCACCAAATCTCAGTCACTTAATTGCTTCTCACTCTGCCCTGCATGACCTTACACAGCACTGGGGCTTCCCTACTATCTAGAGGTCTTTAGATGCCCAGAGAGAGGGAGCAGTGATCATCTCAAATATTGCTCATCACCTCACCAAAAGGAAAAGGAGATTGTGGCAAATTGCACATGGGCTGTGAAAATTATTTGGAAGTGTGTTGTGTTCACTTAAATTTCACTGACCAAAGCAAAACATATGGCCACATCTAACTACAAGAATGTAAGTAAGTATAATCCTATCATGTTTCTAAAAGAAGAAGCAAAATACTTTGTGAGGAGAATTAATGACTGCCTAAGCAATTTTTGCCATCGGTTATCTCTTCTCACTTCTTCCAAGATATTAAACTTCTCCTATATGTCTGACATTAAAAATCATTTGAATATATTCATTTAAACCTTCTTCTATGAAGAATGCCAGGTTCTCCCTGTAGAGATATGAGAGTTTCCTCACTCTCAGCTAGACTCTTTTCAAAATATTTTAGTTTGATTAACACAGGGGATAAGGTCCTGCATATTTTTAGTTGGATATTCCTTTGATTGGTAGTCACCACTGCATTCAATATTTTTACTTTATTATTAACATCAGTATCTTAGTTAATAACAAGAGTATCTTAAGTAACTAATAAAAACACCTGTGAGCACTTTAAGACAGTAAAGCATTGTACTGAACATAAAGGCTCATAGTTCACTTAAACACAGGCATTGCCCAACTGCCATTCAGGGTCAAGGATAAAAGGGGTGGAGGAACAGCCAGGTCCAGAGATGCATTCTAGTAATAAATTCAGTGCCCCCCACAGCTTTATATCCTGAAGATTATTTCTCTTATAGCATCTGTTCTCAAAACATTTCAGACCCACCATGTGAGAGACAGTATCTGCCCCCAGGGACAAGAGGAAACATGTTTTTGAAAGAAGAAGAAAGGACTGTTTTGGATGGTGCTTTAGAAATGTGAGAGAAGACACAAGGTTTGGAACATGTGGAATGTGGGATGAGAAGCAGTGTGGCTGTGAACCACAAGTCTAGAGACAAATAGATGATATCGATCTAGTGGTGATAAGGAAAAGAAGACTGATACAACACAGAGGACTTACAATGATTTCTGGTTTTGAAGTTACTTAATAATTTCACAGTGAAAAAGTTTTCATGATGATTTAGCTTGGAATATGAAATCTAGAGCATGTAACCTTGCTTAAGACATTAAGAACTGAATCGTACATAAAGCCATGATTGTAAAAGTAAAACATCAAAATAATCAAAACAAAAATAAACCATGGGAGACAGGAAAAGGATAGCATAGATAATGTCAAGAAGTCCAGATTTGGGCCGGCCGAGTGGCACATTGGTTAAGAGATGGTTTTGGGATGCCAGCAGCTCCGGTTGGGATCCCACATATGAGGGCCAGTGACACTGCCCTCTACAGCTAACAACAGCTCCACCTGGAGCTGGGCTGTGTGAGCCCCGGTGACGGTGTACATTGTAGCCCCTGCTGCAGTGGGCTGCCATAGGCTACAGTGAGTGGCCGGCAGCCAGTGTGAGCGGCTGGCAGCCAGTGTGAGCTGCCAATAGCTGCGGTGAGCGACCATCCAGAGGCCAGCGACTGGTCTACCTCATCCGGGAAGAGCGCAATGACAATACCAACATGGGCCAGTGAAGCAACGTCCTCCACAACTAGACTAAAGAACAAAAAGACAGCAACTTGTCTGTTCCTCTTCCCCGATTCCCCAATGCTGTTCCCCTCCTCTAATTCCCCAATAAAATCTTAAAAAAAAAAAAAAAAAGTCCAGATATTTTTTTCTGCTGAAGATGGCAGAGTAGATAAACATGGTGCTCATCTCCTCTTAAAACCACATCAGTGAAAAATAAACCACAGAACCACCACCAATGGGAGTCACCTGAAGTCTAGCTGAACCAAAGCCTCACAAATACAGAAACATAGATGAAGACACCTCGAGGCTGGTAGGAAGATCACAGTCATGGAATGGGCTGGTTCCACACCCGTGTATGACCATTAAAAATCAGAAGGGCTGTCTTGGCTGTGGAGTGAGGGGTCCCAGAGGAGTGAGGGGTACCAACACCTCCTCAGCCAAGGGTTTTAGTGCCAGGGAGAGAAGTCCCCAAAACTTCTGGATGTGAAAACCAGCAGAGTTTGTAGCTGAGACAGAGGGTGGCTGCACTTCCAGGAACTCCTCTTAAAGTGCCCACACATGACTTACTTGCTGATGGATTTACAGGCTTTGAGCTCCAGCGCTAGGGCAGCAGCTTGAAAGTCTAAAAGAGACAGGAACACACGGGAAGGAACTGCTATGCTGTTTCATGGTGAGTGGAGGGACAGTTTTTTCCCCAGTAGAGAAGCTGGCATAAGCTGTTGTTTCTTTGTTGAGCCCTCCCCCTCCATGCATACGGATGAAAGCACACATGCAGAAGTCCAGTCTGACTCCATCAAACTGCCTATCACCCTAGCGATTCCTTGAGACCACACTCCACCAATATTTGGGCATGACCAAGCCACTTCCAGTGGCTTTTCCAAATAAAGGGACTGCCTTAGCTCATACTGAGGACTTTCCTAAAATCTCCCAAAGGTTCACTAAATCCAAACAAGCAGCATCTGGCTTCCACATGTCCTATACCACTGGCTGAGCAGCCCTAAGCCAAGCACTAGCAAGAGACAGCCTTGGCTGCTCAAGGCACCTTCAAGAAGGACATGGGTAGTGGCTAACTCTGGATTGCTTTGTGGCTTATGCCAGGTGGCCCCGGGCTGGACACAGGCTATGGGTGAAGTTAGCCTGTAGCAGGTCCCCTACAGCAGGTCCACCACCAGCAGGCCCAGGGGCCAGCTTCAGACTGGGCTGAAACATCACCTGGCCATCTCCAAGGATAACACACCCAAAGGGCAGACAAGACAGGCACCAGAGCCCCACCAAAGCAAGCCCTACTTTGTAGGATCAGCACCTGCACAGTAGCTCCTCCACTGTAGTCACAGCCAGTCCTTACAACCAATCAGCCTGAGGGTCAATGTCTCCCACTGATGTGCAAACAGCAATCAAGTATTAACTACAACAGGAGGGCACACACAACGCACAAGGTGACCAGGAAGACTGCATCACTAAGTCCCACAGGACATGTACTACATAAGGCCACTCTACAATGACCAGGAGGCATAGCAGCCCTACATAGAAATAATCATAGGGAGGCAACCAAAATGGGGACACAAAGAAACATGTCCAAATGAAAGAACAGAGCAAAGCTCCAAAAAACGAACTAAAGAAAATAGATACAGCAATCTACCAGATGCAGAATTCCGAACAGTGGTTATAAGGATGCTGAATTATCTCAGGGAGAACTTCAAAAAAGGTATAGGAAACATAAAATTGGAGATAGAAAACATAAAAAAAGAACCAGTTAGAAATAAAGCCTATAGTTACTGAAATGAGGAACATATTTGAGGGAATCAACAATAGATTAGATGAAGCAGAGGGTCAAATCTGCCATTTAGAAGAGGTAAAGTAGCATAAAACACCCAATCAGAACAGAAAAATGAAAAAAGAATCCCCTCAAATGAGGAGAGCTTAAGGGGCCTCTGGGACAACATCAAGCATACGAACATACACATTATAGGAGTACCAGAAGGAGAAGAGAGAGAGAGCAAGGGACTGAAAACCTATTTGAAGAAATAATGACAGAAAACTTTCCTAACCTGGCAAAGGAAATAGACATATAATCCTAGGAAGTGCAGAGTCACAAACAAGATGAACCTTAAGAGGCACACATGAAGACATATCAAAATTAAAATGCCAAAGCTTAAAGGCAAAGAGGTAATCCTAAAAAAAAAAACAACAGAAAATCAGTTAGCTACCTACAAGACAGTTTTCATAACATTGTCAGCTGATTTCTCAACAGAAACTTTGCAGGCCAGTAGGGAGTGGCAGGAAAAATCCAAAGTGATGAAAATCAAGGACCTACAACCAAGATTACTCCACCAGCAACACTGTCATTTAGAATTGAAGAACAGATAAAGAGCTTCCCAGACAAAACAAAGCTAAAGAAGTTCATCACCACCAAACCAGTATTACAAGAAATGTTAGAGGGACTTCTTTAAGGAGGGGGGAAAAATGAATAATAAAATGGCAATAACTACATATCTATCAACAATTACTTTACATGTCAGACATGTCAATGGATTAAAAGCTTCAATCAGAAGATACAGTGGGTGAGTGGATAAGAAACCAAGGCTGTTACATACGCTGCCTACGAGAGACTCACTTCAGATCGAAAGACACACACAGACTGAAAATAAAGGAATGGTAAAAAAATATTTCATCAAAATGGAAACAAACAAAAGCTGTGGCAGCAATACCTAAACCAGACAAAATAGACTTTAAAACAAAGGCTATAACATCTTACAAAAAAGGACACAGTAATCCAACTTCTGGGTATATATTTATCCAAAGAAACTCAAAATGCTACTTCGAGGAATATGTGCTTACATATGTTCATTATAGTATTGTTTACAATGGCCAAGATGTAGGGGCACCTTGCCTGTCTGTCGATGGAAGAATGGATAAAGAGAAGGTGATACATATATACAGTGGAATATTGGTTGGTCACGGAAGGGGATGTGTTTTTGCCATCTGTGGTGGCAATAATAGACCTGGAGAGTATTATGCTGAGTGGAGTGTCAGAGCGACAAAGACAGATATAATGTGATTTAGCTTCTATGTGGAATCTAAACAACAAATAAATAAATGAAACAGAAACAAACTCATAGATACAGAGAATATTTTGATGTTGCCAGATGGGAGGGGATCTGAGAATGGGTGAAAAGGCGAAGGGAGTATGAAGTACAAACTGGTTGTTACAAAATAGTTACAGGGATATAAAGTAAAGTGTAGGAAATATTGTTAATGATATGGTAATAACTATGTATAGTACCAGGTGGCCACTAGCCTAGTCAGGGAGATTACTTCTTAAATTATATAGTGTCTAACCACTATGCTGTACACCTGAAATTAATATAAAATAATATTAAATATCAACTATAATTGAGAAATTATAAAGGAAGGGGAAAGTGAAGGGGGATAAGAGGTCCAGATTTCCAGGTATAAAATAAATAAGTCATGAGGGTGTAATATACAGTATAGGGAATATAGTCAGTAATATTGTGATTAGCATAGTACATTGTCAGACTGTTGGTGGGCTTATCATGGTGATCACTTATTTAGATATATAAATGTTCAATAACTATTGTATATACCTGAAACTAACATAACATTTTATGTTAGCTATATTGTAATAAAAATCATTTTAAAAAGTCCAGAGGTAATAGTTACTTGTTCTAATTCAATGTTGAATATAAATGTATGGTAGCTTAAAGTTAAGATCAAGGCAAAACAATACTAAAACTTGGTCTAAAATGTATTTATAAATGAATGTGTATGACCAGGGGATAGCCAAGGATTTTGAAAGTAGGGACACATTATTGTATCATGAGTACCTGAAGAGACAATAAGAAATAAAGGCCAAAGAGACAATAAGAAAACACATAATGAAATTGAAGAATTCTCAGATAGTGCAGGAATATAAACTGTAAGCTGTATTATTGTAAGACGCAGAAAAAAAAACCCAGAAAACAAAAAAACTTACTGTTCTTATACTCTTACAATATAAGGAAACAAATTTCTAGGCAAATTTTGTAACAAACTCATTCTACTTTCACTTTTACTAAAGAAAATATAGCTATGATATAGAGCTGTTTAGAAGGAAAAAATACCTGTTACATACAACCGTAACTTCCCAAGTGGATTTGAGCAGCATAGACAGAGAGGCTAATGTGGGGCCTGTTACAACTAGATCACTTTGAATAACTGAAGTAGAAGAATTTGAAGGGAGGTAGTGAAGCAGAAAGAGGAGAAAGGAATCAGGGAGTCAATGAAGTGGCATAAAGCTAGGAGCAATGTGTTCGGAAATGAACACTAGAAAATCTTTGATAGTTGATCAAATGGTTTTAAAACAAACTTTGTGTTAAGTCAAATATTAAATTTGAGGTAATTTGTGGCTACAAAATTAGCACCTGATCTGAGCTTCATACTCCTTTGATAAAGCCCACTATGCATATATCACATATTTGATGGTGGAGAGTGCGTGAGTGTGTGTTTTGTTTGTTCGTTTGTTTGTTTGTTTGTGTATGTGTGTGTGTAATTCAACTAAAGGTCAGCTTTCTGCTTTGGTCCCAAGCAACTTGAATAGCAGGCAACATACAGATGGTGGCATGGGCTAAGGACTGAATTAGGTCATTAAAAGAAGACTGTAGATCCAGAGTTGACTATGAAAACATAAAGCCATCATAAGGTCTTCAATACAGTGAAGAAATCTTGGAGAATTCTGTTGAATTCCAATGGGAATTATATGAGGGAAAAGTATCCTTTAGACAAAGTTACATTTCAATGGAAAGGAAAAGTTCTGATGACATCTGGCTTTCATGGTGAGTTAAGGGATATCTTTTTAGATTGTTCAGTATGGTTATTAAATTCTTCTGCAATGTTTTTGGCTAATGGCAACATATTTCATCTCTTCAATTAATTCCAATGGACAATTATTGAGGTTGCATCATAGATACTGTGTGTCAGACATACAAGTATGAATAAGATACAGCTTCTATTATTAAACTCCTCACAATATACTCATCCATTGAGAAGGAGTAGAGAGGGGGATTGAAAAATAACTCCTACCAACACAAGGAGATGCTGCCTTTTAGCAATGTGAATCAAGAGCTATGAATGTGGAGAAAAGTGAGAAGGAATCACTTCAAAGAAGAGAGCACTTTTGATCAGGAGCTTGAAGGATGAATAGATCTTCACTAGACAGAAAAAAAGTAATAATAATCACAGGTATTTGGTAATCCTTAAATAGCATAGAGAAAGAAATTGCCTCCTGTAAGTGGGATCAGCCTGGGAGTAATTTGGCGTAACAGGAGAGGAGGTAAGTGTGCCTCCATTGGCTAGAGAGTAGGCAGGCACCAGTGAAGCAAAGAAGCATGATGCAAACAATAAAATAATATGAATGAAATGTTATAAACTTTTTCTTATCACTAATTCTATGTTATTAAGTACAACAGACTCATGTTTCTAAAACCATTCTCTTTGTCTTCTCTCACATAACTCTTCCTTCTGTACCTGTGTCTCAGTCACCACCACCTTTGTCCAAGACACCCAAGCCAGAAAGCTTAAAGTCACCACCTTTGGGTGGGGGGTGGGGAGGGAACCCTCCCCACAAAAAAAAAGCACCCTCCTTCTTTTAATAGGTCCCTAAATTTATTCAATGCATCCTACAGAATGTTCCAACTTTAGCTGATTTCTCTCCATTTTTACAGCAGAATCCCTAACTTGGGTAACTTGGGTCTTTATAATTACAGAACTGAGTTTCTCCTATTATTTCCTTACTAGCTTCCCTGCTTTCTCCTTCACACTTTTCTCAAGCCATTTTCCAAACTGCCTGCAAATGTGTTTCCTTTCTAAAGTTCAGAAACAGTTATGGCACTTTTCTCATCATGGATCTCAGTGACAAAAGGATATTTAAGACCATTATATTTCCCTGCCTACAAACTGCAAACTAATTCAGCAAAAATTTCATATATATATATATATATATATATATATATATATATATATATATATGAAATAGAGGCTTAAGAACTCCATAGACTGCAACTGCAACATTATGTGTATATATACATATATATATATATATATATATATATCCTCTAATTACCATGATTTTTCCATCCCAGGCCTCTCAGGCCATTGGAAAACTAGCAGTAACTAGTACTTCCATATTAAAAACATTGTGTCTTCTAAATTTGTAAACATTTACAGAAAACTTGAGGGAATAAACTGTTGCTGAAATAATTTCCAAATTTGACTTTACTGTCAAATGTTCACATTCAATCTATAAAGACCCTGTCTTCATGAGCTAAGTTGAGGTGAGAAGTGAAGGATGTGGTACAGATTATGGAACTCATGACTTTTAGATACAGTGCACACTGTTTTGCAACTCAGAATGTATAATCCCCAACTGTGATTCACACTGCTGTGTCAAGCCATTCTCCTGTTAGTGAATAGCATCTCACTTTGGTGTGAAGAAAGAGTGGGCAGTCGTACAATGGAGTTGGAGCCCTTTACATAAATGATTTCAAACTGCCTCTTTTAACGGTTTATCCATCAGCAAACTTTTCAAAATTTATCCTAGTATCATATACAAAAAAACAAGGCGGAATCTGACAAATGATACCCAAGAAGGTTTGTATTCCTTTCATTGATAAAGTTATGAAAGCAATTTGTCCTTATTTTATGATAAGAAACATCCCATTTTTTTACAGTATCTTTCTTGCTCCTGGATAAATCACCTAAGTTTGTAAATGAAAAGTTGTAGTCAGAAACCCAGGATCATAAATTTCATGAATAAAGCAACTGTTAGTTATAAAGAGAGACAGATACATGGTTAGTTAATATTTTATATTTTAATAATTTGAGCAGGTGGGTTGCTAAATAACAAATCTTTAACATAATAAGTACAATGAATTGCAATCACCTTTTTACCTTATCATGGAGGGTGACCTAATCAAATTTAAATCATGTAACTATGGAAATTTGAAGACAGAGATCAAAATATCTTCCTATACTGTATGCAAAGAAATGACAATTAGAGACACCATAGTAAAGGAAAACAGTGCTGAAATCCATTAAATCAGAATGTTACATTGAATGGACTTTGCCACCTTACTAAAAAATTGAGAAGTAACCTAAAGTTATTCACTTTATATAAAATAAACATTGAACATTCAATGCAGCAATTCCTTTACTGCTTTTATAAAACCTCACATTATAAAACAATCATTCGTCTTTGAATATTTTACTGTCAAATTTTATTTAAAATTATCTTTGAAAGGTCATTTCTTTTTTGAGGAGTTCTTTTTTTTTTTTTATTAAAGAGGTAAGATGAACAACAGGAGGGAGCCACTTAAACAGAGGTTCAAATGCTATGTTTCAACAGGACAAGATTTTAGTACTTTATACAAAAAGTAGAACAATACAATTTCCTGTAGGATTTCTTCAACATATGAGGCAATATGATGCAACAGGTATTATTGACATGAAATTAATAAAGGGGGATTTGTATCTTTCTTTAAGCTTTTTTTTTCATTCCAATTGGAGAATGTGAGATAACAAAGAGGGCTGCAGTTCAAACGGAAAATGCTTGCAGAGGAGACAATATGGAACACTTGTGTGGAAACAATTTTGTTTCTTAAAAAGTGGCACCCAGTGCAGAATGGTAGAGCATGAGAAAAAGTGGGCAACAAAGTTGGCTTCATTGATACTACAATTCTTGTGAGCAGGATTATACCACTGGGCCGGCCGAGTGGCGCGGTGGTTAAGCGCTGGCCTGGGAAGCCAGCGGCCCCGGTTCGGTCCCACATGTGAGGGCCAGTGACACTGCCCTGAAAAAAAAAAAAAAAAAAAAAAAGGATTATACCACTTATGTGTAGAAACAGACTATTCAATAGGCAGGTGAGCCAAGATCAAGAACAAGAATGAAAAAAATTTTCAGGTTTTCATTTAAAAAATTAAATGACAAAAAAATGCAAAGGCTCATTGTATAAATAATCATTGGCAACATTTTTTTCAATTTATTTCAAAGATTAGTTAATTTTTTCTTTCATCTGGTAGAAAGAGGACAAGTTGTGAAATATTCTTAGGAGTACATGCAAAATATTTCTTCAAGTAGGAAAAAAGAGATACAAAGTTTAAGAGGTCATTGTCCTTGGAAAGTGACAGCTTGAAGGTACACTAACATTTCTCAGCTGCTTAAAGCCATTTTCATGCTGCTCATGTGTGTATGTCCCCCCCACCCCACCCCAGAAACACACACACAGACACACACACAAGCACTATGCTCATTTAACAGCAAATAGTTGCTGTTTCTATTTGAACTGATTAAGATATAGTTTTAAAAATAAATAGGCTTTTGGCTTTTGAAATGGCACCCTTAATACCAAAGTGACATAATACTGCACTTCTGTAATTCAAATAGGCTGCCATTGAGGCAAGGGAAGCAAGTGCCTCTATGCAATTTTCCTCCCTTTTTTGTGAGTTAAGCAGATTTACTCTTTAACGGTGGAGCTTCAGCAGATGATTATGACATCAAAGTGTGACAGACAGTGATTATGTACTGCAGAGAGAAAAGGCAGTTAAAAAGAGACAATTCATTCCCATAGCTTAAAGGGACAATTTCCTTGGCCAAAAGTGAAATAAACTGTTATGCCAAGCTTCTCTTTGAAAGAAAGGAGAGTGCAGGCTTAGTCTGTTTCGTTTGATTTTTCACTTCCTTTCATATTTCGAATCACACTGTTTCTCCACATACCCAAGTACGTTTTCCGTCTCACTCATCACAGTCTGCATATCATATGTGATCTGTTTTTGACCGAATTATTTGCTGGATTTGAGTATTTTTATCAGCAAATTTCTCAATATCAGAAGCTCTTACTGTAATGAAACTGACATCTGGTGTTATAGCCTAACTTTTTTTTTTTTCCCCCCAATTCAGCTCTAATCTCTCAATTGTGACCTCTCTTTCATTTTTATAAAGTGCTTGGAAAGTGTACATGCAATGTTGTTTAGTCAGATCTTTGGACATTTACTAGAAAGATTAAAAATCAGTGAACATTTGCTTATTTTATATTTAATTTTATTGTTTCTAATTCCCAGTCCATTAAAGTACTTTCTTTTCCTGGAATATAATAATTACATGAGTTAAACATTCTATCACGTTACTGAATTTAACAAAACTAAAAGTAACTTATATTTAATTTATAGTTTAGTTAGCATAGCCACCGTGATTCTGAGCCAGGGACACTGCTCTAAATATAAAATTAACGTGCACTATCTGAGATTTAAAAATAAATATTAATATAACTTCCTGTGATATGTTAAATACTAACTGAAGTGACCAACTTTTGTTTTCTCCTGAAAAAAATGCCAATTCTTTTAGTGGTGTGTGAATTGCTTTAAATATACTTTTAGAGACTTATAATTATAAATCTTTTTAATTATGCTACCAAAATAGTAAAACCAAAATTATTATTTACTATATTATGAACTTTTTTTTTTAACATTAGGTTTATTCTCACACTGAGTAAATTATTGAGAGGAAATCAAGATCAGTTCTTCAATGAGACTAAGAAGCAATAAATAGAATGGTCACAGTGCATTTATTCAAGTCATAGACTTGTCTTATGTCCTGAAATGGTGTTAACCAAAGTAGAGTTTGTAACAAAACTTTGCTGAGCTGTTTATAAATTTTCTACTTGGAAAAGGAAACAAGCTCTACAGAGTATATTTAAAATGTAAACAATTCCAAACATTTTTGAAAATAAATTAAAACTCAGTAACCTTCAGGTAAATAATATTAACAATATTTTCCTCAGTCTCATAGATATAGAGGAAAAACAGGGTTGCTAGTTGGGAAGGGGTGGGGATGAGGGAGAAGGGGAAGGGATTAGACAGCATAAATAGGTAACTACAGTATTGTCACAGGGATATGAAAGACAGTTCGGGGAATATAATGTTGTAAAATTTTGTGGGGTGTCAGATGGTCACATGTTTTGTTAGGGAGACCACTTCATGGATGGAGTAGAGGCTTGATCACTGCACTGTATACCTGAAATTGATGTTGTATAATATTGTATGCCAACTGTAATTGAATATATAGACAGTCACGGGATGTGGATTATATGGTGGAAGGGAGTCAAAGGAATTGTAATAGATAGTATGATATGGGGGGAAGGAGTGGGAGGGGAGAATTGGGGGAGGGGGGTTGTCACTTTGAGGGGTAAAATGTATTACTATTGTACTTTGTTGTACACCTGAAGCTAATTAAAAATATATATAAATAAAAAAAAGCATGTAAGAAATTGAAAAAAACAAAACAAAAAAACCACCAATATTTTCTATAAATCAAATTTTTAGAATATGCATTTAAAAAGTATTCTATCCCCAAATATCCAAATTTGAGTTCCTGAAAAAAGATAGCATGCTGCAAAAGTATATTGTAATATCAATATCAAGTATAAAATGGGAAAACTCCTAACCCTACTATTTTACTATTCAAAAATACCATAAAATAGCTTGTAACATATTCCGCAATATTTTATTCTTATGTGTTGTATTTTAAGTATTTATTATGGTTCTCTTGATGCTGTTTTTGTGTTATTGTTTTATATTTTAAACACTATGCTCTTATCTTAGACCGAATAGTACCCCCTTAAGCATTTGTATCCTTTTGAAATCGTCTATGCCAATATTTCAATATTGTGTGACATAGTGGTATCAGACAAAACACAACACTGAACAGTTTTCACATGTTTGTTATCAGGTCTATTTATCATCTATCTACCTACCTACTTATCATCTATCTGTCTTTCGATCAAGTTCAGTCTCCATGATTTGATATAGTTAAATACGCATATATTTTAGAAGAAAGGCTTTAAAAAATCGAGGAAGTTTTATGAAATATATTGCCACATAAACTCCTTCATTTATGATCTTATGAGTCACGCTGTTAATTATATCGTCGACAATATGACCTTAGGTTCTAACAGCAGAGTATATACAATTTATTTTGTGGAGCTTCACAGTCAAAGAAAATGACATTTTCAAGTTTGACTAGTTAAAAGTGAGAGAACTTGCTTTGATAAAATGTGGCTACTTGATTAGTCCAGTTTTTTAAATGTACCAAATAGACATCAAAATTGCTGCCCCTCAATTTTATAAATTTTCTTCAATTATATAAATGAATAATTTCCATAATAACTGGATGTTTTAGAGATTATTTTTTAGACTCTTAACTAAAACATTTATCAAAAAACTGCATTGACACAAAATAAAAGGTAAATCTGGTTATGAAAAAGGTAAAATGCCTGTGAAGGAACAGTGGTAAATAGAAATTTGGAATTGGATAGTGTTAAGATACCAAAATCCAGTAGCTTGTACCTATGACCATAAAATCAAGAAAAACTGCTCAGAGTAATAAAATATATATTGACGTATTTACAAAATTTACTTATTTTCTAAGTTACTTGTCATATATAGAAATGTTATCCTGAAGACAATGAAAAATCTTTCTAAGACCTATCACCATTATAAGTCTACTATTTCATATTCTAACACTCTAAATTTGGATGTTGATGGCAGCAGTTGTGACATGGCTTCCTTTGCCTTAATAAGCACATAAAACTTTAGAATGGTACCCAGGTCTTAGAATAAAATCTTCGAAACAATAGTGGAATACTGTTATAAATTGCTTTTGATAGCAAAGAGGATACTATTGTGGGGGAAAACATAGATATTGAAGGCTATGAGTTGAAGTTATTCAGAAGAATGTTTTGGGATAAACTTTAGCATAAAAAATGATTTTAGAATAGCTTAACCAATTTGTTTTACTCATGGTATCCATTTTGTGTATTATAAAATTTATACATGATAAAAATCAATGATTCGATTTTGAGAGTTCATTGAATAAGTAAATCATCTATCTATCTATATTGGAATAGAAATCTATAGGGAAGCAGGTACATAGGCATACAGGCCACCTGATATGAAACAGTGTGTTATATTTTAATTGGCAGTATTTTAATTTCTTAATAGTCAGTAAAATAGTGGTATATCTGAAAACAAATAGCTTTGATGCTGTAAGTAATAGAATATTCCTCCAAGCTCACCACAACTACTACACCCGTACTCCCTGTGCCTCTGTGTCTTACCTGGCCTAGTTCTACTCCTGCACTTTTGTCTCTCAGCGTCTATGTACAGGCCATTCCACTCAATGAAATGCTCTTCCCTAATTCTCCACTTAATATATTCATTTAATAAGATCATTTCAAAAGGCACTTCCTTGGTGACATTTTTCTCTATCATCACAGAATTATTAAAGCATTCTGTCCATTCTTTAGGTAGTACTTAGACTGTAGATTACAATCTCTCTCTCTCTTTCTCATATACTATGACTATAGTATGTATACACACATACATATTTATACCTATAATTATATTTATATAAATTGAATACCTAGTTGATTCTAATCTCCTTGATGACAAGGGCTAGGTTCCACTTAAGTATGATTGACTTTTAAATATAACTTTTACCTATATGATTTACCTATATTATCTGTAATATTCTAGCATATGTTAATTTCCTTCATGTTTGTTTCGTCTCATAAATGTTTCAGTAAATTGAAGAAGCAAAAGGATAATGGCTTCATAACCTGAATATATTAATCTTGCAAACACAAATAACAGGTACTTAATAATGTCATTTTAGAAAGCAGCACAATGCACAGAATTCATGCTATCCAGCAGTGATATCTGTGATGTGTGCAGTAAGTATTGTTTGAAATAAGAAAATAAAAGTTCCAATAATGATTTTGTTATATACAATCATAACCTATATTTTACAACTGTAGTTTAACGAGTTAGCATAACAGTGTTGAAGCTAAAGCTAGAAATTTTATTTTTCTGGGTCTACTACCCATTTATTCTGAATGCCATTATTACTGAAAATGTTTGTTCTGGGTTATTGCTGAGACTCAAGAAGATTCTGGATAGATTAGTGCAATTTATTTTCACTGTGTGGAAAAGCAATATTTTTGATGGTAGGTTAAAATTGTCAATTTCCAAAAATAATATCATTTATAGAAAACAGCATGCTTTTATTAGAATATTGCTAATATTTTTAAATGGTAATTCAAAAAATAACCTTATACTTAAAACACTGTTTTTATCTTTATCTTGTTTTATTTATTTACTTATTTATTTTTTGAGGGCAGTGTCACTGGCCCTCATATGTGGGACCGAACCGGGGCCGCTGGCTTCCCAAGCCAGCGCTTAACACGGCGCCACTCGGCCGGCCCTCTTTATCTTGTTTTATTAGTTTTCAAAAGTATTTGCAAGATTAATATATTTAAGTTCTGAAACCACTTATACTTTTGCTTTTATTGTCTACTCAGATATTTATGAGATTAGGCAAATATGAAGTAAATGTATATAAAATTAACATATGCTTGAGTGTTAATAGTTAAGGGACTAGACTGCATAGGTAAGAGTTGTACTGGAAAATCAACCATGCTTAAACTTAAACATTAGCCTGACAGATTGAGACATCCAAGCTGTTTGTTGCATCCTTATGTGTATTTTTATTGGAGGGTTCCTTGATTGCAATTGAGCAATAAAAACATTTTTCAAAACTACACAAAGCATTTTATGTAAATACTATTTTCTCTTTTAACAAAATATTTTATTTTTCACCATGATAGCTTATTATTCAACTTGTGCCTGCTCTATTTAGTAGTAGGATCTGTGAGTACCCCCATCAAAAAAGGAATCAGTATGGCAGAATGATCAACTGTTATTGTCTTTGATTTTTCATGTTTGAGGCTGTTGGTTTTATATATATATATATATATATATATATATATATATATATATATATATTTTTTGTTTTTTTTTTTTTTTTTAATTTGTAAGACTTTTTAATAAATTGACTTCTCTCCTTAATAGCTCTGTAACTTAGGCATACTTTTTACCAGTCTATGCTTACCTAAATTTCTTCACCTGTAAAATGGAGATAATAATATTAATACCTAACTCACAAGGTTTATTTTGTTTGTTCTTTTTTTGGTGAGGATTAAATGGATTAATATATAATATACTTAGAACAGGGTCTATAATTATTTAAGAGTTACTTTTGAGATTATTGACATTATTCCCTTTGGTTAAGAAAATAATTCCTGACTAAAATTTTTCCATGCTCTGTCATGCTTTTCTGCTTCAAATAAGTCAATCTATTCTACTACAGAAGGGAAGAATAGGCTAATCCTATTATTCAAACATAACAGGACAGAAAGGTGAAAAACAATGAGAGCTAGATTTCAGTTTAATATATTAAAAAATATATATGAAACTACTTGCTTCAATGAATCAATAAGCTTTGTATTTGGACAACTGTCCATATGGTTGCTAAAGTGATTTCTTACTTTGATGAGAGGCTGGCTTAGAGGGCTTTTATCATTTTTACAAAAGAGTTGATGTTATTTGAAAGCAGAATAGTATCAGTTTGCATGGGATAATCTGAGGGATGGCTACCACACCTACACCCTGACATAATGTTTTAAATACTACAAGTCTTTTTTTTTTAAATCCTGACTCCATAGCTGAAATACATCTAAAAAGGATATCCTCTTAGTGTGGATTACTTAACATTTATCTAACACACACAAAAAGAGGCACATTAGATCCTAGAAGATGTGAAATCTCAGAAAAAAGTTGAGTTGAAAACTAAAGAAAAAGTGTGTCTACTTAACTTAAACCAGTTAAACCTGTTACAGAGCCTCCAATTCTCACATTTCTGTCACAGAGGAGAACTTAGGTCTCCAGGTGTCTTTCTGTGACAGGGAGTCAAGCTCAGCAAAGGTCATTGTTCTTAAATCATATGAATAAGTCACATGACAGTGAAGAAAGTCCTCGTAAAGATTTCTTTCTAGGAGCATGTACATAAAACAGCTACCTGTGCTCCTGAGAAGTTAGGGTTTGAACTTAGGGCATTAAAATGAATTTATATGCAATAAGAGTATTCCTAGGGCTTCATTGTATTGCGATTTGTGACACCTAGTCAAGAAAATGGTAGGGATAGGGTCCTGATTAATTTTATTAATTAAATTCCAAGGCTACTCTAACCTGGCTCCCATCTTGGAAAAATATTGTTCACCTTCTGGTTTCTTTCAGCCTTGATTATTTATTCAGTCATTGTCATCCCTGCATTCATTCCCTGTCCCCCATTCTGCAAACATTGGCATGGTAGAGCATGCAGCCAGGTCTTGCGGTGCTCTGGACTGGAGCTCCATCACTAATGAGTTTTTCTTGCTGCTCCTATCAGCCCTTCAGCAGGCTTCTATGGGAACCAATCTAGAGCTGCCCAGCGTAAACTAGCAAGGATCCAAATCATCACTTGTTCAGAATCCTTATTGACCTCAGGGAGATTTCAATGAAATAGATGCACCAAGCAAATATTGGAAAACGAGTTCAAGACACAGCTCACTTAATTGGATAACCTTTGTTTTTGCCCTTCATATTTGTATAAGTAATGTTACTAAAAAAGATGTAGCAGGAGAACACAAAGTGGAGTCCTAGGCCGTGGCTAAAAATCAAAAGGTTGTAAGAATGGCCAAGTATTCTCCCATGATCATTTAAGCTTTTAAAGTATAATTGGAAACAAAACAAAAATAAAAAACAGAAGACTAGCTAGACTGATGAGCTGTAAATTACAGAAATGAGTATATGTGCTTGCATAATTTCATTTAAAAAAGAGGTTCTTAACAGTTATATTCTTTCCGTGAGGTTTGACATTAATTGATTTTTTTTTTTTTTACTTTTAAAATCAAAACTACCATTAAAAGAGAATTATTTATCCCTATTTAAGGTCATGTATCATTTAAATACACTAACATAGTTGAAGGTAACATCTATTTAGACATATAATTTTGATAGCTTTAGTTTTAAAAAATCACATCATTTTCTAATGTTCCTTTGTCTTCATTCCTCTGGGACACTGGGCAATATCCTTAGAAACTGGGATAAAATTGACTAATATCTTTTTCATTTTAGAATTTCTAAATATGTAAAAACATGTAAATTTTATTATAGAGATATATATTTAAGTATTGAATATATAAATATTTCAATTTACATAGCATTTTATGTGTTCTACATTCTTTTACATATAAAAATAAATTTGAGTGTGATATTCTCACTATTATGCAGTGATATGGACTGAATTGTGCCTCCCACAAAATTCATCTGTTCAAGCCCTAAATTCCAAAATGACTGTATTTAGAAATAGAGTCCTTAGGGAGGTATTTAAGGTTAAATGAGATTATAGGATATGGTCCTAATCCCATAGTATTGTCCTTATAAGAGAAAGGGACACCAGAGAGCTTCTCTTCACATATAGAGAAGACCTCACTTGAGGATACAGCAAGGTGGCAGGATTTTACAAGCCTGGAACAATCCTCACAGAAATGAAATTTGCTGGCACCTTTATCAAGGGTTTCTAGCTTCCATAATTTTGAGATATCTGTTGTTTAAGCCACCCAGCCTGTGGCATTTTGTTATGGCAGTCTAAGCTTACTAATACATATTTATTGCTATTTTTTTTTTTCCCTCACTGAGGGCCTAAAGCAGACAAAATTGATTCATCATAGTTTTTGGTTCTTAACAGCTACTGTAAATTGTCCTTTGCCAGGCTGTCTTTTATTTTATTTATTTATTTATTTATTTATTTATTTAACTGCTATAATATACATCTGGCTTTGTGTTCGTCCTCTGCATTGGCTCCCAACAGTCTGTTATTTTTGTTAAAAATGCCTGTGTACTTTCTTTTTAGTATTCAAACAAATATATTGTTAAGTTTTATTTTACTAAATATTGAACTCTTATTTTTAGTCAATAATATGTTCCTAAGGCTCACTCATATTATTGCTTATAGTTGTGGTTCATTTTCACTATTGTATAATATTCTATTTTGCAAATATATCACAATGTGTAAAAACATTCTCCTGCTAGTGAAAATTTACATTGTTCTCAGTGTTTTGCTATTAACACACAATGGGACTATATAAATATTTTTGTACCATTTCCTGGTACATATATGCAAAAATTATCTTGGATATATTCTCTTGTGTTTATTGCTGTGCTGTAAGGTTTGCAAATATTCTGTTTTATGAGGTAATGTTAAATTCTTTTTGAAGAGTGCCAGTTAGCACCACCACAAGTTTAATGAGTTGCATTAGAGTTGTTTCTTTTGCATATTCTAAAGGCAAGTGATAAAATTTATATTTTCAGAAGAAAAACATATTGGTAGAAATATAGAAACCATTGTATTAAAAAGACTTTGAGTACTTTGTCCTGTGTTGCAAGAGATATTTACAATTTTAAGCTTATTCTATCATTCCACTTATGAAGTAGGATGGTAGAGTAGTTACACAGTAAATACAACTACAGCACTTTAAATATCCCTTTAAAATCTCCTCTTGTCCCTTTCCTATTAAAATAAATTATATACCTCATGCCTGTTCTAGGAATATGTATATGGGACAGGGACAAAAGAGACATGCTACACAGAAAATTATTCTTTGGGGCCTGAAACACAGACATCTAAAGTCATTTAGTTGTTAACTTCAATGTCATCTCAACTGGTCAGATCAGTGAGTAAAAATGATCAGACAAAAGGATCTACTGTGTTTTTCTTTTCTCTTCTATTCAGGGTCTATTCACAAATATTGAAGTAAATAAGTCATTTCCCTGCTAGCTTTATATAGCATTAAATAACATTTCTTACAATTTTTATTCATAAATTCAGTTATTTTCTGACCCTGTAACTAAAACATTTTTAGCATATATATTTTGTATCTACCAAATTCTTACTTTGTTTATTTTATTGTTAGTCAGACATGAGGCTGTTCACTACCCTGTAATTATAGTATTTTAAATGTTATAATATTTTCCAAATGTTCTTAATACTAAATCAGACTGTTAAATGACTAATTAACAAAAATCGTAACCATGGGTATGGTGTTTGAAGAAAATATAATATCTTACTTGTTTATATTATGCCATAGTGAAAAAACTAGAAAGCAGACAGAATTATTTAATCTTATTTCTGCACACCCATATTCTTAGTGAAGCAGATTACACTCTTAAGTTTTTCATAGTTGCTTCTCAGAGATTCAGTGGGCAGTATTTACATAGAATTCACTCTGAGATTAATAACTGAACTCATGTGAGTGATGGGATGTATTCTGCAAAAATCATGTACTACACTTTCCTCCTAGACTTATCTGTACAAAATTCCTAGTTAGACATATAATTATTTTTAAAAGGCTCTCTGTGGGTTTTCGAGATATTTATAAATTAATTGAAATTGGTAAAGACAACCAGACACAGCTGGACTTTGAATGAAATCACTTAAACTGACAAATTGCATTTATGTCAAGATGGTTCAAATGGATGTACAATTTTTAACACATAAACAGCATCTACAAATGTTTCTGTTCCATTTCTCCTTGCTGAATATTCTGTCCTCAGAGATCTATGTTTATCCATCCCCAACCCCTAAAAAATGCTAAGAATCTGGAAGGCTTTATGCAACCCCTACTTTTCAGAACACAAAACAGGAAGCTATCTCAAATGCTCTTAGTTGATCCATCTTTGTGTTCCCAGCACAATGCTTCCAAAATCCACCTGCTGGAAGTCGGGTGGTGTCTGCAAAGGGATGTCACGGTAATTTGAAATCAGTTGAATACAGAACAGAGGCTTTTCCTGCCCCCAAACTCACCACACTGGTTTGTCTGGCTCACTACATGCCAAAACTTTTGATTGATGTGCTCACTTCAGTCACGGGTAATTTTAACTCATATATTAAGTAGCTGCTGCTTCCACTCCATTATAGTTCCTTGTATGGGGCAAATCAGAGCCCCGGTTTTGTCTGTATTGGGCTGACCTAGAGCCATAGTGTGCTTTTGTTTAGGTTTAAGTAGGAGGCAAGCTAATATTTCAAAACTAGCAAACTTTTACAATCTTTGCTTCTCTTAATTGTAGGGATCCCTGTGGTAAAGAGGTTTATATTGCTACTATATAGCTCTTTAGCAGCTCCAAGGAAGCAGAAATGCTGTTAAAGGCTTTCTAAATACATAGACATTCTTTTGAAATGTAGATTTAAGGGGATTAATTCAATATAATCAACTCTGGCAGCATGTCCCCCCTCTTATCTGCTTGTATTTGTGGAAGACATTGTGTCTCTATAGTAATTTTTGGTTTTGTATTTCAATATCTGTAGTAGATCTAGGACTGAGCACGCTTCTGTTCATTACCATGTTAGAGTGTATTGGTTGTACAGAATATTGACTCTGATAGGAAACACCATACAAATGGTAGATTCTGATGTGCATTTCTGTTACATTTCACATTTAAAATTAATTCACACAAGTCTAGTGTAAAAAGAGTATAAAAACAATTCATTCATATCAATACCCCTTGTCTCTTTTTGAAAATGTTACCTACTGATTATAATAGAATGAAAATTTGAAGGTAAACCAAACAAATCTATTATTATTTTTATTACTTAAAAATACAATTTACATTGAACATATTTCTTGCCCCACAAAAGAACTAAAGAACATTTCTGGAATAAAATAAGGTTTGCTAAAAAGTTCTTTTGTTTCGATAAATTTTGGAGAGTGTGAACTCTCCAAACAAATATTCACAACAGAAACTTTGTAAACTATATAACGTAGATTATAATCTACAAATACTTAATATGTGTATAAAACTACTAGTCCAGAGGTATATAAGAAGCCTCTCACTTATATATTCTTTATTAGCACTATTTGGCACAAGAGTATATACCAAGCACAATAACCTTCCAGTCAAATACCCTTCTTTGGTACCAAATAAAATGAAATTGCCCATGTGACAAAAGGATATAAATATTACATTATTTTAAGTCATAAGACTCCAAGTTTATATTGCACAATTCAAACTATAGGAATTTGTGCAATTATTGAGTTTTAGATGCCAATCTGAAAAACGAGGCAAAATGAGCATTTTTCCTGAAATTTGGACAAATAACAGATTTTTTTTAAGCTTGTATTACCCAGGAAAGTACTACTTTAGATTTAAAATAAGTTTATTCACTTTATTTTAAAATTTTTATTTGTAAATAAAATAGTTAGAAAGGGGTTAACTAAGGACCACATGCCAAATCTAGTTTACTGCTGATTTTTGTAAATAAAGTTTTATTCAAACACACTCATTCCATTTACTTTCAAGTTGTCTATGGCTCTCTTTGTGTTACAAAGGCAGAGTTGAATAGCTGAGACAGAGATTATATGGCTTGCAAAGCTTAAATTGTTAGCCATCTGAACCTTTATAAATGGTGTTTACTAATAATGATTTAGAATAAATATGTTTTATTAAAGGTAAAGGAAATTAATCATAAAGTTTGAATATTTTGAAAATATTTAAATATTTTCAAATATGGAGCTAAAGTAAGTATATAATAAAACAATTGGAAGTATGTTCCTATATTCATTATTTCAATATAATTGCCATTTTATACTGGCAATAACACACTCAATATTATATATAACACGTCAGAGTGAGTTATTCATAGCTACCCAGGAATTTATATAAAAAATATAAACTCTGGGCACAATGTTTATGTTTAATCATATACTTCTTCATATATATTATTGTGGACAAATTATTTTTTTTAAATGTTCCCATTTCTTGATCATTAGTTTTCTTTTATAAACATAAAATAACTCACCTTAAAAAAACCCGGGTGAGTTTTTATGATGAATTGTAAGCTCTCAATGAATGAGCATAAACCATTAAGAAGTCACAGTTTTCTTACCTATGAAACACAGCATCCATAAGATTATAGCTCAATTCAGAAACTAGAAACATTCAGATGAGATACTCAGCTTTATACGCTCTGGGTGGCTGAGTCAGACAGGCATTGCAGGAAGAAGGTGACTCCATTAGCGCTCTTTAAAGAAGCTGTCAACTAAGCAACCATTGCCTTTTTGTGTCTTGAAGTCAAAGGCATGGCAATTCCCTCCTTAAATACTCTTCAGTGTTTAAAGACTCTTACTGATAATTGGATATTTATATGCTATAGTTTGATTATAATGGGGGATGAGGAATCTGAGGATAAATGAGAACACAGGAGAAAAGATAGCATATTTACTGCAATAATGAAATGGAGCACAAATAAAGCCAGATGACCCAAGGAAGAAAAAAATTATAAGGGTTAGCAATATTTTACCAGGTTCCTTAGTTTTATCCTTGCCTTTTCTCGTTATTGGTTTTAAATTTTACTTCAGTACTTTGTTAACTTAACCAGTGCTTCTAAAAACTGAGGCATAGAGGTCACTTAGACATCTTGTTAAAATGCAGATTCTGAATCAGTAGGTCTTCAGTGAGGCCTAGCAAGATTCAAGGGGACTGATGTTTTTGGTTCTAGAGCATGATTTGAATAGAATACCTTAGATTACATCAATGAAGACAAAAATAGTGTACTAGGAGAAGGCAAATGCATGATCCCTGAGGAGACTTGTTGTTACTTTATTATTCTTGCATAAACAACTCAAAAATAAGTAAAAACTTACAAAATTTTGTTGAAAAAGGAGTTTTCTTCAGATATTCTTACTAGGGAAGACTGTTTTCCCCATATATAAAAAATATCCTTCCATGTCCACAAATAACCATTCTACTTCATGCTTAAAATGTTCTGGATTGCAACAAATTCTATAGTTTTGAGAATGCTTTTAATAGATACAGATGAGAAAAATGTATCAGTTATTTCTTTATGTAAGCGTTATAGTTTTTGTATATTCTTAAAAACACTGTTGATTTTGAATATTCTTTACTCAAGTATTAAGCTATTTCATATAATTTCTTTTACTGAAGTATGCATTCATATATACATACATATATATGTTAACAGATGACAATTCTATTATTTCTATTAATTCAATGTATGATTGTCAAAAGAAAATCTAGCCCTTGAAATATGACAGATGAAAATAAACATATCTAAGAAAATAAGGAACAGATCTAAATAAACATAAAAATATGCTTCATAGTTTCAAATATTAAAAGCCAATCAAACTATAAGTTATACTCCAGGTTTTTATTTTTCTCTTTTAATTTAAACCTTAATATCAGGAGGAAAGCCTCTAAATCAGAGCTCTCAAAAAATTTTTCAAAAAAGATGAGACAGTATATTGTTTACTGTGTAATGAAACTATATCTTAGAGTAAATACATACACTTTGTGAGGTAGAAACTTCTTGGTAGTATTTGCACCTAAAGGTGCAAGGTATAATCCAAAATTCACTTCAGAAAGTGAAAAGCAGAATTAAAATTATGATGGTGATTTTCAAAATATTAACAGTGTCCACTGTGCATCACAAAATCCATAGGACAACAGACATTATCTGTATCTAACCACTAAAAATATTTAAAGTAAGAAATTCCAAAAAAAAACATGTTAAATGTTTTTCCATGAATTGTATACCGATATGGGAAGGAAATGGCAGAGTTTTAAGAAATTCGTTTATAAGTATTGTTGAACTTCTTCAAAGCCATAAATAGGAGACAAAGACTATTACATTTCAAAGGAGGAAGTAAAAATCCACTTAGCCTGTTGCTAATCTGCTAAAATTCTTCCAATGATCACTGATAAAGATATAAAATTTGGAATTACCTAATATTCTTTCTTCTTCTTTTCTTAATTACCCCCATTGATTTAAGTCCTGAGAGAATAGGAGTGTTTGAAAATACTGAAGAGAAAAAGTATTCTGAAACCCTGAATACCTTTGACATTAAAAAACAATGCACCTTGAGAGCTTTACATATTCTTAAATATTAGGAGAGCAAATAATTTTCCCAATATACAATTGAAAAATAAAGTGATTCACTTGGAGCACCAATGTTTCTAAAATTCAGGCTTAAAATTAATTAAATAGCTTTTTTAAATAAAGTTAGTGACTTACATAAACTTTTTATTATTAAATAAAAGAAATAATAAGAAACTGACTTAAATCTTTAATTTATTCACAATCACTATTCTTTAGCAAAGATAAAATCCACAACATTTCTTAGATTTTTTTCCTTAACACTGCTAGATATTTGCTTTCATATATCTATGAAACATATATATATATGAAATATATATAAACATATCAGTGTCATACATATAACAGCAAAATATTTGTTAAAAGTTTATTATTTGCCTACTCATACTTTTTGAATTATCCTATTATTTTAACAGTTAAAGGCTTTAAGTGAGAGTAACAATACAATAAGTTAATCAAAATATAGTAAAAGTCAAATCATGACTCCCTGTGAACAGATTAATTTGTATATACTAAACTCCTTTTAACCAGTAGCATGAGTGTGCATGTGGTTCCCAAAAGACAATATTAAAAAAAAAAAAATACAACTTCACTGTTTTTTAATATCCCTGTATTTCAATTTTAATATTTGTGATTTCTTCAATATCCATTTGCTTTGATTTTTTTTGACATGTGAACTTCATATCTAATCATATATTTTCTGGGGAATTAAGACATGCAAAAATGATATGTTTTTCTCCTGAATCAATTGACTCTGCTTCTATACTATGAAATCCACATATGTGTCATAAGTATTACCCTTAAATATGAGCACAGAGTGTGAGAATAAGATATATTAATGATGCATTTCTAACATGAGGGAAAACATTTTAATTGGTCCTAAAATATCTAAAATAAAAATTCATAACCTCCAAATGTATATAGAATTATTTTAGCTAATACTGTATGAATAGGAAGTAGATTACAGAAAGCCTTCAGGTAGGTCTATCAGAAGCAATTGAATGAATTACAATCAGACAATCTGAAAGATGCTAGCAAAGGGGCGAGGTTTTTATTAACAGGTTGCATTGTTTCTTCAGAGCTCTTTGCTTTGATCTCTCCAGATGACAAAAGATCTACTTTGGATTCAGAATGTAATACAGATGTCAGAAATGATTGATGGAGTGGAGGCAGGGGTGAGGGAAAGCTTTATAGAGAGGCTACACCACTGGAGATACCAAATGGGTATATGTACTGGTATGCTTTTACTTTGCTGTTGTCACTTTTTTTTCCCCCTTTCCTGTTGATCTTCTGGTTAACTACAATTTACAAAGGATTCCTTATACCTTGATTTTTGGTATTGGCTAGCTGATCTTTTTATAGATAACAATATATATTTTCATTTAGAATATAATCAAATATATTATTGTAAAAATTCGCACCAAAAACCATTTGCTCTCTAGTGACATGTTTTTCTACTTTTTTCTGTGTGTGTTGTTGGACAGTTTATTTCCTCACACCAACACAAACTGGAGATAACAACCTTCACCTCCAAGTTACTACTGAAATCCAACTTTTTCCTGAAAATCTACTCTCTTAAATAGCTTTGAAAATTGTACTTCCACACAGTGTCCTAGGAAGAAACACACATTTCAGAAAAAGTAACACTTTTGACATGATTCCTTTGAAAAACTTCCTGAGATATTTTCATATGCAAAGAAAAAAAAGTATATGATCCGACTTGTCCAAGGAGAGCTCTCTACTGGCAGCACAGTGCCCCCTAAAGTTATTCTTAGGAGAAAATGCCACAATATCTCAAAATGAATGACATATTACTTAATAAAATATCATTGCCTGACTTCATTTTAACAAACAGATAAACCTCCCAGCAAAAAAAAGGGCACAATTCATGCAAGAAACTGTACAAAATTTTTATATCAATGATAAATTTAATCACAAGTAAATATGTCCTTATGTTATCTGAGTTTCTATTCCATTAAAAATATAACAATATGCTATTAAAAAATAACAATAAAGTGAAAATGTTGATGGCTGAAGACTCAGTTAAATGTTTGTTCTGATTAAAAAATGTGGTATATCAATAACACCTTGTTAATTTTAGAATTTGAGACAGGGCAAAATAATTTTCAAATGTAAGCTTGCATTTAATAAAATATAAAGCAATGTCTGTGTCTCAGCTCAGCAACTAAACAATCAATAAATACAGGCAAAGTAATTAAAGAGAATATATGTAAATGTCTTAAATTATGGCTATATTACTATAGTGCATATATCTATAAATTTACTTTAAATTATACTGAATAAGTAAAATATTCCATTGATGTTATGAAAATGAGAAGCTCAGCTTGATAAATTAAAAAAAAAACAAAGGCCCAGCCGAGTGGCGCGGTGGTTAAGCTCTGGCTTGGGAAACCAGCGGCTCTGGTTCGGGTCCCACATATGAGGGCCAGTGACGCTGACCTCAAAAAAACCCAAAAAACAAAAAACAAAAACAAACAAACCATGGCACTTGTCGCTTTCCTATAAACCAATTTTCTTTTAAAAAGAAAATTCAAATATCTCACCTTTCAGAACAATTAAGTTTTTATCAACTCCCAAATATACTCGTACTACAAAAATAACAAGCTCTCTCAGAGGTATTGTATGTAAGATACACAGTATGTGTGTGTGTGTGTGTGTGTGTGTGTGTGTGTGTGTGTGTGTATACATATATTTTATCTTTCTTAAAATATAAATTATTTAAGACCAAATTTTCTTGTTGCTTCTACAGGGACAATTTTGATACTAGACACACAAAATAGGAAAAGAAATTGCCCCAGTTATTATTCAGTACATTCCTGCTTCTGCATTTATTTCTTTGCTCAAGATTTTAAGTAAACTTGTGAAGATTAGAGGAGCAAAGTTGCAAGATGATCATCCAATTTGAAGTCTCATCTACTTAGCCTTAGAAATGTATTCAATGATTATCACAGTAGAATAAGTGTAAGAAATAAATCTTAAGCATCAATTTTTATTATGGCTGCAATATTTTACTAGTGGTCAATGTTTAAAAGGAACAAATCATAAAAGCCACAAAAATTATATACTGGAGAAAATGAAGACTGTATCCAAGCCAGGAATCATTTTGCCTTAATGTTATACTCATTGATCTTATTAGCTATAGATGGAATATTAATAGGAGTAATATCCATGTTATACAATGCTTTGGTTCAATTTATAGCCAGTGGAAATAGAGAAAGGCATAGTTTCAAGCCCTATTTTTACATACATAGTATGCATCCTTTCCCAGGCAAAAGAGCACCAAATCCAGTTAATTTCCTGAAAACCCACTGACTTTCTCAACTAAGTTATTTCCAGGTCAGTACATTCCTAGACCTACATACTCATTTTCTTTTTTTCTGAGTTTGGAAGTAAAAAGAGTAAAATATGATTTGATTGAGGACATAATACTGTAATCCCATGTATGACTTAATTTAATTCTCACTATAACTTTGTGAATATGTATTATTATTATTCCTGTTTTTCACAGTTTGTGCAATCTGAAGCTCAGTTTCTCTAAACTGTGCAATGTCAGACTGCTAATAGATAGCAAATTTAGAATTAAAATGTCTTTTCCTTTCTTCAAAGATAATGTTCTTTCCCCTTCATCACAATGGTTACGGAATAACTGGAAATGGTTCAGAACGATATAAAACTATTGCCAGGGGAGTGGAACAGAATATTTGACTATGGCATCAAACCATGTGGATTATGATCCTTTATGAATATATCTGGTTTGTTTTGGAAGTTCTGCATGGCTATCTATCTTTCTGTCTATCTATCTATCTATCTATCTATCTATCTATCTATCTATCCTCTATCTATCATTATCTATCTATTGTATCATCCATTTATCCATCTAGCTATCTAAATATAATAATTTTAAGGACCAATTCTTGACTTTTCTAATCTTGATTAACTATGCTATCACATTTCATCTTTTTAATTTATACTTTTTTTCTAGTATTTCAACTTGTCATGAAACAGATAATAGAAAATAGTTGAAATTTATTCAATGTACCTCATTCTTATTAGAACGCTGAAAAACATATATTCCTGTTTTTCATCATTATTCATTTATTGTTTATACTATTATCAACTTAAAACAAAATATAGTAACTAACATTTAGTTATTTTCAGCTTTCCATGATCTTGGAATTTGTTATCACTTCATTTTTGTAATTGCATTTTCTAAGCTCCTGAAAACTGAGCAATAGAAAAATTTATATTGTCAACTACAAAAAGCTTTACATTTGTGTCTAGAAAATAAATATGTCCTTAACTGACACAGTGAATTTTCTCAAAACAGAGTCATATTTGAACAATAGTGTGCTTTTTGATAAAATTTTGCTATAGAAATATCATTCCCTTAATATATTTATATCCAAAAGAATATCATGTAGAGAAAAATATGTATATAATGTTAAATTTCATAAAATGAGCCCAATTTTATATGCACACCATTAGTTAACAGTAGGAATAGTTTTAAATGTAAATCCTAAAATGACACATTTGAGCCAAACCATCTGTTTTGACAATCATAAATCTTCATATATAATTTGCATGACCGGTAATGCATCTAAATAGGATCTTTGTTATTTAATTGGAGTGAGTTTATTGAAAAGTAAATTGTCAAACAATGTATTTATTTTCTTTCATCAAAAGGTTACTCAGAATTATAGGAAAGTTCCTTATCAGTAATATGGTTGTTGAAACAGAAAGTACTTAACCAAAAATCATGCTCCTTTATACCCCTTATATAAAACTGATATACCCCTTATATAAAGGAGTAAATAGCTGATATAATCTCCTTAAATGCTTCCTAGCCTTATCCAGAAGAAAATCTCTGGTTTGGCACAACCATACTAACTTTATTTTCCTCTCCGAGCTTGTGTTTCAGATAGCTCCTTCATTTAGCCCACACAGGGTGAAGAGCCTGCCCTCTAGCACCCTTTTTTTTCCCCTCAGACTTTGATCTCTGGATTATTTACAGTTAATGATTTCTTTCATGTTCAAAATAATTCTTCTGCTCAGAGTGATTATATATAGCGATATTTTTCGGTATCTTCCTTTTAATGATGAATATGCATATATTTTTCATTAAGTGTTACCAATTTCAAAGAGAATATTTCCCAGGGGGTACATTTGAAATAATCTCACAAGTAGAATATAAGAAGACAGAATGATTTTTAGAGATAACAAAGAGCTGGGAAGGAATGCATCAGTAAAAGGACCTTCTATCTTGAGAGCTAACGTGGAAAATATTCTTAAATGTAAATTAAGTAAGTATAATATATGCATAAAGTGTTAATTAACCTGTGGTATTCAAGTGCTGTAACAAGTCATCTCAGTAGATCCTATAAATGAAATCTTCTTTTGACCATTCCAATTTACTATTTTCTCTTAGTAGAAAAGAAACGGAAGTACGTATACATACACAAATCTGGGTAAAAATAACAGACGCTTGTAAATATACTGATTGATATGTTTTTCTCCTTTGTTAGGAAACACAGACACATACAACATATAGGAAACACCTCTGACAAAATCTGACTATGTACTTTTACAGATATTACAGATTTTAGAATTTTTCTTCTTGAAAATGTTGGCCATGTAAGAAATATCTTTAAAGAAAAGTACCTTGGCAAAATATATTAGTTAAAGAATACAAAATATATTAGTTAAAGAATCATTTATCAAACATCGTTTAAGAAATGATGTTACATGGAATTTAAGAAACTCCTCAAATTTTCAGTATCAACAGAGAAAAAGTTACTGTTGTCTTAGGATTTATGTTGATTGCTTCCTTCAGAAATCTCATTAATTGAATACTAGCCAGCTACTTTGTGTATTACTGAAAAGTGTTAATCTAGGATTTTTCTGTTTTGATATACAGGAACTTTTGTCCGTTTTGAGTTCTTTTAAAAGCATGCAATTATTTTATTGAACAGAATAGAATATCAATATAGAATCTTAAATTTCTTTAGTTCAAAACTGAAGAGTTATGCTTTGGAAATGTTTCCTTCATTTGTCCCACAAGATTTAAGTCACCAATACATTTTTACCAAAACATTACCAAATACATGAAAACCTCACTTGAGCTATGAAGATATGAAGTCAATTAGATTTTCACAGTTAGTCTCCTGGTGAATGCATCTGTGGTGAGGGGGTCAGTGAACTCATGGGCACTCCTCCTTACGTGCACATGATGAAGTGTTGGCATATCACAGGTGACCAGCCAACCGTAATATGATTCATTGTTAATTTTTCACCTTGGTCAGACACCTTTAAAATTAGTGAAATCCTCTCCTATAATTAGATTCTATGAATAGTAGTGTTCTGCTACAGAATAGTTTTCCCTTGAAATATTACTTCACATTCATTAAAACACATTTTTCTATCTTTTCAAAGTCTAATGCCTAGAAGTACTTTTGCCTTTAAAAATGTGTCTCTTTCAGGACAGACATTTTCTGTAATTTTTTCCACTACAGAGTAAATGCTAAACATAAAAATTTGCCCTTCATTGATTTACTTTTAATTAAGTGTGAATAAATGTATAATATTTGTATATATAATGATTTCTTTTCCTATTTCCATTTCGTTTGATATTTATTGTACTTAATTAATGATGCATCCATAATCAATGTCTTTTATGACATTGATTTATTACATAAAGAAATTATAACATCACACAAGTAGGAAATAAAGTTAACATCTGTTATCTTTCCCTTTAAGTTTTATTAGAATGTATGCTTCCTAATTATGGCAAGCAAATTTAACTAGGTTATATACCTACTTTATTAAAATACTTTTTGTTTGTTTGTTTTCAGTAGTTTATTGGCATGGAATATTCTGCAATTAGTGTTTGGGGTAATTTAGTAGGTTTTAAATAGTTCCTAAAAACTTTAAAAATTTTTATGATCTGATTACTGGTGACAGTAACTTTATTTTTAGGTATTATTTACCATTTATAATTATATTTTATTGTTAATATTATTTGCTCCTTTATATAATGTAATAAAGCTATTTTATGTGTATTCGAATATTTTTTCTAAGCAATTCTTAATAAAAATATATTCTCAGCCTGTTGATTTCATCTTTAAATTCTTTGTTCATATAGAAAATTTGAAATATAATTATATCAGTGTTTTCTCTGTGATATGTTTCAATCTCTGTAAAGTTTCAAAAATTATTTTATGAAATAATAAATATTCCACTTTATACTATATTTTTGCATATTTTATATGTAATTTATTAACTCATACTGATTCTATATTAATATGTTACTCCTTTTTCTTAATTGTTTCTAGGAAGATAACAGCACACTGTATATTCACAGAAGAGTATAAGGTCAGAGAAATAGATGTCTCATTTTTATTTTATTCTGCCTAAGTGGTTTAAAGGAAATATCTCTTGCTCCCTCACAAAAATTTTTCCTGCTTTTGACCTATACAGAGTCTGGTTTCAGCAACATTGAAAACAAAATGCTTTTACATTTCTCAAATAGGATAGCAGAATATAATTTTTTATTTGAAAAATATAGAAATAGATGACTCATATTTATGTTCCACTGTTATTTGCTCTTTCATTGCAAGAGTAACTTAAATATATGTAATTAGGCATCAAATTTAACTGAAAAAAATCACCTAATCATCAAAAAGTACTTAAGTCTCTGTCATTTCTACTACAAATTTGTCAAGTTTGATCTAGGGAAAGTCTTTGGCATGGATTTCAAATTTTCCAACTTACAGAATCATTTATTACTTATAAGGATAATTATTGCACATAAATTTAGATGTTTAAATATTTTTACATACTCTATATCAGACTAATCTATAATAGCTATAAATATATATATATATAATATGCATATAGTATATAGTTTTATACAACTATATATAACTATATACAAAATCTTATGATGTATAATTAATAACATAATATATACTACATATTATATAATATTATAATAATTAAAATATAATTATGTATCTCAAACTCTTAATGCTTATTCTGTTTTACATTTTTACCTTTACCCAAATAAATAGTGATTTGTAATTTCAAAATAATTTAATATTGCAAATGTAAAATGTCATGTAAAATGAAACTATTTGTAGGATACAAACACCCCTGAATTTTACATGTTGATGCTATTTTTATTTCTATGCCCACAAATAACCCAGTTTAAGCTTTTTTTAGTAACTATGTTCTTATAATTAATACATATTTTAAGTTTAAGATTCAAGAATTTTACTTACATGTTTACTAAAATTGACTTTGTAATTTTTAATTTAGATTTTATAACCCAACTGTAGGAACACGATATTCTTTACACCAGTGCAATGGAGGAGGATGGGATAAATCAAGGGAGAGTTACAGGACATGTATAAATTAGTGCATAAGTTTCAAATTTGTTGGTGATGTGGAGGACATTTTTTAGTTACGCTTTTGATAAAACCAAGGTTATTGAGAAACCAAGGTAATAGTGTAATTGTCCATGTGTTATTCAATTCATTTACATCTGTCTTATACCTCACCTTAGAAATAAACACATTAGGCTTTCCTTCTGGTTTCTAAGACCACTAAAAAGTCTGGTATAAAATCAGGCTTAGAGGTGTAATGTCAAAGCCAGACTCTCTTCATACACATTTAGAGAACCAACATATCATGGAATCAACTCCACATCTACTAGGTCAGGCACATCAATTTGGGGATAGGTATTTGTTAAAAATATCCTTGGTGATTTTTATGATAAGCCTGGTTGAAGATCACTGACTGAGAAAGCTCACAGCACATAGAGACATGAAGGGAAATAATCAGCCCATTAGCTGATCAATCAATCAATCAATCAATCAATATCATTTATTTCATGTATCTTGTATATAAAGTAATTGTTTAAATGAAATTTCAGTTATCTAAAAAGAAGGTAGTGTAACCCTTGATCTTAGATGGAATATGGTTGTCTTCTGGCCACATATATATTCTTGAATATTTCCTATACCTATCTCCAAATTTTGAATTCCATTTTACTAATTCAGATTATGTTTGCAATCATTCAAATTTATTGAATCATATAAGAAACAAACAACAGTGACAACAATAAAAAAACCTAATGTTCATACTTTGAGAAACATATCATAAAATGAAAATGGATCCAGAATAGCTAGTAGAAAATGTCTTTCTCCATTTTGTAAATGAATAATTGAGCGAAGAAAAGAAAACTCTTTCCAAATTACACATATATTTCACCATGGATCAATCAGATATAAGCATTAATCCTGCAGAGAAGTATTCTTACAGTGCTGTTAGGTAGAAAGACCAAGAAATACACATTGCATCTCTTCATCTCAAAAAAAAAAAAAAAAGAAATCTACAATACCAATTGGTAGTACTTTGTATAGGGTATTCTCAATTAACATAAAAATAAAGTAAAAAAACTGCCTGCCACTTAGCTAAAATAATAAAAACAATCACCTGAGCTTAAGATCCACTCACATTTGGGGAGCTTAAAATTTGGGAAATTTATCAAGTTAAAAGATGGCAAAATTCCAAGTTTATCCTAGAAGATATTTAAAAACAGGATATGTTGGTATGCTGGTACATAGGTTTATATCACTGGGCAGGAAAATGGAGTACTTGTGTGTGGAGGAAACAAATGGACCAAGGAAAGTTATACCGGACACACCCACCTTTAATAACCTTCCCTGTAGAATGGCAGATCACCCCCCAACCAATCATTCCACACTACAAGCTACCATTCAAAAGTTCTGTGACACACGTATTCATACATGGAGCTTACAATGAACTTTTTGCTGCTTCATTCTTGGGTTATATTAACCGAATAGACATTGGATTATCTAGTATGATAGATAGAAAATAATATAACCAAACCAAATCAAACAAATAACAACAAGCAAACAAAATGTAGGAAATGGAAATAGCAAACAGTTTACACATACATGCACACATATGTACACACACACAATTCACAATGGTAATATACATATGAAATAAAAACAAGTTATTACAGAAAAGAGATAAATAATCAGAGAACAGTGAAATGCTCTCTTGGGAGTTAAACACAATAACATAAAATGAAAACTTGAAAGAATGTTTAAAAGAAAAAGCAAAAAAGCAAAAAACTAACAAAAAGAGAATGTCATAAGAATAAAAGAAGTAAATGAATTCATACCATCAGATTAGAAGTGCCGATATCTAATTAATATGAGCTCCAGAAATAAATACATTATCAGAGAATGATAAAAGAAAACCATTCAAGGAACTGAGTTGTTTTTCAGGTTAAAATCATGTACATATGCATGTGTATGTGTATGTATGTGTATATATACCATAGCACAAAAAGTGAGAGGAAATATGAACACAGATACACACTATCAGTGATATTTCAGCACCTGGGTTAAAATAAAAGATTGCTTGTGTGTGTGTGAGAGAGACAGAGACAGAGACAGAGACAGAGAGAGAGAGAGAGAGAGAGAAGAGAAGAGAAGAGAAGAGAAGAGAAGAGAAGAGAAGAGAAGAGAAGAGAAGAGAAGAGACAGAGAGAGGAGAGACAGAGAGAGAAAGACAAAGAGACAGATAGAGACTAAATGGGTGAAAAAACAACAAAGAAATAATTTTGAAAGCTCATCGAACAGACTCAACAGACAGAAAAGAAAAACTGGAAGAGAGGAACTCTTCAATGAAATGATTTCAGAACATTTTCTAGAACTAAAGAACATGATTTTACATATTATAGAAGCTGAACAAATTCCCTGCAAAACAGATTTTTAAAAGATCCACACCAAAGTCTTGCATTTTAAAGATTTTTCTAAACATGGGAAAGGGGGAAAAAAAGATCCTAAAACCTTTCCAAGTAATGGGGTGTGGGTTTACAAAGAAAATACATAAGCTATGTGAAGGATAAATTATCACTCTATCCATTTCCTTTGGAATAGCTTATCCCACTGTACCTTTTCAATGATTCTAATTAAAATACACCCTATTTCACATAAAGTGCACGATAAATAGGCAAGTTCAGGGTGAGGGAGGGTAGGTAGATGAGGCACTACAGACTTTTTTGCTTTACCTTTGCTTTTCTGAGACACTGAATAATGCTTTCTCTTTAATCCTAAAATGAACTGCTCATTTTAGGATTCGGTTTTCATTTTGGCTTTGAAGTTTCCTTTCCGTTTTTCATTACCTTTGATGGTAGGATAAGGCTCTTTTGCACAGAAGAATTTATATACTTAGGTTTATATTGCATAAATTAAAAGGAAAAAGAAAAAAAAAACACTTTTGCTTCAAGCAGCATTTTAAATTGTAAGGACACATCACATTGATACACTCAATAATAACATTTAGCAGCTTTTAACTAAGCTGGTAACTGCTCTTCTTTCCCGCCCCCTCTTGGAGACAGCTGCCCCTTCCAGCTCATGCACTGTTTTTTGCTGATAGACTGATGTCTTTATTTAGGGAGTTATAAAGAATTGCTTCTAGTCATCAGCAGTTTCAAAAACTAGCCATTGAAGGAGGGATAAAGCCTATTCAGAAGATGGATGACAGCTTTTCATTTGAGGATCATACAGAAGGATATTTCCTTCTATAAAAATAGATTCTGCAGTGTAGCTTGAGACTTACATTTTGCAAGGGATCAGTGCTGTAAAAAATTACACTGAACATTGAAGACTAAAAGAAACATTCTTTCCCTTGTTTTAAATAGGACTCCACATGACAAAAATGTTTCAGTGTTTTTTAACACAGAGAAGAGGTTTATGAAATTTGTGCCTACCCATAATCATATTCTTCTAAAGCATTAAACATGAGGGGAAAAAATGGCTGAGTTATTTTATTTAAATATGAATTTTGTTTTCTAAGACTTAAATCTGTCTAATGCCATTGATTAAAAGAAATAATTTATCACCAGGTCAAAGGAAAGAGAAGCATGTCATAGGTATGAATTTACAGAGGACTGCTTTAGGATATCTTATATTATTTAAGAAGATGACAAAGAATCTTAATCAATTAGTCAAGCAGTAAGTACATAAATGCCATCCAAAATGATTAAAATTGTTAAAACCTTCATGATATTTTTAATTTTTAAGCAATTAACACCCAACAATATGGTCCCACTTTCTCTTGAAAGTCTGAAGTGGAGAGGAAGTTATAAATAAACTTCAGCGTACCTAGAAATTCTCTAGTATGCATGCCTAATTTAGTGTGTCCACATATGTACTCTTTGCTGGGTGCTGATAATATTTTTATGCAGGTTCTGGTCAGCAACCTCTTTTTTTCCTTGTAATTTATCTGTGTTTTCCACTTATTAATCTCCTCTGTGTTAAATCCTGAATAAATCTAAGCTGAATAATTCAAGTCTAGCATTTGATTTGAATAATGAACCCCACTACCTGCTTTGCCCCACCTTTAAGTTTGTAGAGAAACATAACCTTGGGATTCTTACTCTTATGTTCTATAGTCCAAAACTGGAGATATTACCTTTTTAAAAATGTTTTCTTTTTTAATTATCACACAACCTATTAAACACACACACACACATTTAATTTAATGTTTTAAGATATTGTTATAAGCCTTTTATCTTTTCTAATATAAAGAGAGAGGGTGGTTTCTACCACTTAAATAGTTTAGGATATTTGAATTCTAAAATTCCATTCCCTCTATAATGGGTACAAACATTGTCCACCAAACGAAATTGGCAAAAAATGTGGCATTGTTTTTCATAAAGGAAACTCAGTGTGCTATTTCAGGTCTCTGTTCCATCGGATAAACCATGGCTTAATTCACAATACACCCATCCCTAACTCTCCCACCTGCTTTAATAGAACTTCATCTCTATCCAGATAGCTTTTGCTACCCCAAGGCTTTAGGTAGGATGCCTTTTCCATGAACTGTATCATCTCCATATGCTGGCACTTGTAAAACATGCTTGTCCTCATCTAGTCTTCAGGGTTGCTCATGTGTTGTTCCTTGTTTCTGAATGCAAAGCCTTCCAGGTCTAGTTCTCTTTCAACCATTCAGAACCACACTGAAGTTTGCCTGGAACTCTTTCAGGCTGCTTGAGGCTCTTTACCATCTTTTTAATACCACGCTCCAGCACACAGGGCATCACGGTTCAGAGAAAACTCTGAGGCTCTCTAGCAATTTCCATTTCATGAAATGGGAGATCTGCATTTTGTTTGTGTCTCCAGAGCTTTGGCTAAAATTTGGGTATGGTCCCCTCTGCTATTAGGTAGAGCTTTAACACTTTCTGGGATTATTTAGCTAGGATGACTTTAAAACTATGCTAATACTATATCCAGGCCTTAAATTCTGAACATCAAAAGTCAAAGATTTAATGTACCTAACTGTACTTAGTTGTAAGAATACTTTCTTGAGAAGGCAGTATTACCTGCTAGAATAGGGGAAGGTTATATAGGTTTAGAGAAGTACACACATGGAGAAGAGTTTACATTATCATATATATCAAAATATTGTCCCAATTCATAACTCACAGTTTTATTTGATCACCACAATTGTAGTGTTGTTGTTTTTTAAAATTCACCCATTGTTTTTAATTGAATGATATGCATTACCTAGACATAGAACATAATTGCACACAGAGTTAAATTAGTTTTATTGGTGGTTCAGTACTTTGATTAATAGGTAATCTAGGAAACAAACAAAAAAATACTTCACATTCCACATTTGCAAAATAGGTGTATAACACCTAAATACTGAATATTAGAAAGATTAAATGTTAGAATACATATAAAGAACTTGGGCAACTGGAAGCTATGTAGGTTAGCATAGCACACTTATACATTTGTAGGAGGCTTTTGCAAAGAGGTGTTAACAGATTGAAACTGTTACACAGGGTATTTTAGAATAGATTATTTTGAAGACTATTTCCAGTAAAAACTTACTCTATATCTAATTACTGAATGCCCTTAAACCTCTTATCTTGTTTTTCATAGCACATATGACTGTGTACATCTATATTTTTTTAATTTAACAATTGTCTCTCACTCACCAACATGGAATCCATATAAACATAAGACTTTGTTATACCCCAACTATGTCCCCAGCTCTACGCTAACGTATGCAATTAATATTTATTTGTTGAAAAATTAAATAAGTGAAAAAAAAAAGTGAACTCATTTTATATTGGAAATGTATACCAGTGACATATATAAAACAAGAAATATATGTGTATGTTTGTTAATGAAATTTACATGATGGCGAACATGTAACATTTAAAATTTAAAAGAAAACAGTCTAAGCTTGTCTTTGATCAGTTTCCTGTTGTCACTAAGTAGCCATTTGATAGAGGCCAACAGGCGGCATCCCTAAACAAAATGACTTAGTGCGAAGAGGCAGAAGTGTTTTCCTGATAGTACTCAAACTTGAATTTATTAATCTGAGTAGGTTCCCCCATCACATCAACACAGTGAACTTCACACTTGGATGGTTAGAAGTAGTTTCATAGTTAGAAAAGATCTGTTGTCACTATATTGTAATTTGTACATTTTGTTTTAGCCTACTCCTTTATAAATAGGCACATAGGAACTAAAGAGTACAAAAAGTGCCATTAATAAATGTGAACTTTTTTATTGCTGAATTTTGAGCAAGCAGAGAGCCTGGTAACTTCTGGTGATTCAAATGCCAGGACCCGTGGATTAGGGAAGGAGAGATGCCTTTATGGAACTTGTGCTACATGTGCCACAGATGTAAATCGGTCCAAAAGACAGAAACAGGGTGTCAAGAGAAGAAAACATGAGCCAGAAGTAGGGCATTTAAGTAGAATCTTAGAAAGCACGGAAACTGTAGATGGGATTCTGTCAGGAGAGTGCACTGGGGTGTTTGAAGAGCTGAGCAGTGATAGATATGCTACTAAACGTTTAACAAATGACTCTTTGGAGGAGACAAAACAAAACAACAAAAAAACATGATTTGTGGCATTTGGCAATTTCTGTGATACAAACACCCCCACCGTGGCTTATATTGAGCTAAAAATATTTAATAAGAACATGCAAAATTCTTGAGAATGTGGCATTTGGCTCAACACACCAATTGTGGAGAGTCATCACATCTAGGTACACAGGTGGTATGAGGATCCTACTAGATGCAAGTGAGAAAATATTAAATTTCAGGCTAACTATTCTTTATTCTGGAGGAAATAATGACCTGTGGTAGGCTTTGAGGGGCGTGATGTGTTTGGACTGACTATTCACAGGCTTTAAAATGTTACAGTGAGGTTAATGAATTATAAACTACAACTAAAATAGTCATATATTTCAGGTTGTCAGAGGAAGTAGACACTGAGTTGTATAATTATATTTAATGGGAAATAAATTTTTTTTTATCATTTGTGTTATCATTTGTTAACTTTTTCCTCTAGTGATATCTCTTAGAAATAAAATCTTGTATTACAATAGGTATTTTACTTTATTCTTTCTTACTCTCCTATAACTCTGTTAAACTTACTTTCTGAGAGAGTGTACTTGCCTTGGCATGATGCAGCTTTCCCACATAAGAAAATGGAAAGAACATAAAAATGCTGTTATTTTGTTCAGCTCTATATCTATCAATAAACCTATTTTTAGGTAATAGTTCTGGTTAGTTTGGTCATTCTTCCCAAAGCATATTGCCATAACTACCCCTGAACTTAAATCATACCTCTCTGTGGTAGGGGTTGGAAGAAAAAAAGAAATCAGAGGCAACTATGAAAAGGAAAGAAAAGGCAAGTTGACAGGTGCCTCCCCAGGGACTGTGTATGTTCCATTAAGGAGTCCCATTTCTTAACCTCCAAGATATGAAAATCCCCATAAGCAAATGTCAGCTATTTGATACTTACATTTATTTATGCCTTGCTTCTAATTTGCCCAAATTAATGTGAGTTTTTTAGACTTTGAGAGGTAACCTAAATTTCTGCACCTTTTAGGCATTTTCCTGGAATCTAGGTGCTGTGACATATGCAGGGCTGAAGCCTACCTTATTAGTACCTCTAATGATCTCACTCAAGGTTTAAATAACTTTCATTAAAATGCTTAACTCATCAAGTCATGATAAATAATTTTAAAACTCCTTCACTTCTTTTTTTGATGAAAAACACGTAAGGCATAATTGGATGCTATTGTGGTAGTCAGCATTTGGTATGATTATTCCTGACACTTTGCTTATCACAGTACAATCTTCAAATAAATAAAATAACTCACTTCCCTTCACAACAAAGAATATACTCAGAGACAACAATGATTGGGGAATTCTGAAATTTTACTAAATTCATATGTTAATGAACAGCTGTGATGTTTTCCAGACACATTATTAAAGACAAGACAATTCCCAGGTTTCCCTACAATCTAAAAACTTTTACAAAAATTTTAAAAAGAGCTGAAAACAAAAATATCAGAAGTTTTCACAATATGTCTATAACCCTTTCTGGTTCCAAGTTGTCACTCTCCTTGGTTGAGGAGGTCTAAATGTCATGTCAGTATTTATTTATTTATTTAATTTACACTTTTACCTTGATATGTAGATGTCTTCAATACATAACACTACTCAGGTTGCCATAATTGTTTACTTTGCTCTACAAAATCATGAATGATGAAAACGAGGGTACGTTAGGAAAAATAAAAGTGTTTAATTAAAAACAGTTATGTCAGTGTATTTATAAATTGATTACACCATTTGTTCATCATCCCCCTTGAAGAGCTCTCAGTCAGGTATGTACTTTCAAAACCATATTCCCTGCCATGAACAGATTTTAAAAGTTAATTGGGAAAAGAAAAGGAAATGAAAAAAAAAGGAGAGAAAAAGAGAGAGGAAAGTTAATTGGAGAGGCAAGACAGATTTACATGAAATGTGAAATAAACACAAAATTTCAAAATTAGATACATTCTTATATATCTTCTGTTGACCAAGTCCTCTTGGAAATAACACTGAGTATTTGTGATTTTTACCTTTTAGTATAAATTAACATAAAAAGCATTTCAGAAAGAAATATAACTGCTTCTATATGAGGCTAGGGTAAGTGCCACTTGATTGGCTTTACTGGTCTAACTGCTAATATAGTTTGTAAAGATTCATCCACTCTGAAATTCACACTCATAGGAGATTTTCAATGAAAATCAATTCAAATACTTCTCATTGTCTGTTCAGTCTGCTCTGCCATGAATAGATGAATGCAACAAAATGATATTATGTTAATTGAGTCTACCAAATGGCATGTGCCTTGAGAAATAGATAGAACTCTTTCTCAAAAACTATATGAAAAGATCCACTAGTATTTGATTTCAAAAAAAAAAATGAAGATAAGTTGAAAAAGAAGTATTTATATTCACAGTAGTTTTTATCTATATCCAAGTTCTAAGGACATGGGGCATTTCTCAAAAAAACACATTTACAATCTATTCCATACATAATTCCATCACTTCACTTAGGTATCAGGTTATACAAATCCTGTATTTTATTTTTGGTCAAACTCAGTGTTAGCTACCACATACCATAACGGCATAGACAGCAAGGATTACATCTACTAGGTTTTGGACACATATTACCTTCTACAGAACCAAATACAAATAGTCTCAGTGAATATTTGCACGGGCTTATTTTCATGGTAAAGCTTCTTTAACCATTTCCCTTAATTTTTGTATGTTGAATTTTTCTACATCGTTGGTTTTTTCAACTTTCTTTATTTTCAACTTTTCTATCTCTACTGATTGGAAAAATCCCAGTTGTAGCTAAGACTACAAACATGCTAAAGACTCTTTCATATTAAAGAGTTCTCCCTTTATTCAGGTCCCTTCAACCCATGCAGCCCTCTAACCTCCCATTACTTTCAAATTCCTCTTTCTACCCAAGAAAAGTATTTCTGAGGGATATTTGCCCCTCACTAAACAATTATTTGATGGAATCTGAACTGGTAAAATCCTCAGTAGACTTCTAATTGTCGAACTCAATATACTTCTTTTAATTCTTCCATTTGACTTCTGAGGTATTTGCATATGTTGATCATTTCTTGATATCAGCATTATGAGAAATTATTCTAATTATCTTTTCATATCTAAGTCTTCCTTCCTTTTCTTCACTACCATTTATTTGCCCATATCTTAATTTGATATCTCCCAGATGCAGTCCTCCACTCAGGTGGTTTCAATCACCGCCCATAGGAAGGGGTCTAAATCTACAGTGTGTATCAAAACACGGGGAGAAATTTTCAAAATATAATTTTGTTTCCTTCTTGTACAAATTTAAATCAGTAGATTTGGACTGAGGCCATGGACTTTGTACATGGGAAAAAATAATAATAAGTGATTCTGATATATGCTGTTTGAGAAGCCCTGATGAATACAGTATTAGGTCTCTAAGCTCCAAACCTATAGATCTAATTGCTTGCTGGGCAAATTTATTATAAGGACCCATAGATAGTTCCAACTTGTCTTAGTCTAAAGCAAAAATCACTACCTCCTCTAATACAAAGATATAGGATCTTCTATATTCCTTAAGTCTGACATTAGTATTACCGTTCATACGATGACCCAAGTCAGAAACTTGGAGATATAGACTCATTCTTATATTTCATTGGATCATGTAAATTCTATCATCTTAACCAATCTCATATATAGTCCTTACTCTAGATTCCTAATGTTGCCTTTGTTTACAAATTATCCTCAGTATTAATGCCATTCCATCTCATTGACATATGTGTGTGTGTACATATTAAAATTTAATTTAAACTCAGTTTTATAATAAGTATCTTGATTGCTCCTTATATATCATAAACTGCCCTTTTTCTCCCTTATTTTCCCCCCAAATGATATTCTTGGTTGTGACTTCCATTGTTCTCTACATATTTCTATTATTTTACCTGAAATTCTTAAAATACCTATTTGAGATCTTTCTTTATAATGGCTGAACATGCCTTGATGCAGGAGCCATTATCTTTTTTGATTTCTATTGATTACTAGAATATTCTATCGATGTAGAGCCTTAAACAAATGGTTGATGTGTTTATGTGTGTGTGCGCATATTTAATACTCACACAGATGTGACTAAAGACCTAGTTTTCCTTTTATAATACCCCATTTTATACATTACTTATAGTTTTCTACATTTCTTTAAAAGACAATGGGTTTTGAAACAGGATTTTATATATATATATATATATATATATATATATATGCTGAGATTGATATGTTATTTTTAGTTAATGTATGATACATGAAAGTGTGAAGATTTATAATTTATGCAGTTTCTCACAGTACATCATTAATAAAGCCAGAAATTTATCTGTAAGAGTCCTTATCTAGTGCTATGTCAAATAGAAGAATAAAGTCACCAATATTAGGAATACCAAGATATTTGACACTGGTTTAAATATGAGATTTGGAAGAATTTTCAATAGACTCCAATAAGGTTGTGAGTGCCTCCATTTAAATTCTGCTTGAATATTTAAAACCATTTAAAACCACCTGTTTGTGCATTCAGCTTCTCATGTTATACACATAAATGTGAGTTTTTGCAAGCAAAAACAGATGCACTTCTAAAATGTGTCAGCACATTTTCAAAAGCCTACTGAAAATGTGTCCTCATATGTCTCCAGACTTTGTTATAACTTACATCAGTGAGCTGTTTAAATTGGTTTCTTGAATATCCATTAATGCAAATTACAAGTCCAGGAAAACACCATACAAGAACTGGTAAAATCTGACAAAATATAACTTCTTTCCTAGGATGGAGCTAAAGGGAACAAAGCTATGCTGGCACTTTTTATCCTAGGGTGATTGTGGAAGTAATGATGACTTATTAGAAAAAAAATTATAAGTTTTAAAAGAAATCATAGATAGCCCTGCCTCTCTTCCTTTCAAATGTACCAGTTGGTTTTGGTGAGGTGAAAAAGGTACAACTATAATTGTACTGTAAAAACTAAAACAAAATGTGTTTCCCATATATATTATTATAAGTAGATTGAAATATGGAGGCATGGACTACAAGAGTTGGGTATGGAGGAATGATTAGATATTGTTTTGGACAAAACATCCATTAGAATACATTGAAGAATTTCCAATCATGTTAAAAAAAAAAAAAGGAAGGCAAGGGTAGGCAATCTGTAAAATACAATTCCTTTTACCTCAGTTGGTTGTTCTTAGATAAGATCTATTGGTCTGTGCCCAAATTGTTACTAGAAGAGAAAAAGTGGTATTCAAACCCCACAAAGTTCACTAATATATAACCATGATGGGACTGGATATGCCACCCAATATTAGGGGGCAAACTGGAATATACCATTTACTTCACTCTCTTCTCTGAATCCCTGCTCTACCATTGTATAGTTGACATACAATATTACACTAGTTTCAGGCATACAACAGTTATTTATATACCTTACATACAACATTTATATACATTACAAAGTGATCACCACAAGTCTACTAAACATCTGTAAACATAAGAAGTTATCATATTATTGACTATATTCCCTTTGTTGTACATCACATCCCCAGAACTTATTTAATTTATAACTGGATGGCTGTACCTGTTATTTCCCTGTACCTTTTTGCCCATCCCCCACTTCCCTAACCCCCTGGCAACCATCAGTTTGTTCCCTATATCTATGAGTCTTTTGTTTTATTTTGTTCATTTGCTTTATTTTGTAGATTAGAATATAAATTAAATCATATGGAATTTGCTCTCTTTCTGACTTATTTCATTTAGCATAAAATGCTCTAGGTCCATCCATGTTGTGGCAAATGGTAAGATTTCATTCTATTTCATGGTTGAGTAATATTCAATTATATATATATATATATATCATAGATTCTTTATCCATTCACCTATTGATGGACACTTAAGGTAATTCCATATCTTGGTTAGTATAATTAATGTTGCAATAAACATAGGGGTGTGTATATCTATTTGAATTATTTTCATTTTCTTCTGATAGATGCTGAGAAGTGGAATTGCTGGGTCATATGATAGTCTACTTCAAATTTTTTGAGGAACCTCCATACTGTCTTCCTAGTGGCTGCACCAATTTGCAATCTCACCAATAGTGCACAAGGGTTCCCTTTCCTTTTTCTCAAATGTGGTACCTGTGATGGTTAATTTTATGTGTTAACTTGACTGGGCCACAGGGTGCCCTGATATTTGGTTAAACATGATTTCTGGATGTATTAATGAGGGTGTTACTGGATGACATTAATATTTGGATCAGTAGACCAACTGAAACAGAATTTTCTCCCCAATGTGTCTGGGCCTCATCCAATCAGTGGATGGTCTTAATGGAATAAAAAGGCTGAGAAGGGAAGAATTACCTCTTTTTGCATGACTGTATTTAAGCTAGGACATTGGTCTTTTCCTGCTTTGGACTCAGACTCAAACTGGAACCAGTGGCTCTCCTGGGTCTCCAGCTTGCCAATTTCAGTTCTTAGGACTTTCAGCCTCCATAACCATGTGATTCAATTCTTTATAAAAATTCAAGATAGATAGATAGATAGATAGATAGATAGATAGATAGATATAGATTATATAGATGATATGTAGATAGACAGATAGATATTCTGTTTCTCTAGAGTACCATGACTAATATAGAATAGCTATGACTTTACTTTCCTTATTTTTCACTATCACTGCTACCTTCTATTATATGGCCATATGATGTCAATATTAACAGGTCCTTAAATTTTATTTCCATATTATAGGAATAAAAGAGTCTTTTCCCCTCTGATGGCACTAAGGAAGAATCTGTTCCTTTCCTTCTCCAGCTTCTGGTGGCTGGTGGCATTCCAGCATTATGGTGGCTTATGTAAATACACATTTTTGAGGCCATTTCTTTCCAATTACTGGGGAATTTGCAGTAATTAACAAGATATTTGAATCTTTCAACTGCTCCTCAGTGAATGTAGTTTATTTCCTTTGTGGATGCCTTTCGGTTGTGCTTAAATGAATAGGCTACTTCCAACAACATCAATACTTTTTCTGTATTCTTTCTAGCTCAAGAGGTCATCAGAGATACAGTCAAATGTAGGAGGTGCCTTGGAGTTCCAGAGTCCCCACTAATAGTTCTTCAACAAGTGAATTTAGTTCTTTTAGTCCCAGAGGTCTCATTGCTAAGTGATGGTGATTCAAGTCCCACTCTTGCAGGGATAGTGATGCTTCTATAGATCATACCTGTGGAACATGGAAGCTTATTGCTCCATGCACGTGTTCAGATTCATTGGCAAGAAATTTCCTATTTATTGTTGAAGCACTTTGTTAAAATTCCTAATATTCAGTTGTGATTTCTACATTTGTAAAGTTTCATTTGGGGAATAATTGATATTTTTTTACATTATTATGTTCTGCCATCTTCAAACATGGCATACCTCTCCAGTTATTTAACTGTAGTATTATGTCCTTTAGAAGACTTAAAAATTCTCTCTATACTAATTTAGATTTTGAATCTCTTTGTCTTCATTCTTATATCTTATTTTTTGTATCCTGCTGAATAAACAAGAACTGCCAACAATACATTGAACAGTATTAGTGTATAATATTGCAGATGTGGTTCAAGAACTCCAGAGGAAAGAGAAAGCAAAATGCAAACATATACACCAACAGCAACAAGAAACTCAACAATAGCAATTACTTGTTGGAGCATTCAAATCAGGTCTTCCAGGAGAAGATCGATATACCATTCAGATGTACTGATGGTGCCTGTCTTGTCTGTCCAGTTTCTACATATCATTTGATACTCTCATCTCAACTTAGTATATATTGCAACTTTAAGGTCCCTACTGGCTGCTCTGTTTGCTGTAACATAGTTTATTTTCACTGCTGCTATAATCCTAACATATATTGGTTCTATCTCATTTTATGCTCCCATTTTTTCCCCCTAAACCTAGAGCCTAATTTTTATTTTGTCTCTTCATTTATACAAAGATGACTGGCTTGTGAGAAAGTAAAAGGTCCTTGTGAATAAGAATAATGAATTTATTACCACGACCCAAAATCTCTGGAATGCAGCAAAAGCAGTCCTAAGTGGGAAGTTCATAGCTGTGCAAGCCTACCTAAAGAAGGAAAAAAAATCTAAAATCAACAAGCTCTTTTTACTCCTAAGAGAACTTAGAAAAAAAACAGCAAAACAAGCCCAAAAGGAGTATAAGGAAGGAAATAATAAAGACCAGAGCAGAAATAAATGAAATAGAGAATAAATAAAACAATACAAAAGATCAATGAAACCAAGAGCTGTTTTTTTGAAAAGATAAACAATATCGACAAACCCTTAGCACAACTAACCAAGAAAAAGAGGGAGGACCCAAATTAATAAAATCAGAAGTGAAAGAGGAGAAGTGACAACAGATACCACAGAAATGCAGAAAAGTTTAAGAAAATACTATGAGCAACTATATGCTCACAAATTCGACAATCTGGAAGAAATGGATAAATTTCTAGAAGCATACAATCTACCAAGTCTGAACCAAAAAGAAAGAGAAACTCTGAACAGACTGATTACTGCCAAATAAATTGAATCAGTAATCAACAATCTTCCAACAAACAAAAGCCCTGGACCAGATGGCTACACAGGTGAATTTTACAAAACATTCAAAAAAGAATTAATACCTATTCTCCTCAAACTATTCCAAAAAATACAGAAGGAGGGAAGGCTTGCAAACTCTTTCTATGAAGCCACTATCACCCTGATTCCCAAGTCAGACAGAGATATTACAAAAAAGGAAAACTACATGCCAATATCCCTAATGAATATAGAAGCAAAAATTCTCGACAAAAATACTAGCAAACCAAATTCCCCATCTCATTGAAAAGATCATACACCACGATCAAGTGGGATTCATTCCTGGTATGCAAGTTTGGTTCAATATCTGCAAATCAATTAACATAATACATCATATTAACAAAATCCAAAATAAAAATCATGTGATCCTATCAATAGATGCAGAAAAGGCGTTTTACAAAATCCAGCAGCCATTTATGATAAAAACTCTTAGCAAAGTGGGAATAGTGGGATCATATCTCAATGTAATAAAGGCCATATATGATAAGCCCACAGCAAACATCATACTCAATGGGGAAAGGCTAAAAGCTTTCCCCTTAATATCAGGAACAAGACAAGGCTGCCCACTTTCACCACTTCTATTTAACATAGTTCTGGAAGTTCTAGCCACAGCAATCAGACAAGAGAATGAAATAAAAGGCATCCAAATTGGAAAAGAGGAAGTAAAATTGTCATTATATGCAGATGACATGATACCATATATAGAGAATCCCAAAAAACTGCTAGAACTGATAAATGAATTTGGTAAGGTAGCAGGATACAAAATTAATATTCAGAAATCAGTTGCATTTGTATATATATTTTTTTTTTTTAGCTGAGCCATCCTGCCACCTGTTGGCAGCTCAACGGCAACTCAGCTCGGGCTGGCCTCAAACCGCTGTTGCTCAGAGCTCAGCTTGCACTCTTGAGCAAGCTCTTAACCAACAGAGCCATTCGGCCAGCCCATCAGTTGCATTTGTATACACCAATAATAAACAATCAGAAGAAGAAATCAGGAAATCAATCCCTTTTACAATTGCTTCAAAAACAATAAAATATCTAGAAATCAATTTAACTAAAGAAGTAAAAGACCCGTACTCATAAAATTATGAGACACTGAAGAGAGAAATCAAAGAAGATACAAATAAATGGAAATACATACCGTGTTCATGGATAGGAAGAATTAATAGAGTTAAGATGTCAATACTACCTAAGGCAATATATAGATTCAATGCAATTCCAATCAAACTACCAAGGACATTTTTCTCAGAAATAGAACATAGAATCCTAAAATGTATATGGAGCCACAAAAGACCCCAAATAGCCACGGCAATCCTGAGTAATAAGAACAAAGTGAGAGGTATCACACTACCTGACATCAAAACATACTACAAGGCTACAGTAATCAAAAGAGTATGGTACTGTCATAAAAACAAACATGTAGACCAATGGAACAGAATAGAGAGCCCAGGAATAAACCCATCCATATATGATCATTTAATCTATGAAAATGGAAGCAAGATTTACATTGGAGTAAAGATAGTCTATTTAATAAATGGTGCTGGGAACATTGGACTGACACTTGGAAAAAAATGAAAATAGACCACCCACTTACACAATATATGAGAACAAACTCAAAATGGATTAAAGACTTAAATGTAAGACCCAAAACCATAAAACTCCTAGAAGAAAACATAGGGAGTAAGTTTGCAGACATTACCCTGAGTAATATTTTTACTGATATATCCCCTCAGGCAAGGAAAAAAAAAAAGAAACAATGAACATATGAGATTACATCAAACTTAAAAGTTTTCTCACAGCAAAGGAAATCAATAAACCAAAAAGGCAGCCTACTGAATGGGAGAAGGTATTTGCCAATTATATATCTGATAAGGGGTTGATATCCAAAATTTATAAAACACTCATGAAACTCAACACCAAAAAAACAAACAACCCAATTAAAAAACGGGCAGAGGATATGAAGAGGCATTTCTCTAAAGAGGATATACAGATGGCCAACAGGCATATGAAAAAATGTTCAACCTCACTAATCATCAGAGAAATGCAAATAAAATCCACAATGACATACCACCTCGCTCCGGTCAGAATGTCTATCATCAACAAATCAACAAACAACAAGTGCTGGTGAGGGTGTGGAGAAAAGGGAACCCTGGTGCACTGCTGGTGGGACTGCAGATTGGTGCAGCCATTATGGAAATCAGTATGGAGGTATCTCAAAAAACTGGAAATGGAACTGCTGTATGACCCAGCAATTCCACTCTTGGGTATCTACCCAGAGGAATTCAAGACACTAATTCAAAAAAATATGTGCACCCCTATGCTTATTGCAGTGCTATTTACCATAGCCAAGACTTGGAAACAACCGAAATGCCCATTTGTAGATAACTGGATTGAGAAACTGTGGTACATTTATACAATGGAGTATTACTGCTCTATAAAGAAGAATGAAATCGTACCATTTGCAACAATATGGATGGACCTAGAGACTACTATGTTAAGTGAAAGAATTCAGTTGGAGAAAGACAAATACCATATGATCTCACTTATATATGGAATCTGAAAACCTGAATGAATGAGCAAAGTAAACAGAAACAGTCTCATTGATATAGAGGTAAAACAGGGTTGCTAGTTCGGAGAGGGGTGGTGATGAGGGAGAAGGAGAAGGGATTAGACAGCATAAATAGGTAACTACAATATGAAAGACAGTTCGGGGAATATACAATGTTGTACATATTTTGTGGGGTGTCAGATGGTCACATGTCTTGTTAGGGAGACCACTTCATGGATGGAGTAGAGGCTTGATCACTGCACTGTACACCTGAAACTGATGTTGTATAATATTGTATACCAACTGTAATTGAATATATAGATAGTCAAATTGAATATATAGATAGGGATGTGGATTACATGGTGGAAGGGAGTCAAAGGAATTGTAATAGGTAGTATGATATGGGAGAGAGGAGTGGGGTGGATAATTGGGGTAGGGGTGTTGTCACTTTGAGGGGTAAAAAGTATAACTATTGCACTGTGTTGTACACCTGAAGCTAAGTAAAAAATAAATAAATAAATAAATAATAGAATAATGAATTTATCAACAAACACAAACATGTAAAGAAAAAAAGGCTTCCTAAATAGTTACAAATATTTTGATAAATATGCGCAGGCCAAAGAGAGTGGGTTGACCTTACCAGACACCAAGTTATATTCTGTGAAGTGTAGTGATTAAATACAATGGACCAGATGCAGAAATATTATCATAGGCAAAATACAGATATCAAGAAAAAGATACGTTTTTTCAGTACTTGAAAATAATATAACTGCCATCACAAGTCAGTACAAAAGAAACTAATGGGCAAATGATATGGGAAAATCAGCTCACAAGCACATCAAAATAAATTGTTTTTCTCCTTATTATGTTTAAATAATCTCCAGATAGATTAAAGACCTACATGCACGATGAAAACTATAAAGAAAACAAAGGCATTAGAATGTATTTGGACCTTAGACATAGTAATTAAGGAAAAAAATTTGAGGTGGTTAAGGTATTTAACCACCTCAAAATTAAAGATTTTTTATCAAAAAAAGAGATACATTGAGTTCTAAATTACGTGGTAGACTGAGGAGCTATTTGTAATGACTGTATTTGAAAAGGATTAAGTCATACATTGGAGTTGATTCTCTCCAACTTGTAGATCTTTATCAACAGTCCTCAAAACAGTATCTAGGTAGTCAAAGAAAGACTTATTAGTTCTGGCCTTGAGGTTTGCTTTCGTGAAATTTTTTTTAAAAAGCCTTAGTGCTAGCTGTTAATTTATATTTCTAGAGCCTTCTGTATATAGATGTTTCAGAACTCTGTATTTCTAACAGTGTCCTTCTGTTTCTTTTCTCTTCTTCACAGTCTCTACACCACTACTATAATTGAGATTATCTGGCATGAGTCTCATCAAGGACCTAGCTTCTGCTCATGCCAGTCACCAACAGAAACCCAGGTAAACTCTTATGTCTTAGACCCTAATTCCTGTAAGTTTCTGCATTTTACTTTTCTCCCTCTCCCCCTCCTCCCCCATCCCCTTTCTGTCTCTCTCTCCTGTCTTCTAATCTCTTGAAACCATGTCACTTTATCATCTAGATTGACCTCATGGTAAATGATCAACAAATCCTCAATCTGTTTCTTTTTGTTTTAGTTGAAATCTGGCTTTCACATGCTGCTGCCTCCACAGCATCCCTCTTGGAGTGGTGGTTTCTTTTCCATATATTTTGTATTACTGGGCTGCCACTGCCTGACACAGAATATATGCTCATTAAGTATTTATTGAATCAAATTGTTGAATGGATTTAGCTCACATTTTCTTCTTTCCTAACTTGTATAAGTAGCCTTAGCTTTTTAATCTATAATATTCTTTTACACATTATGTTAAATTATATGAATAAATTATGATTGTTTTTAGTTGACCCAAGAAATCAAAGTTGGTGATACGCTATTTTTATTTCCTCATTGTGTTAGGTTGATTATCATTCAACAATGTCAACATGGTATTTGCAGAGCAGCAGTGGCACCTGGGAACTGTTAGAAATGCACATTCTTTTATTATTATTATTATTATTTACAGATGTATAAAAAAAGGCAGTATTATCTTTTTCACCCCTTACAAAGTGACTGCCCTCTCCCCACTCCCTAACCCCTCCAAAAAAAATCATACATATCTATTACAATTCCATTGACTCCATCCCCACACTATATTCCACATCCCATGACTATATATGTGTTAAATTATAGTCAACTTCTAATATTATTCAGTGGCAGCTTCAGATGTACAGTGCAGTGGTCAGGCCACTACACCATCCATGAAGTTGTCTTCCTGACAAGACATGAGTCCTTCTGATCCACAAAAAACAAAATGCACATTCTTAAGCCACACTCCAGATCTACTGCATCATCAACCTGTTCTCACAATCCCTCCTAGGGATTCTGGTACAGACTCAACTTTGAGACCAATGGCAACATGGATTGGTATAATAGATACATACATTGATATTGGGGTTCTTTTGTAGATGCCTTATTGAGGGAGTGTTGTGAGGGTGAAACCTATAGAAAAATGAGGGAGAACATGTCGGCAAAGATGTGGATTCAGCTCAAGTGTAGCCTGGATCCGAATCCTAGGGGGAAATCTGCAGTATCAATGAATCCCAACCTGAGGCACAGGAACAGGACTTGTTACTCCTAAATTACTGTGTTTTTCCTAGAGTGAAGGCAGATCTCTCAGATATTTCTGTATAAGATGGCTCTAGTAGGCCCAAGGCAATCCTCAAAATGGAGCTGCTGTAAGGCTTTGGCCTCCAACACCCACTTTGGGTGGATTCACTGTCCATGGATAGCATAAGAAGGGCATGAATGGGGTGCAAAACTAAACTTTATGTCACATTTTACCTAAAATTGCTCTTTCAGAGAAAGAGGGAGAGAGAATATTTAGAACTTTATGCATTTTTTCCATGAAAAACAATAAAAGAACATGTCATCCACAGATAGAAAAATTCAAAGATAAAAACTTCTGCTGCTTCAAGATAATTTTAATTGGCCCTTGAATCAGGTGCATAATTTTCAGTCTTTCTCAACATTTTATTTAATTCTTGCCAATCTATTTTATCCTCAGTCTTAAAATCAAAAGGTTTTAATTTTTTTAATGTAAAAATACTTTTATAAAATGACCTCTTGACCACATAATGAATCTATCCTCTTATCTATTAATTCCTTCAAATCCTGGGCATTTTAAATTACTCAAGCCCTATTTTGTCCAGACGATTATGCTGTTACTTGTGATTTTACTCCTAAAAATTGATAGTATGTTCATTTTAGAATCATGAATTAAACCATAATCCTAAATAAATTGCTCAATAATAATTTAAGCTTCTGAAGGTTTGATTAAGAATGCTAAGGGATTATTTAAAAAAAAAAAAAGAAGTGCTGACGACCAAGTATATGGAGACAAAATACAATGCCTTAAAAACTTTTTTAAGTACCCACACTTGGAAACTAATAATATTAAATAGTTTTTCACACTTTCTTTTTTTTAGAACACATTTCAGATACCAAGTTAGTTCTAAATAACCAATTAGACACTAAGTAATTTTATAAATAAGCATAGACATATTGCAATGGCTTATATTAATTTTTAAATAGCTCTCAAAAGAATTAAAACAAAACTTTTTTCGAATTTGTAGTTTCTATTGATGCTAAAGAAATTGTATAATTCTTATGCTATATTGAGAGGCCCATTCCTCTCCCATGCCCCATTTTAAAATAACTATATTGAGTTTCTGCTAAAAAAAAAAGTATATATATATATATATATATATATATATATATATATATATATATATGTTGGAATCAAGATATATTTTCCTGTAGGCTTTTTGCAAATGCCTCCTCTTTTTTGTATCTTTTTGCTTTCATAATTTTTTCTTAAGTTTTCCTTTTTTTCCTCCTTGTTCCAAAATATTTTGCCCTTATCTGTTTCTCTTGAGATAGAACATAAAAGAGGACTGAAGTACAATTACCTTAAGTACTATTCTATATTTACTTTTGATTTTTCTCATTGACTTTCTTTTTAGAATAAAGTCTCGTCTTGCTGTTACCCTGGATTGGTCCCAGGTATTTCCATATTTTTCTTTATCCCTCAATCCATGTAAGACTACTGTTTCCCTGCGTGAGGTGATATGACAGGTTGGTGAAGGCCATGTATGTACCCTGGTGACAAAAAGCTGACTTCAAATGTGAGCTCCACAGTGTGGGACGTGGAGGGGGTTAGTGAAGTGCTCTATTCCCTACTTCTGAGCTTTCCCATCAATAAATTGTGGGTAGGTAATGATCTATCTGTAGTAGATGTTGCTTGTGCCCCACTCAGATTCCCTTTCAATGGCCCACAATTGACCCTTTTCTCTAGAGAATACCTCTTTGCTGATGGCTGCCATTTTTGTCCAGGAAGTTAAGCATCTACACCATTCCCCTTGTCCTGGAAGCAGCTGCTGAGAAATGACAGATCTGTGTGTACTGAAGACTGATCACTTATCTCCAGGGAATGCAACTCTGGTAAAGATGTGTGCTCTAGAGATTTCTACTCATAGACTTATTGGAGGCCACACCTTGTGCAATTCATTCCCCTTATCTACCTTGTTTCTCTGACTCCATTATAGGTTTTGCTACAGGGCATTTCTTCAATGTATCATGTACAATTATATTCCTGTCTCAGGCTCTGCTTTTAGCAAATCTTAAAAGTTTTGCTAGCAAGCGTGATTCTAGGAAGGAAGCAGGCATGAATGATGGAATTCCAGAGTTAAATCACCTACCAGCCAGCAGACGATGGAAACCCCATTACTGGTGGTAAGTGGAGTATTGATAGACCTTGGAAGTGTGACTTTTAAGATTTTATTTAGCCTGCGGTGAAAAAGGATGGGATACCAGTATACAAAGCATACAGGATGCACTGGCTTGTACAATGTCTCTGAACTGTTAGAAATAGTGAAGAAATAGTAATTATAAGGACTGGGGATTTTGGTGGCTGCTGCTAAACATCATTAATACTTAAAGAGGAAAAATGACAGGCTCAAGGAAATCAATCATTAAATTGAAACAAAGTGTGACAGAGTGTCTCCTTGGCAGCCTTTAAAGAGACTCCTAGTTCCTGCTGACAGAGCTGAAAGCCAAACATCAAGTGATAATTGAAATCAAACTAGTACAATAATTATTGCATTGGTAAATGAACCACCAAAACCAGATTAAGTCCTGGTCTGTATTCTTCATTTAAGGATTTAGTTAAGTGTAGAATATAGTACAGACTTATTTCAAACTAAAATTTGAAGTGATCAGGTTGAAGATGATTTAATAAGCATTGGGAATAACTGAGCTTTAGACTGTAATGCTGTCTTCATTTTGCAGGAATGAAAGGAATATTGCACATATTTAATAGCTATGCATTAAATACATAATCTCATTTAATTCTCACACTTATCCCAGGGAGGCAGGTACTATTTTAATGATCATTGTACAGATGGGAAATACAAGGCAATGAATAGTTTGTTTTGTTTTTTTTGAGGGCAGTGTCACTGGGCCGGCCCAAGGCAATGAATAGTTAAAACTTCTAAAGATCAAGCTCAGTGGCAAGGGGGAAAGCTAGAACTCAATACCAGGTCTTGAATCCACAGAGTGCTATATTGTTTGTCTATATGGTTTTGTTCCTTTTCTGAACAGGTGGAAATTTTCTCAAGGTGATAATTTTTTATTGTTCATTTTTGTTGTTGTTGGACGTGAGGAAAATACATGGTCTATATATTAGAACTTAGAGTGTAGTATATAGTAGGTCATCTTAAATTGCCTGAAAAACTTTCCTAGTGAAATCAGATATGAGTAACATAATCCTTCAGGCTAAATATGCCAGTGGTCTAGACCTGGAGGTAGATATGCCCTCTTAAACTCTCTTAATTTGCATCAAAAAATGAGAGGTCTTCAGGAAAATAAATCAACTAAGGGGGGAAAAATGAGGAATACGAGATGTTCATGCATAATGGGTAGATGAGGATATGAAGGAAGACAACCTAATTATGCTTTGCTGTGCTGGTAAGACGTTTTGGGGCCAGCATCTGCATATTCACCCAGGTGATATTAGGGAAAAGCAGGTTTTACTAAAAGGATTCCTATGGTCTGGAAACAGAAATCATTCAGAATCTGAGATAGCTCTAAACTTGTGCTACTATCTCAGTTCCTGTAAGAAATCTTTATATGCACTTCTCTTGCATCTGTTCTCTTCTAACCAATTCCCTTCATAATCTCTTCTCCAGATGGTTTGGCTTAGTTCACTGGTTAGATGCCTAATGGGCAGAGCCTTTTTGAGGGTCACTGACCAGCCTCTGTGATCTGCATGTGAATCAGATGTTCCACCTAGTCCAAAGAATGGCTATCTTTGTGCATAGTACATTTATTTGCCTGATTCTCTTAAGCAGAGGCCAATGAATAGGCAGTTTCATATGGAGATATTATTTTTGGCAGCAATATGACTGAGACACCCGGTGTACAGATTATATTACCCTAATGTTTTTGTGATTACATACTTTATCATCAAAGTACTTTTGAGAGTCAAATGGGTTATCTTAAAAATTACATCAAAACAACAGGCATAATCAAGACTTTCTCAAACGAAACGTACATCCACTTTTCCTGTGACTCTTTTCTTTTTTGTAAAATTTTACTCATCTTTGGAAGCCGGGAGGCAAAGAAAGGACACCTCATCTACTGAGAGTTCTAATACAATAGGACATCATCAATGTCAGTATCTTAGCCTCAGGTCAGTGGCTTTAGGACTGTGGAGCAACTTCATAACTTAAGTTTGGACCCATAGACCTATAGTCCTGGTGCCACTACAATAAATCCTTATTTAATGACAAGCAGCAAACCTAGACAATAAGAATTATCAGAGGAATTACAGAACAGAAAAGGGAAATGTTTATGAGAAATTCCCTAGTATCTCCAGAGTGCCAGTTGTTTATTATTATTTATGGGGCTTTCATTGTCCCTACTCCCTATTGATGATTGATAAAGAATGACAAATGCATGAAAAAATTAACTTTAATAAAATTGAAACAATTAGTAGAAAATCAATAGGAGTCAGAAGGTGAGTAAATTCTTAACAGTGCGATCTTAGTCAAATTACTCAAACTCTGCATTTCAGTAGACTCAATTAAAAAATAATTACTCTAATATGAAATCTGAAAGTATTTCCTTTGCTAGGCTAACAACATTGGAAACAAGTAATTATGATATTGGATACAACTGATCTTACAAATGAGACCAAAGACATATTTGGAGTTATAATTTGCAATTAGTGTTAATCTTGTTTTTCTAAGAAGCAAACTCTAAAAGGAATTCAATGTGCAAGGACTTTATTAAGAAAATTACTTGTGAGAGAAAATGGAGATGGTATGAAAAGCTGGGAGTGGTGTCAGGCATTAAAATCTGACTCAGGAGAAAGAGGGAGAGAAGGGTAAATGGCAGAAGTAGCCTAGACTGCCATGCATTCTAAAGACATTTTGGTTACATTCTCAAGGAGAATACAAGACAGACTCAGCCATCAGAGAAACTCCCTTTTTTCTGTGAGTGGATCTACCTTAATATTTATATCCTGCTGTATGAAGACCTTGGCTTTAAGCAGCCATGGGAAGCATGACTTTGGTGTGCAGATGGCAATGGATATTGAAATGCAGAAGCATTGTGAAAGGTCTGCTTCTCCACAGAGATTCAAAATCAGCTCCTTCATGGTTCTCTTGGATCTTTCTTCCTGAAGAGAAACTTACTGTGATAAACTGTATTTCTGCGATTGGTCTCTGGACTGTAACTGGTACTTATCTTCTTTCTCCTCCAATATCCATTCTAAATCCTCTTCATCCTTAGTGATCACTTGAATCAGTGCAAGTAACTTGAATTGTTACCAGGTGAAACTTCCATTACTATGGTATTCCTATCTTTGGTAATTATACCCTTCTCAGTCCTGCGCATGTCCATTCACAGGTATAATGAGGTAACAAAATACCATGCAGTGCCCAAGTAGGTCTAGGTCCTCTGTGTTCAACACATACTTGTATTCTTCCCTCTCTACTTTTTGTAAACTTATCCCATCCACCTCAAAACAAACAAACAAACAAACAAACAAACATCAAATCAAAAAAACCTTCTGCTGTTAGGAGTTAATTACTGTTTCCAGGAGGGTGCTTGTTCTCATTTGCCTGTTTCTGGGCACAAGATGTCACAGTACCTTAGTAACAGCTTTACCTTTCAATTCAGTGGGATCCTTGCTTTTTCCTCTGGTAAGAATGTGCCTTGTGTGGGGACTAAGACCTCCCACTCTACATAGCCTAAATCTGAGAGGACAGAAAGCACAAAATTCTCCAGTGGATCATTAGGTATGATGGTAAGAGGTGCAACTGCAGCTTCCATCTTTTGATTTTGGGGACCATGTATACTTCCTATTGGGATTACAGCACAAAATAATTCTCTAATTTAACAAACACACTGTGTCCTGAAGGATGGCAACTCATCCTTTCAAATGTTGTAGTTTTAGCCTTATATTCAGAAGGTGATGCTAGTGGTCTAGGAACATGGTGTGGTACGTGATACAATAACAAATTCCATGGACGTGGTCTGACTGCCAAAACTCCTTCACCATAAATTGTGCTCCCTGTCCCTATATATGGGTAAGGCATTCTTTAAGCCCCTAGATGTTAGTACTGGTCAAGGATTTGCAGGCAGGCAAAGAAAACTCATACCTATAATACCTATACTCATACCTAATCCTGTCAGAGTGAATGATGGGAACTTGATGGATAGATGGGGATCAATACAGACAACTTGCAAAAAACTGGCTGATTGGTCATCTAAAGAAACAATGTCTTATTAGAGAAACAGTGTTGGCCTCAATTGCTGGTAAGATGGACACATGCAATATAATCATGTCATGGAATATAATCCACCAGTGTCATTTTAACCTTTCATAATATATCAGTTAAATTATGCCAATTTTTCACAGCCTCCTTATTCCTTCCTCTATTACCTGTAGGGTAACATAGGCATTTTTAAACTTCTTGAGTCACTTGAGATCCTTGTCATGTTTTGAGAATGTGCTCCCATGTCAATGAAGTATTGCTTATTCTGTCATAAATTTTGGCTCACTTGATCAAGCATCATTAAAATCTGATCCATGAGTACTACTCTCACTCATGCAAGTACATGCCAGCTAATTGTTACAAGTGTTTAGAAGTATGGTCCCTTTCCTACTTTATCAGCCAAGCAAGTTCCCGACAGACTGCTAGAATTTTACTTTTTAGCCTGACAGCCATGAAGAAAGCTCCTGATGGGGGCACCTTTTGCCTTATGTGGGAGTAGTTTCTGTAATTTTGACTATGACAACGAAACACGCTAGCTGTTGCTATAGAAGATGATCCATTGTATAAGTTCATCAAGTACAGGATAAGTGAAAAGTCAATATCCTCTTTAAGGGTATCCTTGTATATTATCTGTCCCATGTTTCATAATCCCAGGTCATTCCCACCAAGGCCTGACTTTAAGAAACCTGGGTTTGGCCAAGTACTGAAATGTCTTTGAAACTTTGTGACTAACAATTAGGACATCAGCCATGCACTTCAGCAGATAAAGGCCTCTTTAGAGTCTACCACAGAAGTCCTCTGTCTCCCACTCTTAGCCATTAACTGCATGTTGCCATCCCATGGCCTCTCAGCATTCTTCTGCAGAACATCAACACAACAGTAGCAACTAGCCAACTATGTTGTAGCCACAACTATGTTCATATTTTTCAAATTCTTGTATTGCTGTACACATCACAAACAAGCATTTCCTTTCACCAGGGTATTTTCCTAGGTTACTTCCCATGAAATTTTTTGCTATCTAGTTCCTGCTATTTTTCAGAGACTATCCATGCCCACCTATGAACCAAGCCTAAAACCCATTGACTATATTCTGTTACTATGTGCACACACACAGATGCACACACACAGTAGTGTTATGTAAGTAGTACAGATACATACTATTTGCATAATGTAATATGTAAATGTAAAGATAGATAGATGATAGATATAGAGATAGATAGATAGATAGATAGATAGATAGATAGATAGATAGATCAGTCTTGAGTGAGGAAAGACAGGATGTTATGCTTTAGATCACAGTACCTTCATGAAGTCTAAGGAAAAACAAGGCTGCCATGACACCCTCAAGCCATGATCAACAATCAGAAAGCTTTGAATTCTCCCAGGAATGGGCCTGCTATTCCTTTGGAGAAGGAGACTGCTGGGAAAGATGATGCAGCTTTAGAAAAAAGGCACAAGTTTTTCTAATATACATAATTTTCCACATATATGGTATATTTATAGAAAATAAAAATAAATTTGAAGGACTGTGTGATGACTGGTAGTATCTAGTGTTCTTTCAAGCAATAATTTAGATGATGTTTATGGTTTAATGTGGAAACTTAAGAAAGGGAATCAAGTTTAATTATGGGAAGACTTTTTTAAAAAGGAATGAAAAGAAATAATAAAATATCATTATTAGAACCCTGTGCATTTTAACAACTTGTGTGGCATGAAACATCAAGAACTCATCAAGGAAAGGAGGCAAATTCTTATTCTGATCAGATGTGCTTTAACAGACAACAAACATGTTTTTACCTCCTAAATCATGTATATGTGTGTCACAAATATATATTTCTGACTGTTAAACTATGTGTGAACAAAATACAGATTTGCCTCTCTCTCTATATATATCGGTGTATATTTATATATAATACACCCATACAGAATATATATATATATATATATATATATATATATACACACACACACACACACACACACAAATATATATATATATATATATATATATATATATATATATATATATACTTGTGGTGACAGATTTCTATAGTTGTCATCACTGAATAGATATTTAAAATTATAATGTTTTACTTATCCTTATTAAATTATCTCTATTATACTGCTTACTTACCCTGAAAGGAAATGCTATGTCATATTTTATTTGGAATCATATTGTTCTAGGCCATTGACTATACCTGTTGGAATGCACTGGAGAGAAATGGTCTATATTTTTACATAAAAGTTCTGAATAATGAAAGAAGCCAAGTTGTCTGCAAAGATTAAGCAAAATGGAAATCCCATTGTACATAAGAACTTGGAAGTAAAAATCAATTCTATAAAGTTTACAATGTATTTTTTGGCAATGCATCTGTAGTGATACCCGTGAAAAATAGAAATTTATGTCTATAAGCATATGAATGTTTTTTTAAGTGTGAATTTCACACATCTTTGTTAAGAAAATATTTTCTTGAATAGCAAGAGTATATATTTTTTAGAGTTATAAATAAAGAAAATATTCTTTAAGAACATTGGTGTCATGTAGCTTAATTTATTTCTTTGTTTCTAAACAAAGTAGAAATTCACCATATGGTGAAACAAATTCACCATAGGAGAAATAACTACATGGCTGAAGACATGACAACTGGCTAGAATTCATTACAGGACCTTAATGAATAAGTTCATCAACCTGCTTCTCAGGCAACTTATTTTTAAAATTCAGTGAATGATAAACTTCATCATGTTCAGAATTAATAAAAGTGATAAAAACAGAAAGTCAACAGAGCTACAAAGTAGAATATAACAGAAACAAAACAGCATTTTCCCCGGTAATATTAGAAGTGTAAGCTATGTTTCCATGGCAAGCTCAGGATTTCCAAATTAGGGCCTACTGTAATTTCCTGTTTTCCCCCTCTTAAAAAATCTTCCAGATTAGCCCACAACCACTATTACCAACCATTATGTAGGTCTTCCACATTAAAATTATTCTTTCTCATTTTTCCCACTGGAGTGTGAACCATGAGATTCTGTCTTAGTCATTTTTTTTTTTTTTTGAGGGCAGTGTTACTGGCCCTCATATGTGGGACCCAAACCGGGGCCACTGGCTTCCCAAGCAAGCGCTTAACCACCGTGCCACTCTGCCGGCCCCTGTCTTAGTCGTTTTTGTATCCCTGTTTCTTAGAATACTCCTTGTTTAACTGCGAATATTTCCCAAAGGGAAAAATAATGCAATATACTTCTTTAATAGTCATATATGGATGCATGTCCTGGCTGATGCATAATAGGTTTATTTTCAGAATCAACTCTGCATGCTATGTTTCTAGATGTAATCCTTAGAGATGCACAAATAATTTAAATGAAGGATGGACAATTAGACAATTTTCTTCTTAGGTATCATTCACCTACCTACCCTGTTGCAGCCCCTTCTCTTTACTATTTTGAACCATTCTCTTTACTTCAATATTACCATTAAAATCTTATACATAGCAGCTTAACCATACCTTAACTAGTATCATAAAATCTGAGGACTAATCATTCACACTTGAAGATATTTTCCTAAACAATCAAACTGCTGTATCCAAGTAAAGTTCTTGTGATAGCTGATAAGATTTCACCCTCTAGAAAAAGGACTCTGCAGGATTGTATTATCCAATTATTTTCCAGTGTTCATGAGATTGAATTCTTACATTTATTCAAGAACCAGTAAGTACTTACTGACAAAAATCAGGGCCATACTTTCAATTAGATATGCAAGGGATTACATCTAAAATGTTGATAACTTAATCCTCAGATGTTTCATCCTAAATAGGCATATGCCTTGCCCAACATTTTTTCTTTAGCATATACAAATGAAAGTAAAATATGTAATGTAATGTATATTATTAAATAAATGTGAAATATATAACATAAATATTAACATTTTATATGTAAAATACTATATATATATATATATATATATATATATATATATATATATATATATATATAGTAGGATTTTGGGTTGAGAAGACTATGGGCCAGTATCTTTCAAAAATGAATGGCATGACCAAATGCTGAGTAGACAATAGCAAAGGATAGAGCAAGAGTGATAAAGATGGATGCTAATTCCTATTTCCATCTGTATTAATTCTTTTAGCCTGTAAACTTTACTTTGTGTTTATTTGTTGCTCTTATATGTTCCTCCTGAATTTTACCTAGTTTATATATTTCCAGTATTTCTTTTCTAACACCTTGGTTAAGGTATCATTGACATAAATTGTACTCTATATATTAAAAGTGCACAATTTCATAAATTTTGACATATGTGAACACGTATGAAATAATTACTGCATTGAAGATAATGAACATATCCTTCATCCTCAAATCAGGCTTATTTATAATTCTCCCACATCCTTCCTCATTGCCTACAGCCCTCTTGCAGGCAACTACTGATATTCTTTTTGTTAGTATATGTTAGCTTGCATTTTCTAGATTTTATAGAAATGGACTCATATAAAATTCTCATTTTTGTGTTGCTTCCTTTATTTATAATTAGTTTGGGATTTAACTGTGATGTTGTTTATGTTCTATTTTGTATAGTAGCATTCTATTTAAGTAGGGACATTTAGATATTTCCAGGTTTTTGTTTTGTTTTGGTTTGCGTATTTTGTTTATTATAACTTAAGATGTTATAGATATTCATGTACAGTTCTTTGTATAGAAATATGCTTTAATTTCTCCTAGGCAAATAGCTGACAATATAATAACTGGGTTATATGGTAGTTGTACATTCATATTTTTCAGAAAGCGCTAAAAGATTTTCCAAAGTTATTGTGTCAGTTTGCATCCCTTCCAGCACTGGGTGAGAGTTCCAGTTCCTTCACATACTTGCCAACTATTGGTATCACAGTCTTTTTAAATTTAGATATTCTAATAAACACATAGTAGCATATCACTGCAGTTTTAATTAATATTTCCCAAATGACAACAGTGTTGAATGTTTTTCCATGTGCTTGTCATCTCTATCTCTTCTTTGATCATATATCTTCAAATATTTTGCCTATCTTTAAAAATGAGGTTTTTGTTCTTATTGAATCATATCCTTGGTTAGTTCTAAGAGCCTCTGTAGATTTAATAAACTGTCCTACATATATGATCATATTATCTCTAAACACAATTTTACTTCTGATTTCTAACCTATATGTGTTTCACACCATATAGTTGCCTTATTGTACTGGTTAGGACTTTAGCACAATGCTGGGAAGAGATGATAAAACAGAAAAACCTAGTTGTGTCCTAATGTTAGAGGTAATAGCGTTCAGTCTTTCATAATTAGTTATAATGCTAGCTGTTCATTTTTCATACATGTCTCTTAACAGATTGAGGAAGATCCCTAAGTTTCTAAAGTTCGTGAGACTATTTATCAAAATGGATAATGGATTTTTCAAATGCTTTCTCTATATTTATTAAAATCATATGTGTCTGCTTTATTGCTTTCTATTATGATGAATTACTTTGATTGCTTTTCAAACATTAAAACAAACTTTCAGAAACCTCCCTAAGGTTTATAGTTTTTTTATATATTGTTTTAGATTTGCTTAACTTCGTTTAAATTTGCATTTAGGCTCCTGTGATATTGATCTATGGTTTTTATTTTTTGTAATATATTTTTTTGTTTATTTCAAAGTAAAGCTAGTCTCACAAAATGAGTTGAAACTTTTCCCCTTTCTTCAATTTCCTGTAATACACTGAGTAGAATGGATTTTCCTCTCTGAATGTTTGCCAGAATTTACATTGAAGCAATTTACCTTAAGTTTTCTTTGTGGGAAGATTCTTTAACTATAAATTCCATTTTTAAAACACGTTATCTTTTTCTTCTTGAGTGAACTTTGGTAGTTTCTTCTTTCAAAGGAATTTTTTCTCATTTTATCTCTAATAAAAGTTAATGGCATATTTAAAATATTGATTTATTATTTTAATTTCTGAAGAAGCAGCTATGGTGTCATCACTGTCATTCTTGATGTTGGTCATTTGTTTTGTCTTTTTATGTTCCTAGGCTTGTTAGAGTTTAATCTTTTTTTATGTTTACAAACAAGCAATGTTTGTTTCATTGATTTTTCTATTGTTTTTCTGTTTTTCACTTTATCAATTTCTCTCATGATTTTTATTTTTTTTATCCCTATTTTAGGTTGAATTTGCTCTTTTTGTTCTTGTTTATTAAGGTATAAGCTAAAAACTTTTCTAATAGAACAGATTAATGCTACAAATTTCCCTTCATGTGCTTTATTGGCTATATCTCATAAATTCTAATGTTATATTTTCACATTCATGCCATTTAGAATACTTTCTAAATTGCCTTTTGATCTGTTTACTGATCCGTGTATTATTTAAAACTATGTTAATTTCTAGACAAATCAATTTTGTATACTTCTACTCTCTGCCATGATAGCACAATGCACACATAACTTCTTTTTCCCTTCCCAGGAACAACTGTAAAACTGGATATACTATATGAGGCAACATCTTTTTGAGGAATTAGAAAGCAGGTAGTGCATAACTCTGATCCTGAGAAAGGAAAATATCTTAGTGGAGAGCCACATGCACCCCCTATTTTGGTACACTCTGCAAATTATGATCCTGGGGAAATGGAGCACAAAAAAGATTAGCAGGACAGCTAAATGGACATAACAAAAATCAGATTCCTGGCATTCTGAGGGAATTGATATCTGTGGGTTGGAAGGTGAAATGAGGAAACTATAGATGAGAATTCCCAGAAATGTGCATAGATTTTTCTTGAGGTCTTGTCAAATACTAAACATATATGAGTGCTGAAACTCTGTGAGGACTGAAAGAACAGCCATTGGAAGACTTGTATTTCTTTCAAAGTTCTATTGGCTGTAAACGAAAATCTTATTTAGATGTATTTTTTCTTACTTTTGAATGTCCCTTTTGTTGGGAATTTAGTTATTAATTTGAAAGTGTTTCCTGATGACTTCAAAAATTTTATTTTACTGTCTCCTGGCAGCCAGAAATAAAACGTCTAATACTGGTTGTAAAGAACTAGAGTTTTGGCTATGACAGATTTTTGGAATTTCATTTGCATTACTCTTGGTTTTTTGTTTTTTGTTTTTGTTTTTTAGCTGAGCCATCCTGCCACCTGTTGGCAGCTCAGCTCGGGCCAGGCCAGGAATCAAACTGGTGATCCTATTGTTCAGAGCTCACACTCTTGAGTGAGCTCTTAACCAACTGAGCCACTCAGCAGGCCCCACCATTACTCTTGGGACTGAAAATTCACCAAGATGTCCCAGTTATGCCATTCACTTGCTTGGTACTAGGCGTGCCCTTTTAGTATGAAACCTTCTTCATTTTTAAAAGTGTTTTTATGTATATCTATTTTTTTTTCTTTTTCTGTACGCTGTAACTACATTTGATTGATTTTAGAACTTCAGGATCTGTTCTCCATGTCTCATCACTGTCTCTAATTCTCTCCATTTCTTTATATGTCCATACCACAGTCTAAGAAAATTCTCTGGGTCTTTCCTCCATTTGATTAATTTAATCTCCAGCATCGGCCATTTTTGTCTCTGGCCTATTAGTTAAAATAATTTTAAGTTTATTTTAACAAGATTTTTTTTTGCAGTTTGTAGGAAATTGTTTATATGAGGAATGTTATCCTAACCACTTTCATGAAACCATTTATACTTACATAAAACAATTGTCTTTCTTACTGATTTCATGACATCATCTGTTAATTCCTTAGTTTGCTACTTTTGGAACTCAATTACGATTCTTTCTTCATTTTCTCTAAATCTTATTCTTTTGTCCAGGTTTTTAAAAAGAGGTTCTTTTGCTTGAAGATATGCTCTAAGCCCCTATTCACACACTTCTGTGTTCCTTTATATATTCAGAGAGGTGGGAAACAATATTTCTTTGAGTTCCTTGCCAGCTGGTTTCTGGCTAGGCTCTAACAATCTTCCTTGAAGGAGGAGGATTGATATTGGCATTAGTCCAGCGGCAGCTAACACCTATTCTGGAAAGAGCCTCTTTCTCACAGTCCACAGCCTGAGAAACAGCCTGTGGTCCTTCCTAGTGGCCTCATTATCTTCACCTGGCAGCTTTTCTGGGATTCATACTCTGATTGGTAGTTCTTCCTCTGTGTTGCTGTGCCATTGGTGGGACCCCCTGGCAAGGTCTTGGCCCAGACATGCAACCTCTCCTCTTCCCTGTGGACTCCAGGGAAATAAGTCCTTCTACTTTAACAGAACATAGCTCTTTCCGGTAGTTACTAATGTTCAAGTTATTTCACTAGTTCCCCTTTGCTCTCCTAGGCCTTCCAACACCCCTGTAACCAATTCTCTGTATTAAATTCCTTCTGTTTGAAATACATAAAGTGATTTCTGTTTTCCTTTTCAGACTTTGAATAAACGCTTACATTATTATATAGAGGTGCCAGATAAAATACAGAATACAATATCTGGTACATGCTTATACAAAAAAGCTATCCATTGTTTAACTGAAATTTCAATTTAACTGGGAATCCTCTATTTTTACTTGTTAAATCTGACAACCTTATGATTATATTCTCTATTGAAATGCTCTTTTAATTCTGGTAGTGGGGTGAGACATGGTGCTGAACAGGGTGCAACATTACTTGTCTTCTGTGTGATGATTCCTATCTATTTCTTGAGGTAACTATCTACCTGATGCATTGTTCTACCTATTAAATTCTAGTCATGGCATGCATTACTTTAGACTGGGAGTAGGTCTAGTGCTTCTGCAAAACCGCACGCTTTAGGTTTGGGAAGCCATGCTGCGTTGGAAATCATCATAAGAAATTATTAATGTTGAGTGACAGTTTTCTTAAAAATAATGCATATAAGTTTACCCTGAGCAATTTTTTTATTTTGGTAAAATACACATAAAGTTTACCATCTTAACCATTTTTAAGTGTATCATTCAGTGATAATAAGTACTATCATATTGTTGTGCAACCATCATCACCGTTCATCTCCAGAGTGCTTTTCATCTTGCAAATCTGAAAGCCTATCCTCATTGAACACTAACCCTTAACTTCTTCTCCCCACCTTCCCCAAACCTTTGGCAACAACCATTTTACTTTCTGTTCCTATGAACTTGGCTATTCTAAATGAATCACAGAAGGGAAATTATACAGTCCTTTTTTTCTGTAAGTGGCTTATTTCAATAGTTGAAGAGCTATAGTTAATTCTTCTGTTCAATTGTGCTGAATGTGTGGATCTGTTTTTTGGATAGTTTACATGTGAATTTAGTAAAACATTTAACTTATCAATATTGAAATGTGTAAGCCATATATGCATGCTACCTAGTTACAAAACTGTAGAAGATGACTATTTAATTTTTCAGTTTTCTTTTAAATTAAGTGAAAACAAATGAAAGATATACCCAGTTTGTGATTAATGTTGGACTTTCATTTCAGTCAGTCATGTAAGGAATTTTTGGACTCCATGTATAAAACCTGACAGAATAATAGCACTTTTACCCAGACTCAGGAAGCTGATTCAATTAGACAATTATTATTTTCTATCTAAGTTCAATTTTTGATTGTCTGTTCTAGTATCCTGAATTTCAACAGATCTCATACATAGTATGCCAAACTCAGGTTAAAATCTTTTTCCTACTCCACAAAGTAAACTTATTTGGAGGGAGTTTAAAGACTTGATTCTGATAAAATAAGCATACACTTTATTACAGTTTCTGATATGTTTATATTTGCTCTCCACACGTGTCAAGATATAGGAATAGTTAGAATAATTGAACAATAATATCTGAAGTTATAGAAATAGTTGAGTATCATACAGAGAGGGAAAGATGAAAAACACCTTTGTAAATTATGCAATCAAATCACTTAAAACTATTTTCAATGAACAACTGAAATTACCTTAAATCAAGAGTGTTTTAACATATTTCTTTTTCTTATAGAAATAATTTATCCAGTGTCATATTTGTATCCACACTCAGAGGTAGTTATTACCCAGCTTAATTTAATAAATAGCACAGGCAACTAATGATTGTGAAAGAATGAATGCTGAACAATTAACATTACATTATTGGAAAAATACATAAGTGTGATTCCTGTACTCTAAAATCTATTACAACTAGAGCATACTATATTATTTTTCCAATTATTTCTAGAAAATAAATCCATTTTCTTTCTTGTTTACAGGAATAAGGATTACTGAGACCTTTACACCTATGTGTAAAACCCCAAACTTTCCCATGATAATAAATCATCTCCTTACCTTTGCAGGTTGATTCTCAGGATGCTGACTCTGTAATGGAGACAAGTGTGCAGTGTCAGAATCAGAGGGAAGAAAGAATAAATGAGAAGGGAAATGAGCAGGAAAGCTGGGTTACAATTGTCTTAATAGCATCTGTTGAGCTCACCTGGAATACAGGATCTAGGAGAACTCCTTCAAAGCATCTCACTTTATGGTAGGGGTCTGGGTCTATATACTTCTGTATCCACCAATGATATGCATTTGAAGGGGCAACTCCAGGAATGATATTCTTCAGCTGAGGACAATTTCATAAAAGAGCTTACAACTGGAAGCACTTTCAGCAGTAGGGAAATATGTCTTTCAGTCCTGCGGGAAGCTCTGAGCTGGAGACCCTCACATCCACTACAATATCGTAAGTCCTTTTTTGGAAAAGCAGCGAACATTGTGGTTACCATTTGGGAAGGGAGGGTAGTGATACAATGTGGTGAGTGAGTGTGAGAAATAGCAAGTTTGAGATTCAGTATTGTTAATTGAAGGAGATAGAGAAAAAACATGAGAAAAGTATTATGCTTCTGAAAAATCTAATATGTTCTATTGCATTCTGATTGAAATCATAATAATTGGAGTGGGGGAATCATGACTAAAGTTATATAAACCTATTTATGAGGTAAGTTATTGGAATTGTTAATTAGGGCATTTAGTACAAGTTAAGAAACTTTAATGAAGTCAAATTCTTTGCACCTCTGATCTGTAGCTATGGGATTAAGCCAATGAGAAAGCTGAAAAATCAATTGGAATAAGAATATCCATATACTAAATAATTCATAGTGTTTAGCAGATTCAGACATTACTTGCTGTGACTAGAATTTCTGAAGATATAGAAGATAGTTGTACAGAGGCTCTGGCTTTAAAATTTTCAAATGAACACACCTAGTCTTAAGGTCGGTGTCCACTTAATCCTCTATGTGGACACTGCTATGTCGCTTACATTCACTGAACAGACATAAACATTTTTATTTAACTAGATTTTATTGTAGATCTATTTGATTCCCTATGCTGGTCTTCTTCTAGGGAAATAAGAGAACACAAAGTATGTTGCCTAAAATTAGCATATATTTCTCTGAACCTCGCTAGAGAACTAACTATCTTGCTATTTTATAGGTCAACCTTTCTTATGATAAGATCTTTTAAAATATCAAAAGTTCAAGTGCTACAAAAAAAATAAAAATAAATTAAAAATAAATAAATAAAGGGCCGGCTGAGTGGTGCGGTGGTTAAGCACTGGCTTCAGAAGCCAGCAGCCCTGTTTCGGTCCCAGATATGAGGGCCAGTGACACTGCCCTCAAAAAAAAAAAAAAAAAAATAAAATAAAATAAAAAATAAAAGTTCAAGTGCTGGACCATGTCCAACCAATGGTAATCCCAATAGATGTAAAAATGAAATTACAGTCAAGTACAACTATTCTTACTAAATTCACAAAATATGCATTTGGAAATATTGTAGTTCATCTACTTCAATGATCTCATTTACCATGTGAGATACAACCTCAGAAATGAAGGTTACACAATAAGTTAATTGAAGAACCAAGACTACAATGCAAGTTTCTTGATATACATAAGTAATGTAGAGAGGATGTTTAATAAATGTTTAAAACATATGTATTCCGCTTCTAAGTATTATAATCACATAAAAATATTTTTTTGCTCTAAACTCAGCCACTGCTAAACTCTTGGCAATAGTTCAAGTATATGCCCTGTAAGGTAGTCATGGTGACCACTCTTTAGATGCTAAGTAAAATTCTTGAACAGGCCACAGTGTACCCTGGAAAGACAATTACAAACAAGTTCTGAGTAAGAGAAAACATCATGATCATGTGAAACATAACTTGTAATTGAGTTAGTAGTCAGAAGCTCCTATAAAAGGGGCCAGGCTTTAACAATAAAGGTGTGACACTCCTGTGGGAAAAAAAAACAAAACAACAACAACAACAAAAAAACATATGTATTCATGGGCCGGCCGAGTGGCGCGGTGGTTAAGCGCTGGCTTGAGAAGCCAGTGGCTGGTCCCACATGTGAGGGCCAGTGACACTGCCCTCAAAAACAAACAAACAAACAAACAAACAAACAAACAAACAAACAAACACATGCTCAGGCTTTAAAACATATGTATTCCTCAGTCATATACTATAATGTTCCCATTAAGCAATGTGAATTATGCTAATATGGAACAATTCTCTTATCCTATACTTCAATCATCTCACCTACAATTTAGAAAGAGAGGATATTTATTATTGACTAGTAAAAAATAAAAATTCATCCAAATATTTTGAAACACAGAATATAAATTTAAAATATATATGTTTTGGAAAATAATATACTTTATTATCAATTGTATATTTTCTATGATTTGTAGATTTTTCCAGAGCAGTTAAGTTCCCCCAACTACTAATATACCCATGTTTACAAACACAGTGCTTCTCCAAGTTCTGTTTTTAAGTTATTCTTTGGCAATATCTTCACTCACTTGAAGACCAGTCAGATTTGCAAACTACTGATGGTTCCTAAATTTTCTCTTTAGAAAGAGAGACATGGCCTACAGCAATCACACAGAGTTAATAGTTAAACAAAAAACAGTTATTTGCAATTGTGTATTGGGCTATGGATCAACAAGTTGAGAGCTAGGATATCCTGTGTGTTGGTATTTCACCTTTAGTTTCTAAGCACAGTTGTTTTGTTTTTTGGCAATGACAGTTATAGATAGCATTCAAACAAATATTAATTCCATTCAAATTGCACCTTTACAGTGTGTGTGTGACATTGCAATCAGTCCCTAGAAAAATCTAAGGGAACAAATTTCAGATACATATGAAATCCCTGAAAACTTTTTTTGTTTTGCTTTGGAACATTAATAAATAAATATCTCATTTCTTATAAATTATTGCATTATATAATAAATCCATGCAATGATTTGATGTTTCTTAATTGTCTTAACAAAACACTGTGGAAATTTAATACATTCTGACAAAGATTAAGTGTAAATAAATTAATGAAAAACAGAAGGGCCATAATTCTTCTATGAATAAATTTAAGATGTCTTTATTTTTATATAAGTTATGGTATGCTAATAATGTGAGAGTAGTTATCTAGGTTTAAATAAAATATAATTATTTACTCTTCATAAAGAGTATCACTGTAAAAGAGTATAACCATTAAATACATGTTGCTAGACATACAGAGAGATTCTCAGTTTTAGCTTTATATGAAGGGAATACTAAAATTCTAAATTATGGAATAAATTTTCTTTGTTATCATTTGATACTGAAGACTAACTTAACATATTTTTCCTGAGTTTGTTTATAGAAACTCTGTAATGTCTATTAATAAGTTTACTTTGCAAACAGTCAAACCTACCAATTTAGCTTTCTCTCACTTTTTAAGCTCCTGTAAAAGATTATTCAGTAAGTTATTTTGTTGTTTTGTGTTGTTTTGTTTTCCCTCCAATTAGTACCAGCATGCAAGGTCCAGGGTATTTTTGTTGTCTTTATGTGAGACTGAGACAAAAGTAATTTCTCCATATTTTTTGGTCTTATGATTCATAATAAATTCTAATTTCCAAAGGCATTTGATGGTCTCTCCTGTAAAAACAGGAAGAAAACGCTCTGTTTGAGTTATGTTTATGGAAGTACCACTGCAGGGCTCTGAGTTAAATCAGTGGGATATTACTGTCTGTTTACTGTCCTAAGAAGCTAGGGCAGTGTGCTTAATTGATCTTTTCTTTAGTTTCCTCATATATAAATGGTAAAAATTCTAGTCAAAGTAAGATGCTATAAGAATTAATGAGCAATTTCATTTAAGATACTTAGCCCCATGTTTGACAGTTGGTAGGCATATAAATGTTTGGTGTCTTTATTGTTGTTGTCAGTGCTACTATTTTGATGACTTTATTAAGAATATTCCTGATAGATGTTCACTCCTGTCATGAAAAAGTAAATAATCAAGAAAAACTTTTGAAGACATATCTTGATCCAATGTATATTGATCAACAACATTTCAAAACAAAAACACCTACACACAAGTACATGATTAGCTGATAATTCTTTAAAATGAAGCTTTAGATCTTTGGCTCCTCTCAGTTCATATTATAGATTATTTATAGGATTGGCTTAAGCCCGAAGGCTAAACAAATGATAGAATATCCATATCAGTACACAAATTCCTACAGAAAAACCTGAGTGATTATCAAAATGAAACAAAAACATTGTTTAGACAATTTTCCTGAGCTATCATATGCTGATTTTCCTAGAAAGTTTTTAGGTAGGAAGCGATCATCATTTTTCATGATTTGCTTGTAGACAAGAACACAAAATGCAACCAAAAGGCTTGAGTATGGGCACTATTCAAAAAGATCTCTTGGATTTATTGTTTCCTGTTTTATTCTCTAAACCCAAGAAAGAACATAAAAAGCACACAGTGACTTAAAGGATAACCTTATAAGATGATAAATTGATATTAATATCTATATTTATTTTGGTGAAACTCATGACTTGGTCCTTTTATAACACACACATACACACACACACACACACACACACACACACACACTCGTACGTACGTACGCATGCGCTACAAATCAGGATAAACTTCCTGTCTGAATTAAACCCTGTAAGAGCATAATCCCAAGAATCAGTATATCTGAAATTGTTTAACTAGGTTCCTTATTTTTTCTTGAGAAACTTGCTATATATCATCAGAAGTTTAGGTCCTAAATCAGAATACCACCCAGTCAATGTGACAGGCACTAATAATGTATATGAAAATATAACATAAGAAGTTTATTTTAATCACCAGCAAGCAGCATCAGCTATTATTTGACTCACAATGATCCCTCTCCCCAGAGTTAACATTTAGAGTAAAATCTAATTTCTTTTTTATCACCTATATTTCTATTTCCTATCTATGCTAAAGAGCACTGCTTTCTGCTCTGAAATTATTGGTCATATTGGCCCCAATCGCTATGCAATTTTGTCCACAATATTCACTCAATCTTTTATTCTATTCAAAGTTAAATTTAGGTCCCACAAACATCATAGTATGCATTTTCCTCTTCAAAGCACTTGTGTGCCCACACATGCACATACATGTAACCATGTGTTGTTCTATTTCTCTCTGTGTTTGTTTTCAATAGGATTGTCTGTTAAAAGTATGATTTTTTAACATAATGCACATGAACATATTTCTGACAAAAAATATGAAAGGAGAAAAAGATGGTGTATTGATTAATGGTCTATAAGACTTAACAACATGGGAATGTAACTGACAGAAATAGGGAGGTTGCAGTCTTTTTTTAAAAAAAATTAAGTATAGTTGGTATACAAACTTATACTTGTTATATTAGTTTCAAGTGTACAATATAGTGATGCAACATTTTTATACCTTACAATGTAATCTCAACACTATTTCTAGTAATCATCTGTTACTGTGCAAACTTATCAAAATATTATTGACTGTATTTTCCTTCCCCTTTTCACTCATTCCTCCACACCCTACCTTCTGGTAACCATCTCTTTGGGAAAAAAAGCAAGACTAATAAAAACAATCAATTTTTAAATAAAATGAAGTGTTTTCTACTATGATTGTTGAGATTGAATTGACTAGAATATAGGCAGCGTAATGGTGTTCCCTCCCTTAGTTCCCTTTTTTACTAATCAACTTAGTATGGTTTTTTATTCATTTACACAATATACATTTTATAGTAACAAACTAGATACTTATTCTTTAATAAGCAATTACGATGTGATTGGATAATTTCTAAAGGCTATCATAACAAAGATATTATTCTCCTACATTATGATAAACATTTGCCTGCTACAATTATTAGTTATATAATTAATAGAATTTTCTTTTTTTTTTTTAAAGATTTTATTGGGGACTCAGGGAAGGGGAGCAGAGTAGTTGCTGTCCTTTTGTTCTTCAGTCTAGTTGTGGTGGACGTTGCTTCAGTATCGTCAGTATGTTCCTCCTGGGTGAAGCAGTTGCTCACCGGCCATTGGATGGCTGCTCCTGGCAGCCCATGCCAGCTGCCAGGTGCTGGCCGCTCACACTGGCTGCCAGCCACTCCGGTAGCTCCCGGCAGCCCACTGCAACAGGGGCTGCAGCCTACCCATGAGCAGTGACTCTCCTCAGCCTAGCTCCAGGTGGAGTTGTCCACCGTCTTAGCTGTAGAGGGCGCAGCGTCACTGGCCCTTATGTGGGATCTGAACCCAGGCCCTGCTGCTCAGAGCTGGCATCCCAAGCCAACTCTTAACCAACATGCCACTTGGCCGCTGGAATTTTCTGTTTAAAAAGACTACCACCTCTTTACTGTAAACTAATTTAAAATTCAATCATTAATATGTAATGAAAAACAACCTTTTCTGATGATTTAGTGAAATGAGAAAGGGCCACGTTTCATTCTCAATGGAGATGGATGATTTCTTATCTTTCATATTCTTGAATATACTATCCCATTACTTGGAAATGTATGATTTAGCCAGTGATCCCAATACTGTGTACATTTTAGGTTGTTAGTTGTATTGGATGTCCTTTGCTTACTTCTCCAGCTCTACTCTCCACTTTTTCACTTTGTTCTGTGCCCTGGAATGCTGATCTTTATGAGCTGCAGTAATTGAATTCCTTTGCTCTTTGCCTTCCAGTTGGTTTGGCCAATGGGAATTACTACCAGTGTACACGTATTATTAGTAGTTAATAAGAAACACAACAAGATATTTGTAAAGCTGTATCCCTCACTGTTTGGCTGTGAGTTGAACATGGTGAAGAGCTCTCTAAGGGTCAGGCAGCCCTCTCCTATAGATGTACGTGCTACAGAGTTCTGTTATCAACTTTTCCCTTGTCCCTTCACACATAGAGGAGGCAATAGTTTTCTACAAAATACTAGGATGCTTCACCTTCCCCTGTGTGCTTTTTTTAACCCTGTGAACACCTTTGTGTAAAAAAAAATTCCAATATTAGTCTATCTTGAAATATTGCTTTGGAATTTGTCCTGTGTTTCCTTCCAGGCCTGGATGATAACTAGGTTAGGTTATATTTCTCTCTAAAAATTTTTGTTCACTGTTTTACAAATCTCAGGGGTTAATCTTCCAACAACTCAGTGTTATATTTAGATTCTCATGTATAGGCTTCCTTTTGATGATGGAAAAAAATGAAATCTTTTTTAAATCACGATTTCAGGTTATTGGGGAGCCAAGGAAGAGCAATGAATATCAAATAGCACTTTTAAGCTTGATAGGCAAAAATAGATTTTGTTAATTTCTTTGTAGTTTAAAAGACAGAAACATTTAATGCTATCATCCTTATTGTTATTAAATGTAAATTTAAATAGAAGTTTGTAAAGGCCTGCGATTCTCATATTATAATTCCTGTGATGCAAGTTTTCCATCCTAGTGATTCCTTTCTGGTATTCCCCCCCCACCACCACCTCCATCCCCAAATATTTTACCATGCCACTAAATAAAACAGATTTTAGAGTAATTTCACAGGTGTAGATCATTTTATTGTCCAAAGACACTTAAAAATTCAAGTCCGAAATCTCTAATTAATTAAGGCAAAATATATAGAGCAAATTATATAAATAAATGAACAAACTATATAAGCAGGAAATCATGGCAAAGATTTGGATTTCTCTTAAAGATCAGAAAAATGTAAACTATGATATTCAGCTAAAAATTAAAAATAAATGACAGGTAAAATAGGAATTTAAAATTCAGAATAATCAGTTTAAAATTAAGTATATTGGTATGAGCCTCTTGTTATACATAAAGCTTAAATCGATAGCTATTATTGTGCTTACAACCAAGTCTAATAATCACATAATAAATGGTAGTGTTGCATGGTTCTTTTAGTTTAACCGTTTAAGAGGCCTACCATAGAAAAATAAAAAACAATGTGATGTATAGATGATGTATAAAAACAATGAGATATACAGATGATATATTACAGAATTGTATAACTGAAACCTAAGTAACTTTACTAACAATTGTCACCCCAATAAACTTTAATAAAAAAAGAAAAATCAATAACCAATCAAACCGAAACCAATGCAAACTAGTAATATCATCTGCAGATACATACAAAAAACAAGAACACATAGCACTGTAATGATTGCATCCTGATTCTAATATATTTAAGCTGACTTCAGCAAATACTGAATTTTTTTCTTTCAGAGCCACATTAGTGATTTAAAGTACTATTATAAATCCCATTTATTTTTATGTTGAGGTTATAGTAATGACCTAAAGCAAATATTCAAAATAAACAGAACTTCAAACTTTGTTTCACTGGTTGAGTCGTCTTTGTAGCACTCAGAAAAGCAGTCATTGTTTGAACAAGAGTTGAAGCGTTAAGGAATAAATGTCTGAATCAGAGTTTAGACGTCAAGAATGAAATGACATTAAAGAAAGTCTATATTGCTTTTTGGAACCTTAATCTCGATATAAACGCTAACATCTGAGGAGTAAATCCGTGCTGTATCATTTTGGCAAACATGTCTATTAATTTAAAATGGGAAAATGACTAAAACATTTACAGGTTTTATGAGAAGTAAATATATGCCTTCAGAAGTGGAAGACATTAACATCGCATGGTTTGTTTGTTTGTTTTTAATATTATGTGTCAATCAAACACTTATGAATAAAAGAAAAGAAAAGAGAAAGCCTGCAATGTCAAACAGATTAGACACAGCGAGCTAAGAAAGGGGAGATAGATAGAATTTTTCACAGCAGATACTCTTTCCCTGGTCTCCCTAAGAATAAGCAGAGCCACATTTGTGGAAACTTAACTAAGCAGAAACCTGCAGTGTCTGCTCAGTGCCGCTGACCTGCCAGCTGGAAAGAGCACTGAGTTTAAAGGGTTTAAGCTCTCAAAGAAGCCAAGACTTGGCTGATCATCTTGGGCTCAGCATATTGTGAGGCATATGAACTCTCTTCAAAACTGGCAGGGGAAAAGGAAGGAAAATTGAAAATCTAAACACAGTAGCCAGTTAAAATTCAGACAATCTCAAGGAGTGTGTTTTCTCTGAAGTATTTGGTTATACTTGATACTATCAAATAAGCAAATAAATAGTTTTACTTTGGGGGAAAAGCAGAGCAGCAGCACACCTTAAATTGCTGCCCCACCTCTTAGTGCAGTGAAAAAAACCAAGGCAAAAAGAGTGAACATATACCAATTCTGCAAAGTAGTGGAGAACTTTGTGTCATTTTTCTTAATGTGATCTAGTTTTACTTGCTGTCCCTAGAAATTGACTTATTTAACACGTTTTATTATTTTAACAAAAAATGAATAAGTTTAAACATTTTAATAGGATAGTTATCATTCTAAAGAATAAACGTGAAAGGCATGTTTTCAAAATGAATATGTGCAATAATCCAAAAGTAATAATAACATATTTATTCTTCTTTATTAGAAGAAAAAAGAATGGCTTGACTCAAATAGAGTAAGCAAAAATATTAATATCTATTCTACTTTGTTTTCTACCTTAACATTTTTGTTTATTCCATATATGAGAGAGAACCACAATGCCCCTCACTTCTGGGAATGTAAAAACATGCTGTAAGCAACTTCTCAGACTTATATCATTCACCGCATTGATACAAAAATTACAGTACTAAAGGTAGCCAAAGTTCACCAACTCCTGGGTACTTCACCAACTGAGGGCCTACAGGGAAAATGCTGCCCACATATTTGCCATCAGCATTTCCCCCAATGCCACCTGGAATTGCTCAGCTGCAATTGGTCACATTATTAACAATTATTGACTTCTTACTGGTCACATTATTAACAATTTTTTGAGTTACATGAATAAGGCATTCACTGAAGTTATAATAAACAGTCTTTTGCTTAACATTTAAATTCACATATCTGTGCTAAAATTGAAGTCAAGCTGCAATGCAGAAAAAAGTCCTTTTCTCAAGGGAAGGAGAAACACAATAAAATACACACATCACATATCATTCTAGATTCAACACTGAATGATTTCAAAACATAAGTATATTTGAATATTAACAAACTTTTAGTGAACCATTAATTACTACACTTTTATATATTTATTTTACTTTTTACTAGGTAGGATTAAACTACTGTATTGCAGACTTGGATTAAATATAGTTAGTGTTTCAAAATATAATTTTTGTTTCATAAATGAAAGCAGAATATAATATTCTATAACATTTTTACAATGTGTGGTGACATTAACTACATCAGTAGGACAGGAAAAATGATTATTTTTGAAGTAATTTAGACATTCTTTACTGTTAACACATATTCAACAGAAAGGTAGAAGTTTTCAATTACCTCCAACTACAATAGTAAATCACATGTTATTTTAAATGGCTCCCCTGTTTAAGAAATATATCTTTTTTTCTAGAAAATAGGCTTTCTTCCTAATAGCTCTTGTTTGAGAACTTTTCAGTTGAGTTTTTTTCATCTTGCCAAATTAGTTGTATAAATTGTTTATGGGTGTCAAAATTCTTTAATAGTTCAGTTGGCCTGTTTACTCTCCCAGCAATAATAAGGAGGCAACAACATTTCTGTCAGTGTTAAAAGTTGATCTGCCAAGTTTTAATGGTGTTGCTCAAGCAAGGGAGGTAGTATGGTGGTTAAGCAGACTGTCCAGTGCTTGACAAGATTTGGTTTGTCAACAGCATGGCTGAAGGTGTTTGACATGATACATTCTTTCTCCATTATACCTCCAGCTCAACTTCTCAATACATATTCTCACCTGTAGTCAATCTGCTAAATTCCTTTTACCTTTTAGCAAGGAAAGGAAAACTATTTCTAAGGAATAACAGTAAAGGGTATTAAAGAGAGTTTTTAGCATGTTGATTTTCAATGAAACCATGACTAGAGATAATAAGAAATGCTAATTGCTTCTTCAAATCCAGCAGTAAATTCTTTCATCTAGTTACAAGGAGAAATTTAAAAAAAAAAAGTGTTTTGTTTTTTTTTTAAAAGTATTGTGTCATGTAAAAATCTACTTCTTTAAACTAAGAGCAAAAGTGCAGACACTGTGTAACTTAAGGGATTTTTCTGTAAGACTGCAATGGCTGTCTTACTTGGCTGTGAATCTCCTACATACAATGTCTGGAATGTCGCTTGCAGGGATGCCATGAAGTTACACTGGCCTGAATGAAAATTTAAAAAACAAATTAGAGCAGAGGACCTTGCTAGCTGTCCATGATTTGTGGCAGTGTTTATCAGTAGACAGTGTGGTGTGACTCACTATGAGGACACAAAATCTTTTTGTCCCAGGCCACCAGGTTTCACTCTAGTGTCAATATATCAGGGAAAATGAATGCTAAGCTATAACAGTCATTGCCAGTGCCAGACATGTTTGTAACACATGCACAGAAAAATGTACAGCTGGGAAAAACTGCAACACATCTCCTAGTGACTTGTTTGATAGATTTCTTGCCTTCTGACTCATGCAGTAGCAACAACACACCTTTACGAATGGTGACCTCACTGATCTTGGGGCGTTTTACATGGCTTATGTATTAAATTATGATAGGAACTAGGTATAGAATGGTGTCTGTTTAAAATGACATTTCTCAAAATGCAAATTTTATCTTTGAAAAAATTACATAGTAAGAATTCATGAGCTAAAATTTTATTGATTTGAAACTTTATGATAACTCAAACCAAGACTGATACTCTTTCCTATTAATTCTAAATAAAGATAATAGGTTTCATACCAATTATGTTATATTAATGTTATACATTTTTAGGAAATATATTTTATATGATTTAATGGAAATAGCAAAACTTCCTAGGTACTTGAAGCAATTTAGAGACATCTTCATAAATTGACTGTTCATTTAAAATCATTTTAATCAATTTATTTAAATTTTTTGCTAGCTTAGCTAAGTTTAATATAAAGCTAATTTTCCCATTTTGAGGACGAAGAATCAAAGTTACAATATTACAAATTTCAGCCATCTCCTCCTCTGTGCTATGGCCCAAAGCCACACGTTTTAAACACATAAAATCTTTGCACACCCATGGATACTAAAAGAGATTAAAGGATTTTAAAAATAAAATTAGAAAAGCGCAATAATTAGTAGAGGAAAAAAAAAGGGGTGGGGGTGGGATTCAAACAATGATATTAATGTTAGTACCTAACAGAAGCCTCATGTGTGGCAGAACGTGGTGACCACGAACATTCAGAAAACAAAACATATCCAACTGATGGGACAATTGACCCTTATTTCCAAAAGTGCAAAAATCTGATCCTTGATTTTGCTCAAAAGCAGCTTGAACATAACAGACCTAACACTGTCCTCTTGCAAGGTTTCAACTCAAGTAATCTTCAGATACTTTTCCCAGTACAGATATTGAGTTCCCTGTACATTGTCATATGGAGAGATGGCACAGTCACTCACCTCAAATTAGAGAAGTCAAAGTAGAAGACTTCTTGAACAGTTCCTGTGGCCCATACATCTTTAAAGCCTCTTTGAAAATTGCTATTCACCTTTTCTCCAGTCATATCAGAATACCTCTATCAATTCTTATAACCAGTTTTAATTTTGTTTAAGCATTTCTAATATTTGTGTAAATAGAATATTACCTTCTATTGGATTGTGGATAGATGATCTAGACATGGTCCCCCAGTGTATATTGTAGATTTTTCTCTTTATGCAAAAAGATCAAATAATTTTTAATGTATTTTTAAGATGGCCATAATTTGCTAATTTATTGCTAGATACCTTTGGCTTACACATTTGTTTTTATTTCTGTTTTAAATGCAAAAATAAAATCTCAACACTGAAATTGAGACCAAGACAATGTCCATCTATCTAAAATCTTTTTTTCTTGCCTCATTTCTTGATTATCACTGCCCCTCAGGAACAAAGTCATGATGCTACATTTTGCTTTTCCCTCTCCATCATCAGCCAAGTAATTGACAGTTTACAGTCAACAAGTCCTTACTGTATATTTTTGTCTTCTCCTGCCCCTATTTCTAACTCTCATTATGTTTATCTGTATATAAAGGCCTGAGTTACTACAATAATATCTTATTTATACTTATTGACTTCTTTTTCTTTATAGGTTACTTTTACAACTACCTATTTAAACTTCCTAAAATACCGTGCAATTAGTCTGATCAAAATTGTGGATAATACCTGATTGGATGAGTGTCCCAGCAGTATCCAGAATTTTTTATCCTAGAATCATGTCATTTAAATGCATCCTACAAGTTTTGATCTCCAGTAAGTTCAGTATTTTCTAATGTCTTCTTTGATCGCTTCTTTGATCCACTGGGACAGAAAGGTGCTTCTCTATGCTGGCCATGTTTTAGTTCCCAACCAGGGCGGTGGTTATATGGTCTGTACTCACTTTGCATTGATTTGTACACAGAGGCATATTAATGCTTGCACCCTCTTCCGTACTGAGTTATACTTCATTTTTTTTTAAGAAGTTCACTTAAAAAGTCAAAAGCTATATCAGCTTAGGTTGCTGAGAGGTTTGAATGTGAAGTGTGGTTCCCAGCAACCATCATGTTGCACAAAGCACAAAATTTCATGACAGTGGATCCAACTCATGGTAAACAGAATTGAAAAATGTGAAGAATAAGGCAATATTGATGATGATCTATAGAATAGGTTATTTTATTTAACTTTAGGGTACAAAGCATGGGGTTATATGGTATAAAATAATAACAATAACCAGTGTAAAAATCTAACATTATATGCTGCATATTGCATGAAACATGTAATATGCCTTTTCTTATGTAATATTAGATATTTATAAGATCACTTCTTAATTTTCCAATATATTAATACCTATTAATTATCTTTTTGTTCTTGATTCCTAGCTTAATTTCACTATGATAAGAAAACCTACTGTGTACATTACCAATCCCTAAAGGTGCATTGATGTTTACTTGCTTTGTGGAGCAGCATGTGGTTACTTTTTATAAATGCACCAGAAACATTGAAACAAATTATATTCTGTAATTGTTTTATGCAGTGTCCTATGTATATGGCAATTAAATTCTAAAATTAGGCAATTGTGCTGTTCAAATCTTCTATATCCTTCCTGATACTTTTTTTTTTCTGTATGCCAGTGTACAATTTAAAGTTGCATTTTTAGTTCTAGAATCTACTTGGCTGTTTTATATAGCATCTAGGTTTCTTTCAACATTTCTGTCATTAAATCTCCTAAAATATTTACCATTCTTTTAAAATCAGAGTCTGCATACTCCAATTTCTAAATATCTATTTTATCTGCCTTTGTGACCTGTTTTCTTCTCTTGATTTTTAGTTATTTCTTGCTTTTTTTAATACAAGTTATTTTGATTGGGTTTTTAATTGAGAAAATTTAGTATAAAATTATAGTGATAATTTGAAGGAATACTGGATATATTCCTCCAAATTTTCTTTCCACCTGTCAAATTAATGCAAATCACTTTAAACCAGGGTTTCTAAACTTTGGCACTATTCATATTTGGACTGGATAACTCTTTGTTTTGCAAAGTTCTCCTGTGCATTGTAGGATGCTAGCCTAGCAGCATCCCTTACCTCTACCCACTAGGTGCCAGTAGCATTCTCCCAAGTTTTGATAATCAAAACTGTTTCCATATATGGCCAAATGTCCCCTGGGGGTTGGCTATAGTGATGCCACTGATGAACAACCAACTGCCTTAACCCATTTGGACCTGAGTTAATTAAAAGCATGTTTAGTCTTTGTAAGAACTATTTTTTTCTCATATGACTTTATTCCTACGCCAAGTTTTATTATCCCAAATAAAAACCGAAGGTCTTTATCAGAGCCCCTCCTACTTTGAGCCCCAGCCTGACGAAACTGATGAAAACTTTCATTTATATCTCAGCCTTTCAGTTACCTCTTTCTGCTCAGTTTCTCAGCTTGTACTTGGCAAATATATGAGGCAAAAGTGATGCCAAATGTCAGACTCACCTTCTGGAGTTTCCTTGCTACCCTGACAACTCCCCAATCCCTTTAAACAGATGCTTTATATTAGCTTGCCAGCTATTTTAGTTGTTCTCAGGTAGTTGGTTGGAGTAAAATAAGCTAGCCTGCCATTGTCAGAGACTAAAATTCCTCTTTGCCCAACTATTTAAACATAAATTTAGGCGTTTCCCTGCCCTTATGGACTTGCATGCATCACATACCCACATACCTGAATGAGCCACTGTATCCGTATAAAATGGATGATTGGTAGTTTCACAAAACAAATCTAATGGCTGTCACCTAAAGGAGTAGGGGTGGTGAGGCACAGTGGGAAGAAAGGGGATAACAGGCAGAGTTTGGCAGGTGAAAACAATAGTTTTCTATCAAACCTAAGTGTAAGTGAAAGCTGAAATGCAATTGGTGTTCTGTAAATATTAAATTTCCTTTATACAAAATAATTTACTGATTCATAAGACATTTCCTTAAAAATTTAATTTTTAAACATTAAGTTTAAAACCTTACATTGTGCATTTCTGATATACTAATTGAACTCAAAGTATAAGGAATACCACTCAACAGAAAGAGGCTCTAAGTTTATTCAGAAAATAACTGAATGTAAAGATACATATACTTCCCCACAAATGTGGTTGAGTCAATTCAAAATCTTGTGGTCAGAAAATTTTTTGTCTTCCATACATTAGTTATACTGGTACACTTAAACTAATGCATTTGTTTCAGGTGTCTGAGCTGGAGGGAGGGGAGGGAAAAACTAATAATTAGAAACTATAAAAAAATCAACCAAGTCCTTTTATACCTAAATTTTTAAGAGTTGAAAACAAAGGTGTCAAAATATACAATATAAAAGTTTTTGTTTTGAAGCATATATACTATAGTTAAATACGCAGAAAATGTTGTTTAGTTTCTTGTTAGGCAGACATTTTTAGTGATACTAACATTTAGTCAAGTCAATATGAAGTATTCTGAAACTATATTTTCTGAATTGTCAATGAATACATTTATGATTATTAGTTGCATGAATGGTGGTCAATGTTTTTCAAATATGCATGCTTTACCCTAATTGATGGACCCTATTTTTCTCACCATTTCAAATACATGATTCATACATACATTATAGATACATGCAGAAAAAGTAAAATATTTGGTGTTTATTTTCATTTCTACTACTTAATCGTATGCACAGAAGAATCATTTGTCATTAATGAAAATGTTCACACTGTTGGTATCTACACAGTTTTATGTGAATTCTCTGTCACTTTTATAGACAATGTTGTTAATGAAGCTAGTCAATTTCTACCCAGAATTATCCATTTAGTTTTAGTTCATGAAAAAAGACCACCTGGCAAGTGCTAGCCAGCCATCTCTCACCTGTGTGCCCTTGGAGAAATTTTACCAGAAGAGCTCATTTCAGAGGATCACTGCAAATTTATCTCAATGATCACTCAGAAAATAATTAAAGATGCATTTTTTTACTTGAAGACTGTGTGTGTGTGTGTGTGTGTGTGTGTGTGTGTGTGTGTGTGTGAGAGAGAGAGAGAGAGAGAGAGAGAGAGAGAGAGAGAGAGAGAGAGAGAGAGAGAGATTGTTTAGTGTGAAACATGGCTGATGGGCAGCATTATAACATTTATCATAGAGCACTATTAAACCTGACATCCAGAATATATTTGTTTTTTTAAGTAGGCAGTAAATGAGTTAGTGATGAGTTAAACAATTACTGATTTAGTAATTGCTTAATTTAGTAAGAAATTCACCAGGGATAAAAAGACCCCAAGAGAATTCTCTGAACCTGGAATAGGCAAAGTAGAAGGATTGACTTGCCATTACAGGTTAAATGGTGTTTGGTTTAGTTTTTTCAATTCCATTAGTAACATAATTGGAATAGAGGGAAAAGTGTAGAAGTATAAGTATGGATTGGTTAACTTAGCATTCTTGGATATCGGGAGGAACAAACCATTATTGCTGGGTCGTAACTTTAAGAGATCATAGCTGTTGAAAAATCCAAGTGCTTTCCAGTGTACATAGGGATTTCATAGAAAACATGCATATGCTGTCAATTTCTTTTCTGTCACAGTCATAAAAATCAGTGTCACATTTATTTAGGGGAAAAAAATTGTGATGAGATGATAAAACTCTGTTCTAAAGGAGTTCCTTAGCCTACTGAATGGGAGAATATATTTGCCAACAATATATCTGATAAGGGGTTAATATCCAAAATTTATAAAACACTCATGAAACTCAACATGATCTCACTTATATGTGGAATATGAAAAACTGTATGAATGAGCAAAGTAAACAGAAACTGTCTCATAGATATAGAGGAAAAATCAGGGTTGCTAAGTTGGAGAGGAATGGGGATGAGGGAGAAGGGGAAGGGATTAGACAGCAAAAATAGGCAACTACAATATTGCTACTGGGATAGGAAAAACAGTTTGGGGAATATAATTAATAATGTTGTAAATATTCTGTGGAATGTCAAATGATCATAGGTCTTGTTAGGGAGACCATTTCATGGATGGAGTAGAGGTTTGATCACTGCACTGTATCACTAAAGTGGAGGTGGTATACCTACTGTAATTGAATATATATAGATAGTCACGGGATGTGGATTATACTGTGGAAGAGAGTCAGAGGAAGAGTAATAGATATATATGATATGGAGGGGAGTGGGGTGGTGTATTGGGGGTGGGGGGTTGTCACTTTGAGGGGTAAAATGTATAACTATTGCACTGTGTTGTACACCTGAAACTAATTAAAAATAAATAAATAAATTATTAAAAAAATAAAATAAAATAAAAAATAAAGGAGTTCCTTTGTCTAAAGCAAATAGAAAGAGGAGACCAAAAAATATGGACTTAAAAATACATGAGTTCATGACCGGCCAAGTGGTGCATAGTTTGGGAGCTGGCTTGGGACTCCAGTGGCCCCGGTTCGGATCCCACATGTGAGGGCTGGTGACACTACCCTCAAAAAAAAAAAAAAAAAAAAAAAAAAAAAACCTACACAAGTCCATTCCATTATTTTGTGAAATTAAAAACAAACAAACACAACTACATCTAAGCCAAAAGAAAAGGAACACAACTGTGATTCCTGACATAATATTAGCCTCCTTTTTGGGCATCTGCCCGAACTACTTTGAGAATGACAAAATGGAGAGTGGCATTCACAATATGGCAGCAACATCAAAAGCTAGGAAACCCAGTGAGACAGAAGGTGGTTTTGAAGAAGTTGTGTGGGTTGCTGATGGTTGTAGCCAGGATGAACTATTTTGGCTAATCACGGTGGTGAAAAAATAATAAATAAGATAAAAATTCATTTAAGTTTTTTATTTCTGCCAATATTCCATCCTCCTTCCCATCACCACCACCTTGGAATAATCATTAGTTGCTCCCCTCTGCTGAGGTCAGTGGGTGGTATCAGGGTACCAAAAAACCTCTGGATAAGGTGCTTGCTGAAAGGGCATAGGTGAGAAGTGATTTTCTATGTTTTTTCTATTCATATTATAAAAGCATTGTCTTCTCCAAATGCTGTTCTTCTTCAGGATGTTGGAGTGAAGTCCTATAACTGATCTTGTGGAAATGATAGCAAATACATTCAATTAAAAATGGGTAGTGGATCCTGGAGCTCTCCATCCAAAGCCTCATCCTCCACCACCTCCTTGGACTCATTTAAACTATTAGATGCTATCCTCTAATTCCTTAACATATATTATAACAGAGAGTAGCTGATAGATTTAGGAAAACAAGAACTCACAGACTGAAAAAAAGTGAACACTTAGAGAATTGTTAACTTTTGAGAGAAAAAGACTGGATATCATACACTATCTGAAGCAGAAATATTAGAATAATGAGGTCAAAACTCTAAAAAATTAAATGAGTTGCATTAGCAAATTTAAATAAGAATAAGAAACTCTTAAAAAGCCAAATGGAACTATTAGTTGTAAAAATATTGGGTTGTCGGAAAAGTCATGATGTATTTTTTTCTATGTTTTTCGTTGCCAAAATGTATCATGACTTTTCCAACAACCCAGTATAATAAAGATAACATAAATGGGACAGTAGATGGAATTCAGCTGAAGATCAAGTTGTTTAGTTGATCATCTTAAAGAAATCTCACAGAAGTATACAGGAGAGATAATGAGAAAGTGTAAAACTTAAGAGATACAGAAATTACAGTAGAAACACAAATTCATATAAAATACTAATTAAAGAAAAATAAATGGAGAGCAATTATTTAAAGAAATGAAAATAATTTCCCTGGATTAAAAAAGGATAGAATAAAGAGTACGTGGAGAAACAAAGTACTAAGAAGAGCCATAAACAAGAAAAAAATATGTAAGGAAGTACTTATCTAATAAGTTATTGTAAAATATTTTAACTAAGATGGAATGGTATTGGTAAAAGGTAGACTAAATTGATCAGTGGAACTGAATAAGAGCCTCATACAGATTCACATTTACTTAAAACCATGAGAAATGATATGAGTGGAATGAAAGATCCCTGGAGAAGTAAAACATATTCAATAATTGGAGTTGGAAATAAAATCCTTAACTCATCTCATACAGAAAAATAAATTCTAACTGGATTAAGAATTTAAATGTGAAAAGGGCATTTTAAAAACTTTCAGAAGAAAATATAGTATATATCTTTCTGAGTTTGTAAAAGAGATTTTAGTAAATATAAAAATTAATCATATAGGAAAACAAATGTAGCATTAAAATGAAAATTACTTCATCAAAAGACATCTAAGATAATGAAAGATATGCTATAAAATAGATACTTGTAACATAGTCACAGAACTTATATAAGGAATAAAAAATAATGTGTAATTTAAAAAAAGAACACATTAATTTGAAAAAGACTAATGAACCAATAGAAAAAAGTCATAAATTATGAAAAACTTATTAAGAGATGTTCAACCTTATTATTACTAACCAAAAAATGCAAATTAAACATAAATGAAATGCTAGTTATGAAACATTTGAGTTGTACAACTTAAAAGGACTGACCACATCAAGGGTTTGAAGATCTGTACATAATCTGGATAGCTAACACATTGCCAGTCAGTTTTCAACCACTTTAAAACAATTTGGTAATATTTAATGAAGTTAAAACTCATTAAGGAGCAGCTTGAGGTCCTTTCTAACAAAAACATGAATAAGAATTTTTATAGTAGCGATCTTTGCATTACCAGAAAATTGGAAAAACTGAAATTCTCATTAATTAAAAATAGAAAATAATACTGATTTAGTAATATATTAAATTATAATAATATATTAAATTATAATAATATATTAAACTATACAGCAGAGAAAATAAACGAATAGCAGGCATAATCAACAATTTTTAATCTTAGCATCATATTTGTGTTGAAAGAGAAACTCCTAGTAGAAAATAATGTATTATATTTTTTACTTAGATTGAAAACAGGTAAAAATTAACCATAGATTTTTTTTTTTTTTTTTTTTCTAGCTGAGCCATCCTGCCACTTGTTGGCAGCTCAACGGCAACTCAGCTCGGGCTGGCCTCGAACCGCTGTTGCTCAGAGCTCAGCTTGCACTCTTGAGCGAGCTCTTAACCAACTGAGCCATTCGGCCAGCCCAACCATAGATTGTTTAAGCATTAATTATATATGCAAAAATGAGGAAATGTTAATGTAAACATAGAGTTAATTTTGAAGGGAAGACTTGGGGATGCGATAGGGGAGATTTATATAATTAGGTAAAAGTAAAAGAAAGTGCACCAGTTTTGAGATTCGGTGATATGTTCATGGTGGTTTAATATGAAATGTATAAATTAAATAACATAAAATAGATCATAAAAAAAGACTATGGGTAGACATGCAATGATAAGGTGCCATGAGTCAAGAATTATGATTCATTCAGTCTGTATGTAAGTTTCAATTAAGAAAAAAGCAAAGAAGGGGACATACAATAAACTAATTTATGTCCGAAATTCTTAGTTTTTTCCTCCTAGATTTAATATTAAAAATAAACTTTTTAAAATTAAATTTATTGGGGTGACAATGATTAGTGAGATTGCATAGTTTTGTGTTTTTGTTCTTTAAAAACACAACCATTTTCTCTCATTAAGTGTCCCCTTGGAATTTCCATACATAATTACTTTTAAAAGCTTGTAAGTGTTATCATAGTCTGTCTATCTTAGAGATATTTTTAAAAGATTAGAAAGTCAAAATGAATGGAAACTATTTAAAAAACAGTAGATATAATTATAGTAATTCCAAGTTATAAACACAATTGTAGTTGTCTGCTTCAAGCAGACTATATACCACTAACTTGACTATTACAATATTTATGTATATTGTATGATCTGTATATTTTTCCTTAAAAACGTTGTTATAAGACAGGTAACTGATTATAATAGGCGAAGCTCATTTTCCCTTTTTTTTTTTTTTTTTGAGATATAATTCACATGTCTTAAAACCCATCCTTGTAGTGTACAAGTCAGAGGTTTTAGTATATTCACAAAGTTATACAGCTAGTACCACTATCTAGTCCAGAAGATTTTTATCACTATACCCATTAGCAACATTCCGCATTCCCCAGTTTCCCTAGCCACTGGTAAATTTTAATCTACTTTCTGTCAGTGATTTTTTTTTTCTCAATGTAAATGTATTATACTTGTTTTGTTGTCTCTCTTCCTAAGCATTTCATTCTTTTTTATGCTATTTTGAGTGGTACTGTCTTTATATTTTTTGGACTGTACATTTGTTAAAAATAGTGGTCTAGCATCCTGCAACCTTGCTAGACCCACTTATTAGTTCTAATAATTTTTGTCTGAAGTCCTTTTATACACAGAAGAATATGGTATCTGTAAACAGAGATACTTCTATTTTTTTTCTTTCTGGTATGGATGCCTTTTATTTCTTTTACTTAATTACCCTGGCTACAATCGCCAATAAAATGTTTAATAGTAGTGGTGAAAGGGAGAGGGGGCATTCTTGGCTCATTCCTAATCTTAGTAGGAAAGCTTTCAGGGTTTTACCATTAAGTTAGATGTGCATTTTTTGTAGATGCCCTTTATCAAGTCAAGTTTTCTTCTGTTTTCAGTTTATGTAGTATTTCTTTTTTTTTATTATGAAAGCATGTGGAATATTGTTAAATATTTTTGGCACATGTTAGGTTGATCATGTGGTCATTATCCTTTATTCTGTGCATAAAACCAATTTTATCCTGGCCTATACTCCTTTTTATATCTTGCTGTATTCTGTATTCTAGGTTTTATTGATGATTTGCATTCATTAGTGATATTGGTTTGTAGTTTTCTTTACTTTGGATGTCATTGTTCAGTTTTGGCACCACTATAACACAGGCCTCAAAGAATGAGTTTATACATATTTTCTCTTCTGTTTTCTGGAAGAGTTTAGGAGGAACTGATAATAATTGTTCTTATACATTTGGTGGATTTCATCAGTAAAGCCATCTGGTCTTGGTGTTTACTTTGTGGAAAGTGTTCTGATTACTAGGTTACTCCCTTGACCTATTATGAGCCCATTAAAATTTTCTATTTCTTCTTGAGAGCTTCTTTGGAGGTCTAGCAGGGGAGCGCAACTACTCATATATCCTTGATGGAAGAACTTCTCTCCTCTATAGTGGTTCTCTTCGACAGAGCACACAGCTTCAGGAGGGACAGACATGGGGCCATGAGGGAGGAAGGGGACACCCACCTAACCAGCCAGATCAGCTGAATCAACCCTGGTGATCAATGGGATGTCAGATGTCATAGCCAGATCATCCCCACATCTTCTGTTTCTTCTTGAGTCAATTTCATTATGTTTTTCTAGGATTTTATCCATTTCATATCTGTTATTATCTAATTTATTATTGTACAATTGTTCATAATATTCCCTTAAAACACATTTTATTTCTATAACTTTGATAGTAATTTCCTCTCTTCTATTCCCAGTTTTATTAAATTGAATTATCCTTTTTTTTTTTTTTTTCTTGGCCGGTCTACCTAATGATTTGTCAAATTTGTTGATATTTTCAAAGAATCAACTTTTGTTTTGTTAATTTTTTTCTATTGCTTTTTTATTCTCTATTTCACTTATTTCCTTTCCATTTAAAATTTTTTGGGATTTAATTTGTTGTGTACTTTATGTATTTTTATTTCTCTAATTTTTCAACACTTCTTTTGTGTTAAATAGATTTTTTTCTATGGTTCCAGTCTAATTCCCTTGTTATTAATTTTACTAATTTTTTTCCAAGTTATTCTTTAAGGGAGTCTCTGTGAATGACAATGTCTTAACTTATAACAAAATAGTCTACAATAATGTCATTTTAAGTAATATAGTATTCAAAAACTTTGCTCTTATATGACTCCATTTTTAAACCATCCATTCTATTGTTTTTCATACAAATTATATGTTTATTCATTTTATGCTTATCAACATAAATCACTTAGTCTTTGTCTTAAATCATACAGGAGAAAAAATGTATCAAAATTATATTTACACTGTCTTTTATTTTTATCTAATAACCAATGTTCTTTATTTGTTCACATGGAAATTTTTGTCTAATGTCATTCCAAATATTAAAGGCTAAATGATGCTCTTTAGCATGTCTTGTAGGGCACATGTAATAGTGATGACTCAGTTTTGGTTATCTATGAATATTTGATTCCTCCTTCATTTTTTTTTTTTTTTTTTTGAGGACAGTGTCACTGGCCCTCATATGTGGGACCGAACCGGGGCCGCTGGCTTCCCAAGCCAGCACTTAACCACCGCACCACTCTGCTGGCCCCCTCCTTCATTTTTTTGAAGGTGAATTTGCTGAATACAGCATTCTTAGTTGACTGTCTCTTTCTTTCACCACTGTTAATATGTTATCTCACTGTCTTCTGGCCTCCATTGTTTCTGGTGAGAAAGCAGATATTAATCTTAGTAAGTATCTCTTCTACTAGATTAATGCATTTTTCTTTTTTGCTTTCTAGATTTTCTCTTTGTCTTTCAACTGCTTATCATGTTTTTTAGGTGTAAGCCTCTTAGAATTTATCCTGTTTGGAGTTTATTTTACTTATTGACTGTTTAGGTTAGTGTGTTTTGTTAAACTTGACAAGTTTTCAGCCTTCATTTTTCCAAATGTTTTTTCTACACTTTCCTCTGCCTCCTCTCATTATGGGGTCCAGTTATGTATCTTTTGGTATGCTTGATGGTGTCTCATGCTCCTTTTAGACTGTTGCTATTTTCTTCATTCTTTTTTCCCTACTTTTATTTGGACCATAAAATCTCTACTGCACTCTCTCTTATGCCAGCTCAGACTGCTGTTCAGGTACTCGAGTTATTTTTTATTTTTTATTTCAATTTTTGTACTTTTCACCTCCAGTATTTCTATTCAGTTCCACTCCTTTTGTTTGTTTGTTTGTTTTTTGGTAAAGATTTTTTATTAGGGAATTGGGGAAGGGAAACAGCCATGTTGTTGTGGAGGAAGCAGCAGGCTAGCTCCAAGTCCAGCCACCATCCGGCCACCCATTGGCAGCTCAGGTCAGCTCAGCTCAAGGTGCAGTGTTCCATTTTAATTGTGGGTGGGCATAGCCCACCATCCCATGTAGGAGTTGAATTGGCAACCTTGTTAGGAGCATGTGCTCTCACCAGCTGAGCCATCTTGCCACCTGTTGACAGCTCAGTGGCAGTTTAGCTTGGGAGCAACTCACTGGCCCATGTGGGGATCAAACCAGCGACCTTTGCTCAGAGCTTGCACTGTTAACCAACTGAGGCACTTGGCCCACCTATTTGGTTCTTCTTGAATAATTTATCTTTATGTTAATATTCTCTATTTGATAAGGTATTGTTTTCACACTTTCCTTTCATTCTTTAGATGGTGTGGCTTCCTTTGTTTTTAAGAGTATATTTAAAGTAACTGATATAAGTGTTAACTGGTATTTCTGGCATCTAGTCTTCTGCAGGGACATTGCCTATTGACTGCCTTTTTCTGTATAGGACACACTATATTTTTTTGCAGCCCATATTTTTGAATGAAAAATGGGGTATTTTTTAATTTTTATTTTTTTCATTTCAGGTGTACAAAACAATGTAATAGTTAGACATTTACACCCCTCCCAAAGTGATAATTCCCCCAATGTACTACCCCTCTGACATTGCATGTGACTGTTACAACTTCATTGACTATATTCCGTATGCTATACTCTACATCTGTGGGGGAGAGAGGGTGGAAATATATATTTTATTATAGTTGACGTTCAATATTATTCAATTTCAACTTAAGGTGTATTGTGCAGGGGTTAGGAATCTGCACAGTCCATGAAGTGATCCCCCTGATAAGTCCAGTGCCCCTCTGACACCTTACATAATCTTTGCAACATTGTTGCTTATATTCCCCAAACTGTATTTCATATCCCTGTGGCTATATTGTGACTACTAATGTGTATTTTCTAATCCCTTAACCTTCTCCTCAATGCTCACCTCCCTCCATCTAGCAACCATCATTTTTATTTTTTCCCTATATCTTTGAATCTATTTCTATTTTGTTTGTTGGTTTATTCTGTTCTTTAGATTCCACATATAAATGAGGTCATATGGCATTTGTCTTTTTCTGTCTGACTTATTTCACTTAGCATAATAGTCTCTAGATCCATCACAGCATTGCAAATGGTACAATTTCATTCTTTATGGCCAAATAATACTCCATTGTATAAATGTACCACAGTTTCTTTATCCAGTCATCTATCAATAGGCATTTCAATTGTTTCCATATCTTGGTTTTTGTGAATAGTGCTGCAATAAACATAGGGGTGCATATGTTTCTTCAAATTAGTGTTTTGAATTTCATTGGATGGTTACCCAAGAGTGAAATTGCTGAGTCATAAGGTAGTTCCATTTTCAATTTTTTGAGGAAACTCCATACTATTTTTCACCAATCTGAAATCCAATCAACAGGGCATGAAGGTTTCCTTTTCTCCACAACCTTACCAGCATTTGTTGTTTGTTGATTTATTGATGATAGCCAGTTTGACCAGGAAGAGGTAGTATCTCATTGTGGTATTTATTTGCTTTTCTCTAATGATTAGTGATGTTGAGCATTTTTTCATATGTTTGTTGGCCATCTGTATGTGCTCTTTAGAGAAATGCCTCTTCATGTCCTCTGCCCATTTTTTAATTGGGCTGATTTTTGAGGTTGAGTTGTATGACTTACTTATAAATAGTGGATATTAACTCTTTATCAGATGTATTATTGGCCAATATCTTCTCTAATTCGGTAGGATGCCTTTTTTTTTTAGTGATGGTTTCATTTGTTGTAAAAAAACTTTTTAGTTTAATGTCGCCCCACATGTTTATTTTTCTTTTGCTCCCCTTTCCCCAGGGGATATATCAGTAAGGTAATATATTACTAAGGGTAATGTCTGCAATTTTACTTCCCATATTTTCTACTAGGAGTTTTATGTTTTCAGGTATTACATTTAAATCTTTAATCCATTTTGAATTTATTATTGTATATGGCATAAGAAGGTGGTTCAGTGTCTTTTTTTTTTTGCATGTGTCTGTCCAGTTTTCCCAGCACCATTTATTAAATAGACTGTCTTTACCCCAGTATAAACTCTTACTTTCACTGTCGTAGATTAAATGACCATATAAGCTCTGTTTTATGTCTGGGCTCTCTATTCTGTTCCATTGATCTATGTGTCTGTTTTTATGCCAATCCCATGCTATTTTGATTACTATTGCCTTATGGTATGATTTGATGTCAGGTAGCATGATAACTCCCACTTTGTTCTTATTTCTCATGATTGCCATGGCTATTCAGGGTCTTTTATGATTCCATATAAATTTTATGATTATATGTTCTAGCTCTGTGAAAAATGTCATTGGTAATTTGATAGGAATTGCATTGAATCTATATATTGCCTTAGGTAATATGGACATTTTAAATATATTAATTCTTTCTATCATGGCCACAGTATATGTTTCCATTTTTTTGTGTCTTCTTTAATTTCTCTCTTCAATATCTTATAATTTTGAGTTATTGTATTCTTTATTTCTGACTGGTTATTTTTCATGTTTTTTATATCCTTTATACTTGCTATCTCTTTGCTGAAATTCTCACTAATTTCCTTAAGAATTCTTATTATCAGTAATTTAAACTCTGTATCTGGTAGATTGACTGCCTCTGTTTCACTAAGTTCCATTTCTGGAGGTCTTTTATTTGGGACATGTTTCTTTGCTTCCTCATTCTGGCTGTCTCCCTGTGTTTGCTTCTATGTATTAGGTAGATCACCAATGTTTGTCAGTGTTTGCTGGGTGACCTTATGTAGTATGTGTCCTTTGTTGTCAAATTGCTCCATCTCCCTAATCTTCTGTGCATGTGTTCCAGAGGTGTCCCTTGTGATATGTGTGCTCTCCTGTTGTAGATTAGCCTTGACTGCTTTTGGTGCATCAGTGGGTGGGGTTGACTCCCAGGCTGCCTAGCTATGAGGATTGGCAATTCCCTCAATGTAGAGTTGCTGTGTGAGCATTGGCCCCTCAGCGGATGCTTTGCCCCTGTGGGCTCTTTGCCTCTTGAGAATTCCCTTTGGGTGTGCTGTCTGTAGGTCAAACCACGTAGTGCTCTAGTTTGGTCTGAAGCTGACTTCTGGGTGTATTGTTTCTGGTGTCTCTTGGGTGTGGCTCTCCTGCAAGGCAGTTTCAGCCTTGCCTGTTACCAGCCCTTGGCTCCTTGGTAAGTGCCTCAGAGCTGTATGTGGCTGGCTGCTGCCCATGCTGGATCTGGAGGCATGTGGGGGTGGCCTTTCTGTGAACTGAGGCTGGCTGTCACCAGTATTGGACCTGAGGAAACTAAGCAAAAGGCCCAGGGTCCCCTATGCCTGTTGCCACCTGTTAGTTGTCCATAAAGCCCAGCTGTTGGAAGAGGCTCCTTAGGAGCCTGTGTTCAGCTGTTTGACCCAGTGTTGAGAGTGCCCTTGGGGATGCAGCACTAGCTGGGCAGGGTGAAGTTCAAGTGAGTCATGAAATGTTACTGATGGCTTTTGCAATGTTAATACAGATTCAGATCTTAGGCCTATACCTGGCTTGTGACCACCTTTTATTGCTCCTGAGGATAGTACAGCCAGCCTCCACCTCAGGCTCACAAATTCCCCAGAGCTGCTCCCCAGTGGTTGTGGTGCAGTTTTGGGGTCACTGTTCACTGCCAAAATCTCCCCAGGCTATTGCAGGTTGTTTACTGCTATAAAAAGTCTCCGTGGTTTGTGGGGGTAGAGCCAGTCACCCAGGCACCCAGAGTGCCCCTGGCAATGCAGCTGTAAGTAGACAGGACAGGGTTACAGGGAGCTACAGGGGGCTACAGTGGCTTCTACAAATTTAGTGTCCAAGAAACAAAACAAAACAAAATAAGCTACCACCAAGAAAAACAAATAAACACACACTCAAAAGCCACATCAAAAATCAATCAAAACAAACCAAAATACAAAAAAAAAAAAACTAAAACAAACAAGAAAACAAGCAACCAACAAACAAAACCAGAAAAAAGTAAAAAACACCTAAAAACAAAACCAACAAAAGAACAAACAAAACAACAAAAAGAACAGAAAAATAGAAGAAAAACAAAGAGAAAAAAAGAATGAGAGGGGGAGAGAAAAGAGAATGAAAAGAAAGAAAAAGAGAGAAGAGAAAGAAAAATAATACACTAAGTCCAGCCACCACCCATTGATGTTGCAGAGCAGGTCTTGGGTTAACACCCTCTAGCAGTGTTTCCAGGCTCAGCCTGCAGAGGTGGGGAGTGACCAGGTGCCCAGAGTGCCCCTGGCAATGCAGCTCTAGTGGGGTGGGGCAGCTTCCAAGGTGCTGGGGGGGCATGTTCAGTTGTTTCTACAGAGACAGTGCAGTTTCTGCCCCACCCCAGGAAACCCTGCTGAGAACACCAGTGAGAAGACCAAGGCCACAGCTTCTGAAACCCAAAGCTTGCCCTGCAGCCTGATGCTGAGGCTGTGTGTCTCTGCTTCTCTGATTACCAGGTAGAGATCCACCCAGAAAGGTGGGGAGAGGGTGCGCTGTGGAAAGTTCTGCAGGCACTAGCTTGGGACTCCAACGACTCAGAGCTGTCTCCTTGTTCCCCCCACTCACCCCCGCCACACACACCTTTTTCCCTCTTGCGAGAGTGTGTGGGACTCTTGGTGCAGTTCTCAGGGTTGTAGATATTTTGTTCTTTAATCCAACACTGCTACCTATTTCTTCTAGAGGCTACTTCTAACACTGGGAAGGGAAGGTACGGGGTGAGCTCTGGGAGGGTTGGGGGACACAGACAGGCTCTTTGCCTTTATTTTCTGTTTTCTGCATGGCCCTGTGGGCTTAAACCACCATTCTCACCAGAGTTCTCTGCCTAGAATGCTGGATTCAGCTGTGTTATATGCCGATTCCTCAGGCAGGACTGTGGCTCACAGGAGTGTACTCCGAGCCTGAATTCCTCCTTCTCTTGAGACTGCAGCTCCAGTCTGTGTCCTGGGGCCCCGCAGCCCAGGTCTCTACACTTCCCCCTTCTCCCCTCTCCTGCTAGCCTGATTTGCCCTCCTTCAGGTAATTCACAGCATGAATCTCTCAAGTGTACTTGTGTGAGAGGCAGGGAGTTCTTTGCTGAGTTACAGCTTTTCAATTTGTTGTAACTTCCAGAGAGATTTCAAGAAGCACTCTTCATACCGCCGTATCAGTGATGTCATAAAAATGGGGTATTTTAAATAATATAATATGACAACTCTAACAATAATATTCTCCCTCCTCCCTCCTTGGTTTTGTTATTGTTGTTTGCTTGCTTATGAACTTTTCTGAACTGAATCTGAATGCATTTTTTTGTGTGTTTGTGTAGCCACTGAAGTCTCTGCTTGGTTAGCTGATAACTGGACAGAGAATGTTTTAGATACCTGCAACTAATAGGCCTTCTAGTCTCTGCCAAGAGGCTCCGTTTGCATGTTGAGGTATGCCACCAACACTCAGCCGGGATGTTTACAGCTGCACCTTAGCCTTTACATCATCTTGGGTATAGCCTCAAAGTTAGCCAGAATTAAGGCTGTGTGGGCTTTTCCATCTTTTCTGACAATGAGTACCATCCCTAGCATGTACACAAACATACACATGTCTATGGCCTTCTGGATTCTTTGGAATATGTTAGAACTTATATTTTATTTATTTATTTATTTATTTATTTATTTACTTATTTATTTATTTAGAGGGCAGTGTCACTGATCCTCATACGTGGGACCTGAACTGGGGTCGCTGGCTTCCCAAGCCAGCACTTAACCATCGTGCCACTTGGCTGGCCCATGTTAGAAATTATAAAGCCATATTTAATTTTCCAGATTTTACTTCAGCTCTTTGGTTAGCGTACTATTTTCCACAACTATTAGCCACTGCCTCTGGCGATTCAACAGTTGTTCAACGATTCAAAAATTGCCTCTGATTATTTTTGACAAATATCTCAAAGGCAAGACAGGAGAAGCTTAGAGTCAGGTCCAATGAACAAAGCCTTTTATGTGGGATCTTTTTGAGAATCACAGATAGGTCAAATAATAATTCTGGGGGAATGGGGCTTTAAATGTGCTCCAGTCCCAATCTGCTGCCTCCCATTTCTTGCAAATTGCTGATTTCACTGTAACCGAAGTTGTGATTTTTTAAGGGTGATGAAACATGGGAAGAGAAATATTGGATTATATTATGGTAAAATGCTATAAAGCTTGATTGTCTTATGAGAGTCACCCTTTTTTCCTTGGGAAAAACACTTCCTTGATTGGTAAAAGTCTTTGGTTAATTTGAAGATTTCTAAAAGGTTGATTCTGAGTGTTTTTATGCCAGTTTCCTTATTGCTTTCATGGTAGAAAGAATTTTCAAGAGCCCTTACTGTGCCATTTTTCACTCGTGCCATTCTGGCAAATCTATTTCTTAAAAAAAAGCACAATACATTGTATTGGCCCCACTGAATTATTTATATATTTTTTAATAAAGTTAAATCTTAATTTGATTTTAAAACATAAAGGGCTATAATAACAGCTGTAGCATTTACAATAAATGCAATCATTGATTAATCAGTTCTCTTGTGTGAGATAAAACTATAAACCTATCAGAAGATGTTTATCTCACAATTCTTAAGTTACAAGATGATGTAATTACATATTAATAAAAGTAGTCTTTTCATATAATTTCATTTTTCTCTCTGGAGAAACTTATTTATGATTACTGAACATGCAGGCACCAAATTCTTAACAAAAAGGCAAGTCTAAATCTAATATATTAAAAGGCATCTTGAAGTAACTAATAACATGCCATTGATCAATCCAGCAGCATTCTGTGGCAAAAGACATTAAAATCTATTATCTTTTTTTTAATTTATAAAACACTGAAGGCAAATCGTTGATTATATTTAAAATTTTATCTTTCAGTCTTATTTTACAGTACATGTGAAGTAAGAAAGTAAACAATCTGGGCTGGCCAATTGTCGTGGTGGTTAAGAGCTGGCTTGGGAAGCCAGCAGCCCAGGTTTGGGTCCCACATATGAGGGCCAGTGACACTGCCCTCAAAAAAAAAAAAAAAAAGTAAACAATCTGAATGTCTATATATAATCAAAATGTGTAATAAAACTTTCATTTTAATAACATAAATATGTTTATGTGTGTGTGTGTGTATATATACATATATACACACACAGATATATATATATAAAACATATGTATAAATTTCTAGAAATTTCATCCTTTTGTTTTAAAATAAATCAGGGCTGCACTAACAAGTGATTTTGAAATGGCACATAGTCCATGAAGATTTTTGTCAAAGCTAAAACAGCTTATTATTCTTTGGTATTGGAGAATATAAATCTGCAAGACAATATCTAAGACAATTTGAGGATGGGAGTTGATACATTTTACAACTTTCTTATAGGCCTTTTAGACTTATCTGCTTTTCATACTTTATCTTACAGGATCACTTAGAGAAAAAACAAACCACTACTAACTTAGTAACGCTTTACAAGCAATGAAAACCTAATGTCTAAAAGAACTTTAAAGGACTGGTGAAAAATCAGACATTAAAGGGCATTGTATAATATTAACCAATTTGTTTGATGTCAGTTAACAGAAGAGTATAAACAAAAGTCCACAGTAGTAATCATTTCTGACTATTGTCCTCTGTAAAAATCGCTCTGGCTTACAATCAAAATTCACATCAAATTAAAAAAAAAAAAAGTAAAAATAAATTCATAAAAAGTATATAGGCAGCACAGCAGCACAGTTTGACATTTATTTGAATTTACTATAGCCATGTAAACGGAATCTGTTAAAAATTTCTAGATATTCTTTATTGTTCCCCAACTCCAGTTCAACCTGATATCTCACAATGATAAACTCTTGGCCTTTTGATGCTTTTCACCATGATTCAGGTAGCTGTGGTCATATGAATAGTGATGATTCTTGCTACTGTGTAAAAGTTTAATTTAACAAAGATGGGCCTCGGTTCATTGTGGGGGGAAGGAAAGGAGCAGATATAAAGACACATTAGGATAACATTTTCTGATTTTCTGTTTTTAAAACTGAACTACACTTGCAGAAAATAAATTGCCAGCATCTAGAAAGAACTTCAATCCATTGGCTAAGATATTAAAAATGTGAATGTGTAAACGTTTACCCTAGTAGTTTAGCTAAGTACTGCATGATGTCATTTGTTTCATGTCCCACACAGAAACCTGAAATTATTGATCAGTTGCTCAAAAATAGATACCTCTTCAAATCATCAATAATTTTCCTTCTGGTACAGCAAGAATAAATGATTACAGTGCCATTATTTTAAGTTTCTTAGTATTATTAGAATTTTTTCCTTTTCTGTATGATGTCGGAGATATTGATACCCATCCAGCAGGAAGTATTTGATTTAAATTTAGGCCAGAAAAGGAAAAAAAACAAGTTAGTGTGTGTCTAGGTGTGCTGTGGTTGAGAATTGGAAACTCATAGATTTGGGAATGTGTGGGGTAGAGGGAATTTTCATGGATTGGAAAATGGGTAGAAAGAATTGAATATGTGGCTGAAATTTTTCAGCATCATCACTGGGGAGGCTGGGTCAAGTGTTTTCTATGTCTGTTTCTCCTGTGTCATTATAACTCCAGTGGTGTGTTGGTGGTGTCATGCATGAAATTCACTGGGACTACTAGGAACAAGTACAAATTAAATATTTTGGTAATATAAATATCTATCAAAACAGTAAGTTTTCCAAAATTGTGAGATTCTAGAGAATATTTTGGTTTTGTTTTTATCAAAAGGATAATAGGGCAATTTGTTTTTTGTATAAAATGTTAATGATGTCCTTAAAATATTAATATTTCATTTATTTTCTTATCTCTTGTTGGCTTCAATAGCTTTCTCATTTTAAAAATCCAGAATGGTCCATCCTTTCTAATTTTTATCTGTATGGTGTTAGTTACATTCGATTCAAGAATCTATTAATGGGCAATAGATTGTCAGATACATTTACATACATTATGCCTCTGTAAAATAAATATGAAATTCAATATCAGGTTTATTAATATTTATGTGATAGGACAAATAAACATTCAAATAAAAAAAATCTACCTTCAATTTTATCCAGTTCAATGGTCATTAAGTCAAAATTTAATAAAAGCCACAAAGTATAAATTGAATGAATGCCTATATGAATATATATGAAATAATAACCAAAGTCCTTATATTTAAAAATTCATTATAATTAGTATGCAAATGTCAAAGTATGTGAAAATTAGTCTTTTCCATTCATAAATATTGTTTACATTTGAAATTCCACACACATTTCCATCTTTGATTTAAAAATCACCTTTGAAAATCACGTATTTCATTATTTCAGTCTGTAGTCATTTCCTCGCTAATTGTAATATATTTTCAAAATGGCAAATGTCTTAAATATTTATTTGTCATTTTTTAAAGACAGGGTTTTCTTAATATGACCTTCCCCAACACACACACACACAGAAGTTCGGGAACCTGATTGTCAGACCTGGGTGTGTGTGTGTGTGTGTGTGTGTGTGTGTGTGTGTTTCTCTCCTTACTTCCAAATTCAATAACAAAAGACTTGTAAGGAAATGTTTTTCATGCTGTCTTTTCTGCCAAAGAACAAAAATGACTTACTGAAAATATACACATAAAAAGGGTGTGCACAATTTTTCTTTGACAAGAAAAAAATTAGTGAGAATAAAAGTTTGAAATAAAATCATTTTTAATAACAAGATTAGATGAAATAAGTAAAAGCTTATTTTTATTTTGTTTTATTTTCTTTTTATTTTCCCCAGTCTTCTTAAGCAGGGCATCATGGCTTAGTACTCTTTATTTTTATTTATTTTTTCTTACTCAATGTATAGCACAGTGCTTGGCACATCACAAAGGCTCAATAAATATTTGGTCATTGAATGAATGTGTAAGAAAATTACCGCATACACAATTAACTACACTCCAAGTGAGTTCTTATATGTGCCATTACCCATTCTTGTTTCAATTTTTATGGAAAAGTTACTACTGGAAACCCTTTTAGAAATTTCACCCAGAATGACTCACATCTGATTCAAATAAGAAGAACAATCAATTTGGCACCATCATAAGAGTTCTCAGATGTTAAAGGTGACAAAATGGGCAGATCTCCTCCTAACAGATTATGGATACCATGTGTGACAGAATTAAGTGGAAAAATGTTTGTAGAAATGCGAAAGTGGAAGGCATGTCATGCCCATGTGGCTTGGCTGCAGGATACCGTGCATTCACTGACGTGACGGCAAAGTTGGGTGGCATATCATGTACGGCATATGGCAGGCTTCTGCTTCAGCAAATGTGTACCACATGCCAAAAAGTGGTGCGGTTTCTACTGATTACTCTGTTTTTTTTTTTGTTTTTTTTTTTTTTTTTTCTTTCAAGTTTTCAAAATTAATATCATGGATTTTTAGTAACTGAAATACAAACACAAAAAGTCCAAAAGCATACTTTATCTTATTCTACAGTGAATTGCCATATTAATGATTTGTCCACCTTAAAAATTGCATATGTACACATTATTTCTCAAAGTGTAAACTAAGAAGGATTCTGTAAAGAAAAAAAGTCTCATATTTAGTCAAAACAGAAAGAATCACTTTCAAAATTTTAAGTGTACATATGTATACTAGTGCATATGCTTTCATATTCTACTTTTTTTATATTCATGTGTTCACTTATTCAACAAAAACCTTCATTAAGTTGCATATGTTAGGAGTGTTTGAAAAAGCAAAGAAACATAATATGTTGGTTTTGTAGGTGCTGCACATAATTTAGTATTTATAGAACATAGTGTACAGAAATATGGCAATACCTGGAAAGTAGGAGCCAGATATCCACTATGTGCTACGTGAAGATTACATTTTTTACTGAAGGCAGTACAAAACCACCAAAGCATTTTAAGTAGAGAGTGATGATCAAATACATGTATTAAAGATGGCAATCTGCAGGAGTCTCAAGACTAGGGGGAATGGGTAAGAGAAGGATGATCTTCAAGACTGCTGCAGTAGTCTACATGGTAATAACAAGGGCTGGCCTAAGGTATTATCAAAGGAGATGGGAAAGGGAGGGCTGCTCTTTGAGCCATATTCACAGTAGAGCTACGTAGGACGCAGTGACCATCTAGAAGCCTTTAGGCCAGGGATGGAAGCAGCTTTTGATGATTTCAAAAGTTCTTTCTGGATGAATTAGTTAATGTGGGAAAAAGAGGATGTGAGAATGATTTATTAAATAAATGATACATGCAGTTTTGGAGATGTTGAATTTGGTGGGCCTATGGGTTTATCTAATTGGATCTCTCCAGTAGAGTTAATGTGTGGATTTTATCTAAGAGGAAAGATGACTTAGACTGGAGATAAACACTTCAGTCTTGAACAGAATGTGTAATCTTCTGGGTTTTTTTTGGGTATCATGTTTTATATATGATCATGAGATCACCCTTTTGATTTTATATGAAGATAAATATTTATATTTGCTTTGCTGTTATTTTGTTTTGGATTCTGTACCGATGTTCTTGTGTAAGATTGTTTTTTAATCTCTCTTATTTGTTTTTAGTATTATGCTTATCTAATATTATTATTAAAATTATGTTTGCCTCATGGAGATTGAGAGATTATTATTGCTTTTTCTCTCTTGCAGGGATTATATTAAAACTCAAATAGAATTATCTATTCTTTGAATGTTATCTTCTCAGTCAGGTGTTTTCTTTGTGGGAAGATGCTTAACACATTCAACTTCTCTGACAATTTCAGAACAACTCAGGATATATATATATATATATATATATATATATATATATATATATATATATATATATGCCTTGATTTTTTAGAATAATTTGTTCCAGAAAAAAACTACTTGTATTACAAAACATCACTTGTTTACCATGTTAAAATGTATTAGAAATGTTTGCTCATCTTGCAAAACACTCGCAAACCAAGTTACTTGCAATCTAAGGTTTTACTGTATATACCTACAGTTGTGGCTTTCAAACATTGCTTTTAAGTTAATATATCTATTTTATCTAACTTCTCTAATACACTGATAGGCAATTGCTCACAATATCCTTTTCACCTTTTTGATCTCTGAGACATCTGTAGTTAATTCTTTCTTTTCATCCCTCATATTGTTTATTTCAATTTGATCAAGAATATATTTTATGAGCCAAACCAAGAAACTTTTTTTTTTTTTTTTTTAGCTGAGCCATCCTGCCACCTCTTTGCAGTTCAGCAGCAGCTCAGCTCAGGTTGGCATCAAACCATTGTTGTTCAGAGCTCAGCTCACACTCTTGAGCGAGCTCTTAACCAACTGAGACAATCGCCTGGCTCCCAAACCAAGAAACTTTTGAGAATGACAGAAGATGCTATTATTTAAACCATAGCAATAGGTATACCCTTGGAGAATCAGAGCAAGAAGGGACATGTGGCCTCCAGGTGAATATCTAGTTAGCTTTACATTCTTGTTATTTGGCAGTGATATTTATTTTTATTTTATTTTATTTTATTTTTTTTTAAGATTTTATTGGGGAATTGGGGGAGGGGAACAGACAAGTTGCTGTCTTTTTGTTCTTCAGTCTAGTTGCGGAGGATGTTGCTTCACTGGCCCATGTTGATATCGTCATTGTGCTCTTCCCGGATGAGGCAGATGGGTCCCAGGCCTCTGGATGTCGCTCACCACTATTGGCAGCTCACACTGGCTGCCTGCCACTCACTGTAGCCTATGGCAGCCTACTGCAGGAGGGGCTGCAGCCTACACTGTCGCGGGGGCTCATACAGCCCAGCTGCAGGTGGAGCTGTTGTTAGCTGTAGAGGGCAGTGTCACTGGCTCTCATAGGTGGGATCCGAACCAGAGCTGCTGGCATCCCAAAACCAGCTCTTAACCAATGCGCCACTCGGCCGGCCCTATTTTTTTGATATTTCTTTTCATTCAGTCATTCTTGTGGTTGTATCATGCAAACTATATTTTAATCAAGCTAAAATTAGACATATATTCTAAAATTAAACATTTACTATAATGAGACAGCCAAGTGCTAAATTCTATTGTTTAATAAGATTGTATGTAACTTTTACGGGGTAATAAATGAGTGAAATCTGTATTACAATTCATGACAAATGAATAAGTAGATAGCCCTCATTGAGGATTTATTATGTGTGGACCTCATGTAATCCTCTTTAAAATCTGTGTGTCCAACATTATCTCCAATTAGAAGATGGAAAATAAGAGGCTTACTTTGTTGAAACTCAAATAGCTGAGAAGTGGTGAAGCTATGATCCAATCTGGCCCTTTATGAAATTGTCCATTTCATAGTTCCTATATAGCAAATTGAAAAAAAATTAATAATAAGTAATAAAAACTCTTTACTCAAAAATCTTCTCAAAATATAATTAACTGTGTATTCTTTTAACATAAAAAATCTACTGACTTTGTTATGAGCATTAGTGAAATATTTATTAATTGAAAAATTTGAAGTTATCTATTCATATTAAGATATTTAAAGGCCTGGGAATTTTCCCATAAGTGTTTGAGAACTTTCAATCACTTTTTCATTCAAGCTAAACCTCAGAATGAACCACATTTTACTGACATTGCTAGGTACTGGTTGCTAGATATACAATGTTGAACAAAAGGGAATCAGCTCCTGATTTCAAGTAGTTATAATTCCAGTGGGAGAGCATGAAATAATGACCTGAGCAAACATATAATGAAACTTAAGGTGGTAATTAGTTCTATCACAGATGGATGTGATAATAGATCATATGTGATTGAAGTGATGGAGAAAGTCCTGTGCTATTCTGCCTATAGCATTCCAGGATGGGAGAAAAGAATGGACAAAACCCTTCCCACCAAGTGTAAAACAGACAGGTATTTTTAGTTTGGCAGCCAGAAGGTCAGTGAGCAAGAACAGTGGTGAGGGGATAAATTTAGAGAAGATAGAGGATCCCATGCAAAATGAATTGCTAAACATTTTCTGTTTTGTGTATTAATGAGAACTATGCGTAGTACACAACTGTCTCTTGAACCACACAGATATACCTGTGTAGGTTCACTTACACATGGATTTTTTTCAATATATACAGTAAAGGCGTTTTTCTTATGATGTTCTTAATAACATTTTCTTTTCTGTAGCTTGTAAGAATACAAGTAAGAATATTTATTGTAAGAATAAAGTATGTAACACATATAACATTAAAATGTCTGTTAATTGACTGTTTGTTATCCGTAAGGCTTCTAGTCAATAGTAGGCTATTAGTACAATACTTAAGTTTTGGGGGAGTCAAAAGCTATACACAGATTTTCAACTGTTTGGGGAGGGGAGTGTTGGCACCCCTAACCCCTGCATTGTTCAAGGGTCAACTGTACTCTTCACCATCAGTGACCACTTGAGATTCATGATACCCTTGGCATGTACTGTGGAAGGATTGGATATGCTTGGTGGTAAGAGGCTGTGTCCTCTTAGGAAAAGAAGCTGAAAGGAGATTGAAAGTTGCAGGATAGATAGTCGAGGCACAGCTCAAAGTAAGGGTCAGTAATAACTTTGTGGTGTGTCAGTTTCTCTATGCTAAAATACACCCCCAAGAAACTCTTTCTAGTATATGTCTGGATGAGGGAGAAAAGACCTTTCAATAAATATTCTCTTGCATAAGTTTGAAGAAGGATGGGAAGCAAGTCGTTTTGTATCACACACACACACACACACACACACACACACACACACACACAATTTCCCAGTTATTCATTGTAAGATGCATTTAGGTGCTGGTCTGCAAAGATTCTGCAGCTCTAATTAAAGTTTATAATTGGTTGACTTTAATTTAATAGATTCTCTAGGGTAGACCTGACATAATGTTATTAGCCCTGTAAAAGAGGATGTAAGCTTTCCCTGAGAAAGAAGAAGAGTGGATGATTGGTGGGCAACAAGTATCAGTTTTAGTTTATAATGTTTCAGTCGGCTTGTGATCCTTCCTTCTTGATTGCCTACTCTGTAAACTACAGATTTTTTTAGCTGCCTCCCACAATTGGATAGGCAATTCCTTATAATAATCCATATATCTCCTATTGGTTCTTTTTCTCTGGGTGAACCCTGATATATACAAGGAGTGCACTTCAGATACACTCAGCAGGGGGGCAAAAAAACCCCAAACAAACATGGAAATATCTATTAATCAGTTTTAAACACCTACCAGACCCAAAGAGCCTGAGATAAGGTCACAGAATTACCAGTAAAGAACCTACTTTCTTTACCACTTCTCCTCACTTCAAACTTGCTGAGGTCAGAAATGTTGAAGGGAAATCTGGATGAGTTCTTATTTATGGTTTGTTATTTGTTTCATTTTAAAGGGCAATGCCCCCAAATCCAGATATATGATGTATTAGTTTTGTATGGCTGCTGAAACAAATTACTGCAAACTCACTGACTTAAAAGAACACAAATTTATTGCTTTACATTTCTGTGGGTGGCAAGTACAAAACAGCTTTCACTAGGTAAAATCAAACTAACAGCATAAACCATGCCTTTCTGGAGGCTCTAGGTGAGAATTTCTTTTCTTGCCTTTCCCATCTTCTAGAGGTCACTACATTCCTTGGCTCAGGGCCCCCTTTCTTCTTCATCTTCAAAGCCATTAATGGTGGGTGGAGTTCTTCTCACAGGACATCACTCTTTCTCTTCTGCCTCCTCTTCCATTTTTAAGGCTACTATTATTACACAGTAGTAACTCAGATAATCCAGGATAATCTCCTTATTTTAAGGAAAGCTGATTAGCAACCTTTATTTCATCTGCAAACTTAATTTCCTTTGTTGTGTAACATAACAATCACTGGTGGTGAGGGTTTGGACTTAGAAAACTTTGGCAATGGAAGGAAGTTGGGTGATTATTTTGCCTACCACCTATGAGTTCTTTGCTTATTTCGATCTGGAATAGCTCAACATTTCTGGACTTCTTTCCATCCCTTGATAAGACAATTTTACCTAGACAAACAAATCTCAACTAATAGGAAATCATTCCTCTGATAATTTATAGTGATATTAAAACTTGAATTTGTCAACTGGCAGTTGGATCTACGTCCAAAGGTAGAATTTTTCTTTTTATTGCTATATGGGTTAACAAATTTGTCATTTTCATCTGCCATTCCTTTTTTCATGAAAGGTGTTATCATTAGCACAGAATGTAGTAACATTTTTTTTCTATAGCTCTAAGTTATATCTTATGAGTATTCTATACATGGATTCTCCAATATATTGCTAAAAGGTAGCTTTTAATGTGAAGAGAATAATAGGCAGTTGGTCTGATATTCAAAGCTATTTCAATAAAGCATTTGTTTAAAAATATTAAAGATGGAGGTCATTATATAAAATTGACTCCAAATGGCTTCTTAGTCAAAGAGAGATAATTAGGTGCTTCCCTGAAGAAAGTGGTATATTAGAAAATTAATATCCATGGACTTGGTAACCTTTCTGAATTTCAGTGATTTTTCAGTTCTTACAGTATTTGATTATACAATCTAGAAACCCCCAAATAATATCAGCAAACCCACAGACCCTACTGACAGATGCTTAAACAGCTAAGCAGAGGAAGGAAAATGAACAATTAAACAAAAAAATCTTGATTTTACTATCAGGATTACAAGGCAGTTTTGAAAGCTTGAGAACTTTTTTGCACATTTCAGCAGCACTAGTGAAAAACTACAATTAAAAAGCAGATGGCTTGAAATAGGGACAGGTAGAGATGAAGACGGAAATGCGAGGACAGGCCATGCATTAGAGCCATGTTAGTTCAGAAAAGAAAGGGATCAATTAACTGAAAAGTTCTGAAACCATTTTGGCATAGTCTTAAAGACAAAAGGAAAATCATTCTGCAGAATTGCAGTTCATTGTTGAGAGAAGATGAGCAATGAACAATGCATTCCATCAGTTTTGTAGGCAACATTTCTTCACACAGTACTATCCATTATTAATGAGCACTCTTTCTTAGTGTGAAAGAACTGTTTGAAAAACATTAACATAGCCTATTGGATGTGATTGACATTGTCATTTCTTTCATTTTGCTGTTGGCAAGAGGCATCCCTATAGACTTACGTGCATCTGGACATTACTAATATTCTCCTTGTTATGCACTCTGGGCAGCTGTGATATGGAAATTTCCAGCATTGTATTTTATGGTTTATTTTTCAGCCTTTACATTGTATTCTGTTGCAAAATGCGTAAGTCAAGCTTTTTGGTGTGCAATGATTAATCAGAAGAATTATGTTTTCTAATCTGACTCTTCTCCAAATTTTAAAAAAAATCATTTATCCACATTCTGGAGATGTGCAATGGCCGTCTGCTAGCCAGGCAGTTATTTAAATCTATGTCTATTCATGTTATTTTTTTTTTTTTTTACCCTCCAGTTTTCAGAGATGATTACATTTGTAATCGTCCTGTTGCAACAAAGAACTGTAGCTACTGCCTACCTGCTGTTTAGTAACACGATGTCACTGACTAACTCACCCACATAATGTCTTTTAATCAGCAAAATTAAAGGTAATAGAATCAAGGATTAGAGGAGTAATGAATCCAAGAACAAAAAAATTAAGCACTGCATCATCTTGACTTTTAAATATGTATGTCACTCTGATTCTTTTCTCCTTCCTCACAGCCCATATGCACACCCACACAAGAGATCTGTGTTCTGAAGTTGCTGACTTTCTTCATAGGAGCACACCACATGTTGATCTGTATCTCTGTACATTAGTAGACTATCAGTGCAGTGGGGACTAAAAAATTTTTAGTCAGCTAATGCTGAGAGTCATTAACAGATATAGGCGCAACACACTGGGCCCCATTCTCTCTCCCTCATTTTTTGTTTTATATATTCTGCCAGTTCTGTTAAATGTCTCAAGTATCCTAAGAATTTATCTTTAAAAGGGTTCCAAAAAGTATGTTTTGTCTCTTGGGATATTAATGAGTGTATTCAAAAGTAAAAAGAGTGCGGAGAAGAGTTTCATTGTAAAAAGTAACACAGGATTGTTCTGTTTCAGTACTTTGCAGGGCCTCAGAGGCAGATGAACACTCATAAGGCTGACATGAAACAGGATTCTCTAAGAAAGGCATCATAATTATATGGTTTTCTTAAAATAATATTATTTTAGAAGATTTTCACTTCACAGACTGTCTAGAGTTATTAGTATTTTATGGAACACATTTTGGGAAATTCTAATTTAATTGCATCTCCGTATTAATCATACTATTATACTAATGGGACCTACTCTAGGAAAAAAGAAAAAAAAATCACTTCTTACTATTTCTATACCCAGTGTAGTATGGTGATTAAGAGTGGACTGGTTCTGGAGAGCTGCTTCGTTGGTTCAAATACCAGCTCTATGAATTAATAGTTGTATGATATCAGTTTTCTCTGTAGAAAAGTAAAGAAAAATAATAGCACCTTAAACATGAGATAATGTGCATAAAGTGACAGGTTATAATAATTGCCACTCACTTTCCCCAAACCTTTGCATCTAAAGTAGATCACCTCTCTTATATCAGGATGGCATGCTTTTTTTTTTTTTAATATGGTACAGCATGTCCTAGATATCAGAGAACTTCCCAGGCATTATTATTGTAATGAGTCCCAAAATCAACCATCAAATTTCAGACACTCTTATTTTCAGTAATTAAGTAGGTAGTTTAATAAATTAGCATAGCAGGACTGCATTAGTACATTTTTACTGCTATCTCCAGAAGATAGTACCCTTCCACCATTGTTAGTAAAGGCACATGTAGTCTAATGATAGAAAGTTCAAGCCCATCAAGAATGTGAAGCAGAAGTCCCTTCAAAATCTATTCACATCCTATTGTGGTGGCATCAATTTATACAACACATTTTTACTGCATACCTATCATGTATCAGTCACTGTTGTAACTACAATCAGGAAACAAATACACAAACACATATATGACCAAGAAAATTACAGAGAGCAATGGGTTAGAAAATGAAAACTAAATGACTGATGTGATAGAGAATGACAGTGGTGTGAAAATTTTTTGGTTGGGAAGTCAGGAGAGGCAACTCTGCAAAAATAACACTTGACCTGAAATATCAGTGAAAAAAGAACCAAGTGTGCATTCTTGAAGGTACTACTGCAGGTATGTACCTGGTGTCTGAGGAAAGAGTGAAAGCCATTGAGGCTGGACCATAAGAACATAGGACAAAATGGCTTGAAGATGAGAATGGAAAGAAATGATAGCATCCCCATTAAAAAAAACAAAACAAAACAAAACAAAAAGAAACAAAAATGAAGACGAACAAAAGAAATACCTTTCTAGAGAACAGAGTAAAAGGAGGTGTAAGGATAGAGCATGGAAGCTCTGAAACCCCTTTGACAGTTTTAACAGTGATGCATGAGAGAGTAACGCAAGCTGGACTAGAATGCAAGCAAGGGGGAAAAAATAGAATATCAGATTTGGCATATATTTTAGAAGTAAAGTTGACAGGATTTATGGACAGTTTGATATGAGATGAAATGGAAGGGAGGGAACAGGAATGAGGCCCGAGTTTTAGCTTAAGAAGCAGTTGAAAGGACATATCCCTGGCTTGGATGAGGCTGCAGCATTCTGCTTTGGTCACAATAATTTTGTGTGGCCCCTAGGCATCCAAATGAAGAATAAGGTTGGCAGATGGGCATACCATGCAAGTTGGATCTCAGTGCAGATATTGGAGGTAAAATATCTATACTAAGAACATATTGTAGCCCAGGCACTGTGCTGGTTGCTGGAAATAAAATGGTGAGGAGCATTATATATACGGTAGGCAGAATTCTACAGTGGCCACCAAGATCCCTGCTTCTGAAGTGCATATCCTGTGTAATCTCTTCCTTTTGAGTATGGTTGTCACTTGTAAATGTGATAGCTAGTACCCCCATGGTTAGGTTATATTATATGGCAGCTTGCATTTAAAAACAGAACTCATCCTAGGTGAGCCGGACCTAATCAAGGGCTCTAAAAGGGAGTGGACCTTCTCAAAAAGAGAGAACATGTGTGTTCAATCAAGGTGAGAGAGACTGGAAGTCTGAGAGGGCCAATAGAGTGAACCACATCTCAAGACCTTGAGAGTAGCCTCAAGGGGCTGAGAGCTGTGCCTAGCCAGCAATCAGCAAGAAAACAGGGACCTCATTCATGTAATCATAAAGAAATAAATTCTTCCCAATATCTGAGAGAATTTGGAAGGGGCCTTAGTTGAGTTTCCAGATGAAGACAAATCCAGCTAATACTTTGATTTCAACCTTGTGAGAACCCAACCATGCTACGCTGGATTTCTGATCCATGGAAACTGTGAGATAATGCATTTGTGTTTTTTTTTTAATTTATTTATTTATATATTTTTTAAATTAGCTTCAGGCGTACAACAAAGTGCAATAGTTATACTTTTTACCCCTCAAAGTGACAAACCCCCTCCCCCAATTCTCCCCCCCATTCCTCTCCCCCATTTCATACTATCTATTATAATTCTTTTGACTCCCTTCCACCATATAATCCACATCCCGTGACTATATATTCAATTACAGTTGGTATACAATATTATACAACATCAATTTCAGGTATACAGTGCAGTGATCAAGCCTCTACTCTATCCATGAAGTGGTCTCCCTACCAAAACATGTGACCATCTGACACCCCACAAAATTTTAACAACATTATATTCCCTGAATTGCCTTTCATATCCCTGTGACAATATTGTAGTTGCCTATTTATACTGTCTAATCCTTTCCCCTTCTCCCGCATCCCCACCGCATTTGTGTTTTTTAAGCCTCTGAATCAGTGGTAATTTATCACACATCAGTAGAAAACTAATACAGTATTTTATTTGTTTCATGGAACCTACAGTTCACTAGAAAAGAGGAAGGAGAAGTAGAGCAGATAAAAATGCATTTTCATTTTTTAAAAGAAGGCTTTATATTATAGGAAGATAGGGGATAAATGGCATGAAAATGGCCATCTTTTATGCTAGAATAGATGGATGTAAAGGGTGGATGGCTATTGAAGTCCAACTAAGAGGCCTCGAGTAACTGTGGTGGTTGTGGAGATTGAGCAAAGAGGACATATTTAAGAAGCATTATGAAGCAATATTGAGAGACTGAAGCAATAGAGATGGAGGGCGAAAATATTGGGCCAGCCCTTTTCCACAGTATTGGATAGTTTCTTAAGTCCAAGTCTCTCTGGGGCATCAGGTTATGGCTATAATAATAGGAAAATTGGGAAGGAGACCATTTAACAAATTGCCCACTTTTGTTTATATGGTTGCATTATTTATTTATTTATTTATTTTTGAGGGCAGTGTCACTGGCCCTCATATGTGGGACCTGAACCGGGGCCGCTGGCTTCCAAAGCCAGCGCTTAATCACTGTGCCACTCGGCCAGCCCTGGTTGCATTATTTATGCCACACTCAAATTACCTATTGTCACCATTCTCTTATTTTTTTGTTTATTGTTATATAGTACAGGTTAAGGCATAAATATAATAGTAACAAGGCCCAAGCACTTCTGTGAGTAATTTAAACATACTACGTTATTGCTAGACTCTAATGATGCCCAACTAGCTAAATGACCCATTCAAATTGTAACACAATTGATAACTTTTGGAATCGACTTTCTCAATATTCATATCATAGATTATCATCTTTGAATGTGTGACTTGTTAATCTGTCACTATGGTGATGCATTCAAGCTATAAGGCAAAAATTACATAGTTTATGATCTTATTTGCTTTATATAATAAGTGAGATTCTTTTTGTTGGACCTCAAATATAAAGGTCAATTTAACTATCTACAAACATGGCATAATCAGTCACAGGGATATAAATTACAGCCTGGGGAATATAGTCAATAATACTGTGAAAACTATGTATAGTATCAGATGGGTATTAATTACACTTATTGGGATGATGACTGCATAAATTATATAAATATCTAACCACTATGTGGTACACCTAAAACTAATGTAATATTGTTTGTCAATTGTAATTGAAATTTTTTAAAAAAATTAAAATATTGTGGGATGGATCTTTTCCCACAAAGAATTAAACATGTCACTTTTTGTGTATTGTCTTCTGGCAGTTAGTGTTGCAGAAAAAACTGAGGGTAGGATGATTTTAGGTTCACTGCAAGTAATACGATTCAGTTTTATTTTGCCTTTACTGTTTTATTTTACTACATTTTTTAATAGATGGGAGAAAAATATATATTTTTAAATTTATGTTCATTTCCTTGTTTCTAAAATTTTGTTGCTGTTGTTGACTTTACTATTTATGTTGATTTTCCCCATAATATGGTAATCTTTCAATCTATGAATTTTAGATTTCCTCAGCTCTGGAAAATTGTTTTCATTTCTTTCTTGTTCTCATTAAAATCATTATATCAGATAACTTTTCATTATTTTCTCTAACTACTTTTCATTCTTTGAGAGATTTTTTTCAGGATTCTTTATCAAAAATACTGACTTGATTTTCCATAGTGCCAATTCTGCTCTTAATAAAGAGCAAAAATTTCTTTTATTACTTTTGCTTAGTTTACTTATTTTTTTGTTTCTTTTAGACATAAAGTTCTGTTTAATTTCTGTTTCCACAGCAACTTGTTATGTATTCCAATTTCTTAGATGTAGTCTGAGAAATCCTCTGACATCAAGGAATCTTTGATTTTTTTCTTTTGATTTCTGAAATTTTTATGAGATGTGTTCATTTTTTAGATATCAAAACAATATTGTCTTCTAGTTGTATTTTATTTTTTAATTGGATGCTCACAAGTGTGGAAAGTAGTAGTAACAGAAAGTAAGAAGTGTCCCAGAGAAAGTGACATTGGCAAAAATGCTTTACATTACTGAAACCTCAGAGATTTTTTTTTATGACATTTAAAGTACAAAAGATAAAATGTTAACTAACCCAAACTTAGAGGGGGGTATGAAAATTTGAAAAGGCACAGAAAATATTTTCAATCCATACTGTAAATTATTTGTTGAAGTGAAGAAGGCAAGCATTGTTTAAAACACTTTTGGGCCGGCCGAGTGGCGCGGTGGTTAAGCACTGGCTTCGGAAGCCAGCGACCCCAGTTCAGGTCCCACATATGAGGGCCAGTGACACTGCCCTCAAAAAAAATAAAATAAATTAAAAATAAAAACAAAAACAAAAACAAGAACAAACGAAAAAAAACCTTTAGGGCTGGCCGAGTGGCTCAGTTGGTTAAGAGCTTGCTCGATGCGCCTGAGCTGAGTTGCCGTTGAGCTGCGAACGGGTGGCAGGATGACTCAGCTAAAAAAACAAAAAACAAAAAATTAAATACTTTTGATTTTTTAAAATAAGTAAGTCACTTTAATTTTCAATATTTCTAATGTTTTACTTACAGTGTACAAAATATGTTTTACTATTTTTCAATCCCCTATACATTTATAGCTGTCAGTAAAAGACTTTTTAATGTTTTGACAAAAGTTCTGAAAAGTCACAGAGCAAATCAAATATTTCTTATTGATTACTAAATTGCTTTGAATAGTTTTAGTGCATATGGTCATTTTTGCTGTCCTGTATTACTTCACAAAGTGAAGCCTTTCTGTATTACTTCTGCATAATCATATTTATACAAGCCCTATATAACATCATATATATGCATTCAGCATATTGATTTACATTGATGGAGGAAGGATTGGCAAGAAGATAATAATTATTATTACCAAATAAAATAATTTTTCACTGAATTAGTAATTCCCTATATTTTCTGAATTTTTAAAATAAAGAAGTAAATATAAACACACTTTTTCACACTTCAAATCATGTGGGTTTGAAGAGAGGGGGCATTGTTCTTAGGGTGACATAATATACCAACCATTCCATTTCTTAAGGCCTAAAAAAACTATAATCCAACAATTACAGCCAGTTTAGTGACCTGTAGTTATGTATCCACTTTCGCGGGCCTTTAAAAACTATTACACTTTCAATCTTTATAGCGGTCAGTGATAGAATACAAAATAATTTCCCACTTTTTCCAAGGATAAAAAAAAAAATGCTGATTTATTTTCTTTCTTTTTATCTTAACTGATAAAAAAGAAATACATACTAGCCAAATCAAGGCTTAATCTCTCTTTTTCATTTAAGAAATGTGTTTTCATTTAATGAGGATACACCTGAAAGAGGAAATTTAACCATTACCTTTTTTTTCCTCATTTATTGTATCTCTATTTCTCCCCCACACCCCCTCCACCCCCCCTGCCATTAGGATATCAGGTGAAAGATATCTCTTAATGGGTAAGGAAATAGAAATTTAAAAAGAAATGTTTATTATGTTGATAAATCAACATAGATTTAAAAAGCTATGAAATAAATATGCATGCTACCCAGCATTGTAGCCCTAAAAGGGATGCAATTATTTGCATACACACAAGTAAAAGTAAAGCTCATAACCAAGGAAGTTTTCCTCAGTGTCTTTATGTGATAATAATTTTATATATATATATATAAAATTCTCTGCTATTGGTAGCATTCTCTGCTACCAATAATTCAATATGTATTCTTCCTTCAGGAACAACTGTCATATAGGAAATTTGCTTAAATGTTATTAACAACAAAGATTCTCATCTATTTTATTCTATCCCTGGCCTGGCTGCATAAGAGAAGAAACATAATTAAGTCAGTGATGAGTTGCAGGTGCAATGCTGCTTCAGCTATTAAAAAATACACAGAGGATTATAATATGGAGACAGTGACAGACCTGTGTGGGACATCATTTTAACTTCTTGTCAGCCTATATTCATTCATCCTCAGTGATAAATATTCACTCCTCAGTACCGCAGTCCACGTGATGATACTTGTGTGTTAAATAGATAGTGTTAAAAATAAGACCACAGGCACAAAATGGAGTCACTTATGCTAAGCCTCGCATCAGCAAAACAAGACTTCATACATAACTTGATTACAGTTTTGGCTTCCCAAGGAATGAAATCTTAAACGAGTCAATTAGGAATTACCTTGTCAGCACTAGTGAGGTAATCTACCCATTAGGCCCCTGCCTCCCCTTTTACAAACTGACCTGACTATCACCAATCTATTTTTCACTAATGTAACTACTATAGTCTTTAATTTTGTATATCTTCTTAGGCTTTTTTTTTCTATCTGCTAAAGGCTTACAACAACCAAATTATTTTAAAATATTAACAACTCCAGTGAATGAATCTGAGCAGATATCATGAAAATTTCTGCATATTTTTGGCAGTTAATTTCCTAGAATATTACTGCATTGAAAGGCATAAACATTTTAAGAATAAATATCTTTGACTTTTACTACCAGTCAAGATAGAGTAATTTGTGTCTGTCTATAAGAATAGATAAAATATACACAGCAAGAATCCCAAGGCATTGAATAACTGAAATACAATAGGTGGGATCCTGGAGAGAAAGGCAATACATTTGAAGATAGCCACAATTATCACAGGTTTTCCCATGCAAGTACTTTCTATATTACCATGAAGGGAGATGAAGCCCAAATGGAGAGCAGTCTTGACTGAAGTAAGAGAAAGCGATAAGTCGCAGTAATGGCTGGAATTTTCAGGTAAAGACCTTGGATGGAGGAAGACTGACTGTTGGTAGGTGAGTGAAAATACCCCAGAAAACTTCTGGCAAATCTCTAAGTCCTAGGCCATAGGTAGGGCCCTGAATGTGTATAGCAGGACTCTATAAAGAGTTACAAGGAGGGTCTGCTTGCAAACAAACAGTTGAACAGATATACCAGCGGTTATCCAGCGGGTAGGAGAAGAGAGCACTCACTGAGCATCTCAGACACTCCAATGAGAATCCAGAGGCAACATCTTAGGAATGACCATGCCCTAGAGTAAGTGCATGCATATGACCTAAGACTAAAGACAAAGTTGAAATAAACTCATCACACACAAAACAAACAAACAAACAAAACAAAACAAAAAGCAAACCAAAACAAAAAAAGCAGAACAAAAAAAAGCCCTGAAAAAATCAAAATAGTTTTCCACTAATTTAACCTCCTGCCAGAGCAAAGCACAACATAATGGCTCATGTTTAATATACAATTTAAAATGTACTAGAAATATAAAGAAGTAGGTCATAATGTCGGTGAAAATAGTGGAGTCAGCAACTCCAAGCCACTCATCATCTCTCCACAGAGACTTTACAAAATCTAGCAAAGACTGACTGAATAACTTTGTTATAATTTTTGTTTTGCGTAACTAGACACCTACTCAAGGTGAGTAAATTGCATTTCTCAAAAACATGGTAAGGTGAATGAACAACCCACAGCAGCCTGAGTCAAAAGATTACATCTTTCAGGCATACCAAAGAATAGTAAAAGCCTGGGAGGAGAACCTGGGAGAGAATTTCTTTGGAAAATTAGGACTGAAAAGTGTCTGTGTATACTGGTGAGTTTAGAAAGATGCACGCATGCCCCTGGTACTTACTCAGAAAAAAATCGGAGAAGACTCTGCACGTTCAATCTCTGAGTGATCTCTACACACAGTGGAAGCAAGAAACAGAAGGCTATGGCAAAGTTTCAAATGGCCTGGTCACCTGAAGGGGAGACTCACCACACAGCCACAGTGTGAAGAGGGGGAGAGAGGGTTTGTTTTGTTTTGTTTTAAAATTCTCCTCTCTCTTAAATATTTGGCAATTTAGTAGGAGTAGGAATAATATCTCATTTTTTAAAGTGACTTTATTTGTTTCTATTGCGGTTGAGTGTCTTCTATGACTTTTCACTCATTTTTTCCTCTGAACTACCCTTTATCTGTCCTTTGCACCATAAGGATAAATTATTTAATACTGTTTGAAGATATAAAGAACTAATGAATTTAATTTAATGAAAATTAAACTATCTTGAATAAGCCTTTGTTTCGAAAAATACAGAGTTAAAAACAACGCATCTATTTAATGAAACTTGGACCTAATTATGTGAAAGAATCTCTTCTGAAAAATGTTATCATGTCAGGAGAGAAAAGCAGAAAACAATAAATTTCATATGTTTAAAAAACTGCCTTTCATGTGTGTGTGTGTGTGTGTGTGTTTATATATATATATATATATGTATATATATATATATATACATATATATATATATATATATATATACACACACACACACACACACACAGACATATATACTTTTTGCTTTCAAGGAAATGTTATCTTTATAGGACAAATTCCGGGGCATCTGTTCTAGGCAGATGTTACAAGTCCAACTTAGCATTCTGGAAGTGAGAGGGAAAAATAAATGTATGTAAGCTAAGAGTATTGAGTTTTTTGAGGTCAAAGGGGTTGTTATAAACAGTGCAGTCTAAAGAAAGAATGAGAATGATTGCAAAGCTCTTGTAACTGCATCCCTATTGCTATCACATTAACATATTTCTAAAGAATGTTCCATCCTTTTAAATAGAATATGTTATCGTTATATAGATTATTCAGTAAAAATGAAATACTAGACAAAGCACTAGCTTAATAAGAAATTAGGTCAAACTAAAAAAAAATGGATGATTAAAATTTCCCTTTAGTCATCTCTAGATGTGATTAAACTATGCTGAATCTAAATTGTTGCATATAATTTGACAGCCTCCTGAGTTAAATGCAAATTTAGGAGATCCAATTGGAAGTAACAGGAAAAAGGAGGCATGTTGTTTAGTATATTAAGTTTCCATAGCAGGTGTATGTAATGAGAACAATGGCAAAATCAGACATGATTGGCCTACTAAGACAGATTGTGCTGCTGGAATTCACTTCCTGGCAATGATAGGAAAAGTGAGACTCTCATTGCAGCTAATAGACCATAGATTTCTCTGTCCACTGGATCTGAAGTAATTAGGAGATGAACTAGTCACATTTTCTGGCTCACTTATTCAAATTCACTCTATTTCATTTCATTTTTTAATTACTGACTGCATGCTAACTCCAAATTGTTATTAAGCTTACATTCTCTGTCATTATAACTGTGAATTTCTTATTAAAAAAGCATATGAATTCCCATAAAATGGCCACTAATAAATAAACTATAGATAAATTTGAGCAACCTGCTAACTATTCATTTATAAAAACCCCTCAGTTGGGTCATTTACAAATACACAGGCACACAAACAATGTCTCCTTTCCCTATACTATACCCCTTTGCCCGCTGCTCACTTTCTTCCATTCAGCCAAATGTGATCTCGCAGATTCTGGGACAGAGTTTTGAGAATAATCTGTGAATTCAAAAGCACAAAAGAGAGAACAAACCCTAAAATTATAGAAAGATACAGAAGTAGACCACAAAGCAGGAATCTTATGATGTGCCAGGCTGTCTATAGGTAGCCCCTTTCCCTCAGATGTTATCTCCTTTAACTGTCTGGAAAATGGCCTTACATTCTGTAGTCCTTATATTTTCCAAAGAGAGACAATTTTGAGTTAGAAAGTCACTTTTGAATAAGCTAATTAATCCCCTAAAAACCCTAAGGGTCAAGGGACCATAATTGCATATTTCCACACATTAGTTTGATGAATTTGCTGTATTTCTTAATGCCTAAATAGCTCAGTTAAAATTACAGTTGACTAGAAATTTAATATCAAGCAATTAAACAAATAAGAAAAAAGCTAGACTAGAAATAAATTTAATGAAATTTCTGAATGTGTGTGTACATTTGAAACATAATAGTATTTTAGAAAATAATTCAGAAGTTGATTGTGTACATTAAATGTAAAATAATCTCTGTGCCAGCAAAGTAATTAAATGGAAATCACAAACTAAAATAGCAAAACAAACATGATAAATTTTAATAACTTTACATTTACAGACATCATTCAAATTATTACAAAAAATTTCAGAACTTGATGCTAAGGACAAAAAATAAAAATTAGACCGAAAGGTAAAGAATAGTACCCAGTGAATATATAGAAACTATTTCAGTTTTAGATTTGATTGCTTAAATACTAATTAAAATATTATGACGTGTTTATTTCACCAATTAAATTAGTAACTATACAAATGAGAATATTCAAGGCTGGAGAAAGTTTGTAGATATAAGGCTTTCACAGTGTGATTGTGAGACTAGATATAGTTGTAAATTTTGTGGGAAGCAGTGCATTATGTTTCAGTATATTTTCATTTCTTTCTTTTTACCCAATAATTCTACTTCTTGGTATCCATATTCAGGACATAACCTAAATATGAGAAAACATGTCAATTATAATAAATAGTAGAACAGTAAATTTAATTGAACTTCTGGCAATCAGTAAATATTTGATTTGTATTGTATCTAGAAATAAATGATAATGTAACCATTAAACTTATATTCATCAGATATTTCTAGGAAGAAGAATGGTTAAAGATACAATGTTCAGTGATAAAGTATTATAATATATGGAGTAAATGTGTAGAAAATAATGGAATGAAAACCTGAAATGTTAATTGTAATCTCCTTGTAGTAAAATTTATGTTTTTAAAAATTCTCCTACATACTTTTCAGTATTATCCAAATTTTCTTTATGAGTATGTATTAGTTTATATTTATATTAATATTTAACAGTGGCAAAGAGAAATTATTTAACTTTGGTTAAAATAGTCTCAGTGCATGCACTCATTTGTGCATTTAATTGACAAATATTGCAAGCATGCCACTACATGCGAGGATTGCATCTACAATTTGTAGTTTATATTGTTAACAAAATATATATAAGTACTGCTTTATAGAGTTTACATTCTAGTGTAGCAAGAACATAAACATCAGTTTCTTTGGAGTAAAGAATGGGAAATAAGAATAAATGAAAAGGTGAAGGAGAAATGAGAAAAATGGAATTATGCTCTTTAACTTTTTCACTTTTTCAAAGAGGGGAGCTGAAAATCACAGTGTTAGTTTTCAAACATTTATGAGCTTAAAAATGTTACTGTTGTTTTTACATTAGCTATAATGGAAGTAGTCCAATGGAACAGGAGATAATGGGTAATGTAGAAGAAAGCATTCAAGAGAAAAGAACTAAACTTTGATACAAGAAGAGAAAGTTCTTTCAATGAAATATAAAATGACAGAAAATATAGGCACAGGTGATGGAGGATTTACATCTGTAACATTGGGAAAAAAAGAACATTTAATCAATCTCTTCCCCCTCCCTTTTTTTTTTTTTTTGAAAGAGAATTTTTATTTTACGTACAGAAAACACAACAGTGCATACTCATCTCGGCTTGGTGGCCAGTGCTTTAGCCTCTGCCTTTTCCAGCTTGGCAATGCAAGCCTCTGATTTGGGGCCATGATGTTGTCTCCCCAGTGACAGTGGATGATCTTATGTGTCTTTGTATTTGGTCCAGATAGTTTCCACCAGCTTAGCCAGTGCTCATTTGTCTCCTGAGTTAACCTGTGTGAGGGTGACAGTGATACCGGCTTTCTTGTGGACTACACGCCCCAGTCTGGCCTTCCCCCTGATTATGCAATAGGGAATCCACATCTTATGACACAGGGCAGGCAGGAAGACAGCCAGCTCCATGGGATTCACATCATGTGCAATCACCACCAGCTGAGCCTTCTTGTTATCCACCCAAGTGGTGCCAGTATTAACCACTGCTCAAAGAACAGGTGGCTTCTATGTGGGGACATTCCCCCTTACCAGCAGCTTTTTTCTCAGTCCAAGCCAACAATCTCTGCTTCTTCCCCTGCTTTGTCTCTGATCTGTACTTGTGGGCCAGCTTAAGCATTTGAATAGCTAGCTGTCTGGTGGTCCAAGACCTGGGTGAGCTGGTTAACAGCAGGAGGCACTTTCAGGCGCTTACAGAGAATACCTCTTAGCCCCTGCAGCCGAATGTAGCAGGGCCATTTGACAAAGCAGGTGCAGTCCCTTTGGGCTGGGTGTCCTGTCCAATGACAAAATGCTTGGGCCTTTTCTCAAATGGAATTTCCCACCTTCTTGGTCTCCTACATCTTCACGACAATATGGGCTAGCACCACCTTCTTCCCCTTAGCCTTCTTCTTTTTCAGCAACTCGGGCAGTGGCAGGAGAGAGCTCAGTTCCTCTTTAGTTTTCTTTGTTTGTTTGTGTGTGTGTGTTTGTTAATGAAGAAGGATACAATGACATAGACTGAACACGTTAGGATAGGTGTTTGAGTGAAAGAATGAATTAACATGGGAAGTTTGAAGAAAGCGAGGAGTTTGTGAAGTAGTTTAATTATCTTGGAAAGTAGAAAGTAAACTTACCAGGGAAATGTAGCAATATTGCTGGGAGGTTAATTTATGACTTTAAAGTGCCCTCTCTGCCTGATTGTATGACTTTCTTCAAGCAAAGTTAGCTGCTCTTATTCAGATGTAGCGAAGTGTGTTCAACATCCTTGTGATATATCCAAACTATAGACTGCTTCCCCCAGCTAACATTTATGTTAGCCATGACCCTCATCAATGAGGAGGTAATTTATTAAGCAAATGCTTACATAATAATATGTTCTTGTCCAAAAAGGCACAAGAGAATGATGGAGAGGGGACAGATGAAACAGTGACTACCTTCAAGAACTTAATCCAAAAGCAGTGCTTTTTCAGCAGTTCTAAAGACCATGCTAGTTGTTAAGAATGTACTGAAAAGACAGTGGCAAAAGCAGCAGTAGGACAAGAAAGAATAAGATAAAAAGCCCTGGAGGTAGCCTGAAACAGTGTTTTTTCTAAGTGTTTCCTCTTCCCCAATTCTTCTCTCTTCACATGTTCTCTTGTCAAGTCTTGCATGCTAGAAACATGCTCTACTTATGTCAGGCACTGTTTCTCTACTTATTCTAGGCAGAATTAGGTTAGGAAGCTAGATGAGACATCTCAGAAGAAAGAGAAGGACCTATACGTACCTAATCATATTTGCATCATAAGTACCAAATACATGTGAAAATAAAGTGTACAGGAGTGAATGAATAATTTGTCTCATAGCAGTAGGGAATATTACCATTAATGTTAGTGCTTCTAAATTTTCTGCATTCAAACCCAATTAAATGACACCTTTTTGGTAAAAGGAAATAAAACATTGTGAAAAGAAAGTATCATATGGAATATATTCATGTATCTGAATTATCATACTAGATTGGAATAAGGTATAACCACATTATCAGAGTAGCGGACACTGAAATATGGAACTGAATGGACAAAAACAACTTTGATTAAATTACTTGATAAATGTTCACGTTTTTGTACTCATGATTTACAATAGTAGTGGATATTTAACAGGGACACCTCGCTCTCATTCAATCCCTATGATTTCCTATTGATTTTGTAGACCACTTCCTCCCAAATCTCTCTATTTTTCCTCTTTGCCAGTCTCTCTCATGTTGTCACACTCCTGTCTGACCCAAGAAGGGGAAAGGGCACAACTGAGCACCAGGAAGTATGCATACAGAGCCCACCGAAGGTGAACATAGGTAAACTCACACTTCACTAAACGGCTAAGGCACCCCCCGTGCAACACAGACTCAAAGCACCTGCAGTAGAAACACAAGGACACTTTTCAATGATTTTGTCATTTAGAAGCATGTAATCCCTTGGTTTGCAAGCATAATTTGCTTCAGAAACAAACTACTCGTATTGCAAGGCGTCATTCATTTACCACGTTAAAATGTATTACAAATGTTTGCGCATCTTGCAGAACACTCGCAAACCATGTTACTCACAATCCAAGGTTTTATTGTATGTGGTTCAGGTATATTTGCTCTTTATTTTCCTTTTCAAAATTTACTGCCCTTAATTGCAACATCCTCGCTGTATTGTTGCAGCACTCAATCAATGCCAAGATAGGGTTTAGAAAGGTTCCTATTGCCTGTTCAGTGTTCAAAATTCTTTCCTTTAAGTTTCAAGTCATCCTTTCTTCATTCATTCAACGTGTTAGACACAATTGCTGATGATCCAAAGACTAATATGTACTCAGTCACACAGAATCTACAGAGGACTCTATATTTGAATTGCTACAATTCAGACTGACAAGAAGGAAAGGAGGGGCAGGGAATTCCAAACAGAGGAATTTGCACAGAACACAAGCAAAGAAACACAAACAACAGAAGTAAGATATGGAAGAGTGCATTATATGTAGTCACTCCTAGATTTTCTGTAGAAATGAGTGGTCTATATAGGAGAAAAATTAGACTTAATAACCAAAGAACTTTTGTGAAAATGTAAGAAGTTACTGGCTGAAATTAAATGAAAAAAAATAAAGCCATATTTGTATTTTAGAGAGACAACTTTGGAGGATCTATAGAAGATGGATTGGAATAAAAGAAGGCTAGAAGTGGGGGTAAGGAAGAGATGAAGCAGAGCTGGCAATTCCAGCAGTCCCATAGGAAGCTGCGAACAGTTGAACTAAAGTACTGGCCGGAAGTGAGAAGAAGACAAGGAGAAATGTGAGGCATCCTCTAGACAGAGAATCAGGAAGGCTTGAGAAACAATTGCATATGATGATTAAGGAGGAGAGACATCAAGAACGTCCATTTGTTGTCTCAGGCAAACGAATGGGTAGTGACACCATTCACTGAGATACACAAAAAGTTATAAAGTTTTTTGCTTTTTGAGTCTTTTATAAAAGTATGGGGATTTTTAGGAGAGCTAACACCTTAAGTCCTTGTCATTTTGCACCTTGCATGTAATGGTTTCATAGATACTAAATGCAAAACCTAGAACAAACACCAACTTTAGGATTTTGCCTGAGGATAGCCCTGGGTATAAATAACTTGTGTAATGTCCATAATTAGATTTTAGTGGGTAAAACTCTGGATTTTTTTTTTCCTTTCAGAAGATTGCCAATATCTCATGTAATACCAACATACCAGTGTTAACAGGATGCATTTAGGAGAACAGCCTAAGGCTGTTTGTACATGTGCAGTATCAGGTGTGATCACAATATCATTTCTCTCTTAACTTGGCCAGATAGCAGTTCCTCCCTGTAGGGCTGCATAGCTATCATGCAACAAGTCACAGCTGACCTATTTGGGCATATTAGTGAGCAAACATACTCTCAACATGGCTATTTCTAACATGGCTATTTCTAACAAGGTGACTATTAATATCAGACTAAATGTTTTGTTTTGTTTTGTTTCCACTCCCCCAACTAAAAGACTTTAAAATAATCCAGGTTGGACATTGTTTGTAAAGCAAAGTGAAAACCTGTTCAATCAATGTTTCCCAAATAGAATTCTCTTTACAAAATTTACAAGTTACATTTATAGAAATAAGAAGGAAATGCTCATTCATGACTATATAGATTTTCCACAGATATTTATGGCTGAAAATGACTATTGATATATTATGGTTTATAGAAAAATCTGATACACGATTTTAGAAAAGTGAGGAAAAAAACATTAACTTATGGGTCTACTGCTGAATGATTAATTTATTCTTTGTCTATGACAACACATTTCATGAATTCAATTATTTGTTTGTTTCCACAGTTTGAATATAATACTAATAGTCATGTTTTTGATTGTTTATGGGCATGATTGCATAATTACTAATGATGATCTTATGATGATTGCCTCATACATGCATGAAAGAACATTTGATTTTAACAAATAATGTTCAGAGTTTACTATTTAGGCACACTGAGATACAAACCCTCTTCAAACCATAGAATGTAATACAGTCATATCCCACATAGACCATCTCAGAGTAAGAAAGGAAAAAAAACCCACTTTTAATTATAATACAGAATGCAAACAAGTAGCATTGCAAAGTTATTTGATTTACAATTCCATTTTACTTTGAAACTTTCCAATCAGCAATGATACATAAATGTTTATGTATGTTTGCTCCAAATACCAATTGATACAAGCATCAGTCATTAATAAGTATTTCTTTACTCTTACAGTAAATTAACAAACAAAAGAAAAATACAAAGGGAAACAAACCAAACATAAAATTCAGAGGTAAAGATAGCAAGTAAATATTGAATTTGTAGAATTAATAAATAAATTACATCCAGGTTCATGGTTCCATTTACATTTTACAAAAAAACTTTATCAGCTGATATTCCTAATAGAAGCCTATAGCTTTTTGTCCAATTATTGCTCATGCAGCTGTATATTACCAAACATTGAGAGATAGACACTATTCTAACTAGAAATAGCACCTACTAGAGTATACTTTTGAAGTTTCTGAAGCCAAATGTATTTAAAAGGTTTTCTCATTTTCCTTTGATATTCAACCTTGATCAATTTTCATTTGAAGAGGTAATTGTAAAATCCCTAGAGTCCCCACAACAACATAATTAGATGCTCAACCACAATTTCAAACAAAATGAATCCACATTTACCAAAGACAGTGATGTGAACATCATGTCCTTTGTCTAAATACATTGATCATTTTAATTACAAATTATAGAAAAAGTAAATGAATCATAGAGCATTCAGTATCTAGCACATATGTATATGTGTAATGTGTGTATTTTTATATCTTAAAATGAAATAGGCAACACACAACAACACTATAATAAAATATGACCTTAAATGTTGAGTATACATTGGTAATCCATTATTTTTTAAATTTTATACACATAAAAAAATGTGTATGTAGGAGGGATTTTTTTTGCAGGAGAAGAACAATGATATCTTTCCTATTATGAGAGTGGAGTATACATTAATTGACTGCAGAATTGCCATGAAGAGGTCATAAGAAGTCTTTATAAACTTAGATAAAATTTGTGTTCAGTAATGTGTCCTTTGCCCTAGTTCTGGGTTGTAGGTGTTTTGTGCAGGGTGGGAACGCTGTACAAATGTAATGCAAGTGCACAACTCTCAGAATCTTTACCAGTGAATTAATCCAATGCAGGCACTTTAATCTAAAAATTCAATGTGTGTCTACATTGGGGATATAGTTCAATCTTTATAAAGATTAATGCAAGTGATTTTTTAGTGCTCGTCTGGCTGCAACAGTGGGTCTTGAATAAAAATAAAGTCGGCCTGAGAATAAGCCCCTGTATGCAGGGCACTATGAGTAGTAAGATCTTTGAAAATATTGACAGGCCAAGGAGTCAAAGAGAGACATGGGAAATACGGGTCACATTGATAAGCTCTCAGTTGTATTATCTTTCGTTCTTTTTTGTATTTTTTTTTCTGTTTCTTTACTGCACTATAAAGTTTTCATTTTCATTAAGATTTCAGGAAAGTTTATTAGTTCCCCTTTGTTCTGTTTAGGGAAAAGTAAACTAATGAGACCTACAGTGGCAGGAAAAAGCAGATGTGAAACTGTAAGGTAACCAAAAGTGATGTCTGGGGCAGCAATCCACAAGGGGTGACAGCCACTCAAGTTAATAAAGATTTTCTGGAGATTATCAGCAATAGTATATGTCAGAGGAAGGGAGGGAGAGAAGGAGGAAGGAAGGAGGAAGGGAGGGAGGAAGAGAGAGAGGAAGGGAGGGAGGGAGCGAGGTTAGGAGGGAAGAAGTGAAATCATGATGGAGGAAAGCATGAATTTCTGGCAAACAGGTAGGAAGGAGGAGGCTTTGTATGAGAACTTGTGTTGGCTAGGTATAATATTAAAAAAGAAGTGATAGCCTATAGTCTGGGGAATTTAAGGTTTGGTAATATAACTTGACGATATATCATGATGATTTGAAGTGAAACTTTTTAATCATTTTATATCGATGAAATGAGAGAAAAAAGTGTAACCTTCACTTCTCTCGCCCCCTAACTACTTGAGTTTTCAGTTGACCCAAACCTGATGCGAATATTCCCTGAAAGACTGATTTGGGTGTATTTTTTTTCTATAAAATGGATTGAAATGTTACACTTAAACTCAGGATGACCACAAATCTGAAAACTTACTCAGAAGCCAGATGGGTGAGTCACCACTACTAAGATACCACTGGCCTGTCTCACAGGCCACAGCCCTCCAGCAGCTCCTCATCATATGCACTGGGGGAATATTATTCACAAATCTAAAATATGCATAATGGGGGAGGGGGCTTATAGTCATTCTGCCTACACCACATTCTCTCTCTCTCTCTCTCTCTCTCTCTCTAAATAATCCCAATGTATATATTGTGAACTATAAGTAGACAATTTAACTTAATTTTCTATTATATTTCAAATAGTTGCTGTTATAACTTTACTTACATTTATTTTAGAATAACAGATGTGACATGCAGTATTTATTAACCACATTTTAGAAGTTTTAAATTCATTCTATTACCAGTGAATTTTAAAGTATTTCATAATTTATCTTTTTAAAAATTCCTTTATAGTATCAACCTGAAATCTTTTACCTGGTCAACACACACACACACACACACTATAAAATTAAATAGTGTCTACTTCTATTTTGTGCCTCTATCCTGACATTTCAGCTAATAATCAACTATCTTTCATTGCTTGATTGCTAGAGAAAATGCAGGGACTATAGATAAATAGAAAGAGATTGATATCTAGGTAATTTGATTTAGGAGAAATTGGGTCCAATACTGGCTGAAAACCTTTTTTCCAGTGTTCTGTTGTGATACATATAACTCTTGGCCTTAATTCAATAATTAGAGAGTCACTCCAAGTAATTGGCATTTTAAAGCCACTATTTGTGTTACCTGGAAAAGATGAGATATTAATCACATTGTTGGATTCATTTAAAACATCAGTAATTCATTTTAAAATGTACCATTATGCTTTTAACCATATTTGCTGTGGGAATCCAAATGAAAATAACCTATCAGTATTGCTCTCAAGGCACTCTGTTTTGGGGGGCAGGGAATATACCGACGTGGCAATACAAGCTATTAAGGCACAATGTTCCAAGAGGTAATATAGAGGGCTTTATTAATAAATGAATAACTGATACTGTTCAGAAGTGGTATGAGAGATGTGCAGGTCACAGAAAATTAAGATTAAGAATGTGCAAACTTCCACTTTTTTTTACCTTCCCATTCTCTGCCATAAGACAATCCATTTCTAGGCAAAAAAAAAAAAAAAAATCCACATAAATATTGAAGTAATCTTTAAAATACATGTTACATTGAATCTCCTGATTTGACCCATGATTCATTCATAATTCTCATGTCTTTACTCAATGGAATAAAATTTGCATCATTTAAAAGTACTCTGATTTGGGATGTAAAGCACAGCATAGAGAATATAGTCAATAATGTTGCAACAACTGTGTAGTGCCAGGTGGGTACCAGACTAATGGTGGGAGGGAGTCACTGCATAAATTAAATATCTAACCATTATGTTGTACATATGAAACTCATATAAAATAATATTGAATGTCAACTGTAACTGAAAAAAAAATAAACAGAATAAAATAAAACTACTCTGATTTAACCTAGATTAAATTTTTGGTTGACCCTCCCAAAAAATAATGTGTTTCAAATATACTTGTTGAGAAACTGAGTAAATGAATCATTGACTCAAGAGTTTTTGAGAATGCAAAATGCTTAGTTTATATATAAATAAAAGGAAGGAGCCCAGGATAATGGAATGCCAGCTACTTCTAAGTTTACTCTTATCTTATATTCTATCAACTCCAAGTAGTTGCATTTCTCTCTCCATCACTTTACTCAATAGAGCAAAGTGCTTTCTATGTCATCCTAAGGTTTTCTTTTATGTTTTTTTTTTTGTGTGAGGTATCTTATTATATAAAATTGCGGATGCATGCTGTTTGAGAAAACTGTATTTATTAATGTTTAGTTGTAGATAATTGCATTAATTAATTAAAGATATAGTTATGTTAGCTATGGGAGGTTAAGTATTTCTAGAAATTTGTGTTTGTTTACTGTGAACTCTAACCTTATCATTCTACTTATGATACATTAACTGGTATATAAAAATGCTCATCCATGTAAACAGAAATAGTCTTAGAGACACAAAGAAAAACCTGATGCGGTCTAGATGGGATGGGGATGGGAGAAGGGGAAGGGACGAGGTAACATAAACTGATAACTACAATACTACTGCAGAGACAGAAGAGACAGTTTAGGGAATATAATCAATAAGATTGTAAATATTTTTTTTGAGGGGAACAGAAGGATGCATGTCCTTTTAGGGAGACCACTTCATGGACGGTGTAGTGGCCTTACCACTGCACTGTACATCTGAAGCTGCCGCTGAACAATATTATATGTCAACTATAATTTAACACATATATAGTCATGGGATGTGGAATATAGTGTAGGGATGGAGTCAATGGAATTGTAATAGATATGTATGATATCGGGGGTGAGGGGGCAGGGGCGGGGGGAAGGAGGAGTCACTTTTTAAGGGGTGAAAAAAATAGCTATTGCATTGTTTTGTACATCTGTAACTAATAATAATAATAATAATAATAATAATAATAATAAATGCTCATCCCATTATTAATTTAGGAAAAAATCTGAAAGACTTCATCTTGCAAAAGTTATTTTCAAAAGCAAGTGATATATGATTCTAATATATTTTACTCAAATTATTCATTTAAAAAGACAACACAGTTTCTCCTTCTTTCACAGGTATATAACCATCCATGTTTAGTGGTCCTTCCACTTAAAAATATATTTAATTTATATGCACTAAACTACTCTTGCTATTCAAAATTCAAGTCAATTTTCTTTTATTTCTTCCTCAAAGAAAAAGATTTTTGTCAGTCACCAATTTAATGAAATAATTTTAGAACTGCTGCTTGTGGAGTGTAATTAAGGTTTTCCCTTTTCAGATTAAGTAATCCAATCTGCAGTGGGAGTTCAAACTCTGAGCCCCAAGCAAAAGTTTTAAAACAAACTCCTTCTTTATTAACTACAAAATAATTAGAGGTTGAGGAAAATGGCAAGCAAGGGTTATGAGGGTAAATGGTGAAAGGAGTTTTATATTTTCATTTCATTATTATAAGAATGATCTCTGAACCAAGGAAACTATTAAGGATCAATATACCATGAAATGATAAAATATTAATAAAATTCTCAAAAAACACTTATATGTTGCTAAGAAGTTCTGCTCTGCTCTTTCCATTGCAAGCTTCCTTGTTCCCGTGGCAGTCTGTGATGAGTGGGCTTCTCTGGAACAAATATGCATAAAGGGAGGCATTGACAAGTCAATATTTTCTAAATTGTGTTGCAGCACCATCTTCAACTCTGCAGTCTTTCTCTTGGTTTTTAAAAATCTGAAGGACAGACAGCTGATCCAAGGGAGACTTTCTAGGGTTATTTTACCACCCTGCTTTTTCATTCCTACCTAATTTTCCTCTCAGTGGTCAGCTAGATGTTTCAAGTTGCCCGATTTTTCAACATATCCTGTAAGGCTTCTGCTTCTGCCTTCTTCTTACATTATCTAAATATCTCCATAAGCTGATATCTATGAAGATGAACAGAATAGAACAACAAAGTGTTATAGAAACTTTTAAACAAGGACATTAACTCTTCTTTCATCTATGTACAACAATGCCAGGTATATTTCTTTTACTATTTTGTCACTTCATTATAAAAATTAAAAAGAACAGCCTAATTACAGAATAAGCCTTTGGCAAAAAATACAGTACATTCTTACAAATGATTCATACATTTTAAGACAAACTTAGTTATCAAATGTTATTATTTATGATATCAGGTTTCTCACTAAAAAATCCCAGCACCACAGTATTAAGGTAATACCAATTTTCCAGTGCTTCACCCTGTTGTTATATATAACAGTGATACAGTCAAGCAGGCAAATGTCTATCTTTTATTTTCTTTGTTGCTCACTTCTTTACATTAATATTCTTGATGACTTGGATAGTAATTTTGAACTTTAGTGATCATGTTCTATCATAATAACATATAATTTTTATTCAGTTTTGCTTTTGAAATTATTCTGTCTCACATTTATAACTACTGCCTATTATTACTATTATTATTATTATTATCATCATCATCATCATTGTGCCCTTGTTTAATAATTTTTTAGTCCCTGGTTCCTGGCTCTTCTCTCTCTAATATATTTTTCCTCTGGTCTGTTTCATATAATTCAAGTGAAAGCAGGGATAAATGATTTCAAAGTGAGAACTAATAACTATTATTGAGTTTTTTACCATGCAGTGAATAATTTTGTTGAAAAAGATAAATACATTTTGCCGCTTCTCATTAATACTTATACTTTAGTATTATTCAAAAATGCACAATGAAGGTAAGAGGTATAATAGAAATGAAATGGCAAAGCAGAGGAGGAATCAAATAATTTGACTCAGTGAGTCAGAGAAGCATTTGAGTTTTAAAAGGAGAAAAGTGTATCTCTAGGAAGTGAGAGTTTAAAGAAGGAGTAGGTGAAAGCAAAGGTGAAAGTAATTACAAACGAGAACACACACATTAACATATGGATTTTATAGTGATTTCTTATTGCTTACAAGCCAATGATTCTCCTTTCCTTGTGAAATATATTATGAAATGCTGAAATTGTCATATGCCCGTATTTTAAATGAAAACAAGAGGCAGAAGTGAGGTGTACTTTATAGTCTAGACTACTGGAATAAAGAGATTGAAAAGATAAATAATTTTCAGTGCCAGAAGGACATGAGAAGCCAGTTTACTCAGCATAGATTCTATCTGAGACTCAGAGAATAATTTGCACACACAAAGGAATCGATCTTTGGTTATCAGAAGACACTTTTACACCATGAGATACCACCTCACTCTGGTCAGAATGGCTATCATCAACAAATCAACAAACAACAAGTGCTGGCGGGGCTGTGGGGAAAAGGGGACCTTGCTGCACTGTTGGTGGGATTGCATATTGGTGCAGCCGCTATGGAAGTCAGTATGGAGGCATCTCAAAAAACTGGAAATGGAACTACCTTTTGACCCGGCAATTCCACTCCTAGGTATTTATCCTGAAAATCCCAAGACAACACTAATTCGAAAAAATATATGCACCCCTATGTTCATTGGAGCGCTATTTACAATAGCCAAGACTTGGAAACAATCAAAATGCACATCGGTAGACGACTGGATTAAGAAACTTTGGTACGTTTACACAATGGAATATTATGCAGCTATAAAGAAGAAAGAAATCGTACCATTTGCAACAATATGGATGGATCTAGAGAACATTATGTTAAGTGAAATAAGTCAGTCAGTGAAAGACAAATACTGTATGATTTCACTTATATGTGGAATCTAAAGAACTGAATAAATGAGCAATGTAAACAGAAATGGTATTAGAGACTCAAAGAAAAAACTGATGAGGGCTAGATGGGATGGGGATGGGAGAAGGGGAAGGGACGAGGCAACATAAACTGATAACTACAATACTAGTGCAGAGACAGAAGAGACAGTTTAGGGAATATAATCAATAAGGTTGGTAAATATATTTTTTAGGGGAACAGATGGATGCATGTCCTTTTAGGGAGACCACTTCATGGATGGTGTAGTAGCCTGACCACTGCACTGTACATCTAAAGCTGCCCTGAGCAATATTATATGTCAACTATAACTTATCACATATATAGTCATGGGATGTGGAAGAGTGTAGGGATGAAGTCAATGGAATTGTAATAGGTATGTATGATATTGGGTGTTAGGGGGCAGGGGAGGAGGAAGGGGAGAGTCACTTTGTAAGGGGTGAAAAAAAATAACTATTGCATTGTTTTGTACATCTGTAACTAATAATAATAATAATAATAATAATAATAATAATAAAAAAGAAAACACTTTTATATATTATTTTAGTATTTAAATTAACTGACCTGCCAAACTAGATTTAAAGAACATTATTGAAAACTGTATACACCAAACAATAAATTCTATTCATTTTTAATAAATGTTAGTATCTCAATAAACTCATATAAGAAAAAACTATTTTTACCCAATGGATTTTTTGCTTATATTTGTAATTTAAATACTTTTTTTGCTATTATTAAATGCCTTTCTAAATTTCAGTGTTCTCAGCCTTCCCAGTTTCTACCCATTGGGAATGTGTTGGTAAGGTAGACATATGGGCACTGGGATTTATCAACTTTGTTTTCTGAGGTATCTTTGTTCTCTTTGCTGTTCAATCTCTTTAATAGCTTACCTTCCCCTAGATTTCACTATTTGTGGGCAAATTGTGAGCAGTGTTTATCCACTAGTTGTGAATGAAACACCTTGAAAGATTTCCCTTAATAACAATTCTATGTTTCGGTTACTCTCAATATTAAAGTGATAGAAATGTATACTTTTCCCTTCTCCTTATGTAAGTTTCAAGTCTCTGGCCCTTAAGCAATTTAGGGATGTGCCAAGCATGTGTATTTTAAAAGACTAAGAGCTGGCATTGACTGTGATGCAATTGACAACACTGCCACAAAATAAAGAATTTAATTTAAAAAATAAAGCCCATCTGGCAACTGCCAGTACCAACAGAAAGGAATCACAAGGAGAACAAGACAACCTCCTTAAAAGAAGAAAAAATGTGGCAATTGAAACCTGGGGGCTTGTGCTTTCATACTCATTACTTTTCTCTTTGAAGTGGGGGTAGCTCTAGGCCAAGATTTAAATGTTGGCTTGAGCAATATTTTTTCCTGTGGAATGTCTCCAGGGAATCTCTGACTGAGATCCAAATTCAAGCCCAATGAATCTCCCTGCACGGTGCAGCATATGGAGTGGCAGATTTGTGCAGGATGGTGTTTTGCAGATGTAGGATGGTGGAGATGCTACACCGTGAAGCTGAAGATAGCATCTAGTGGTGTTCAGAACTATCAATTTCACTGCCTGGTTTGAAAAAAAGTAGAAATAAATTCAATTTGAGAAAATGATTATGCCCGGAGGAATTTAACAGAACATAATTTTGAAACACTTAATGGTCAAATGGAAACTGAAACCAAAGTTAGACTGAAAAAGAACTGAACTGATGACAGGTATCAGGCTTGTTATGTATCAGAAAGGAAACATAGCATTTGAAAAAGTGACTCTTTGCAATATCTGATCTCATTCATAACTTATATTCAGATTGCATACCTAGTAAGTGTAGAAAAAATGTTGATGAATTAGAGGAAGTGAGGAAACATAAAAACAATAGGAAAGGAAAACTGCTTTTTTGAAAAGTTATATTTTCAAAACATTTTATAAGAAGGTATTACCTAAGTTCTGGAAATATGAGAAGAATTTATATAAAACAGTCTATTAAGAATAAACAAAAAACTTTGTGTAAACAATAGATAAAAATAGGCCATTAGGTTGACATCATAATAAGTAGATTACCTTTGATGATTTTATGAAATTCGAAGGAAAAGTCTGAAATTTGTCATCTGAAAGAAACATTTTTTTATACTATTTGTTTAGCTCTTTGAGTAATTTCATCAAAATTGGGTCCAGAATGGCATTTGAACTACTCACAAGGCAAAGGCTACAGACCTTTTCTTTCTAACTCATTTATTCACTCATTCAATAAACATTAAGTAAAAACCATGAGACAATTATCAAAATAATAGTAATGACTAATTTAATACCTTCAAAGTCAAAGTTACATATCAGGCCTGGCATTTTTTTTTTTTTTGTCTTTTGCACTACAATTAAACATTGAAAATGCTATTAATTCCCTGTGAGACTATAAAATAATAAGTTATGAATTTAAATGCTACTTTTATATAATTAAGGGCAGAAAAATGCTTTCTGATTTTAGTTTATTTTAGTCTCGTATGAGTTACTTTAAGCGTGCTTTAATATTCCTGGCTAAGAATCTGCCTCAAATTTCAGTGTTAGCTGTTGTCTTTAATTAGATATACTAAACACATATTCGTTACAGTAATATTGCATGGAGTCCAAGATGCCAAACACTACGTACAAAAAAGAGACATAGAGAATGAAAAGTAATTTTTTAAAGAGATAAAGTGTTAACACTATAGAATAATTGTGTACATTAGTTTACCTTAAAATGAGAAGACATACATATGGAAATAAGTTTTATAACTATTTTTTTAATTTACAAAACAAATACAATCAAAAATATATATTATATGTCTGCATAGTATTGTATCCCTTTATCCTTACATAATCATTTAAGTGAAAAGACCTTAATACTTATAAATCTGTATAAATTAAGAATAACATCACTAGTAAAATTTAACATTTTGTGTATTTATTTCTACATTACTTATTAAGGTAACTACATACTCCAATTACTTTGCTTATTTTTATTTTGTTTTGTTTTTGTTTGGATTTTTTTGCAAAAATGTCCAGGATGTTTTTGGAATGAGTTCCTTTTTATTACAATTATGGCATCTATAAATAGGTTACAATATTTTATCTTTCTATTAACCTCTATCACATATATCTGAATTTAACAATGATGCTTTCAGTCAGAAACTATTTGTTTAGTGTGATTATGTGCCATTCTGATTTTTAGACATGGTAAATAATAATGGGAATAAGGTAAATATTTAGCCTCATAAAGCTTACATTTAATATGGAAGAGAAAACAGATAAATAAATGTATAATATAATGTCAGGTATTGACAAATTTATGAAACCAAGGTGAGGTGTAGTATGTGATAGTGAAAGGCAAGTAAATAATGGACAATTGTAGATAAGGTGTCCTTGGAGAGACTTTCTGAGAAGGTGACATACTAGAAGAAAATGTGACTGGAGTACAGCAAATGAACAAATAGGAAGTGATAGGAGAGGGTGTTCAAAGGTCAGATTAGGTATAGAATTTGAGTATCATGATTGTGCTGGAAAGACACTGGCTTCTTTGAACCCAAGGATGGCAAGATCTGATTTACATTTTTTAAAGGCTCATTCTGTAACATATTTTAGTTTGTTCAGCAAGAACTGGCAATTACTTGGAGTAGGGTACAATGAAAATGAGGAAAAACATCCATGTTTAGGACACATACTGAAGGTACAGCCAAAGAAACACAGTGGTACAAGACAAAAAGTAGAATTTGAATGATTCCCATTTCATAGGCTGTGCAAAATGATAAACATTGGTGGCTTTCCCTAATAAGGAAAATACTAGAAACCAGAAGGTGGGAAAAAATAATGTGTTGTTAATTAGGGTATGTTACGCCTGAGATGATTATTAGACTATGGAGATTATAGACACAGAGGTAGTTGGCAGGGGTAGAGGTAAGGATTTGGGAAATCTAAAAGATGCATCTTCTCTGTTCATCCCCAATTAAAAATTCAACCATGACTTTATAAATATTGCCTCTGAGGGTGAACTTCAACCACCGCATATGTCTGTGTAGGGGTGGCTAGTGGGTAAATGTTCCAGCCTCCCATCGCTTTGGGCAGATAATTCTGAAAGCATTCTCAATATGTTTTTCTGGAGGTCCAGAGCAACTGAGCTTTATTGCCTTGCCATAGTTAATTTTATGTGTCAATTTAGCTAAGCCATAGTACACAAGTACACAGATATTTGGTTAAATGCCAGTCTAAATGTTACTGTGAAGATATTTGTTATACGAGTATGAGATGAACATTTAGGTCAATAGACTTTGATAAAAGCAGATTACACTCCATAATGCAGTAGGTCTCATGTAATCAGTTGAAGATGTTAAGAAGAAAAAGACAGAGGTACCCTACCCACAAGAAAGGGGAATTCTGCCTCCAGGTTGCCTTGAAAGTCAAAGTATAACCTCGGCTCCTTTTGGTCTCCAGCCTGCCATTGTTCCCTACAGAATTTGAATTTGATAATCTCCAAAGAGTGTGATCTAATTCTCAACCTCTTTCTCTCTCTCTCCTACCTTCCTTCCCTCCCTCCCTCCCTGTCTCCCTCTCTCTTCCCCCTTTCTCTCGATAAATAGATAGATAGATAGATAGATAGATAGATAGATAGATAGATAGATGATAGATAGATAGATAGATAGATAGATAGATAGATAGATAGATAGATAGAAAGATAGATAGATACACACACAGATACACACACATGCATACATGCACTTCTTGGTACTTTTGGTACCATAATCTGTATTAGACAGGGTTTTCCAAGGAAATAGAGGTAATGTCTTTTTGGAGACATTTTGTGCCCAAAGTGGTCCTAAAGGATCAGAATTTTAAGGATCAGTTTTCTGAGTTGGTCTGAGGTTTCTGAAAAAAATGAAATTTCTGCCAGGTACTTATATTTATCTAGTGGTACCTCATATATAATGAATATTCATGGTGTGATGAACAGTGTGTTCACAAGTTTTACAGAAAATATAAAAAAGCCATTTCTTGATTCAACTATCAATAAAAGCTAATATCATGCTTTAAAGACATTAAAAAATAGAGTATAAGAGACCAGGGTTTAGGTGACCTTGTATATAATACCTTCTATAATTGTCAAATTAGTCTTAGGGCTTTGCTTTCACATGTGAGATGGGAATAGTGGTTTCTATCTCACAGAGTTATTGTTAGGATTAAAAAGTAGAAAGGTGGCAAGCAGTATACACTCACTAAATTGCTTTATTATCAAGGCTATCATTATGGCTTTTGCTGATTTATTATAATATTTAATTTATTGCTATCAATTGAATGATACTTATTAACCACCTGTTTATTCCAAGCACTATTCTGCTCATAGGAGGAATTCAGTAGTCAGGGATGCTGACAGTATCTCTGTTGTTTTATAGCTTAATTTCTGCATTGGGAGAAAAAAAAGGCCTGAGAGAAACTTGAAAACACTACATATTTATTTAAAAGAAGAACAAGATCAAAGGCATTTCTGGGGAGAAAAGATAATGGGCTTGACTTGACTGGGGCGAAGGAAAGCAATTAGGAAGTAATGGGTAGGAAAACGTAGAGCAGTGTTTTTTTATTTCCAAAGCTGAAGGAGCTGAATCATAAGAGTTTTAGAGAATGACGTATAAAGTTCTTTGGAGACATTTAGGTAGGTGATTAAATTGTTACTCTACTGAATTTTCTGGTATGCTGGGGTGGTATGAACATCTCTCAGTATGTTAAAATTTCAAAATATTTTCACTGAGTTTATTTCCTATTCTCACAATGTAGCCTCAACTTTCTTTGCTCCTCAAAACAGTAACATATACAGCCATAACCGCTCAGTGTAATAACCTATTTAAGATTCCAAGTTTAAAATAATAGATGTCCCTCACATTTTTAAATGAGTAGTAATTTTATTCATTCACCTATAATTTGTCCTCCATATTAACAGACATGTGAGTGTTATCAAAACCTTTTTACCAAAAGCAATTTATTTCATTTATTCATATATATTATTTTAAATAGTTGAAGCTTTGGGTTTGACTAATTATGAAGTAGCATGATTGAAATTATTTTACGTACTAATCATAATAGCATTTTGAATTTATTGTGTGTAAATATGAACATTATATTAACTAAGGTAGGATAACACAGAAAAATCAGATAACTTAATAGAATTCAACCAATCTCATGTATTTGAATGCTGAATTTTTAGGTTTACTTATTGAACCCCCAAATTTTTATCTTTTACTTCATGACAAAATTGCATAAATAAAAAGAAGATAAAAAACATTACATAATTATTTAAAGTAAGTAAAGATAAATCTAAAAATAAAATATACAGTTTAACCAAAGGATGTTTTAAATGCCATTTTCATGGGTGTAAAAAATACTCCCAATAAAGAAATCTGGAAAGGGAAAAAAAAATGAAGGTGAAAGTACTGTTGGGTAATGGAACAAATTGTTGAATTTCAACAAAAAGGGTACCTAATTACTGTGTCAAATAATTCTGATCTTTGTCACAAACTATAATTTTAGAAACAACAACAATCCCTAGTGTTAGCCTTCATATTCACTTCCAATCACTATATTAGCATATTTTGCATTTATTTGATAGAAGATTTTTATATCTTTTCTTAAGTGACTGCTGCATTTTTTTAATAAGGCAGAAATTATTATGAAGTGTGAATTCCACTAGTCTGTTATGAACTGGGCTTTTTACGTGTATCATAGGAAAATTTTTGCATACTAGAGAGTTTGGAGGTCCTTATTACTTTATCTCTATATTTTGTCCTAGGAATTGCATCAGCATAGATTTTCTTGCTTCTTCATTTCAAATTTGTAACATCAAAGCAACAGAGCTTAGTTATTCTTTCAGAGTTTAGTTATTCTGTAATTCACTGACTCTTCAACACCTCAGGCATTTAGAGAACATAGAGAATCAGGCACCAGGAACTGCAATGTAAAGCTATTAGATATGCTGTCATATCTCCACATTGGAGTCCATGTGAGCAGTCCCATGTGTGGACCTCTGAATATTGTAAATAATAATGGGGAAGATTACTAGTGTTGTTCTTACTCAGCAAATTCCTAAGCCCTACCTCTCATTCATGGACAATTAATTCTCAAATCTAGTGATTGACATTGCTTTGCATAAGAAATTACATTTGATTTCACATGCATTAAATATATAGATTACAGAATTTTAAAAAATCTTTAAAATATACTAAATATAGACAGTCAATTTCTTTTCTTTTTTTTCTTTTAAAGATTTTATTGGGGAATTGGGGAGGAGAACAGCGTTGGGGAATCAGGGAAGGGGAACAGACAAGTTGCTGTCTTTTTGTTCTTCACTCTAGTTGCAGAGGACATTGCTTCACTGGCCCATGTTGGTATCATCATTGCACTCTTCCCAGATGAGGCAGATCAGTCACCGGCCTCTGGATGGTCACTCACTGTGGCTATTGGCAGCTCCTGCTGGATGTTGGCCGCTCACGCTGGATGTCGGCCACTCACTGTAGCCTATGGCAGCCCACTGCAGCAGGGGCTGCAGCCTACACCGTTGCTGGGGCTTGCACAGCTGTTGTAGAAGGCAGTGTCACTGGCTCTCATATGTGGGATCCGAACCGGGCCGCTGGCATCCCCAAACCAGCTCTTAACCACTGGGCCACTTGGCCGGCCCTAGACAGCCAATTTCAAACAATAAAAATCAATTCTATGGTAGTGCGTAGGAATGAATCAGGTTTCTTTTCAACAGTAATCTAGATACTAGTTTATAGGAATTGATTTTTTAATCCCTGAACTGTCAAAAATTTATAACAAGTAATAATTATTTGTTATTTGTTATTCAAGACAGATATCAGAAATATTTTCCACAATTAATTGTACAGAAATGATAGACAAAAAATTATAACTCTCACCATACCTATAATTGCTTTCAATATTATGACCAAGCCAGGGAATATCTATCTAATGTCATCAATTAAATAGTTGTTCTTTTGCCAACTAAGGTCAATTAATCAAAATCAGTAATTGAAAATTGTATTTCTATAGAAGTTAAATTTTCTTGAGTTGATATTCAGTCTCAATGTTGTTTATATGCACACACACACACAAATGCACATAAATATACACATATATTAACCAAACAGTATATATGTGTAAATGTATGTGTGTATATGAAAATATGTACATTTATATCATTTTATTAATTTTGGTATATCTAAATAGCTCATGATCAAAGAAGATCCATAATTAAAATGAAGAAATTAGGGGTGATTTATCTCAAATCCCACATATATTGGATGCCATGAAAACTGCAAGAAAAAGAGGGTATTAATGCATTTTCTTCATATGCAAATACCAGTGTGAAAGATATCTGTTTATAAAACTTTCTACCCTTCTTTTTCAATTCACTAAGGAAATTTATTATTATTTTTTGTACACTTTCTCTATATACAACTTTCACTATGATGATTATTCCTGATGAATACATTCCTTATTCCTAAGAAGATTTCAGTGCAAGTTAAAATTAACTCAATAGTAGACACACATTCAAACCCACACACACATAAACACTTGTCATGATAAAACAACAGCATGCTATGTATGCATGGTGTATTTTCCCAACCTCTTATTCATTGTCTTACAAATCTAATTTTGAATAACCTTGGACAGACAAATGAATGTTTTATTACATAAGGGAGCTAAAAATAGAAAGGAAATCCAGGTGTGGTAGAATTTGATGGATTCATGTTTTAAGAGCCTAAAACTAAAATTTATATGATCAGAGATGCCCTCATTAAGATAAACAAGTCAAAATTACTAATTTAAAATTATAGGCAAGGTTTTGGAAAGAGCCTGTATAATCGGGGGTTCTGAAGCTCAAGTGTCAGTAGATTTACAGCAAACCTAACTATAACTGACAGTTTTGTGTTCTGCGCAGTCACTGAAGTTGCTTATCATTTACCATATCCTTTGGTCTGCTTTATATAGCTGTTGTCTTTATAATGTGTCACCATAACACTAATAATCAGAGATCACTTCTGATCTTCCTGCATCACCTGCCTCAATTGACATATAGGCCCTGTGATGGAGGCATGGGTGGGCTTTGAGTTATATCCACTAGCCATCAGATACTTGGGAGTTTTTAGGCACAACCTTCTTGCAGCACTGACATATTTGGGACATTGGCTCTATTCTAAGATACTTCTGAACTGTTACCAAATAGTATTTCATAAACATAATTAAGTTAGAATACTAGGTTTTGTTTTTTTTTTTCCTTTTTAAACCCAAGAATTAAATGTCATAATCTCCTCTTAGGCAAACAGTTCTCTTTAAATTGTTCATAATTTTCATCATGTTGCATATTTGTTCTTAAAAATTTTACTAAATGATTACCCCAATAAATCTAGTATCTATCAGACACCATACATAGTTATTACAATATTATTGATTATATTCTCTATGTTGTGCTTTATATCACCATGACTGTTTTTATAGCTAGCAATTTGTACATCTTAATCCCCTCTTCTTTTTCATGTCATGAGTTATATTAATGTCTAATCATTATGTTGTGCCCCTGAAACTAATATAATATTGTATGTCAAATGTAATTGAAAATTTTAAAAAAGTATTAAAAAATAAAACGTCAACTTAAACATATCTTCCACACAGAGGGCCTTCCTGGCCTTCAAATCCAAATAAAGTCCTAGTTATGGTTTTGTTTCCTTTATAGCACTTAATCAAATTTATAATTATAAAGAAACATTTTACTAAAAAAAAAAAAAATCTCTTATTGTTCTTTCTCATTCATTTTCTTTCAGACCAAAAATGGAAATGGTGATTTTTTTTAAAGTAGCCAAATCTTCACCCAGTCATTCACCAAATGACTCTAAGCAAATCCCTTCTAATATGTAACGATATGTCTGTGGGATATATTTATTAAAGTTTGAATGCAGATTAAACTCTGCAAGGTTAAATGACAAGGTTAAGTGTGTAATTTTGCAACCCTTTTATACCTGGTGAGTGGTAAGGCTTTCCTAATGATAGGATTAAATATGGTTTCTAGCTACAAACAGTTGCTTGTCGTTCCCTGTAGGTTAACCTCTATATTCTGTGCTTATCACAAACAGGGAGGAAATCACTTTCTGGGCCTTTTGTGAGTCTTTTAAAATGCAAAGACTTTAGGGAAATCATATTTTCTTGAAGGAAATGAGGCATGACCAATCAAACAAAACGTGAGAAAATCCCTTGAGAGATGACCTTTGCCACATGTAAAAGAAACTGTTCAGTGGCTGAGGTTTCATGGATTTCATGCATGAAAATCAGATTTTCTGGCCACCAGTGCTGTTCAGTAAATAAATAATCCATCATTGTGTCAAACAGTTGAAACATGGAGATACTGCCCTTGCTATCCGAATAGACGTTTTCAGTTAGTAACTTATGTAAACTGTTTGCATGTCAGCTGTTGTGTGAGTGGTGTTCTAGTTTTCACTATGTAAAATAAAAGCACTTAGCTTTGGTGAGGTTAACCTATTGGTGAGAGTGTTCATTTGATTCTGCCTACACTTATGCATTTACTGTGTATGGTGAAGGCATTAGGGTGCAAGTTCCCACGCAGATTCTGTTGTGAGTAAGAGCATTCTGCTAAATTATTAGCAGGCAGTTCTAACGATGATATTAACTACGCCTACATATTATTTCATTAAAACCAATAACAACAACTTTCTTAAGATATGTTGGCATGATTCCTCCTGAATTCTGCTTAATATTTATATTTTAAGTGCATTGTGTTATTATAATAAAGTTGTTTAAAATGATGATTCTTGACACCTAAAGATTAGGTATTTTCTTTGGGCAAGTTATGCCTACTTAAGGCCATATTCACTATTTATTTTTGTGGATTTCACAATCTTTAGTGTTTTTTATATTTTAAGTCTATATTAATTTTGGCTTTAGCATTTATTCAGCTGTATCTGCAAAATATCAATGTGCACAAACACGTATTAATTTAGCTTTCAGATGTTTTCACTAATGGACCACTTCAAGTTTCTACTTTGGCTGTTTCTCCTAAACAGGAAGAAAAATCTAAGTATTTCAGCTATGTTTTTGGCATTGAATGCATTTGTGTTGCTGTTCAGCTAACTCCTACACTTACCTTTGTTATTTAAAGTACTTCCTTGTTAAACTGTCAGGCCTCTTCTGCCACAATGGAGTTTCTTTTTTCTGTCTTAATTCCTAAGTATTTACAAATAATACCTCACTTACAAAAGCCCTTTTTGCTCTTTCAGAATACAGTGGACATTCTTTTGCTTTAGAGAACAGGAAGTGCTCATTTCTTCCTGTTAGTCTGTCTGGTATTTTAAGAAAATCCTTATGAAATCAATATGCAAGTTGATATAAAATAAGATATATGGAAAAACTCCCTAAAAATGAGAGAAAGAGAAAAAATTATAAGTAGTAGATGTAAAATATATGTTTTCATTTCAAATGTTCTAGTCAAAATTTTTATGATGTTAATATTATGGTAGGCAGAAAGAACAGGGCCACAGGAAGAGAGCAGGGAGGAAAGGAAAGAGAAAACAAAGGAAGGAGGAGACAAGGTCATCTTTAGGAAAAGGTGCAGCTACCAGAATGGCCTGAACTGGATTCTGGTGGCCAAGAGCAGATCCAGGATACCTTCTTACCCCTTAAGGTAAACTTGAGCTAATTATAATGGAATATAATATTATTAACATGGCAGCCAAGGAAAATCTCCACCCCCTATGTCACCATGACAGTTCCAACAAGGGCCAAATAAGGACACAAAGCCTGCCTCCTGACAGGAAGGAATGCTCAGCAAAGACCTTCCTGGAAACACCTATAATGCCACCTTTGGGTGTTTTTTTGCGCTCATTCAAATATAATCCTAAATTTGTTTGATTTTCAGGCCAGTTGCTCTTCTTCTGGGCCTTTCCACTCCCACATTTTGGGAATGTATTCTCTTTCTTTTAATAAATCCATTGCTTGCTTGGCTTTGTTCGCATGGCTTTGTGTGTCCTGGAATGCTTTCCTGTGATGACACTTGTTCTCTAGTAACGTCTTTCCAGGAAAGATATGTAACATAATTTTACCTATTTTAATTTGATTCTGTAAAAAATTCACTTTTAGAAATATTTTCAGATTAGATTTTAGTCAAAGTTTGACTTAGTTTTTAATTGACTATGTTAAAACAAATATTGTTTTATTTTTAATTTGGCACCTGTCTAAACTCTATAGCCCTTACAAATTTTTGGTATAGGATCTTATTTACTAAAAAAAAAAAAAAAAAGGGGGGAGGGAGGGGAGACCAGAGAGTATGAGATTATTATTTAATCTATCATGTAAATAAATGTTAAAAACAAAATAAACTTTTAACAATTTATAAACAAATAAAAGAAAAGCAAAGAACTCAAAAATGTTCTTATATATATTCTTGTTATATTCTAAAATAAATTAATCATAAGATACTTATTTACAAAGTGAAACACTTCGATAAATCATGTCAATGGGAAATTTCTTTTCATACAAAGAAAACAAAATAATTTTTTTTCTAAAATATTTATTTTTAACTTTTGGCTATTTGAGGTCCTATTTTATATTTGTTAATAACCCTTAAGTTGTGTAGCATTTTAAAATGCATTTTGAAAGAATTCTGTAGAAAGAAACTTAGTCAATAATATAAAAATATTCATCTCATACATCTTACTAACTTAAAAAACTATGCTTTCTAAAGATAATTAAATGAAGGAGAGAGAGAAAGAGGTAGAGAGAGAGAGGAGGCTATGAATGTATTCTTAGATTTTTATATTTCAAGTGATGTTGATGCAACCCTTACAGTCACAAATGTTAGTTTTATTCCAAAGTTCATTATATTTGTAGGAGTTTTCTGCCTAAAAACAGCAAGTACCCTCTTGCTTCAGGCAAATTTTTATTTTTTCAAAAATAGCACATTTTTACTCATTTTCTATAACAAGAAACACAGATATCTTTAGACTCTGACCATGTAATCCTCAGCATGACAAGCAATCCCTTCATTAAAAATAAATAAATAAGGAAGGAAGAGCATATACCCTACACCCTGGAGAAATCCTGAGTGTGGTTTGATACCCAAGAAGAAAAGACTTTGAAATTAATCTAATGTCATGTTATTGAAAAAGTAGCTGCACAGATTAACTTTTTCATTCTGCAAAGGCTTACAAAGCTTCGAATACCCAGAAATCTTCTAAACCAGACCATTTAAAGAATCTAAATAAGCTTGCACCGTTTTAAGCTTTCTGACTTTGAATGTTACCTTTGAAGTTCTGCCAGAGCCTGACTGCAGAATAGTTGCTTTTAAACTGGATTCATGACATTGGAATTAGTGTTGGAGGTTCAATATACCTAATAATGATTTTGACCATGCTCACCACAGACAACCATCACATATGGCACCTCTGAATTAATAACACTCCAAAGATAAGACATGTAGTATCCTGGCTGCAATATTTATTTATTTTTCATTTTTACACACTGAGCTTTGAATAGTGTCCAGTTTAAAGAGCCAGTTGCTTCAATGGCATATGGCATATTTCCATGGGTAACAGACTATAGAGGTAGGAGAAAAGAAAGCAGCTTACAAATGGTTGAATTATAAATGTCCCAGTGTACCATATTCCTTTTCATTTCTTTTTTTTTTCTTTTTCTTCTTTTTTTCCTTTTTTTTTTTTTCTTTTTGTTGTTGATGTTGTTAGCTGATAAAGCTATAGCAATATCCTGGGCAAAACTCAACTGCCCAGTGAATTTTTGCCAACTCCTAACCAACTTATAAATTTGCCAACTTATAACCTTTCTTCTTTCCTTCCTCCCTTCCCTTTTTTCCTATTTCTTTATTTATTCTCTTATGGACAAAAAAAGTTATATTGCTTAGTAGGTCTGCTAATTCTTGTCTTTTAGCTATTCAACAATTCGTGAACAGTTATACTGTCCCAGGTTTGGTTTTAGGCTTTGGTGATATTTAGGTGAAAAAAAATATCATACCATATTTGAGGACTACACAAGTTTTTTTAGAGTAATACAATATAGTAAAACAAGTGCACAACAATAGTGTATTGTGTTTGGAATTTTTTAAAATTTGAATCATGCAAATTTGAAATAGTATGATATAAAATATTAGTAAAGTCATGGTTTATGAAAAAACCTATAAAATAGAATAAATCAACTTCAAATTAAATATTTATCACAAGTACATAATCTTAAAATTTGTAAGAAGAGTGAACCATAAACGTGGCTTAATCTGTTGACTAATGGTTTTGTCAATTTAATTGTTAAAAACAACACACCATGCAAACAACACACCATGCTTTTTCAGAAGAAGCATTGAGTTATCTGAGTTTTTTCAAATGAGGCTTTCTAATATATCTCTCAAAACAAACAAACACACTAAAAGAATCAGACTATACATCATAGGTATTGTTATAAAAGTAAGAATCTAAGCCTAGAGATATAATAATAATTTAACTAAACTTTGGAGTTTGTGTAGTTTTCCCCTTAAATGAGGTGGGAAAGTCTTCACCATTAACTATACCTAAAAAAAAAGAAAAAGACTCACAAGGATGTGTAGTGCAGCATGAGGAATATAGTCAATAACGTTCTAACAACTCTGTACAGTGTCTGGTGGGTAGGAAACTTCTTGGGATTATTATTACGTGAGTTATGTAAATGTCTGATCATTACGTTGTTCTATATACCTGAAACTAATGGAAAGAAGGAAGGAAGAAAGGAAGGAAAGAAGGAAGGAAGGAAGGAAGGAAGGAAGGAAGAAGACTTCATTATGCTGAAAAATAAGTACATGCAAACATGGCATATTGAAGAGTAAGTAGCTTAATGACGGCTACTCAGGAATAAGGAGAGTGGATTGATTAATGGACAATTGGGCTTGTCAGGTAGGCAAAAGACACAGATTAATTTGGATATATAATACTGATGATGTTGAGTCATTGAGACTACGATTTTACAATCATTTTACACCATAAACCTAACTAACAATTTTTTTTTTTTAATTGGGGAATTGGGGAAGGGGAACAGTGTTGGGGAATTGGGGAAAGGGGAACAGCCAAGTTGTTGTACTTCAATCTTAGCTGTGGAGGGCACAGCTAGCTCAGCTCCCAAGTCCAGTCGCTATCTGGCTGCCCATAAGAAACTTGTAGCTGCTCCCTCAAGGTGCCATGTTCAATCTTAGTGGTAGGGGGGAAGCAGTCCACCATCCCATGAGGGAGTTGAACCAGAAACCTTGTTGCTAAGAGCTCATGCTCTAACCATTGAACAATCCGGCCACCCATCAGCAGCTCAGGACAGCTCAGCTCAAGTAGCCATGTTCAATCTTAGTTGCAGGTGGGCGTAGCCCACCATCTCATGCAGGATTCCAACAGGCAACCTTTTTAGGAACATGTACTCTCTCCAGCTGAGCCATCCTGCCACCTGTTGGCAGCTCAGCTCAGGCGCAGCTCACTAGCCCATGTGGAAATTGAACCAGTGATCCTGTTGCTCAGAGTTCATGCTTTTAACCAACTAAGCCACTCAGTTGGCCCCTAACAACCAATTTTTAAAATGCTCATAACATCAACAGTCTACCAGATCTGTTTCTATATAATTGAATTTTACAGTAAAAAAGATAAAATATATTCTTATGTTATACAAGGGTGAAAGTTATTCTATACAAATTAATAATAAATATGGTGGAAACCATGTATTAATGTTCCATCTCACCAGTGCTTAGCAGAGTAAGTTACAAAAGTAAGCATTCAATAAATGTTTTCTGAATTGAATCACATTTTATTTGATTTAATAAATCAGTTGTAATTTGTTTAGTCCTTTGTTTCCAGTTTGTACGTTTGCTTTCCTGCTTCTATTTATAATTAAGAATCCTGTAAATCTGTAAAATATATCAGTGTCAAATCTATAAAAATATTGCTTCACCTATTTCAAACTCTCTTCTGAGGATAAAAAGAGATTTTGCAGCAGTAAAAACTTGCATGTGTAAGTTTAAAATAATAAATAAATATAATTATTCTGGTTGGTACTAAGCACTCAATGAATATTTTAATACATCATGGAGAAAAATTACTCATGTTTTCCTTCCATAGTTTAACATATTGCTGAAAGATGTCATCAGATTCTAAAATATTTTAACCAAGAAGGCATTAATCCGTATCCATATATACTTTTTCTTTTTTCCAGTTATTTTAAAATATGTTATTGGGGAGGTTCTGCTTCCAGCTTTGGTAGACTAGTTTGTTTCAGATCAACCTTGTGCCTAAAAAAACTTAGAAACTGACAGGAAAAAAACAAACACAAAACTGTGTTTGAATCACCTAAAAGCTACCAGAGCAGTGAGAACTTAATCCCAGACAGAAGGGAAATTCAGAGATGAGAACTCAATGTTTTGTGAATAAAGGATTGACACCCACCTTAATATCAGTTCAATTTCTAATTGGGTTAAAGATATCTTCCCTTAGCCTGTTGTCTGTTAGAAGCAAAACTAAATTGTCTCTAGAGGAATGTAATATTATTAACATTATATATTCAAACTTTCATGAATAATATGCACCACTCATTAAAATATATCTTAGCTGTGAACAAAACAAAAGCTGATTGGAAACCTGGCAAAAAAATGAAAATAGACCCTTGAGAGATCCATACTGAAGTTATTTGATACAAATTTATATGTAATTTTGATTAATATGTAGAATAAATAAGAGACAAAATGATAATATAAGCAGAATGTGGAAAATAATCACATGGAAATGCTAGAACTAATAATAATAATAATGATAATAATAAGAAGAAGAATTAAATGAAGAGGGTTGTCCACTTGTGACCAATATGGAATAACAGGAACCAAATTTTCTTCTTTTGTGTTTTCCCTGCTTGAACTAGCCAAAACCTGGAAAATACAGCAAAAACAATAGTTTTCAAGAAACTAGACTTCAGGCAATGAATAAAATTTACCCCAGAGGGCCAGCCGAGTGGCTCAGTGGTTAAGCGCTGGCTTAGGAAGCCAGTGGTCCCGGTTCAGTCCCACATATGAGGGCCAGTGACACTGCCCTCAAAAAAAAAAAAAAAAAAATACCCCAGAGACAAAAAAAAAAAATTAGATAAGTCCAACAATTTCACCAGATTACAGCCTTGAAAGTATTTCCAGACTGCACTGTAAGAAGGGGGTTCCCTGGAAACTCCCTCAGCTGAGAAGATGGAGATGAGAAATTGGGAGACCAAGAAAGATGGAGTTTGCAAAGCAGACTACTAGAGAGGAGGAAGATGATCTGATAGAGAATTACGGAGATGGATAGAGTATCGTCTTGGAGTATTTAGTAGCATACTGATGAAGAAAACCCAGTTGAATTACTCAAGAAACAAACAAACAAAAAAAACCCACTCATAGGGGTTGGCAAGTAACAGTGCCTACCTGACACTTACACAGGGTCAGGAATAGTGCTGGTTTCCACCAAAGAGACTGGGGTCATCATAATTCATGAGGTCTTATGAAGTATTTGGATAAACCTCATCTTTTTAGAGGAAAAAAAATAGCCCTAAAATAAGCACTGCTACTCCTGTGATGCCCAACTGATCTTAAAAGCAAAAGCTGAAAGCATTAAACAATTCCAAGCTAACTGCATTCTAGAAAAGCTCACGATTTATAGAAATACAAAAATAGCAGGCACATGACAAAGTAAAATTCACAACATCAGTATCCAACTGAAAAATTACCAGGCATGAAAAGAAGAAAGAAAATTCAACTAACAATGAAAAGATAAGAAAGGTAATTAAAACTAAGCCAGAACTAACACAGGTGTTACAATTAGCAGCCAAGGATATTGAAACAGCTATAACTATATGTGGGCTATATTTTTTAAAAGATAATTAGAGATGTGGAAGATATCAAAATTTTAGCATGAAATCTGTACCAGCTGTAATAAAAATAAAAAAAGATTACAGTATATAATTAATACAGATTAAGCATTACAAAAGAAAATATTACTTAATTTGCAAAGGTCAAGAGAATGGGAAGACAAGGCACAGACTGCAATAAATTTACTGCAAAAGACATTTCTAATAAAGAACTGTTATCTAAAATATACAATGAACTCTTAAAACTGAACAATAAGAAAATGAAAAACTGAATTTAAAAATGAGCCAAAGATATAAACAGACACCTGACCAAAGAAGATATACACATGGCAAGTTAAACATCTGAAAAGATTCTGCACAATATATGTCATCAGAGAATTAAAATAACCATGGATTATTCTACACACCTATTAGAATGCCCCAAATCCAAAACACTGACGAAACCTAATGCTGGTGAGGTTATGGCGCAACAGGAATTCTCATTCATTGCTGGTAGGAATGCAAAGTGTTGCAGCCACTTTGGAAGACAGGCAGTTTCTAACAAAACTCAACATTGCCTTAAAACATATGATTCAACAATGTGCTCCTTGATATTTACCCAAATAAATTGAAAATGATGTTCACCCAAATCCCGGGACGCAGATGTTTATAGCAACTTTACCTGTATTTGCCAAAACTCAGAAGCAACCATGATACCCTTCAATAGATGAATGGATAAATAAACTTTAGAACACCCAGACAAAGTAATAACCAATGCTAAAAATAAAAGTTCCATCAAGCTATGAAGAGACATGGAAGCACCTTAACTGCATATAACTATGTAAAAGAAGACAATGTGAAAAAGCTACATACTATATGACATGTTGGAAAAGGCACAACTATGGAGGCAGTATAAAGATCAGTGGTTGCCAGGCATTGGGTGTAGGAGGGAGGAATTAACAGGCACAGCACAGAGGATTTTTAGGGCAATGAACATATCCTACATGATACTATAATGGTGGATACACGACGTTATATATATATATAATTTCAAACCCACAGAACGTACAATACCAAAAGTGAACCTTAATATAAATTGGGGAGATAATGATGGGTCAATATAAATTTATTAACTCTGATGTGGGATGTTGATAGTAGGAGATAGTGGGAGTAGCTGTTTGTGTACAGAGGGCATCTGGCAACTCGCTCTACTTTCTGACCAATTTTTCTGCGAACATTACTCTAAAGATGAAATGTATTTTTTTTAAAAAATTATAGAAGTAAGTTATGAGACTTGATCTAACGGTGGAAATGATATTATGGACTGTTCTTTGCCTCTTATCTCCTTTCGGCTTTTCAGAGGTGTTTTATATCTAATTTTCCATATGGTGGCCTCCACTAGAATTTTCCATATTTGTTAATTGTGGTAGCAGCTGTTAAGTTTCATATTCTCAAAAAAAAAAAAAAAAGAAAAGAAAAAGAAAAAAGATATTGTCAGAGGGATAGTTTCTTCTAATTTCTTCCTGTGAATTTGAGTTATCATCTGGTGGCATTTCCTTTCAAGCCTAAAGGACTTCCTTTAGAATTTTTTTGAAAGCAGTTTATTAGCATCAAATTCTTTCATTCTTTGTTTATAGGGATATTTTTATTTCAGCTTTATTTTCAAAGGATGAGTTTGCTGGATGTAGCATTCTTAGATGGTTTTTTTTTTTCCCCTCAGCACTTTGAATACTGTAGATTTTTCCATTGCCTTCTGACATTGTTTCTGATGAAATACTAGTCCTTAATGTATAGATACTCCATATACATTATTTGCTTTTCTCTTACCTCTTAAGATATTTTCTTTTTCTTTCATTTTTAAGCCTGGCTATTTTTTTTTTTCTAGGTTTTTATCTCTTGTGTTCATTCTGTTTGGGATTTGTTGAGATTCTTGAATCTGTAGATTAAAGCTTTTCATCAAATTGTAGAAGTTTTCAGTCATTATTTTTTCCAAAACTGTTTTCTGTCCTTTTCTTTCTCTCATTTCCTTTGGTAGCTTCAATTATGTTTATATTGGCACACCTGATTGTTTTCTATAGGTCTCTGAGGCTCTTTTCATTTTTCTTCAATATTTTTGCTCTCTGTTCACTGCGTGGTATAATTTATATTTCCTTCTTCCACCATCTTGAATATGCTACTGAGCTTCTCCAGTGAAATATTCATTATATTATTGTACTCTACAATTCTAGAATTATAATTTGGCTCTTTTAATAATTTACATAGCTCTACTGAGGACCTCATTTAGTTGATTCATTGTTGTCATACTTTCCCTAAATTGGTTAAAAACAATTCCATTTGTTTCTTTGGACATATTTTTAGTAGGTGCTTCAAAGTTTTAGTATGCCAAATCCTATACCTGGGGACTAAGTGACAGTTTCTTTTTTTTTTTTTTTTAAGTGACAGTTTCTATTGACTGTTTTGAAGCTGAGCATGGGTCACAATTTCCAGTTTCTTTACATGTCTCAAACTTTTTATTGAAAACTGGACACACCAGATAATGTTTGCATCAACTCTGGATTCTGAAGTTTTTTTGAAGATGGCTGTTATGACTTTTTATTTTTTAAATTGTTTGTTTCTGTGTTTCGCAACTTCCTTGGGCCTAATATATAATATCTGTTTCTCCTGCAGCAGTGTGTGGCCACTGAAAAATCTACTTTTTGTTTGTTTGTTTGTTTATGATTTCTTTTACTTTGGGTTTGTTTCTGTTGTTATTTTCCTTCTAGTTTGTAAGCCTAGCTTATCAGAAATTAACCTTTATATCTGTAGCTTAGTAATCACTCAATGAATCAATGGAGATTATGTTTAAACACCTGAAACCAGTGAGCCTTACATGCTGTATGTGCTAGTGGGGAAGAATATTCAATGTTCACGTCATTTAAAAGTTTGTCTTGGATTTTAGTTTCTACTGGACTCTGCTGAGTATCCTCTGTCTATACAAGCTCATTACAGGCCAGGAGTAGGTACGTGGCTGAATGCTTCTTAATCTTCTCTTCAGCTAGGTTCCTTCTATATGGTACACAGCAACTGCTAGGAAATAGGCTTTCCCAAGCCAGAATGCAACATCAAACTAGCAGAGCCCACCACTGGCTATCCCACACATGCTAGTTATAAAAGGTAATTTTTAAAGGAAATAATAATATTCCAGTTCGTCAATGACAAAGAAACAACCCCATGGCTTACCTTGCACTCGCAGGACTTCCCCATTACCCAAGTTGGGAGTAGGCAGATGGGATAAGCCCTCGGCCAGAAAGACAAGATTCTCATTCTCTTTGCCTAAAGCTCAAGAATATTTCAAATAGAAATGCTTCTTATGTTGTATTCTTTTGAAAACCTTATAAAGTCTTGAAATTATTGTTTTGGTCATAAGAGTTTTATAGTTACTGTTTTGAGAGTATGTCATTCATCTATAGCCATGTTCTCTCTACATCTCTTTTATGAGCATAATAAGTAAAGATGATCAAGAACTCATGGATAGAAGGAATAGGAAACATTTGTTTATTTTTAAAACAGACCAAAATCCTGAAAATAATTACCTTGCCAGTTTTTGAGTTTCTATATGAAAATCTAATATAATATTCTGACTACCTATTATTATATTTTTTAAATACCAGGCCAGGATATTTTACTAAACAAATATTTTTTTTAAAAAGATTTTATTGGGGAATTGGGGGAGGGGAACAGCGTTGGGGAATCGGGGGAGGGGAACAGACAGGTTGCTGTCTTTTTGTTCTTCAGTCTAGTTGCGGAGGACATTGCTTCACTGTTGGTATCGTCATTTCGCTCTTTCCAGATGAGGCAGATCGGTCGCCAACCTCTGGATGTCGCTCACTGCGGCTATTGGCAGCTCACTCTGGCTGCCAGCCGCTCAAGCTGGCTGCCGGCCACTCACTTTAGCCTGTAGCAGCCCACTGCAGCAGGGGCTGCAGCCTACTCCATCACCGGGGCTCGCACATCCCAGCTCCAGGTGGAGCTATTGTTAGCTGTAGAGGGCAGTGTCACTGGCCCTCATATGTGGGATCCGAACCAGGGCCACTGGTATCCCAAAACCAGCTCTTAACCAATGTGTCACTCAGCTGGCCCTAAACAAATACTTCATTCATTGGAAATCTTTTACCTTTCCTTGGTTCAGTTCCTAAATACCAAATCATTTTATTTATTTATTTATTAAAATATTACAATTTGTCTAAAAAAAGCTGGATATTATATGAAATTAGAAAACAACAGTGACAAAGAGGAAGACTTCATTTTCAGGGAAATCATAATCTAAGGGAGAAGTTAAACATAAAATCTATTGAAATATTAGCTGATAGCATAGAATATATATGGCATGCCTTTTACAATACCTTCAATAGAAAACTTTTACTTCACAATGGTTTGTTCTGTTGCCTCTGTCGCCTTCTTCCCAACACACTTTCATGCAAACAGCATCTGTTGGCCTCCTGTGTATGTGCACAGAAGCACAAAAACTTGTAAGGTTTTAGAAAGTTGCATGAATAAATTTTTAGAAAGTCAATATCTTTTCTCAAAGTCTTTTTTCCCAGAGCTCTCATTACAACTCACCACCCTAACTAATGTTATTTAATCTTCCATGCGCTGGTACTTTTTGAAATCTTAATTACATACTTGAAAAAAAGACTATATCTGAGACAAGAGTATTTTTCAACTTTCTGTGACTAATACCAAGCACACACAGAATATTTTCAAAATACAAACTAAACAGCTTTTCTTTCACTGTCATTTCCAATGAAATAAATGTTAAGGTGTGGTTTTATAGTGATACACTGCAATTCTTGTAAATGTCCCAATGAAAGCATCTCTATAGGGTAGATTCATGATGAGATGAAATGAAAGGAGCAGGATTAGACAACAGTTGGCTGATATTAAAATGTCAAATACAACGTGAAAATAATCCTTTGATTGAAGGTAGTGCGGTTTGTGGAGTTCACAAGTTTTCACAAGGATGTACAACTCTTCAGTAAAGATATTTTCTTTCATCTACTTGACAAGAAACTCTTCTGTTGAATAAGATGAGAGAAAATGGAAAGGGTTACCAATACTTATTTCCTGTATTAGTCAAATTAGGTTAATTTATACTATGATGATAAACTATTTCAAAATTCTCTGCAGCTTAAAGCAACAAAGAATCTTGCTTTTGCTGCAGGTTCAATGCAGGGTGGTAGTAATAAGGCTTCTGATCATTCTAGCTAATGACACTGATAGAGGCTGTGTTTTAACATTTGCTTCCACAATCACATGGCACATGGAGGTGACTCAGTTAATTGTGCAATCAGTGTTAAACTTCTACCTAAAAGTGATATATATATATATATATATATATATATATATATATATATATATATTTCCTTGACAAAAGAAGTCACATGGCAATCCTCAACTAAAAAAGCAGGGACATTTAGTCCTACCAGCTACCTGAAAGGACAGCCAGAATATTTGTGAGTAGACACAATTTCTACTTCAGTTCTTTAAGCTACCTACAATTTAATGGGGAGAATTAGATATCTATTCCAATATCAATACAAGAAGAGATATGATAAGGGTCGAAGAGCATAATGATATAATAGTAGTGATAATAAACATGTTAATAGTGTCTACATTTTGTCCATTTTTTATTTTGCCAGGCATCATCCTAAGAGCTCTACATGATATTAATAAATTTAATTCTCATAAAGTTATGAGGTTTGTACTATGGTCATTACCTCATTGTACAAATGAGGAAAGTAAAGAAGAGAAGATTAAATAACCTATCCATTAAATGACTTAATTAGTGACTGAACCAAGGTTAGAAACTAAAGAGTCTGGTTCTTGAAACTGGGCCCTTAAATACTATACAACATAATAGCCTGTCTGCCTCAGTACTTTGATTTTCAAGTTTTGTTTTTAATTTATAAGACATTTCATCATCTAAAATCTCATTTAGAAACTTGTTATAAAATCTAATCCAAATGGAGTATCTTGGTTAAAGTGGAGAGAAAGGCCTATAGCTACAGATCTAGAAGGCTGACATGAACCTAAAAAAATAATTGGTATTTCTTTTATACAAAAGTATAACTACATAATATGACCATTGACATTCTCAAACATAATTAATTTATCTATTTATAACAGATTACTGTGACATTAAAAAACAGAAAAATAGGGTATCCTGAGATACAAAATCTGGAGTATATTGTCATGTTGAAACTGAATATACTGAGTTTTGGATTTCTAGAGTTCAATATTCTAAAAACTTTTCTCAACTACATGTATTACAAATAAATCCAGGGTTAAGAAAGCTATAAATGTAGGAAATGACAATGCTTCATGAAAAGAATGAAAAACACTACCTTACTAATTAATTATTAGCCAGTGGGGTGACCTTTTCTAATTCTATAAAGAGGCCAAAACAGATACCTGGCAGGCACCAATGGAGAAAGAGAGTTTGAATACCCTGTTTACCCCATAAAATCCATGTACCTGTTGAAAATATTTGCTCTTCCAATCTTAAATGTGTTTCCTATTATTACTCTCTCTTCTTTAACACTGAAATGAGAAAAATACTGAGATTATATACTTTTCTAACTTCTCCACCACTAATCACTTTCTCTAAAATTGTCTGGATATAAGAACAAAACACAAAGCCAATATTTACAATATTTTCCCCTCAGAGTACAACCTTTAATTTCAATAGCCATCATACATATGGCTTAAATAAATAAATAATTGAAAACAGGAACCCCAGTTTCCAGTCACCAGCAACATATATATTTGGCATCTTAAGTTACCTACAAAATAATTTAGGTATTAACATGGAATGTAAGAAATAATTGAAATAAACAAATACAAAAATAAATAAGTAAATCTCAGAATAAATTTATAAATTTTAGACACACCCCTCCATCCCACATATAAATGCAGAGCCTTATTCGTTCACTGAATATTTACATTTTCTATTGCTTTCATTTACTTAACCTCATGAATGCATGTCAGCCGTACCATAAATATTTTTAACCTTCATCATTATAATTTGGTGTTAGTATGCCTTAAACAAAGGTTAAAATATTTTATTTCTTAGAATATATTCAACTCTACTATTATTAAGATTAATTTATAAGTGGAAATATGAAAAGGGCTTTTTTGGGTTTAGGAAGCAAAACTGATAGTATTTCAAGTGTTGTCATTCAAAATTTAAAGTTAAATCAGAACACATAATAATTTTACTGGTGAAGAGATAGTTCCTTTAAAGTGCCTTACGTTTCTTGAAACCCTCAAGTGTAAAAATGTATCTCCAATATATTTCCCTTGGTTTGGGCTCTTACATTACATTGTGCCCTATTGGACATAAAATCCAAAAGCTCTTCTAATTTTTGAAGGAACCATAAACAATTAAGAAATTTAACTAAAATATTTCTATGGTCCTTGGAGAAGTTTCACATCACACATACAACACCATAAGCAATCCTGAAAACAAACAATCAAAAAACCCTCACTTTAGATATTGTTAGTTTTCCATCTTTTCTTGAATTTGTCACCAATGGAACTTTTCTCTCTGTGTCGTCCCCTATAAAATGCTTCTATCTCATGCTATAAGACACTTAAAATTCCTCATCCCTCTTTTATTTAGTTGGTTCTTTTTTAGAAATCTGGGCATTGGTATTAGGATAATACACAGCTTATGTTCGACAGTTAAATCCCCAACAAAGTAGTTATATTTGCTTAATCAGTTTATTTGACTTCCGAGAATCCTGTGCAATGTTCTCAAATCAATGCTGTGGTTATGGGATTTGGTATTATGTTTATTTTTTAGATTCCACAAATATCTCCATATATTTGTTCCTGCATTATCATGGGATTTGTATATACAACATTATAAGCAATACTATAATTGTCGTTGTCCCAATATGCTACCAGACTTCCTTGCTCTCATTAGGGACTCACATGCCAAGTTAGAAATAGTTAGGCTTTAACAGTGTCTTTCCTGCCACCCAAATGGTCACAGCAGCTGCAGTAATACATGACATCCATCCTTAATACCAGAGGTTAAAGAATAACCTCTAAACAAAGAATAAAATGGGAAAAATCACAGAGTCTGATTATATTCTTTGAATGAGTTCTAGTAGCTATAACGTAAGAGTTTACAATGGAATGACAAAAAATTAATTTGTCCTTAATATAATTTTTTTCTCTATAAGAGTATTATTGTGTTTAATTTTTGAGATTTCATCTCTGGTTAAGTAGTGCATTCTAAAGCAAAATAATTTAATTTGGCTTTAAGAAATGCTACCAACACCTGTTAAGTGAACTAAAAGTTTAGCAACTTTTCTAACTGGCCTATGATTTATTATTCAACCTTGAAGTTCTTTAATATCAATTCATTTTTTTTTTGTTTCAATCTGACCTCTCAATTTCATTGCCATATGTGTTTCCTGCTCTCTCAAAGGGAGGTGATATAGATTAATGAGTTTGAACTCTACAGATTAATGCTCTATAAGCAGCAATCTCACTATTTCAATTTTCTGAAATCACTCGGGATTCATTGCAACCCAGAGGGAAGACAAACAATAAAATTAAGCTAGAAAGACATGATGTAAATTCCCACACAACCTTCAGAAATATATGAGTATCAATTTCATTAGGATTAGAACAAAGATGAGCTGACTGCAGCCAAGGCAGAAAGACAATTTGTTCTTTAAAGGATCTTTCAGAGCTCAATCTCTAAGGCTTGCCCTCTAACTAAAATCATACCCAGGAGATAAACAGAAGCCAGTGAGATATATTCCACAGAAGCACAGAATGTTTGCTAAAATTTAATGAAGGAGTATCAGACTATTTTTTACCAGAACACTGAAACAGCATTGGTGATGCAAATTAGTCTAGGAAGTTGGTGTTAAAATGAAAGCAACAGTCATCCATGTCATTAGGATTTGTTAAAATTGAACATGTGCCCAGAAATGTAGGCAGAATATTTTTTGGGGAAAATAAATGAACAAATTCAAAAGTTAATATACTTTATATTATATTAACACTTCATATTATTGAAATCACATAAGTATTATTTTTTTAAATTGAAGTTTATTGGGTGACAATTGTTAGCAAAGTTACATAGATTTAAGGTATAAAAGTCTGTAATATATCAGCTATATATCACATTATGTGTTCACCACCCAGAGTCAGTTCTCTTTCCATCACCATATATTTGATACCCTTCACCCTCATCTACCACCCGTCTCCCCCTTACCCTCTGGTAACCACTAAACTATTGTCTGTGTCTATGAGTTTTGTTTGCATTCAAAACTTTTAGGTGCCATAACGCTGTTCTTCTAGGATAGTAGTATAGTAGTAGTAGTAGTAGTAATAATAATATGAAGTAACTGGTAACATTCTCCCCAAACAATCATATGTACAATGTAACTGTGAATGAAAAGAAAACATGCATCTTTAAAGATATACAGTTATAACTATAACATTTATCACATGCTTACTATACTATAAGCACATATCAAGTGCTTTACATACATTGTCTCATTTGATCTTCACAACAAAGTCTATTTCCTCCTCCAGGCAGTGAAGTACATTTCTTGAAAGTGGGTGACAATTACTGAAATTCAAAGAGAAATTTTGCTGTGTTTATCACAACATTGTACAACTCAATTTTTATTACAATAAAATAATTGTACTATATTCATTATGAATATGTATTAGAAAGGTTAAATAATTAATTCACTATCACAGGGGTAATAAGAATGGTATAGCAACTATTTGAATGAAGACCACCTGACCAGAGAGTTTGGCTCTTAACCATCATATGATCTGACTGTGAATATTCATTACAATAAAAATTCTCTGAACAATTGTTTGGCCAGTATTCTTGAGGTAGGAATAGAAGAAAGATGCTGCTAAAGGCTTTCAAAGGACAGCCTTTTTGTCACTATTGACTATTTACGGTGCTTTTTGGGTATAAATATTATTGAAATCAAGTAATTAACAAATATTTTATAATATATTACATACTTCAGATCCTAGGAATCTACAGCTGGGAGGAAAATCAAAGTATACAAAAGGAAGTAAAAAAAAAAAAAAGGACCAGATTTAATATTTAAGTAATGGTTAAATTTAAATAAAAGCACTGTTGAGTGAAACTGCAGACTTAATTCCTCCCTAAATGCTACAACAAATTGAATATTATCCATAAATTGAAGATAATTCATCAGGTAAGTTTGATTAACAAAATAACTTACATAAAAGATAGGAGAATACACAATATTTAAAAAGAGAGAGGAATATTTATTAATGGAAAAAAGTTGCATATGTTAAAATGTAATCCACAATGAAAAATATAAGAAAGCACCATTATTTATATATGGTCAATGGATTGTTTTGAACTGGTGGGAAAAAAATCTAACATAGCTTTACAGAGGTACTCTTGACTTGAAAAAGTTATAGAGAAAAATAAATGTTGGTGAGCGTGTTATAATCTCATGCTTTACACATGTGTGCACAACAGAAAGGAAAAAAAATGCAATATGATTCCTGGTTATCTCTTATAAAGGTCTGATCTGTTAACACAAATTAATATATGTAAATTCCTAGGCAAGTATAATGACCAACAATTATGTCTCAAAGTTTACAACACACACAGAAAAAAACAGAACTCAAAATAAGTTTTGATGTTTACATGGACTGAACAGTCAGACAAATAGAGGAATTTTCTGAACTATGAAAAGTAATACACAAAAAGATACCATGGAGAAAAAAGGTATGAATCAGGCCTTCAAAGGATGGTATTATTTTGAGTAATGAATAATGCACTAGAAAATATACTTTAAGAGTATAGCATAACCTGCTAATGTTAATAATACTAATACAATTCATTAAGCAAAGACTTATTGAACATCTCTTGCACACCAACAAACTAGACTTCAGAAACATATGGATGGATATTGAAAGTTTCTTTTCCTGAAGCAGTTTCTAATTTATTAATATAAATAGGCATGCATTGCCTAAAATCAAAGAGTTTTTAGCATAGTGAAAATGTTCTGTGTGATGGCCTTATGGTGGATATATGTCATATATTTGCCCAAACTGATATGTTGTTCAACATCAAGAGTAAACCATAATGTAAATTATGGACTTTTGGTGATTGTGATGTGTCAAATTAGGTATGTCAATTATATCAAATGTGCCACTCTGTTGGAGATGTTGGTAATGAGGTAGGTTTTCCACATATGAGGGCAGGGGTTCTGCTGGAAATCTCTGTACCTTCTTTTCAATTTTGTAGTGAACCTTAAACTGCTGGAAAAAATATAGTCTTAATTTTAAAAATTAGTTGAGTGCATTTGGGTGGCTTTATTTTTGGATTTTCTATTCTGTTCCATTGATCTCTCCGTTTTTGAGCCAGCACCATACTGTTTTAGCTACTATAGGTTTGGATATCAGGGAACATGATATCTCCTACTTTGTTCTTCTTTCTCAAGACTGTGTAGGTTAGTAGGGTTATTTTGTAGTTACATATAAATGTTAGGATTATTTGTTCTAGTTCTGTTATAATGCCATTGCTATTTAAATAGGAATTGAACTGAATCTGTAGATTGCTTTAGGTAGTATGAACATCTATACATTAACACAGTATATGATTCCATTTATTTGTCTTGCCTTCTATTACTTTCATCAATATCTTACCGTTTTCAGAGTATAGGTTTTTCACCTCCTTGTTTAAATTTATTCCTAGGTTTTTCACTCTTTTTTTTAATGCAATTATAAATGGGATTATTTTCTTAACTTCTCTTTCTGATAGGTTATTAAAAGTGCAACAGATTTCTGTATAATTTTGTATTCTGCAACTTTTTGAGTTTATTTAATAGTTCTAATAAGGTTTAAAGTCCCCTGATATCATTGTATTACTATTGATCCCTCCCTTTATCTCCGTTAATATCTGCTTTATATATTTAGTTAGGCCTATGTTGGATACATAGATAGTTACAAATGTTATATCCTCTTTTTGGATTGATTCCTTTATAATTGTGTAATGACCTTCTTTGTCTCTATTTACACTCTTTGTTTTAAAGTTTGTTGTTGGATATGTTGCATGATATTGCTACCCCAGCATTCTTTTACTTTCTATTTGCCTGGAGTATTTTTTTCCATCCCTTCACTTTCAGTCTGTGTGTGTCTTTTGATCTGAAGTGAGCCTCTTGTAGGCAGCATATAGATAAGGTTTTTAGTTTTTTTCCTATTCATTCAGCAACCCTATGATTTTTTATTGGAACAACCAGTCTATTTATATTTAAACAAGTAATTACTGATAGGTATGTATTTGTTGCCATTTTGTTAATTGTTTTTCGGTTGTTTATGTAGTTCTTCTCTGTTCCTGTCTCCTTTACTTGGTCTCTTCCCTTGTGGTTTGCTTCACTGTTATACTTGGGTTCCTTTCTCTTTATTTTTTTTGTGTATATTTTGTAGGTTTTGGTTTGTGGTTAGCATGAGGTTTATATATATATATATATATATATATATATATATATATATATATATATATATATATGACAGTTTATTTTAAGCTTATAAGTGTTTAACTTTGAATGCATTCTAAAAGCACTATATTTTTACTCTGGCCTCCACTCTTTATGTGTTTGATGTCACATTTTAGATTTTTAAATTTAATCCCCAACAACTTAGTGTAGTGTAATTGATTTTGTGGCTTTTTGTCTTTTATCCTTCATACTAGCTTTTTATGTGGCTGATCCACTGCTTTTTCTACATATTTGCCTTTACCAGTGAGATTTTCATTCATAGATTTTCTTATTTCTGGTTATGACTTTTCCATTCATGACTTAAAGGAGACTCTAACATTTAGTAAAGCCAGTTTAGTGGTAATGAACTCCTTCAGTTTTTGCTTGTCTGGGGAATTATTACTCTCTCCAATTCTGAATGGCAACTTTGCTGGGTAGATTATTTTAGGTTGTAGTCCCTTTGCTTTCAGAACTTTAAATAAATCCTGCCACTCCTTTCTAGCCTGCAAAATTTCTGCTAAAAAAAATCAACTGATAGCCTTGTGGGGTTTCCCTTGTGTACGACTCGTTGTTTTTCTCTTGTTGAATTTAAGATTCTCTCTTTATCTTTAACATTTGGTATTTTAATAATAACATGTCTTAATGTGGATTGCTTTGGGTTTATCTTATTTCAGGATCTCTGTAATTCCTGGATCTAGATATCAATGTCTTAATACAGGTTAGGAAAATTCTCAGCCACTATTTCTTTAAATAGGTTTCCTGCCCCTCTCTATCTGTCCCCTCCTTCTGAGATCCCTATAATGTGAATGCTAATATGTTTGATATTAACCCAAAGGTCGTTAAATTATCCTTGTTTTCTTTTTATTATTTTTTTCTTTTTGCTATTCTGTTGGTCGATTTCCACTCTCCAGGCTGCTAATCTGTTCTTTATTGTCATCTAGTCTGTTGTTGAGCCCCTGTAGTGTATTTTTTTATTTTAATTACTGTATTTATTAGCTCTGATTGTTTCTTTTTAATATTCTAACCTATTTTTAAAGTTCTCAGTTTATTCCATTATTCTTCTCCCAAGTTTGATGAGTTTCCTTTTGACCATTACTCAGAATTCTTCACCAGGAAAATTATTTATCTGTTTCATTACTTTTTTTCACTTTTATTTATTTTGTTTTTTGTTTGGGGGTGTGGGTTTCTTGTTCTTTCATTTAGAACATATTCCTATATCTCCTCATTATGTCTGACTTTTTGAGTTTGGTTCTGTGAATTAGACTAAACAGCTCCCTCTGGTAACCTTGAAAGAGTGGCCTTGTGTAGGAGTGGCTTCGGTATAGACTGCATGGGCTTGGCGTCTCTAGTAGGACAGGTTAAGCTGCGCATGGTACCAAGGGTATCCTGGTGGGCTGGCTGGGGCTGGTGCAGACCCAGAGCAAGGTGGCCAATGTGTGTGGTTCTGGTGGTGTACTGGTGTGCAGGCTGGCTGGGCATGGAGCAGGACCTGGTCCAGGTGGCCTGAGGTACACTGCAATAGCCTTGAAGGTCAACTGGAGCACTTGGATTGAGCTCCAACAGAGCTATCTCAGTGAAGGGAAAATGGAAACAATGGGCCTGGCTGACACCTCCAATCCTGGAGGGTTCCCACAGGTCCTGGAGAGTTCTGGCAGTTCCCTACTCATTTTACAAGCACTATGAGCTTACTTATCAAATGGCCTTTTTCCCCCATGTATAGTCTGGCACCCTTAAAAATCACTGTTTTAGTGCTGTACCCTCATACAGGGGTGTCTGCAAGCAAGCACCTCAGTGATATCCCTCCCTACTATAGGTTGCTCCACTGGGGTATAATTCCGATGGCCACCATATCTCTATCTCTCTTACTTAATTTCTCCAGGTGTTCTCTCTCTCATCTGTTGTGCAGAGGCTATTCACTTATCCCACCGTAATTCTTCAGGATGGACTACTTTATATGTGATTACTAGGTGTCTACTGGGAAAGGATATCTTGGCCCTTCCTTCACTCATTTATTTTTAGTTCTGAATAGTATTCCACTTTCTTGATGACCTATAGTTTACTTATTTGTTCATCTTCTGCAGGACACCTTTGTTGCTTCCATGTTTTGACAATTATTAATAAAGCTACTATAAATATCTGTGTGAAGGTGTTTGTGTGGATAGAAGTTTTCAGAGCATTGGGTAAATACCAAAGTTTGATTGCTGGATTATATGATATATATGCTTGGTAGTTGATATATAATTTTGTGAAAAGAACACAAAATTATCTTCCAAAATGTCTGTACCACTTTTCATTCCGACCATCAATGAGTGAGTATTCCTGTTTTCCACAGCCTGGTCAACATTTGGTGTTGTCAATTTTCTGGATTTTGACCACTGGAAAATATATGCAGTAGCATCTCATTGTTGTTTGGTGTTTTCCTCATGGCATATAATGTGAAGTACCTTTCCATATGGTTGTTTGCCATGTGTATATCTTCTTTTTTGAGGTGTTTATTCAGGCCTTTGGCTCATTTTTAAATCAAGTTATTTACTCATTTTTATTGTTTTAAGAGATATTTTTATATTTTGCAGAGCAGTCCTTTATAGATGTGTCATTTTCCAATATTTTCTCCCAGTCTTTGGTTTGTCTTTTCATTCTCTTAAAAGTGAGTTTCATGCAGCAGAAGTTTTAAATTTTAATGAAGTTCAGCTTATCAATTGTTTCTTTTTCTTTTCTTTTTTTAAAAGATTTTATTGGAGAATCAGGGAAAGGGAACAGACACGTTGCTGTCCTTTTGCTCTTCAGTCTAGTTGTGGAGGACGTTGCTTCACTGGCCCATGTTGTTATTATCATTGCTCTCTTCCTGGTGAGGCAGATCGGTCACCAGCCTCTGGACAGCCGCTCACAGCGGCTCTTGGCAGCTCACACCAGCTGCCGGCCGCTCACTCTGGCTGCCAGCCATTTACTGTAGCCTATGGCAGCCCACTGCTGCAGGCTCTGCAGCTATGCCATCCCTGGGAACTCACAGCAGCCTAGCTCCAGGTGGAGCTGTTGTGCACCATCTTAGCTGTAGAGGGCAGTGTTACTGGCTCTCATATGTGGGTTCCGAACTGGGGTCCTGCTGCTCAGAGCTGGCATCCCAAGCCAGCTCTTAACCAACGTGCCCCTCGGCCAGCCCCTCAGTTGTTTCTTATATGGATTGTGCTTCTGGTGTTCTAAGTAAAAGGTCATCACCATATCCAAGGTCATCTAAGCTTTCTCTTTTATTATCTTCTAGGAGTTTTTTAGTTTTATGTTTTATATTAAGTCTGTGATCAGTTTTAGGTACTTTCTAGAAAGGGTATAAGGTCTGTATCGAGATTCACTCTTTTGCATGTAGATATCCAGTTGTTCCAACACCATTTGTTGAAAAGAAGAGCTTGAATTCATTGTATTGTCTTTGCTCCTTTGTCAAAAGTCAATTGACTTTTTTTTTAGTTCTTTTTTTGGATTCTCTATTTTGTTGCATTGATCTCGATTATTTTTTTCTGCCAATACTACATTGTTTTGATTACTGTAACTTTAGAGTATGTCTTTAAGTTAAGGAGTGTCAGTCCTTTAACTTTGTTTTTCAATGTTGTGTGTGTTATTCTAGGTCTTATTTTTCTCCATATAAACTTTAGAATCAGTTGGCCAATATGCACAAAGTAAGTTTTTCAGATTTTTGAATGGAATTGCATAAAATCTATAGATCAATTTGGGAAAAACTGACATCTTGACAATACTGAGTCTCCCTATTCATGAACATGGACAATTTCTCAATTTATTCAGTTGTGAATATCATTCATCAGAGTTTTCCTCACGTAGCTTTTATACCTGTGTTTCTATATGTGATAATTAAATACGCTATACCGATATTTAATTTGGGGGTTGCTATTATAATGATATTGTGATTTTAATTTCAATTTCCATGTTGTCATTGCTAGCATATACAAAAGCTATTGAATTTTTTATATTAATCCATAACCTGTAAATTTTGCTATAACCACTTGTTAGTTCCAGGATGCTTTTGTTGTTATAGATTCTTTTGAATTTTCTACATAGATAGTTATGGCATCTGTGAACAAAGGCAATTTTATTCCTTCCTTCTAAATCAATATACCCTCTATTTCCTTTTTTTGTTTTATTGCACTAGCTAGAGCTTCTAGTACACTGTTGAAAAGGAGTGGTGAGAGAAAAAATATCTTTGCCTATAACCGATCTTAGTGGGAAAGGGTTGAGTTTTTCAACATTAAGTGTAATGATAACTGTAGGGTCTTTCCTTTGTATTTACTCATTATCAAATTGAGGAAGGTCCTCTCTATTCCTAGTATACTAAGAGTTTTTATCATAAATGGATATTATATTTTATCAAATGTTTTTTCTGTACCTATTGATAACATCATTTTTCTTTCCTGTTTTTGATTGTTGTGATGGATTACATTAATTTTCAAATGTTAAGCCAGCCTTACATCCTTGAGATAAATCCCACATTAGTCATGATGTATAATTCTTTTTATAGTTTATTGCATTCTATTTGCTAATATTTTATTGAGGACAGCTATATTTGAGAGATATTGGTCTAGTCTTTTCTTCTTGTAACATCTTTGGTTTTGGTATTAAGCTAATGGTAGCTTCATAGAATGATTTGAAAGTAGTCCGCCTTCTTTTATCTTCTGAAAGAGATTATAGAGAATTGTTGCAATTCCTATCTTAATTATTTGTTAGAATTTACCAGGGAATCCATCTGAGCTTATTGATTTCTGTTTTAGGGGGTTATTCATTTTTTATTGAATTTTTTTGATAGATACAAGCTATTCAGATTATCTATTTATTCTTGTGTGACTTTTAGCAAATTATCTTTCAAAAAATTGGTCTATTTCATCAATGTTATCAATTTTGTGAATACAGAGTTTTCATAGCCCACCTGATTTTGACAAAAGTACAAAAGCAATTCAATGATGGAGAGACAACCTTTTCAAGTCATGCTGGAAAGTTGGGCACCTATTGGCAAAAATCATGAGTCTGACCAAGTTTCATACCTTATACACAATTTAAGTAAAAACTGATTATAAACATAAAGTGTTAACTTTTTACAGACAAAAGGAGGAAGTCTTCAAGATCTAGGCCCAGTCAAAATGTTCTAGATTTGATACATAAAGCATGACCTATAAAAAAAGAAAATATGATTTCATCAGAATTAAACAATGTGACCACCCAAATGATGGCAAAAATGTGAAGGAAAAAAAAAATCACTGTTGCTGGGAATATAAATTGGTACAAGCCACTATGAAAAACTATTTCTCAGTTTAATATGCAACTACCAATTGACCTAGAAATTGCACTCCTGTAAATTTACCAAGAGAAAGGAAGAGTTAGGCTCATGCAAGAACCTGTATGCAGCCCAGCTCCGCGAAGGCTCTCGGCGCGCTGCGGCCCGCAGGCACCCGGCGCCCGCCCCGCCGCCACGATGCCCAAGAGGAAGGTCAGCTCCGCCGAGGGCGCCGCGAATGGAGGAGCCCAGGCGGATTTCGGCGAGGCTGTCAGCCAAACCTGCTCCTGCAAAAGTGGAGGCGAAGCCCAAAAAGGCGGTAGGAAAGGATAAATCTGCAGACAAAAAAGTGCAAACAAAAGGGAAACGGAGAGCAAAGGGAAAACAGGCCGAAGTGGCTAATCAAAAAACTAAAGAAGATTTACCTGCAGAAAATGGAGAAACTAAAAACGATGAGAGTCCAGCCTCTGATGAAGCAGGAGAGAAAGAAGCCAAGTCTGATTAATATCATACATGTCTTATTGGTGATCCCTGTCTCCCTTCTTGTACAATCCAGAGGAATATTTTTATCAACTATTTTGTAAATGCAAGTTTTTTAGTAGCTCTAGAAACATTTTTGAGGAAATTCCACCTCATCCCATTTTTTAAGTGTAAATGCTTTTTTTTAAGAGGTGTGAAATAATTTGCTGGTTGTTTATTCTTTGGTACAACCAGAAAATAGTGGGATCTTGAATATGGGAGGCTTGGATTGTCTTGGGATGTCAGTTTAACATTCCATAGATGGGGGTAGTTTTTATATCCTATAATACAGAGCATACTAAATGGCCATTTGGAGTCAGTTGTGCACTTAATAGGTCTTGAACATTTTGAATTACTTCTATTCCCCTGTTTTTGGTAGAATTGTTTCCTAAATAAAACCACTCCTTGATCTTGAAAACAAAACAAAAAAACCTGTATGCAAATGTTTATATCAGTTATATTCATAAAAGCCTCATCTTGGAAATAACCCTAATGTCCTTCAACAATGAATAATTAAACAAAACATGGAATACTACTCAGCAATACCTGAATATAGTACTTAGCAATAAAAAGAAATATACCATTTATCTGGATAAATCTCCAGGAAATTATACTCTGTGACAAAAGCCCATCTGCAAAGGTTACATACTGTGAGATTCCATTTGTATAACATTTTGAAATCACAAATTTATGAAATAGAGAACAGATTAATGATTGTCAGCGATTAAGGAAGGGTGGGGTGAGAAGGAAGTAGGTATGGCTACAGAAGGACTAAACAAGAGATCCCTTGGTGAGAGAAATGTTCTGTATATTAACTATATCAATGGCAATATCTTCACTGTGATAATGTTGTGTCACTTTGCATAATGTTACCACGGGGGGAAATTAGGTAAAGGGTTAATGTGATTTCTTAGAATTATTACTTAAAAATACATGTCAATCTATAATTTTCTCATAATAAAGGGCTAATTAAAAAATAAATATAAGATCCTTATTTTTAGACCAAGAGGTTATGTATAAGGAAACCCAGGAAATTAACCAGTTTGTGGGCAATGATCAGGTTTTAAAAATGCTGATTTGTATATGTCCATGAAACTTTTCTTGCAAGTTGCATTCTTCTGGAAGCAGATTTCAAGATGAATCAGTGTGCGGTATATTTAGTTTTTAACCAAAGCTGTTCAGTTTATCAATAGAAAACATTGTTTCTTTAACTTTTTTTAAATCAATAGATGCCATATACTGAATTTTAAAGCCAATTATTTGCTATCAAGTATCCTTATAGTAGTCATTGTGAATGCCTTTTTCCAACGAAAACTCATAAGAAAAACAAGAAGATAAGTTTGTATTTAAATTATCTACTGATTAGGATGAAACAAGAGGTCACAGGCAAAGTGCTTTGATAGACCCTTCAACTATAATAGAAATGGATGAACACTAAACATTATGATAAAATGATAAAATACCACCTCATTTGAACTTACAATGGTTAAAAAATAAAACAGGAAAAGGCTCTTTATAAAAGCATGAACAGTTTTAAAAAACCTTCCCACTTTCTACTGCAGAAAACATAAATTATATACTTTGCAACCAGCTGTAATGCTAGGCATAGGCAGCTGGTCCAATTTACTGTATAGTACTATTGTACATATTGTTTGATGCACAAATTGCTTATAATTTCTAGGAGTGCATCTTTGCAGTTTGATATTTTTAAGCAGCACTCCAACAACTTGAAAAGTTGTAGACTTTTGAAGAGGGTAATTCTGAAAAGGATTTACCATTGCTGACTCTGTTTTTCCACATTGTGGTTTACAATAGGTTATTTTATATGTTCAAAAAAGTCAACAGGAATGCACAGGCTTCAGAAAAGAACTTAGGGAAATTTTGATGATTGTTATGTTCTGATTCTTGAAGTTAAATCTTTTAGCTGTGTCCATTGCACAAATATATTGGCCCCTGAAGAATCTGCCATCATAATTAGGAAAAGGATTCAAAACTTCGGTGAGCATTTGAATTTGGGTCAAGTATATTGGAAAAGAATTCATGATTTTGAGCATAGAGTTATTAAAAGTAAATTACTGGTTTTCTGAAACCAAAGAGGAAAAGAAAGCACCTAGATTAAAATCAAAAGCTCGCTTGACCCAGTATGAAATTGTGAGGAGACTATATTGAGCATTTCTCCCTGAGCATCTGAATTTGTTTTTTTAATATGTGTCAATGTATTGAATCAAGAGTAGGGAAGGTTAAAAATTCTTTTTCTCCTATTTAGCCCCTTGTCACTGCAAGGCAGTTACCCTGGCATGACTTCCTCTGTTAGTGCAAAGCCTGTTCTCTGGCTTCTACAGCTCCTTAACCCATTTGCATGCTGTTGTTGCTGCGGAGCATACCCAGGCTTATGTACCACTGAAGGTGTGGGTTGCATTTTATTAACATGATAGCTTCTCTAGTATAGTCATGTGTCACTTAACGAAGAAGATATGTTCTGAAAAATATATTGTCAGGTGATTTTGTTGTTGTGCAAATATCACGGAGCGTACTTCCACAAACCAAGATGGTCTAACCTACTACACACCTAGGCTGTATGGTATAGTCCATTACCCTCTAGGCCACAGACCTGTATAGTATGTCTCTGTACTGAATACTGTAAGTGACTATAATACTATGATATTTGTGTATCTTAACATATCTGAACATAGAAAAGGGACAGGAAAATATGAGAGATTAGAAAAAAAAAAAAGTACACCTCTATAGGGCACTTACCATGAATGGAGCTCACAGGCCTGACATTGTTTTGGGTGAAACAGTGAGTAATGAGTGAATGCGAAGGCCTAGGACATTACTGGACACTACTGTAGATTTTATAAACACTATACACTTAGGCTACACTATATATATATATATATATATATATATATATATATATATATATATATATATATATATATATTTTCTTTCTTCAGTAATAAATTAACCTTAGCTTAATGTAAACATTTTACTTTGTACATTTTTAAAAACTTTTATACTCTTTTGTATTGCCACTTAGCTTAAAACAAAAACATGCTTATATAGCTGTACAGAAGTATTTTCTTTCTTTTTATCCATATAATCTTTTTTCTATTTTAATTTTTTTCTTTGTTTTTCCTTTCAACTTTTTTTGTAACAAACTAAGACACAACACACACATGAGCCTAGGTCTACACGGGGTCATGGTCCACAATATCATTGCATTTCACCTCCCTATCTTGTCCACTGGAATGTCTCTAGCTGCAGTAACAAGGATGGCACCCTCATCTTTTATGTAACAGTGTATTCTTCCAAATTCCTCCTGAAGAACCTATCTGAGGCTCTTCATGAGGAGGTGTGATTATTCAAACATATGTCCATGATGGTTTGCTTGTTATTTTTTTTACTCATAGATTTGCTTGTAAGCAGATAATACACCATGAAAATTCCTCTCTTTTGATGAAAATCTTTCAGTATTGGGGCCCACGTTTTCAAAATTGTGAGGAGTTTGTCGTTTGCAAAAGCTTCTGCTAATCCTTTTGTTGTGAATTTTCTTGTGGGGTTCTTTTTCTTCCCTTACAGTTTTCTTTCCTCCTGCCTCTTCTTAGTACAGTGTTCTTGTTCCAGTTCCAAAAACTCCTCATTAGTCAATTTCTCAGGTCAACCACCTTTCTGATCACCTAATGTCATCTTCACCCACACAGAGGTTAAAATTATTGACCATTTGAAACACAGCCTTGATTTTTGTGCAACCTCTTCATCTTTGGAAAATCCTTTGAAGCTTGTGGATATCATGCCACACCAGTCAATAGGAATTTTTCAGCTTCATTATAATATTATGGAACTACTATTGTATATGAGATCATCATTGACCAAAATGTCATAATGTGGTACATGACTGTGTCCTCCAATTTTTTTGTACCCCCATTTTTCTGTGATGATAGTCACAGATGGTGTGTCAAAAATTGAATTGTAGAAGTTCTGTAAACTGATAACGACTGGACTCTGGTTGATTATCAGTGATCTCCTTCCAAAATGTTTCCTTTGGTCTTTAAAGCTCACTGTATTTTCCTTGGTAGGCTTAAATAAGGATTCATTCATTGAACACTTATAGGCTCCCTCCACTGAGCCAGAGCTTATATTCTAAGACTTTATCTTTATTTTACCTTATATTTTCTTAATTCATTAATAATTTTTTTTAGGCACTGACATTAGTTTTATCTTTACTTCTTTGTAGGAAGTTCTTAATAGCACTGCACAGGAATAGAAATATAGAACAAATTTACATAGTTACAGCCAAGTATATGGATATTGTGACTGATTTTACATTTTTTGTTAGATTTCATGATATTTTGCACATCATATCATGACTCATAGATTGCTATTTTTAGCACAGACCTCTCTCTCTGAACCTCAGATCCATAGATTGACTTGTATGCATGACTTCTCAATTTGAATACACAATGATATCTTAAATTTAATGGAAGCTATAAGCTCTGATTCCCATTCCCCAGATCATTCATACTCCTAACTTTAGTACAACTACCAAACATCTAAATGAAAAAATTGGGTATTACACTGTATTAGTTTGCTAATGTTGGCAAAATATCACAAACTAGGTGGCTTAAACAAAGGATTATTTTCTCACAGTCCTGGAAGATAGAAGTCAAAGACAGGGTTGGTTTAGTCTGAGGTTCTTTTCCTTGAAAATGACAATGGCGGGCTGGCCGAGTGTTGGTTAAGAGCTTGCTCAAGAGTATGAGCTGAGCTCTGAGCAACAGCAGTTCGATGCCCAGTCTGAGCTGAGTTGTCGCTAAGCTGCCAACAGGTGGCAGGATGGTTCAGCTTAAAAAAAAAAAAAAAATGAAAATGGCTATGTTTTTCTGGTGCCTTCAAAAAATCTTTCCTTAGTACCTGTGTTCAAATTTCCTCTTCTTATAAGGATACCTATGATATTGGAATATATCCACCCTAATGTCATAATTTTAACTTAAATAACTCATGAAAGATTCTCTCCCCAAACACACTCACACTCAGAGGTACTAGGTATTTTAGGACTTCAACATGAATTTTGGCATAACTCATCCTTAATATCTCCCTCATCCTTAATCCCCTATTTTCAATCAACCACCAGGCTCTGTTGATTCTACTTATTAAGTACGTCTCTAACATGTCTACTTTTTTCATCACACTGCACTAACCTAATATATAACAGCATTAGATTGTACTTAAAATTTTTGCAAACACTCCTAGTCTTATCATGTTCCAATCACTTCTCCATGTTACAACCAGAATGATCTTTCTGAAATTCATATCTGATTATATTACAACAGTAACTGTACCATGCAGTATCAGGAACTTTGCTGAGCTGCCACATGTCAGAGGAGCTCATTAAAAAACAGGCCAAATAAAAGAGTTAAGGTGTTAATCACTTACTGCCATGGTATAAGCAATAATGTGAACTGGAGAAAATGTTGACTTCCCTTTCCATTTTCTCCCATGGAAGTGTACACCAGGTGAGAGTTAAGTAGATCAGGGCAAATGTGGGGTTTGTCTTAGTTGAGAGCCCTGAACAAAAGGCTCCAGCAATTTTATAGACCTTGAGGCTGGAGGGAGGATGAAGAGGATGGCTAGGAATGGAAAAGTACTGGATACTGAGTCAGAGTGGAAAAAGTTTCTTCCTGGTTTTCCCTTCCTGGTTTTCACCTGTCACCATTGTGACTTATATCAAAAGGGAAAGACTTAGAGAAGTCTTTCTTCTCTAAGGAGGACTCAGCAAAAGTGTCTGAAAAGGGCATGTGCTCAAGACCTCATATGCAGAGAGTGAGGGATGAGATGCCTAGATTAGAAGTGCAAATATTCCTAAGAGCATGACTGGGCAGGGAGAACTGACACCTTGACTGCAACTCCCTTGAGAGCAATTGTAATGTACTGGCTGTTCACCAAGCCTGGTGTGTGTGGGTGTGTGAGACAGAGAGAGAGAGAGAGAGAGAGAGAGAGAGAGAGAGAGAGAGAGAGAAAGAGAGAGAGAAGCTTTACCTCATGAGGCCTGCCAGATAAAGATTTTGTTATTGCCTATTGTCAAGCCTAAAAATGACATTTAAGACATGAACCAGGAGCCAGACTCCTAGTAGTAGTACAGTCAAGAGATATATATTTTAGTAATTGGATTAGACTCCATGGGTTCATATCTTGACTCTGATATTTACAAGCTGTATGATCTTGGGATAGCATCTTAAACTTTCTGTACTTTACTTCCTTCAATTAAATTGCATATAATGATATCCTATACATTATGTGGAATTATATGTCTTAAATGCATTAATAAAAGAGTCTTAGAGAATCACCTTCCACATACTAATTGATTAGTACATATTAGCAATCATTATACTCAAGATCATTAATATGATTTTCAAGGGGAAAATAACTAAAATATGTACGTTAAATCAATTTAATATGTTTCTGTAGAAAATTTAGAAAAATAATAAAAAGAATAAATGATCATGATGCAGTGCAATTATCCTTAACTCCTTACTAAGTTAAAGCAACATAGGTAAATATTTGTAAGTGTAACTGTGGATTGCCTATGAGAATACTTAATAGTAAACACTAAATTATGCTAAGTAGGCTTAGTTTCCTGTCTTAAAGATGAAGGTTTTAACTTTTTTCTCAAAAAAATAGAAAAAGGATCACCTATCACCATTGTGACTTATATCAAAATATATTAGTATACCAAAATGCAAATCATAAAATTACCTTAACAATCACACTGATTATCATTGATTTAAAATGTTCTGGACAATAAGTGAGAAAACAAAGTGATGAATTTGGTCCACAGAGGTGAGATCAGTTCAATATTTGGCTGATCATTAAGAGGGATTACTCCATTACCTGAGTTATGATAATCTTTTTCTTATTTTAAAGCTCTAGCTTTTTACCTACATTGTGGCCTATCCATGAAACAAACAACAAAAAAATAAATATTCATTTAATAATAATTCTGAGGAATGACTTTATTAATACGAGGGAGAAACAGATCAATTCAGTAAACACATATTGTAATAATATGTCCCCTTGAAGCTTACCATGTACAACTTTAGAAAAAAGAGTTAGGATGGAATCAGTATCACTAATGCAGGCTGTTGTTTATTTAACCTGAGTATAGAAAATCTGAGGTTGTTTATAAATACATACTGGCAGATCAGTAGATTTGTGAGGTTTGGTAAAATCTAGTAACCTTGAATGGCATATGCTTATGTCATTGGTAAGGGCTGGGTTTTATTAACCTGACATTATGATTGAAAATGTGTGTTATGGTTCTGCCCATCTAACCCTTTTATGGATGTTGTTTTGTTGCTTGAAGAGTGAACATTAGAATATTTTGTTTTAAAAGTCATAATTTGAATTAGGGGGATTTTAACTTTCTTTTTAAAACTAAATTTCAAAGAGTAAGCTACATTTCACTATTGACAATCTCCAAAATTAGATAGTGTAATCACTCTCATTTAAGCATATCACAGACCTGTACCCTAACAGCATGCATGCCTTCTCTATTGTCTATTATCTATTATCACCACCAGTTAACATTCTCACCATCTTTTTTCATTTCTTTTCATGTGAAAATCTGTAGACAAAGAATCTTACGTTACACTCACGATTGTTTTGCCTGTGAAAGTGGTGTTTCTGCTTAACTGCCAAGGCTAAGTGGTGAAACAACCTAGTTAAAAGCATCAGCAGGTAATGACAGAATAGAAGATAAAATATTGAATCCTGAGACTCAGTTTGTAATTAATATATATTCCACATGCCAAAATCGTTTGGCTACCCATAGTTTAAGGGATCCAAGGGAACACTTCAAAGAAATAGATACGAGGGAGGATGAGTCTTTGAACTAGGAGTTTCTTTTTCAGTGGAAAACATGATTGCCAAAAACCCACAGATGTTCACCACATGAACAGGTGAAAAAATACTCCTTTTTCAAATATACTTATCAAAGTCCTTTCTGCCTTTCTGTAATTTCATTTTAAATAAGCCTCACTTTTCAGCTATTCTCTGCTTAAAAGGCCTAATAAGTGAAGACAGATTGTATGACTTCGTTAACAATGGTGAGCCAGGATTTCAAGGCCTTTTTTGAGCCTCTTTTTTCAGCATATGTAATTTTCTAATTGCTGTTCTTTAAAGCAAGAACTGCAATTAGAAAAACGTTATCTGAGGACACAACTCAACTGAACAATATTTGGCATTTCAATTTGTTTTTTAGCATTTGAATCATTATAATGGAAATTCTACTTGAAAACTCGGTGTCATAAGCACCTGCACTTTACGGTTTCTCCGCATATAAGGATTTCATTTTTCCCATCTTCATTGGATCATACGCATCAGCACCCATACAAAGTTCAAATGTCTTAATAGCAAATATGAATAATGACAGAACAGCAAAAATGTATTTTAAATTTGTATTCATTTATTTGCTTAATAGTGGCATGGTGGACTTAATCAGATGATCCGTGATAGACTAAATATGACCACAAATTCTTTTCTACTTCTGAGAGATAGAGTCCAATTCCCTTTCATTTGAATTTAAGCTGGACTCAGTGAATTGTTTGGCCACTAGAATATTGCAGGAATGTTTAGTGACTTCCAAGACTAAGTTATGTGCTTTGCTGCTTCCATTTGGGCCTCTTGGAACACTTGCTGATTGGAATCAGTTGCCACCATGTGAGGAAGCACATGTAGACTCATGGAGGGGCTCCTGTGAAGAACTGACATACCCAGATGACAGGCTCACTGAGCTCCCAGCTGACAGCCAGTATCAACTTGCCAGCCATGGGAGTCAGCCACCTGTGTAGTGAATCCTCCAGCTTGACTTGATCCATACCAGCTGATGCTGGTGGGAAAGCCATGCTTGTCAAGCCTTACAAAAACTGCAAATTTGTTAACAAAATTAAGATTGCTCTCATTTTAAGTTGCTAAATTTTGACATAATTAGTAATGCAGCAATTGATAACCAGAACAATGACCACGGATGGGTTAAATGAAATTATGCAATGAGGAAGTGAAGAGAGGTTTTTTCTTTTACTTATTTATTATTATTTTTATTCTATTTATATTTCAGTTGTTAATAGATGTTCTTATAGTCTACCAATATGGATAGTCTGTAACACTTGAAATTTTTCTAAATTGCTTGTGTTGATTGATATGTCTTAAAAAGAACAGTCCAATGGTTTCCTATGAGAAGCTTCTTTAGAGAACTTTCCCTATTCTGAAAATTGTTAGTATTAGGAACTAAGAAAATGTATTAATCTGGTCAAAACAACATCGCTCTACACAAGAGAGAAAATGAATATGAAATGAGGAAACTGATGATAAACTATATCTATACAGTGAGAAAACACTAGTTCCCCAAAACTCTTCCTCCCTAACTCAGTAGCTGACAATATCAACCACCCAGTTACTCAGAATCAGAAGACAGTACATTAATATTTAAGTCCTCTATATCATTTAGACTTTGATATTCAATTCACCATGGGTCCTATCCAAATTATAGCTCATACCCGTTCACTTATCTCCATCTTGTGTAACTGCCATGGGTTAAGTCACTAGCTTTCCTTACCTGCACAACCACAATAATGGAATTTCCTATTTCACCTTTTCTTCAATGTAAATACATTCACAAATGAGAGCTAGAGTTATCTTTTTAAAAGGAAAATTGCACCTCGTGTATATTGCTGAAAGCTATACAATGAAAACCCTGCAGGCCTCCAGGAGACCAGATCTCCAACAGCTTTGCCCAGGTATCTATGTTTTAAACCACATTGTCATCTTTCTGTCAGTCAAACAGTACAAAAATCTTTTCTTCCTTTTCTACTGCAGAGGATTTTCCTTATGTCTTAAATGCTCTAATCTGGATCTTCAAGTAGCAAGCTCTGCTTTTTTCTTACATCTCAGATCTCAGACTAAGTAACCCTGATCACTAAATGATCTAAAGTTATTTCCCTCCTTCAAGCTCACTCGACATTAGTTTCTCCATAAATTAACAATGTAATATTACTTTGTTGATTGATTTATTAGTTACTTATTTTATAACCCCCTACTCACCCAGTAAACACGTGCTCTAAGAATGAGGAGTGTGTTCTTTGCTGTCCCAAGAACTGAGAAATGTCCTGGCCCATGGAAAGGTTGTACAAATATTTGTTAGATGAACACGTAAATAATTCTAAGATTTGTTTCTATACTAAGTTTTCTAAAGGCCCTTGGATCGCATAATAGGTATAATAGCAATAATCCTCACTCAAATCCTAAGGAAACATAATTGTAAGAAATCTTTACTTATCTTTGTAGATGGCACAGATTTATTTATTTATTTATTTATTTACTAACTTTAGGCTAAGCAAAGGTAAGGGAAAAAAAGGAGTCAGTCTCTTCATCTTAGACTCACTCTAGTTTTCTGCTGTTTTTCCATTCAAATAGAAAAAGTCTCAAATGGTCTTTAAAAAAGTACCTCATGAAAGGAAAATGTAAACATTATCACTAAGTTGAAAGGAAAACAAATCTTATAAGTGAGAAATTATGTCAGTTTTTTTTAATAGCAGCTACGCACATTAGGAAAGTGAAATAATTTTGAAATGATTAAGACCTTTTAAATATAAACAAATCTGTTCCATAAAGCAGCATGGGATGTTTATCCAATTTTTTTTCATTTAATTCAAAGAAAAATTGTGGAACATTAAGTAAAATTTGGGGGGAGTTAAAAAATCAAAATTGAGTCTTGTTAGAACAAAAGATTAAATTCTTAAAAGCAGTGAAAATTTCAGTGCTAAAGGACATTGGGTATCTCTACTAAGTTACTCATCTGCTAAAGTTTTATATTAATGTGTAAAGTTCTAAACAGTCGTTATTTTTTATTCAATATTGTTTGGAAAGTGTCAGTGGAATATGTCTTTAAACTTTCATTTAAAGTTGTGTAGTCATAAGTATATTTGTTAGAAATAATATCTACTTATCTTCTTTATAAAGCTCTGAAATGGAGAATTTATTAAATCATGGTATTTTCAACTGGCATCTCTCTAATGTGTAGCGATAAAATTAGAAATTGGTAAAACATAAAGATTTGATAAACCTCTATACTTCTTTTTTTTTTTTTTTTTGAGGGCAGGGTCACTGGACCTCACATGTGAGACCCGAACCGGGGCCACTGGCTTCCCAAGCCAGCGCTTAACCACCGCACCACTCGGCCAGCCCCTATACTTCTTGATCCCTCTCAAAAGCATAAATAAGTACTGCAGGAGCTTGAGGAAAAAAATATCGAGCAGAAATTTACAACACTTGTAGTTATTGTTAGAAAATTATTTCCATAAATGTGTTTAATGAATTTCCTTTCTTTAGAGCAAATCACAAGATGATCCCATGTTTTAAAGAATGAATCAGGGTATTATTTATCTTGGAAATGAATATTTAATAATAGAATAATAAGGATAAACAAAATCAGAGTTGTAGCTAACAATTATTAAAAACTTTCCATGAGTCAGTCACTACTAAATTCTTTTCACTAATTAATTTCAAGTTAGATACATTAATTTAATCCTCATAACAACCTTATAGGGTATAAACCATTTTTATACCCAGACAGCAGTGCTGAGCGATGTTAAGGTAACTCTCCTTACCCAAGTCAAATAGTTAAAAAGTGTTGAAATTAGCATTAAGACCAAGGCAGGCAGTGTGACACCTGAGCAAAAGGTCCTGATTGTGATGCTGTGCTGCCTCCCAATGGAAGTTTTAGTTTCTCAGCACATATAGGATTACCCACCACAGCACATGAAGATCATATCATGATCTTTGGAGTTAGGCACACATGTTCAAGTATCTCTTCTGCTACATACTATTTTTCATCCTTTAGAAGTTTCCTAAGTTTTTTGAGCTTTATTTTTCCTTCAATAAAAAAATGATCCTTCCCATATCTCAAGAATTGTTATAAGAATGACATAGTGTTACATCAGAAGAAGTGTCCAGCATTTTGGCTGACATGAGGTCGGTAATTAATAAAAGTTAATTTCCACTGCTTTTAATATGACAAGGAATAATTTATAGAATTTAGAGTGTGTAGCATGATCATTGAGTTTGATTTTTTTCAAGGACTAGACTGGCCCCAAAATGTGGTTTAGAGTTGATTTCCTAAATAATCTGAATGTTACTTTGACTGAGATAATAAAGTGTCTCTAACAAATGGAATGTACCCATGGATGTCTCATAGGTTTTACTCTGAGATATTCACAGAGAGTTGAAAACAGTTTAATCTACATTTGGAAGTGATATCAAGGATATATAAATTATGATTGATAGCAGTTCTGGGTGACAGTGGTGGCTGTCCAGAACATGAGAATCTCAACAGGAAATCATACAGTGGATCTGCATGGGCATAAAGAACTAATGAGTCTACTAAAAACGACTGTGCTGATTCTACCTAAGAGATGAACATCCGGTGTACAGGGAGAGGAGGGGCTGAAACCTAGACACTGTTCCATGTGCCAACCCCTTTAGTTAAGCGCTGGTAATATACAATAGTAAAACCATAAAAGGTGAGATCAGTGAATGTTCAAATACATCCTATCACCATTCCCTGAACAAAGTCTCAAGGTGGTCAGGAAATCAGGATTTCAGGACCTTGTGTATTTTCACACTTAAACCTAGTTGCCTAATTGTATCTTTCAGATAAAATTATTTTCTGTTTAATACATTACTAATTAGTGCTTAACTTAGAAAATAAATTGAAAATATTATAATTTTATCATGAGTCCTTATTGATATGATATGTGCAGATATATATAGAACTTTTTCCCCCAGAAATAAAATTTGTATCATACATGCCAGCTTATAACCTATTGTGTCAGTTAGTCATTGTTATCACCTTTTGTGCAATTTTTTTTTTTTTTTTTTTTTTTTTTTAGCTGAACCATCCTGACACCTGTTGGCAGCTCAGTGGCAGCTCAGCTCAGGCCAGCAATCAAACCGGTGACCCCGTTGCTCAGAGCCTTTAGTGCTATTTTCAACATTTTTGTTTGAAAAGCACACATCACACTTTATATCATAATTTATTTTTATGATTTATCATTGAGTATTTCTCTTACGTAGATCTTGTGCTTACCACTTTATTTGTGTGAATTGATCCTTGGATAAAATAATAAGGATTACATGATTAGTTCAAGAATATGGATATTTTAATTTTTTTCTTTTAATTTGATTGGGTTAAATAAATTTCCAAATTGTTCTTTAGAAATGTTATACTTATTTCCATAGTCAATAGCACTATATTAGAATATCATTTCATCAAAGCCTCATAAAATCTTGATATGGTATTTTTTTATTCTCAAAAACTTTGCAAATGGTATTTTATTATAATATTAATTATATACTACTATATTACTTTTCAGAAAGAACCATTTGCTTATCTTCTTTTGCAAATTGCCTAATCATATATTTTCCCATCCTTCTACTGGGGTGTTCATGTTTTCTTATAGTTTTGAAAGCATTTTTAAAAATTTTTTCTAGAAAAAAGAACATTGAAATAAAGAACAAAAATCTTAGCTACACCTCATAATATTTTTATCAGTTAAGCATGTTAATATATGGATAAACTCAGTGAACATATAGAATGTTACTACCACTTCAGAAGTCTGTCTTTGACTTATTGTATTCACTTATGCCCCCAAAAGTAAAAAATATTTTAATTTCTGTCACCGTAGAAATATTTTCTTTTCTCACTTGTGATTTATGTATATACATATAGTCAAAATCACATAGCGTCTGACTTTCTTTGATCTATATTTTCTATGGGATTGATCCAAGATTTTGGAAGAAGCAGTAATTAAAACTTTTTAAAAAATTTTCATCACCATATGTGAAAGTATTAATCATTCTTCGTTATTTTATGAACTGACATCAATATATTCATATATTCTACTATTAAAGGACATTTAGGTTGTTTCTAGCTTTTGGTTAATTTGAATATTGTGGCTATGAGTAGTCTTGTATTATCTTTGGGAACACATGTTTACCCATTTCTATTGTGTGTATATATAGAAGGGGAATTACTGGTTCATAGGATTTGCAGATCTTCAACTTTAATAGATTCTGACAGTGTTCATAAGCTATTGTACCCATTTACACTTCTGGTAGTAGTGTATGAGGTTTCTGGTTGCCCTACCTCCTCACCAACAAATAGCCATCAGGTGCATATTTGTAATTTATTGTAGCTTAACTGAGCATTTTCCTGATGATTATGTTGAACAATATGTTCACTGTCTATCAGGATTATTCTCTTTACAAAGGTAATAGTCAAGTCTTTTGCCTATCTTTCGAATAGATTTTCAGGCTTTTGTATGTGGATTTGTAAATTATTTATAAAATCTTAATATTAATATGCATAGCAAGTACCTTCTCCCACTCTGTGTTTTCTCATGGCCATACTGGTTCATTTTTGATGAATTAGTAATTTTGATGCTATACTGTACATTATGAAAAATACTTATTTTTTTTCTGAATATTATTTGCTCCATCCAGAATTTTTAAAGTTTATTTGAACAATATTTAACAAATTGTCATAAATATTTCAGTGTCCTTTTAGTGTAATTATTAGTCATTTTTATTTTTGATTATGTGCTTTTAAAATTTGTCACTTTTTTCTTAACTAAATTTTTTGTAGATTTACTATTTTATTATTTTTCATTTGATTAAATATTTTTATAATTCACTGATTTCTGTTTTCATCTTTATTAATACTTTTTCCACCTTTCTTTACATTTATTTTGGCCATCTTTTCTGTTATTTCTAATTGAATGCTTAAGTGTGTTATTTTAAATATTTCTTATTTAGAAAATAAAAGCATTTAGTGCATAGATCTTCATCTGAGAACTTCTTTAATTGTGCTAATAGGTAGTGACACATAGTGTTTTCAATGTATTTCTTTCTACACAGTATATAATTTAGGTCTTGGTTTTCACTCTGACAATAATTTTTTTTTTTAAATAGTTTGAGTAGCTTTGTTTTTGTTTGGATTTTTGGTAAATTCAAGGTAATTGGGATTTTCTTATTGTTTTTTAAGTCTTTAGTTTTTAGAGCACTTTTAGGTTCACAGCCAAATTGAGAGGAAGATACAGAGATTTCTCATATATGCCATCCCCCCCTCAGTCAATAGCCCCCACCAGAGTGGTACATTTGTTATAATTGTAGAACCTACATTGACACTCATTATCATTCTAAGACCACCATTTACATTAGGGTTCATGTAAACTATCTTGTAATTTCATTGCATTTTGGCCAGAGAATACAATATGTATTATCTCTACTTTTCTAAATTTCTTAAAGTATGAAGAATTGTCAGAGTCTGTTTTCATGTTTCATGGGCATAGGAAATTAAGTACATTGTTTATGTTCAGGGCATAAACTATTTTTGAAGGGGTGTGTGTGTGTGTGTGTGTGTGTGTGTGTGTGTGTGTGAAAAGATGAGAGTGAAATAAAGACAATACAGTAATACCTTGGTTTGTGAGAATAATTCATTCTGGAAACAAACTACTTGTATTGAAAGACATCATCGGTTACCACATTAAAATGTATTAGAAATGTTTGCTTGTCTTGCGGAACACTCACAAACCAAGTTACTCATAATCCAAGGTTTTCCTGTGTTATATTTCCTTTATTGGTTTACAATATTCTAAATAGTATTAATGTTTTCAATATCTTTACTTGTTTGTATATTCATAAGCATAATAGACTGAGTTTAAGTTTCCTACAGTTGTTTTGTTTATTCCTGTTTGTATTTATGAAACAATTTGCTATATGAATTTTGATCCATACTTTAAAACTTTTTAATGATAGCCTATTGTGAATTTTTGTAGTTTATCATTATAAATCTTTCTTTGCTTCATTTTATACTTTTTCTATTATATTTGACCTCTTATTACTAATATAATAAATTGATTAGCACCTATAAACTTTTTTTTTCTTTAACTTTCAAGTAACCATATATCATATGGAAGGGACTGGAGCTTCTTTTTTTTTTTTTCCCCCAATTTGAGAGCATTCATTTTTCAAAACAACTGAATCTCATTCACAGATATTGATATGTTGAATATTTTTGTGTTTAGATAAGTGTTATGAATTATGATATTTTCCTCTAGGGCTTGTTTCTCTTATGTTTGGTTAGTCACATTTCTAATACATGTGCCCAATTTTTAGATTTCTCCCTTGGTTGGATTAATGTCATTGCATTATACAGTCATTCTTTACACTTTGATTTTGTGATTATTCCTGCATTCATTAAAGGTGATTTTTATTGGCATTAAATAATCTTTTACTGTTTAAATTATTAATTTGTTTACAGGACTATAGCTATGAATTGGGGTAGAAGTACCTCTACTGGGCTGTTTTTGAATGGAAATTATGTTGCCCATTTTAATAAATTGTTGTGGTGAGGGTTTTATCTTAGTTCCAGTTGAGTCATTGCCTCATAGTGAGTGATATAAAAGCAGCTCTGTCCATCAGTGGCTGTACCCAGTGAATACTGTCATTACTGGGGAAAAAAACAACAAAGAGTCTTTTGTGAATCGAAAAACATATATGTTAATTAAAATAATTTATATGATAGATATGTAAGTTAAAATAATTTATATGATAGGTATATAAAGGGACATTAGCATCATATCATTCACAAAAAGTCACAGAATTCATAAGTAATTTGTAATTAATTATGTGACTGATCTGTATCTTTTAACTTCATTACCTATTGGCCCGTTTGACCAGATGGAGGAGTTCGTTCCAGAAAACTGTATTTTATCCTGACACTGACTTTTTTCTTAAACGCTTTAATATGGAAAATTTTGAAAACATGTAAAAGTAGAATAGTATAATGAACCCCCATATCAATTTAACCATTACACACATCAATGCTTATTAGCATTGACTAACCCAGTTTCATGTGTACCCCTACAAAGGAAAATTACCTAGAGGTAAACTTAACGAAGGAAGTGAAGGACCTGTATTCTGAAAACTATAATTCACTGTTGAAAGAAATAAGTCAGACTGACTGCTTTTTAATCAACTTTGTAATTGGTACTAAAATACTTCCCTATGCTTTGGCTGCCTTATTTGTAAAATTGGACATTGAGGACACTATTTTCTTGAGTTTTTGTGAGTAGTTTGGGAAATGCCCTTTAATATTTTATTCAAACAACTGTGGTACTATTATTTGAATATAACCTGTAGAAAAATTCTAGCAAGAAATAAAAGCCAATATTCAATAACAAAGAAAACTAAACTTGTATTCCGTTAGTAATACAGCGAAGGTTTTAAAAATACTTATGGCACATAAAGTGGGTGTGTTCCAGCACACTGTGTATAGTCACTCTTAACTGGCATTCTAATGATCTCATCTCCTCCTACTACAGTAGTTTTTCAGCCTTCATGCTAAACTGTTGTGCAAATTTGTTCTTGATTGTTAATCAGTTAACCTATCTGTAGAGAAGATGAAACATTTTCAGTGATGATTAATCTTACTCCTCTGTGGATAGTATGAAGGACATTATGCTTGTTATTATTATTTTTTAAATTCTCATTTTAAATGTGTTATTAATCGTCTTCTCTCCAGATGACAAAAGCAAAGCTGGATGATTATTTAACAAGCAAGCACCACCAGCTGGTACACCAGGCTGGTGGAAGTTACCATGTGTTAACACTTCATCCTACCATAAATTCTTAAAAATGAGAATGTGAAAAGCAAATTAAGTTCATAAATGCCTTTGGATATGAACCATGGAGAAACATCAACATTTTAATGCTATAACTAACCATCAAGGAGATGGGGTGGGAAATGAAGGATAGCAAGAAAAATTGATATACATTAATTAGTTTAGCTAACTTATGTGACTTCCATTATAAGTGTCCTCAAAGTGTTAAGATGACACAGTTAGAATTTAAATGCAAACAATGCATGCCTACTAATGTCAAAAAGATTAGTCCAATTATAAAGATTGCAGAAGCAATGAAAAAATACACAGCAGAGAATGAGCAGTGTGCATTAAAAGGCTTATTTTGGTCCTTTTTATAGTCATGACATTGCCTTACTGCTTATCTTAGGACAATTTTGCTTTATATGGACCGGTGAGTAGTTGCTATATTTTTTCTCCTTTATTAATTCTGAAGTGTGGGCTCTATTATTGACTCATAAACTACTTAATCACCTCTTCTCAGGTACTCAGGAAAATTTTAGTTAATTGTAAATTTGACACATTAAATCATTAAACGCTTCATTTACAGACTAAAAACTTCCTCTAGTCTAAAACAAACAAAAAAAAAGTAATATAATGTCTTAGATAAGTTTTGGAAAATAATAAAATAAAATGTAATAAATTGTTTTAGTTAAATATTAGAAATAATAAAAGCAAGCTTCTTTGCATTGCTTAGTATATTTTATTGAATCAGAGAATGAAGATAGTTATTTTGTATTGCAGAGAAATTATAGCCACCACTATGCTTTGAAAATTAAGGGAAGGTCTATGGCATATGTGGAGTGATAGAGAGAGGTTAACTTTCTAGTCATTTGTCCCCCTACCACTCCCTCCCTTCAGTAAACTAGAACTGTCCTCTTTGCCCTGACTTAGGTAACCGACCCCATCCATGACTCTCTTTCAGATTCATGTGACCTCTGTACTGCCCTAAGCAGTAAAAAGAGTGTAGCCACTCTGTTTGTGACTACCTTCATGCTCTCATTTTCCCTCTCCTGCTTTGCTCCTCCAAGCCATTGGAAATTCGGGTGGCAAGAGCACAAAGCGTGAATAGTTATTCCCTTCATCCTTCCTGCCCTTTGGAAGGAGGTCGCACTGTCTTTGAGAGCTCCCTGACAGGGCAGTGGATGAACATGAATAGTTGTAACATGCAGCTGACTCCTTGCACATAACTTTATATTATAATATTTTATTTTGATGGTCATAATTAGAGAGAAATAGGAACTATCCTGGTATGGTGTGATAGCCTCTAACTGAGAGGGAAGAGGAGAGGGCAAAATGTCACCCAGACTGGTGTCATACGGGAACAGAAAGCTGAAGGCTTCTGTGGCCAGTTTGACCTCATGTAGATGCTCTGAATGGTCTGGAACATTGACTATTATGAATGCATAATTTAAATTTTCAGTACTATTTAGCAATTTAAATTATTGTCTGGATAGTTCAAATCTTTGGAATTTTAATTTGTGTCTGAAAGATCAAACCATAAAGTAAATAATTGTATTGTGTTAAATGAGATTAAACAGACAACTTTAAAATGGAATTACTTTTAGACATTCACTTATAAATTGTTTGAAATTCAGAGAATCATTTTTTCCCCATGTAAATAAGTTTGTAAAGTCTGACTCTATTTTCAAGTCATTTCTAAAGGCCCTTCTAGGGCCCTGTCACTTCATCTTCCCACCCTTTATGCCAAGTACCATTTGACAGTTATCCCTTCACAAATCCCTTGTATGTAATCTCAGTCCTGTCCAGATTAGGTCCAGCATGAGCACCTAGACTTTTTAGTTTTTCTTGTGTTTATCCAGTATCACTAACCTTGGAAACCTAGTTCTCATGATTAAGGCTGTGCTTTATTATTTTTTTTCTAAGCCACAGTTTTGATAACATTGCTCCAATTCCTTTAAGACCTTTTTTTTTTTTTTTTTTTTTAAGATTTTATTGGGGAATTGGCGGAGGGAAATAGCGTTGGGGAATTGGGGAAGGGGAACAGACAAGTTGCTGTCTTTTTGTTCTTCAGTTTTTAGTTGCGGAGGATGTTGCTTAACTGTTGGTATCGTCATTGCGCTCTTCCCGGATGAGGCAGATCAGTCGCTGGCCTCTGGATGTCGCTCACCGCGGCTATTGGCAGCTCACGCTTGGCTGCCAGCCGCTCACGCTGGCTGTGGGCCATTCACTGCAGCCTATGGCAGCCCACTGCAGCAGGGGCTGCAGCCCACACCATCACCGGGGCTCGCACAGCCCAGCTCCAGGTGGAGCTGTTGTTAGCTGTAGAGGGCAGTGTCCCTGGCCCTCATGTGGGATCCGAACCGGGGCCGCTGGCATCCCAAAACCAGCGCTTAACCAATGCGCCACTCGGCCGGCCCCTCTAAGACTTTTTTAATAGTAGCTCTCTAAATAATGCCTTACTACCAACCGTTCCCAGTTATAAAACTAACATTTATATAAAACTGCTCTAATACATTTATATACATTATATACATATAATCATGACTACATCCCTCTGTGGCCAGGACAGTTTGGGAAACTAAAGTACAGAGTAATTAAGTCACTTTCCAAGATCACAGAACTAAGCATTAAGAAGAGCTGGGATGGACACGGTCTTCGGGCTGTTTCGTGGTATACGTTTGCAGAGTAGCGGACCCGGAGCCTGTGCGCCTCAGCACCCGTCTCTTGTGGAAGCTTGAGCCAGCTGTGTAGCTTTCACCCTTTGTCGCATAACCATGTCCACCAACGAGAATGCTAATTCAGCAGCTGACCACCTTAAGATTCAAGAACAAGGGGAAAGACAGTACAGAAATGAGACGGTGCTGCATAGAAGTTAATGTGGAGCTGAGGAAAGCAAAGAAGGATGATCAGATGCTGAAAAGGAGAAATGTAAGCTTGTTTACTTCTCCACTGCAGGAAAACCACAACAACCAGGGCCCTGTAAATTGGTCTGTTGAGGATATTGTCAAAAACATAAATAGCAACAACTTGGAAAACCAACTCCAAGCTACTCAAGCTGCTAGGAAACTACTTTCTAGGGAAAAACAGCCACCCATTGACAACATCATCTGAGCTGGTTTGATCCCCAAATTTGTGTCCTTCTTGAGTAAAACTGATTGTAGTCCCATTCAGTTTGAATCTGCTTGGGCCCTCACTAACATTGGTTCTGGAACATCAGAACAGACCAAGGCTGTAGTAGACGGAGGTGCTATCCCAGCATTCATTTTCCTGCTGGCATCTCCCCATCCTCACATCAGTGATCAAGCCATATGGGCTCTAGGAAACATTGCAGGTGATGGTGCGGTTTTCGGAGACTTGGTTATCAAGTATGGTGCAATTGACCCACTGTTGGCTCTTCTTGCAATTCCTGATATGTCATCTTTATCATGTGGTTACTTACGTAAAGTTACCTGGACACTTTCAAACCTGTGTCACAACAAGAACCACGCACCCCCATTAGATGCTGTTGAGCAAATTCTTCCTACTTTAGTTCGTCTCCTGCTTCACAGCGATCAAGAAGTGTTAGCTGATAGCTGCTGGGCCATTTCCTACCTTATTGATGGTCCAAATGAACAGATTGAAATGGTGGTGAAAACAGGAGTTGTGCCCCAACTTGTGAAGCTCTTAAGAGCTACTGAATTGCCAACTGTGGCTCCTGCACTAAGAGCCATTGGAAATATTGTCACTGGGACAGATGAACAGCCTCAGGTTGTCATAGATGCAGGAGCACTTGCCGTCTTTCCCAGCCTGCTAATGAACTCCAAAACTAACATCCAGAAGGCAGCCACATGGACAATGTCAAACATCACAGCTGGCCGCCAAGACCAAATACCACAAGTGGTGAACCATGGATTAGTCCCATTCCTCATTAGCGTTCTCTCTAAGGCAGACTTGAAGACACAAAAGGAAGCTGTATGGGCTGTGACCAACTATACTAGTGGTGGAACAGTTGAACAGATTGTATACCTTGTTCGTTGTGGCATAATAGAACCATTGATGAACCTCTTAACTGCAAAAGATACCAAAATTATTCTGGTTATTTTGGATGCCATTTCAAATATCTTTCAGGCTGCTGAGAAACTAGGCGAAACTGAGAAACTTAGTATGATTGAAGAATGTGGAGGTTTGGACAAAATTGAAGCTTTGCAAAACCATGAAAATGAGTCTGTGTACAGAGCTTCATTAAACTTGATTGAGAAGTATTTCTCTGTAGAGGAAGAGGAAGTTCAAAATGTTGTGCCAGAAACTACCTCTGATGGTTATGCATTCCAAGTTCAGGATGGCACTCCTGGGACCTTCAACTTTTAAATTGTACAGCGGAGGCATAAAGTTGTTGTGTACTATGGTATAAGTTTGTCTTACTGTTTCCCATCTAAGACGTCTTTTTAAATGTGGTTTGTTATTGTAGCACTTTTTACAATGAAACTATACTTGAACAGTTCCAAACTGTACATACGGTACGAAGCTTCTCCTCTTGCTAGGTTTCTTATTTCTGTGTGGAATTTCATATCTTGCAGTGCCATGTAAATAAATATTAAATTCCAGCTTTTTGTTACTTCAAAAAAAAAAAAAAAAAAAAAAAGAGCTGGGATTTGAACCTGGCAGTCCAGGTCTCCAATCTATGTAGGAAGGCACCCTAGTAATTGCCCAGTCTCCAAGTTCATCATATAACTTTCTTCTAAACATCTCATTTCCATGTTACCCTCTCTGTCCTGAAACCCACTGGGCCATCTACCCATTATATTTTCTAGAACTCTCTGACATGTCCATACCTATGTAGGCGATCAGCATTGTCTCCTCACTATGTACATTAGAGGCAAGTCAATTCACTTGTGTTCAACTGGGTTTAGGAACTGTGCTGCTAATACATAAGTAAAAATGTCCTTTGCCCTTGATGAACTCCCTAATGGTAGAAGTTTTGGAAGCAAAGATGCCAGAGTATAAAGGACTAGGAACAATGTTTCTTCCTTGAGTGGGACAACTGGCACAGCTTCCCTTGTTCCAATGCTGGGGTAATAGGTAGCACATAGGACAATTAAATGTATTCCTCTTTTATGGACCTCACTAAAATTCAGTTTCAAAATCTATACTTTTAATAATACCCTTAAAAACCTATGAAATATCTATAATGTGTGTGTATGTATAGATACATATATATATATATATATATATATTTTTTTTTTTTTTTTTTTTTTTTTTTTAAGTAAAATCACTTAGGCAAATATAGAGCCAGTTAAATTGCTTGAACTCATTTTTGAAATGCCCTGATAGAAGCAGCTTCTGTGGCAGGTTGAGTACAATGGAAAGAAAGAAGTCCTTATTGCTGGTTGACTTTTTTATCAATTAATCTCTTAAATTATTATTTTTGTAGTAAATAACTGTATTAGTTATTCTCAGGAAACAACTAACTAATAAAAGAGAAGATTAAAAATGGCTTGAAAGTACTAGAAGATTTTGAGGGAAAGGATTAGTATCTGATAGAGAAATAAATAGGAGTGTACATAGGAAAGATCATAAGTACAGTGGAACTACTTTTGCCTTCATTTTTAAATAATGCAATCACTGTCAATAATAAAGAATAACAACTTCAAAATTTAACAGTGCTCCCTTTAGTTCTGACATATTTTGACAAACATTATGTTCCTAATTATTTGCCAGAGAATTAAACATTAGACACTGCATTTGGGACCAAATACTGAAGATAATAAAAAGAAATGTAAAAAGGAAGTTAATATTTGAAATGCTTTCAACAGCATGTAAGTTCCTTTCTTTAGGGGGGAAAAGCATCATATGAGATATATACGCTCAATGTTTTAAAATATTAAATGATTCAAGGTATGAAATACTATATAGAATAAATTATGTAAAACGATGATTGCCGATAAATTAATGTATGTAAGTAATCATAATGTCATTAAAAAGGGAAATGGGATTAAGAGAAATTGAGAAAAGATGGGTTTTTAAACAGCAATGCTAAAAGACAAGATATAAATTACAAAATATTAACCATATGTGCCATATTTGGTTTATGTGATGAGACCCAGAGAATGTTTGCAGATCAGAGATATTTTTTATAACTTAATATAATGAGCGGGAAAAGGAGAGAGGCAACATGAGGTAAAATTAGTCCTACAAGGTGGTGGATTAGGTTATGCCTAGAGAGCATGACTAGAGTAGCACTGATAGTTCAGACTAACCAAAAATATGTTTGTTTTCCATTAAAAAAAAAAAAAGCTTAGAATGTAAAATGATCAGCCTACACATGGAGTGTTTACAAATTATGCTGTAACTCTCTCATCCATGAATTGATAACAGCCTCAAATGGATTCCTCAGATTAGCTAGTTAACCCCTTGCAGCCAAACCAAAATAAAATAAAATAAGATAATAAAATAAAATAAAACCAAATAAAATAAAAACATGGAATTTTGCTTGAAAAAAGATCCAGATAGGGAATTGCATCACAGTAGTAGAATTAGAAAGTAGGATCTGGGATTAGGTAACAGGGCCCTGAAGATTGTTTGTAACCAATATCAATGAAGATTGATTTCCTAGACAGTATGAAGCCATAAAATATGATGTTACTATCTGAGACAAGCATAATGGGTCAGTCTTGGTGAAAGCTGACCTGGTCTTGAAGATGCTGGTGGAATCCATGCACATTCTCCCTTGAGCAGATTCAGCTGTGCCTTCCAGGTGATTCTCAGGGATTCTCAAGGGATACATATGTTTGTACCTTTATTATCAAAATAAATAGCCTGTGGAGATGACAATGTTCATTAAGTTCTTTAAGCTCAACTCTTCTACGAAAACTACTAAATGAGTAATAAATGGGAAAAGAGCCATGGGAAAATTTTTGACATTTATTACATTATTTTATTATTACTTTAAGAAATATTCTCTCAACACTAAGAAAGTTCAAATGATTCCAAGAACTTAGCTACAGACCTCTCACATTCCCCAGGGAAACTAGGCTATTTCCCCAGGAACTTGAAACAAATATCTTTTCTTTTAGTTTTAAGCAGTGTTAAACATTTCCCCTAAGGAATTTTAGCAACCGTAGAACATTATTTTTAAATTAACTTTTTCATTAAATGCTTGTTTCCCTTGAAAAGAGAGCAGCTGTTAGTGCTGGCAGACTTCCCCCTGCCCCCAATCTATGAGTGCAAATCAAAAACAATTTGTTTGGTGAATAATCTACAGTACGACAATTTGTCTACAAATATGTCACTGCCTGTTTACCTCAGTGTGTGTCAATTGGATAAGGGCCCTTATTTGCAAAGAAGAGAGGAAGGCAATCTTGACAGCATCCCTGCCTGCAGGCCTGGTGCTGCAGCCTCTCCCCCAACTTCCTGTTGCCACTAAGAGCCACACACTGTGCAGAGTCTGGGCTTCGCATGACAAGGCCAGCTACAAAATTAGAGACCCGGGTTCTCACCCAGAGAGCAGAGAGCTGCTCAAAACAGAAGATCTTTCTTGTACAGTGCTTTCATTAAGTCTAGGAAGAGTCTTAATAGACTGCCATTTACTAGAAAGAAACCTTTTACAGATAAGTGTTGGGGGGATGGGGTTTGATTTTTTTTTCTTCTGTCTGCTCACTCTATACTGAATAGCTGATGCTTGCATTAAAGGAAGATCAAATAAAAGGCTTGCTCAGCATTTACTAGATTTCCAGGCAGGAAAAAAAAATTTTTTTTAAGCCTTAGCTTTCTTATATATAAGTATATCCTTCTATATGTCAGTTTATATCACCCTGTGTGATGTATGATTCGCCCTGTGTGTTTAGTATTATAACGAGCAAAGCTCCTTCCCATAGCTGGACAGAGTTTGCTCCTTTCCCTTAGGCACTTGCACTATATACATATACTCACAAGATTGACCTTAACAAGTGGAACCAAAAACTGTACTAGGTTGCTTCTATAGTCTGTGGATTACTCAGATCCTAACATCATTATTTTGTGACACATGATAAATGTTCCCTTTCATAGCACTCAGCAGCAGCATTAGTGTTATGGTAACTGAATTACGAATCTCTATTCTTTTTCCAAATGTTTTTCTCCATATATATAGATATACTTTTTTTTTTTTTCAAAAAGTTAGATGTAGGAAGGAAAGAGCAAACTTAATAGGCAAATGATTTAAAAGGCAAAACTTAGTGCAGGGCATGTAGCCATTTGCTACAGGAATATATAATATGGATCCTTATTTATTAATGGATTCAGATGTGTTTTAAAAATAAATTTCAAGATCAAGAGAAGTCCAAAGATATTGATTTCAAGCCTCAAGTAGGTAAAATAGTCAAGAAAGTGAAATTCTGAGCAAAAATGCAACCATTTATTTTATACAGAGACCTTTTAAACATATATTTTGATTTCACATAAGGACAGAGGCTGGAGGAAGTCAACACTATATCCTTTCTTAAAATACTCTTGTAAAACTACAAGTTGTACACTATGCACAGAATTCTTTATGAGGGAGAAGTCCTACTACCTACTTGAACTGGCTTCTTTTCAGATCCTATTATAATAGGAAAATGATAATGTAGAGAGGTCCAAAATGGGGGGAAAAAGAAGTATTTTAGCTGTAAAGACTTTCTTGGAACACTTTAAGACAGAATATGCTATGTAGAGATGGTAAAAGCTTTTTTTTTTCTAAATGGTGAAAAATACTTATTGAAGTTATAATGAGACTACTGTAAAAGTAGTTAAAATTTAAATAACACTTTGAAATAACAATTGAGAAAAATGAGTCCCTCTGAGTTCCTCTATATATAGGAAAATATAATTGTATAAAGCAACTAAAATGCATAGAAAAGCTTTGAAAAAATAAGCAAAAGGTGAGGTAGAGGGAATCATAAAACTTCAATATCAAAAGTTAGGACAGGGATATGTGGACCGAGATGATAGACTAAATAAAATCATTTTTTCTTTCCACTAACAAGAGAGAAAGGGGTTGTCAAAGAGTCATACATCTTCAAGGATAAAAAAAAAACAAAAACAAAAAAAAACGGAAAAATAGAACAGCAACTAACTTTTCTGAATCTGAACTGATGACAGATGCATGTGACTGATATAACATATCAAAGAGAATTGAATCCTAAAATGGCAGTGGGGAAAGTTGAGTGACACAATTTATATAAGAGAACCATGAAAAGATGTGGAGATTGACAGTACTGGATGCTTTTTTAATTTTAGTTTTCAATTATAGTTGACATTTAACATTTTATTAATTTTAGTTGTACAGCATAGAGATTAGATATTTATATAATTTATGAAGTGATCCCCCAATAAGTCTAGTATGCACTTGGCACCATACATAGTTATTACAATATAATTGACTGTATTCCCTCTGCTTTACTTTACATCCCCATTATCATTTTGGAACTGCTGATTTGTTCTTCTTAATCCCTTCACCTTTTTCATCCACCCCCTCTCCTATCTGGTAACTCAGTTTGTTCTCAGTATCTATGAGTCTGTTTCTGTTTTGTTTGTTCATTTATTTTGTTCCTTAGATTCCACATATAAGTGAGATCATATAGAATTTGGCCCTGTCGGACTTATTTCACTTAGTATAATACCCACTAGGTCCATCCATGTTGTAAATGGTAAATTTTCATTCTTTTTTAAGGCATTATACATGTGTAATATTCCATTGTATATATGAGATCTGACAATTATGTTCATGAACTTGTTGCAATGATATGCTAACTTTTTTGATATAAGAGGGATTATTCAGTATGAATTTATACCAACTAAACAGTTAACCAGGTTTACTATTTGTAAGTGCTGAAAAGGCTGCATGAAAAAATTAGATCTCCTGAACTTTTCACCACCAGTTCATGGCTCTTGCACCATGATGATGTCCCAGCTCACATGGCACTGTCTGTGAGGGACGTTTTAGTCAGTCAACAAATAACTGCATTGGAACACCCTCCCTACTCACCTGATCTGGCCCCCAATGACTCCTTTCTTGACCTAAAGATAAAAGAAATATTGACAGGAAGATATTTTGATGATATTCAGGACATCAAAGGTAATATGATGACAGCTCTGATGGCCATTCCAGAAAAAGAGTTCCAAAATTTATTGGAAGGGTGAACCATCAGTACATAGCTTCCGAAGGGAAGTGCTTCAAAGATGACCATAGTGATATTCAGTAATGAGGTGTGCAGCACTTTTTCTAGGATGAGTTTGAGAATTTAATTGTCACAGCTCGTGTGTATGTGTGTGTGTGTGTGTGTGTGTGTGCGTGTGTGTGTGTACCATATCTTCTTTATTCATTCATCCATTGATGGACATTTGGGTTGTTTCATCAAAGTAAAACTTTTTGCACAGCAAAGGAAACCATCAACAAAATGAAAAGACAACCTACCAAATGGGAGAAAATATCTCCAATGGTATATCTGGTAAGGGGTTAATACCTGATTATATATAAAGAACTCATACAACTTAACACCAAAAACAAACAAACAAACAATGCAGTTAAAAAATGGACAAGAACCTGAATAGACATTTTTCCAAAGAAGACATAACGATGGCCAACAGATATGAAAAAATGCTCAATGTCACTAATCATCAGGGGACTGAAAATCAAAAACACATTGAGATACCACCTCACACCTGTCAAAATGGCTATCATCAATAAATCAACAAACAACAATTGTCAGCAAGGGTTTAGAGAATAGGGGACCATGGTGTGCTGTTGGTGGGATTGCAAATAGGTGCAACCACTATGGAAAATAGTACAGAGGTTCCTCAAAAAAATTAAAAACGGGTGCTTCCTGAAGTGGGTAATTAGGCAGAGAGAAACCAGGGAAACTGTATGAAAGATGGTTGAAAGAACAATTAGAATCCCCATCTCATTGCATGCAGATCTGTGATGGTCTGTGCTGTGGGACCATAATGCATGGGCTAAATTCCCTTAACATGAATGACCTGTAACCCTGCTGTTCAAGTGCCTCCTCAGACAGGCTTTAGGTGTCAGTCTCCTCTAGGATTACCTCATTTTACAGAAGACCATCTCCTCCAAGGCCTCACACTTTACTCAGGGTGGTCACTTTAATGGTTAATCAATTCAGAATGATAAAAGGTCTAACTATTTAAGCCCAAGTATGGAGAACCCTGGAGAGCTGTTCTAATTCCAGAGTTTTCTGTGGGGTCAGCCAAGTGTGTCTTTGGGACTACTTCATAGCTCGACTTTTTCCTCTGCAAAAATATAAGTTCTTTCCCTTCTGTATACTAGTATCAAACCCAAGGGATTGTCTTAGTAAACATCTTGCCCAAAAACTTGACCTCAGAGCCTCCTTTCCAGAAACGTGACTGGCAACAAAGAGTCCTTCTAATCTCCAAAGAAGACTGGTGAGTTATTCTTAGCAGTCTGTAAAGCAAAGAGTCTTCCTTAGAAAGGGGAATAGTTGAGAGAGTTGAGGACAGGAATTCTGTATTTAATAAGAGTCAAATAAATAGATAGTTATATGCCATGACAGAGATACAAGCCTTCTTCCTTCAAAGTTTGCCTTTAGGATACTCAGATAAAGCATTCTTTGGAGAATCTGAATAACCTTAGGAAAGACATAAGTATATCTATATTTAGATAAAATGGTCAAACCAGGCCACTTTATAGCAAAGCCCAAAGGTTAGCCTCATGACAGGAAAGAGCTGACAATAAGTTCCCCTGAAGCTTTAGAAGAAAATTGGAGATAAACAATTACAGATATAAACCCCCTAACATGAAAGATAAATACAAGAATATATTTTTTTTAAAACTTAGAGGAATCAGAGATTATAAAAGGGTTAGGGAAATAACAATCATTAATATTCTCAGAATCAAAAGGCATGGTATTCCATGCATGAAACAAGAACCAAATGCTATGATAAATAAAATAAAGGAAGAGTTCCTGGAATTTAAAAAGATGTTAGTCTGAAATAAAAACTCACTAGAAGGAAAGAAGAGTTGAAGCCACCTCTCTGAAAATACATCAAAATGTCAAAGATATGGAATCATAGAGATTTTAAGAAATATGGAGAATTGCTCTAGAAGTTCCAACATACAAATTCATGATATCCCCCAAAATAGAACTGAAAAAATAGAGAAGTGCATATCATCAATAAAGTGTTCAAGAAAACTCTTCAGTTTCCATATTAATGGAGCCAATAGATATCCTAGCAAAATATATGGAAATAGACCCAAGCCAAACTTAAGTTATTAAAACGGAGCGAAATTAAAATTCTGCAATGTCCTTGGAATGGGATGGAGTAGAGTATATATAGAGAGATCTTTAAATTTCTCAAATCAACCTTGGAAGCTAGGAAATAGTGGACCAATAGAAATGCTAATGCCAAAAAAGATATAACCAGCAAAATTCTACTAGACAAAGACCACTTTCTTCAATAAATCAATGCTAGGACAGTGGGGATAACAAGAAAATTGTTAGACGTCAAAAGAACTTAAGAAACATGTCAACAAAATACAATACATGCATCATGTGATTCTTTTTTGTTTGGATCTTTATTCTCACCAGCCAGTTAAAAAAATAAGAAAGATAATTGGGTAGACTAAACATGATGTAATTATTAAATATATTAATGTAATATTTAATTTATTGATTGTGTCTTTTTTTATTATTTTGTTTTTTGAGGGCAGTGTCACTGGCCCTCATATGTGGGACCCGAACTGGGGCCACTGGCTTCCCTAGCCAGTGCTTAGGAAAGCCACGCCACTCGGCTGGCCCTGATTGTCATTTTTATTGTGATTCTGATTTAAAAAATAACTTTTATCTGGTATAGATACATGCTGAAATATTTACAATAGACATCATGATTTTGAGATTTGCTTAAAAATTTTTCTGTCCTTCCACTTCTCCCCTGCAAAAAAAAAAAAAAAAATATATATATATATATATATATATATATATATATATATATATATATATATATATGGCATGTGAGTAGATGAAACAGTGTGGCAGAAAGTTGATGGATTCTGAGGTAAGTGATGGGCACAGGGAGATCAGGGTATTATCCTCTCTCTTTTTGTATGTGCTAAAATATCTATATACTTTTTTAAAGATCTTAAGCGATACCCAGCTAAATATTCAAGTGAGAAAAAGATAAAATACAGACATTTTTAGAAATTCAAAATATCAAAAAATTTACCTCACATATATACTTTCTCTGAAAGTTATTGGAGAAGCTACTGCTCCAAGATGAGGGAATAAGACAAAAAATAGTATACATGGGATAAAGAACATAGCAAAAACAACATGGAGGGGACATAAAAATAATCCCTTAAAATGATTGTATCACTTTGTGCTTCTTGAGATTGTTCAGACCAACTGAAATCACATACACACATACATGTCCATACACACATGCACACACACACACACATACACACACACACACACACACACACACACACACACCTATTTTTTCATTGATCTCACAGTTATGTGATCCCTGATTTTAGTTTATTCTTTTTGTCCCTGCTAATCACATTAAGCAGAATTTGGGGATGGGCTCAGCAACACTAATTTGTGGTCTCAGGAAAGCAGATTGTTAGGAAATCAAAAAGCTCTAATGGACTCCAGGGAATGTCCTTTCAGACACAGACTATATCTTACCCCCAATAAGCTGTTATGAAAGTCCTTCAAAATATTAAGGAAAGGAGTCTCTGCATTACCCCATGGTGAGCCTCTTGAGTGTAGGAATCACATGTTCATAACTGTGGCTTCCCAACCTTCTTTCATTATTAAGGAACAAACAATCAGCATTAGATTAAGCCATGTTGGTACATGATGCCAAAATCTACCAGTGACATAGTGATTTCCATCAATCAATTGTTTTTCTAATTTCCAACTAATTTGTGGTGTGCTAAATTTAAAACCATGCTCTTCTTCCCTGTATTTTAAAGTAGTTTTTACTTGAGGACTTTTAATTGCTTTAAATTCTTTATTGGAAATTATATTTATCAAAACTCTGCTTTGAAAGAGATGGATGTCATCTGTGATTTATATAGAAAGTAAATTTATTGAAAGAAATAGTGGGGATGTCATTGAATTGCTACAAACCCAGAATACCACACTCAGCAAAATGGATAGGTACATAAGAAGGTTATGCTTCTTGAATTTCTGTGCAAATCACATCCCACATCTTGCCCAGGGAGGACACTGCTCCATGTCTGTTGGACAGGAGCTTCTGAAGATGCAGCCCCTATAGCCTAAATACTCCCTTTGCAAGCTTTGCTTCTTGTATCATTAGCTCTAATTCAAACTAAGAGTGACTGATGGGCCAAGCATGGGTTACAAACCTGTACCCTGGCTGCAAAGAAGTTTGATAAAACCAAAATTGATAAGAAAAGACATATCGCAGATTCAGGGAAAGGTTTCCAATATTGGGCAACCAGAAATATATATGTATGTCCTATAAGCATTTTGCAACTAATGTATACAAACACACGCCTATTGCTTTTTAGTTTTAAAGTGCAAGATCTTGTGAATTAGTAATGTTTTGCCTCTATTCATGCCTACTTTCTCAAAAAAGGGAAAATAATTTAGAAAAAAAACGTATATTCTGAGGTCTCTTACATATATTTTATTTGTAGTTAGGTGTGTGTCAGGATTGGAGGAAGTAAAATAATTAAGATGGTCCTTTTGTAGTTAATAACATATAAATGCTTACCTAGCACCATGAATATTTCCTTCTTCATTGGTAAGAGCACTTACTTCAGATCTTGAGATGTTAAACAGTAAACAAAAGATATGTATAATACAGCATGTGTATACAGTTTAACAGTAAAGCAACTACCTGAAAACTGTATACTGCCTCAAATTCAGGCTGACCTGAAGTTAAGACGCCCGGCAGACCTGTGCTACCAGATTGACCCCACAAGAGCCGGGATACTTAGATAAGAAACATATACTTTCATTAAGAGTTATCAAGAAAAATATACTTATGAGAGTTTCAACTCTCATAGGTCCTAAAATATTAGACATTAAAAAAAAAAACAACAAGAAATAAAAGCCCATAAAGGCTAAAAAATTAGTGAAGATTTTGCATTGCCAGGTACGGGAGCTACTTCAGAATGTAAACCTTAATTTATCAATTCCATGCATATGAACCCTGGGCTCTTTCCTTGCAATTAGAGCCACGAAGGAATTTTCAAATTTCCTTTCTCCTTTACAGTGTGACTTAAATCACATCTAGTAGTCACAGTACCTATTGTATGTACTGTCATGCTTACATTGTAATATACAATTTAATATAAGCATTTATTAATACTTCATGTCGAAAAAAGGTCTTATTGTGCAGTATATTAGAGTGATGTAAATAGTAATTTATTGAAAACAAAATATGATTTTTCTGCTATTCTAAGAATGCTAGTAATAGAAAAACAGATTTCAAATGTCAATTGGCATAAAAATAAAATTCAATGCTTGAAATAAGCAATTATTTTAGATATTCTTAAAATAATAGCCAGATTATCTTGGATTCTATGAAAGTCATTTTAAAACTTTTAGTATTTCATTTGTTATGTTGGACCTGAATTTATTTTAAATTACTGAATCATGGATGTTGTAGTTCACTTTTTAGTTTCTGATTTCTATTAGTTTGTAAAAGGATTTTACATTTGCATTTAAATCGAAAGGAAATGTGATAAGGATTTCAATTAAAAGCCTGTCTGTTTGGGTTAATTCATTTTTAATAGGAATAGTAAATATTTTTTAGTTGATATAGCTCTTACCACAAGATCATTTCATTGTTCTTTTTTATCTAGTTGTCAGGTGGTGCTTAATAAAGAACACTATAATGTCAGCCCTGCTATTTAACAAATGTTTCTCCTTTCTGTATTGAGTTTTGAGAAATCAAAACAAATTTTTGAATAGTACTTGAGAAAACTGATGACAGTCTTTCACTGCATTGGTCCAGAAATTCTTAACACATAGATATACATGTAAAATATGCATATTAAGTAGAATATTGATATAATGTATTTAAACAAGTGTATACATATAGAATAGACTTTTTATTCTAATGTAATTGCTGCTAGATTTTTGGAAAGGAAAAAAGAAAAACTAATCTTGAAAATTTGGCTAAGTCTTCAGAGTCTCATCTACTTTATAAGGGATAGGCTGTATTCTTTACAAAATAATGAACGTCCTGCATGTGTATTATTTGCTTTTAAAGTGGAGGTAGGATCTGTAATGACAATACCAATCTTAGTCTGATGTACCATGATTTATTTATTTTTTTACTTTTATGGTAGTTCTTTGAAAGTCGGTCACTTCTCTGTTGTTTGGTTTCAGGTGTGTTCTTAGAGCCTAAACAAATTCAGTTAATTACATGGGATCTACTCAAAATAATTTGTCATAAAAATAATTTATACATGTTTACCATATTTCAGTATTTTTTTAACTTGTTCTGTTTGTAGCTATAATTATGTAACTTGTACTATATTTACTTTACCTAGTTTCTAAGAAAATGGTTCATTTTCTCACTCTTTTCAAAAATCCTAAAACTGTTCTGGACATCTTTTTTTTTTTTTTTTTTTTTGCAGGGAAAGAATATAGGCATTTTAATAAAGAATTCAAACATTTTATTAGTACATTCTGGCTTCCTGCTAGCAGAGCATCACACTTGTGAGTAAATGGATTAAGTTTCCTGTAATGCCAAGCAGAAGCTATCTTGACAGTTGTGGTTTTCATTCTCAGGTGTCTAGTTAAGGGAAACACAGGGGTCCAATTCAACTTTTTAAAATGTTATCTTTTGACTAGAAAGATTACTGCTTTGAGATGCAATGGGATTTTCCACAGCAAATTTAGCAGAGGATAATGCTTTTCAGTACTCTCTGAATGAAGAATGGAGTGAATACATGGTGTAAATAGAGGATATTTCTAGAGAAACTTTTCTATATAAATTACAATTTATTTCTCTTGTTTCTACCAAAAAAAAGAAAAAGAAAAACAGAGAAAGTAGGTAGCAGATGAATTATAGAAAGGTCCACATTAACCTGAGAAATTGCTCCTTACCATCCCCCCCAAAATATATATATATATATATATATATATATATATATATATATATATATATATATATTTACAGAATATTTCAAGTGTTGAAGTCATTTCATCTCAACTTATTTTGAGCTGTTTTATTCATTTTTTTTGCTGTTATCATTAGAATCTATTTTCCCCACAGTAAGTCTTTATTTTTAGTCAGTCTCTAAATTGACTGCTTCATGGTTGATTTTTTTCTAGCCATATTTAACCACGGATCGCAGCTGAATTGATTTGAGTGACTGTGGAGTAATTCAAATCAGATAAGATAGCTGAGCTCACCAAACAAACCATGCCATGGTTCGGTAATTGTGTTCATAAAACTACAACCTAATCTACTGAAGTAAGAAGCGTGTTGCAAACACAAACTCTAAGAGCTACTGATAATACTGAGTAAAGCTTTCTTTATTGGAACTTATCTTAGATTTTTAACTCTAATTTAGCGATTTGAACCTTTAAGCAGATTTCCATGCAGAGCTAGTAAGCTTTAAGAAATATAAAAATGATTTGAAATAGAAAAAGGATGAATCGTATTCAACAATTTTAATCATCTTTGTTTAGTATAGGTAAAACATGTGCTCAACCTGAAGAATGCCCAAGGACTTTTCATAGTAAATTCTCTTTAATGTCTTACCAGTGTATCTGCAAAGCCAAAAAGTAGTACTTTCTAGAAAACACCAAATTTAAGAGACCCTAAATCATAATTTTTTTTCCTCATTTCTGTCAGAACCTGAAAATTCTTAAAGTTCATATTATTTACACACACACACACACATCCACATATGTGCACACATACTGGATATTATAAGACAAAAATATGCACTGATAGTATTTAAAATGTATTACAAATAATCCATATTACAAATAAATCTATGTTCACAATTTATCAGAGACTTCATACAAAGTACAGCTTTATTGATTTAAGTTGCATTTTCCACCTCTACACATGTAAACTGGCGGTGACAATATGTGTTTAACGTGAGCCATTTTAATGAATGTTTCAAGATATTTCAAATAAATTCTAATAAACCATCAAGCAAGTCTGACCATTTTTTAGTGAAAATCAACACCTTATTTAAATGGTGTATTCAAATGATTATTTTAATAATAATTAAAAATGAGAAATTGTTCATGTAGGTTTATATTTATTATCTGGAATACTTTCTGTTTACATTTTTGACTTTATAATTTTATAATTATTTGAAAATTACTTTTTTTTTCTCTAAAACAACCATAACTTTTCAAATTGTAGTAAACCTACCTGGTTATTTCCTAGCAATCATTAGCTCCTGAGTATAGCTGGATTATTATTAAACTCTAGTAAACAAAACAAAATTTTTATTCCCCTATCCCAATGCTTAAACCAGCAACCACAGAAGGGAATTTGCTATTTGAGGATTCTGTTGGGTTAATCACTAATAAATCTTTTTGTTGTTGTTTTGCTTTGTTTTTTCACAATTGACATTACTGAAGAATCGTATGTATCACACAGCAATTTGAAAAAGAGCTACTGCTGCTCTATGGGTAAATCAATGGTAAAGGATTTGTGGCAAGTTACAGACCTCTTCAAGTTCAGTGTTGTTAGAAAATGCCAGGTTCGTTTTTTACATTATTAAGCAAATAAATGTGCATATAAATCATATTGTTTTCATTTTCTCATCTTGTTAACTGCTTATACAAAAATTTAAAATCTTCTATGAAGAGAAGCAAATTGTGCTGGGGCACATTTGGAACACCTACAGGAACCGTATTTAAGAGGTTCTTGCTTTTGGAACTTGCATTGCTCTTTACTAAGAATTACTTTCTCATTATGTCCTTAATTGAGAGCACAGGTTTTGTGTACATTGCTATAAGAAAATGCATATTTGGAATTATTTTCAAAAGCAATTCTTCCATTAGGATTTATAAAATTGTTAATTTTATGTTTTTTTTCTGAATTTTCACTTGCTAGTAATTTTTTTTTTTTAGACAGATTTTTCATGGTAAGAACTGATTAATGAAAAGTATAAAAAAGTGAAATAAAACTATTCCTTTTAGTAGATTTTTCTAAGTCTCTAAATGCTTTCATATTGAACAACAATTTTGTTACCTCATAGAAGACTTATAATGAAATAGTGTTACTTTGGTAGAGTGAGATATTGTCAAACCTTATTAGAATTTGTAGGCTAGGGAGAAAAAGGTGGAAAGTACATATACAATTTTGTTCAAAGTTTAAAAATGAATTTTAATGGTATACATATATATATATATATATATATATATATATATATATATATATACACACGTACATTAAATTGGTACTCTGCCCATGGGAAGACATATTGACTTAATTCCTAAACATTGTTCTATTTTGTGAAATTATTAACAACCACATTTTATTAGAGTTTTTTAGATTTCAAATAATCTTTTTGTAATTTAGAAATTACTGCAAATCCATAAAGTTGGTTTTGTCTTCATTTTTATGTATGATGAAAGTTAAGTCCATAAAGTTAATTGATATTCATTCCCAAAGTTATGACATTAATTAGTGGTGAATTCTCTCAGGTTTTCCAACTCTAAAGTTGTTACTTTATCCAGAAATAATTAAGGATTATTTTACAAAATCCATTAAAATCTATAGTGTTTTATTTGTATAAAACTGTTTATGTACCTACATAAATAGGTACCTAAACATAATAAAACCTCTATTACATATTTCACATTAATGGAGAAACAAAACAAACTATGATCTAAAATGCAATAAGGCATATAAAGGAAAATATGAAAATTGAAACCAAAATAATTTAGCCCAATATACTTATCATGACTTCGTTGTAGCCTAATACAAAATTGCAAAATTATGCTAACAGCTGATATGATCCTTCCTTTAGAATTTCAATGGGATACTTGATTAAATTTTAAGTGACAGTCATTCAAAGATTATTTATATTTCATTTAATACTAGTCAAACTAGCTCATACTAGGTTTTGTTTTTAAATTTCTAAAAATGTATTAATGTACTTTGAAGCTACACATGTTATTACCAATAAGATTATGGGTGGTATATAATCTTACTGTTTTGAACATGGAGTTAAGTGTAGGCATGTGTCTTTGAGAATGATGTACAAGTATTGAACAGGATTATTTTATTTATTTATTTTATTTATTTATTTTTTTGAGGGCAGTGTCACTGGCCCTCATATGTGGGACCGAACCGGGGCCGCTGGCTTCCCAAGCCAACGCTTAACCATTGCGCCACTTGGCCGGCCCTGAACAGGATTATTGATCAACCTTATTCTCTTACAGCAATCTCAATAGTATAAATAAGTGTGAAAAATTATCTTTAATCCTTATAAACACAGACTAATCAAAATACAGTTAGTTGAGTTTATCAGTTATGTTTCATTACTGTCATGTTATTCAAAGCACAAGTAACACATTTTTGTTTCACCTAAAAGCATCTGTTTTTCCATTAAATGCAAATTAAAGACATGGAATCCTGCTAAACATTCAGAAGGTATAGGCTCAAAGTAATGATGACTTCAGTTTAGCAAGTAGTTTAGCATTCATAACAGTTAAGAGGGTTTAAATTGAAACTTTTTAAAGCTACTCAATTTATGTCTGAAACTGACAGCTAGAATAGAAACATAGGAAAAATAAATTGAACACTATTGAGTTATGTATAGTAAAAAAATCGATGTATGTAGTGTGGATAATAGAAGCCAAAGTTAGTTGAAATATGTCTTCTATGTGTGTGAAAATTACTACACTTTACTCATTTAAGAGCTATATGTTTTCTAGGCTGCAACTAATATCACTGGCTTATAAAAATAATAGCCTTTTAGGTATTTTATTATAGAAATTATGAATCCAGTTTCCTGTACCATATAATATCAATGGCTCTCTATATGATCTATTAAAAAGTAATGATCTTCTAAAATACAAATTTCTCATTGAACTGATAAAACATAAAAAAATATTGATTAATTTTGTTAAGAAATGCACTTTAAGTTTATTCTCACATAGATGTTAAATTTATTTTCCCATAAATTTATTCTCACATACAGATTCCTAAATATAATTCTGATAGATAATTATCTGGGAGCTTTCTTGGTTTTCTACCCTGAAGATTTCTATATTTTGAACATATACTACTTTAAGTAAAAAAAAACAAAAAAAAATTAGCCTGCATCTCCAACACATGAATATTTACTTTATATTAATTTAGTTATTAATGCATGCTAGAATATTAATAAGCAATGCATGAAGAGAAGCAAAGAAAGTATGAGAAATAGAATAATTAGAAATAAAACTTTTATATTGTCATCCCGCTCGGTGCAGATCACCCTGCACACCTATGGACAAGTGCACAGTGACCTACTCTAGTGACCCCTGGTCTACAGTAAATCATGCAAGTCTCCTAATGGTAAGGTGTATCTCAAAGGGAATCTGGGCCAGGCCAAAGTACTCCACCTGAATAATTTCTTAAAGTGATAATCTGCTCTGGAAAGGAGAATTAACTCTCCATCTCCTAATAAGAAAGCATTGTTGAATTGAATTTTCAGGTGAATACAGTGAATTTTTTAGTTTCTTGTAAATATAGCCTCCATCCTATATTTCATTCCTCTCATGTTATGGTAAACACCCTCTTATTGGACAGTTCACACCTGTGGAACAGTCACATTTTAATTGTTACCATAAAAAGTAACAACAACAAAACATGGGTCAACATATCACATAATAAAAATAGCTACATGTGCATAATGATTTCTTCAATATGATATAAGAGCTGTCAGCTGAAAAGTAAAAATTTTCTACTGTATATTTTTATTTCATTGGATAAAGAACATTTTCCCCACTTAGTTGGAATCATTTTGTAGTCCTAGCCAAGGTTTAACTCCTTACTTGATAAGGCACCCTTAGGGTAAATTCCTAATAAAAATAAACATTGTAAGATTATAAAGTCATGTCTGAGATCCATTGAGTAGCTCACAGCAGATTTTATGTGTGTGTCATAATCAGTGGTTTGTAAACTTTAATACACATATGATTCTGATTCAGTATTCTTCTTTTCTAACAAGATCCCAGATGATACAAATGTAGTTGGTCCATGAATCACAGTTTGAGTAGCAAGTTCCAAATCAATGTTTACCAGAAGCTGTTGCAGTAGAGTACTATATACAGAGGATGCCAAAAAAAATTTGAACTCATTTTAAGAAATGAAAACTCTACTAAAATTGTAATACTCAATACATAGTAATAACAAAAGGTGAATACAAGTCATGTTTAACTTCTGCAATTACAAGAGGTGCTCAAAGTTGTTACCATCAGCATCCAGACACTTCTGATTACAGTGAACTACTGCCTGAACAACGTTGACTAACATATCCACTTGTATACAATTTTTGGCACCTCTGGTACACGGGCTACATGCTGTGGTGGCATATATGATCCAGTAAAGATAGAAATAGCACAATTTGCAAAAGGATTAATATCTCATTATAAAATTGAGAAATTGATGGTGTGAATCACAGTCTCATTGAAATCTTATTAGAAACTGATCAAATTAATAATTAGGGTAAGGATCAAGAGAAATGAGATGATTTTAATGAGTACCTATTGCAGTGTAATATATCTGTGAATTTTTTTTTGGCTAATTTGAATCATCAGAATAAAAAATGATATGTTAAACCTTTTTTTGAAAGAGTGAGTGCATAAGTTATCAAGAGAAAGAAGATATTCTTGGTAACTTATATAATTTTACCTTTTCCATACTAGCATAGCAACTCATCAAAATACTTTAAGCAGAACTGATTTAATGATTTACTTAATAGCTTTATTATCTTTTAATTATATGAGGATCCCTGAAGCTGTTAGGGATGTTTATCTATTTATAATTAGATCAATATTCATGAATTGGGAATCATTATTCTCTATCCTCAATAGCAAAGGGTGGCAAATTATGGTCCATGGACCCCAATCAGACTGCAGCCTAAAGCCTAAAGCCTGCTTTATAAATAAAGTTTTATTGGTACACAGCCAGTCAATTTATTTACATTTTGTCTACAGCTGCTTTCCAAATATAATGACAGAGGTTAGTAATGTCAACAGAAACCCTCTGGCCTTCAAAAGCCTGTAAGAGGGCCGGCCGAGTGGCACGGTGGTTGGGTGCTGGCTTGGGAAGCCAGTGGCCCCGGTTCAGGTCCCACATATGAGAGCCAGTGACACTGCCCTCAGAAAAACCAACAAACAAACAAAAAAAAACAAAAAACAAACAAACAAAAAAGCCTTTAAGATTTACTATCTGACCCTTTACCAAAAAGGTTTACTGATCTCTGCTCCTATAAAACTCATATAAAACATCATCAAATAACAAAATGCACTGTCTCTGTGAACTATTTTCTGTGTAGACTGAGAAACACTATGTATGATAAAACAATTCTAAAGATAATAATATAAGCGTAACTACATTTCTTAGTGTGAGGTACAATTCTAAGTGCCTATGCAAATTTGTGATCCTTGAGGGGTTTGGAGTATACTGTGGTGTTATGTGTTTCTTTCCTTTCAGGCCATGTTTTTTCATTCCCTCTTATGAGTTTGTTGAAAAGAAAACAAATAATCTCAACCACCTGTCACATTAAACAAGAGGTTACACACTTTAACACAAAATAACTTGATTCAACGGGAACTCTATAGGTGTCCCCCAAAAGAAAATATATTTTGTGGTGATTTCAACACCATGTTAGTATTTCATCTGACAAAATAAGCTCATTGATTGAGCCTCAGTTGGAACTTATGGACTAAAACCTTGGTTCTGAGATAACTATAACAAAAGCAGTTATTGGCAACTCTGTGTACAAAATTTTCTAGAAATCTTTAAAATGACATGGATTTAAAATGACAACGAATTAAATAATAAAACTTGGGTAGTTTTAATGTGAGGCAGGGCTTAGAATTATTAGGCTACATTATATATAGTGTCCAATTTTTCACTGGTTATGCAAAACATATCATAACTTTTCTCTCTGATTTCTATCTGAGATACTGAGGGCAGACAATGGCAGGGGTTGGGCAGTAAAAACAGCCTCAGGGCTTGCCTACTGACGTTTGTCTTTGCTGGCAACATTAATAAATAGACAAGAGAGGAACATACAGATTTATGGTAAAAGAAAATAAAGCAGTAAGACAGAGGTTATATGGACAATTTCACAGAAACATTTGTTCAGAAGAGCAAGTGTGAATGGATTTTTTTGTTTTGTTTATACTCAACATTTAAACCAGTAGATTTTATTTTTAAAAATCCAAATTTCCAATTTCCCTTGAGAATCTACTAATGCTAGTTCTGAATTTCCACATGACAGGAGTTGTCAGATCTAAGTAACATCTCCTCTTTTTAGAAGGGACATAAACTGTCCAAATGAACTCAGTGTTTGCCATTGGTTTTCATCCTCCTAACTTCACAGTAGAGTGCTGGTCACCATTTATTGCTATCCTCAGTCCACTGCTCTCCTTATACTGTAGAAATGGTATCTGTACCTGTGTCTCTGTCAAAAGAGGAAATATGAAAAACAGACCCAAAACTGCAGCTATGAGAACAATGGGAATATACATATTTTGTTACAGCCTTATTCCTTTACATTAATTGCAAGTGTAAGATAGGCATTTTAATTTGTGACCTCGTCTAGGGCAAACAAATATATTTTTGTTCTTTATCTCTTGTGAGACATTTCCCAATATTTATTTGCTCTGAGATTAAGGGTTTTCCCTGATTACCATTCACAGTGGCTATGCTAGCTAAATATTTTGGAAGACAAATTCCAGGCTTTCTAAAGACGATATGTGTGCACACACTTACTTACGTGTTCAGCATTTGAAACAAGACTTAGAAATTACTACGTCTTTATAGAATCTTGTCATTCAATCTTAAAAATTAGGTACTATTGTTCCACCTATTTAATGATATGGCAACTAAGCATCCAAAGAAAAATAATTAGCTCAAGATCATACAATTATTATTTAAGGTAACTTATGGTAGTATTGTTGTTAATGCCACTTCAGACAGTCTTAAACACTGGGCTGTGCTTCCTCTAAAATTTGAGAAGTTAATTTGTTTCACCAAGTTAAAAAGATGGAATATTCTCAAAATTGATATATTACGGTTTTGTATCAATATGCTAAAATCAATATGTTAAAAACCTTCTTTTTAAACTTAACATGCATGTATTTACTGTTATCCAAGTTAGTGGTTCCCCTGTGACTTTGAGCAGACCAGGGTCACTTTCGAAGGCTTGAAATTAACAGTCTGCCTTCAAACCTCAATGGTATTTTTCTCCTTCTTTTGAGACACTTAATATATGTTACTATGTTACCTTCATAATGACTTTGTCTTCTTTTATACAATTTTAAGAGTAAGCTCCTTGAGAACTTACTTTTATGCCTGCTGTGCCTTTCAGTGTCTTGAAGAATACTGAACTTAACACAATATTGAATTTGCCTAACAGTGGTCGTTAATATTGAAGGCATGTGTGAGCTCTCTGAAGGCTTCAGTAGAGTGAAGAATTGAAAGCCTTGTATATGAGCTAGCTGGTGGTGAGAGGACTCTCATTTATAAGCTGGCAGGAATCGAGACCTCCTTGTTTGTTTTGCTTTCATTGCCATACACTTTCCTAATTAGAAATAAAATTGTCCAACTACTTCATGTACCATGGGCTAAGTGGCTTTGATGGGACTATGTGATCTTTCAAGAATAAGATTCCTAAGATTTGAGCTCAGTAGCAGAATAAGAAAAAATATCTGGCTATTGACGTGGTTTCCAATGGAGCTCACCCACGGTTGCTTTACAAACAGGCAGTGAGCAACTGTGTTTTAAAATCCAGTTACATATCATTCTTTGATATGTTCCAGCATATGCTCCTTAGCTTGCTGTATTATAAACTATTTTGTCAGCATGTTAGTTGACTTCGGCCTTCAAACAGCAAGAAAACAAATAAAAGTTTCTAATTCAAGTCTTAAACTTTAGACATAATAGCAAAAGAGCTGGGCATTTATCTCCATGTGAAACATTTACTTTGCCCTGGGGTTCTAGAAATCACATCTAAATGCTGCTCAGATCTTGAACAGGAGTAAAGTGAAACAGTTATTTGATGGAGGTCAGGGTGGGAGAAGACACAGTTTGAATTATCCTCTTATGTCCAGGTCATCACCAGACGTGGAATTTTGGCTGCAGAGGGGGTCCCCAGCATGTTTTTTTGCTATGACCTCTACTGAGGTTTTGAACAGTTGTTTCTGTCCATGGGAATCTTTTCCTGAGGCTCAGTATTAAGAATATCTCATAAAGGGAATTAGTTGCAAGGGGTTGTCACTCTTATTTGACTCACTCCTAAACAGTTGGTACTGTAGCCTATAGAAGTCTGCCTTCCAGAGAGCACACTTTCAGGTTTGGCTTCTGTAATCTGCATTTAGATCCCTCAGGCAGTCAGTGTGTGGCCAATCCCCTGTAAGAGGGTATCAGCGGGAGACAGAGTGATGTAAAGCTGATTGTGTCTGACAGAGCTCCTTAAATAAGTTGTTCAATTGACAGGAGAGATGGGAAGCCTTCCCAGGGTGATTAATTCAAATGACCTAAATGAGTTGATGTGTAGTTTTAAATGATTCTTGTCTCTCATTATTTTCCTGAAGAATACTCAAAAATGCATTTCAGAGGAAGAAGTATTTTGTAAAAGTTCAAACAGTTGAAATTCGATGTTTACTGAAAAATTTACCGAAAGGCAGTGCTCCAAATTAAGTGAACAGGAGAGTATTCAAGAGTTCTTATTCTATCATGTTAATTTCCTGGATCCCACCATGGAGATACTGCTGCTGTGCTTTCTGGGCTAGAGGCTGGGGAATTGAACTTTTAACAAGCACTTTAGGTATTCATGATACAGATTCAGGGTTAGATGGTAATACAAGGAAACTTCAAGAAACGATGAAAACGCTGTCTCAAATTGAGCCTTTCCTCTACTTAACTATATTGATTAACTTTTGGTCAGGGCGTTGGAGCAAATATTACTTTAAGTTGAGAACCAGAAGAATATCAGCTAAGGATTTTAATGGAGAATGAAAGAGCTAGAGTTCCCTGGTTGGAAGTTGCCCTAGAAAGTAGCCTTCAAAGTACTAAAAGGGAAAATTCCCAAAGTATTTGCCTTTGTCTCTGTACATGATTTGCTCCAGACAATCTGTTTTTAAGCAAGCATAAAATTTTTCCTACTCCTTTTCAGACATTATCTGCCAAAATGTTCTCTCAAAAACACTTTAAGAGTCAAGTAAATTTATTTTAATTTAAAAAACTGATTTTAAAAATTCTAAATCATGTTTAGAATTAGATTTAGTGGTGAATCATAGATATATGTTTAATTTGTCCTTCCTGAATTTTGCATTTCTGATCCTATCTAAGATTCTTAGACATTTATAGTATTCTCTCAGAAAATAAATAATAAATAAAGTATAATACACTAAGTTTACTAAGGAAACACCTTTCAAATCCTACTGTATATATCATGTAGATTTTCAAGTTTTTTATATTATTTAAAATTTTGGACTTCAATGAATAACATTTTTCTACTCTTGACTGGATTGACTGGATGTCTTGTGTCACTTTTTATAAGTTTCCTTTGTCACATATTAATACTTTATCTCTTTGCTCTGTATTAAACATAGGGTCTTCATGCTCATAACTAACAACAAGACTTTTAGAAAATCCCACCTTTCTATGTATCTACTAATTATAATTTTAATTCAAATGCAGAAAGGTTTGAAGATAATACATGCTCATACAATTTTAAAAAAAGAAAAATTCAATGATTTGGGGAAAGAATCTTAATGTTTTAAATATGCAGGTTACCTTTTTTTTTTCTTTTTCTTTGTCTTGATGTTATAATTAAAGTTTTAAAAAATGAAAGAGATGGGGAGGTGTCTGTGCAGGTGTATGTGTGCATGCATGTGTGTGTATGTGCAGGGATATGAGACTTGTAAGAAAAATCTTAGCAATATTTAATACTATAAACTGAGTAGAATATTTAATTAATTGTTGGATGTATCCCTTTCCCATAGAGAATAGGGAAGTCCTAGGTTATTCTAGTAAAAGTGGCAACAACTTTTATAGTAAGATTCATCTATGAAAGTTAATTTCTGTTTCTGATTGAACCATAATGAATAATATTACCTCTAAAAATGTCCCTTTGATCGTGATAAATTCAGGAACCAGTTTTTGGAAAAAAAACAAAGCTGTCATCATTAAAATTTTTAAAGGGTGAATGCCATTACAATGATCCTTGTACATATGAGAAAGTTACCTCAGCTATAGAGAATGGTATCTTATCTGTAATGTATAGTCTTACTGGTAGCATCACACCACTGGAAATAACAGATAATACTGTTGTTTAACCTAAAGTAATTTATTGAGAAATACATTATTGTACTGAATACACTAACTACATTTTTCCCTCTTTTAGCTCAAATATATTACTATATAGCTCCCTGATAACTGAGAAGTATCATTATAAGATATACCAATTTCTTTTTCTGTTAAAGGTCTCCTGATTTTTTATATTTATATATGGTAGTACTTCCACACAATGTGCATATTAGAAAAAAGAAGGAATTTGCCAATGAAAATAGGTTTTGTACCATACTTTGAAGTTTTAAATCTTGAAACTTTCTAGTTACATCTAAAATAGCCTTATAATCATTTAACACTGATGTGCGCATCAAAGTGCAGATATCCCAGGAGAAATTAGAGATAATCTTTTCCAACTGTAATGTGACATATAAAAGTATTTTATTACCATAACAATCAGTGCAAATGAAAGTGTGGCTCAGCAAAGAACCTTAACTTGCTGGCTGCAATGTTTGCTAGACAATACAATTATTTTAGTTTAATGGCATAATAATGTGGCATTTTCTCAGTAGCTAACGTTGAATAAATGCTTCATGACAAGTCAGAAACAGGCCAGATGCTTATAGCTCCATAAAGTAAGGAAGTAATCACACACACACACACACACACACACACACACACATGCACACACACCAATTAAACGAAGTGTGAGAGCATTTAATGCATAAAGGTTACAGGAACCAAGGAATCACCCTGAAAGAAAGAAATCATCCTTGCAATGATCAAAATTTGAATAATGTGGTCAACAAAATACATGAGAAAATTAGATTATAACCCAGAGTCAAATAAATACCCATGTGTCTACACTGTTATAAATCATATATAAATAAATAAATAAATAAATAAATAAATAAATATGAGAGAGAGAGAGAGAGAGAGAGAGAGAGAGAGAGAGAGAGAGAGAGAGAGAGATCTTTCTTATAGAGGAATTCCAAATAACAAATGTAGACAGAATAAAGGAAACAGAAAACCATCACTAGAATAGCACAGTCATAGTACAGTTGCTGTAGACAAAATTAGTAGAATCAACTTTAAGGTGTGTATGGAAAGGGAAAACAAACTTTATAAGGAAAAGCTGTGCAGGCACTACCTTAAGCAAATGATCAAAAGCAACATCTTAGTGAGTTATGTTAATATGGTGTATCCTGTGGTGTGGTGCAATGAGAAGAGTATTTCGCCTTAGTAAAAATATTTCCATAAACCCATAACCCCAGTTTAAACACATGAAAACATCAGGCAAATCCCAATGGACAGAGTCTATAATCTGATTAGCACTCTTCAAAGTGTTAAAGTCATGAAACACACAGACTCAAGAACTTTCACAAATTGGAAGAGATCAAGGAGACATGATAACTAGATGAAATGTGATATTTTGATTTAGGGCCGTAAAAATATAATAGTGGAAAAATGTGTAAAATACAAATAATATCTATAGTTAATTAATAATAGTATACTGATATTAATATCTTCTTTTGAAGAATATACTATGGTTATGCTATATTTTGACATTAGGACAAAAAATGGAAAATGGCCAAGGGAAATAGGACAAGAACTATGGGAATTAGTCTCATGGATTAGCAGATAGAAAGATGGAGCTATAAATATTAAGTATGCTATTTCTATCTTTGTTTCTAATTATTACTCTTTTCAGTTTTATCATTCACAGTGTTTAGAATTCTGATGCACACTTCTCATCTTGTACATTTACAAATTAGATGATTCTATATCAAGAAAAGATTCAAACAACTCTAATAAAAACAATTATTGTATGAGGTTAGCATCCAACACCAAGATAGCAGTACGAAATGTAAACCTGAAAATTTGTCTAGGTTTTTGCACACATCGTTTTAATCACCGATGTAGGAAACCGATGTAGGAAATCAAAGGGTTTTCTAAATATAATATATTTGCCTAGGAACTACCAAAATTAGTGCTGTAACTCACTAAAACTGGTTCTAATCAACTAAAACCAAATAACAACTATGAATTTGGAGGGACCCACATCTGATACTGTTAATGACCATAAACCTCAAGTAACACTGATATGCCAGACTCTCACTATACCTAACTGAAGACCTTTTCCTGACCAATGACAGTGGGCTTTGTGATACCCAGTCACACAAGAATGTGTGGATTCATTTTGCTTTATCAAGAGTGTGCCCATATTAGTATGATGAAAATGAACTTCCCCTTTTAAACACATTAAGGAGCCACTCTTATAATTTTTTTCATGAATGTGTCTTTTTGTCTAGCAAGTAAAAATTCAGAGCATATTTTATTGATCTACATAGCAGTATTTGTTGATCAATGTACCCTTTTTTTTATTGGTTTCAGGTGTACAAAACAATGCAATAGTTATCCTTTTCACCCCTTACAAAGTGACTCCCCCCTCCCCATCTACTTTTCCCCAACCCCCAATACCGTACATATCTATTACAATTCCATTGACTCCATTCCCACACTATATTCCATATACCATGACTATATATGTGTAAATTATAGTTGGCATATAATTTTATTCAGCAGCAGCTTCGATGTACAGCACAGAGGTCAGGCCTCTACACCATCCATGAAGTGGTCTCCTTAACAAGACATGAGTCCATCTGGTCCTCTAAAATATATTTAGAACATTATTGATTATATTCCCCAAACTGTCTTTTCTATCCTTGTGGCAATATTGTACTTACCAATTTATGTTGTCTCATACCTTCCCCCTCTCCCTCATGCCCATCCCTGTCCTATCTAGTAATCAACATGCACCACTTTTATTTAACAATATGAGTTGTGGATAAGGTATAGCTATAAATAAATATAACCCAAATAATAATAATATAAACATTACTTACTTAATTAATTAATTTGGATGATTATTTTCTAATTTTCTGCAGTTTTCAATGGAACAGTATTTCTAGTATATTTTCTTTACATTTATATTTAAAACAACATTTATTTATGCCTCTTTCTCAATATTTTTTTATATATGATTAAAATTAAAATACTTTTACTTCTTAATTAACTTCAGGACTTGTTTATAGTTTATATTTGAGGTCTTTACAAGGTACAGGAAACTGCTTATTTTCTCATCTGTTTATATTCATTTTAAAAATTATATATGCTAAGATTTTAGTGGAAGAATAGACATGATAACATCTGTTCAAACTACCTGATGAGCTATTATTTTTCTGTTGCTCTTAAATTAATATAGATTACCAAATTAAAGATGAAACCCTCTCAATTAGAATAAAACAATAATTCTCAAGTGCGTTCCAGGAAACACTAGTTTCTTTGAATTTGATAAGTGTTAAATACTACTACTACTACTACTACTACTACTACTACTACTACTAATAATAATACCTGGTTTAATAAGATTGGAAAGTCTTTGGTTTAACCAATTTGAATGACTTTCTTTATTGAATAATTTCTCTTAGCACTTATAATAGTAATGTTCATTGTGAATCTCTAAAACAGAAATATGTAAATACTCTTTCTAAAACTTTCTTAACTTCAGAAGTATCAACTTCTTTTTAGGCTACTGCTATGGAAGAAAACCCTTTAAAAATACTACATAAATTATCAAATAATAGATAGATTTGGAATTTTGTTGTATATTGTTAAAAAATATCACTAACTGACAAAAAAATAACTACCATTGGGGAAAAAAAACTATCATTATGGGAAGATCCAGCATGAATTTATTTTTTGAATTTATTATTCAATGTATTATTATCATTCTCAATACAAATTTTTTCACCAGGTTTCTCTCTGCAACTTCTTCTTTAGTGCACCTGTTCTCATCTGAGTATGGAGAAGAGCAACCAAACCCCTACATAAGGGGTATTTATTTGTATTATCTCTGAGTCATACTTAAATTATGTTTTTCTCTTTAGCTTTGGGATTTCTATTATGATTTTTCCATCAGCCAGGGAGCATCTGCTTTATCGTTACTATCCCCACCAACTTTTATCCTCGGTTAAAGGAAAAAGAAAAATATATATATATATATTTTCATATATATATATATATTTTCATATATATATATATTTTCATATATATATATTTTCATATATATATATATACATATATATATATATATATATATATATATATATATATATATATATATCTCCTGTTTACCCAAACAATTGGCAGTATAATGAAGAACAAGGTTAAGTGCTAAATCTAGCTAGTTCTCAATATGTTCTAAATATTCTTATCCCACGGATTAGGTCAAAGAAGCTTCTTAGAAAAATACCAATGTGTTCCAGTTTTGGAACTGGAAGCATTCCCATCCAGTTCCAGATGGAAGAAGCTCACTCCATCTTGTCCACACATTGAATAAAATTAAACCCTGGACATATTGAGTGAAGCAGCTATCTGCGGACCCTGAGAGATAAATTTATTAGCAGGAAGACTAGGGAAAGAAACCTGAATCTAAAGTAGTCAGGCACTGCATAATGATGTACCAGTCAATGGAGGTCCATGTGTACAACAGTGGTCCCATAAGATTGCAATGGAACTGAAAAATTCCAATCACCTAGTGACATCATAGCTGTCAAATGTCAGAGCACACACATTATTCACATGCTTCTGGTAATGCTGTATAAAGAAACCTACTGCACTGCCAGTCATAAAAGTATCACACATTCAATTATCAACAGTATATAATACTTGATAATGATAACTGTATTGCTGAGCTATGTATTTACTATACTATACATTTTATCATTATTTTAGAGTTTACTCTTTGTATATATGAAAAAATTGTTGGCTGTGTAGTATACAGTGTTACATCAGCAGCAGCCTCATACATCTTGTGTTTACATGTCTCTTGATTTCATCATTTCCTATTGTGCTTGATTTAATTTACAAACGTGGGAAATCAGTGATAGCTATATCATCAGTCAGGCATGTCCCATTCCACTGTAGCTATGTTCTTGAAGAACAAAGTGACAGAAAGTGTTAAAGGATTGCCATCATTAAAGGCAATGAGAATAATGAAAATTCAAGAAGGGCCTATATTAGCCATGGAGAAACGTCTAACAACCTGGACTGAAGACCAGACACACAAGCATATCCTTTCAGCATTAGGACGATCACAGCCAAAGCCAAAAGTTGGTAGTTTTCAAAGAAAACGCTGGATGTGACTACAACATTAAATTTACTGTTCGCTCTGAGAAGCTTAAATGATTTAAGAACCATTATTCATTACACAGTGTGAAAGCAAGTGGTGAGTCTGTGAGTGTTGATATGAAGGCATCTGAAAAATTTTAAAAAACGCTAAATAAGCTAATTTTGGAGGAAAATGACTTGCCAGAACAGACTTTCGATATGGATGAAATCTCCTTATTCTGTAAATGGATGCCTGAAATGACTTTGATCCCAGGAGGCGAAGTCAATGCCAAGTTTCAAGGCTTTTAAGGATAGGATAATAGTATTGGTGGAGGTGGTGTGGTGTGGTGGTAGTGGGGGGCAATGTTGCAGGATAAAAATAGAAACCCTTTGTGTTCTGGGGCAGTGAGAACCCTAGGGCCTTAATAATCAATATCAATAAGCACTTCCTGCCAGTGTACCACAGGTGAAAGAAGAAGTCATTTGTGACCCAGCTCTTCTTCTAAGATGCCCTCCTGAATTACCATGACAGTGAAATGGAGAAGTACTATTTAGAGTATAGCATACCTTTCAAGATTTTACTTATTGTTGATAGTGTTCCCAGATATCCTCCTTTTTTTGGTGATCTTCATCTCAGTATCAAAGTGGTATTTCTCCCTCCAAATACCATCTCTTTGATCCAACTAATAGATTGAGGAGTTATAGCAGATTTTTAAGGCCTGCTCTGTAAGGAGGACCTTTGACCAGGTTATTGCTGCAACTGAGGAGGACACTGAGAAGACATTGATGTAATTCTGGAAGGATGAGAGTATCTATGACTGCATCAAGAATCTTATTTGGGCTTGGAGTGATGTCACCAAGGAGTGTATGAATGGCATCTGGAAGATGACACTCAATAGATTCATCCATTACTTCAAATGAATTTGTCAAGGTTGAAGAGGCTGCAAAATCAACAAGGCTCTGGTTGAGATGGCCAACAATTTTAATGTCAGCATGGATGAGAATGACATTGACAAGCTCCTAGAAGTGGTTTCTGAGGAATTGACTGATGAGGACTTATTGGAACTGGAACAGGAATGCAGAACTAAAGAAGAGGCAAGAGGAAAAGAGACTGCAGAAGTAGAAACAAAGAATCCCAAGAAAATTCACAGTGAGGAGGTTCACAGAAGCTTTCACAGACCTTAACAAGATTCTAAAAATGTTTGAAAGCATGAAACCCAATACCAAAAGGTTTTCATGAATAGAGAAGAATGTTCATGGTACATTATCTCCTTACAAGCAAATCTATGAAATAAAAAGAAACAAACCAAGCAAGCCACCTTGGACATATGTCTGAAAAGAGTGAGGCCTCCTCAAGAAGAACCTCAGGCAGGTCCTTCAGGAGGAATTCCAGAAGGAGGCACTATTATCATAGGAGATGGCAGTGCCATTCTTGTTATTGCTGCTGAAGACCTTCCAAAAGGACAAGACGTAGAGGTGGAAGGAACTGATTTTGTGGATCGTGACCCTGTGTTGGCCTAGGCTAATGTGTGTGTTGTGTCTTAGCTTTTCGCAAAAACTTTAAAAAAGTAATAAAATAAAATAAAATAGAAAAAAATCTTATAAAATATGGATAGAAAGAAAGAAAATATCTTTTGAGCAGTTCAATGTGTTTGTGTTTTAAGCTAAGTGTTATGGCAAAAGAGTCAAAAAGTTTAAAAAAATTAGAATTTTATAAAGTAAAAATCTTACAGTAAGCTAAGGACAATCATATACGCATTGAGAAACCAGCGGGACTAGGGATGAGAACAGCAGTTGACTGCCACTGGGTATAAGGGAACTTTTGGAAGTGATACAAATAGAACTCTCCTGGTGACCATTACACAATTCTTTTTTTATTGAACAGTAAAGTTAAAATAGATGAATTTGATATTAGTACATTATGCTTCAATGAATCTGTTAAAAAAGGGCAACATTTAAACCAACACTTCAACAAAAAAATATACTCATAGAGAATGCCTAATTAGTATTCAGAACAATAATTTGAGTAAAGCAAATTATAACTGCAATGAGCAGCTTTACTTGAATTGCCAAAACTTGAAAGCAAAAAAGCTATTCTTCAGTAAGAGAATGAATAAACGAACTGTGGTATATCCAGACATTGAAATATTATTCAGTGCTAAAAAGAAATGAACTATCAATTCATGAAAAGATATGAAGTTACCTTCAATGCCTGTTACCAAGTGAAAGAAGCCAATTGGAAAAGTTTTGCATACTGTAGGATTCCAACAGTATGATATTCTGGAACAGGGTGTGTCCCTGTATCTCCAAAACTATGGAGACAGCAAAAAGATTAATGATTGCTAGGGTTTGGGGATGGGTGAGAGGGATGAATGGGTAGAGTACAAGGAATTTTAGGGCAGTGAAATACTTTGTGAGATACCAGAATAATAGATACATGTCATTATATGTTTGTCCATACAAATAGAATATACAACATCAAGAGGGAATCATAATACAAATTATGGATTTTGGGTGATAATCACGTGTCAATGTATCAATTGTATCAAATGTACTACTTTGCTGGGGGTTGGTGGCGAGGTGTTCATAACGAAGAAGGCTACGTGCAAGTGTGGAAAAAACATTTGGGAACTGTCAGTACATTCTGTTATGTTTTGCTGTGAACTTAAAACTGCCAAAAAAATGAAGTCTATAAAAAACACATGCTACTGCACACATATGTCACTGTCTAAAATTTTAAAGTGTCACCATTCAAAATGTTGGTGCAGATATGGAGCCACTGGAACTCTCATATGATGTTTGTGGGAATGTCTAATTATATATGTACTTCAACAGTTTGACAATATCTTGAAAAGTTAAAAACCCACCACTTGACCCAAACATTCCACTCCTAGACATTTACCTAACAGAAATGAAAGCAAATATCCATACAAAGACATGTCCACAAGTGGCCAAAGTAGCCTTAATTTTCATCACCAACTATTGGAAACAGCTCAAATTTCATTATCATCAGATCAATGTATATAAACAATTGTGTTATATCCATAAAATGGGATACACTATTCAGCCATAGAGAAAAAAAAAATATTAATGCACACAATAGCATAGATTACACTGAATAAACAAAGCAGGAAAATAAAGTACATACTGTATGATTGCATTTAGATAATTCTAGAAAGAGAAAACTATGGCAAAAAGTACCATAATATGACAAAGTAATCAGTGGTTGTCTGGGACAGGAATGGCATAATGGGGTATTAAACGAAGACACTTTTAGGGGGTTGTTGGGATACTACTATCGATTGTGGTAATGGTTTTATGATTTATATGTATATGAAAACTTATGAAATTATACATAAGTATAGTTTATTGTGTATCAATCATCCTCAAGAAAGCTGTTAAAAAGATACTGCACTGATCTATTTTAGAAATTAATACCTCACTGTCTTCAGTGTCAAGCCGTTGTCTACTTAGGGCAATTTTATTCCTAAATATATTCTGAATTCATTGTTTTATTCAATTTCCCCCCAAATTCAACCTCAATAAAAATCATTTTTGATACTTTTGTCAGTTCCATGTGGTATTTATAGATAGGCTGGTTTCTGTGGAGATTATGATTTGTAGAGAGTGTCATAGTCAGAGAGAAATAGTATGATAATGATTTGATTCCAGAGAGATATTCTGGTAAAGCACAAAATAAAGCTTAGTAGGCTTTTTTTTTTTTTAACTTCTTAACAATAATAGCTAATGTTTAGTGAAGAGTTAATATGTACAATATATTCTCTTATTAAATGTTTCCTACAGGCTCTTGAGGTCTGTACTATAAATATCCTCACTTTAAAACTGAGGGCACAGAAGTTTAAAAAGGCTACGGGGCTTGTTCAAGGGACTAAGAAAGGAGCAAAATTTCCAACTCAGGTATGTCTTAAGTGCAGAACTGAGCTCCGTCTGCCTTTACTTTGTGTTTGCTTCTTATCACAAAAAAAATAAGCATTAGAGATGGAGGTGAAAGTTTTTAAAATTATTATTATTTTAAAATTGTAGATGATGTATGTGATGACCCTCTAGTCACATGATTCCATTCAATTACTATATATCCCTAAGTGGGGGCCAAGCTGTCAGGGCCTCCCAGGGTCAGGAAATTTTTCCAGGCTTTGGAGATTGGCAGCCCTGACTCCTCCAGGCCCAGGTGGGACTGCAAGAAAACACCTTGTTTATGTGAGTTGCTCTTAGTGTGCTGGCACCATGACACTATTGTTACTGTGTTATAAAGACCCCAGTTCTGGGCTGGCCAAGTGGCGAGGTGGTTAAGTGCTGGCTTGGAAAGCCAGCAGCCCCATTTCAGTCCCACATATGAGGGCCAGTGACACTGCCCTCAAAAAAAAAGCAAAGGACATAAAAACCCCAGTTCTGCTTAACTAGGCACTGGTTCTGGGTTCTGAGCTCTGCCTTTGCTGCTGCTACTGTTTAACCAGTTCTGCTGCTGTTCTGCCTTTGCTGAATAAAAGTGTTGCTGCATTTATGTCAGAGATTCTGCAAGGCTTTTTTTCTGTTTGGGTACTTTACCTCCAAAACTGTCCCTACTTGGAATACTTGGACCCGACACTCTATACACCTACTATAAGCAAGGTGTGATTTCAAAGATTTATACTCTCTGATGATTCCATAAATTTTTGAGATAATAATGCTATAGTCAAAGTCACTACAACCTACATAATAATTTATCTCTTGGTTCATTGCCATCTCAGTTGTATGAAAAAAAAGAAAAAATAAAAACAGAAACAAAGCCAAAACAAAACACTTTTATAATTTGAGGATCAAAAAATAAATAGCTGTGAACAGCATCAGCTACCATTTTTTAAGACAATAATAAGTGATAGCCCTCAGAGTCCCACCACTTATGATTGAGAAGAGCAGCTTTCTTCATTACTACCTGAGAACTCAATGTTCTGTGTTCTTTTCCCTCATTTATGTTCATATCCCTCCCTCTGTGTGATTCTTTTCCTTTCTTAATATGTCTTTGCTCCTCTGGGTCAGAAGTGAGGCACTGATCTGTAAAACAGCTCTCCTCAACCATTTTCAGGAAAATTAAATTGAATATCCTTGAGTTTTTCCTTAACTTTTCAGTTACTACCTAATGCTCTACTGCAACTACCTAAGTGGGCGCCTGTCCACAGTGCTAGAGACAACCTACAGGTGTCCTCATGGTGCTGACCATCTCCACATCTGTCTGACCAGTAAACTTCACTTGGCCTAGCCTTCTTTCACACTTCCACCTTACAGATAGGGCCCGTGGTCTATCTCCAGTTATCATTTATTTTTGCACAAACAGTTTTATGATATCTTCCGTATTTCTCTTCCTTGCCTTTATTTTATATTTCCCTTCTCTGTTTCTTTACTGTCTACCATATTTCTTATTTCATTCTACTCCTATTTCCCTTAGTTCTAATATATCATTAAATATTTTTAAATACTTAGATTTTGTTCACATGGTTGTATTCCCTATTCTTTATTTAAAAATTACATGAATCTTATTTTTGTTCAAAATTAATTTATAATGCTATTCTTTATTTAGAATTTATTGATTCTGAATTTTAGTGTTGCTTTCCTCTCAAAATTTTAAAGAACCCCTAATTAGCTTATTAATTAATTAATTAATTAATTTAGAATCAAAGTTTCTCTATTTTGAAACTATTTTTTTAGACCTTATAATTCTTTCTGTAAAAATCCACAATCATTCTTCCTCTAACTATTGTAATTCTGAATTATAATTCTGAATTTCCATAGAGATACATATATTATAAGCACAGCTATTATGTGAAAAGATACATTTAAAAAGAATTAGGCTGGACTGGTAACTCTCAAGCTGTGTGTGTGTGTGTGTGTGTGTGTGTGTGTGTGTGTGTGTGTGTGCACATCTATGTATGTGTGTGTGCTTTCATATTATTTTGCTACCAGATATCCACCAAAGCATACAGTAATGGGCATAATATTGTGCTAAACATTTCATAGAATATGTAGCATGTTTCATAGATTATAAGATGATATATTTATAATTATAAAGATGTATGTTTCGTAAATAATTATTTCTACTGGAATCGTCCTTTTAGCCTTAATGCCATCCAACTCTACTCAAAATCCAAGTTTTAATTCTCTAACAAGATTTGAATCAATACAAATTATTTAATTTTTGCTCAGATGGGAGAAAAAAGATGCAGGCTTTTTATGTGATCTTCTTAGTGGTGGTGAGTTGGTGTCACAGGGTAAGAAGAACATTAGCCATGATTAAAGGCTACAAATTCTGTAATCTTGAATCCATGCTCCCAAGTCATGTGGCTTCAAGAAAGACATTTAACTTTTCTAGTCTGTATTTCCTCATATTTTGGATGAGAGCAATGATGATCGTGTTATAGAATAGTGCTCCTTAGACTTTGGTATGCAGGGAAAAAAAATCCAGTATGAGTTACTAAAAGTGAAAATAAAAACAAAAGGTAGACTCTTTTCACCCAGTCCTCAAGTTCTCAAGGGTTTTGACTCAGCAGTCCTTGTTGAAACACCTTTAGGTGACTCTGACAGAGATAGAACTTGGACTTTAAAGAACGCTTTTTACTCTTGTGAGCAGTTAATTAATAAATAAAATAACTTGATACGTAGTAGCCACTTGCAAAGGAATTATACCACCAGGTAGTAGACTATGAATTTATGGAAATACACTACAATAACGAATTAAGGGAATCCTAAAAGTATAGTCCACAATTCTTGTTATAGAAGTTTACAAGGAAAAAGGGCATCTAACCATTTTAAAGATGGGGTTACACAGAACAGGTACTAAATAAGGCACTGAAAAAATTCTAAAATCTTAATTTGAAATGTATCATAGTATTTGATACACACCAATACTATTCTGTTAATGACAAATCAGAAGTAACAAAGCAATGAAGACAGGACAAAATTTAGAAACATTAAAGAAATAGAGAAAGGCAACTAGGTCATATTTCATAACCATATAAAATATAAATTATTAAACCTTTGTCTTATTTAAATATAACCAAACAAATATAACAATAATGGGAAATATGACATAAATTAGTAGAATTAATATAGATATTGCTAAAGATAAATTCTTATAGAGAAATTATGGCAAAGGGCAAAATTAACTTTATTGTTACAGAAACAGAGATACTTAAGACATATAAAATTAATTAATAATTAAAGTCATGCATACTAATGCAAGCCAAACCAATTTTATTTATTTATTTATTTATTTATTTATTTATTTATTTATTAAATCATGAATCTGAGATTAAGAATCTTTGCTCTATTTATAATTACTCTTCAGAATATTAGTCTCACAATCTTGTAAGTTTCCTAATCAAGTAGAAATAGAGTAACTCATGACCATTATTCCATACTTACTAAGGCTTGAAAATAGACTTGTATTCTAGAAAAATATTTAATAATAAAGATTGATACTAAAATTTTTATTGAATCACCAGAAAATTAAATTATTTACATATTCAAATTTTAAAGTTTTCTAAATAATTGAGGCCCAGCAGCAGAGAATCATGTACTAGTGATATTGGCTTGATAAGGAGTTGATGAAAAATTGCAAACCAAACCAATTTTAATGACTGACTTTACATCTGTTAATCTAATCAAAATCATTCAATGTGGTTTTTCAGGCAATGTAGAAGCATGTACATGTTAAGACTTATTAGTGAGTTGTAAGTGTGTTCAGTTATGCTGAAGACCACTCAAACAATAAATAGCAAATTTTATGAAATACTTTTTTTATAAAAGAAGATATAGATTGCCCTCAGGTCAATATTTTGGAAATATTGATATATCCCAATGAAACAAGCATCCTAAAATATAAAATGCTGGTTATATAGGTATATAATATTGAAAAAAGTAACCCTCATAAAAGCCTGCTTATAGACAACTTGAAAATCACCTGAAAAGGAAAATGGTTACTAAAATACATGAATGAGGTTCATGGCATATGGTATAGTTACTAAAAATGTCAAGTACATTGAAAAACTTCTCAAGAAAACATAACTGATATATTGATTTAATATGTCCAACAAACCCCACAAATCTTGTAGATCTCTAGTTATAAAATATATGCTTTTTCTATATTTAATATTTAAAATATTTGGCAAAAACTTTTAAAAAGCTTTGAAATTATTTCCTTAAAATGTGTATAAAAAAATGTGTAAATTATTTCAGAAAAATTACCTCTAGTTGTAAAACACTACTTTGTAATAATCAACTGAAATATACTAATTATGACTGGATTGTGTGTTTCCTGGCTTAGCCCTTTCTTCCCGTGATTAAAGCTAGGTTTAGGAATAACAATTGATTGCTTCAAGTGATTTATTATTTGGTTATGCAGTTAGCTACTTGATAGTTTTTACTGAATGAATTAATTGTAGAAAAATGAACCAAATTTATTTAGTTGTTTGCTGATATAACCTTAATCATCTTAACTTTTTTTCTTTAGTTTTTGCCAAGTAGGAAATTGTATCTCAACCACAGAAATCATGTGAGCATACAGAAAGTGGAAAAGAAAAGATGCCTTTAGCTCAGCTGATGTTTGCTGTCACATACATTTAGACCCTAAGATATAATAGATTGAAAAAGTAGTAATTACAAACACTTAGCAATGCTCATCATAGTTTTGCTATGACATAAATGTGGTGCTTCATACTTGGTTGAAAAGGTAGCAAAGCTGCAGGGATAGGAGTAACCAAATCTTAGAAAATATTGTAATTGCTACATATCATGATATACCAGAGTCCATAACTATTCCATTTATAAGATATAATGTAGTTTTATTCATTTTAGTAAGATATGATCTAGTTATTGGTAACTCAGCATGATAAACTGTTCTGTTTTGGTGCCACATATTTTATCTAAAAAAGAAACAAATGTGTTGAATAAATAAATATTTCTAGAATGAACCTTTACAAGATTATCTATCATAACATTCTTTTTTCTTCTTAATATTAAAATATATGCTGAGAAAAATAGAAGTTACCAAAACAACAGAAAATTACTATCTCCGTATTTTGTTTCTCTATATACATTTTGTATTTTAAGGACAGTGGGACATTTCAAATAGCATTGATTCTATTAGCATTGGATGGATGTTGATGTGAAAATTTGGAAGCCAGATGTATAGTAACAAATTTCCTAAGGCCATCTATGATGTGACTCTCATCTGGTGACCCCTCATGTTTCCAGTGATCTCTAATGATCTCAAGAATATCACTGATGTCATGGTACGAACAGTTTATATTTTTCTCTTCATTTCTCAAAGGAGAATATTTTAAACTTTAGAAAGTAGGGTTAAGCAAGCATGGACATGGGAAGCCCTTTTTTTTCACTAAGTAACACAATTGTTCCATTGTACAGTGCAAGATTTGGAAGGAAAAACCTTATTAAGTAGCTTTTCCCTAAACCATTGAACCAGTTAGCCTCAGTTCTCAGTGACAATTGTGATATTTAAGAGCCTAAACAAACAAAAATTTGCTCCATTACTCCAGTGATAATTGAGATCTTCTGATAAAGTATCCATATCCTCAGTAATTTTAAGATTTTTAAGTCAAAGAAGGAATGAATAACAGAAGACCTGTGGGATTTTGTAGCTAGAGGAGAGACTGTGAAAATATTCAGTCTTGATCTCCTTGTTAAGATCTGTAAAAGGAAAATATATCTAGGAAAATCACCGAAGTTCTTTCGTATTATTATTGAGCTCTGATGCTTTTTGAAAAAGGATACATTTTTAACAAAAAATGAACTATATAGAGCTGGGAGTATGGTGGATTGACAGGGAGTAGGATTATCTTACCTCCATTTGAGAACGAAGCTACCATTTGGAATTTTAGTTGTGCCCTGTCTAGGTATGTGTATCCCAAAAAAAATTGGGGTGAAAATTTTACAAGTACCTTTCATGTGATATTTGTATTTTATTAATTTAAATAAATATACCCCTAATAGCTGCTGATTTTATTTTATTTTATTTTATTTTATTTTTAAGCTGAGCCATCCTGTCACCTGTTGGCAGCTCAACGGCAACTCAACTTAGGCTGCCATCAAACCGCCATTGCTCAGAGCTCAGCTCACACTCTTGAGCAAACTCTTAACCAACTGAATCACTCAGCTGGCCCTGATTTTAATTTTTAATGGCATGCATTTTATTAAGACACATTTGGAAAATCATCCTACATGCATTTTACAAGTGTTTTGGTATGCATTTTGGAATTTGGGGCACCTTGTAGTAACTCTGGAGCCCACACTGCTCCAGATTTTTAGAAAGGAACAATTTTGCAGAATAAGACTAATCTGAAGTCTCCATTCATCACAACGTTGTCCTCGAAGGAGGCATTTTAAAAAAAGTGCTTACTATGCACAAATGAAACCATCAAATTAAAAGACTGTATTAAGTAATGAACAGGTGATGTTACCCAAGTGAGGAGGAAGAAGTTTGGAGATAAGTACAGTGCTCTGCACTGTGAATGGATGGAAGAGTGAAAGTTGGGAATAAAGGAAACGAGGGAACATATATGTAGGAAGGCTAAATACTAACAGAGAGGGTGCTGGGAGATCTTATAGATTTGAAGCACAAAAGTAAAAGTTTGAAAGAAATGCCTAGGGTAAGATTTTAAGCTGAACTACTATAGACAATTTCATAAATTCTCTACTCATCTCCCTCTGAAATCTTCAGAGTATTGCTTATAGATTTTTTTTTTGAGTAGGAGGGAATTTTGTAATATAAACATAAATATAAATAAATATTTTGAATGTAAATGTTCTGATTTTGGAAAAAGAGAATGAAGCTTTCTCTGAGAATTATCCAGAAATGACACCAGATATGATGGATCCATATTTTTTTTAACTGTTTGGTTCTGAGAGCAGAGACAGTGAATGATATTCACAGATAGCACTGTAGGCTGCAATTTATAATTCTTATGGATCTCTTTGCTCTTTTAGCAATGGGATGGGTCAAGTGACAACAAAAATTTCAAAGCCTTGGAGATTGCAAATGAATATAAAGGGCTTCCTCTCTTGAAGAGTGTTGTATGGAAATTCAGTATTTTTATGCCAATAAGGATAAATAAAATAATAATGTAACATGGCTCATATTTATGAGAGTTAAGGTAAAAACCTCTGTTGCAATATATTATAATGTGAGAGAATTATATCTGATACAAAAACAAATATACATGTATAATTACATAAACCTATTATTACCTAAACAAGAGTGCATCATTTTGCAGACACCCGGACTATGGATTGGCATGCATCTTTCCTGTTGTAATCTTATACCTTTTGGTTCAGAAAAATGTCATCCAAAAAGGAGCAAGAACATTTTTTATAGATGTAGTCCTATATTAGATTGTGTATAAGTTATAATATTCTTTGAAGAAAAAAAGTTTTTTGATGTGTTGTCAAGTGAGGTTCTAAAGATAAAGAGAAAGGCTTATATTTACCAGGAAGATTTTTACCTCACTAGAAATGTGGACGGATTCTAGAGGTAAATATAAATAGGATCTTGGACTGGAAACCACTTACTAGTATAGTCAGGAGAAAATTAGAAGAAGCCTTAAATCCTTGTTGAAATAATCATTATGGAAATTATTGGCAGAAAGACAAAATGACTTGCTCTTTTTGTGATGGATTATTGTCCCTTGGCCAATGGTTCTCAAACAGTGCTGTGCCTCAGGAATACATTTGGAGAGTTTTAAATGCAGTGGCTTAATTCCCAACCTAGAGATGCCGATTCAAAGAACCTGTGGTAAGTGGACTGGTGGCTGGCAGACACATAGGAGAACCCTAGTCTGCTAAGGTGTATGCAAACTGCTGTTTCTCCTCCAGAGACCTTGATTCTATCTCTGGGCTTCAAGCAATGGTCCTTTGGAGAGAACAGGCTACCTGAGTAGATCTTCAATCAAAACTAAAAGACAGGAACAGTTAAAAAATGAAGTGTTATAAGATGTTTTTAAGACATCTAACCACATAGAATATTGAAATTAAGATACTTTTTTTGAGCTAAAAGGTTGGCCAGATTCTGATTTGAGCCCTGAAAGTGTAAGGTATTTCTGTTCCCTCCTCCTCCCTCTTTATCTAGATGGGAGAGTTAAGTGTCTGACGTACTGAATGCCACTTGTTTCCCATTATTTTTGCTGATTGTCACATTCAATAAATTTTAGAGAGAGTAAAACAAAAGAAACTTTTTTGTTTGTTTACCAAAAATATACCTTTTCATGGCTGCCTATGTTCTATTAACCTTCAGATGTCTCTGTTCCAAGGGTGAAGGTGGTATCCTGTACAAATCATGAGACTATTAATCCTTTGTCATCCTACTCTTTGTGCTCTTGAGTGTCTTGTCCATTGTGTCACCTGATCTCAATGTGCAATAATTGTTATGTTTTCAAAAGAAATGCAATGGGTTATACAGAAAACAGCATAGGATATTAAAAACAAAAGGTCAAGTGTTTTATTCCCATCCATGTGTCTTTTCTTCACAAGTTTCAAATATTCTTCAACTGCTTTGAGCTTTATTTTTGTCACTTATAAAATGTAATTAAAATGTACTCCCCACCTACTGGTGTAATGATCCAAAACACACTATGCATAATAAATAGTGTGTTTTGTGTTTATAAAACATTTTACACAAATTATGAAAAAATTTAAAATATGAGACTTATTTTATGTAGTGTAGAACACTGTTGTTTTAACAATTTGCTTGTTTTCAATTTAAAATTATTAATATTGCTTCCATGTTTTTTTGACCATAAAATAGAATTAATCAAATTATCACTTCTCTAAATGGTTAGTTAAATGTGACATTTTATCTATATTATCTGCTCCCATTCGCACTCTATTCTCCCAGAGGACTTATCCATAGGATGCATCTTAGCCCCATACAATCAATAAAAATTCTTATATTTGTTCATCACCTCATTCTTCATGATTTTTATTTACATTGTTGCACTGGTTTTCTACAGTAACCTATGAAATGGATATAACCCATGATTTCTCCATTTGGCACATGGAGAATGTGAGGCTAAGGAATACTGAGTGAGCACATCAATAGTGATAATAAAGATTAAAGTAGAGAGGTTGGCAGAATTCTAATCAATTTCTTTCATCCCCTAAACTACATTTGGAGCAAATTTTAAGTTTTTAATTTTGTCACTGGGAGCGCCTCACTTTAAACTTTAGCATTTCAGGAATTAAATTCTTTGAAACCTCTGTAAATTCCAAAAAATAATTATGATTTACACAGTGCTTTTAAATTTTCAAAAAACCTTTATATGCATATTAGTTTGTGTTCACTCTCATGCAAATTATGTTCAAGACTTAAGACCAAAACATTTAGGAAAGACTCCATATACTCTAAATTTGTATGTATCATACATGAAGATTTCCATTTTGAAATACATATTTGAATTTCATTTAAAAAACCTTAGCATTTCTGGACAATATTAATAACCTTTTTTAATCCTTCATCATTAATAAAACATATACTGGTTTTTGTATTTTGTTTTGTTTTGTTTTGTTTTGTTTTTTTCCGGACACACAGTGTGGATATGCTGAACAAAGGGATGACTCATGTCCTAGGTGAGAGGAAGCAGGACAGTACAACGTTTTATCACACTATTCAGATGGCGGGCAAATTAAAACTTATGAATTGTTTATTTCTGAAATTTTCCATTTAATATTTTTGCACTATGGTTGACCATGTGTAACTGAAACTGTGCAAAGCAAAACTGCAGATAATGGCGGATGACTGTATGTATTTTAAGTCAGCTATGAGACTAAGTACATGGGATAAAATAATAAAAAAGACACAGTTCACAGTAAAAGAAAACTTACATAATGGGAGGAATATAGACAAGGAAGTGGATAATTCAATAGAATGCAAAGGAATAAGTACTCTGATATAGATAAGTAATGGTACTTAAGGGGATACACAGAAAGAGCCCTGAAAAGACAGTCTTGCAGGAGCAGAGAAGTCTGCCCCAAAAGAAAAGATATTTGAATTGACATCTAGAGAATGAATAGGATAAAGCAGAGGAAAGAAAAACATTTCCGGAAGCAAAAATGGGAGGTATAAAAGTATGAAGGGAAGAGAGAAGGCGTGGCTTGTTTTTGGAAACTGCAAGTTGTTCAAATGAAACCAGGAGGGCTACAAGGTAGGAGTGCTAGTAGAAAGTCAACTGCAAAGGTGAGATGGGGCTGGGTCGTGAGATGACTGGTAGGCTAAGTGAGGAGTTTAGACTTCACAAAAAAAGGGAGACATAGAGAGGAAGAGAGAGAAGAAAGAGAGAGAGGAAGAGAGAGAGAGAGAGAGAGAGAGAGAGAGAGAGAGAGAGAGAGAGAGAGAGAGAGATCATTGAGGGATTGAGGGATGCTGTTATGAACAATTCATATCAAAGCCCTAATCCCCAATGCGACTGTTAGTATTTCAACATATAAACTGGGGAAAACACAATTCAACCAACAACAACAGAACGCAGTCATCCAGAACCTTCTTTACTGAAATATTCTTTTTGCTCAATTGCCCAGGTTTACATCTCCATGTAAACAAAGCACTGCCAGACTCTTGTGTACCTTTGCAATATATAAAATTCATAGTACAGGGCCGGCCTAGTGGCGCGGTGGTTAAGCGCTGGCTTAGGAAGCCAGCGGCCCCGGTTCGGCTCCCACATATGAGGGCCAGTGACACTGCCCTTAAAAAAAAAAAAAAAAAAAAAAAAATTCATAGTACAGCATTATAGATTTCTCTCTCACTGGAGGTATGTGTTTTTACTTGGTAGTTTACTTTTCTTTCTGTGTTTTAATTTTATCAGCAAAAGACTGCATAATTCTTTAAATTACAAAATCTATTATGTATATCATAAGGAACTGTAATATATATAATGGTAACTGTAGGTAAAGCACCTTACTGTTCCATCAATGTTTATACCAACACTTTATTCACATTTTGAACTGCCCGTTTTATAATCACTGGAGAAAAGGAATGTGTTTCTTCAATAGATTTTGACCGAGAACAAGGAAAACAGTGGGTGAGATTCTTATAGTACCCAAGCAATAAAGCACAAACTAAATTTCCTTATTTTTTTCTGGGAATAATCAAATTTTTAAACTTTTAGTAATGTAATAAAATTATTAAAACTGTATTTTATAGAAAATATGTAGATTATACAAAGAAAATAATGTAGTTGTCATAATCTTTATTCAAGATAAACACTAAGAACAACACATTTGCTTATTTCTAGTATTCTTCTAGTCCCTTTTCTCCTTCTCATCCTCTTTGTTCTTCTTATTATATCCCTCCCACACAATTAGCATCGCACTATTTAAGTCCTTTGTTCCCCTCATATACCTTTCTTTGTGAGCCTTTCCTGATAGCAAATTAAATTATTGGAATTAGGGTTTGGCTGAGTGCAACAACTGTAACAGCAACAACAACCAAAAAAAAGCCCATCCTATAAAGGTCAAAATGTTCTCCTAACTGGAAGAAGTTAGTCAACAAGCTGTATATGATGCTTCCTTGGGTCAGGGACCAGCCTCCTTCCATCTTATTCTCTATAGGAAGCTTGTCCAAGTCCTAGAGCGCTGCTGGATCTCTAACTCGTATATATTTGTTAATATGAATTGTGCCCTTTAACAGCATGTACAATTTCACTCATGTGCCTCAATTTAAAACTGAACACCCATGCTCACATAAAATCCTTGTCTAAATTTTGGCCTGGTGTCAGCATTTTGTGGCTTACTTTACAAACAACTATGTCTATACAGCATAATGCCATCTTACATAGGCTATCAATAACTGCAGCTATAGGAAGATTCTTCTATTAGTAAGTTTATGCTAGTAACTATGACAGAAATGTTCAAAAAGTTCTGATATTTAAGATATACATGTATTCTCTTTAAGCATTAGAGTTTGGACACAACAATCTATATCCACATAAAATGTATTTTTACTGAAACACTATGAAAAATTATCTAAAGCACATTTTCTGAAGGGTAACCGTGGAACAGATAATTCTATTAAGCAGTGGGCCTTTCAGTGATTTTAATACAAGGTTGTCAAACTTGCAATTTCTCAGTTTTGAAGGAAACAATATTATTATACTAAGATAGAAAATTTAGCTGAAACTGGTAAAATCTCTGGCTACTTTATTTGTTACTGAAAAAAAACAATAGCTCAGACTAACCATTTCATTTGCTAGAAACAATGTATATGTATATATATATATATATATATATATATATATATATATATATATATATATATATATCCATGACCAGTGACATAACTAGTACCCATAGAGCTATGTGGGAAAAAAGCATGGTGAATTGACATCCAACAAAATGATTTAAAAGGAGGTGTTACACATGTAAACATGTTTCATGTCTATTTCTAGCACTAATTTATGTGCTGAAAAATTAAACACTGTAATAGCATATCACTACTGTTTTCTCTACTTTATTAGATAAGATAAATTATGTAATCTTCTTTCAGAGCACAAAGTAAGGTAGAGTCATTTAGGTATTTCTTTCTGATCATTCTGACAGAGAAGCAAGGAAACAAAATACTTAATGCTCCATAACAGTGTCTACCACGAAGCAAAGTTAAGCCCTTTCAATTTTCCTGCAATAGTAGTTAATGTTCACTTTTTGGCAAAAACAGTTCATTGTTTCCAGAAATCCTCCTCAAGCTCCTTTCTTCCCATAGGGTCACCCTTCCCTTGGGCAGTCCTTTGTGTCTGTTCCTACTTCTGCACTTATCACCAATTTTTTTCTTTTTTTTCTTTCTGTCTGTGGTACATTCCAGTCAGCATGCTTTAAAAGTACCAGTGTGATTCACTGATATGTGTATACCCAATATCTAGAATTCGATCTGCCACACTCTGGGCACTAAACATATTTATTGGAAAATTAAGTTTTAAAAGACCACCCTTTAGAGCATGCACTAGCTACAAGTGTTTCTTTATGACTGTGTTTCCAAGGACAAATCTATAAACTTCTTTAGATAGTGTGCAAATTATGTTCCCTGTGCTCTAGTTGTGAGAAATAATAACAGGTCTTTCCTCTCCTCTAAACAACAACAAACACAAAACCCACAATGCCAACAATGAAAGTCCTATAGCAAATAAAAGTATTGAGGAAAAGGCTATTCTGTTGTTTCGAGAGTCACTTGACATTTTAACTTCATTGCATTTTTCAGTGGTCCTGTACTTAAGGCATAATTTTGTCATGTTTAACCCAACTCTGTGTTTATTTTAAAAAAATCAAAACACTTCTTTTACATAGAGCCACCCTATTTTGGGAAATATCTTAGTTGTATTATGATGTATGTAACAATTGACTTTTTCTTGCTTATTCTGTTAAACATTTATCAACAACCAGCACTCTGCGAGGCTATACAGATAAACATCATCTTACCCTCAGTTAAATAACCAGAAGGCAAATTTAAAACATGACTAAGAAAGTTAAGTAGAAATATACATGGCTTTGATACACTTGAACATTTGGATATGTATAATCTTTTAAGGTCAATATCTTATTGCTATGCACTGAATTCAGATTCATATGTAAGTATCAATTATTTCCATTTCCATCAATTCATATGTAAGTATCAATATATATGTCAGTACTTTAATGAGAGTCAGTTTTTTATAATTATTTTGAACCAGTATAAATTGGTAATCATAAACTGTCAAGGGATGTCCTGACACCTTTAAAATAGATGTGTAAAATTTTAGGGAGTTATAAAAAACTTTTAGAGGACTCTTAAAAATTGACAAATATTTACAAATATCTTACTAAGTTGCACATATCAGGTTAAGAAGCTTTATTTAAGGTATGTTTTACCATCTCCGTTTCCATAGAAGGAAATAAAGTTCAAATAGGTGAATAAAGTATCCATGGAAATCAGGTGATAAGTGGAAGACTTGGAATTCAAACCCCTAACTGAGAAGATAACACTTTCTGTGTTTTTGTCAGAGACTTTCTTTTTTTTTTAGCTAAGCCATCCTGCCACCTGTTGGCAGCTCAGCTCGGGCTGGACATCCAACTGCTCTTGGTCAGAGCTCAGTTCACACTCTTAAGCAAGCTCTTAACCAACTGAGCCACTCAGCTGGCCCTAGAAGACTTCTTTGTAGTATTTTCTCAAGTTAACTGAACAAAAAGCAATTTAGATTAACTTCATTATTAAAACTAGATCTAAAAAATTATTTACTGGTGAAAAATCCTAAGGAACTAAACACTTTAAAATTTGCTAGTTCCATACATCTTTTTCAAGGTATCTTTCCCTCAAAGTTCTTTGGTAAATGATTACTATTTAAAAAAAAAAAAATCTTTACCACAACTTCCAGCATAGATTTGTTGTCTAAATCTGCTGGAACTCACCATATCTTCAAAGTGAGGGTACATCCTACATGTCCACTACAACTGCTAAAGGGAAATTAGTTACTACTATATCTCTACTCAGTATTATTAGAGCATACTCATGAAGGATGGCCTCCATTTCAGATAACAACACACACATACATTACTTTACAATGAGGAAAGAATTTATTTAATGTTGGATTACACCATATCGGTGTTTTTGTTGTTTAGTGTACCTGTTACTTCATTTTTGTTTTGAGATTAGAAGTTAGCCCATGTTGCTGATAACAGTAATTTCATTTTTAAAAATTCAGAAATGTATTGAAAGCATGTATAGAGTTTTTCAATTATCTTTTTACAAATTTAGACATTTTTCAGAGAAATTTTAGGTCACAGAAAAATTGAGGAGAATGTCCAGATATTCCCCATATGTCTCCTACTCTAATACATACAGAGCCTTTCCAAATATCTCCATCCCCCACCAGAGTGGTGCTTTTGTTACAACTGATGGACCTACATTGACTCATCATTATACTACCATTCACTCTTGGTGTTGTACATTCTGAGTTTGGGCAAATATATATAACATATATTCATCATTATGGTATCATACAGAGTATTTTCACTCATTGCCCTATAGTATTCTGTGGTCAATTTATTCATCTCTCTCTCCAACCCCCAAACCCTAAAAACCCCTGATCTTTCTGCTGTCTCAAAGTTTTGCCTTTTCCAGAATATCATAAAGTTGGAATCACACAGTATGTAGCCTTTTCAGATTGACTGCTTTCAGTAAGTAATATGCATTTAAGGTTATTCTATGTCTTTTCACGGCATTCATTTTACTTTTAATCTAGCTATGCCTTTGTACTTAATGTGTGTTTCCTGTAGGTCTTGGGTTTGATCCACTCTCACAACTTCTGTATTTTAACTGGTAGGTACATTTGAACAATTGATATTCAAAACAGGTGAATAGATAGTTCAATTAATACCTATTATATTCATTACTATTTTTCATTTGTTGCCCTAGGTCTTTGTTTTTATTTTTGTTTTCTACTCTTTTTCTACCTTTTGTGGTTTAAATTGAATTTTTTATTTGATTCAATGTTCTGGCCTTTCTTAACATATTAATTATACATTTTTTACTGATTTAGTTTTTTTTTTTGTTTTTTGGTTTTTGTTTTAGTGAAAGTCCTAGATTTTGCAATATGCATTTAGAGCTAATCTATGTCCACTTTGAAATAATATTATACCACTTCATGGGTAGTGCAAGTACATAATAATAACGAAATAATCCTGATCCTTTCCTCTCTTCCCTTGTATAACTGCTGTCATTTATACCATAATATATAAACATACATAAGCATATATACACATAAATTATATACCTAAGCTCACATAATAAAAAAGAAAAAATGTTGGTATTGTTATTTTGAACAAACTGCAATCTGTTAGGTCAATTAATAATAGGAAAAATACATTTTTATTTTACCTTCACTTATTCCTTCTTCAATGCTTCCCTTACTTTATATAGATCTGAGTTTCTGATCTACATTCTTTTTCTTCTCTCTAAAGAATTTTGACACTTCTTACTAAGCAGCTCTACTCGCAACAAATTCCCTAATTTTTGTTTGTCTAAAAAGTCTTTATTTCTCCTTCACTTCTGAAGGATAATTTTAGAGGGTACAGAATTCTAGATTCTAAGTTGGAGTTTTGTTTTTCTCTCAACACTTGAAATATTTCATTCTACCATCTTCTTGTTTGCATGTTTTCTAAGAAGTTAAATATAATTTTTATCTTTGTTCCTTTTTAGGGAAGGTGTTTTTCCCTCTGGCATTTTGAGGACTTTTTCTTTATCTTTGAATTTCTGTATTTTGAAAATGATATGTTCAGGTATAGTTTTTGTGGTTTGTTTTTGTTTTTGTTTCTGTGGTATTTTTTCTGATGGTTATTCTGAACTTTCAGGATCTGTGGTATCTGATATTGATTTGGGAAATTGTCTGTCATTATTGCTTCAACTAGTTTTACTCCTTTCTCTCTTTCCCCTCTTTCTGATATTCCCATTACAACATATATTACACCTTCCTTTTGTAGCGGCCTCTGGTCCTTAGATATTCTGCTGGGGTTTTTTGTTTGTTTGTTTGTTTGTTTGTTTTGCGTCTGTTGTCTTTGTTTTTTGAGTTTCAAGTGTTCTATTTATATGGCTTCTAGATCAGAGAATCTTTCCTTTGCCATGTACAGTCTACTAAAAAGCCCACTAAAGACATTGTTCAGGGCTGGCCAAGTGGTGCAGTGGTTAAGCACTGGTTTGGGAAGCCAGCGGCCCCGGTTCGGGTCCCACATATGAGGGCCAATGATATTGCCCTCAAAAAAAAAAAAAAAAGACATTGTTCATTTCTGTTACAATATTTTTGATCTCTAACATTTTTAAAATTCTTCCTTAGGATTTTCATCTCTCTGCTTGCATTATCCATCTTTTCTTTATGCTATCCATTTTATCCATTAAAGCCTTCAAAATATTAATCATAGTTGCTTTACATTCCAAGTGTGATAATTCCAACATCCCTGCCATGTCTCAGTTTGATGATTGCCCTATCTCTTCAAATTGTGTGATTTTGCCATTTGGCATGCCTTGAATTTGTTTTCTTGATGGCCAGAGATAACATACTATGCAAAGAACTGCTGTAAATGGGCCTTAGTAATGTGGTGGTGAGGTGTGGGGGTGGGGAAGTGTTCTATCCTTCTATGATTAGGTCTCAAACTTTTAGCTAGCCTGTGCCTTTGACAGTGACCTTCATGTCTTTCTTATCCTTAGTGGGTTTTGTTTGTTTGTTTTTACCCCTTAGGTCGGACAGGATGGCAGAATGAGTCAGAGTTGGTATTTAGTTGAACTCTTATAATATCTCAGCAGGTTAGGTTCTGATGAACTAGTTTGCTTTGAGGGCAGGCCTTATTAAGAGAAACTAAGAACTTTGGCATATTTCTAAATAGTTCCTTTTCCCCTCCTGCTGTCAAAAGCTAGAGGGGATTTTCCTTTAATATTTACTGTGGAAAGCTAGTTGAGCTTCTGGAGGTAAATCTTAGGAAATTGTTGTTGGAAGAGGACCCTCTAGATGGGTCCCTCTGGAGGTTTCTACTCTCAGAGTTGTCCATACAGAGCCTCCCACAATTCATAACAGTTCAGATTTCCCCAGTCTGGCACAAGTTATAAGAAGTTTTTGCTCATGAATCTCTACCCTTGTAAGCTGGGACTCACTGTAGTCAACCAGTCTGACTCTCCAATCTTGGGGTTATTAGCTTGCCATTTGTCCTTCCTCTTTTAATGGGTCCAAGATTTGTTGATTTATAAATCTGTTCAACTTTTTCCTTGTTAGGTTGAAGTGGTGACTTCCAAGTGTGGAACTGAAAACCACAAGTCCTTTCATAACTTTTTTTTTTTTTTCCCCTGGAAGAGTCACTGATTTTTTGAAGCGTTCTAAAGTATTTATGAAGTTTTATTTCTAGGAATCTACCCTAAAGACTTGATATAAGATATATAAAAAGAAACATGCAAAGGTATGAATTTACGAATTCATACTTTCATTAAAGTTTGAAGAGCCTGGTACAATCCACACACAGGCCTAAATCCTCAGATGCAAAGATAATTGAAGTGACACCTCTGTTCATCATGGACTTACCAAGTCAGGAACATGACAGGCCGGCTTTCCACTCTACTTCTGTTCCTTTAAGGAAAAATAGTCCTTCACAAAATTGAGCTACCTATAGTGGTTCACCTCAGTTATCAGGAAACCTCCCTCACATTTTCTAGACCTTGTTTCATTCTAACTTCCTACCCACCTCATTCCAAACTCTTGGCTCCATGTATCAAAAACAACTGAGGATGAGAAAGCTGCCTGGCATCTATTTTCTTTTCTTTTGACAATACAGCCAATTTCCTTTTGGGGAATTACCAGGTATTATTTGACTACAGTCATGTAAGAATATGTATCTAGGGGCTGTGCTTGTGCATGATGTTGAAATTGACCCAGTCCTCCCAGACTGATTACTTTTTCTCTCTGGAATCTAAATCCTAAGTCAATGATAGTGCTGGGATGTTAGCTGTTACTGTGCTTTTTAACCTAGATTTGGGGTGGCTCTGACTACAGATCTTTACCTAGCTGAGTTTTCTAGACTTTCTCTTCATTTTTGAGACTCCTGCTAAATCCTTTCTTTCCATTCATTCCCTACTGGTTTGATTTATTCATAGTTGATTTCTATTGCTTGAAAAGAAGTAATTTCAATCAGCATGTCCAGATTTGGTGTTTACTGTGCCCTTTCATTCACTCTTGAAAGTATTATTATTATTATTAGTTTTCTTGATTTATTTTAAGTAAACTGTCTCTGCTATCCCAAAGAGTTTGAACTTTAAGTCTCATTCTGACTCTCTGGCCCAGAGCGTCTTCTTGGTCAGTTCCACAACTCCTGGCATAAAATACCTAGTCTACATTCCAGGCAGGACAGCCTTATTGTAGATTTGGTATTAAATATATACTAAAACTTTATAAAAGCAATAATATAATAAAGCTATTCACAAAAGAAAGACATATATCCTCCAAAAAAGGCTAAATAAATTTCAATAGCATCTTCTGCCCTTTCCCATGACCTTGCACTTAGCATTCTGGCTGTACCAACCCTAATTCCCAAGCAAATTGCTTCAAGTATGACCCCATGCACTTGATGCACTTGCAACACTGTTCTTTCAGACAAAACATTGTTTCAATCTCCTATTCAGTCACTGTCTGTAAACTCCACACCACACACATATCATAGGCGATATGTGTGTAACCATTTATGGGATTCATTAACATTTTCAAGGCACTATGTTACCTTTACATGGAATATCACATATAAGCCTCATAAAAACACTAGGAAGCAGGTACCAGTTGAGAAAACTGGCTTTGTATTATAATACCATACATTAGTGAAGTAGCCAAAGTTGGATTTTGAGACAAGACATTTGTAGCCTATAGATTGTGCTTGATATGACTACTGTAAACAGTCTCTTCATGTGTTTAGTGGTTATTTATTTATATGTCTACGCTTAAAACTTCTAATTTTGTATATATATATATATATATATATATATATATATATATATATATATATAATATATATATATAGCAGTATATAAATATATATAGTGTATTCTTTAAGGAACTTTGACTACATAGGTACCATCTTGCCTCCAGCAAACCTTATCTGACCTCATTGATATTTTTAATCATTTTCTCAGTAGTGCAGCTAGTATATCTCACCTTATTTAGTTCTGATTTCATTCGCATTTTATTATACTTAACTCTTTATATTTCTATTTTTTACATTAATCTTTTAAGTTCCTTAAAAGTATAGAATCAGTTATGGCAGCGAATGTGTGGGATATATAGTAAGAGGATGAACACCCAAGCCAGGTATATTTGAACAAAAATTCCAGATTTCTGCTTATTACTTTTAGGTGACTTGTGTAGCCTAAAAACAAAGGCTTCTCTCTGAAACTTAGTTCCCTTATCTGTAAAATGAGGGTTATCATACTTACAATGCAGACAGGATTTAGCCATAGCAAGTACTAAATATGTACATATTGAATCAATGCTATCTAAGGATTCAACAATATAAGTTACTAGCCCATATTGACTTTCACTTATTTCTTATCTCTTTAAGATTTTACAGGAGGTTTTCCCTTGTCTCTTTAGGATCTTGCAGAATATAATTATGTATTTTTTGAATTGAATAAAGTACTAATGTATTAAGTCTAACCTTTTAATGTACAGATCTCATAAATGAGTACAACAAAAATAATATATAAAATATTTTAATGATCACAAATGAATGAATTAAAGGAATTAATTAAGCTTCAGTGTGAATATGAATATATACAGGATTGAAAGAATCAGCATCATCCCAAAAAATATTTTTGCCCATGGAACAATAACTTCATATTTTTTTATTAGATAGTTTCAAACAAAATGTGAATCTTTTTGCACTACACTCTTGTACCTTTCCACCTACTTGCCCCTCTTCCATACATAACACTACTGCATCATCTTGTGTGGTTAAAGTGTGACCAAATGTAATTTAGTAAGGAGAGAGGTGAAGTGACCTGAAGCATAAAATTTAAAAATGAATGTCACACCACTTTTCATATTGAATACTTAGCATTAATTCATATTGCCAGCGACTTGATGCAAATATTTTTTTTTGCAAAATATTGGAAAAGAAGAGACTTTCCTATATTCATTGCAGTGGTGTGAAAGTTTGAAAAATTGCTATTCAAAAAAATCAGACACAGGCACTTAGCTATGTACTGAGATTCAACTTCTGGCAATTTGAATATATATCTCTCACCCAATTAGACTCATTCTATCAAGTTAGGGAACTGACAGATAACTGCACCACCTGGATGCACCTATGTGATTCAGGCTGATTTCTGAGGGGGTCTCCTAAGGCAACAATCCCCTTCATTCTATCTGCCTCATGCATACTTCTTCCCCCAGAAAAACATATGCTTTTCTTCAGCTATAGTCCCACTTTTTTTTTTTTTTACGTCTCTATAGAAGGAGTCATTTAACTGTCTGAAAGAAGAAAAAAAAAGAAAGAAAGAAGGATGCAGAAAATAGGAAAGAAGTTTCAATGGATATTAGACTATGTTTCTAATATCTTGGTCAGACTGATAAGAGATATCTATAGATATTTCTAAAAGAGGTATTTCCAAAACTGTTTTTCAGCAATTAACATATTTTGGTATGTGACTTTAGTAGGTTAAAGTATAAGATCACTTTTCCAAACTCAAACATGAGTTTCCTAAGCTGCCTGGTTTATACAATGAAATCCTGTCTTCTATCCCTTATTTCAAAAGTAATTTGGCCTACTTTAAGAAAGACTTGGTATGTTTATTTATATATTGTCTCTATCTCAAGCATGGGCATTTTAGGTGCCCAATCACAATTTGGGATTTACATAAATTATAACTTCAATCCATCACTTAGATAATATAAAGTTTGGGGGCTATATGAATAATAGATCATAGAACAATTCTGTTAAAGCCACAGCAATAAAAAACCTGGACTGAGAAGAGTTCTCTTCTATTGGTCATATAATCTAGGCATAACCACTTAATCAAAGAGTTCAACGAGTACATCAGATATCAAGGGTATGTCTTTGAAGGGACATATGAGATTGGATGTTTAAATTCTTCTTTGCTTGTTAACACCCAAACTCACTTCCTCAAAGCCATAAATCAAGTCCTTAAATGTACTTCAAAATGTTAGATGAAAGGAATAAAAGCAATACTTTACTTCCCATTGCAATCTATAGTTCAACTGTAAAATGTTGGATTGGTGGCCAGGGGAACTTTTGATTTTGTGGATTTCAGGTCAAACTCACTGCTTTCTGCTTTATGTTTGGGTACCATTCAAACCAAAGCTTTGATGCTTTTAAACCTTATAAAGCACCATGTAAAGTATCAAAGGATTAAAAAAAAAAAATCAGTGAAAATAAAAGTGATATTTTCATTTTAAAGGCATGTATACCTACATAGCATCAAGGTGTAATAATGTGAAGCTGCTTGTTCCTGACTACCCATAAAAATAAAACTATTTTCTATCAAAAGTAATATCTGATATGTGTTTGTTTGCTATGATCTATGCTTGATACAAAGGAATTTACAATGAGGAAATTGAACTTGATCAATTTCCATACAAAGGAAAGTGACTGTAATTGATTAAATTATTTTGTTTTCTCAAACCTTATGTATCTGATGATTTTTCTTAGATTTAAAAAATATAAAATAGATGTTAAATATTATATTTTAAATTGCATAAATTACAACTAAGGCTTTATTTAGGTTTGTTCATTAACTAAATGTATTCATTATCAGGGCCTATACACTAGAAAAATGTAATTTTTTTGAATAAATTTATATTAAAATACTATGCATTATGATTTTTTAAATGATATTATTTTATCGTTTTTCAATAGGTAATCAGATTCAACTTATTTTAGTTCCAAATACACTACCTTCTATAGAAGGTATGGACATATAGTTTAAGTACAACTTTCACTTACTTTTCTGTGATATAGGAAAATACTGTAATCTAACCTTTCTAGATACAGTACTTGTAATAATTTGATTGAAGTTAACTCTGTCTTCTACAAGCTCTAAGACGTACTTCAGTCCAAAGTGTGTGGGGGGAAACAGAAACATAATGTTCACTGCAAAAGATTTGAACTTGCAGAGCATTTCAATTGTTTTGGGAAAAGAGTTGATATAAGCTGAGATATAATTATTTCAAGTAAAATAATAAGATTATATTTAATTATATAACTTTCTTATATATTTGTCTCAAGATAGTATTTATATATCAAGCTATTTGTTTAACAGGAGTATAACATATGTATTTAGCATACACTTTGTTTCAAGATTATTCAGATGTGTATTATGTATTCTATTCATCTCAGTAGGTGTTGGACATTGACAGACAAAGTAAAAAGCTAATCTATTACCGTACTGTAGATAGTAGAAGAAGATGTCATGTAGTCTTCTTGGTCAGAGGCAAAATATTTTCTCATTTAGGGCAAAAGCTTAGCAAGAATGTGGTCAGTATGAGGTTCACACTGGTCCTCCAGGTCCCACAAATTCCTCAAGGAAGGCATGGTGCCTACGATAAAGGCCTGCACACAGGTGGATGTGTTCATGGAGAGCTTGCTAAATTCACCTCTTTTATATAATAGAAAACAAAAAGATGCCCTATTTCTGTCTGGAGAGAGACATTCCCTCATTTCTCGTGTCTGCTCTGCACAATTACAACCCTAAGACATGGCCCAAATAAAGGGCATTCAGCCTTCAATTTTTGGAATACCTTGTAAGGATTGTATAGGCCCATGGTAGATCACCATTCCAGCAGGCTGTTTAAGAAAGAGCATACATGTTTGAAATTTACAGATAAAAACAAAAACCCTTAAAATTGATAGTGAAGATTTACAGACCAACCAAGTAAAATTCATAGAGAAGGAAAATACCTTAAAGATGATTCAATGGGTAGATTAAACAGCACAATAGCTGAATAGAGAAGTATTAAACTAGAAGATAGAAGAACCTATTCATAAAAAAGTGCAGAGAAAAGAAACTTGGTCCTCTTTTGGCTTGTGTGGTATCACTTTGTTTTGTTTTACTGACTTTTATATTAAGGTATTAAAACATGAAGACTTGGATGCCAGGTTGTCGTTTTCTCAGTCCCACCATGTAAATTTTTGTGATTTTGAAATATTGTGTAATATCGTTTTTGTAATAGTGATGAGAGTCTCTTTTGAAAATTAAACATTTTAACATGTAAGCAGTTCATGTTATTGTATGTGTTTCTTTAATGTTAGATACCTCAGGTATCTACTTCTTTCTTCCTTTACTTGACCTTGTCTCAACTGCAACAGACAGCTTCATTAATTCATTCATCTTTTCAATCGTCCCAGTCCAAGGCTTTTAATCTTGGTCATGGCCAAAACGTTTTTTCCTCTTCTTGAATGATTTTATCCACTCACATAACTTCTAGCCACTTTGTAGTGAATGGTTCTTTATCTTCATATATAGCCATCATATATAGCTTTGATATCATTTTCTCTCATTAAGTATAGATCATTTGGAAAATTTGATTTGTATTAAAAAACATGCAGACTTATAGCCTAATCATTTAATCAAACTCAGTCTTCTTTCTTATTTCTTATTGCAGTGAATGTCTTCATTCCATAACCACTTATTTTCCAGTGAGGAACTTGAAAAGTTTTACACATTTCCTTTTTCTCCCTCATTTTCTCCATACAATCAACAACTAAGTCTAGCTAATTCCATCTTCTAAACGTTTCTCAAATATGTCTTCTCTCTTATGCTATCCTGCACATAATTTCTCAGCTACAATATACTATGGTCTACCTTTATAATATCAGCCTCCAAAATCAGTTCAAGCCATGTTCCATATCATTGCTAAAGCCATCATTTTAAAATCCAATTGCATAGTTCTTCCTGGGACATTTACTCCAGGTATTATGTTTCTTTTAAATCACCATTAAGTAACTATGAAAAAAAAATATGTAAAACAGTAACTCAAGCATTAACTTCTCAAAAAACAATGGCCTTATCCTTCAACCATAGATTTGGTGCCATATTTTTGTAGTCCCATAAGAACAGGGATATCTTTTTCAGGGACTTGTAAAAGTACACATTTCTTTCTCAGACTTTCTTTAATCATAGTATGAGTAGTAGTATAATTTTCTGTATCTCTCACTAGGTAAGTTTTCTATACATAATGAACATTTATTTAGTGATTAGTAATTGCCAGGGAGTATGCTGAAACTATGCATGGATTACTTCATTTACTTCTCATAAACTCCATTAAAGTACATAATTTTATTATGAGAATTCCACAGATAAGGAAACTAAGGCTTAAGTTAAGAAACTTGCTGTATGTTTCATAGATAGAGATAGTAATGAAGACACAATTCAAACTTAGACAAGGTAGCTCCAGAACTAGCTCTGTGTTTTTTTTTGTTTGTTTGTTTGTTTGTTTGTTTTTTTAGCTGAGCCATCCTGCCACCTGTTGGCAGCTCAGCGGCTGCTCAGCTCGGGCTGGAAATCCAACCGGCAACCCTGTTGCTCAGAGCTCGCACTCTTAAGCGAGCTCTTCACCAACTGAGCCACTTGGCCAGGCACCCACAGCTAGTTTTCTTAACTATAGTATACTCCCTCCTTTAGATATCAAGAACCATTTCTGTTTCTGTATCTTCAATGTGTAGCACAATACCAGAACAGTAATAGACCTATTATAAATACTCTCTGGATAATTACATAAATGCACAAATGACAAATGAATGAATAAATGAATGTTTTAGTGGATTATTTTTCACTTTGATAAAGTAGATTTGCATAGAAAATAATATTTGGTCAGAGCTCAAGCAAAAGTTTGCACTTAAAATACTAATAAAACCATATTAGAGTCAAAACACTCAGAAAAGAAAAATATATAATATTTTAAATTAAGGAGTATTCTCTTATAGATTATAAAGATTTAAATGATGGCCATGTTTCCAATAAACGTATAAGACTGTTTTATGCTAAAATAGATAGATTCAAAATATAGCCATAAACAAGTCTTCAAAATTCTCTTTGCTCCCAACCCACCAAATATTTAGTAATTTTACAAATGATGACTATGAGCACCTTAGCAAAATTCGACATCATATTCCTCTTCTGTGAAATGAGGACAATGGACTATGCAGTCTCAAAGACCCCTTCCAGCTCCATCATTTAGAATCTTCTGACTTAATTTATATCGTATGTTTTATGAGAGCACAGCATGTTTTCCTTTAGTTCCAGATTAATTTTTTTCTTTCTTATATCTGTAGACTAGTTCTGATTGTCATGACTAATCTATAGACCAATTTGTAAGGGGAAAAAAAAAAATCCGCTGGGGACATTGCCATGAATCCATAATTTGAAAAACCCACAATTCGGGAGACCTGCTGTGCCTGGATTGAAACAGCTGTTTCAAGAACCTTAAGCATCTGGGGAAGTCATCCAAAGAAAGGCCATCCACTGTGCTTTGATCTCTTCACTGAAGCACTGCCTGTCCATATGCTTGGTGAGAGCCCAGGCTGTTAGACCCATGCCTAGGGCTAGCATTACGCCTTGTTTCTGCCCAGGAAATGGCACCAGAGTGTTTCTAAAGAATAAGTGAAATAAAATTTCATTATGGTAGAGAGCTGAATGAAACTGAGGTTACATGACATTACATAAATTAGTTGAGTAAGTCAACATTGTGCTTTATAAGTGAATAAAAGGGAAAATTAAAACCAAAAGAATAAAAAGGGAATGTTTAAAAATATGTGCAGAACTGGGTGGTTCTTAAAATGTTCTAAACTGTTTTCCTTTATCCTTTAATAAGAGTCATCTGAGTATACTCAGAAGTACTTCAATTTTATAGATAAAAAACTAATATTTAGATCATTAATTAGAAGCCCATAATTAGTGAATGTGGGGTCTGGATTCAACAATTTCCTGTTACAAATTCCTTAACCTTTTCACCACCACACACCATCCTAAGAGAGAGGGTTTCACAATAGATATACTCAAGGCATATTTAACTTCCTAAAATACATTGTACTCATGTATTGAAGGAAAACAGTTTATGGGATGAAAAATAATTTGCACGGGTTGTCATTTAAAGGACAATTTTATGTAACTTATTTCTGCGAAAACACAAAGTATTTTTATAGAATATTAAATTGTATTTTATCCTCTGTCAGTTAAAACAGTTAATTACAAATATGATTGAATGTGGATGATGGATACTAATCCAGCATTATTTGATTTATATAAAATTGACATTTAAAGTATCCTTAAATACTTAAAGCAAACTTTTCTGTGTGACTCATGGGAAAAAGTCAAGGATATCACTCAATCAGGACAACTCATTTTTGATACCTCCTTTGTCAGAAACCACTACCTGACATAGTTTCCTCCTTTTATTTTTTAGCAGTACCTCAAACAACCAAAAACAGCATTTCCCAGACTTATTAGGCTTATAACCTATGAGTTACAGAAAGTACTTGTTGGATGGATCCAAATTAGTTTTTTTAAGTATGAAAAACTCACTAGAATGTATATTTTGTCCTTTGCCCTTTCCCTGTTTCCTGAATGCAAGGTGGGCATGGTGCTAGTTGTAGAGACACCAATTAGGGACTATGAACAGACATGTATGAAACACTGTCTACTAAGGGAGGCTGAGAAAAGAAAAAAGGAACTTACTATTGTAATGGATGCTGGAGCCACTGAAATAGTCCCAGCATGCCTGGCTCTGGTCATGTTTCATGATACAGATAAGCTCCTATTTAGTTATGTCACTGTTTAGGGGGTTCTCAGTTATATGCAGCAGAACACAACACCTAACATATTTACCTTGAACTAATCACTGTATCCAGGGGAAATGATGGGAACTGATTGGCTTATGTCCCATCTACTGCCTCTCACCTCACTAATTTCTGTCCATTTAGATGTACTTTTAAATCAGGCCAGTCAGGGCCCACATTACAAAAATCATAGATGTTATAAAATAGGGGGAAATCCAGGTCCTGTTAAAAAGAGAAATAAATTATAAATGATGGGTAGTCCTTCATAAATGTCCATTATAATATCCATGTACCATAATTTATTTAAATAGTCATCCATGTGGGGATATCTGACTGTTTCTAGGTTATTATAATAAGCAATGTTTTGTTAAACTACTTTGTAGATAAATCATTTTAACAGTTTTTGTAGTATTTTGTGTGTTTTTTTTATTCTTTTTACTAGATTACTAGGAAGAGAATTACTGATACAAATCTTATTAAATTTTCTTAGAACACTTCATATAGTTTGCTAAATTGATTTTCATAATGTTTGTTTCAATATAAACTTCTGTCCCAAGTGTGTAAGAATGCTCATTGAAAGTACAGTTACCATCATCATGTATTTCTATCATCATAGATATTTTGCTTAGTTGCATATGCAATAATATCTTTTGCATTTAATTTCTTTGATTTAAGCAGTATTAGTTTTTAAATAGTATGCACATTTAGTTGTATACTGCAAAGTAGTTCATAAAAATTTCAAAAGTGAAAAGTATAATTTAAATAAATGTCACTTAAAATCTCTGGCAGTGGCTCTCAAGCTTGAATGTATGCATCAGAATCACCTGGAGGACTTCCTGTCCCAATCTTTCCTGAGGTATAACTGATAAATAAAATTGTATATATTTAATGTGCAAAACATTATGATTTTATGTATATACACATATATATTCCATATGTATGAAGGACTATATATGTATCCATGTGTATGTTATGATTTTTATATACATATTTATTACATTGTGAAATGATTACCACAATCAAGTTAACACACTGTCACTTGTATAGTTACCATTTTTTGTTCCTGTGATGAGAACACTTGAGAATTGCTCTCAGAAAAATCTCAAGTATATGAGATAGTATTATTAACTATGGTCAACATGCTTCCATTAGATTCCCAGAACTTATCATCTTATAATTGAAAGTTTGTACTCTTTAACCAACATCTCCCTATTTCCCCCACCTCCTACCCTTTGACAGCCACCATTCCACTCCCTTGTTTCTGATTTCAATTTTTCTAAATTGCACATATACATGAGATCATACAGTACTTATCTTTCTCTGTCTGCCTTATTTCATTTAACATAATGCCTTCAGACTCATCCATACACTTGCAAATGAAAGGATTTCCTTCTTTTTTTATTGATGAATAATATTCATTGTGTATGTATAAACTGTATTTTCTTAGGGACACAGGTTGTTTTCATATGCTATTACGAATAATGCTGAAATAAACATTGGAGTGTTGAGGTACAGAATTCATTTCCTTCAGATATATACCCAGAAGTGTGATTGTTGTATCATATGGTAGCTATATTTTTGCTTTTAATTTTAACTGTATTTTCTTTTTGTGAACAGTCTATGGCCTTAATTAAATTTTCTGAGGATTGTATTGTATTCTAAGGATTGTCTTTATCTTTTTTATGTGTGTCAAATGTTTTTCCAGTTTCTTAACTGTACTTAAAAATTTTTTTTTTAATATTTTGAATTGCAAGATTTCAAATTTTAAAATAGCCCAAGCTTGTGGAGTATGTTTTGCGACTTGTTACATTGCTTTTATTTTTAATTATAAATCAGTCAAGTACTCATTTATTATTTTTTTATAGCATTATGTTTTTAAAAATACCTTCTTGTTTTGTTGATTATCTCTATGGGCAGTTAATTAATCTTTAGTTTATTTTTTTAAATTTTTATCTATTTCTTTTCTACAATTCCTTTTGGTTGATAATATTTTTTCCAGCATGTTTACCAAATTCCTTGTTAATGTGTAATATTTCCTGTTTTCTAAAACAAATTTAAGAATATAAATTTTTCTCCAAGTTCTTATTTAGCTTCATAGAACTTCACATATCATGCTATTATTCAACCATAGTTTATAGTAGTTAATGAAATATTTTATACATTCACTATTCATAAATCCATTTTTATGTTCCAGATCTACAGGTGTGAGAACATATTTATTGTTGAATTACTAATGTTATAATGTAGTCAAGGAATGTCCCTCTGTATGGAGTTGATATTTTGTAATTTCATGAGCCTGTCTTTGCAACCTAGAAGCAATCCATTTTTGGTAAATGTCCCATGGCTCTTTGAAAAGAATGTGGGGAATAACATCAACAAGATGGAAGAATACGAGTCTCCTGACTCTCCCTACTCCCAATGAGGAATGCAGGGAAATAAGAATAAACAGCTACCAAAACATCCATTCCCTCAGAGAGAAACCCAGAGTTGAGAATCTTCTACACACCAAGCAACTGAGAAAATATCTCCATTAAACAGGTAGGAAAAGCTGAGACAAAAAGCCCACCCCTAGCACAGCTCTGCATAATGGAGGAGAAACTCCCAACTCCCACCTTTTCCTTGAGAAGTAAAGATATTGGACTGCACATGTAATGCACCAACTTCTGTTGCTAGTTTAGGGACTGACCCCTAACTAGCCTATTTCTTGTAGTTGCAAGTGCTAGGCATTCACTAATCCTCTAAAGCCACAGAGAACAAAGAGCCCAGTTTAAAGCAGCAGAAAAGCACACCAGCAGCTAAAGCCACAGTTTCCTGCGAAGGAAGAGGGCAATAAAGCCCAGCTACCCGCTTCTCCCTGGAAGCAGCTATGTTGCACATCTAGTATCCAGACTCTTCCAACTCTTCCTACTGCTCCTATGTCACCAGAGATGTTGCTGGAGGCTCGTGCAGGCATCCAACAAAGGTACCAACCCAGAGGTGACAGGGTTCTTATCTCACCCAAGAAAGAATTCAAGAGCCAGACAGATATAGGAAAGCGAAAGTAATTTATTGAAAATGAAAGTACACCCTTGAGAGGAAAGTGCCAGGAAGTCATGATTAGAGGTGTTTATCCCTCCCAGGAAGTCATGATCAGAGGTTTTCATCCCTCCCAGGGTGGGAATTGATGACATCTCATTGACTTGGTTCATTTATCTCCTACTGCTGGGTGGGAACCTCTATTTTCCACTTTTTCTTCCTTATTTGGTTCCTCCGGAACTGTTATGTCATCAGATGCATGATGAGGGTTGTAGTAACCACAATACAAATGACATTGTAATAACATTAAAATTAGCTTAAGGTCAGGTGTTTGGTCATAGGGATTAGCCTAGCTGGATGAAATTGGTTCTTGTTTTGCTCCAGTGGCAAATGCTGGATACAGTTACTTATTTCTTGTATAGCAAGTGAGGCACCTCACCTTGTACTGTGGAGAGCAGTGTTAATTTCCTCAGCTACATGTCCTGCCTGTGGCTGCTGACAGGTTCATCTGGGAGCTTCACTGTTTTCTAGCTGGTGAGGTGGAGTATCTTCTACAGTGGGCACCTACAGCTGTTCTTTTGTGGTAGATGGTAGGAGCCATTGGCTGAGGCCAGTGTGCTCTCCCAGGTGGGTCCCCTCTCTGCTCCTTCTCCCCTTTCAAGGTAAACAAATAAAAATATAAAACAAGACTCCAGCTTTTACTGAAGGAGTTGGGCTACACTTGGTGTGCCCTGACTTCTCCAGCTGAGGGTCTGGCTTCTAATTCGCCAGTTCCTGGCCAGGGCCCAGCATTTGCTAGTTTCTCTGGGTTTACAGTGAACAAGGTGGCAGTTTTAATGGCTCTGCAGGCTCTCCTGTGACTTCTTTCCCTGGCTTGCTCTTGCAATCAAGTCTAGCTCCCAGTTTCTCCTGGAAGAGGTTAGACTACACAGTATGCACCCCAACTTTTCCAGCTGCTTCCTGAGGGCTGGGCTCCTAACTGGCTTGTCTGTGGGAGCCTGGGAGCTGAAGGAACAGGAATCAACAGCCTCGTGGGAGTTGAAATGACAGGTGGGCACTTCCTGTGGCACCCCTCCAACCCATTTCTCCAGAGATGGAATTAAGTCACTAGCTACCTACCCATCTCTGAGAGCTAATGGGGCCTGGCATTTGCTTATCCCCTGGGAATGACAGAGCAAATAGCAGGGAGTGAGAGTGATCTAAAGGGGTGTGCTGGCATTTGCCACAACTCCTCTCCTCAGCTTAATGATGAGCAAGTAGGCAATAAACTTCAGCTTCCAGATTCTCCCTGAAGAAGGGAGTATTTGGAACATAAATCTAGCACCCCAACTTTCTAGCTGCTACTAAAGAATTGGCTTCTATCCTGCTTGTCTCCAGGAACTGAAAGGGCTTGTCACACCCTAGTCTCCTGGACAGGATCCCGGGTGGGGGGGAATGGTGCCTATGTGAATACTTGGTTATGTTAATTAGCTTGACTGTGGTAATCATTTTACTATGTATGTCAAATCATCATGTATACCTGGAATATTTTAACAATTTAAGAAAGAAGAAAAGATGTGTGTATGTGTGTGTGTGTGTGTGTGTGTGTGTGTGTGTGTGTAGTATTTTGGGGAGCAGAGAAGTGTTATATATACCTGTTAGAACAATTCATAAATTATGTTGTTCAAACATTCCAAAATTTCAACTGTTTTACCTACCACATCTATCATTTTCCAGGATTTAAAATGTCCTTTATGACTTTAGGTTTTTTTAAACTAACAACCCTTTTTATCATGGATCATACCACCCTTGTAATAGTATCTTTTTACAGAAGACTGGGGAAGACAGAATGTTATCTTTTTTAAATAATCTAATCCCACTCTTCTTTCAAAACTCTGTTTACATAACATCTCTTAAATGACATCTTTCATGTTGTCCATAACTCATCAAAACCCTCATCAATATTCTTAAAGCCCTTGATTCTCAGAAATTGACTTCTGAGACTCTTACAAGAAGACACTCCGTTTTTGGGAGATTTTGCTTATTGATATCAGGACTAGCACAATGTATTTTAATATAGAGTATGGCTTATGTAAACCTGATAATAAAAGCAGGCCCTCATAAATGATTTCACATAAAATGTAATGTTTATTTAATATTTTACACATCCAATGATTTATCTTATGTTTACCACAAATACCTATTACAAAAGAAGAGATTTTACTTAGTTCCTCTAATTTTAAAATCAATTATATATGTATATTTCAATCAAGCAGACTTCTGGACTGATATTCTTAATAACAAACAAACGGGAGACTTAGACTTAAGTCTAAAATGGGCAATTCAACACTTGTACTATGAGGATTATGCCATTGTTTTTTGAAGGGCTGAAACACTACTGTTCATCATCTTGGCATCCCAGCCTGGTATAAATGTGCATGGGACTGAATGCTAATCAGAAGGTATCATGAGGGATAAAAAATAATGATTGGGTTATAACTTTTTCTAAGTTTAAAAATTGCTTTTTTCCCTGTAAGTATACTCTAGTTATCTTGATTGGATTTGGAGATGTTCTACATATTTACAGACTGTCCCTTAGGAAGAGATACTTCTAGGATGACATCTCTCAAATATTTCCTCTTGGTTTTAGTAGCTAAACATTTAGTGAATTTAAAGGATCACATCTTTCAAACTCATTCTCAGAATTCCCACTTCTTGATAGAATTTAAATCATTTTCCTGTCCTTGAATGGCTAAAAGTAAATCAAAACTATTTGCCATGTTTTATGATCTATAAATTGCCTTTGATAAAATAGAAATTGCACTAAAATATATGCTTTTGATATGGACTTTTGATTTATAATTTTTTAAAAATATGTCAAGGCACTACTGGTTAAAGAGTAAAGATACATTTTATAGATATTTTTAATGATAAAAATGATGATTTCCTTGTATCACTTAATTTTATATTCCAACATTCTATGATTCTGTTTGTCGTTATATGATTATACAATACTAAATAATAGCCTTGCAAATCTTCCCAGTATTTTAAATTTTTATGTATACTGATTCATGTTATTCTTATATTATTTTATAGAAGAGGAAATGAGTCACAGCAAAATCAAATGACTAGGTCACAAAACTAGTAAGGAGTGAAGGAAGAATTCAAGCCTGAGCAACCTTGTCCAATCCTCTAGGTTTTATCGAACTTCTGGCAACATATGGTAAACATACATATATTACCCACAAAAGAGGATTGGAAACTTCTTATATGGATATAGGATTCCAAGGGGGGGAAAACATAACATTATCTTGGAAGTAGAATGGCAGCATACCATACAGGGGGGATATTTTTAATAAAGTGAGTGGAAAATAGAAATTTAACAGTTCCATATCTTTCTGCTATTTAGTAATGTAGCATACTCTTTTTCTTTTTGTATCCAAAAATATTTATAATATTGTTTGTAAGAATTCCATGCTCTTATCATTACATTATGTTTATGGAAGTTCTAGACAATAGTCAAGAAAAACTAACAAGAGAAATAAGTGTTTGAAAGAGAATAATTATCAGTATATTTGGAAGTGATTATATTCTTAAAAGAAAGCTCCCAGGAAATTCAGTTAAAACACTGTTAGAATTACAAATATATAATGGAAATAGTTCTATATGGCAACAGAAAATATTAAATTCCTAGTAATAAATGCAATAAAATATAGAGAATTTAAAAATGTACATTATAAATGTTTTTTGGAAGGAAAATGAAGCAGACAAATAATTGGATATGTGTACCTAATTGTAGATGGCATTTTCTCTATTAATTCATTGGGTCAGTTAAAAATAGAGAATTTGAACGGTAGACAAGACCCCATGAAAATATATAAAATATAAAAGGTAGGTAATTATATTCACTGAGTATTGTGTCAGTCATGATGTTATCAATTAGACTCTGTAAAAATGATGAGATATAAAATAAAAGATATACCAAATATAACTAATGTATGAATAACAATATAATTAATGTTAAGGGTGTTCTACTTTAAAATCAGTTTTATCAACATTGAGTTGCAAACACAACTGTGTAATTTCCCCAAATTAGGGATTTGTCACAATGTTTGAGAAGCACTTGTTTTAAGTTTAAAGTAACAGTTAAATTGACTGCATGATCAACTTTTATAAGGCAATAAGTAGAATAATTGTGCAGATTAAAGCACATAGTAAGAAGACTTTATAGAATGGTTTGCAAATGAAGTTGCAACAAATGACTTCATCTATATATGCTTAATGTTACATTTCTATGAACTTCAAAAATGATCAAACTGAGAATTTAAAGGATCCCTGCATATAGTTTAGTAGATTGTATTAAAGATATTTTTTTTCAGGATATTAAAAACCATACCATAATAGTTATATACTAATATTTGGTTTTATCTGGAATTGTTAAAATTATGAAACATTTTTTAGTGCAATATTCAAGTTACAACTGCTTGAGTGCAAATGCTGTGGGAATAAATTAAAATACTAATAAAATTGTAATTATTACACTTTACTTAGGGGTGTTACATAAAATATCAAATGTTCACTAAAGAGACTGATGATTGAACAAAATCTACAGAAATATATATATATATATATATATATATATATATATATATATATATCTCATGATGTATTTTTTCTATGTTTTTCATTGAAAAAATGTGTCATGATTTGTCCGACAGCCCAATAAATAATTGTGTGTGTGTGTGTGTGTGTGTGTGTGTGTGTGTGTGTGTTTTGAGAGATAGTTAATTTTGCTCTTTGACTTTGATTTTAATCCCCCAAGGGTGGTAGAAAGTAAAAACAGTTCCTCGTGTTTTCTTGGGCAGACAAAATGTTGATAGTCAACAGACTGACAGCTATTTTAGGTCAAAATCAGTTTTTTAATACTCTCTGTAGTGCAGGTAGAATTCATTCATTACTAACCTCACAACAAATTTAAATGGCACTAGATCTGCTGTAATGGTTAAATTGTGGTAGAAATTAGGAAATACTGAAATGGTCTCATCAGGAAACTGTGCATAATATTATTTAGTGCATTAACAGAATATCCCAAATCTTGTTCGAAAGTGTCTTTTTCTATCTTCATTTCACCATTGGGTAGCTCATTTGAAACAGCCAGCACATCTGAAACAGTTTTATAAATGTGGCTAAAGAAAGTATTCAGCACAGCTCATTAACTTGCAATTTTACCTCAAGAGTATGTTGAGTATTTGATTCCTCATGATTTATTATGTTGAACAGAAAAAAAAAAAAACAATGCAAGTTATAAATGTACTTCTTGAGTGTAAGCGGTTGCATAATAAGACAACCAATAATATTAATTCAGTTTGTTGGCAAATAAACAATTATTGTTTTGTTCATATCTATGTATGGATTGCTAAGGTAGTGACCAAATTCTCTAAATAATGGTAGTTTAGATGTTTAGTGTGCTGTCTTCATTGTTAATTCATTTCCTCTTTCCCTGGAGTTTCATAGGTGAAGATGGTCAAGTAATTTGGGTTCTAGTGCCTGCTGTATATTTGGCTATCTCTACCTGAGTAAACATGAAAACAATGCATATTCTTAACAAAAGTGTTCATTCTAGTTAGTTGAATTAAAGACTGCCTCATTCTCTGTCCATTCTCTCTCTCTCTATCTCTCTCTCTCTCTCATACATTTCCTTTCCCTCCCCTTTTTCCCTATCTCCAAAAGCAATCAGATTAAATTTTATTTTGGTTGTTTCTGATAGTTGTCCCTATCATTCTAAATAATGTGCTTATATGACCAGAGTTTGATTAGTCAACTTTTGAGACTATCTGATGACTATTTTCTATGAAGAATAAGACATTAACTCCCCTTCCCACTTTTTATCCTCCCTTTTAATTTTTTGCTTATATTTTCATTATTTAATCTCTCATTGGCTAATTTAAAAATTAATTCATGTATATATAACGTGCTATTTCCTGATACATCAAAAATCAATATCAATATTATGTGTTGTTAGCCCATTGTATAAGAAGAAAATTAATTCTTACTCTTTTTCTAATTTTTCTTTGTCTTCGAACCTGTCCAATTCTTTCTTTTATGTGATGACTTTTATATTTTGCATATTTATAAAATTTGTATTCCTATTTTTCTTGCTAATAACATTTTTATTATATTTTCACTGCTAACGAATTTTGTATTTCTTCCTGAAAATATAAATTTTCTGTGAAATGTCTAAAAACTAAAAACTAATAGAGAGTCTTCAATATATTATGATTAAAATTTTTTTATTCTCTGTCTTAATCTTCTAACGGTGGGGACACTTCCCATTCATTACCTCTATGGAGACTGGAGAGAGCTATGTCCATGAACTTTGGGCAAACTGAGTCTTTAGCAGCTCCTACCTACAGTGGGAAGCACACAGCCAGGTGTCTGAGCTAGAGGCAACTCAAGCTCCTCAGCACAGAATGAATCCTCCTATGTATACTCAGCAACTCATTTCTTCTACTAGACAATTGTGTTAGCAGATAGAGTAGATTGTGTTAGCAGATAGAGTAGATTGAAGCTATCCTCCTTCCACCTGCAATGTATCCATGGACACATCTTACCAGTGAGGAATTAAGAAGTTTCCCAGGCTTGTCCTTCATAGCACATAATTTGACACAAGTTTTTATTTCATCTATATTTTCTAATCAGTCATTCACACCATTTGCCCACTGCCCTATTTACATTCATTCACATATTCTCCGTATTACAGAAAGATTATATATATCAAAAGTGCAGTATCTTTCTGTTTCATTGTGCATTTAAATCTTATGAGATTTTACCACACTTCTAGTTTTGACTTCTTTTCCTCCTATCCATTCTACACTTATCCTTTCTACACTTAATAACATTCCAACAGCATTTATTCCAATTTTTGATGGCCAATGTATAACCTGATATTGTATGTTCACCTTATTACTGAGATAATAGCAATGACAATAATGGTTATGGCTAGTATAGTACAAGTCCAGTTGTTAGTTTTTCACACATTTTAACTCCTGTTATCATCACAATAACCCTATGAGATTGGTCCAATTATTGCCCATTTTACAAATGATTAAACTGAGGCACCGAACAGTAAATTGACTTGATAAAGATCGCAGAACTAATAAGTGATTCAGCAGATAGTGGAACCCTAGAGTCAAGGCTCCCAGCCCCTCCAATATTCCATCTCATGTTCACCTCATGTTGTTTATGGGGAATTGGCTTTATCATTTACGGCAGTCTTCTATTTTTCTGTTTTCTTATTCCAACTTAGACAAAAATAAATGATAATTTTTGAACAATTAAAAATGTGTTTATATTTGATAATTTTCTAGTTTTGGTATATAGATAGAATTTTTTTTTTCTGAAGAGTGAAAACATTGCTCAGTTTCTCTAATATCTAGTGTCACTGATGAAAAGCCTGAAGATAGTCTGATTTTAATACTTTTATGGGATAAACTGGTTTTCTTCCCTCTCAAAGTTTGTGTAGCTTCCGCTTTTCTCTGATAATCTAAAATTTCACAAGCCACATGTCAGAATGGAAGTGTTTTCATTTATCTTATTCATCTCTTAAATCTGAAAACACGGTTAACTTCTGATTATAATATTCTCTTCTATTATATACTTTATCTTTCTTTCACTGTTTCTGCTTAAGTTTATCTTTTAAACTCCTCAATATTTTTGAGAATCATTTTTATTTTTCTAGAACTGTTTCTTGTTCTCAAATTCTTTTAAATTATGAATAACTCTAGCTATATTAATTTTAATTAATATTGTAAAGGTTTTGCTTCCTTTGGAATAAGTTCTCTTTATTCAATTTGACTTCACACTATTTGTTTTCCTCAAATTTTCAGTAGTTCTTATGTAAATGGTTAATTTAGGACTAGACTTAACATGGTTAGCTACTGTATATGGCAATATATTTCCATAACAGCCCTCTCCTCAGTTTTGGAAGATTTACTTAGGTGAACTGAGTGTGTGGGAAGGTCTTCCTGACTAGCAAGCCTCACTTTCAAGTATAATGATGAGAAACAGATGGACATTCTGGGATTCATACTGATGCAGAAATCAAAAGAGCTTCACTTTTGAAACCCAATAGCCATTCTAGGTGCCCTTCTCCTTCGCAGATCCATTGATTTGTTTGGACTGTAGAGTAGAAATATCCCTGTTGACAGGGGAGGATGAGGAACAGCATAACAGCTTGCCATGTTGTAATATGAGAAGTGAAAACATGTAGGAGATTCTCACTTTTGTGAATACATCTCTTAATTAACGTACTCTGACTACTGTCTCAGCCAAAAACTGTTCTTGGTATCCACTAAGCTGGGAGATGTTCTACCATTCTGCATTCTAATGAGCGTATTCTGGTCTGTTTCTTTATCCAACCTTGTTCATCCCTTAATAAAATACCATATGATATTGAAAGAGAAATTGTTGCCCTTTCATCTCAGAACTGTAATAGATTTATGTCATTTAACTGAGATTTTGAGAGGTGATGTAGCTAAAAATACCTGTTAAGTTTGCAATATTGAATTGGAGGCTCTAAATAAGTGCTTCAGATTATTGATGCTTGTTTGGCTGCGGAAATCTGAGGTTCATGTGAAGGTGACGGGATTTGTATCAAATTCACTTAGAAGTTTAACTTTTTCTTGACTTCACTTAATCCCCAGTGGTTCTTCCTATTCCCATCTCTCTCCTTCCTCTTTGTGATAAAATGTGGATAAAGAAATGTCTAATTTGCTGTCTTCAATTGCTCCTTTCTCACTTTTACTGGAGGTGCCTATGACTAGAATTTTCCCTCTACACACTACTGAAGCTATTCAAGGAAATAAAGGCCCCCATAATTCTAAATCCAGTCATTATCCATTCCACTAGTGTTATTTATTAATTGTATTTGGCCCAGCTGATAACTCAGTCCTACTCAAAACACTCTTTTTCCATTTCTCTTCTGAGATTTCACCTAGCTCAAAGGTAACTTCTCCTAGTTTATTAAAATAGTATTGAGTCTATTTCATGATATTTGACTTTAACATCTTTCATCCTCAACACTCCCTCTTTCCCTTCAGCCCCAATACTGAGCAAATTGACAAAAATAGTCTGGGTGCTCCCTCCTTTGGTGATGGCAGGAGATTTAAACTATATGAACCCTTGGCTGTGTGTGGAACCCTCATTCTGACTCCACCCCTAACCACAGTAAAAAACCCCAAGTCGGTCTCCCTTACTTGCTCTCATGCAGTTTTGGACCAGCTTGCGAGGACTTCCCAGCTTGCCTCATAGAGCCTTATGTGAATAATAAAAATTTTTATACCCTCTTGATATGTTTGTGGCTCATCAGTCTCCACATTTGAATCAAATTTCTCAACACTACAAACTCTTAATAGGGTTCAGTGAAAGTGCTATTCTTTATTTTCACCTACCCTCACTCCTACAGTGATTTTTGTCTCAGAACTTCACATGTTATCTACATGCTGACAATTCCCACATGTATTTACTTTATCAGTACCTCCTGTGAATCCCTAATATCTATATCAATTGCCTACTTGATGTCTTTCCACAGATGTGTAATAGACACCTCAAGTCTAATATTCAATACTGAGCTTCTAATCGTCCTCAAACCTTTTCCTCCCAAGTCTTTCCATCTATTTACTAAGTCCAAAAATCAAAGAATCATTCGTGACTTCTTTTCTTTACAAATGTGTATGAAAATCTTATCTACTCCATAGTCTAAATACATACAAAATCTTACAACCTTGCACTGCTACTACTACCAAGACTATTATGTAAGCTAATATCATTTTCAAACCAATATTAGTGAAACAACCTATTAACTGATATTCTTCTCCATGGAAGAATATCAGCCCTTGCTCCATGCTTGTCAAATTCTTTTAAACAACGCAGCCAAAATGATCTTATTAAAATGTAAATTAGACCATGTCACTCTGCTCAGCCCCATCCAGTGGTTCACTAAGAGTAAAAATTAAATTCCTTTAAATTGCATGCAGAAATCAATATAATCTGGCGCCCATGATCCTCTGACTTTATCTCTTATTATTTTCTCACTAACTTGCTCTACACCAGCCATAGTGACCACCTTTCTGCTTCTTAAACACAGCAGACAAGTTTGTCTCACAGGATTTTGCACTTGCTGTTTCCTTTGTCTAGAAAGAAATCCCTCTATGTATCTCTGTTGCTCATCCCCTCATGTCTTTTAGGGCATTACTTAACTTTCATTCTGGCAGTGAAGTATTTTTCCTCAGTGGTATTCTCTGCCCTCTTTACTTTTCTCTACTTAATGCATGAAATCAACAGCTGACATATTGTTTTATATTTTGCTTCAATTTTGTTTCATAGTTTATCTTTCATCACTAGAATGTAAGCTTCATGATAGCACAGGTTTTTCTGTTTTGTTCATTGCTAGAACAGTAATGCATAGTAGGTGTTGAATAATTATTTGTTGAAATATTCATATAAAAATGATTATGTTTATGTTTACTTCTGGTATTGGGTTTTTATTTGTTTGTTTGTTTTTCATAAAGAAGACCCATTAATATTTCTTGTAAGGCCAGTTTAGTGGTGCTGGACTCCATTAATTTTTGCTTGTCTGGCAAACTATGTCTCCTTAAATCCTAAATGATAACCTTGCTGGATAAAGTATTCTAGGTTACAGATCCCTTTGTTTGAGCACTTGAAATATGTCTTACCACACTCCTTCTGGCCTGTTAAGTTGCTTCTGAGAAATCAGCTGATAGCCATATGGGGTTCCCCTTGCATGTGACTTGTTTTTTCATTCTTGTTGTCATTAATATTGATACTTTATCCTTAAATTTTGCCATTTTTATTAGAATATTTCTTGGTGTGTGTCTGTTTGGGTCCTTGTTTGGGACATTCTGTGTGTCCTGGACCTGGATATGTATCCTCTCCCTCATAGAAGCTGACACCAAAGATATGGTTATCACAGGGGAGGGAGTAGGGGAATGGTTGAAAAGGGGAAGGTGAATATAATCAATAATATTGTGATAAGTTTACATGGTGACAAAGGATTATTTGAGTGAGTGGAGTGATTGTAAGGTATAAAAATGTTGAATCACTATATTGTACACCTAAAATGAATATAACAGTATAAGATTGTATGTTAACTATACTTAAAGAAAAATAAATTTTAAAATAAAATGATAGCAAAAATGAAAAGAAATGATTAAGTTTACATAATGTAGCATTGGTAAGTTACTTTATTTCTAGTACAACTCTTTAAGGTTCACTTTATAATTCAATCAGTATAATGTACATCCTTTAACTAATTGACTTGCTTTCTCCATTTCTGAAATGAGGATAATAATAAATCATATTACCAGGTTTCATGATAAGAGATAATCCATATGACTTATCTAACCCATAGTGAGATAGGTTATTATGTTTCAGTCAAACTCTAGAATAGCTGTGTATGTAACTTTTGTGTGTGTGTGTGTGTGTGTATGTGTGTGTTTCTCTTAGTTTTGCCACCATTTAAAAGTGTTCCCTTAAGAGCAAAGGTTAATAAGTGAGCAATATTAATTAGAGTACCCATTGTTGATAACTGTGAATCCCTTTCTCCTGAGGGCAGAGCAATGGATTATCTTGGACTTAGTTATAATCAAGATTACATAGATTTTCAAGAATATAAAGAGTGTGGAAAGAGTTAGTAGAACCAAGAGCTAACTAAACAATTATAGTCCAAGAAGCAAAATAAAGGTGGTACCACACAAGGTGACCAAAAGTAGAGATTAAACTGAATATATAGAGCAAGGCACATTAGAACCAGATAAATAAAACCACAACAACCATAGCAAGTCAAAGAGAGTTGATGAATCAGTACAGTTTCCTGGAATAGAACTCATAGCCTATGGACGTTTTGGATGTGCTATGGGGTGCAACATAAAGATATTCTGACCATAAGGAAACTAGAATCTAATGTAAAGGGCTAAATACATAAAATATTAACAATATACAAAAACAGAATTTTTTAAAAAATTAAATTACACAGAATATTAAGTCCTGATAGTTGCAATAGAAAGTGAAAACACATGTAGAATAAAAGTTTCAAAATCTAAATGAATATTAGAAATAACTAGATTTCCTTAAAACATTTTTTCAGTGTGCAGGGCATTTGAGTCATTTAAAGTCAATATTGGTTCAATATTATGTCTGTTTGTTTTGTTTTGTTTTGTTTTAATTTAAATTTTTTTTATTAAGATATAACTAACATACAATATTATATAAGTTTCAGGTTTACATCATAGTTTTCAAGAGTACCCACCTGGTACTAAACGTAGTTATCAGCATGCTATTTATTATGCTCCCTATGATAAAGAAGTGATCGCAATGAAAAGTCCAGCAGTCATCTGACACTGTACCTCACTTTCACAGTATTATTGATTATATTTCCTATGCTGTGTATTACGTCCCCAAGACTTACTTGTTTTATACCTTGAACTCTTATTCTCCTTTATCTCCCCCTTACTTTTAATTTTTCAATTACAATTGACATTCAGTATTTTATATTAATTTTCAGGTGTACAGCATAGTGGATAGACCTTTATATAATTTATGAAATGATCCCCCTGACTAGTACCCACCTAGCACTATACATAGTTATTACCATATTATTGATTATATTCCCTATTCTTTAGTTTATATCCTCATAGCTGTTTTATAACTATCAATTTCTATTTCTTAATCCCTTCGTCTTTTTCACCCTGCATCCAACCTCCCTCCCATCACTCTGATAAATCTAGTACCCACCTAACATCACACATAGTTATTACAATATTATTAACTATATTTCTTATGCTATATCCTACATCCCTATGACTACAGTGTAACAACCAATTCAACCAATTTGTACTTCTTAATCCTTCCCCATTTCATCCACCCCCAAACCCGCTTCGATCTGGCAAAATATTCTCTGTATCTATGAGTTTGTTTCTGTTTTGTCTGTTTGTTTATATTGTTCATTACATTCCACTTATAAGTGAAATCATATGACATTTGTCTTTCACTGTCTGACTTACTATACTCAGCGCAATACTATCTATGTCCATCCACGTTGTCACAGATGACAACATTTCATTCTTTTTAAAGGCTGAGTAATATTCCATTGTATATATGTACCACCTCTTTATCCATTCATCCATTCAGGGACACCCAGGTGGACTTCATATCTTGGCTATTGTAAATAATGCTGCAATGAACATATGGATGAGTACAGTCCCTCGAGTAGCATTTTGGGTTCCTTTGGATAAATACCCAGAAGTGGGATTACTATGTCCTTCTTTGTCTCTTGTTATAGCTTTTGTTTTAAAGTTTATTTTGTCTGGTATAAGCATTACTACTCCAGCTTTTTTGTTTGTTTGTTTCCATTTTTATGAAATATCCTTTTCCATTACTTTACTTTCAGTCTGTGTGTCTTTCAATCTAAAGTGACTCTCTTGTAGGCAGTATAGGTAAGGGTCTTGTTTTATTCTCCATTCAGGCCCTCTATCTTTTGATTGTATCATTTACGTTGAAAGTAATTGTGAATAGGTATGCAGTTATTGCCATTTTATTATTCATATTTATTATTATTATTATTATTATTTTCATCTTAAAAAGATCCCTCTAAGATTCCTTGTAATACTGGTTTGGTGATGATAAACTCCTTTACCTTTTTCTTTCCTGGATAGCTCTTTATCTATTCTACAAATCTAAATTATATCTTTGCTGGGTAAAGTATTCTTTGTTGTAAGTCTTTGCTTTTCATCATTTCGAAAGTTTCCGGCCAATATCTTCTGACCTGCAAAGTTTCTGTTGAGAAATCAGCTGACAATCTTATGGGAGCTCCCTTGTAGGTAACTAACTGGTTTCTCTTGCTGCTTTTAAAATTCTGACATTCTCTTTAACCTTTGGCGTTTTAATTATGATGTGTCTTGGTATGGCATCTTTGGGTTTTTCTTATGTGTAACTCTGCACTTCCTGAGCTTGAAAATCCATTCCCTTCACGAGGTTAGGGAAGTTTTCTGTTATTATTTGTTCAAATAGGTTTTCAATACCTTGCAGTCTCTCTTCTCCTTCTGTTACCCATATGATTCAAATATTGGTACACTTGATATTGTCCCAGAGGCCCTTTAAAGTGTACTCACTTTTTTGGATTCTTTTTTTTTTCTTCTTTCTGCTGTTTTGATTGGGTGTTTTATGCTACCTTAACTTCTAAATTGCTGATTTGATCCTCTGCTTCATATAATCTACTGTTGATTCCCTTTCATTTATTGTTCATTTCAGTTATTGTATTCTTTATTTCTGGCTGGCTCTATTTTATGTTTTCTATCTCCATTTTTATGTTTCCTATCTTTTTGTTTAAGTCCCCCCTAAGATCACTGAGCATCCTTATAACCCTCATTTAGAACTCTGTGTCTGGTGGGTTGCTTATCTCCATTTTGTTCAGTTCTTTTTCTGGAGCTTTGTTCTGTTCTTTTATTTGGGACATGTTTCTTTCCCTTCTCGTTTTGGCTGCCTCCCTGTATTTGTTTCTATGTATCAGGTAGGGCTGATATATCTCCTGGTCTTAGTAGTATGACTTTATATAGTAGGTGTCCTGTGGGGCTCAGTGGCACAGTCTTCCTGGTGACCTGAGTTGTGTACTCCAGGTATGTCCCTTGTATCAGTTGAATGTGCCCTCCCTTATAGTTGAACCTTGGTTGCTATTTGTATGCCATTGGGAGGAGCTGAACTTAGGACTCTTTGATTATGAGGAAATGCTGTGACTACAATGGAGGAACTGTGATACAAGGGCTGACCCTGCAGAGCAGGATTTGCCCCAGCGATGCTCTGGTGCTTGCCTAATTCATCCTTTGGGCGTGTCATCTTTGGAGGTGGCTAGGTGATGCTTCAGCTTGTTTTGAACCTACTGGGGTCACTTGATCTGGGGTCACCAGCTCTAGGGCCACCTGGGAGGGGACACACTGCATGCCAAGTTCAGCTGCAGCCCATGCCCCGCCCTTTGCTATGCAACATGAGACACAAAGTAATCCACAGATGGCCACCACCTGCACTGTGCTTAGAAGTTCCTCAGGAGGCCAAGCTGCAAATCAAGGCTGGTTGCCATCTGTGCCAGGTTTAGGGCTCCTCAGCCAGAGGTACAGACACATTCAAGTCAGGTGCTGCTTGTGTGGGTTCTATAAACTTGGAGAGACCCTAGGAAAGTCTGTAGCGTGAGCTAAGGCAGGTGGTTTGTACAAAGAATGCCACTGAAAGTGGCTTTCGTGTGCCTGAAAGTTAGGTGTGGTAGGGTCTCAGCATCACCAGGGCAGAGCAAGCAAATGGTTTTCTTACCAGGATTGACGGAGTACCTTGAGTTCTATCTTCTTGAAAGAAATAATTCAGTCAAGATACAGAGTTTGTGTAGCATAGGACAGGAAGAAGTTGATTAGTAAAAGCGAGTACAGTCTGAGTTATGAAATGGGCTGACCCGAGAGGAAAGCATCCTCTCTTTACACTGTGTGAAGGTTTTCATTTCTATGGTTAGAATTGTCTCCCTCTGTGTTATCTTTCCCTCTCTCTGCTGTGGTGTCCTGTCCTCCCCTCTGGTTTTCACGGTTGTTTCTCAGGGCATAAGTGTGAACCTGTTAATTTCTCATGATTTATTTGAGAAGCTTATTAAAAATGGTCCTGAGAAGCAGGATATATATTCTTATAAGAGGGATGGTTTCTCTCTCTCTCTCCACCATTGATTTTTCCTTCTAACAACATATCTTGCTCTCAATATCTTGCTGAGCAAGCAAGGTGTTTAAGACCCAAGGATGAGCAGCTGCAAGGAACCTCCTAACAGGGTCTAGTTTCCTCCTTCTCCTGCCCATTTCTAGCTTTCTAACTACCCTATCAGTTTCAGGCAGCCTGATAGAGACTCAGATATGATGGCCACCTGTGTCTGCATGCCAGGAAGGGGGAGGGTTCAACAAGGAAACAAGTTGTTCTGCCAGCTTCTCTCTCCTGGAGAAAGCTGTCCCTCCGGCCCTTGCTCTGCAGCCAGACAACTCAGTTCCCCACCCCATATGTCCCTGTCACATCTCCAGCTGCTGCACCAGTGCTGGAGCTCAAAGCCAGTGATTCTGTTGGTATGTAAGTCTGTGTACACGCCCTTTGAGGGGAGTGCCTGGGACTCCAATTGCCCTTCATCTCACTCAGCTATAATTTCTGCTGGTTTTACAGTCAGAAATTATGGGGACTTCTCTCTTTCGGCACTAGAATTCTGGGGTGGGAAACCTTGTGTGGTGCTGGGATCCCTTGATTCTTTGGGCAAGTACTCCACAGCAGAGATATCCCTCCTGATTTTTAATGGTCACACACGGGTGTGGGACTAGCCTATTCTGTGTCTCTGCCCCTCCTCCAAAAATCTAGGTGGCTTCTTATGTCCTTGGTTGTAGAGCTTCAGTTAAGCAAGATTTCAGGTGATTCTCAATGATGGGTGTTCTGTAGTTTAGTTGTAGTTTTGACGTGGGGGTGAGAGAAAGTAAGCACAGCATTTCCTACTCCACTATCTTGACTGAAACTGGGATATGTCTCTGTATTTTTAAATGAAATGAAGGAAATGTCACAGAGAAAAGTTATCTTTAGTTTTGTCTCTATACCATAAAGCTGCCTGTTAAAAGTATGAAAATAACTAATTATTAATAATGATTCTTTTTATCAAGTGATATTATTACAAGGAGATTGCTTAAACCTGAAAAGTATGTCCAGGTTTTATGGTATTAATAGTTTTGTATTGAAATTGTACTATATTCAAAAGAAATGATTTGTAGTAATTTAGAACAATTCAGATTTGATACTAATGGATTATATAGTTTTAAGAAATCTGTTGGAAAGAGACATTTAATTTACATTTTAATACATCAGGATGCTTCTATCCACAGTGCCTAAACCTCTTTTCAAAACCAGGTTAAGTGTATTAATGCTTGGACTGTTAAGCAATCACTTAATATTGTTCACTAACATTTATTGATTCTTGAAAGAGACTTGCTAGTAAAGCCTCATTCCTGTACTGCTAAGATTAGGTTTATCCTGCATTAACACTTTAGTTTGATCATTTAAATGTCTCCCAAGTTCAAGTTCTACATTTTAATTTATTCTGAGGCCTGTGGCAATGCAACTAAAAGTTTAAGACTTTGCTCACTGGAATGGTTCAGCCTTGATTTTAATAAGCCTGGGCAAATTGGCAGCTTTAAATAACACAAGCAAAGCAGTATTTTTCAGGATTTTTTGTATATAACCACACATGATTACAAATGTTATGAACAATAGGATGTGATTGTTCATAGAGAAAGAAAATTTCCTGTATAAATTACAATGCATCTATTCATTCCAAGTAAAAGACTTCACAATAGTTTTGAAATGCTTTTTTTTTTTTTGAAAATAGCCAGAGAGCAAAAAAGTAAAAAATAAGTCAATCAGATTAAAATTTTCTTGTTTTAATATTGTCTCTGGGTTTACCCATGAGAAGGAAAAGTACTCAAATGCTGTGAACTAAAGTATCAGAAGTTAAAGAATGTCTATAATTACTCAAAACTAAATATTTTCTCTCACAAAATATTTTTGTATTTCTCTGGTTTTATTTTTATAAGCATGCTGGTCCCATTTGATGTCAAGTGGCCATTTCAAGTGTCCCTAAAAGTATTGTTTTTGTTTTTTTGGTTACAGAATATAAGGAATCCAAATGATTAATAAAAACTCACTTTAACAAGCAGTTATTAGGTTGTTTGGCTATAGATATGCCCTTCAGATATTCACTATTTCCTCCATTAACTATGGATTTCTTTCAAATTTCTATTGATATAATCATAGGAAGCTATTGCATTTCTTAGAAAACATTTCTCTTAATTTTAGTAGGCGCCTATATAAATATGCTCCATGAACAGGCCATTTCTACCTAGTTATTCTTACAAAAAAATAAATCAAGATGAAAAAACTGAATGCTCAGATTGAGCTTTCCCAGCATAACTGCATTGCCAGGGTAGCAGACATGAGGTAGGCAGAATATTAGGCATGTGGCCAGAGCTCCTACTTCTTAACTTTACAATAATTAAACAGAAAGCACACTGATTCATGGATTGGCCAAAAGATGACAAATTCAATCAAAGTAGTAGTTTTATGAAGCACTTACTGTTTTTGAAGAAGAAAGAAGTTGTGTTTTTCACACATTCTAAAAGAAATATAAAATAGTTGAAGATTATATATGTATGTATATATATATATATATATATATATATATATATATATATATACAGTATTTAGCACATTTATTAGGCACAGATATTATATATCCCTATATCACCAGATTTCGCTTTTTATGGACATACAATAATGACAAAATGGAAATGTTTGACCTTAATTTAAGGGTTATTAAGAAGAACTTTTAAAGTCATATGCAAGACCATTTTTGGAGGTTGGGGGATGCACCATGACCATGCTAGCAAATACCCTCCTGAGCACTACTTCTGAGCAGGATCTACATTGTTTACAACTCTGAGCACTTAAATATCTTCTAAAATGATGATAATAGTGTTTGCCACCCAACTAACTTATAGTATTGCGAAAGTTTACTAATTAATAAAAGCATAGCATTCTCCCATTGTATAAAATATTGTATTTATGTTATTATATCATTTCCAAAGCTGAAAAGTCTTTTATTTTATTTTTCAAGAACAGTAAAATTCCTGTTTCTGAAAGATATTTTATCCATAAATCCTAAATAAACTTATTAAAATAATCCATATATAACTATTAATTATCCTTTAAGTGGTGAATCTCTGACACAAACGTACCAGTATCTCATCAGTAAACAATGTTATCAATAATCAATGAATTTCCCCAGCTTGGGCCACTATCTTCTCTTGTGGTACCCCATAAAAATCCTTCATATATAACTTTTTCTTTACTCCTTCTTTCCTCACTTTCTCCTGCCTTCTCACACCCTATCTTGTATTTCTCTGTCTCTGTCTTTCTATCTCCCTCTCTTTCATCTTCAGCTCTATTTTTATATCTGTCTACCTCTCTGTATTTTATTGAATACTGATAAATCCCTGGTACTATTTTAGATGCTATCACACATCAGTGAATAAGACTAAATCACTGCCTTTATCACGGTGGGATATTGAGATCCTAACAAAATGCACAAATGATAAATTTGCATATATTAAGAAATTCTGTGAATTAAATAAAGTACAGCAAGTTGATAAAGAATGTTTCTAGCGAGTAGTACAGGATGGAAATAGTTATTCTTCTGAATAACTTTAGGGAAATTTTCTCTCTCAGGAGGTGACATGAGGCCTGAACGACAAAATAAGTGATATAAACAAAGACATGAGCACAGCAAGAGTAGACTGCTTTCATTGGATCAAGCAAAACTGTACTGGAAAAAGTGTGGGATGAATATGTAACAAATGAGGTTGACAGGAAGGGCTGATGCCATATTAGGTAGAAGGTCATTGGCCAATGCCAGTATTAGGGTGTTATTCTAAGTATGTTGGAAAAGTAATGGAGAACCATTAAATGTCTCAGAGGACATATCATGAACCATTCTGTTGTTTAGTTATCAAATAGTTTTTCTAACAGTTTTCCTCTTCTCTAATTTGTTTACTAGAAACTCTAGGCCCTATTTCTCTATCCCATATTGCTATTCTCATTCATGGAAATGTTCTTCCACAGACAGCTTCCATCTCTCCTGTTTCTGCCCTTGTCACAGCATTCCTCTGCCTGTCATCCCAAAGCCTTGGGGTGCCAAAGCTGCCCAGAATCAGTGCAAGAATTAGCAAAGGTGTGGTCTTTCTCTTCAGTTCCATAGTGTATTTTGTCTTTCGGTTCTATGGGTAGCCTTGATTATGCTGAATCTAACAAGTTTCAAAACGAGCATAGAATCCTATGCGCATCTCCTTTCAGAAGCCAGCATAGTGTCTCCCATTCTCCATTGCTTTGGACATTTTTATTTGCCACTTGTGATTAATTCCCTGCTCTTTTAGCCAAACCAAGAAAACAAACAAAGAAGCACAACTAAAGCATACTATTATAGCATATTTGCTAATGCAAATACACATCAATCGGTACCAGGCTCTGCCAGGCCAATGACCACTTGAGCCCAGCTGAGACAAACCTCTTACAGAGAGCCATTTATAGAAAATTTGTATCCATTAGGCTGAGAGCAACAATCTAATTTCTATCCATTAAAGAGATGAAAAAAAATCATTGTGTATTAAAGTGGTTTGATTTTGGCTGTATTACTGTAAACACTTGTTTTTTAAATTAAAACTCTTCTGATTATTCAAGAAACATATATTGATTTTGAAAATTGTAAAATATGCAAAAGTATAAAAAAATTGAACACTAGTTATCCTACAACACAAAGTGAATGGCTATTAACATGTTGTAAGTATTCATGTGTGCTTGTGCATGTATGTAGTTGTTACATTTCTACTGTTTAAGAAATTGATTTTTCCCTTAATTCATTTTGAGGATTTTTGCATCTTAAATAACTTTCAATAGTTTAACTTTATAATCTCTGTCATGGTTTAGTGTTCTATATTAGGACTCCTTAGTTTCTTTGTTTGCTATATGTACAACAGTTTTGTGCTCTTTGATTTTCTGTTGAGATTTTACTGATGTAAACAAGACTATAACTTGATATTATCAATGTTAATATTATTTCAAATTAAAACGTTCTACAATAATACTTTTGGATATTTGGGTGAAGTATTACTCTCATGAATGTAATTACATCTATGTCTCTCTGTGTTTTATTGGGTACATTAAATGTTATTAGTTCTTTTAGAACACAAAGTTCCAGTCTAGCATTTTAGAATTTAACTAATCTCTCATTTATTTGGAATATGTCATTGAGTACTTACTTTTTTTCTAAGAAACTAATGAGGATGGCATATTTTACGGGATGTTGTTTAGATACAAAAAGAGCTTTTTAAATTTATTTAAAAATTTTCGCTCTACATAAGAATTAAATGAACTATATCTACAAATCTTGTTGCACAACCTTCATTATCTTTTGGAAAGTTTGTTTTCAAAGTAAGAAGTAGGCTAGATAGTTTGCCCATTTGTAGGTACTATTTCTTTTTTAAATATAAACTATTTATAGAGATTATTTTTTTTAAGTCCTTTAATACTTTAAAAAATGTATGTGTAGGGCCGGCCGAGTGGCGCATTGGTTAAGCGCTGGTTTTGGGATGCCAGCGGCCCCGGTTCGGATCCCACATGAGGGCCAGTGACACTGCCCTCTACAGCTAACAACAGCTCCACCTGGAGCTGGGCTGTGCGAGCCCCGGTGATGGTGTGGGCTGCAGCCCCTGCTGCAGTGGGCTGCCATAGGCTACAGTGAGTGGCCCGCAGCCAGCGTGAGCGGCTGGCAGCCAAGCGTGAGCTGCCAATAGCTGCGGTGAGCGACATCCAGAGGCCAACGACCGATCTGCCTCATCCGGGAAGAGTGCAATGACGATACCAACAGTGAAGCAACATCCTCCGCAACTAGACTGAAGAACAAAAAGACAGCAACTTGTCTGTTCCCCTTCCCCGATTCCCCAACGCTGTACCCCTCCGCCAATTCCCCAATAAAATCTTTAAAAAAAAAAAAAAAAAAAAAAATGTATGTGTAGGTTCTAGTATCTTTTAATCAGTGTTGCCTCATCTGTGATTTCTTCCTATATGCAAATTCAAGTGTTTAGAATAGGAAGATTTTAAAAATTATTATTAATCTATTATTGTATATATAACCTGTCCGCGCTTTGTTCTCTTCTTCTGGTTTGAGTCATCTTAATTAGTATTCCATTTTTCTCACCTCTGACTTCTAGAATAATTTCTTACCATTATTATTTAATTAATTTCATTTTAGTTAATGTCCAATCTGATCATCTCATATCTTTATGGAATTTATTTAAACACTGTGTTTTTCAATTTCTTAATCAGAATGTTGTTAAACTTGCCTAAATTTCATTGAATTATGTTGAGAAATGGAATGAGACATTTTCTAAAAGTTGATTCTTATTATGACACTGCTTACAATTTCTTTCAGAGTGGTTTCCTTCTTTTAAAATATAGCATTTTTCATATAGGTCATTAGTTACTTTTTTTAAAGATATTTTATTTTGAAATCCTGGTATTCGTATTTGAAATGAATTCTCTTTATATCTTTCAGATCCAGACAAAAGAAGAGGAAAAGAAGTAGATCTTCAGTAGTATACTTATCTGCTTCATTTATTCAGTAGCTTGAGGAAAAAGGTAAGGTAGCTAACATTTAATGTAATTTGAAACAGTAAGTGTCATCTCTCCTAAGTTTCCCCCTAGCTGTGTTTGATATGGTTTTCTTGCTTTGGTTGGCAACTGTTTCCACTGTTTATGGGGCATAGTAATCACCCTTAAAAACCAACTTTAGCAGTACCTTTACTTTTTTCCTGTTATGGTTGTCGCTGATAATTATAAACCAGAAGTACTTGCAAGATCAGATTCTCTAAAGAGTATAGCCTCTTGCACCTGACTTTCTTGCTGGAGTGCTGATGACCTATGTGTACCTTTTGATGTTCTTTTGATTCCTTCCTTTTGGTTTGATACATAGTGCCTCTGTACTCATGTCTCTAGATGGAAGGATGTTAATGCAGCTCTGCAAAGTTCACTTCAATTATTCCTCAAAAATTCTGTTCCTTCCTACAGTGGGGACATTTCTGTGTGTGCAAAATGTTCTAAATCTGACAACATCCATTTTATATCTAACAGAAATAAATTCCTTGTGTGTGCTAGGTTGTTGTACCCAAACTTTCTCAGTTTTGAGAACCCTCCCCACCCCACCCCCACACACACTCTACATTAGTATAGGAACTAAAGGGATATTTTACTTCTGCATCCCCTAGAAGATATCATGTCTATTTAAAAATCAAAGAAACTCTCCAAAACCCATTCATCTTCCTTGTTTCTACACATATTTGTCATGTTTCTCAAAAATATAAATTTTATTTTTCTAAAATTTTTATTTAATTTGTTGGGCGACATTGGTTGGTAAAATTACATAGGTTTCAAGTGTACAGTTCTATAATACATCATCTATATATTGCATTGTGTGTTCACAACTCAGTCAGTTCTCCTTCCATTTCCTCCTTAGCCTCTGGTAACCACTAAACTATTGTCTGTGTCTATGAGTTTTTATTTGTTTGTTTGTTTTATCCATTTCTCGCTTTCAGTTCTATATCCCACATTTGAATGACATCATATGTTTCTCAGTGTTTTCCGTCTGACTTATTTATCTTCTCATGATAATCTCAAGATTAATCTATGTTGTTGAAAATTGCAGTATTTCATCTTTTCTTATGGCCATAATATTCCATTGTGTATATGTACCACATCTTCTTAATCTAATTATTTATCAAAGGACACTTTGGTTGTTTCCATAACTTGGTGACTATGAATAATGCTGCAGTGAACATAGGGGTACATACACATATATATCTTTGTAAACAAGTGTTTTCAAAATTTGAGGGTAGATACTCAGAAGAGGTATTTCTGGGTCTTAATTTTTTTATAAACTTCCATCCTGTTTTCCATAGCGGCTGTACCAATTTATAGTTCCATCCAGCTGTGTATGAGGATTCCATTTTCTCCACAATCTCACCAACACTTATTATTAATCATCTTGCTGATAGTAGCAATTCTATTGTATCAAGTGTAAGGTGATATCTCATTGTAGGTTTGATTTGCATTTCCCTAATAGCTAGTGAAGTTGAGCATTTTTTCACATATCTGTTGGCCATTTGTATGTCTTCTTGAGAGAAGTGTATGTTCAGGAGTTCTGCCCATTTTTAAATTGAATTGTTTGTTTTTGTTGTTGTTGTTGAGTGCTATGTGTTTCTTATATATTTCAGATAATAGTCCTTTATCAAGGGTGTTGTTTGCAAATATCTTTTCCCATTCATTTGATTGCCTCTTTGTTTTGTGGATGGTTTCTTTTGCTGTGCAGAAACTTTTAGTTAGATCTAGTCCCATTCATTTATTCTTGCTTTTCCTTCCCTTGCCTTGGAGATCAAATTCATAAAACGTTCTTTATTATGTTGAGGTATTTTATTTCTATACTTAATTTATTAAGTATTTTAACCATGAATGGATGTTGTATCTTGTCAAATACTTTTTCTACATCTACTGATATGATCATATGAGTTTCATCCTCTATTTTGTTTATGTGGTGTGTTACATTGATCAAATTGTGTATGTTGAATTATCCTTGCACCCCTAGAATGAAACCCACTTAATTATGATATATAATCTTTTAGATGTATTGTTATGTTTGATTTTCTAGTATTTTGTTTAGGATTTTTTGTGTCTATTTACCAGAGAAATTTGTGTGTGTTTTCCTTACCAGGTTTTGATATCAGGGTAAGGATTTAAGAAATATTGCCTCTTCAAATTTTTGGGAGAATTTGAGAACAGATGTTAAATCATCCTTGAATGTTTGGAAGAATTCACTAGGAAAGCCATCTGGTCCTGGACCTTGGCTTTTGAGAAGTTCTTAGATGATAGTTTCAATTTCCTTACTGTTGATCATTCTACTAGATTTTGCAGTTCTTTGTGATTCTATCTAGAAAGGTTTTATATTTTTCCAAACTTGTTTATTTCTTCTAGGTTATGGAATTTTGGTGGCATATAGACTTTCAGAGAATTCTTAGATGATTTTTTTGTATTTCTGTGTTATTTGTCATAACTTCCCCTCTTTTATTTCTGGTTTTGTTTGTGTCTTTTATCTTTTTTCCTTAGTGAGTCTAGCCAGGGGTTTGTGAATTTTATCAACTGTTCAAAAAACCAACTCTTTGTTGCCTTAATTTTTCCTAATTGTCTTTTTGTACTTTATTTCATTTATTACTTTTTTTTTCTAGATCTTTAAGATGTAATGTTAGGTGTTTACTTGGGATTTTCTTGTTTCTTGAGATAGGCCTATAATGATATAAATGTCCCTATTATTGCTGTTTTCACAGCATCCCAGTAATTTTATATATTTTCATTCTCATTCATTTCTATGTCTTTTGATCTTTCTGTTATTTCTTCTTTGACCCATTCATTCTTTAATAGAATGTTGACTTATCTCCACATATTTTTGATTTTTTCCTCTTTCTTTTTCAAACTGATCTCCAATTTCAAAGCATTGTAGTCAGAGAATGTATTTGATATGATTTCAATCTTCCTAAATTTGTTGAGGCTAGTTTGACCCAACATAGGGTCTGCCCTTGAGAATGTTCCATGTGCATTAGAAAATAATGTATAGCCTGATCATGAAAGGCTCTGTAAATGTCGATTATGCCCATTTGGTCTAATGTGTCTTTTGAGGCTGACATTTTCTTGTTGATTTTATTTTTGAATGATCTATCCATAGCTGTCAATGGTGTATTTAGGTCCCCTACTATAATTGTTCTCCCTTTCGTTCTGTTAGTAGTTGCTTTATATACTTTGGTGCTACCTGATTGGGAATATATATATATATATATATATATATATATATATATATATATATATATATATATATGAGTTTTATGTTTTCTTGTTGCATTGCCCCCTTTATCATTATGCAATGTCCATTTTTGTCTCTTGTTACCTTTTTTTTTAAAGATTTTATTGGGGAATTGGGGGAGAGGAACAGTGTTGGGGAATTGGGGAAGGGGATCAGCCAAGTTGTTGTTCTTCGGTCTTCTTTGTGGAGGGTGCCAGTCGTCATCTGGCTGCCCATCAAGCAGCTCATGGCCTCTAAGCTCAAGGTAGCCACCATCCCATGCGGGAGTCAAACCAGCAACTTTGTTGTTAAGACTGTATGCTCTATCCACTGAGCCATCCAGGAAGCAGCTCAGTTCAAGGTGCTGAGTTCAGTCTTAGTTGTGGGTGGGCATAGCCCACCATCGAACAGGCAATCTTGTTGCACCAGCTGAGCCACGCTGCCACCGGTTGGCAGCTCAGCGACAGTTCAGCTCAGGCACAGCACCACTGGCCCACGTGGGAATCCTACTGGCAGCCCTGTTGCTCAGAGCTCCCACTCTAAGCCAACTCTTAACCAACTGAGCCACTTTGCCAGCCCCTCTTGTTACCTTTTTTATTTTGAAGTCTGTTTTATCAGGTATATGTATATCTATACACACTTTTCTCTGGATACCATTTTCTTGGAGTATCATTTTCTACCCTTTCACTTTGAGTCTATATTTGTCCTTGTACTTGAGGTGCATCTCTTGAAGGCAGGATATGGTTGAGTTGGGTTTTGTTTTTAAAATATATATAGAATATATATATATATATATATATATATATATATATATATATATATATATGAAACCTTGAATGTTTATCATTCTTCCATGGCTCTCTGGTTAATAATGCATATTTTTTTCTGTGTGGGTTTATGGAGGTGTGAGAGAACATTTCAGCAATGGGCAGGTTGACCATGTCTTCTAGGAGCATGATCCCTAACTGGAGATGTAAGACATATACAAACAATTACTACCTAAGGCAGAGAATGTAAAATGTGCTAAGTAATTATGACAATACATGCTATAGGTTTATGAAGGAGGAAAGAACACTTGTTGGACTGGCTTATTCATAGATGGCAGTGGCATTTTACCCGGATCTCAAAGGAGGGGTTTGGTTTCAGTGGATTTAAATAGCAGTTAATCCAGGTAAGGAAAAAGGAAAGGGATTCAGAATGTGAGAGGCATGCTAAAGAGATTTTAATGTGTTTCCATCTGGTCTGCTTATTAGAAATGGTCATCATGATTTCTGTTAGAACTTTTGCATATTTGCAGTTGAAACTTTAGCTATTACTTTTTAGGGCATTTTGTATCTTTGAATGAATATCTATGTCTTGAATCATTTTTCTATAGTATGTTTATTATGAAATCACACAATTTCAGCAGTTTGAAGCTTTCGCAGATATCGGCTTACACTGTTGTTCTTAAAAATATTTCTTTTCTCCAACTGTTTTAGGAAAGATTTGATCAAACAGGAAAGAGTAAGTTGATCTTAGCGAACGTTTGTTAGCAAAGTGGCACCTAAAGTTTTGCTCTATAAAAAATTGGATGGCAACATAATCTAAGAATCAGAATAACTTTAATGTAACAAAAATATTTTTCTTCTTTGTACTGATAGCTTATTTCCGCAGCATTGCACTAGTGTATTGAAAAAGAAAATATTAAATGAAAGCCAAATGATGTGTGATGCATTGAACAGCATAGACTACTGACCCTACTTTCTTAATACTTAATTTTCTCCACTAACAACAAAGTTAATTTTTTTTGCAGTTTAGAAAAACTAAAAGTAAAGAAAAACACTTCATTCGAAAGTATTATATTAGCACTCTGTTTTGGATAATCAGGACATTCTGACATCTTGAAAAAATACAGGGAAAATTTGGGATCACTGAAGTTTGTTATCAGAATATTTTCGTTACTAGACTGAAAGATAGTCTTAGTATGCATATTTAAGAATACATTTTCATCAGAATACAATATTTCCACCTGAAACAGCTTATTTTCTGTCTCCCACCAAATAGTTTTTCATATATATTTATGATCTTTTAGTCTGAAACAAAAGAGTTTGCTCCAAAAATGTCTGTGATTTTATTTTTGCATGCTTAAACATTATTAAAACCAAGATATATAACATTAAAGGTTTTGTCTTTAAAATCAGAAAAATGAATGGCCTTAAGTATGATCTTAGATATGGGCTTAAATAGTGGCAAGTTGTGTAATCCTGGGTAAATTAAATTTATTTGGCTTCAAATTCACTTTACTTTAGGATTCTTAAGTTGAAATGGAAATAAAGTAACAACCTGTTTGAAGGGTTGTAGAGACTAAGTGAGTTGCTTTGAATAGAGTTTCTGGGAAACATTAGAAAGGTAAATATGGTAACAATAATAATTATGTATACTTTACTGTTGAAAATTTGGATCCTCAATTAATTTTATGATTGTAGTATTAAGTGTGTATATATATATAAAATCTTGTTTGTTTGAAAAAGGGGCCTTAGATTCCAGTTGACTGAGGATATATAATTTTCTCTCCTACCATGAAGATTCCATTGAAATAACAGCAAAACAATAAGAATAAAAACATAATAGGCTAGGCAGCAAAAATAAAACTATCTAGTAGTAGACCAGAAAGTCTGAGTAAATCTTTAAGATAGAAATGTCAGTTTACCAAAGAATCAACAGCCCTAGACCCCACATGCCACCAGTAACACCAAGGAAGAAGGAAAAATGTTCCAATAAAATAACTGAAAACAACAAACAAACAAGAAGAGAAGACATTCCACACATAAAATATTAAGGGTATTTTTTTTTTTTTGAGAAATATACATTAAGGGAACAAGAAAGTATTCTTAAATGAAATATAACTATATTTAAAAGATTATAAAGGTCAATTTAAGGAGTGAAAACCCTGGCAGTTCATATGAACTTAATAATTACTAATTTTACCTTTTGTATCAGTAGTTATCATCTCCAAAGAAACAGAATTAATAGACTATCTTTATTTCAATATCTCTATATTTCTGTCTCTGTATCTATATCTTTATCTGTAGCCATAGCTAAAGCTAAATCAGTCAGCTTATATCTATGTATCCATCCATTCGAGATGTATTTATTTTAAGGACTTGTTTCATGTAATTATAGGGGCTGGCAATATATATATATATATATATATATATATATATATATATTTTTTTATATTTTTTTTTTTTTTTTTTTTTTTTTTTTTAATTAGGGAATTGGTGGAGGGGAATAACGTTGGGGAACCAGGGAAGGGAAACAGACAAGTTGCTGTCTTTTTGTTCTTCAGTCTAGCTGTGGAAGACTTTGCTTCACTGGCCCATGTTGGTATCGTCATTGCGCTCTTCCCGGATGAGGCAGATAGGTCGCCTGCCTCTGGATAGTGGCTCACAGCAGCTCTTGGCAGCTCACTCCGGCTGCCAGCCACTAACGCTGGCTGCCGGCCACTCACTGTAGCCTATGGCAGCCCATTATAGCAGGGGCTGCAGCTATGCCGTCCCCGGGGCTTGCACAGCCCAGCTCCAGGTGGAGCTGTTGTTCACCATCTTAACTGTAGAGGGCAGTGTCACTGGCCCTCATATGTGGTATCTGAACCAGGGCTTCTGGAGTCCGAAAACCAGCTCTTAACCAGCGCGCCACTCTGCCGGCCTGGGGCTGGCAATTTTTAAATTTGTAAGGCAGATGGGAAAAACTGGAAATTCATTCAGGAGTTGATGGTATGGTCTTGAGGCAGAATTTCTTCTTCCCTGAAAACTCAGTTTTGCTCCTAAGGCCTTCAGTTAAATGGATGAGCCTCATCCACATTATCAAGGGTAATCTCCTTTAGGAGATGTAGACGTGAACTGCATCTACAAAATACTTTCACAGTAACATCTAGATTAATGTTTGATTAAACAACTGAGTAATGTAGCCTAGCCAAGCTGACATATAAAGCTAACCATTGCATCTCCTCTGATCATTTTTGTCTAATAATGTGAAAGACTGGAGGGCATACTTCCCAATTTAAGGAGCATAACCTAGTTGTAAGAGGAGAATAAATTTGGTTACCCAGTACCTACCCCCATGAAATCTTAGTCTAAGGTGATTACTAAGAATTGAATTGATGCTTGGAGGAAGGACACAGAAAGCTGAACTTCCATTTACTTTCCATGAATGATTATTCTAATCAGGAGAGATCAGTGATGAAATAGAACTGAGGCACTAGAGTGTTTTAATTCACTCCAGGAATTTCCAGCACTGGGTATAGAATAAACTCCACCCTCAGCCCCTTACAGTATCCTGATTTAAAAAAATATATAAACAGTTTTCAAAAAATTAAAACCAACTTCTCAGGAAGCTCTAAGGTGACTCCTTTCTAAATGGAAAGTGCCCTAAACGTTCCCACAGGCTATTTAGAAAACTCACATAGGAAATCTCCTTGCTCATGTCATTATCAGTTTATCCTCATGTAAATATTTGGAGGCAAAGCTTCTGAACCTTAGCAACCCAACAAATGGTTATATATAAATAAAACTGGAAGGGAACACAGATTATGGATTTAGGATTTTTTTTTCCATATTTTAAAGTACTTTCAATGTAAATAAATATTCTGTTAATGTAAAAATTAAGTCACAAGATTTTTATGCAATTTTTAAGTAGTATACCAACTTATTTTAATTAAATATTGCCTAACTATAGGTATTTATCATTGCATGAATTAGAAGCTAGTTATTATTAAATGGATTTGATTTTAAACCCTAAAAGATACAGTGTTTAAACTAAAGAGTCTCATTAGAACTATAAATTAATCTTTATAATTTAATTTATATTAATATACAAAATGTGTATTTTATAAACAAATTTGGAAAGCCAATGAAATTAAGTCAATAACTGATTTTCAATTACTGGTTTTCATTTATGATAAATTTATATGAATATAATTATTGATTTTCAAATAAAATTATGAATGATACCAGGATTTGATGTTTTTAAGCTTACTTTACCAGTTATTGACATTATATAAACATTACAGAAGATATAGTCAATCTAAGGTGCATTTTCAATTTCTTTGCTGAAATGAACATTTTTATTGTTGTATCTAAATGATTCAGTCTCAAGATTAGCTAATTCCATCAATGGTCAATTTTTATGTAATAAAAAAACTTGATTCTCTGCTTCAGCTTAAGGGACAGCTATTTTTCCAGGCTAGAGAGAATAAAATATTGTTTCATTTTCCCCTTGAGTTCTGCAGGAGCAATTCCATCATGTATGATTCCATCATGTGTTTGCCCTTCAAAAGGAGTGTTTTTCACCTCAACTGCACTTGCTGTGTGCTTGTAGGAATCGGGGAGTGTAGAGAAATATCTGGGGAGGACTTTGTTCCTTGAATGCACACCCAATGTGCACTCCTACACAGGTTTACCTTTGATTTTTATTGTTTTAATGCCTACTGTATACAAAACCACTATTTTTAACATCCTCTATGCAAAAGCACTATTCCAGGAATTTATATACTTTATTTTTTAAAGTCTCAACAACAAACTTAATGATTATAGTTTACCTTCACTTTTAAAAGGGAGTTTAATGAGGGTCAGTGTGTTTAAGTAGTATGCCCATGTATATGTATCTAACTGGAAGACTTAAGATATATGCCCAGCTATTTCAATATACTGAATATTTCCCAATGTTAGTGTTTGTCTACCATGTTTTATGAATCAGTACTTCCAATATTATTCTCAATCTAAGACCTGATGTATCAGTTGATTGATAAGATTGGCCTACTTTCGAAAGTTTAAAGAGAGAGAGAGAGAGAGAGAGAGAGAGAGAGAGAGAGAGAGAGAGAGAGAGAAACAGAGACAACAGACAGAGACCATTTATTTTCCCTTAATTATTTTGCTTTTTATGAAAATAGAGTTACTTCCAGGAGAGTAGTGTGGGCTTGATTACAGTAGTACATATGTTTTCCCTCTTGATTTGCAACCTTTGTTATATTATAGCTGGCCTAATTTCAGCTCTTCACATTTTTCTATCAATAATAATTTCTAAGTTAAAGGATAAATCTAAATTGGTGGTTGGACAGCTGACTCAACAATATTTGTAACAATTGCTTGAGTAAAGTATTCTCAGTTCTTATTCTAATAGTTTTACTCATCCCCTCTCCTCCACGAGCCCTGCCTTGTCACCTTGTATTTGCTCCTCTGAGTCTGCCTGTTTTTCTAGTTCTCAGCCCTCTTGAATGTCACTTAACCTATTTTGTGAAAATGTTGACACATATATTATTAGAACATTAGCCTTCATTAACTTTCATTTTATAATTATATAAATGAGTAGGATAATTATAAATTACTGTGTCTCTAAAGATAAATAAATATATTATTGTTTCTTCTATTAGTTTTTATATATTAGATTGTTTTTCCATTCAATCTTATATTGTAGCAGAGAGAAAAATAATCCTTTAATTTTTCAGATATTTTCACGTGATTACCAGTATTTTCCATAATTCCTTGAAATTTAGTTGATGTGACAGTTTTTGCCAGCAGACTTCAAGTGTAAGAAATAGTGCACTTTCTTCACCACTCTATTCCCAGGTCACAGCAATATTAGTTAGAAACCAAATGTTCTAGATGGTATAGCTACTAGTATAAGATGGAGGAAGGCCACTGGACCTTCGTCATATTTGAAAGATTGACAAATGTTTATAGAATTAAACTAATGGTATTTTGTGACTTATTTCTTACAGTTGCATGGCCTAGCCTATTCTGCTTAATACACCAGTACAGTCTCCAAATACTTGGCAATGCCTTCATCCTTCCAAAAATATCTTGACTGTGAACGCCTTTGTTCATAGATACTTTTAATTATAATGATTTTCTTTAAAAGGTAGTTTTGCTAGCTGAAGTTTTCTCAAGATGTCTCCATAAGCTTTAGTCTGATTTTTTGCAGGTTTTTTGTTTATTTTTTGAGGGCAGTGTCACTGGCCTTCACATGAGGGACCCGAACCAGGACCACTGGCTTCCTAAGCCAGCGCTTAACCACCACGTCACTCAGCTGGCCCAAAGGGCATATATTGATAATTCTATGGAATTAGGAAACATTAAGCTACAAGAATTAAAAACATAGCAAGGCAGTGAGAGAAACAGGATCCTACACACACACACAGACACACACACACACACACACACACACACACAGATGTACTTCATGCAACCATCCTAGTCATGCATTTTTGTGTACATTTCCACACTTAACTCCATGACAGAAGCGATATGGCAGGGGTTGTAAATCAGTGCAGCACAATAAAAGCATACAGTATAATCAAAACCACATATTGCTTCCAGACTTACTGCATGAAAATTTAGGGACTGTTGTAGCACCTTCATCTTCAATTTTTTTAAGTGCTATCATTATCATTATTATAACCATATAATTAACTTTTTATTACTATATATGGAATGTGCTTTGAGGCCATACGGTAGATTTAATTCCTTGCATCAGTAAATACATGATATTCTAAAATTAAAGGATAATTACACATATTCCAAGTTCTTTGTCTAGCCAACCACAACTCTGCAAAATACCTAACCCCACTCCTAAGAATTCCAGGAATATAGAGAGATCTTCACATAAATGTGTTTTTTGCCAGCAGCCATCACAAATGACTTACCAGGTACAGAGAGTCAGATTGCCTGAATTTTATTCCAGCTCTGCTGCCTATTAGTGGTGGTCTCGGCCTCAGGCTCTTCTTCTGTAAAATTAGGATATTAATAATATCAACTTCATATCATTGTTACAAGACTAAATGTATTAAAAATTTTGTAAAGTGCTTAAAACAATGTCTGGCTCATAAAAAGCACTATATTGTAGTTTATTTTTTAACTTAATAAATGCTCAAAAATTTTATATGACCATCATGGGCATATTACAGTGCTTCTACCATTATGTTAACAAATAAATGAGTCTCTGACAACCTGAGGTATTTATTTTAGCCAAAATATGCTCTTTCAGTCACAAGGAAAGGAACTTAATTTCTTCAAAACTTCTGTCCCAACATAAAATCAAAACGCATACTATTCCTAAATGTTTTGCATAGACACCGTAGTTCCTCCTGCTAAAGGGGAACTTATGATGATCTTGCTGCACTCACTGTTCACAGCCTAAATTCCTGGCATCACTCACTGAAGGTGGAACTTTAGTGTGACCTTGTTATCAGTGTTGCCACCATCACTGATTTTTTTTGTCCCCACCACCAGTTCTAGTCTGACATAGGTACCACAATTCTTGAACTAATTTTTGTTTGCATTAGTTTGATGATTGGTTCTCATGGTCCTGCCAGTACTTACCATCATAAGCCATTTTTTTTTTAAACCATGATATGGATCTTAACTTTCTTTCTTCTGAGCTTTCCTATTGCAGCTCTTAGTCATTACTCAAGGCTTTTGGTGATAGACACTGACCTCAGGATTTTTGCTTCCTTTCATATTCTTTTGAGAAAAGGATAGGATAACAAAACGTATATCCAAGTAGTGCTCTGAGTGTATATATTTCATCTATCAGTTCATATCTCAATATGGTCTTGCTATGCAAGAACCTTCCATTGCTTCCAATTTTATCTCTGGAATTGGGTGACCACAAAAAGTAGCTAATTTTCCTGCAGAAGATGTACAGTAGTACATTAGTGTTATTCTTTTTTCCTGATTCACAGTCTATGTTGTTTGAAAGAAAGCAGAGCTGACCTAGGACTTCCTTTCAAAGCTGTAGTGTGTGCAAACTTTGAACATTTGAATAAAATGAATGACGGAAGAATTAATAAATGTATAAATTAATATAATTTACATTTCTCTGCAGAGTGATTTTATGTGTTCGTAGATAGCTGTATTATAGCCTAATTTAGTAGTGGAAATTTAGCACAGGAAGCCAGGGTATGAATGTAAATGGGAGCCAATAAATTCTTTAACGCAGTGAAGGCCTGTAAAAAGTGGGTGAGCATGGATGCAGTTTTAACTTTTACCTATCAATAAGAAGATGAAAAAGTCATTCCATATACATTGGTTATAATATCCAAAAAACAAAATGAACAAATTAGGGAAGCCAAACAGAGATAAGAAATATGTTTTCCTAGGAGGGAACACATTTTCACACACACATTGTTACGCATACACCAACACTCACACTTTCATAGCTATATTCTTTTTTTTCAATTAAAATTTATTGAGGTGACAATGGTTAGTAAAATTACATAGGTTTCAAGTGTACAATTCTGTAATACATCATTTATATATCACATTGGGGTGTTCACCACCGAGAGTCAGTTCTCCTTCCATCACCATATATTTGACCCCGTTTACCCTCTTCTACCACCCCTTTGCCCCTTTACCCTCTGGCCACATAACTATATTCATATATATCAAGTAGGTATTACTTGTAAATATCAGTCAGAGATTTCAAAACATGGGAGATTTGCCATGAGATCTGACAAAGCCATGAAGTTCAAAAGATTAAAATACCCAGTTTATATTGCCAAATATGGTGGATATCCACAATCACAGGAATTAATGGCTCTGAAGTTTCAGCTTCTCTGAACCTTTTAAGGATTGTGAGCCACAATTGAAACACTGAGCCCAAAATCTCCTCTCCCATCTCCTTATCATTAACCATAACCTTAGGTTTCCTTCCACACCTCTTGGACATACTCTCTAGCCACAGGGTTCGCTTATGAGGCATTTTCCAAACCAGGAAGAATTACTGCCACACTGGAGAACAAATGAAATTCGAGATATAGCGGGCCATTTATTTTATTTGGTCGATCACATTTTAATCTTAAACTCTAATAGTTTATTTGCTAATCCTACTTGACTAAATTCTTGCAGAGATCTTTAATCTGTATAATGATATTTATATCAATGCCCGCGAGCAGTGCTATAGTTAATGGTCTGTTGTCATTTCCATTATAAACTCCCTATTACACGAGTAACAGGAGAACCAAGAACCTGTGTCTTTCCTATCTGAGGGCACATTGCAATGCTATTCTAAATTCCAGTATTAGCCAGAGTACTTCTGTTAGGTAGTATTTTCAGGCAATTTAAGAAATATCATTTAAGGAGGAAAAAAAATCAAAATTACTATCTTAATAATCAAATATCTGTAGGTAAAATGTATTCTCTTTTTGTGATTTCTTAAACATGTTCAATATATATTTGCATTAATAAAGAGTGTGATGTCATTATTACATTACTGATATATTGTCTTTAACACCTGACTTTAGTTAAATGTAAAATAAATTTTTAAGCATAAGGCACTTTTTATATTATGTTTTACTCTAATTTTTAAACAACTTACTACACATAGAGAGAAGACATAAATGAAAACTGTCACTAACATATTTTATGAAAGGAATTTTTAATGTAAACATTGAAAGGGATGATAATTATAATTGTAATATGGTTGAAATGAATAAATATAGCCATAGCATTCTTTTCAATAAATAAATTATACAGCTGAGTGTTTCATTATGATATTGCAGTCTTGCCTTGCTTAACGATGCAGAATATAGAACCAGTAGTTCTGGTCCCTTCTTCACTAAGCTGTTATGGTTTCTGTGGGATGGTAGGTAGCTCTTAAGAGAATAGTTTTTCCTTGATAAAATTGGGGTATTCCAGAATGAACAAACAAAAGGAAAAAACATGCAAGATCATAAAATACAATATTAAAATTTTGGTTAAAATAAGTGGTAGAAAGAAATGTATTATATCAACTACACCATTAATTCTAAAATTTAAAACATGGGACATGGAAAATACAATATGTATAGTTTTTACAGGTGAATTTCTTTCATTACACAATTCTAGGATAGGACAGAGGACAGATTGCTTCTAACCTCTGTTTATTCTAACAACTGTTCTGTCCAGGCTTTCCTTCCCCACTAAGCTTCTCCTGCTCAGTATCTGTGAGGATCCATGAAGGGAAATAGGCACAGAACTTCACTAGCTCGTGGCTGTCTCTGAAACAAAATGCAAACCTTCTGTGAATGAGTCATTTTTAATAATTTGTTTCATGATTTTTTTCTAACTCTTAAAACAAAGGCACTTAAAAATCGTAACCATTTTTGTCATATATTTTTGAAATTTATCATATACCTTCCTGTGTGTATAAAGAGATAACATTGAAAACCATTTAAACTGTTATTGATGATTTGGTCAGATTTTAAATTATTGTCTTGTGCTCGAATACAGCAATGCCCCCAGGGCACACTCAGTTATATAAGGCTGTTTGCCATTATGCTAAATGACCTTACAGGGTGTTGTACTTGTAGTTTTTATGGTCTTTGTTTTTTGTGGGTTTTTGTTGTTGTTGTTGTTGTTATTGTTGTTGTTTTGTATTTTCCTCTGATGTCTGGCTGTAGGCTGGCATATCTTACTGCTCTCATTGAAACTCTTAGTCTGTATTATAACGATTTAATTTTATATTTTCTTACATTTTTAAAATCTTATTTAATTTTATTTTGCTTCTGTTCTACTGGCAAAACAAAAAAAGGCTGTTAAATTTCACATAATTCAAGATTCCAGTGCTATGAATGAGAACTGCAGTGTATTTAGTACTTGAATATTATTTAGTATATTGTGCGACATGAATAATGACTCTTCCAAAGTTTTCTTGTTCCTTACTTTATATCCGATATGTTTGGAAAATTAATTAATGCTGGGTAGGTGAGTTGTTAGGATATAGAGGGCTGAATTTACACTATATTTACATATTAAATATTTATAGAATCTTATGAAGTTAGCTTTAGTAATTCCATTACATAAAACCTCAAATAGTCGTTTTGGGGTACCGTATGCATTTGAGAAGATAGTGTGTATCTTCCAAAGTTCTCTTACTCCCGGAATGAAAAAAACAATAATTTGGAAAAAAGAAAATCTAAGGCATGTAAAACATCTAATGTAACACCTAATATAAAATATATAGGCATATTAAAATTGTTTCATGGTAACATTGCATTGGCAATTGTTGAAAATTCAAACCGCATGCCTCCCAGTGATGAGACTAATGCTAGCTTACACGTGTTGAGAGGTTACTGTGTGTTAAGCACCATTCTAAGTATTTGTCATTGAGTAAATCTTCCAAGTCTCACTAAAAACCATAGGAAGTGGGTAGTATTCTTTTAAAGATAACGAAACCAAAACATTAACAACTATGAAACCTTCCCATGATCCCACAGGTAATAAATGGGGAGTCAGAATGCTAGCCCAGGTGGTCCAAGAAACAGCCTCTTTCCCACTATTTGCCTCACTAGGAGATCAAACACGTATCCAGTAGAACAAGTCACACTTATGATGACGATGTAGAAACAGAAAAACATAGAAATGTATCAATCAAAAATCCACACACTTTATGATTACATAAATTTAATCTGCAAAGTAATTGCTGAAAAGCATAGAGGATATGACAGAGATAGAATAATTATGGAGGCTTTTTTCTTCATATATATATTTATTGTTGTAACAACACTTAACATAAGATCTACCTTCTTAAATTTTTAAATTTACAATACAATATTGTTAATTGTAAACAAAATGTTGTACACCAGATCTCTAGGGTTTAATTATCTTGCAAAACTGAAATATCATACCCATTGAATAGCAACTCTCCATTTCCCCCTGCCCCTAAACATTGTCTTATCCTTGGCTTCTATGTGTTTGGCTATTTTAGATTTCTCATAGAAGGGGAATCATGTAGTATTTTTCCTTCTATGACTGGCTTATGTTTTACAGTAAGTATATATTAATTTATAGTAAATGTAAATATATATTTAGATATATTTAAAATGTAATAAATTTAAGAAAAAAATGACAAAAGAATAAAATAAGCAAAAAAAATTACAAATACAAATCAAGGACAAACAATTAGGTTTTCAGCAATATGATTAATGCATATATATCCCAAATTGGGATATATATCAAGGGGCCTGTTCCTTACAAGCCCATTAGATTCAGAAGCCCAGTATATTAGAGAGTGAGTTGGGGTCAATACCTATTATCTTCCATCCTTATGATAATAAGATTAGGTAGACTTTTTTCTTCTGCCTTTCCCAGATGATGCTAACTGAATACAATTTGGTAAATCCTTTAGTGCCATCCTTGATCCATTTGTGGAACACACTAGCTAGATGACAGATGTCTCTCTCTCTCTCTCTCTCTCTCTCTCTCTCTCTCTCTCTCTCTCTCTCTCTCTTTCTCTTTCTCTCTCTCTCTCTCTCCCCCTCTTTCTCTCTCTCTCCTTCCTTTACTCTCACCTGCTCTCCTCCACATCTACAATCTGCAGATTCCAGTAAATGGCTTAGTATTATTCACCTTCACTCAGTCTTTTCTCTCTCTTTCTCTTTTTTTCTGTCTAGAAAAATGCCTAAGATTTCACTCAGTGGGAGTATAGAGGAGATCATACAATACAGAATATATGGAAGGGAATCTGTATACACCCTCCCTCCCATGATCAAAAACCAAATACTAGTATTTCACCATAAATGGTTCATAGAAATATCTCTCCACAGGAGTGTTATATAAGGATCTCTTGTGGTGTGATTGTCAGTGTCCAATTATCTGAGTCAGTCCCTCTCAAGGATAAAGTTTTAGAAGGGGAAGCATTAATATAGCATGTGCTAATTATTTGCATTATTGTAATAGACAAGTTACATCCTTACTGAAATACAAACTGCAACAGCAATCATGCTTTATTTTGAAGTTGATGTTTTCCATGTCACTATTAATAATTGCTAGTAGCCATTTGTGGACCTCTTTCTATGTGTCAAGTATTGTGTTGAATGACTTGTACATATTAATCCTCAAACAAATCTTGAATATTAAGATAAAGAACCTTCCTATAATGAGGAGAGTTTTCTCTGAGCTTTTAAACACTGCCCTTTTCTTTCTTTACTGCCTCAATCATTTTATTATACAATCAACCAGTAACCCCAACTAACAAAACCAATTGTTACATCAGTTATTTATGAAGTTATAGCCATCTTCCCATATTCCCTGCTTACTCTGAAACCTTGCTTTAAGGAAGAAGTAACTGTTTTGGTAACATGGGAAGCTTGACCCTTAAAATTTGCATTCTCTTATTGAAAAGCTCAAAACCATTCATGTAGATAAAAGACAGAACATATTTAGAATGATATTCATTCATTTTCTTTTCTATCCTCAAAATCAATATAGTATCCCCTAAATGGGAAGTTGGGCAGAAAAAGAATTTTAAAAAAACATACAGGATAAGCACTGAAGGGCTCTCTGACAAGGGGTTTCAAGGGAGGGCTCCACAAAAAGCAAGAAAGTGAGTGAGATCTAAGATAAATTTTGAAATGTAACAGTAAGGAGAGCAATGTCATCAGGAACTCTGGGAGGTGCTGTCTCGCCCTGGCCTGAGCTACAGTGATGAGGAAGTGACAGAGTAGAAATGGTTCTGTGGACTACCAGGGACAAAAAGATCCAGATAGATCAAAGAGATAATGCTCAGAAGCAACCAAATGTTCTGTCTTCTAATTGTATCCTTGTAGTTGACTTCATTACTAACCATGTCTGTGGCTTTGTAAAACAAACTGGTCCCCTCAGTTTGTTAGATAATTCAGTCATAGATCAGAACTCTTACCACTTTTCACAGAAACTATAAACTGTCTCTGTAGGTACCAAACATGAAAGCACATAACTGGCTACCTTATCTTAAAAGAGAAAGGGAAATAATTAGATGATCAACAGTATACCTGTGTTTCCCTGAAAATAAGACAGGGTCTTATATTAAATTTTGCTCCAAAAGACGCATTTTATTCATTTATTCATGTCAGAAATCTACATTTATTTAAATACAGTCATGTCTAGCTGACGGTTCTTAACTGGGCCTCATTTTGGGGTAGAGCTTAAATTACTAGCACCCTGAAAATCATGCTAGGACTTATTTTACAGTTAGGTCTTATTTTCGGGGAAATACGGTATTATAGCAAAGAATATTATATCAGTCCTGAAATACTTGTATTTCTGATTTCTAGTTGCCTGAACTCTGATGGTTATGAGATAAAACCAGCTATTCCCCTCTCATTGCACCTGCTTATATTACTTAGGCAGTGAGAAAAGAGGAGCCAAAACATGGAGTCTCTGAAGAATAGGTGGCAAAAGTCATATTTATTTTCATAGTTCATGTTAAATAATTTTTTTCAGATTTGGGATACAGAAAGTCCAATATGGGCCACAGTCTCCTGTTTATTTACAACTGAGGAATAGAGAGAACAAGCAGAGAAAGTCAGGTTAGAAAGCAAACGTGGCCCTGATTAAGCCCAGGTGCAGCAGAGAATGAGGGAAATGCCAGAAGCCCTAGCTATCTGCCAGCTATCATAAAAAGGCCGTTCCAGTGGGAACAATCAAATTCCTTTCTGTTTTTCATGCTTAGGGTCCTTGTTAGTTTCCTGGGTTATGTAGGTGTCCTTTCCCATCTGGAACAAAGGACAAATGAATCCATGTGTGCCCTTGCCATTGGGAAGCCACCTGAGGAAAAGAGCCTCTGTTAGGAACTAGGTCTAGTTCCATGGACCTACGAAGTGGACTTCAGATACGCAGTTAGTTTTCCCCAGAGGAAAATCAATAGGATAGAGAAGTGACAGCGGCCTTGAGACCTTCTTTTCACTTTTCATCAGTATTCTCAGGATACTTAATGGAAGGTGGGAGGAAAAGGGTATTGAGCAGAAATAGGTCATGGTGTCTGTTCTACAATCCTTTCTTTTTTTTATATTTGAGAGTCCCGCTTACTAAGCAACCTCAAAGGCAGGGACAACTAGTCAGAAACTGGACAAAACAGTCTTTATGAGAGAGAGGAGGAACCTTCTCAGCACAGCCTACCTAGGCATTTTACCTGAACTAATGAGAAAAAAAACCCAAAAAACCCCTTAGTTCAGTTGTCTTGCTTTGCAGATTTTTCCTGCAGCCAACCTCTCAATGTTATCTTAAATAGTTTATTTTGTTTAATTATCTGGTTCCATTACAAAGTGGGATGACTTTGCTTAAAATTGTACTTAAATATTACCTTCAGAACTGGTATTTACTATGTTCACGGAAGATTTTGCTTTGTGGGTTTTATAATATTCATAGAGAGTGATGTATGCTTGTTTGAATTTAATTTAGACTGAAGAAGTGGATAAAAGGGGAACAAGACAAAACCCACAGGATAACATTAAGAAAATGAGGCAGAATAATGCTGCTGAAGGAATGCAAAGCTTTCAAAGTCCATTAGTACTGTTAATAGGGAAGTAGAAAAAAAAGCATCAACTGCCTGCCTGGGGTAAATAGAGTGCAACTCACCCCCAACAGCTCCCAGGGCCTGGACTTTTACTAGGTATTTTTAGACTTCACAGACTCAGAATTGTGTCTTAGATGTTCATTAAATAAAATTAATGTATGCCTTGTGCTAGGTAAAAACAGACTTAGAATTTTTTTGTATCTGAAGGATAATTGACCATATTTGTAGCCAGTGGCCCAACTTGGCTGCAAACTATGTGATTGAAGGACCAGATCACAAAGAAATTGGCAGTTATTGTGTTTTTCTTGTTTTGAGATAGTTTTACAATCCAATAATGATGTCACAAAGAAAATTCACAATTAAGTATTATAAGACCCTTAAAAACAAGGAAACAGTATAATGAATATTTTGAACAGCTCACCCTATTGGTATTAAAATCTATGGTTTTGTGGGTGTAGAGATGTTTTATCATTCCTAGATTTTTCATATTGCAGCATTTATTTAGGAAATGAGATGTCAATGGGAAAAGTCAATGAGTGATTCTCCTGAAGAACAAATTAATCACTTGATTCACTCTACAATTTAAGTAAATCTAGACATAAAACAGGTACTTAAGAAGACACCTGCACTTTAGTTTATTAAGGTCCTTTCATTAAATACAGCTGTGAAAGTCTGATCTGTCTTATTTGTCTGAGTGTCAAATGTACCAAATGTGTTCAATGGCCAAATTGTAAACAGCAATGTAGCAATGAAGAAGTTAAAAAAAAAAATAGACAAGTAGGCATCACCTTAAAGTCACCACTTAACTGGGGACAGAGAGCATACGCACATGGAAATAAATTCCAGCATTATTAAATCCCTTTACTGACACAGAAACTAAATACATGTGTGCTAATGGAAACATTAAACGGACTCCTCAAGCTGCTTCCTAACTTTCTAACTTCCTGCCTTACTAAGAGAGAGTGATTTTGTAAGTGACTTTGACAATAAAAACAAACTGGTTCAATAAGAAATTGCTCAACTGGATCCGTTTTTTTTGTTTTCTTTTTGTTGTTGTTCAGTAGCTTATTAGCACATTTAGGTAGGATTATTCTATTACCTGATTAAGTGTTTGATGTCTATTGCCCTAGAGATACCTGTTACTCTGTTCTTGCACTGCAAGTTATGTTGGTGAGAATATTTAGATAGCTGTTGTTAAACTCTTGTGGTGAAAATGAACAATTGTGTTTATACTGTTAACACACACTTATGCAAAAACAGAGAATCTGTTTCCTTCTACTACCCTGCCTATCAGTTGTGCCTGCGATGGTGGCCTCCTCCAGGAACCCTAATTAAAACTGTCTCCAAAACTAGCATTTATATTTTGAAGCTCAGTGATACCACCTAAATTTTGCTCTTAACGAAACCGACTGTCCTATTCTTCCTTTATGGTAAAGTATAAACAGTTAATAACTAGCTAAGGCTGTGTTTCACAAGCTGGATTTACCAAACAATATTATCAGGTATTCAGTTAAGTCAAATTTCCATAGTTAAATAAACTTGAGAAAAGCTACTGATTGTCTTTTGGAGAATCATAATGTTCATTAGCATATGTAAGCATTGACCAGTACTGCCTTAAAGAAATTTGTTTAACATAATTTAGCTCAATGTTTTCCAAATGTGATTCATTTGGTAGCATTTTTTTTTTTTTTAATTTTGCAAATCTGTTATCCTTAGGAAAGAATTCAAGGAATATGGTTAGGAAAAAGCTGGAGTCAAGAATAACCCTTCTTAGGATGGGTGATGGACTTTCAAGTCTTGACTTGTCATGGAAAACGTGGAGTGAGGGTGAGAAAAGAAAGTTATACTGAAGGCCTTCTCTTTGTCATTGCCAAACTGCTCCACAAACAGGCAGACAAACTGCCTTTTGTGACTTCACTGTTGCTCAGAAAGCAATGAGGTCCTCTCAGATATAGACTTATCTTTGGTGAAATCTGTAAGGGATTTTTTTTTTTTAAATTGCAAGAATCAAGAAAGGTATCAACAGGGCCGGCCCAGTGACGCATTGGTTAAGAGCTGGCTTGGGATGCCAGCGGCCCCGTTTCGGATCCCACATATGAGGGCCAGTGACACTGCCCTCTAAAAAAAACACACTTTCATTCATTTATTTATTTTTATTATTATTTTTATTACTATTAGTTACAGATGTACAAAACAATGCAATAGTTATTTTTTTCATCCCTTACAGAGTGACTCCCCCATCTCTCCTTCCCTGCTCTCCACACCCCCACACCCAATATCATACTTATCCATTACAATTCCATGACTCCATCCCCACACTATATTAACACACTTTTAAACACAGCACTATTCTCATTAGAAGTCAGTTGCATTGTAGGCAGTAAAAAGGGAATGAATGAGTATGGACAAATGGGAAAATCCTTTGGATTTGAGATGTACAAAACTGTTTGAATACTTATTTGGACACTTTCTAAATCTAGATCTCATTTTTTTTTTCCCTTCCTGTGTGTAGAACTGGAAAAAAGTGAATAAAAGAAAGTATATAATGTGTGGTAAATAAGGGCATGTTATACATTTTAGTTCTGAACTCTACTTTCTCTGGGATAAAAATATCATGGAACTGAAGATTAAAGAAAATGATACTTTTCTTCAATACATTCTATAAAATGATATAGAAAACAATTCAATAATAATAATAAAAGCTAGAATAAGAAATTATTTATACCCATAATTTATAAATAAAGAAAAAAATCAATTTATTTTTTAAAGAAAGCTATTGTTTGGAGATGTTTTAAGTTTACAACAGAATTTATAGGGAAGTACAGGTTTCCCATATAATCTCTGCCCGCCCCCTCACATGCATAGCCTGCCCCGCTATCAACATCACTCTACCAGAATAGTAAACTTTTACCAAGGATAAACTTATGCTGACACACCATAATTACCCAAAGTCCACAGTTTACATTACAGTTCAATCCTGGTGTTGTATACTCTATGGGTTTGGGAAAATGTGTAATGACATATACCCATCATTACAATATCATAAGAGCCTCTGCCTATTTATTCCTCCCCCACCAACTCTAGGCAACCACTGATTTCTTTATTGTTTCCATAGTTTTTCCATTTCCATGATGCCATAGAGTTGGAATCATACATTATATAGCCTTTTCAGATTGGCTTCTTTAACTTAATATTATACATTGAAGGTTCCTCCATGTATTTTCATGGCTGGATAGCTCATTAAAATCAAGAATCTAGTTCACAAGTAATAACCACATACTTACTGTTAGAAAATTATTTTACAAAAATCGTTTCAGCATTTTAATTTATACATTATACTAAAATATAACTGTAGACCCATTTAAACTTTAGAAAATTATATTTCTCTCCCACTTCATTGAGGCAGTGAAAATCAATTTCTATTTCACTCAGATGAAGCTTCAGTCTCATCTAATGAGTGGTTAACAAAGTAACCTATAAGCAGGAAGTTTGTGTGGAGGGTAGTTAGGGAGAACATCTACCAGTGAATCATAGGAAAAAGATAGTTTAAAAATTTTATCATCTTAAGTGTGATTCTGTCTCTCAACAATGCCTACCTACAGCTAATTTTTGTGAGATTCACAAAAGGACCATGTTTCTGCTGATTACAGAAAACCCATGGACTACATCAAGATTTACGGTAAAATTCATGGAGCCACCTAGTTCAGGACAAGTCAAAGGATGTGCTATTCTCAAAGCAGGTCAAATGAGAGACTTGTAGAATGTTAAAGACAGAAGGAACTTTACATGAATCTCATCATCTTACTTACAAGAAAAGACCACAGATGAGAAAGTAGTGACAGTGCTAAGATTAGCACTCCCATCTCCTGGTCCCCAAACTCTTTTCTTGAAAAAGGAATTCAGAATTTTTTCTTCATTATGATTCCTCTTTAAAAAACAAAAAACAAACAAACAAAAAACATTAATTACAAATGTTCTACTCTTAATTTACTTGCACATTCATTTTGCAGTATTTCTTTCCTGAACTACTTCACTTGTCAGCTCTTACTCTTGAGATATATGAAAATGCTGTTATAGTTAATATATTTAAGATATCTCAAATGCATGTTATATTTGTATAAGCCATCCCAGAAACTCCAGTTGTCAGTTCTTTCCCTTGAACGAAATATTTGGGTTAGTCAGGATTATTTAGACAGGATTATTTAGAAAACAGGTATGCTATATTCTTTCAGCATTATCTTTACCCTTTTACTATTTTTGTGTTGTGAAGATATTGAGAGCTCCTTGAAGGTAGTATGAGTTCTATACTTTGGTGATTCCTACAAAGTACCTAATGAATGTCTCAGACTTAGTGAAAATCTAATGAAATTGTGTTATTTGAATGACCGACTCAACCCGAAATGTATATGCACAGCTTATCCTTTTTCCCTTATTCTAACATGCTTAAGCATTGATATTTCATCTATTACCCATTAAGGTATGAATTCTGTAACAACAGTGGTTTTTATAAAATGCATATACACACATACACATACACACACACACACACACACACACACACGAATTTTAACCTTTGAACCAGAAACAAACTAATAAAAGGCACCTGTGATGTTTTACTATCTCCAGGGATAACAATAGACAGAAGTAACAACAACAAAAAATCATATAGCTCTGCGTGCCTCTATGTAAAACATGATACAGTAATTTCCCAACTACACTTAATCATCTAGAAGGAAATGTACTTTTTGGGAATTCAGGTGCAAGTGGTTCAACAGAGCGTTCTTAGAAATCAAAGATGACTTCCATACTTCCATACTTTTCCCAAACCATGCTACAGTGTTGTTATTATTGGGTTCCCCCCTCCCTTTTTATAGCTATTTCTGAGATAGTACAGCTGCAGCTCTAAGCATAACAATAGTCAGCTTCCTGGCATCTATTTCCTGATTTAGAATCAACAGAGAAAAATAATGGTTAATACTTGAAATGGAATGCATGTAATAGCTGTACATTTAAAAATTGATAGGAGCCTATTTCATTCTAATACATAGAGATAGTTATAGAAAAAGCAATCCTTCAACAATTTCTCTTTGGGAATTACTAAATTTAAAGATTTTATGGCCTGACTTTAATGTATGTGTAATACCTTTTATTCTTTTATCTTTCATGATAATGACTGCAATATAACAGTTCAAAAGAGTTATCTTTGACATTGATACTTATGTACCTTAATTATTTTAAGTGGCCTATGCAAACAAATGATAGAACTTTGAAAAGAAAACAAATGCATTTTTTTCTAAGAAATGCTAATTATTCATGTTATTTGAAAGTCATGTAGTTAATTTCCTTATTAGATATTCTAACATGATTAAACACAACAAAGAACACTTAAAATAAAAAATTTACTGTGAAGAATTTGCTGAGAATAGCCCTGTGAAATTTAGAAAGTGAGGTAGGGTCAGGCTACATAATGCCAAACAAAGTGTTAGAAAGGAAAGAATGTAATACAAGGAGATGGTTTCAAACTGTTGAAATGGTGGACCTATTTGATTTCAATTTTTTTTTGAAATTTTAAGTCAGATGAACATATTGCCCATATTTATATATAAACAAATAGTTAATACATATATTACATGTTTACTATGCCAGAGACTGTACTTGGTTGTTTATATAGATTATCTTATTTAATTTTCACATGTTGTATGTATTTTTACTTTCCATGTTTTAGAAATGACAAACAGGTAGCATAAAGGGGTTAAAAAACTAATATATAATAGAACCAGAGAGAATTTTAACCACGTTTTCCCACGTTTTTGCAATTATAGCATAAAGTTAAATTAGCTTGAGTAGAAGTGGAATAAATTTATATTGACAAAAATATGCTTTCATATTAAAGCATAATGGCTATTTTTAAAGTATTTTTCACACTTTAAATATACCATTTCACTCACTTGTAGTTCATGTTGATGGATGGTTTACTCTAACAACCAATTATGTTTCAGAACCTTTCATATTTCTGTCTGTTTTTTGTTGGTGATGATGTTTGTTTTATTTGCCCTTATTTTGACCAGCACCTGGGGTGCATTCTATCTCTTATTTCTTGATGTTTAGACTCACTTAAAAACCTGACCATCCATGTATTAAGGTAAATGATTAAACAATAGAAAGAAAACTTAACAGTGATCTTCAGAACTACTTTTCCAGTATTTGGAAGTAGTAAAGTTGCTAATGTACAATTCCCTTTAATCCAGGTATCTCCAACTAGGGGTATGAACCTCTACGCGAAATAAATTATTCCGAGTGAGTTTATCTCATGAACTCAATGTACTGTTGAACTCTAAATATACAACAACATTTTCTATGCATTGATAAATAAAGCTAGCTTTAGAGATCTTCCAATGAATTCTGGAACTAAATGAAACAGCTGCTGCACTCATAGGATAGTTATTGACAAATTAATAGCATTCACTTGTTTAATGATTTATTAAAGTATTTATTAAATGAAAATTATACTAGTCATTGAGATAGATGTTAATGGCACAGTGCCAACCTTCGAGATGCTCAGTCAACTGTGGGACAGTGGGGATGGAGCACACCCTTAAAAGAGATTGTGATCAATGCCATGGAGAAGTAAACCTAGTATGACTGAAAGCCAAGGAAGGGGTGTGGGAGGAGGTAATGATAAAGCTGAATGTCTAATATAGTTTATTATAAACTCATCAGTCCAAGATGAGATGGACATTTGTGGAAATAGAAAGCAGAAAACAGCATGAAAAAACATAATAGAAATGTGTATAATTTGGGGTAGCAGCAGGGAGGCTGGGTAGGTAGGCACAGTCCTTGTAGGTCATGCTAAAATGTGAATTTTATCCCAAGACTATAGGAGTTATTGAAGGAGCTATATAATATGACTTATGTAAAAATATCTGATTTAGCTATTTAGATCAGCAGGTCAGGAGTGTACAGAATGAACTGAAGGAAAATTAAAGAGGAATAAGAAAAATAATGCCTGATATAAGACATAATTCATGGGAGAGGAGAGGAAGGCTGTTTGAGCACATTAGTATGAGGAGATGGCTAGAATCGCTGAACAATTTGGTATGAGGGGTACAGGGAGTGAGGTACCTGGGTTGATTTCTGGGTTTCTAGTTCTGGTATCTGAACAGAGGAGTAAAGATAGAGAGAATATTTGAAGGATTCAGTCAGTAATTTAAAATATAGACAGGTTTATTATATAATGAGAGACCCTTCAAGGGGAGATCCAAAGGGTGATGTACAATTGATAGTTGGAGAAATAAGTGACTTTTTCAAAAGGAAACTTTAGTTTTTAAATTTCACAGATAAGTAGAAATAAGAGATTTTAAAAAATTTGTTTCTATATTGATTGATTTAATCAATATAGAAAAAATATAATTACAAATTTAAGGTTACACTATGTATTTCAATCTTGAGTTACTTGAACAAAAGCTAATCTACTAATTAGGTAGTATGTGGTTTTATGTACTATTAAGTTATTTCATATGGTAGATAATAAAGTACTACTAACTCCATACTTGCTGTTGGAATAAAAATATGCTCTAAAAGAAATTTAAATAGTGTATTGAGAATAATTCAGTGTAAAGAAAGTCAGTAACATGATTTTCAGATATAATATCAATTAGATTTAGTAACTCTTGAGTCTATCTTGATAACAAAGTTGCCTTAATAAATCATGTAGTGTTACTTGAATCATAAGAGCTTTTTGCCATAACATTTAGGGTCCAATTTGAGAGTAGCTTGCTTATCTGGTAAAAGTATGACAATGTTTAGAGTGATCTCTTAACTACCTTTTTGTCCATCCCTATGAAACTCATGTGCCCATACATCTCAGCAAGGTCTGTTTGCTGAAATGTTAATCTCAGTCCAAATCTATCATGCATCTTTCAGCAATTCAGTAATGTGATCTTCATATGGGAATGACAGCACATTTTAGATATTCTTTCTTTATTGAACTGATAATAAAAGTTTCATCACATTCTTCATGAAAACCCTCAAAAATAAACCATTAATTTAATCCTATAGAAGAGTTTACTGAACTATTCCTCTGAAAATATTTTAACAGGATTGACTTGAAACTCTTGATAAATATCTCTACTCTGTACAGTAACACTGATTCTTAAGGCAAATAAAAAGCTAAAAGCCAAGTAAAAGTTACTAAGAATGGGATCTTAAAGAACAGGTTACTCTTTGAAAATCAACTTCGCACAATCTCTAAGAAACTATAACATTTATGCAAAGTAAAAACACTGCCATGTTGGCATTAATCAAATTACTCTACAATTATTGTTATCATCCTTCCCCAGAATGTAACCTGCTAACCTTTCTTTCAGGATTTGTATTTTCATTCTGCAACCACTCAGATTACAGCTTTTTGATTTCTATTTTATTTTATAACATAATCCCTGATACTTAAATTGTCAGTAATTTGTAGAAGTTTAAAAGCTTTCTTTTCAGACTGGTATTTTCAGGATGTATATGGGTATTATTTTTCATTGGGGACTGAATATTTTGTTCCTCAAATGCCATTTTGCGCAAGTGTACATGGATGCTGTAAAATGAGAGAGACACTGATATATACATGTTTTTGTATGGGAGGATGCCTTTCTTCAAATATAGTTATGTCCTCATTTAAGATACTTCAGAAATCAAAATTAGCCCTTGATATAATAACTGAATTATTTATATTCTAGATAGTTTGGTGTGATTGGCTTATAATAATTGAGTAGATTTTGAAATATAACTACTTAGCTAAAAGTGATTGAAAATGTTTAAGTGCATTGCATAAACATTTTATAATTAATTAGTTAAATTTATTCTAATGGTTTAAAATGTTCATAGATATTTGAAAAACAAGTACATGTTCAAGTGGTAAAGCAATTGAGTTATCTGCCAGGAAGGTAATATTTCTCATTTATACGTGTCACTATTTTGGTTGCTTTTCCTTCTTTTGTTCTGACAAAACAGGAGCGGGAAACAAAGAGAAGAATTGTAGTTCTGAAAATACAAAATTGAGATAGAGGCAACAGTCCTAGGAAGGAAAGCAACTTTATTATAGCCATGCGAAGCTAAATGACAAGAATGAAACCTAAGTGCTTTTAATCACGTGCACAGATTTAAGGGGCTGTGATGGATTTGGTCTCTTAATTCAAAGTAGTAAGAAAGTGAGTAAGTAGACTTACACACAAACATGCATGGAAACATCCAGAACCTCTCAGGAAGATTAAAATGATATTTTGGCTCAACAGAAAATTATGATAGATAGATAGACAGATAAATAGATAGATAGATAGATAGATAGATAGATAGATAGATAGAATATATATGTGTGTGTATGTATATATGTATATATGCACTTCACACACATTCATAGTTTCAAAATATGTTTTGCTATAAATTATCCAGTAGAAAAAAAAAATCTTATATTTTTGATGATTACCTATTGTGAGATTATGAAGAAAACCTTAGTGAAAGAGATCTGTTAAATAACAATTTTTATTGTAATGGAAACCTGAACACAAACTTAATGTTAGACAGCCAATAACAAATACCAATATTTTTCTGTAAATTTCTCATTCATTTTTGCACCCTGGTTTGATTGAAATTAATTTTAAAATTAATATTGTCTCCCATATATTTTGTGAATGAAATAAGAAAAACAGAAGTATTAAATAGAGCCTTAAAAAAAATTTTGGCAACCATCTTAATGATTATACAATAAAAACAAAAATGAAATCTACCTTATTTTCTAATTTAGTGGCTTAATGCAAATAGACATGACTTGGCAGCATAGAAATCAAAAGAGACCAAATGTGTTTGTTGTAATACTTATAAATAAGAAATACTTAGTAATATTTATAACTAAGATTAAAGTACATTGTAGTTATGTTTGTGTAATTTTTATATGTTTGAAGTTCCATAAATTAGAAAAATATGTAAGTAATGCTGATTTGGGTAACATAAAGTTTAAGATTAGTAAACAATATTAATAATATCCAGAATGAAAGGTTAAGAGCAAGAGCCACAGTGTGACATCTTCAGATTTATATTCACAATGCCTGCTATACTGTACACATGTTTACTTTCTGTTTCACAATTACTAACTCCAAAAGGAGCATCTCAAATTGATTTGCTAACATGCTTTTTAAGACAACTATTGGTTATGTTGGAGAGACCCTGTGCATGTCTGCTTATTTTGCTTGATGGGGTTGAAATTTACAGATTATTCAAGATGACTAGCACTTTCTGATTTTTGTTTAACATCATAAGGTGGGCGGAATTGGATTTGTGTCATGTTTTTTGGTTCAGATAGCAAATATCACTGTGCTCCCACCTCTCATTTTTTCATTTTGCTCACTCCACAGATAATCCAATCCCTGTCCTCAGTTCACCCTGTTCTCACCCTGAGTGTCCTCACCGTCTGTGTATCCTACAAGGGATCTCAAACCCTCAATCACCTCCCCAGCTTGCCCCTATTCTTAAGCATTATGAATATCCCATGGGAACTAGCATGACTTTCTCCAAATCTATATTTTGTCCTCCTTGTGGACCAAATAAAGAATGCTGGACTTATAATGAGTTGATTTTACTCTAGTCTTGGCTCTGAGTAAGCCATGAAATCTTATGCACATCGCAATATGAAGCCCATCATCTCTTGAGTCTTTTAACTTCAGCTGTCCAATGTATTCACCTTATTCTGGCCATAGTGTAAGATCAATTCTCTGATAAGAGCATTGCTTTCTAGTAAATTATTACCCTGTACCTTCCCATTTACTCTGAGATTGGCTCACACATAGATTTCTGTCCTTGCACTGGTCCTTGTCAACAGACTCCATATTTTGACTTTTATATTTGCTTTGGGTCTCCCACTTGATAACTTTTTTAGAAGCCCTTTTAAATTTTTGAGATTTGGGATTCCCTTTTAGCTATTAATTCAGCTTGATTTTCTGGTTCGGGGGCCCTCCGCTATCTGTAATGATACTACCAACTTGAGTACAAACTCAAGGAATTCCCAATTAACTACTCAATCTGATTTTTATTTTTTCACCCTTGGGATTTGACTTTTGTTATCTGAAACGTTTGGGTGTTAAAGCACAAAAAAATCTCTCTAACCCTGAACCTGCATGCTGATTTTATTCTTTAAACATTGTGGAAACTATTTCTACTGGCTACTGGCATGGTGCTCTGAGGTAATGTTCTGCTGCATTAGAACTATTGGGTTGTCGGAAAAGTCATGACATATTTTTTCTATGTTTTTCATTGTAAAAATGCGTCATGACGTTTCCAACGACTCAGTAAGTCCTGAAAAGGCATATTCTTTGAGGCAACGAGAAAGGAAAGGGCATGATGTTCATTTACAAGAACATAATGCATTATAAAAGGAGGGATGTGGGGGAATCAGTCATATACGCAGCAGAGCAAAGAAAAAAATATATATATATATATATACACTAGTCATAATTATTGATTTGAAACATGCAAATTTAAATCACAATGGATACTATTTTATATCCCCTAGATTGGCAACTATCAAGGGGCCTGATATTATCAAATAGTGGCAAAAATGTAGATTAAAGAAACCTTTAAAACATTCTGTAGAGAATGTAAATTAATGAACACATTTTAGGAAAACAATTGCAATTGCCATAATATATACATACCCCTAGATTAAGCACTTTTATTGCCAGTTATGTACTTTAGAGAAGTTTTTCCACATTTGGTCCAGGAGATATATAAGATAATGTTCCTAGCAATCTGTGATAGCAAAAGTCTGGAAACAACCAAAATAAACATTGACAAAGAATGGACAAGTAAATTGTGACAAACAGAAACAATGCGATATTTACCAGAAATAAAAAAAAAGCTATGAATAAGCTGTAACTACTCACAAAAATACACATAAATGTTAAACTAACATGGAGTGAGCAAATTAATACCAGAAACTACCTATATTAAGATTTATTTTATGGTCAAGTGGGTTTCATCCCTAGTACCCAAGGCTGTTTTAACATCCGTAAATCAGTTAATGTGATATACCACTTCAACAAAATGAAGAATAAAAGTCATATGGTCATATAATTAGATGCAGAAAAAGCATTTGACAAAATCCAGCAGCCATTTATGATAAAAACTCTAAGCAAAGTGGGAATAGAAGGATCATATCTCAACATAATAAAGGCTATACATGATCAACTCAGAGCTAACATCATACTCAATGGGAAAAACTAAAACCATTCCCCTTAAAATCAGGAACAAGACAAGGCTGTCCACTTTCTCCACTTTTATTCAACATAGTTCTGGAAGTTCTAGCCACAGCAATCATACAAGAAAAAGAAATAAAAGGCATCCAAATTGGCAAGGAGGAAATAAAATTGTCGTTATATACAGATGACATGATACTATTAGGAGAGAACCCCAAAGACTCCATCAAAAAACTATTGGAACTGATAGACGAATTCAGTAAGGTAGCAGGATACAAAATCAATATTCAGAAATCAGTTGCATTTGCATATACCAACAATAAACTATCAGAAAGAGAAATTAAGAAAGCAGTCCCATTTACAATTGCCTCATGAACTGTAAAATACCTAGGAATAAATTTAACCAAAGACATAAAAGATCAGTATTCAGAAAATTACAAGACACTGAAGAAAGAAATAAAAGAAGATATAAATAAATGGAAACACCTACCATGCTCATGGTTGGGGAGAATTAATATAGTTAAAATGTGCATAGTGCCTAAAGCAATATATAGATTCAATGCAATTCCTATCAAACTACCAAGGGCATTTTTCACAGAAATAGAAAATATAATCCTAATAATTATATGGAACCATAAAAGACCCCAAATGGCCTCGGCAATCCTGAGAAATAAGAACAAAGTTGGGGATATCATGCTACCAGACATCAAAACACACTACAAGACTATGGTAATCAAAACAGTATGGTACTGGCATAAAAAGAGGCACATAGATCGATGGAACAGAATATAGACCCTAGAAATAAATCCATTCATATATGGACAGTTATTCTATGACAATGGAAGCAAGAATGTACACTGGGGTAAAGCTAGTCTATTTAATAAATGGTGCTAGGAAATTTGGACTGATATATGCAAAACAATGACTGGACCACCTCCTTATACCATACACAAGAACAAATTCAAAATGGGCTAAAGGCTTAAATGTAAGACCTGAAGCAATAAAACTCCTAGAAGAAAATATAGGGAGTAAATTTGCAGACATACCCTGGGCAATATTTTTACTGATACATCCCCACAGGCAAGGGAAGTAAAAGAAAAAATGAACATATGAGATTACAATAAACTTGAAAGTTTTTTCACAACAAAGGAAACCATCAGTAAAACAAAAGGGAAGCCTACTGAATGGGAGAATATATTTGTCAATATATCTGAAAAGGGGTTAATATCCAAAATCTATAAAACACTCATGCAACTCAACACCAAAAAACAAACAACCCAATTAAAAAATGGGCAGAGGATATGAAGAGGCATTTCTCTAAAGAGGACATACAGATGGCCAACAGGCATATGAAAAAATGTTCAACCTCACTAACTGTTAGGGAAATGCAAATAAAAACCACAATGAGATACCACCTTACTCTAGTCAGAATGGCTATCATCAATAAATCAACAAACAAGTGCTGGTAAAGCTGTGGGGAAAAGGGAACCCTGGTGCACTGTTGGTGGGATGGCAGATTGGTGCAGCCACTATGGAAGTCAGTATGGAGGTATCTCAAAACACTGGAAATGGAACTTCCTTATGACCCAGCAATTCCACTCCTAGGTATTTATCCTGAAAAACCCAAGACACTAATTCAAAAAAATATATGCACCCCTATGTTCATTGCAGTGCTATTTACAATAGCCAAGACTTGGAAGCAATCAAAATGCCCACTGGTAGATGACTGGATTAAGAAATTGTGGTACATTTACACAATGGAGCATTACACAGCTATAAAGAAGCAAGAGATTGTACCATTTGCAATAATATGGATGGACCTAGAGGACATTATGTTAAGTGAAATAAGTCAGTCAGAGAAAGACAAATACCACATGATCTCACTTATATATTGAATCTAAAGAACTAAATAAACGAGCAATGTAAACAGAAATAGCCTTAGAGACACAGAGGAAAAACCAATGATTGCTAGATGGAATGGGGGTGGGCATGAGGGAGAAGGGGAAGGGACGAGGCAACATAAACTGGTAACTACAATATTGCCACAGGGATAGAAGAAACAGTCTGGGTGATTTAATCAATAATGTTGTAAATATTTTTTAGGGGACCAGCTGGACTCATGTTTTGTTAGGGAGACCACTTCATGGATGATGTGGAGGCCTGACCACTGCACTATAAATCTGAAGCTGCAGCTAAATAACATTAGATGTTGACTGTAATTTAACACATATGGGATTTAACAGTCATGGGATATATAGTGTAGGAATGGAGTCAATGGAATTGTAATAGATATGTATGATATCTGTGGGGGGCAGTGGAAGGGGGAGGCGGTAGTCACTTTGCAATAGTTGAAAAGGATAACTATTGCAATGTTTTGTACAGCTGTAACTAATAATAATTAAAAAATTAAAAAAGATCTATTTTAATAAAGATAAAAAACAAAAAGTATATTTTTAGCATGCATATAAATATAATAAAATCATAAGAATCACAGGAATACAATAAATACAAAACTTAGGATGCCACCACCATTGGTGGTAGAGATAAGGAGGGATGGGAAACAATAAATAGGCAGAAGACAGTTACGTGATAATGTTCTTGTTGGATTTGGCAGTGGGCTTCTCCGAGTTGATTATATTATTATTCTTGATAACTTTGTATATTACATACATGCATCAAATATCATGTTAAAAGTGCGATGAAGGAATATAATTACATATGTTCTGAATACAATTTTGCAATCCCTAAATAAGAAATTTCCTTCTCTGATTTTCATGTTATGAATAATTGTTTACTTTTTTCTCTTCCAGTTTTATTAAGATATATTTGACATAAAATATTGATAACTTTAAGAGGAGCAGCATAATGACTTGACATGTATATATTGCAAAATGATTACCACCATAAATTTAGTTAACATCCATCACTGCATAGAGTTCCATTTTTTTTTTCCTTGTGATAAGAACTTTTAGGAACTACCTTCTTAGCACCTTTCAAATGTACCATTCAGCATTGTTATCTGTAGTCATAATGCTGTATGTTTCCTTTCACTTATATTCAGAAAGTGAGTTTATCCTTTAGAGATTGAAGTATTAGCTATAAAACAGATGCTGAAGAAGTACTTAATAATTTGACAGGCTAGATGTTTTCATTTTAGGGGTTTTAATCTTGAAACACATACCTTTTAATTTTTCTCCATATTTATTTATATCGGCTAATAATATATTGCACCTCACTAAACTTTTGATAGAGGTAAATGTAACAATACTGTTAGTGGAATAGTAGACAGTGTCCATTCAAAAGAACTGTTACAAGCTTTCCTTTTAAACTTTAGATATATATTTTACATGACAGTGTTCATTTTATATTTTCTTCAGAGTAAGCCTTTTGCTGTCAATATGACAATATCAAGTAAAATGCTGGGTAGTTGAGAGCAGAATCATTTAATTCTACTGAACATCAAGAAACATTAAAGAAAGACTCCATATTCTGACAAGGCCTTAAATACTTGTTACTGAGCAATTGATAAGGAAAAAAAAAAAAAAAAAGAAGAAGGATTTTGTTCAATAGCACCAAAAGGACTCAAGTGAATAAGCAGTTAATGAATGCTTGATAGATCTGACAGTATTGTCATTTTCTAAGAGCCTCTTGGATTTTTAGAATATAATCAGTGTTAAGCACTTGCCATTGAACAATTACAACAGGATCCATATGAGCTTACGACAATTGCTACTAGAGGTACTTACTAATAAGCCCCATTATCAGAGTATCATTGATCAAGAAGGCATGTTGTGAAATAAATTTGCTTTCTCCTCTTTTATTACAGATTGTTGTGAATGAATAACACAGAAAACTGGGAAACAATTCATGTTTAGAGATTAAAAACATTCAAAACAAAAGAACAACAACAAAAATACATCTCAGGAAGCCAGTTTAAAACAAATCTGAACCTCATATCCAAAAAAATTACATCTCCCATTTTCTGAATACTCTTAAAATTGCTGCTGTAAATATGTTATGTTTTTTTGACACTTCACTTTCTCATGAATTTTGTGATCAGTTACTCCATGGTTTCTATTTTAGATGGTATTTAGGGGTAGGGAAGTCCATCTGTTTCTTATGATTGTCCTTAAGCTCAACACAGTGCTCCACTAATGGCAGCTATGGCATGTAAATAATCTTTTTCCATGACCTTCCACCCTTTCTTCAAAGCAACTTTTCCACAGGTCAAGGGTAAGTGACTGACAACACCTAGGGGATGATGTAGTCTTGGCCTGTATCTTTACCCGGACACTAATGGACTATTGCTGGAACAGGAGTGTGATGGATAACCCCTGCTCATCGGAGGGCTTGACAACTTTTATTTTCCTATCCTTAAATAAATACAAACATTCTGCTAGAAAATACACAGATTTACCTTTTAACTCTTAATATTCATGAAGTTAAAAACAAAAACAAAAAAAATATATCAAATAAAAATAGTCCCTAGAGGGTTCAAAGTGAGTCATAGAAGTTTCTGGCTGCTCTGATGTAAACACAGATAGGAAGAGAAGGCCCTAAACAGTGGTACCAGAACCCTTCACACTTAAGCCAGTCACCTAGCTACTTTAGTCTACAATCCTTACAGCCTTAGTTTCCACAAGAATCAGCTCTTAAATCACTAAGCCTGCTAAGGAAGGAGAATATGCTATCATGTTTGGCCTTATAATAGGTAAATCAACTTTTTCTTGACAGGCCATATGGTCTCTGTCACAACCAATCAAGCCTGCCATTGTAGTGGGAAAGTAGCCACTGACAATGCGTAAATGAATGAGTGTGACTACATTTAAATAAAACTTTATTTGTGGGCACAAATGTGAATTTCTTATAATTTTCACTTGTCACAAACTGTTAATGTTTGTTTTATTTTTTGAGCTTTTTATTCAACCATTTTAAAAAATGTAAAATTTCTACTTAGCTTTCAGGCTGTACAGAAACAGGCAGTGGGCTTGTTTTATAGTATTATTGGTAGGCTGGCTGAGTGGCTCAGTTGGTTAAGAGCTCGCTCAAGAGTGCGAGCTGAGCTCTGAGCAACAGCAGTTCGATGCCCAGCCCAAGTTGAGCTGCTGTTGAGCTGCCAACAAGTGGAAGGATGGCTCAGCTAAAAAAAAAAAAAAAAAAAAAAAAAAAAAAAATATATATATATATATATATATATATATATATATATAGTATTATTGGTATATTTATATATAGTATTATTGATATATATATATATGTATAGTATTATTGGTATATTTACTGCCAATGGCAGCTGAAACATATGCTAATATGTTCAATTTAGTGCAAGATACCATTGTCACCTTAATCTAAACTAAAGCATAGTAAATTCACTCTTTTGCATATTAATACTTGCATGTCATGGACTTCCAACAATCATGGATGGACTGTTGAAAACTATTTGCTCCCTATCAGTCAAATAAAGCATGAAAAACAGTTTTAAATGCCTTCTTGAAGGAAAAAAAAAAAGAAACAAGCAACTTTCTTTCAGATTCAAGGGTTCTATGTTTTGCTTTTTAAATATCCGTAACTAATGCTCAGCCAGGATTAATGCACATGTGTTGTGACTAGCCATAGCTTCAGATAATTTAAATAATTTTCTATCGACATTATAAACCTAGTCACTCTTTTTAAAGGAATCTACCAAATAAAATAATATGCTAAATCTACATTTAGAAATCCAACTTTTTAGAGCTGTCTCTGATAAATTAAGTAATGGGCAAGTTGTTGCATAATTATGGAACTGCTGGATTCTGGTAAGGATTCTCCTTATTAAAATTCAGCTTTCTTTGAGGAAGTCACCAGATATTACCAGTTACTTATCTATTCATATTTCTGCTTTATTAATACCTTTGTTACAGTCTACTTTCCTGTATATACCTCCTTAATTTTTGACTTTTATAAATTCCTTTATGTGGGCAAGTGATCAGAAAACTGCCCCCTGCCAAATCACTGATCCAAGTGGTTCCCAGTACCATACTCTCTTTTTTAGGTAAATCATTTTGTTATACTTTCCAAAGATGCAGGCTTAATTTTGAAGCAATTTAAGTTTTGTTTAGTCTGCCCTGGGTGTCCTTACACCTTCCTTTCCTTTTGCTTATGTATTTCTAATTGTCTCTCATCACCCAATCTAATTAGCATTAGTGTGCATTCTCCTTCCTCTAACTTTTCCGCCATCAAACACAGTGATTTCTTTTTATCTATAGCTCATTTGCATTCTTACCTGAAAATGTCTACTATCTCAGTAAGTTATGCTTCCCACTGAAACCCAGTTACCCTCACAGCAAAGTGGGCTTGAACATCCTGTGTAGAATGGGTGTTACCATCATCACAGCCGAAACATCTGAGTATGAACTCATACTATGTATGCATCACTTTAGTCACGTATTCTTATATGAGCCAGAGAACATATGCTATTGGGAGCAAGGCTTAGCAAAGGAATAGGGGAGTAGATTTGAGAGATGTGTTTACCCACTGGTAGCACCAGCTTTATTCTGCCTTCTTGGTTAGGATAAAAGGAACTGCAATTACTCATTTAAATTTTTCTCAATCTCATTGCGTAAGAGAAACCCCACAAATGTATTGGGAAGAATTGGGAAAATGATATGAATTTTTTTTCCACTGTGTATCCCATATCTACTTAATAACAATTAAAACAAGGACAATACTATGGCAACCATACTTATATGTGCTGATCACTGTCCTAAAGCCTTTACATAGATTATATGATCTAATGCTCCCCAAAATGCTGTATGTTAATAATACCTGTTTTATAAATGAATAAACTGAGGAACCAATTGGTAAGTAATAAAATTGTAAGAGAAAAATACCAGGATATAAACTGATGTAGTTTGAGTAATATATATATATATATATATATATATATATATATATATATATATATATATATAATAGTATAATACATATAATATAGTATAATATAATACATATAATATGATATAATATAAGATATATATCTTCATTTTCCTCCTCTTCCTAAAAAACAAAATCTCAAAAACAAATGACTGTAATTATAATTTGTAGAATTGGACAATTCCCTTTAACTAATGTTGACAGCTCAAGAGAGTTGGAAGTATACTAGGAAACAAAGGCTATGAGTCTCTTCCTAAGGCGCCTGGGACACAGAAGCAGAAATACTTGGAAGACAGAATGGAGGTGAAAATTAGTAGATATGGTAAATGGAGAGAATAATAATGCTCTCTCCTCCCACATTAGTTAGTGGAGACTAACGAGACACTTATTTAATAAAATCTTTTTAGTCTTGGTAAGGGAATAACAGTTTTCACTGAGGGAGCTATCTGCAGGAATGTGCTTCCTGTATAAAGAAGACATAAATGACATAACCAAAAAAAAAAACAAAAACAAAGAGGGAAAAAATCCACAAAATATCCAAATCTTTCATCTAACAATTTGCGTGAAAAATATGGCTAGCCCTGAACATTTACAAGGAACTATTAGAACTAATTTCACAAATAATTTCATAAACATTATTGACCTCCTAGGCAGTTACAGTCCTCAGAATATTTCCATTAGAAACACCAGTTAGTACAAATTAGATTTATAGTTGAATTTTATAGCTTTTCTCTTCATTTCATTGTGTTTTAATAATGAACCCACAATTAATTAAAAGCAAAATCAAACAAACTAAAAAGCAGAGGAAATAAAAAATGGTAATGCCAATTTAAGGAAAAATTAGTCTTCCCAGAATCAAAATGTAAATGGAAGGTTCTTAGCAGCAAGAATTATATTACACTAAATAGGTTTTGTGACCTAGATTTCAGGTAAATTCTGAAGAAGTAAATTCTAAACTGACATAGGAAAAGCAGTTTTAATTCTAAAAAAAATTAGAGTCTGTGTGTCCATTCAAGTCCTGTATGACACAAGAAAATATTTAGAGTCTAATTCTGAAGCTATACTTTGAAGAAATGCGTAAAGTTACCCAGCTCTAATTTAGAAATGTTGAAAGAATTGAAAATAGGTTAAAAAAAAATCCATTGAATAGCAAAAATCAGGGTGAGTCTTTACTATGTGTTGAGGAAATTATGGACTACAGCTTGAAATGGACATGGGAACATTTCTGACAGGGGAATAAACAATAAGTGAAAATTAGCACCATGCTTACTGAAAGTGGCTTGACACAAATAGAGAATTTGATTTTTAAAAGTTCATAAAATTAAAGTGGTACTATGGAGTGCCCTAACTATTACATGAAAAAATAATTGTTTTCCCCTGAGGAATTATAAAGCCCCAAAGTAAATTATCCATAAAAATAATGTCTATTTTGTGAAAAGCTTTTGGGGACGTCATTCTATTAGGAAAGTACAAGGCCAACAATAAAACAGAAAAAAAAGTGTTAGAAGACAAGAAAAGAAAGTAGAAGGTGGTAAAGAATTTTCAGTGTCACATGGGAAGAATGTCTGAGAAAATGAAGAGGAATAGGAAGCTCTCATGAAAAAAGTACGAAAATTAGGTACAATTTTTACAAATTTGAGGACTAAGAAAATTATACTAGTAATGAAAAAATAAAGCTATTGGCTAAGAAAAGAGTTCCATCAGGAGGAAAAGTAAATTTTATTTTAGACATTTTGATTCGTTAGTGATGACAAATAAATAAGTACAGCTGTCATCCATAGACAGGTGAATCTAAAGATCTTAGAGATTGTATTGACAGAGGGGAGATGGAAGGGATGTGATAAGATTTGGAAAGCAGTGAGTATTGAAAAATAGCAGAAGTTCAACGCCTGAGCTAGTGAAGGACAGAGAGACTGAATGATATTATGAGTAATTTTAAAGTACATTCTAGTTAATGGCCAAAAAGGAACATGTTTTTTACAGCAGAGTAATCGACCATCGTTAACTAAACAGAGCAGGAAGGGAATTAAATCAATTTCTCAGTGTACGTATGGAAAAGGAAGAGTTTTTGAAGATCTTTATACATGTATAAAGGGATTTATAATCCTCGGTTCTAATACTCATCCACTTTGGTAATGTGGATATTATATGCTGTCTGTATATAATACAGAGATAAGTTATATGTTACAAAATCTTATCAAAACATCTTACTGTCATCACACATTATGTGTATGTGTTTTATATTGGTACATGCATGGAAAAATGATGGTAGATAGAGAAAATATTTTAGCAAAAATATGGGCTAAGTGCACAAACTCTAACAGCAAAAAATACTGACTTTTCCTCTATTCAACTATGCACTATGGGTAAATGACTTAACATCCCTGTTTCTTCTATCCATGATCGAATATCATCTAGAGAATAAAAATAATATTTTACCCAACTCATAGTGTTATTATGAGCATTAAAAGATGTAACTCATGTAAAGTAGATAGCAGGATTTGTTGTACATAGTATTATATTTGTGTGGTAACAAATCTCTATATGTGTATGTATGTGGATGCATTTAAATTAAATATAATAGTTGCATATTATTAATATCATATTCTATATATGTCTGTTCATCACATATATATCATTATTATGAGTGTTTGGCTTATATTTATGTGTTTGTGCATGTGTGAAGTTGATGCAGATGAAGGATACATAATGCTACTTAAGCATTTTTCTTCTCACTCAAATAGAATAGATGTTTTAAAATGCACTTTATATTCATCTCCAAAGTCTTGAATTTATAATTTTGTCAAAACTTCAGTTTTCATACACTTGTTTCTGGTGAGGTTTGGAAGGTGGGGAATGTGTACCTTTTCTTCCTCACAAGTCAGTGAGCTTGTCATGGCTTCTTATGCTAAATTGTTTCTTTTCTTTTAGTATTTATTAAAGTTATCAGAGTGACATTGGTTAGTAAAATTATATAGGTTTCAAGTGTACAATTCGATAATATATCATTTATATATTACATTATGTATTCACAACCCAAAGTCAGTTCTCCTTCCATCACCATATGTTTGACCTGCTTTACTCTTTTCTGCCTCTGGCAACTTACCCTCATATCCACAAAGCTATACTCCGTATCTACGAATTTTTGTTTGTTTGTTTTGTTCATGTGTTACTTTCAGTTTTATATGCCACATATATGAGTGAAGTCATATGGTTCTGGACCTTCTTTGTCCGACTTATTGCTGTCAGCATAATAATTTCAAGATCCATCCATGTTGTTGTGAATGACAGTGTTTTATCTTTTCTCATGGTTGAGTAATATTCCATTGAATATAGGTGCCATACCTTCTTTTATCAAGGGACATTTCAGTTGTTTTCATATTATGGCCACCACAAAAGGTACTTCAATGAACATACAGGTACATATATATTTATGGATAAACATTTTCAGTATTTTGTATAGATACCTAGAAGAGGGATCACTGGGTCATATGATAATTGTATTCTTAATTTTTTGAGGAACATCCATAGTATTTACTATAGTGGCTGTACCAATTTATATTCCCAACAGCAGTAGTGTATGAGGATTCCTTTTTTTCTAAAGAGTCCAACACTTATTGTTAACGTGTCTTATTGGTAATAGCCATTCTAACAGGTGTGAGGAGGTAACTCATTGTGGTTTTGATTTGCATTTCCCTAGTAGCTAGTGATGTCGAGCACTTTTTCAAATATCTGTTGGCTGTTTATATGTCTTGGGAGAAGTGTCTGTTCAGATCCTCAGCCTGTTTTTTAATTGGGTTCTTTGTGTTTTGTTGTTGAGTTGTCTGAGTTCATTTTATATATGCAACCAACCGAATGGGAGAAGATATTTGCAAACAACATATATAATCAGAGATATTGTTTGCAAATATCTCTTCCCATTCAGTTGGTTGTGTCTTTGTATTGTTGATGGTTTATTTCACTGTGTCGAAGCTTTTTAGTTTGATATAGTTCTATTCACTCATTTTTGCTTTTACTTCTCTTGCCATTGAGGACAAATTCATAAAACCCTCTCTAAACCCAAAGTTCATAAGTTTATTACCTATACTTACTTTTATGCAATTTATTGTTTCAGGTCTTATATTTAGGTCTTTGATCTATTTTGAATTAATTTTGATGTATGGTGATAGATAGCAGTCTAGTTTCATTCTTTTGCATTTGACTTTCCAATTTTCTGGCACCATTTATTGAAGAGGTTTTCTTTTGGCTCCTTTGAAAATTATCTGCCCAAATAAATGTGAGTATATCTCTGGGTTCTCAATTCTATTGATCTGTATATATTTTTGTACTAATACCATGCTGTTTTAATTATTGTTATTTTGTAGTATAAATTTAAACCAGGGAGTGTGATATCTACAGCCTTGTTCTTTTTTCTCAGGATTGCTTTGGCTATTTAGGGTCTTTTGAGATCCCATACAAATCTGGTGATTTTTTTTTTTTTTTCTATTTTGGATTTTGATGGTGAATGCATGAAATCTGTATATTACTTTTGGTTATATGGCCATTTTCACTATGTTTATTTTTCTAATCCATGAACAGAAATATCTTTCCATTTCTTTGTGTAGTGTTCAATTCCTTTTAATAATATTGAATAATTCTCAGTATATAGGTCCTGCTTATCCTTGCTTAAGTTAATTCCTTGGTATTTTATTCTTTTTTGTTGCCATTGCAAAAAGAATTGTGTGTTTTTTTCATTTCTTTTTCTGAAATTTCATAGTTATTTATAGGAATGCAATGGATTTTTTTACATTGATTTTGTATCCTCCAACTTTATTTGTTTATTGTGTCCAACAGTTTTTTTGGTGGAGTCTTTAGGGTTTTCTATGTAAAAAATTATATCATCAACAAAAAGTGACAATTTGACTTCATCTTTCCCAATTTGTATTCCTTTTATTTTATTTTGTCTTGCCTGATTCCTCTGGCTAGGAATTGTAATACTATGTTGAATAATAGTTGTGAGAAGGGGCATTCCTGTCTTGTTCCTGATCTTAGAGGAAAAGTTCAGTTTTTCACTCTTAAGTAGGAAGTTATCTCATGGTTTGTCATATATGGCCTTTGTTATGTTGAGGTACTTTCCTTCTATATCTATTTTATTAAGTGTTATGTTTCTTGTTTGACCCAGTTGTTATTTAGTAGCATGCAGTTAAATCTCTGTATATTTTTAGTATTTCCCTCTTTCTTTTTGCAGTTGATATCCAATTTTGAAGCATTATAGTTGGAGAATACACTGGGTATGGTTTCGATCTTATTAAATTTGTTGAGGCTAGTTTTGTATTCCAATATATTGTCTGTCATTGAGCATGTTCCATGTGCACTAGAAAAGAATGTATAGTCTAGTGTTCTGGGATGAAAGGTTCTGTAAATCTAGATTATGTCTGTTTGGTTGAATGTGTCATTGAGGCTGATGTTTCCTTATTGATTTTCTGTTTGGATGATCTATCCATAGCTGTCAATAGGATATTTAGGTCCCCTAGTATAATTGTGTTTTGGTCAATTTCTCCGTTTAGTCCTGTCAGTAGTTGCTTTATATATCTTTGTGCTCTTAGACTGGGAGCATATAACTGATAAATGTTATGTCTTCTTAATGTATTGTCCCCTTTATCATTATAAAATTTCCATCTTTATTTCTTGTTAACATTTTTATCTTGCAGTGTGTTTCATGAGATATAAGTATGAATACACTTGCTTTTCTCTGGATGTTATTTGCTTGGGGTGTGTTTTTCCACCTTTTCACTTTGAGTCTGTATTTGTCCTTGCAGGTGAGATGTGTCTTTAGAAAGCAGCATGTCTGTTTGTTTTCCAATCTGCTTTTCTGTGTCCTTTTATTTGTGAATTCAGTACATTTACATTTAGTATGATTATTGATGTAAGAGCATTTCCTATGGATATTTCATTATTATTATTATTTTTTTTTTTTTCTGGTAGCTCGGTGTCTCCATTTTTTTTCTTTGCCTTTGTTTTTGTCTTTTATTTTAGTTTGGTGATAATGTATGATTTTTTTCTCTGCTTCCTCTTTTTTCATGTTGTGCTCCTGAGTTCTGGATGTGTTTGTTTGTTTGTTTGTTTGTTTTTGAGTGGTTACCATTAAGTTTATATAAAGAAATTTTTATGTATATAGTTGTCATTTTTTCTATATTTTCAAGCATGCATCTTGTCTCTATTCCCCTTTGTAATTTCAGAACTTTGCCCCTTCCCGTTTTATGTTTTTGTTGTAAAAAATTATCCCTATTTATGCTGTAAAGTTCATCCAAGTTGCAGTAGCAAATTGTCTTCTTCTTTTTTATGTTTTTGTCTCCTTTAGGCTTTATGTTATATTTAAGTGTAGAGTGCCCTATTCTGAGTAGGGGTTGCCATTTCCTGCTTCTGTCTGTCTGTTAGTCATCTTATTCATAATTTTGTATTTCTTTGACCTTCTGTATTAGGTGGAAAAAAACCCTTCTGTATTGCCTATAATGCAGGCTTTATTGTGGAAAATTCCTTCAGTTTCTGTATATCTGTAAAGGTCATTATTATTCCTTCTTATATAAAGGATAACTGCTGGATATATATTTTTTAGGTGGTAATTTCTCTTTGCCATAGTTTGAATATTTAATTACACTCCTTCCTCTCTTGTAGAGTTTCTGCTGATACATCTGATGATAATCTAATTGGCTTTCCTTTGTAGTTTACCACCTTCTTTTCCCTGGAAGTCTTGAGAATTCTTTGCTTGTTATAATTTTTTTTGTTTTTGTTTTTGTTTTTTTGAGGGCAGTGTCACTGGCCCTCATATGTGGGACCGAACTGGGGCTGCTGGCTTCCCAAGCCAGCGCTTAACCACCACACCACTTGGCTGGCCCTCCTTGTCATTAATTTTTGACAGCTTCAATATAATGTGCCTTGGAGAATGCCTATTGGGATTAAGAAAATAGGTGTTCTCTTTGCTTCTTGGATTCAAGGACCTAATTATAGGCTCTCTGTGCCCTTCTCACTGTCTTCTCCTTCTGGTGTACCCATGATTCTTATATTGCTCTTTCTGATGGAGTCAGATAGTTCTCAAAGAGATTTTTTCATTTCTTTTAACTCTCAAGTTGCTCTCTTCTTCCATTTGTGTCATTTCCAGAAGCCTATCTTTGGTACCACTATTTTTTTCTCCATCTAGCTAGCTCTATTTCCTAAGCTCAATATTTGATTCTTCGTCTTTTTTTATTGAATTCTTCAGCTCCAGAATTTCTGTTTGGTTCTTTCTTTAAAAAGTTTCATTCTCTTTGGTAAGGTATTCATTTTGGTCATTGATTTTATTTCTGAATTCATTAAATTGCCTATATAAGTTTTCTTATATCTTATTGAGTTTTTTCAGAATCACAATCTTGAATTCTCTGTCCTTTAAATCACATATTTCTGGGCCGGCCAGTGGTGCAGTGGTTAAGCGTTGGCTTGGGAAGCCAGCGGCCCTGGTTTGAGTCCCACACATGAGGGCCAGTGACACTGCCCTCAAACACACACACACACACACACACACACACACACACACACACACAAAAAAACAAACAAAAAAACAACAACAAATAAATCACATATTTCCATGAATTTACATTTATTATCAAGAGATTTTTAGTTTTTTTTTAATCTGGGTTGACTTGTTACTTTGATTATCATAGTAATTGATGGATTATGTCTCTTCAGAGACATCTGTGGGAATAAATTCTGCAGCAGGTTGATATGAAGAGGCCTTTCTTTTGTTTTCCAGTAGGTGGTGGTGCAACATTTTATTTTCTCTTGCCCTGTTCCAGCTTCTTGCTGTGGAAGATCACCTGGGAAGGTGGGTGTCTCCTTTGTGAGCAGGTTGCCTCAGTCTCAGGGCACCACCCCCATGGGAGAATGTGGTGGGCAATGAGGTTCTGAGACTCTGAAATCCCAGTGCTGCTCCTGCAGCCAGATGAAGAGCTGTGCTACCTGAGCAGTCCTGGGTGCCCCTGCTGGGATCAGCTGCAGAAGGTGGGGGAAGGATGGACTGCGAGAGGACACTGGTATGTTTATGGCTTTGTTTTTCTCCAACTAATGGGCATTGTTAAACCACAGCTACCTCACCTCTTTATCTCCACCCTTGTCTTGGAATAAGCCGCAGTATGCATCTACTACTCAGGAACTGTCTCCTAAGTTCTCAGGGCTGTGGATATTCTGCTTTTTAACCCAACATCCACTGCTACAGGTCCTTCTGGGTCCCACTGCTAGCTGTGGGAAGATGCAGGGAAGAGAGCTCTGGGAGAGTGGGGGGAAGGCAGCCAGGCTCTGTGGCTTCGTGTTCTGCCTGGCATGATGGCTCCTAGACCACAGGTGTCACAGTTCTGTATTTGGTCTTTACCTCAAGGTCTTTGCCCTGATTGTTAGTTTTCCACCATATTATATGCTGATCTCTCAGGTGTTAACACTATGGGCCACAGAGAGTGGACCGACAGCCTGAATCCTCCCCTCTCCTGGGACCACAGTGAGCTCTGAGTTTCACCAGCAGTGGTGAGTGCTGGGCTGCATCCATACAGCCATCTCTACTCTTCTCCTTTCCCTCCTCCCCTGTACACTCACTTGCAGTTGTTTTGATGCACGGATCTCTCAGATGTGTTTGTGTGTTTCACAGGGAATCTTTTGTTGAATTATAGCTGTTCAACTCATTGTAACTTGAAGAGGCGAGATCAAGGGGGAGCCCTCATGCCTTCATGTTTCTGATGTCTGCTCAGTTGTTTCTTGAAGTTACAGAATTCCCACAGTAAATTGCACAAACATTCTAGTTAGCAGTTCAACACACAGTCAAAACAATAAAGTTTAACAATAATCATCTCTCTTAATGGTCCTAGAATGCTGGAACACACGCTGATTTTACACACTGAAGGGAACACTCTATTTAGATAAAGGAGGGGTCATGGTTTAGTCATAAATTCTAATATTTCAGTAATCTTAATTATAATGTCTATAGTGATATTCTTCACTTCTGTTAAAATATTAATTTTAAATTTAAATACCTGATGAAATACAATTAAAACTAATAATTTATATACTTAGATTTGAAAATTAACTTAGAAAAATTATCCTAATGTATTTCTAACCTCAAATATTACCTGGGTTCTTGGGTGTGTCTGTTGTTATCTAGTTATATAGTTTTGTTTATTTGTTGTATCTTTCATAAAGTAGTCTATAAATGTGTCTGCAGTTCATTCATGAGAAGTGGGTCAGGAGAGAAATGTAACCAGCCACAAAACTAAGATATTTGAAAACAGGGATCATGGCTTTCATTTATTTTATTTCCAAATTAAAACAAACAAACAAACAAAAACAAAAACAAAAAAACACAAACACAAGCAAACAAAAAAAAGAGGATTCTTCTTGTCACAAAATAATAATACTCAATAAATATTTACTGAGTGAGTAAATTAATATCTCTGTTTCAGAAAAAGGAGCCAAGCACAAAAAACACATGTCACTAAAGTTCACACATAGAATTAGATTAAAACAAATGATCAAGGGCCAGCCGAGTGGCTCAGTTGGTTAAGAGCTCGCTCAAGAGTGCGAGCTGAGCTCTGAGCAACGGCGGTTCTATGCTAGCACGAGCTGAGTTGCCGTTGAGTTGCCAACAGGTGGCAGGATTGCTCAGCTAAAAAAAAAAATTTAAAAAAATTAAAAAAATGATCAAGTAGATATTTCTGTATTTCTGACAAGACACTAGGCCATTCTCTGAAAGCCAATTTTCTGAAATTATTCAATAGGGAACGTTTTTATTTGATTTGTTTTGTTCTCAGTCTTTCTTTGATGTTCAGGGTTAGTTTCCCCTATAGCATAACTTATTTCTCCGAATGTGATCCCCTCTGCAGGATTAGAAAAGACCCTACACTTCAGATTTCCTACTTCTTTCTCTATAGTAAATTTTATTATTCTTAGTTCATCAGTCTTAGTCATAATTTAATATTATTGAATTAAAAATAGTAAAATGTTGATTTGTTCTAATTATATTCATATTAATACATTCTAAAAATCAATATGCAACTGTTTAAGAGCACATGTTGAGTTTCCCTATGAGCAGGTCAATGTTACCTCACTTACCAGACTGTCATCTCCTTATGGGCAGGCACTTTGTGTCCCTGGCTGCAATTACCGGAGAGAGCCTGTTACTGCAGGTGATTTTTGGCTGGAGTTCAATACATATGTTTAATGAATTAAATAACCTTAAATATATCTAAGAGAAAATAAACAGTAAATAGCATCTATATTATTTATTGTTGTATGAAGTTTGTAACCATCTTTGTTTCAGTCCAGTACACCATTATCTGTGCTGGTTTTAATGAGATTGCTAGCAAAGAAAAAGGACAGGTGTTTCATTTTGTGTTATGTGTCTAGAAAAAGCTTACTGGTAACACTGTGAGGTAGCTTACTGATGATCTTATTTAAATTCAAGTAAGAACTTAAAAATGAACACTCCCATGTTGCCTTGCCCTTAGCTAATATCACTATGCTAATCCTAAATATGTATTATATAGTCAGAAGCTTCAGTGATCACAGAAGCTGCATATTTTTCTCCTGAATTATCTTATGCCATATTTTAAAATCAGGAAAGATAAGTTCCTATAAATATATTTTTAATTTCAGCTAATATACCCAATAGCAATGTAAAGAAACAGATGTTTTAAAAGAGTCAGAAAAACAGTTAAACAGAACTTGCAGAGTTTTACACATGGCGTCTAATAATAAATGAATTTGAAAGTTAAATTTAGACGATGAAGGCAATCATTTGAACATGCTTTATAGTCCATTAATACCATTAATATTATATACCTATAATAAAGTATTTGAACAGGAATGACTTTTTTTTTTAAATATCATATCTTTATTTCTTTGGTTGATTAGTATGTTTTCTTTTTTTTTTTTTTTTTTGAGGGCGGTATCACTGGCCCTCATATGTGGGACCCGAACTGGGGTTCCTGGCTTCCCAAGCCAAGGTTTAACCATCGCGCCACTCTGCCGGCCCAGGAATGACTTTTTTTTATAAGCCAAACACTTATTTACTGTGATTGAAATTAATCTTATAGGAAAGAGCTGGTTAAGAAAACACCAAGTTACTAAATGTATAATAAATGTTTACATTTTGTCCTTTTCCCGAATGGTACTATATTTATATATTCCTTATGTGACTATATCAGTATAAAACATAAAATCATAAGATGTATTATTTTTTAATTAAGATATAACTTATAACAATTTACTTTAAAGACAAAGCCCCAATTCATTTTATGTGTGCGACACTACAGGGAACTTTTATGAATGTTACAATGTACACCATTATTAGAGATTTTGCTTAATGTTAATATAATGTATACTTTTTGTTTTAGGTCACATTAATTTACTAACACTTGACACGAATCTTTGGTAAGAGCTAGAACATGAACAAAGATGCAATATTCTTGACTTCTGATAATGCAATTTTGATAAAAAGTATTAGTGAACTCTAGCAAGGTCCTCTTATGTCATTCAAAAGAACTGTCAACAATAAATATGCAAAAATATAGTTTTATGACGCAAGTTTATCTACAAATGTGCAAGTAGTTACTTCCACAAGCCTTCATAATGACCTAATCTCCACATGCCAACAGTCTAGGCATGTGCAACATCACACTAACATTTAAGATTTTAAAGCGAGAACTAAACATTAGATAATGCAAAGGGTTTTCAGTGACATGAAAGAATATACTTTCATAAAAAAAAAAAAAACTTTTTATAAATGATCATGAATAAATAAATTGACCCCAATTGCACACTTATAGTTGGTCTCATTTTGAAACTACTTCTCCCTTTTTTTTTTTTTTTGACTACATTTCCCCCCTTATCTTTATGCCTCTGATTTATTTTTTTCATTATATTGCATTGGCAAAGAGCTCATGTACAATGTTGAATAGAAGGATGATAGTGAACATCCTTACCTCATTGCTGAGTTTAAAATAAATGCTTTTCATTTTTAGATTTATTTTATTTTTTATTGATATGGCTGCATATTTGTGTGATCAGGATTAATGACAGAAGATGATATAAATTTTATATAACTCACTGCCCTGAGCTAATAGCCCTTGACCTTGATTATCCGCATTAATTCTGCTGGCACTAACTGAATGGAGCCTTTAGAAATCACAACTTGCCACCGTGGCTAAACTACTACCACAACTACCTGGTTGGCAATGGGGGAATTGAATGATCTCATTTGATGTAAATAAATATAATGAAAAACTGCCAAAGCTATTGTCACAATGTGATGTACAAGAATATGCATATATGGAGATTTGATTTAAAGAGTAGAATTTTATACTGATGAGAATGCACTTTTTATATTGTGATACAGATGAGGGGATTTAATACTACTGCTAGATAAATATGGATACACAGTTGTATGTGTAAAAAAATACCTGTGTAAAAGTTTGTTACATGAAAGTGAAAAGTTGCACTATGAAATTAATTATAACATCACATGATAATTAAGTTCTGAGATGGTAAAATAAGTACAGTGCAAAGTAACATAATTGGTAAAATATTTTCAGAGTTTTTGAGATTAGAAGTGGCTATGTATGATTAAATAAAAAAAATAAAATACATAATTGATTTTTCAGTACAAATGTATAGAAAGGATTACAGCGATGAAATGTCACTCCATGTCTATGTGCATTTCTGATCCTGGAGAAAAGAATATATAACTTAAAACAAATAATTTGATACCATGTATTAAGGGGGAATAACCATTGCAATTCTTCACCTGCTATTGCTAGTAGAGAATGACAAATCAGTGATTAGACCACAGGAGCTGAAAATAGCATGTTACACACAGCGAGGATCAAAATGGCTTTGGAACTGGAGATAGAGAGCAGCAATCCTTGAAAATAGGACTCCCTACAAACAACTGTTGTGTTTGTGTGTGTGTGTGTGCGTGTGTGTGTGTGTGTATACACATATACCTATAATTTATATTTACAGGATATAGGTATTACCTATATCCACAATCTACTTGCTTGTCTTTTTTTTTTTTAAAAAAAAAAACGCTACTTCAAGGCTTTAACAAGATCTTTAAAAATTTTTTATACCAAATTCTGATTCATAATTATATTAACATATTTTTTTATTTAAGAAATATCAATCAGAAATAGGTATTTGTATGATAGAAATCAATCAAAGTAAAGCTTTTCAATACAAAAATAAATAAGGTCCTAATGCTGTTTTCTTTGATAAAGGTGACTTTCAGCAGCAAAAATTCTATATTCTGTAGAATGTAGCTTAAACCGCTGAATCAAGTAGAGTGTGCAGATATGCAGGAACCGCTATTGATTTTAAGCATTATTTGAACCAACAAACAGATTTGAAGTGACCTTCCACTGTGATAACAAGATCTGTAATTTGAAAAGAGTTTGTAGAGGAAGAATTGTTGCAAGGTCCAAAGTAAGATAAATGGCAATTTATGGAAGTCAGTTGGCTAATTTCAGATCAAAATAGTTGATGTTGCTGCAAAGCAGTAAATACACCAACACAATTTCTGGAAAATCACAATTTGAGGATGCTTTAATTTTCAAGGAATTGTTTTCCTGGTCACTTTGGAATTGCTTTATCTATAAAGCTAATCTTATAACTTTGAAATTTGCAACTTTTGGGTATGTTCCAAGCAACAGAATGTATTGACTTTTAAAGAAATATAGCTGGAGAAATTGATCTGAGTTCAGGTTTGCTGAAAGGACATTATATAATGAACCACAATTCTCTGGTCAGCCCATGGTTTAAAAGGTAGAAATTATAATAATGAGCATGTTTTTAAATTTTTTTACATGCCAACTTCTTTTAGATATCACAGTCAATATTTTTCAATTAAATTTGGTGATGTTCTTCAGTATTCCTTCCACTTATCCTGTTTCACTATTTAGTTAGACTTGCTGCCCATGATCCAGACTCAGTGATTGGTGCAGACACATGTTGAATTTGGTTCAGTTAATGTTTAACCCTACAAACTGATGTAGGTCAAGGGGTACAAAGTTTCACACATACAGGATTTATAAATTCAACTATAGGGCCTATATATCCCAATACTGTATTGTATACTTAAAATTTTGCTAATATAGTAGAGCTTAGGTTGTTCATATTGTGCATGTGCATACATGCATGCATGCACACACATGAGCAATATAAAACTAAATTAATAAATAAAGAGAGCAGAAGGAAACTTGTAGAAGTGATGGATAAATTTATGGTCTTGATTGCTGTAATGTTTTAATGAGTGTATATTTATATCCAAACTCATCAAGTTGTACATATTAAATACCTATAGCATTTTGTATGTCAGTGGCAGTAATCTAAGTTGGAAATGTTTAGTATAAACTAACTTGTAGAATTCAGAGATTTTTTTCATTTATAATAATTTAAAAACACTAAATAGAATATAAGCAAAGTAAAGAATGAATATAAAGGTCTGCTAAAATTGCCCGGAGAAGGAATAGTCTTGTAACTTTATAGGTTACCTATACATCCAGAAGGACATTTGTCCTTCTAACCAACCTCAAACCAGACCCTCAGGAATTTCTAAGATGTTATTGTTTATTTCATTCCTTCAGGCCCATCTTTCTGAAAACTCCTAACTTGTAGTCTCCTCTTGAAAACTTGTTTTCTTGTTTCACCAAATTATTTTGTTGTGCCTTTACTCAGCATTGAGCTCAAATACTGTGTTCTTGTTCTTGTTAATCTGCTTCACAAGCAAAATATAATGTAATTTAAAAAGAGCTAAAGGAAGTATTTTAAGTATTTGCTGCCCATTGGTTACTTTGAGAATTACTTGGAATTTTCTTGGCTGAATTTTTCAAAGCTTAAAATATCTAGTTCTTAGGATTTCTTTTCTTTTTTTTTGTTTTGATTAAATTTATTGGGGTGACAATGGCTCCTAAAATTACATAGGTTTCAAGTATACAATTCTATAATAACATCATCCATATATCATATTGTGTGCTCACCACCCAGAGTTAGTTCTTCCATCACATATATTTTACCCTCTTCTACACTCTACCCTCCCCTCTTACATTGTGGTAACCACTAATCTGCTGCCTGTGTCTGTGAGTTTTTATTTCTTTATTTGTTTGTCTTGTTCCCTTGTTGGTTTCCATTTTATATCCTATGTATCAGTGAAATCATATGATTCTCGACTTTCCTGTCTGACTTATTTCATTTAGCATAATAATCTCAAGATCCATCCATGTTGTTGAAAATGGCCAGTATTTCATCTTTTTTATGGTAGAGTAATATTCCATTATGTATATGTACCACATCTTCTTTCTCCAGTTATCTGTGGAAGGACACTTTGGTTGTTTCCATGTCTTGAACACTGTAAATAATGCTGCAATAAACATCGGAGTGCATACATCTTTATGGATTCATGTTTTCAGATTTTTGGGGGTATATACCAAGGAGATGGATTGCTGGGTCATAAGGTAATTCTATTATTAATTTTTTGAGGAACCTCTATACTGTTTCTGATAGTGGCTATACTAATAAGCAATTCCGTTTGCAATTCCATCAAAAATATCAAAATACCTGGGAATAAACTTAACAAAGATGTGAAGGACCTATACACTGAAAACTATAGGACATTTTTTAAAGAAATTGAAGAAGACACAAAGAAATGGAAAGACATTCCATGTTCATGGATTGGAAGAACCAACATACTTAAAATGGCCATATTACCTGAAGCAATATACAGATTTAATGCAATCCCTGGTCATAATCCAAATGTCATTTTTTAAGGATATACAACAAAATATCATCAGATTTGTATGGAATCACAAAAGACCCCAAATAGCCAAAGCAATCCTAAGAAAAAAGAACAAGACTGGAGGTATACACTCTGATTTCAGATTGTATTACAGATCAACAAAAGCAAACAAAACAGCATGGTATTGGCAGAAAAACAGACACAAAGACCAATCAAATAGAATGGAAAACCTAGAAATAAACCCATATAAATATGGACAGATAATTTTTGACAAAGGAACCAAAAACATACAATGTAGACAAAGAGGCCTCTTCAATAAATAGTGCTGGGAAAATTGGAAAGCCGTGCGCAAAAGAATGAAACTAGACTGTTGTCCATCTCCATATACCAAAATTTACTCAAAGTGGAGTTTCTTTAAGAATGACTCTCCTATAGGAAAAACTTACAAATATTATTTTTAGAAGTCTCTGTAAATGTTTCATCCATTTATTGCTTACCAAGTTTCTATTATTTTATATAAAGCAGAAGATAGTATGTAGAGCTAAATATCATATGTGAAAATATCTTGAGGTCTCCTATATTCTATTTTTCAAAATCTGGGAAGTGAGAGGGTGTAAGAAATAATGTTTTATAGGGAATTCTTATTTATACTTTAGCCTAGTTTACTCCATTAGCTTTATCATTTTCAATCTATCAATTTATCTATCTGTCAATATAATTATTTTGTCTAAATCATGTCAAAGTGAGATGGAGACATTATTAACTCAACCTCTCATCACTGAATTCTTCAGGATGCATCACCTAAGACCAAGGATGCATCACCTAAGACCAAGGATGCATCACCTAAGAACAAGACATTTTTTTTCATAACCCCATTAAGGAACTTTAACATTAACTGAAAGCTATTTAAACAATATTTTCATTGGTCCAGTAAATAACATCTACAGCTTTTATTTATATTTTTTACTTACCTAGGATGTATTTCAGGGATACTCATTGTATTTGTTTTTCATGCTCCTCTAGTGTCCTTTATTTTAGAATATTATATCAGCATCCCTTTGTCTTTCTTGACTTCGATGTTGTAGAAGATCCCACAATTTGAGCTCTTCTAATGTTCCCTCATGATGAGGTTTATGTTATGAATTGCTCTGGCAGCGATACCATAGAAATGAAATTGTGTCTATTTCATGTTTTGGAGTTAAATTTTTCAGAAAGTTCAGGTGACCTCAGAGCTAACCAACTGCAATCATTTCAGAACAGAAGTAATGTATAAAAGACTACAGAGAGGATGAACTACCAGGAACATAAATCAATTACTATTTATTTATTTATTTATTTATTCATAACACATGCCAGAAACTATAACCAATGTTAGAGCTATAATGATAAAGGTGCCAAAGGGATAGCTAGCATCAAGGATCAGCAATCCATAAACTCTGGCCAAATTCAGCTATGACCATTTATTCAAGAGTGTTTATGGCTACTTTGGTGCTACAGTGGTACAGTGGAGTAGTAGTGATAGAAACTTTTTAGTGATAGATCTTTCAGGGCTACATGGCCTAAAGTACTTACTTTCTGTATGTTCACAGAAAAATAATTGCCAATCCTTGTTCTAAGATAGTGCAATTCTATTTCATGGGTTTTTTTGTTTGTTTGTTTGTTATTTCTTAAAAGAATAATTATTGACAAACAGTGGAACAATGAGAAATATGTTAATAGTTATGTGGATTTATTTTTTTGAAAGGTGAACAATTTTTGATCTGGCACCTTGTAAATTTAGTACTATTTAATATAAAATATTTAACACTTCAAAATACTCTACTATCCGTATTCTATGCCATGCTTAAGAAAAATAAATGATGTGACCTCGCCAGAAATCCCTAGCATTTCTGAGCCTCTCTCTCCCATGATTCTGTTGCTCTTTTGCCTACTGCCTGCCGCAGACCTTACTTCAAAGGACCAAACTCAGGAGGCCTCAGAATTTCCTGTGTCAGCAAAGATTTTCTTTTCCTTCAAGTGATTTAATAAAGGGGGAATCAGATTGACTTTAGTGAAATATATTCTATTCTTCCTGAAGACAGAATTTTGTCCCATTTAAGAACTCTTAGGCCTATGTCTTGAGCAGAATCATATTTTCAAACTGGTGTGTGGGACACGGAGTAAATCCCATTACCCAGTAATAAGATTTGTCTCCACACCTCCGGTGCTCTCCTTTGGTAACTGAAAAGTCCTGCACAGTGGGCTGCCTTTTTTTCTTTACATTTACTCTGACATCTGTCCAAATAATTTCACTCTATTATGCATTTGTTTCATTTAAAACCACCAAGACAGTGAGAGACTAGTAGTGATAAAATTCTTGAATAGCATCAGTATTCCCCCTTATTTCAGTCAAGGAAATTACCTAAATTTAGTCTTTGTCTGGGAAAGACCAACAATTCAACCGTTTGCAAAGAAACTTGGGGATGAAGCCCAAACTGTGTTCTTAGACAATGGATTAGTCACTACCATTTTTAAGTCCTTGTCAATTATTGCCTCAAAAATGTGGTGAAAAATTGTTAAAGAATAGTGGTAAATATAAAAGTAGTCTGTAAAAGTAGAAATTCTGCTGATAATTTGATGGTAGAAATGTACTTTGGAAAGAAATAAGAACATGTTCTAGTTTTTAGGTTAGAATGGTCATTTGCACTAGTAAAGTACATCTTGGTCAAACTGTATCAGTAAAATTAATATTGAATGAAACTGGTTTCAGAAGTCCAAAGTGTTTATATTTCGCATCTTATCTCTGCCTATACCTTCATTCCTAGTTGCTAGGTAGAGGTACTCTACAGGTTTTCCCCTGAATGGTTCTCCTCTATTTTCTGTCTAAACTTCTAAGATAGCAGTACTAACAGTTGCTAGAAATTGCTACTGTGTACCATGTCCTTTACTTATTTTATCTGTAGTTCTTATAGCCATTCTACAAGGCAGACATTATTGTCTCACTATTAAAAATAAAAGAATGGGTAATGGGATGGCCACCTCTCCAAAGGCCAGCTTATAAATTGCAGAGTTGGAATTAAAACCTAGATCTAACACCAAACCCCACTTACTCTTATCCCAGAGCTTTACACATCCTATTTGTCCTTATTGATTAAATGTAGAACAAATTTACAAAATATTAATTGCAATTCAAACACGTTTTATTTTCATTTAGCTTTCTCTTATTCAAGAATCATATTTTTTCTTAATTTAAAAATAATACAGGAAACTCATGAAAACCTGTGCAGTGACAGTAAACCTGCATTATTTATATATTGTTGGAAACCTGCTCATTACTTTATTGCTTGATATTGGCTAATACATGTCAATCTGAAACAAACATGCAGGCATCCGGATTTTGAACATTTTCTTGTTAAATGCTGTTAAAGAACTAACTTAAAATATACTTCCAACTTCCATACTCAAAATGTTATGTTTCTCATTTCTTTTTATAGAATTATATTTCTGAAGGGTGATGAAATATTAATGAATTTAATTGCTTTAATTAAATAACTAACCCTCGTCTTGAAAAGTTTTAAGTGTTTTTAGAAACAAAAGTAAGTAGCCATGATTTCATATACATCTATACAAAATTAAAAAGTAATACCTAAATATAAAATTAGCAATCTATGAGTAGACTTTACATTTTACCATTTTAAACACATACTAATTTTGAGGAGAAATAACGGACGATACTTGAAGTTTCCTCCCAAGCATTACTATGAGACATCAGGTCCATCCCTGCAAATCCCAGACACCATTCCAACCTTTCCTATCGCGACCTTTGAAGAAGAAGGGGGAGTAAGTAGAAGGTGAGACATTTTGAGGAATGTGAAGTATTTATAGTAAGATATTTTTTTCTTTGTCAAAAAAGAAAAGAAAATAGGGAATGTGGGGGAAGGGACATATAGGAAATCTTCAAGAGATTCACTAGGGATTCAGAATGCCTAAAAAAGGGGGAGGTGGGTCAGCCGAGTGGCGCATTGGTTAAGAGCTGGTTTTGGGATGCCAGCGGCCCCGGTTCGGATCCCACAAATGAGGGCCAGTGACACTGCCCTCTACAGCTAACAACAGCTCCACCTGGAGCTGGGCTGTGCGAGCCCCGGCGACGGTGTAGGCTGCAGCCCCTCCTGCAGTGGGCTGCCATAGGCTACAGTGAGTGGCCTGCAGCCAGCATAAGCTGCCAATAGCTGCGGTGAGCGACATCCAGATGCTGGCAACCGATCTGTCTCATCTGGGAAGAGCGCAATGACGATACCAACATGAGCCAGTGAAGCAATGTCCTCCGCAACTAGACTGAAGAACAAAAAGATAGCAACTTGTCTGTTCCCCTTCCCCGATTCCCCAACGCTGTTCCCCTCCTGTAATTCCCCAATAAAATCTTTAAAAAAAAGGGGGGAGAGGTTATGTGAATGAACTGTAGAATCTCTAGTCTCAAATGTGGAAGTAATACATAGCCAGCTGGGTGAGAAGAAACTATACTATAAAGAGTCTAAGTGGAAAAGAAGAATCTTAAAGAGAAATGAATATGGTAAGTGGAAGAAGCAGAAAACAAAGCTGTTCAAGTGGCCCCTGTTTCATGAGAGGTTATGTGCCCCCATGAGAGAAAAGCGGAGATACAGAATAAATGAGAGACACAGCCACCTTATATGAAGGAGACTTTGTTAATAAATCGGATGGATAGAGAGTTGATCCCAAGCACATACTCATTCCTTCCCACATTGATAAAGACCACTAGCATGTAATGAAGCAGGACCAAGCCAGAGCGATGCAGAGATCCTGCCCCAGCCTCGTATGGTAATCTGCCAAATTGGGCCCTTTTCTCTCCTATCATACTTCTATATCCCCATCCAATAGGGCAGTTGCCAGAGGAAAGGATGGAGAAGGAGTGGAAAAGCAGACCGCTATCCTGCTCACATTCTGTCTCTAACAAGCCACAAATTTTACAAAAAATAGTGAGCCAAGCGGTGGATCAGGTATAAAATTCCAAAGTTGGACTCATTAGAAAGTTATTTAATCCACTCAGGATGACTTTCTGTGAATGTGAAGGAGGTTTATGTATGGCCCAATTGTAGGACAGTCATTAGAATAAATGTAGCAAGTGTTATGTCCATTCTCTATTGAAAAAGAAACTTCTAAAAGCTAGTTATAAAAGTTTACCATGCCAACAGTATAATCATGTGCCTTTCAAAACTTATACTCTTGTGGTTCTCATAAAATATAAGACTGTTATCACATATGTACAGTAATTTATAATATAATTGGTCTTTATGCTCTATAGAAGAATATCTTTCAAGAAATAGTAAGATAAGTAATAGGATAAAAAGGCAAGGGAAAAAGCGTTGAAGCTATGATAGGCAATGAAGGTACCTCTTATAGCAATATTATACATTAACTTCTTCTATTTTAATTCTCATTATTCTTGCTTCCCAACTGCTAAACTGATAGTACTATTGTAGCAAGAAATTTAAGGTTTGCTAAGGTCGATAAAAGGGATTTGATTTTGAAAATCTCTCTTGAAATATATCCATCAAATGTGATTGTGGGAGGGAAATTCAACTGAAACTAAATGTCATAAGAAGAGAGGAAGGATAAGGATTGCTGTAACCGGTTCACCATGAAGATTGGGAGTGTAGACTGGACTGGTGACTTGTACTCAGCTTTTGAGGAAAGTGTTCTGGTTCATGTCCAATACAAGTTGTAATTTTTAGATTTTAGCACCTCCTTCCATCTTTGTTCAGTCACTATCTCTTGCCTGGATTAGAGTAATAGCCGACTACCTTCTTACTCTACAATCTATTTTTGAAATAGAAGCAGAATGTCTGAGTTAAAACATAAATTAGGTCATTAAAAAACTGCTTAATATCTTCCAATGAGTCCCAATTTAAACAAAAGTGAAATAACAAATTACTCATAATGGCCCACTGGGCCCTACAAACTTAATCACCATTCTCCATTACCTGTTTCACCTCATTTGTTAATAAACTCCTTCTTTTCCAACTACATCCATATTAACCCTCTATGATACTTCAAATGCTTTAGGGGGCTCTGGAATGGCCATTTACTCTACCTGGAAAACTTCTTCTGGATACCTACTTACCTCCTCACCTTCGCATCTTTGCTCAAATGTCACCTGTACTCTGAGCCTCTATGTTTGCCATATATCTCCCCCATTCCCTATCTTGCTACTTCCAATAAGCCTTTCCTGCCATGTTAAGTATGTGTTTCCATAGCTCTTATTAATTTCTAACATAGTAAAGAACTAGATTGATAACATAATTTATCATGAATTTGAGATACTTGAGTCGGAAACAGGTCACTAAAATAATGAAAATGATGTTATAAAAGACATTTATTGAGCAACAATTGGTTTAATTATATTGAAGAATCTATAAGATAGTTTTATTAAAAACTACTCTTAAAGTTATTTTTGTAGAATACAAACAATATCCATATGAACAATAAAACAAAAGATAAAAAAGTCTTTGTGTTGATTATGATATAAACATTAAAATAGAATAGTTATTTCTGGTACATTTCAAAATTCTGTTTACCATTTATTTCCTCAACTATATCTGTTTCTAATATCATGTCATGAATTTTGTCTGAATAATTCATTTTTTTCAATATGGAATTATTATTTGTACTTTTCACAGAATTTCCTGAATTGTTGATAATGAATATGTTGCAATTCATCATTAACTTTCATAAAAAAATGGAAATTCTATATGTTTTCACTATACAAATTTTTATTTTGTTATTATTTTGAGTCCATTGCTACCAAAAGGAATTATTGAACAATAAATACAAATGTTACAAACTAATAAAATTTTAAAATGCTTACAGATTTTTAAGCCCTACAGTAAATAATAAAACAACTTTAGCAAGAGCATTCAGATTTCTAACTATTTTTTATTAGGACTGTTAGACTAAAATATTGCAAAATATATTTCACGTACATTTAACCTATAATATTCTTTATTTTCTGCAAACTGAGTTGGCAAATTTGTGCATCTTACAACTTGAGGCCTGAGTGAGGGCACAACTGGGTTGAATAGTACTTTTTTTTTTTTTTTTTGCTACTATCAAGGTAAAGCTGAAGGAGTTAGCTAGATACCCCTACCCACTCTTGTCCAAACACTCTTTTTTTTTTTGGGGGGGGGGCAGTGTCACTGGCCCTCATACATGGGATCCAAACCGGGCCCGCCGGCTTCCCAAGCCAGCTCTCAACCACCGCGCTACTTGGCCGGCCTGTCCAAATACTCTTTATCAGTGAACTCCCTATATGCTGTGCCTAAAAGGGCAGAGATAGTTATATCACATCTGCAAAGTATTGGAAGAGGAATATAGATTATATTACTAGTCATATTAAAATCAAAACTCTGCTCAATGTTCATGTGTTTCACATACCACTAAAAATGATAATAGAATCTAGAAGTACAATATAAGCTCTATGAAACCCACCCTTGCTTATTTTAATGTAAAAAAAAATTAAAATTATTTAAAAATAAAAAAGCATTCTGCTTAGAATACATGAATAGACAGACAGTTTTTATTCATCTTGCTAAGTACAGCTAAAGTTGTTGGATATAAAGCAGAAAACAGCCATACAAAATTCTGAAAGACGGAGGAAAGAAGGCAGCCTGGCTAGGGACCATGGAACCCAAGGACTGATATGATAGTGAGTCCTCGGGGTGATCTTTTGCTTCCTACATCCCACACTGGCTACTGGAAAAGCTGATGACGCAGAAATATCAACACAGACAGAAAACAAACAAAAAATAAGAAAATAATGCCCTTGTTAGCAAAAAGACCAGGAAAGGGCAACCTTTTACAAAATAGCCATTCTGTTCTACCCAAACACTATGGAAAACAACAAAAACAAAACAAACAAAAAAGCCCTGTGGTTCCATCTACCGAAGGCTGAATGGGTAGCTTAGACTTCCACCCCACCAGCCTGTTATGATGTGCCCCCTATGCTGAGGTGGTATCAGGGAAGATAAGTGTGGGGGTCAATATTTTCAGTCCTGCCCACTGTTAAGGAACAACCTCACCCCAGTCCTCCATGAGTGCCTCTTCCATTCTGGGGTGAGTTCAAAAAGGAACTAGTGAACAATCAGGGTTTTTACACACACACCTCCCAATGTTGTCAGTGGTGCCACATGGGAAGTGGTAATGAGGCAGCCTCCCTCTCCCAGCCAGGGTGGTATCATCAGAGGCCTAGCGGGGATCTGGAAATCCCACCCAAACCCAAAAGTCAAAGAAGCCCTCCACTGGAGTCAAGAGATGGTGAATGGAGAACCTGGATTCCATACCTCCCTTTCAGGAACAAGGTGGCATTCCCATTTCTCTGTCAAAGCTATATCACAGGGAACCTGGTAAAATATAAGGTTTAAATATACCTAGAGTATTATAAAATAATACCTCATCTCTCTATATTTAAATTGAAAATCAGTCACTTTGCCAAACCTCAGAAAACTCTAAACTTCAATGAAAAAGAAAATTAACAAACACCAGCACCAAGATGGCACAACTATTAAAATTATCTGACAAATATGTTAAAGATCACATTATAAAAATGCTCCTATAAGCCATTACTTGGAACAAATGAAAAAAAAAAAAAATAGAAAGCCTCAGCAAAGGAATAGAATGTTTAAAGAAAAACAAGAGAAATTATAGAATAATAATAAAAAAACACAATGATCAAAATCAAAATCTCTGTTTATCAGCTCAGCAACACAGTATACATGACAAAAGAATTAGTGAATTTAAGGATTAAACAATATAAATTATCAAATCTGAGCAAGAAAAATAAAATAACTATAACAAATTAAAATAAACAGACCTTCAGAGACATGTGGGACAACAACAAAATATTTAACATTCATGTCAAGTTCCAGAATGAAAGGAGGTAAAATTGAAGCTCAAAAAGTACTCAAAAAATATAGTAGCTAATTTTTTTTTTTTTTCATATCTGGCAAGAGGCATGTGCTTGCAAATTCTAGCATTTGAGTGAATCCTACACAGGATAAATTCAAAGAAATAAACATCTAAACACATCATAGACAACCTTTTGAAAACTAAAGACAAAGAAAATTTGTTGAAAAGCAAAATTACATAAGGGAGTGGGGGAGCCAAATGGGAATGGACTTCTTAAGAAAAAGACCTATTGACCCAAAATTCTACATCCAGAGAATCTATCCTTAGGAATAAAAGAGGAATCAGGACATTCTCATATAAAAGCAAACTAAGAGAATCTTCCACTGGCAGACCTCTCCCCAAAGAATGGCAAGGAATTCTCTTAATAGGAAATAAATGATAAAAGGATAACTACTTAAAATTAGGAAAAAATAAAGAACAAGAGAGAGTGCAATCATATGGGTAAATATAATAGACTTTATTATACTCTGGGTTTTTAAAAAATTGTTTCTGCCAGTTGAAACAAAACTTTTAATGCTGTATAGTGTAGTTCTCAATGTGTTTAGAGGAAATATTTTAAATAATTATACATTGGGAATAAAGAGGGCCATAAAGAGAAGTTAGTCCTCGATAGCTTATTTTAAACTGGTAAAATGTTGCCATCAATAGACTGCCGTGTGTGTGTGTGTGTGTGTGTGTGTATTTACTATATTATACCATATATGTAGTAATATCTAAAGAGACCATTAAAACCCTATACAATAGAGAAATAAAACAGAAATGGCAAAGAAAAAAATCAAAATCTAGATGATAGATTTCAGCATTAATACCAATAACTGCATTAAATAAAAATAGTCTAACTACACCAATAAAAACAAAGATTGACATAATGTATGACAACTCTATGCTGTCTAGAAGAAACTCACTGCAAATGTATTCAGATATATTTAAAATCAAAGAGTAGAATGCATATACTGTGTAAATCTTAATTAAAAAAAGTGAATTATCAGAGACAAAGAGGGACGTTACATAATAATACAAAGATCAATTCACCAAGAAGCCATGGTGATCCCAATTGTGTATGAATTAAGAAGAAAGCTACAAAATATGGAAAGCAAATACTAATATAACTAAAAGGGGAAATCACCAAATCCATAATTATAACTGAAGATTTCAGAACATGGCTTCCTAAACAACTGATAGAAAAACGAGACAGTAAAATCAGCAAGATGTAGAACTTACCACCATCAGCCAACAGAATCTAATTGACATTTGTAGAACAATTCTTCAACAACAAAATATTACATATTATTTTTAGTGACCATTGAACACATAGCAAGATTAGGCCATATCCTGTGTCCTAAAACAGACCCTAATGAATTTAAATAACTGAAATATATTGAATATGTTCTCTGAGCAAAATGGATTCAAATTATAAATCAATAACATTGTTTATTTTCCCAGCAAACAGTGAGAAAATCTCCAAACATTCAGAACCTAAAACAGGCACATCTGAATAGTTAATGGGCCAATGAAGAAGCTTAAAGGAGAATTTGAGAAATACATTGATCTCAATGAAAATGAAAATAAAAGGTGTGTTGAGAGGGAGATTTATAGACTGGATGTCAGAAATTAGAAAAAAGAAAATCAATAGTAGCACAAAACAAGAGAATGAACAAAATAATAAAGCTAACTGCAAAACTTAACAAAATTGAAAAACGAAAAACAATAGAGAAAAATAATGGCACTGGAATTTTTTTTTTTGAAAGATCAATCATATTAATGAATTTTGAGCAAGATCGACAGAGAAAAACAGATAAGCCACTTATTCTAATATTAGGAAAAAAGCAGAGTGTCTGACTACAACCCACAGTCATTAAAAGTATAGTGAGGGAAGAATATGAGTAAGACTAAAAATATAAATTTGACAATTTAGATGAATTCCTTGAAAAGAATAAACTGCTATAACTCATTCAAACTGAAATAGATAATTTAAGTTGCCCTAATAAAAAATTTAATTCACAATTAAAACCTAATGAAAAAATAATCTCAAAGCCTTTGCAGTTTCACTGGACAAATCTACTAAACATTTAGAAAAAAAAAATAACAACAATGCAATGCACTATTTTTCAAGAATAAAAGAAGACAAATAATATTTCCCGTCTTATTCTATGTAGGCAGTATTATCCTGTCACCAAATCAAAGACTAGACAGACAGACAGACAGACAGACAGACAGAATGAAAGAAAGAAAGAAAGAAAGAAAGAAAGAAAGAAAGAAAGAAAGAAAGAAAGAAAGAAAGAAAGAAAGAAAGAAAGAAAGAAAAGAAAAGAGAGAGAGAAGAAACTACAAAGCATATGTATCATAAATATAAATGCAAAAATCTTAACAAAACATTAGCAAATAGAATTCACCAATATATAAAAGAAATTATGCACTATGAGCATGGAATAAACCTTATTCCAGGGATTCAACAATGGTTCAGTACTTGAAAATCAATCAATGTAGTTCACCAAAATAACACGCTGAAAAAGAAAAATCACACAATCAAATTAATTTATGCAGAACAGGTATTTGACAAAATTCAATAACATCGATCATTGAAAACTATCAGAAAACTAGAACTACAAGGGACTCCCTTAAAGAAATCTATAGTCAATCATACAGGACTAAATGTTGAAAAACAGAATGCTTTCCCCTTAAGTTTGGGAACAAGGCATGGATGTCTACTCTCATGACTTCTATTCATGACTTTTAATACTAGAAGTTTGATCCAGGAAATTAAGGTCATAAAAGGAAATAAAAGGTACACAGATCGGGCCGGCCAAGTGGTGCAGTGGTTGGGAGCTGGCTTGGGACACCAGCAGCCCCTGTTTGGATCCCACATATGAGGGCCAGTGACACTGCCCTCTAAAAAAAAAAAAAAAAAAAAAAAAAGGTACACAGATCAAAAGGGGAGACATAAAACTGTTGCTGTTTGTATGTGATAAGTCATGATTGCCCATGTAGAAAAACTCAAGAAATTTACTTACAAAAAATATCCTAAAACTAATAAGTGAGTTCAGAAAAATCATAGTATAAACAATCTTCATACAAAAATTAATTTCATTTCTATGGACTAGAATTTGATACATGGAACTGAAATTAAAAATTAAATTCCTAGGTATAAATCTAACAAAACATATACAGGAATTTATGCCAAAATTATTATTATTTTTAAATCTATACAATTCTGCTGGAAGAAATCAAAGAAGACATAAATAAATGGAGAGGTGTGCCTTGTTCATGGTTTGGAAGGCTTAACAGACTATACATGTTAATTTTTCCCAAAGAACACATAGATTTAATGCAATTTTTATCAGGATTTTTTTGTAGATATACAAAAGATTATTATAAAAAGAAAAGCAAAGGAACTAGAATAGCTAAAGCAATTTTTGTAAAAGAACAATAAATTAGGAGTAATTGGCCTATCCAATTTCGAGATTTAATACATAGATACAGCAATAAAAATTGTGTGGTTTTGGTAGAGGCATACAGGCAGATAGATCAATGTAACAAAATAAGGAACACAGAAATAGCCCCACACATGTATGCCTAACTTTTTTGACAAAGGTACAAAAGGAAATCATAGTGGAAGAATATCTTTTTCACCAACTTGTGCTGAAACCATTATATTTATACATAAAAACAAAACAAGCAAACAAAAGCTTTAACCTAACCTTCACACCTTGTATAAAAATATTATTTTAAATAAATCACATAATTTAATATAAAAATCATAAAAACTGTAATTATAAATTTTTATTAAATAACTTAGGCAAAAGTCTTTGGAATCTAGGACAGGGTGAAGAGATTTAAGACTTGACCCTAAACACATGATCGATAAAAAGAAAAATTGATAAATTGTACTTTAATAAAATGTAAAACTTTTGTTTATGAAATTCTCAGTTAATCATAGAATGAATAAACAAGCTACAGACTGGGGAAAATACTTGCAAACTATAAACTACATATGTGACAAAACATATCTAGAATTTATATAGAACTCAAAATTCTGTTGTAAAAGAAAATATATACAATTAGTAAATGAAAAATGACTTGAAGAACATTGGCATTTTACTGATTAGCATCTCAGATTGGCAAATAAGCACATGAAAACATATTCATTATTATTTCCCATTAGGGAAATCCAAATTAAGTCTTTGATGAGCTTTCATCACACAGTCTATATAAAAGCTAAAACAGGAGCATCAGCAAAAATAATGGTAATACCAAATGCTGGTGGATGCATAGAAACTGAGTTTCTGAACATTGTTTATACTAATGAAATAGAATAGCCATTTGAAAGAGTCTGACAATTCCTTATAAAAATAAATGTAGAGGGCCGGCCAAGTGGCGCATTAGTTAAGAGCTGGTTTTGGGATGCCAGCGGCCCAGGTTCGGATCCCACGTATGAGGGCCAGTGAAACTGCCCTCTACAGCTAACAACAGCTCCACCTGCAAGCTGGGCTGCATGAGCCCTGGCAACGGTGCAGGCTGCAGCCCCTGCTGCAGTGGGCTGCCATAGGCTACAGTGAGTGGCCAGCAGCCAGCGTGAGCTGCCAATAGCCACGGTGAGCGACATCCAGAGGCTGGAGACCCATCTGCCTCATCCGGGAAGAGCGCAGTGATGATACCAACATGGGCCGGTGAAGCAACATCCTCCGCAACTAGACTGAAGAACAACAAAAAAAGATAGCAACTTGTCTGTTCCCCATCACCAATTCCCAAACGCTGTTCCCCTCCCCCAATTCCCCAATAAAAATCTTTAAATAAATAAATAAATAAATAAATAAATAAATAAATAAATGTGGAACTATCATAAGACTCAGCAATTATATTTATCCCAGAGAACCGAAAACTTGTGTCTACAGAAAAGTATGTATGTGAATGTCCATGGCAACTTTATTTGTAATAACCAAAACCTGGAAACAACGAAAATGAGCCTCAGTGAGAGAATGGTTAAACAAACTGTGATACATTCATACCATTGAATACTTCTTAGCAATAAACAAGGAATGTATTATCGGTACACACAACAACCTGGATGGATCTCAAGGGCATTATGCTGAGTGGGAAAAGCCAACTGCTGAAAGTCAAAACTATATGCCTCCATTTACATAACATTCTTGAATGATGAAATTATAATGATGGAAAACGTGTGTGATTGCCAAAGCTTAGAGAATATGCAGGGGAGAGGGATACATATGAATATAAACGTGTAGCAGAGGGAGATATTTGTGATGAAGGAATCCTCTGCATATTAATTGCAGAAGTAGTTACACCAATCTATGCATGTGGTAAAATAACACAGACTTATACACATACATCATATCAATATAAAATTCCTATTATTGATATTATACTATAATTGTGTAAGTTGTAACCATTGGAGAAAACTGGTAAAATATACACAGATTGTTTCTGAACTAATTTTGCAACCTATTATGAACCTAAAGTAATTTCCAATATTAGTTTAATATTAATATATATAATATAATATAATATAATATAATATAATATAATATAATATAATATAATATATAATGAATCCTGTAAATGTATTAAATGGCAGTAAACGTACTGGGATTCTCCTGGACATCAGGTCTATATTTATGCCCCATATTTACTTTACATGATACACGTATATTGTCTTTCTTCCTCTAGTAGTTTTGTAAGTTTCAGAAGGTCAATTACTTGTTTGTTTTGTTCACTGTTGGATCCCAAGAGCTTAACTTAGATCAACACTTGTACACATGGTGACTCAGTAAAAATCTGTTTAATGAAACAATAAGACAGTAGATCCATTGGGTTAGCATGTATAGGTAATATTTTATTTTAATGGATGAAATGATGCTCACTTGAGTCTCAGACCATGGTCAGGGGAATTGCCATAATCACACCAAAATGCCTTTTTATCTCTTATCTTTTCATTTGATATTGTGTTTCATTCACCCATGTAAATGCAGGCACTCAGTTACTCTAACCTTTGCTTTATAAGTTCAAAATAAATAAAAACACATTGTTAGCCTTGAAGTATATAATTTGACAAAGTAAAGCACAAAATAATAAATAAAAAATCCTATTTTATTGTACCTGTTTTAAGTACATGTATTTAAAAGTATTTGCTGATAAGTGGTCTTTTCCAGAGGACAGGATAAGTAGCATTGATTTCGGGACAGGATGTAAGGGTAGCCTGACTGGAGTCATAGTTTAGTAGCATTGCTTGTACAATTTTGGTTTATTTATAGAGATATGCAGAAACTGTTGGCTGCCAAGTTCCCGTTAATTATAGGCTTTTGACTTTAGGACCAAGTTGCTTACTCTAAATCGCAAAATATAGATAACTTATTACTACCTTCAGATAATAAGTTTTTGAAACTTGTCTCCTTCATGATTCCATTTTCTCAGGGTATCTTGAGAGAGTCTCAATCATAAATCTCTGAGTTTTAAAGACGTAGGTCAAAGAAATTTGGTGACTTACTTTGAGTGTCCAAATGCAGGTCTAAGCATCCAATTCTTGTAATTAATTGCTGCATTTGTGGTTAATAGCACCTAATAAGGTCCTTTCAACAGTTTCTGGAACAGTCTTATGTTGGTGTCATTTCCAGTAAAATTAGATCTCCAGGTTGGAGATTCTGCAGCGATTTCTGTGATTTATCTTTGAGAGAAGTCACTTAGACTTGTTGGTTATAAAGGTAGGTATACTGCCTTTTAAAACGTTAAAGCACATAATCATTTGCTATGGACTGAATCGTATACTTCCAAATTCATATTAGGTCAGAGCACTAATCTTTAATGTGTTTGGATATCAAACCTCACTGAGGTTAAATGAGGTCAAAGAATGGGGCCCAGATCCAATAGGATTAGTGTTTTTATGAGGAAACACCAGAGAGCTACTTAGCTCTCTCTCTCTCTCTCTCTCTCTCTCTCTCTCTCTCTCTCTCTCTCTCTCTCTCTCTCCCACCATGTGAGAATGCAGTGAGAAGGTGCTGGTTTGCAAATCAGGAAGAGGCTCCTCACCAGAACCTGAATCAATCAGTCCCTTGATCTTAGATTCCCAGCTTCCAAAACTGTGAGAAATACATTTCTGCTATTAAAGCCACCCAGTTAATGACATTCTGTTATGGCAGTCTGAGCAGACTAATATACCATTTATACCTATACAAATTAACAATCAGTTATGAGAGGTGTAATTCTAGTCTCATAGAATGAGCTGTGATTATTTCATATAGTGACATACCTCGTATCCTTTGGTAAAGTTCTGAACAGGCATAAAGGCTAAATATATTACCCTATACCATGGCAGTAATAATTCTTCAGGTAATTTTCAAGGTTTGTTAAATATATCATTTGTTATTTCAGTTTTCATCAATGCCTAAAGACAATAAAGATGTGATATTTCTGGATGATAGGCAGTATCTTTCAAAGCACTTTGATTGCAGTCCCTAAAAAATGGGTAACTTAGTCACTGGTAAGTAATTTAGTATACCCCAAGTTGGAAATACAAAGATGAATAAGTCATTCAGAAAATTGAGAGACCATGCCAAGAGCATATCATTTGATGAAGGTGAATGCTTAAATTCCATCATTCAATATTCAAATAGAACTTTGGTTCTTGCTTTTATAGTTTTGCCAGCTTTTGTACTTTGTTAGATGGGACATAAACAAGAAACATTCTCAGGAATTTTGAGTGGAGTTACCTTATGGATGCTAATTTAAGATTGGCTATGATCTATCTCTGATGTGAGGATAAAATGAAACTTTGGGTAATGAAGTATGCTATCCATCATTATCAGAATGATAAAGAATGGAATCCTCTCTTGAGGGACAGCACACAATTAGTTTATAAGTAGGTAATCAATGATTTCACTGGTGGTGAGGACATACTATACACGGCAAGGACATTGACAATTGTCTAGGGCCTTTTGATTTATACTATGAGCCATACCACATGGGTACCGTTGTCCCTGAGTGACTAGTGCATAAAATTTGGAAACAAATTGTAGGCAAATATTGTACTAGGTTTTGTGCTTGAACATTAATATGATTTTGAACTAAGAAGTATGCAATCATCAAAAATAATTTATATTAAAATATCTTACTTATACATAATGAACTATGAAAATTGACATGCTAAACAAACCTGCTTAATTTTATAATCTTTCTCTCATGAGGGGAAAGATTTGGGGAAAGATTTCGTTTTGGTCCCAGTGGCCATTCCAGGAAACCCACAGGTATTTATTATTCTGAGTTTGGTAACTGAATTTAGAAGAGACAAAAACCAAACAAACAAAAACAAAAGACAAAACAAAAAACATTTCACAGGACATACAAGACACAATAGGTTATATATATATATATATATATATATATATATATATATATATATATATATTTCTTTTTTAAGTAAGAAATAGAAACAGCAATAAGAGACAATGATTTTAGCAATTTAAACTGCACTCCTCTAAATAAGGACACTGTAAAAAATAATCCACTTCAACAGTATGCTAGAAGCACTAAGTTAATTGAATATTTTAATGATAAAACAAAGATTTTTATAGAGGGAGAGACTAACTTCGTAATTTTATATGAAAAATTCAATTAATTTTTTGTATGTATCTAGTAATATTATTTGGAAGGAAAGGAACTATAAACCTTTTCTATTATGAATAATAACAGAGAGCCAAAGTTGTTAGAATGTTTAACATATTATTTTTTAATTTTTATAGTTCATAATCATATGCATGTTCATAATCTATATGTAACTTATGGGTGTTGGCTATGCATTGTATGCAATTATGTAATTCTTGAGATACCTGATAAAATTAAACATTGGTTTTTAACTTGAAAGTATAATTAACATTATCAGTGTGTCAACTAAAGCAATGCCCATTTTGTATTCATTATTCTATCTTAATAAAGTATCATGGTTTCCTTTAAAAAATGACAGATTTTATTCACTTTTTTGTATGTATTCTTGTATCTATAATTGTTTGGAATAATCTCAAAAATATATAGTAATTATCATCTTTAATCTTCAAAAACAAATTTTGTACTTCCATACCTAGCCAAACTCAAAGAAATTCAAATGTCTTAACTATTTTTCTTCAAAGAAAGCTATGTTGTGTTACTTTTATAAATACATATATATTAACACCCACAGGCATTTGAAGTAATAAATTTTAACTCCTCTAAGTGCATAAGAATAGGGACACATTAAAACTATGTTTAATGCCCAATATGTTAAACCTGTTTTTACTTTGATTTTTTCAAGTTATCCCAATATTATTTATTAATTAATTCAATTAAATGTTAGTGCAAGTTATTAATAACCTTTGATTAAAGATATGAAAATTACAGTTTACATCTACACATTAAGTACTGTAAAATCATCCATTGTTACAATTTAATTTGGTTAAACATAATTTTGTATATTTCAAATGTTAAGCAATTGCAAAAATGGTGATAACTTATTTGACTCATAAAAGAAAGCATTATAGAAATTTAAAAATATCAAATTGATTTTACAATTAGTCTAAACTAAATATTGTATAAACATGAACTTTATATAATAATATATAATAGAAGATATACAGTTTTACTGTCTAATGGCTACATATTCCTAGATTTCACAGATAATAACAGAAAAATATTTTGATAAATTATTATGCAAAACTTTCAGATGCTAAGATAGCTGTATGATGGAGAAAGAAGTGGAAAAGAAGTAAAAATAAATAGATAAAGAAAAATTAAGGGGAGGCAGTGTCATACATTTAAGAAATTTTCATTTTAAAAACCCAATGTTCCTTCTTCAATGAGGAGAGGAAAATTAGATGCAGTAAATCTGTTTTTATACAAATGCACACACACTATACTTACACACACAAAGACTTATTACATTTGCTTATTACACACACAAAGACTTATTACATTAATAAGTAGCCTGTTTTTTTTACAGATGTTTTTTCATTTGGTTTAAGTAAAGTAGCCTCTTTATTTCATGATGTCTTAGAGACAAAAAAAGACAATCTCCTCATGAGGGCGTCTTCACTTTTTCCTAAGGAGCTTCTCAAATTAACAAATTTTTTCATTGCAAAGTACAAAGTGGTCCTTGTAATTCTAAATTTCCTTAGGAAAAATTTTCCAAATATTCAAATATGTGTAATTATCATATTTATGGACATACAAGATGTGATCAAAAATATGGTGAATGCTTCAATTTAAAAAAAATAATGTATTGCAGTAAAAGACACATTGCCATTAACCCCCTCAGAATACTCCCCCTTGCTTCAAACACATTTATCTCATTGTTCCTGCCATTTTCTGAAGCAGTTATGGAAGTCTTCTTTTGTAAGTGTCTTTAGTTGCACTGTCTTGCCTACCTTGATGTCCTGAATTAATTCAAAACATTTACTTTCATGGACATTTTAATTTTGGGGAAGAGCTAGAAGTCACATGGTGCCAAATCCAGTGAATAAAGTGGGTGAGGACACACCGTAATGTTTTCATTTGACAGAAATTGCTGTACCAGAAGTGATGTGTGACATGGAGCCTTTCCATTGTGATTGCAAAAGATGGTGAATGCTGCTGCCAAGTACCACCCAACGGAAAGGCAGCGATCTTCAATATGAGGAGCGGCACATTTAATCTCAGTAACAGTGTGTGACAAGTTTCAACTTGTTCAGTGCAGTCAGTTGGATGTGAGCTACAGTTGAAAGAAGGCACATATTAAAGTGTGCTATAAATCATCCTCCATCATGACAACGCTCATGTCACACATCACTTCTGGTACAAGGCAATTTCTGTCAAATAAAAACATTACGATATGTCCTCATCCACCGTATTCATTGGATTTGGCACCATGTGACTTCTGGCTCTTCCCCAAAGTCAAAATGATTCAGGACATGAAGGCAGCCATGACAGTGCAACTAAAGACACTCACGAAAGAGGACTTCCAGAACTGCTTCAGAAAGTGACAAGAATGATGGGATAAGTGTGTTTGAGTGAAGGGGAGTGTTTTGAGGGGGCTTAATGGCAATGTATTTTATACTCTAATATTTTTTTTTGATTATTTACACATTCACTGTATTGTTTGCTCACACCTCATATGTCTAAAAATATCAACAGCAATCTTACTTGCTTTTTGAAAATTTCCCTAGAAAATGAAGGTGGAACAAAGTGGAGGGTTCTTAGCAAATGACTATTACTTTTAATGTTCAAAGTTTTGGAGCCCCAAATGGAAAATGTTAGTGGATTTCTGACACATCTTTCCTTTTCAAAGCAGAATTACAATTTCCGTACTAATAGAGGCATGACAGCAAAACTGAAGAAGACTCACCAGCATACTTAAACCTTTATTAGCTCAAATTTTTACTAAAACATAGCAAAAATTAAAATAGCTTTAAAATGAATATTTCAGGGAGAAAGAGAAGCTTAAAGATTTAATAGGATATGTGAATGAAGAGTAATCAGTGATTTGTTTTGTTATGATATTTGTGCACGCTTCAAATTCTCAGAAGATAAGGGAAAATGTATACTTTGTTCATTGTTGGATAAAATAAAGGGTAGCTGGATTAGGGGCATGGGTTAGAAGGTGTTGGCTGGACAATTTGTGTTGTTCCGTGTAGTTGGAAAATAATATTTGCAGGCTAATTTCTGGCAAACATTGAAGAGTACATTTTTTTTTTGTTGTTCTTTATTCCCTGTTACATATTCAATATAATTTTAATTGCCTTTAGGGGGGATATTGCTTGTCTCTCTTTACATACACACCTTTTTATCTTAAACTATGCTACAGTGTATAGCCTTTCTCCTTTTTAATGCTCACCACACATTGTTTGTTCCTGGAAAGAATTAAAAAACACAGGTAAAGTTCTCTCTTGATACAAACTTGACATATGATATTGGGAAAATCAGTTACTTCCTTAGTTGGTTTCCTACTTTTAAAAATTATTATTATTAGTTTCTGATGTACAAAACAACATAATGATTAAACATTTACATACCTCACACAATAATAACCTCAAGTCTACTACCCCTCTGACACTGTACATAGCTATTACAATAACATTGAGTATATTCCCTATGCTATACTTTACACCCTGTGACTGTATATATACTTTTTAATTATAGTTGACATTCAATAGTATTTTATATTAGTTTCAGGTGTACAGCATAGTAGTTAGGCATTCATCTTATTTATGAAGTGATCCTCCTGGTAAGTCTAGTACCCATCTGACACCATATACAGTTTTTACGACATTATTTTTTTCTTTTTCTTTTTATTTATTTATTATTATTGGTTTTGGGTGTACAAAACAATGCAATAGGGCTCATGAAACTCAATACCAAAAAAACAAACAACCCAATTAAAAAATGGGCAGAAGATATGAAGAAACATTTCTCTAAAGAGGACATACAGATGGCCAACAGGCATATGAAAAAATGTTCAACCTCACTGGTCATTAGGGAAATGCAAATAAAAACCACCATGAGATACCACCTCACTCCAGTCAGAATGGCTATCATCAATAAATCAACAAACAACAAGTGCTGGCGGGGCTGTGGGGAAAAGGGGACCCTGCTGCACTGTTGGTGGGATTGCAGATTGGTGCAGCCACTATGGAAGTCAGTATGGAGGTATCTCAAAGAACTGGAAATAGAGCTACCTTTTGACCCAGCAATTCCACTCCTAGGTATTTATCCTGAAAAAACCAAGACACTTATTCAAAAAAAGTTGTGCACCCCTCTGTTCATAGCAGCACTATTTACAATAGCTAAGACTTGGAAACAACCAAAATGCCCATCAGTAGATGACTGGGTTAAGAAACTGTGGTATATTTATACAATGGAGTATTACTCCGCTATAAAGAAGAATGAAATCGTACCATTTGCAATGATATGGATGGACCTAGAGACTATTCTGTTAAGTGAAATAAGTCAGTCAGAGAAAGACAAATACCATATGGTCTCACTCATATGTGGAATCTGAAAAACTGTATGAATGAGCAAAGTAAACAGAGACTGTCTCATAGATATAGAGGAAAAATCAGGGTTGCTAATTGGGAGGGGAATGGGGATGAGGGAGAAGGGGAAGAGATTAGACAGCAAAAATAGGCAACTACAATAGTGCCACTGGGATATGAAAAACAGTTTGGAGAATATAATTAATAATGTTGTAAATATTTTGTGGGGTGTCAGATGGTCATAGGTCTTGTTAGGGAGACAATTTAATAGATGGAGTAGAGGTTTGATCACTGCACTGTATACCTGAAGCGGAGGTTGTATACCAACTGTAATTGAATATATATAGATAGTCACGGGATGTGGATTATACTGTGGAAGAGAGTCAGAGGAAGAGTAATAGATATATATGATATGGGGGGAGAAGTGAGGTGGCGAATTGGGGGTGGGGGGTTGTCACTTTGAGGGGTAAAATGTATAGCTATTGCACTGTGTTGTACACCTGAAACTAATTTAAAAACAAAACAAAACAAAACAAAAACAATGCAATAGTTATCCTTTTCACCCCTTACAAAGTGACAACCCACCTCCCCCTGCCCACTGCCTCCCCCCCCGATATCATACATATCTATTACAATTCCATTGACTCCATTCCCACACTCCATATCTCATGACTATATATGTATTATAGTTGACATATGCTATTATTTATTGACTATATTCGCCATACTCGGTTTCCTATCCCTGTGAATATTTTGTGCTACCATTGTACTTCCAAATCCTTTCACCTTCCTCAACCATTTCCCACCCCCCACACTCATCTAGCAACCATCAGTTTATATCCTGTATCCATGAGTCTATTTCTGTTTTGTTTATTTGTTTATTCTGTTCTTTCGATTCCTCATATGAGATAATACAGTATTAGTCATTCCCAGTCTGACTTATCCTCTGTGTCAGTCCATTTGTTGCAAATAGTAGGATTTCATTCTATTTATGGCATAGTAATACTCCATTGTATAAATGTACCACAATTTCTTTACACAATTATCAATTGATAGGCATTTTGGTTGTTTCCATATCTTGGCTATTGTAAATAACACTGCATAGGGGTGCATACATACTTTTTGAGTTAATGTTTTGGATTTTTGGGGGTAAATACCCAGGAATGGAATTTCTGCATCATAAGTAGTTCTATTTTTAATTTTTTGAGGAACCTGCATACTGTTTTCCATAGTAGTTGCAACAATTTGCAATCTCATCAACAGTACATGAGGGGTCCCTTTATTCACATCCTTGCCAACACTTGTTGTTTGTTTATTGATTGATGATAGCCATTCTGACAGGAATGAGGTTGTAACCACATTGTGGTTTTTATTTGCATTTCTCCGATGGTTAATGACATTAAGCATGTTTTCATATGTGTGTTGACCATCTATATGTCCTCTTTGGAGAAATGTCTATTCAGTTCCTCTGCCCACTTTTTTAATTGAATTATTTCTTTTTTGGTGTTCACTGGTATGTGTTTTTTTTATTTTTTATAAATGATGGATATTAACCCCTTAATAGATATTCATTGGCAAATATCTTCTCCCATTCAGTAGGAAGTCTTTTTGTTTTATTGATGGTTTCTTTTGCTATGAAAAAAAATTAGTTTAATGTAGTCCCATTCCTTATTTTTTTCCTTTTGTTTTCCTTTCCGAAGGAGACATATCAATAAAAATATTACTAAGGGTAATGTCTGAGAGTTTATTTCCCTTATATTTTCTTCGAGGAGTTTTATGGTTTCAGGTTTTACATTTAAGTATTTAATCCATTTTGTGTTTATTCTTATATATAACATAAGAAAGTGGTTCATTTTCACTTTTTGACATGTATCTGTCCAGTTTTCTCAGCAACATTATTGAATAGTCTGTCTACCCCAATGTAAATTCTTGCTTCCTTTCTCATAGTTAAATGACCATATAGGCATGTGTTCATTTTTGGGCTTTCTATTCTGTTCCATTGATCTATGTGTTTATTTTGTGCCAATACCAAGCTGTTTCGATAACTATGGCCTTGCAGTATAATTTGATATCAAGTAGCATGATACCTCCACCTTTATTCTTCTTTCTTAGAATAACCATGGCTATTTCGGTTCTTTTATGGCTCCATATAAATTTTAGGATTATTTGTTCTAGTTCTGTGAAAATGCTTTTGGTATTTTTTACAGGGATTGCATTGAACCTATATATTGCTTTGTGCTGTATGGATATTTTAACTATATTAATTTTTCTATTCATAAGCATGGTATGTGTTTCCATTTATTTGTATCTTCTTTAATTTCTCTCTTCAATGTCTTGTAATTTTCTGAATATGGGTCTTCTACTTTCTTGGTTAAATTTATTTTGAAGTACAGTATTTTCTTCATTTTGATGCAATTATAAGTGGGATTTTTTAAAATTTATATTTCTGATACTTTGTTATAGGTGTATAAAAATGCAACCAGTTTCTGAATATTAATTTTGTATCCTTCTATTTTACTAAATTAATTTATCAGTTCTAATAGTTTCTTGGTGGAATCTTTGTGGTACTTTATATATAGTATCATGTCAACTTCAAATACTGACAGTTTTATTTCTTCCTTTCCTATTTGGATGCCTTTTGTTTCTTTTTCTTTTCTGATTTCCATGGCTAGGACTTGCAGTACTAAGTTGAAGTGGTGAAAGTGGTCATCCTTGTTGTTCCCGATCTTAAGGAGAATAATTTTAGCTTTTCCCAACTGAGTGTGATATTATCTTTCATATATGGCCTTTTATATGTTAAGATATGTTTCCTGTATTCTCACTTTACTGAGAGCTTTTATCATTAATCATTGCTGCATTTACTCAAAAGCTTTTACTGCATCTATTGATATGACCATATCATTTTGTTTATATGCTATATCATTAATTGATTTATGAATATTGATTTATGAATATTGAACCAATCTTGCATACCAGAAATGAATCTCACTTGAAGGTGATGTAAGATCTTTTTAATATATTGTTGAATTCAGTTTGCTAATATTTTGTTGAGGGTTTTTGCATCTATTTTCATTAGGGATCTCACCCTAAGGTTTCTTTATTTTTTGTAATATTTTTGTCTGGTTTTGGAATCAGGGTACTTGTGGCCTCCTCAGATGAGCTTGGGAGTCTCCCTTCTCTTTGATTTTTCTGTTTGTTTGTTTGTAATTTTATTTTAATATTTTATGTAGAAGAGGTGTTCATTCTTTTTGAATGTTTGGCAAAATATACCTGTGAAGCCATCTGTTCCAGGGCCTTTTTTTTTGTTGGCAGCCTGTTGATTACTGTTTCAATTTCCTTGGTAGTAATCAATCTGTTCAGACTTCCTGTTTCTTCTAGATTCAGCCTTAGTAGTTTGTATGCATCTAGGTATGTATCTGTTTATTCCAGGTTGTCCAATTCATTAGCATGTAGTTGCTTGTTTTAGTTTCTTAAACTTTTTTGCATTTTTGTCATGTCAGTTGTCACTTCTCTTTCATTTCTGATTTTACTTTTTTGGGTCATCTCTCTTTTTGTCTTGATGAGTCTGATTAAAGGTTTTTTTAGTTTTGTTTCATTGATCTTTTATATTGTTTATTTAGTTTCCATTACATTCTGATCTTTATTATTTCCTTACTTGTACTCACTTTGGGCTTTGTTTGCTGTTCTTCTTCCAGTACCCTTAGGTGTGAAGTTAGTTTACTTGAGGTTTTTATTGTTTCTTTAGGTATATTTTGAAAATTCATTGCTATGAATTTCTCGCTTAGGACTGTGTTCACTGTGTTCCATAGATTTGGGGTCATTGTGTTTTCATTTCGTTTGTCTCAAGTTATCTTTTGATTTCCACCTTGATCTCATTGTTGATTCATTCATTGTTTAGTAGCATGTTATTAAGTCTCCGTGTGTTTGTGTGTTTTTCAGTTTTTTTCAATAATTAATTTCTAGTTTCATACATTGTGATCAGAGAAGATGCTTGATATGATTTTAGTGTTCTTATATTTATTAAGACTTGTTTTATGGCCTACCGTGTAGTTTAACTTGGAAAATGTACCATGTGCACTTGAAAAGAATGTATATTCTGCTGTTTTGGGATGAAGTGCTCTAAAAATATCAATTAAATCCATCTGGTCTAGTGTGTCATTTTAGGCCGCTGTTTCTGTGTTGTTTTTCTGTCTGGATATTTGTCCTTTGGTGTCAGTGGGGTGTCAGTGGGGTCAGATCATGTTACTGTTGATCTCTGCCTTTATGTCAGTCAATATTTATTTTATATATTTAGATACTATTATGTTGGGTGTATAAATATTTACTGGTTATGTCCTCTTGTTGTATTGATCGCTTTATTATTATATAATGTCCTTTGTCTCTTATTATAGCATTCGTTTTAAAGTCGATTTTGGCCAACGTAAGTATTGCTACTTCAGCTTTTCTTTCCTTTCCATATGTATGAAATATCTTTTTCCATCCCTTTATTCTCAGTCTCTGTGTGTCTTTCGATCTTAGGAGGTTTCTTATAGACAGTATATGCATGGGGCTTGTTTTCTTATCCGTTCAGCTACTCTATGTCTTTTCATTGGAACATTTAATCTATTTAAATTAAAGTGATTATTAATAGGCACATAGTTATTGCCATTTTATTATTCACATTTTGATCTCCATTTGTTTTTCAGGAGGGCGATTTTTTTTTTTTTAAGGGCAGTGTCACTGGCCCTCATATGTGGGACCAAACTGGGGCCACTGACTTCTGAAGCCAGCACTTAACTACCATGCCACTCGGCCGGCCTGATCTCCATTTGTTTGTTTTGTCATTTCTTCTGCTTATAGAAGTCCTTTTAATGTTTCTTGTAATACTAACTTGGTGGTAATGAATTCCTTTAGTCTTTTCTTTTCTGGGAAGCTCTTTATCTCTCCCTCATTTTTAAACGATAGCCTTACTGGGTAGAGTAGACTCTTGTTTTTCTTCACTTTGAATATTTCCTATCACTCCCTTCTGTTGGGAAATCAGTTGATAGCCTTATGGGAGCTTACTTGTAAGTAATTATTTGTCTTTCTCTTGCTGCTTTTTGATTCTCTCTTGTTTTTAACGCTTGTCATTTTAATTATGATGTACCTTGGTGTTGGTCTGTTTGGGTTCATCTTGTTTGAGACTCTCTGTGCTGTCTGAGCATGTATGTTTATTTCCTTTGCCAGGTTAGGGAAGTTTTTAGTTATTATTTCTTCAAATAGGTTCTCTATCCTTTGCCCCGTCTCTTATCATTCTGGTCCTCCTAATATGTAGTTGTTGTTATGCTTGATGTTGTCCTGGAAGTCCCCTAGACAATCTTCAGTATTTTTTATTCCTTTTTTTTCTTATTCCAATTGTTCCAATTGTGTTTTCTGTTCCCTTGTCTTCTAATTTGCCAATTTGATCCTCTGCTTCCTCTATTCTGCTGTTGATTTCTTCTAGTGTAGTCTTCTTTCAATTATTGTACTGTTTATTTCTGACTGATTGTTTTTTATGGTTTCTATGTCCTTCTTTATGCTTACTACCTCTTTATTGAAATTCTCACTAAATTCCTTAAGCATTTTTATAACTAGTTTTTTAAACCCTGCCCCTGGTAGGCTGGTTGCCTCCATTTAATTTAGTTATATTCCTGGTGGTTTCTCCCGTTCTTTTATTTGGTACATGTTTCTTTGTTTCCTCATTCTGGCTGTCTCTCTGTGTTTGCTTTTTAGGTAGATCTCCTATGTCTCTCAGTCTTTTTTGGGCGGCCTTATGTGGTACAATGTCACAGTCTACCTGATCTCCTATGCATGCATTCCAGGAGTGTCACTTGAGTGGGTTGTGTGTGTTCTCCTATTGTAGTTGAGCCTTGATTGCTTTTGATGCATCAGTGGGTAGGACTAACTCCCAGGCTGGCTGACTGTGAAGATTGGCTATGCCCACAGTATATGAGCTGCTGTGTGTGAGCTGATCCCTTCGAGGGAAATTTGCCCCTGTGAGCTCTTGTGCCTGTTGTGACCACCCTTTGAGTGTGCTGCTTGTGGAATTAACCAGGTAGTGTTTTGGTGTAGTCTGAAGTACACCTCTGTGTGTCGTTTCTGGTGCCTCTGAGAGGGGCTCCTGTGCAGGCCAATTTCAGCCTTGCCTAGGACGAGCCCATGGCTACATGGTAGGAGCTACAAAGTTGTATGTGGTAGGCTGATGCCTGTGTTGAACCTGGAGGCATGTGGGAGTGGCCTCACTGTGAACCTACGTTGTCTGTCACCAGTATTGGGGATGGGGCACTTAGCAAAATGCCCAGGACCCCCTAACCCTATTGCTACATGCTTGCTGCCTGTAAGGATCAATCACTGAAAGAGACTCCTGGGTGCATGGGCTGGGCTGGTTGTCCTGGTATTGAGAGCACTTTCAGTAATGTAGCAATAGTTGGGCAGGGCAGAGTCCCAGGGTATCACGAGCCATGGCCAGTGTTTTAAACAGTGTTAATGTCAATTCTGTTCTTATGGCAATGCCTGGCCTGTGACCATTCTAAAATATACCCTAAGAACACCACAGCCTGCCACTGCTTGCCTTGGGCTTACAGATTCCCGAGAGCTCCCCAAGAGAGGCTGTGATAGATTGTGCCTCACTTTCCAACACCAAAAGTTCTGTGGGCATTCACTGGTCATCCACTGCTACAAAAGGCTTCTGCAACTTGTGGCCATTCAGTAGCCTAGAGTACATGGGCGTTGCAGTACTAACTGTGCAGGGCAGGAACCCAAGGCTTTACCAAGTTGGTGTGCATGCATGGATTTTACCAGACCAATGCAGTCTCAGATTTGGTCCTTTGTGGGAAGGTTCAACATAGAAAAATGGCACCTTCCTGTAGGGTGCATGTGAGACAATCTCCATACAAGGATAATGGCTGCTCTTCCTCCAACCTTCGCTCTGAAGCCATAAAATTCAGTTTCCTCGTATATCTCTGGCATCTCTCAAGTTGCCACCCCTCCACTGGAGACCATGTGAGTGTTTGCAAATGAGTGAGTCTGTGTGCAAGTCCTTTTAGAAGGCATCTTGTTTTCCAGCTGCTTTCTCACTGGCATGGTCAGACAGAGTCCTCACTGAGTTTTACTGCAAGATATTGTGGGGACTCCTCTTCCCAGGACAGGACCCCTCAGCTAAAGAAGCCAGTGTGGGGCTGGGACCTCTCCCTCTTCCACAAGGGGACCTTTGCCACTGAGGTGCCCCTCCTTGTACTCAACCACTATCTGTCAACCTGTATCATGTCTCAGTCCACCTACCAGTCTCAACATAGCCTCTTCTTTATATCCTACTTATAGGGGTTCTGTGCAGCTAGTCTTGAGATGATTCTTAAAGTTAATTGTTCTATAATTTATTGGTAATGTTGATGTGCTCCTAGGATGCAATAGGCATAGTGTTTACCTAATCTGCCATCATGGGCCCATATTTTCTACTTTTTTATTTTTAAGTTATAGTAGAAAGTACAGTGTCAATCAAGAGAGAGTGACTAGAATGGAACCAGAAGATAGTAAAACCTTGGATAAATTATCATAATTCAAATGTAGACTTCACTTGTGTACATTCATGTAGATTACATTCTTTCTGTTATCATAGTCTTTTTTTTAGATATATTAATAAAATCCTCAGCCATTGCTTTTTAAAAAAATACCTAGTTATACTTTTCTTAAACAATATTTTAATCCCTTAAATTACATTTTGGACATTCTCTGCTTTGTCTTTATTTGCCTTGGAGGATAGCCTCCATTTGAAGATAGTTAAAATTTTAACTATTTTGTGCTAGTGACTTTTAAATTTTTTTAATCATTATATTACTCCAGAAAGTAAGTTATTTTTATTTAAATGAGGAGAAAATTAAAAATTGTTTTAACTACGCAATGTATGGCTACTTTAGGGGGTAATTTTGGATATGAGAAATACAAAAACATGAGCATACATCCTTAAGTTTGTGAAGTTCTATTCAAATGTGGGGGTTTTCTTATTCTGAGGTAAGACTGGAAATACATACACATTCTCATCTTAATTTGTTTGCAATAAATCTACTGCAAAGACTTCATTGTCACATGATCATGACAGAGATACTTGCACTCTAATAGCAGGTCTGAGTGCGTGCCTTTTCTGCATAGAGGAAGATGAAATCGATTTTATGACTTTCCAGTGAGAAAAAACTTCCACCACAGAAATTAGTCTTCTGCCAATGTTGCTATGATGTAACCACAAACTCTTGAGTATAGATGATTTCTACAAAGATATACATCTGCTCTAAAATGGGCAACTCAGAAGACTTTGGAATTGGTGTTCAGATTTTCCAATTGTATAAATATAATAATATAAATTTGCATGGAGATATAAAGAAATTGATCTTGAGAATAAATAAAAAAAAAGGAATCAGAGATGCAAATCAGAATAAAGTAGGAATAATAGAAATACTCTTTGGTCCCACTTAACTTTCTAGTTCCTGCTTCTTATTCTCCAAAAATACCCATTGCTATTGGCTTTGATTGTCTTGGAGAGGGATTCTGTCAAAATCCCTTATTGTTTGATCTATCCCAAGTTGGTGTCTGTTAGAATATTAACTAAATTATCCCTAACTAAAACATTGAAATTATATTATTGGATACAGAGTTAACCAAGTTTTCTAAAATTTTTTATTTCCAAGATGACCCCTTATGTGATGGGCTTATGCACCTTTCTTTATGGTCCTTCCTTTCACCTTTCCCCTTCCCTTTATACACATTTAAAAAGTCAAACACCTACTTTAATTTCCCAAATGTGATATTTCTTTACTGGAATAGGTTAACTTTGGGTTTTTGCCAGGGTGTGTTAGAACTCCTTAAAATACTCCCTCAGTAGCATTTCCTGGCTCTGACATAGGCAGACAGGTCAGGCTCAGTTCATATACAGAAATTTCATTATAATTGCAGCATTATAATTAAAATAACACAAAAATTTCTATAAAGAAATTCCAATAGATACCACCGACTTTTTCCACTGAGAACTTCTCAGAGTATAACCCATCCTCAGAATTGTTAGTATAATCTAACAACGACAATTTTCCTCTAAGATATTAAATTTATATGTGCGACAAGCAATATTTTACCTGTCTGAGTACATTTTTTCCACCTCTCATGATTTTTTTCTAAATTTGGAAATTATGCCAGATCAAAGAGAATGAACTGTAGCTGTTTTTCCTTGGTGAGGGGTGGGTGTGGAAGGAGGATCCCAGAATATGTTTATTTTATCACTAAAAGGTAACTTGAGTCACATGGGGAATATTCTATGACTTCCTTTATGACTGAAAGCTTTCATTATGATTTTTCATAAACGTTTTCAAGACAATGGATATCTTCTATAAGCACTATGTAACTTAGTGTTAATTTTATAATGGTCTTCTGCATATGTGGAGTAGTTCATGTTCCTTCAATAAATTCCCATAAGTGTGAATTACATCATATTCATTCAGGTCATTTATCTTAATCTTCTACCAAAGAAAAATAATGTTACATGTGAGATTATTTTAAAGTGACTGATGAGAATATTGAAAAGAACAATAAATTACTAGTCATAGTGAAAGTATATAGATATGCTAAGTGAAAACCATTCTCGAGTACATGTATTTGAGCATAAGAGACAATGACCCCAGATCTCCCTGCCCTGTTTTCCTTTCTGTGACAAACTCTAATAGCTGGTGACTCCAAAAGGCAGACCAAGAGTCAAGCAATTTCCTGTTCTCAGTGTGCATGGACAAATCCCAGTATACTTCATCAATGTAGTTTACTTCACAAACAGAATAAAATGCAAATTTTTTCCCTTATTTTCATTATCATAATGATTTGTCTCCTAAGTTTGCTCTCTGTATCACTCCCTCTCACCAACAGCATACCATCAGAACTAGCTACTTTTCCTTCCCTCAAATAGACTCCATTTTTATTCCAACTTAGAGACTTTATGCTAGCTATGCCTTCTGCCTAGACGTTTATTCCCTGAAATCTCATGGGCTGACTCTTTCCTTTGTAAATAATTTCAATTGATATTTTTACATAAACATATGAATAAATTTAAAGCTTGCCCTTGTTCCTTCAGAATGTGTATTTCATGAGACATAGAGGTTCTCTGTCTTGTTCACTGCTGTATTCTCAGCACCTATAATAGGGTAGGTAAGACTAGGAAGTCCATCTATACTTGTTGAATAATTGCCATCGCAATATCAGAATAAACTAATGTTGAAAGCATTATATATACAATGAGATGATTGTTATGAAATAAGTTTTATAGTTTATTTAACAGTGCCAAACCTTAAATCAGATCTTTTGAATGGGAGACAGAAAAAGATACATGGCTCTTGGGAGTGGTATAAAGACATAGTGAATACTTAAATCATTAAGGAGGCAGGACATCTTTATGTTTTTCTTTGTTTGTTTTTTTTAATTAGTCATTTGTTTAAAATAAACTTAAGATCCCTGCTTCAATGACCTGTGTTTAAAATCTGGGTATTCTGATGTGTATGCCATTATGTGTACATATGCGATGCTATAGGAAGCAGTGTGAATGGATCATCTATATCATAAATATAAAGGGAGTAATTTGTTACTTTCCCTTTCATATCCAAAGGCAGTCATCCTCTCTTTTGTGTGTAGTAGAATATGTGTGTGTGTGAAGATTACAGGTCTTGAAATCAGAGAACTAGATTTGACATGTGGTTTCTACTATTGTTTAACTTTTTGTAGTCTGAATTTGCCCTGCTGTAAAATGGCAATAATAATAGTATTTAAATCATAGGTTGTTGTAGGTATGAAATGAGATTAGTCTGGCATATGTAAAAGAACAAAATCTTACCTTACACTTATTGAATACTTGTGTTTTATCTGTTTTAGAATATTGTACCCAATTTAAGCCATTTAACAACCTTTAAGCTTTATTATTATCACCATAATTAAAGGATAAGAAAATTGAGCAAAGAGGTTAATCAACTTTCCAGAGCCATGCAATTAATAGTAATTCTCATATAGAACAAGTACTTTACATTTACCCTTGCTAGTACTATTTCAGCTTAGAACTACATTGAAAACAAATTAAATTTCACTGAGAACAAATAAAATTGCTCCAACACCATCCCATTATCTAAGTCATCATGTAGTTTTACATTCTGATTATCTCTAATTTATCTTCTTTGACTCGTTGGTCATAGCTTTTCCCCATAGTCTCTGACTCCCAAACTCTCACTATCGCCATTGGCAGTATTATAGAATGATATATTTTAAGTGCCCTGACTCTGATAGTCTTGGGTTGGAAATCTGACTCTGTAACTCACTAGGAATATTGTTTTTTTCAAATGACTTTAATATATAAGTTCCAGATTTCTTTTCATAGGAATTGGAAAAAGGATAATACTTTATGGGATGATGTGAGGAATAAATGAGAAAAATGTATGTAAGTGACTTGGCATGTTCTGGTTGACACACAGATGTTTCATTAGTTTTAGCTAATTAATGATCCTACTAGCCTTGATCACCTGTGATGCCCTCCTGATAAAACACTTGTGGTCACCTCCCTACACTATACATCTGGAAGGAGAATATGGTGATTACAGAAGCTAGCAAATATTTTTAAATATCCCACTTTTCTGGCACTTGGTGACTTTGGACTTTCCTGATCCTTTAAAGTTACTTGTGGCTAAGGCTTTAGCCAGTGAAATGTAGGTAGAAGCGTCATTTCCAGGAAAATGCAGCTGAAGCTAGTGAATGTTTTTTCCATCTTCTCTTCTCTCTACTACACTAGCTGGGAATGTTCTATGTGATGGATGCCTTCTCAGTCGAAGACCTGGAACTAGAGGATGTGGGGTGGATTCTGCACTTGACATTATGATGAGCACATTGTATAGGCAAGAAAGAACTCTCTGTTATTAAAATGCCATTAAGATTTTGGGGTTTCTCATAATAACAACATGATCTTTGCTTATCTAGACCAATTGATACAAGGGATACAACACTTCTTTCATTAGCATCTCCTTCTAAGATTTCAGTAGGAGAAGGATAATCTATTCCAGCATAATATATGTATTTCAACACAATGTCTGTTTGTGATCTTCTCTTTGCTTGAATTTTGGTGAGTGTAAAAAACCAAAACAAAACAAAAGAACTTTGTTTTCTCCAAGGGATGAAGGAGGGACCTGTTGAAGGCAATTCAGTGAGTTTTAGGATCATGAAGATTAGAGCAACAAAAGGCAATCTCTGTAAGAGGGAAGGGAAGAATAAATCAAACTGAAGGGAAAGACACTCCTCAGAATTTAGAAATTATGTTTCTCAATCTTTCATATGTCCATAATTACCAAAGTTGTAACCAGGGACAAATTTACTTACATACCATTTGAGAAACATATTCATTTCTGAAATTATATGTTAAAAATAAATTTTCTCTTAACTTTTTGACACTTCATCTTTTCTTGTGCTGTGCTTTATCATCTTTCAGATTGCAAAAATTGAGCCATGTTCAGGTTAACTCTGTTAGTGAATATTTACTAAATTAATACACTGAGAAGGAAGAATAGAAAACAATGTCAGTAGATACACTGCTCTAGATAGAATAAGCTCTGATGAGTTGATCGCTCTATCTTACTTTCTGTGGAAGTATCCCTGTTCTGTATTCTAGTATTAGTCATTACATTAAACTAATTGTTTTTTTTTTTTGTTCTATGCAACTACTTTTCTTACTGTTATGTACTCCTTATTTTATCTAAATTTTGAAGCTACCCTTCTCCCAGAGGACTGAGCCCAAAATAAAATCTACTGTATCTAAGCAGTTAATAATTAGCATGTTGCTACTTTGCTAGACACTGCTTTCATGCCTGGCACCTCAGAAACCACTAGGTAGCCTAATTTGAGGCATCACTCCTTGGTTCCTAATCCAATAAATAGTGGCCTGTGTGGAAGTCATGTTGTATTAATCATGGCCTCCTGTGTGTTAAGAGCTGCTTCTCACTGCTTGCTTGGAAGCAATCTGTGCAATTGGCTACCACTGATAGGATTATATCCAGTAGCACTAAGGACCTCGATAATTACATTTTTATAATAATTTCCAAAACAAGGACCTAGGATAAATAATAATAATAATAATAATAATAATAATAATAATACTTTCTAAGCGAAGTATTGAATTTTAAATATACAGGTATAATTTAACACTAATAAAAATATCACAAATTAAAAATTGTGTTGTAATAAAAGAAGAACTAAAATAGTTTGAAAATTTTAGAACATTTTTAGGCATATTTTATGACCATAATTGTTTCAAGTTTCTTATTTTCTTGTGAAAAACAGCACATAAATAATACATAATACTATCTAGGAGACCAAACATAAGATTTAGGTTTAATAATGTTGAGGAAGAAAAGGTATTTTATGCAAACATGGAAAACAATTACCTAAGCAATTATGAAAATATAAATGATGAGCACCGTTATCATTCCTTTATCGATCGTTGTCACAATGATGATAGTGTAGCCAATGTCCAATTATTGAGCAGGAAATGCTATAAAATTAAGCTTGGAAAATAATAACTTGAGAGGATACCAAACTAGCTGATGAGTAAATAAATTAAATAATCAAGGATGGTGAAAGATCAGAAATATAAGTGATAATTTTCATGGTACTTTCAAATGAGACAATCCAAGCAGCCTGGGTATCTGGTGGAAGGGTGTTGTTTTAATGAGGGATCTGCCTGCTGCTTTCACAGATCTTCACCTTGTCTTGTTTACCAGAGATAATAGACCCATAAAATGTTAAGTTTACTAGAAATATTTAAATGCTCAGTGGAAAGGTACACAGTGACTCCTTTTACTACTGGTTAGTATAAGCAAACTCTTCAGTATAAGCAAACACTTATACCAAAGGATACTTTTAAAACTATTTTCTTTCTTTAAAGCTACCTTCATTGAACACCCCTCTAAATAACAGACATATTTTAGGAATGTACTTGTTCTATCACACTTGTTTCAAGTTTCTTATTTTCTTTTGAGAACAGTACATAAGTAACATAAAGTTAATGAGAGTGGTGTAGTAATGGAGGGATTTCTTTCTACACAATGTAGTTTGTGCACCTTTGTCAAAACAATTTGGGATATAGTCCTTAGTTTTCAGATAATTAAGACAATTCTAAACCTGAGTAGCTGAGCTGAATTAAACTTCACTTGCTACACTTCTGACATTTTCAGTTCTTTCTTATTGACATGATATCTAGGTGAATATTCCCTTTGGCATTTACTTAATGTCCTTTGCATTTTTGAACATTAAATTCATAGTGTTTTAGAAACATATGAGTTGTATTTCTTTTTTTCTTTTCAAGGTGACAAAGCAGGGAAATATCAAACAAAAGGAAACATTTTAAAATTGATAAATGAGAGATTATTCAGTTCAAGTTGGGTCATCATTACTTAACTGTGTGAAAAGGCAAGTGTGAGATACAAAGACACACACACACACACACACACACACACACACACACACACACTCTGATCCCCAGGAATTTGCTACCTAATGTGTGAGTCAGACTTAAGTAATTTCTATCATCTTTGGCATATAGACAGCACTGGCTTTAGACAATGCTCTAAACTTTTCATTTATAATATTTAATTTATTTGTTAACTCTTGATTTCTGAGTAGGTTAGAGGCAAAGGGCAATGATTTCCAAGTTTTGTTTGGTGAATTAGTATGTCCAGTGAAACACAATGAGGGACATCAGATTGGGGGCAGAGGGAAAGGATAGTGGCTTATTGTCAGCATGTGAGGGAAATGTTATTTGTGTTGGATGAATAGTTACTGACAAATACCACCCTATACACTTGACAAAAATAGGATGAGGATTTTTAAATTATTATATTTTAGATTTCTCTAATCACCGTGAAATGTCCTTTTTCTCTCTCTAGTTGATGTCATTGTCCTAATAGGTAATTTTGATTCATTGTTTTTACAAAAATCTTAAAACCTGTATTTATAAACTTTTCAGTACATTGAGAATTAAGCATTGAATCTACCCCTTAGTGGTCACCTTAGCAAGCAGACCTCTGGCTTTCTGGCCTGAGATACAGCTCACCCTCAGGCATAGATATTACTCAATGAGGTTGTCTTCAAACTTGGCTTCACAGAGGGCCCTTACTAATACCAGATGATTGTCTTAAGGACTTGGAGTATGTTGACATTTTCAAGCTACTTTTGAAAAGATGAAACTTTAAACAACCAAAAACAATATTTGGAAACATTAGTATGCTTTATGGATTTAATTCATTGTTTTCATTAGTGGGAAATACTTTCCTATTATTAAAAAAATTGATGGGTAAGAAATCTGAACTCTTACAAGAACCTACATTTATCTAAAGAAAATAAACCCAAAGAATATAAACCAGAAGAGTGCAAATCGGTTTTAAAAATATAGTTTTAAATAGCTATCAAATGCAGTGCACGCTCCATAAACTGCAGACAGCTTCCTGAATAAAATATGAGGACATGTAGCTCTGTGACTATCTATCTCGGTTAGTTAAAAAAAAAAAATCTGAAGAAAATTTCTAAATAGGCCATATACTATCTGCAAAGGAATAAACAAAGTAGCCAGCAATGACAGTGTTTGCTTTTCATGTGGTGGAACTGTGTGCAAATACAAGGCCTAACAAATGTCAGCGCCTCATTTGCAAATGAAGATGTGAAAGGAAATGTCGGTGACAGTACATGTAACAGTTCATATTTGAAGTTTGGCACAGAGAACTGACAGCCACAGAGGCACTGCAGTGGCTTAATCCTCTTTCTGCCTTCTAGCAATGATAGTTGGGGGGACAGTGCGGGGGTAGTTAATAAATATGTGATGAGGAAAAGCTGTGGAAAAATGGCATATCTTCTCTGCAAGAACTCATCTTCAAAGATAATTAACTAGGTGACAACATACAATGTGCCATTAACAACAGCATTCAAATCATTTCTGGACTTAAATACAGTTTTAAGCTGCTTATCAGATTTTCATTTCTGAATCCATTCAGCTGTCAGGCTTACACTCTGGCTCTTTATTGAAGCTCACATGGGAATCTAAAACCTTCTAATTTTCTATACAGATTCATTTCAGAATCAATTAGAGTTGGTGGCAGTCTTGTCCCTGTGTGCAAAGGGGATTAACTGGGCACTTGCTCTGCTGAATCTATCTCTGAATGTACATTCAACCTTCCGTCAAGAATGAGCTCTTTCTCCTGGCTTCTAGAGGACTCTTCAGCAATTGAACTGCTGTAGACAACAGATGGTTGATAATCACTCCAACAGTCTCCAATTTTGTGAGGAAAGGAAAAGTAATCTTGCCACTCTCTCTTACAGTAAAAGACCTTGGGGCATTTGATGCATCCTCTGCCTTTAAAATAGGGAAATCTACAATTGGCCCCCCTTTTCGGTCAATCTCCTAGCAATGTCATCCTTGAATCCATGTCTCTGAGTTGCTTTCATCAGCTATTGGCACATCTTCTTGACCTTTCTGCTTTCTCCTTCCTTGTCCTGCCTCACCCAATTTTCCTGAAACCTTTTCTCCTTTCTATGTGCTATCCAGCTCTATAAATAATCTTTAATATTAGCAATAAACCACTTTCATTTTATTCTTTTAGAAGATATTGTTATATAGCAAACCAAAGGTACATTGATTATTTCACAAAATACTTTATGAACTGCCTAATTAAAATATCATTAAAAAATACATAGAAAATGAAAGTAGTTCACATGGCCATGCCTTTTTACTTTTTATCTTTTCCACTATTCTGATCATTAAAATGAACATTCAAATATACTAAGTTGCCGTATTAAAATGCATGATATTCTTTCTGTATTAAAAAATATTGTTAAAGTAGTTTGTGTACTTAGTTTAAAAACAAAGTTGCAAGTCTTACAATAAAAAACAGAGGTCAATAGACTCAGTCTTTTGGTATCTGTGAGTAATACCTTTCGTTTATTTTCGAAGTTTCTTCTGGTATTTTCCTTCGTATTTCAAAATGCTGTGCTTACATTACTATTTCCTCCCTAACCTTTCAGTTTTACTATGTTTTGATTTCTCTGTAGGAAATATAATGTTTGGGCCCATTTACTCGGTGCTGCCACTTCGCACAGTTTTGATGTGTGCTGCTAGAGGCACCATCAATATAGACTGGAATATGAATGATATCCGCAAGCTACGCAAAGTAGCGGTCACCTTGTACCATGCTCCAGCCCCACAGACAGCATCCTTCCCTCTTCCTATTCCTTCCCTGAATCACTGATTTAATCAATTTGAAGCTGTCACTGGTCACAAAATGCAGTATTATTTGATGCTATGACTTAGATAAAATGCTGGTAAATCAATGATGGCAATTTTTTAAAGGCTTTTTTTATCCCTTTTGATCATGGATCATACTTTTGTCCAAAGAGAAAGAAAAAGATAATACAAATAAATTGGTTAAAACTTTTTAAATTTTTCTTCTATTGAGAATCTGACCTATGATTCACTCTTCAACTGAGGGTTTTATTTTTTTTTAATTTTTCAAAGCAATATTATTGTCCTCTGTACTATCAAGAGTGCTGAGAATACAGCAAATGTAAAAGACAGCGTCACTATTGTCTCTTGTTTTTTCCACGCCTTTAACACCCTGCCATCTTCTCGCTCTTAAGAGAAGATGCCAATATAAAGTTTTCGGGCAACAACTGGTGCTCTCATTTTTTCCTTAAATAATAATTAAATAGCTTGTTGCCTTGAAAATGCAGGTGTTATACTTTAATTCCAGACATGCCACCAGGATTAATAATCATATTCCTTTATGTGTAGCAGGCAAGGGCACTATGTTAGACATGATGCTTGAGTGAGAGCTCTTATAAGATGCTGTTGATTGATTATAAAATGGCTTCTAATTTTAGGGATGTTAAAATAGGAAAGAAAAACAAAAGGTGAATCTAATAATTGATAAAATAATAAGCACAGCTCAGCTAAGTGAACATACTTTTTTTTACATTTTTGCAAATATTAAAGATATAGACTATATTAAGATCCAGGTGAGCTAGGGGATGTTTAAGAAACACATTACATGCAACTTTATTATTCTTAAAATCAGTCATTGCATTTTTTTTTATGTTGATGATTTTTCTCTGTATCAGTCAATAAGTCATTCCCAAACTCTCCGACAGAAGTTGAAAATCCAAATCAGCAGACAAAACTGTGAGGATTTTTCCTGCCTTTTGGAGACATCCTTCCAGAGGTCTCTTTTCCCGGCCTCCAAGGTACTATGGAAGTTAATAACTTAACTTCTTTAAGTTATTTCAAAATGTCGTCAGAGGTATTCTCATATTTCATGGCTCTATATCTTTCTTCTTTTCATTACTTTTGGAATGCATCTCCAGAAGATTACTGAGAAGTACACCTTATTAAATTACTGTTTGTTAGATAATGCTTTAACGTTAGTCTCACATATGATTGATGGTTTTGCTGGGTATAGAATATTTGGATGAACACCATGTTTTGTTTTGTTTTTTTTTAATTGAAATGGCAACCTCCACTTTATTCTACTTTCAAAAGTCACTCTTGACCATTCTAAAGGCATTATCATTTTAATCTTCTTTATGTAAACTCTATAATTCTGTCTTGTAGTAATGAGACTATTTTCTATGCTTGAAAACTTCATAATATTATATTTGCATGTATATTTTATTTGTTAAGCTCTATTGAGCCCTTGAAAATATACAAACATATGTCTTCAGTTCTGGGCATTTTTTTTCTTCTGTTAATGTTTGTTAATTTTTTTTCTCTCTGTTTTCTTTGACCTATGTTTCTGGACTTACTGAGATATAGCTTTGGTACTTCCTGAATTGAATCTCTATTATACTTATCAATTTTTTCAAATATTGCCTATCTCTACCAAATTCATGATTCAGTTTTAATTAATTTTTCTATAAAGTTTGAGGTATGTTCCTGTATCAAAATTCATTTTATACATATTCTTCCTCCACCTTAATGTATTGTACTTTCTTTCATAAGTCAGTTAATCATTTAAATGTGAAACTATTCATGGATTCTCTGTTCTGTTGTATTTATTTATTGTTATTTTTCTATTTTAATTTTTCTATCTTTGTGTCAATACTATACTGCTTGTTTACAGCAGATTTATAATAAGCTTTAAAATAAGTACTGTTAGTTTCTAAATCTGTTTTTCTTTTTTGGAGTTGTTTTGTCTATTCTAAGTATTTTGCACTTCCTTATGAAATTTAGAATCACATTGGCAATCAACATAAAAAGGTCTGATGGAATTTGGATTGGTATTGAGTTGAAAATGCAGGTCAAATTGGAGAGATTTGATGTCTTAATAATCTTTTGACACATGAGCACAATACAGTGCTCCATTTATTTAGGTCTTTTTTAGTTTCTCTCAGTAATGTTTATCCATTTCAGCATATAGCCTTGTTAGATGTATCCCAACGTATTCCATATTTTTATGCTATTATAAATGTTATTGTTTTTATATTTCCCTTTTTATTGTTCCTTGCTAAAATATGAGTATACAATTTATTTTTCAATATTCATCTTAGTTTTCATATTCTTGCCAAACTCCCATTTTATTTTTAGTATTTTTTATTTTTACATTCATCATATTTTCTACATAGATAGTTATATTCTCTTCAAAAAAAGAGACAGTTTTACTTCTTCCTTTTCAAAAAGGGTACTATTTATTTATTTTTCTGCCTCACTTCAGTATCTAGACTATAATGTTGAACAGAAGTGGTGAGAATGACATCCTTGAACTTTTTTCTGAAAGGTAGAAAGCACTCACTATTTTACCATGCATGATATTATTTGTAGTGCTTCACAGATAGATGGCTTTATGGGTAGAGGATCTTCTCATGTTGGATTGTGAATCTACTCATGTTGGATTCTGTCAAGTGGTCTTCCTGTGTCTGTTGAGATGATATGTATTTTCTCTTAGTTTGTTTTTTTAGATGTAGTAATATACATTGATTGTTTTTTTTGAAAGATAAAGCAGTCTTAAATTTCTGGAATAAGCTGCAATTGGTCATGATATATATTTTTTTTCAAAAATATTTTTCAAGGGTTTTGGCCTTTATCATGAATTATACAGCTGTTTAGCTTTTGTTTTGTTTTGTTTTGTTTTGTTGTTTGCTTCTGAGGTTTTGGTATAAGTATAGCACTGACTTCATAAACTAAATTGGGAAGTACTTCATTTTCTTCAGTTTTCTAACAAAGTTTATAATAACTGATACTATTTCTGACTTACAGTTTCCAAAGAATTAATCAGTGAAACCATCTAGACCTGAATTTTCTTTGTGAAACAATGTTTTTATTTGTCCATTCATTTTACAGATTCAAATTGTTAGTAGATATAGGGATATTCACATTATTTATTTCTTCCCAAGTGAACTTTGGTACTTTTTGTCTTTCAAGAATTTGTTCATGTTTTCAAGTTATCCTATTTACAGGATTAAAGTTGTTCATAACATTCCTTTAGTATCCTTTTAATATCTGCAGAATATCTTGTAATATTCCTGATACTGGTCAGTTTTCTTTGTACTCTCTTTTTTGCTGGTAAATCTGATATTACCAAATTAATATTGTATTAGTTTTCTCAAAGAACCAGCTTTCAATTTCAGTGATTATTCCCTATTGATTTTCTGTTTTCTATTTTATTATATTATTTTTATTATCTCTTTTTCATATTTCTGCTTACTTTGGGTTAAATTTGCTTTTCTTTTTCTAGTTTCTTAAAGTAGAATATGAGTATGAGCTTATCATTAGAGACATTATTACTTATATATATTTAGTGTGTATTCTTTCCCTGAACTCCTACACTATCAGCTTTGTTCAAATTATGTTATGTTGTGTTATTAATTTATCTCAGTTAAAAATCCTTCAACTTTTCATTCTGATTTCTTCATCGACATTGAGTTACTCAAAAGTATGTTATTTACTTCTAGAATATTTGATAATTTCCCATATATCATTATGTTACTGGTATATAATAAACGCATATTTTATATGACTTGAATCATTTTAAATTTCTTGAGTGCTAATTTTTGACTCAGAATGTGGTCCATGTTGGTCAATATTTCATGCATAATGGAAAATAATGTATCATCTGCTATTTTGGAGTGGGTTGTTTTATAATTGTTAATTTGTCAAATTGTTTAGTATTGTTCAATTATCGTATATGCTCATTGTGTCTCATTGCTTTATCAACATAATGAGGAAGAAGTTTTGAAATTTCCAAATATAGTTGTCAATTAGACTATTTTTCATGATAGATACATCAGATTATGTTTTATGTATTTTGAAGAGCTATTTGGTACAAAAATATTTAGGATTGTAATGTACTCTTATTAAGTTTATCCCTATCTTTTTTAAAATAACTCTCTTGTACCTGTAATTTTATTTTGTGAAATCTACTTTTTTCTGCTATTAACATGGCCACTGCAGGTTTCTTTTAACTAGTTTTAGCATAGTGTTATTACACCTATTATTTTATTTTAACCTATTTATATCTTTATATTTAAAGTGCATTTCTTATAGGAAATATACAATTTTTTCCATTCATTTTTTTATTAGAGTTTATTGGGGTGTCAGTTGTTAGTAAAGTTACATAAGATTTAGGTGCGCAATTCTGTAATACATTATCTATATACCACATTGTGTGTTTACCACCCAGAGTCAGTTCTCCTTCCATCACCATATACTTGATCCTTTTTGCCCTCATCTACCATCCCCTTCCCCACTTCCCCTCTGGTAACCACTAAACTATTGTCTGTGTCTGTGAGATTTTGTTTCTTGATTTGTTTGTCTTGTTCTTTTGTTGTTTTAAGTTTTATATCCCACATAATCAATGAAATATTGTTTGTCGACTTTCTGTCTGACTTACTTCGCTTAGCATAATGACCTCAAGATCCATCCATGTTGTCACAAATAGCACTATTTAATCTTTTCTTTTTTCTTTTTTTTAAAGAATTTTTTATTGGGGAATTGGGGAAGGGGAACAGCATTGTGGGACTCGGGAAAGGGGAACAGACAAGTTGCTGTCCTTTGGTTCTTCAGTTTAGTTGTGGAGGACATTGCTTCACTGGCCCATGTTGGTATTATCATTGCGGTCTTCCCAGGTGAGGCAGATCGGTCGCCGGCCTCTCGACGGCTGCTCAAGGCGGCTCTTGACAGCTCATTCTGGCTGTCAGCCGCTCATGCTGGCTGCCACCAGCCACTCCCTGTAGCCTATGGCAGCCCACTGCAGCAGGCACTGCAGCTGTGCCATTCCAGGGAATCACAGCAAGCCTAGCTCCAGGTGGAGCTGTTGTTCACCATCTTAGATGTAGAGGGCATTGTCACGGGCCCTCATATGTGAGATCTGAACTGTGGCCCTGCTGCTCAGAGCTGGTGCCCCAAGCCAGCTCTTAACCAACGCGCCACTTAGCTGGCCCTCATCTTTTCTTATGGCAGAATAGTTTTCCATTATGTATATATACCTCATCTTCTTTATCCAATTATCTGTGGAAGAATACTTTGGTTGTTTCTATGTCTTGATCACTGTAAATAAAGCTACAATGAACATTGGAGTACATATATCTTTAGGATAAACATTTTCAGATTTTTGGGGTAGATACATAGGAGAGGGATCGCTGGGTCATATGGTAATTCTATTCTTAATTTTTTGAGGAACCTCCATACTGCTTTCATAGCGGCTGCACCAATCTGCATTCCCACCTACAGGAAGTATATAATTCTTGCTATATGTTTTTGTATGTATATATGTGTGTAAGTATGTGTGTGTCTCCACTGTGACAATCTCTGCTTTCAATGGAATATCATGACATTTAATATGATCATTTATATTGTTAGGGTTTGGGTCTATCAACTTGCTATTTGTTTTCTATTTGTCCTACCAGTTCTTTGTCCCCTTTATCCTCTCTTTCTTACTTCTTTTGGATCAATTGAGAAGGTTTTATGATTCTATTTTAACTCCTTTTCTTGTTTTAGTAGTTAAAACTGTTTTTAAGGTGTTTTTTTTGGCAACCTTAAGGTTGCTTTAGAGTGTATAGTCTACATGTTTAACTTATTACAGTCTGTCTTCAAATAATGTTATTTAATATCATATATAACATAAAAGCATTTTATTCTGGTATGTATGTTTTTGTTTGTAGACATTTTACTTACTTATCTACTTTAACCTTCTAATATATTGTTATCATTTTTGTTTGAACAGTTGTCTTAATTATATTTGTTAGATGTAAATATTTTTTAAATCATGTATTAAGCCATATTGTTACCAATTTTAATTATTTTATTCATTTGTGTATATCCAAATTTTCATCTGGTATCATTTTCCTTCTGTCTCATGGGTTATCTTTAATGATTCTTGTGCTGGTCTGTTTGTGATTTATTTTATTTTATTATTTTTTTTTGTCTTTTTTGATTCACCTACATTCTTAAAAGACATTGAAAGTTAACAGTTTTTATTTTGTTTTCAATACTTGAAATATGTAGCTCCGTTGTCTTTTTAGTGGTATGAAAAAATTTTTGCTCATGTAAAGTGTCTCTTTTGTCTGACCATTTTTAATATTTTGTCTTTATAATTAGATTTCAACAATTTAGTTATGATCTTTTGTCTAGTCATCATCATGGTTTTTTTTGCCTGTGATTTTCTAAGTTTTCTGATTTGGGGGGATGTATAATTTACATCAATTTTGTAAAAGTTTTATCCATTACTTTTCAATCCTTTATTCTGCCTCTTCCCTCAATTTGTGGACTCTAATTACATATACTTTAGTTTACTTAAAATTGTTTCACATTTCACTGTTGTACTTGGCTTTTTTAAAAATTAATTTTACTTTCTGGTTTTTATTTTGAATATTACCGTGTCTTCAAATTCACCAGTTTTTTGTTCTGTGATGTGTTAATCTTCTGGAAATACCATCCAGGGTATTTTTCCCCTCACACATTGTAGTTTGAATCTCTCAAAGTTCAATTTGTTTCTATTGTAATATCTCTGTATCTGTATATAACTGTTTTAATATCATTGTGTGGTAAATATTACATCTGTGTCAATTAAGTTTTGATTTCAATTGATAATTGTCATAATTGTAGGTGATAATTCCCTGCCTTTTTCCATGCCTAGTAATTTTTGATTGGTTTCCTGACATTAGGAGTTTTAGTCTTTTAGATGCTGGATATTTTTGTGTTCCTCTAAATATTCTTTAAATTTGTTCTGTGAGTAAGTTCCTTTAAGAGAATAATCCTTTCAAAAGTTGCTTTTATTAGTTCTCATGGGGTTTCAGATCAGGCTTAGTATACGGCTAACTGTTTTCCCCTACTGAGGCAAGACTTTCTTGAATACTCTATCCAATGTGATATAATTTAAAAGTTTTTCCAGAGTTCCTGTTGGGAACAGGCTTACTTGCCTGCACTCCATGACTACCGGACATTGTATTCCCTAATCGCTTCTGGTTTTCCATGTTTTTGTTTGTTTGTTTTTGGTCTTGTTTTGTTTTGGTTTACCTCATTCTCTGTTAACTTCCTCATACACATGCACAGATCAATACTCAGTTTAATAATTTTGAGTGTTGTATATCTATACATTTTTCTTTCCCGTTGTCCGCTTCTCTGTGGTATTCTGTCCTGCAAACTCTACCATTTCAGTATCCTCAGAGTCTCAACTCCACTTCTTGAATTCAGGAAGTTTCCAGTTCCACCTGGATCTTCCCTTTCTCCCCAATATATAAAACTCTCTGTATTTTTCTTCTTGTTTATTACTATTCATTGTATAATATTTTTTGATTGGTATTTTTCTTTGTCTATTTTTGATGGGACAGTAAATGTTAGCAATATACTTCATCTTGAGTAGCCATTGAAGTGTTCTTATATTATGATATCTAATAGGATAGATTTTCCTATAGGTAGAGAGTCCTAAATTATACAAATTTTCATTTCCACTAATTTTATACAGTAGGGTAATCTTATTTTTAAATGTAACTCAGATTTTCTTAATATCATTTAGTGGTATTGTCAGGGAAACCAAAAGCAATTTTTTGCTTTTAGTCTCAATCCAGAAGCAGAAAAAGGATACATTGAACTTGAACATTATTATATACACTGTGTACTGTTTTTCAAGTATAAAAATCTTTACCTCAATAAAGCTTTAATTTTGAGACAATAAACATTTATTTTTAATTTTTATAAAATAATCCAATTCATTATTCAAAAAGAAGTAAGATGAAAAACTACATGAAATGTTTTTGTTTTTTTCCCCCTCTCTATTTAAATTGATAAACCACAAGCCAATTGTGATTACATAGTTACTTGAGGCCACAATAAGTAGGTACAGTATTGCAGTTCCATTCTACTTCTATAATGCAGTTCTGAATTTTTGTGAACTTTAGTCACTAAATGTTTTCAGTGTAGAAAATATAATCTCAATTATTGAAAGCTAGTAGGCATTAATGGTACATCCCCAATTTAACATTTACCCACATTTATACCAGAAGAGTAAAGAATGAAATCAGCACACTGGCATAATTGCCTTGTCTTGTTTAGATATCCAAATGGATGACGTGCACATGCATTTGACAGACTACCAAATAGATGCACTGCTAAATGTTTCAATAGCAATGAGAAGAAATTCAGTATTGTCTCACAGATCTTAGATGTTCTACTCTTCTTTGGCACTTCAGTTTGGGGTGTTTGTATTGATATACTCATAATTTAATGCTCACTGATTCTTTCTACCTGTGTTCTCCCTACTAATTAGTTCATATAGTGTTTTTTTTAGTATATCTCACGTTTCCTCCTGAAACTTTTTTTAGAGTGTTCTTCTTTATGATTACGTTACCTACCATCTGTTCTTGCATGTGATTTAATTTTGCCATTAGCACCATTGACATATTAATCATAGTTATCTTAATGACCTTGTCTAGTAATTCCAAAATGTATGTCATATCTAAGTCTCACTCTCATGCTTGCTTTGTCACTTCAGACTGCTTTTCTTGCCGTTTGACATGTGTTGGAATATTTTTGTTGAATGCTAGACATGATACATTAGGTAAGAGCAACTGAAGTAAGATGCCTTTAGTGTAAGGTTTTATGTTAATCTGTCTTGCAAATGATTAATGTTTACTGTTTACTGTAGGTGTACTTGCTAGAGGCTTCAAATTCCTTTGGTGCCTTATTTTTTTTTTAATTATTCATTTTTTTCTTTTCATCCTCCTTCATAGATTCTGCATTTTGTAGCTGTTCAGTTATGAATATCCTGTAGCCCCTACTGGTATGGTAGCAAACTTATAGGGGAGGGAAACAGTTCTATTATCAAATTTCGGTGTTTTAGTTGCCCTGTGTTCCAGGGCTTTGTCTTTTATAAAGGTTTCATAGCTCTCACAACTCTTCAGGTGAGACAGAAAAACTAGCGGGGACTGAGGTAAACAGCTATTTTGCCTTTCTTTTTTCTTTTTTCTTTTTTTTTGAGGGCAGTGTCACTGGCCCTCATATGTGGGACCTCACCGGGGCCGTATTTTGCCTTGCTAAAATGAGTAGTGGTCCCAACATTATAATACGAAAATAAACAAGAAATGTAAGTATAGTATTTAACCTATACTTATTTATTGGAAGAATATTATGTATTATATCCATGAAGACTGGGCATGAATATCACATTGATTATATGTAGTAATAGGAATCTCACTATTTGAAAAGTCAAATGATAATGCTTTTTTAAATGGTTGAGTATTCTCTGGACCACTAGTCTAAAAAATATTTCTTTATGCCTTGTCACAATCTCTATGGCTGATTGGTCCTAACTCTCTTCTTTAACAATGTTACATAAAAGCCTGATCTTACAGACTTCATGATCATCTTTAGATCCTTCCATGTATTTGATACTCCACAAACCCATATTATTACAAAACCCTTTTTCATTACCTCAAAAATATATCCCAAATTTATCCTCTGTCCTCTTCTCTCTCTTTCCACGGCTGCTTTCTTTATTCAAGCCGTAACATAATCACCTGTACTGACCAAGCACAATAGCCACCATCTAATGGATTTTCTTGCTACCTCCTTGCCCCTGTTTTAAGAAGCATTTTTTTTTTAATCAACAAACAGAAAACTCAACATGTTTTCAATGACAAGGCATATATTGGCCCACAAAACTAGAAGTCCAGAGATAGGCTTCTGGGTTGAGTTAATTCTGTGGTTGTGGCTCATTTCTCTATAAGGCCCTTGTCTGTGATCTCTTCTGTGTGTCAACTTCAGGCCCAAAGTGAGATGATATACTCATATGATGACATGCATAGGATCAGAGAAAAAGAGACACTTTTAGAAACTCTCGCAGAATTGCTAGGCAGATGAGCCTCAGAGACTCTTTGGCTAAAACCCCATTTCTGAACCAATTTTTGGTATGAAAAATGAGAGTCACCTTGCACAAATTAGAACTGCTTGAGTATAATTGGGGCCAACTTCCTCGGGCTCCAAAAGATGGGTTGAATACTTGAAAAGCATTAAGTTTTACTAGAAAGGAAGAGGAAAACAATGAAAAATAATAGACAAACAAAAAATATTTGCTATACCTAAGAGTATTATATATTCTGGTTTATCAGGAATAGTTCCGTCTATGCTGATGTTTTGTGAGCATACTGTGGATACTCAATGATATGATCACCTTGGAATGCTGTTTTCCTTGATTTTACATGACATGTTCCTTGTAATTCACATCACAGCTCAGATGTTGAAATTGTCTGAACACTCATCACATCAAATCATCAACACAAATCAGCCACTGATTTGCACTCTATACAATCAATCCCTTTTATTTTTTTCTCATAGCTTTTATCACTATCTCAAATTTTCTTTTTCATGAGTGTGTTTACTTCTTATTTTCTTTTATTCCATTTTATTTATAAAATCCATGAAGCGAGGTAACTTGTCATTCTTGGTACAGCCATATCCCCAGTGCCTAGAACAGTGATTGCCACCTGGTTACCATTCAACAAATTTATTGAATAAATAATTATATTTAAAACAGCGATTTTTTTGTCCTTGTTAACTCTTGTTTCTAGGACAAATATACCCCATCATTCTTTCAATGAATTATTTTCATGCTGATATACTCAGATTCTTCAGCAGTCTGTCAACATGATCCCGGTATACCTTATTTGGTTTTGTTTCTTAAAGTATGAGGCCTTGAACTCAACACAGTGCTTCAGAATGTACCTATCTAATGTGAAGTAGAATGACACACTCACATGTGGATATGCTAACTATGCATATGGCGCTAAGGATACTGTGGCCTAAAGGTTCCCAATGCACATCTTTAGCTCAAATTTAATTCAGTCTAAGATCAAAACCAATCTCTCCTATTATTTTTCTTAAATTAATGCTTTAAATAAAGGCCTTTTTTTTTTTTTTTTGCATTTATGTCTCCTAATGTTAACCAAACTTCTAAATTACATGTATTCCAAGATGTGCTATTCTGAAACTAGGAACCTAATGCCATGAAATCATCATTAGAATTAGTTGGAATTCCCAAATTAATAGGCTTACAAATCCTAATGTAAATTTCAGAGTTGTTCTTTTATTTACTTATTTATTTATTTTTTTTTTTTTTTGAGGGCAGTGTCACTGGCCCTCATATGTGGGATCCGAACCAGGGCCGCTGGCTTCCTAAGCCAGCGCTTAACCACCACGCCATTTGGCCAGCCCAAGAGTTGTTCTTTTAAATGGTACTCTCCTTAGTGCTGAATCTTGAAGGGGATTTGGTGCTAGAAGAAAAAAAGAAAAAGAAGTATATATATTTTTCTATGCCACTTTTTAAGGCATGATTATGACTGTTCATCATCTGAAATAACTTCTATGCGCCATGCTCACACCAGCAATAGAAAATAATTATTTTGTACATCGTTTATAGAATTTCTTTAACATACTAGGGTCATAAAATATGTTTGCTTAGGCTTATGTTAACATTTCAGAAAATGGTGCTTCACCACCTTTTCTTTTTTATTTTTAGTTATTCATGATTAATCATCTGTTGTTTTCTTATAAACATTATCAAAGAGAGATGCCTCTACCATATGAACCTAATTGGAAAACCAGTCAAGATTACCAAACACTCCATCAGAAAGGTATTTAATTTTAGGCTTTTTCATATTGATTTTGAATGTTTTGATCTTTGTAAACTTATGTATTAGTTCTAGCAGGGTTTTTTTTTTTTTCATAATTTCTATGTGATATATTTTATGTACACAATCATATCATCTTTGAATAGGGATGGTTATATTTCTTACAAAATATAAATGTCATTTATTCCTTTATTCTTTATCTTGGACTGACTAGGGAATTTAGTATACAAGTACAATGTTGAATAGTAATGGTGAATATATTTCCTTGCCTTGTTCTCAATTTAAGAGGTAAATGATAAGTCATTCACCACTAAGTATTAAGTTGTTTGTAGGTATTTTGTTGATGTCTTTAATAGGTTAAGAAATTATCAGAGCATTGATAACTATTTTAGTTATATCTTACAAACATTTTATCTTGGTCAGTGTTTCAGATACACTCGACAGAAAACAGTATTCAGCTGTTCTTCAGTGGCCGATTCTATAAAAGTCTTTCATATTGGGAGATAGTGTTATTCAGGAGTTCTATATGCTGACTGATTTTCTGTTAAGTCATTTAGTGAGAGAGGACTATAGGAAACTTTAACTTAAATTGTTGATTTTACTTATTTTCTTTTATGTTCTATTAGTTTTTGCTTTACATATTTTAAAGCTATTTTTATATACATTCACATTTAGGATTGTTATACCTTCTTGGAAAATGACTCTGTTATCAGTATGTGGTATTTCCTTGTTCCTGAAAATATTTCTTATTTTGAAATCTCTATTTTTTGTATTAATAGGTTAGCTATCTCTTATCAGTTTCCATTTATCCTATGTATTTATATTTCAAGTAGGAGGTTTTATAGACAACCTACATTTATGTCCACCATGAACTTATTCTTTTTATATTAAAAATATTGGTTTCCCTAGAGCTTAACCTATAAATTTTTAATTAATCAACATTTACATTCTAATAATATTATGATACTTGACTTATAGTGTAAAGAATTTACAGTATTTTATCAATTATTTCCTCCAGTCCTCTTTGCTATTTATGTTATGTGTTTTAATTTTACATATGCTTCAAAAACATGATATTGCTACTGTTTTGACTATAGAGTTGTATTTTAGAGTAATTGAAAAATAAGAAAACTAAAGTTTATTTATTCTGCTTCTAGTGCCCTTCAAATATCATGTAAATACAATGTTCTATTTGATATCATATTCATCCTATCTGAAAAGTCACAATTACACTTTCCCATAGTATAGTTCTGCTAGCAATAAATTTTGTGCTTTTTATTGTATGACAAAATATTTACTTCAAAATGTTATTTTTGAAAAATATGTTCACTGAGTTCAGAATTATTTGCTGTCAGATATTTTGTTTCAGCATGGAAAATTATCACCACATTTTGTTCCATGGTGGATGATTTATGACAACAAGTGGGCTGTAATTATTTACTTTTTCTTTGTACACAATGCATGTCTTTTCCTATGGCTATCTTTATGATTTTATCATTGTCTTTTGTGTTTTAACAATTTGAGCTTGACCTACGTAGGAATGTGTGTGTGTCATGTTGGATATTCTCTGAGTCCTTTGTTCTGTGGTTTGGTGATGGTCATTGATTTTGAAAAAAAAAAAAAAAATGATCATTATTTTTAAAAATATTTTTCCTTCTCTGGTCCCTCTTCTGCTCTGGCATTTTAATTACCTATGTATTTGAGTGTTTGATATTGTTTCACAGCTTTTTAAATTCTTATTTCTCTGTTTTTCAGTTTTTCTTATATTTCAGTTTGGGTAATTTTAAATGACCTCTCTTAAATTTTGTTAATCTTTTTCATAGCTTGGTACAGTGTATTCATGAAACTAAAATTCCTTCTTTCCTCTCTCTTTTTCAACTTACAGTGTACATTATAGTTTCTATATCTAGACTGAAATTGCTTGCATTATGTTGCATGTTGGGCACCTCTTCCACTAGGACTTTAACATATTAATCATAGTTATTTTAAAGTCCCTAATATATCTGTTTCCTCTGATTGTTGTGTTTCTTGCCAGTGTTTTTATTTATTGATTTTTTTATGCACATTATAAATTTTTTTAATAGTAACGCTTATATGGAATAATAAACACTGAATAAATAACATTTATGCTTTAAAATGGAAGTAGTTTCATATCTTTCCTTTTGCTAGACATTTCATGTTAGATTTGAGATTAATTTGTTCAGGAATAAAGGTGGGTTGTTGGGATAAGGATACCCTCAATGCCCCATAGGCTACAAATTCCTGTAGGGATATCTCGTGTTTAGAGTGAGGATTTATTTATTAGGGTTTTTTCTCAGTTATTTTTCCAGATTCTAGGCTCTAGGCCTCCCCTTTCTGCTGTGTTTCAGAGAGGATTTCTCTCCAAGAGAATTTCACTGCTGATTATTTTTGACTTTCACTAACCTAGTGGTTAATGGTTGGGTTGTAAGGAAAAGCACATTCTCAATTACTCTTATTATATGTCCATCTTTGGCAGCCTCTCTTCTCCCTGATTCTTCAGAGTGTTACCTTCTCACACTTTCTGTTCCTCCCATAGCTATTTTGGGTGAGATGTGCATTCCTGCCCTTTCCCCAGGGATAGGGATTTTGTGTCTGTTTCCTTCCACTAATATAATGGTAATATCGTAGTTTGCTCTTCCCTTCCAATTTTAGGCTTTTGTTCTCTATGGAAAGTAGCAAATAAAGAATTGTTTCATATGTTTCCTGCAGCAGCTGCCATTGTCCTTCCTTTGGTCTTTGCTGCAAGGGATGCTTTTTCAAGCTTCTCACCAATTTTTGGTGAGCTGCCGGGGTAATCCATAGGGAAAAGTATGCAAGCAGAGCATTCACAACCCCCATGGATTCCATATTCTGCTACCACGTTTGGTCTTGACCAATTCTTTAACAATTTTCAATTCATTTGCAGCTCTCATCATTGTCAAGCTGCTTCTGGCCAGGTAATCATGTAATCAAATCCCTTCCCTCCTTTCAAGTTGGCACTGAGCTCACAGATTTCAATTTGCTTCCATTTCAGGTTAGCTTTAGCCCTGAAAGTTCAGGTCGGTGATGGGTTCTAAAAAAGGATAAATGTTGCACTTTATCAGGCTGTTTTGATTATTTCTGTAAGGGTGGAAACAATGTTCCTTCCAATTTTATGTATCTCAAGCAGAAATTAAAAGTAACTTACCTGCATTTTTAAGATATTTGTTCTGTTGAATATACAGCTCCACATTGACCGTTTTTTTGGTTGTTCTTACACATATTTTTTGCATGATATTATCTTTTGGCTTGCATAGTTCCTGACAAAATGTCTGCATTAATTGTTATATTTGTTTCTGTGTATAAAGTAAACCATTTTTCTCTTGCTGCTTTTCTCTTTAACAATGGTGGTAGGAAACTTAATTATGGAATGTCTCATTATTGTACTGAGTTCAATCTGCTTGTCGTTTTTGAGGTTCTTGAGCCAGTGGGTTTGCAATTTTTATCTAATAAAAAAATCATTATGTTAAAAAAAATGTCTGCTCTATATCTGCAACTGTTTTTATATGTTAGATTCCTTAATATTTTGCACACATTACTGAAGTGCTGCTTTTTTTTTTTTAAGTATTTTTCTGGATGTCCTAAATTTTTAGTAGCTTCCATTGTTCTGGCTTTGATTTTGTTGATATTTTGTTCTATAGTATCTAATCTCCTGTTAATCCTGTGTAGTGAAAATGTCATTGCAGGTGTTATATTTTTCATCTTTAGGTGTTTGATTTGTGTTATTTTTGGATCTTTCAGTCCTCACCTCATTATGTTCATGTTTTCCATTATAGTTGTGTACATATTGAATATTTTTATGATAGTAGAGTTAATATCATTGTATACTAATTCTGTCATCTTTGACATGTTTTAGTTTGTTGATTTTTTTTTTTTTTTCTATATTAAACTTTCTTACTCTTTGTTCTGGCAGACAAGTGAGTTACTTATAAATCAGTTTACTCATTTGTTAAGTTTTAATAGAGCACATCTAGAGTAACCTATAATCTAGGACTAATTTTATCCTGCTCCCAAGGTATAACCCCTCTGAAGTGCTCAATAAGGTATTAAACTATGAATTCAATTAGGTGTTTCCACTGTAGTTTGTGAGAATTACATGACTCCCAACTCCATAAAATCTCCAAGAATTTACTTTTATATTATAAGTGTGAAGATTGATATTTGTTTGAAGATATAATAGGGCCTATATGCAGTTTTGTGAACATATTTCTGTTCACCAATCTCTCCTTCATAAAACTATTCCTTATAAATATTTAGCTAACTTGTCAATCTTAACAGCAGTTTCTTCTGTCTTTTTGTCTCAGTCAGACTGTTGGGCTCTGATGGGAATACGTCATCTCTTCCTTACAGTTTGGTAAATAATTTCAAACAGAAAACCAGGATGATTGCAGAGTTTACCTCATTTGTTTTTCTTTTTTTCAGAATCACAGGACTTTATTGACATTTTTTTAATTTCATGAAAATTGTTGTTTAATATGTCTTTTTTAGTTTTCTAGTTGTTTCCTCATGACACTAAATGGATATTTCTCCTTTCCCACCAGACTTGTCAATTAAACCAGACCCTGGTGCCCTCACTAAGCCAGAAAAGAGTTTTTTGTACTGCTGTTTGGCTTTTTAATAGGAGCTAGACCCAGAATAAAAAGGGTTTTTGAAATAATGAAAATTTACAAATCATAGATGTCTACTATACTATCAACATCGATTTACTCTCTGTACCAGGCAATATATGCTCTGATTTTAGGCTTTTCGTATTTTAAGATGCCAACACTCAGTGGGAAGTGAAAGCTACTTGCTTTTATTACTGTTACATTAGTATTACTTCTAATCTTGCTGCTGCTGCTATTACTACTATAAAAAAAACTCATATTTCTAACATGTGTAACCAGTAAAATCTATTTTTCTGACTCTTGATTAGAATGAAATATTTCTCCACTGATATGTGAATGATTTGTGAACTAATAAATTCTATCTGTAGATCTCGTGCTAGTATTTCCATCATTTATCTGTGTTGTTACAAAAAATACACAAAATATCAAAAGTAGTATCTATAATTTGTTAGATTTTGTGCTCTATTTTTAGAAGTTAACAGAGCTTAACTTTTAATTTTTTTCCCATGTAATCATGTAGAATATTATAATTCTATCTCTTTTACTCCATTTCCCTGGATTTTTGCACTCTTTGCAACAGTTCAATACCTATTTCAAAAATGCAGTGAACCATTTCTCACTATCTCACTACAAAAGCAATATCCTTGTTCGCTTTCAAGATCCATTTCTTTATGGAAGCACATTCCAGCAATTGTTACCAAGGTATAATCATTAGTACTGCAGCACACTATTGTAGCCTGTGGGAGGATTTTCATGCTTCAACAGTATAATATTCAAATTAAAAATAAAACTTTTATAGCTTGAAAGGGACTCAGGCAACTTGGTTGGGTTGTGACTACCATTTTGAATTAGATATTCTGACAGGACACCCTTTTTTTTCTCAAGCTTCATTTTCCATTAAAATATAATCTGAGCAATTCAAATATGGATGAATCTCAAATTTTCCAGAAATCCAGGCTTCCACTGGCTTCAAAGACAGAAATATATAAAGAAGCTCTGTCTATATGATTAGTATAGTAATGTTTTTAGAATAAGACACTATACAAAATAGGTAACTAAAGCAAAGTGTGAATACACTCCTTCAGATAAGTTTACTAGACCAGTAGAATCATCATTGCCAAGTGCTCTATTGAGATTAGCTATGTTCTATATCTTGGTGATGGAAGTAAATATGGTAATTATTGAAGTAAGGACATGGAGATGCAAGAAATGTGATTTGCCTCATCTAACAGAAAAGTTGCATTGTTGCTGGTGTTTCTATTTCTTAATTTTATATATTACACTCTTGCTACATAATGGAGATTAGTATAAAGTAAAATTATGATATTAAACAAAATGATATCAACATAAATTTTATATGAGCAACCTAAAATATTTAATATGAATGACATTTTTCTTTTCTGCCTTTATTAGTATAGCATCCATATTTTTCAAGGTCCATGGAATTGGTGAGAAATTCATGGATATTAATACTTCCACAAACCACCGAGTCATCAATGTGATTTGAATGAACACTTACATGACAAATTATCTTTGGTATAAAATAGATAAACTAGGGTTTGGTTTTGGCTCCTTGATTTTTCTTTTTACTTGTGCCCATGGTTAACCCAAGGTCTTTCTTAAGATGTACCAAAATACCTCAAATATTTCTAGGGATGGAAACATGGACAGTTAGTGATCTCCTAATTGTGCTACAAATATTGAGATTAAACATGTCATTTAGAGTCATCTAAATGAAGACTGATTTATATAGTCTTTTTATTACCTGGTGAAATAAAATCAAATTTTATATTAATGAAGACTACTATTGAAATAAAACTTCTCATGAAATATTTGCTTAGAAAATCCATTTTGTTCATTAAGATTTGATAACCCTGGCAGTGTATATCCTATAATTTGGTGAAACTTTTTTCAGGGGTGGTCATCTGTGAAATTGTATCTTAAAGACTGTGTGTGGAAGGAGAAAATCTCTATGTTAATTATAATATGAACAGGCTCTACTTATAGTGAACAAGTGAAAAGTGGTATGTCATAATACTTCTATGCTACAGATAGAGTGGAGTTAGATTTTTATGGTTAGAAGAGTAGGCATAATTTTTCAGATGATGACTGAGTCTGCAAATAACTGTGTTCTAAAAATTAGCTTAGAGAGGCCGCATATGTATCATTTAAGCAGCATGTGTAGTACTTACTACATACTAATTACAAATATACTTTACGGTGGAATAATAGAAAAAGCAAAATTTAACTACAAGGCAAATTTAAAACCATATTTAAATGAGTGTTTTACATTTGCAGAGCATAAACTCACAAATCCTTATTTGTGCTTATACTTCTATCTGCTATTTTCTTTCTCTTCAAATTTCTATTTCACTATGGAATTAAATCATGAAAAGCTATTCTAAGCAGCCTCTGATTCTTGAAGAAGTTGCTTTTATTGTTGATACAGTATAGTCAAATCACATTTTACTATGATTGAGAAATTAAGTTGTTCTATGTATTGTTAAATTAGATATATATAGAAAGAGTATTTAATAGCATAAACATCTTAACGGTGATGTCTTTATATTTGGGACATTATGTGTACCTGAAAGTTTAACTTAGACCTCATATTTTGAAATGAAACTGACAATTTGTGAAACATGCAGTAGAAGACACTTGGAAGAATATTCTTCCAGTTTGCCCAAAAAATTACCTTAATAAACATTCATGGTGCATAACTACTGACTCATTCAATGTTTCACTTTATTCAAAGTCATCACAAACTAAAACTGTAATTAGAACCAATATTTTGATTATTGTTTTAAGCCTGTTGGCTAAATAAAAAATTTCAGGATTATACAGCACCTAAAATATTTTCAGATATATTGGCACTTATCATTATTCCTTTCATAGAACATGTAATTAGTAAAATTTTGCTTTACTGGGCACATGACACAATAACACCTCTATATATAAAACTAAGTCTCAAAAGAGACCATATTTGGACAATAAATTATATAGGCCTTAATTCATACTATAATATTGAGCTCATACTAATATTTACATATAAAGGTGTACCCTTAGCTCAAACCTGAAAGTAAATGCACAAAACTATTCAATTGTAAGAGGAACGTTATAACATGCAAAGAGTATGGACTTTGGAATTACACAGAACTCAGGTCACACCTTAGCTGGTGCCTGGGGAGAGATAACCTCTCTGGGACTCACTTTTTATAGCAATAAATTGTGTTTTATAACACCTGCATTGATATGTTACCGTGAAGATGAATTCAAGAAACATACCAATAAATGTAGTGTGACAATCAATAAATATTATTTAAATTACTTTAATAATTTTATTTTTTAAGAATAAATCTTTAGCATAATATTTTGGACTATTTATAGCACTGACTGACTGTTCAGCAGCTTAAATGAAAACACTACCCACTGCTTTGGTAGAATTCATTTGGAGCTGAAATTAACAGTTGCTCCACTTATCACAGCAAGGAATCCATTTTGCTAAAAATAAAGGGACATGCTGTATTCCAAAAATGTATATTGATTCACTTGAAACAAATGTATTTAAAATGTCTGCAGTGGAGTAGCCTACTAATCTCACTCCCTCGTTTCTTCATGGATCATCATTTTCCATTATTTTTAACCAAAGCCCTAGTGTTCGTTTAGGAATAAGCTGCCATTCTTGACCCAGCAACCCACTGAGTCCTTAACAATTATTTTCTAAAGAAAAACGAAATAAAAATGTTTTGTATAAAAATTATTTAAAGTATTTTTTATATTAAAGTACTGAAAACTTTTATTTAGAAGACATTGTATACGTTATATGTAAAAACACAAATTCTAATAAAATTAAAATTATTTTTTAATTTCAAAATACTTATATAACTAGTAAATATATTCCAATTAATACAAATTATTTTAATAGTACATTTAAGTATTTAGCCATGAATTCAGAGCAAATCATTCTCCATTCTTTCAAAAACTATTTGTTGAAGCCAGCTATTTTTAGCATACGGGTATTGACTGACAGCACGCCTCCAGGGTCAGTAACTGTATACATGTCTTATTTTTGACATAAATCTTATTCTTACCTCTTCTTAAACTTCAGCTGTTCCACTGATAATTTCATAGCCACCCCCTTCTCACTCCCTGCCCCCACAGTGATTTGTGAGATTGTATGTAAAGAGCACAGGCGGTTATTGAATATATAAGCCTGTGGTTCAGTGGAGATTTCAAGTTAAATGTACTAATTTGGAAATCATACATATTTAAATTGTATTAAAGCCACACATTTCTAAGACTTTACTTAATCATTGAGTAGAGTAGAGAAGAAAAAGAAAGAAAGAAAAAAAAAACATATAGAACTTATCAGGGCAGTCCAACATTTATGTCTAGAAGAAAATGGGCCAGGAAGATGAATGAAAAGGCCTAGGCTAGGCCCGGCCGAGTGGCACGGTGGTTATGCGCTGGCTTGGGAAGCCAGCGGCCCCAGTTACATCCCACATATGAGGGCCAGTAACACTGCCCTCAAAAAAAAGGCCTAGGCTGGACTACCAATTTCAGTTACAACACGTAAAGAATTTAGAAGTCCTCAATCCCCCACTTATAATAAGAAATAACATATAGACAAACTGGAAATATGTAATTCTATGGTCCCATGTGAAACTGAGATTGCAGGGTAAATCACAATCCCCAAATTTAGAAACACAACTCTTCTGCAGAGACACAGCCAAGGTCTACCCTTCGGGAGCAGATGCCTGGGGTAGGTTAATAGAAACCTAAATGGAACAAACATAGCAGCAGTAGTTTTGATGAATATTCAGAAGTTGAGTGTAGAAAGCATGAGTAAAAAAAACAAGAGGCCATAGATTTCGGAAAGCTGACTGTTTTATAGAGTTTCATGGTGAAGACATGAGAAAAATATATGACTGGACCTGGCAAGAGGAAAGGAAGATTAATATATCCAGAAAACTATTCACAGCAAAGGCCAGAGGAAAAGACTTTTCCAAAGCCCTATCCCAGTTGGGACAGTGCATTCCTGCATTCCAGTTTTCAATAGTCTTTCTGTATGACTGAAGGGAGCCAAGAACAAAGCCAACAAGAGTCAGGACTTTGATGCAATCATACGGGAAACTACAGAAAGAGAAAAGAGTAATAGCTGAGGAGGAAATTAGGCTATATCACTGTAGAAACAATGGGTAGGCCATGACCTTAATTAAGACACAGGCCTACCAAAAGGAAAGCCAAACCAAAACAAACCAACAAACAAAAACCACAGTGTGAAGATCAGACTCAGATATGACACAGGTGTTGGAATTTGGAATTATTAGGGAGGAAATTTAAAGTAACTAGGATTAATATATTATGGACTGTAATGAACAAAACAGATAGTATTTAAGAACAGATGGGTAATATAAGCAAAGAAATGTAAGGATCAAAAATAAATTCTGAAAGAAATGAAAAATGTCTTGGATCGTTTCCTCAGTAGAATTTACACAGCCAGATAATGCATCAGTGACCTTGAAGATAGGTCAATGAAAATTTCCATAACTAAAATAAAACAGAAACAAGAAAAGATAAGGAAGGAAGGGAAGGAAGGAGAGCAAGCTAAAATAAAAGAGAAAAAGAGAAAGGGAAGAAGGGAGGAAGGGAAGAAGAAAGGAAGGAAGGAAGGAAGGAAGGAAGGAAGGAAGGAAGGAAGGAAGGAAGGAAAAAAAACAAACAATTTAGAATGGTGTAACATATGCCAGAAAAAGATACCAGAAAAAGATAATGGAACGGATGAAATATTTAAAGTAATAATAGCTGAAAACTTTCCAAAAGTAATGACATCATATATAGGAAATTCAGAGAACATTACGTAAATCTTAGTAAGAACATTAAGTAACATAGAAAAACAAACAAACAAATAAAACAAAACAAAAAGAAAACAAACAAAAACACCTAGGAATATCATATACTGAAAAAAAAGGAAAAAAAAATTCTGAAAGATAAGGGTGGGGATGGCATCATACATATGGTGAACAAGGATAAGAATTTACAGTGAGCGTTTCATAAAACCCCAAAAGAAAACCAACAAGAAAAAGTAAACCCAAATGAAAATCACTGACTTTTTTGCATCCATCGGAGAATAAGGTTGAAGAAAACTCAATTTGCCAAATTCTGGAGATAGAAATTAATCCAGAGAGTCACTGCCCAGCTCTGCTTGCCTAGATCAGAAATTGTTGGATCCATAAACTAGTAAAAATACTTAAATGATAATTTTGTTGAATTGCCAGAAACTGAGTATGGACAAATTTGACAAAACTCCTGGGGACTCAAGATTTAGGGGGCATAAAATTTTCTGGATTTTACCTCCTGTAAACTCACTAGGTTTTCATGATGAAGAGTCAAGAAAGATATCCTGATGGCTGTTAGGGGACAGTAAAATTTCTGAGATCTTAATTTCCAAAGGTGTCTGTATTTTACCCTTAAATGTAGAATGCTTCCTTGGATTGACATAGAATTCTTTCCTGATCCAAATTTAATTAGACTTATTTGACGTATATCAATTGATTTCCTAACATGCTAGATTCTGGTTGGGTTTGGCTATCAGTAGCACTGACAGAAGATATAGAGGCTGGGAAGAAGGGGAGAAGCTAGTATTCCCATATGTTGGAGGCAGAATAATGGTCCCCAAAGATGCACTCACCATAATCCCTGAGAGCTGTGACTGTGTTACCTTAAATGGCAAAACAGACTTTGCAGTGTGATTAACATTAGGTATCTAGAGACAGTAAGAGCAACCTAGATTATCCAGATGTGCTCAATATAATCACATGAGTATGAAACAGAGAAACTTTCTGGGGGTGGAGGAGGTTCTCTGTTTTAAATGTGACAATGGAGAAAGGAACAGAGATGTGATATCACTGGCTTTGAAGATGAAGGAAGGCAACAAAAATAAATGAATTGTTGTATTGTTCAATACAACACAACATTATCTTGAATCTGAAAATAATTATGCTGCATAAAAAACAAAGCCATAAACAAAAATGTGTACCATATAACAACACTACAGCTGACCCTTGAACAACACAGGATTGAACTATGTGAGTCCATTTATACAAGAATTAAAAAAATAAATATCTGTACTGTTTTCAACCTGCAGTTGGGAGACTGTGGATGTGAAGGGCCAATCATATGCATTGATCTGTGCCATTTTGTATATATAGATGACATGAATATCAATGGATTTTGGTATGCACAGAGGTCCTAGAACCAATCCCCTGTGAATACCGAGGATAGTTAAGATTTGGGGGACTCAAAAGTTTTGCATAGATTTTTTTTTTTTAATAATTTATGGGATTTTTTTTTTTTTTTTAAGGCAGTGTCACTGGCCCTCATAGGTAGGACCTGAACCGTGGCCTCTGGAGTCCCAAGCCAGCTCTTAACCACCATGCCACTCGGCCAGACCGCGCATAGATTTTTAAATGGCAAAGCATTGGCACCCTTAACCTTCTGTGTTGTTCAAGGGCCAACTGTATGTACAATTCTAGAAAATATGATGTCTGACAATTAAGTTGGCAAACTTTGTTGCAATGATGTTGCTGACCTTTTTTGATATCATAGGGATTATGCATTATGAATTTGTACCAATTGGACAAAGAGTTAACCAAGTTTACTATTTGGAAGTGCTGAAAAGGCTGACTGAATTCTTGACTCTTGTATCACGACAATGCACCAGCTCACACAGCACTGTCTGTGAGGGACTTTTTAGGCAGTCAACAAATAACTGAAATGGAACACCCTCTTTACTCAGTGATCTGGCCCCCAATGAATTCTTTCTTTACCCAAAGATAAAGGAAATATTGAGAGGGAGACATTTTAATGACACTCAGGACATCAAGGGTAATACGAAGACAGCTCTGATGGCCATTCTAGAAAAAGAGTTCCAAAATTGCTTTGAAGTGTGGACTAGGCATTGGCATAGGTGAATAGTTTCCCAAGAGGAGTACTTCGAAAGTGACTATAGTGATATTCAGCAATGAGGTATGTAGCACTTTTTCTAGGATGAGTTTATGGACTTTATTGTCACACCTTCTTATAAGCTGATCTATAGTAACATAAAGCAAATCAGTGGCTTTATGAAAATGGGAGGCAGTAGATAAGATAAGGAGTACGGATTGCAAAGGGGGATGTGAGAAATGTGGAGATTTTGGGAGATGTGTTTGTTATCTTTATTATGGCGATGTGTGTGTGTGTGTGTATGTGTGTGTGTGTGTGTACATTTTCATATCTATAATTTAAATATGTGTAGCTTAATGATGTTTAAACCTCAATAAAGCTGTTAACATTATTATTATTTTATTTGATTTATTTATTTTATTCATTGAATGACTTTTAAGGCACTGATACATTTTCTATGATTTGGAGATACAATATAAAAATGTATTCTAAGTCCTAGGGTATATGCTGAGTAAAGGCAGTAGTTATATTTGTCCTGTCACATTTGTACATCAGAATTTAGCACATTGTCACATTTTAGGACATATATGTTAAACATCTATTTTATTACATGTTTTTTCCCTTAAGCCAACAAATCACCTGATGATAATTTAATGGGTATCATCTGAGCTGTGGATAGCACTTCCAGGAATATAAGGGTATGTGGTATGAAGGCATGAGGTCTTTACTATCTCAACTAAGGTAGAAAGTCACTTAGAAAAATGTGTCCCTAAAGCCAAACAAAACAAAACAAAAAAAGTACTATAGAAAGAGCTAAGTATTTAAATAGATAGTTTGCTGTGGCTTTTAAAAGTAAATAGGGTGAAATAAAAATTAAGACAATAGATTTCATGTGAGCAAGAACTGAATGCAAGTTCTTAAAAATAGGTAACCTATAAGCAATATGCTATTTCTTAAATAATTTCATTTTATTGCAAATATTTATTTATTGTATATCTAATATATGCTAAGTATTATACTAGTCACTCAAATAAAAATACGTAAAAGTGATTTCATCTAATTTCTTGTTTCTCATAAATTTTCATAATTTTTCATTTTAAGAACTATGATAACATAGGTTAGGCAAAGATTACAATCTGTGCCATATATATATAAATATATAAATCATAAAAACTCAATGTGTATTCATCAGATTTAACAAATATTTATCTATTACTAATAAACAAGACACTTTTCAAGTTTCTGTATATGTAGCTACATACAAAATGGGCATGGAACCCTGCTTTCATTAATTAACATTATGTAAATTTCTTGTAAATCCAAATATGTGGCCATGAATTTCTATCAGATGCTATCATGTCTGTACATGTATTTAAAGCTGACCTTTCAGATTTTATTTACTCAGGTATATAATTCTATGCTTGAAACATAAAAAGAAAAATAAAACTTTTAAAAATTGAGTTATGTCAAGTTTTAACATTGTTTATCTCCATGATGCAGATAAGAAATGGACTCAAGCTACAAATAAATGATCAATTTCCTTTGTATATCAATCATTCCCCATTGGACTTCTCTTACAGAGCCTATAAAATAGAGTTGTAGTTATGGGTTTATTAATATGTCCCCCTCTTGTGGAAAATAGGCTCCTTGATATCTTTGTAACTGACCTCTCTGGTAGGACCAAGCCAGAGGTATGACCAACATGTTTTTCAAGTAACTTAGCACAGCATTGGAATGAAGAAGGGAAAGGGTCCCAAAGGCTTATGTGGATAGTCTTAGTTGATTTAGAATTATTTTTAAAACCCCACTTTCTAGTTGCAGACATGAGGGTGAGTAGTATTTACTTAAAAGCTAGGTGAGATATATTATGTAATTATATATCTGAAATGCCAACCATGTGGCAGACAGTCAATATATACAATATTAATGGTAGCTTTTCCTCATTGATAAAAATATGTTAGATTATATTTTACGTACTGTAGATATCAACCTCAATTCATTGAGTACATTCTAACTAATTTTAGTTGAAAAAATTTCTAATTTAAACTTATTATATAGAGTAGTTTATTATTTTAAAAATTTAATGTTAAATTTTCCATAAATAAGTGTTCTTCATTCTAGATAACTTAAAAAAATGATTTTCTCCCTTTTTAATGTAAATATAATTCCATTATAATAAATACAATTTTAGCTTAACAATAACCCATAGCCTTTGGACTAACTAATAAATTCAATTTTAAAATTAAATTTTCAGGAAAGTTTCTTTAGATGTTTTGTTATATTGAAAACAACAAACAGCTCTTCAGCCCTCTGTTTTACAAGACACTGTAGAAAAACAATGAAGGGAATTCATTTTTATATTAATTATATGACCTTGGATTGAGAGCCCTGGAATAAAGGTGTACATTTGGAACAGGGACTTGTATAATTTGCACTTACAAAATGGATGAATAATAATATATTAAGATCATTGCCTCCTCAGTTGATGAAAGAATGATTTGCTTCATTTAGATATTTACAGGTTCATTTCTTAAGTTGTGATTGCTCTTAGCTTTTCTTGTGTTCAAGGTGGATTTCATTTAAAAGTGCTCTATCTTTGCACCCCAAAATAATAACAAGCTAGTATCTCTAACATAATCTAAGAATAAAAGAAAGGGGAAGAAGCCAAAAGATAGATATTTAGGAAGATAAATTAAACTTAACACAAACAAGACGAGTCATGTAAGCCAAGAAGAGTAAAATGAGCTGACATCAAACTTTTAAACCATCTTGATGTTTTCTGATCAGGTACCTGGAATGGACAAGATGCCACCTTGATGTTTTTACAAAGTTTACCTTCTTTCTGAATATTGTCAGAATTTTTTTTTCTTAACTCATCTGTTTATAATTTATGACTTTAAAACCATGAGCTAATTAATCTTCAACCACTGGGAAATTATTTTTCAAAAGTAATGTGATTTAAGGGCCGGCCGAGTGGCATGGTGGTTAAACGCTGGCTTGGGAAGCCAGAGGCCCCAGTTCGGTCCCACATGTGAGGACCAGTGACACAGCCCTCAAAAAAAAAAAAAAAAAAAAAAAAAGTTAATGTGATTTATAAAGTTACATTCATTCACTGAGATTTTGTTCTTTCAATTTTGTCCTATTTTATCGGAGACCACTAAAACAATAATAGGAAATGGGAAGAAAACTTTGCTTAAATTACTTATCAGCCTTGAACACACTTGTCTACTGTAGACCAAGACATATATGAACATGGTCTCAGAGATCTGTCAATTTGGTGAGCAAATACTTTCTAACAGAAACCGACCATACTATGTATGTAAGTTAATAGATATTGCCAGAATCTTCATCTGAATTTTATCTTTATGGTGACTCATTTGACTTGAATTCACCCAACATTTTGTTTTTCAGAATACATTGGTGAGATTGAATGGAATTGGGCGAAACTTTTTTGTTTTGTTTTATTTTTTGTAGTGAGTAACAATTATTGCTTGGTGTTTCAAGTTATGTATGGTAAACACATGGACTATTCTAAGCATGAATTAGTTAATTCAAGTATTTTAACAATTATTGCTCGGTGTTTCAAGTTATGTATGGTAAACACATGGACTATTCTAAGTATGAATTAGTTAATTCAAGTATTTTAAGAATTCTTGTGAATTATGATGTAGTCACTTAATAATGGGAGCATAGGATATGATTCCCTATTTTTACTGTATATGTTCTTATGTGAGCCTCTTGCTTCTGCTACAAATGTTTTACCATATTAGTTTAAAATAATAACACATTTAAAACAGTGAATTTTATATTAACAAATGATGTTGACTAAGGGTAATGGTAGTATTAGAATTCCTGGAAAATTTCTTAAGTGTTTTTAACAATTTAATTATTTAAAAATGTCTTTAAAACATATTGGTCATTGAAATGTAATCTAGCATTCTATGATAGCGTTATCCTATCAGTCTACTTTGGTCAGGATTTATTTCAACCACAAAATATTTACCCTAATAATCTATCTGGGTGTAAATAGGCAGAATTGAAGAACAAAGAAAGAGTCAAATAGACTCTGATAAATTTGGTGAATCAATTTGTGGAAACATTTATTATTCAGTTTATCATATGTAAGCAGCCTAAAAAGAAGTATTACCATAGTCTCCTAAGGCAGCTTTCATCATCTCTTTATATTGGATTGTCGGAAAAGTCATGATGCATTTTTGCAATGAAAAACATAGAAAAAAATATGTCATAACTTTTCCAACAACCCAATATTTACTTGCTATTCTATCAGTTAGGTATGAATAAAAATTAGAAATATTTTAAGTTAACTAAGCAAAAATTATTTTGAATGCTCACTGATTTTGAGCTCTGACATGTATAGACCTTATCACTATTCAAAATAAAAGTCCTTCAGCATTATCTTACATTGCTTTTATAATCAACAGGGTTTATATTATAGAAGCACAAGAGGTAAGATGTATATTTTCTACACAGTTAAACATAACATCATCTATAATTACTGACTTCTTTAGATCACTCCAAACAGTTAAAAGGTAATATTCAGCAAGTCCACTGTAAGTTCTTTATTATAACTCCCAGGCCGAAAGGTGAATAGCTATTCTTCAGCATCCAGTTATTCTAAAGAGCTCAGGGAAATGTGTTTTTAGGCATTCAGCATCTCATTTGAGCCTTTCCTCCAATTTGTGGTTTATTTTACCTTTCTGTACATTACTGCCCTTTTGTCCTTTTTCACTATTTGTCTCAAGTCTTTGTTCTACTCCTATCTGCTCTAACCTTTACCCTAGGGTACCCTACATTTCTCTACGGCACCTCACATTTCCTACTCCTGACAAGAGCAATCCAATAACATTGCATCAATCCCCTAAGGAAATCTACAATTTTGTAATTTGTATTATTACTTTACTCTCATTACACTTTAATCTTATAAGTGTACCTCACCCACTCAGGATTTTATTTTACATACAGATGGTGAGAAAAGGGAAAATAATTAGGTCATGTAAAATGGTACTATGAAAACTATCCCTTAAAGGTTCTGAAATTTACTAGTTTATACAATCCAGCTATTTTTGAAAAGAAAATGATTCTAATTTTTCAAAGATTTGTAGTATATCATCACTTCAAATATTTTATGATGATATCAATTTATAACAGATTGCATCAAGTGTGTTATATAATCTCTTTGATTTACAATAACATGTCTATCTTTCAAGTATGAGGCATTCATCTTCACTCTTGAAAAAAATGGATTAAAACAAATTATGATCAAGCAAGATTAATTGCTTAGCAGTGCCCTGTGTTGGGTCGAATAGTGTCTTCCCCAAATCTTTCATGTGGAACCTCAGAATGTGATATTATTTGGTAACTGGATCTTTGAAGATGTAGATAGTTAAATTAAGATGCAATCATACTAGATTAGGATGAACTAAATTCAGCAACTGGTGTCCCCCAAAAAAAGAGGACACACAGTGACACATACACACAAAAAGTTATGTGAAAACAAACCAAGAAATGCCTGGGACTATCAGAAGCTGTAGGAGGCAGAGAGGGATTCTTCCCTAAATCCTTTAGAAGGAGATTGGCTGTTCTGACTTCTTGATTTTGGACTTCTAGTCTCCAGAACTGTGAGAGAATAAGTATCTATTGTTTTAAGCCAGTGAGTTTGTAGTCATTCGTTATGGCAGCCCATAAAATCTAACATACCCATAAAATCTAACATTAAGAGCCAAATTAATAATAAAAAAATTTTTGAAAGAATTTTTTTTTATCACAACCTAGATTCTAGATTTGGAAAGGAAATTCATGTTAAGTCAGAAAATTTTGACAATTTAGGCAGGAATAATACTTTGAAAGAAAGAAAATTAATACAAATATAGTCTGAAAAAAAAAGATAAGTTAGTTTTGGAGTAAGTAGATAATATTTCTCAATTGTAATTTCTCTATTTCTCTAAACTCTTAATTCTGTCATCCAACTAAATATTTCAATATATTTCATATATTGAAAGTCTTTCAGAAAACTGTTTTTCCTGAATGATTTTAGATTTTTAAATTATTATTTTAATCATTGATTGGCAGTTTTACTATGCTATTCAAAGGTGTAGTTTTCTTTGTTTTTATCTACCTGGGGGTTCCTAGAAATACTTGAACCAGTTTTTTATTTCATTTGTTACTACTCAAAATTTCTGGCTAGTGTGTTTTCACATATTTCTTTTTCCCCATGTATCTTCTGTAACACCTCAGTTAAATACAAAATATATGATTTTATTATGTCCCACATAATAAGCCTTTCACACTCTTCTGTATCTTTCATCCTTTTTTTCTCTTTATACTTTGGCATAGATATTTTCTACTGACCTATCTTTCAATTTACTAACTCTTTTTCATGCTGTTTCTAATTTGATGAGTATTTCAGATGTAAACTTTTTTTTTTTTTTTTCTTTGAGGGCAGTGTCACTGGCCCTCACATGTGGGACCGAACCGGGGCCGCTGGCTTCCCAAGCCAGCGCTTAACCACCGCGCCACTTGGCCGACCCAGATGTACACTTTTTTAAGTGCATAGGTTTTCAAATAAAATTCTCCACTTAATCATTTGTTTTCTTTAGTGTGACTCACAGTTAATTTAACACTATGACACAAAACTCCACTTTGTTAATAATTTATTATTTCGTTTCTACTTTCTGTTTTTAACATATTGATTTTTAATCAATTGACACTGTCTCTTGACAGATCTGGTATTTTTTTTTCTATCAGCATTTATGTATAAAACTTGTGTGAAGGCTGTGAAAAATATTTCATCTTTCTGCATAAGTGATTTAGTTTTCTTCTGGTAAGCAGTTAGTATAGAGGCCAATCTCCTGGATCTAATCAGAGATTAGGGTGATTTGAAGGTGGGTTTTATTGTTTGTGAGATTGAGCTATTACTGATATATTTTGATTCTTAGGGTATTATACTTCAGGGGCATTAAATGAAATCCTGGGTTATTTAATTGGCTTGTTAGTGGGTTTAGAAATTCAGTTTTTGTACCCTTAATACCAGAAGACAGCCAAATGCTCTATTGATTATTTAGCCTCTTGGCTGTCATTTTTACATGGGTACTGACACCTTGTCCTGTAGACTAGATATGAGGATGTACTTCTTTGTGTTCCCTTTTCTATGATATTATGTGTCCTTAGGTTTGCCTGCCTTCATTGGTCTGATGATTTCCAAAAGTTGCTCTTTTGTACTTTTATACAGCTTTGAATTATTTTTCTTTAAGACAAATATCTGATCTAACCTAACTTTTTATATCTGAAAGCAGATGTCTCATTAAGAAAATGAATATCCAGTCTAAGAATAAAGAATTTCTGAAATTTGAATTTTTTAAAGAAAAACTTTTATTAAGTTGTTACTAATCAAATGAATGCACTTATCAGAAATTAGACTTCTTATCACTAGGTAATAGAGGTTGTCTCTGTCTCTCTACTAAATTGAATCAAAGACTTAAAAAAAAATAGGTATTCTTGGCTTTTGTTTTAGGTCTCATGATGAAAGGAATCATTCATACATGAATAGCCTCCTCCAACATTAATCACCACAATGATATTGTTGTTATTTTTGTTTGTTTTCTTTTGTTTCTACCGAGAGTGTACCTACGCTGCTGACACACAATCACCCTGAGTCCACAGTTTACATTATGATTCACTCTTAGTATTGTGCATTCTGTGGGTCTGGCAAAATGTACAGTAACATATACACATCATGATGGTATCATACAGAGTCATTTCACTTCCCAGTAAATTCTCTATGCTTCATCCATCCCTTTCTCCACCAGCTAACCCCTGGAAACCACTGACAATTTTATTGTCTCCATAGTTTTGCCTTTTCCTTAATGATATATAGTTGGAATCACACAGTGCGTACCTTTACACATTAGCTTCTTTCACATAGTAATATGCTTTAAAGGTTCTTCTATGTCTTTTAATGACTTTATAGGTCATTACTTTTTATCACTGAATAATATTTTATTGTCTGCATGTACTGCAGTTTATTTATTCTCCAAAGCAGGGCATCTTGGCCATTTCGAAGTTTTAGCAATTATAAACAAAGCTGCTATAAACATATGTGTGAAGGTTTTTGCATGGACATAAGTTATCATCTCTTCTAGGTAAATACCAAAGAGCAAGATTGCTGGATCACATGGTAAATATATGTTTGACTTTGTAAGAAACTGTCAGATTGTCTTCTAAAGTGGCTGTACGATTTTGCACTTCTATCAGCCATGAATAAGAGTTTTTATTGCTCCACATCTTTACCAGCATTTGGTGTTGTCAGTGTCCTGGATTTTGACCATTCTAATAGGTGGAGAGTGGTATCTCATTATTGTTTTGATTTGCATTTCCTAGATAACATATGATATGGAGTGTATTAATTATTTTAACATCATCTCAAAGGAAGTGTTCATATAGTTGTATCCATGTTATACATGAGAAAATTAAAGCACAGAATGTTAACCAGCCAAAGATTAAATGGTTTAATGAGTAGTAGAGCCAGAATTTGTATCTATGTAATTTATTTCTAGTGTCTGTGTTCTTAATTACAACCATATAATCTTAAAAATTATCCCTCTTAAATATTAACAGAATACTGTTAATTTCCCTTACTGCATGGTATTCCAAGTATTCCATTCAAGCTCTATTAATGTTATTTTTGACTATTTTCTATTATAAGCAATAATTTTTATTGCCTGTGTGTGTATTTTTGTAGTATATATTTTCAGTAGTAGACTTACCAAATCAATGGTGGTATGACATTTAAAAATTGTAACAGCTTGTTTTAATTTCTATAGCATCTTATTATAGTTGATATTGTATACATGAACTCTTTTCTCAGTGTTATTTTTATTTGTTGTTATTAATGTCTGTACATTTTTTTCATCCATAAGACTTTTCTAATTGGCATATGCAGTTTCATTTTTTTTTAATTTTCATTCCGATTACTTTGCAGTAATGTAATAATTTCTAAAGAAATGTCTCATTTTCTATGGTGAGTCTTATCCAGACCACTGATGCATATCCTCCACTAAGTTCATTTTTTTATGTTTCAGTAAAGATTTATAATTTTTATTCTTATAGATCTGTCTCATTTCATTTTAGGTCTTATCATTTATTTTGGAGTCATTGCAATCTGAAAACTTTTCCATTACTTTGCCTTTCTTGTTAGTGATGATATATGGGGAATATAATGTGTTTTATATGATGGTTTTGTAGCCAAAGACCTTGCTAATTTCTTGGTTTTCTTATTTTTTTTATTTTTTTTTATTTCTTTCTTTATTCTTTCTTTCTTTCTTTCTTTCTTTCTTTCTTTCTTTCTTTCTTTCTTTCTTTCTCTTTTCCTTATTTATTTATTTTTTGATGGCCTATTTAGGTGATAATATCTCCTGTAAATTATGACAGTTTAATCTTTTCTTTTACAATGTTTACACATTTCCAATTGTTTTGTTGTTTGTTTTAAACATTGGGTAGGACCCTTCACACATTTTCTTCATTTTTTGCTCTTGTTTCTTTAGAAGCTTTTTGAAGTATTATTTACACATGGAATTCACCTGCTTTAAGTATAAAATTGAATGCTTTTTAGTAAATTTAGAGAATTGTGAGGCATCGCTGAAATTGAATTTCAAAACATTTCTATCACTCTAAAAGATGCCTTTTGTTTATTTGCAATCATTCCTCTTTCCATTCTGAGACCTAGGCAACCACTGATCTCACAATACAATATTGCATATTACTAAGTAGTATATCAACCAAACCTGCTTGTTCTTGTCTTTAATTAAAATGTCACAAATGTATCCCTTTTATGTATGATATGAATGGTTTCTTGTCAACAGAGTTTAAATGTTTTGTTTGAATTTGCTGAGAGATTTTTATTAGGAATTAATTTTAATTTTGTCAAATGCTTTTTCTGAATGTCTTCAGATGGTGACATTGATTCTCTCCTTTAATGTAGACCATTTTGTAAAAATATTTTCTAGATTTAACAATATTTTATTCTTTAACTCAACTTACACATGAAGTATTATTATTTTTAGCAATCTGTATTACTTATATATTTTTGCATAAAATACAAGGTGTTATCAAATGGTACATGTTTAAAATTTTTTAAATGTATTACAGTAAAAATCATATTGCCATTAATCCACATCAAAATACTCCCCTTCATTTTGAACACACTCAACTCATCTTTCTTGCCACTTTCTGAAGCAGTTCTGGAAGTCCTCTCTGATTGTGCTGCTTTGATGTCCTGACTCATTTTGACTTTGGGGAAGATCCAGAAGTCACACTGTGCCAGATCTGGTGAATAAGGTGAATGAGGATACACTGTAATGTTTTTATTTCACAGAAATTGCTGTACCAGGATGGATGTGTGACATAGAACGTTGTCATGATGGAGGATGAAGCAAAGGCAATGTGTCTTTGACTGTAATAATTTTTTTTTAATTTAAACCTTCACTGTATCTTTTGATCACACCTCATAGTTATAAACTGAATAATCATTTATTATTCCCTATGATATTTGCGAGTACAGAAATTGACAGCACATAAGCTGGGTGTTTTGGTTCAGGATTTTTTTACAAGATGTCTGGAGAAGTAGTTTTCCAAAAACTTGACAGGCTGAAGGATCTGCTTTTAAGGGGGCTTATTCACATGCCTGGCAATCAAAGAGAACACAGTGGGAAGTACAATACCTTTTATGGCAAAGTCTTAGAAGTCGCACACTGTCACTTCTATTTTATTTTATTGGTTTAATAGGCCAGACCCAACTGAATGAGTGAGGGGACCAAGAATGGATCCTAGGAGGCAAGTATCACTGGGACTAATATCCACAGAATCTACTGTGTTCTTTTGCTGTTACATATGTGTAATATTAACATTTATATTTCTAAGTGACATTAGACCATATTTTTCATTTCCTATTGTATATTTATCTAATAATTAGATAGTGTTATATCAGCTTTAAAATCTTTGACAGCTTTTGTAATGTCTAGTTTATATAAAGTGAAACATACCTGTTCCTTGACGAAGAAGATTAATTGAAAAATAAAGTGATCAAACTAGATGTATAGAAATCTGTATTTAACATTTAGAAAGTAAACATGAAAATATTTACAGAAGTAAGTTTACATTAGTTACCATATTAATTAATTAGCTACATTTTATATACCTCTTACTATGTGCCAGAAAATGTTCATATGTTCTTGCATGTATTAGGTCATTTAATGATCACAAATAACCTATCAGTTGGATACTTTAGAGACATTTTTAATATTAAAACATATTAGAAAATAAAAAGGTTGACAGTGAGCTGGAAGACCCTATTAAGGAGTTAGAAAAAACAAGAAAAAATACACACACAGAAAGGATGATTAACTGACATAAAATTAAGAGTCAAATATCAATAATATAGAAAAGAAGCAATAAAGATTATAAATAAAGACAATGTGTATATTTAAAGATGAAAGAAATATAACAACCTCTGCCCTTGGGATGAATAAAATTTACCCTTGAATTAAGTAGCTGAAGAGGGGTTGCTGGGTGCAGAATCCCCTCATTACTTGTATGTTGAAATTGTTTTTAATAGTTACAAACTATTTGAAGGATTGTTTAGCTAAGTGTAAAATCTTTGGTTCACAATTTATTTGAGTATTGAAAGAAATGAGTCTTTATTGTTGCTGTGCTTTGTATGTCAACTTTGAATTATAAGTCTAATTTTTACAGCTCTTAGATTTTTTTGTTCTAAAAGCCTTATATATTTAATTTTAACTTTGAAATCTAGTAATTGTACTATATTAGGTCTCCACATTGATTTTTCTGGATTAATTTTCCAAAGAACCTGATGAGCCATTTTGGTATATATATTTAGACTTGTTTCTATTTCTGGAGTGTTCTTGAATTATAGATTGAAATATTAGTTTTGTTTCAGTTTGTTTATGAAGAATTCTGAGATAATATGAATATTATTCTTTTTGTGCTAGTCTTCCATTTACACTATTTTTGTGACACACTTTTTTGTTTCTTTCTGATAGTATCATAGTTATCTAGACATATTTTTTTTCATTTGTCCCTATTTATGTCTAACTCACCTTAGATTTTGAATTTGTGATTCAAGGTGGTTTTAAAGCTTGTTGGAATATATTTAATTTGTTTGAGGTACACACTTAGAGCTGTTTATTTTTTCCAGGTTTATTCTTTTTTTTATGGAAGTTGGATGTAGATTTCAATTGATTTGTGTGAATATTAATTTCTTAATTTTCTGCAGTGGACATTATATGCATATTGTTTCTTTGGGAGGCGTACGTATTTTATCAGATTTCTAACTTAACATGAATTATTTTTCTTTGCCACCTCCCACTTAACTGCAAGAAGACTTTCCTTTATTTTGCCCTTTTTCTCCTGTAGACTCTATGATTTTAGAAGAGCATCCCTTTAAAGCACACTTATGCCTTTCATTTGGTTCTTTGCCTTAAAATCAGGCTTGGGCCTTTTTATAAGACAATGTCTTATTTATTACAAAGTAGGCCATTTACATGAGGCTTTTGACTCTTTGAAAAAAATATCCCTGTACAACGTGTATTGATTGTCTTATCACATTTTTTAGAATTTTCAAATGTTAGGATTTAATCTTTGGTTTGGTCCCTCCATCTCCCCCTCAAGCTTTTACTAATTTACTAATTTACTAATACCCTTACTTTGTCTTCCCTTTAGTTTCTTTTCCTCTGTCTTTGCTAACAAAAATAATTGAGACGGAGTGGATATGAGGCAGAAGTATGTGGGAACCACCTTGCAATTTGTTAATTTTTCTCTGTATATATTTAGTTATTTTGCCGTATTGAAAATTGTAGGAGTTTGTTAACTGCCTACTTACCATTGTCTACAACTATCCCGATGTTCAGAAATGCTTTTTTTTAACCTATTATTATTATTTTAACCATTTAATTAAGGTGTTTGTATTAACAATGCAATTGTTGATATAATTCGATTATGTGTAGCATCTTATTAATTTTCTGCTTGTCAGTTGTTTGTTTGTTTGGGGTTTTATACCTTCTTTTCTGTCCTCTTTTAGAATTTTAACATTTTTAATAATTTTATTTCAATTTTTATATTGTTGTTATTATGCCTCTTGCATTCTTTTTCATTGGTTGATCTAGGGATTACAATATGCATCCTTCAATTTTACTTTCTATTCGTAGCTAATATTATACCATTTCAAATAATATGTAGAAACTTTGCAAACATGCAGGTTCATTTAGTGACTCTACTATCTTTAACTGTATTACACAGGTGGTGTTCTAAATTTTGCTTTAAATAGCCACATGTGTAAATGTAAAGAGGAAAATAAGTATCTTTAATATTTATCATTTCCAGGATTAATCATCATTATTTTTTGAACATCCAAGTTTCCCTCTGATATATTTTCATTTCTGCCTAAAACACTTCTCTCATTTCCTGCAGTGTGCTTCTGGTACCAATGAATTATTTTTTTTATCTAAAAATCTTATATTACCTTTATTTTATTTATTTATTTATTTATTTATTTATTTATTTATTTATTTATTTATTTATTTTATTTATTTATTTATTTTTTTTGAGGGCAGTGTCACTGGCCCTCATATGTGGGACCCGAACCGGGGCCGCGGGCTTCCGAAGCCAGCGCTTAACCGCCGCGCCACTCGGCCGGCCCTGCCTTTATTTTTGAAAGACATTTGTGCTGCACATAGGTTTATAGGTGTTTTATTCTTTCAGCACATAAAATATGTTATGTCACTGACTTGTGGCTTTGTATTTTTTTATGAGCGGTCCATAAGAAGTCTAAATAATATCATTTTTCATATATATATATGATATTTTTATGCCTGCTTTCCAGATATTCTTGTCCTTTTGTTTTTCAGCACTTTTCCTACGATGTGATAGTCATGGTTTTCTTTTTTTTTATTATTTTTATAATTTTTTTAGCTTAATTACCAAGATAATTTTTTTAATTAAAATCTATTGGGGTGACAATGATTTAGTAAAATTACAAATGTGCAATTCTATAATACATCATCTATATAGCACACTGTGTGTTAACTACCCAGAGTCAGTTTTCTTTCCATCGCCATATATTTGACTCCATTTACCTTCATCTATCACCCCCTCGCCCCTTACCCTCTGGCAACCACTAAACTTTTGGCTGTGTCTATGAGTTTTTGCATCTTTATTTGTCTGTCTTGCTCCTGTGTTGCTTTCAGTTTTATATCCCACATATCAGTGAAATCATATGGTTCTCGACCTTTTCTGTCTGACTTATACTGCTTAGCATAATAATCTCATGGTCCATCCCTTTTGTCGCAAATGGCATTATTTCATCTTTTGTTTATGGCTGCGTAATAGTCCATTGTGTTTATATACCATATCTTCTTTATCCCACCCTTTATCCAAGGATACTTTTGTATTTTCCATGTCTTGACCACCATAAATAAAGCTGCGATGAACATCAGAGCACATATGTCTTTACGGATAATTGTTTTCAGAAGTTTTAGGTAGATACCCATGAGAGGGATTGCTGAGTCATATGGTAATTCTATTTTTAATTTTTTGAGGAACCTCCACACTGCCTTGCATAGCAGCTGCACCACTCTGCATTCCCACCAACAATGTATAAGAGTTCCTTTTTCTCCATAGCCTCTTCAACACTTGTTATTGTCTTGTTGATGATAGCCATTCTAACTATGTGTGAGGTGATCTCTCATTGTGATTTTTATTTGTATTTCTCTGATGATTAGTGATGTTGAGTGTCTTTTCATATGTCTAATAGTGTCTATTGGCCATCTGTATGTCCTCTTTGAAGAAATGTCTATTCAGGTCTTTTTTGCCTGTTTTTTTTTAATTTTTTTTTTTTTTTATTCTGGTAATTCACAATTCACTCTTATTATCCTAGAGCTAACAGAATTCTTCTGAAATCACAACCAGCCATAATAAGACAATACTGCTAATGCTTTATACTGATGTTATTAAAACCTCTAATTCATAATTTGGGTAACCTAGCCATGCTTTGTGCAGCAGTGTTAATGTGGAAAGGGAAAAATTCGGACTCAAATTTCCTGAATAGTGAAAATTCAAAACAAAAGCAATATTGCTGCCAATCAAATCGGCAAAGACGTTCTGATTCAAAGACCAGATTTCCTGATTAAAAATTTGCAACCAGATCAGTCTTTAGAGGATGCAAAGCTATGTGGGACAAGCATTATTCAACATTTCAGAGTTCCAGTACAGTCACTCAAGATTTTCCACAGTGGCTTCTGGAGTTTCAGTAGCCATTGAAGTGTCTGAAGCTATGAGTCTCAGTTGCCTATTACTGGGATACATTTGCCTTCATTGAACATTACAAAACCTCTAAAAATATGCATCTGAATGATACTGCAGGTCTATTACTATAATATTCATCTGCAATCACTAACTCTCTCCTCAGATCCACACTGGGTGTATTAATAAGTATAATTATAGCATGGATAGAAGATACCATAAAAGTCAATCTACCATCAGATGCATACTTTGCCTGTGCCCATTTTTTAATTGGATTGTTTGTTTTTTGTTGTTGAGGTCTGTGAGTTTCTTATATATTTTGGATATCAGCCCCTTATCAGAGACATTGTTTGCAAATATATTCTCCCATTCATTTGTTTGCCTCTTTATTTTGTTGATTGTTTTTTGCTGTGCAGATGCTTTTTAGTTTGATATAGACCCATTTATTTGTTTTAGCTTTTACTTCCCTTGCCTTTGAAGTCAAATTCATAAAATTCTCTGAACCCAAGGTCCATAAGCTTGCACCCATGTTTTCTTCTATGTAGTTTATTGTTTCAGGTCTTATGTTTAGGTCTTTGATCAATTTTGAGTTAATTTTGTTACATGGTGACAGATGGCAGTCTAGTTTCATTCTTTTGCAATTTTTAGAATTTTGTTTTTTTCTCTTTTTTCCTGAGTGGATAAAATATATTGACTTATCTTCATATTCACTGACATATTTTATTTTCCTTAATTTTTAGTTTTCTGTTATCATATCCAGAAAAAGTTATCACTTTTTCATTTCAGATATTATAATTTTGAGTTCTAAAATTTCTCTTTGATTTTTTTAGTACTTTTCCTTTCTTTTCTGGGATTTTCCATCCATTAACTTGTTAGTCTTATTCTTTAAGAGCTTGACACATTTATTTAATTGTATTAAGCTCCTGTTCTACTACTACAATGTATCAACCTGAGTCTTTGCTAACTGCTCATCTCTTTTATGATCTAGTTTCCTATTTATTTACATGTCAACCAACTTTTGATTATGCACTGGAAATTATGGAATATATATTTTTGATAATCCAGATATATTATTTTCTGAAGTTTTTTTTTTTTTTCCCTTACAAGTAACATGATAATAGCTGATCCCCTTGAATTTGGAGAATTTTTGTGTTCTCTACTTTGCCAGTGCAAGTATACTTGATTTTACCCTTAGTCCTAAGGAAAATGTTTTGGACATCGTTTTTATTCCAAACGTCAATTGAAAGCTCGAGGTGTTCACCAATTGCTTATAATTATAAGCTTACAATTGCTTACTAATCTCATATTTCAGTCTGCCCTGCACTAGGTATCAGCTTAAATCTCTGCTCAACAGGTTCAGCTTTGCAGCTGTCTATACTCCTTATAGGTCTCCCCAACACACGCATGCAGGCCACGGCTCAACCAAGAATTAGAGTGTATGTTATGTGCCAATTTTAGAGTTCCCAGCATGAACCATCTTCTTTTCCAGGATTTTTCCATTCAATTCCAGCTACTCTGGCAACTATTAAGCTCTTCCTCTACTCTCAGAAATAAGATAAGATTTGCATTTGAATTCTACTTGCCTTATGAAGCACTAAATTTGGAGTTCCCTCAAAACAGCCAATGAACAGGATTAGGAGTCAAGGTAGTTTTTCTCTGCTTACATTTCCAGTGTCTCTCTGCATCTTGTTTTGGCTACTTTTCAGTGACTTCAAGAGTTATTTTGTTTGTTTGTTTTTCCCCCAAGCCTCAAATTATTTGTAGGAGAGTTAGTACAATACAAACTACTGCACCATTCCTCAAATAAAAACTCTTTTTATTTTATTTTCTATTTGTTAATATGTATCTGTAAAATACAATAAATTAATGCTAACTTAAGAATCAAAAGAGTTTGAGAATTTATTGGAATAAGACATGTTGAATATGATAGAAAAGATTAGGAAAAAAGTTGTCATTACAATTCTAAAGGCAAAGGATTTTGCTAATTGATTCACTAAAATTTATGTTAACTTTAGGTCCTACCATCTAGTAACATACTGTGCCCTCTCCTTACATTCTTTTCTGCATCAGCATTCAACAGAATAATCCCAAAAGCTGATATCATGTTGAAATAGCCCTACTTTGATTTACTTTGGCTTTCCTTTGCTTATAGTAGTTCTGTAGAATTGTAAAATCTTGAAATTAGAAGGAAGCCCTGTGGTTATATATAGTCCAATCCCTCTTGTAATGCAAGAATTCTTTGTCAATCCTCTTAATGAATGATCATGCAAATTCAGTTTAAACCCTGTCACCAATCATGGTTCTGCTTTGACTCAGAAACAGATGAAAACACTATGCTTTCCTATGAAAGACATACAATAGAACAGATTCTTCATTATCCAAAATTCCACAGAATTAACCAGATGTGACAACTTAATTTCAATTCCTAGTTAACCAGAGGTATCATTTACAAAGGCCATGACCAGAGCTGATCTTGCTCTAAAAACAGAAACCAAGCTTGAGAACAAAGCTTGAGGTAAAACAAAAAGAAAAGAAAATCACATTTTAATTTATTTATAGTTAAATTTCTGTCTAAAACAGGTTGTTAGCAGAATAGAAAGTTTGCTTTCTAAGTCAACATTTTTTCTCTTGAGTTACTTGGAGCAAATAAAGGTTGATGTACCACATCTTGAAGCTTCTCTCTGTAATATCCTTGTTCTGCGTCAGGCTGAAATAGAAACTGAGCGACAGGTTTATAATGGCATTAAAGAATTTAAGTTTCTACAACTGACAGAGAGTCAAAATGTGCTTTCATTTAAAATTGATTATACTACTCTTCTAACCTAGAAATATTTATTATTTAAATAAAGTAACAGGTGAAATTTACATGCATTCATTTTATTACTGATAAGTATGCTTATATATACATTTATTTTCACACATTGATTGTGTGTGTACATATACGGGGTCTGATAATTAAGTTTGTGAACTTGTTACAATGATGCTGCTAACCTTTTTTGATATCAGAGGGATTATTCTTTATGAATTTGTACCAACTGGAAGAACAGTTAACCAGGTTTACTATTTGGAAGTGATGAAAAGGCTGTGCTAAAAAGTTAAACAACCTGAACTTTCCACCAACAATTCATGGCTCTTGCATCACAACAATGCACCAGCTCACACAGCACTGTCTGTGAGGGAGGTTTTAGCCAGTAAATAAATAAATGTATTGGAATACTCTCCCTACTCACCTGATCTGGCCCCCAATGACTCTTTTCTTTACCCAAAGATAAAGGGAGTATTGAAAGGAAGACATTTTGTTGACATTCAGGACATCAAGGGTAATAAGACAGATGTAATGACCATTCCTGGAAAGAGTTCCAAAATTGCTTTGAAAGGTGGACTAGGTGCTGGCATCATTGCATAGCTTCCCAAAGGGAGTACTTCAAAGGTGACCATAGTGACATTTAGCAATGAGGTATGTAGCACCTCATTTCTAGGATATAGCACCTTTTTCTAGGATGAGTTTGTGAACTTAATTGTCTGATCTCATATATATTTGTAAATACTGGAAAAAGCTGACTCAGTAACAGTTGGATGAGCTTTAAATATATCCTTCAGTGGATTCAGTTATTGATAACTGTCTTGTCTATGGTTTTGATATCATGAAACACATATACTTTTGAGATGACTAGTTAAATGTGAGATTGACCTTTTTGTCACAAGTTTCACATGAGCATGGGATGTAAAATATTACATAATAGCAAATGCTATGATTAATATGATTTATGGCATGCATATTAAAGTCAAATCAATATATGTGAATTTCTTTTCAGGACCCATGTAACTTAGGTGTGCCTTGATTTATATATAGTCTTTTATCTGTGAATTAGGAGACTATTGAGGACCATTGAAAATGTACAGGTTAAAGTATCAAAGAAAGAGTTATTTGAGGCTCTCTAGATTTTGTATTCTAAGTCTAGGTCTTTAAATAAAACTGAAAACTTAAAAGTCTATATTTTATTTGGGGGAAGTTGTGTATCCTTTTGGACATTGGAAAAACAAAATGTCCTATTGCTATATAGAGGTAATTGTTTGATGATAGACAAAAGAAAAAGGCTTACTCTGCTGGTATAATAAAATAGGAGATTGTGATATGATTAAATGTCTAAAAACAAGTTCTCAGGATTTGATGTTATCTATATCCAATAATAAATAGGAAAGTGATCAGTTGGAGGCAATTTACTAAGGAAGTAAATTAAAATATTATAAGAGGAAGACATAGGGCACTGTTCTCCTGTGTAACATTAAACCTAACTAGGAGATATGGAAGCTGGAAAGCTATTTTAATAGCAAAAAGTGAGTGTGTTAAATCTGCTTTTCTACCCGAGCCAAGTATATGTTTGGTAAATGAAAGCAAGTTGCCACTTACTTAAGAGAAAGTGAAAAGTTTTGGGTAATGTCCGCCTACACACTTATGGAATATAATGTCAAAACAAAAGGATGATGTATAAACTTTTGAATAGGCAAATAAAGTTTACAAATATTCAGAAACAGATTCATAATAATTCACAAACAGAATATCTACAGAATGTGGATGAAGCCTGTGAGATAAAAAGAGGAAACTCTGTGTTACTGGAAGCTATACAACAAGTAATAATATCTGGTAGTCTAGAAACTCGTACTTAATGGAGAAAAAGTTTTGAAGAGTAAGAAAATGTTTGCTGGCTTGGGGAACAAGGTACTTAGCTTAGTGTGTGATGCCTCCATGTTTATGGTTATGGTGGTAATTGAATGCAGATTTGGAGACCTGATATGTGCTCTTAGAATGCATGCTGGCTCCCTTAAAGCATGATCTTGGAACATTCTCACAGTAAATTGAGGTTCATCAAATTTCCCATATATAGTATAGAGAGAGAAGAAGAGAGACAGAAATATAAAGAGACACACAGACAAAGAGAAATAGAGAAATAAAGTATATGACAGAGAGCCAGGAAGCAACATCATGCCCAGGATGCTTTTTCCATTGTTTTATCTCATAAATATTTTGGATTTTAGATTAAATAAAAATAGTCATCGGGAAACTGAACTTTTGTCTATATGTATATTGTTTAAATTTCAACATATAACCTCATGATCATAAAAATAAACCTAAGGTTTTTGATAAATGACTAGATAGATAAATAGATAGATAGATAATCATAGACATCAGCTGACTACATGCAGATAATTTTAAAGTAATATGGAAGAGAAGGAAGGAAAAAGGAGAAAAACACTAGACATAACTGGAATCCCCTTGCAGTAGATAATATCAGGTAAATAGGCATAATTGGTCTCCTGCCTGCTTCTCCAACCTCATCTCTTTCCACAGTTTCACTCACTCTCTGTTCTTTAGTTATGCTTTATTTCAGTTCTTCAAAGATGCAAGATTATCATGCTTCAGTCACCTGGATCTTATCTGCTTGGATCACTTTTTCTCCATAACTCTTTCCATAACTGGCTCCTTAGAATTCTTGCTCTGAGAAGCTACTTTGACCACAAACTAAGTTGATATCCTTACCCTATTCTCCATCACGACTGTGTTATTTTCCTTTATAAAACACTGCACTATTTTTGTGTAATTGTCTCTAATTTGTATATATCTCTCACTAGAAATCCAGGAATCATAGAAGGAATCATATATTCTTTGGCTCACCACTGTTAATCAACAAGTACCATAGCTCCTAATACATGATAGATGTTTATTGAGTAAAGGTAAAAAAAAAAAAAATACTGCTGTCTTTGCCTAGTAATTTATGAGAAAAAAATATGATCAATATGGGCTCACATGCCTATTTTCTAATTCGAAAACACAGTAACAGTGAAGTGTTCTTGAACATCAAATGAGAAATATAAAAATTTAACCATGAAAATACCATTAAGTATGGTAGATGAAACTCATAATTGAAACATTTTGATATTAAAGTATTATACATCTACATGTTTTGTTTATGCTGTATGAAAAGTGAAATATGATTTAAGTATAAACTATTATACAGTACCAGTTTAAGAAATAATGAGCATTAAACTGTAGGTGGGCCCATGGTTTAGGGATAAAGAGGATAGGATCACTCTCTTCTGCTGTATTAGATCATGTTTAGGGTGTGTGTATGTGTGTGTTTATGTATGTGTGATTTATTTGATTGCACTTAAAGAAGCAACTATAGGAAACCAATTTATACAGAGATGCACAATTACACCATATGCAGTATGTAATCATAATGGCAGGCACCAGAACTGCCTTATTCACTTCTGAATCGTAGGTGTCTAGCAAAACGTCTGATACATAATAGATGAAAAATAAATATATATTAAATGAATAAAATATTGGAAAAAACAACGAAGGTGAACATAGTAACTGTATACAAATATTTGATATCATAAGAAAGAAAGATTAGTTTGGCTTTGAAATTATGACAGAATTTTGACCAAAGGATGAAAATAACCAGAAGCAAACTGCTTTTCAGTAATATAGTGGATTGTCATCTCCTATAGTCAAATGAGGATAGGTTTGAAGACTGATTCTTTTGGTTATGTGGAAGGCATTCAAAATATACTCAGTGGTGAAAGTGTTGGAAAAAGTTATTTTGGAGTCATGCTAAATCTTTACAATCTGTAATTAATTGTATGTTATCTCTTTTCTTCAGTTTTCAAATTCCCCAAGTATTAATAAAACCCTGCTGGCAAAATTAATTGAGATTTTAAGCAGTTGTTAAGTGCTGAAACTTTGCATAATGATAATCAAAGACTATCAGCTATTTCATTTGAAAAGGCAGAGAAGTTACAGTTTAAAAAAATCACATAAAAGGACCATAAAAATAGTATGCTCACATACATTAAAACTCATTTACTATACTCACTGACTGTAATTAAGAAATCTTACAAAATGATATGAATAACATGATTAAATCACAAGGACTATAAGATCCCAGCTAATCTGAAAATCATTTGTTACCCCATTCTTATTTTCCTCTACCAGCATAAGGAATTGACTATCTCTGCATTACTCAGCAGCCAGCCGTTAACCATTGCTTGTATATATGAGAGTAAACAATTAGTGGATAGAACACTTTTTGTTGTTGTTGTTTGTTACTATTATTGAAAAGATTGACTTCTTTCATAGTGCTGTCCATTTTTTGGTTTATTTTGTATCTTCTAATTTCTTTTCAGCTGAGGATAATATATCCATTGAGACCATTATGATAAGAAGAAGACTGAGGGTCAGAGAGCTGAAGGAAGAGCCCTTTAAGCAGAGGGAAGACTTGAGTAAGTACTTGATTTCAAGAACCAAAAGGTCAGTGTGATGGACGTATAGTAAGTAAGAGACAAAGGGGTAAGAAATGTGTGTTCTGAGTTCTGATTTTAAAAGGTCACTGTGACAGCTTTTTGGAGGATAAATAACAAAGAGACAAGAGTGAAAAACAGGTAGAGGTCATTCCATTATATTAGGCAAAAGATATGGATGGCTTAAGTAGGGTATACATGGTGAGAACAGAATCTGACATTTTCTATATATATATATATATATATATATATATATATATATATATATATATATGTATGATTTGGAGAAAATACAACCTGATGAGGTATTCAACTGGGAAAGGTGGGAAAGAGAGCAAGGACCGATGACAGCTCTGAGAATTTTGGCTTGCTCAACTTGGTGAATCATTGTTGCCATGTCAAGAAATGGGAAATACTGGGGAAGGAAAAAGTTTGGAATAAGGGAGGGGAAAAATCAAGTGTTTGTTTTGATGTGTTAAGTTTTGGATGCTTATTAGATATCTAACGATAGATGTCAAACATGCAATTGAATATACAAGTTTGGAGTGTAAGAAACAGGTTACTAAATCTCCTTCCCAAGTTGAATATCCATCCCCTTGCCTGGAGGTCTTATCAGAATTCTTTATGAGGCTTTTAAAAATTGTAATACCCAAACTTCTTACCCAAAGTTTTTCAAAGAAATTGTATGAAACTTCAAGTCAGCCTGTCTTCATGTAATGAGAGACAGTTCATGGATTATTTGTATTTGTCATGTGACCTTCAAGGAAGCAGAAGTTTCTAAAAATCAGAGGACAATCATAAAAATAAAATGAAGTTTTTGACCTTGTACCTTGATTCACAGTATGAGTTCTCCAACCCCCCTCCAACCTAGTCCCTCCTATATTCTGAGAAATTAATCTTGACTGTTAGTATGATACTGAATTATTTGGGCAGAAAACAATGGAGGTCCTTTAAATGTATTTTAGCCTTGACATCTAGAGACTATATTTTTCTCCTCAGGAACATTCTTACTTTGCCTATTTTCTTTCTCCTTTGTATCATCATTTTTTAAAAAATTATTTCTGTTTGGAGCATTCCTGTCTTTATGATTTCATGTTCTGTTCTGTTTCGACTTAAACAATTTTTTTTGTCATGTAATCAATATCCCTTTCTAGCTAAGAATCCATTTCCCTATTTCCTTTTTTAACTGCAAATCTCTTAGGATTAATTGTTTAGACAACTCATTATTTTCTACTTGCTCTGCTTAAAATTGTTAATTGCCAGTCCTCAAAAGCTGTTCAGTCAAGGCCTATATATTTCCAAATAAAAATATATCTATCTAGTCTCATTTGATCTCTCAGTAGCACTTTATATATATATATGTGAACATTCTACTTTTGATAAGCACCTTCTTAACTTTGCATATTAACTTTCTTGACAACACGCAGTCCTGATTTTCTCCCTAATTTATTGTCTAATCCTTATCAATAGCCTTTAATAGTTTAGTAAATGGTACCAGACCTCTGTATATTAGAGTTTCTTTGAATTATGTCCTGGGTCGTTATCATTTCACTTTGCATGAGCTGCTCACTGAATCTTATGGCCATCTGTTTGTTGATTGCTTTCAAAATTATATTTCAAGCTAAAAATTCCCCTAACCCTCAGGCTGATATATTCAAATTTCTAATTGATATTTCCACTTAACCATCTCAAACTTATTGTGTACAAAATGGAAGATTTAATTATCATATTTTGTAAACCCTGTTTCTCATTTTGTAAATAACATGACTGTCCACCACATTCCTAAAGCCAGAAACTCAGGGGTCATAACTCCATTTATTTATTTTCTGACTTTCTGTTTGCAAATTTAATAAATCCTGTATATTCTACCTCTAAAATACATCTGATGGTTATTCACTTTCATCTATTCTCACTTCTTCAACTCTATAATTATTTCAATGACTTCCTATATGATCCATGTGTGTCCACTCTGGCTTCTCTAAAATCTTCTTAATGTGGAGGAGTCAGGGTGATCTTTAAAAAGAACAGAACCATCTTATAATATCATTCTCCTGCATGGCTTCACAATAAACAAGAATCCCCTCTGACTCTAAGCTCTCCCTTTTTTGCATACTAATCTTATGGCAATGTCTCCTTCGTTCAGTCTTTTCCATTCCACTGTGGCCTTCCACTTCTTAAATTTACCAAGTTTCTTCCTACTTAAGGGTTTTACTTTTTTCTCATTTTGGAATGCTCAATTCTAGCTCTTTGCTTGTCCACTCTTATTCTTCCACTCCAACTTAAAAAAATATATATCATCTCTGTGTTGACTTATTGATAACCTCATCTCAACAAGATCACTGTTCATATTCTCTTTCTCAACATTCTGTTTATTTATTTTATGACATGACCATTAGAAATCACCTTGAAGTTCAGAGACCAAATATACCTTGTTCATCTTTACCTGTGATAATGTATTGCAGTATGTGATAGACTGAATCTTTGTGTCACCACAAAATTCATATTTTGAAACCCCAGTGTGATAGTATTTGGAGGTAGGGCCCTTAGGAAGTAATTACATCATAGGGATGAAGCTCTCATAATGGGATTAATGCCATTATAAGAAAAGATAGGAGAGAGATGGTCCCTCTCTCTACTCTCTACCATGCAAGGATACAAGAAGATGACAGTCTGGAAATCAGGAAATGGGCTCTCTCCCAAAGCCAATTCTGTTGGTACCTTGATCTGGGACTTCCCAGTCTCCAATACTGTGAGAAATAAATGATGGTTGTTTAAGCCATTCAATTTATGATAATTTGTTACAGTAACATCAGCAGAATAAATAAGGCACACTAAATAATTTTTGATAAAATGAAAGAGGAGCTTGCCAAGAACAAATATAATATAATGTATTTTATCTTTAAAATCTGTGAATGGGAATAGGTAATGATTAGAATAACTATACTTCCATGGTCTTTTCCTGTCTCCAGGACCTGAGGGGCTGAATGGCTCTGCTTTACTAATTCGTTGAATAAATCCATGGTACTTCTCTATAGCATATCCATTATTTCCTAGAAATAATTCATGGATGGACTTTAGTCTCTGTAAATTCTCTGAAATTATATGCTGTTTTGTGAATTTTTTATTATGAACACTTGTACTGTTGTACGACAGTACATGTTGTACTGTTGCAGAGTTTTTCATTGCTTTCATTCAAGTTGCAAAAAAAAAGAGCTTAATTAAAAATGATTAGCAGTCACTGAAATCACTCTCATGGAAGTTTGGACACTACTCTGTATCCTCAATCTAATATTGTTGGTGTTTCTTTTTTTGGTAAATTGCTTTCATACCTGGAAGCCAATATACAATCCTATAAATAACACTAATACTATAACTCTCAAAAAATAATGAAGTATAATGGTTCTACTACTTATTATCTGGGTAAAGAAGAGCTGCTTGGTTAACCATTCTAAACCCAGTTACACTGAGAGTAAAGTAAATCTAAGATCTATCTCTCAGATTAATTGTGAGGATTAGACAAAAGTATACTAAAGTACACCTAGGATAGTACCTAGCAGAAATTAATGGTCATTCAATATTGAAAAGCATTGATATTGTTATGATAATCATCATCATTATCATAATTCTCTATCCATCAATTTATTCTACTTATATTTTTATAAATAAAATGTTTGTGTCCAGATGACTAAGACAATATGCTCTTTGTACCTGACACCATAATGTTAAATATCAGACTTAGTCGTGTATCTGCCAATCAGCTTGTATGTGCCTACAATGTGGGTTTGCCAGTCTCCATTAAAACTCTATTCTTCATCCTTTACTGCCTGCTCAGTGCTCAAAGGAGGCTTACTTGACCACTTGGCATACCCAGGCCCTCTTGATTTCTGGTCTCTGATTACATTTGGTTAGTGGTATCAGAGGAAATCAGAGGGCTGGGGAAGTGAAAGTATTGATTACTCCTAACAACCTCTGTCTTGCCTTGTTTCAGTTTAGGCAATGGTGGTTTTCAGTGGTTGGGAGGTGTGTTGGGCAGATCTGCTTCGATGGCTTCAAACTCTCAGTGAGGATTCAGTAACATCATTTACCTTTAGCCAGGAGGCGTGTCACTAGCGCCCCAGTCCACAACCATACCTTGCTGTGTCCCTTAATCCAGATGACACCTGGACTATGGACTATATGAAAAGTCTCTTCAGACAATCTAAATTAAATATTTAGTTTCTGGACAGTACTCTGTTGCCCTACTGTGTGCAAATCAATGGTGTTAGCATTATTAATCATCAAAATATCCAAGGACAAACTAATATTGCATAGTCCTACCATCACTAAAACTTTTCATTTAGCTGTGTACAGATGTGTCTCAGTGATTCAGCTCAGCCAGTGTTACAGTTTTATAAAGCAGACAGAAATAGGAAGCAATTTACTTTTCTGTTACAATGCTCCATTGCCACTTAGAAAAGGGAAATGTGCTACACAGAATGCCGTCTTTCATTGTTCTTTTCGGAAAAAAGGTTTCTACAATTCTCCTGAAATCAAAATACATGTCTGTTGAATTAATGTCAGAGATCGACTGGTAGCAATTCACCATACAATTACGGAGAAGATGTATAAAAAGAAAAAAAAACAATCACTTTCACATACAAGTAAGTAAGTATTTTTGACTTAAAGCACAAATGTCAGGAGGAAAAGTTACAAAAAATATAACAAACAAGAGGATTTTAGAATGTAGCTGTGTGTTGTTTCCATTTAAACTAGCACTGGATTTTGGTAGATGTAGAAAGAACCATCAATAAATTAAACATATAGATATAATTATAAAGATGGAGATAATGTATGCACACAAAAACCAAACATATATACATATATATCTTATTATGAACACATATTTTATGAATTTTATAAAAATATCTTCTATTTATTACTAATTCCTGGAGAACACATACAGGAATTTTTATGAAAAATATGCATACATCACAGTCTTTTTAAAATACGTGTAGCAGGGCCGGCCGAGTTGCACAGTGGTTAGCGCTGATTTGGGAAGCCAGCAGCCCCGGTTTGGGTCCCACATATGAGGGCCAGTGACACGGCCCTCAAAAATAAAATAAAATAAAATAAAATAAAATAAAATACATGTAGCAGAAAGAATGTGATCATATTATTCCTAAAATATAGATTATTTGAAAAATAATTATATTTAAATATTGACTCCAATTTTGAGATTAATAAGGCGAAAAGAAATGAAAAGAAAAACTTTTTGGGAGGTTAGGTAGAACAGATATTTCATTGAACTTGATTTCTACAGTGATTGGATAGAATAGTTTTCTTTATTTTTTTTATTTCTCAATTACAGTTACATACATTATGTTTGTTTCAGTTATACAACACTGATTAGACATTTACATCACTTACTAAATGGTCACCCGAATAAATCCAGTACCCATCTGACACAATACATAGTTATTAAAATACTGCTGACTATGTTCCTTATGCTGTAGCCTACATCCACATGACTATTTTGTATCTACCAATTTATAGCTCTAATCTCCTCCCACTTGACCCATCCTGCCAACCCTGCCCTTCAATCCAGCAACCATCCAAATGTTCTCTGTATCTATGAGCTTGTTTCTGTTTTGTTTGTTTATCCTGTTCTCTAGATTCCACACATAAGTAAAATCAATGACATTTGTCTTTCTCTGTCTGACTTACTCCACTCAACACAGTTCCCTCTAGGTACTCCCATGTTGATGCAAATGGCAAGATTTTAGTCTTTTTTTTATGGCTGAGTTATATTCAAATATATATATATATATATATATATATATATATATATATATATATATATATATATATATATATCACTTCATTATACATTCATCCATTGATGGACACCCAGGTTGCCTCCATATCTTGGCCAATGTAAATAAAGTTGCAATGAACATATGGATGCACATGCCCCTTTGAAGTAGTGTTTTGAGTTTCTTCAGATAAATACACCCAAGTGGGGTTACTGGGATCCTTTGTCTCTTGTAGCCTTTATTTTAAAGTCTATTTTGTATGGTATAAATATTGCTACTCCAAAGCATTTTTTGTTTTGTTTTGTTTTTCTAAGTTAATGTGAGAGCTTAATGCTCCCTCTCTGGTATTAATAACATAAAATTTTATTTATTGATATAACTAAATTGAATTTGTTTATTGAGCATCTAAAGTGCACTCATAGGCTCTGAGATAAATTGGCATAAAAAGTACATCCATCCTCAAGGAATATTCAGACCGATAGGAAGTGTAACTATCAGTCAGGGTCATCCAGAGAAACAGAACCAATAGGAGATAGATGATAGATCGACCAAGTGATAGATAGATGATAGGTAGGTAGGTAGATAGATGATAGATAGATAGGAAGACTTACATACACATGCATATACATATACATATACATGTACATACACATACATATACACATTGATTGATTTCAAGGAATTAGCTTACACAATTGTGAGACCCGGAAAGTCTGAAATATGTAGAGTGGACTTGGTAGCTTAACTGTGGGGAGGAGCTAAAGTTGCACTCTTTTTTTCTTTTTAAATTACATTTACTGGGGTGACAATGGTTAGGAAAATTACATAGGTTTCAAGTGTACAATTCTGTAATACATCATCTATATATCACATTGTGTGTTCACCACCCAGAGTCAGTTCTCCTTTCATCACCATGTGACCCTCTGTACTCTCTTCTACCATCACCCCTCCCTCCTTAACCTCTGGTAACCGCTAAATTCTGTCTGTGTCTATGAGTTTTTGTTTCATTGTTTGTCTTGTTCCTTTGTTAGCTAAAGCTGTAGCCTTGAGGCAGAATTTATCCTTCCCCCTGAACACATCAGTTTTGTTTTTATGGTCTTTAAATTTATTGGATGAGTCCCATCTTCATTATCAAGAAAAAGTCTCCTTTACTTAAAGTCAACTAATTATAGGTGTTAACCTTATGTTCAAAATACCTTCACAATATTACTAAGATTCTTGTTTTATTGAATAACTGAGGATTATAGCCCAGCCAAACTAACCACCACAGGGAGTTAAAACTCTGGTGGAAAAATATAGATAGATAGATAGATGATAGATAGATAGATAGATATTATTTTAAAATAAAATTACTTTAAAAGCCATTGTCATGATTGATCTCTGCAATGGGGACATGACAAAGACATTGATGTTAACAGCCTGATTTTTCACCTGAGGCATATGGACTGAACTAAAAGTAACATGTACAGACTAAGTAGGGTGAAGACAATCTATGGACAGAAAACAAAAACAAATGAACAACAAGGTTTAAAAATTAAAAATGTGTCTAGGAAATCCTTAAAAACAAAGAAACAAAACAAAAATATTTTTAAATTATCGCAAGTTATTTATAAATATTTTGAAGGCATCAGGAAGGTTGAGAGCATTTGTTTCCAGGCCAGAAATATATCACTCTATCTACCTATCTCTCTATGAATCTATCTGTCTATCCATCATCTATCCATTCATTCATTCATTTATATTTACTTTATTCATTTTATTTTGATTTCTAGGCCTCAATTTTCTTATCTTTGAAATGCATATAAAAAGTAGAGTCACCTCAGGGCTATGAAAAACAATTATTAAGGAATTCCATAACATACTGAATGCAGAACTGGATATATTTTAAGCATATAGTGTTTGTTAATTGTGGTTACAATTATGGTAATAATCTGTAAGGGAAACTCTTTACTAGGTCTGTCCCTTCTATATAAAGATAATTTTGTATCCAGGTGCTATTTAGAGACCTTCCAAACTGCTAGATATCTACCCCTTCTGTTCTTTTTAATTTATGGGGAAGCAGTAACCCCTTTCCACCTAGGAAGTTTTCCATGGCTGAACTTTAAGCACAATATTAAGCATCACCAATTTGATTATAGCTTTACCTCTCACTTCTGAATGAATAAGTGTTTAGGAGAATTCTTAGCTGAAATTTGTTATAGGAAATATGTATATCCTGTTCCACAACTGATCCAATTCCTTTTGTGCGTTAACTGAGCCTCTTGTTTTGATCCAATTTAGAAGTTTCATTATTCCACTATAAAGGTCAATTCCTTGGTTCATATCTTCTAAAATCAGTTGCACCTTCTTTAAAATCAGCAAGCTTCTTTAACAACACTATATCTTAGCAATCTACTTCATAGACTTCTGCAGTGTTGAAATATAAAATGAAATGAATTTCTTTTAATTCATTTCTAAGTCATGTCTTTAGTGATTTATTGTTGCAGAAATAACTTTTCTCTGAAATATTCATGTTTTTTCAAAGTCCTCTCTTACTCTGAAAAGAAACAAGAGTTCATGCTTAATTATCATCTCTGGTCAAGGTTTAAAGCAGTCCTTATGAAAACCTGCATTAACCTTTGGAACTGAATAAAAATCAAATGACAAATTGGTTGTTTTTTATTTGACTCTTCTTTGATGCCTTGCTATAGAGTGAAAATATAACCCTTAAAAAATGTAACTAAGATTATGTACCTAAAGTACATTAAAAGGACAGTAAAAAAGCAAAAGGCATAAAATAAAATTTAAAGAGTCTTTTTTAAAATAAGAGAATAAAAGTTTAATAGTAAAATAGGAATATTGGTATATTACATATAATTAATGCATTATTTATATTTTAACATTGACAAAATAAAAATGGATATAAATTGACAAAGACATTGAGAGAGAACCTCCTGAAAAATAAGAATTTGATAAATAATGTAAGTAAGCACTTTATACAAGAAATACTATCATCTCATAATAAACATACAAATGTTTCAACTCGCAGTAAAAATTTGAAATTAAGTAATATCCAAATTCTATATTCTGCCTATTGAATCAGAAGGATTTAGTTACAATTTTTTGTTATTTATCGATCTGTCTGCCTGTGTAATGGGGCGCATCATGAGATATGATATGACACTAATGGTAGTGGTATAAAGTGGTACAAACATCTGGATCAACTGGAAACGGGAATGAAAAACTATAAAAATAATATTTTCCAATTCAAACAGAAAACCTCATGTAGAATTTATAATTATACGAAGAATAGAGAAAGATCAAGCTATTTATAAAAATATTCTTGGGCTGGCCGAGTGGCGTGGTGGTTTAGTGCTGGCTTGGGAAGCCAGCGGTCCTGGTTCAGGTCCCACATATGAGGGCCAGTGACACTGCCCTTAAAAAAAGAAAAAAAAAATACATTCTTTGCAATATGAATCCCAATAATACAAAGTTAAAAACAATCTAACTTTCCTTAAATATGATATTTCATAGGTAAATGACATTCTATAAAATTATCCAAAGGTAGATTATAGAATACTATTTTGTGACTGGAGAAAACAAGTTTAGAAAACAAATCCAAAAATAGAATGTGTGGTAATTACACCTATGTATTACAACAAAAATATCTAAAGTTTTACTCAAGGACATGGAATTATGGGTGAAATATTTTCTGTGTCAAGCAATTTATTTTGCAATATATATCAACAGGTTTTCTATTAAATGATATCAAATTATGAAAAAGAATAAAAATGTACAAAAATGTGCTGGAGGAAGAACATTCTCCAACCTCATAAACAAATTACATATTTGGATCTAGTAAATGAAAATCAAAATTAAAAATGAAATAAATATATATTGTTCACTTCCTTTACCAACCCTGAATAAGAAAACAAATCTGAAACAAAGTGATTTCTAATTAAGTTTAATTTTGAGACTTGTTATAGATCTTTATGAAGCTTTTTTGAGAAGCACATTAAAATTGCATTATAATTAACATATATTTATTTAATTATGGCAGGAAGTAGAAAGAAAAATAACTAGCTGATTATGGAAACAGAAAACGTATTTGTGCAATGTAGGACTGCTGAGAGTTGTGTATAAATAAGTCTGTGGTCCTTTTCAGAATTGTAAATGTGCATCTATAATTTCCAATGAAATCTATTGAACTATTCACTAGGGATAATATATCTGTTTAAAAATGAAGTTCTAACTTCAAGGGATTTTTTGATCTAAAGAAATTGCGGATTCAAATTCATTATGCATGTTTGACCTCTGCCCCTCTATTCTAAATGAAAAAGGACATAACAACTGTGTTTTCTCCTGTCAAATGAAATAAAACTGTCATTCTGAACATTAATAAGAACTTCATCTATTGATTTATTCTTTAGCTAAGTGTTGTAGATGTCTCCTTTTGGTTTTGACACTTGACTGCAAAGACTGTCAATATTTTATTGATTAGAAAATGAAAGGTCAATGATTTTATTCACAATGGTCAACATGAAAATGTAATATATCCCCATAATCAGATATACAAAGGACTAATAAGAGTATTAACAGTTACTTTAGAAGTTTATTACTAGAAATTATGAAAAAAATTAGTAGATAACTATATGCATACAACCATCCAAAGATAATTTGCATTTATTACTCAAATTAATTACACTAATAAGCCCATAAAAATCATGGTTAGCATAGTGTGATAGCACGTTTTATACCATGAATCAATATTTGATTTGCTACATAAAAGTCTTATTATAGTTTCTTTGAATATGAAAAAAAAATGTAAACTAGTCTAACACCAAACAAGAAGAGACTATAAAATACTGTGTAGGTAAGAGAGGGGAAAGAAAGGGAAGGGGAGAGAATGGAAGGGAAGGGAAAGAAGGAAAGGGAAGGGGAGGGTAAGGAAGGGAAGGGAAGGGAAAGGAAGGAGAGAAGGGAATGGAAGGGAGAGGAAAGAGGAGAGAGACAGAAAGACTCTCAGCTGTGTAGTGAAATACTACGCAGGGTATAGGGTGAAAAAATCCAACTTTTCCCATTTTACTTTAAGATTTTGAATGTATTGTGCTTCTTAATTTTCTATCTGGATCAGTGCTTACAAGTCCATTTTGAAGGTCTCTTTGCTGTAGTAGATGTTCCAATTTAAAGGCATTCTTAGGTCATTAGTTTCATAAGTCACATTTTTCAGGTCACTAAGTACTCAGAGTGCCTTTTTTATGATGTATTTTACTTGATATTTCTATACATTACTCCGGATAAAAGATTTCTCTGGGTAAAAGAGCAAAAGAGAATAAAGGGCAAACTACATAGGCAGTAACCGCAGTAACCCAAACCACAATTTCAGAATATATCAAACTGTACTTTACTTGAGCAGATAAAGTACATAAATCATTTAATTGTTGTGAGGGGACATTTTTTAAATGTATGCAGCTGCGCATTTGTGTGGGTGTGTATTCTTTGTATGTGTTTATTAATAAATGAGTTTTAAATATTTCTTTAATCCTAGTCATAGTTATGAAGAGGAAAAGATCATTGAAAAACAGAAAGTGAAGGTGTCATTTCATATCCTTAACAATTGGATATGTACCCTGAACTCTGAATGTATAAATGAAGAGAAAAACATACTATTCTGTGTTATGACACTTGTTGGTAGAAATATATAGAGGAATGTAGAAAATGTTTCTACTGTCCTTTCTAGAAAAGGTGAAGCAGAGTAAAAAGTCCTTGAAGAGAGATTTGTATATTCAAATTGCTTAAGTTTGTATGGACATATGGAAAGCAACATTTAACTCCATTAAACTTCTGTAACCCCAAGACTTGTGAAAAATGCCCATGATTCTAAGAGAACAAATCCACAATGTGAAAACCTATGAATAGCAGTAAGGAGTAAAAAGAGCTACGAGAAAGCTAAAGCAATGAAATCAACAAAGGTCATTTTGGAAAACCCGAGAACCAAGTTGCGGAGACACCCTAGCAAGGAGAACAAATCAGAGACCCAGACAGGAACTGCTGGAGAAGAGATTGGGTTCAGAGTTGTTGAGGTACAGGCCTGAGTGGGCACTTGTTAAAGTCCAGTGGGAAAGGTCCAGGACAAGGACTGAAGGGGGTTGTGATCAGGTGGTGAATGTGGTTGTGACATTTGTGTTTATGTTGCTAAAGGGCTGGAGACAGGATGAGTTTGGTGTTTTCCCCAATCATGTTTTACCCAAAACATGTAGATAATAAAAATATCAAGAGGGCCAGCCAGGTGGCTCAGTTGGTTAAGAGCTCACTCAAGAGTGCAAACTGAGCTCTGAGCAACAGCAGTTGGATGCCCAGCCCAAGCTGAGCTGCCACTGAGCTGGTGACAGGTTGCAGGGTGGCTCAGCTGGAAAAAAAAAAAAAAAAAGGTAAATTAAAAAATAATAATAATAATTAAAAAAATAAAAATAAAAATATCAAGTAAATAAAAATTAGATGGTGTAAGGGCATTTTCTGAGTGACATAAGCCCTTTCATATTTACCTCTTTTATATGCATAACATAGGCAAAATTTAAAATATCAAGAGGTAGTAGGTAGTGTTTAAGTATAACTGTTATGTATGCCCTTTGATGAAATAAGTTGTAATATTTTCAGTGTTTGTTTGTTTAAGCAGACACTAAAAGTAACTATTTGGTATACTGTTAACTAAGGAAAAACTGGAATATTTTTGTGGTTTCTTTCAATGCTGAAATTCCATTTTTTTTTTTTTTTTTAAAAGCAGACTTTTTAGAGACAGGAGTGTTATATGCTGGGGTGGAATATATATATATATATATATATATATATATATATATATATATATATATATTATTTTTTTAATTTCAAAACTGAAACAGTAATCTACCTGAAACAAAAATTGAAACCATCTTTATCCTAAGTTGGAATTTCTGTAAGCAAAGGTAGAAGATTTCTAATATAATGCCTCCTCCTTCTGGAGGTATGGAGGGAGAGTGAGTTGGAAACCTGGGCTTTCACCCTATTTGGCAGTAATGAAAAAGTGCTCCCTCTCCCCTGCTGGCACAGTGTCAGAAGAGGCCTGCTAAAACAGATAATTTAAATAGGACATAAAGTTTTGTAACCAATACCCTAAATGTTTAAGATTTCATTAAAAAATTAAATTACTCATCACACCAACAGCCATGAAAATCTCAACTTGAATTAGAAAAGGCAATTAACAGATGCCAAAACCAAGATTATACCAATATTAGAATTATATGAAAATGATATTGAAACAGATCGTCAAAATGAAAATAATTGAAACTAATGAAAAAATAGACCTACTCAGTCAAGAAATAGAAGATATACAGAGGAACAAAGAAGAACCAAATGGAAATTTTGGAATTAATCAATACAAGGACTGAAAGAAAAAAACATAATAAAAGGGCGGGCCGAGTGGCTCAGTTGGTTAAGAGCTAGCTCAAGAGTGCGAGCTGAGCTCTGTGCAATAGCAGTTCGATGCCCAGCCCAAGCTGAGCAGCCGCTGAGCTGCCAACAGGTAGCAGGATGGCTCAGCTAAAAAAAAACAACACATAATAAGAAAACAAATTGTTGGTTTAAGAGCAGAATGATGAGACAGAGGAAAAAAACGAATTAAATTGAATATAGAACAAACTATATATCCAATCTGAGCAATAGATAGAAAATAGACTGAAAATAAAATTAACCTTCAGGACATATAAGGCTATAACAAAAGACCTAACATTCATGCTATCACAGTCCCAGAAGGAGAGGAAGAAAGAGTGTAGATCTGAAAAAAATATTTGAAGAAATAATGACTAAAAATTTCCCAATTTGGCAAAATATACAGAATTTGTAAATCTAGATTCCAGAAGCTGAGATAATCACAAAAATTTTACTCTAACCCAACCATAATGAGAGGTAATCAAGACATTCTCATATGATGGAAAACTAAGAGAATTTTTTGCCACAAGATCTATTCTAAAATAAATAAATAAATGAATAAATAAATAAAAATTTAAAGCACTACAGAAAATCTTAGAAATAGTGAGTTTTTAAAATAATATGGAAGAAAATACCCAGTTTAAAAAAGGAAATAAAACAATAGAACTCCTCCATTGGCATCTATTGTTTCTCCAAATAGAATTCAGTATCTTCCCTCAGGAAACAAGGTTCTGTAAGATCAGCTCCCCTGCCTCTCTGGCTTCAGCTTCCGCCATCTTTCCCTTGCCAGCTATGCTCTGGGCTCACTTTCTTGTTTCAAGTCCTTTAACCTGCCAATATCCTTGCTGCCTCCAGGCTGTTCTTTCTGCCTTGATTGTTCCTCCAGCTTCTGCACTTCTCCTCCCCAATCATCCTAATCATCGATGTTCATCCTCAGAGAGTAACTATATAACCACAAAGCTAAGCAACCCCTACAAGGTTTTGTTGTTGTTGTTGTTGTTGTTTTGTTTTTAGTTGCCCTCTGTGCTTTCGTCTTCTAGTATTTCTCAACAGTTAGAATTATATGTCTGTTCTGTGTTTATCTGCCTTGTAGACTATGTCCTCCATGACACCGAGAAACACTTGCTGCTTCACCACTATAGTCCTTAGACCTAGTACGTGGCAAACATACAATAATTTCTTTTCATGAAGAAAAAAATTGTTAATGGTAGAATTTAGGTGTTTGGGAATATGGGTGTTCAATATAAGTTTCTTTCTATTTCTCTATAGACTTGCAAATGTTCATCATAAAATGGGAAAAGAAAAACAAAACAAAGTATTTAAATGAGCATTAATAACTAGAGCCAGTAGTGTATTCATTACAATTTAAAATTAAATGTCCCTATGAATAGATTCAAAGATAAGATGCAACAAGTAATATTCTGAGTTTCTTGACAAAATGTTCCACAAGATAGCAGAGTATTGCAATGACCAATAATTGAATCTTTATACCTGCATCCTTGTTTCTTTTCTTATTTTGTAGGTTAAGCCTAGGAGACCCTATCTGGCAATTCATTAATAAAGTGTAATAGATAGATGTGCACTATCCAACCATGAAATGGGATGATATCCAACCATGAAATGGGAAAAAATATATTGACTAGACATGTCCAGAAATTTAATGTAAGTCACATATATAATTTTATATGTTCTAGTAGCCACATTTAAAAGAATTAGAAAAGCAGGTCAAATATAATAATTTCAACATGCAATCAATATAAAAATTATCATATATATATATATATATATATATATATATATATATATATATATATATATATATATATATGTCATTGTGTTGTCGGAGAATGGACCTTTCTCAGTGCAAAGTCCAGGTCCTTGGCAGGCAACTCGAGCAAAGAATTGAACGAGATACCAGAGTAAAGCAGTAAAATAAGTAGTTTATTAGAAGAGATAGTACATTTAGAAGTAAAAGTAGACCTGAGTATTAGAGGATGGCTCAAGACCTATTACTAGAAGTTACATTCCAAAGAGTTTGGAGTGGGCTACGCGCAAAGGCGAGGCTCAAAGGGAAGAAGTGGTGAAAAGGAGCAGGGAAGAAGCAGCAGAAGCAGCAGCGTGGGCTTCCCAAGACCTGGGGGTTTTATGCCTTTTTCTCTAGAATGGGCTGTTCTCCTCTGGGTGTGGGACCACTTGATTCGAACCTGTGATTGACAAGAGGTACTGCTCAGGTGAGAGTGACTGCTCTGATCTAGTTGGATATTTTGTGCCCATTTGTTTTTCCCACAGGGGTAGGTAATTATAATACAAATGGGAATTTTGGGTGGAGAGGGGATTTCCCCTCTGGCGGTTGCACTCTAGGATGTGTCGGAATGGAGAGACCCAATGCCTGCCACTAACTGCCTGCCTAGTTTCTCCTTGAAACTTGATCCCCATAAAATCTCTATGGGAAGCTGAGGGACAGGAGGTCTCTTCTTCTGTATCTGCTTCCTGCTAGGTAGGGGCATAGAGCTGTCTCTGCCTATTGGGGATTCACAGAACTCTCACCCTAGCTGATCTCAGATGAGAGGAAGGGGTCTCCAGCTCCACCTGGAAGACCGTGCTGGCTTCTTTGGTTTTGACTGGCAAGCTTGCTAAGGAGTCCCCTGTATCCCCAAGGCCTCTGAATGAGGAAAAATATATTTCAATTAATAAACCTGTTAGTTCTTATAAAACTTGGGGCTATTCAGTCCATCACTCAGGTGGCATCAGTTGTCTGGACACAGAATGGGTTTGACATTTAGCTTACTGGCCTGGGGGATATTAGGAAGTCACAGGTTTTCAAATAGTTATCTGAAGCAGGGGTAGGAGACTTCAATTGTTTAGGATTCAGAAACTGATTTACAAAGCAATTAAGAAGTAAGGGAGATCTTCAGTCCAAGATTCACAAACTGGTTACAAGAGCAATCAAAGCCCAAGAGCTTAGAATCTAAAGAACTAAGGAGGAGACTTAACATTTTTGTACTTAACATTTCTATAGGAAAGGAAACTTAAAAGTTTTTCAGTGGTGGGGTTGGTGCTGCTCAATTGGCCAGTAACAGTTGGGAAACTCATGACGCATTTTTGCACTGAAAAACAGAAAAATATGTCATGATTTTCCTGATGACCATACACACACACACACACACACACACACACACACACACACACATATAATTTTCTTTTATGCTAAGGCTTCAGAAATACATTATGTGTTTTACACTTACAGAATATCTCAATTCAAGCCTACTACATTTCAAGTGCACAAAAGCCACATGAGGCTATTGGCTACTCCATTGACCAGTAAACATATAGATAAAATATTCAGTGTATTTAAACTAAAGCATTACTTACATTCATAGAATGGCTAGTAATGATAAGTATATTCAGAGTTATCCCATTAGAATAGACATTCAATACTTCTAGTAACTAAAGCATTCATTGAGTGCAGTTAAATCAAATGAACTGTTTGAAGAAGAATAAAAAGTCCCAGACTCCTGAGACACTAGGCACCAGGAAACCGGAGGCTTTATTCCAAATGCTATAAACTCTAAGAGCTAAGCATCCTGAACAATATGTGACATCATTGTTTATCTACACCCTTTCTTGTGAGTGCCACAACTTAAACATCTGTGCTCAAAATCCACATTTATTATCAGTTCTAAAAGATAGACTTGGGGCACTCCAAAATGATGTGATTTATTAGGCTTATGCTTTTGTAGTGCAATAGGAAATTTAGAGTAAGTTTAACATTTTATAGGCTCCTAAAAAGCTTCTTCAGTGTTTAATTTCATATCCTGCTAGGTCCACCCTGCCAAGGGCTCATGTCTGTTGTTGTTGTTGTTATTATTATTATTATTATTATTATTTTTTTTTTTTTTTTTTTTTTACTTTTCCCACTCTATAGCCTTATAAACTAGAAACTAAGAGGATGAGACCTACATTTTCTCAATATTAACCAAGAGGAATTCTCAGTTTCACTTCCTATAGCTTGCTTTTTATCTTCATTTGTATAATCTAGATGAGGAATGGGCTTCATTACATTTGATTTCTCAAAATCATTATTCATACAAGGCAGGCTTATAATGCAGAATACACACATTATTGGTGGGGAAGTGAAAGTCTAGCACAAATCTAGAAAAAAAATCATAATTTAACATAACGCATCTGTGTTCTTAAAAGATTGTTGCCAGGAATTACTCTCAGCTAAATTCCTCATTCTGAGCTGAGCTCTGATCATGCCATTGATGAAAAATGCAAAAGTAAGACAAAAGAGGTTGTGGTGTTTTATTTTGTTTTGTTTTAAGAAATGACAAGAATGTGAGAGTGTGGTATGTAATTCAGTAAGATATTTGAGTAGATTGGTGCTAGATCCTTGACAGTCTTATAGGTCATGCAAAGTGTGTTGGTTCAGGACTCCAAAATACAGGCACTGAGATGAAGTTAGAAGTGCAAAGGTTTGTGGGAGAAAACACCTGTGAAAAATAATGGGCAATGGAGTAAAAATGGAAGTAAGATAAGGTAGATGAGAAGAGTGATAGGTGATTTCCTAGTTTTTACAAAAACTATCAGATTAAGGGTGATGCCATTTGATGAGGAGAGGAAGGCTGACAGAGCAGTAGGTTTGAGAGGGAGAAAAAAAAAATGAGCTTTCTCATGTAGAAAGAGGTACTGTTTCAGGCTAGGCCGTGCCTCTGTGTTAGGGGCCCAAAGAAAGGGCTGTGACCAGTGGGTTCTTGGCAGCATGTAGGAAAGAATTCATTCAGGGCCGGAAATGACAATAAAGCAAGGATGAGATTATTAAAACAAAGGAAAAGGAAGAAGCAGGTTACTCCATAGACAGAGTAGCTAGCAGGACTCCTGCCAGGGTTTAAGCCTATTATTGGTGTCCCTGTAATTAGGGCTGTATGTTCAAATTGTAGGAGGAGTGTTCCCCTGAATGTTACCCTTTTCTAGGAAAGGGTGGGGATTTCCACTGAAGGGCTATGTCAGACATTTTGTGTCCTTTCATGGCCTTTCTTTTTCCAACAATGGTGGGCCAGGGTATGCCTTTGAGCATGTCAATGCACTGTAATGAGCATATAATGAGTCTTAGGGTCCCTGCTAGGTGAAATCTGTGGCCTTGTTGGTTATAGCTGATCAAAGTGGGTCTTAGTGCTCCCAGAGTATTAACCCTCCATCTTGCCTTGGGGTCTAGTGATAAATTTCAAGGAAACGTTTCAAAAAGGGCTGAGATTTTTTTGTTCTGCAGCCATCCCTGCCTTTCATCTTCTGCAGCTAGTCCTGCCTTTCATCTTCCACAGCCAGTCCTACCTTTTATCATCTCAGAACCATTTAGATATCTATGTGGAAACATTGAATAGGCAATTAGGCAGAGGAGTTTCAATCTCAGAGGAGAGGTCTAAAATGGATATATTTATTTTGGAAGTCATTGTTTACCAATTACATTTAAAGTCACAACATTGTACAGAATCAGTTGAGGGATAAGTAAAGATGAATAATTAACTCCTGAAATAATTTAATATTCAGTCTTGCAAGGAGAGAACAATCCAGAAAATGAAGTTGTAAAGAACCAACTAGTGATGTAAGAGAGAAGCCAGCAGAGTGTGGCATTCAAGAATCTGAGTGTATTTATCAGGGTTCTCCAAAAAACAGAACCATACCAACAGGATAGATACAGACAGAGATAGATACATAAGAGTAAATTTTGATGTCGGAGAGAGGCAGAAAAGGGATTTCCCAGCTCAAGAAGAGAGAAAGAATTTTCTCTTACTCTATGTTTATGTTCTAGCTGGGCCCAGAATGGATTGGATGATGCCTACCGGCCTTGTTGAGGATGGATATTCTTTACTCAGTCTATTGATTCAAATGTTAATCTATTCCAGAAACCTAGAAACAATGTTTTCTCTCAACATGGGCATCCCTGAGCCCAGTAAAACTGACACATAAAATTAACCATCACACCAAGTTAAAAATATATTTTAGGAATGAAGAAGTAATCAGCAATGACAAATGCTGTGAGATACTTTTCGAAAAGCCTCTGTTTATCAGACTTCCTAGAACAGTTTTTTTTTAGGACTAACTTCTAAATTCAATTATTCTCAAAAGGTAAGGAAATAAATTTGGATTTTCACCTTTGGCCCTTCATTGTTATATACAGAACAACACATTGAATAATTCTGAAAAAAAACTTTATCTAATAGGTAATTAACCTTTAAGACCACAGAAACAAAACTAGTCTCCTACCATTTAATCCCATTTCTTTCCACTGGACTTTTGATATGGAAAGAATTATAAAATATTTATCTGTTTCTGAGAAAAAAATACTACTCTATTTAGAAGATAGGAAGGAAATGTCACAATAAAATATGTTTTTGACTATGTAAAAAAAAACACATTTTTCTAGTTTTCTTGCCTCATTTGGTAACCTATGGATGTTAGTTAGAATGAATGTAAGGCTGAGTGCAGGCATATCCCCTAGTTGTGCAGAGTTTTATAAATATCCATTTTCACTGACAGTACTCCTTTTCCTCATGCCTTAGTCCTTGCAAGAGACTCAGGAGGAGTCTAGGCTGTGAAGTTGACCAATGCCCCATTTCCCATGACAATCAATTTCTATTATTTTGTTGTCCTTTGTCTCAGCTAGAATAGCTTTATAACCACAGAATTGCTCCAAACCAAAGGATCTTAACTTTTGACATTAGCAAACATTTTTTGGTTTCTGGTATTCCTCAGCTACATAATAATTTCTTCAACACAGTTTAAACACCTACAACTATGAGCCCTCACAGATAGCGTGTGTAAAATCAGCCATTTTTTCTTGTTACTAGTGTAACTTCCTTTCCTCTGTACTACCTTTCTTTCTCTTAATTTCTAGTGTTTCAGAGATCCTTTCTTTAGGCAAACTCTGTTTGCTACTCCTGGTGTCAAATTATATGTGAGTGACAAGGAACATACATCATATTTATTTATTAGCATTTTATTTTAATGAGAAAATTATACATTAGCTCAAAAACAATTTTATGAATGTAAAAGCATCTTGCATTTATTTATTTATTATTCAATACAATTTTGTCTGGGGAAGAAGTAATGATTTTTAAACATCAAGCCCATAAATTAGAGCAGTGTGACTTGTGTGTGTGTGGAGTATGTGTGTATGTGTTTTACCTGTTCCTAATTTCCCACAATGCCCTGTAATGAAGAGAAATGCAGTAAGCACTCAAGTGGAGTGAAGCTGGGGAGTTGGGGTTGATTGTGAAAGACAGGGCTCATTACACTTGCGTGGTCACTGCAATAAAATTGAGAGGCAAAGAGCCATTAAAAGATTTTTATAATGTATTGCCAATGCCATAAAGAGAGCTTGTTCAATGTCCAATGAAACATCTCACATTCTGAGGTTTTGAACATTTCTGTAGCTCTTGGTTCCTAAGGAAACCTAATTCTGACCATTGAGTGTAAACAATTTTTTTTAAAATGTATTACTAAAGAGTATCTTGCACATGCTTACAGACATATGCTCAGCTCTGATCAAGTTGCTCAATGGGTGCCCAGTGAGAGGTGCTTGCAGCCAGACGAAGGGGTTCGAACATTGGGCTTCTCACAGGGGATGTCACACAGGGGATGTCACAGAAAACCATGAAGCGGGAATGCAGGATGGAGACAGAGAAAAACTCACACAGTTACCTATGAGAGGACCAGCCTTTGAACTCAGCCTACAAAGAGCATCTCTCTTTTTCAGTGTTGTCCAGAGAAACTTTTAAAAAATTACAACTACACTCTAGCGCTTCTGCAGGGCTTAGTCGATTTATTTCTCTTTCTCTCCAACCCAATTGACAACAGGGACTGGATCTTGAAGATAAAGAGGAGAGATATCTTAGAGCCAGACCTTGCCTCTCCATTATTCTTTGTAGTGCAGAATCCCAGCTTTGGTCAGCCCTGAGGCCACAAGAGGTGAGGGATTTATATACACTTTAAAATTGATGCTTTAAATTGCTATTGATAATAGAGAGTGGCTCATAATTTAGGAGAGCTGCACACAGTATGATGGGGGCTTCTCAACAAAACAAAATTCGAGAAAGCATTTTTGGTTCATTTAGTCAATGAGTATTTATTGAGTAGGCATTACTCTAATAGTTGAGGGCACACGTTTGAACCAAACAGATAAAATGCCTGCCCTCATGGAGCTTAAATTTAAATTCCATTCAGAACCTTTTAAAGACAGTAACAGGAGAAAAATTCAACAATGTCTATTCTGACTTAGCCAAGTTGAAGCACATAATTAAACTTTTCAAAAGAGAATATAAAGTCCTCTTTACATTGTAAACTTGAAATAAAAAATTAAGTTGTTTTCCCCCAAATGTATGTTTGCAATTTATTACAATATATTAAATTTCACATGGCAGTGCACCCTGGGAGTTATCACTATTCTACATTGTTCTCGAAGGGTATCTCAAGGGGCCCTTAGGGTAGGCAGATGAATTGCATTGTCAGCCCCCTTCCTGCTCCCTTTCCCGGTCTATTAGGGTATCTAAAGAAAATTTTCAATCTTAAATAATAACTTTTTTTGTGTGTTTGTCTTTTTGCCCTTGTCAGTGAATCTTGTAGCAGTACATCTCTCATAAATAGTGAAATCCATGTGGGAAACAATAAGCCCAAAGTTCTTTTTGAGACATAATTTCCAGAAGTGGCATATTCTGTTTGTCTTGTTTGTTTGTTTGTTAGTTTGTTTTTATCTCACCTTGGTTCTACATTATTCAGTTGTGTTCGCATATAATTTGAGTTTATCTAAGTTTGGTGGGATAGTCAATATTCTTAGTTTTTTTCTCCCCTGAGTCATTTTGTTTAATTGAAATGATTTTGTTGTTCCTAGATCCTTAATTGGTCTTTGTCTGAAACACTTCTATTCATTTTTGGATTTTAATCATATGTGTATTGTCACGCCTTTATTCAATCATTTTTGTGTCTCCCCGACCCCCTAAATTTTTTGATTTTATTTTCTCATTGTTTGGAGCTGAAAATCATTTGGCTTTCTAAATTTGCAAAGACATGAATTTCTGAAACTTCTTTATAAAAGCAATCTTGCTTGCAAACTAGTAACTTTTTTCTGTGTTCTCTTTCTCATCAGAGGTCCATGCAAACAGAAACCCCAAAATAACTTTGTTTTATACCTTCTCCTCATTGTACAAGTGCATCATACATTATATGCCTTCAGGTGACACCTTTACAACATTTTTTTTTTAAACTGCATAATGTTGATTGCCATCTTTTAATCATATAAAACACTATACTACCTGATTCCACTTTTTGGCCTTCAAGGCAATGCTTATATATATATATAACCTTTTTCTACAATGAATGACAGGAAGAGAATGGAAAACATATTTAATCTACATATGAAAGAACGAAGAAGGAGCTTGTGGGGAAGAGAGAATACAAGTTCTATATGATGGGAACTGAATTAAAAAAAAATTGAGGAGGGAAAAATAGGCTCTACAGTGTTGGCTGAGATAAAATTGAGTCTAAGCCTATAGTGGATATAAGAAGGAATGTTGGGGGGTTAGGTACTGCTTCCCGTTTAATGTGTTTAGAGTGATAAATTTAAAGAATGCATTGTCTTTTATATCAAATGCTTGACTGTCAGCTGTTATAGATGCAAAATTTCTCAGATCTTGAACACTATCATGGCTTCAAAAGAGTTTTACATATAAACCACAATGGTCTCTTTGAATCTTAAAAATTAATTGCATTATTAATGGATGAGATAACACAGCCATAATTTCATACAAAGATAATTTATTGTAATCTCTGATTAGATGTGTATAATATTTACCATGTAGGTTTAAGGAAGTATTTTACCTTTATTACAATGTATCTGGAGATCCCTGTGTCTTTTTTAATGTCAAAGATAGTTCTGAAGTTTAAATGGGAATAAGCCAAGAAATAAAACTCAGTTTTTTCATTTTTCTTCTTTCAACCAGGAAGTCAGTACAAAAGCCACAAAGACTACACTCTGTTTCTTTCATACCTATCATTTTGATTCACAGTCAAATTAATTTTCTCTATTTTTCTCCAGAGCAGAAATGCAGCTCGGAATAGGAGTGCAGGGCGCAGTTAAAAGTGATTATATGTTTCAAATCTCTGATGCTTGGATTGAAAATTTATAGAAGTTATAGGTCAATTAGATTGAGGAATACATATTAAATACCTACTTTTAAACTTTTATTTTACTGAATTTTGTTCACCATTTCACTTTGGAATTGTAAAGCACAAGAAATAATGAAAACTAAAATTTGGGACCTGAATTTTATAGACTATACTTAATACATTGCATATTATACTGTATATATACTTAGTTTTGGAGACAAAAAGTGATAGAGTAGTTGAAAGACCCAGCATTAAGAGTTAAGAGATTACACTAATTATTCAGCCTCTGACACTGACTATAGCTAGAATTCTAGTAAATCCTTACCTCTCCAGGTCCTGATTTCCATATGTTAAAATGAAAAACTGATGATTTTTTAAAATTTCTGTTCTGTCCTAAATGCTATTGCAAAATGAACTTGATTAGTTACATATAAAATAATTTGTTTTATAAAAGTGAAGCCTAGAAAATACAAGTTACTTATTATAATTTTTCTCCCACTTACAAAGACATTTGAACTTGCATGCTCACTCAAGCACATATTCCCTTGCATAAGTCAATTAAACTCTTTAAGTGTTCTTTCCCAATTGTCTTATCAGTGAGTAGAGATAATGATACTATGCATATAGCCATGAACACAAAATAATAAAATATATATACTCATGAATTGTAAGCCAAACATGATTAATTTTCTCTCTTAAAGTATATTGAAAGGAGTAGTATGGATGTTCAATATTTACTTTTTCTAAGTTAAACACAAATAGAATCATATTTTAAGCACAGCACAGTAATCACACTAGAAGAATAACATCATTTGTGAAGTTATGCACAGTAATCACACTAGAAGAATAACATCATTTGTGAAGTTATAAGATAACTGGTTTAAAAGCCAAGAGAAAGTAATAAAATAATGATGACCTTAAAATGATTATAATAGCTTATATTTTGAGGACATCAATATACAACAATGGAAAGATTTAAAAAAAAAAAAAAAAAAAAAAAACTCTTGGGCCGGCAGAGTGGTACATTGGTTAAGAGCTGGTTTTGGGATGCCAGCGGCCCCGGTTCGGATCCCACATATGAGGGCCAGTGACACTGCCCTCTACAGTTAACAACAGCTCCACCTGGAGCTGGGCTGCGCAAGCCCCGGCGACAGTGTAAGCTGCAGCCCCTGATGCAGTGGGCTGCCGTAGGCTACAGTGAGTGGCCAGCAGCCAGTGTGAGCGGCTGGCAGCCAGCATGAGCTGCCAATAGCTGCGGTGAGCGACATCCAGAGGCCGGCGATTGATCTGCCTCATCCCAGAAGAGCCCAATGACAATACCAACATGGGCCAATGAGCAATATCCTCTGCAATTAGACTGAAGAACAAAAAGACAACAACTTGTCTGTTCCCCTTCCCCGATTCTCCAACGCTGTTCCCTTCCCCCAATTCCCCAATAAAAAAATCTTTAAAAAATAACTCTTTATAAACATTTTGTTTTTTCTAATTATTATTTTTATTAATGCCAAGAAGGTATTTAAAAAGGTTAAAGAACATAATAAAGTTCTAATATTTTTTATGAAACAAATAATGATGTGACATTTTAAGAATACTGGATGCTTAGGAAATCATTATTCTGAAAGTAGAAAGTTAGATAGTTGAATACACACACACACACACACACACACACACACAGATGTATACATATGGATAAGTTATACACAAAAAAATACACCCTTATTTTTTTTTAATATAGTCTCCAGTATTTCAGTAAAATGGACAAAATTATTAAGATTTTTGTCTTGAATGCATTTAAAAACTTAATTATTCTAAGTTCTATAATTTTATATTTCTCCAAAATTTTAAGGTATTGTAAGGATTATGAACTTTTTAAGGCATGCAAGAATTTTTTTTTCCCTTTTGTTGGCCAGCATGAAATATATAGTGAAACATGACTCCGTTTATAAAGAGCTTATAAACTCTTTTTGAGACTCATTAAATCCTATGTAGCTCAAATCACCATTTCATGGATTTAAACCCTTTTCTGGTTAATATCTTTGTTTATTTTTTTGTCCATTTGTCCTTTTAGAGTAACAGATAATTCTTCTTTTACTCTCTAACCTTTGTTTTCAATATGGTGCATGTAACAGATAAAGTGAGATGAGATCCTTTATTTGCCTCTTAACTTTGTATGTTGTATTTCATTTGGCATTAAGTCCTGGGAAATCCATTAGGTATTCATTTCAAAGAAGAAGTCAGAAATCGCTTCAAGTTAGATCAGTGGGAACTGCAGTAATCAAATTTTAACAGTTTCTTTGAACAATTATGGTTTTAAAGAACATTTCTTATAAGAGAAGTACCTTGATGAATGCTACAAGAAGAGTTTAAAGTAATGAGTTTGAGTTAAAAGTGATGTTTCAACTAGGGAGTGTTTGAAAAGTTAAGTATATAAAAACAAATCACAAATGTCTGTATGAATATCCAAATCAGTGTTATTATTTTTACTTAACCCTTGGGTTCTTTGTAAATTGCTGCTAAATATATATTATAATCCTTAATTTAAAAAAAAAAACATATATATATATATCATCACACAAAAACTTTCTAAATCATGTAAAAATTACAACTATAAGGTATAGTTGAAGTTTTGAAAGTCAAAATTTCAAAGAGATATAAAAATTGCTCCATCTTTCTAAAGTATTTAAATTGTATCTCCAATAAAGCAAGATGACTTCATCTTTACTATCAATAAAATGTATGGGGTTTCTTTTGCTTTATTTTATCCTTAATGAATAGTCTTTCAAGCGTTCATTTTTTTTTTCACTAAATGGACTTATTAAACAGTTAAATGTATTATTTAATGAAAAGTACACACAAACTTGCACTGTAAAATTATAGAAAGTATGTTTAAAGAGGTATAATATATAGTATTATCAGTTTGGGAAAAACAATGAAGTGGCAATAAAAAATTTAAAAAAAGTAATGGATTTTATTATGGCAAGGGTGTTGATTTGCAGTTTAAAAAGGGAGAGGGAAAAAAAGAAAAAAGCCAAAAAGTATAAAATGGTTATTCAATGTTGGAATTAAAGCATGATCCTTTTCATTTTATAACATGGAGTCTCTAGTCTAATCTTTCTGAAATTCTTCTTGAAAGAGTTGAGATAATGAAAATTTCATGATTTTTGGTTTATCTTTCCTAAAATCCTTCTCTCAAACTTTGAAAATCGATTGTTTTTGAACATTTGCCAACCCATTTGGTAACCCCTTTCATTTCAATAAATTTTACTAGAATGCTCAGTTATCAAATGTGAAATACCTGAACAACATCCTTTGTCTGGCCAGCTGCAAAAATGTCCAGTTGCTGGGTTTATTTAATCTCAAATACGTAGGCGGCCTGCCAATAACATCACATCTCAGCACCCTTCAGCTGTTCTTAAAACTGTCCTTTCACTGGCCAGCTGTTCCATGTGTAGTTAAACGGTTGCAAAACCAAAGGCCACAAAAACAATGCCTTGTCTTTTGGGGAGGAACTTTTGTCTTGCTCAAGCTTCATCATCAATGTCATTTTGCTCTGAGATGCTGCCAGCATCCTACAGATATCCAGAAATCTTTTAGAACTTATTTTGTATTCATCATAGATGGTGAGTAATTCAAGCAATTAGCTTGCTCTAGCGTTTGTCTGTCAACTTTGATCTGGTTGCAGCATGAGTGACACTTGCTTGTTGTTGTAACTTTGGATACTGGCTGTTCAAAGTGAGAAATCTATGTTTCATGATAGATCTCTGTAGTACCTTTTACTATTCAAAAGTACCCCTAAATGTTATAGTTTTTGGTACTCATAACTGCATTACTATTTTATCCATAAACACTTATTTTAAAAATAAAAAAATAAATTAAATTGTTTATAAATAAATATGGCTAAGTGTATTAAAATATTTGTTACAGATAATGCATAAAGGAGTAAATTGATCCTTGGCATTATAATAACTATTTTAAACATTAGGTTTTAATTCTACTCTTTTCTTCTGGAAATTACACATAGATATTTGTGAATGTGCATATGAATTAAAATCTTTTAGGTTGCTATCTGTTACTTCAAACACAAATTTGAGATGTTACTGTTTGGTAAATTACATGTATATATATATATATATATATATATATACATATATATATATTTTTTTTTAAGATTTTATTGGGGAATTGGGGGAGGGGAACAGCATTGGGGAACTGAAAAGTTGCTGTCTTTTTGTTCTTCAGTCTAGTTGTGGAGGACATTGCTTCACTGGCCCATGTTGGTATCATCATTGCTGTCTTCTCTGGTGAGGCAGATTGGTTGCTGGCCTCTGGACGGCTACTCACAGTGGCTCTTGGCAGCTCACACCAGCTTGCCATTTATTGTAGTTTATGGCAACCCACTGCAGCAGGGGCTGCAGCTGTGCCATCCCAGGGAACTCACAATAGCCCAGCTCCAGGTGGAGCTGTTGTTCACCATAGCTGTAGAGGTCAGTGTCACTGGCTCTCATATGTGGAATCCAAACCGGGGCCACAGGCGTCTCAAGCCAGCTCTTAACCAACGCACCACCCAGCCGGCCCCAAATTAATATACTTTTAAAACAATTTGTAATAATTGGGGAATTGGCAGCAATATTAAAATGAAAATATTTATTTAATATTTATTAATATTTTGTGGCCAATTACTCCATGGTTTTTTTTTCTATTTATTTCTTCATATTTTCTATATATTTATTAGAGATTTTATAATTAGGAAAAGTGTATATTTTTCTTAAAACATGTTTGTAACAAATGAAAAATATAATTAGATAGGGCTGGCTGAGTGGCACTGTGGTAAAGAGCTGGCTTGGAAAGCCAGTGGCCCTGGTTCGGGGTCCCACATATGAGGGCCAGTGACATTGCCCTCAAAAAAAAAACAAAAACAAACAAACAAACAAACAAACAACAACAACAACAACAACAAAAATATATATATATATATATATATATATAATTGGATATATAAAGGAAAAGTTATTTTCCCTTCTCTTTAATATGATGCTTTGTTGAAAAAAATAACATTTGCTGTCACCTTTTCAGACATATTTCCATGTTTTACAAATGAATTCAAGAATATGCAGATAAACACTGTTCAGAATTTATACTTATAATCCCATGTTGTTCACATTATTCTATAGATTGCAGTTTCATTTAACAAATATGTGTATTATTTTGTTCAGTTATTTTCTCATACATGATGTTACATTTCTCCATGTGAGTAATATATTTGAAAACTTAATGCTAATGTAATATAAAGTTTCCATCATCTTCATTAATGATCTTTCTTTGGTCATTAAACTGTTCTTGGAAATATAGATTATTTTAAATTTGTATTAATAAATACAGTTGCAGTGAGCAATATGATGTAAAAGTGTTCATAGTCAGTTTTTTGTTTGTTTGTTTGTTTGTTTTTTAAAGAAATTTTATTGGGAACAGTGTGTTTTTCCAGGGCCCATCAGCTCAAAGTCAAATAGTTGTTTCAATCTAATTGTGGAGGACTCAGCTCAGCAGCCCGTGGGGAATCGAACCGACAACTTTGGTGTTATGAGCCTGTGCTCTAACCACTTGAGCTTATTGGCTGCCCCCGTAGTCAGTTTTGATTGTTTATAAGGATAGGTTTCTAAACTAAAATTATTGATCTAAGAGCATAAAATTAAAAATATATATATCTTGATTCATCATATTGTCAGCTAGTTAACAGACAGAAAATGTATACTCCAATAGTGTTAAATAAAACAGTATGTCCATTTTATAGCTTATGCAACTTTTTACTTTTTATATTATATTTCCTTTTCACAGATAACCATTATTTTATAAATATTACTTAAATGTGCCTATATGCAGTCACCTTTAAAAATAATTTATGATTGTTATATTCAAAATGTCAGAAAAGTTAGCTGAGAAAATACTTGCTATGTGCAGTCTATCAATGCATATGTAAATTATATATTTTATTATAAATATAAATATATATATATTCATATATCTGAACATGATCACAGACATTAATATTATATATATATATATATATATATATATATATATATATTAGTTGAAACTCTTTGCAAAGTTGAAATTATAGCCTAAACAGTTTTTTATAATAAAATAAAAGACAGTAACCAGTATAAATAATATTGAGGAATTTAATGACTTTTTAATATTCAAAGTCATATGCTACATGATGAGTAAATTAAACATTTAAATATAAATAAGCCCAAACTTAAAAATAATTAAAAACAAACAGTTTTATGACTTTTACAGAAGACCACATTTTATTAAACAAGATATAACATATTAAAACATGTAAAGGGAAATAATATTTGCAGCTATAGGAAAATTTAAAATTTAGATATGATTAAAAATTCCAGTTGAAATCATAAATGTTTTGTTGGAAAGGTTATGAAAAAAATGCATATGAGAGTACTAATTATTGTGAGCAACTTGGAATACAATTTAGCAGTGTCTAGTACAACTTATAAGACACACACTTGTACTCTAAGGCCTACTTAAAAATTCTACTAGTTCTAAGAATTCTATTTAAGCACCCACATGTGTACCTATGGAGTTATACAAAGCATGACTAGGTTTTTGTATGACCAAATGGCAGAAATAGGATGATAAACATGAATCATGGAATGACGTATTACAGAAATTTTGTTTTCATCTCCCAGAATTCTGTTGTATTTATTTTATGGAGTTAGTTCTTCTATTTTGAAAATTTTTACAGGACTAACTATTCTTTTCTGAATATTCTGAATCACAAAATATAAAGTCAGGGTTTTTTTTTTGTTTTGTTTTTTTTAAAAAAGGAACAGCAGCAATAGCAATCTCAATCTTATATAATGAAAACAAAACAAAAACTTAGCTGTATTCTTTCCCAAACCTGAGTTCTACCCTATCATGAGTTCTACCTCTACTCTAAGAATAAGAATTTAGTCAAGTTGTTATCTTTCTCTCCTCTCATTGTTGTTCACCTTCACAGTTCCATACCCCCTTCTTCTCTAAGATTGGAAGTCTAGGGATGGAAGGGTGGGAAGTTAAGAGGACATAACGCATCTTCATTGACTGGTAATGCTAGTAAACTAACATGTTCTTGTTCTAGCTGAGATGTTAAAAGCAGATTCCTATCCGAGTGCTTTTGTGCTTCATCGAAACAAGTTTCCCACAACTGTGGATACCTTACAGCAAGCCCTTTCCATGGATCATGCTCTTTCCCTCTCTGACTGGCTGCATCAATTGGTTTGCTACCAGCTTTTCTCTGCTGAACTCTCTTTTCATTGCCAGGTACATTTTATGGAAAGACCTAGCATGACACCCCCGGTTTACCCTCCTCTCAGCTCCTAGTATTTTCATCCTTTACCATACTAAAATCTAGATCAAGTAGAATAATCTACTTTGGTTGTCCCTCAATGGCTAGCCCATCTCAAGACCAGTAGAGCTATCAAGAAGGAAATGCATCGGAGCTTACCACATGGCCCCCGTGAGTCCCTTTCATTAGACTATAGGTGTGAAACCGGTACCTTTATCCTGTGAACTCATAGAAAACCAACAGCTGTCTTCAAAAGTTTTCTTCTAAACCTTACCCCCCTGTAAATTTCAAAACATGCATTTATCTTAGTATGGCGTTAAAGTACCAATAGGAATAGCTAGAAATAAAATATAGCATAGTCTTTCATTACATAATTAAAAGAATTAATAAAAATAGCTGCCAAAATCCAATTATTTATGAAAACAATATTTTTAATATTTTTGCAATGATAAAATTTGTGATTTAAATAAAAATAATATATATATATATATATATATATATATATATATATTAAATTATAAAATAGATTATAGGAAAACACAGCCATGGCTACATTTTAGTGACTACCACAGGGAAATAAAAGAAAGGATTTAGGGTGGTAATCAAATAAATGGTTAATACATGCATATATTTTTTCTCACTTTTCTATATTTCTTCAAATGTAAAATAAAAAAAACTTATTGGAAATATTAAGATTTTTTATAAAATATGTCTGCAAAATTATGCTTTTCTACATGAAATTGTAATTTTTATTTTTGTTTTCTTGTTTTCTGTTAGAGATAATTATTTAAGAACAGTAAACAAAGAGCTTAGTGATGGTAAAGGGAAAGAATAACGGAAAGAAAGATACATGAAAATAAGGAAGAGAGTGAGATTCATATGAAAACCAAGGAAGCACTTTTTTTCTGTGTCATCAGGAGCAACACCTCCATCTTTTATGTGGATCAGACCAAGAGTTGAATGCAAATATTTTCTATTGTAAGTATGTAATTAAGAGACACATTATTTAATTCAATAGTTGTTGCTTTTCCTTTTAATACATTTTTTCTACAATTCTCATTGCAATTTATATTGTAAGTCACTGGGGAAGAACAATATAAGTAGTAGCAGACATTATCTGTGCAAAAAGACAATAAACAATTCTTTGCCTATGAAGTAAAAGTACAATAAGTGAACATTTTTAGGGCAGTTGCATTACCCAGAATTTAAAGTGTACTTTTCATACATCTTGGAGAAGGAAGGGCAATTTTGGCATTTTCTGGCCAGTGTTTCTCCAAGTTAATGAGACAAATATTGATTGCCACAATCCTAATAAAGCATCATTCTCAAAGATTATACAATAATATTTTGCCCACTCTTTTTGTTTATTTTGCACAAAAAGCTATGTGTTCTTTTCATGTTTGTTTTTCCTACATGTAATAATAATGTCTTAAGTTTTATCCCAAGGGTTGAAGAATATTTTTTTGTTTTTTGTTTTAGACATTCCAAAAATCTCGTTTGGAGAAGTTATTATATGCAAACATTTTTAATATAATTTATTTATTACCTGTTATACATTGAAACACTGCTTCAACAAATACTTATTTGCAATCTCATGTGTGCATCTTATATTTGTTTTTCTATTTATGAGGTCTGGAAATTAAGTTTGCGCACTTGTTGCAATTATGTTGCTAACCTTTTTTGGCATCAGAGGAATTATTTATTATAAATTTGTACCAACTGGACAAACAGTTAACCAAGTTTACTATTTGGAAGTGCTGAAAAGGCTGCATGAAAAAGACAAAAACAACCTAAATTTTTCACGAACAATTCATGGCTCTTGCATCACCACAGTGCACCAGCTCACATGGCAGGGACTTTTAGCCAGGAAACAAATAGCTGTATTGGAACACCCTCCCAGTTCACCTGACCTGGCCCCCAATGACTTCTTTCTTTACCCCAAGATAAAGGAAATATTGAAAGGAAGACATTTGATGACATTCAGGATAATGTGATGACAGCTCTGAGGGCCATTCCAAAAAAGAGCTCCAAAATTGCTTTGAAGGTAGATTTGGCATTGACTTTGGTGTATAGCTTCCCAAAGGGAGCACTTCATTGGTGACCGTAGTGATATTCAGCAATGAGGTATGTAGCACTTTTTCTAGGATGAGTTCGCGAACTTAATTGTCTGCCCTCGTATTTTTTACTTTGAAAATTCAAACCATACATTTAAGAAGATGAAATCAATATTATCAACCTGTTCCTCCTTTAGTTATTTTTAAAGATTTGGGTGTCAATATTTCTATGACATGTGGATGTTTATATGGGAGCTTTCTTAGTATTGCAAAAAGTTTGATAGATTCCCCCTCCAAACAGCCATAAATTATAAATTAAACACTGTGAGCAACTAACTTATTTGTAGACCCATTGCATGCCCTTAGATAATGAACCTATCTACATTTTTCTCTAAACATAAGGGGGAAAAAAAAACAACCAATAACCTCAAAGAAATGCCGTGATAATTGATAGAACAATGTTTGGAAGGCACTTTTAGTTTTGTCTAGGCAGAAAATGTTGTGTCTTCTGAAATAAAATGTGACTTGAATGATGTAATTTGGACATTCTCTGATGAAACATATAAGATAAATTATAACATTGCCTTACATTTATATAAATATATAAAATTTACCAAGTACTTTTATGTATAATTTTTGTTTTATAGTTTTATCACTTTCATTTATTATTGACTGGTTCTTTGCAGAAAAAAATTTAAATGCGAAAAATCCCTAAAGAATAAAATCTTAATATGAACTTCCCAGATAGAACCACTGATTCAGTCTAGATTGTTTCTTTTTAAGACATTTACTTGAGTATTCCAAATTGAATTATTTATTTTTTTTGAGTGCAGTGTCACTGGCACTCATATGTGGGACCTGAATCTGGGCCGCTGGCTCCCCAAGCCAGCGCTTAACCACCGCGCCACTCGGCCGGCCCCCAAATTGAATTTCTTGAAAAAAGCCTTGTATTTTTTTTTTTTTTTTTGAGGGCAGTTTCATTGGCCCTCATATGTGGGACGGAACCAGGGCCGCTGGCATCCCAGGCCAGTGCTTAACCACTGCGCCACTCGGCTGGCCCTTAAAAAGCCTTGTATTTGAAAATATTATTACATTAAAGAAATATTTATAATCAAAATGTAATGATGATACTAATTACAAAGACCTTACAAACATCCCTAAGGATAAAAAGGTGTGGTGGTGTTGGGGAGGAAAGGAGGAAGAGAAAGAGACATAGAAAGTGAGGGTAGAAATAGACCAAGGGAGGAAGGGAGAAACTGTTTGAAAAGCAGCCAGGAATTCACAGCACTATTTAGGAAAGTTGTTTTCTACAGAATAATTGACTTAATATGCTGCATTTGGAATTTGACACAATCCTAAAGTTATTGAAAGCATTAGTGACATTTTTTTTTCACTTTATGTTAAAGACTAGGAAACATCTGAGCCCACCTCTCAAAGCACCAAGTTACAGTGCTCTAAAGGCCCTTTGCATATTCTTGTTGACTTATAGACCATGGAAATAATGACAGAAAAAGATCTGAAGAGATTTGAATACATTTATTGTGGCTCTCGACAGTCGTATGATACCTTGACTATCAAGCAGGGCTTTGGGGCTTGTTAGTGATAAGCTGTGGAAAACTGCAAAGTCACTTTATTTTAAGCTGCTGGAAACGGTAATAGTATTGAATTGCTAGTGTGTTAACTCCACTATAACACAAATGTTCAGTCTACTAAACAAAAAGAAGAAGCATGGATTCATGTAAGATCAATAATAAATCCAAGTGATTCCTTTCTATTTTTCAGGGGCTCTTAAGTAGTTTTTGCATGGAATAGAATTCCTAAGAATCTGCAAATCAGATAAGGTTTTTTAATAAAAAAAACAAAAGCTGAGTTCATATTTAGCTAAAATTGAATATTGAGAAAATTTGTCTTTAAAATACCAAGGACAAATGTCCCATGTTAGCATGATAATGATAATGATAATGATAAGAATAGTAATCATAATAGATCTCACATTTATGGGGTTATCATACAGATATTGTACAAAATGCTTTATGTATGTTTTCTCACATTTTCCACACAAATCTAAGAGGTAGATTGAGCCATTATCCTCCACAGATTATAAAACTCAGCCACAAGAAAGATTAAATACCTTGAAGAATAGGTCCAGTAAGCAGTGGCTCTGGAATTTGAATCAGAGCATTTAACTCTATAGCCTATTCTTTGAAATATTAATCTCCAAATCTCATTAATTTAAGTTAAATGAGCTGCAGAGTAATGCAGAGATGACATTGGGCATTATCAAGAGAGAGGGTTACATTCTAGAAATGCTGTTTGCTACTTTCCATCCCCTTTATTTCTAATTCACCCCATTTCTCTTCCCCAATTTTAATTTTTGCTTAAACATTGGTACACTGTTACTCATCTATTTCTCAAATCCGTCCTGGACATAGAAATATTTTATTTTCATCCTCAGATTAACTGAATGACGGAGACAGAGTAAGAAACACTCATATCATATGATACGATATTGAATACACATTGAATATATTGCAGTCCCAAAGAGGTTAATACCTTAAAGGAAATATTAGGCTCAAAAGCAGGTATGATACCACAAATTCTATTATTTTTTTCTAGGCATTGTCGGCAATCCAACAAACACTAAATTCACTGTCCCAGTTGAGATCCAATGGAAAGATAGAGGGGGAGACAGAGAAATAGAGGAGGAACTATAAAAGTTTTATTGCTGATTGGTAATGAGACAATTTTCTTGGATGGGTGGTGGCTGCAGTGGCTTGTTCATACTTCACCCACAAATCATGGGTCTTTTCTTCCCACAGACCTTGGCAGAGCTAAAGGACCACAGATCTTTTGCCCAGCACAGGGTAGGGCCCGCTCCATTGAGCTCACTACATGGCAATGGTCCCACGGCACTCAGATTTGGAAAGCAGGAGGTACCAAAAGAAGGAGAGGAAGGAAGGTAAAGAGCTGAGCGACACCTTCATAGTCTCTTCTTCAAAAGTACCAATCAAATAATCTACTGTTCCCTTGGGTGTGTGTGTATGTGTGTAATTTGAAAGATAGGGCCAGTGGGATAGGACAAAAGGTTGCACTGCCACTCTTATCTGAAACAAGAAGAATTAAGAAATTATATTTCCCCCATCATTGTTTGTCTTTTTAGTGCAGAAAGTAGCTTAATATAATTATAAAAATATTTTCGTTTTATATTATTTAAAGCATATATGCAAAAAAGGAAAATATTTCTATGATCTTTTATCTTATTTATATATCTATATTTTTATGTTATTATTTTAACAGAAAAAAATAACATTTTTCTTCAGATCCTCTTAGCCTTTTTCCTCATTTGTTTTTTGTATATCAAATTATTATGTGTGTACTATCATTCAGATTATCTTGTCTCTCTCCTCTCGCTTTCTCAGCCTCTCTCTCTCTCACATGCACACTCACACATCCTGGCAAATATCTTCATAGTGATGTATTCTCAGGTGATATTTTCATTGCTGCCTTCATAAACCGTTGCATAGGTTTTACTTAAACCCTTTTGCAAGGGCATTTAATTTCTTTCTAGTTTTTGTTCCCATCCTCACCACTTAAAAGTGTCAAGATTATTAAATTTTAAACATACTGCTGGGTATCAAATTATGGTTAAGTTGATTTTAATAATTATATTGGCCATTTGGATATCCCACTTGGGCAGTGACCGTTCAAACTGCTTGATCATTTTCCTTTTGGCTTATCTGCCATTTCTAATTGAATTATAGATCTTTATGTAATTCCATGTAAACTTTTTGTCGTAGATATTTTCTCTGACTTTTCTATCTTATGGTGTCATTTAATAAAAAAAAGACTAATGTAGTCTAGATGAGCAATTTTTAATCCTTTAATGATTACTCAGTTTTAGAGAATCACTGTTTATTTCAAGGTTATTAAGTTATTTACTTTTAATGTGAGTGATGGACAAATAAATAGTAATAGTAATGATAAATAAACTTAATTCTTACATCACATCCTACACACAAAATAATTCCAGGTGACATGTAGAAGTAGCAAAACAATAAAACTTCTAGAAGATTTGTCTACATATATATTGAATTGACCTAGCATTGATTATTAAAAAGACCACACTTTTCTAGTCTTAAGACACAGTGGTCGTGAACCAGTGTCATATGCTATTTCTGAATTACATGTTTTATGATGTTCTGCCCTCTCCCCTGAATTAATACAGCTCTAATATAAATTTTGATCTCTACTGAAGAATTTCTTTCAACTTTGCTGTGTCTCCTCAAGTAAATATGAGGCATCTTTGATCCTTTGCATTGCTAAATAAATTTTGGATTATTGATATCAACTGCTACCACAGAACATGATTTTGTATTGGATTTCATTGAAAAATTTTGGGGCAGATTGATATCATGAAAGCATTAACATAACTATTTCATGAATATAATGTATACCTCCATTTTTCTGCATTTATTAATATTTCTGACATGTTCAAAATTTTATTTGAAGATTTTCTGTATATCTTTCAATACACTTTTCTCCAGATTTCATACTTTCAAACTTTATGCTTTTGAAACTTTTTTCTTTTTAGTTTAATTTCTAATTGCTTATACTTAGATACAAATTGTATTGTTTGTAGAAATACAGTTGATTTTTCTTTATTGATCCTGTATTCATTAACTCTTGCTACTTGTTAATTTTAATATTATTGTAGGTTTGTTTACTTTTCCATTTTCACAATTAATATAAGTAATGATAGTTTTATCTCTTTGTTTTGTACCACTCTTCTTATCTTTTTATTGTATCATTTCACTGGCTACAGCTTATGATAAATAAAAATGGAGATAATGATAATTCTAAATCACTCCCAATTTAGAAAAACATCTTTTTTTTTTTTTTTTTTTTACATTTTACTATTAAATGTGATGGTAGCTGTATAAATGTCATCCATCTTTCTGTAGTCTTTCAGATTGATGAATCACTGTCTTTTCTTTCTATTGTAGTTTGCTGAATATTTTATCATGTATATTTTTAAAAATCAATTGATGTAATCATGTAAAGTCTTCTTTATTCTGTTAATATAGTGAATTACATTGACTGATTTTCAAAAATGTTAAACCGAACTCATAATTGTGGTAAAACCTAATTTGATTATCATAGATTTTCCTTTTTATATACCCTAATCAGTTTGGCGATATGTTTTAAATCTGTGTTTGCATCTATGGATTGTTCAAATTTTTGATATCCTTACCAACTCTTTGTTGTTTCATCAGTTTCTATAACAGGAGTGTTAATATTTACCATTATGATTTTGAATATTTTTCCTCTCATTTTTGTCTATTATTGTGTTTCTAATAATATACATAATTAATACTGTTATATCTCCCCAGTAAATTTCATTTTTTAATAATTATGAATTACTTCTGTTTATCTCTATTAATATTTTGTGACAGTGTTATATTCCAAATCAGCAAACATAATTGGTACTATCACGTGCTAAAACCGTTCAATATATATGCATGATTAAGACTGCAAGGTTTTCCTAATATTAAGGCAAAATCCTTTAATAGTCTCTATGATATTATGGATAAATTCTATGACTTGGCTTTCATAAACCTTCCATAACCTTGCATAAAACTAGCTCTCTAATTTTATCTTCCATTATTCCCATCTGTATAGCCAAATCACTCTGAATCAATAGTATTTTGTGACTGTTCAGGAATGCTGCTCTAACTAAAAACCTGTATGTAATATTTCAGGCCCAACCATAGACAGTTAATGAGGATTTACCTGGTAGGTAAATCCTCACACTAGATTGCTTCACAGCCAATCTATTGCAGACTCTGAAGTGGGTTTCAGTCAAGACTTCAGGTGCCTCTGACAGCCATACTCTTATCCATATCTGCATTTATAGCCTAGATGCTTCCATTTACTCCTTTCTCTTTCTGTAATAGTGACTAGAATGTCCATCCCCTAAGTGACCTAGCCTACATATTTTCATCTTTTAAAACTCAGCACAAACACCAATGCACCTAAAAACTCATCACTATTTGCCATTGATTAAATTTTCATGTTAGCTCTATACCATTCTATTACACATATAGAATATAATATATATATAACATATATATTATACAGAATCACAATATAATTAATACAATATAATTATAATTATATATTATATAGAAAGATAATATATGATATTGTTGTAAAATAAGTATACAGTAATACCTTGGTTTGTGGGCATAATTTGTTCTGGAAATAGATTACTCATATTGCAAGACATCCCTTGTTTGACAGGTTAAAATGGGTTATTAGGTTGGTGCAAAAGTAATAGCGGTTTTTACCATTACAAGTAATAGCAAAAACTGCTATCACTTTTGCACCAACCTAATAGAAACGTTTGCTTGTCTTGTGGCACACTCACAAACCAAGTTAACTCACAATCCAAGGTTTTGCTGTATTTATTTACATTGTCACCTAATTTGCATAATCAATTACATGGTGGCAAATATAGTGCCTGATGCAAAGTAGTCACTCCTTAAAAGTTTAAAGAAAAAATGAATGAAAAATGCTCAAATGAGTGAAAAAGAAATGGAACTCTTTTAGGTATATCTTAACATATTTTTCGTGTTATATTGTTTAATTTAAGAGAAATAAAAAGTGATTTAAGACCATCATGATCACTATCTTGATTAGAAACTCGGAATTAGTATTTACAAAACCTTACCAAATAATTCTTATGCATGGCTAGTTTAGACACAACTGTACAGCTGTGATCATTTATAACACTTAAATTTACACCCTTGACTATACTTAAATTGAATTTTTTTCTCTAACTGCATTGCCAAGCATGCACTTTGTTCTCTCTTTATAAAATAAATTAATTTTGCTTTCACCCTATCCACAAATAATGGAATTTTATCAAATGAATAATTATTTATATTCATGTTGCAAATTAAATTAATACCAGAATTATATTTTTTTAAGTTATGAAAATCAATAACAGAAAGTCATACCAAGATATCACCCAAGGATAATAGTCCCCATATATGTCAACCGTAATCTGGGTTCTGTTAATGTGAAATTAAAGCACTTTGTCATGGTTGGGCCATGAATTTTGAGCTCTTTAGCAAATAGTAGGTAGAAGCTCTTCATACTTCTGAGAATTATAATTCTGAGACTCCAGAGCACCTAAGGCTTTCCATTTCTCCTGAGTTAATGGTCCTTTAAGAGATCACTGGGAGGGAAGGTGACTAGTCACTGCAATCTAGTGGGACTTGTGCACTACCTGAACCATGCATGTTTCTCCCACTTAAGGAGAAGGAGAGCACTGGCAGCTATTTCCCAGCACTACTTCACTCTAGGGGATCTGTTCTGTTGACTGTCACTTGAACAACCTCAAGGACCCTGAGGAACCTTTAGTCCAGCCTCTGCTGCTGCTGCATTGCAAAATGCTGGACACCACCAGGGCTCTTTGTTTAAGGACTCTTTTTCCTGCCTCTGGCTCTTGAGCTGAGTTAATGGATCTTGCCTGCTTTAGCAATACCCTCAAGGCTTGCCTAAAGGATTTAATCAAATTTCACAAGGAACTTTGAGCCTCTACAATGTTTAGCTGGGATGACTAGTGAGATGGCTATGATCAAAAATGGATAATTTGTGTGACCTTCACTGAAATCAGCATTGCTAATGTAGGCAGAAAAAATGTAGCTGAAACCTTTGTTCACAAACCCTTCACAGACCTGAACTCTTATTGTATCTCTATAGGACACAATTAACTGATGGTATAGTGTGTCAGATTAAAATTAAGCCAACTGATATTGAAGTTACTTTTTTTTTTTCATGTCAAACCAGTTAATACATTTTTCCCAAGAATTCATTAAAATATTTTTTCATTTATTTGATAATTATGCTTTTATGAATGTAATACTTTATCATGTTTCTATTCTGCTTCATAATTTTAAAATACTAATAACATATTTTGATTGTTTAAAATATTTTTTTTTCAAAAATACATATATTTTACACAAAAAGCACAGGAAGTTTATCCAAAGCATATTTACTCTCTTCAAAATTAAAGTGTAATACCCCTAACATCACACTGATAGTATTTTTAATATATAATGAAAAATTATACATATATAATTAGTTTATTTTAGTGACAGAAAACATAATAATATTTAAGTAAACATAACTAATCAATGATTTTTAGGTATTTATTCATGGTATATTTGACTTTAGAAAACAAAATGAAGATATGTATAGATTGCTGTAATGCCTTAGGAATTTTAATATATTATATATAAAATTTTTAATATATTTTAAAAACAAGTTAAGAAAGCTCTTCTCATTTTAAGCAAGTCATGTAGTATAGTGTTTCTCAAATTTTAGCCCTGCATTAGAACCATCGGGAAGGCCTATTAAAATGCTGATTCCTAGAACCCAACCCTTGAGTTCTTGATCCAGTGTCTGGATGGAGCCCATGACTTTGCCTGTGTGACAGGCCTCCAAGTGATGCTGATGTTGCTGTTTCAGAGCCCACACTTCAAATAGTGTTGGTGTAGTCCACACTTAAGACTAATGAGATATCACTGTGAAATTAAGCAAAAACAAAACAGTTAATCACAATACAAAAGAAAACTAGAACTGTTTGTAGTTTAAATCCTTCTTGTTTTGCTTATTTATTTATTAGCATGCTTATTTTTCAAGCTGAAAGCCTGCCTGGAAAACAAAACAAACAAAAATCAACCCAAAGCATTTCACTTTTATAGTCTCTGAATAGTAAAAGACAAATTCCACACGTATCTCGGATGAAGGGCATATCTTACCAGCCTTCAGACATAAACTGATCCAACCCATGTGATTTACCTTCTATTCTTCATCCTTTCTGGCCATCCTTTCCTCATTAGATCCAAAACACACTAATGGTGTATACTAATGGTATATACTAAAATTAGAAGTTTTAATAGAAAAGTAGCAAAGACAAGCTATGAGAACCAGCTATCTTAAAATTGTAATTTACATTCCAGTCGGAGCCATCTATTGAAAAGACTTATTTTAATTTAATCCTCAGTTAGGGGTCTTGTTTTAAGAGCAAAAAAGAAACATTGAAATCAGTTCTATATGAACAATGCAGATTTTTAATATAGTTAGATTATACAGTAATAACATTATGTAACTTTCTTAAAATGAATGTTCCCACACAGGTTTAATTGCCACAAGCCATTAGTTGACAACATTTTCCTGAGAAATATATATTAAACAAAAATGTGAATGGAAAGCAACTCCTATGGAACTTCACGTAAAATGTTTTTCTTCTATGGAAAGAAATGAAAGATTGTGCTCTAATATAAACTTAGGATTTTCAAATTGCTCATTAAAAATGTGTCAGTGGGAACAAACTGTCTTGGAAATAGAGGAAAGAGACAGCTTGATCCAAATTTCCTTTTTTATGTTAATTTAGGAGACTGAGTTAACCACTATAGCAAGATAAAAATTAAAAACAAGCTGAAGTCTAATAGATATGTTGTGTTTCTCTCTATTTACCCACCCCATCTCCATTTTCCACACTTTTCTATGTTGCTGTCATCTTTAGGAGTTGACCCCTGGACACTGTATATCTAAGATTCCCTTGATACCTATGTTTACATAGATTTGGATAATGGTAACATGGGCAGATAAAAGAGGAGACAGAAGTTACAGTATTTTTCCCCACCAGATGATTCTGATGCAGACTACTGCAGACTAATGCAGACTAAAGTCTGAAAGTCACTATAGAGAACTTACTTAATATTAAAATCAGAAGAACTTTCTTATCATGATTTTAAATGTATAATTATTCAAGGCATTAAAGAGATCTATAGTTATCTTCATTTTGAATTTTAAGTCCATGCTGTCATATTTGTCCCTGGGAGTCATTGCATCCCTCTGTGGTAATTTCCACTATCAAGCCCACTTATGCAAGATTCCAGCATTCATTGAGCACCAGTAACTATTTCCCCCTTTTTCCCACCGCGATCCCTCAAGCTGATAACTGTGTGCCTCTGCAGCTGTCCTCTGGGTGCTCCACTATCTGGTTTGATCCTTTAACCCAGGATTTTCCACCTTGATATTATTGATATTTTGGACTAGATAGTTCTTTGTTTCGCAGAGCCAATCTGTGCATTTTAGGATGCCTGGCCTCCCCCCACTAAAAGCAAGTAGCACCCCTCCCTAGTAATGACAATCAAACAATATCTCCAGATGTTGTTACATGTCCTTTGGAGGATAAAATCAACCACCCCCCCCCACACACACACACATACTAGCTGAGAACCATTGCAATAAACCATTTCCTGGTTCTGTAAGTTTCCTTTAAAGTCTCTTTATTTTAACCATTGGAGAAGAGTCCTGACTCATATAACAGAAAATGATTACATAAAAAAATAAATAAATAGAAAAAAATCAATTTATCAATCAATGTCAGTAATGTTGGAAAAGTAAATCATGATAATTAAATCTACATGGTAAGATTTTATCAGACTGTAGAAAAATCTATAATCTTTAAAAATGTATGGGAATACTTCATAATGGCAAAGCTATGAAATTTACTTAATAAAATAATTATTTTCCAAATTGGAACTTTGTTTAAATAATCATATAAAACATTACCAAAATGCATATGACATTACAAAACAGAATTGCATTATATGAAGTGACGTCAAATATTCTAAAGAGTTTTACAATGATTAGCCTAAAGCTTATAAAAATATGTAGATGCACTGTTAACATTACAAAAATAAATAATAAACTCAGTGTTAAAGTAAAAACAATGAACAGACTTATTAAAATATTATAAAACAGCTCTATTGATGCTGTTCAAACATTTCCAACTCTCCGCTTACAGAGAATAAGGTAAGATTGCATATCTTCACTCCATTGGAGTTAGGTTTGTCCACGCACCCCTTTTTGCTCCATCAAATATGTGCAGAAGCAAATTATATTTGTTTTCCTTTTTGGAATTGAAGATCTGTAATTGGCTGTATTTAAACACAATGACATATAATAATAAATAATATATATCAGTTATTCATAAAGATTACTTAGTTCATAACGTTCTGAGTTTATCTTTTATGCCCAGGATAAAATTTCAAGTTATTAAAAACAAAGTTAATTTCCTGTTAATTCATCCTTCATGATGAAGGTAAGGGTGAAACACTGAATATGATTATAAACATCTTAAATTAGGTTTTAATATCATATTAATTCACAAGGATTATATATTTAATCACTTAGATAAATGAAAAGCTAATATTTGTATCACATAATTCTTAGTACTTTAAAAAGAGTAAACTACTTTGCAATTAATTATCTCTAAAATTATAAAATAATCTTCAATTATTAGCTCATCTATTCTCAACCCTTGAGAATTGTAAAACTGAAAGTCTGCTAATTGTAGCATATCTGAATTTTAACCTCATTTGTTTTAAATCCTCATCCAATTATTTTTCTAATATATCCTCATTTTTTTCTTTCCTGTATCATTAATGTCTAGATTTTAAGGTATAATAAACAAATATAAACCACCACATAATGCATTCTCAAACCAATATAAGTAACATAAGTTTGTAACATATTTAAAAGTGTCTACAATATGCCAGGAAATAGCAAATTCATTGAATCCTCACAAATATGCTAGAGAGGTTTGTTGCTATTGTTGTTCATGTGCTATTTAAAAATGCAGATGAACAAACTCAATTATATTACTATATTTTCCAAATTACTATTCTAGTGTATAAGCAGCAGCTACTCTTAAAGCAGCTTTTCCTTCATAGAAATACTATTGCAATAGCAAATACCAGTCTCTTAGAACAGATCTCAGTCTCAAAACTTGGGAAGAAGTTGTAATAGCAAGCAGAAAAGACAGTGTTGGTTGGTTGTATTTTGGCCATAGCCTGTTAGGATAAAGGACATTTATCTGTAAAATATGTATGTTAATCAGGTTGATTCTAGTTTAGTGATCCTTCACTGTATTTGCATATCATTGGAAGGGAGGATGATAATATGCCTCACAAGGATATTTATGGTAGAATATGAATTCAGTGAAGGCAGAAGTTTGCAACAGTGTAATCTGTGTGCATAAATTTGAGTTTATCTTGTGTAAACTGCAATCCCAACATATTGCCTACAGTTTAGCATATAGTAGATATTTCACAAATTTAGTTGTTTGAGACATCAATAAATACTCAGATCCACATTTGGATAACAAAATGAGGGTTTGAAAAGGAAATTCAGAGCAAAGATATTAGAAGGAGTCACAAAGCATATGAAATTGTTATAGTTGTGAATTTACCTCAATAATGGCCTATAATTTTGTCTAATAAAAACAACCTCATAATGTTAAGATATGATAGCCCAAGGATTTAATACACATTTAGTGAGAGAAACTTGTTTAGGTCTAACCCAGGCACTATTGTATTGTAATACTGTTGTCATTGTATAAAATGTACATTGTAATAACAGTGATGACAATTTCTGTGCTAGCAGTAGTCCTGCCATCCTGTTGTGAATATAACCAATCTTTAGACATTAACACTCAGAAACCTAGGTTTCTAGAATATGTTCTGTGAATCTTACATCTTCCTCCTTTGTATATTGTACATATAATTAGATCAGATGTTAAAATCTTGTATATTGTGCATATAATTAGATCAGATGTTAAAGTCTCTTTAATTTTCAATGGATATTTGATTTATTACTATTTACCCTCTTTTGAGTCATTATATTATGTTTGTGAGTTGGAAAATTGGATAGGATTGGAAAAAAGATCATGCTTATTTTTAAAAATTAATTATTCTGTTTCAATTTCATTACCATTATCCCACCTCCATTGACTTCAGTCACAAACAAGTCTTTGAAAATACTCTGCCATTTTATAGTAGAATAGCCTGGTGAGTGAGGAGCTAGGAGTGGTACCAGAAACCATTAAACCTTACATAAATGATACCAGTAAGGTTTGGCACAGCAGCAGTGCTGCATTCAATTATAAATAATAACACAACTACAAGTGCATGCCCTGGGCTTTCAGCTGATTAAATATCATAACTGTACAAGCTGCAGTACAGAGATGTGAAAGAAAGATTTCTGGTTTTTACCTAGAAACTGAAACTCCATCACTTAAGTGTTAATTGGTGTTACATTAAATAACAATGCTACGAATTGAAAAGGCAAGACAAGGACTCCCTGCTGTAATGTTAAAATGGTATGCATCTATTATCAACTGGCTAAACTACCAGTAATGTACCCACCATCTCATCTAGTTGAAATAATGCAGGAGAACAGTAGGGGGTGAATGGAGCAAACCTGCATATTGATGAATAGATTCCATTCATGGACATCAGAATTATATCTCATGATCCTACAGTTTCTGATATAAGTGATTAAAAAAAAAAGCTACTTCAATTAGATTTGGTCATGTTTTTTAGCAGTAACATCATGTAGACATGAGGTTTTGTAATTAAAATACATATGTAATATTTTGTATTATGCACATAATATACACAAATAAAAGTAAACATTTAATGTTGTCAATATTTATATTAAGTTGTAATTTCAGAATCCTGGGGCTTGTTCTGAGCCAAACAAAAAAGAAATCATAATCCTTGAACTATGTATAGGTCCTTTGCACTATCAGCAACTGAGTGAGGTAGAATACTGTCTCCAGTTTACACAAGAGGACAACATTGTTCAAAGAATTGATGCTCAAGACAGGTGCACAATAAGCCAAGATGTCATTTCTAATTCCCATTTTTGATCTCTTTGTATTGGATCATGACATTGTTTACAAATATGTCAAAATTGAGTGCAATGGTTGAATAATTTTATCCCTTTCTTTCAAATAATCATGCTTTGTAAATGTATGTACAATTCATCATACTGGAGAATTAACTCCATAATCTTCCTGAGATTCCAAGGATCCCTTATTCTAGGAATAATATAGATAACGGAAGTATTTCATTGTCTGAACTTTTGTACAATCTATCTTTCTTGATGATGAAATAATAGTCAATTTGTCAGTAGTCATGAATATTTTTTAGATACAGACTTGAAAGATCATTGGTCATGCTTGATAAAGTCTTTGTTGTGAATCCATCTAGATTGACCCTGATCAGCTTATTAAGAGCTTCATAGCATTTTCTTTATATATATATCCCAGTGTTTAGTGGAGCAATTTGTGCTGAGTTATATTTTCCTTTAAATGAAAACAGTAACACTATACTAAGATATGATAAATTTTTGAATTGTGATAATATGGTAGCCACCAGCTCAATGTGGCTATTTAAATTTAATTAAAATTGAGTAAAATTTAAAATTTAGTTTCTCTGTTGTACTAGCCACATTTCAAATGATATCTAGGTATAAGTGGCTGTTGGCTCACAAACTAAATGTTTTCATTGTTGTGGAAAATCTAACAGTGCAATTTTAGAACATAAAAAGCTATACTATACAGTTGAGGGTTTGTCAATTTTACCATGTCGATTTTACCATAAACATGTCAATTTTGCCATAAACACTGAATGTATAATCGTATTAATTTGAAATATATGATATTTATAATACTGATGTTGTTATTGTCACACAAGAATGTTAAAATAACTCTAGCAATATACTAAAGAACTAATTGGGAAAAACAAACAAACAAAAAACTTAAGATGTGTATGAGGAATTTCTTTTCAGTAAGAATGCAGCTGATTAATGAATCAGTGAATTTGAAGACCCATCCAATTTTGTTTAGTTATTTTCTGTAGTTTTCTCCTGTTCTTTTATTTGGGATGTACTTCTTTGTTTCCTCATTTTGGCTGCCTCTCTGTTTGTTTCTAGATCTGCTACATCTCCCAATGTTGGCTAGGTGCCGTTATGTAGTAGATGCCCTGTAGAGCCCAATAGCAGAGTTTCTCTGGTCACATGCACCAGGTGCTCCAGGAGTGTCATTGGTGTGGGTTGTGTGTGTCCTCCTCTTATAGTTGAGCCTTGGTTGCTATTGGCATGTCAGTAGGTGGGATTGACACTCAGGGTGATTGGCTATGGGGTTTGGCCACATCAACAGCTTACAGGCTGCTGTGCGGGGGGCTTACCCCACGGAATAGGATTTGCCCTAGTGGACTCTGGTGCCTATTGAGACCACCCATTGCATGTGCTGCTTGTGGGGCTAATTGGCTGTTGCTCTGCTGTTGTCTGAAGTCAACCTCCAAGCGTGTCAGTACTGGGGCCTCTTGCAAGTCACTCAGGCCCAAGTCACCCCCTGCCTGTGACCAGCTGGGGCCTGCCTGGTAGGGGCCACAAAGTGATCCATGGTTGTTTGCTGCATGTGGTAACCTGAAGGTGCATGGGGAGGCCACACTGAGGACTGAGGTTGTTTGCCACCAGTACCAGGCCTGGGGTAGCTCTGCAAAAATGCTATCATACCCTGAGGCCTGCTCCCTTAAGGTTCAGCCAGTGATATAGCCTCATATGGTATGCAAGTTAGTGAGGCAGGTTTTCAAGGAGTCGCTAGAGTGGGAAGAGTTGTGGTCATCAGGTTAATGTACATTCTGGTTTGGTGTCAGCAAAAGTCAGAGCACACAGAGGCCAGTCACCAGCCACATGGGGTCTGTCAGATGCTGACAGTTTTCCAAGAAAAAGTGCAATGGGGGGGGGGCTGGCTGCTCTTGGAGAAAGTATCTCTGGTGTTGGGGTGTTGAATGGGTGGGGTCCCAGTGAGTCAGCAGGATGTAGCAGTGCAACTCATCAGACCAGTTAGATTCAGATTTTCCAAAAGCATAGGGGAAGAGCTCAACACAGGAAAGATGGGGCCAGCCTGCTGGCAGCAAAAGAGAAAAACCCCTCATAGGGAAAATGTCGACTGTCCTCCAGCCCTGGTCCCAAAGCCACACAACTCAGTCTGACCCCCACATGTCTCCAACACCCCCTGAGTTACTATCCCTCTGCTGGAGCCCAGGGTGAGTGCCTGGGAGTGATAGTCTTTGAGCAGGCCCTTTAGGAAGACACCTGGATTTCTCACTGCCTTCTACCTATCAGTTGGAATCCCCACTATTTTTCACAGCCACATGTTGTGGGGGCTCATCTTTCCAGCACTAGTACTCTGGTCTTGGGAGGCTGGTGTAGTGATGGGGTTCCTTGCTCCTCAGAGGGGAAATTTTGCAGCTGAGATATCTCCACTGGTTCTCACCTGCCACAAGGAGGTTTGGTGTTAGACAATTCTGCTTGTCTTCCCCTCCTGCCAGTTTCAGTGTGGCTTCTTCTTTATGTCCTTAGTTATAAAAGTTCTGTTCAGCCAGACTTCAGATGGTTCTCCAGGTTGATTGTTCTATAATTTAGTTATAATTTTAATGTGTTCACAGAAGGAAACAGGCACAGTGTTTATGTACTCTGCCATCTTGGATCTCCCCAAGATTGATTTTTAATTGATCTATATGATAACTTTAAAGAAATAATGGTAAGGAAGAATTGGGTCATTATAGCATGTAGATAAGTCAAATGAATAATGGCAATGACACAAATGACATGAAAAAGAAGGTAGAGTACATGCTTAGAACACACTATATGTGATATTATACAATATTATTACTCTTAGAACACACTATATGTGATATTATACAATATTATTTGATAGTTACTGGAGAATAGTTTACATATTATATTGGAAACTCTCGGATGACCACTAAAAGCATTTTTTTAATGTACAATTGAGAGACTAAGAGAAGAAATGAAGTGGAATATTAAATGTTCAATGAAAACCAAGTAAAGCTTTGCCTTTGTAAACTAGAGGAAGAAGACAATTTAAGCTTAATGTGGGCAAAAAAAAGAAATAAAAATAGCAAAAATAGATGAAATTTACAACAGGCCAACAATGGGGTAAAAAAAAAAAATCAATGAGCCCATAGCTGGTTTCTTTAAAAGATCAATAAGACTAACAAACCTTTAGACAGGCTATCTAAAATAAAATAGAGAAGACACAAATTACCACTATTATAAATGAAAGAGGGTTTAACACTATGGTTCAGGTGGACATTTAAAGCATAATAATGAATCCTGAGAACAAATCTATATCCACAATTTTGATAACATAAGTGAAATGGACTAATTCATTGAAAGATATAAACATGATTATCTATATAGAAAATAGCAAGATATCTACATAACAAGTGCTGGAACTAATAGACAAACACAGAGAAATGTCAGGATACAAAGTCAATATATAAAAGTCACTTTCATATATTCTAGCAATAAATATTGGAATTTGAAAGTAAAATTGGTGCCATCTATGACTATACCCTCCTCCCTTTCAAAAAAAGCAATTCTTAGGTGTAGATCTAACAAAATTTGTATTGAATATATGAAGATAATTTTTAAAAAGTGATAAAAATAATAAAAGAAGATCCAAATAAATGGGCATATAGTTCATAATCATGGGTGAGAAGACACATTTTGTGTAAGATGTTAATTCTTCTCAACATAATCTGTAGAGTTAGGAAGCTATTTATCCTACTGATTTGAACACTTAGTCAGCACAGAAACCTGACCAAATTTTATACACACACACACACACACACACACACACACACACACACACAGAGGGGGTCAAAAAAATGTATACACATTTCAAGAAAGGAAAACTGTTAAAATTGTAAAGCTCAATATACTATACTGATAACAAAAGATGAATACAAATCACATTTGGCTGCTGTAATTAAAAGAGGTGCTCAAAGTGGTATATATATCTTTATTCATAGGTGCCAAAACCTGGAGTTGATCAAGATGCCTTTCCATATGTGAATGGATAAACAAACCATGTTACATTTATGTAATAGGACACTATTCAGCAAGTAATAGCAATATGCTATAGAGCTATGCAAAGGCATGCATGGAATTTCAATACTTATTTTTCAGTGAAAAAAAAAATCTAGTTGGAAAGGACTGTGTTCCATTTCACTGGAAAAGGCAAACCTGTAGAGACTCTGAACAGACCAGTATTTGACATGGAATTAGGGAGGGGTAAAGTAGCTGAAAAGTTTATGTACATAGAAAATTTTAGGAAAAAATCAAGCTTTACTTTTTGATACTCTAATGATAGATTCCTGAATCTTTTGTCAAAGCACAGAGAAATTGACATCACAAAGACCTTAGTTTATGCAAATTTAAAAATAAATCAATTAGATAGTTAGAGGATCCCAGGACACAATCCAGACTATGATAAAGATTCTGATTGTGTTATAAATGTATAGAACATCAATAATGGGGTTTGGGGAAAAATATTGCCCTATATAACTTTGAAAATGTAGGGAATCAAAACAAAAGACAAAAGAACTATACATGAGCCTTGCATTTTAGTTGATAAAGTTGTCGCTCATGTAGGTAAGCAATTCAGAAACCACTCTATATGTATAGTGGCTTTAACAATTAACTAAATGGATATTGGATGATGGGAGCCAGGTTTCTTATTGTCAGACTGGGAAATTATGGATATGAAAGGAAAGAGGCTACAATTACTTATGTAATAATGGATTATTGTTGGAGACATGGTAATAGATTATCATTAAAGACAAGAGCACGAACTTATATTTAACTTTATATAGACACAGAAGGCTGCAAATAGTCGTGTTTATAGATATGTGCATATGTATGGGTCAGCAGGCACACATGTGCCTACTTGCTGTGTCAGTTGAGAGGGCCTAGAATGAATGCCTTATCAGCAACAATGAACACACATTGTATCCAGACATTAGTTTCTATTACCATTCTCCATAAGTGAAACCAGGATTTCTTGGCAAAACTGGTGATTCTAAGATTGGGGCAAGAAATCCAATCCAGTAATTTTCCTTCTTGGTATTTAGTCAATAGGAATAATAATATATGACCACACAAAAACCTATACATAAGTGTTTACAGCAGGTTCATTCATAATTGTAAAAAAATGGAAATAAGCTGTTCATCTCATGATTAGATGAGTAATTTTCGCTACACCTATTCATATAATGGAATACTGTCCAGCAATAAAAGGGAATGAACTAATGATACATTCAGTAACATGGACAAATATAGAGGGATTAATTATGGGAAATAAATGAGATTTTGAAATCTACATACTGAATAAATTTATTTATATGAATTTCTGTAAAGTTATATCTATGATAGGAATCAGATTAGTAACTTCCAGTGCTTAAAATATAAGGGTACATGAGGGAACTTTTGACATAAATGTAATGTTCTGCAACTTGATTGAGTTTATGTTTATATGGTAGCAAACCATTTAAAAAATAAAAATAAAGACAACACTATCTTAATAGTTGGGGGCCCATTGTATCCAAAACATGAAGAGCCCTCAAAAAGCTAAAGTTTGGAATGCACGTGCTTTGGTGAATGTACCATCACTTTTTATTGTTTGTTTGTTCGTTTGTTTGTTTTTGAGGGCGGTGTCACTGGCTCTCATATGTGGGACCTGAACCGGGGCCGCTGGCTTCCCAGGCCAACACTTAACCACCGCATCACTCGACCAGCTCCCATCACTTTTTTTTAAAGACTTTAATTTTTAAGATCAGTTTTAGGTTCACATCAAAATTGGGAGAAAGGTACAGAAATTTCCCGTACTCTCCTTCTCCCACAAATGCATAGCTTTCCACTTTATCACCATCACTGTCTTGTCATGGCTTGATAGCTCATTTCTTTTCAACAGTAATTGTATTCCATTATCTGGATGTACCAGTTTATTTATCAATTCACTTTCTGAAGAACATCTTTGTTGCTTCCAAGTTTTCCAAATACCAAAAGATTGCTATAATTATTCATGTGTAGGTTTCAGTGTGGTCATAAATTTTCAACTTCTTTATATAAACACTAAGGAACATGATTGATGGATCATAAGTTAAGAATATGTGTCGTTTTATATATATAAACAACAACAACAACAACAAAAACTGTCAAATCGTTTTCCAGCGTAGCTGTACAATCCTCTTGCTCCACATCCTTGTCAGCATTTGGTATTGTCAGTGTTCTGGATTTTGGGGGGTGCTCAAATAAATGGTATTTTTAAATTAATTTTGACTTCCACTTATTTATTATTGGTATATAGGAAAGCAATTGATTCTGTATTTTAACCTTGTATCTTTCAACCTTGCTATAATAATTTTTTTTAATTCCAGGAGGTTTTTTTTTTTTTTTTTTGTCAATTCTTTAGTATTCTTTCTGTGACCATGTCATTTGTAAACAAGGACAGTATTGTCATCCTTTCCAATTGTACACCTTTGATGTTCTTTTTTGCCATTGTATTAGTGAGGACCTCTAGTATGAAGTTGAAAAAGAGTGGTGAGAGAAGGCATTCTTAATTTGTGTCTGATCTTAGAAGGAAAGCATCAAGTTTCTCACTATTAAATATGATAGCTGTATCTTTGTTGCAGATACATGCAACTTTTAAAAATTTCTGTACCCGTTGGATGATAATATAAAAGCAACTTTCATACTTCTAACAACACTATAGACATAAAATGTGTGAATTTTTGTTCACATCAACCCATTCTCCAACTCTCCAGACAACAACTGTATGTCCTACAATTACTTTAAATTCTGACACTATTTTGAGTTTGTGCAAACCCTGAAGGTCAAGCGCTCAGTCTCACCAGACTGTTTTCATTTCAGATGCCATTTCCAAGCCTGTGCCTCCCCTACTCCCAGTGATTCCCATGACCCCTTTCCAGGGTTCTGTAATTTTCTACCATGGCTCACAGAACGCAGGAAGACACTTTACTATTACTGGTTTATTATAAAGGATACAGTTCAGGAACAACCAAGTGGAAGAGATTTACAGGGCAAGGTGTGAAAGATGGGATGCAGAGCCTCTACGTCTTCGTTGAGTACACCGTTTGCCAGCACTTGTATTGTTCACTAATCCAGAAGCTCTCTGCACACCTTCATTAGTTTTATAGAGATTTCATTATATAGGTATTATTGATTAAATTATTAGCCATTTTTAATTGAACTTAATCTTCATCTCCTCTCTCCTCTCTGGAGGTTTGAAGATGGGGTTGAAAGTTCCAAACTTCTAATCACATAGTTGGTTCCTCTGGCAACCAACTCCCATCCTAAAGCTATCTAAGGGTGCATCCAGAGTCATCTAATTGGCATACATTCAGGTATATTGGGAAGAGTCTTGTTATGAATAACAAAAAATGCTCCTTTCACTCTTATCAGGAAATTACAATGGTTTTAGATGCTCTATACCAGTTATTGGGATGAAGAGCAAATATATATTTCCTAGTATATCAACTATCACAATATTTTAATATTATATTAATAAACATTAGTATAATTATTAATGCCTTAGGCTTTGGGGAAAATTAATATGTTGGAAAAATAATAATGAGAATATTTGATTTGCTAGTAGAACATGATGTGGAATCTCTTTCAGCTTCAGTTTCCACTTCCATATTATTACATGTCTTTCTGTGCAATCAAAAGAGGCAATACCTGTATGCAGTCAGGAAGTACCTGGGACACAATGACTCTAGTACATACCACACATTGTTGCTATCTCAGCTGCTATTACTACTATTACTGTTGCTGCTGCTAGGTCTGTCACTGAAATTAAAAAAACAAACAAACAAACAAACAACAAAAGACCCAGAAAATCAGTATACTTGATTAAATTTCAAAGTAGACATACAGCTTAAAGACTTTCTTAATATAAAGCGTGAAATACAACTTGATTGATACATATAATGGAAGCTGGTTTGAAGAATTTGGGAAGACGTGCAGCAGACTATGTTATGGGAGTAGGCAGGATGAAAAGCTTGGGGTAATTTCCAAAAGAATATTTGAATTCTCCCTATGTGCTTACATATCATTTTATGCTCCCCTCCATTAAACCATTTAATAGTCAGTTTGGGGATTATTCACATCTTTGTTTGCCTTTAGACTATTAACAATTTATATAGAGAAAAAGTGTTGGTTTTTCTTTATTCTTTAGACTCAAAGAGTAAGCCCAGAGTATACCACTTAGTAGGTACTCACGAAATACAAGTTAAGCAAATAAGAATCCAAGCCTAAGGGCCGGCCGAGTGGCGTGGTGGTTAAGCGCTGTTCTGGGAAGCCAGTGGCACCAGTTCAGGTCCCACATATGAGGGCCAGTGACACTGCCCTCAATAAATAAATAAATAAATAAATAAATAAATAAATAAATAAGAATCCAAGCCTAATATTTTTTATTTCACCTATATGGCTGTTTGAATAAATTATGTTTGACCATATCCTAAAACACAAAGATAACCTACATAGGTTTCTAAAGTATATTTGCTCTTCCTAAAAGATAATACCACAAACCACAACACAATCTCAGTGTGCTAATTTATGAATCAGTATACCAATCTTTCTTTTATCCCTCACTCTTATACTTTTGCTTAGTTATTTTTTCTTAATTTTTTTGATATATGGAGAATTATATGTCTTTAAAATTAATTCTACTTGATAAAAATATTTATTAAAGTTGTTCCAATATATAATGTTTTGTAACGTAATAAATTTCTAATTTGTTATTTTCCAAATTAGCCTTTTACTAGAAAATCAGTTTTCCTGGAAATTAATCATTATAGGCAGTCATTATATGTATAATGACAAACATAATCAATATAAATCACACTCTAAAATAATATTTGCTCATTGCTAAAGTCTATATTAATTGACAACACTTAAAAGCATTATATAAGAAAATAAAAATAATACAAAATAATTCAAAAATAATATGTTATTGAAATTAGGCATAATCCTGTTAGCCTTGGCATGTGTCCTTGTGTCCATATTTAAAAACCCTATATTTCTATTAATCTACTTTAAAAATTTACAAATAAATACGTTTAAGAGAGAAATAAGATTATACATAAAAATAAATATATGGGGAAAAAGATTGCCTGTAATCCTATGCCTCTCACTTAACCAATGCTAACATATTATACACTCTTTAGTGTTATATACATGTTTGTAAAAATGGAGACTCTCCTAAAACAAGCAATAAACAAATTGCTATCATTAAATGAGGGAAATCAAACCATTGTGCCCATTCACAACGAGAACTTCCCAAACACCTGGAATCTTTACCTCCAGTTCACTACATATCAGCTTGTTGTCATAGTTTAGATGCCACTTTACATTATAATGACATGGTAACAAAGACACAAAACTGTTGTTTCCCTGCTGATGAAGTAATCAATACACACCTGTTTTCTGCTGGGAAAACTGCAGCAGTAGATGTGGTGGCATTTTAACCTGTGAGATGGTGACAAAGTGTCATGCTGAAAACACATGAATTTGACAAACTTTCACATACTGTTTGCAAATTGAACACAAGCAGTGGGATGCTGGCATATGTTACTATTTGCAGGATGACAGATTATGATGCCTCAGGTAAAGGTTAGAATCATTCTTGGAAAAGAAGAGGAAACCAGTCATGAGACAAAGCTATAGGGTGTACACTTCATTTTTCTAACATCTTCCAAATATATTTCCTTTTAATTTAAGCTTTTAAAAGCAAAGGAATTAAGTCAACAATATTCTTAAAAGTGGGGTAATGGATAATACATTAATATATTTTATTAATATATTTCAGGTGAAATTAAAATATCTGAATATGATATAAATAATTGGTTGAATTTTCTTTCAAATTAGTTTTTTTATGTAATGCATACATAAATATAAGCTAGTTCTGAACATAAGTACACCATCAATTATTTTTCCTCCAAATTAGGAACTCTGATATTCATTGTTGAGTCTCTTTTATGCAAAATCTAATGAATTGGCATTTTGATCAAATGTTTTCTTCCTTAGAAAAAAATAAACAAAAGCAAAAGAATGCTGAACTTGTCATAAATTATGTTTTGTCATTTGTTGAGCACGCTTTTAAAGAACGTTATTATTTTACTTTTATTGGAAGGAAATCCAATAGCCTTTTAGAAACTGTTAAACATTATTATTTGTTTGGCAATTTTTGTAAGTATCCCTCTCCATTAATGATAGATTAAATTTCAAGTCTTTATGTATTTATCAATACATTTATTGATATGTTAGTTATTTTTCTTTGTATTTGTGTGAAAACAAATATAAAGACTATTTTTCTTCAAGCTTTAATTAAGTTGATCTGAAGACACTCTCTAACCAAAATCATTGGATTTAGAATTACAGTAAACCTTACATCATCTGAAATTATGATGTTCAGCCATATATTTTTTTTCTGGAAAAAGCACATATTTTTGGTTACTTTATTTTGTTTATTTTGTAGATTATATTATAATATTTAATTTAGTAATTTATAATATTTTTATAATGCTGTTTTCATCAAGTATTAAATAATAAAGTGGTTTAGAATGTGATGCTAAAGATTATAACTACTCATGGTGCTGTTTACAACAGAAAATTGTCAATGCATATAATGAAAAAGGGGGCAAAGAAACCTGAGATAACAAAATGTATTAGCTTTCCCTTTTAGTATTTTGCTTCAAGTATGGTAATCAATCAATCACCCAGTGGAGATTATAGGAGATATAGCTCCAAACATTTCTTTTGTTTCAATTAGCCAATAGACTCCTCCATCATTTGCAACTCATAATTAGGCTTTTTATTGAGAGATTAAATAATTGTGTTTTTGACTTTCCACTTATGCCTCATGTGTAAACCACAAGGTTACCTACTTGGATGATACCTTTCCTGACTCCCTCCTTTTTAGTTCAAGCATTTTATTCGTATGTGAAACTGCTTTTGTTTTTTATTTGCCTTTGGTTTTTTTGACTTTGTTGTCAGACTTGCTAAAATAGAATGTAAGAATCCTTAAAAGTAACACCCTTGGTTATCTGGTTCCCTGCTATTCCCAAGAGGTCAAGAGCAGTGCATGATGCATATTATATATTTAATCAAATGGAGGTTATTGGAATAAAAGAATATAAATAAACAAATGAATTATAAATTAATAATGAAAAAATGCTTAAGAAGTTGACCCATATTGTCTACATTATTATGTAACTTTTATTTTGACTCATCTGTGACCATTTAATATAACCCTCTGTGAAAGATAAGGATACTGTCAAAATCTATGCTAAATCTCCAGAACCGCTAAGAACTTCTAGTCAGTTGTGCTGACAAGACTGATATTTATCTTTTCTACTTCTTTTCCCCAGTGAGTTTTATTTAGAGACACAAAATAAAGCCATAATATCAGAATATTTTATATATATATATATATATATGCTTGCTCTCCTTAAATACCCTATAGTAGTAGAATCTAGGGTGGGAGGTTATACATTCTTAAATTAGTATAGAAGAAAATCTCATATAATGAAAATTACTCTTGAAAGTACTTTATGATTCCTGAAGTTGCATTCTTACATACCATACTACAATATGTTCAGCCCAGCTAGTTTTCCTTCTAGTTTTAAGCAGATTATTATTTCTTTAGTTAAGTATTCAGTGCTATAGTTTGCTTGGTTTAAGGGCCATTTTGGTTTAAATATGAACTTTAAACGTAAGAATTGCACTTAGCATTTTGTCAAATTTACACTATCAGAGAGCATATTATAGTATGAAATCTTACACTCACATCTAGGCATATGCTAATTGATTAAAAAGTGCAGATATATGCCTGCATAATGATACATAACATTTTTCTCTCTCTCAGGAGTAGAATTCAAACCCACTATAATACGTCAAGGTACCTTTAAGCCTACCCTTTCCAAGAGGTAAAGCCATGAACTTTCTTGCCTTGAATGCAGAAAATTATAGGATTGAACAAAGCACCAATACTAGTTCATCCAGAACTATCCTTTGTGGCCCCATTGTCTATGTCCATTTTGATACCTTTTGCTGGCCAAACTGCGCTTGACATGTGATTGGTCCATCTCCCCATTCCTGTATCCGACTGTTTTGGGGTCTGACTTTACACTGACTTTACACTGTTGATTGACTGTGGGGATTCCTGGCTGCCCTGATAAGCCTAGAAAGACATTCTGTTTTTTGTTACTCCTGTGAATATCTGAGGTTTCCAAATAAGTGACTCTCAGATAAGTGAAAAATTAGTGTCCCAATTACAGACAATAATATTTCTATCTCGCTGATATTTGAAGACAAATATCTCGCTGATATTTGAAGACATTTCCAGCTATACCAAATTTCCAACAACTAAAGTGTGAGACCTTGTTTGAGGTGACAAAATTGACAATAAATTTTGACAAACTGAAGCACATTCAGAATAGACCTGCATAATAATGCTGATTGTTATATTTGAGAAACAATATCTAAAGAAACTGTTCTAGAAAACAGAATATTAAGAGGAACATATTAGAGGCGACTTCATCTTAAAATGAAAAAACACAGTTTAAGAAGGAGGAGGTTCTTTTAAAGAGTCTATAGCTTTTCACTGGGTGTTTATCATTGAAAAACTCCAACTCTTAGGTCAGTTCAGTTTAGAAAATGCATACAGAACTGCAAGCACTTGACTGTTCTTGGAACTTGGAGTCTCCGCACTCAAGATTCTCAGGCTCTGATGTTCAAGAATTGCTCAAATGTATAACATGTTTGTACTATTTTAAAAACCTTGACAATACTAAAAATATTTTAAAATTCTAAGTAATAACAGAATAATATGTTTTCTAATAATTCAACATCAGAGAACTTTTAACCCATAATGAATATAAAAATAAGAAATGGATTCAAAGTTCTGTGATTTTGAGTAATTAGAAAACACATTAGTCTGTTATTACTTAAATTTGTTATGTAGTTTAGATTAATGGATTGGAAAATAATACTTTGTCTTTGTTTTCAGTCTGCTGCTTAAGTGTGGACACTTTTATGAGCAGAAAATTTTTATAAGAATGAAATTAGAGTGATTCTTGCTTTGAGAACTTATATTTACAAGATATGCTTATCCTGATTTCTATCGGTTTATTCATTGTAATTAACATGACAAGTCTTTCTGTTGATTATGTTTAAAACACTCAGCAACTTGCAAATATGTTTTTCTTAAAAACAATATATAATCCATTATATTTTAACTGCATTTAGAGAAGCTGTGGAATCACAATACCATAGTGACATAAAAGGCAATATATTTGATAAACATTATAATTGCTTAATCTGGCATAAATATTACTGTATTGAGCATTTGTCACTTTTGTTTATTTTCGCTTACATTTTTAGTTGTTAATGCAGTTTTTACCAAACATTTTCAAAGCCTCAGTTATAGAGAATATGTAGTTTATCAAATATAAAATTATACTGTTAGTGGAAGATTCTCTCTCTCTCTCTCTCTCTCTCTCTCTCTCTCTCTCTCTCTCTTTCTCTCACACAAACACACACACAAATACACACTCGTACATACACATACATACATGTCTGTAACCATACATATATATATATATATATATATATATATATATAAATATGTAATATATATTTTTTTCCTGGTATCAATAATAGAAAGGAGAGAGAAGTAGCTGAGTAAAATAAAGGCAGAATTTAGGGACAACAGACAGGAAGAAAGATTAGGGGTTTAAATGAGATCCAGAAAATTAACAAAACTAGAAACTTCACTCACCATATCTAACGCATCATTTAATTTTCCACTTGTAGGAAACCATAGATTAATTAACAATGTTCTTCAACTTGTAAAAGGGCAGACAGTGTCTATTTAGCTTCATTTCCTTTCTCTTCTTGCTAAAACAAGGTTAGGAGCAGGGTGGAGTTAGAGACCCAAAGTCAAAAATATATTAAGACAGCTCAAAGATATGTATAATTTTAAAAGTTTCATTCTAGAATGTAAAGCTCTTTTTAAAGTGTGGTTGACATATATGTGCAAAATTGTGAGTTGACATTTGTATACCTTACATAGGAGAAGGCTAGTAACCATCTGTTACCAAAATTATTGCATTATTATTGATGTGTTCGCTATGTTGTACATTATATTTCCACGACTTACTTATTTTACAACTATAAGTTTGTACCCCTTAACCCCCTTCACCTTTTTTGCCCATCCCACATAGCCCAACCCTCTGGCAACTATCAGTTTTTTCTCTGTATCTAATCAGTTTATTTGTTATTTTTATTAATTTTAGTTTTTTTTAGATTCCACATATAAGTGAAATGTTACAGTATTTGTCATTATCTGAGTTATTTCATTTAGCATAATACTGCCTAGGTCCATCCATGTTGTCACAAATGTAAAATTTCATTCTTTTTTACTACTGAGTAACATTAAATATAGATAGATGATAGATAGATAGATGATAGATAGATAGATAGATAATTGATAGGTATTAGATGTAGATGTACATGCAGAAATAGATATAGATACAGGTATACTAATTCTTTATCTATTCATCTATCAATGGACACCTAGGATGAGGAAGCTCAAAGATATTAAGAATATTACAGGAAGACTACCAAAGGATAATATTCAAGCACACACAGAAAGCTATAAGCCCTATAATAATTATATAAAAAAGAAATTTGGTGGATGGAATTTAATACTGTACTAAACACTAATAACCAGTGGATTATTTAGTATTTTTACACCAAGGAGCAATTAATTAATATTTTGAGTGTAAAAATATTTAGAACACCTTGTAACTATCTGAATCAAATAAGCAAAATTATTATCACTAATGATAATAAAAATTTGTGTATTTTAAATATAACAATTGTTTTCTTATATCTTTTAATCTCAGTCTTTTGTGTGCTAACATTTTTCATGAAAGATTTTATCTGTATCATCAAAGAAATCATTTTCAGCCAAAAAATGTATATCTAATTTATTGAGTGTTTAAAATTGCTATAAATTATTACTTAATAATACATATTTAATTACCACAGGTCTGCGATTTATTTTTAAAACCTCAGTCCTTAGCCAGCATACAATTGAAATCTAAACTTTTCTCCCGCCCCATCAAAACAAACAAACCTAATATATCTTTCTAGTTATGTATGCCATTCACTTACTCATTCTTCAAACATATATTATTTGAGCACAAATACTGTGACAGATTCAATTGTGTTTAAGTTTCAATTATGTGCCATGCATACTTGCTAAATGGAAAATGAGTGGGCATCAGTTCTCTCCATTTCTGTAAAAGCAAGATTGATTATTGCTCTGAACAAGTGAATGCTATGCACTTTTCATTTTCTACTTTACTAATTTACAGTGTTTTGAAGTTACTTTCATCCCCCATGATATAATACCTAACTAAGAGCAGAAAATAAAATTCTAGTTTCTGGGTTATAAATATGATGAGCCACATCAATATCTGATGTCAAGGACCACCTAGCACCAGACACAAAACACTTTGGGCTTCATAGAATAACTGGATGTGAACCGTGGTTGTCCCCTTTGAAGGGGGACAGTGATGTGATGGAGACATTGAGAGAAACTACATTGAAAAGTTCATGGTTATTTTGATTTAAAAAACGTACATCCTAAATGATGGAGCATAAGAAAGACAAGAGTGAAGAAATAGTTTGTGCAAATATTTTCAGGGGAAAAGTTAGGAATAGAGTGTATTTTTAAAGAGGGATAGATATTATCATCTTCATCTGCAGTGATATAAATATGATTCAGGGAGTTAATTTTTATGGGCAAATGATAAATAATTAGTGGATACACATTTTGTAGTACTTCAGATTCTTTGACAAAAGCCATTTTTTTCCGTTCTTTTGATTAAAAAACAAAGAAAAAAAAGGCAAGAAAGTACTTTAGAAAATAGAGATAATATTGTAGTAGATAAACATAATAACAACCATAGGATACAATAAAACACTCGTTATTCTGCTAGAGAAGAATTTAAGATTTCAGAGTAGTTGACACTGATTGCTGCACTAAAAAAAGGAATTCATCCAAGCCTTTATGGGTATTTGAATATCACAAGTAATAGATATTTCATTTATAGTATTTTTATAAATGGTGTCAGGTTATTTTCTGCCTATATTGAGAAGATAGAGCTTGCACTGCAAATTACTAATAACTACAAGTTTTTATTTGGGGTAATTTCTCATTCTTTGCAAACAAGGAAGTTTAATTGTGGCCCGTGCTGGTAGCTTAATTTTGGTATCTAATTTAATATAATAGTTAGATGGATATTATTACTATTGCAATAGTAATACAATTATTACAAAATAAGGTTTTTAAGAGTTCCTGCCGTTTTCCAGGCATAAAAAAAAATTATTTGAATCTTTTGAAACCTGATAGTAGGAATTAACTGCAATTAACTTGAATACTTAAGTTAGCTGACTTAAACCAAGGTAGTTAGTTTCTGTTATACATCTATCTATAATATCTTAATGGAAATTTTACTTGCTGTTCCCCAACCTGAACTTGCTCCATTATGTTATAATATTAACACTCATTTACCGATTTATAATCTCAAGAACAATGTAATTTGCATTTTTGATATTATGAATAAGGAAGAATATGCCTGATCATTGTCTTAACATCATGATTCCTTTTATGTATGTATGTATGTATGTATGTATGTATGTATCTATCTATCTATCTATCTATCTATCTATCTATCTATCTATCTGTCTAATTTACAGCTACTGCAATTCACTATTTTTGGTATACAGTTCTAATGAGATTTGAAAAATACATAGAGACACGTATGTTTCACTACAGTGAAGCTATAGAACACTTCAACTACACCAAGAAATTTACTGCTGGTTTTTTTGTTTGTTTGTTTTTTGTTTTGTTTTGTTTTGTTTTTTTAAGAGGACAATGTCACTGGCCCTCATATGTGGGATCCGAACCTGGACCGCTGGCATCCCAAGCCAGCTCTTAACCACCACGCCACTCGGCCGGCCCTTTACTGCTGTTTTATAATCAATTTCTCCCCCAGTCCCATTCACAGGTAACCACTGATATTTATCCAAATGGAATCATTCAGTAGATATCCTTTTAAATCTGGTTGCCCTCACTTATATAGCCTTGTAGATTCTTCTGTGCCATCATGTATATTAACAGTTTGTTCTTTTGTATTGTTAAACAGTAAACTGTGGATGCACTACAGTTTGTTATCCAATCTCCAGTTAGACTTTCTTCCTCCAATTTTTAGCAATTATATATAAGGGTACTATAAACACTTGTGTATAGCTTTTTATATGAAAACAATTTCATTTTTTAATCATACAGCAGTTTGATCACATATTAGTTTAACCTTATAAGATATTGCCAAACTGTTTTCCAAAATGAACTTACCATTTTGCATTGCCACCAGTAATGAATGAAAGTTCCAGTAGCTCAGCATATATGGCAGCATTTGGTACTGTCCTTTAAATTTTTATTTCCCTTTTATTAACCATTGTCTAGTACAAATAACACAATCTGACATAGGGATTTCATTTCCTCCTCCAAAGCATATCTGTATCACAAATTATGTGATTAGGTACATGAAACAGATTTTTTGAAGTGTAATATTTATCTTTAGTGTAACTGATCATATTTTCAAATATAGCACATTTATTTTCTAAAATCTTTTAAATTCTATGCTCACTTTACCTCTGAGGTTTTGAGTTTGTTTTTTCTTTCAGTTTTGTATAATCTCTCAAGAAACTGAGCCCTATTTAATCACTATAAACAGTTACCAAAGACTGTACTGTGCATACAAACTTGCAGTTAGTCTGCACATACAATTATTCAGAGGCAAGTGTAAAGTGCATAAGTTTAAAAAAGTGGTTAAACATGTTAGATCAATTACAGTCCAAATATGTATGCAAACGTGATGAGTTTATGTGCACACATACATATATGCAAATATAATAATACATGCATGCATCCACACACTTACATACACATTGAATTTTTTTATTTTATATTTAAATGACAGCAGCTATATATTTTATGTAAATTTTTTGCAATTAAAAGCATTACTCATTGATTTCTATCCCCTAAAACTGCAAAAAAATATTAAGTTGTGAAATTATAAAGTAAATATAAAGATCATAAACTATTTTAATTAAAAACTATGTTTATATGCATCTGAGGGCATGATCTATATATAGACAATGCCCTATATTTATGTAATTGAATCATATTCTATAAACAGTTCTCTAATATGGGTATTTAAAACACACACAGATTATGGATTGGAAGTTTATCTCAAAAGTTAATGGCAATTATCCTCTAGGTGGTAGAATTTTTTATTACATTCATCATATGAACTCTATTGATTAATAATTAACTATAATAAAACCTAATTTTATTTACTCTTAAGGGCTGTAAAATTGCCAATAATTTTAGAGCAATTAAATTGAATATACACATAATGTCAAACTAAATAGCTAAAAGTGAGCCTGAAATTAAAAGGTACTGTATTTTCAAAAAAGGGCACACTTAAAATTGCTGATTTTACAACCCACTGTCATTTTTTTTTTAAACCACAATGGGATATCACTTCACACCAGTTAGGCTATCAGGTTTTTTTTGTTTGTTTGTTTGTTTGTTTGAGGGCAGTGTCACTGGCCCTCACATGTGGGACCGAACCGGGGCCACTGGCTTCCCAAGCCAGCGCTCAACCACCGCGCCACTCGGCCGGCCCACCCACTGTCATTTTTATAGTTATGCAAAATAATAAGAGAGCATTCATATCTCACACTTCAGCCCTCAAAGGATTATTGATGTAAAATAAAATACTGATAATTTCTGTTGCTTTCACAGAATTATTTTCTATTGATATAAAAAGGCACACTTATTTTTAATTACTGATACAAGTAAAACAGTTACTTGATTGGTTTAGCAAACGACTTTGTTTTTAAGATATTGTTTAATAAAAGTAAATAAATATTTATAAGTAGGGAAAAATTACTTGATAAGACACTATATTTCTATATAAATTTCTCATAAATAAGCCCCATAACATTACTTCATACTATTATATTACTTGATATACTGTTTTAATTTAATTTAGTCAACTGATTTTTTTAAACCTTTCTCTGAACTTTTAAAAGCAGTTTACTTTTCCTCTCTGCTTTTTCCTGATTTCCAGAATAACATCCTAGGAAACACAGTACCCAGAACCCTGCACCGGGTTCCTCCTTCCACTTTCACCCACAGTTCAACCCCCTCTCAGTTGCTTTTATCTGTTGGTATTCCTGTGCTACTCTTTTCACTATGGTTGGCATGTTATTTCAATAATATATATTTTTTAATTGCGTAAATATTACCTTCTAAATTCTACTTTTGTTCTTTTGGGGTTTTAGTGATAAAGAAGTAAAAAAAAAATATCTCTACTTGCTTTTAAAATAACACTTCTGCTATGAATCTGTTTGTTCTCAATTAGTAGCTTTTACCTGATGGAAAATTACTTTCCATATTTTTCTGTTGAACTTTTTAGTCTCATTTAGTAAGATAGGATAACGTTAATTCCTACTGACTTCACTCTCTTCTCCAATAAAACATTAGTTAAATAATGCATAAGATTTAAAATTGTTTATCTCCATCTCTTAAGAAAAAATCATTGTTGCAGATATATATATCAGCATTTTTTTTCTCCCCACTGGAGAAAACAGAATGCACAGACAAGCACAAATAGAAACGTTATAATCAGCTACCAATCCCATCAGTTTGAGTTAACCATGGTTAATACCTCGGTGTTTATATAGCCAGTCTTTTTAAAAAAATACATATTATATTGTTTTATTAATTAATTTTTTTTTACTTAAAATATTAGAGATGCTTTGTGATGAAACTGTTGTATATATTGATCATGAGTAAGGTCAGTGGGTTTTATGAACATCCGTCTCCAGTTGTGATACACAAGATGTTATCACAAGGGAAAACAGGGAAATGGGTATATTGGACTTATAATTACATGTGAAACTGAAATTATCTCAAAATTAAAAGTTTAGAAAAAAAGATTTAAGACTGCTAAGGATTCTTTTGCCTTTATTGTTAGATATTCTGACCATATTACTTATGGTAGACATTTAATAGATGCACAATGCAATGTTTACCAAATGATTTGCTCATCATGGATTTTGCCCTATCTATGCATCTCTAGAAATCTTATTACAATGTATGATCTAATATATCACAGCTGTGCATAGAAATTCAGAGACAAATATGTAATTGAGCTTCCCCTGTTGTTTCTGCTTAGCCAGGCATCTGAATCCTTATGGGGGAAGACTAGGTTTCTGCAGTTTTGAAGCTGTTATAGGCATACCAGAATACAGGTCTATAATACAAGTGGTGAGAACAAGCTAGAATATTACAGCATTCCCACAAGAGCCTCCACCTAAGAAACAATATCCATAAAATTATAGATTTTATGTGCTATCCATTCTATTGTGCACATTTTAGTAAATATATAAAATAAAATTAAAATGTTCATAACTATGTAAAACTCTCTTACATACCACCAATGATAGTTTGGGGAACACTAGCCAAAAGATTTGTAATTGGAAAGAATTTATAGAATTTCTATCATTTCTTCCTAACCTCCTTTCTGAATGTACTACATCAGCACCAATGTATTTAGTGCATATACATTTTGTTAAAATTACCCAAAGGAATATGAGTACTATAGCCTTAGGGATATATAAAATATAGTATAGACTTACAATTTTATGAATCATATTTGGATATAAATACCATAGCCTTGCTATTTTGTGAATCATTTATTGAGGAAAAGAATCATATGTATGTCTCTATCTCATTACTCTTTGCATTACTGGGACATAGCATATTGTCTGGGTCATAATGAAAATGAAAGATATTTTTGTTGAGATGAATCCTAAAATGAATTCTCAACTTTTAAGAAACATAATAAAAAAATCTGTAATACTATAACATAGTTCTCTCTCTCTCTCTCTCTCTCTCTCTCTCTCTCTCTCTCTATATATATATATATATATATATATATATATATATATATATATAATGTGTACATGTATATATATATATACACATTATGTACATCATTATGTACATATACTATTGTAATGCTATGATTTTTGTGCACATTTCCCATCCATATATGTTTTCATTTGCTTTATCATTTTATGTCTATATTATAGGTATTCCCTCCCTCCCTCCCCCCTTCCTCCTTCCTTTCCACTGTCCCTCCCTCCCTTCCTTCCTTCCTTCCTTCCTTCCTTCCTTCCTTCCTTCCTTCCTTCCTACCTTCCTTTCTCTCTCTCTTCTCTTCCACTCCTGCTAAGGTGCCTACTCCTCATTTTGGTTCTCAGGCAGTTTCTGTCAATTTTCTTTTTAGGATTTGTTTGAGAAGCTCACTAAAATGGTCCTGATAAACAGAATGTATAATCTGATAAGTGGGATGTTTTCTTCCCTTCTCTGGCTTCTAACAATATATTCCTTTGATTTAGGGGCATTGTGAATACAACCCTTTGATTTAGGGGTATGTGTAAGCCTGAAATTCTGCTGGTCTAGTAAAGTAGTGGTGGTCCTGACAAGCTGGATATGTGCTCTGAGTAGGGGGGTATCTTCCTCCCTTCATTGGCTTTCAGCAACATATCCCTTTGATTTAGGGGTATGTGAGAGCCAAGAATTCTGCTGGGCTAAGACATTGGTACCCCAAGTGAAAGCAGCTGAAAGGGGTCTTGACCCAAACAGGAGCTGCAGCCAGGGGCTTTCTAACCGGAATAGGTCTCTCCTTCTCCTGCTCATTTCCATCTACCTATCCTATCAATACCTAGACCAAAATCATTTAAGACCAATAGCATAAGCGAATTTATGAACTCATTTAAAAGTTTAAAATGAGCTACGCAACCACCACCAATAATAGCACGAGAGTAAATAGAAAGCACCAATAATATTTCCACATGTTAAATGTAAAACAATTAGATTTATAATTGCTAGTGACTCATTATAAATAGTTGATGCTGATATGTTATTTTAACTTGTCTCTGTAGTCCCAGGATACCATACAAATCCCCACGAGTAGCCTTTACCTACAGGCTCCACATTTGTATTAGCATTGCTTTTTAATTCAAATAAAGATATGTAAGATATGAAAATGATAGAAACCTTTTTGGAAGAGTGGACAGTCATTATTTTTTTCCAAGTCTCCCTTTTCTGATCTGTATATACTCTTTCAAAGTTTGAAGATTGAGGCAAATTACCCTGTAAATTCTTCCTGTGTTACTTTAAAAAATGATAAGAATACCTAATTTTAAAATAGTGGCCATTCAAGAAAATATAAAGGTTAATTCATTTAATCAAAGGGATATCTATTCACCATGACTTGATTACAAGACACCATCAGTTAAATAATTTTTTAAAATTGTCTATAGACTTGATCATAATATTCTTAAAAGAAAGAAAATGACCAGACTAAAAATTACTTAAATTAACAATATCTTTCTAAAGTATAAATTCTAATGATATATTTGAATAACTTTCAGATTATTACAAGACAATGGCAACCATAATTTGGCATATAAATTATAATATAATGACATTAATGATTTCATAGGGGGAGCAATTAAGTTTCAATATGTAACTGAGTGCTTTGGGATATTTAAATATCTTTTATAACCTCATTATGTTAAAATTTAGCAATAGAATGAAAGCATGTATTTAGAATTTAGGGCTTCCTTATGTCATACAAGAAAATTGTTTAATCTTTGAAAGTGGATTATATTGCCATACTTCTATAAATTTTTCTCATAAAATTGATTTTTTCAAACTTGAAAAAAATTTACCTCAAATATGTAGTAATGATGAATGAATGAATTTATTGCATGTAAACACTTAACAAAAAGCAAAACAAAACAACTACTACTACTCTCCCTTTATAAAGTGCACCAGTTTTCTGAGTTTGTCCTAACTTCCTCTCATATCTCCCAATTAGGACTCAATAGGTTCATCTAATTTTTCTTAATATTTCTCATTTCTTGGCTTTAGTTATTAGAAGATCTAACTAAAGTTACAGCTATCATACACTGTGCTTTGAATTTTCTGAGTTTGCAAATCTTACAATATCAGTCCAGTAGAGTATTGCTCAAGTTTCCATTTCAGCAAACTCCTTAGTCTCTAAATTATGAGCTGTAAAAATAAAATCAACTTTCAACTAAAATGGGCATATGAATTGTTCCTGGAACCCATAATTCTCTAGCACTGGGACACTGCTCAGGGAAGAAGTTCAGGACCAAATTAAAATAGACTGATGCTTGTGCTGTCAAGTCTCTCTAGTAGAGAAAACAAGAGTCAACATGACTGTTTATTTTTGTTGTTTTTCTTAAGCAAACATTTGTTCTGGTAAAACTTTAGTCCTTTTTCCCCCTCAAAATATAACTGGTTTTAATTTTCAAAACATTCTAGAAGCAATATTAATTAATGAGAATGACATTAATAGTTAATAACTGTTAATGACTGTTAATGTCACATTTATTAATGTTAAAAATTTGCATCAAATTAAGTTAATCTATTAAAATTTTAAAGAATACATAAAATAATAAGTATATATCCTTACAATTTGTATCTAGAAAGGCCTTTCTACATTCACCCTCATATGTTTACCTTGACTCCCCCCATTTTTTTATGTCCTCAAATATTTATATGGAAATAATTTATTTCTCACATTTGCTTTCTATTAAAGTGCATGGATGCTTAAAAAGTATCTTCCTTTTCCAAATATTCATATTGAAATTGCTAAAGTATTAATTTGTATAACTAAAACAGTACAAAGTATTGAAAATTCTATTCTTACTGAATTCATTCCCCAGCTCAATATAAAATAAGTTTTCAAAATTCAAACTTTAAAGTGCAATATTTGATTTTGAATCAGTGCTTCCAATAATTAATTGACTACTAAAGTTATAAAATTATAACTTAATATTAAGATAAAATTATAAATTAATAAAAGAAATCCAGGTCAGTTATAAGGGAAATAAAGAATGTGGAATGAATAATGAGTGTGATGGTGATGTATATATACATCGACTGGTCCAATGATTTGCTCCTTGAAAATAAAATTACAAATGATTCAAAGATGATAGATGATAAAAATTCAGCAGTCTTCTTGGTCCATTGTTAATTCTATACCTAAATTGAGAAATGAAATAACTATATTACTAATACTGATGATCATCATTTAATTACATTGGATATGCCTTTTGATTTAGCTCCATTAATTATGGAAAAATTCTTTAGCTTATAAATGTCTTTTATTTTTCTTTATTTTTAAAAGGTAGCCTCTGTATTTCAATCTAAAATCCACTATAGTATTGAATTACGTGATTTGACTTACACTATGTGGAGTTTAACTATTTACTTTTGTTCCTTTCAAATTAATCTCCCATTAGTTTTGAGTGATCTCTCCTTGTATTATGGAATAACATAAAAAAGGATCTTATCAAAATTTACTACACCTTTCAAAATCTTAAATAACTCAATTATATTCACTCTATCTCTTCATATTTCCAGGCTAAATAATCTTAGCTTTCTTACTTTCCTTTTGTATATGGGCAAGTTTCATTCTAATTTAACCATCATATTTGTCCTTTTGTGAACCTTTTCATCTTTATCTTTCCCCAGGGAATATATCCTAACTTAAGACAGTGCTTCACATTGTAAGATTCAATGTATAATTATAACATATATTAATACTATTAATTTGCATTTATATACCATTTCATTTATTCAAAGTGCTTTTTGGCTTATCGTTACCATATTTCTGAGAGCTATTGGCATGATTTGGAAGGACAAAGTCCAAAGAGGTTGAAACTAACCCAAATCACTAGAGGCACATCTACTGGGTTGTCAGAAAAGTCATAACACACTTTCGCAATGAAAAACTTAGAAAAAATACACCATGAGTTATCCAACAACCCAATAAATCATGTTTTAAAACAAACAAAAATTATATTTTTCATTAGAAATCTATTTAAAATACAAATTTGATTGATAGGAACTTAGCAAAAGGCATTGTTAACTTTCTAGCAATAGAAAGAACAAGTGGAAAAAATCATAATTTTGATTTCCTTTTCAAACTAGTAAGACCAATTTTTCAGAGTGTATGACAGTGATTAGAGCTAGGTATAATTTTCCCATTTTGTTTTTAGTTAAAAAATTTGTTCAAAGAATAATGTATTTCCAATATGATAAAAAAGTAAAAGTAATTTCCCCCAAAATTAATTGAAGTGACTGGAATCTAGCAAATACCCATCCGGCAAATAGGTTTCAGTTGTTTATCCTGGGAAATGCCTCCTCTTCATTTTCGTGTATATTAGAGGGGCTTGTTCTGAGTATTTGAGTTACACAAACTTGTTTGGGACACTTGGCTTGGTGGAAACTCACCATATTAATCCCTGGACTTCCTCTCACATTAGCTGTAATGTCTAAGTTAAGGTCCAGTATTGTGTGCAACCTTGACTGGTGAAATCAGGAAAGCCTCAAATGATCTAACTACAAGTTTAATGTCTTCTCTCTGCTCCAATGTGCACAGTATTCCAGCTAACCTATCCTCCTTATCAAATGGGCCACATCAAATTTGTGTTTACCATTGAGTGGCAGGCTTCAGTTTCATGGCAGCCCACAGAATGATTCTTATAAGCCCATAACATCTTGAATGGACAATCAGGAAGTACCATACCTTCTTGTGGGTCAGCCTCCCACAACCCCTGTTTCTTCACTCTGTTCCAGAATTCATCTCTTGTGAGGCCCTACTTAAAGTGCAGTCACCTGAACTGTGAATGAATGTAACTCATAAACCGGTGTCTATCTTATTCGTGTAGTGCCAGGTATCATGCGTTTACCTATCTCTATAATCCTATAGTGGGCGTTACTACTTCACCAAAAGGGAGAAGAGGAGGTGATTATAACATCACATAGTAACAATTCTTGTATCACTGGATGCATTGTACATCAATGAGAGACAGCCGTAAAGAGTATTTTATTTGGTAGCATGCTTATACCCTACAATGATGTACTTAAAAATTGTGAAGATGTGGGCATTTACAAAAAAAACACAAAAGAAGGTTTTCAAAGAATATGGTTTCACTCTACTATCCCCTAAGGGAATAATGTTGTTTGAAAATCAATTTCTTACAATAAAGTCAAATTCTTAGGGCATTTCCTGGTTTTTCTAGAGCATCTAAATTTCTTCTTTTTAAAAACCTTAGAGAAATGTGGTAATGTTAGTTTGACATGCAGAAATATGAGAAAGAGAAAACAAGGCTATCTCAAGAGTAGAAGCAAGAATGGCTTATTAATAAATACCAAACTTATTGAGAATTTTCTATGTGACAAATGCTAGGATATTACCTCACTTAATTTTCACAATAATCCAAGGGGCAGATGTTATTTCCTCATTCTGAATATGAGGAATCTGATTCTTATTTATTTTTTTAGCTGAACCATCCTGCTACCTGTTGGCAGCTCAGCGGCTGCTCAGCTCGGGCTGGGCATCGAACTGCTGTTGCTCAGAGCTCAGCTTGCACTCTTGAGCAAGCTCTTAACCAACTGAGCCACTAGGCCGGCCCTAGGAATTTGATTCTGAGAGATATTCTATAACCTTTTCAACATACGTACAGCTGGTGAATAGCAGAACACTTTTGCGTTGGTTTAAAAAAATCCACATTTATTTTTCATTATGCTAGAAAGCGAAAACAACAGGAGAAAGAGAGAGAGAGAGAATCAGTTTTATTAACTTTTAAAAATATGAATAATTAAAACTGGAAATTCGAGTCCCTCTGGTACTCACTTAAAAAAGTGAGTCCTCGGTTTTCCTCTCAATAAAATTACCATGGATATTAGTGGTTCTTCTTACCTTTTACTTATCATTTGTTGTTGAAAAGTATTTCGAGAAATTCTACATAAAGAAAAAAAAATAAATCTAGAAATAAAATTAGACATTTTAAAGTACGAGAACTATAAACTTCTGAAGCCATTGAAAATGCTCAGACATCCCCTTTAAAAATCTTCATTTTACTTTTTATTAAAATTGCTTTGCCTGAACCACCAGCATTCCAGATAAAGGTAAAATGCTAGTTTATAGACAGATTTTCTGTTTTATTTAAATTGCTATTTAACAATGTTATCTTTCTTACATTGAATATTTTAGTTATGATATGGGGTTTGTAATCTTTTATGGGATAGCCTAGAAAACTTTAGAAACATAATCTGTATAGAATTTATTATAAGGTAAATAGATTCCTAATTCTAAATAATAGACTGATTTATAATTGTATTATTACATTAAAGAAATTAGTAGTGCTAAAAAACAAACAAACAAAAAAAAAACAGAACGAAAAAAAACTTACAACTTTTGAAATGCAGTTCACTGGGAATGTATGTTTATCACTTTTACTTTTATAAGAAAAAAACATGGTGTCCTTTTCAAAAACCTTCAAAACCCTTTACTACTTCATAGTTAATCCTGTGTGTTAAAATTATTAAATATATGGCTGGTCTTCACTTATATTTATCATGTCATAATTAGTAGTGAATGAATGCAGTGTGACTTAAGCAAAATTAATCAAAGATTCTCTCTACCTTCCAACCTACAAAATACTTCACTCACTTCATTTGGCTTTAGAGTGAGAGGATAATCATAACTTTGCTTTTGAAGTGGGGATTAAAAAAATAATAAATACTATTGCTTCCTGATGTTATTTACTTCAAACATTTTAAGTTTGAAAAGTGTTCCATGTTTCTGCAGTATATGTATGACTGTTGAGAAAAGTAAATTTTTGAGGTAGAAACTATCTACCTAGCAAGCACCTTTTATAGAGAAGTAATGGGTCCTTTTGTGATTGTTCAGTATCTCAGACTTCTCTGATCATAAAAATTAACCTGGGGGACTTTTAACAAATAGAGAATTCCCTTCCACCTTCAGCTTCAGTAATCCTGGGGGAGGGCCTGGGGAACATACACTGCTAAGATTTTTCTTTATACTGAACTTGAATAATTAGCAAAGACTTTAAGTATTAAATTTAAAAGTCTAAAAATTCATAAAGCTACTACAAGTCTTATAATAGTAAATTTGTATTTTAGGGATTCTCCTCTTTAACTTTGAGAAAATTTTATTCTTTATAAAAATTATCAACAACTACTGATAATGGGGTCACTCATAAAAAAAGATTATCATTTTTAAAAATAAAAATCTATAATTTATTTATTTATTTTTAAGAGGGCAGTGTCACTGGCCTTCATATGTGGGATCTGAACCGGGGCCGCTGGCATCCCAAGCCAGCTCTTAACCACTGTGCCACTCGGCCAGCCCCAAAATCTATAATATGAAAGAAACACTTCTCATTTGTAACTCAATAGTGTATTGCTTTATGTAGTTGAGCCAATGATAAAGCAATTTGAGCTTAATTTTTATTCTCATGTTTTTCAAACCTGTGACATTTGCCTAAGTTCTTTACAATGTTTGCCGTACTTGAGTATCAATTGTTCTTTTTCTAATTTAATAATATCATTAATTTTTTGACTAATTTTCCTGTGGACAACCAAGAAATCACAAGTTTTCTTAGTTTGTTTAGACTGCTGTAAGAAAAATACCATAAATGGATGGCTTAAACAACAAACATTTATTTCTTAGTACTGGATGCTTGGAAGCCCATAATCAATATACCAGCAGAGTTAATGTCTAATGAGGGCCCATTTTCTACTTCACAGATGGCTGTCTTCTGGCTGAATATTCACGTGTGAAAAAGACTAGGAGGTTCTTTAGATTTTCTTTCATAAGGGCACTCACTAGCTTGATTCATGAGAGTTCTAGCCTCTTGACCTAAATATCTTCCATTGGCCACACCTCTAAAAACTATCACATCAGAGATTAGATTTCAACATATTAATTTTAGAGGGACTCAAATATTCATTCTATAACACAGGTGTAATGATTTTGCTATATTTTTCTAATACATGAAACAAATACATAATTAGGAAAATGTTTAGTCATCTGATAAAACATAAATCTCTTAATTTTTGTCATTTGCATACATTCACTGTGACAAAGATTGCTCTGAGAAAATAGTAGGAGAGGTATCAATCACAATACAAATATTTTTGATAAACTAATTGGTACCAAAGCAACTGACACATCGACGGGGCTTTATGATGCAGTTGGGACAATACATTCTATTAGATAAAGTCTTCAAATAAAGTAGTGCTATGGAAGTATGAAAGGCAACAAGCAAATACATGAAGGTATTACATTCAGAGGGTCTTGGTATCTGTGGAGGTTTGTGTATTCATTTCCTAATAATGAAGTAACAATGAAGTAATGAAGATTACTACAAACTTATCAACTTAGCTCAAATGTGTTACAGTTCTTGATGCCAGAAATCCAAAATGCATCTTACAGGCTATGGTCAAGGTGTTTGTAGAGCTGGGTTCCTTCTGGAGGTTCTCATGGGGATCCCATTTCCTTGCCTTTTTCTGTTTCTAGAGGCCACCTGAATTTGTTTATCCATGGCCCCTTTCTCCATCTTCAAAGCACATTACCCAATCTCTGATTGTGTTGTAGTATTTTCTCTTCTCACTATGAGACTCCAGCCCTGTGATTATATTGAAACCACCTGGATTATCTAGAATAATATTCTCATCTCAAAATCCTTAACTTAATCATATATGCAAAGTGTTATTGCCATGTAAAGTGACCCATTTGCAAATTCTGGAGGACATAGATATCTTTGGGAGATTGTCATTCTTTCTACTACAATATAGAAAGGTGAAAATGATATTGAAATCATAATACAGAGCTAAGTCAGATCATGATTAGGGATGAACGGGAAGGAACAGAACTAAACAATGAATGTATGTATTTTGAGGGGTTGATAGTTAATTGAATTATTTATATTTTGGGTACTATAGACCAATCAATGCTCAGGACAGAGTTCATAGATAGAACTGTGAAGAAAAACTACAAATTTGGGCAACAGTAGAAAGGTAATAGTTTGATATACTGGGCTGCCTAAGACTACTAAAATAAACTGCATAGGAAAGAGGATGTTGTGGAGTTAAGAGTCTGAAGAGGAAGAAAAGAAAGCTAGGACACGAGTAAAGGAGACTTAAAATTTATTAACACCAGTAAGGAAAGAGTTTCAGGGGGAGGACTGTCAAGGCACAGAGTCAAGTAAGATAGTATTGGAGCAAAGTTACCGAACCCCTTGGGAAGAAACAGAATTAAATGGAATGAACACATGTCTGTTTCTCAATCCTTATCAGCCACTATGCTAGATGTTTTACACAGATTACATACTTTCATTCTCACCTTAAAACCACAGTGTAGATGAAATTGTTGTCGGAGAGTTGGGCCTTTCTCGGCGCAAATTCCTGGTCCTTGGCAACTCGAGCAAAGAATTGAATGAGATACCAGAGTAAAGCAGTAATACAAGTAGTTTATTAGAAGAGATAGTACATTTAGAAATAAAAGTAGACCTGAGTACTAGAGGATGGTTCAAGGGCCCATGACTAGAAGTTACACACCAAAGAGTGTGGAGTGGGCCACGCACAAAGGCGAGGCTCAAAGGGAAGAAGTGGTAAAAAAGAAGCAGGGAAGCAGCAGCAGCAGCAGCCCTCCCAGGACTTGGGGTTTTTATCCTTCTTCTCTAGAATGGGCTGTTCTTTCTGGGCGTAGGACCACTTGATTGGCACCTGTGATTAACAAGAGATACTGTGTAGGTGTGAGTGACTGGTCTGATCTAGTTGGATATTTTGTGTCCATTTGCTCTTCCGGCAAGGGTAGGTAATTACAATACAAATGGGGAGTTTTGGGTGGAGAGGGGATTTCCCCCAGGCGGTCACACTCTGTGGGATGTGTAGGAATGCAGAGACCCAATGCCTGCCCCTAACTGCCTGCCTAGTTTCTCCTTAAGAGACCTGATTCCCATAAAATACCTATGGGAAGCTGAGGGACAGGAGGTCTCTTCTTCTGTATCTGCTTCCTGCTGGGCAGGGGCGTAGAGCTGTCCCTGCCTATTGGGGTTCATGGAACTCTCACCCTAGCTGGTCTCAGATGAGAGGAAGGGGTCTCAAGCTCCACCTGGAAGACCGTGTTGGCTTCTTTGTTTGTTGGGGTATCCCCTGCATCCTCAAGGCTCCTGAATGAGGACAAAAATATAAATCTGTTCTTATGAAACTTGTGGCTATTCAGTCCATCACTCAGGTGGAGTCAGTTGTCTGGACACAGAATGGGTTTGACATTTAGCTTCCTGTCGTGGGGGATATTAGGAAGTCTTAGGCTTTCAACTAGTTATGGAAAGCAGGGGTAGGAGACTTATATTGTTTCAGATTCAGGAACTAATTTACAAAGCAATTAAGAAGCAAGGGGGATCTTCAGTCCAAGATTCACAAACTGGTTAGAAAAGCAATCAAAGCCCAAGAGCTAAGAAACTAAAGAACTAGGGAGGAGACAACATTTTTATAGAAAAGGAAACATTAAAGTTTTCCAGTGGTGGGGGTTGGTGCTGCTCAGTTGGCCAGTAACAAAATCAATGATTTTTCACAGATGAGGAAAATGAGACTGAGCAATGGACTAGTCTTTCCATGGTCAGTTATCTAATTATTGCTGAGGATGGAAGCAATTGTGTCTGGTTTCAAAGTGGGTTCTGTTCGTGACGTCACACTGCCTTTGTGGAATACAAAGCAAATTAAAAATCAAGAAGTGTATGTAAATGAAAACAGCCCAAAATGTGATGGAGTGAGTATAAAAGTCTTTGGAGACTAAAGAGGAGAGAAAAGATAGTATCTTAGTAGACAATTCTGTAGAAATATTAAGCTGAGAAAAAAATAAGCATTTTTTAGGTCAAATAAACAGAAAAAAAAGTATTTTAATTTATGTATTAGAGTGCTCAAAATAGGAAAGAGAAGATCATCAATGGAAAGGAATTCTTAGATAGGAAAGAAGGAAATCAACACTTTTGTTAGAAGAATCAGCCTTGAAAAAACTACAGCTATACGGGGCCCAATCTTCCCATCACTACATCCATAGCACTACATCCCACCATGTCAAATTCTTAACTGATTAGTTAGCATATTATCTGTGTTATAATGCCAGGCATTTGTCCATATAACTCCTTCAGCTTCAAATTCCCTTTCTTATATTCTCTGTCCTATAGAATTCTACTCACTGATCAAAGGCCTGCAAGTGTATTATTATCATTCATGAAGTAGTATTAATTCTATTTATAGAATTATACTTTCCCATTTACTTTCTAAGGCAATACTATTCTTTATAAATGACTATAGTGAGTCATAATATTTTATAATAACAGCTATAACATTACGGCATTCTTAAGTAGCAGATACTATGTTTTGTGCTTTCTATACAATACCTCATTTAATTCTCATACAACCATATGTCTTCATTTTATCAAAAAGGAAACTTAGGTTAAAAAATATATTGAAAGTTTTCTTAATATCACATAGTTAATTATGAGAGAAAGGAGAATCAACAGTTTCAATAAAACAGGAGTATTATTTTAATGGCCTATGTTTCACAAATCATTGGAAAATTTTATATCTAAATCTTAGGCAGATTGAAAACTGGGACAACTCTAAAGATCTTAGGAGCATGTGGCTTAGGCCTGTATCTTCATGCTGTACTCCAAATGTGATTTCAGGACTAGCCTACAATTTCTGCACCCTGTTGGAATGCTAGTCAAGAGTGACTCCAATAATCCTATTCTTCTCCTAAGACTGATAATACCAATAACACTCATTCCCACTCTTATTTATAGGTGTATGTATAACTAGCATATTCATTAATTTGGATTAATTGTTTAGTAATGCTATATAATAAAGATGAGGATTTTTTTAAAGCATACAAAAGGAAAAAATATTTCTATCTCTTGATACTTTTTGTCCTTGTCTAAGTCTGTCTTAAAATGTGGCAAACCAATGATTCGCAACAGTTTTGTTAGTGAAGGGAAATGATTCAAACCTCCATAATGATATCCTTATGTGCCTATGTAAGCCTGAAAAGTAATTTCAACACCATGATTGATGAATTTGCTCCTGTCTCAGGTTTTAAAATTAATTGGAGAGAACTGAAAATTGTAATCCAACTTGCTTTGTCTGCACAGCATGCCTTCTATGTAAATCACTGAATGAACACCAGAGGGAATTAAACATTTTGCAATGGTATAAAAATAAATTTGAAATAAATGCAAAACTTTGGGATACACCATATAAAGATTTTCTTAAATATATTTATAATACTACTGTTAAAATTTAAAAAAGAGAGATATATTTATTGGTCAATAAAGATAATGGTGCTAGGAAGGTCAGTTAGGCCAGGTTTTAGCTCATTTTGGTTTATGCTTTAAAATAGTGTTATGTTTATAAAATGACAGTCTACATTTTATCAAATCATATCTTTTAAGTCCAACATTTTGAGAAGCAGGAAATTATTCTATGTAATTTCTCAGCGTGAACTGGTCCCTTTACTAAGTCAGGGCTCTAAATTCTGTGTATGGAATGAAGACTTCATTTCCTGGCTACAGACAACTCAAGTTGATCCAAAGTTGATGATCTGTCTATTTGAATTTCTGTAGCTGTCCTGCTTATGGCCTCTGTCACAGTGATTTCTCTTTTGAATAGTTAATCTGGATTGTTTTAGATTACTGAAGTTCATACAGGAATACCTCAGAGATATTGTGGGTTGGGTTGGTTACAGACCACCACAATAAAGCAAATATACAATAAAGCAAGTCACATACATTTTTTTTTTATTTCCCAGTACATATAAAAGTTATATTTACACTATACTGTAGTCTGAACTGTTAAGTGTTCAATAGCATTATGTCTATAAAAAACAATGTACATACATTAAAAAAAGAACATTGCTCGAAAATGTTAAATGTCATTTAAACCTTCAGTGAATTTGGTGGTGAAGGGTCTTTCCTCAATGTTGATGGATGCTGACTGATCAGGTTGGTGATGGCTGAATATTGGGTGTCTTTGACAATTTTTTAATATAAGACAACAATGAAATTTGCCACATCAATTGATTCTTCCTTTCATGAATATAGCATGTGATGTAATGCTATTTGATTGCATTTACTTACAGCAGAACTTCTTTAAAAATTGGAGTCAGTTCTCTCAAACCCTGCCTCTGCTTTATCAACTAAGTTTATGTAGTAGTCTAACTCCTTTGTTGTCATTTCTACTGTTGCTGTCTATGGAATACCTCTAACAGACTGTCTCCTTTAAAGTAACTCAGTGAACCATACAGCTCATGGAATTTAAAGACAAACCATACAGTTTGATTCTGTTATATTTATTTTTATATTTCAGTATTAAATCAGACGCATATGAATATTAATTTTATATTTGATGTCTTTAAAATATTTTCAGATATTTGATAGCAGTTTGATAATTATTCACAACTCACTAGTGATCATTAAGCATCTAAGAATTCATTTAAGAACAAGTTACAATTTGGTTTATCCTAGTAACAAAATAAAAATGAAGAGAGAACACAAGTAAAAGGTAAAACTTTGCATGTCTTGAATGTAACTGATTTTGTGCTTTCACTGTTTTATAGGCCAACATATAGTCATTCAGGAATAATTTCAATGTATCAGCCAAAGTAGTCCCCGTTTAGATTCATATGGCCTAATTCTCCTAAATTTTACTTTTAGCTATTGTATTCATTGGTTTCAGAGCAGCAACGATCTCGGGTAATTTATATGTATTTGTTATAAAAAATAATTGAACATGTCTTTTGGGGGTCAATTCAACCCAAACAATTATTTTTAAAAGTCATTTGTTCATTATACAAGTATTTTTTGAGTATTTTTTAATAGTCTGGCCACTCTGCCAGGTGCTGTTTTGAAAATAATTTAAAAATCCTCAGGCTTAAACTGAAAGACACTAAAGGTAATATCAGTGGTAGCTCTCTTGTGTTGGTGAATGAATGCTGAGAAGTACTAGTCAGTGTGTTTAATGATCACCAACACTTTATTGAATATGAAACTCAGGTATTCAAAAAACTAAGTATCTGTTAAGGGTTATACAATAGGTAAATTGGAACTGGGTTCTAATACAGTTTATTCTGCTACCAAGTTCTTTGTGGTTATCATGGTTTAACACTATTCCAAAATAAAATCTGTAAACTATATTAAAGACAGAGAGAGAGATTGAATTATAATTAGGCTTGGTTCAGTAAAATACTGCTATTCACTTTATTGTACATTTGATTTTGTGTGTTTATATGTGAAAACCATGATTTTCATTGCATAGAAACATGCTATAAATGGGTGTACAATGGGGGGCTAATTTTCCTGATATTCTAAATAGTTTTTAAAAGTGATAAAAAAGCAATGTGATATAAAACCAATCATAGAATTATTTCTAAACAGTTATACTCTAGAATTATCATTCACAGCTTCATATAATTATAAAACCTTAAGATGACAGATGCCAACAAGATTATTTCTACCTGTCAGGCTATATGGTAGTCAATACATCTCTTTTGGGAAGATAAGTATCAAATAAAAATTTTTTATAAGTCGAGACAATATATTCAATTTGATATTCGATATCCTTATCAATAGTATAAACTATTGATATATATTATATTTTTAATATAATATATATCAATATATTATAAACTATTGATATATATTATATTTAAATTTTAATATATATATTAAATTATTATATATTTATTATGTATGAAATATTTAATGGAAGACTCAGAAATGAAATAAAAATATAATTTCTATTATTGATCAATCAATGGAAATATGTGAGAAAGCATATCAACATGAAAATAGTGGCTACATTTTAAAATAAATAATTCTGTTGGATTGAAATAATCCTTAAGAAAAGAAAAAAGATAACACAAATTTTAAGTATTAAATATTCCAATCTATACATGCTCTTATCCTTTAAAACTATGGCCATTAGAGAAAATGAGGCAAAATTTTGATCACTTATTGCAGATTTTTCAGTGTTTCATTTACTTTCCAGAGAGCAAAAATGTAGGAGACTTTTAATTCTGGATAAGGCAGTAATATAAATGTGTCAAGGATTTAAGCCAAATTCTTCCCAGATGAGAAGAATAGCTCATTTTAAAAGTTCTGACTTGCATGAATATATTGAAATACACCAGTTCCATTTTCCTGTAGCTTGTGTGTTCCAACTCAAACCAACTACTCCAATCTTTAATATAAGTACAATTAGAAAATATTTCTTTCTGTATTTTAGGAGCATCTTTTCTATCCCTCAACTTTTGAAACATAGGAAGGAATAGAGTTTCTTTGGTGGAAAATAATCAGGGCAAATTTGTGAAGGGCTATTCAGACTTTTTTGTTGTTGCCAGTAAAAAACATTTATAGGAATATTCAAATACTAGCTATGAAATCAAACTAATATAATCAATTATTTTCAAATAGGCAAAGCATTAAATATCTTACCCTGAAATGTCCACAAATATTGAAAAAAAAAAGTTAAATAACAACATTGAGTAATGCAAGCATCTCTTAATTTGCTAACATTACTTTTATGTTTCATATGTACCTGAAGATTCAATAACTGCAAACCTTTTATAAATCACATATAAAAATAAATATATATGACTGGTAATATTGTAATTGAAGAGAAATATAGCTGTTTACTTCCATGAATGTTGCAATCTTCTAATGATAATGTACCTTTCCTTTTATATGCCAATGAAAAGAACACCTCCTACAAGAAAAACTAAACATGTCTAAAAAAATTATCCCTATGACAGGGTTTTATAATATAGCTTTATAAATACATATACCCTTCCATAAGAACAAGCCCATTACACCAAACTGTGTATCATTTAAAAATGATAAAAACCCTTTTACTGGTGCTTGCGGTTAGGGGTGTAATTTGAATACCTAAGAAATCAATATCTGCTTTAGTGTGTGATTACAGCCGAATAATTGAAGTATCAGACAAGCAGTGAACCACAGGGTTTTTCTGTGCAAACAGCAAGGCATTCTAACCATAAAGCTCCCCTCAGCGCTAGTGGACCTCAGGTTGCAATTACAAAAACTTTCAAATGTACTGTTTTTTCAAAAGAGCCCATTGGGGGAACCATTCAGAGAAAGAAAAAAAATTCTAAAAATATCAGCACTGACACTTCATACTGAGGCAAGAAGGCGGGACTGTTTAAAAGTAAATTGATAAGGAAGTTTCTAGAGGGCTCTCATTCATTCACAACACCTTCACGGCGCCATCCTCCCTGTCACTCGGAGCCTTTCACACACAGCGTGGAGCCTTAGAAGCATTCAGCTTCATTCTTCACCAGATCATCAGGGATTGTGCTTTTTCTTTACCTGCTTCCCAAAGCTTACATCTCTCCTTCTGGCTGACTTTCAAACCTTGTCTTGAAAATACTTTCTATCTCATAGAGATAAATTCTTGACAACCAGAGCTAGTACACCACTGAAGCTTTTGGGAGACACTATTCTTACTACCCCTCATCTAATAGTGCAAGATCAAAACCACATGTGCCTACAGGGCCAGGAAAGTGGGGCTGAAAGAAAGCAGTGAGGTGCAAACAGACAGTAAATGGTCATTGACATGTTGCTTCAGAGTTTGGATAGAATGAGGTAAGGCTTGGAGTGTGAGAAAGAATGCACTCCATATAAGAGAAGACACTGTTATTCCACTTCAGTGCTTTATTGACTTTTTGTGTGTGTGTGAGTGTTTAGGCCCATTTTTTCCTGACCTTAAAAGTCTTCAAAAAGACATTGGAATATCATGAATTTCTGCAAAAGGTTCCAACTTACAAATGCGACAATTATGTTAAGAAAATTGGTGGCCAGGTGAAAGCCTCTTGTTGGAGGATAATTCTTCCATTCATATATATATATATATATATACAAAGTAATATATATATATATATATATATATATATATATATATTACTTTGTGCAGTAGTCATTTAAAGCATAGGGATTTCTTTTATTCTTTTATTGTATGTCTTACTGTATATCTTTGGGAAATTGTTAGGTTACTATGATTACCAAATACATATTTTTGATACCTATGGAGTAGTGCTACAAAATTAAAATACTTAACTATGCTTTCTAATTGTATTTTCCTATTGAAGTAAAACAATCCATTTGTTTTAAGGGAAACAGAGCTGTAGACTCTATGTTTGACCATGAACACTATTAAAGTTACTGTTTAATAGAACCTATCCAATAACTTCAAGAAAATTTATAATCTTGATGATGTCATTAATTTCAACTCTATACTTATTAGAATAGGATAATGGTTTTCTTTGTATTACTGTTAAGGATATAAAAGAAACAATCTGTTACATGCCACATTATAAATTTAGCCAATAATAGTAAAAGTTATTTCATTTTATGCAATAACTATCAAAAGTCTACATTTTAATGTTTCATTGTATTCAGTCATTTAAAATGTTATTTTTTATATATTAGATCTATTTCTATGCAGCATGATGGCATTTTTCTCAAATAAATCAAAATAAAGCTCGTTAAGTTTCACAATTGTAACTGGAATGTTATTCAGTCATACTAAAGGAAAAAAAGGGAGTAGAACGTATTATAATGTTTATCATTGTACTTTTTCTTGCTCTTCAAAGATAAGTAGGAACTGAATAATAATATGAGTGTCACAAAATTGGGCTAACATTTAAAAACTTATTATATGTTATTATAAGGGACCACATATTGGGTTGTCGGAAAAGTCATGCTGTATTTTTTCTTGTTTTCTTTGCAAAAATGTGTCATGATTTTCCCACAACCCAATAGTTTTCTGTGAATCATACTGGTTTAATCAACAGGTTTATGATACTTGACTGGTGGTGTTAATCTCTTCCTCTGTTTATAACATTTGGACAATTACCACTGTTAGGGTGGCTACATTTTATACATCCAAACAAGATTAGAAAAATCATGAATAAACAAATTTTTATAATTTATCTTCTTGATATTCAAGACCAGCCTAAATTTGATTCTGAGTTATTCTTGCCTTATTTCTCAATATACTCGCACATGATATACTCAAAATACTAATAAATACTCAAATTAGCATGATGAACATCTGAAGTACTCTATCAGATACCTCAAATATTCCTTTCACTCATGTTCCTAAATTTGTTCACTTTTTATTCTCTTTCTTTTCTTGGAATATCCTTATCCCTACTCATCCTCTTTAAAAACTTTACTTACTACTTATGGTAAACATTTTATTATTTATTTTTGGTTCAACCTCAGAAACCTCTTTTTATATTTGATGAATCTTGAGGATGGCAAAGTTGTCTCACATTATTAAAGCCAAAAAGGTTTGATATTTATAGTTTAAGCCCCCCATGCAGTGAAAACACAGGAGTGACCTACACTTGAAAAGTTAGATACAGCTATTCTGGGTTTTGAATTGGAAGCTAAAGACCAAAAAGCAAGACTGATGAAGCCATGCTGTGTTGACAGAAGCGGTAACAGTGACATGTATTCTCTACAAACAGAAGTAATAATGACAGCTGAGGCAGCATCCATTAGTCTTTTAATGTCAACCCCACATAAATAGTGGTCTTTTCATAGTAAATTGTTATATTTGATGTTTACTGGTTGCTGCAATAGTATTCAAACAGACCAACCTGAAAGTGGGATTTTAACTGTGTCTCTGAATACATAGCTTTCTTTGTTTCTGTCTATTTCTACAACCTTGCTCTTCAATCATCCCCATATTACTTTGATGAATAAATTTACTTTCTATTTAATTAATTAAGAATTAGTTTTTATTGCTTACAACTAGGAAAACTCACAATAATATGTATTGTGGGTAGCGAAGGCAACTGGTATCCAGCTGCTGCACAAGAAAATTCTTTCTTTTCTCTGTCTCATTAAATAAGAAAGATTGTAAAAATAGTCTGTTTTAACTGTCAGGGACATTACCCTTCAGATTATTAAATTCTTAAATTATGTGCCATAATTTAAATTGCAAAGATCTGAATCCTCTCCTCATTTCGTAAACCCTCACATTGGTCCACAAATTAAAAATAGTATATAGATAAAACAGGAAATCAGAAATTAATAGATAATTAATATTGTTTTAAGGTTGAGCAATATAATATAACATGCAGAGATTTGACTCCTTGGTAACTTCTCTGAGGAAAAACAAGTCCTGTGCATGCTGGGATAGTGCTCTCAAAATGGAGGACAATTTTCTATAGCTTATGTCCTGCCACTCAAATTGGAGGGTTTGCTTGGAGGATGAAATTTATATTTGAAAGATGTCATATGACATGTTTAGATGTACTGACAAACTAACCAGGTGACTCAAAAGACTAACAGCTTTGGGTAGGAAGCAGTACAACAGAAGTCTCTTCAGCTGATTCAAGTTGCATTCCAAGAAGCTTGATGAAAGAATTGTAGAATCTAGAGCATGACTTGGCAAACTTATCTTATAAAGCCAGATAGCAAATATCTTAGGCTTGTGTGTCATATTGCCTCTGTCACAACTGCTTAAACTTGCCATTGTAGCATGAAAGACAATTCTTAAACAAATAGATGCAGCTGTGTTCTAATAAGAATGTATTTAAAAAAATAGTCAGTGGCACTGTGGGGAATTATTTGCCGATATCTGATCTATAGGATTCAAGTATCAGTGAATAGAATTGAGGAGAAATTAACTCTTTTTAAAAATGTTATTGTGATACTTTACTATGGTAAATAAGAGCATATTAAACAAGTTTTGTCTCAACCTAAGTAAAATAAAGATAGACTTACTTTAATTATATGTGAAATTTTAAAAATATGTATAGGATTTCTGCTAAAATATTTATGGGTAAATAATTGGCATGAAATCTGCAACTTACTTTCCAGTAGTATAACAAAACCAGGGTGGGGATGTGGGGAAAGAGGGAGGAGAAGGAGAGAGAGAGAGAGAGAGAGAGAGAGAGAGAGAGAGAGAGAGAGACAGAGAAACCAAATATGGCCCAAAATGACATTAAAAACAACAAACCAACTAGGTAAATTATAATTGAAAATTTCAGCTTTATCTAGGTTTGAAAATGTTTACAATAGGGCCGGCTGAGTGGCTCAGTTGTTTAAGAGCTCACTCAAAAGTGCGAGCTGAGCTCTGAGCAACAGCAGTTTGATGCCCAGCCCGAGCTGAGCTGCCGCTGAGCTGCCAACAGGTGGCAGAGTGGCTCAGCTAAAACAGAAAAAAAGAAAAAAAAAAAGTTTACAATACTTTGGAAAAACTCGGTAAAACAAGAAAGTCACAATACTGTTGCCTAGGTTATTTTGAATAACATTAATTCCAATTATTATGAATTTGAAATCCTCGGCTGTGACATCAGCTGATCTGAAATCAATACTTATGAAGAAAATAAACTTTAATTAGTAATTTACTTTCTACCTTAATCATTGGAATTCTATATTCTCTGTTTTGTTTCACAAGCTCATTTATTTTTTAAAATTATAATACCTTGATAGTAGCACCTGCATTTGAACACATATTAAATCTTTGATAATTACAGAAAAAGTTGGATTAAGTGTTGGGGCATATTTAGCACATTATATTTGTGGAAAAACAAAAACACAAATGTTTCAGGTCATGTGACCTTTCATATACACATGATACTAAAAGAAAATTGCGTGGCCTACTGTAGATGTGTTAATTAATTTTAAATTCTTCCTTAGATGATATCAATTGTTAACTCATTAGTTCCTCTGTCTCATTTGGTCACAACTTGACTTTCTGCATCAACACCGAGAAACAGGTACTTGTATGTTAGGCATGGATTAGAAAGGCTTTTCAAGTACACTGTGTTTTCTGTGTACACATAGTTGATAGAAGTAGAAAAGAAAAGAAATTCAAGAGAAAGTACTGGAATAAATAGATAAGCAGTTTTGATAAGTGGATTAATCTTTGCAGTATATATTTTTCATAATTCATTCTAATGCTTAGAAAGTAAATATTCATATTCCTTATATTGAGAATATCCCAGGGATATGATTATCCTTCATCACACCTTGTCTTTTCTGTGAACTTTGATGTTATCCAAGTTTGTTCTTGTTACTGTTTTTATTTAGTCAGAACTTTTCTCCCATATTTTCTCTTGGGTTTTCACTGTAATTTGAGATACATTAACTTTTACAAACAATTTTGCTGATTCTGTGTGGTTTAGTTAGAAGAAGCGCAAGTCAAATGGCCCTTTCAAATGAACATAATATATGAGTACAGATTTTTAAAAATCACAAATTCATTTTAACTCATAAGAACTAAATAAGAATAGCCCCATATTTACCTGCCATTTCTAGACTGTGGTGAATATATATATATTTGAGAATATGTTTTCCTCTGTTTCTAGAAGCTATCTGGAGGGAAAACATATTTAGGGACAGTTAATTTTCAAACCTGATGTCACACTGTTAAAACTTTGCCAAACAATTAAAAATTTGGTCATTAAACTATCATAAATTTATTATAATTTAATAATTCATACCCCCTAAATAAGGGAGCCAGCAAACTACATCAAGATAATTTTTCTGAAAAACAAATATTGTCAACAATATGTCTAAGGTAGATGCACAACATGAGACAGAAAAATGAACTAGATCAGAATTAGCAGTGATACTTTCACCATCGTGAAAATACATGACATGGTATAAATTAAAAGATAACATAAAGGTTTAAACAAATTTAAAATTTCCTAACTTCTACTAACATTAGCCCAAAAGACAGCAATTCAAATTTAGTGAAATCCAAATATACTTCTAAAACTCTGTATCTCTCTTCTTTCTCATCTTCTCCTTTATTTCTTACATTATTATGCTTTATAGAGGTTAATTGACAGAAAATTATAATATACTTAAAGTGTACAAAGTGATGATTTGATATATGTATGCACTATATATTATGCACTGTAAAGTAATTCCCACAATCAATTTAATTAACATATTTATCACCTCACAGTTACCTTTTAATTTTGATAAGAACATTTAAGATCCACTCTCTTAGCAAATTTCAAGTATAGAGTATTATTAACTATAGTCTCTATGCTATACATTAGATCCTCAGAATATATTCATCTTATTACTGAAAGTTTGTCCCCTTTAACTAACCTTCCCCTTTTTCATCAAACCCTTATCCCCTTACAGCTACCATTCTACACCCTGTATCTATGAGTTTGACTTTTTTTTTAGATTTCATGTATAAGTGACAATATGCAGGTTTTGTCTTTTTATGTCTCTATTTTCACAAATGGAATAATTACCATCTTTTTAAAAGCTGAATAATAATCCCGTGTGTGTGTGTGTGTGTGTGTGTGTGTGTGTGTGTGTATACGTATACCCACATGTTTATAGTTGATCCTTGAACAATGAGGGTTTGAACTGTGAGGGTAATTTATACACGGATTATTTTCAATAAATACCTGTATACAGTTGGCCATTCTTACCCCAAGTTTCACATCCATGGATTTAACCAAAGTATTTTGGATCCACAGTTGAGAACCTGTGGATGCAGAGAGCTAACTAAATGCAATGTTGTATGCCGTTTTACATTATGTACTTGAGCATCCACAGATTTTGGTATTTAAAAAGGGTCCTGGAAGGGCCCGCCAAGTGGCGCGGTAGATAAGCGCTGGCTTGAGAAGCCAGCGGCCTTGGTTCAGTTCCACATATGAGGGCCAGTGACACTGCTCTAAAAAAAAAAAAAAAAAAAAACAGTATACAACGGGTCCTGGAACTAATCCTGCATGGGTACAGAAATATGACTGTAGTTAAGTTTTGAGAGAGTCAACAGTTATATGTAGACTTTTGGCTGGGTAGGGATTCAGCCCCCTAGTCCCCACATTGTTCAAAGTGATGTCAACTGTACACATTTTTTTTTTTTTAATCCATTCACGTTTCAAGAGATACTTAGATTGCTTCTGTACACTGGCTATTGTGAATAATGCTACAAGAAATATGGCAGCACAGAACCTCTTCCAGATACTTATTTTGTTTTCTATGGATACTCAGAAGTGGGATTGCTGGATCACAAGGTAGTTGTAGTTTTAATTATCTGAGGACCTTCCATATTATTTTCAACAATGGCTCTACCAGATTGCATTCCCACCAACAGTGTACAAGGGCTCCCTGTTTTCTGTATTCTTGCCAGTATTTGTTATCTCTTGTGATTTTGATAAATGATAACATAACAGGAGTGGAGTGATATCTCATTTTGATTTTAATTTGCATTTTCTGAAAATTAGTGACTTGATGATATTTTAGCATTCCTATAGGCATTTAAATATTTTCTAAAGTCCTTTGCTCATTTGTTTTCTTAAAAATATTTTTATTAAAAATGTAGCTAACATACAATATTATGTTAGTTTTAGGAGTACACCATAGTTATTTAACATTTATATACCTAAAGAAGTGGTCACTATAATAAGTCCAGTAACCACATGACACCATACCATGCCATCACAATATTATTGACAATATTCCCTATGATGTGCATTATATTGCCATGACTTTTTTGTTTTATACCTGGAAATTTGGACCTCTTATTTCCCTTTCCCTTTTCTCTCCTTTTTACATTTTTTAATAAATGTTGAAATTCAATATAATATTATATCAATTTCAGGTGACAAGCATAGTGATTAGATGTTTACATTTTATACGATGATAGCCCTGACTACTCTAGTACCCACCTGACACTATACATAGTTATCACTATATTATTGACTATATTTCCTATGCTTTACGGTATATCTCTGGGACTATTTTGTAATTACCCAGTTGTACTTCTTAATTCCTTTACCTTTTTCACCCTGCCCCCAACCCCGATCTGTCACTCCAGCAAATCTAGTACCCATTTACATCATACATAGTTATTATTAATATTGTTGACTATATCTCTTATGCTATACCCTACATCCCCATAACTATGTCCCCATACCCTACATCCCCATAACTATGTAACAACCATTTTGTACTTCTTAATCCCTTCCCCTTTTTTCACCCATACCCCTAAACCCTACCCCATCTGGTAACCATCAAAATGTTTTTTGTATCTATGAGTTTGTTTCTGTTTTGTTTATTTATTTGTTCTTTAGATTCCACATATAAACAAAATCGCATTGTATCTTTATTTCTCTGTCTGACATACTCCACTCAGCACCACGCCCCCCAGATCCATCCATACTACCACAGATGACAAGAACCCATTTCCTTCCATGGCAGAGTTATATTTCATTGTATATATGTACCACCTCCTATTTATCCATTCTTTCATTGATGGACACCCAGGCTGCTCCACATCTCAGCTAATGTAAACAATGCTGCAATGAACATATGGATACACATGTGCCCTCAGAGTAACATTTTGGGTTTCTTCAGATAAATAGTCTGAAGTGGGATTACTGGGTCCTTCATTGTCTCTTCTTATAGCATTTGTTTTAAAGTCTATTTTGTCAGGTAAAAGTATTGCTGCTCCAACTTTGTTTTTGTTTTTGTTTGTTGTTTTTTTTCTGTTTGTTTTTTTCATTTTCATGAAATATCTTTTTCCATCCCTTTATTTTCTCTCTGTATGTGTCTGTCAATGTGAAGTGAGCCTTTTGTAGGCAGCATGTGTAAGGGTTTTGTTTTCTTATCCATTCAGCCCTCCATTGTCTTTTGATTGGGCTTTTAATCCATTTACATTTAAAGTAATGTTGATAGATATGTAGCTATCATCACTTTGTTATACCTAATTTTCATTTTCTTTTTTTTTTTTTCCTTTTTAAAGAAGTCCCTCTAGCATTCCTAGTCATACTGGTTTGGTGGTGATAAACTCAATTAGCTTTTTCTTGTCTGGGAAGCTCCTTATCTGTCCTTTGACTTTAAATAATAACTTTGCTGCATAGCTCTTGCTTGTAAATCCTTGCTTTCATCACTTGAATATTTAGTGCCAATCCTTCTGGCCTGCAAAGTTACTGTTGAGAAACGAGCTGACAATCTTATGGGAGCTCCCTTAAAAGTTACTAGTTTCCTTTCTTTTGCTGCTTTTAGAATTTAGAAATCTCTTTGTATTTAACCTTTGCCATTTTAATTATAATGTGTCTTGGTGTGTGCCTATTTGGGTTCATCTTATTTGGAACTCTCTGCACTTCCTAGACTTGCATGTCTATTTCTTTCATCAGGTTGGGGAAGTTTTCAGTCATTATTTCTTCAAAAAGGCTCTCAATCCCTTGTTTTCTGTCTTCTCCTTCTGGTACCCCTGTGATGTGAATGTTACACTTGTGTTGTTCCGGAGGTCTCCTAAACTATTCTCACTTTTTGGATTCTTTTTTTTCCCCTTTTTTCTGTTCCGATTGCATGTTTTCTGCTATGTTTTCTTCCAAATCACTAATTTGATTATCTGCTTCATCTAGCCTGCTGGCAATCCCTTCTTGTGCAGTCTTCATTTCAATTATTTTATTCTTCACTTCTGATTTTTTTTAAATGTTTTGTGCCCTTTTTTATGCGTGCTATGTCTTTGTTGAAGTTGTCACTAAGTTCCTTGAGCATCGCTATAACCATTGGTTAGAACTCTGTATATGGGGACTTGCTTGTTTCCAATCATTTAGTACTTTTTTTCTGGAGTTGTCTCCTGTTCTGTCATTTGGGACACATTTCTTTCTTTCCTCATGTTGGCTTCTTATCTATATTTGTTTCTATGTGTCAGGTAGATCTTCTATGTCCCCCAGTCTTGGCTGAGTGGCTTTATGTAGTAGGTGACATGTGGGGCCCTGCCATAGTCTCCTTGGTCACTTGTTCTGGGTGCTCCATTAGTGTCCCTTGTATGTGTTGTGTGTGCCCTCCTGTTATAGTTGAGGCTTGATTAGTATTGGCACAACAGTTGGTAGGTTTGACCCTCAGAAGACTGGCTGTTGGGTTGAGCCATGTCCACAGCTTACAGGCTGCTGTATGGGGCACTTATCCCACTGAGTGGGATTTACCCCAGCAAGCTCTAGTGCCTATTGAGACTGCCCTTTGTGTGTGCCCCTCCTGGGGCTAATTAGACAGTGCTGTGATATGGTCTGAAGCCATTCTCCAAGAATGTTGGTTCTAGGGCCTCTTAGGAAGGATCCTATTGCTGCCCCAAGCATCCACTGCCTACAACCAGCCAGGGGCTCCCAGGTAGGAGCTACAAAATGGTCTGCAGTTGTTCACTACCTGTGCTAATCCTGGAGGTGCATGGGAGAGGCCACACTGTGAAGTGAGAGCATCTGCCACCAGTACCAGGCCTGGGATAGCCCTGCAAAAATCCAGAACATCCCAAGGATTGCTACCACCTGCTAGCTCCTTTAAGGTTCAGCCACTGATAGAGGTTTGTGCAGTATGCAAGTTGGGTAGGCAGTCTCAGGGAGTCACTAGAATGGGAAGAGATGTTTTCACCAGGTTAATGTAAATTCTTGTTTGGTGTCAGTGTTGAGCCTGCAGTTACCCCATCGAAGTCTCAAAGTACACTGAGGACAGTCACCACCCTTCTAGGGCCTACTGAACTCAAATAGTTTTCTAAGAAAGATTCCAGTGCAGGAGGGGCTGGCTGCTCATGGAGAAAGTGCCTCAGATGTTTGGGGAGTTGGGTTGGGTGGGGTTCCAGTGGAGCACACCAGACGAATCAGATTCAAAAAAAGTGCTCATTATACATGGCAAGATACAGTGTATAGTTTGCAAATATTTTCTCAGACTTCTTAGATTCCCTTTTCGTTTTGTTGATTTTTTCTTTGTTGTATAGAAACTTTTTAGTTTAATGTCCTCCCACTTATTTATTTTGTTTTTGTTACCATTGCTTTTGTTAGCAGACACAAAATATCATTGCCAAGACCAATATCAAGGAGCTTTTCTCCTATGTTTCCTTCAAGAAGTGTTATGATTTCAGGCTTTGTCTTTAAGTCTTTATTTCACTTTAAGTTGATATTTTAATGTATGGTATAAGATAGGAGTTCAATTTTATTTTTTCATTCATGTGGCTATCTTGGTTTCCCAAAACTATTAAATGAATATATTATCTTTTCACCATTGTGAATTATTGGTATCTCTTTCATTATTTAATTGACTATATATTTATGCATTTATTAATAAGCTTTTTATTATGTTTCATTGGTCTGTCTTTTTTTTTTTTTAATGTCCATACCATACTGCTGTTTTTTGTTACACAATTTGAAATTGGGTTGTGTGATACCTCCAGCTTTGCTCTTCTGATTTAAGTTGACTTTTGTTCCTTGGAGTCTTTTGTGATTCCATATGCATTTTACAATTGTTTCTTCTCCTTTGAAAAATTGCATTGGGATATCAATTGGGATCGTACTGACTCTGTAGATTGCTTTGAGTTGTATGGACACTTCCACATTAATTCTTTCAATCTATAAATATCTAACATTCTGGAATACCTTTCCATCTATTTGTATTTTCTTCAATACCTTTCATCTTTTTAAAATAGTTGTCAGTGGATAGATATTTCACCTCTTTGGTTAAATTTATTCGTAAGTATTTTATTCTTTTTGGTGCTATTGTAAATTGGGATGTTTCCTTAATTTATTTGTCACTTTTTTGTTAATGTATAGAAATGCCACTGATTTCTGTATATTGATTTTGTATTCTGAAGCATTACTGCTGTTTATTCTAACAGTTTTTGTCATAGAATTTAGTGTTTCTTATGTATGATTTTATACATAAAATTCTACTTTTCTACACAATTCTACACAATTCTACTTTTCTTTCCAATTTGGATGCTGTTTATTTTTCTTGCCTAATTGCTCAGCCTAGAAATGGTGAGGGTTGGCATCCTTGTCTTTTCAGGAATTTAAAGGAAAAATTGTATATACCCAATTTGTTCCAAGTTTTTACATGAAAGGATGTTGATTTTTTTCAAATTTTTTTTCTGCACCTATTGACATAGTGTATCTATTATAGGTTTTTGTTTTCAATTACCATGAGGTTTACTTAAGACATCTATAGCAGCCTACTTTAAGCTGATAGCAGCTTAACTTTGATTGCATATAAAGTGCTCTTAGGATCAGCACTGTACCTGGGAAAGCAGCAAACAGTATTGGAAAGAAGGAGAACTGAGCCACCATACATTCCTAGCAAAGGCCTCCACTGTAAAATGGGAGCTTGGGAGCTAGTATGGATCTTCAGATTTTCTCCAAGTTGTAATGAAGGGACAGTAATTTTATAGCCTTGTATTTATCTAGTATTGGATGAGGGATGCCTCTGGAAGAATATGTGACACTGGGTAAGGCAGTTATACTCAACTAAGTCAAAGACTAAAATAAGGATGCAATTGAGAGGTATTTTCAGGCAGTGATCCAGAAAGTGGAAGGATAACTCCTTCAATTATAAGGGTGTATCTAGCTCCAATAACACAGTACCCACCTCAAGTGCTGTGGAAATTGGCCCTTTTTGAGTGAGAATCACAGAGATTCTACCTCTGAATAAACTGAATAGTTTGTATAACATGTGTAAAAATCAGTTACTGAATTTGAATGTATTATGCAATCATATTTTTAGTATTGTGCATTGCCTGTAACGTTGTGTAGCAAAAATAATAATTAATACTTATATTGAAGAGATTTGTTGTATCTGTGTCATGCACAGCATGAAGTTACTTGAGGTAATTAAGCACTTTCAAAATAAGAATGAGGATTTTTTTCCTGGAAGCAAAACAGGTAGGAGTGAGTTGAATTTTTTGAACGCTTAATATATGCCAGGTTTTCTACTGGGTAGGTTTGTTTTCTCACATTTAGTCCTCACCAGATCCTAGAGTATGAGAGTTTATATCAGCAGCTAAGAGATAAATCCCTTTCCTTTGCCTCAATTGCTGAGAAAAATATGATACTGACCATAGTATATGCCCTTCACACTGAGAAAAAGCTTTCATTTCTTTGTATTTTTTTCTGACTGAAAAATAAGAACATTTTAGAGATGCAAAGCCATATTATATCTCTGATGAAAATATCTCTCACCAATGTCATGATCTGAAATAAAAAGAAAGTGATCACATATGAGGATGGAAAATTATCCCTCCTAGATAAAGATGGTAAAGATATATAACTATTCAATATTGTCCTCTGCATTAAGGATTTTGCAGTGTGCTTGGAGAAAGGAGAAACAAACATAGAATGCAAAAGACATTATAAGTTATATCAAGCAAGTCATGATGAAATTCAAGATACATCTAAATAATGTGTGATTAATATTAATAGCTTATAAAATAAGAACCTGGGGTTTCAATGGGAAGAAAAGCCACTGTGAGTTGAAGTAGAGATCTTTATTTAGAAGAATGAGCTTTACCTGGGATTAAAGAATTCTTGGAATTTGTGTAGCTGGAAAGAGAGGGTAAAGGAAGAAAAGATGTAGAATGTGCCATATAGGGGAGCAATAACTAGCCAAGTATTAAGCTCTTTTGGTAAGGCAATGTGTGACTAAATGTGAAGGGTATTGATTTTGAGGCCAATAAGTCTTAACTGAAGTGAAAAACTGTATTTACACTCCAGGCTTTCATGGCATGAGAAGCCTTGTCATTGTCAAAGGGACAATCACACTTGTCAGTCTATCAAAGGGAAGAATTATATTTATGTCATAGGAATTCTTTTTTGTTTGGATTTCAGTTGTGGTAAAAAAGAAGAGTCATCATTCATTAAAAGTGCCCAGTAGAGTAGCAAAAGAACATACCACTCTTGGCTTGAGAATATAATTTTAGTAATAATAATTTTTTTAAAAATGAGATAAAAACAATGAAAACTTACTGGTAGAACCACTGCACCATAGGGTGTATAGTTTTGGTGTAAATTCTTCACAAATTTTTGCAGCACTAACTCCTTTTATTGACATAAAATAAAGAAAAAAGGAACAAACCCAAAATCATGATAGCTAGCATTATCTGTGAATATTATTAGCACTACTATTGCTTATTATTTAACATCAGTGTCCTGGGTTCAAATAGGACTGGTTACTTCTTTTTCCTCTTCATTATTTCATGGCCATCACCCTAGTTCTGTCTTTCATCTTATTGCTTGGGTGTATTAATACAGTGGTCCACTACTTACTCTCCTTTCACTCCATTCCATTCTCTTGAATGTTGTAGAACAAGGTTTGGCAAGCTCTTTCTTTATATTCAAATGGCAACATTGTAAATATTCTAGGATTTGTGAATAATAAGGTCTCTGTTCAAACTCTCAAATTTGTCTTTCATAAGTGTAAAAGCTTTGCAGAAAATGAAAATAAATGGGTATAGTTATGTTCCAATGAATCTTCATTTATAAAAGCAGTCAGTGGATTGAATATGATTCAAGTGTTATGGTTTGTTAGGCTGTGTTGCAGAACAAATATTTATTAAAATAGCTATGGCTTTGGGCTGGCCGAGTGGCGTGGTGGTTAAGCGCTGGCTTGGGATGCCAGTGGCCCAGGTTCAGGTCCCACATATGAGGGCCACTGACACTGCCCTCAAAAAAAAAAAAAAAAAGCTATGGCTTCAATAATATAGAGGAAGCATTGTCTGATTCAAGGAATGGGAGAAAAATGGGTGAATACATTCTTACAAAATGATGTGAAGACTGCAGATATTAAAGTATACTATCTTGGAAGATAGTATGTTATCTTTGTTCTGAATCTCATACCTCAACAATCTCATATCTGCTTTAACTACACCATTCTCTGAACACAATGCATATTTTCATTACTCAAATCATATTGTTTCATCTTTACCTATGGCTTAAATATCATTCCTACTTTTGCTCTGCTTTAAAATATTGATCCACAAATGATTCAAACAGGAGCTTGCTATTACTAAAACTCAAACTAACTATTACTATCTCACCATAATTTATCTTGTATACAGTTTGAGTATACTCTAATATGTGTTTCTGAGAAAATTCAAAGCAAAAATATTAATAGCTAAAACTTATTTAAAGATTTTGAACTGTATAATTGACATACAGTTTTTCAAATCTAAAAAACTGAGAACTATGTCTTCTTACATATATTCACAAATAAAGATATAGTAGTCTTGAATAGTTAATTTATTTTCCCAAATTTAGTAAAAACTGAGACAAATGTTTGCTTAAAACCAAAGCATAATTTCTCTCCTTTGTATCAATTTATCTCAGTTACAGTACTTGCTAATTTTATTACCTTTTTGTTGTAGTTACTTTTATCTCTAGCCCTGGATTGAAAGTTCTCTGAGGGTATATTTTTGTATTTCTAACATTTTTACCCCGCTCCTGAACTATATTATCCAAAATAGATGTATTGAAAAGCTACATGGAAAATATAATTTGAAAAAGTTGTCAGATATGCTTACATACATTAGCAATGTTTATTTTCTAATATATAAATGTTTATCTATTATATGAACATTATATATGCATGAGAAAATAGGCAATGGAAATTTTACTTCCCTATTCAAGAGGCATACTATACATTTATGAAAGAGTCTTGCAGAGAAACCTTATGTCCTTGAAGATATAGACAATTAGATTACAATAGGCTGAGAGGAGGGTTTAGTTTTATTTACGTTTCTTGGAATCATATTTTATATGGCCAAAAATAACACACATGGGGACCTAAGGAGAGACTTCAGAATGCCATCACTAAGACTATTCTAATTTTGAGTTTTACCCTTTTAACACCATAGCACATAGGTAGGTTTGGGTCGATAGACTAGATCCTTCTCATTCTCGCCATCATTTCAGGCTACTGCTGGTGATATCCAGGAAAGATAGTGGGAAGTGTAGTAACTCAGACCCTGATATAGCTTTGAGATATAACAACAGGAACGTGGGTAATTCCTCCTCTTTCTGAATAATATAATTTCAATTTGCATCTATATATTTAATCTGTACAATTTCTCAGGTGATTAAATACACACACATACACACACACACTCACATATACACACAGTCTGGAAAATCTATTACTCTATATTACCTGTATACATCAAGATGTCAAACATCAGTAGCCCAATAGATTTTTGTTTGTTTAACTGAGACTCTTCATAACTCTTTGTTTGATTTTTCTCAGAGATTTCCATGAGACTTCCTTATTTTGATTAATTTATATGAAAACTGTATGTTGCTTGGAATATTCTTTATGCTTATTTCAAATATGATATCTGTTAGTATTTTAGTGTATTCAAGAAAATGCTACTTAATTAAATGAAATATATTTTTCATAATGCCCTTATAACTGAGCTATTATATTTTTAAAAATGTATCTTCCTGCTATTGTAGATTGTTCAATATATTTTTCTTAGAACTATAGAAACTTTAATTTGTTCTTATTGCTATAGATACTTTATATAAAGTTTCATTAAGTAGCTCATATTTTAATTAAAATACTTTTGTATTATGATAATGCCATTCTGATTGCTATCTACCAGGAGTTAGGAGAGACTTCACAGAATAAGAACACATCCTCCCACAAGACTGACTTAAATTTGCATTTGGAAGTTCCCACGCCAAAAGCACTTGTGACCAACTAGCTACATATGTGGGGATTCCAACTACACCCTCAGGTTGAATCATTCATCAACATGATTCACAGAACTTAGGAAAGCACTATACTTATGATTTCAGTTTTATTATAAAGCATAAAAATCAGGAGAAGCCAAAAGAAGAGAACCATAGGGCAAGGTCTTATGGGCCCCAAATTCAGATCCTCTGTGTCCTTTCCTGGTGGAGTCAAGATGACTCCTCAGGATGAGGAGTCAGGATGCCCTCCTGGCATATCAATGTGTACCAGCAAACAGCCAGTTTACCAGGGCTTTGGGTATCACAACTTTGATTTGGTTTTATAACATAGGCATGATTGAGTCATTGGCCTTGTGATTGAGTTGAATCTTCAGCCCTGATTTCTTTCCAAGAGATTGAACAGGTGCCATGTTACTCAAAATCTCAACATTCTAATCCAGGAGTGGGCAAACTTGAGACAGAAGGGCCAATCCTGTCCCTCGAAGTTCTGCAAAACCTATAAAACAAATGGAATCCCCATTATGTGAATAATATCCTTTAAAAAATTTATAGATTAAACTATTAGAGTTTTATTTTCATTTTCAATTTTACTTCAGAGCCACATGTATGTACCCATAGAGGTGCATGTGACTCACGAGCTGCAGTTTAGCGACCCCTGTTTTCATCACATGGCTGACCTTTCTATCATGGCCTGCCCCATCCTAAAACAACCTAAGACCCCTTCTGAGTTACCACATTAACATAAATTCAAATGTAGTCCAAGATGTCCATCATGAACAACAAACACACTCCCCCAAAATGAGGACATTTCTAGAATTAGGTTCCTTCCCAGGAATTGGGCAAAAAGACCAGCCAAATTCTATTTATACAAGAATTATACTAAGTTTTCACTGTAGTATATTAAAGAAAACCATTTAAATAAATGTTACACTGAGAACAAGTCAATGGGTTTTAACTATAATCTCAATTTCAATCAGACTAAATGAAAGTTCAGTGGGTGTTTTAGAATAGTCTATTACAGCTATCACATTAATGGGTAGACAACACACTAATTCATAAGAATGTCAATAACTTCTCACATTGGAAATATTCATATGTGTGCGGTCTAATTGAGCATGGTCAAAAGAGTACATCAATCTGATTCACGATGGCCCATTTTTATAACCCTCTGACCGTGAGGAAACCACAAATACCAGTCTCATTATTCACAGAACCATTTCAGGAAGAAGAGAAATTCAGTTATATTTATGCCCTGTCTGGCCCTAAAATTTAACCATCTAAATGTTGTTTAGAAAATTATTATAGCCCACACGATGCCACTAGAGTTTACATGGGAAAGCAGGAGATCATGCAGGAGGCTGAGGGAGATGGATGGAACCATGGGCAAGAGCGTTTATGATGGTTTCCATGGGAAGGAATGGGCCAGGCATGATAAGCAGGCTAGTTTGAGTAATTTCAGTGGGCTTTGGGGCAGAAAGCCTCTCCCTAGTTGTCTGATCCCTGGCTTTGGGGTGATTGGGTCAGGAGGTCAGTGGCCTAGAGGGTAAGGGCACGATAACATAGGTGGCTGAGATATGGGTCTGGATTGGTTGGTTTGTATTTGAAAATATGCTCACTTGAACTTGTGTACTACTTTAAGGGATTGGCAAATCCTGAGAGGGACAGTCCCTCTGGGATCAGCAAGGCCCCAGGTATGAAAGCATCAGAATACAGAAAATAAAAGAAAGTTAATACAATACCAACTCTAGCCCCGTCTAAACTTGTAATAGCCAAAAGGTGGATACTAGCCAAATGCCCAACACCAGGAGAGTGGCTAAACAACATGTGGTATATCCATACAATGAAATATTATTCATGTATAAAAATCATGAAGTAATAATCCATGCTACAAAATGGATGGAACTTGAAAACATAATATATATATATACACAAAAAAAGACATACAGTTTGACATTAGACAAAAACAACCATTTGTATATATATATATATATATATATATATAGCCAAAATTGCCCTCCGCTATCACAACATTTTCTTTATTCATGATGTCTTCTATTATACAAATGTTTGTTTTTGTTTAATGTCAAACTTATGTCTTTGTGTGTCTAGTGCAAAAATGTAGGAAAGCCATCTTAGCATAATACCAATGTGATCATCATATAAAGTTGATAATTTATGTCAAAATTAAACAGCTTCTAAACAGAATAAATAATTAAAATAAAATGAAAGGTCAAGCAGGGAAATAGGAAAATTATTTGTAATATATGTGGTAAGAGGATTTGTGTCCAACATAAACATAAAGGAGGTTATTAAGAAACAGGTAATTTAACAGACTGTAAGAGACAATATGTTATAAAATTTCTAGAAGTCACTTGGTTAAATGCATGAACTTATGTAAAATATGTATAACCATTAACCCAGCAATTCTTCTTCTGGGAATTCATCACAAAGAAAGAATTTAATGACATCATGACATGCTCATACTTTATATTAATTTCAATATTATTTACAAGGAGAAAATTTTAATACAATCAAAATGGTTAAATATAGTTACATTTTTAAAATAGAAAATTGCCACAGATAATTTGATTTGACATGCAAAAATAGATAAGACAAATTTTACATGGAAAAAATAGACATATACATTAAACCTATTTTAAATGTATAGACTTAATATAAATACCTTTGCAAATTTAAAGTCACTTGAGAAATTAGTTGGTATACTTTGCATGCTAACAACAATTTTATATGGATGGAGGCATGAAGAGAGACTTTCTTTTTTTTACCTTTATATATTCTGGAGATATTTTTAACAATTCTTAAGGTTTACTTATAAGTAAAATAATTACAAAACCATGTCCATTGTGATGATAAAGGTATTATGAAAGAAGCTATGACTAATGCTGGGAAAAGCAAGGACAGGAGAAAGTTCTAAAGTAATAATCATCATATGAGAGTTTTAAAATAATCACAATATTTAAATTACAGAAAAATGTCCTTTTTTTCCTTCACTGGACTGTTTCTTTCTTTTTGTGTTAGTTTCTCCTTTTCAGTATATCTTAGTGTGTTAATTGTTTCATTTCTTAGTGATTGCCACCACTGTTTACTGTTCTTTATACCCCCACTCCCAGGGCAGTGTGCTGTTTCTTAGCATTTCCTCTGAGCCCCTGTTTGCCATTCAATGCTAATTCACATTTCAAGTTATTACTAAAACCATTCTTTTGTCATTTTTTTCTGTTAAATACATTACATGATTCTGCCTTATTAAATTTCTCATTCTGTCCCCCCAATTTAATTCAAAATCAGCTTTATCTTACCATGAAATCCAGAAAACTGTCTAACTGCCTGCTCATTTTCTTAAAACACGAGAGTATATATTTGCAGGTGTTTGCTCCCATGGGGTGATATGCACCGACATAACTGGCTAATTGTGATAAGCCTCATATATTTTGAACTTGAAATTCAGACTGATTATTGAAAGGTCAACAGTCTGAAATAATTATACCTTTGCTATCTACTTCTTTTTATAGCAGAAAAGATTCTCTGCCCTTTTGACCTTGCCATTCAGAAAAGGTCAAAATATAGTAATTTAAACAGAGGTGTACCAAATTAAAATATCAAAAGAAACAAAGCATATGTGAATTCTAATATTGTGTCACATAATAATAAGATTACACCAACCTAAAATTTGCAGAGCTGAACTTTAAAACTTAAAAATATTAAATGATGGTATTGTCCAATATTTTACCTGTGTAGCCCAAGATACATAAGCATGTCATAGTTGGACATCAAGTTATAGATTCAGGTTTCTCCTCATTTCTCTAGGTATTCAATGACACAAATTTTGGTGCAAGATCTGCAAGTTGGACAATGGCCCTTTTTAACACTGTTTTTGCAGTTATAGAAAAGCACACGTACTGGGGCTCATCATGTTTATGCTTATTTTATAGAATAACACAACATGGTCTTTTTCTTATGGTAAGTTAACTTCTAGACCACTGAACTGTCATGGGACTTCACCCCAAATGGAAATCCTAGATCTTGGTCACTCTCTATTCCCAACCACGTAATTTGATTCCTGTCCATGTTTTCACTATCCCTTATAATCAAAAGTCCTAAAACTGCTCTTCCTAAATTGTGTATAATGACCCTATATCGAGAAGGGTTTAATGATCTTAGAACAGAACCCCAAAGTTTCACATCACAAATGTATTTAATATGCACTTAAAAATTCACTGTATCTACTTCCTTGAAAAAAAGGATAAATATGTTTATTCATTTATGATCCATTTTTCTTGTACAACAGTTTAGACAACTTCTTCATATTGTATCAAATAAGCAAACAATGTAGTAAACAAAAGAACAATCAAACAAAACTCACAATTGGAGTATTCAAAATATGATGGAATAATTCATACATACAAAATGATGAGATGTGGAATTATTGGGGGAATAATCCAGGATACTATAAAACTACCAAAGGCTGAAAAACAATATATATTTCATATTGCCTCAACTGTTCATATATATTTTTATTGCCCCAATTGTTCATTCTGTGTTTGATTTGCTTTTAGAAATCCAAAATCATTAAAAATTAGCCCACATATACTATCAATTTGTAGTCATTAACAGTGACTTTAAACTATTACTGTAATCTTGATGGTAGGGGTGGTATAACGATTTTATATTGTGCTTATCACTTTTATCATATAGTATAGTATTGTAAAAATCATAGGTAAGAATGAAACAATTCAACAGAAATAAGAATTAAAATAATCCATAGACTACATGGAAGATAATTTAAAAACAAACCAAAGACAAACAAATAAAAAAGTCTTTCATTCTTGTGTTAAAGAAAAAAGTGATAAAATGTCCTAAACAATTAAGCTTTTGTTTTCTCCATTCACAATAAAAGGAAATAAAAGCATTCTGTGATAATTACCACAGTTAATATATTTAGAATAAATCGAAGCGATTATAGCTTCATCTCTATTTATCAAACTCTATCCTGCTAAAGAGGCTTTATACATCATAATAAAGATAGATGTTCTTTAAATATATACTTCTTGGAAATTTTGATTTAAACAAAGTTAAACCCATAGATTTACTGTAGGATTCTTAAATGCTTAAAATTTTTAGTTGATATTGAATTATCTGAGACAATACTTTGTTTCTGCAGTTTACTTGATGAGAAATCCTTCTACCACACATTGAAAAAAATGCTCTTATATTTCATGAAATGAAAGAATGTTAGCTAGCCTAGCAAATGTTAATGTGTACACTGTCTGTTCTTAAAAAGGTATCTTATCCTCTAAGTGACTTAAGAATTATTTTAGATATAGTTGTATCCTTCTTTCCCCCAAGACATACATTACTAGAAATTAATTAAACTCAATATTACATAATTTTTATTTATCTAACTCTATAATATAAAACAATACTTTGTAGGGTATAAGACAACAGCCACAAAACTCAATTTTTTGTAATTTTGCTTTGTTGACTACTAACCTCCTATTAAAAAATACCTCCATTTTATAAGTGAGAAAAGTAGAAAACAGAAAGTTGAACTCTGTTAAAAATCTAAAATCTGATTTCAAAGATAAAGGAGTTAACCTTTGATTAATTTAAGATCTATGAACAATAGCAAGGCCAAGTCCGATTATGTATTGATAAAGCTTGCCTTAAAACTTTGGGAATTTTAAACATGATGCAGACAAATTAAAATCAATTCAGTAAAATTTGTCAAGCTTGAGTCTTTATTAGAATTACTAATTAGCTGTATCATTTGATTGAGAAGACATATGATGTTGAGCACAGCAAGAGGTATGTAAAACCATTAACTGTCTCTCCCTCTAGATATAACAAGTGATATGTAGACCTAAACTCAGCAGGGACCATCTTTATAACCATACCCTGAGGGGAAGTGGAACATGGTTGTACAGAATATTGTTAAATGAGCCTAATCTGACCCTCCTTTCTGTCCTCATCCATGTACTTATTTTCTGTAGGCCTTGATTTTTGAAATGCCAGCAGAAACTTCCATTCCATCCATGCAAAACGTAACCTAGCACATTACTATTTTTTTTTTAAATAATCTATAATAAAAGTAAATATTTAACCATGAATAATGTCAGTGATGCAGTTCAATTACCTTTTGAATTTCATAAAGGGCTTTGGTATTGTAAAAAGTCATTTCATAGCACAAACTATGATTTAAGAAGGACCATAGATTTGGGGTACCCTAGAGAGAAATATGATATTTACTCAGTGCCCTCTCTCTTAACATGCCCAACGTCAATTATCTCAGAGAAAGGAACAAGTTAAATTGGCTCTCTCCCCTGGGGGCTCTGCTATGTCACATGTCATCAAGAAAACTTTCCTGGGTTATTCAGTGCAAGTTCTCTAACCCTGAACAATTAATGCTTTTCATGTTAAAACAAATCCTGTTCTCACTCTTTGGCTCTATTGCTCCTCAGAAAAGAAATTTGGTTGGAAAAAAAAAAAAGGAGAAGAACATCTTCCAAATCAGAAATAAATCGAGGTAAAATAACTCTTGCTAGGAAGGTAATGCTAATAGTCACAACTTGGTGGTGTTTGCTTTTTTTAAAAAAATATTATTATTAAATTACAGTTGACATGCAATATTATACTAGGTTCAAGTGTAAAATATAGTGATTTGCATTTGATCTCTTACACAAAGCAGGTAGGGAGTGTCTCTGATGATTTTTTGTGTTAAGTGAATTAAGCAAGAATCTGTACAAGATAATTATCTGAAAAAATTCTTTCAAGACAACAGTGTCAAGCAAGAAGTCCAGTGAGGCTGAAGCAGAATAAGGTGTTGCAGAAGAGAAGCATTAGGTAGGTAAGATCATATAGCATCTTTTAGGTCACATTAAGGATACTGTGTTACTTTGAATCAAAGATGGAATGCAATCATAGGCATGCAATGGAATGACTTAATCCGACACATTGGTATAAACAGTTGACCCTTAAACAAAGTGGGGTTTAGGGACCCAAACCCCACATGGTCGAAAATCTGCGTATGACTTTTGACTCCCCAAAAGCTTAACAAAAGTGCCCCTTCACATCAGCAGATTCAACCTACTGCATATTGAAAACATTGTTTTCCAGCCATGGATGAGAATCTGCGATTGGTTATCTGTGGTTCAGAATGTGGAAATACAGTTGAATCTGCTGTTCTGAAACTGACAGATACAAAGGGCCTACTGTATTTTTCAGGCGGTTAAAAATAACCTTGTATAAGAATAACAGTGCAGTTCAAACCCATATTGTGCAGTGGCTTTTCAATGCCAGCTACAGACTTGTAGGTTAAAGGTGGAAGCGGAAACACCAGAAAATCACAATCATTCAGGTAGGATACAATAACAGTTTGTATGTGGGTGATAATGGTGGAGAATTAAATAGTGGTTGTTTTGAGATGTGTAATGAGTACGACATGAGATCATTTGTAGATGGATTAGATGTAGTGTGTGAGATAATGATGGTAGATAATGAGGTGTCTTTGGGTTTTTCTCCTAAGAAGGTGGAAGAGTGGAATTTTGATTTACTAATATGGGCAAAAATCAAGACATCAGGTATGATGCGGGTAAACAACTGTTTGTTTTTGGGCATATTAAATTTGAAAGGCCTTTTGGACATTCAAAAGGATAATTGAATTAGGCAGTTAGCTGTATGGATTGGATGTTTAGACAAGCTGTCTGGTGGGAAATATAAAAAATGAGGTCATGGGCCGGCCAAGTGGTGCGTTGGTTAAGAAATGGCTTGGGATGCCAGCGGCACCAGTTTGGATCCCACATATGAGGGCCAGTGACACTGCCCTCTAGTGCTAAGATGGTGAACAACAGCTCAACCTGGAGGTGGGCTACTGTGAGTCCACAGGACAGTATAACTGCAGCGCCTGCTGCAGTGGGCTGCCATAGGCTACAGTGAGTGGCCAGCAGCCAGCGTGAGTGACTGGTAGCTGGTGTGAGTGGTCAAGAGCTGCTGTGAGTGGCTGTCCAGAGGCCAGCGACGGATCTGCCTCACTGATACCAACATGGGCCAGTGAAGCAATATCCTCCACAACTAGACAGAAGAACAAAAGGACAGCAACTTGTCTGTTCCCCTACCCTGGTTCCCCAACACTGTTCCCCTCACCAAATTCCCCAATAAAATCTTAAAAAAAAAAAAAATGAGGTCATCAGCATAGAGATGGTATTTTAAGGCATAGGACTTGATGAGATCCTCTAAGGATAGAGTATGTGAAGAATAAAGGATGGCAGAGATTGAGACCTGGGTTATGCTGACCACATGATCTGGGGATGAGAAGAAAGCAGCAAAACTGACTAGCAGCTGGGGCAGCTGGAAAGGTGGTTGTCAGGGGAATGATTTTAGGAAGAAAAGAATAATTACCTGAGCTAAATGCTGGTGACTGATGAGAATTAAGAGTTGATCTTGAATCAGGCTAAATGGATTTTGTACTAGTAAGACTCTGAGGATAGAAATTTCTTTGCAATTGTGGGGACAAAAATCTCAACTCATGTAAAAGTTTTTAAAAATTGGAGTAGAGAAATCTGAAGACTATACATACAGATAGCTTTTTTTATATAAAGAGGGCAAAAATAAGAGTATATAGTTGTAGGTCAAGGAATTCTTTCTTTCTTTTTTTTTTGGAGGGGGTACACGGGTATGAAGGCATTATTCCTTTATTAAGATAGGAAAGCAGATGGTAGACATAAGATGGCTATATGACATAATTACCTACTAGGAATTAAAAGCATGTGATTCACTTTTAGTCATTAAAATGAATGGAGCAAATTGATTTGACAATTTGAGAACCTGCGTATAGTATGACCATGGCCCACAAAAATTGTTGAGCCTGAACATAGACAGTTGAAAGATCATATTTTTAAGTACATAATTATTCTGTGACATGATAGCTAAAAAAAATAAATGGAGCTTCATAAATATTAGCCATTATTCATAGGACCTATGCCATGTGGACTCAGTGAAAATTATGTTTCCACTGAACAATTTGGCTACTTCTTGTAAAATATACATACAATAATGTTTAAGACAGATATGTCCAAAAATTGAGAGAACAGAAAATATAATACAGAAGAGGTATGCTAATGAGAGCGAGAGAGAGAAAGGACCAAATGTCAATAAGTGATATACTAATCCCATGTCTAGAAAAAAGGCATTAATATAATTAACATGGTTATATTTAATATAATTTAGAGAATTAATTTAATTCTTATATGAGTTTATATTTTTCAAAGACAATTATTCTATCAATCCAGAGAAGAAGAGCTGAGATTAAAAACAAAAGTTCAGTCATCACCAAGAGACGTAAATTTGACCAAGGGAAAACTGACACTATTTGTTAGGGTAGATTCATTCCAAAGACTTCAATACATTTCTAAATCCTGAATTAAAACATGGTATGAGGCACTAAAGTAAACCATAAAAGGAGAATAATTTGATCACTCTAAATCTCGGTAGACATGCCGCTCCCCATAAATTCAACAACATATATATACATGAGGTCTGATTATTAAGTTTTTGAACTTGTTGCAATGATGTTGCTAACCTTTTTTGACATCAGACAGATTATTCATTATGAATTTGTACTATCTGGACAAACAGTTAACCAAGATTACTATTTGGAAGTGCTGAAAAAGCTGTGTGAAATACTTAGATGAAAACAACCCAAACTTTTCACCAAAAATTCATGGCTCTTGTATCAGGACAATGCACTACCTCACAAGGCACTGTCTGTGAGGGAGTTTTTAATCTCTCTCTTTTTTTTTTTTTTTTTTGAGGGCAGTGTCACTGGCCCTCAATGTGGGACCGAAACTGGGCCGCTGGCTTCCCAAGTCAGCACTTAACCACCACGCCACTCGGCCGGCCCTTTTGAGAGAGTTTTTAGCCAGTCAACAAATAACTGTACTGGAACACACTACCTACTCACCTGATCTGGCTCCCAGTGACTTCTTTCTTTACTCAAAGATAAAGGAAATATCGAAAGGAAGACATTTTAATGACATTCAGGATATCAAGGGTAGTAGGACAGCTGTTCTGATGGCCATTCCAGAAAGAGTTCCAAAATTGCTTTGAAGGGTGGACTAGGCACTGGCATCAGTGCATAGCTTCCCAAGGGGAGTACTTTGAAGGTGACCATAGTGATATTCAGCAGTGAGATACGTAGCACTTTTTCTAGGATGAGTTTGTAAACTTAAATGTCAGAACTGTGTGAGTGTGTGTGTGTGTGTGTGTGTGTGTATTTTGCCACTGAGTATTGATAAAATTTTTATTATTCATTTCCTAACTACAGGGAAATGTTTTAAAAGTTTAAAACAAACTCAGAATTGTGGTCTTAAAAAGTTTGTAAAGATACAACTTCAAGTGTATTTAAGAATGGTTTCTTGCCATAATATATATTATTACAGAGATAAAACTGCATTTCATGTAATCAATAAAATATCATTAAAAGTATAATCAGAAAAAATGAACTGTCACCATATAAACTGCTGCAATGTTTCTCAATGAAAAGGATTTAGTTAAGCTAATTAAAATAATGTGCTATTAAAATGATGATATACAGTTGTTATATACATAATCATGTCTTTAATGTACCACACTAAATAATAATGCATGCTTTGCTCAAGTTTGTGAAGGATTCCTAAATTTATTTATTTTTTTTTTTCTTTTTCTTTGTCAGGCTTTCATAGAATGCTTTTTTTATACTTAAAGTTTAAATAGGAAAAGTGTTAAATTATTTGGGCTAAAATATGAAATTGATCCAGAATCAGTAGCTGAGTCATCCTTTACTTTTAAAAATACATGGGAAAGGGCCAGCCGAGTGGTGTGGTGGTTAAGCGCTGGCTTGGGAAGCCAGCAGCCCCAGTTCGGGTCCCACATGTGAGGACCAGTGACACTACCCTCAAAAAAAAAAAAAAAAAGACATAGGAAGAATATGATGATGAAAGCAATAAAATTTCAATTGATACTCATTTTGGAATGAATCTCAGAGGAAATTAAGATATTTTCATAAGGAAAATGGACAAAGGCAACGTTTATATGGCACAAGAGTTGTACATTGCATCAGAATAAATGCGTGAATAAAGGAAACCTTAAGATATAAATTCACTCAATAAACTGTAAAAATATTTAAACAATCTCAGTTGTATGAGTCAGAACAATTTATCAAATTGTGAAATGTGTATCTAAAACATTACTTTAAAAATTATTCCATATGCTACTCTTGTTTTTAAACATTGCAGTTGCCGAAATATAACCGCATGGTTTGGTGTACATTTTTAGATAAACTACTCAAATCATTTAAATTGCATTTTTCTGTTGTACTTGTTTAGTTTTAAAACTATAATCAATTTTAGTTGTAAATTCAATGCTTCTGATATCTATTTGTTCTGCAGTCCATCAAGTTCTGTCTTTTGTTGGCTTCACCATGCATTGCCTCTATCTATATCTTCTACTTTGAGCCCCATCAGACTTGATCTTGGTCTATTCAGAATTAAGGAATTTCAGCTCAATATTCAGATTGTACATCAAGTCATTTCTTGAAGGTAGACTAGATTTTTTTTTTTTCTATTTAAAATTTGAGGTTGTCTCTACTGTTCCACAAACCTAAGACACACCTTATAATCTAATGGCATTAACTAGATTCTATTTGGTTACCTGTGCCTGACATCCCTTCTATTATTAGCTTGCCAGTACCCTTGTCTACATTAGCCAAGGTGTCTGTTAGGCTTGTAATATTCTCTTAGTGAACTGTAGTCACATTAATTCATTCTGGAGGCATTTTGCCCAATATCATAAGGCAGATTTCTGTAATGTCAATTGAATGTCTACCCAGCTGTCCAGTCTATAATTGTCAAATTCAATTTTTAAATGGATCCATGTTTCCTAATCACTATCTATGGATCTTACTCATGCATTGCAAGTTGTTAAATTCTATAATACTTACTGATACCTGTGGTCACCCCATATATTCCATTACCTGAAGGGCTCGTTATCATATTCTGAATGCTGCTCTTAATCTGCCCTCATCATTTATTACCCCTCATGTTTCCCACTTTTTAGCAAGAGTGTCTATTTATATTGGCTCCTTCCTCAATGCTCTGATTATTCCATAAAAGTAACCAAGGTAGACCTAGCTATGTGCCAAGATATGTCAGAGCTATGCAAGATTCCCCACTTCTAATTAATGCTTCTTTGGATGTTATGATTATAATACATTACTTCAAAATTTGTATTGTATTTATAATTTTACAAATACTTTTATCCTTTAAATATGATACCATAAGGTGTATTCATACTGAATTATAAATAGAAGCAGTTCCTACCTTTTTTGAATTCCACAGGTTAGGAAAAAAAAAAGTAGGACATTTAAGACACTTTTAGTTCAACAGGCTTTGTGTTGACAAATGTTTGATTTGTAGTTTTTACTAATCAATACTACTACTTAGGTGTATAAAATGGGACATTAAAGTAATACACAAAGGAGTTACATGAAAAAATAATATTGTTCTGTTTTTAACTGACAATGGCATAAGGGATATTGGAGAAAATATTAAGTAACATAATGGATCTATTTAGAGAAAGCCAATTCCTAATGGTGATATATTAAATATCTAATGATGAAAATGATAGCCATTGCAGTGTGGAAGATTTAGTCAAGCAATGTCTGATTATTTCATTTCTCGCTGAATGTTTGTAACTCTTGCATTTTTCAGTAATGTACAATTCTGTTGAGTTTGTGTATAATAATAAAGCACATGGGGTAATGATATACATATTTTCAAGCACCAAGCTATTATGTTACATTAATGATATATTCTAGGGCAGCAACCAAAAGCATTACTTAGTTTTTACACATTTTTTTTGTTATTTTTAGAGTATTCTTCTTTATGAAACATTTCCCTAATTTAAATATAGAAATGAATAATGACTGAAAAAGACTCTTAAACATTCAATTAATAAAAATTATTAACCCATGATGATGTTAAAAAGAGATAAAAGCACAGAGAAAAACTAATTTGCTATCAATATTATCCCAACTATCTGTTATCTGAAACTCATTAATTAAAGAGACAGAATTAAACATAAATGCTGCCTTTTAATCAAAAACTATAATTCATATCCTACTGATAATCAAAATCTCTTTTTTAGAGAGGTCCAGCTAAAAATATAGAAAGAATGATATAATTAGAAAATTACTGCTTATTAAATTGATGATGCAATAAAATATCATTAGTGTAAGCAAAAAACAACGTGACAATTTATTAGGGGTCAGATATTTTTCAATGTCAAAGTATCTCACAGCAGTTTTGCTAATTAGAAAAGAATGAAAATATCTTTATAACAGAGACGTATGGTTTCTTAGCATCTGAAAAAAGGAGATGAATATTATCATCCTTTATTTTGGGATGACCCAATGTTGTGTGTCAACTCCTTGGATGCAATATCTCACACATAGCATTACTTGTGCCATGTTTTTGCCAAAAGTATTTCATCTGAATCATATCTGGCTATTAGATCTAATTTCTAGTGTAAAGGTAATACAGAATGTAGGAAAAAATTAAATGATGTCATTAACAAAAGGAATTCTAAAAGAAGCAGACATACTTTCTTCAAAAATGTATGTCTGAAAGAATAAAAAGTAGAAATTTAATATGGATTTTAAAAATAATATAAAAACATAACAAAATTCAATATGTGATACTTTTGAATCATGTCTGAAGATAAAATAGCTATAAAAGATATATCAGCAGACATTTGGGGAACTTTGAATATAGTCTTATGTTATTAGGAAGTATGATTAATTTTAAGGAAGATATTAGCATTGTGGTTATGTAGGAGTATGTCCATTTAGGAAATTCATGCTTATTTATATATGCACATGTAAAATTTCATTAGTGTGTAACTATCAAATTATTCAGAAAAATATGTATATACATAAATATTAATAAAAGAATAAAGCAAATATGAAAAAATCTCAGAGTTTTTAATCCAAGTAATGAATATTGTAGGCTGGTGTTAATTATAAGATTATTTTATTTTATATATATTTAATATTCTTCATAATAAGATACAGATGAAATGTACCTGAACAAAAGGAAAGTACGATTATGGGATTATGGTGGTGAGTAATATTCTACCTTAACATGCATATTTTTGTTTTAATAAACCAGAATTTTTAAAAATTATTTAAATAACACCTTCATCTTGAAACACAAAAAGTCTAAATCTCAAAGGTCTAACATTAGCAAAATAATATTACTTAAGTTTTACTAGCTTAGTCTCCATTCTTCTTTGAGCATTTTTAAATTTGTAATATTCTAATCTATAAAAATGCCAAGGCAATTTTATTTTCAAGATTTTGTAAATAAATTTGCTTCAAGGTTTCCCCCGCCCCAGTGAAGCTCACTGAAAATCATTGTGTAGGCTGTCAACTTTGTTAGATAATAAATCAGTAAAATATTTTAAAATATTAAACAAAAGAAAATCATGACTAGTGCTTTTGTAAGAAAAAAATAATCAACTCACTGCTCTTTTGAAACTGAAATATGACTCTTTGTGGTAGTCATATTCCATTTTTAATTTGATATATTGTAGCATCAAATATGTTAAAAGCAAAATATCTTTCACTAATTTTATTTGGAACAAGCAACCCACAAATGTTTTAAATCATCTCAAATATTTTGTGTAGTTTAATTTTGAAACTCTTAAAGCAATTAAAACCAGAATACCAAACTCTGCAGGCATCTTTACTATTCCTCTTGTAAATAACTGAATTTAAATTACTGTTGAATAAAATTTCTGAAATAGAGCTGAAAATTGTCAGTAATACTGGTTTAATGTTTGATTGGTTATTTAGAATGGAATGGTGAGCACATTTGACACGGTTACCTAAAACTATAGGTTTAAGTATCAAAGGTTTCTTGTTAATTAAAGAAAAACACATATTATAAGTAAGTTTTACTGGATATTGCTCTTAATATTTCTATTTCTTTTTAAAAAGTGTATGTGATTAAAGACATAGATTCTGTTTATGTAGGCCCAGTTGAGGATTCAATATGTTTGCGATATCGTCCCAGTCCTCTCACATAATGATCCAAACTGCTCCAGTATGGCAGCACCTTTACTCTTATCTGTTTTTATAAGGCCCTTAATATATTTTATTTAAATAATTGATTTTCATATTTGACTATCTGTGAAGAATATGTGCTCTTTAGGTGATGGATCAAGGCTTATTCATCATTGACGGCCTAGATCTAAGCACAAGACCCAACACATACCTGAGTTTCAATACATTTGTGTTGAATTGACTTTGACAAGCAGGCTTTGTGCTAGGAGAGACCTGGCTTGTATACCTCCTCACCTGTTCTACCCTTTAGGATTTCTGAATGAACTTGAGAAAAAATCTTGGGATTATTCTTTTCAGTTGTGTGAGATTTAAATTATCAATAAGATTGCCCACTCAAGGGGTTGTCATGAGCATTAATTGTGATGATAGTAACATTAAGGTATCTTTATGGAGTACCTTGGTTGAGTACCTACTATGTAATAAGTGTGGTTCTGAGTATGACGTGCAAAGTTCTGCCATAAAAATTTTAGAGACGTAATTTTATTTATTAATAGTTCTAAACAACTCCATAAATTATGTATTATTATTTCTCAAATTTTATAGATTAGGAAAACGAGACAAACAGGATTAAATAAGTTGCTAAAAATCAAACACAAAGTGGTCTGGTAACCTGGGTGATTTGATTTCCCTGGCCTTTTGTGCTGTATAAAGGATGTGCGTATAACACACGATCAATAAACATTAGATTAAAAACAAAACAAAAAAAACAAAACAAGAACACTTCAGTTACTATTAATAAGATTCCTTTTTTGAGAAAAAAATGCAGTTTCCTTTGGTCCTCAATAATTGCTAATGAGTGTGTCATTTTTATGAACGTATGAATACACTTAAGCTTTCAAAGGCTCTCACTTCAGCAAGCTGTTGAACACTAAATGGATGTGACTAACTACAGGGAAATATTCTCTGCATAATAGGAACAACTTCTCTATTAAAGAAAACCACGTGTGCCTTGGGTTGGATGTGGCACTTCTGCTATATGATTTACAACATCATATCTATTTCTTTAATTCCTCCAAACAATTTCAAGCCAACTTATGCATGTTTTTGGCTTAAATTGCCCTTGCCTTTCAGTGGAGATTTGACGTTTGAAAATATGAAATAACAAGTGTTATTTCCATCTAATTCTTAAAAATTTGGCTCCCATCTAGACAGGCACCTAATTTGCAGAAAAGCAGAGGTTCTGGCTAGCTGGAAAAAAAAAAAAAAAGAGAAAAAAAAAAAAAAAAGAAAAGGAAAGACAAGGTGAAGGTTTCCAAAACTATAGGTCTCTCCCCATTTAAACTGTTCCAAACCACACTCACTTATATCACAGACCAAAAAAGTCTTGACACTTTCTCTACACAACCTTTTTAATCATCTATGGCAGGCCAAGGGCTACAGCTTGAGGCAGCCACATGGCCAGAATCTCTGTTCTCATGTCTTTGACTATAAGAAAAGTCTGTAAACCAATTTCCAGACTTTGTTAAAAGTAGTTTAACTGTCAGAAGAAAAAGAAATCTGTGCCTTTGATGTTCAATATTTGAAATTAAACATTTGGAATATATATATATATATCCTTTAAAGATTATTAAACCATAACCAGTCACTTGTACTTGAGTCTCATATCACTATAGCTAACTAACAATTGTATTATTTTTCAGCTGCCTCCAGTATTATAATCATAAGTGTCAGTTATAATTAAAATGAACTTGGAAGAGAATTCACTTCACAGCTTATTCACAATACTACATGCATTTACTTTGTGGAGTTCCCTACAGGTAAGCTAAGCTAAACAGGTGCAGTTCTTCTAAAACTGATCCTCAAATTCTTGCTTTCTGCTATTTTTCTGACTGACAGCTGCTATGCTGCTGTAACATATAAGGAAGATCGCTAGTTTGAATGACTCAATTCTAGGAGAATGCATATTTATTTTCCACAATATAGGCATTATATTTCTGTCATGATTATTTCATCCAATAACACTAGAGGGTCAAGGCATAAATTCCAACAGATAGAAATGGAAGTATTAGTATCTGAATAAAACTGAGACTAGTTAGCTTCTTAGTCTATCCCAGCACAGCAGATGAGTTCTTCATGAAAAAGTCTGTTCATTGCATTGCAAACCAACTACAGGAAAACATTCATACATCTCCAAAGAGAAGCTCTATTTCCACAGGACTGTTTCTACCAAATCTTATTAAGTGGAAGAAATAAGGATGTTTGGGGTTTCTTTATTTTACATCTACAACAGTTCTCCTAGGGAACCTCATATAAATACCCAATCAAAATGCAACAGCTTGCTATTCAAATATATCTTCAAAACAAGTCCCCTACAGGCCCCTTCCAATTAGAGTGGAAACACCTCTTCAAAGGAAATTCTGAAGCTACCACTGGAAATATCCCTTCTATTTTGAAACAACTTAATCAAAATAAATTTGTATTAAAGTAGCTGTCCTGTTCTCATGCTCTAAAGGTTTGTCTAATTCACAGAGTCTATTAGACTGCCTAAGTTAAAACAGTTACATGTTTTCTTTTTCTTATGTGAAATGAGGTAAAAGGTTTTTAATTTTGTGTAATAGTGGGAAACGTTGTATCAAAAATTTGTTTCTAGATTTATCTTGACAGCATCATCTCTAAATTGATCAAAATATCCAAAGCTGATATGCATATTATGATTAGTAATCAGACTTTTTATCAAAGCTCAAATTTATTAATTTTTTTTATAATTCTATAATAGTATTTACACTGGTGATATTAACATATTTGCTATATTTTTATACACTAATATATTTGAAAGGAAACAATGAAAGAGAATAATATGCACTATTCAGCAGGTAAAGGGGAGTTATATATTTGATTTAGGGACTGATTCATATATTATAGGAATATGATATTGATTTTGGTGTGTAGAAATTTTCTTTTATAATTCAACTAGACAAAACTTATATCTTACAGAGTATCTACATAAAGAAAGTATATTTGTCAATGCAGTTCATGAATTCAAATTTTATTATGCCCATTATTTGATTTATTGGAGAATATATATATATATATATATATATATATATATATATATATATATATTCCCTTAACTATATTATCCATTAGCTTGTAAATGTAGAATAAGATACAAGCAGGAAACCTATTTTCAAGCTTATACAGAAAGTAATTTCATTAATTCAATATAAATATTTTTTGCCAATAATTGATATGTTATAGAGACATAAAGATACGTAAAAGAAGAAGGTTTGCATTATGTAATTAGTGGCTTGAAAAATAATTTCATTTTCTATATTAATTTCCTAATCTGTATAGTGCGCAATTAACATAAGTATGTTAAAATTATTCATATAAAAAGTTATGTAATGTTCCCTAATATTTAACTGCAACTTTATTTATAACCTTGTATAACATGTATAAAGGTAAGTGAACATAAAACAGATGACAGCTGTAAGAGTTTGCATTTGTTTTGTTAAAACAAGCACACTCATATAACCATTAAACAGAGCAAGAAATAGAACTATAGCCATACCCTAGAACCCTCTACTAATATTCCTTCAAGACATAATCCACACAAAGCTAAAAACTTTACTTACTTCTACAGGATTATTTACCTGGTTTAGAACATTATATAATAGACTCATGCAGTTTGGACCGTTTTATGTCCAGTGCTATTGCTCAATATTTTGATTGTGAGATCTATTCATGTTGCTACCTGTTACAATATCATTTACCTTTCCATTGCTCTGTTATCTTCCATTGTATAAATATACTACAATTTATTAACCTACCTTCTATTAATGGACATTAGGTTGTTTCCAAATTAGGGCTATTTTGAATAATACTGCTATCTTAATTTTTATGCATACCATCAAATGCACATATGTACATGTAACTGGTTGAACATACACATGTATATAGAAAGTATAAATGAAAATGCTAAGTCATAGAGTATCTAATGTTCAGAATTAATAGACACTGCCATTTTCCAATATATTCTAATACATACATGGACAAGCAGTTTACGATAGTTCCAAATGCACCACATCTTTGGCAGTTCTTAATATGGTAAGTGTTTTGTTTGTTTTTGTTTCAGTTTGGTTTGTTTTTTTATGTTCCAGGTAGATGTGAAATGGTATATTGCAGTTTTAATTTGCATCATAATCATGAGAAATATGTAATCATACATTTACTGGTTTTTTTGAATGTGATGCTTTGATAATTGCTTGCTTTGAGTTACTTGTTATTTCTTTTTTTTTTTAAAGAATTTATTGGGGAACTGGGGGAGGGTAATAGCGCTGGGGAATCGGGGAAGGGGAATGGACATGTTGCTGTCTTTTTGTTCTTCGGTCTAGTTGGGAAGGACGTTGCTTCACTGGCCCATGTTGGTATTATCATTGCGCTCTTCTCGGGTGAGGCAGATCCATTGCCGGCCTCTGGATGGCCGCTCACTGTGGCTATTGGTAGCTCATGCTGGCTGCCAGTCACTCACGCTGGCTGCCAGCCACTCACTGTAGCCCATGGCAGCCCGCTGCAGCAGGGACTGCAGCCCACACCATCGCCGGGGCTCGCACAGCCCAGTTCCAGGTGGAGCTGTTGTTAGCTGTAGAGGGCAGTGTCACTGGCCCTCATGTGGGACCCGAACCGGGGCCGCTGGCATCCCAAAACCAGCTCTTAACCAATGCACCACTCGGCCGTCCCACTTGTTATTTCTAATTGATTTATAAGCAATCTTAATCTCATGTGGATAAGATTCTTTTGTCAATCAAATATATTGCAAATATTCTCCCATTTTGTGGCTAGAGGTTTCACTCACTCAATACCACTTAATCATTTAAAAATACTAGTGCAGTCCAAAGTATCAACTTTTATTTTATGATTGATGCTTTTTGTGTCTAAAAATAATTGTCTATCCCCATGATTATGAGGTATTCTTTTATGTTGTTTACTAGAAGCTTTATTGGTTTAAAATTCACATTTTGTTGTAAAAATGATAAGGGATTGATCATGGCATTTATTGCTGCATAGAAGCCAAAGTCCTTTATTTTTGGCTCGTGAAAATATTAAGTGACTCAGAAAATTTATTTATATTATTAAGATTTAATTCAAATATCAAAAAATTCACTCTTTTTAAGTGTATGAATCAGTAGTTTTTGGTATATTCATAAAGCAGTGCCACTATCACCACTATATTTTTATCACATTTAGAAGAAACCCCATATCTATTAGAAGTCACTCTCCTTTTCCCCTTTTCCTAAGTACCTGAAAACAACAAATCTACTTTCTTTCTTTGCAAATTTGTCTATTCTGGGAATTGTATACAAATGCCATGTGTCTGGCTTCTTTCACAGCATAATGTTTTCAAGATTCAATCATCTTATAGTATGCATCAGGGATTCATTTCTTTTAATAGCTAAATAATTATTGATTATATGGATAAATTGTGAATACCCATTTACTAGTTGATGGATATTTGGGTTGTTTCCAAATTTAATTATTAATAATGCTTCTAGGAACATTTGTGTTCAAGTTGTTTTGTAAACCTAAGTCTTCAGTTCTGTTGGTTATGTATCTAGAAATGGGGTTGCTGGATCATATGCTCACTCTGTGTATAAACATTTGAGGGAATGTCAAACTGTTATTCAAAGTGGCTGCACTATTATACATTCTCACAAGCAATATGTTATAATATAGTAGTATCCTCACAAACAATTGTCATGGTCCATCTTTTTTTTTATTATTATTATTATTATTTTTTTTTTTTTTAGCTGAGCCATCCTGCCACCTGTTGGCAGCTCAACGGCAACTCAGCTCGGGCTGGCATCGAACCGCCATTGCTCAGAGCTCAACTTGCACTCTTGAGTGAGCTCTTAACCAACTGAGCCACTCAGCCGGCCCAATGGTCCACCTTTTTGACTAGAGCAATCCTAGTGGGTGCAAAGTAGAATCTCATTGTGGTTTGATTTGCATTTCACTAATGATTATTGATTTTGAATAAATTTTACTATGCTTACAGGCCATTTTTATAGGTCCTTTAGAGGAATATATTTAAATACTCAGGTCTTCTTAAAATAGGGTTTTCTCTTTATTGTTGAATTGTAAGAGTATTTTTGTAGTGTATTAACCATAGTCCTTTATGATTTTCAAATAATCTGTGAGTGGTCTTTTTCAAATTATTGGTGGCATTTTTTGAAACACAAAGTTGTTAATTTTGATAAAATTCAATTTCTCTTTTAGTTTTATATTGTTGCTTTGCTTTTGAAATAATATCTAAGAGACCATTGCTTAATTCACTATTCACACCTTTGCTTTCTTCCATGAGTTTTAAAGTTTTAGCTCTTAAATTTAGGCATGGGATCCATTTTGTATTAATTTCTGCATGTGTGTGAAGAAGGAATTCAACATTTTTGCTTATGGATATCAAGTTGTCCTGTCATCATTTGTTGAAAAGAATATATGTTATTGATTTGTCTTTGCAACTTCATTGAAAATCAATTGACAGCTATGTAAGTGTTCATTTCTGGACTCAAGCCTATTCTGCTGATGTATTAACTATGAATAGAAAGTAAAATTGAAGGATGTACAAGGTGTGATCAAACAATATGGTGAATGCTTAAATTTCAAAAAAAAAAGTACATTACAATAAAAGATATATTGCCATTAATCCCCTTCAAAAAACTCGCTCTCACTTCGAACACACTCATCCCATTGTTCTTGCCACTTTCCGAAGCAGTTCTGGAAGTCCTCTTTCATGAGCGTCTTTAGTTCAGTTGTTGCGGCTGCCTCGATGTCCTGAACTGAAGTATCTTTTATTGTCATTTTTACTTTGGGGAAGAGCCAGAAGTTACATGGTGCCAGGTCCAGTGAATAAGGTGGATGAGGACACACCATAATGTTTTTATTTGACAAAAATTGCTGTACCAAAAGCAATGTGTGACACGGAGTGTTACCATGGTGGAAAATGAAAACTTTTTCCAATTTCATGTTAATGCATTGTTTGTGATCCATGATTTAGAGCACACTTTAAAACACACCTTCTCTCAACTATAGCTCATACACCACTGACTGTAACGAGCAAGTTGAAACGTGCCATACACTGTTACTAAGGTTTGGCTCTCTGCTTCCCATCTTGAAGATCCCCACGTTTCTTTTGGAAAGCACTTGTCAGCAGCATTCACTGTATTGGTTGATCATCCTGTCTATACTTATGCCAGTACCACACTGTCTTTATTATGGTAGCTTTGTAGTAGATTCAAAAATCAGGAAGACTATGTCCTCCAATATCATTTAAATTCATTTTTTTCCCCAAGATTTTTTTTTTCTTTTTGGCTAATATGAATCCCATAATATTCCATATAAGTTTTTGAATGAGCTTGTCAATTTCTGCAAAAGGTAGCTGGGGTTTTTTAATGGGACTACAGTGAATCTGTAGAACAATTTGGGGACTAGCCATCATAACAATATTAGTTTTGCAGTTGAGATATTTTTCCATTTATTTATCTTATTTAATTTATTTTAACAATGTTTTGTAGTTTTCAGTGTATAAGTCTTGCACTTGTTCTGCTAAGTTTATCCTAAATATTTTATTATTTTTGATGCTATGGAAACAAATTGTTAATTTTAGGGTTTTTTATTGCTAAAGTATTGAAATGCAAATGAGTTCTTTTATAGATCTTGTGCCGAAACAAATTTGGTGAACTTGTTTATTAGGTCTAATTTTATTCCTTAAGTTAATTCTAAAATTTAGGTCATATAACATGCAAATAGAGATAGTTTTACTTGTTCCTTTCCAATCTGGATACATTTTCTTTTTTTATCTGGCTGCCTTCCTATAATCTCCAGTTCAAAATAAAAATGGCAAGAACAGACATCCTTAGCTTGTTCCAGTTTTTTGGTAAAAATCTTTGTTTTTCCTCCATTAAATATGATGTTAGCCTTGGATTTTTAAAAACATATATGTATGTCCCTTTACCTGCTTGACGAGATTCCCTTCTTTATTGAGTGCTTTTTTCATGAAAGAGTGCTGATTTTGTCAAATGTTTTTTCTACATTTATTGAAATGATCATGAGTTTTTGTTGTTTATTCTAGTAATGCAGGAAATTACAATGATTTATTTTGATACATTGAACCAATTTTACCATCTTGGGCTAACTCTTACTAGGATATCATTTTGCTGGATACAGTTTGCCAGTTTTGTTGAGAAATTTTGGGTCTATATTCATAGGGGATATTGTTCTATATTTTGCACTTATTGTGATTCTAAGTTTGGCTTCAATTTCAGGATAATACTGACCTAATAAAATTTGGAAGTGCTCCCTCTTCTTTTATTATTTGGAGAGTTTGTGAAGGATTGGTGTTAGATCTTTAAATTTTTCTGAGAACTCACCAGGAAAGTTTTTTGGGTTGGGCTAATCAAAATTCAGTTACTTTTCTCATTAAATATGTATTCAGATTTTCATTTCTCCTTGAATCATTTATAGTATTGTGTGTCTTTCTAGGCATTTGTCAATTTTGCCTGGTTATTTAATTTATTTTCATAGACTTTTTCATAGTATTCCTCTATCCCTTATAAACATTTTTTTTTTTAATTTCTATGAGGTCAGAAGTAATGTCCCATCTTTCATTCCTTATTTAATAGTTTGGGTCTTCTCTGTGTTTTTCTTTTGTAGTCTTATGAAAAATTTAAAATTTTGTTGAACTTTGCAAAGGAACAACCTTCGGGAACAATCTTATTCTTTTTTAATATATGCATTATAGCTATAAATTTTCCTTTAAGCACTAGTTTAGCTACATTCCAAAATCTTGGGTATATTGTGTTTTTATTTTTATTCATTTCAAAGCATTTTTAAAATTTTCTCTTATTTATTATTGTTTTTCAACTCGTGGATTATTTAAGAGTGTTACTTAATTTGCACATATTTGTGAATTTACAAATTTTCTTTGTTATTTATGAATAATTTCCTTTGATTGTGATTGAAGAACAAACTCTGTTGATGATAACTTGTAAGATTTTTGAGAGCTATTTTATAGCTTAACATAACGGTCTATCCTGGGCATGTACTCTTTTTCTTTATTTTTTTTTCCCCATTCATTTATCTTATTGTTTCTCAGATGGATAATCTCAGTTGCTCTATCACCAAGTACTCTAATTCTTTCTCTTTGCTTGAGCCTCTCTAGTGAATTTTCCTTTTAGTCGTTGTACTATTCAACTCCAGAATTGCCTTTTTTATTACTTCTATCTCTTAATTGACATTCTTTATTTGGTGAGACATTACTCTCATACTTTCCTGTAGTTATTTAAGACATCATTTTTCATAGTGCTTTGAATATATTTCAAATAGTTCATCTAAAAATCTTTCTCTTAAGTGCAGTGTTTATGGTTCCTCATGGGCTCTTTGTTTTGATTGTTATGTTCTCACATATTGGCCATGTTTTCTACTTTATTTTTACATCTCTTATTTTTTGGTTAAAAATTGATATTTTAAATCATATAATGTAGCAGCTATGGAAATCAGATTCTCCTCCCTCCCCATAGTTCGTTGTTGTTACTGTTTAGTGTAGCTGTTTGCTAAGTAACTTTTCGAAATTAATCTCTAAAGCTTGTCTTCATTGTGATGTGTGCTCACTGAAACCTATGTTTGTCTAGTTTAGTGGCAAGCTAATGATTGGACAGAGATTTTCTAAAGTGCCTTGGACTAAAGTCTTTCAGTCTCTTCTGAGGTGTTCTGTGTATGTTATGGTATATGCCATCAATGTTCAGGTCAGAAGTTTACAACACTCTCTTTTCCTTTATTTTCTACATGTGCCGAACCTCAAGCTATACTTGAGAGCTAGGGGCTTTATCAGGTCCTTTCTGGACATGCACACACCCTGAGCACATATACCCTTCTGTACATTTGTGTCATCTTCAAAAATTCTCAGAGACATGTCAGAGGTCTTCAAATTTCCATGTGAATCCATTTCCTTTTAAGGTTTTTTTGGTCAACTTCTGGTGTCCCGCTAATGTTATCCCAGTCTCAGGCAGCCAAAATCTTAAATAGTAGATGCTGATAATTTTTACAGACTCTAGGAAAAGGCTGCACTGATGAGCTCTTCGTCAGGTTTTATAAATACAATGTCTGCAAGTAGGAACCTTCCACAGAACAATCAGAAAGGTGAAAGAGTTGCTATCATGTAAGTACAGAAAACAACCTTGCCCCCAAACTCTTTGTCCTTACACTAAGATCATTAACTTAAAAATAAATACATACATAAATATTCCTTAGGTTGCTAAAAGGCTTTATTTGATATCTAGAGCTTTAAAAATCAAATCTGATATTTTTTGCTGGGTTAGTCATTACTTTTATGGAGGAAATAAATTTCAGCAGTTCCACTCCACCATTTTTGCTGGTCATCCTCCATCATTTTTTGGAGGCCACTTTATGAGTTAATTTTTTTCCTTGAGGACCTTTAAATATGGAGTTTTGTTTGTTTGTTTGTTTTGTCTTTTCACTTATCTGATTTTCAACAAATGTGTTCTTTAGTTATTTTCCTTATTCTTTTTTCATTTTTTAAAATGTGTTTTATTTGTGTTTCTCTGATATTCTTGGTTCTATGGTTGATGTCACTCAGTAAATTTAGGAATGTCCTGACCATTATTTCTTCAATTCTGCCCTTTTTCTCTTTCCTGTTTCTGTGATGCTGATCATGCATATGTTAGATAGTTTGATATTTTCCCAAAGTGTCACATTATACCCTGTCTGTCTGCCTTCATGCACCTCTCCATAAAGACAGATCATAACTTCAATATTATCCCCACTTGGCACCAAAGGATGGCCGGTCAGTCAGATACAGGTAAAATCCCACGAGAGGGACAACCCAAGCCAGACGTAGTTGCGTGGTGCCAGTGGGTGCCTGTGGGTGCCAGTGAGTGCCATGGGAGAAATCAGGGAGAGGAGAAAAGGGGCATAAACCCCTTGCTTCAGGTTCTGGCAGCATGCTTGTGAAATGATGTATTGATACGATAATAACTGTCCTTCCTGCATTCTTATCAGTAAGCTTTGGCAGAGAAAGCTTCTGTCTCTTAGAGGTGCATGACAATAACTTCATGGGACCTCTGGTAATGGCAGTTTGCAGGCTTGGGAAATTAGGCCTGGAGGTTAATTCTTGGGTGTGAGACTCACAGACCTCTGGAAACTACATTGACCCTTGCTTATGTGTAAGATAATAAAAGGAACAGTCAGATTCGGGGCTCCAGTCCATGAGGCTGAAGTCCCCTGGCCCCGAACTGTTTTCTCTCCTATTTTGTGTGTCTTTCTCTCTTTTCCTTAACCTTTCGCTGTCCCTTCTCCACACCCACCAACTGTGTTGTGCAGGAATGCGACACCAAATAACTTGGTTGTTTTGTTATGTGGTTTTATTTTTTTTTTCTTTGCATTTTAATTTGATTGGTTCTATTGAATTATCTTCAAATGCTCTTGATCATTCTGGGGAAAAATATTCTGCTTACGTATAGGGTATCTTTGGAAAGTAGGTGAAGTTATAACTACTACAATGGGATATATTTGTTTATTGGTTGTAGAGAGTAAACAATAATCTTATCACCTGAGAATGTAACTCTAGAGGTAAAGGAAAGAGAAGGAAACTAGATATATTCATTTGTCTCTTAGAATTGGCCCTAGAATCTTCCTCATAAAGGAAACCCCTTCCCATGTGAGTCTCTCAAATTATTGCAAGAGTTTTTAATTTGCCTGACTGCTAGATCTGCCAGCCCCTGACAGAGAGCTCCAACTAAGATTTTATTGGTATTCTTTTAACTTTTACCTATAAATATACTGGAATAGGGGAGAGGTCACCAACAATTCCATTTCCAACACAAAATACCTGTCAGTGTCATTGGATGTCTTGTATACCCACATTCCAGAACCATCACTTAATCATTCTGTGGGGTAGGTAGTGTATCCTGCTGGTGACATGCTTCATAATAAGAATTAAGTCAATTTTTCAAACTGAAGTTGGGAAAGTAAAGCTTATTAATTAGAGGAGAGACAACATTAGAGGCATTCTCAATCTCTACCCTCTCCATTTAATGGATGTTAGTTTCACTTACAAAACCCCACAATTGTGAAGAAAAAAAAAATCTTTCTAGGGACACTGTATCTGTTTCTAGCATTGTATATCTAATCTGGTAATGGTGTACTAACTTATTCCTCTTGCAAAAACACAGATACTTATAAGTTAGGGGTAGATTTAAGAGACCTTCAGGTATTTTATTAAACACTAGCAGTAGATCATGCAGCCTATATTTGACCATATGACTGTGGATATCTTTCCAAAATTTTTTGGTTGCTTGGGGATACTTCCCAAAGGGATAACGGTTACATTATTTATATGCTCCTTGGTGGCAGTTATCTCTATAATCTGAGTTAAGAAATTAGAAACCTTGGTACCAAATTTATTCCCAAGTTTAACTGAAGTTATCAATTGCATTGCAATGGCCCTGGAAGGCATTCAGTCCAGGCTGGACTCACTGGTTGTTATGGAGGATTGCCTGTAACCTGTTTCTTACAGGCCAAAGCAAAGTCTGTACAATCATTACTGCATCTACTATGCCTGGAGTAATGCCTTCAGCCAAGTGGAAAGGTCAATGCTGAAGCTTACAGAGAGAAACACAGGCTCTCTGGTTTGTTTGTTCAGCTATGTCTGGTATCTTGGATGGAGTACTTTATTCAATACTTGAGGTTGTCCTCTTTAGGCTGCTTGGAATCTTATTGAGAATAGCCTTAATTAAATGTTATATGAAACAATTGAATGGATTTTGTTCCTAGCCTCTGTAGGTCAGATTATTCAGAATGGCCAATAAAGTGCCATACTTAGGGAATTCACCACAATTGAAGACAGTAGAGAAATGAGAGGTGGATATTATTGGGAAACAATTCTCCACAGATCGCTCACGTCTGTGTGTCTTGTGATTGATGTACCAATGGCTCTTTTCAATGACATTTATATAGAGGATCTCCTTGAAAGATAAAAATAGTATCTCCCTTAAGAGCAAAGTGCAGGCATGCTTGGTGTCTGGTACAATAAAGATAATGTCTCCCTCTAGAGTAAAGAGTAAGTGTAATTACTATTATAAAACACTAAGGTTTCCTAAGCTTAAGTTTACTTTCCTATAACAGAGTCCACCGCATGTAGCACATCTTACTGATTGTGAATGTGAGAAATTCTACAGGACTAATTAGCCCATTTAGTCACCTAATAAATTGCTTGAAAAAAAACAAGGATGAAGGATGGATGATGCCCTAGACTAAAAAAGACATTAAGACACACATCAACCAAATGCAATGTGTGGATATTGTTTGATTTTAAGTCATACAGATTAACAATAAAAGTATATTTTTGAAACAATTGGTGACTTTAGAATGTCAGCTATGTATTAGATAACATTAATGAATTATTATTAATTGTGTTCATTGATTTTTAAGTTAAGTTTGTGTATAAAAATAAAGCTTTATGTGTAAAAAATACATACTCACTATTAACCCATACTAAGAGAGTTTGAGGATTTTTGTTTTAAGTTACATTTTTTAATAACAATTTTTGAAAAAAGAATTAAGATTTAGTAAGGGAAACAAAATATATGCTGATAAATATTGTGAATATAATCAAATACAATAAGATTTTAAGTTGTCAGGTCTCTAAATAACTTTCAAAGTGGTGTATAGGCTCTGGTTAATGGTCCAATACTTGACCAGTGTTTCTCAGTGTGATGTGGTTTTGCCTCTCGGAGGATATTTGATGTCTGGAGACACTTTTGATTGTCACAACCGGGAGATACTCCTGGCATCTAGTGGGTGCAATCATGTATGCTGCTAAACATCCTACAACACACAGGACATCCTCTCAAATAAACAATTATTCGGCTCAAATTTTCAATAGCCATGGTTGTGAAATCCTAGATTAGAAGATTAAAATAAGGTGGAATTATCCAGTTATGTTTAAATTAGCACCTAAATTGAGAGTAAGAAAAACCTGGGTATCTCAGGTTTGTAAATCAAGTTCTGGACATTTTGCACATCTCCCAATCACAGCCCTGTCATCCATAGCTGATTCAAGAGAAACACATGATTCTGTACCTGCAGTGGAGATAGGGAGGGTTTAAAGTTGACTTGCATTTAATCCTCGGTGAATGTGAGCACGTCTCTAGAAGCCGTGTATGTGTGTGTAAGAAGAAATTGCCAGCTTTCCTGATCCTGATCCATGTTCCGGAGGAGCAGCAAACCAGTACTCTGGCTGATTTCTTCATTTGCATACTGCCTGATCATGGCTGCAGTGTGAGTGACAAAGGATTTTCTCATTGGTTCCCCCACTGTAATATATAGAAACATGGGTGGAGTCTTGAAGGAAGTATATCTTTAGTGGGTACCTGAATTCTCTTTAATAGCCATAACCTAATTTACAGTTATGATCCATTTTTGTACCTTGGCAGCTGTTATCTAGAGTAGATTCCAAAGAGAAGTTTAGAGATTCTTTTCTCTCTTTTTCTTATATTGAACAGCCCAGGTATAGTCGAAGGGGTCCTCTCTCTCTTTCTCTTTCTGTCTCACTCAGGTTTTACTTGGCTCTTTATTGCCCTCAGTTGTAGGATGACCTGCCTGGGAAAGAGAACTACTAAGGGTGGTATTTATTCCCACTGGCTCAGTATTTCTGCCTTCTGCAAGTTTTCAGATAACTGTGAATCTTCTTTGTTCTTATTAGGGTAAATTGGATGAATTTAACTTTATCAAAATCTTCATGTGTGTTCAGTATGTTTTCCACCTGGCTTTCTTGGGAACCAGACTTCTTGTTCACTTCTGGGAGTAGTATATCTTGCTTCTCATGGGTTTCTAAATCCACAGCCCCCTTCAGTTCAGCATCACTCTCTGTTCCTGAAAAGTTCAGGGATTACTGTCCCTCCATTTCTGTAGTAGAACTGATTATTTGTGATTTAGCCTTCCTCATCTACTCTGGGTCAAAGGAAAGGCACTTCTTTGAAGTGTCTCTTATGTCCATTCTACTATCATTCTGAGAAGAAAGCCCTTCCAAGTCAACAAAGTCATTATCTTCCCCTAAAACAGAATTTTCTTTGGCTGTAGATTCAAATGCACCATTAGTGTCAGAAGGTCCTTGCTGACCTTAGTTACTTAGTCATGTCTACTCTACCCAAAAATACAAAAATTGAGTAAATGGTGGGTAGGGGATAGTTTAATCAAAATTGGACAAATATGTATTCCTAATTGTTGAAACTGGGTGATGGGTGAATAGCATAATCAATCAATAATGATTGATTATGCTATTACCTCTCCAAACATAACAAAACAACAAAAAATGCGAAACAAAACAAGCATGGAATCTGGATTACAATTTTTTGTTTTTGTTTTTTTTAATTCAAATCCTAAGTCCACTAATAGCTGTGTGACCTCTAGAAAGTTCCTTAATTCTGTTTCTTCAGTTTGATAATAATACCTATTTTATAGAGTTGTAATGAGTTTTAAGTGCTTTAACATTTTTAGGCAATTGGAAAAATGCCTTGCTATATATATGATGTAAATACTTAAAAATAAATATTATTGAATTATGATAATTATAAAATAAGGAACCTTATGGGGCCGGCCGGGTGGCGTGTTGGGTTAAGAGCTGGCTTGGGACACCAGTGGCCCTGGTTCAGATCCCACATATGACTGGCCCTCTACAGCTAAGATGGTGAACAACAGCTCCACCTGGAGCTGGACTGCATGAATCCTGGCAACTGTGTAGGCTGCAGCCCCTGCTGTAGTGGGCTGCCATACCCTACAGTGAGTGGCCAGCAGCCAACGTGAGCAGCCGGCTGCCAGGGAGAGCTGCCGAGAGCCACCATGAGCAGCCGTCCAATGGCTGGCGACCAATCTGCTTCAGCCAGGAAGAGCGCAATGATCATAATGCCAACATGGGCCAGTGAAGCAACGTCCTCCACAACTAGACTGAAGAACAAAAAGACAGCAACTTGTCAGTTCCCCTCCTCCAATTCCCTAATGAAAACCTTAAAAAAAAAAAAAAAAAGCAGAACACGGGAAGTATGATTCCCCCCCAAAAAAATAATAAAAAATAATAATAATAAAATAAGGAACTTTTCCCCATGATTATATTTAAGAGATTAATTAATAAACAGACTATAGAATAATAACATTCAATATTAAGCACATAAAAGATAAACCTCCGTAAATAATCAATTAACATCCTTTATAACCATTTATGTCTTTTTGTATTTTTTACCCTCAAATGAAATGGGAGCCTTTTAGAGAATTTGATTCTGATTCAAGAGCTTCCATAATTTCTATGACTTCCACTGCATGCATTAAAACTAGGAAGTTGTTTAAGAATTTCCTTTTACTTACATCCAAATTGAAAAATCATTTCACTTCTCCTCCAACTCTGAATAAATATAGACGATTTTTATGGAAAAAAAAAACTCCAGAAAGCAAAGAATATATTTTCTTCACTAAAACATACATTCAGAATTGTAGATCAAATGCCTGGCAGATAGACAGCATTCCATTAATCAACCAAATCACTCAACTAATCAATCAGTATTTTTAAATGAATTACTTAACAGAAATCAAATGTTTCCGACACAGGGTAGGCATTAGTAATACTGTCTGCTTCATAAAATTCCCCTGTGAATTGATGATAGAGAATAAAATTCACAGCAGGAAAATTACTTTATTTCCCCTTCCTCAGTAAGTTAAAAAGAGGTTCCTACATCTACTTCTCTCAGAACTGCTTTTCCCACTCTCTGATGAATGCAATGCCCTTGCCTCCAATATACTTCACAGAGGGATAATAATTTACCTTTCTCAGTAAGAAATACATGTTCAGTAGTTTGGAGGAAAGAAAAGTCTCATCTATTTGTTCATTTCAAATGATTCCACATAAACTCACCCCAGTTATATTGGCTTTCTCTGAATATGAGAATGGAACGTCAAGGAATGTAGATCCCATTTCCCAAGCTAAATGACATAGTTTTGCAACTCAGATGGCTGAGGTACTTGATTTCACATCTCTCAGTTAGGATAATAAACTCTGGGACCAGTGAGTGGTTGCTAAGAGCTTAGAATAGAGAAATATATATATATAAAAAAAGAAAATATACAGTAATATATTTAAGGGGGGTAAAGTCACTTAAGTTATATAACAAACACAATAAAACATTTTTGAGGAAATTTTTGTATGACATAAAATTTCCATGACTGTAATAGCAATTCAATTACTAACCTCAAAATAACTAATTTTATACTATAGAATTTGATACCAAAATAAAAAAGTCAACATTTGATCCTGGTTTCTGTCAATGACTCAGTCTTTTGTTTTAGGCATTTTTGTGTGTATAAACTTAGAGAATGATTCAAAAGTTCGATCCTGAATATTGATAATTTGAAATACAAATAAGAATATTAATATAAATATCAAAAGGTACTTCATTTATATCCCCTTTAAATTACAGTATTTCAGGGGCTGGCCGAGTGGCATGGTGGTTAAGCACTGGCTTGGGAAGCCAACGGCCCCAGTTTGGGTCCCACATATGAGGGCCAGAGACACTATCCTTAAAAAAAAAAAAAAAAAAAAAAAAAAAAAAAAATATATATATATATATATATATATATATATATATATTGTTTTCTAAAAAGAGATATAATAGTTGAGGTTTGTAACTTTCCCATGAAAAAAAATATGCCAATCCTAAAGAAATATATATATATTTTTTTTTTATAAATATGTATTCTAGAAATAACATGGCCTGGATTCTAATACTGACTCCATAAATCACTAGCTGTAGGACCTTAGGAAATCATTTCATCTTTCTGAGCTTTAAAATTTTCACATTATACAGGATAACATCTATGAAACATACATACAGATAGAAATTAGAAAATGATTAAAAGCTACTTAATTATGAAGTACAGGTAATTCTGATAAAACCTGACAAAATAACACAAAACCAATAAAAAATTACCAACTACTGCATCACAGAATACATTATGAAATAATCATTGTTCTAGTTATTATGTTTTTTTTAAACATAAATTCTTGGTTAAAAAACTGATTATACATTTCTATACTGCATAATGGGTTGATATTTTAATTTCCATAATTGTTTTCTAAAAAGAGATATAATAGTTGAGGTTTGTAACTTTCCCATGGAAAAAAAATATGCCAATCCTAAAGAAAATACTTTGAAATCAATTTAAACATATGCTAAAAATGCCTCATTTTTTTTGAAATTTGAATAAACAAACAAAAAGGCTAAGAATAGAGGAACAGAATGAACTAAAATAAAAGATAACCAGGGCTGGCCGAGTGGCGCATTGGTTAAGAGCTGGCTTGGGATGCCAGTGGCCCCGGTTCGGATCCCATATATGAGGGCAAGTGACACTGCCCTCTACAACTAACAACAGCTCTACCTGGAGCTAGGCTGCGAGCCCCAGCGACCGTGTAGGCTGCAGCCCCTGCTGCAGTGGGCTGCCATAGGCTACAGTGAGTGGCTGGCAGCCAGCGTGAGTGGCTGGAAGCCAGCGTGAGCTGCCAATAGCCGCGGTGAGCAACCATCCAGAGGCCAGCGACCATCTACCTCATCCGGGAAGAGCGCAATGACCACACCAACATGGGCCAGTGAAGCAACCTCCTCCACAAAGAGACTAAAGAACAAAAAGACAGCAACTTGTCTGTTCCCCTTCCCCAATTCCCCAACACTGAACCCCTCCTCTAATTCCCCAATAAAATCGTAAAAAACAAAAAAAAACAAAAAAAAAAACAAAAAGATAACCACAGGACAAATTATAAACGATATCTCCAAACCCAAACATAATGATAAGATTAAATGATAATGGGCAAACTAGTCTAACTAAAAGGCAAAGATTGTCAGAAGGCATTAAATATTACTATCAACAAAAAAATAAGACCTGACTAGTTTTCCATAAACATACCCATATGAGTATTCAGCTCCACTTGGTGAAGTAAATTTATTTTACATAAAATTATTGTAAACTTTATATTAACTAATATATGGCCTTCCAGGTAGCCTAACATAGACTTTTATTTAGAATTCATAACTTTGCTTCGTTTAACACGTAAACCCACTTAAATGCTCCTACATATTATAAGGTTTGTGTAACCACATATTTTAACTTGCTAAAAGTTTAACAGAAAGGCTGAAACCTAATTAGTTAGACTTCCTTCTATACCTGTGCCATTCTTGACATTGGCAATTGCCAGACTTGCCCTGGATGATTTGCAGGACCAGGAAGCTAGCTGACTCAAGCCACTCGGGCTGGCTCTGGTTGCCTGGTGGACCCTACACTGACCACTTCATGAACTATTCTCATTTTACTCTCACTATAATACTAAAATCTCCTCCCAAGGGCAGAGATGCTCCACCAGTTTTGGACATGCTACATATGTATAGGCATGTTTTGTAACTGTGCATGCGCAGGAATGTCCCAACATACGCATACACATGTGATTACTACCTCATCTAGATGATGCTGCATTATTTCCCAATAAAGACAAATACAATCCTTTGCTGGGGACACCACACCCTTGCCTGTGTGTCCTTGCCTGCAGGCATGCAATAAAATGCATTCCTTCTCATAAAAGTTTCTCAGAGTTGTTCTTTGGCAGGCAACTGTGGAGTAATGGGACCTGGTTTGGTCTTGTAATAATACCTTATTGTATTTGACCAACCTTGTTCTTTTCGAAGGTTGTTTTGGCTATTATAGGTTATCTGCCTTTCCATAAAAAATTAGAATGAGCCTGTTAATTACTTGTAAAAAGCTAGGGTGTTGACTGCAATCACAGATCATCTTGGGCAGAGTTCCAAGTTAATGATATCAAATACTTCAATCCATTAAGACCGCATCTTTATTTATTTATATTTCTTTAATTTTTCTTTGCAATGCTTTGTAGTCCTTTATCCTAAGCATACTTCACTTAATATATTCTTTAATATTTCAATGTTGATGCTATTGCAAATCATTCATTACCAATATTCGGAAATACAAATGGAATTTGCATATTGAAATTTTTTCCTGTGGCCTTGCTAAAATTACTTGCTAAATTAGTATTCTAATACCTTTTTTCTATTTTTTAGGGTTTGTATCTACAATATTGAAACAATACCTATAATAAAGAGTTTTATTTCCATTTTAATGCTTATGCCATTAATTTTGCTCCTCTTATGTACTAGCCATTATTATTTTTGAATAATTTTAAGGTCTACAATAATAAAATAATTATATTATAAATACATGTGTACTATATATAATATATAAATTTATTTAAGTTATAACTGAAAATACCCAAAATTAAAATAATCAACAGACTTAAATAGATACTTCTAAAAGGAAAATATGCACATGGCCAAAAATATATGGAAAAGTACTCCAGAACAATACTCATCAGAAAAAAATGTAAATTTGCCATAATTAAGTACTATAATATACTTTCTAGAATATTATTAAAAACACTAAAACCCAAAATGTACATCAAACTTTTATATATTACTAGTTGAAGTATAAAATTATGCAACCCACTTTGTAAAAATTATTTCATATTTGAGTTTTTAATTAAAGTTTATTGGGGTGACAATTGTTAGCAAAGTTACATAGACTTAAGGTGTATAATTCTGTAATACATCATCTATATAACACATTGTGTGTTCACCACCAGAGTCAGCTCTCTTTCCATCACCATATATTTGATCCCCTTTACCCTCATCTACCATCTCCCTCCCCTTTTACCCTCTGGTAACCACTAAACAATTGTCTGTGTCTATGAGTTTTGTTTCTTCATTTGTTTTTCTTGTTCTTTTGTTGTCTTCAGTTTTATATACTATATATCAGTGAAATCACATGGTTCTCAACTTTTTCTGTCTGACTGAATTTGCTTGGCTTTATAATGTTAGGATCTATCCAAGTTGTTGCAAATGGCACTATTTCATCTTTTATTATGGCAGAGTAGTATTCCATTGTGTGTATATACCACAACTCTTTTATCTAGTCATCTATCGAAGGACACTTTGATTGTTTCCATGTCTTGGCTACCGTAAATAAAGCTGCAGTGAACATTGGAGCACATATACGGTTACAGATAAATGTTTTCAGATATTTTGTGTAGGTGCCTGAGAGATGGATCGCTGGGTCATATTGTAATTTTATTTTTAATTTTTTGAGGAATCTCCATACCGCCTTCCATAGCTGCTGCACCAATCTGCATTCCCACCAACAGTGATGAGGGTTCCTTTTTCTCCATAGCCTCTCCAACACTTGTTATTATTTGTCTTGTTGATGATAGCCAATCTAACAGGTGTGAGGTGATATCTCATTGTGGTTTTTATTTGCATTTCTCTGATGATTAGTGATAAGCATTTTTTCATATGTCTGTTGACCATCCGTATGTTCTCTTTGTAGAAATGTCTGTTCAGGTCTTCTGCCCATTTTGTAATTGGATTCTTTGTTTTTTTTGTTGTTCAGTTGTATGAGTTACTTATATATTTTGATATTAGCCCCTTATCGGAAGCTCTGTTTGTAAAAATCTTCTCCCATCCGGTTGGTTGCCTCTTTATTTTGTCAATGGTTACTTTTGCTGTGCTGAAGCCTTTTAGTTTGATATAGTCCCCTTCATTTATTTTAGCTTTTACTTCCCTTGCCTTTGAGATGAAATTCGTAAAATCCTCTTTGAACCCAAGGTCCATAAGTTTAGTACCTCTGCTTTCTTCTATACAGTTTATTGTTTCAGGTCTTATGTTTAGGTTTTTGATCAATTGTGAGTTAATTTTGGTACATGGTGACAGATAGCAGTCTAGTTTCATTCTTTTGCACATGGCTTTCCAATTCTCCCAGCCCCCTTTATTGAAGAGGCTGTCTTTTCTCCAAAATATGTTTTTGGCTTCTTTGTGGAAAAGTACCTGTCCATATTTAGGTGGATTATTTCTGGGTTCTCGATTCTATTCCATTGGTCTGTGACTATTGTTTTTCCAATTGATTTTTTTTTTGTTTGAATACACAGTAATTACATTAGTCAGCAATTCCACAGACATATTTATCCAAGTGAAGTAAAAACATATTACAAATGGCTTCTGGAGCATATGCATAGAAGCTTTCTTCATAATGGCTCAAAACAACAAAAAAAAAGGAAATAGTCTATTATAAAAGGATGAATAGATAACCATATTATGAAATAGCCATATAATGGAATACTTTCAACAGTTAAAGAGTAACAACCATTATAGCCAACAAAAGGTTGAATGTCACAAATTCTATTGTGTGTACAAAAGAGTTTTTACCTTCTGATTCAACTAATATGAAATTCCAGAACAGGTAAAAATTAACAAGGGTAACAGAAATTGAAAGAGTATCTACCCATTGGGTAGTAGATTTACTGGTACTGGGAAGAGGCATGAGGGAATTTTCTGAAGTGAAGAAATTTTTATGTCTTAATATGGATGTAAGTCATATGAGTATGTTAATTTGTCAAAACTCAAACTATCTTCTTAAGTTGTATATTTTCCTATATGTTAATTATGCTTAAGTAGAAAAAGAAGATATAAAAAAAATGAAAGGGAAACATATAAAATTCTACCTAAAAAAAAAACAAAAACTAGAAACGTGTAGACTTTGTCTTATTATTATTACATTATTTTATTATTATAGCTTACTACAATATTATTTAACAGTATACTACCAGTAAATGGAACCAAAACTTTATTTTATAAATTAAACGAAAACATTTTTTTGTAACACAAAGAGACAAATCTCAAATTGCAGTCAATTTAGATGAAAGTAAGATAGTTTTGGTAAATTTGTGATGCTTAGAAATTATTGAATTTATACAAATAAAACTTATCTCTAGAGATACATAAAGTTTTTCTAGGTAAATTATGTATCCTGAATTTGAAAGACAAAAAGGAAAAACCGTGTTGGTAGATGGAAATAAAAGATCAGCAAATGTTGATATTTTTGAACTGTTACAAAAGGGTTTATTTTTTTATTTATTTATTTTTTCAGTAACTTCATTTTTATTTTCATTAGGATTAGATTAACTTTATATATTTATTATGGAGAATAACTTCTCATTAATATGAAGTTTTCTTTTTTTATTTATTTTTTTAATTAGTTTCAGGTGTACAACACAGTGCAATAGTTATACATTTTACCCCTCAAAGTGACAACCCCCCACCCCCAATACACCACCCCACTCCCCCCCCATATCATACATATCCATTACTCTTCCACCGACTCTCTTCCACAGTATAATCCACATCCCGTGACTATCTATATATATTCAATTACAGTAGGTATATCACATCCGCTTTAGTGATACAGTGCAGTGATCAAACCTCTACTCCATCCACGAAATGGTCTCCCCAACAAGACCTATGATCATCTGACATTCCACAGAATATTTACAACATTATTAATTATATTCCCCAAACTGCCTTTCCCATCCCAGTAGCAATATTGTAGTTGCCCATCCTTGCTGTCTAATCCTTTCCCCCTCTCCCTCATCCCCACTCCCCTCCCAATCAGCAACCCTGATTTTTCCTCTATATCTATGAGACAGTTTCTGTTCACTTTGCTCATTCATACAGCCCCTCAGACTCCACATATGAGTGAGATCATATGGTACCTGTCCTTCTCTGACTGACTTATTTCACTCAACATTACAGTCTCTAGGTCCATCCATATCATTGCAAATGGCACAATTTCAATTCCTCTTTATAGCGGCGTAATACTCCATTGTATAAATATCCCACAGTTTCTTAATCCAGTCATCTACTGATGGGCATTTTGGTTGTTTCCAAGTCTTAGCTATTGTAAATTGTGCTGCTATGAACATAGGGGTGCATAACTTTTTTTGAATAAGTGTCTTGGTTTTTTCAGGATAAATACCTAGGAGTGGAATTGCTGGGTCAAACGGTAGCTCTATTTCCAGTTCTTTGAGATACCTCCATACTGACTTCCATAGTGGCTGCACCAATCTGCAGTCCCACCAACAGTGCAGCAGGGTCCCCTTTTCCCCACAGCCCCGCCAGCACTTGTTGTTTGTTGATTTGTTGATGATAGCCATTCTGACTGGGGTGAGGTGATATCTCATGGTGGTTTTTATTTGCATTTCCCTAATGACCAGTAAGGTTGAACTTTTTTTCATATGCCTGTTGGCCATCTGTATGTCCTCTTTAGAGAAATGTCTCTTCATATCTTCTGCCCATTTTTTTAATTGGGTTGTTTGTTTTTTTGGTGTTGAGTTTCATGAGTGTTTTATAAATTTTGGATATTAAACCCTTATCAGATATATCGTTGGCAAATATATTCTCCCATTCAGTAGGCTTCCTTTTTGTTTTATTAATGGTTCCCTTTGTTGTGAAAAAACTTTTAAGTCTGATATAATCCCATATGTTCATTTTTTTCTTTTACTTCCCTTGCCCGTAGGGATGTATCAGTAAAAATATTGCTCCGGGTAATTTCTGCAAATGTACTCCCTATATTTTCTTTTAGGATTTTTATGGTTTCAGGTCTTACATTTAAGTCTTTAATCCATTTTGAATTTGTTCTTGTATAAGGTGTAAGGAGATGATCCAGTTTCATTTTTTTGCATGTGTCAGTCCAATTTTCCCAGCACCATTTATTGAATAGACTATCTTTACTCCAGTGTAAATTCTTGCTTCCCTTGTCATAGATTAACTGTCCGTAAATGCTTGGATTTATTTCTGGGCTCTCTGTTCTGTTCCACTGATCGATGTGCCTGTTTTTATGCCAATACCAAACTGTCTTGATTACTGTGGCCTTGTAGTAGGTTTTGATGTCTGGTAGCGTGATCCTCCCGACTTTGTTTTTATTTCTCAGAATTGCCGAGGCTATTCTGGGTATTTTATGATTCCATATAAATTTTAAGATTATATTTTCTATTTCTGTGAAAAATGCCCTTGGTAGTTTATAGGAATTGCATTGAATCTATATATTGCTTTAGGCAGTATGGGCATTTTAACTATATTAATTCTTCCTGTCCATGAGCATGGTAGGTGTTTCCATTTATTTGTATCTTCTATGATTTCTTTCTTCAGTGTCTTATAATTTTCTGAGTACAGATCTTTCACTTCTTTGGTTAAATTTATTCCTAGGTATTTTATAGTTCTTGACGCAATTGTAAATGGGACAGTTTTCTTAATTTCTCTTTCCATTAGTTTATTATTGGTATATGCAAATGCCACCGATTTCTGAACATTGATTTTATATCCTGCTACTTTATTGAATTCGTCTATCAGTTCCAATAGTTTTTTGATGGAGTCTTTGGGATTCTCTATATACAGTATCATGTCATCTGCATATAATGACAATTTTACTTCTTCCTTGCCAATTTGGATGCCTTTTATTTCTTTTTGTTGTCTGATTGCTGTGGCTAGAACTTCCAGCACTGTGTTGAATAAAAGAGGAGAAAGTGGACAGCCTTGTCTTGTTCCTGATCTTAAGGGGAATGGCTTTAGCTTTTCCCCATTGAGTACGATGTTAGCTGTAGGTTTATCATATATGGCTTTTATTATGTTGAGATATGATCCCTGTATTCCCACTTTGCTAAGGGTTTTTAACATAAATGGCTGTTGGATTTTGTCAAATGCTTTTTCTGCATCTATTGAAATGACCATGTGATCTTTATCCTTCATTTTGTTGATGTGGTGTATCACATTAATTGATTTACAGGTGTTGAACCAGCCTTGCGCACTAGGGATGAATCCCACTTGATCATGATGTATGATCTTCTTAATATATTGCTGAATTCTGTTTGCTAATATTTTATTGAGAATTTTTGCATCTATATTCATCAGGGAGATTGGCCTGTAGTTTTCCTTTTTTGTGATGTCTTTATCTGGTTTTGGAATCAGGGTGATAGTGGCTTCATAAAAAGAGTTTGGGAGTCTTCCCTCCTTCTGGATTTTTTGGAATAGTTTGAGAAGAATAGGTGATAGTTCTTTTTTGAATGTTTGATAAAATTCACTTGTGAAGCCATCTGGTCCAGGGCTTTTGTTTGTTGGGAGCTTGTCAATTACTGATTCAATTTCCTTGGTAGTAATCAGGGTATTTAGATTTTCTGTTTCTTCTTGCGTTAGCTTTGCAAGGTTGTATGCTTCTAGAAAATTATCCATTTCTTCCAGATTGTCAAATTTGTTGGCATATAGTTGCTCATAGTAATTTCTTAGAATTTTTTGTATTTCTGTGATGTTTGTAGTCATTTCCCCTTTTTCATTCCTGATTTTGCTAATTTGAGTCCTCTCTCTTTTTTTTTTTGATGAGCCTGGCTAGAGGTTTGTCTATTTTGTTTATCTTCTCAAGAAACCAGCTCTTGGTTTCATTGATCTTTTGAATTGTTTTTCTGTTCTCTATATTGTTTATTTCTGCTCTGGTCTTTGTTATCTCCTTTCTTGTACTCCCCTTGGGACTCTGCTGCTGTTGTTTTTCCAGTTCCCTTAGGTGTAAGGATAACCTGTTGATTTGAGATTTTTCTTCCTTTTTTAGGTAGGCTTGCACTGCTACAAACTTCCCTCTTAGGACTGCTTTCGCAGCATCTCAGAGATTTTGGGTCGTGGTGTTTTCATTATCGTTTGTCTCGAGGTATCTTTTGATTTCCTCCTTGATCTCATTTGTGACCCACTCACTATTTAATAGCATATTGTTTAGCCTCCATTTATTTGTCAGCTTCCCGGATTTCTTCTTATAATTGATTTCTAGTTTCATAGCATTGTGGTCAGAGAATACAGTTGAAATGATTTCAATCTTCTTAAATTTATTGAGACTTGTTTTGTGGCCTAACATGTGGTCTACCTTAGAAAATGTTCCATGTGTACTTGAAAAGAACGTATATTCTGTAGCTTTGGGATGAAATGCTCTGAAAATGTCTGTTAAATCCAGCTGGTCTAATGTGTCATTTAAGGTCGCTGTTTCAACATTGATTTTCTGTCTGGAGGATCTGTCCATTAGTGACAGCGGGGTGTTGAAGTCCCCTACTATGATAGTGTTACTGTTGATCTCTGTCTTTATGTCTGACAATATCTGTTTTATATATTTAGGGGTTCCTATGTTAGGTGCATAGACGTTTACTAGAGTTATGTCCTCTTGTTGGATCGATCCCTTCATTACTATGAAGTGTCCTTCTTTGTCCTTTGTTATATTCTTCAATTTAAAGTCCATTTTATCTGATATAAGTATCGCTACTCCAGCTTTTTTCTCAGTACCATTTGCATGAAATATTTTACTCCATCCCTTTACTTTCAGCCTGTATGAGTCTTTGGATCTGAGGTGAGTCTCTTGTATACAGCATATACTGGGGTCTTGCTTTCTTATGCATTCAGCCACCCTATGTCTTTTTATTGGAGCATTTAATCCATTTACATTTAATGTGATTATTGATAGGTGTGTATTTATTGCCATTTTGTTATTTGTGTTCGTAGTCTTTCATAGGTTGTTTTTCTCTTCTACTTAAAGAAGCCCTTTTAGCATTTCCTGCAAAGCTGGCTTGGTGGTAATGAATTCCCTTAACTTATTTTTTTCTGCAAAGCTCCTTATCTCGCCTTCGATTTTAAATGATAACCTTGCTGGATACAGCAATCTTGGTTGTAGGCCTTTATTTTTCATCACTTTGAAAACCTCCTGCCACTCCCTTCTGGCCTGCAAAGTTTCTGTAGAAAAGTCAGCTGATAATCTTATGGGGGTACCCTTGTAAGTAACTTGCTGCCTTTCCCTTGCTACTTTAAGGATTCTGTCTTTGTCCTTAACCCTTGCCATTTTCACTATAATGTGTCTTGGAGTGGGCCTGTTTGGAATCATTCTGGTTGGAACTCTCTGCACTTCCTGAGCTTGTATTTCGATGTCCTTTGCCAGGTTAGAGAAGTTTTCAGACATTATTACTTCAAATATATTCTCAATCCCTTGCTCCCTCTCTTCTCCTTCTGGTACTCCAATGACCCTTAGGTTATTGCATTTGATGTTGTCCCCCAGCTCTCTTAAACTATTTTCCATGTTTTTCATTCTTTTTTCTTTTTGTTGTTCCGCATGGGTGATCTCTGCTATTTTGTCTTCTAAGTCACTGATTCGATTTTCTGCTTCATCCAATCTGCTAGTGATTCCCTCAAGTTTGTTATTTAATTCAGTAATTGTATTCTTAAGTTCTAGCTGGTTGCTTTTCATGATTTCTCTATCCTTCTTTATATTTTCATTAATTTCCTTGAACATTCTAATAATCAGTGTTCTGAACTCTGTCTCCAATAGATTGGTTACCTCTATCTCCTCTATTTCCACTGATTCAGGAAGTTTCTTCTGTTCTTTTATTTGTGTTGTGTTTCTTTGTCTCCCCATTCTGGCTTACTCTTTGTGTTTGCTTCAATGTAACAGATAGATCCCCCAGATTTCTCAGTCTTTTCTGGGTAAACTTATATGGTGTGTGTCCTTTATATTTGAATTACTCAGTCTCCCTATTCTCCTGTGCTTGTATCTGAGGTGTTCCTTGTGTCGTCCGTCCTCACTTGTTGAAGTTTTAGTTTTGATTACTTTTGGTTTGTCAGTAGGTGGGATTGACTCCCAGATTGATTAGCTGTGAGAATCAGCAGCGTCTGCAGTTTATGAGCTGCTGTGAGAGGATTGACCCCTCTGATGAAACTTGGACCCTATGGGTCTTAGTACCTGTAGCAACTTTCTTTTGGGTGTGACTCTTGTATGTCAAACCCAGAAATGCTCTGGTTTTATCTAAAGTTGGCCTCCGGGTATGATGATTCTTGTGTCTGTTTGTTTGGACCCACTGCTGCAGAGTGATTTTAGAGCATAACAGATCAACAAGAACAGCCTCCGCAGCCACCAAAGGAAACCAAATGCTCGCACAAGTAAAAAAAACCAACCATCAAACTACAGTCAACTTGTACAGAAATATCAATCATACTAATGAAGAAAACAAACAGAAACAAAACAAAAACCACACACTCAATAATAACAGAAGAGAAAACAAAATAAAATACAATACAATATCCTAAAATAAAAAATGGAATAAACATGAGAAACCGATTAGCTATACCTAAAAAATAAAAAATAAAAATAAAGTAAAATAATAATAAAACAAGTAAGAAAAATTTAAAAAATAAAATTTGCAGAAAAAAGGAAAAGAGGAAAAGTATAGCAGTGAGAAGAATGAATAAGAGAGAAAGTGAGGGTGGGGAAAAAAGAAAAAGAAAAGAAAGAAAAAGAAAAAGAAAAAAGGAAAAAATATATATATATATTTGTCTACACACCCATATATATGGACATATATTCACCTATATACACCTATATATATGCCTATATTAAAAACTACAATATGATTAGAATGAAATAGAAATAAAAACCAAAAACAACCAAGATAAGCAGCCAATAAAGGGAAAACAAAACAGAACAAAACCAAACAAACAAAAAATACCCGTGCCGGTCTAGGCTAAAGTCCACCAAGCTCTCTTCAGTTTGTGTGCTGTACAAAAATTCCTGTGCGTCTTGTGGGAACAGTAGGCCACCTGATGCCTAGCGTGATCCTGGCACTGCAGGTTTGCTGTACTTGAGTGTGGTTGTGACGTGTGATTGGTGGTTTTTACAAAGTCACTGCCTTTTTGCTTTTGCCTGTCCCAAGGCAGGTTGCACCCCCAAAGCTCAGTGAATGTCTCTGGGCACCCTTTGGGTTGACAGCCATGGAGAATTAAAGAATTCCTCACTACCAAAAGCCTGCTGCTAAGAATCTGTTAATTAGTGCCTCAGCAGGTGAACCTGCCCTGCCTCCCAAGCCTTCCCTAAAGGTGGGGGCGGGGTAGGTAGTCTCACTCTGCAGCCTTTACTGGGTGGAAATTCTCAACCCCTGCAGGTAAGGATATCTTCCTAGTCTGCCCCTATTGCTCCATTCAGGAGTCAGTTTAAGACTGACTTGGCGGGGGCCAAAGTTTGTGGGAGTGGGTGCGTTATTGGGTTTTTTTTTTTGCTTTCTGTTCAAGAGTAGAAAAAGGGAAAAAAAATAAAAAAAACATAAAAATAAACAAAGCCACAGTTCCAACACTGTTTTAAGCTAAGGCCTTTGCCTCTTATGCTCCAGCGGAGTTCCTTCTGCTTTCCCAAAGGGTCTGCCGGGATTTAGGGAATTTCGCGCACCCTACCGTGTGGCCAAGATCCCCGCTCCGCGTCTCTCGGGGACCTGCGTCTCCTCCTTGGCGCGCTGCTTGTCCGAGTGAGTCTTCTTTTTCCCCTGCTCCCAGGTTCCAGGCTTCTGTCTCGGAGCCGGCGCGCCCGCGCGGATCTCCTGCTGCTCTCCCGAACAGTCTGCCGGGATTTAGGGGACTGTGCGCACCGTGCCTTGTGGCTCCGATCCCCACTCCGTCTCTCCGGGACCTGTGACTCCGGCCAGCGCTCTGCGTCTCCGCGGGAGAGTCCTCTGTTTCCCCTGCTCCCAGGTTTAAGGCTTCTGCCTTGGAGCCGGTGCGCGCCCGCGCAGTTCTCCTGCTGCGCTCCTGGAGGGACTGCCGCCGGGGTTCAGGGGACTGCGCGCACCTTTCCACGCGGCTCCAATCCCGGCTCCGTCTCTCGGGGACCTGCGTCTCTGCCCGGCGCACTGCTTCTCCGCAGGCGAGTCCTCTGTTTTCCCCTGTTCCCGGGTTTCAGGGTTCTGCGCTCCGCGGGACCCGGTGGGCACAGAGACTGATCCCTGAACCGGGAGCCAAAAGGGTTTATTTTTAACATTTTCTCTTTGGGATACATTTTAAAATTTCCCAATAAATTGGTTAATTTTACCACCTTTTTAATAACTTTTAGTATTACTTCATAAAACATTTTCCCTACTTTTAGAATTCAAATGACTTATTCTAGTTAAATGCTTTAAAAAAAACATTTTCATTGTCAATACATGTTAATTGTAAATCAATTAGAAAATACAAATATAAATAGGAGTTGTATAAGCATTTGTGATCATGTCACTTGCATCCTATAAAATCATTTGTAATCCTAATCCTACAGCACAACATTCAAGCACAGGAATTTTCACATATTAGATAGTGTCCTTTTGTAATATACATGTCAATAGTGCAAACTTATTCCCTCTTTTATAGGGATTTAACACTTGTTTATTTTGAAAACTTATGGACAAAGGAATTTGGCTTGCAAATATATATCATCTTACTTTTGTTTCATTTGGTCTTTAAATCTTAAAAAAAAATGTCTTAGTTTTTTAAAATATGTTGAAGAATACTCTTTACATATTTTTAATGAGAAACATGTATATTTCAGTTAAATATCAAACTATTCTAATTTTTATGCCTTTGAATGTATTGTTTTTAATAAAAATAATGCTTTAAAAATCATAATGATAGGTAGATTACAGTTCTGACACTTATAATATCAACAAATCTAATTGATTTTACTATATTTTCATTTATTATTGCCATATTGATTTGAAGAAGAATGGTAGGAGAGTACCCCAGCAGACAACCATCTGTGTTAGGATCAAAATATATAATCCAAAGTGCGTATATGTTCATAAAGTTTAACACAACTTTTGTAATCTTTCAAAAATAATGAACTATGGATATACAATGGAGCACAAAATTCATAGTTCTGCAGAGTTCATAAATTAATTGCAAGTAAGGCACAGTTTATTAACCATTGGACAAGTTAGCCATTGGGTAGTAGGTGTGAGCTTGAGATATAATATTACACATATATAACCACTCTATGTTGACAATCAAAAATGGCTCATGAGCTTTCGTAAGTGGCTAAGAACACATCTGTTGAACAAACATCGTGCACTTTTTTTTTTAGCCTTTCCCTGTCTTTCATTCTCTGAAAATTATTCAGGGACCAGCACTTACTTTCCTTAAGTCTGCCAACTCATTCCTCTTTGCTCCAGTGGGTTCCACTGACAGAGCTTTTGAGAAGACATATCACTCAGTGTCTGAGTGGTTAATTTAAGGCTTTCTTTCTCTGTAAAAATCTCTCTAAAATGTATTGTCTGCCTATATATGGATAAAATATTGGAAATCAGAACTAACAAAGTGGTTTTCATGTAGATGTTATTACAAAGATGATTATGTGAAAAGTGTATTAAGCAGTGCTCATTTAAAGTTCAAATGTTAATAGGTGGTGGATTTTCACAGGGCAAAGCGGAGGCCCTACTGGAGTCCTGAGTTCTATTCAAGGTCACGCATCTGATTTGCTGGGCAGTCTTCAATAAAGTCACTTAACTTACATGGCATCAACCTAAATCTAGTGGCTTTTCCCCATCTGCAAAAAATTAAGTTAATAACACATGTTTATTTGTAAAGTGCTTTGGTATGCTCAGAATATAAAAAAAAGGCCCAAGTGCAAATATCGTTCGTGTTGTATTTATTAATTGCTGAGGATGGCTTCAGTGCACCTTTGCTATTTAAAAATCCTGCTTGCAGCTGTGAAAACATTATGCTTAACACAAGCAATTATCAGTGGGGCTTGGTTCAGAATTCACAGGGAAGGCAGCTGCTGGAGGGTCCATTGATTAAGAGCAGAGTGACAAGAAAAGAACTACAGGTATTATTTTAAAGTGAGTGCTAATATTAATATATGTATATGCATATATATATGTATACGCATATATATGAATATATATATACATTTACACATATGCATTTATTTATTTATTTATTTATTTATTTATTTATACACATATACATACCAGAGGTGCCACTGGATACTTTGATCACCTTTGCATAAGCAGTAGTTCATCATAATCAGGTGTCGATGCTGATGGTCACCACTTTGAGCACTGCTTGTAATTGCACAAGTCAAACGTAACTTGTATTCAGCTTTTGTTTTCAGTATAATGGAGTATTACAATTTTAATGCAGTTTTCCTTTCTTAAAATGTATATACATTTTTGGCACCATATGTAATATATATTATATATTATACACATGATATGTTATATATAGTGATACTATATGTTATATATTAATTATATGGATAGAAATATATACACCAAACACTCCTTTATGTATAATAAAGAAAGACAAGACTGTGAGGATTTTTGTTTGGTTTTGTTATTATCAACTCCTTGCCTTCATCACTTTCTCATAGGCCTCTCAATTCTTTTCCCTTCCACAGAGATTGCTTTTGTGCACACTATATTTTTCATTTTTGTCTCTCAATAAAGTTAAGTATACTACAATATTATAATAAAATAAAAAGAAGGGACAAAAACCTAAAGACAGTAAGTATCAGAAATACATGTCATTTTGAAAATTACATCTTCTCTTCTTTTGTTTTTCTAATTCAATAGCATTTGTTTACTTTGGCACCAGGCAGATTAAAAATATTTGTTTCTCTTTATCTGTATTTTTTTTTCTCTTACTGATCTTCTCTATGTGTTATCTTATTTACTGTATCCAAATTTACTTACAGTCATGAACTTTTATTGTGAATTTTCCAAGATGGTGTATGTGGATATTCCTAACATCAGTGCATTGCTGCTTATGGAAATGTGTGGACTGATGAAGAAAAGACCCTGATTTGAAGGTTGGAGAAGTGCAGCTAAAACTCCTCCTTAACTGCCTGTTTTCCGTTATTTTCCATTCAGGGGAACTAAAACTTCTTTATAAAATTCCCATTAATGAAAACAAAGTAAGGTTTTACATTCAGGGTGTGTGTGATTAGTAAAACAAATTCTTCCTTTACAAAAAGAATACAGAGATGGGGGGAATGGAAGAAGAGACCCCTAAAAGGGGTGGATTTACAACGTGCAACTTGTTGACTTTTCTGCTATTTCTTCTCTCAATTGCCTCAACATTTCTTATATTATTTCTTCCTGTTTTTTTTTTTTTTTTTTTTTTTTTTTAGCTGAGCCATCCTGCCACCTGTGGGCAGCTCAACGGCAATTCAGCTCGGGCTGGCATCAAACCGCCATTGCTCAGAGTTCAGCTCACACTCTTGAGTGAGCTCTTAACCAACTGAGCCATTCAGCCGGCCCTTATTTATTTATTTTTTTTTCATTTTCTCTTTTATGCTTCTCTGATTTCTACTTCTCTCTCTGGACTGTGCAGTTTTAATTGTGGCCACAAAGCTGATAACAACAACAACAACAAAAAATCACCCGAATAATGGACCAGCCAGTAGACTACAATGAAACCATGACAAATTGAAGTAACTACAGATTTTTCAGGTAAATTAAAAACATGTCAATATTCAATGCAAATGACACACATTGATGTTTTATACTAACAAAATTTAGCAATGTTCACAATACGTTTTGCTTTGGTTATATGGACTGTAGCTAACAGTCATTTGCAAATATGGTATTTTCAAGCCGTTTAATTTTAACTCATTTGGAGAGGGCTGGGTTCATAAAACTTTTTTCAGGGTCACATTATCATTCTTGGTCCATGAAAATACTTCTCTTATTCACCTATTTCCTTTCATTCACCTACTCCACCCTTCTCCCTAGTTACCCTCAACTCTGCTGTAGACAGTCTTTCTATACTACATCTTTTGTTATTTGTTTCTAAATGTTCTTATAAAAATGCACTATCCTATTCTGTTATTAAACTTACTATGTTGATTATGAAAGATTTGCAGAGCACTGTGATTATTAAGGTCACAGTCTTAATAATGGGCTTAGGAGGATCTTTTATCTAATGCTTCTAATAGTAACAGCCTTTAAAATGGTGTGAGTTTTGTTTTGAAAGACAGTTAAGCTACTCAAGAATCAGTTTGATACTGTCAAATTTTGTTAGTGTAGGATAACATGGTCTTCCCTCTAGGGTTAGTAAAAACATACTACAAGATATGACCTTTCTAGGGTTTCTACTAAATATCATAGTTGTTAAACTAATTCTCTCTGATATGGCTGGTTGGAATTTAAGTATCTCCCTGTCCTGTTAGAATTTCAGGAGCATTAAATCTTAAGTCACCCTAGTTGTTTTTTCCCTTGAATTTGTTCTTTGACATGTCTTAAGAATTCTTATCCTATGCACATACCCCTCAGTATGTACTCTAAGACTTGAGATTGCCCCTGCTTAGATTTCTGGAGCCCTTTATGTAGCTTCCTCCTTTCCACTAATCTCCCAAGTTCCAGCTGCTGAGCTCCCTAAATTCTGATTTCTTTGGCAGTGCCTGTGTCCAAAATCTGAAAACAGCTGTTTCATATATTTTGTCTCAGTTTCCCATTATGTGAAGGTGATTCCAGTAACATTTTTTTTTTTTCTATTCTGACCAAAGCAGAAGTAAGAAGTAAGGTTGGATTGTGTATTTTTTCTGCTTAGTTTGTATCAGGTGATTATCAAAGCTTTAACTTTTCATATAAAAAAGCCTCCAAATTATGTGTAAAATGCTTTTCTGGATGCTGAAAAATGGAAACTAGTACAGATTATTATAGACAGATTAGTTAATCTAGTATCATTCATCTAATATTAGCTGAATAAATTTGTATCAGTCCATCAATAGTGACTTGGTTTCTTCCAAGGAAACCATAATGCTAGATTACCAGCGGATTAGGTAACTAACAACATGCCTTTAAAGAAATAATTAACATGAACTTATAACCCCAGAAAAAGCTGGGTATTGACATTTAGGTATATATTATAGCAATGAAGAATATATCAATAATGTATCTGTTTAATACTAACTTCCATAAGACAAGGAATTACAAATAGATCTTGTTTTCAGAAACTCATGATCCAATGTAGAGGGAGAGGGCCTGGTAAGCAAATACATACTTCTTAAAACAAAATCTAAATATGGGGTACAGAATATAAATATAAATAAAAAGAAATTATACTTACAAATGTATAGAAATCATTTATACAGTAATAATAATTCTTTATAGAATAGTGGTATTATTTAAGGCCTTTAACTTCAGAAAGGATTTTTAAACATCAAGAAGAGAAAGAAGAAAAACGGTGTTGGGAGAGAAAAATGGAAAGAAAGTAGTCATGAACCAAAGTATAATAGTAAAGAGGCAGGAAAGAATAAACCGTTGAGAAGATCATTGTAGTTAAATCAGAGTTTTCTGGGTGTCACAAGAGATAAAGATAAAAACAAAAATGAAAGACAATTGTAGAGTGAATTGATATTAAGAATACGAACTTTATAGTGCAATTTAAGATCAGATTTTAAGATTTTTTCCAATATGTAAGGATGGAAAATTTTGAGAAAATAAAATTACCTTTTCTAAAGTCTCACTATCATTTTGTAAAAATCTCTTGAAGAAGCCATTCCAGAGAACAATTTGATACTGCTTAGATTAATTGAAAATACAACTACCTATAACCCATAAATAATACTCCTGTAGATATTTTCCAATTAGTCATAAGGATGCATGTATAAGACTGTTCATTTCACTGTTATTTGTGATGACAAGAAAGTGGAGGTAACCTTGAGTCCATTCCAAACTTAGCATAGTGGGTAGGCAAAGTATGAAGGACTCTCAACAATGTACCAATCACAATTTCTAACATCTAATCAAAAGAGAGAGAGAGAGAGAGAGAGAGAGAGAGAGAGAGAGAGAGAGAGAGAGACAGAGAGACAGAGAGACAGAGAGACAGAGAGATTGAGAATGAATTACCCATACCATGGAGAGAAACCAGTCAATAGAAACAGACCTGAAAATAAGAAAGATGTGAAAACACTGATTTTAAATATGGTGCAATAACTTTTATAAAATGCATATAATGAATAGAAACATGGAAAGTGTTAAGAAAAAAAACACCCAGAGATTAAAGTATATATTATCTCAAATAAAAAATTACTGTATGGCTTACATCAGATTAGATACTATAATAAAAAATAGTAAACTTGAAGATAATGCTAGACTAAAAACAGAAGTAGAGAGAAAGAGTTCTAAATTTGACAGAATGTATAGAATCTTGGTGAACTGTGGATCAGTCTACCACAGTCTACCATATGTGTAATTGTATTCTGAGAGGAGTAATGAGAATGTTTGAACATTTGAAAAATTTTTAATTTGATGTGAACTATAAACGTAGGGTCCATTGACTACATGAGCCATATGGGATAAACATGAAGGAGACTATAACAAACCACATCAAATCAAATTATTGAAACCTTGCCATAAGGAAAAAGACATAGTAAAACCATACATTTTAAAAAAGAAAGAAAAGGAAAAACAGATACTTTACAAAGAATGAAATGAGCAATGAAAACTCATGGAAAAATAAAAGCCAAAAGCTACACTAAGGTAGATTGAAACAAAACTATCAAACTGAAGTTTTGCACTGAGTGAAAAACACCTACAAAACAGCAAGTAAAATAAAACCCTTTTCAGAAAAACACTGATATGCTTCTTAGCTAGTAAAGCTGCATTTAAGATATGGTAAAATAAGTTACTGAAGCTGAAGGAAAATGGGAATATAAGAAATTTGGATCTAGACAATGGATTGGAGAGTGCTAGATATGATAAATATGTTGATAAATTAAAAAAACAGTTTTTTAACTTGATATTTCTACAAAAATAGCTGGCTGTTTAAATAAAAATGTAAATACATATGCATTTTATAATATATTTAGAAGTAATATATATATGTAAATAATATCAACAGGTGGAAGGAGACAAATTGACACATATTGGTATGTTTCCTACATTGTGCTTGAAGTTTGAGAATGTTATTTTATGATATAAGTTAAAGCTGTTTATTGCAAATATTAAAGTAACCACACAATATAAATATATATGGAGGTATATTTAATAAGCCAGTAGTGAGGATAAAATTTAATACTAAAAATAGTCAAGAATTCCAAAAGAAGACAAGAAACGGAGCAGAGAGAGTGGCTGAAGAACTGGGTAAAAAAGGTGAAGGGAATAGAAATGGTAATTGATAGTTACAAAGTAGTCATGGGGATATAAAATACATCCTGTGGCACATAGTCAATAATATAATAACTGTATATGGTGTTAGGTGGGTGCAAGATTTATCAGGAGGGATCACTTTTTAAGCTATATAAATGTCTAACCACTATGCTGTAAACCTGAAACTATTATAATATTGAATGTCAACTGTCGTAGAATAATTTAAAAAAATAAAAAGAAGATCCTAAAAAATGCAATGTAGAATTATAATTTGTTAATTCTATATTGTGTTATACCTGCTGGAATTTGTGAGATTTCCTTACATCAAGCAAGTTGAAGTATTCTCATATATGCTATATTCTTTGTAAATTGACATTTTGAGAAAGGATCGAGTTTGGAGCAATTGCAACTATGTAATTAACAATTACTATAATCAGTTTATCATTAAACCACTTAAATATCTTTATAACAAAATATTTAAGCCTCAGCAGATGGGTTGCTTATTTTAATTAAAAAACAAAACAAAAAAACAAAAGAAAAATATTTTCTATGTAGTCCCTTATAATAAATAGTAGAAGATAATTACTCATATGGCATGAAAGGGAAGTTAAGGAATGTACCCTGTTTGTAATGACTTCAGTAGTGGAGTAAATAAATGTATTTATAAGAAAAGGGAAAATTAATTAATTAGTTAAAATACTTTGAACTGACAGATTAATACAAACATCATAAATTGTATAAAGCAAAAATAGTGATTGTTTTCTGCACAGTTATGATAGTAAAAATAGAATTGAAGGGATCTAACTAAAAATACTATAACTAATGGATAAATATAGCAAAGACACAGACATTATGTCAATATAAAAACCAATTATGTTTCCACATACTAGGAATAAACAATTGAACATGAATTTAAAAAGACAATGCCATTTACAATAACATCAAAATATGAAATTTTCAGGGCAAATTTAACAAAATAAAAGCAAGATATGTATTCTGAAAACAAGGTACTCATGGATTTGAAGAGTTGATATTGTATATATGTTTATTCTTTTCAAATTTACTTATAGACTTAATGCAATTGCAATCACATTCTTAGAATTTCTTCTTATTATCCCAGAAATAGATTATTATAAAATACACATAGATATCCAAGAGTTCTATGGTAACCAAAATCACTTTAGAAAATGAATAAAAATTAGAAGCTTTATTTTCTCCAGTTTCTATAAAATCACTGGACTCCAGGTAATGTAAAATAGATGCTAGGATAGACATATATACCAATTAAACAAAATGTAGATCCTCTAAATAGACCTGAACATATATGGTTCATTACTTTTCACTGAAGATGTAAGATTAAAATAAACTGGAGAAGATGATTTTTTTTTCAACAAATATTAGTCCAACTGAATATACCCTTGAGAGGTGAGGTGAAAACTTCAACTTTTACTTTTCATCATTGACAAAAATTAATTCAAAATCAGTAGACAGGGGGCCGGTCAAGTGTCGCAGTGGTTAGAAGCTGTCTTAAGATGCCAGTGGCCCTGGTTTGGATCCCACATATGAGGGCCAGAGACACTGCCCTCTAAAAAAAATAAATAAATAAAGTTTATATATATATAAAAAAAAAAATCAGTATGCACCTAAATTTAAAAGCCCAAGCTATAAAATTTAAAGAGTAAATCAAAAGAGGACTTTATGCAGTTGGGGTAGGCATACATTTCTTTCACAAGACACAAGAGAACAATAACTATAACGAATAATAAATTGGACTTGAAAAAAAATTAAAACAAAAATACTTGCTCTTTGTAAGTCATTGCTAAGAAAATAAAAATTCAAGTACAGAGTGGGCAAAAATATGCACAATACAAAGGATTAAAATTCAGAATATATAAAGAGAAAGATTTGCAATCTAGAAGACTAAAAAAATATTTTACGGGCTGGCCGAGTGGCAAGGTGGTTAAGCGCTGGTTTGGGAAGGCAGCGGCCCTGGTTCGGGTCCCACATATGAGGGCTAGTGACACTGCCCTCAAAAAACAAAACAAAACAAAACCCAAACAAACAAACAAAAAAATATTTTACAACTAGATAAGATAAGGATGCATTTAAAAGGGGTAAAAGATATGAATGACCCTTCACAAATGAATGCATGTATTCTACATGCCCTATAAACATATGAAAACATGATTAAAATCATTACTCATAAAGAAAATGCAAATTAGAATCACAAAAGACTCACTATAAACCCTCCAAAATGGCTAAAAGTAAAAAGATTAAAAATACCAGGTGTTGGTGATTTTCAGGAACAACCAAACACTTACTGATGGTACGGTTGAAAATGGTATGTACACTTTTAAAAGCAGTTTAGCACTTTTTTAAAAAGTAAACTCAAACTTGTCATATAACCCAACAATTGTTATTCCTTGATAGTTATCCAGAAGAAATGAAAACATGGATCTACACAAAGACCAGTACATAGATTCTATTCATAACAATTTTATTCATAATAATCAGAAACTCAAAAAAATTCACCAAAATTAAATGAATAAAAAACTACCTTTTATTCTTTTTTTTTTGAAGGCAGTGTCACTGGCCCTCATATGTGGGACCGAACCAGGGTCTCTGGCTTCCAAAACCAGCGCTTAACCACCGCACCACTCGGCCGGTCCCTGCCTTTTATTCTTACCATGGAATTGTTCAACACTTTTTAGGGAATTTTTTGATACACACACATTCCAAATACACACATAAAACATACAAGATAAATAAAATACATGTTAAATACATTTTAAAATGCCCTGGCAAAAAGCATAACAAAGCAAAACAGATACCATAACCAATTCATTTTTTTAAATGAAATTCTGGAACAGATCAAACTAATCTATATTGCCAGAAAATAGTTATAAATTTGTTGTTGGCTGGGTCCAGAGATTGGGGCAAGTTGGGAATTGACTGAGGGAAATTTTCATGAGGGAATGTTTTGTGTTGATGGAAATATTCTATGTCCTGATTATTATGGTAGTAATTACATAGAAATATGCATTAGTTAAGATCATCAGATTTTACTGTTACAATGTATACATTTTATTTACTGCAAACATTACCTCAATAAAATTGAATTAAAGAAATGGGATCAAACTGGGATTTATAAGTTGTTGCAAATTGCCAGAGAAATAAAAGTTATGTCATGATTTCATGACTCAGAAAAAGAATATACAGGCAATAGATCTAGTTTTCACATTTTAAGGTTCCTTTTATATTATAAATGTTTTATCAAAAAATGAGAACCTGTCCTACCTTATTTATATAGTGAAAGAATATTTAAATAACACCCAATGTTATTTAACTTAAACATTGTAATCATTTATACATAAAAATGAAGAAATAAATGCCATTTGATTTTACTTTTTTTTCAGCTTTAAAAAAGGAGAATTTATTGCCCTGGTCATGGTCCCAATAACCAACTAGTCCCATCGAGTTAGGACAAATTTAATCCCCGTCTGACGCCATACATAGTTAGTACAATATTATTGACTATACTCATTATGCTATACCTACAAACCCATAACTACTGCTAATTTGTACTTCTTAATCCCTTCCGCTTCTTTTCACCCACACCCCCAAACCCTCCCATTTAGCAGCCAACAAAATGTTCTCTGTATCTATGAGTTTGTTTCTGTTTTGTTTGTTTTCTTGTTCTTTAGATTCCACATTTAAGCAAAATCACATTACATCTGTCTTTCTCTGTCAGACACTCCACTCAGCACAATACTCTCCAGGTCCATCCATGCTACTGCAGAAGACAAGAACCAATTCCCTTCCATGGCCGAGCAATATTCCATTGTATATATGTACCATCTCCTCTTTATCCACTTGTTCATCAAGGGACACCTAGACTGCCTCCACATCTTGGCTAACGTAAACAATGCTGCAATGAACATATGGATGTACATATGCGCTCAAAATAGCATTTTGGGTTTTTTAAGATAAATACCCACAAGTGGAATCACTGGGTCCTTCTTTGTCCCTTGTTATAGCCTTTGTTTTAAAGTCTATTTTTTCTGGTATAAATACCATAGCTTTTTTTTTTTTTTTCTGTTTTCATGAAAGAACGTTTTCCATCCCTTTACTTTTAATCTGTGTTTGTCTTTCAATCTGAAGTTCTGAAGTGAGTGTCTCATAGGCAGCATATGTACCAGTTGTGTTTTCTTATCCATTCAGCCTTCCTATGGCTTTTGATTGGAGCATTTAATCCATTTACATTGAAAGTAATTCTTGATAGATATGTAGGTATTGCAATTTACTTATTCATAATTTTGATCTTCTTTTTCCCCAGTCTTAAAGAAGTCCCTCTAACAGTTCTCAGTTCTTTTTTTTTTTTTTTTTTTTTTTTGAGGGCAGTATCACTGGTCCTCATATGTGGGACCGAACCAGGGCCACTGGCTTCCTAGGCCAGCGCTTAACCACCGTGCCACTCGGCCGGCCCAGTCCCTCTAACATTTCTTGTCATACTGGTTTGGTGGTCAGGAACTTCCTTTAGCTTTTTCTTTTTTGGGAAGCTCTTAATCTTTATCTGTCCTTGGATTTTAAATTATAGCCTTGCAGGGCAGAGTAATCTTTGTTGTAGTTCCTTGCTTTTCATTACCTGAGTATTTTATGTATATCCCTCCTGGCCTGCAAAGTTTCTGTTGAGAAATCAGCTGATAATATTATGGGAGCTCCCCTATAAGTTACCAGTTGCCTTTCTTTTACTACTTTTAGGATTCTTTGTCTTTAACCTTTGCCATTTAATTAGTGTGTTTTGGTGTGGGCCTGTTTGGGTTCCTCTTGTTTGGGACACCCTGTGCTTTCTGAGCTTGTATGTCTATTTCCTTTGCCAGGTTAGGAAAGGTTTCAGTCATTATTTCTTCAAATAGCTACTCAACCCCTTGCTTTCTCTCTTCTCCTTCTGGTACCCCTATGATGTGAATGTTACACTTCATGTTGTCCCAGAGGTCTCTTTAACTATCCTCCTTTTTTCCCTTTTTTTTTTTTTTTTCTCTCCTGATTGGATATTTTCTGCTATCTTTTCTTCCAAATCCTGATATGATCTTCTGCTAGTGATTCCGCCTAGTGCATTCTCCATTTCAGTTATTCTGTTTTTCACTTCTGACTGGTTCTTTATTATGGTTTCTCTGTCCTTTTTCAAGCTTGCTATCTGTTTGTTGAAGTTCTCACTAAGTTCCTTGAGCATCCTTATAACCATTGTTTTGACTCTGTATATGGTGGGTTGCTTGTCTCCAATCACTTAGTTCTTTTTGTAGAATTTTCTCCTGTTCCTTTATTTGGGACATATTTCTTTGTTTCCTCATTTTGGCTACCTCTTTGTGTTTGTTTTTACATATTATATAGATTTTCTACATCCCCCAGTCTTGGCCAGGTGGCCTTATATAGTAGATGCCCTGTGGGGCCCAGACACAGTCTCCCTGGTCACCTGTTCCAGTTGCTCTAGGAGTGTACCATGTGTGGGTTGCGTGTTCCCTCCTGTTATAGTTGGGCCTTGATTGCTGTTGGCTTGTTAGTGGGTGGGATTGACCCTCAGGGTGATTGGCTGTGGGGTTTTGCTACATCCATAGCTTACTGGCTGCTGTGCGGGGGGCTTACCCCACTGAGTAGGATTTGCCCCAGTGATCTCCGGTTCCTGTGGAAACCACCCTTTTTGTGTGCTGGTTGTGGCGCTAATTGGGTGGTCTTCTGCTGTGGTCTGAAGCTAACCTCCAAGTATTTTGGGTCTGAGGCACTTGGGAGGGTCTCTGATGCTGGCCCAGCTCATTCACTCTCTGTGGCCAGTCAAGGACTTCCTGGTAGGAGCTACAAAATGATCTGCAGTTGTTCATTGCCTGTGCTAATCAGTGAGGTAGAGTCTCAGGTAGTCACTTGAGTGAGATGAGTTGCTGTCACCAGGTTAAAGGAAACTCTGGTTTGGTGCCAGTGCTGAGACTGGAGCTACGCAGCAAGTCTCGGAGCACACTGAAGCCAGTTATTGCTTGCCTAGGGCTCATGGACTCAGATAGTTTTCCAAGGAAGAGTGAAATGCAGGTGGTGCTGATTGCTCCTGATAAAGTGCCTCCAGCTGGGAGAGGTGGGTAGGGCAGCCAAACACACTATATCAATCAGATTCAGATTTGACCATAAGCATAGGAGGTGGGCTCAATACAGGAAAGATGGCACCTACCTGCCGGCTGTAGGGGAGCCGTAGTCCACATGGAAAATGGCTACTGTGCTCCAGCCATTGCTCTGAAGCCACACATCTCAGTCTGTCACCATCCCTCCACTAGAGCCCAAAGTGAGTGCCTGTGAGCAAGTGAGTCTGTGCGAGGGCTGGTTGAGACAATGCCTGGGTTTCCCCAACCTTCTTTCCCACCTGGACTGTTGGAATCCACACTGTTTTCCAAAGCCAAATGTTGTGGGCACTCCTTTTCTAGGTACCGGTACTCCAGGCTGGGAGGTCGGGGCGAGGTTTGGGTATCTAGCTGCTCTGTGGCTGAGATATCCCTCCTGATTCTCATCCACCACCCTCAGGTGTGGGGCCATTCTGCATTTCTGCCCCTCCTACCAGTCTCAGTGTGGCTTCTTCTTTGTATCCTTAGTTATAAATCTTCTGGTTAGCTAGACTTCGGGTGGTTCTCCAGGTGCATTATTCTATAATTTAGTAGTAATTTTAGTACGTTCATGGAAGGAAGCAGGTACAGTGTTTATTTACTCCACCTTCTTGGAACTCCCCTGATTGAATATTTATTTCTTGAAAATGAATAAGACAAAAATATTTGAATTTAAGTTATATAATATGGCTAAGAGGCTTGCTCATTTATACTTAACAAAAGTGCTTACTTTCCTATATTATGCACTGAGGTTTCCTTTAAAATACTTTGTTTTTTTTGTTTGTTTGTTTGTTTTGTTTTTGTAATTAGAAACACATTATAATTAATTGATAGACTTTAGGTAATCACAATCAAAATGAAACCATTCAAATAACTAGGTTGCCTGAATCAGTGCCATAGAAAACAGACATTCTTATATAGTTAATCCATGCCACAGTAAAATTTCAAAAGTTCAAAGTTAGTAGCTAACACTTCATACAGTATCATGTTGATAGGAATGCTTCAAAAAAAAAAAAGAGAATATTTTAACCCTCTAAAAAACATAATCCTTTTTTTAAAATACATAAAATATTAAAATTCCATTGCTAAAATTGCAGCAATTATATTTATTTGGTGAATTTTCATGAATAATAATTTTGTAGCATACTATCAAGATTTATCTTTATGTAGAGATATAATCAGAGGATAAACAAAGGAAAAGATGCCAGTATCAGTATAATTTTATTTTTGTTTAACTTTGCCTTGCACATATTATTCCAACCTATATAACTTTTGTCAAATGACTGTTTACGTGGTGTGTGCCACAGATGGAAGCCTAGGCCCACCTACAGCGATGTATATCTGGTGTGTAACTTTGTTCTCGTTTGCTTGCCAGAATCCACATTTTTGCAGGGGTGGTTGTAGGCGGGTGATAACACAGATGTTTTACTGAAAACAGAGTATTATCCAAAGATTATGAGTAAATGCGTTTTAAAATGAGATAAGGGCCAGCCAAGTGGCACAGTGGTTAAGTGCTGGCTTGGGAAGCCAGCGGCCCCGGTTCAGGTCCCACATGTGAGGGCCAGTGACACTGCCCTAAAAAAAAAAAAAAAAAAAAAAAAAAAAAGACATAAGAATACAAATAACAGGGATTGAAATAAATTTACAGTTTGCATGACCTAAACTTCTCAAAATAGCTAAAAGAACATTTAAATAATTTTTAGTCAAATTAGGTGATTCACACACATAGGCAATTTATTATATTCTGAATTATGAATAGAATTATGAACAAGTTTGTTTTGGGTTATTTTTAACAAGATTTGTATCTATATTTGCATGTTGAGTGGCCAAGTGCCAAATTTTCCTGTTAAACATTACTCAGAATAATTCAACAAAAATCATATGTAATGTTAGGAACTCTTCATCACAATTACATAGAGCTGTGTTAATGCAAAATTGAATTTGTTATCTGATTTAATGATAGAAAATAACATGAAACTTGAGCTTCATATTAACAATACATAGTCAATGCATTCACAGAGTCAATGATGTCATCCATATTTATAAAGTTATATTATTTTAAATTAAAATAAAACAATACTCTTGATGATCAAGATAGTTTGGACACTTGTAGTCTTATTGATTTTATCCAGAATATCCTTATATACTAATTTTGTTGTTCAGTGAACTAGATTGGAATTGGAGGTTGTGCATATCAACACAAAACTACTCCATATATATAACCTATGCTCTACTCAGGAGCTAACATGGAGCATATAGTACAGTGATAAAATATGAAGGCTGGAGCAAAGAGCTCCTCTGCAGGCATTCAGGCCTTTTCAATGAGGCATTGAAAGAATCGAGAGGGCAACTTAAACAAAAACAAACAAGCAACAACAAAACAATCTATTACTTTTTTTGAAGCAAAAAGTTCTGTTCCGATTATAAAAGGCATAAGTGTTTATCATAGGTCATTTGATGAAACAGAAGATTTAAATTTTTAAAAAATACTGGTAATCCAAATATTGAACATAATGAGGTTGAATAGTTTGATGCCATACTTCATAGTTTTGTTATGCAAATGTACATAGTAATAATTTATAGCTTTTATTACATGTATTGGAGGGAAATCAAGTGCCAAAAATTACTTGTGCTTTTGTGCAACAAATCAGATTTGTAATGGATACATTTTTTCAAATACAAAATTATTAGAGAATGACATCCTTTACCTAATGATTATTAATATATGCTCTTATTCTGAAATTAAATTTGGCTTTCTTACAACACTTTAAGACTATTCAACAGGGTAAACATTTCCTCATTCTAAACTTTGCGTGATTTTTTTTTTTTGGTCCAAAAATGACATTTTACAAAAGCAATTTTCTTCTCTTCACTTTTAAGCTCGAACACCCAAAAAGAAATGCATTTAAGATGTTAGCCATGTGTTTTACATTGTAAAGGTATGTAATATTATTTTACTAATTTTCTCTCTCTTAATTTATTCTTTGTGTGTGTGCCTATGTAAAAAATGACATAAATTAGAAATTTTATATTCATGCACATAAGTTAATATTATAGGTTATATAGTCATATACATTTACATATTAAATATCTTGTCAGTGCTCAGTTAAAATAACCAAGAATTTAGATAGTATTATCAGTTGAAAGTGAGGGGAATATTAGAACAAGATAACTATGATGCACAGATACAAACCAAAAAAAGGTAAAGGTAAAGTAATTTTAGAAGAGTGCATAAAGAATAAGTTTGAACAGATTAAAGCAACCAAATATTCAATGTTAGTGTATATCCTCTATTCATACTTTGTTTTAGAGTGATTTTTTTTTTTTTTTTTTGAGGGCAGTGTCAATGGTCCTCATATGTGGCACCTGAACGGGGGCCACTGGCTTCCCAAGCCAGCGCTTTACCACCACACCACTCGGACGGCCCTAGATTGATTTTTTAAAAGTTCTTATTAGGAATTTGTCTTAAGTTTCTGAGTTTAACCCATGGTTGTTAATACCCCCTATAGAGTCTATCCATTATTGTAAACTATTCCTCTTTGTAGATAATTCTGATCAGTAAAGAAGTTGAGAAAATAAAGGTTAATTTTCTAAGAGACACAAAAGGATTTATGTCCTCTGAAAGGCAATCGATTAGATGAGGAAATTTTGATATGAGTAAATAATAAAGATATGCAAGAAACTGCACTCTTCTTTTCTTGCTGCTATGAAAATTCTCCAAATGAATCCATCATAGTCATTATAGAATTTTTTCATTAAAAGGATTCCTTAATTATTCTGAAAGATAATTATACCAGTTCCAATCTAATTGGTCCTACAGAAGTAACTTAAATATCTGTTACAGTTTGCAAGCAAATAAATTGTGGACTGTAAGAATAAAGGCAAATGGCAGATTCTTGACCTAGGATAACCTACTCAAATGCTGTATTTAATTTCCAAATGGCCACATGTAACCTACTGAGGAGATAAGGTTGCAACTCTATGATAAACTTGTTACAAACAATAATAGTTTACCTTCTTTTGAAACACCTCAGAGATTATTAAACTATACATTCCTACACTTGAGTGGTAGCAGATGACTTGTAACACTTAGGGAAGAGTTGACTCTGGTATAATTAAATGAAGATTTCTTCTATCTAAGCAAACAAATACTAAATTATACATTAAAGTAAATAGATATTGAGACCATGTCTAATGTTTCCTCATATTTTCCAATATAATAAGCTAAATGTTATGACATTAAGGATTTAAATGTAAAGCTTGTATTCTTTCCTTTTTAGTTCTATGTATTAATTATATTTTTGAATGTCAATAACCTAAGATTAAAATAAAATCAAATGTTTTTGTTTTTTTTTCCCTGTCACTTGAGATGTAAGAAATTTCAGGTGAAAAGTTAAGCTGTGACAAGTGAAACTGGGAGGATTTACTTTCTTTTTTTTTTTTTTAGAGTGCAGTGTCACTGGCCCTCATATGTGGGACGGGAACCGGGGCCACTGGCTTCCCAAGCCAGTGCTTAACCACCATGCCATTCAGCCAGCCCAAGGATTTACTTTTTAATATAAAGCAAATGGATGAATTTTTCTTATAAGTATTAAAACATAAGGTCCTAGCCATTATTACACACGATCCAAAGGATAATTTTCTCCTTACCCTCTTAGAAATTACACTAGTCTTTTAGAAGCTTATTACATAAGTTAAAGTGGAAATTATCCCCAAAATTGGCCTACATCTAAATTTTAATTCATTGGCAACATATTGGCTAGGCTATTGAGAGTAAATTCAATGCTTGAAGGAGACTACTACAGTCACAAATACACTTTTATACAAAGTAAGCAAACTAAGCAATACATTTGATAATGTAGAAGCAAACTTGAAGGCTAACTTCAATGTAAATATACACAATTGTTAACAACATTTTTGTCAGGAATGACAATGTTTTAACAACACAGACATATTTTAGCTATGTATTCAGAACTGAACAACCAAAACCCGATTCAAGCTAATCAGATATGTAACATTATGCAGACATGGCATAACACCCTTCTCAGTAGAGTTTATTGTTTTGGATATTTAATTATTTTAGTTCAGTGAACAAATATATTTTTATTGAAAATTGAGTACATTTAGTATACATGACTGAGTTCTGCATATGATATAGCACTCCAGGATCAACTACTCTTGGAAGGGACACAGATATAACTAAATTTAATAGTAAAGGAAAGGTAAATACTACAAAGAGATGCTAGCCACATGTAAACAGTCCTTAGAGGAAGATCCACTCCACCAGGAGCAGTGAAAGTTTCTGTGAAGAGATGTTAAATAAAAGTACCGGTATTTCAATAAGTAAAGGTCGGCAGAGGAATTTGGAGCATGTAAGGAGAGGGGATAAACAGGGACTAGTTGTTACCAGGTACAGATATGTGGTTATGCACCTCCTATGCTTTGTCATTTCATCTCTACAGGCATTGTTTGAGGGAAACAACATTATCTCCATTCAAAAGATTAGGGCTGGCCGAGTGGCGCAGTGGTTAAGCGCTGGCTTGGGAAGACAGTGGCCCCGGTTCGGGTCCCACATATGAGGGCCAGTGACACTGCCCTCAGAAAAAAGAAAAAGAAAAAAGATCAGTTACACCACTTTTAACTATCTTTGAGTTATGCCAGAGCCTATTCCTTTAACAACTTAAGTAATCTAGCTTTATGGACACAAGAAAGCAGTATTTCTGGAAATTGTGCTGACAGGCTAAGTTTGGGCATCATTTCAGAGTCAGTCAGTCTTTTTATCAAGCTAGGTCTGCAATCATACATGTAAACCCATTCTAATTTTTTTTTTCATTTTCACTTTTTACTGGATATTTGACATCCTACTTGTAACTTTATAGAATTCATGATCTATTTATGAACTCATCAAAATACAAGAATGTTAATCTAAGAACAGAACCAAATTCAATGTAGTGAACTGTTTCTTGTTCAAAATCTGACTCATGTACTTATTTTATAATGGTATTGTATGGCATAGTTAGCTTATATTAGGGTCTGTAAAATAAGAGGAAGCATTAGAGTTATTTTTCCCCGATTTTTTTTTTTTTTTTTTTTTTAGAGGGCAGTGTCACTGGCCCTCATATGTGGGATCCGAACTGGGGCTGCTGGCGTCCCAGGCCAGCTCTTAACCAACGCGCCACTCGGCCGGCCCATTTAGAGTTATTTTTAAATGAACACCAACAAAATGTTAATAGTTGATTCAAATATGAATGCTTAAATTTGATCCTTTGTTTTGACAAGAAATAGCAGAAAAGCTTCCAATACCCATTTGTCTTATGGGATCTCCATTTTTTTAGCACTGTGGTAGAATAATGGTGGTACTTTCCATGGGGTTTTAATGGAGACCATCTTAAACGTTCTATTTACTCAATGTCCATTTGTGAAGCAAATAATAAAATATTTTAAAGATTTACAAAGAAGCAAAAGGAGATGAAAATTTGAAGAATACAGAGGGGTAAGAATACTCTTTCTCCTCACTGATATAAATATTACATTTCCTTGAGGCTGTGCATAAAGAACTCTGTTTCAACTCTAGTGATTTTTGAAGGTAACCAATTCAGCTTCTAGCTAGGTATATGTCCTTGGGAAAAAAAAAACCCTCAAACTCTCAGATATAAAATTCTTTCATATGTAAACTGCTAGGATTGAAATATATGTTCTTTCAGACACAATCAACTTGAACATTCTGCTGGAATTATATGTGTTCCTGACTTACAACTGTTATAACACTGAAGGAAAGATGCACAATAATGGTAGACTGATTAGAGTATGATGAGTTCAGTAAGAACATGTTAAACTTGAAACCAAAGGTACATATATTGCAATTACTTCTGGAAATTGGAAATCATATTTAATATATGCATATGTTATTTTCCTTTAACAAACAAAAATTAAGTAAATCTATATGTGTATTGATCAAAAACCTTTCTAATAGGCAAACAAAACCTGTTTTTCAATTTGCTCATTTTATTGCTTCCTTTTGCTATTCAATATGAGCATATGGTTGAATAGTCTCAAAGTCTTAAACAGTATAACTTAGTGTAAGTAAATTCTGACAATTATATATGCACAAATATACATATATATATATATATATGCCTCTATATTAAAATATTTTTATTCTCTACATGTTTATGTTTTTACTCTGGAGAAATATAAATGGCAATATGAACATAAATATAAATACATATAAAATTTACTTGTATTATTAGATTTGGTATTGCTTTCCATCTATTATTTATAATTCACTCTATTGTATCTATGGTTAAATGAAGTTATGTTTTAAATTGCATAAACATTTTATTCAACATTGTCTATTAGACAATATGTAGTCAATTAGCACTGGTAAATTTCCTTCTAAAAGCCATGTTCTTCCTATGTATGAATGTATGTATGTATCTATCTGTCTGTCTATCTGTCTGTCTATTTATCTATCTAAAATGCTAAGGTGCTATGCACTCATTGAAAAATACATAGTCTACATGATGTCATTATTCATCAGGATGCTAGGAAGGGTGCAACATACCCTCTGGAAAAACATCCTTGGCATAGAATTGCAGTTCACAGTCAGTCATAAACCACCAACCTGACCTTGCTTTTCCCACAGCTCCATGTCCTGCTCTCAGTACTCTCCTCTATGAATATAATGTTTGGTTTCCCATTTCTGTCTCAACTTTGTCCATTAGCTTTGGTATTTATCCATTTTCTCCTAGCTCAAACAATGTGTCTGATTTGTTGTAGTCTGCTTCTAATCACATGCCCTCCTGTGCCCATTCAGCATAAACCCTGTGATTGCCACTGAAACTAACAGAAACAAAATCATCATAAATTGATGTTTTAGGATTCAAACACAAAATATAATTGACCACAGTATTTTTTCAAGTTGTCTCTTAGACCATTTTAGTTTATCTTTAAACTACTATTGTGTCAAAAAGCTCTAAACTTCAACATTATCCTACACCTCACATTTGTGCATGTTTAAGGAAATAATATTTCTTCAAACTCTAGCGAGCTTTGTAAGAACTATAAATAAACACACACTTACATGTATGAATATGCAAATAAATTAGTGATAAACCAATGAACTATTAACTACGTACTGGGCCTTTTCATTCTACTCTGTTTTTGAACTACCTTTGATTTTTTTCTATATATTGTATTCTGTCTAATTTATTTAGATTTCTGCTCTGTAATTTTCTCATATGCCAAATCTAATATTCTAATTAATCCATGTTTGCTTTAGAGCAATAATTGATTTTATGTTTAAAATTTCCGTATAGCTCCTTTTCAATTCAATATGTGTAGTGTATGTTTTATTTGTGTTTTTTATTCTTTGACTTTGCTTTTCTATGTTATGTTTTTAAACATTTAAATATATTTATTTTATATTGTCTTTCAAATTTCTTTATTATCTTCATCTTGGGTTTGTAATACTCTTGTATGATTACGCTGCTTTCTTTCTCTATGGTAAATTGCTTCTTTATGCAGTTTTACATTTTTGTTGTATTCATTCGCAGTGGCCAATTATATTTATGAGATTCCAATATATTCCTAAGATGAGGAAATATCTCCAGAGAGTGATTTTGCCCGCATTCAGCCCCAAGGGTTTTACTTGTTTTTTTATATGATCACATCGCCTAGATTCCGGCACTATATGAACTGCAGATCTGTCCATGTATCTATCCTTAGTATAGGCATGGAGTTTCTATTATTTAGTGGAGGCATTTTTCCGTATACACAGCTCCATACAGAGTCAAGTTTTCCTGAGCCAGGAAACAGATTATAGTTTTCTATGTATATGTAGCTCGGTGAATTTAATTGGACTCTGCACTTTGTATGCTACAACTCTAATCTCTAGCTTCTAAAGACTTTATCTGAATACAGTATTTCTCCATGCTTCCAGAGCACTAATTCACATAATGATTGACTGGATCATAACGTCACTTTGTCAAGATCTGTTAAAGATTAGAGCTTTACTCCACTTTCAAGCTATGACAGCAGCCTGCCACACTTTCATGGATGCTGAAGGAAGACATGAGACTCCTGTATCAGAGGTGAGGAATAGTTTATCATTTTCAATAACTTTAAACAGAGTATCAGTATTTTCCATGCTGGTTTACCAAGCCTCAAATTCCTCAGGGATGCCAGTTTTGCATCTGAAAATATATAAGACTTACTTGTAATAGTAATCCTGGTAGATCATACAAAGATCTGAGAGGTGTTTTCTCCTAATCGAGCTCCAAAATACTATAGTCAATGTGTTTGGAGGTAGAAAGTCTTTGGAAATCACCTTATTTCTCTAGTTACATTTATAAAACTCTGTTAAATTGTCTTTTTATTTTCTGTTTTTCTCTAGATATCATAATACTTTCTACTTTATAAGAATCATCTTTTGATCAAACAAGTGACAATATACATATAAACCAGTATTCATTTCATACTTTAAAGAGAGGTTAAATGTCTATACTTCCAAGTAACATTTGTCTCAACACATTGATATACCTATTGTATGCAACTATTAACCTTAGGCTTTCTATTTAGAGCTGAATAATATTTCATTGTCTGGATGTACCACAGTTTGTTTATTCATTCACCTACTGAAGGACAGATTTTGACAGCCATAAAGACAGAGATCAACAGTAACATTATTGTAGTGGGGGACTTCAACACCCCATTGTCACCAATGGACAGATCCTCTAGACAGAAAATCAACATGGAAAGAGTGGCCTTAAATGACACTTTAGACCACCTGGATTTCATCAATATTTTTAGAGCATTTCACCCTGAAACAACAGAATATACATTCTTCTGAAGTGCACATGGGACATTTTCCAAGATAGACCACATGTTAGGCCAAAAAACAAGTCTCAGTAAATTTAAGATTGAAAATATATCAAGCAGATATAGAGGAAAAACTGATGGTTGCTGGCTGGGAGGGCGTGGAGATGAGGGAGAGGGGGAAGGTTTTGGACAGCGAGGGGCGTGACTACAATGTTGCTGCAGAGATATGGGGGTCAGTTCTGGGAATGTAATTGAAAATATTGTGAATGCTTTGTGGGGTAGATGGTCACATGTCTTGTTGGGGAGACTGCTTCGGGGATGGGGTAGAGGCTTGATCATTGTGCTGTACACCTGAAGCTGATGTTGTATAATATTGAATGTTGGGCCGGCCGAGTGGCTCAGTTGGTTAAGAGCTCGCTCAAGAGTGCCAGGTGAGCTCTGAGCAACGGTGGTTCAATGCCAGCCCGAGCTGAGTTGCCATTGAGCTGCCAACAGGTGGCAGGATGGCTCAGCTAAAATATATATATATATATATATATATATATATATATATATATATATATATATATATTTATATGTATGTATTGAATATTAACTGTGATTGAATGTATACATATAGTCACGGGATGAGGAGTATAATATGGGTGTGGGGTCAGGGGAGTTGTAATAGATATTATGATATGGGGAAGGGGTTTTCACTTTGAGGGGTAAAAAGTATAACTATTGCACTGTTGTAAAAAAAAATTAAAAAATGAAAAAAAAATAACTTTTATTGTACACATCTCTATTTCATGCATTTAAGAATTAAAAATTGTGTTATTGCCATGTCTAAATTATGTCAATTACAGGTTAGTTTTAGTTTTATAAGATAAATGTGATGTCATTAAATTCATGTAGATTGCTTATCTATTCAGGAAAAAGTAGTTAGATTCTTACCTTGTATCTTCTAAAATAAATTCCTGATAAATTCAATATAATAAATGAAACCTGAAAATTTATTTTTAAAAATAGGAAAATATATGTCTTATCTGAATGAGAAAGGTCTTCCTAAGTATTTCAGCAAAGGAAAGATTGACAGATTTGGCTATATAAAAATTTATTTATCCTGAAGAAAAATAAGACTTCTTAAAAAAAATGGCAAATGTTGGTTGTGCATGTTAATTGAAAGCTTTTTGTTCATATTTTATAAAAGTTTTAAGACATCAAAAAGCAAGGGATAAAAACACTTAGAAAAATAAAAGGGAGACCCAAGTAAGTGGCATAAGTACTAATGGCCAATAAACATACAGAGAGGGTTTAATCTCAAAGAAATGCATATTAAAACAATAAGAACATATCTTATTTTAATTTTCACATTGGAATTTTTATTTTAATATTAAATGTTGGCAAGAATGCATAAAAAGTTTAATACTGAGCATTGACTTTGTGCCAGGAAACCTCACTTGTATCTGGTAGGGCTGTACAAAATAGGTAAATGAATAAGTAAATAAATAAGTAAATAAATAAGTGCATAAATAATAGCAAAACCCCAAAAATACAATAACAAAAGCTCATAAAGTTTAATGTAGTTATTTTATCACCTATCTTGTTTTATAAAGTTATTTTTTTTAGAATGTTGCTTGTATTTTTTTAACACAAGATTTAAGGTTTTGTGTGTGTTTTTTTGAGTAGGCATGAACAGTATGTAATGTCTGTTATATGTTATTATTAAAGTTCATTAATTTAACTTTTATTTTTTAAAAGACAACATTAAATTTAATTTCTAAACTGCTATTTGTTTAGTTTCTCTACTAGCAGAACAGAATAAGGCAGTGAAGAATTCATCATTAAAAAATGAGTTTATCATTTTTCTATATTTCCATCATGTTTACTGCCTGAATCAAGTCGTTTTTGAGCTTTCTGCCAGTCTAAATAATTACACTTTTTGCAATTTCTCAAACTTGTGCCAGACATTTTGTACTTACAGCAGATAGAACACTATTTTATAATCATATAATAAAAATTAAGAAAAGGTTGTTTAAACAGAAAAATAGAAATCTGTAACCTGAATCGGGCTAAATATTTTTCGAAGGGGGAAAAAAATTTGCAGCAAACAGTGAAGACATGTTTACTGTAAATTTCACAGGGGTCCTATATTTTCTGTCTTCAGTAAGACAGCATTACTAATCAATCCCACCACAGCTTTTAGAACAAAGGTCACTTTTATCTGAGACCCTACATATGCCTAGGTCAAGACCAATAGCATATTCAAAACTTACATCATACCAGAAAGTGTTTTATCCCGCCGGAGCACTCTGGAACATTGCTAAAATATGCTTCTCTTAATAAAAACATAGGAACAGCACAATCATAACCATGAATTATGTATTTCTATAAGTATGTTTTGTCTTATTCCACTGGAAATTTGAGGAAACTACATTAATCATTCATAAAACTAATATTTACTGAGCACTGATTATGTGTGGCATACTGTTGTAGGTGCTTGGAAACACCAGGGAAACAATTGACAAAAATACCCTTGTTGACTTTAAATTATAGAAAAGGGATAAATCTCTCTCCGTACAGCCACTTATATAGCATGTGAGAAGGTAGTGAATACTGTGGAAACAAGTATGTCAATCATGCTTTAGGAACATGGAAACCAGGGTGGTTGGAGCAGAATGTGTAGAAAGGAGAGTAGTAGAAAACAAGGGCAGAGACATAATAAGGGTGGGAGGGTGTAGATGATGTTGAGCTTTGAAATGAGAGCTATTGGAGAGTTCTGAGTGAAAGATTTAAATACTTTTTTTTGTTAAGCAATTTTATTTTGTGTTGGATAAGGATAAACTGTAGATGGATAAGGACAGATGGAAGGAAGGAAATGGTAGCAATCTAGGTCAATGGTAATGAAACACAGTGTCAACCACAGACTATGGAGAAGAGGCTGGATTCTGGTTGCATATTTAAGGTAGAGATAACATATTTTCTGATGGATTGGAACTGGGGTATGGCAGAGAGAGGTATTATGGACAGCCTGTTCTCTGCTCTGGAAAGAGACATTAATTTTATATTCCAAGGCTGTTCATTACATGAACATCTTTGAAAAGATACTTTGAACGAAAGAGCAGCCAGTGCCTTGCTCTCAGGATTTGCAAAAAATGCGATCCATGGAGAATTGTCTTCTATTAACCAGTTTTCCAGAGTTCTTGGTCAAAAGTAAACACACACACTATGTACATACCTAAAGAGAAGCAAAAACTTTTTGTTATTAACCTGTGACATTCCAGGTATTTAGGAAATATAAATAAAACTACCATTACACACACACGCACACATCTACAATGTATTCAATGAAAGAAAAATCACATTTAGTATACGTATGCTGGGAAAGTGTAAGTTATATTTGAATCCACTAATTTCCTGTGGAGGAAAGGAAGGAGTAGAGCACAGTGCTGGAAGGAAGAGCAAGTGAGGATGTATTACCCATGGTGTTGCATCATTAGGCAAGGGTCAAATTGTAATTTTAAAGCCTGAAAACTATCAGGAAATGTAGCTTATTTTAATAATATGTTTCCAAATGCCAGGCATTGTTCTTGTTAACACATATTCACTCATTTAATCATTAGCACAGCATTATGACTCAGGTATGTTTGTTAAAACAGGGACACTAAGGCACAAAGAGGAGCTCAGCCAAGATGGGGCAGGATTCACACCAGAGTTGCTGCCTCAGCTACCGTATGTGTTGTTTGGCATCTGTCGCAGTGCATTCTGCTTCTTCTAATTTCACAGTATAGTTTGAGAGTGTCATATCATTCTGCTTGAATTGTTTGTTGTCACTTTTCATTGCATTTAGTTTGCTATGTTTTATGTGTAACTTTGATGCAAAAATTCATGTATAAGGAATAGAACACATGTTTTCATGTTAAAGGAAAACTTAAAGTTTATCAGATTCAATCTGGGACTTTTGATGCATCAGAGATATTTTGCATGAAAATCTCAGTCCAAAAATAAGTACAACAATAGAGGTGAGTGTCGGCCGAGTGGCATGTTGATTGGGAGTTGGCTTGGAACACCAGCTCTGAGCATCAGGACTAAGATGGTGAGCAACAGCTTAACCTGGAGCTGGGCTGCCCTGACTCGACGCTGCAGTAGGGCTGGCTGGCAGCTGGTGTGCTCCTTCGTGCACTGCCGTGAGCTGCTGTGAGCCACCTTGAGCTGCCGTCCAATGGCTGGCAAGTGACTGCCTCACCCGGGAAGAGCGCAATGATAATAGCAACATGGGCCAGTGAAGCAATGCCCTCTACAACTAGACTGAAGAACAAAAGGACAGCAACTTGTCTGTTCCCCTTCCCCTATTCCTCATTGCTGTTCCCCTCCCTTAGTGCCTAGTCTACCCTTCAAAGCAATTTTGGAACTCATTTTCTGGAATGGCTATCAGAGATATCGTTGTATTACCTTTGGTGTGCTGAATGTCATCAAAATGTGTTCCTCTCAATATTTCTGTTATCTTCAGGTAAAAAAAAAATGAATAGAGATGAGACTCATAGAGTGGGTCTAATAGTGACTATTCACTATGAGGCATTCTGTCAGTAGTATAGCACTGAACTTCCCCACAGAAAACAAACGGACATTTGTGTGCTTCTCAAAAGAAAAGACACCTTAGAAACCAAAGAAATACAATCAGAGTCATAGGAGAATTCTTATAATCTGTGTTTATCATTGGTGTGAATTATGACTATATAAAGCAATGTTATTCTCTCATCAGCACATTCATTGTTGACTATATCACTACCAGAAATATATATTAATGATTGAAGATATTGAAAGAATAGACTCAAAAATAATTGGCGATGCTGTATTGTGAGCTGTCGGAATGGCCTGGGGTTAATAGTGAGCACATATACCTCATTTGTGTCTTCCTAGAATCTCCTACCTATGGGAAATAATAGCACGTTTCAGGTTTCAACTCTCTGTTTATCTCGTAAACCACCCTGTCTCAGTTTTGATGCTGTGATCATATCATAGTGCTGTATCTACCTTAACGATGTGGTTCCTGGAATTACTTGAAGAAGCAGAAATAACTATAATTATTTGGTTTGGAAGACAAAAGCCCTTAAGAAATTTTTATTAAGAAATTCAAAGTGGAGAAATCAATGTGGAGAAATACGATTATCTCATCATAAAGGAGTTAAATTGTGGTTAAAGAGCAATACGAAACACATGTTAGCACAGGCAAAAGGTTAGTGAAATCACTACACAAAAGCAGATAGAAGAGTTGCAATGCTGATACTGAATCAGTACTGAGCTGTGGGGCCAAACTGCCTACTTTATCTACCTTGTTTAGGTCCAGGTTTGATTTCAGAGGCTGAAGCTCTTGCAGGGCTGAGCAGCTGTTAGAGTATGGGGCCCAGACACTCACACACACACACACAGACAGAGAGAGACAGAGAGACAGAGAGAAAGACAGACAGAGAAAGGGATGAAAATCATTAATGGTGACCTGCATTAGTATATAATTCTAAATTATACCCCAATTTCCTTTTTTTGCATATTAAACTTCTGATATGGGTCTGACAATTATGTTTGCAAGCTTGTTGCACCAATGTTGCTAATCTTTTTTGATATCAGAGGGATTATTCATTATGAATTTGTACCAACTGGACAGTTAACCAAGTTTACTATTTGGAAGTATGGAAAAGGCTGCATGAAAAAGTTAGACAACCTGAAGTTTTCACTAACAATTCATGGCTCTTGCATCATGACAATTCACCATCTCACACAGCACTGTCTGTGAGGGAGTTTTTAGCCAGTAAACAAATAACTGTATTGGAACACCCTCCCTACTCACCTAATCTGGCCCCTGATGACTTCTTTCTTTACCCGGAGATAACGGATATATTGAAAAGAACACATTTTGATGACATTCAGGACATCAAGGGTAATATAACGACAGTTCTGATGGCCATTCCAGAAAAAGAGTTCCAAAATTGCTTTGAAGGGTGGACTATACACTGGCATCATTGCATAGTTTCCCAAGGGGGATAATTCGAAGGTGACCATAGTGATATTCAACCATGAGCTATGTAGCACTTTTTCTAGTATGAGTTCTTGAACTTAATTGTCCAAACTCAAATTTACAAAACAAAACAATAACAACAACATCTAATTTTCCCTAAACCTGCTGCCTATAGATACCATAGATTTTTGAAACAGAGATGCAGAGTCTATAGCTATATAGCTTGATTCATTGTCATAAAAGCTATTTTTTTCCAGAATATAAATTAGACTGCTGGTGACAGTGATAATAATCTGAGGGAGCTGCAGCTCCTTTGAACTATTCGAAATAAGGTCTATTACAGCAGGCTAATTCACTCATTACTGTTTTTTCTAAAACGTATTATTATTTTTGTCACTCTAAAGGTATAAAGCAATGGGGATTAAAGAGAGGGACCTTTCTTCCAAGCGGGGTGCCTCTGACCTCTTACTGCAACAGCAGTCTTCCAGAGAAAAACTCAAGAGGCCAATTCTCAGCAACAGAAGAAAAATATCCCATGTATCATATTTTGGCACTTCATGTGTCTCATTCTCACTAAATCTTGTGAAGAATAGGTTTAAACTAACTGTATTACTTAAGAGGAGTACACATACACTTGACTGACAAACTAAGGACATTATATTACATTTCTTATCACAGAAGAATTTACTTTGATATACAAATTACAAAATGCATGAATATGGGGGTCTAAGACAAACTATGAATCAATGAAACACAATAGGTTGCAGTTTCATAATTATAGCTGCACTAAGCAGCATAGCAAGATTTAAGGTACAGTATTGATTAATACTTAGGATAAATATGTGCCCTTCTATTGTATTTCATGTAGTATAAATATAGTTACTGCAGGGTAAATTCTTTTTTCAGATTTTTTTAGACTATAAAACTGGACATTTTGCTTCTCAGACAACATTCTAGAAGAGATTTGAGAAAATCATTTTCTTGTTGTATAACCATTACCATTTGTGTTTTTAGTTAAATCATTCTGGCAATGGGGAAACGTGGATTAGAGTCAGGGTGGTGCCAAGGAGGCCTGTCTGGAATTTTTTTTTTTTTTTTTTTTTTTTAGCTGAGCCATCCTGCCACCTGTTGGTAGCTCAACGGCAACTCAGCTCGGGCTGGCCTTGAACCGCTTTTGCTCAGAGCTCAGCTTGCACTCTTGAGCGAGCTCTTAACCAACTGAGCCATTCGGCGAGCCCTGGACATTTTTTGAAGAGGTTTTAGGGGGAGCATGGGCACAGGCCTGGGTCAAGGCATTGACTGAGTGTCATGCAGTGATGGGTTTTGGTTAGAGAAATCTCCCTGAGGTGGAACTGTGTTGGAATGTAGGAAGTGAGCCTAGCACAGCACTCCATCTCTGCAGAAATGCAGCCACTGCTTTCCCAGTGAGCTTTTCATGGGAATACATATTTGTTTAATCTTTCTCACAGTATAGCAATGATATCAACACATAATCTCTATATTACCATTCAACCAGCAACCCCCTGCTAGGAATTTGTCCAAGGAAATAAATTGTGAAGGTATGAAAAGTAAAGCGGACAAAAGAACGTGTGGTGATAGGCCCAACCCAGAGCTGGGGTTCGCAGTTCCTCTTTCATTTCATAGAATAAGGACAGCTCTTGTCTACAGCCTGATCATCATTTCATTACTCTTCTGGAACTGTGCATGTGTGATATTTGGTCATTATTCTTTTTAATATAAATTGTGGAAAGGAAGTAAGATGGCACCAGTGGCATAATAAGAAATTATAATCAGAATCCAGATGTTTGAAGCAGGCAACATGAGTTGCTAAAGGCATTATAAAAAGTAATTATCACAGTTTCCGTATTACCTGGTTGGAGGCTGAGATGTTGGAAAGCCACACTCAGGATTTCCCACAACCTTGCAGAAATTCAGCTTAGATAAACTGAAGCTAATCCATTTACCTAAGTTTCTCTTGAGAATCTAGAAAAACATATAAAAAGGAAACCTGATTGATTAACCAAGTCTATTGTCTTTATTACATTGAATCTTTTCAGCTATTGCAGATAACTTTTACTTATAAAATACTTATCAGTGTTTGTGTTTTCCCAATGGACATAAAAACAACAAAAAAATAAATAATATCAATTAACATTGTTTAAAATATGACAATTATAGCTATGGTAGATGTAAAAACAACAACAATAGCAGTTAACATTTATGAACACTCAAGCACACGCAAAGGTACTCTTAAGGGTTTTACATATAATAACATACTGAATCCTTATGACAAGTCCTTGAGGTTAGCACTGCAACTATCCCTATTTTACAGTGTGTGAGACTAGATTTGATTCCATATAATCTGACCTTGAAACCTATAATCAGGACACTTCACACTATTCCATTCACTATTAAAGTTTACAATGGGCATGCAACTCTCTAAGCACTGCTTTGTACCTCCACTAATGCACTTATTGTTCTCTCTTTTAAAATGATCACTCCTTCCTTTTTCTCCTGGATTCGTTGTTCTCTGAGGGCAAATGCATCTCTAACCTGTTTCCACTTCTTCCTGGTTCCAGGATCCAGAGGCCTCCTTCGGCCTTTTATTCAATCCATCCTAAGTGAGAGTGCATTTTCGCTTCAGCACTGAGTCTATTTTAGGGAAATCACTTACAGTGATTCATTTGTGCCACATGTATGCAGTGCCTGGCTTTGGCTAAATAGAAAATAGTGCTTAGATGTTTGAGTAAAATTATATAATTGAGTATGGTGGAACAGTTTTTTTCCTAAATGTCCTATTTGTGTTTAGTGCTAAAAAGTGTTTCTCACAGAAATGTTGAGGTAGAATAGAAATAGCATTGAAACAGAGTCATAAGTTGGCTATGAGACATCAGTATTAGACTGCCTTCATTTCTAAAATAGGAATTCATACCTTGGAGATCAAATAAGATCACACCTGTGAAAGTGCTTTCCCCAAAATAAAGGTTTCAGTAAATGTAAGTTAATATTAAATGTATTATGATTGCAATGCAAATAACCGCTGCATTTCTGGTGTGTTTAATGAGTCGGGCTTTGGAAACCAAATATTATCATCATCATAATCATCATTATCATTGTAATCATTCCAATGATAACAATAATGGCAACTATAAGTGTTTAGTGAGGGTTTACTATATACTAGAAATGGTTTCTGATGTTTTTATAATATCTCTCATCTTCTTGACTTGCATGGCTGGTATTATTCTCTCAGTTTAACACATAAGGAAACAGGCTCAAACAGGGTGGCTTCAGCAGTGCCACACAGCAGGTATATGATGGAGACTAAATAGAGTTCCAAACCATAGGTTCTTACATGGACTTACTAGGTGACTAGAGTGATAATAACACAGATAAGGTGGCTTTTCTTAGAAATGTAATGGTTTGATCAAAGCATATGCAATGCATAAAGGGCAAGACATTGGAAAGTACTTTTATATCTGCTATTTGGGATTCTGTATTCTCTTAAGACTTATTCATCCCTCTCCCAGGGGTCTCAGTTTGTGTACTTGTGATATATGAGTTGCTTGGCACAGGAGTCTCCCAGCTGGTCTTGAATGGACCAACCGTGCTTAGGCACACAAGTTACTCAAGAATTACCTTCCCCATTGTCTTACAACTTATTTTCAATAATGGAGTTAGATTGAAATTGGATTTTATCATTTCACTTCTCAAGTAATCAACACAACAGGATTTCTGTAATGTTTTCACCATCAACTTTTAGCTTTGCCAAGGTCAATATTGGTAACTATAATTAGTATAAATTTGTGTAAACATTCTCCTGCCATTTATGTGATTTGAAAAATTAGCAGAACAACCTCCATAGCTTTCTATCACCATTATTTCAGGAAAAATTTAATTTTCCAAAATTTCATGCCTGCTTTATGATTCATAAGAAATTTTGTTAATTTTGCCAGCTTCATGTATAAAATTTAGGTAATATTTCTGTTGGAAGCTTTTTTAAATGAGATAATATGTGCAGAATGCATCATACATATATACCTGCTCATTAATTAAATTATAATTCCCTTTCTATTTGCGCCCACCTAGAATGAATCAACCCTTGGAGAAGATAAGGGCAATAAAAGACTTTGTGTCAGAATGTATATATGCACAAATGTTTTAAAGTACAGTAATTTTGTGCATGACACATCAATTTTATACAGTCATTTTTCTTAAGGAAAATTTAAAAAATAGTTTAAGTTGAAAATGAAGTGGGATATCCATAAAGAAATGTCTCTTTAAGGGTGAAGGCTTATTAAAACTAGGTCTTGTTTAAGCCTTCTCTTGAGGTTTGGGAATTGAGCATAGCTTACTTCATCCTTTTTAACCACATCCACTTAATTTCTCTATTAAGTCATTCTGCTTCATTTGACCAAGGGACTCTTAACCTTATTTCAATTCTCTCCACTTCTAGTGGAGAATAATGATAACACCTGTCCTACCGCTTAGAGGGTTTTTGTAAGGAGCACAATGAGAATTAGTGAAAGTGAAAGAACATTAACAAGCTGAACATTTGAAATAGATATGTTAACGATTATTTTGTTAGGAGTTACATTGAATGGATAGTTCCTTTAATCACAGATTTCAGAGTCTAAAGGGGTGAGGGAGAGATTGCTGTATATGTCACACAAATCTCTGTTTGCCTCTTTTCCTGGGCAAGTTGTTAAAATACATTTCTAGGTCTTTCTTTATGTGTGACCAAGTAACTAACTCGAAATCAGTAGAGTGTGAGCCAGAATTATATATTTGACTCCTAGACCTCGCCCATAAAAACCTCCCATGTAGACTCTTTTGTATTTTATTTTAATTATTGTTTTCCCTTCAAAATTATGGAATGGAAACAAGCTGAAAGGTGACTTGGACATTCTGTGTTCAAAGTGGCAAAGTCTCTTGTCTGCATGGGTACATGACTGAGTACAAGAAGAGAGATGCATCATTAACATGTAAGGAAAAAATAAACTTCTGTTGTAACAAAATCACAGTGGTATATGGACACAATTGAGTGTGTATAGCAGTCAAAGTACAATGAGATACAAGCATAGTGATTAAGCTGAGCAACATAATATTAAATGGAGAAAAAGGTGGTGTCAGAATAAAGATCTTAGATTGTGCTAATGACAAAAACAAACAAATAAAAAACTTCTATTATACGTAAGCCATTACACAGAATTGGGTCAATTTGTTAGTGCAGCCAGAATACACCTAAAATATAGAAATATACTCTAATTGTGTTGAAAATAATCTACTTTCATATCTTTTGATTCAATTAAATCCTTCTGATGAAAACTTAAAAATTAAATTTAAAAATTGCTGAAATCAAAGTAGGACATTTGCTGCCAACAACAAAGCCATACAAATATTTCTCAGTACTAATATGTAGAAACTATAGACCTGAATAATGCCTGTGGTTCTCATAAAGTTCTGTAGGATTACCAGGAGGATTTTCTTTCATATTTTATGCAAAGTGATCATTATATTACCAGACTTACAATTAGAATTCATGAAATACTGGCTTAATATGATGGGAATCATTGTATTTTCAATGTTTTATGGAGGTAATGATAATAATTTGTTACTAATAAGCATTACCTATTTGCGATATTCTTAAAGTTGTACATTCATTTTCTGTTTTAATTCACATAACAGCCCTGAGGGTAAGTACTATTATTATTTCTATTTTATAGATGAGGAAATTGAGGAGCATAAGCTAGATTATGTTGTGATAAACACAAATTTCAGGGTCTTGAAATTAGGAAGGGTCTATTCTTTCCAAGATTACATGTCAATATATAAAATAGGAACTGAAAATAAATGTTGCCTTTGGTTAAAAATGTCTGAATATACATGTTTATCTCAACACAACTTTCCCCCTTCTCCCCTCTAAGAAAATCACTACAATGATGGAATATTAAACAACATGTTGGGTCATTGGAAAAGTCATGACATATTTTTTCTATGTTTTCTATGTAAAAATGCATCATGACTTTTCCGACAACCCAATAGTTCTATAAAAACAAAGAGAACAGGAGAGCAAATACGTTTTTTCTTAATTTTTAGTTTTTTTTAGCACTGTGTATGCAATTTGAATGTTTTTGACATATGCACATAATTAAGAATCAACATCAGAATCTAGATAGTGAATTTAACCATCACCCCAAAATTCCCTTTTATTCCTTTGTACTCTTTCGCATCCTCACCTCCTTGGCACCACTTCATGCAACCACTCATCTGCTTTCTGTCACTAGATTATCTTGCTTTTTCTAGAAATTGATATAAGTTGAATCATATAATATACAGACTAACCTCAGTTTTTTCATTCAGCATAAAAGATTCACCTGTGTTGTTATTGTATCAATGCTTCATTCTTTCAGTTGTTAAGTTGTATTCCAATGTATGGAAATACCAACATTTTATTTTATTTTTTAATTATTTAATTTTGATGTTCAGTATTATTTTATATTAATTTCACATTTACAACATAGTGGTTAGACATTTATATAATTTAAGAAGTGATCCCCCTGACTGGTCTAGGACCCACCTGGCATTATATATAGTTTTTACCATATTATCAACTATATTGTGTATGCTTTACTTTATATCCCATGATATAAACATTTTCATCAATTCTCCCAAGATTTAAAATATTTCAAGATATCTTAAAAAGTAAGTTGGTCTTCCTATCTCTGCATACAAAATGTTTCCTAGCACATTAGTCAGACCCTGATTGTCCATTTTATTCAAATTATGTATATTCAATAATTTTTTCTGAAGCACCCAAAATGCTGCAGTATGATTTTTCCAAAGCAGCAATGTGCAGAAACAGTTGGCCTGGCCAAGCTTCTTGGCCTAGTTGTGAGCCTAAATCTGAGATAGATTATCAGAAGAAAAGTTGGCCTACTTTGAATCTTTAGATAGGGAGAATTTGTTAAAGCAAAAATAATCCTGAAGGACATTACTGGTGTAAAGAATAGTTTATTCTGGCTTCCACTTATTTGTCAGGCACTGGGGAAAATATAAACTGTATTAGCCTCAAGGCATCAGCTTATCCTGTGAAACCACTGCAAAATTATTCCAAAATATGTATTGAAAAAAGCAACAGAATAAAACCAACCTTTTACCTATCATATCCTTGTTTAGTAACCTTTTTTGGGATGTGTTGGTTGTAAACGTATATTGCTATGAGGAATTCAGTATTGTGAAAGGAGTGTGATTATACTCAGGAAAATATGTCCCATTAACTCCGGGGAAAAAAAGACATTTAGAGAGTGCCATAACAATGAAAATTTCGACGACAGATTTTAAAATTGTTTGGTCTATCTATCATGAGCTCCTCAAGGGCAGTGACTTGGACTTTTCTTTGTGTGTTTCTCTCACTCTGTGCAATGCCCAGGACATATTGAATGTTCAGTGAATGTTTATTTCATGAGCTTAAATGTTGGTTAAAAATGTTTTCTGGGAATATTTTACTTTCATTGCATCTCTGAGGCTGTCTAGATGAATATTTAGCTTATTCATAGTATTGTGCTGCAAAGGTCACTATGACTGGGCACTGGAGTAAATAAGAATAGAGGAACTTGAAGATGAGTTGATTCATTTCACAAAGGTAAACACTAAATGCTGCATAATTGTCTGCTTTTAATTAGCTCGTCAAAAAAGATTTGACAAAGACCTCCCATGGATTGCTGTACAAATGTGGATGCAGATGATTTCTATTGAATCATTTATTGTCTTTCATAGCTTTTAATAGAATTGATCTAATCATGTTCATTCCATTCTCTTACCAATTTCATACTCCTTTTCTGTTTACATTTGTAACTATAAGGTTTTGCAGAGATATGTTTGCCTTCTCCATGTCTGCTATACCAGCTCTCAGCTTTAACACATACTTTAGATCTCTTCTGATATTTTTATTTGGTTTGAGTTTGATATATCTAGTATGTCGATATTTTCAATTCTTCCCCTTGGCTTTTGATAAACAGTTTTTTGTAGTACTCATTTCCTTCTTCCATTTACTATTTTAACAAAATTAAAATATGGTCATTTTTTTCAAAAAAGAAACTAAGGAAGATAATACTTTTAGTATAATACCCAATTTCCTTGATCTTCAGTTCCTCATAAATCTTCTACATCCTTCTCTTCCTCATTATGAAGACGAATGAAATGTTCTGAAATTGGCAAGTTATCTACAAAATGAGATGATCTGATACAAATCAATTTTCATCTTCACAGTATTAAATGAATTAATTCACCAAAGTAACTTGCAAGATAATGAAAGCATAATGCAAGCAGAGAAATTGAATGACCTTCCACAAGCCTCAAATAAAATTAAATGTCAATGTCCTGAAAAGGAGTTCCCTCAGTTTATTTCTGGCAGTCATATTTTTTTAGTCCATCCACAGGATAATGGGGAGTTGCTGGGTTCTTCTAATAAGATTATTTATGATGTATTTATGATGAAAGTTGACTATTTCTAGCAGGACAACATGCATTTTTATTTGAGTTATTCCTGTCTCATGGACCCTTAAAAATATTATATTTTTTTTCTAGAAAAGAAATTATTTTACTATGTATTTCATTTCATTTGTCATATAAAAAATACATATTTAACTCAAAGTTGGTAATAACATGTGTACAGGTATTTCATGATGTCACAAAAGTTAGAGGTATTTTTCTGATTGAAAGTTAGAAGGTACAAGCTATTAAAATGCTGAGCAATTAATTGCAATTGTACACATCAAGATGAGGAATCTTAGAAAATTTAAATATTTTTATTTTAATTAAAGTTTAGAGGGGAGAAAATTCAACTCTTAAGAAACATAGCAAGGGCTGGCTGAGTGTCTCGTTAGTTAAGCGTTGGCTTGGGAGCACGAGCTCTTAGCAGCAGGGCAGCTAGTTTAGATCCCACATGGGCCAGTGATGCTGCACCCTCTACAGCTAAGATGGTGAACAACAGCTTGACCTTGATCTGGGCTGTCATGAGTCGCCAGGGACGGCATAGGCTGCAGTGGGGCTGCAGTGAGCTGCCGTAAACTACCAGCGGGTGTGAGCTGCTGTCCAATGGCCGGTGACTGATCTGCCTCAGCCAGAAAGAGCACAATGATTACAACACCCCCATGGGCCAGTGAAGTGACATCCTCCACAATTAGACTGAAGAACAAAAGGACCGCAACTTGTCTGTTCCCCTTCCCCGGTTTGCCAATGCTGTTCCCTCCCCCAATTCCCCAATAAAAATCTTTAAAAAAGAAAATCATATGAAGAGGATGGGGAAAGAGGGCCTGCCGAGTGGTGTGGTGGTTAAGCGCTGGCTTGGGAAGCCAGCGGCCCCGGTTCAGTCCCACATATGAGGGCCAGTGACACTGCCCTCAAAAAAAAATAAAAAATAAAAAAGAGGATGGGGAAAGAATAGGAGCAGCAATAACAATGATAATAATAATCCTCCTCCTCATCATCATTATCATCTAGATATTATGTTTGATGAATAAAATTTAGCCAGATTATAATATCAAATTATTAATACTCCCCCAATATATTATAAATGATTGTATACTTTATAGTATGTGAATAGTTATTTATAACTCCATCCATCAATTTTATTCCGCATTGGAAATGTATATATATATTACCCTTCACTGATGCATTATTTTCAAATAAGTAAAGAAATTAGATTTTTAAAAAAATTGGAGAAACTCAAGCCAATGTTTCACAAAATTATGCAGTGTGAGAAATGCTTCTTATGTTCCATTGATCTGAACACATAGAAATATAACAACTTCCTCCAGTTAACATAGATCAGCAAAGGAAGGCATTTGGTTCAGTATCTCGATTTACATTTCAGAGCAACAACTAGATGTTATACATAAAAGTGGAAGAACCAACTGTTTTAAGTATAAAAATAATAAGAAAATCATAGATTCAGGCTTTAAGCCACAAGATATCAAGAGCGAAATATTGTGCCTAACAAGGCAGGGACAGTTACATTTAGTTTCTTCCAGTATATAAAACACCTGTCCTCACAGAACTATATTAGAAAAATATATAATATATATTATACATATGTTATATATATTATATATATAATATATAATATATATTATATATATAATACTCGTGTGTGTATACACACACACATATAACATATATGTGTACAAAGGGTGCCAAAAAATGTATACACATTTTAAGAAAGGAAAAATCTGTATTAAAATTGTAATATTATATACTGATAACAAAAGATGAATACCAGTCATGTATATAAACTTTTCTGGCACCCTTGCTATATCACATGATAGATACATATGCTATTGATAAACACTATAACTACAATACATAGAGAAATTAGTTTTATCTTACCTACTTGGTAACTGAATTTCAGAAACTTAGTCATTCCATTATATATAAAATATGCTAGGATGGATGATAAGTATTCCTAAAACCCAGAGGAAATACTATGACAATCTGGGCATATCTAATCAAATGTGCATTTTTTTTCTGTTTATTTGATTTTTTTAATTTAGCAAAATACCAACCTAAATTCACTCTGTATATGTTGTTGATTAGAAAAACTACACACACACACACACACACACACACACACACACACTTACATATAGTATATAGAGAGAGAGACCTACTATGTGATAATAACTGCTCAAGCATATATGAGATACAGAAAATGGCAGGGCATAGATATTGTTCTTTAATAATTAAAAAATATATATCGATATCATATGCACTTCAGTAACAAGGAATAGTGTAGAAAATTATATTCCTATATTAACATAGCAAATATCTACTGATCACCTGCTCTTCCACATTGCATAAGAATCCAATGGGGCCGACCAATGGCGTATTCATTAAGAGCTGGTTTTGGGATGCCAGCAGCCCCGGTTCAGATCCCACATGTGAGGGCCAGTGATGCTGACCTCTACAGCTAACAACAACTCCACCTGGAGCTGGGCTGTGTGAGCCACGGTGACGGTATAGGCTGCAGCCCCTGCTGCAGTGGGCTGCCATAGGCTACAGTGAGTGGCTGGCAGCCAGCGTGAGTGGCCAGCAGCCAGCAGGAGCTGCCAGTAGCTGCAGTGAGCGACCATCCAGAGGCCTGCAACCGATCTGCCTCATCCGGGAAGAGCAAAATGACGATACCAACATGGGCCAGTGAAGCAATGTCCTCCGTGGCTAGACTGAGGAGCAAAAGGACAGCAACATGTCTGTTCCCCTTCCCTGATTCACCAATCAAATCTTAAAAAAAAAAAAAAAAAAAAAAGAATCCAATGGTGAAGACTGCCCCTAAAGTTCTTACCCTCATAGTCTTTATATGACTTTGAAGTATACAAATGAGTATAGTGAAATTGGCTAAATATTGTAACAGTGGTCCAAGAAAGACACATAACTTGCCATTTCTGTGGCGCAAGGCCTTGTACCCTCTCCTCTTCAACTGACTTCCTTACTTAAAACTTGATGCCACTGCCACATTCTAAGAGCTAATGGCATTGAGTAAGAAGAATGTATTCTTCAGCCTGAACTTGGACATTTGTATTAACCTTTTGGCAGATTAAGTAAAATTAATCATTCAGTGTCTTTCGATTCTGCAAATTCTGACATTTATATATCAAGATTAGTTGCATATGTAAAAATACACATTTATTGTCAAGACATGCTTTAGAATATGAAAGGATTTGAGAGGAAATGTCCATGTCAAGAAAAATTTGAAATAAATCCAGTCAATATTAGCATTGTTTTTACTTCTAAAATTGTATCTTTTGTACCCAGGGCTTAATTTTGGAGATATGAGAATACATTTTGTAGTTCTCAGGGCTCAGAGCAAATAGAACTCTTCTTTTCTAAACTCAATAATTTCAGGAGCAGGTACCTAATCTGGATATTACAGTTCTGTGTGAAGGCACCTTTTTTCTATCTCATGCAATAGGCATTTAGTCCTAATGGATGCTATTTGCACACACTGCCTCACCATGAGTAGCTGTTTCAATGAGGTCAGGACCTTCTGTGTTCAACTTGTAGTCAGTGTTACAGCTGAATGGCATCTGCACTTATATCCTGCTTCAGGGAAAAAAAAAATATATATATATATACACACACATACGACATCTCCATACTATACATCATTATTTGTGTCAAAAAAGTTTTGGTCAGATTGAAACAAAGTAAATTGAAGATGACAAAATTTCCCATGTTTTCTGTCAACAATCAAACTGCATTGTGCTCTGCTGTGTATCTGCTCGCATCCAACCTACATATTTTATTTTCTCATTTATTTCTAAATAACTAAAGCTACATTTAAATATATAGAGATAGAGCATGGAAACTCCAGGCACATTTAAAATACAAGGAAATAAATATACATCCTTACAAAAATGCTATAAACCTCACAATAAAGCTCGATTTTCTTTGTATAGCAAGGAAGCAGACACCTGAGTCTAAATAGACCAATTAAAGATTTACCCATATTGAATTAAAATTGTGATTTCATGAAATACTCTGTGTTACAGAGGAGAGGAATGACTGTGTAATATATGGAGAAAGATAGGGTTTAATAATAATATCAAGGGCCGGCCGAGTGGCGCAGTGATTAGGCACTGGCTTGGGAAGCCAGCGGCCCCGGTTCGGTTCCCACATATGAGGGCCAGTGACACTGCCCTCAAAAAAAAAAAAAAATAATAATAATAATAATATCAAACTTTCTATTTTACCATATAGTAAATGTGTCTTTTATATTTATTTTATTATTAGTGCTATCAGAATTGTTTTAATTGCCAACCAGATTCATTAAAATCCCTATATAAGTTAATTATCTTTGAAGAGGTCATTAATATCTCTTGAATCTATTTCATATAATAATTGTAAAATGATATTTTCATAATTGAATCATAATTGAACAAGCATCATAATTGACAAAACAAATATAATAGATCTTATTGCAAGTTAACGTACAAACTCATACATTGCTATGAATATTGGACCACAGGGTTTTTCTGGGAAGAAGAGAATTTTAAAACAACAATTTTCCCAGGTAAATTAATTGTACTCTATAGTAGAATAGTAGCAAGAACACAGTGATACCAAACCTATAGTGAAGAGTAGAATAGTTTGGCATGCAATAAATGTTCTTCTGTTATTATTATTTTAATTTTTATTATGATTCATTAAAATCATTAAAGAATTTAATAATACCTCTAGCAGTTATTAATATATTTTATAGTCCATTACATATAATAATTTTAAACAATATTGCCATAAGTGAATAAACAAAAATAATATAACATTAATACTCACAAATGATAATGAATAATGAGCCTTTGGATGTTTGCAGTAAAATGGGAATTTTACAAAAATTTCCCAGGTTAATTTACTGTAATGTGAGCAGAAGATTCCAAAGCAATAAGTATGAAACGACTTCTCCCATGATTACTTCTTAATGCATGTTGGTCTTTGAATTCAAATGGAATGGGGAAAATGGCCTTACTCATCCATAATGGTTTTCCTTTATAACTAAAATTATACTTGCATGATAAATTTAAAATTGTATATTTATTCAAAATTAAAGCCAATTAAATGTCAAAATATCATAGATTTAATTGTATAAGTCTTCTGACAAAAACAGTAGTTAGAAAATATATAGACTGGGAGACTTGTTTTTTTGATGTTGAGTTGTATGAGTTTTTCATAGATTTTGGATATTAACCTCTTAATCAGATGTATCTTTGGTGAATATCTTCTCCCATTCAGTATAATATCTTTTTATTTTGTTGATGGTTTCTGTTGCTGTGCAAAATTTTTCTAATTTAAAATAGTCCCATTTATTTATGCTTTTTTTTGCTTCTCTTGCCCAAGGACAATATCAATAAAAATATTACTAAAGGTAATGTCTGAGAGTTTATTGCTGACGTTTTCTTCTAGGTATTTTGTGGTTTCAGGTCTTACATTTAAGTCTTTAATCCATTTTGAGTTTATTTTTGAAGTTCCCAGCACCATTTACTGAATAAATTGTTGTCACTGCAATCCATATTCTTGCTTCCTTTGTTATAGATTAAATGATTCTATAGGAATGGATTTATTTCTGGTCTCTCTATTCTGTTCCAGTGATCTATGTGTCTGTTTTTATGCCAGTACTATGGTATTTATATTACGATGGCTGTGTAGTATAGTTTGGTATCAGGTAGCATGATACCTCCAGCTTTATCGTTTTTCTAAAGATTGCTGTGGCTATTTGGGGGATTTTTATGGTTCCATATACATTTTAAGATTATTTGTTCTTGTTCTGTGAAAACCATCATTGGTATTTTCATAGGGATTGTATTGAATCTATATATAAAGTAGTATGGACATTTTAACTATATTAATTCTTCCTATTTGTGACAACATGGGTGGAACTAGGGTTATGCTAGGGTTATGCTAGTGTTATGCTAAATGAAATACATCAGGCTGAAAAAGTCAAACACCATATGATCTCACGTATATGTGGAATCTAAAGAACAAAATAAACAAACAAAACAGAAACAGGCTCATAGATACAGAGAACAAACTGATGGTTACTAGATGGAATGGGAATTGGGGCAAGGGCAAGGTGAGAAAGATGAAGGGATTAAGAAGTCCAAATTAATAGTTAAAAAATAGTCATGGGTGAAAGTATAGTATGGGGAATATAGTCAATAATATTATAAAATGATATAAAATAATATTAATGTCAACTATAATTTTTAAAATAGTCACGGAGGTGTAAAATATGGCATAGGAAATACAATCAATAATATTATAAAAACTATGTACAGTGTCAGATGGATAATAGACCTATTGGAGTTATCAGTTTATGAAGTATATAAATTTCTAATCATTATGTTGCTTTGTACACCTGAAACTAATAAAAATATTTTAAAAAATAATAATGCAGTAGTATATAAAGTATGTTGGGTCCTCTTTGAAGGAGTTACCAATGTTCAAATATAGGACAAATTGGACAACACAATAAGTAACAATAGTAACAGATTACAGCCAACAGAAGAAAGTACACATCCATGCATGACTCTATTTAAAATTTAATTTAAATAAAATTGAATATATAAAAAATGGGGGAGAATATATTCTTCCATATAGTGCAATTCCAACTAATTAATATAAAATTTATGGTGGAAATATAATCAGCTATTAGGCAAACTGCACAGCAATTGTGGCAGGCAAAAACATCGATGGATTCTAAAGTCAGTGAGCAAAAGTATGAGAAATACTAGACTTGCTTACTCACAAAGCATCTTCCAACAAGATAATCTTCAATTTCAGTGCAAAAAAGAATAACTTTGTATCAGCAATAGTAAGACACATGGACATCATGTGCTTCTGCTATGACACACTGAAAAGGGCACAGCATCACGTTTATAGTTTTCTTGCCAAATATATATATATAAATTCAATCTAATAACAAGAAAATATCAGACAAACCCAACTCGAGAGACTACAACATAACTACTAGTATTCTTAAAAAGTGGCATCCCAAAAGACAAGAAAAAAATGAGGAACTATCACAGATTGGAGCAGAGAAAGGAGACAAGAAAACTAAGTACAATGTAGAATCCTAAATTGGACATTAGATCAGAAAAAGAACATTAATGGGATAACTGTTAATGCTTGAATAAGATCTGTAGATTAGTTACTACTATTGGGTTGTCGGAAAAGTCATGATACATGCTTGCAACAGATGCACTACTTCATTTTTGGAAGTAATAGAGTCATTTGCATCTATGTTCTTCCTATGTCATTTGACAGCTGTCATTTCTAGCTTCATTCTAAAAAATTGAGCAATTTGGTTGAGTTTTGGAGATTTTACAACTAGCTGAAGATAAAAGACCAAACTGTGCATTTTTGTCATATTTTACTGTTTTACTTTCATAAAAGAAAGAACATATGTCAAGTTAGTGAAAAGTTGCATCAAGTTTGTGGTGACAGTGCTCTACAAGAATGTCAGTGACAACGATGGTTCACGAGATTCCATGCTGGTGATTTTGATCTCAACGTCGCTCCTCAGTCAGGGAGGTTGATGATGACAAAATAAAGGCATTGACCGAGTCAAACCCATGTTACATGACATGAGAGATTGCAGAAGCATTGAACATCCATAATCAAGCATTCACAAACACCTGAAGACGCTGGGATATGTAAGCAAGCTCTATATTTGGGTTCCACATGAACTCAAAGAAGTTCATTTGATGTCATGTATAAACATCTGCAATATGTTCATTAAACATGAGGAAAATGATCCTTTTTTGAAGCAACTGATAACTGGTGATGAGAAGTGGATTGTTTACAACAATGTGGTGTGCAAACGATCTTGGTCCCGATGTGATGATTCACCTCAAATGACATAGAAAGTAGACATTCGTCAGAAGAAGGTTATGCTCTTAGTGTGGTGGGATTTTAAAAGTGTCATGTTTTTTGAGCTCCTACCAAGGAACCAAACAATCAGATCAAATGTTTACTGTCGGCAATTGGACAGTTTGAATGAATCCATCATCCAGAAACATCCATTGCTAATTCTAAAGGAGTTGTGTTCTATCACAACAACGTGAGACTACACATAAGTTTGATCACCCGTCAAAAATTATTGGAGCTTGAATGGGATGTGTTGCCACACCTACCATACTCACCTGACCTTGTGCCATCAGACTTCCACTTGTTTGCTCTCTTCAAAACTCCTTGCATGGTATAATGTTCAATTCAGATGAAGCTGTAAATCAGCACCTTGTTCAGTTTTTCACAAATAAAGACAGGTCCTTCTATGAACAAGGAATTATGAAGCTCACTGAAAGATAGCAAAAGGTTATCGAACAAAATGGGCAATATATCATTGATTGAGCTTTGTTCTTTATATAAATAAATGACCTTTGAAAAACATAGAAAAAAAATACGTCATTATTTTTCCGACAATCCAATACTTGTATCAGTGTAATTTCCTTGTTTTAATCATTGTAACATGGTTATGTAAATGATGCTATCACTAAGGAAAACTGGTTGAAGGGTTTACAGAAAATTTGTACTATATTTACAACTTCCATCTAAGTCTATAAATATTATAAAACATGAGTTAAAATGACAAAAGAAGACTGGAAATGAGCGTTGGGAAGGATGTGGAAATAAGAAAACATTTGAATGCTATTGGTAGGAATATAAATCAGTGCAGCCACTATGAAAAACAATATGACAGTTTCTCATCATTAAAAATAGAACTACAATATGATATAGCAATTCCACTTTTGGATATTTATCCAAAGAAAATAAAAACACTAACACAAAAAAGATATATACAGCCCCACGTTCCTTGCAACATTATTTACAATAGCCAAGATATGGAAACAACTTAGGCATCCGTCAATGCATGAATGGATAAAGAAACTGTGACACATATATGCAATGGAGTATTATTCAGCATTAAAAAAAAAAAGAATGAAATTTTGCCATTTGCAACAACAAGGATAGACTTAGAGGACATTATGCTAAGTGAAATAAGTCATGTGAAATCTATAAACAAACAAACAAATACATACATACCAAGCTCATAAATACAGATAACAGAACCCTGGTTGCCAGAGGCAGGGAAGGGGTGTAGGGGAAATGGGTGAACTGTTTTTTGTTTGTTTAAATAAATTGTTTAAAAATTGAATACATTAAAATAAATAAATAATTGAAATGAGAGTTCCTTTCTTCTTGGATAACAAACTAGGCTGCCCTAGCAGCTATCATGAGAATCCCTTACCAGAAGTCATACTTTGATTCCTGCAACAAGCATGGATGCTCACCCTTCAGGACTCAGGAGATAAGATCTGGGGCTAAAAAAACATGTCTACCACAAAATTTCCAGCAAAATGCCATGCCCTTTTCATTGTAACCTCTCTCTATGGTCTTGCAAAGCTTCAGAAAACCTATAAAAATCAAGACATAATTGGTGGAATGAAATTTTTGTGGAAAACCTGGGATGGAATGAATTTCAGCACTAAGGTCTAATTGGGGCTGAGCTTGTGCTGTGGTAAAGAAAGACATAGAAAACAACTGTGGGTGGGAGCATTTATAAACTGTAATGTACTATTCACCTGCTGGTGGTTATTCCTTTATCCTTATTATTATTTGTAACAACGAGCTCAGGCTGTATTAAAAAATATTGTGGAGGATACATATTGAGAACAAGACAAAGACACTATTACTAAGAAGCTATTACAATTTAAGTAGAAATAACCCGTTTCCAAACCAAAGTAGTTGCAGAAATAGAAAAGAGAGACTTGAGGGACACAGTATTTAGGAAATAGAATAGAAAGAAACTACTAACCTGGTTACTGAGTGAATTTGGTAAATGCAATGAAAAGAAGGGTCTAGGAAGGTTTTTGGGCCACACATATGAAATATATTCTCAAATATAGAAATTGTATATTTTGTTCACTAGAATATGCCCACTCCTTTAGCAGAGTCAAATGTACAATCTAGGTGTTCAATAAATACTTATGGAAGTAATAAATAAATGTATTATTAACTTAAGACATTAATGCAGATAGAGGAAAAAAATGAGGATGAACAAAAATGCCTGTGAATCTGGAACAAAGCTGCTCAGTAGACAATAAAAATGCAAGTATTGGGGGAGACATTTAAACTCAATGTGTAATAGATACTTAGATGGTGTTTAGCTCTTTTTTATTTATAGTCTCTGTTTTTGTTTCCTTTTAAAAAATTTTTCTTTATGTTTTCTTTCTATTTTAGTCTCTCCAGTAAGAGTATTGTCCCACACTGATGATATGAGAAATAAGGACATTGAAGAGTTATATTATCAGATGATCTAACACTATATCTTCTCACAAATCTATTTGTCACATCCTGTTTCTTCTTGCTGGAATAGTCTTCCTACATTTATCTCCCTGCTTAATTTTAACTCATCCTTGAAGTTGCAAATAAGTGTCAAATGAATTCAATTTTGAAATTTCTATTTGATATCTATTATCTCACCTCAAACTGTGCTGGGTGCTGAGTTATAAAGATAATGAGATATAATATTTGTGTTCAAGAAGCTTACCATGTAATGAGGAAAACAAATTTAGTACAAAGTACATGAAAAGAATTATATTTGTTCATCAGCTTTTATGGGAGCTAAATGCCTCTAACCAGGCTTTGAATTGGGAGCTGAATGAGGTCAAGGAAATCTTCTAAACTAAAGTGACCCCATATTGAGTCTTAATTCTGAGTTCCTACTTGAAGAGTAGGGTCAATCCAGGGAAAAAGAGATTATGCAAGCCAGTAATGGATAACATTATATGTGCAGGATGGAGTGTGAAGCCTGAGGGTAGGTTATTGAACCTTACCCAGGTTCTTTTTCTGAATATGCACATGAGGAATTCGCTGAGACTGGAAAAGTAGGCATAGTCCAGTTCATACAGACTTTGGGTGGCAGGTCAGTTAGCCTGGAACTTATCAGGTAGTAATGAGAACACTTGTTTTTAAATCTTCCATTGCCCCTCCAGTTTCACCAGATTGTCAGATTCATTTCCAAATTCTTTGTATCTTTAACTATACTACCAGATACAGAGCACTGTTAGAATACTTAATTCTTGTTTGTTTTTAGTTTTCCTTACTGTGTGTGAATGTTTTCTCCTACTTGTTTCAGTCTATTTTTAAAGTGCAATCACTACACATATTGACATATTGGACCCTCAATAAATGTTTCTTGAGTATTGATATTTGTACCTCTGTAAAACCAAAGTTTCTTGTGTTAACTATCCATTTCACAATTCACGACATTGTTACACTCTTGAAGTCAAGACCTGTGATATCTTTATTTTTGCATTAAGTTATTAAGTGAACACACACACACACACACACACACACACACACACACACACCTTAATATATCATTTGGGATAAAAAGAAGACAAACTGATGCAATTGCTCTGAGTTTTCAGCTTTCTCTGTTAACACATTTTATACTCTTTCAAGACCTTCACCATACTCTATGGAAATTAAGGTAAGATAAATGACCACTACCACTTGCTTGAGTAGTTTTGGTATCGTTTGATGGCCCATCTGCACAGATTTCTGTTACAAAATCTATTGACCTAATAGAGACATTAGATTAACCTTCAGGTAGATTTCATGAAAAGAACTATTAAGCATGCATTGGTGGTTAAAACAGGTATACAGCAAAGTTTATAAACCAGAACAAATGAGAAACACCTGACTTATTAAAGAGAACTGTTTTACTGTCCCATCAAGATAGCAAACACTTAAGCGATTATACCCTGTACTTAAAAATAACTTAATTCAAAGGTTTTGCAGTGCATTACACAAGCAATAGCCCTGTCAAACTATCTGAAAGTTCCTGGAAAGTGTTAATTGACAGGAATCTATGCAATCTAGAGCACAGTTTTGAATATTGCACAGATCAGTTCTTGATCTAGCATTCTATGAACTAGAACAGAGCAAAATGTCAAATTATCTTAAGGAACATTATGTCTGGCAGAGGTCACTATGGATATTAAAATATTTTTTAAAAAATTCTTTGTGAAGTTATATACTCCCTAAGCCTGAATTTTATAAAAGTCACACTAGCAGTGATGTAGTAGAAAAAAGCTGAGATTTTGGAGAAAGAAAGTCCTTAGTTTGAATCTCCATAAATCCACTTATTAATTGGATAAACTTGGGAAAATAACATAACTTCTTTATACCTTCATTCTTTTTTAAAGTGGGTTTACACTTCCTATCTTGCAGTGCTTTTGTGGGGTTAAAACAGTAAATAAAAAGTATGAGAAAGACAAAAATAGGTATGATGTCAAGTTGTGTGCACTTAACCAATGGAAGCTTTATTATTATTGACAAATAAATGAAATGAGTGACTTGATTCATCTTAGACACTATTGATTTTTTGAGTAGGGGCTATTAACATATAACATATATGGAGACCCTGGTTCTTGTTACAACTGGGGGATCTTTGAGAAAATCATTTAATTTCTTTAAAACTTTGGTTTTCATGTGAAACATTACAAAAAGAAAAATGAGAGAAAATATGGTTTTATGAAAATGATTTTCTAGGTCTTTATTGTTTTTGTTGTTTAACAGCTCAATAATAATGGCAAATTAACCCTGGTACTTACTATTACAGATATTAGGTACTCATTATTCTAAATACTTTACATATAATTAATTTAATCCTGAAAAAGCCTCTATGAAAGAGAAGTGTTATTACTTCTATTTTGGATTTGGGGAAAATGAGCCATAAAGTTAAGGAAATGGCCAGGGTCAAACGACTGGTAAGTGGAGGAGCCAAAATTCATCAGCAGTTCCAAAGTAGATGCTTCAAGGGCTTTGTTTCTGTAAGTAATCTTACAGTTGATGTGTGTGTGTGTGTTTTCTTTTTTTTTCAACATAAATCCCTCAACTGTGAATTATAATTCCTGTCAATAGAGTCATGTTTAAAATTTTTATATGCATTAAATTCTGAGAGTTATTAGGGTAATTTCTGTACTTCCACGATTCATTCAATGTATTTGCAAAAATACTAAATGGATATTCTCAGATTGGATCTCAATATGAATGCATCATCTCATATCTCGTATACACTTTTAAATTTGATTTCTAATGTGATTTCTTAAAGATTTCACGGAATGGATTCTTAATTGGGAACTCTCATTGTTTTGTGGAAGGTCATTTATGGTACAAACATATTACAGAGAACATTCTAGACTAGGAAAATTATTATTTTTATTATTATATTTGAACTTTATTTTGTTTATAATCCCTTATAAAATTGCCTCTTTGAGAGAAGAGAATACCTTAATCCCCTTAATATCTTTGATTATATATAGCACAGTATCTGTGATGATCTTTTTGGCCCTTGGCCCTGCACATTTTTTTTAATTAAAATTTATTAGGGTGACACTGGTTAGTAAAATTATATAGGTTTCAAGTGTAAAAAACTGTAATATCATCTATATATCACATTGTGCATTCACCATCCAGAGTCAGTTCTCCTTTCATCACCATGTATTTGACCCCTTTTACCCTCATCTACCACCACCTGTCCCCACTCCCTTTATCGTCTGGTTACCACTGAACTATCGTTTGTGTCTAAGAGTTTTTGATTATTTCTTTGTCTTGTTCCTTTGTTGCCTTCCGTTTTCTATCCTACATATGAGTGAAATCATATGGTTCTCGACTTTCTCTGTCTGATTTCACTTAGCATAATAATCTCAAGATCCATCCATGTTGTCTCAGATGGCACTATTTCATCTTTTCTTATGGCAAAGTAGTATTCAATTGTGTATATATACCTCATCTTCTTTATCCAGTCATCTATTGAAGGACACTTTTGTTGTTTCCATGTCTTGGCCATCATAAATAAAGCTGTAGTTAAAATTATTTGTTTGTTTGTTTGTTTGTTTTTTTGAGGACAGTGTCACTGGCCCTCATATGTGGGACCCGAACTGGGGCCGCTGGCTTCCCCAGCCAGCACTTAACCACCGCGCCACTCGGGCGGCCCAGAATTATTTATTTTTTAATGTAATAGTTAAACATCTAACTCCAGGAATCTTATGTAGGAAAGTAAATTATTTTGTGAATCATAAACAGTAGAACAGGAGGATCTCATTTTGGCAATTTTCTTTGTTAAATATTGTTTATCACCTCAGTGAACAAAATTACAAATGAATTATTCAATATTTATGATGAGTATCAAATAAAATGCATTTAATAGTAAATTAAATTATAAAATACTTCTGCTTTAAAGGCAGCAAATCTTTTGAATAAATATTTGGCAATAAGTGCTAAAATTTAATAGACCATTATATTTTTATCTGTCCAACATTGTCTATATGAGTAAACTTTACAATGTGCTCCTTCTCCTCTAGTTACTTTTAGCTTTAATCACTTTAAACAAATACACAGATGGCTTTGAAGTATAGTCCGCTACACCTACTGGTGAAATGCAGTGCTCAATCCATAGGTTTACTCACTCAGGACCAGGGCAAATGGGCCACTTTTTGGGCAGATCAAGATTTAGTCAGATTTCCAATACGTGTAAGATGCACCCTAGACATGCTGTCTCCAAGGCTTCAGCTTTCCCTTAACCTTTGCCATTCTACCTTTATTTTTCCTGTGTCTTGTTTCCAGAGGTGGGTTGTAAGTTTGTTGAAGCCCTGTCCACTTTGCCATTCAACTTCTAGGATGCTAGACCACTGTTATGAACTATCTCTGCAATCAACCCAATGGAATAAGGTCTTAGTCTAAATAAAGTCATGACATGAAATGAATGCAATGTCATCCATCTGAATTATCTTGTCACTTACACCTAGAATATTCTGCATTCATGTTTCACTGACTCATTAGATTTCCTTGAACGCTGGCATGCCCTATAGCAGGCGTTGGCAAACGGCAGCTTGTGAGCTACATGCAGCCCTTTGGGTATGCTCCATCTCAAAAGTTTGCCGACCCCTGGAGGAGCCAAACCTGTCCCAACAATTTAAAAATTATTCGAGAGCCATAAATATATTTTTACATAATCACCATTATGTGAATAATGTCCTTTAAAAATTTTATAAATTAAAATATGAAGCTTTATTTTCATTTTCAATTTTACTTCAGAGCCTGCAGCTCATGAGCCACAGTTTGCTGACCCCTGGAGGCTTTTCCGTCTCAAAAGTTTGCCAACCCCTGTATTAAACTGTGTCTCTGGCCTACCCAGATCTTCACTCCTACCCAAATCCTTATTCAATAGGGCAAAAATCTCAGTATACCACAAATCCAGATCAGAATTGGCCATGGTAGGATATAGTGCTTCAATAATTTTTACAAATTATGGATGTTAATGTGGCCATTAATATATATGTATGTAATTTGAATTTTGAAAAAAAAAAACCTCTAAATTTATGCTTTCACATTTGTACATAGATAATTATACTTTTTTCTTACAATTTCAACAATATTTTGATCATTTAAAAAAATTTATCCTTTCTATATGTTTTCGCATAATACTTTTTAAAATACACTTAAAATTCTTTCAATTATTTGCTGTATGTAGGTTTTAGCAAAATGAATATACATATTTTAAGGTATCACAGATTAATCAGTTTGGAGTTGATGAAAACATGTATCTTAGAGAAATCACTAAGAAACTGAATGAAAGGATTTATATAATTAACCCCTAGGCTTTAGAAATGGAATAAAAATATACATATGTGAGGATAAGAGAATACTGCAAGAATATTTCACTCTAACAAAGTAAAAATGTATGTCATTAATGGAAAAATCAAAACATGAATTTTGTAAGAGGATGGCCATGTAGTTATATTTCCCTAAAAATGAACCACCCTATTTATATATTATTTATTTTTTATTTAATTTCTAATCCTATCAAAGTGTAACAAATATTTATTTAAAGCATATGGTAATATATTTCAATAGATAATATTCGGTCACCTAACTTTGTCTTTTATCTTGCTGTTTATATGATCTTACTTTATTTAAGATCTTTACCTCAGAAAAGATCTTTTTCCTCAAATTCCAAAGGGGAAAGCGTCTGAGTTTCGGAATTTCAAATCTGCAGTACTATTAAAGCACATAGAAAATTAAAGATGAGAAATTTGCCTGGATGTATAACTTTTCCATTCTGCATTCAGCTGAAATGAAGGCCATGTCAGGGGTAGAACATATTCTACTTGCAGTGATGAATAACTGTTGCTAACAGCTGCTACAGAGACAGAGCCATTAGAGAGATGGATGAATGTATCAGTAAGTAGGGGCACACATATCTGCTGATGGGAAAGTCACAAAGCAAACATTAACAATTAAGAACATTAGTACATTCCCCCACACCAAAGCTTTCTCAATAGTGACTTTTGACAGGTACAATCTGGCTCCCGTATGTCTCCCGCTAAACCTCAGGGACAGTTTTTAGTTCAGTACACAAAACATGTCCGCAGACTTGCCTTTCAGGATGATAGAAACAAGCAAGACAAAGTGTTCAGCTTTTTTGTGTGTTTTGTACACGTTAGCACTAGTTTCTTCCCTGAGTAGACAAATGAGAGGACTGATCTTTGAAGTATTGTGTTACATAGCATGTGCAAAAGTGTCACACTTTTTTTTTTCCGGTAATTACATGTGTTGCTACCTATTGGCATTATAGATGATAAATAGATAGGTAGATAGATAGTTTTCAAAATTTTTTTTTGAAGTGGCCACAGTGAATATTAAATAAGGAAGCCTCTCTTATACTTATAGGTCAAGGAGAAAAATAAATGGACAATGAGGATGAAGACATTTCAATCAGTTTCCCAGCTGGCATATCGCTTGTCACATTGTTTTATTTGGGGCCTCTGAGCAGTCACTAGACTTGGAGTTAATATAGATCTCAGGACAGATGACACATAGGCAATAACATGTATGGAAAAAAAAGATTATTACTTGCATTATAATCACAAAGGATTCTCCAAACAGAAGGATTCAGGCTGTCTAGAGTGAAACAAGAAAGATGGAAGTGGGTGACATTATTCTTAGTTTGGCTAGAAAGTGGTGCTGGTTTTCTTTCAGGCTTTCTCAGATGTGGGGTGAAAGGTGGCGGGGCAAATATGGTACCTTAGCTCTTAATTACAAATTTTTTTTCTCATTATTACATTTATTTATAATCAGAAGTAATTAACGTAATATCAACATCTTAAGTGTTGAGATAAAATAGTTATTGTGGATATTTCTTCTACTGAACAACTGTAGTTCCTTAATTAGTGTAATTATCCTTGCTTGTTCACAGCATTTCTAAGAGATTTAGCCTATGTGACCTTATTTCACCGTCTCTAAATCTGAGGAAGACCTAGAGCCAAAATTTTTTTTTTCATTAATTAATACTTCCTTCCTCATTTTAGTCTGATATCACTAAATAATTTACAATTAAAAAAAAAGATCTTAGCATCCTCTTGAACAAGAATTTATTTTACCCAGACATGGCTGTTTTTAAGGAGTTGTCAATTGAAAGTTTTTGCATTCATAGAAACTTCAGTCAGTCCTTACAAAAAAAACACTTTTCATAGCAAATGGTAAAGGTATTTTGATGAAACACATGCAAAATATGCAAAACATAATAATTGAAAAATCTTGGTATGTTAGCATGTTTAATATGGGGTGAGGGGCATGGAGAGAAAACAATTGCTATGATTTGTCAGAAACCGTGTGAGGTGTCTTGCCTATTTTTCATACCTCTTCTATATTAGAAGAATGTCATATTTCACAATTTATCTTTGATGATACTGGGATGAAGAGAGATGGAGAAATGTTCTCAAGGTTGCTTATCTACAAAGTTAAAACTAGGATCCACACAACTTCAAAGAGCCATTTATATTATGTTTGTTATGCCAGACTGTATTAACATGCAATCTGTGAAATGGTGATGTTTTAATAACAGGCATAAGACAATTACATATGTAATTTTATACACATTACACATGAACACACACACAACACACACACACACAATTTTGTTTTATCACTATTCCAGGTCCTATGTAGTCTGTTTTAATTTCAGCTGAATTTGAAGTAGCTGACATTCCATAGCAGGAGGTGCATAACTCTCTCACTAATTTTAATATACCCCAGGTTAGTGTCATATTTCTTACAGAACATCATGTTCTCTATATTTTTCAACCTTATATTATTCTAGGTGATTATCACAAATTATCATACTCAATTTTTTTTTCTTCCTTTCACCAGAATATTATATTAAATCCCATTAACAAGACTGTCACTGACTGGTTCTTAAATTCTATGAAATTCACCAATTCATCTGATATTTCTTATTTATATTAATGTTGAGCACATGTTGTATTAATTTTATATCATTAGTATAACAAATTACCACCAATTTGGTGACTTAAAACAACACAAATTTATTATCTTACATTTCTTCAGGTTAGAAGACTGAAATACATGGGCTAAAATCAAGATGTTCCCATGATTATTCCTTCTGGAATCTCTAGCTTTGTGTTTTTGTTTAGTTTGGTTTGGTATTCTTTGCCTTTTTCGGTGTCTAGAGGCCACTTCTATTCTGTAGTTCAAGCCCTTTTCCTCTGTCTTCAAAACCCACAGTTATGTCACTTCTACTTCTGCTTTCCTCATCACTTCCCTTCCCTGACTGACTCTCCTCCTTTCTACTGTCATTTATAAGAGCCCTTGTGATTCCATTGTACACACCCAAGTAATTCAGGGCAATCTGACCATCTCAAAACCCTTAACTTAATCATATCTACAAAACCCATTTGTCAATGTAAGACAATATGTTCACTGGTTCTGGAAATGAGAATGTGGACACCTGGGGGAGAAGATATTTTTCTGCTTCCCACGCAAGACAAGTATTTAACATATTTTTGATATATTAACTTTAATACATAAAATCTAGGTATTGCCCATGATGTTGATATCTTTGACCAATCCATCCCATGATATTAAAGTAATGTTTCAAGTTTTACTGTCGAATGTAAGATGGATGAGTTTGTGGAAAGTGTGCTGGACTGGAGGGTGAGAATACTGAGGTTGTTATTCAAGAGTTCTGGTCTGGATTAGTGAATTTCAGGGAGTTTTAGTTTACCTATAGATTAAACTAAATCTGTAATCCTTTCAAGGTAATGTTTTTAAAATCTAATATATATATATTTTATCATTCTCCTGGCACCAAGATCATAAAATAGGTTACCCAAAAATCTAGCACGCATGGTCTGCCTTCAGTTGGCTTAATAAAAACTGTACTAAGCACTCATGGCCTTTAATTCAAGCAACAAAAACTGTACTAAGCACTCATGGCCTTTAATTCAAGCAACATTTTAAAAATTTTATGATAATATTTGTCTTAGTTCAGGATGCTATAAAAGAACATTGCCATAGACGGTGACTTAAACAACACACATTTATTTCTCAAATTCTGGAGGCTGGAAAGTGCAAAAGCAAGGTGGTGACAGGTCTGCTTTCTGGTGAGACCTCGTTTCCTGGTTTGCAGAGGGCTGTTCACTGTATCCTCACATGACAGCAAAGAACAGAGTGAGAAAGCAAGCTCTGTTTCTTATTGAAATACCAACTCATTCATGAGGGTTCTGATCACAAGACCTGATCACCTCACAAAGGCCCCATTTCATAACACCGTCACAGTGGGAGTTAAGGTTTCATCATATGAATTTGGGGTATCCACATGCAGTCCATAACATCTTATCAAACAAATACTAATACAATTGCTAAAAGGACATTTTTAAAATGCCCCTCTTTTTAAATATTGTATCTCATGCCCTGCTATCCAAGTTTAACTTTGCACTCTAAAATTACTTGTCACTAGGTCCATCCATATCATTGCAAATAGTACGATTTCATTCTTCTTTATAGCAGAGTAATACTCCAATATATAAATGTACCACAGTTTCTTAATCCAGTTGTCTACCAATGGGCATTTCGGTTGTTTCCATGTCTTAGCTATTGTAAATAGTGCTGCAATAAACATAGGGGTGCGTATAGTTTTTCAAATTAACGTCTTGAATTCTTCTGGGTAGATACCCAAGAGTGGAATTACTGGGTCATATGGCAGTTCCATTTCCAGTTTTTTGGGATACCTTCATACTGATTTCCATAATGGCTACACCAATCTGCAGTCCCACCAACAGTGCACCAGGTTTCCCTTTTCTCCACAACCTGGCCAGCACTTGTTGTTTGTTAATTTATTGATGATAGCCATTCTGACTGGAGTGAGGTGATATCTCATTGTGGTTTTTATTTGCATTTCTCTGATGATTAGTGAGGTTGAACATTTTTCCATATGCCTGTTGGTCATCTATATGTCCTCTTTAGAGAAATGCCTCTTCATATCCTCTGCCCATTATTTAATTGAGTGATTTGTTTTTTTGGTGTCGAGTTTCATAAGTGTTTTATAAATTTTTGATATTAACCCATTATCAGATATATCGTTGGCAAATATCTTCTCCCATTCAGTAGTCTGCCTTTTTGTTTTATTGATGATTTGCTTTGTTGTGAAAAAGCTTTTAAGTTTGATGTAATCCCATATGTTCGTTTTTTCTTTTATTTCCCAAGGGGATATGTCAGTAAAAATATTACTCAGGGTAATGTCTGCAAATTTATTCCCTATGTTTTCTTCTAGGAGTTTTATGGTTTCAGGTCTTACATTTAAGTCTTTAATCCATTTTGAGTTTGTTTCATATATGGTGTAAGTAGGTGGTCCATTTTAATTTTGTTAAGTGAAATAAGTCAGTTGGAGAAAGACAAATACCATATGGTCTCATTATATGTGGAATCTGAAAAACTGAATGAATGAGCAAAGTAAACAGAAACAGACTCATAGATATAGAGGTTGCTAGTTCGGAGGGGTGTGGGATGAGGGAGAAGGGGAAGGGATTAGACAGTATAAATAGGTAACTACAATATTGCCACAGGGATACAAAACACAGTTTGAGGACTATAATAATGTTGTAAATACTTTGTGGGGTATCATATGGTCACATGTCTTGTTTGGGAGATCACTTAATGGGCGGTGTAGAAGCATTATCACTGCACTGTACACCTGAAGCTGATGTTGTATAATATTGTATGCCAACTGTAACTGAATATAGAGGTAGTCACGAGATGTGAAGTGGAATATAATGTGAAAAGGAGTCAAAGGAATTGTAATAGATATGTATGATATGGGAGGGGGGAGTGGGGTGGCGGACTGGGGGAGGGGAGTTATCACTTTGAGGGGTAAAAAGTATAACTATTGCACTGTGTTGTACACCTGAATCTAATTTTTTTTAAAAATGTTTATTTCCCAACAAAAGAATTTTAAAAAATGTAAAATAAAATAAAATTACTTGTCAGACCTTCAATTTTAGCAACATGGAAATGAAAATTTTAAAATCTAGTTCACTTAGCTATTATATTGGGTTGTGGGAAAAGTCATGATACATTTTTGCAATGAACAACATAGAAAAAATATGTCATGGCTTTTCTTACAAGCCAATAGTATAAGTCTGAATAGGTTATCCTTCATAACCAAATATGCCAATATCCTAATTTCTTAATGAATAAATGCCAATTACTCATATTACATTTCCACCTTTGGCCTCCTTAGGCTGTGTTTCACATTGTCATAACACTGAGACCTTGCCTGTCAAGCTACCAACCCTTACTGAATCTTTGCCTGGATTTTAGAAGGGGACAAAGAATACTGGTGTGAACTACTAGTTGAATGTGGTAGCGTATATTCAGAAGTAACACACATTATTTTCAATTTCATTTGTCTAAGCAAGTTACTGATATTAATATGGCTGTGCCTGCTAACAACAAGATGATTGTTTGTGCCTCTTTTGAGAGGGACATTTTAACTTTTAGAGCAGGCCTGATATGGATAGGGCAAAGGTATATATTCTTCTGTAGGGAAGGATTTGCTAATATTTGGAAAAATAGTACATTCTATCATACTATAGGAAGTTTCTCCATTGATTCATTACGAAGAATTCTACTTTACCTAAGTTGTAATTTTTTATTTTTTTTTTTCATACAAGTCTCATGAATTTGTATTAGGGCATATCACCTTTTACTGTAGGATAGAGTTTTAAGCAAAAATAATGGTGTGTTAACAACAGTTTTATAGCTATAAGAGAATACTAACCTTTTTTGCAATTACAATAGTCATTCAATATTATATTAGTTTCAGGTGTGTAGCCTAAACATTTACAGATATAACTTACAAATGTAGTTAAACATTTACAGATATAACTTACAAAGTGATCCCCCTGTAAAGTCTAGTACCCGCTTGACACCATGTATAGTTATTATCGTATTATTGACTATATTCTTTATGCTGTACTTTATATTCCCATGACTATTTTGTAACTACCATTTTGTACTTCTTAAACCCTTCACCTTTTTCACCAAGGCCCCAAACTTCCCTCCTATCTGGGAACTATTAGTTTGTTATCTGTATCTGAGTCTTTTTTCTTTTTTTCCTTTTTTTTTTTTTTTTTGCTAATTTATTTTGTTTTCTAGATTTGACATATATATATATATATATATATATATATATATATATATATATATATATGAGATTCTTTGGTATTTGTCTGTCTCTGACTTGTTTCACTTAGCTTAATACCCTCTATATCCATCCATGTTGTCATAAATGGTAAGATTTCATATTTCTTTAATAGTCCATTGTATATATTGCATGTACCAGTTCTTCTTTATCCATTTGTCTATTGATGGGCACTTAGAATGTTTTCATATCTTGGCTATTGCAAATGATGCTGCAGTTAACATAGAGGTGCATATATGTTTTTAAATTAGTGTTTTGGATTTGTTCAGATAAATACCATGAAGCAGAATTTCTGGGTAATAAAGCAGTTCTATTTTAATTTTTCTGAAGAGCCTCCATACTGTTTTCCATAGCAGCTGCACCAATTTGCAATCCCACCAACAGTGCAAAAGGGTTCCCTTTTCTTCACATCCTTGCCAGCACTTGTTGTTTATTGACTTATTGAAGATAGCCATTCTGACATGTGTGAGGTGATATCTCGTTGAGGTTTTTATCTGCATTTCTCTGATAATTGGTGACATTGAGCATCTTTTTGTGTGTCTATTGGTACTTCCATCTGTATTTCCTCTTTGGAGAAATGTCTATTCATGTCCTCTGGCAATTTTTTAATAGCGTTGTTTTCTGGTGTTAAGTTGTATGAGTTCTTTTTAAATGTATCAGATGTATCAGTGGCAAATATCTTCATCCATTCAGTAGATTCTCTTTTCATTTTGTCGATGGTTTCCTTTGCTATGCAAAGGCTTTTTAGTTTGATGCAGTCCCATTTGTTTATTTTTTTTCCTTTGTTTCCCTTGCCAAGGAGATATATCAAAAAAAAAAAAGCTTATTAAGCATAATGATATCAAAGAGTTTACTGCCAATATTTACTGCCAGTTTTATGGTTCTGGGTCTTACATTTGAGTCTTTAACCCATTTTGAGTTTATTCTTGTATATGGTATAAGGAATTGGTGTTTTTTTTTTTTCCATATATCTGTCCAATTTTACCAACACCATTTATTACTGAGACTGTCTTTATCCCACTATACATTCTTGTTTCCTTTGTCATAGATGAATTGACCATGAACATGTGGGTTTATTGCTGGGATCTCCAACAGATAATATTCTTACTCTGACTTCCTATCACTTTCTTAACCTAATTTTACTCTGGACTGTTTCTTCTTACTTTTTCCCTAGTTTGAAAGTTAAGATGTAATTTGCATACAATATAATTTTTAAATTTAAGTGTACTCTTTGAATTTGATGAGGTTAACAAATGCATACATTTGTGTAAATTCTAGCACAATAATAATAATAATAATAATAACAATAATAGATCATTTCTCCAAAAATTTTCTTCTGTCCCTCTACAGTTTCCTCTCCAAAATCACAGACCCTGACAACCATTGACCTGCTTCCTGTCATATTGTTTTACATTTATTAGAATGTTATACAAATGGAATCATACTGTATATAGACTCCTGTGTCTAACATCTGTGTCTTAATAGTTAATTTTTTATTATATTGCTGAGATGTGTTTCATCATATGGGAAAACCATAATTTGGTAATTCATTCTTCAGTTTGTGGACACTTGGGTTGATTCCAGTTTGGCAGTGCTATCAATAAAGATTTCCTGAACATCCTCATACAATTCTTTATGTAGGCATATTTTTTTTTTTAATTTCTTTGGTATATATGTAGAAATGGGACTGCTGGTACCCATGGTAAGTGTATGATTACCTTATAAGAAACTGCAAAATTGTTTGTCAGTTTTTGCTTCACATATATTGATCCCTGCTATTAGTGACATGTATATTTATAACTGTAATATCACTTGCTACATTGATTTATCATCATTATGATTTTATTCTAACAATAATTCTTGATTTTAAACTTATTTTCCCTGATATTTTAGAACTCATGTTTTCTTATGATTATTCTCTGTATAGCATCCTTTTCCTTACTAATAGTCTTTTCCTATTATTGTATTTGTGCCTTTGTATTTAAAGCCCACCTTAGGCAGCACATAGTTGATTCTTGGTTTCTATCCAGTCTGACAATCTTTGTCTATTGATTGGAAGCATCAATAGCATTTAGTGTAATGATTGATAGTATTGTGTTTACTAAGTTGATATTTTTATTTGTTTCAACTGTTTTCCTTCCTCTATTCTTCCTTTCTTGTCTTATTTTGTATTAATCATTTTTAATGTGTGTTTTTTTTTATTTATCTGTGGGGTTCTAGCTATTTTTATTTCCATTATTTCACTTATACTAATTTACTTAGGGTTAATGATAATCACTTAAGATAAAATATAGGAATGTTAAAACAGTATATTTCTATTTACCATGACTCTCCTTCATGGGTAGAAATAGGGTTTACCATTTCTATGATTTGTTTGCTGCAGAAATACTCATAATTTCCAACTACTCTATGACTTTCAGTTTCATGCTAAATTTGTTTATTAGTTCTAACTAATAACTAATTAGTTATTTTTTTTCTATATATAATATCATGTCATCTGCAAATAAATACAGTTTTACTTTGTCCTTTCTAATTTGGGTGACTTTTATTTCTTTTACTAGCCTAATTGTTCTGGGTAGAATTTGTAGTACTATGTTGAATAAAAGCTGAGAGACTGGGACTGCTCATCTTACTCCTGGTTTTAGAGTAAAAGCTTTCACCTTTTAACTGTTAGTTGTGAATATGATGTTAGCTGTGGACTTACCATAGATGGCCTATACTATGCTGAGTTATGTTCCTTATATACCCAATTTGTTGAGAGTTTTTATCATGAAAGGATGTTGAATTTTGCCAAATGCTAAGGCTTTTTATGTATCTATATTCATCAGGGATATTTGACTTGTAATTTCCTTTTCTTGTAATGTACTGGGCTTCATTCTTTCTGTAAATGTTGCATTATGATATTTTCCCTTTATATTGCCTACAGCTTTTCCAACCCTCAACTTTTATCTCTAACATTTTTAGCACTGATGGCTGTAATTTCCAACCTGAGTTTTCTGTCTCTGGGGGCTGGTCAGTGTCTTGTAGAAAGAAAGATTCAAATTTTGCTCCTACCATTTTAAGGTTTTTGAGATTAAACTCTCTTGTTTCTTAGATACTTCTCAGTATTTTTAAAATGTTATTTTAAGTTTAGTTTAGTTTCATAGTCATTTTATATTGTGTATTTGCAGGACCACTTCATTTCTCCCCCTTTACATGCTTTCTTTTTATTTTTACTTCATGTTTTTCAACTTTTGTAACTGCTGTAATAATTTGGAGGACATTGGGAAATGTATAAATCAATCTGCTTACAAATACTTATAATATATTCAATATTTTTAATATATGTTTTGCAATAAAAATATTCACATGAGGCATAATTCTTATAACCTAGTTGGGAGATTCTATATTAGAAAAAAAAAGAATATTCTGTAAGTATTGGCATAGAGTAATTTATCCCATGATGTCAAAACCTGGAAAAAGAATACCCAGCTATGCCCAGGTGGACTGAAACACTTTGGAAAATTGTGACCTTATTTGGCTATCTTTGGATACCACTGCTGTGGCTTCCAGCTGGAACTGCTCAGTGCTCATCACCTTTTTCCCTGCATGCCACCCAATCTTGCCCTCCTACTGTATAAGCTCCATTCCTTCCACAGTCTCATATACCCTCACTTAAAGAAGATCTTGACATCTTTATTAAATACATTCCCATCTTACGTTCCCAACCTCTAACTGTGTTAATACTGTTCAATGTGATTATTAGGTAGACTTATATAATAAAAGCTATGAGCCTGGTTACTAAAGAATCCTGGGGTGATTTCCCCAGATTGTACTACTAAACAGTGGGTGTATAACGATAACAATTTTGATGACCTTTGGGAATGTGTGAGGCATGCTTATTCACTATTCGTTTAGTTTTCACTGTGTGTTTATTCGAAGGAAATACAAAAGCTCTTTCATGCCTCTCAAAGCCTCCTAAGAATTAAATCACCCTACTTTTCTATATATTGAAAGCCCAAAATAATCCCATATGGCCTCAGAACAGGTTATCCTGCTCTCCTTAGACATTATGTTATTATCTCCATGAATCTCCTTGGGGGAGGCACTGGTTATAAACAGCAAAGCTACATAAAGTATGTTGCATAAAGAGCATCAAGGATGACAAAGACAAGAGATTTGGAGAAAAATGGTCAGATGAAAAAAAAAAATCAATATCTCATTTTAAAAAAACAAGTTGACAGAGGAACATTTGAAGACAATCTCAGCATAGCCAAAAATCAAGAGTGCCCTTAAGTAAACAAAAAAACAAACAAACAAACAGAAGAGTGAACAATGAGATGAATTCAGAATGTTGGGGAGAAGGTTGAGAATATGAGACAGAGAATGTGGACTAGAGATCAAACCAAGAGCATGTGAAAGATCTTGTGGAAGGCCCATCAGCAGGAAAGAGGAGTTTAAGTTTAGTGTGAGCCTGGGGGGTCAGTGTTTCAGGCAAGTGGAAAGTCATTGAGAAAAGAAGTAGAGGATATTGGACATTTCTGATCATTTCAAATTGTGAAATACAAATGTTCTACATTACTTATTTTTTAGGAATAAACAATCTTGAACATAAAGCTAAAACATAGAAACACATTTTACTAAGTTCATTATCATATTTGGTCTATCATTGAATGTATTTTCATGATGAGATGTTTTATTCTGATTCTCATTCTCTCTGACACAGCGCTAATGTTTATGCTTATTATACCAACATCTTCTGATGAGTCTTTTTTCCACCTAAAAGTCAATAACCTGTCCATAGAGCTGATTGTTAAATTCTCTTTTATGTAGGATGCACGTTAAATATTGTACAGGGATATTGACCAATTAATGGCTTATTTTTAATTACCTATATTGACTTTCTTTATAAACTCAGTGTTATTTAGGAGGAAGAGTGAACAGTGAATTTGAAGAAGTGACAGAAACCACAGTAAATGTTACAGAGGCCCAGCTTTGAACTCTATCCAAGAAAAACTTAAATACTGAAAAAAACTCAAACAAACAAAAAGGTCAATATATCCATAGAAAAGAAAGTAAAATTAGAGGATTAGAGGCTAAATATAAGTGTAAGTAAAATATACAAAGAGAAAAGTTATTACTTCTTTATTTTTGTTTTCCTTTTCCCATTGATTGATTGGTTGATTAGAGAATAGAAATGGATTTTTAACTTTTTTTTTTTTTTGCCTTTATGTTGTGCACTGTTTTGAACTGGTCTCAAGTCAGTGTGCAAGTAATCCCTGGCTGCCTTCATACCTCAACCCACTCCAAAGGAGACCAAAAGCATTCATGCATCTCAAATTGGGAGAAAAAGCAGGGCATGGTGGCTGGTCATTTAAAAGAAAACAAAACAAAAAGAACAAGTGTTGATGCAAAGATTTAAAAATATTTGGATTACATCATTTACACAAATATAATGCTATCATCCCTCTCCTGTGTGGACTCAGGCTAGAACTGGCCTTTCTTAGGGAGAATTGGGTCCGCTTTTGGGCAGGCAAGGAACTTCCTATAACAATGCACCTCACAATATTTGGATTGACAATTAAAAAGACGAAGAAGAAAGAAAAGAACAATATATATAATCAAAGTCCTCGGCCACATCGTGGAACTTTGGGGATGTTCACTCCAACAGACTGCTGTCACCTTTATCTTTCCAGTTTTTAAATCCTGAGTCAAGCACCCAAACAAACAAACAAACAAGCCAAATTAAAGCCATGCCAATCTCATCTCATTTTCTGCCTAAGTTACGTTTTGTCAAGACAAGGTGTAACCAATTAAGTAATGGTCCACCCAGAAGCCTTTGAGGGGATGATTGAGGAGCGGGACTCTTGTTTGCTGATCCACATCTGCCGGAAGGTGGGCTGTGAGGCTACGAAGGACTGCAGATCCACAAAGAGCACTCGAGTACTGGTCCTCAGGAGGCGCGATGATCTTGATCTTCATGGTCCTGGGCGTCAGGGGGTGATCTCCTTCTGCATCCTGTCCGGGATGATCAGGTCCAGGGTGGTCCTACCAGACAGTGCTGTGTTGGCATAGAGGTCCTTGCAGATGAAGACATCACACTTTATGAGGGAGTTTAGGTAGTTTCTTGTAGTCACAGGATTCCAAGCCCAGGAAGGAAAGCTGGAAGAGCGCATGGGGGCAACAGAACCGCTCATTGCAAATGGCGATGGCCTCACCCTTGGGCAGCTCATAGTTCCTCTCCAGGGAGAAGCCAGAGGTTGCAGTGGCCATTGGCTCAAAATCCAGGGTGATGCAGCACAGCTTCTCCTTGATGTCACCCATGATTTCCTGCTCAGTGGTGGTTGTGAAGTTGTAGCCACACTCTGTGAGGATCTTCATGATGTAGTCTGTCAGGTCCTTGCCGGCCAGGTCCAGACATAGAATGACGTGGGAGAAGATGTACCCTCTTATGTGAGCAGAGTGTGGGTGACCATGTCACCAGAGTTCATTATGCCAGTGGTACGGCCAGAGGCATATAGAGACAGCACGGCCTGGATGGCCACCTACATGGCTTGGGTGTTTAAGGTCTCAAACATGATCTGGGTCATCTTCTCATGGCTGGCCTTGGGGTTCAGAGGGGTCTAGGTCAGCAGCACGAGGTACTCCGCAGGGGACACAGGCATCTCATTGTAGACGGTGAGGTGCGAAATTTTTTCCATGTTGTCCCAGTGGTGAACGATGACATGCTTGACGGGATACTGCGGGTTCAGAATGCCCCTTTTGCACTGATCCTCATTGCCCACGTAACAGTCCTTTGACCCACACCAGGAACACCCCGCAATAGAGGGAAGACAGTTGGGAGGACATTGTGGCAAAACCAGCCTTGCACATGCTGGAGCCGTTGCCTACCATGAGGGCAGTGATATCATCCATGGGAAGCTGGTGGCAGTGTTGACTGTTGGCAATGGTGGCACAACAAAGGCAAGGCCAGTGTTGGCAGGAGGATTTGGTCTCAGCAAATACATTAACTTTTTGTTTGTTTTTAGTTTCAGGTGTACAAAACATAATAGACATTTACACCCCTCACAAAGTGATACCACCCCTCCCCCCAAGTGCATTAGCTCTTACCAGAAGAAATTGCATTCTGTTTGAGGTCATTGTAATAACCATGTTTCTAGTTTCTGCATTTGATTACTTGGCTTCCTTCCATATACCCTACTCCAGTCCTTACCCTCATTTTATCACCCTAGGTGTGTCATTCTGCTTCAGAAGGGCATGTGATTCATATTATGCAATCCAGTCATATTAAACGTAACTACACTTCTTGCCTACACTACAAGGAGCTTTTTCTTTCCTTCTGTCCTGACATAACCACAAGAAAAGACCCAGTTCACAGTTCTCCCTCTCTCTGTGCCTGCCCACCTTGCCTCAGTGCTGCTATCTGGCTCTGTGGGCTGTGCTTCGCCTCTTGTGTCCAGGGCCCTGTGAATATAATGAAACATCTCCTTCATGACAGTCATTTCCACTCTGCATGTCATAAAATACATGATTAACACAAATCTTAGGTTACCTTTAAAATTGTAATGGTATAGGTAAAGGTGACCTTATTATTGTACATAGTATTATACTATATAAAGTACCGTATACATCATACAGTTTGCAAATACTATTGCTTATGAAAAAGTGCACAAACCATAATAAAATCAAAGGGGTAGGTTTAACTTTACATTTTATTTAATATGTTAAAATGGGTGTTGGAGAAACTTCCTTTGTGGGAGGAGATAACAGACAGGTATCCAAAATTTTAACTGCCTCCCCAGTCCTGTATTCCTTTACTTAATGATATCCTTACTTAAATTTCTCCAGGAAATATCTAGTTTGTTGGGCAAAAATTACCTTAAATTCTCTACATACCTACTTGTACATCCATCTGTACTTTTTCCATTAATGTGTGAGGTGCACCTAGACACAGAGTTCATCATTCTATCCAAGACTAAATGCTCAACTCTTTCATAATGATTAACTGTTAGCTAATTCTTTCTCCTTTAGCTTCAAATATCTCCTTGCATGTATGTACTTATTTTAAGAAACGAGATTAAACTTCACATATTTGCAAATTATGTGAAATATACCACACTTCAAAAAATAGATACTTGATAGACACAAAATGATTCTTCTTAATGGTTCAGTTTTATTTCACTGTTAAGGAATATGAGCATATTTATTTATATTGCTAGATTGTAATGCTTTCATCATTTATGAAATGCTTAGTTTTGTGTTTTTACTCCATTTTTGTTGGTTTCTGTTTTTCTGTTTTTTCTTCCCTTGATTTGTGTGTCTTCATTATATATTTTTGGATACCTGTCCTTTTTTAGTTAAAATACATTGTAAATAATTTCCCCTAGTGTATAGCTTGTTTCCCACACTTGTTGATCAGTTCTTAATTTCCAGAAAGAACACAAATCTTTTCACTGTTTGGCACTTTTTTGCATTTTATCTAAGAAATTTTCCATACTTTAAGTTCATAAAAATATTTATTCTCAGTTCATCAAGTATTTGTTTTTTTATCCATTTAAGACAGGAACCCACTTATGTTTAATTTTTGGTACAGTTTAAGAAAACCGTTTTTGTGATTTTTCCATTACAAACAATCAATTACATTCCCACCCTTTAGAGATTAAATCATTCTTATGACACTAATCTTTGTCAACACTTTTGTCATAAAATATTTCATATATGCATGACTCTGTGCCTGGGCTCCATTCTGTTCTATTGACTTATATGCCAGCTTCTTCACCATTATTTCACTTTCTTAACTATAGCGTTATAAACTCTTGATGTATTATGGACACGTTCACTCTTCCTTGTTCAACTTAGCAGGAGTGTTAGACTATTTTTATCCCACTGCGCATATATATATATATATATATATATATATATATATATATATAAAATCAGCTTGTGAAATATAAGATTTTTTAAATCTCTTAAGTTTTCCTACCCACGGACTTCTTAAAATGTCACTATTTTTACTAAGGCCATTTATATGTTTTATAAATGTTTCCATAAAGGGCTATTATGTATTCTATAGAGTTAATTTAATGTATTTTGAATTTTGATGCTGTCATAACATCATTTTTAACTTTAATGTCCTAAATATTTTGGATTTATTAAGTATTATATTAATGTGACAGTCTCAATAAACCCTCTTGTTGATTCTAATATTTTTCCTAAATATGTTACTGTGTTTTTATAGAGATAATCTTATCATCTTTGTATAAAAACATTTATTATAACTTAATTTTTCTTCTTCTTTGATGAATAGGATGTCTTTTAAAATGCAGGAAGTGGAAACATCCTTAACTCATTCCTGATTTTAGTTAATGCTTTATACCTTTAAAATATACCTTTTATATTTGGCATAATTTTAAAAAGATTTATCCTTTATGAGATTTGGAAACTTTCAGCTATAAAATTTGAACTTTTTCAAAAAATTTTTGCATCTATTGAGCTGTTTTTGTTTGTCAAATAATGCATGAAATTATATCAATAAATTTTCTAATATTGAAGTAATCTATTTCAGTGCTAAAATCAATTTATCATAATGTGTTGCTTTGTATATATTTCTTCATTTAGCTCAATATAGTAATGTTAATGATTTTTGTATACCATTTTTTGAGTCAGAAAAATTAGTAAAATTCTTTCTCTCTGACTTTTTTGCTGTACATGATGCTTGTAATAGTCATTCATTTTTTAGCATATCAATAGTTTGTTTCTTTACAAAACTGCATGATATTACATTTATAAATACATCACATAGAAATTCAAGTGACTCAGACTAACCAAAACAAATTTAAAAGAGTCTTGATAAAGAAGAACATCTGTATGTCCTCTTTAGAGAAATGTCTCTTCATATCTTCTGCCCATTTTTTAATTGGGAGGACATACAGATGGCCAACAGGCATATGAAAAAAAGTTCAACCTCACTGGTCATTAGGGAAATGCAAATAAAAACCACCATGAGATACCACCTCACTCCAGTCAGAATGGCTATAATCAACAAATCAACAAACAACAAGTGCTGGCAAGGCTGTGGGGAAAAGGGGACCCTGCTGCACTGTTGGTGGGACTGCAGATTGGTGCAGCCACTATGGAAGTCAGTATGGAGGTATCTCAAAGAACTGGAAATAGAGCTACCGTTTGACCCAGCAATTCCACTCCTAGGTATTTATCCTGAAAAAAACAAGACACTTATTCAAAAAAAGTTATGCACCCCTATGTTCATAGCAGCACAACTTACAATAGCTAAGACTTGGAAACAACCGAAATGCACATCAATAGATGACTGGATTAAGAAACTGTGGTATATTTATACAATGGAGTATTACTCCGCTATAAGGAAGAATGAAATCGTGCCATTTGCAATGATATGGATGGACCTAGAGACTATAATGTTGAGTGAAATAAGTCAGTCAGAGAAGGACAAATACCATATGATCTCACTCATATGTGGAATCTGAAAAACTGTATGAATGAGCAAAGTAAACAGAAACTGTCTCATAGATATAGATGAAAAATCAGGGTTGCTAACTGGGAGAGGAATGGGGATGAGGGAGAAGGGGAAGGGATTAAATAGCAAAAATAGGCAACTACAATATTGCCGCTGGGATAGGAAAAACAGTTTGGGGAATATAATTAATAATGTTGTAAATATTCTGTGGAATGTCAGATGATCATAGGTCTTGTTAGGGAGACCATTTCATGGATGGAGTAGAGGTTTGATCACTGCACTGTATTACTAAAGCGGAGGTGGTATACATACTGTAACTGAATATATATAGATAGTCATGGGATGTGGATTATACTGTGGAAGAGAGTCAGAGGAAGAGTAATAGATATATATGATATGGGGGGGGAGTGGGGTGGCGAATTGGGGTGAGGTGTTGTCACTTTGAGGGGTAAAATGTATAACTATTGCACTGTGTTGTACACCTGAAACTAAATAAAAATAAAATAAAATAAAATAAAATAAAAATAATAAAGAAGAACAAAGTTGAAGGACTTGTACTTCCTGATTTCAAAACTTACAATTAGGGCCGGCCGAGTGGCGCGGTGGTTAAACGCTGGCTTGGGAAGCCAGCAGCCCCGGTTCGGTCCCACATATGAGGGCCAGTGACACTACCCTCAAAAAAAAAAAAATAAACAAACAAACAAATAAATAAATAAATAAAAACTTACAATAAAACTCAGTAATCAAAACAGTGGGGTATTGCCATAGAGATGAACATACAATCCAATGGAATTGAATTGAAAGTTCATAAATAAACCCAGACATTTATTGCTAATTGATTTCCAAGGAGAGTGTCAAGATTATTCAATGAGGAAAGAATGTTTTTTTCAAGAAATCATAAAGAAACAATTGGATATACATACTCAAAGGAATGAAATCGGAACTCTATCTCACACTATATGTGAAAATAACTCAAAGTGGATCAATACCCTAAATGTAAAAACTAATACTGTAAAATCTTAGAAGAAAATACAGGAATAAATCTTGTAATTGACTAGACATTCTTAAATATGACATGAAAATATGAGCAACAAGAGAAAAGATAGATAACTTAATAAGAAAAATTATAAGAATAAATTTTATCAAAATTAAAACGTATAAAAATAAATTTTATCAAAATTAAAACTTTTGTGGATCAAAGGACATTATCAAGAAAGTAAAATGACAACCTGCAAAATAGGGAAAGTATTTTCAAGTTATATAACATATATGATATAAGATATCATGTATCTGATGAGGGATATCCAGAATATAATAAGAACCCCCACTACTCAATAACAACAGCAACAACAACAACAAATTTATAGCCCATAAATGGACAAAGGACTTGAACAGAATTTTTCCAAAAGAAGATGTGTAAACAGTCAACATGAACATGAAAATATGTTCATCATTGTTAGTCATTAGGAAAATGCAAATCAAAATCACAGTGAGTTACCGCTTCACACCCATTTGGATGACAGTAATCAAAAACTTGAAAAATATTGAGTGCTAATGAGGATTGGGGGAAATTGCAACCCTCATATGTTCCTGGTAGGAATGTAAAATCATACAGCCAGTGTGGAAAATAGTTAAAATTTCCATATGACCACAGAATTGTACTTTTCAAAATGGTTAATTTTATGTTGTGACATTTCACTTCTGTAGAAATAAATTCCAAGTGCAGTGGTTTTTCAAGTTAGTCGTTTTTTTTCTTTCTACATAGTTATTTCCCCCCTCCACTCAGCGCTTAGAACAGGACACAGAAATTTCCTTAACATCTCCCTCAGGACAGTAATTTGTTTTTGCGTCCCTAGAGCTCTCATAGTTGATCCTGTTTCATGGTGATTCCAGGTTTATATTGATGTCTCCTTTTGGACAGGCCTTCAGGTGTGTGTTTTTTCTTCTGCACAGAGCCTGTGGCAGCCTGAACTGTAGAAAACCAACCATTATACTTTCCCCTGGCAAAGTGCCAACATAAGGATTCATCCTTTTAGGTTTTGACTTTTGAAATTTTCTCCAGCTCTTTCAGCACCTCAACTCCGATATATCTCATGTATTTTAAATATCATTTTAGGTGTTTTGTACCAAGTTTTCTGTTGTTTTTGTTTTTTTCAGTCTCCCTAGGCTACTAGATTGCCAAAAATTAAGGGTCATACTGCTCTGGCATTTACTTATTCTTCAACTGTTGACGCTGAAAATGGCTATGTCCAGGATTGTAATGATTTTTATTGCAAAATGTGGTTTTATATTACAATATCCAGTGAACAGTTTTCTCCCCTGTCCTTTTTTTACAGCTTATTCTCATATCTGAAGATTTGCGTACTCTTTCTTCATCATCAAGAATTTTACTCTCTCCTAATTGTCCTTCCATTTGCTGAGCACTGATTCTTTCCTTATATCTGTACTTCTTTTATGTATACCATTGATTCTCCACTTTGGCTATACATCATAGTCACTTGGAAACATGTGAATAATATAGTTGTGAATACTTAACTATATAGGCTTACTACACCAAAATATATGGTGCTATATCTGTGCATCTTTACTTATACTTTTAATCTCTAAATTCCTAAGGATAAGCAAATCCAGTACACAATATATCTTTTCATTTATGATATTAATTCCTGGGTAACATTTAACTCTGTATATACTTCAAATTCAATAAGTGTAACCCTGAACTAATAAACTTTTAACATCAATTATCACTCCTTCTGTATTATCTGTCTTGTTAATAGCAATACTACCCATTCTGTTATCTAAGAAAAATATTTGGTTTTGTTATATTCTTAATCTCATTTATCAAATGTGCATTATGGCAATTATTGGGCATCATGAAACAATGAGTTAATTTCTAAGGAAAGGAATTTAAAAATTTATATAATTTAAGAATTAGTCATAAAAGAGTTCTTCCAGATTAAAGTACCATGTTAAATTGACAAAGGAAGAGTCAGGAAAGCCTAGTGCAAAACCAATAGTCCATGCCCAGAAATTATTATTGGGCATAGAGTGGGATAACTCCAAGCTGTTGAACAAAGGCCTCACCAGTTTGTAATATTTGGTGTGATTATTTTTAGGAGCATGACCTGAAAATATAATTAAGACTATGGTCAAAGAGAGAGGCCAATTTTTCGTACTCAAAAACTCATTCACTAAATGACACTAAAAGTTTTCAGAATTTACCTGATTAAAAACATCACATTGGTTTCTTTTTGTGTTTTTTTTTTTTTTTAATTTCTATTTTTGGTGTTAGGCTTTCACCACTCTTATGTTATCTAATATGGAGTTCAGGGTTTTAATCCCTGAGAAGGAGATAGTATATGAGGAGGTAAGGCAGCAATTTCTTCAACATAGATTAATTGTCCCCATATGGGACATCTTTGTAGATTATAAACTTTATGATGAAGAATGGAATTTGGTTGAACCAGATTTAGAAGTAATAAAATGTTTCTGTGGACTCTCGTTGTGATGGTAAAGGTAGAGAGAACAGGTACAGAGGGCATGGGATTTATATCTTCCTACTTTCAGTGGTCCAGATAGTTGTCTACCAGCTTCTAGCATAGTGAGGTGCCTCTCACCTGGATATTAGTCCCTGGTCAACCTCTTCTGGGTATAATTGCTTGGAACCCTATGATATCTTTGTGAGTCTGTGGGCATCATCAGCATTCCCCAGCTCTTCCAGCTGCTTAGAAGCTGACAACTATGAGGAATCAGAAGTACACGGAAGAGTAACTACAAAGCAATCTATTAGCCTTAAGATTGTGTTTCTGTGTGTAGAAGCACAGTAAGAAGTCTATTGCTCAAAGTGTAGCCTTTGTGCTAAGTCACATGTTCTAGCTCAGTTCACCAGAGATACTTTGTGATATTTCTGGTATAAAAACAAGCAAACAAACAGCAGCAACAACAACAACAACAACAACAAAACCCCTACAAATAATAAAAAAGTATATGTTATACCATTTTCCATTATTCTTTATCTATCTCCATCCAGGAATATATTTGGGCAGGATGGTGATTCTGCCAAGACATGATTAAGATATTCTATGTCCCTGCCTAATCTCAATTTTCCTAATGTCAAACCTCTAGAAATATAACCAACTAAACTTAGTAACCTACCATACCTGCAAAATTGGGTGAGATAGGAGTCTAAAATAACCTCCATATGTCAGATGTGAAAGGGAGGGTTGATAGCCGTGCCACCATAGATAATATAAAAGAAGGACATATGACCTTGGGAGACTGAGAAGAAAATTTATTTCTGTGATACAGAATCTGCTCCTTTATGCAAAACTATAAATGTACATTTATCCTTATTTACAATGTATGTTCACTACGAGTTTCAGTGTTACTACATATTATTTTATCCATGATCTCAGGGATAGAAACAAAGTTCTATTTATTTCACAATTCAATGTGTAGGATGTTTTGAATTCTATTATATATGACTTCTGTCATAGCTGAGTATCAATTTAGTTCATCATCTCAGTCAGAGTATTAGGGTTTATGTACAATAGACAAGTAGCAGATGAAACTGATCCTCTGAGAATTACAGCAAGAGGGCAGATAGAAATTGGATATACTGAAAGATGAAGGTTGAAACAATTTTTATTGAGTTTTAAAAGCATTAAAAGTCAAAACGGGCTGTGTTTCATCTTATTGAATGCTTCTTTTCACAAGTAATTATTAATAATTACTATTTAATTATTTCAGTGCTCAATGGATCACTGTGTTTCCAGCATTTATTTTTATTACATATATATTCTAAATTTATTGAAACTGTGTAAACAACTGCTATTTTTTTTCTCAAGAAACAAATTTTAAGGATATTTTAATAAAACTGGACATGCATCCTCGTAGATTCTAATATAAACCAAAGGAAAAGCTCATTGTAAATCGTGTATTACTTGCGTTTGAATTGTCTCATGTACTTAAGGATGGGTAAGTGCTAAGCATGTTAGGATGGTTATTACCATGCCAATTAACAGATTTCCATCAATAAAAAGCAGATAGCCTCCTTTTCCCATTATTTGTAAACCAAACACTAAAAATAAATATATCTGATCCAAATATTTCTGAATTAAATCTAAATACATATCAGTAATGTATTGGCAAAGTTTATAAGAATTTAAGAATCCACAGGTGATCTAATCTGAAAATTTTCTACTTAGGTATATCTTCGTGTGCAATTAGAATAGCTACTCCCTTTCTATTTTGACCTCACACTTCCCCGTAACATGATGAACATTTTTTTCGTGTTGTTTTTTTTTTTGTTTTTGTTGTTGTTTTACAATTTTAAGCATCATTTTTGCTGTTTTAGAATGGTTTAGACTTACAGAAAAATTACAAACATAGTATATGGAGTTAGCATATATAACTCATGCAAATTCTTCTTTTATGAACTTCTAACACTAATGTGGGACACCTGTCACAATGAATAACATCAATGCATTCTTATTAACTAAACCCACACTTGATTCAGATTTTCTTAGTTTTGCCTGGTGTTCATACTCTGTTCTAGTATCTCATTCATGATAGCACATTACATATAATCATATTAGGCTCCTTTTAGATGTGACAGTTTTTCACATTTTTGGTGACTTTGACAATTTTGAGGAGGACTGGTCAGATATTTTGTAGAATGACCTTAACTGGGAATTATCTGTTGTTTTCCTCATAACACTGGAGCTATGTTGTTTTTGGGAGGACCACAGAGATACAGTGTCATTTCTATCACATCATATTAAGGGTACATGTTGTCAGCCTAACATCATTGTTGATGTTGACTTTGCTCAGCCAACTTAATGTTTGTCAGGTTCTCCACTATAAACTTACTGTTTTCGTAACCCTTTCCAAACAGGATTCTTTGTAAGAATGTCATCCCACTTAAGAAATCATGAGTTATGCCCTTCCTCCTTGATTGTGGAGTATTTGGAATTTTTCTGCATGGAACAATGATCTAATCCCCTCCATTTATTTATTCAATCAATAGTTTATTTATATCAGTATGCATAATAGAATTTTCTTCTATGCTTTTAGCATAATCCAGTATTGCTTTTTACTGTTGTTTTGGTTGTTGTTGTTGTGGCTCAAACTGTTCCAGTTTAGGACATTAGGGGCTTTTTCAGTAGGTTCTTGTGCTCATTTAGCTTAACTCATCATTGTGTATTGTTTTCTCTTTGTTTTTTTCATTTGTTCATTTATTAGTGCTTTGATTTCGAAGTATAAGATGCTTCAAGATCCTCTTGCATATTACCTGCCCCCGTTCTAGAATCAGCCATTTCTCCTAAGAGCTATAATTCCTGTTATTGGAGAATGGTATTAGAAATCAACATTTAGGTATTAGAAGTAAACATTTTAGTATCAGTAATGAACTTTTTACAAAAAAAAAAACAAAAAAAAACAGAACATTTTTTTTTATTTCTGTATACATCTATGTCTGTATGCATATAGAACATCTGCGATATTATGTTTCTTCTATTCAATTCAAGTTCATTATAAATGGAATATTTTAGACTCTTAGACTATTAGAGTTAGAATCTATTTCTGCATGTCTGAGGAACAAGGAATTATATCGAACTATGATATTGAAATGGTAATTGGCAGGAAAGCAAATGGGCATTTGACCAACTTAGGATGTAGAGAATGTCTCTCGAGAAATGATACTGAAGTTTGTATTAGCTTTCTAATATTGTATAAAAATTACCATAAACTTAGTGGTTTAAAAAAAAAAAAAACCAACAACAACCAAAACAAATGAAGAAACACTCATTTATCATCTCATAGGATCTCCAGATCAGAATTGAAGTTACAGCTGGACTGGTTCTCTGTTCAGTGTCTCATGATGCTAATGTAAAAGTATTGGCCAGACTGTTTTAAACTCTCTGGAGTTTAAGATTCTCTTACTAAGCTTATGTGGTTTGGCAAAATTCAATTCCTTGTAGTTCTATGTCTAAGGTTCTATTCCATTGCCAGCTTTCATCCAGGCACCACTCTAAGCTTTTAGAGGTCACTAATGTTCCTTGCCGTCTTGTCCCTCCAACTTCAAAGTCAGCAAAGGAGAATCTCCCACCTGTTGAATTTCTCTTGTGCTTTGTGTCTCTTTTTTCCAGGAAAAATCTAGTATCTTTTATGGCTTCACCTAATTAGATCCTGACTACTGAAGATCAGCTCCCTTTCTTAAAGTCAATTATGCCATCTCACAAAACCTAATCATGGGAATGAAATCTATGATATTCCCAAGTCCTATGGATTATACAAGATGTGTAGACTGGGTGCAGAAATCTTGGAGACCATCTAAGAATTCTGCCTACCACAGGTTCGTATTTTGAAAATTTAGAAGTGCATCCTCCAGTTGCAGAAATGGAGACAGTGGGCACTAGGCAGAGAAGAGATAAGCAATAGCAAGGTATGTAAAGAAAAATTACAAATCATTTAGTATGAATACAATAGGAGATTTCCAGTCAGGGCATTTTGGAACATGAGACTATGCATAGGTGTTGGCTAGAATTATGAATGACTTCATTTCATTCTAAGCACTCTGAAGATTTTCTGTAGTCGGTGTAGCATTTTTTTTTTTTTTTTGAGGGCAGTGTTACTGGCCCTCATATGTGGGACCCGAACTGGGGCTGCTGGCTTTCCAGGCCAGTGCTTAACCCCTGTGCCACTCGGACAGCCCGGTGGAGCATTTTAATCAATTAAGTAATGAAGTAATAAAGTAAAATTTGTTATACTGATAAAGCACCTAGGCAACAGCAAAAGTGGTAATTCTGCATAATACCAAGTTATACTCAGAATCAGTAAATAGGTCCAAGCAAGAATTGACAAAGGCCTAAAACAGAAAATGATAGTCTGGAAAAAGAGGCTTGAATAATTATCCTTGACTGGATAAATCTCGGTAATACCTTCAGTTTTATAGGCAAAGGAAAGATTGTCCAGTGAAAGGCATGTTTAAAGACACAGTAGAGGGAAACCTTGGTGTCTATCAGTAGAATTTAGAGTTATTGAGTATGAATCACAAGATATATGTGAAGGTTTGTGGGAGATAAGATTAGAAAGCTGGAACCAATCATGCTATAAAGTATCCTGAATAGAAACATGCTGGAAAAAGTAATCCTTCATTTGCAATTCAGATTACTGAAGTATTCCAGAGCTAGTTTTCTTATTCCTTTTTTAAAGAGAAACCATGAGAACACTGAGATACCAAAGACTATAAAGTTAAAAAAAAAAAAAGAAGAACAAAGCAACAATTACAGATTTTAAAAGTTTATTTTACTTAAACTTCAGATGACCAGGATTTAAGTGTTTAATCTTCAAACTTTGTAAGTAATTTTGTTCAAATTATTTAAGAAATTCAGTCATGTAACAGTTTGTATCATGAAGTTTACATACACTTTAATTCTGGCAAAAAATAATGTTAAATATGTATTATTTTCTCTTTGAAACTTACTAGAACCTCCCCCACCACCCCAATACACTCTTCCCCGCTGCCCAACCTGGGGGAAAAGGACTGAGAACAAAGGAAAGCTATAGGTAAGCAGTGAAATAGTAGGGAGAAGACACTACCCTCCTCCATTTTTTCTTTTCCTGTTCCTTTGACTCTAGAGCCAACTAGAGATTATGGATAGAGTTGCAAGAAAGCCTTCTCCGTTTTATAAATGACAGGTTTCTATTTGACAACCATCATGTCAAAACTGAAATAAAGTTTATCATTTAATAGAATGAAATATGCATCCACCTGGAAAATACATTTTTATCTTTATTTTTGAATCTAAGATTTCTGTGAGTGTATAAGCATCTTTAAGTTTAGGCAGGCCACAGAGATGATCACACACTGTATTAAAACTGGGGAAAATAAGCCTAACGTACACAGAGTGGAAAGAGAAGTGGGCATGTGGAAACTATCCATTTTATTTTATAAGTCAAGATAATTTGATTTTCTTTGTTTTGACATTGGCTATCTAGATAGATCTACTTGTCTGATAATAGTCAAACTTCTACATTGCTTTATGTTTACATTTAGCTTGAGCCAAAGAAATATTTTTGTCTTCTTTACTTTAAGATATCTGCTTAGGAATCTGGATGAAGAGAGAATTGCAATGGAAAGGCGCAGAAGGGCAAATAGTGAAAAAGGAAGAAGTATGGGCATTTCAAAGCTAATTTTAAAATGAAATAACAAAGTATAAAAGAATAAAAACTTACACAGATATAGAATATAGACCAATTAGTAAGGATCTGTGATCAGCAGAATCACCAATACAAGATATAAGACAGAACTCTTCTATCAGTGCGTAACTTTTCATCAGTACATTGCATAATCTATCCACAATTAGACACAGTGCAAATTCAAATTCCTCTCATTTTCCGGAATAACCTATGTTAACTTCACCGTTGATCTTGCTTTATGAAGTACTCTATGTAGGTCAGTATTTTATTTAAAATTTTAATAAATTAAGGAAATAAGGTATGAGAGGAAAAGTGAGGTGAAAATAAGAGATAATCTTTTTATCTTCAAGGAGTAAAGATTATGTTAAAAACTTCCTTATACTTTGCTATTCATGAAGCATATTTGTAAGCCCAACTTGATTATGTCATGATAACTGTCATGGAAATAGAATGCCCACCATTAATATTTATTAGGTGAGAACATTATAAGACTTTGGAGGGAATCTTGTTTCTTTTAGAAATAAGTAGATATGTACTGAGAACTTGTACCATAGTTTTTGAGCATCAAACTTCCAGAACCTTTTGTTACATGATCCCAATGCAATTTGTCCCTAGGTAGTAGTAGGTGGTGGCCCCTCTCAGAGCCCCACCCCAGTGTACCTCTTTCACTTTCTCTTCTCTCTAGTAGTCCTTATCTCCAAGAATAGAGAGGGGAAATGGTGAAGGGCTCTAAATTCTAAATTTTAAGACTGAATTTTTCATGGCTTTGTTTTAGGTATATAAATATTTTCTCTACTTCCTAAACCCAATTTTACTAAGTAAAAAACTTACCTTTCAAGATACTTGTTTGTGACAAGATTTTAAATACTCTCAAATGTATAGAAGTTAGAATTCATTAAATACAAAGTGACAAATTTTAATCCTGCCTGACTAAATGAATTTCTCTGACTGAACAGGAGTAGGGTCACATTTAAGAGAGGACTGGAAAACAAAACGGAGGATAATATTTCAAGATATTATTCCAGTACAGTAATTTTACAGATGAGGAAAGTATGGTTCATGGTAATTGTGTTGCATGTGATTATAAAGGCAGCTTGAACTTCCCTTGGTTGAATCTTATCTTTTGATGCAGTAATCTGTTTTATCTCACAAAGGAATATACTTAATTGGAACAATATGGAATTTATGCCCTTCTTTTGAAAACTAAATTTTGATTATATGGAGATTAAAAGATATTTTTAGGGCAGTGGCTGGTAGGCATTAGGTATTATGGGAACATTGAGAAGGGTGTTACAGCTTAAGCGTGGGGAAATTATGAATGGCAAGTGGCACTCTGAGAGGAGGGCAGATTGTATAAATGGAGTTTTATATACAATGGTGTCCATACACCAGAAGTTGTAAGTAATTTGATCATAGGGTACATTTGGGGTAGGAAAGGAAAAGAAGGACTGGTAAACTTTTTGGGAAGTGAGGTTTGTATGTAGGTCAGGAATAATCTTATACTATTACTCATTTCAATGGCAAACAATTTATAATTTCCAGAGACATGCAAAAACATGATGAAATCTGTGATTTGGAAAGATAATTACTGATGGCAGAAAGTTGAAATAAAACTTCTTGAGAGAAAGAGCAGTTAGGAAATAATAGGGGTACCCACCTGATGGCTTATAGTTGAAATAATTTAAGGCAAGTAGTGTTATGAAGAAAAAGGGCATATCAAGATATATTTAATAGGAAGAATCAACAGGGTGTAATGAATGACAGTATGAGAGATTGTGTGTGAATACGTTTGATATCTGGCAAATACAGCCATCCAATACATTTCCAATCTCCCCTTTCTTGCAATCTGTATTGGATTGCCTCTAATGTGATTGTACCTCAGATCTGTCTGCCATAAAAGTTATGTCAGTACAGTTAAGTCCCCAATTTACAAACGAGTTCTGTTCCAGGACAACATTCATAAGTTGGATTCCTCCATAAATCCAACAAAGTGAGTCTTATACACCTTTGAAACAATATACAATGTAAAGCTAATGGTTGAATGATTCATGTTATAAGAAGAAGTGACGTCTACCATCTTTTCATCTCAGTCCACTTTTCACTTTTGTTTCCATGGTTATTGCTTGAATGCTTCCTAGCAGTCCCCTTCACGTCACCACTGCTTCTCCTCTTGCTTCTGGACAACCTGGACTCTGATTGAGCACTGTACCACTGTACACTATCACACTGTACAGTAAGAACACAGCAGCACAACTGTGACAATGTCCGGCAGACACGTGAGCTACTTCTGCGATTTGTTCGCATCTACCAATGTTCGTAATGCGAGTTCCGTTTGTATCTGTGGAAATTCACAACTCGAATGTTTGTAAGTTGGGGACTTACCATATAGCTCCTATAGTAACTGGAGTTTGATTTAAAGGGCTCTCATTATGTAGAAACCCAAGAAAAATGAAATAATGTCCATGTATGCATTTGCCTATATGAACATTTGTTTATATACAAATATTTAATTTCATACACCTGCAAAAATAAATGTTGATTTTAGATTAGATTATGCAAAATGTGGATGTTATATATCTGTAAATTTAGAATGTCCGAAAGCCATTATGGTATCTAATTAGTGTGCAATTACTATTTTCCAAGCAAAAGATTGGTAAACCTTGCTGTTTCCTGTAGTTCTACATTTTGTAAATTAGAAGCAGAATAGGATTTATAATAGTAAACTGTAATAATATCCAACAAGCAAAATCAGGTTCCTTTGTTATTTCTCACACCTGCTATGCATTTTGTACGTTTTTTTTTTTTTTGAACTGTATAGGTAGTTTTAATGGATTGAGTTGATAAGAGCTATCAAGAAACTGAAAGCAACTCAAATAAGAAAGAAAATAGAAAGTAATAAAGGAAAGGAGTATTATTTCATTTAGAGTTAAAGGTGAACCACAAATTCCCCTCACCCGCTATGTGTGGTTTTTATCGCAGTGTTATTTCAAATGCCCTCTGCCTATCTGTGAATACAGTTGGTAGTTCCACTTCACTTGCATTCTTACTCTCTAGTCATGATATTAATATAATTTTTAAAACCTGTTTATCTCACTTTAATGAAAACATATCTCCAAATGCTAGTGTTGTATTCCGCTTTCTAGTGGTGGGACTGTAAATAAATTATATCAGAAAATTACCATTAAATGATTTGCATACTAAGTGTAGGAAGTTCACAAACTGTATGAGCCTAATCCCTCCCATTTTCAGCACAGACTGTGTTTACTGATAAATTAGCTTGGGGAATTATGTAGAGAACTTTAGGGTGAGAACTGGAGCCCCCCCAAATTAAACCAAAACATAAATTTGCTTTTAATTTAATTTAATTTAATTTAAGCTAAAATAGAATTTAAGAGTTAACAAACTGATACCAGATAATATAAAGTAACAAATATCATTATGATGTTAATAAAATAATAAGCAAATAATGTATTAGGCAAATAAAAGTTTATATTTTAAAGCGGTGTTTCTCTTTACTAACTTTGCATCAGAATCCCTATGGAATATTTAAAACTATGAATTGCTAGAATTCCTTTACCTAAAACATTTCCAGAGATTACATATAAGTAAGTATAGACAGAGGCCCTGGTATATGACTTCCTCGATCAGGGGTCTGCAAATTTTTGTGACACAAGAGCCAATCCTGTCCCTCAAAGTATTGCAAGACCTATAAAACAAATGAAATTACCATTATGTGAATAATATCATTTAAAAATTTTATAAATGAAACTATGATAGTTTTATTTTCATTTTCAGTTTTACTTCAGAGACACACGTATGTACCCAAAGGGCCACATGTGGCTTGCGGGCCACAGTTTGCTGACCCCTGTCCTAGATCATAGTTAATTACAGCCAATTTTGAGTATTACCATTTTAACGAAGGGTTGCTTCCACTGTTTAGGTCAGAAATTTTTTAACTTGGCTTCACATTTGAATAACTCCGGAACTCTCAATATACCAATATCCAGTGCTATTACCATTCCAGTAAGAATCTCTGAGAGTGAAACGTAGTGTTGGCATATTTAAGCTCCCAGATGATTCTAAGGTGCAGCCAAGATTAAGAATTATGAGTAGAACTTTATTAAATTAAACTACAGTGGAAGCAAATCCTTCAAAATGTAGCTATTTGAATGGTTTTTATTGAATTAACTAAATATAAAGGAGTTGGCCTAGCAATAATCTTTGAATTAAGGTTAAAAGTTACTAATGTAAAATTACTAATATGACTACTATAATATTTGAAGTATAGGTATGATATGTTAATATTTGGTATTCTGGGCCATTTATTTGATCCCCAACTACCATGATCTCTCTGTCATTCATGACAAAATTATTTCTGATATGTTAATTGTTTTAAACCTGAATATCAAATCTACTTTGGTTTCTTGTCACCAGTGAATGTCTAGAACAGTTTTAGTATAAGGAATTTAAAAGATACTGTCTCAAATTAATGTTGATTAACTTTTAATAGAATTCCATATTCATTATGATTTAGGAAAATGTGACTTTGAGTGACAATTTCATTGTAAAATAGTCCCCATATTAAGTTCTTTTTATTTATTTATTGTTTTTGAGAGATAAATGATGAAAGTCTTAACTTTTTCAGTAGTGGTAAGGTATATCTTTCAGCTGAACTGGGGCAACCCTATGCTTATACTCAGGTATGTCTGCAAGGCTGGTACTAACTTTTGGCCAAGATAAGAATGAGTGAACCCACTCATTAATGATGGCACCCATGGTTGACATGTTTATTGATGGCTGACAACTAGTTTAATTGGTTAAACATCCTAATTTGTTTCCTTGATCAGTGTAGTATAAATTACTCCACTGAAAATCATTGCTTCTGTCCTGAAAATAAAATCTTTTAAAAGCATATTGGTAGTTCCTCATGCAGAGATAAACGGTGTCCTAAGAATGGACCCTCGGAAGTGTATCTGGATGTGTTTTCAGCCCTAATGCTTGCTGCCTTCTTTTCGCCGGTTATCCTTTTTCCTTTATTAAATGCTTTAAGATTCTCCAATGGGATCTTATGAATCCAAATATACCAAAAAGAACAAATAACATAGATTAATATCACAAATATAATGTTGGGCAAAAGAAGCCAGTGATAAGAGAATATATAGCATGCTATTCCATTTATATAAAACAAAATATGAGGCAAGACTAGTCTATGGTTTTAGAAGTCAAGATTAGGGTCATATTAAGGGAGAAAGGAGCAAGTAGTAATTTAGAGAGGCAAGATTGGAGAACAAATGTGGTGATGATTTGCAATTTCTTGATTTGAGTGGTTGTTTATGATACACTTAATTCACTGAAGTACACATTTGGGATTTGTGCATTGTTTTGCATGATTGATCTACCTCAATAAAAAGTTAATGACAGAATTAATTATAAATATATATACTCTACACAATAGGTGAATTCAAAGAAGTATTGCCAATTTTATTAGGTATGAAGTGATATTGTAGTTATATAAAAATTAATGCCTTTAGTTTTAGAAATTCATGATATTTACTAAAGTATGACATAAAAAGATGTGTCTGTCATTTGCTTTAAAATATATTAACAATGAAAATAATAAAAAAGATAGATAAAAGAATTGTGGCAAATCTTGCTGAAATTGTATGATAGGTATATGGCAGTGAATAGTACTACTCTACTTATGAGGGTAGATAGTATAATAGTACTATTCTATCTGCTTTTAAATATATTTGAATTTTGTATATTAAATATTTTTAAAAATTAGTACCGCAATTTCCTAGCACTCAAACTGATCAAATATTTATATCAACTCTTGTGTTTCTTCTCATAATATGACACCCCACTCATATAACTAACCTATATAATCCTTGATTTCCTCACCTTCCCTCTCCACACGTCTAATCAACCCTAAATTCCTACTGCTCTCACCTTTTTATTACCTAGGAAACCCATCTATTTCACCTTTTCGCCATGACCACTATCTAAATTAAGGCCTCCAACATCTAACCTAGATTGATTCAATGCCCTTCTTAACTGGTCTTCTCATATCCAGTATATGTCAGCTTCAATCTGTTCTCCACACTAGAGCTAGAGGCCTTTTTTAAAGTACAAATTTAATCACATATCTATCTTCATTAAAATACCTTAATTGCTCCCCTACTGGACACAGGATAATACCCTGGCAGGGATTGAGGTGCTCAATTAATATTTATTGAACAAATCAACATATTATATTAAAATTCTTCCTTAATCAAAGTGGGAACTCACAAGAGATGCTAGAGTCTACCCAAATAACCTGTAGGATGCTTAATAATCCTTCAAAATTGGAATTGCCTGTGCCCTCCTGCGTTTTCAGTTATATTGCTGATATAGCTGATATAAATGATATAAAGCAAATATTGTTCTCTGGTAGACTGACTAACTAGGTAACTAAGTAACTAAGTAACTAACTAATTAATTAATTAATTAACTAACTAACTAAGCAAGCAAGCGTTGGCCAAGGAAGAAGCCTCAGAGAAGCTCAATAAAGAAGGAAGAGAATAACCAAAGATGAGAAAGCCAAGAAATTAAGGTTCTGCAGGTATTTAGGTATTGATGTAGGTCAATGCAGGAAATTCTGGGTTCACCACACTGCAGTGAATATGATTTCCACACTCATAAATGTATGTATATGTTTCCAACATACTCCAATTGATGGGGTTCTTTAGGCCTTTGTGTAGTTGTGTGTGACCTACCTAGGCAGGGGGATATATATATTGATTAGGATACAGTTGCAGGTAACAAAATGATTTAGTATAGGTATATGATATTTATAGAATCTTTAGATGGGCTCTAGGAGTAGGATCAAGACTGAATTAGGCACAGTGTCTGTGAAGACTCCACAGATCTATTTCATGGAAACTTCTAGTTCTGCCACAATAAATCAGTTAGGAAATCAGGAGGCTGACATGAAATTTAGTCTTACAATCCACTCCATCAAAATAGATGCCTCATATACTCTTTCATATCCCCATTAAGAACTTCTGTTTGGCTTCCAGAAAAATTGAAGTTCATCCATGATTATACTCCTCGAAGAATTAGCAGAAGCAGAATAATCGCAGCTACCCCATGCTGTTCTACACATTTCTTCCAAATCATGGCATGACAGATATAAATAGAAAAATCTATATCTAAGTTGGAATAGTAACTGTAAGTGGACTGGGAGATAGATATATTAGGTATATATTTCAAATCTGAATTAAGAGGGATAGGGACATACTCTTAGGATTTTGGAATTAATGTTATTCAAGACAGTTCAAAAAGAGCCATCCACAAGGGCCATGGAGATATTAGCAGGATAAGGGTTGTTTGTGTGTTTGTTTATTTGTTTTTCCAGCTTTAATCAATAGCTCCTAAGGAAAGAAAATCATAAATTTGAGGAGTGCTAAACAAGTGGTTAGGTTTCTGGCTTCCTTGATGAAATCAGTGTCATGCTTCATGATAAGTATGAATTACATAATGGGTAGAAGTTCAGAATTTTATATAATTACATAAAATGCTTTTATGAAATATGTAGGAATGTATATAGCTAACACCATAACAATTCTGGAGAAACTATTCTAGAGAAAGAAATAATTTCATTTATTTTTATACATTTATACTTGTATCAGTGTTATTATTTTTCTAAATCAATTATAAAGAGATTTTGGAAAATGTGTAAATTACAGAACAAAATCTGTTACATGTGTATTTTTATGCCTAACCACCTTTGCTATATGTCTGGTGAGCAGAGTCTCATGTTCAAATATAATATTTACTGTTGATTATTGTATCGGCACATTTGTTCCTCTTTCTGTGCAAAATAGTTTCTTTCTTCTTACAAATCACATAGCACATTTTTAGATACTAGGAAACAGGGGCTGGCTGAGTGGCTCATTGGTTAAGAGTTGGCTTGGGAACATGAGTTCTGAGCAGCAGGGCCACTGGTTTGGATCCCACATGGGCCAGTGACGCTGTGCCCTCTGCAGCTAGGATGGTGAACAACAGCTCGACCTGGAGCTGGGCTTCTGTGAGTCGCCAGCGATGGTGTAAACTGCAGTGGGGCTTCAGCGGGCTGCCATGAGCTACTGTGAGTGGCAGTCGGCATGAGCCACTGTGAGCGGCCATTCAATGGCCAGTGACTGCTTCACCTGGGAAGAGCACAATGATTGCAATACCAACATGGGCCAGTGAAGCAAAGTCCGCCACAACTAGACTCAAGACCAAAAGAACAGCAACTTGTCTGTTCCCCTTCCCCGATTCCCCAACGCTGTTCCCTCCCCCAATTTCCAATAAAATCTTAAAGTAAATAAATAAATAAATAAATAAATAAGCAAATAAATAAATACTAGGAAACAAAAATTGAACAATGACAGCAACTTGAATTTTATTATTCTATCAATCATTGAGACAAATGTATTCGTAGAAATATGTTTTTAATCAATTTTATTATTTTTGTGGTTTTTTTTAATGTGTCATTGCTGAGGCCAAAAAAAAGTATCAATTCCTTTATTTAACTTATAGAAATATTTTTAAATATGGATAAGTAGGAATGTTTTGCTTGCTGTTCTCGTCTATGTAATTTCAAAATTTGATTACCATCAATTTGGAAAATACTCAATATTGTACAGAAATTGAATCACAGAATAATATTGATGCTTCTGTTCTTGGACTGTACTTTTTAAGAATATATAATTGCTTAATAGTAAAAGATAGCTTTTTATTATATATATTTGAATGCAAGAAGTTAAAGTAAATAAATACAGTATATTTATTTTTCCAATTCGCATTTATAATTTTCTAGACAAGTCTAAAATCCAAGCATTGTAAATATTATATGACATTCAAGTTTAAGGCATGGCCTCTTTCACGATAATGACATTTACTACAGAAATTTTAAAACAAACTTCTGTAGCAGCCAAGATGAGTCAAAGCATAATCATTTTGATGTTTCACATGAAAATAGACTAAAAAATTGGATGAATTGAATCATTTCAGATTGCTACCACCAGTCATTGCTTTCTCTAAACTAAAAGCATCCATTACTTATATGTGAGACTTCTGCTATTGCAAAAGAAACTTCTTTTCCAAATGGCTATGAGGCCCATTCGCCCATAGTGCAATGGTTCATGTGTAGAGGGCCCAATGAAGTCCATAAAGAGGATGGTGATTTTGTGTTAAAGTTTGATTAAACCAGGGGAAATATGTGGATTGAAGATGGATGGTTGTTGTGGGCCATGACAGCAGTCTTGTTGCTCTGTTTATCTTTATTTCAAGCTCACCCTAAATCAAGATAACAAGCAGAAAAATATAACAGAAAATATAAAGAAAGAACACTGAATCATAGTGTTAGCTTCAGATGAGTATCGATCCCTGGCCTGCATTCTGAGATAAATGAACGTCAAAAAAGTCAACTTTTGTTTGAATCATCACTCTTTTATTCCTGGATTACCAAACAAAACAACAGGAAAAAGTTAAAACTGAAAACAAATGACAACCAAAAGATGCTATTGTTACTGTACATTTTCAGGATACTGGAACTGAATACATCTTTCTGTTATAGGGTAAGTAAGTTAACAAACTCTATCAGAAACAGTGGTAAATCAGACAAAGAAAGTCAAATACTGCATGATCTCACTTTTATGTGGAATCAAAAAATGACTAAATAAGTAAATGAGTAAAGAATCAAGACAGAAACACACACAGATATGGGAACAAGCTGATAGTTTACAAATGGTGTGAGGGTGATGTGATAGGAAAAAAAAAAAATAAAGATCTTGAGATAAAAGAGCTACTGTCTGTCTAAAATTTAATTATTTTCTAGAATAATCTCATTTATCTGAAAATCTGCCTTTAAGAATCACTTGTGTGTTTTGGCACTCTCTCATTTTCCTACAAAATATCTGGGTTAGTATTTTTTTCTTTTCTTTTTTTTTCCTGATTAATTGTTCCTTGTATTCCTCATATCTGAAAACTTCCTCAGTTCTGAAAAATTCTTACCTTTATCTTTTCAATAAGTTTTCTCTTCTGTTCAAGTTATTTTCACCATCTAGAACTCTAAGTTGATATGTCAGAAATTTGCACTCCTTTTTCATGTCTTTTAGTTTCACTTTTCTTATTTTCTACCATTTGGAGTTAATTCTTCAGGTGTAATAGCTACTGAGCTAAGTCTCACTTCAGTTCTTCCTTATGTGCTGTTTACCTCATCCATTGGGTGTTAAAATTTAGTGAATGAATATGCATAAATATATGTATGTGTGTATATAAATATACATACATGCATTACATACATATATATCTTATACACATACACACATTGACTACATATGACAGTAAAGAAAATTTAGGATTACAAGTAACTTGGTTTGCGAGTGTTCCCCAAGACAAACAAACATTTTTAATACATTTTAACTGGTAAACAAGCAATGTTTTGCAATGAGTAGTTTGTTTCCAGAACGAATTATGCTCACAAACCAAGGGGTGTGTCTGTGTGTGTGTGTGTGTGTGTGTGTGTGTGTGTATGCATTTAGAAAAGTGTTTATATATATATATATATTTTTTTTTAGCTGAGCCATCCTGCCACCTGTTGGCAGCTCAACGGCTACTCAGCTCGGGCTGGCATCGAACTGCCGTTGCTCAGAGCTCAGCTCGCACTCTTGAGCAAGCTCTTAACCAACTGAGCCACTCAGCCAGCCCAATATTTTTATATCTACCATTATATGTAATACATCAATCTCTTTTTAGAGGGTCATTTTCTTTAACATCTTTCTCATTTTAACCATTCCATTAAATAATTTTGTGCTGTTAGATGTGTTTTTTATATTTTCTGCTGTGCTTATTTTAACTCATAATAGCTTATTTTACTAAGTTTTTTTTTTTTTTTTTTTTTTTAATAACATTGAACAAAATTGAATAATGACCTCTTTGGATTTATCCCAGGATTATAAAGTTGATTTAAAATTAGAACATGCTCAATAACACATGCAGACTTACTACTCATTAAAATGCATCTAATAAAATTTTCTAATACATATAATTAATAATAAGAAATTATAGAAACTTTATTTAACAATTTAAGGTAAAGTAAATCATCATTGTTGATATTCAATTTTCAATTTTTTTGACAGGGGCAGCTAGTCAACACAGGAAGATGAGGATAAATATTAATATCATAAGAATTAGTATGGAAAAAAACTGGCTTGTTTGCAAATAATCATATAAATTGAAAGTTCAAATTATAGGAAATAATTAAAGCAGTTAACAAGTTGTTTAGCTTTACAATTATTATATAAAAATCAAATTTATTTCCAATCCAAACACAAACAAAAAAAAGATGTGGATTATATTTACAAACACAATGCTTAGCTAAAAAGAGCAGAGCATAAAAAATTAAATACAGTGGATTCTTTAAGGATGTTTATACAGTGGATTCTTTAAGGATATTTATACAAAATAGTTAATATAATAAAAAATGAACACAAGAATATTTAATATAAATTTCTAAAGACTATTTACCTTTCCTGATTATATTGAGGAAGAGTCACTTGGGGGATTGTCAAAAATTCTGAACTATTCTATTTATTAATCTGGGTGACACTTACACTAATGTTCATGGTATTTTTATAATTTGAACAATGTACAATTTTACATTGTATATATTTTCATATTTTTCGTATGTATATATATTTATATATATCACCATTTAAACTTATATGAAGCAACACAAAGCTAAGAATGGCCATGAGATTTCTAAGGAAGGTTTGATTTAACAGATATCAAAGCTCATTTTTGAATTAAACACAATATGGTTTTGGAGAACAATGGAGCAAAACAAAGTCAAGAAACACACAAAATGCTAATGAAAGAATAGTACCCATGATATGAAAATAACCTCTACAAAGTTAATAGCACATACAAGGGAAGTTATGGATCAATAGGAGCTGATGAGAGAAAAAATTGGTATAACCACTTGAGATATTTTTTCATTTTACTGTAAAACTAAATACTGGAAAATTGTAACATGAAGTTCTAGCTATATATGTAGTGAAATTTCTGAGAATTAGCACCAAGCATCAGATATAAGATAAGCTCTTAATATTCTTAACGGCATTGTTCCCAATGGCAAAAACAAAGAAACAAAATAATTTTGTCTGGTGAAATATTACAAATGTTCATTGACAGGAAGATTCAATAATAACTTGTAGCATATTTATACAATAAAATTTTTAACCCAAAGTGATGGCTATATTCAATGAGTATTAGTGTGTTAAAAATCACACGTATCATCAAACTATGTATTAGTTTTTTATGCCTGCTGTAATAAAGTATCACAAATCTTGTGGCTCAAAAAACCACAAATATAGATTTCTGGAGATCAGAAATCCAAAATGCATCTCACTGGGCTAAAATCAGCCAGTAGGCCTGAATCCTTTGTAGAGACTCTTAGTGGGACTGCATTGACTTGCCCTTTCTAGCTTCTAAAGGCTACTGTATGCTTTGGCTCAGTCCCCTTCTACATTCTAAGCCAGCATTTACATCACTCCAACCTCTGGTACTATCATCACATTTCCTTCTCTCCTACCTCCCTCTGTCATTTGTAAAGACCTTTGTGATTACAGAAAGTTCACTGGCTAATCCAGGATAATCACCCCATATCAAGATCCTTAAATTAGTCATATTTACAAAGTCTCTTTTGCAATGTATGGTAACATATCCACACATTCCAGGGATTAGGGTGTGGCCATCTTCTGTCTGTCACAAGTAAATTGAGAATTACAACATGTTTATTAGGCCAGAAACAAGCAAAAAAGTACTGTATACTGTTTTGGTTGTAATGACTTCTACGGTGATGTTCTATTTTTAAAAATAAAGGAATAATTAAGACAAAACCCAAGATAGTGTTTTCCTATCTGCGGACACAGGAAAAGGTTCAGGAAGGAGATAGCACAGAAGCCCATAGCTAGATACAAGGGATTGGCAGTGTTAAATTTGTTTTGAGTTTCGTAGCATGTTCATTTTTTTAAAAATTATGCTTAATAATTTAGGGTATTGTTACATATATTATTTTGCTTGTAACACCTATAGTATTGCTACATTACATTGTATTATTACATTGAGAGAGCAGTTGGGTTTCTGCTGAGAGCCCACTTTCTGGCTTCCAGATTGTCACCTTCTCTCTGAGTCCTTACATGTCGGGGAGGGAAAGAGCAAGCACTTTGGGGTCTCTTCATATAAGGGCATTAATCCCATCATGGGTGTTCTATCTTATGGCCTTATTTCAATCTAATTACCTCCCCAAGTTCCCATGTTCAGAAACCATTAATATTTGAGGTCAGACTTCAACACTGGATGGGCAGTGGGTTGTGTGTCGGGGAGCATAATTCAGTCCATAGGACACACTTTCCTTTTTAAAGCACCCTCTTCAAATAAAGTGACTTGGTCTGCTAAGACTGCTGTAACAAAAATGCCAGAGGCTAGGTGGCTTGTAAACAACAATTTATTTCTCATAATAATGGAGGCTGGTAGTCCTAAATCAGGGTGTATACTCTACAAAGTCCCTAATAAAGTAATTATTAGTACCGAATAAAGTAAACTCTTTATTGTTAGAGGTCACAGTCAGAATCTCTAGAATGTGTACCCAATGATTATCTGTTATTGTGGAATAAAACCTGAAACCAGTTTTGTTTACCACTTGGGTTTTGTTTGTCCTAGCAATATGGTACATATTAACGAAATGAGCCTATTTATAATACAGAACGATATACTGATACTTTTTTTCAACTAATGTAATTTCATTTGGAGGAAGGTGAAGGTGCAAAGCAGAACAAAATAGCGGAGATAACATCTTATGGTCGAGAGCAACCAATAACATGTCAATCAACATTAATAAATAAAATTATCTTCTAAAATTGTTTTCTTCTGTAACTAACAAGCCTCTTATGTGGATGAAAAATTTTAAAGTGTGTTTTCCCAATTTAAATCTCATATCAATCTGGTCTTTTAAGAAATATACATAAGTTGACACCAAGCTATAAATATTTCAAAATTTAATTCTTGAAATTAATAACCCAAAGCATGTCTGAACTACCGTGCTGCAGCACTAAATTATTAACAAGCAATAGCAAGATCAAATTACTGTTTGACCCACATAGACAGACAGAGACAAATCTAGATTTACTCAGAGTGGATCAATTTAACAACCTCATTCCCTGACCCATCCATACCATACTTTATGCAAGCTGCACCCAGGCAGATTCATCATTCCTATACTAGTCCCCGAACTGGATTTGTTTTAATTATGACAAAAAAAAAAAAAAAAAAAAAAGGAGACGAAAAGCCTCTATTTAAACAGCTAAGAATTGTCATTTAAAATAACAGGGAGTAGAAATTCTCCCTCCATAATAAATTCGAGTAACTAGCAGTGTCTGTATTTATGGCTTCTGTGTGCCATTTACTTATCAGTCTCTTAAATCCTTAAGGTTTACAACGTTTAAACAAACCACGCAGAAACAAAATACAAAAAAGCTGAATATCATGAAAACAGGCGTCCTAGAAAAAATGTGCATGTGTCAAATTATTACAAATTTGAGGCACGCTGATCAAATGCAGAAAGAATTCCACTAAGTGTTAAAACAGTTGGAAAAGTTTCCCCCCACCCCCAAGTCCTACTTTTAAGTTCCTTTGATACAAGGTGGCACAAAGTCAAGAGAGAACTTAAAACAAGCTTCACATTAATATTTGAAAAAGGGCACCCACTATGTTTGATGTGTCGCCCTTCATGCAAATCATGTAGTCTAAGAGAAATCCCAGTAGGGGAGACGCTGCTTTCTTCTTAGCATGCTCCCTTTTTTTTCCTGCTGGATAATAATGAACTTCTCACACTCCCTTTGCAACCCACCCTGAGCTATATAGAAATTAAGTTATTACTTGCTAGCCAAAGACTCTTTCTGCAAATTATCAGGAATTCTTTTTCTTCTTCTTCTTCTTTTTTCTTCTTCTTCTTCTTCTTCTTCTTCTTCTTCTTCTTATTATTATTATTATTATTATTATTATTATTATTATTATTAGGTTTTGTTTAAGAGAAAAAGACTCAAATTCTAAACTTCATTAGGAAGAGAAAAATTAACTCAGTTTTCTGATAATGAGAAACATAAGGTCTGAGCAAATTTTACCAGAATTAAGACACAGTCATTTAAATTATTTTAATACATGATTTGTATTTATAAAAAGCATTCCTTTATGTACTGGCAACATGCAAGGACATCGATTTAGCCTGTGCAGAATAATTATTAATGATTCAATCCCAGGCCTAGGAAATGTGCCACCTAGCTTGGGCAGGGGCAGAGGGATGGGGAATGTAGAAACTAAATACCAAAGTTAGAATTGTTTCTATATTGACAGCACTCATTTTGTTGTGTACTTTGGAGCTCTAAAATTTGGGTGACTATGTATATGTTTTCAGGACTACTTAGAAAACAAGAGGAAAGGTAACCCTAACCTTTTCCTTCTTTAATAACAATATGGAAATATTTAATACTCTGCCCCACCACCACATCCACACCAAATTCATCTGCGGGAACCCTGGGTAATTTTTCTTGGGCCTCTTTAAAATGACAATCATGTTTTATTGTAGCCTCACCTAAATTTATGTTTTTAAATATTAATATAACAAAGGAAAATTCTACTTAATAGTTTATTGCACACTTTCCCATACTAATATTTCACTTGAGCCTCATCACAACTTGATGAGAAAATGAATAGTATGTCCCATTCTGCACATAAGGAAACTGATTCTTAGAGGGATTATGTAAATTACCTCTGTGATTATTAACATATGATATAGTACCTTTGACCTCTGACTGCAGATCACTTGAGTTTCTTAGAACAGTCTAATTTCTTTGGAGTTAAGTACATATCAAGAATTAAGATCAATTCCTTGACCTGAAAGAAACCTGCTCTGAAATCTCCATAGAACACTAAGTAAGTGAATTTCTCTGTACATGCTATTCACGTCAGCTCCAGCCTGTGAATCTCAGCATTTATGGAACTACAAATTACACGCCAACACCCAGGCTAAAATTATACCAGGCTTTGAGGATGAAATGGTGAAACTTAATTTACTTCAAGTTAAGTCCCCTGAAAATTCATCATGAGGCTCCTTTTAAAAAAGTTCCTCTACCTACATCACTGTCTCCCTCCTACTGTACCTCCACAGTTTTCCTCCAGTGACTGTAAAATGTTGAATAGGAATGTGAAATTGATCACTTCAAATTATAGATGATTATTTTTTCCCTTCTGTACTCTTTGCTTAAGAATTACCTCTCTTAATAATGTGTTTTCTCATTTCTTTGTTGCTTATTTTTATATACCATTTAGATACCATTTTGGCGGTATCTAGGTTTCTGTATCTGGTTTATTTGCATAACTGTCTGACACAATAGGAAAGTAGGTCTCATACCCTGGGTGTTTCTTATATGGTTTTTATACTGACTATTATGGCTGTAATCTATTTCAGGAACTACTGAAATATGATAAGGCCAAAATAGTTTATTTATCATATCCAAATATAAATATTCATGGATTTCCTTGTTATTTCTATACAAATAATTAAGTTCTCAATATTTTATTATGATAATAAAAATTACAATGACCATATTTATTCCTTTTCCAGTGTGCCCACACTATACTACTTTAATCATATGTCTTGTTACTGCTTCTAATATGATACTCTTAAAACTATGTTACCTCTGAAGCCATTGCCTGTGTAGAATGCCACCATGCCACCAAACTTTTAAAAATAGGACACCAGATTACAATTTAAAATTAACAGTCACAGACATTAAATGATCCCCTTTAACATTTCACTCACATTCCGCAAATATATCACAGTAAAGCTACAAAGACACATCAATAGTACTGAATTTGTATTTTGGAAAACCTTGGACAAAGGATTGAGTTTCCTCCCTGAATAAAATTAACATATCGACTGACAAAGAAAAATAAACCCAAGGAAGTAAATAGATGTTAATAATGATGAAAAGGATATGCTTGTCAAAACATGGTCTCTAATGATTATTTTGCACAATTACCATCACTTTGATATCCTTTAAATAATGATTTCTCATTATCTCTTCAAATAAGACCATGAATTTCAATAGAACAGATCAGAAAATTAGTGCATCTAAACTAAAGCCTGCATGTGGTAGGTGCCAGTGGGCTGTTTGAGGGACTGGCTAAACAAATTATACCTATGCTCTACCCTCCACAGCTTGTGATGCTGTTTCTGACTTAAACAGGTGATAGGCGTATACTGCAGCTTCTAATTACTGTTTTAATGATCTTATCTTTCATAGCTAACATACTGTAGTGATGTAAAGATTGAGCAAATAGGTGTGATTTATAATCAAAGGTCTGTACAGTTTTCTACCCATATTGAAGATTTCTTTCTAATACACATATACATTTTAAAAATGATTTGCACCTACATTGACTTGGTTTAGAACAAGAGGGCATTGTGGGAACACAGAGACAAAAACTACACTTACCATCAACTAAGGAAGGTCATTTGAACTAGCAAGTCACATGTTTTGTATTTCTTTTTCTTAGCCCCTGAATAGCTGAGTGTATACATTTGTATGGAACAAAGAACATGCTCTATGGTTTGGTTTTGTGTTTTAGAAAACACTTAAGACCTCTGCTTAAGCCTGGAGTCACCAATTCAAATATGTTATCATATCTTTGTAAGTTCTTTCTGTTATTTGCCTCCAGGTTAGTGCCTATTATTCCAGCATATACTTTAAGATTTATATACAGTATGTTGAAGGTGTTAGTATACAGTGGCCAGTAGTTGAATTAAAAGGTAAGTACAGAATCCAGTCTCTCAAAATTATACTTTATTAAGAGAGGTGGGTTTAAGTAATAATTTGGAACATAGTTGATCGCTTTTTAAATCTATGTCTGCACTTTCTGAATATTGTCTGTATATCTTTCAACAATGATATTTTATATTTAATTAGTGTTTAAATCTAGACAAAGATAAAAACCTTAGCATGCATTATTTACTAATACTCATAAAACTCCCATGAAGTCAGGAGTATCATCCTGGTTTTTCATGTGTAAATGATTGACATGATTTAGAAGCTGATTTAAAGTTAAATAATGAATCATTTATGCATAAATGTCATCACTTTATCCACCAAAATATTCTACCTCTTTTCATAAATAATGTGAAATGCATTGCTTGTTATCTCTATTTATATAAAAAATTTGTATAAGTATTACGCTAGGTAAACATAAAAGTTGATAATCAAATAGAGTTATATGCTAATGAATTGACCTTTCTCCAATATAAATCTCTACAAAATGTTATACTAATAAAATTAAAAGAGGGCCGGCCGAGTGGCGCAGAGGTTAAGCACTGGCTTGGGAAGCCAGCGGCCCCAGTTCGGATCCCACTTATGAGGGCCAGTGACACTGCCCTCAAAAAAAAAAAAAATTAAAATAACATAAATGTAATATTAAACATTTGTGTACATGCTGTTTATTTGTATTACAAGCACAACCATTTAAGCAGATAGGGATTTCTTTCCTTTTTTTGTTCAAGTTGTTTTCTATATCTATGAGTGAAGAAATGTCAGGTGTCTCCATGTTTACACTTATATTTGTCAGAGAAGAATTATTGTTTCATTCAATGTATGTCTTCAGGTTGTTTCAATGAAAAATCAATGTAATTTGATTTTTACATAAATTGCTTCAACAGTGCCTACTGTTTCACAACTACTGGGTGAAAATATTTTTCATGTTAATAAGTTTGGGGAAGCCAAAGTGATCTCTCTGTATACTTGTCTATGAATTTGAAAAGGTCTTATAATCCCAATTGTGATTTTAGGAAGCTAATTATTTAGTTTCATGGTTCCCAGTCAAAAGTAACACTTGTATAAAAATCAAATGATATTAATGTGTTGGATATATTCTTGTTTGTATTACAAATCCTCATCTAGATTTGGATAGAGATAATTGAGAATAAATTTGAGATATTGTCCTTTATTAACTCAACCAAATTACCAAGGGCAAAATTAAAACATTCTGAGAGGGAGTAGGGTGAAATGTGATGAGCTAACTTTGGAAATAAGTAAACTCTTTAAGACTAAAGGCAACAGAAACTATACATAAGCACTATGCTATACATGTATATGTAATTCCCACCTAGGTAAAAATTAACACTTTTGAAAACACTCTACATGTCATAGCAATTGAACAGTTAAGTGAATGGATGGTGGATGGTTGGAGCCAAGTTTTTCAGTGTTAGAGTAGGAAGTTACACATTAACAAGGGGAGGGTGCTAGAATGATCTATGTGGTAGTGGATTAATGTCAGTATGAATTCATGTTTACCTTAATATAGATATTGATAATTACATACAGAAATATTTATAGATACACAAACATGCACAGGTTAGTTTGTGCTGTATATGTTCTTGCTGAGAGGATCTAGAAGCAATGACAACTCCATAGCAACAACCATACTTTGCACCCATTATCTTGGTTTCTAATATTACTCTTCAGGAGCACAGGGATCCTTGGGCAAATGGCTAATTCTAGGACTGGGATAGAATATATACAAGTGATCCAGGAGTATCCTGTAGTGCCAAAAATTAAGGAAATCTCTCTCTCTCTCTCTCTCTCTCTCTCTCTCTCTCTCTCTCTCTCTCTCTCTCTCTCTCTCTCTCTCTCCTTCCCCCCCCCCCCTGCTCTATCACAAACGCACACATACACACATTCTATATGTCAAAGGAACACAGGAGCCAAGTAAAAGAGATTTCAGAGGTTAAAGCTGGTACAGTTTAAGCAATAAAATAAAGTGGTGTGCATTATAAATCATAGTATAAAATGTATGTCCATGAGTGCATACCAATTAAATAAAATTATTCATTCATTTGTTCTTTAAGGGGGGGAATAAAAAGATCTCTCATGCACAAGAATTTCAAATGATTTATGTACTCTTCTCCTCAAGGAGGTGGGCACTCAAGTATGAGTTGATTAGCTTCCAATAAGTACCATTGTATAGTTTTAGGGACCAAGGCAGGTCTCCCTACGGTAGTTAATTTTAAGCTAAAATTGAAGTACAAGTTGGAGTTAGCAAGGCAACACAGGAATGAAGTGGTGTGTGTATGTGGGAGGGGGGCAACTATCCCAGTCAGAGAGAACAATTTCTTTGTATTGGTTGATGAAAGCTTTGAAATTCAAGGGCTCAGTTCAAGAAGGAGTCAAACAAAACTAGAAAGTAGGGGCCTCAAAAAAGCAAGTATGATTCAAGATGAGGCAGGCAGCTAGACTGAAAAAAGTTCTGCCAGTGTCAAGAACATTTAATTCTTATTATAGTGGTAATATGAAGCCATAAAAGGTTTGGAGCCTGTGAGTAACCATCGGATAGGATTTTTAAAAGAATGTTCTAGCTGCTCTATATAGTATGGAAAGAACAAAGCAAAGATAGATGTAATGGTATGTTGTGACAGTAATCCAGGTAAGGTATAATGATGTCTCAAACATCTTACTTCTCTGTTTGCATAGAGTAGTGTTTCTCAAAGTTGAATGAGCATCAGAGGACTAGTAAAAACACAAATTGCTGGGCACAAAGCCCAGAGTTTCTGATTCAGTAGAACTGGAATGAGACCTGAGAATTTGCATGTCTTACAAGTTCTTAGGGGATGATGTTGCTGTTGCTGCTTCAAATACCGACTGCCACAGAGAATAAAACTTACACTGCTGTCAGCAAATTGCTAACTAAATAATGTACATGGGCCCTTATGAGGCTTGCCAGATTTAGCAAATAAAAAAAAATATAGTACTCCCAGTTAAATTTGAATTTTAGATAAACAACAAATGCACTTTTAGTGTCAGTATGTCCCATGAAAAACTTGGAGGTACTTATACTAGAAATCTATTCATATTGTTTATTCAAAATTCCAGTTCCACTGGGAGTCCTATATTTCAACTGGACACCCTGCAGCTCTGACAGAGGTGTAACAGAATCTTCTGGAAAATGCATTCAGAAACGTATTTACTGGGTCTGATGGTACTGCACACTAATTTCACTAAGGACCACCAGACTTTTTTTTTTTTTTTTCCCTCCCTAAATGGATGAGTCTATTCCCTCCAGATCCATATGCAGCATTCTTTTCTCTCTACCATCTCAGCAGTTCTTGGTATTACAAACCTGGCATTCTCAATCCTCTTCATCTTTGCCAATCGTCTGCATTTTTTTATCTAAAACACTTAAATCTAAATTATACAAGTAAGGATTAACTCACCATTTTTTAAATAAAAGAAGGCCCTTTGATTATGAAACTATTGATTATATTTTAAAAATTAAATATGAAATATTTCAGTCCTATAGTTACATGTTATTATTACATATAAAAAATTGTATTAAGCACTCATCTTTCCATGGTTGAAGTGCTCTGTATCCTCTCCCCACTATCTCCTGTGTCTTCCGGGTTGATTTTTTCATTTACTGGCTTACATCTTTAATAGATGAATATGTGGTTTTAATATCAGACTATGCCTTAAATGTAGAGTCATGTTTATATATTCCTCCATGTGTTTTCCTAGCTCAACATTTTGTTTGAGAGACAAATCTCTATTAATAAATGTGGCTTTCCATCATTTACTTTCAATGTTATGTTTCATTCCGTTATATATACTATTGATTGATGGGTTGTTTGATTAATTGAGAGACCCTGTGAGAAACAACCCTTTTAGAATAATTTTTGTAGACATTCCTTTGTGAGAATGTGAAAATGTTTCTCTAAAGAATATGCCAAAGAATAGTATTTCTTGGTAGTAAGGCATGTTACTTTAACTTTACTAAGTATTTCCAAATTGTTCTCCAAAGAGAAGTAAAAGCATTCCTTCTGTTATTGATTTCCAGGTAGAGTCACTATAGTTAGATAACATGCATCATATAATTTAAAGTATTTTAAATTTAACTTTGTTTTATGACTATGTTTTCGTTTTTTTTTTAATTTATTTTGGTGAATGTTCCATTTGCACTGAAATGATTGTGTATCCTGTTTCTTTGGTGTTGAGTGTTCTATAAAGTGAATTACATGCAGTTAGTAAAAGATATTTTATACTTGTAAACACTTTTGTTCTGTAAAATTCCATCAAAATATGCAGTTATCCAAATATAATTGTAGATTTGTCCATTTTCCTTTGGGTTCTATTAATTTTGCTTCATGTATTTTGATACTATGCTTTGGAGGCATGTATTTCAGTCAATACAGCTTTCTTTTGATTAGTGTTTGTTTTTCTATGTAGTCCCATTTCTTTCCTTCTATCCTGGTGAAATCACATATTTCAGATTTTGTATATGTGCAGGTATTGTTCATATGTGTACTCTAGGTATTACAATGCATATTATTAATTTTTAAATTTACACATTTATTTTTATTAATTAGACTGTGAAATTAATTAAAATTAATAGTTTGCCTTTTCAAGGGCCTATAGAGACCTCACCAACAGGTTGTCTGTTTATCTTCCCACTTTTCTGTTGAAGCTGTCACAGGTATATCTACATGTGTTCAAACAGTTTAGACCACATTTTAATTATTCCTTTCTTTTAGAAAAAGCACATATATGTTAAATAACTTAAAAAAGAAAAAAATATACTTACCCAGAGTTTTATTATATTTTTAAATTCATTGATGTATTTATTTTCGTATAACCTACTCATTGCCTTTAAATGTTTTAAATGTTTCCAGCTTTATTAAGTATAATTAACAAATAAACATTGTACATATTTAATGTTTACAAGGTGATTTTTTTTGTTTGGTTTAAGATTATGTTTGGAGCAGTTTTAGGTTTACAATAAAAGTTAGAGGAAGGAGCCAGTGTTTTCCATATGGCTCCTGCCCCCACACAGGTACAATCTCCCCCTTTATCAACATCACTCACCAGAATTGTACATTTTTTTACCTAAGATGAAACTACATTGACATATCATAATCACTCAAAGTTGGTGGTTTACCTTAGGGTTCACCCCTAGTGTTTTACATTTTATGGGTTTTAACAAATGTATAATGACATATATCTATTATTTTAATATCATACAGAGTATTTTAACTGCCCTGAAAACCCTCTGTGCTCTGCCTATTCATCCTCCACTCCCACCCTTCACCCTTGGCAACCACTGATCTTTTTTACTATCTCCATAACTTTACCTTTTCCAGAATATCATGTAGTTAAAACCATACAGTATGTCGCCTATTCAAATTGGTTTCTTGTACTTAGTCATATCGATTTAAGGTTCTTCCATGTCCTCTCATGGCTTGATGGCTCATTTCTTTTTGGTGTTCAATACTGTTCCACTCTCTGGATGTACAACAATTTATCCATTCACTACTAAAGGATATCTTAGTGGCTACCAAATGGGGACAATTATAAATAAAGCTGCTATTAATATCATGTTCAGGTTTTTGTGTGACCTGTGGTTTCAACTTGTTTGGGTAAATAAATATCAAAGAGTATAATTGCTGGATCATATGACAAGAGTATGGTTCGTTTTCTAAGAAAAAAATCAAGCTCTTTTCTAAAGGCGATGTACCATTTTGTATTCCCACTAGAAATGTATGAGAGTTCTTGTTGCTCTGCATCCTGGCCATCATTTGATGTCACATTGTGGAATTTGACCATTCTAATAAGTTTGTTGTGGCATCTCATTGTTTTAATTAGCATTTCCATCATGACCTCTGACTTGAGGCATCTTTTCATATGCTTATTTGAAACTATCTTTTCTTAGATGAGGTGTCTGTAAATACCTTTGGCCCATTTTTTAATGAGGTTGTTTATTTTCTTGTTGTTGAGTTTTAAGAGTTTTTTTTATATACTTCAGATAACAGTCCTTTATCAGAGATGTCTTTTGCAAATTCTTCTAGTCTGAGGCTTGTCTTCTGATTCTTTTGATATTAACTTACACAGAGCTATAAGTTTTTAATTTTAATGAAGTACAGCTTAAACATTATTTTTTCATGGATTGTGTTTTTGTTATTATACCTAACAAGGCATCGCCATACTAAGGTTATTGCTATGGTCTGGATTGTTACATTCTCCTAAAATTTCTCCTAAAATTTCTAGGTAAATTCTAACCTCCAGAGATGATGTTATTAGTAGGTTGTGCCTTTGGGAGGTGATTAGACCATAAGGGTAGAGCCATCATGAATGGAATAGTGCTCTTATAAAAGAGATTCCACTGAGCTCCCTTAGCCCCTTTTATCATATTGGATACAATAAGTATGTGAACTGGATTAAAGTCCTTACCTAACTATGCTCACACTCTGATCTTGGACTTTCAGCTTCTAGAAATATGATAAATAAATTTGTTATATAAGCTACCCACAGTGTGTGGTATTTTGTTACAGCAGCCCAAACAGACTATGGCATTCATCTAGGTTTTCTCCTATGTTATCTTCTAGGAGTTATAGTATTGTGTTTTACATTTAAGTCCATGATCCATTTTGAATTTATTTTTGTGAAGGGTATAAGGTCATTTTTTGTTTCTTTGTTTGTTTGTTTTTGCATATGGATGTACAGTTGTTCCAGCATCATTTGTTGAGAGATGATCTTTGTTCCATTGTATCACCTTCAATTCTCTGTCCAAGATCAGTTGACTATATTCTTGGTGGTCTACTTCTGGGCTTGCTATACTGTTTTATTAATCTACTTGTCTATTATTCCATCACAAATAGACAGACTATATTGATTACTGCGGGTTTATAGTAAGTCTTGAAGTCAGGTAGTTCTTTTTTTTTTCTTCCTTCAATATTGTATTGGATATCCTGGGCTATTTGCTTCTCCATATAAATGTTAGATTCAGTTTACTGATATACATAAAACAACTTGCTGGGATTTTGAAAGGGATTACATTGAATCTATAGATAAATTTGGGGAGAACTGGCATCTTGACAATATTATTTCTTCCTTTCCATGAAAATGAGGTATTGCTCCATTTATTTAATTATTTGATTTCCTTCATTAGAGATTTTTAGTTTTCTTTATATAGATTGTGTATACATTTTGCTACATTTATTTCTACTAGGTCTAACAATTAAGTTGGTGAACTTGTTGCAACAATATTGCTAATCTTTTTTGATATCAGAGGGATTATTCTTTATGAATTTGTACCACCTGGACAAATAGTTAACCAAGTTTACTTGGAAGTGCTGAAGTGGCTGTGTGAAAAAGTGAGATGACCTGAATTTTCACCAACAATTCATGGCTCTTACATCACAACAATGTACCAGCTCACATGGCACTGTCTGTGAGGGAGTTTTTAGCCAGTAAACAAATAACTGTATTGGAACACCCTCCCTACTCACCTGATCTGGCCCCCAAGGACTTCTTTCTTTACCTGAAGATAAAGACAATATTAAAAGGGAGACATTTTGATAACCTTTAAGGACAACAAGGGTAACACATGACAGCTCTGATAGCCATTCCAAAGAGTTCCAAACTTGCTTTGAAGGGTGGACTCGGCACTGGTAATGCTGCATATAGCTTCCCCCCTTTGAAGGTAACTGTAGTGATATTCAGCAATGAGGTATGTAGCACTTTTTCTAGGATGAGCTCGAGAACTCAAGTGTCAAACTTCATATGTACTTAATTTTGGAGGCTCTAATGTAAGTGATACTGGTTTTAATTTCAAATTTCACTTGTTCATTGTTGGTAGTATGAAAACAATTTGGATTTGTATATTAACCTTGTATCCTGCAGCCTGGCTATACTTGCTTGTTAATCCAGGTCATTTTTTTTTTTCTTGAATTATTTTGGATTTTCTGCACAAACAATCATGTCATCTATGAACAAAGATAGTTTTATTTCCTCATTCTGTGTTTGTGTACCATTTCTTTCTTTTTCTGGTCTTATTGCATTAGCTAAAAGTTCCAGTATGACCTTGAAAAGAAGTGGTAAGTGGGACATCTTTGCTTTGTAATTGATCATTAGAGAAGCTTTGAATATCTCACCATTATGTATGATGTTAGTTGTAGTATTTTTGAAGATATTCTTTATAGAATTGATAGTTTCCATTTATTCCTAGTTTACTAAAATTTTTTATCATGAATTGGTTCAAATTTTGTCAAATGCTTGTTTTGTATCTATTGATATAATCATGTGACTTTCTCTTTTAGTCTGTTGATGTGATGGGTTACATTAATTGATTCTCAGATGTTGAACCTGTCTTTTATAGCCAATGTGAATCCAACTTGGTCATGGTATCTAATTCTTTTTATACTTTTAAGAACATTTTTGATTAGTTAATATTTTGTTAAGGATTTTTGCACCTATGTTCATGTAACATTGGTCTGTAGTTTTTTTATAATGTCTCTCTGGTTTTAGTATTAGGGTAATGCTGGCCTATTACTAGGATGTATTCCCTCTGTTTTATCAACTGAAAGAGATTTAAATACTTGTATAATTTCATCTTTAAAGATTTGTTAAAATTCACCAGGGAAAACATCTGCATGTGCTACTTTCAAATTTGGAAGTGATTAATTACTGATTCAATTTCTTTAATAGATATTGTCCTCTTCAGATGATCAATTTCTTCTTATATGAATCTTCGCAACTTGTGTCTTTCAAGGAATTGTTCCAATTCACTTAGGTTATCAGACTTGTCAGCATAGATTAGTAGTTCATAATATCTCTATAATCTCACTTTAATTTCCATGGGATCTGTAGTGATGTTTCTTCTTGCATTTCTGACATTATTAATTCCTTCCCTCTCTTTTTGGCTTTGTTAACCTGCATAGACGCTTATTGATTTTTTTGAAGTTTTCAAAGAACCAGTTGTTGGTGTCATTGATTTTCACTATGCTTTCCTTTTTTTAATTGTATCAATATCTGTTCAAATTTTATTATTTATTTTCTTCTGCTTACTTTGGATTTAATTTTCTCTTCCTTTTTTTTAGTTTCCTAAGATGGAAACTTAGATTATTGGTTTAAAATTTTTCTTCTTTTCTAATAATACATTCATTCAATGCCATAAATGTCTCTTTAAACACTGATTTTGCTGCATTCTACCGCTTTTGATAAGTTGTTATTTCATTTTCATTTAGTTGAAAATATTTTAAAATTACCCTTGAGATTTCCTCTTTAACCCATGTGTCGTTTAGAAGTGTATTTTTTATTGTTTAATCTCCAAATATTTTTGGATCTTCCAGCTATCTTTCTGTTATTGATTTCTAGGTTAGTTCTACTGAGAGTACACATTGTGTTATAGCAAAACCTTGGATTGAGAGTAACTTGGTTTGCGAGTGCTCCGCAAGATGAGCAAACATTTCTATTAGATTGGTGCAAAAGTAATGGTGGTTTTGGCCATTGCACCAACTTAATAATACATTTTTAACTTGATAAACAAGCAATGTTTTACAATATGAGTAGTTTATTTCTGGAACAAATTATGCTCACAAAGCAAGGTATTACTGTATTTTTATTCTTTGAAATTTGTTACGGTGTGTTTTGCGCTCAAAATACTTCTGTCTTAGTGAATGTTCCAGTGAACCTGAAAAAAAAAAAGTGTTTTATGCTCTTTTTGGATGTAAACTACAGATGTCCATGATATCCAGTTGATGGATGGTGTTGTTGAGTTCAACTAAGTCTTTACTGATTTTCTGCCTGCTAGATCTGTGCATTTCTGAAAGATGGGTGTTAAATCTTGAATTATGATAGGGGGTTCATCTTTTTCTCCTTGCAGTTCTATCAGCATTTTGTTCATGTACTTGACGCTTTTTTTGTTAGGAATGTGCATATTAAAAATTGTTATGTATTCCTGGAGAATTAACCTCTTTATTATTATGTAATGCCATTCTTTATTTCTGATAACTTTCCTAACTTTGAAGTCCTCTCTGTCTGAAATTAATATAGATATTTCTGCTTTTTTAAATTAGTGTTGGAATGATATATTTTTCTCTTTCATTTTTAAGCTATGAACTTTTATATTTAAAATGGATTTCTTGTTGACAGCATATAATTTGATCATATATTTGATCCATTCTGACATTTTCTGTGTTTTAATTAGTACATTTAGTCCACTAATGTTCAAAATGATTATCGATATAGTTGGACTAATATCTACCATACCCGTTACTGTTTTCTATTTGTTGCCCTTATCTTTTGTACCTATTTTTGTCTTCCGTTCTTTTTCTGTCATTCATGGCTTTTATTAGTTTTTAAATATTTTATTAAAATGTAGCTAACACACAATATTTTATTAGTGTCAGGGTACACCATAATTATTCAACATTTATATACCTAAAGAAATCATCACCATGATAAGCCCAGCAACCATCTGACATCATACAACTCTATCACAATATTTTGACTATATTCACTATGCTGTACATCACATTCCCATGAGTTATTTGTTTTATATCTGGACATCTGAATCTCTGATTCCCCTTTACCCTTTTCAAACCCTTCTAAATTTTTCAATTACAGTTGACATTCTACATTATTTTTTATTAGCTTTAGTAATACAACATAATAGTTCGGCATTTATATACTTTATGAAGTGACCCTCCTGACTAGTCTAGTACCCACCTGGCACTATACATAGTTATTACCATATTATGACTATATTCCCTATGCTTTACTTTACATCCACTGACTATTTTATAACTACCAATTTGTACATCTTAATCCCTTTACCTTTTACCTCCTGACTCCCAATGTCCAACACATATGACAATCAACAACTTGTTCCCAAAATCTATGAGTCGGTTTCTGTTTTGTTTGTACTTCTACTTTGTTCTTTAGATTCCACATATAAGTGAGATCATATGGTATTTGTCTTTCTCTGTCTGACTTATTTCACTTAGCATAATACCTTACAGGTCCATCCATGTTGTCACAAATGGTAAGACTGCATTCTTTTTATGGCCGAGTAATACTCCATTGTATATATGTACCACAATTTCTTTACCTAATCGTCTAGTGATGGGCACTTAGGTTGCCTCCATATCTTGGCTATTGTAAATAATGTTGCAATGAACATAGGGGTGCATATATCTGTTCAAATTAGTATTTTTGATTTCTTTGGCTAAATACCCAGAAGTGGAATTGCTGGGTCATTAGACAGTTCTATTTTAATTTTTTGAGGAAACTCCATACTTTTCCATAATGGCTGCACCAATTTGAATTCCAACAGCAGTGCACCATGGTTATCTTTTCTCCATATCCTCACTAATTGTTTCTTGTTGATTTGTTGATTATGGCTATTTTGACATGAGTGAGGGGATATCTCATTGTGGTTTTAATTTATACTTCTCTGAATAGTGATGTCCAGCATCTTTTCAGTTCAGGTCCTCTGTCAATTTTTTAATTGAATTTTTAGGGTTTTTTGGGGTGTAAAGTTGTGTGAGTTCTTTTTAAGTTTTGAATATTAACCCCTTAACAGATGTATCATTGGTGAATATCTTCTCCCATTCAGTAGGTTGTCTTTCTGTTTGTTTTGATATCTTTGCTGTGGAAAAACTTTGTAGTTTGATGTAGTTCTATTTGATTGTGTTTTTGTTTGTTTTTTTCTTTTATTTCCCTTGCTCAAGGTGACGTATCAGGAAAAATATTACTAGGAACAATGTCAAGTTTACTGTGCATATTTTCATCTTGAGTTGTCTTTGGTGCTTTTAATTGAGCATTTTATGATTTCATTTTCTCTCCTTCCTTAGCATATTAGTTATACTTCTTAAAAATTTATTTTAGTGGTTCCCTTAGAGTTTCCTATATCCATTTACAACTAATCCAAGTCTACTTTCCAATGACTCTGCACTACTTCGCCAATAGTGTGAGTACCTTATTATAACACACTAACATTAATTCCTTGCTCTTGTCCCTTTTGCCATTGATATCATTTATTTCACTTATATAACCATACATACATATATCTGTATCTATATATGCATTATTTTATCTCTCTAATAAAACTATTTTAACATTTCTTGCAAGGCAAGTCCACCTGTAACAAATTCCTCAATTTTTGTCTGGAAAATCTTTATTTCTCCTTTTCTTTTGAATAATTATTTTGGAAGAAAAAGAATCTAGTTTGTTGGTTTTGTTTTTGTTTTTGTTTGTTTTCTTTCTCTTAATACTTTAAATATTTTATTCACCATCTTTCCTCTCTTTTTTTAATTAAAGTTTATTGAGGTGACAATTGTTAGCAAAGTTACATAGTTTAAGGTGTACAATTCTGTAATACATCATCTATACATTCACTCTCTTCTTGATTACATGGTTTCTGAGGCCAAATCAGATATAATTTTCATTTGTGTTGTTGCTCTGTAGATAATGTACCCTGCCTCCAAACCTGGCTATTTCAGGATTTTCTGTAGTTTGAAAATGATATGACTAGGTACAGATTCTTGGGGGGTTGGGGTAGGCTTTATCTTGCTTGGTTTTTGCTGAGCTTCCTGGGTCCATGGTTTAGTGTTGAACATTAATTTGGGAGAAATTCTGTTCTTGTTTTGTTTCAGTATTTCTCTGTTCCCTTTTTTTTTTTTTTTTTTTTTTTGGAATTGACCCACAGTCTTTATGTATTCTGTCCTAGGTGTTTTTTTTTGTTTTTTGTTTTTTTTCCCCTTAGTTTTTGTTTTCTTTGTTCTGTAGTTTTTAAGGACTCTATTGATATATCCTGTAGCTAAGAAATATTTTCCCTCAGCTGTGCCCAGTCTACTAATAAACCCTCAAAGGCTTTCCTAATTTCTGTTACAGAGATTTTTATCTTAGCATTTTAAAAATTATTTCTTAGGATTTTCATCTCTCTGCTTACATTGTCGATCTGTTCTTGCATGCTGTTAACTTTATCCATTAGAACACTTAGCATATTAATTATAATTGTTTTAAATTCCCAGTTTCATAGTTCCTATGTCCTTGCACGTGTGGTTCTGATGCATGCTCTGTTCCTTCAGATTTTTACTTTTTGGTATGCCTCATAATTTTTTTCTTGATAGCAGATCATGATACATTGGGAAGAAAGAAGTGCAAACTGGTCTTTCACCATGTGGTAGTGAGGTGTGGGAGGAGGGTAAGCATTCTAAAGTCCTATGGCTGAGTCTCAATCTTTTGTGAGGCTCAGCAAAGTGAGGCTTTGCTGCTGGAATGTGAACTTCACAAGTGTTTCTCAGTTTTTCTCTCCCCACTTAAGCAGGGCAGGATTGTTAGAGCCAGCTGAGTTGGGTATTTGTCTTCCCCAGGTCAATTAGGCTCTGATAATACCCCAACCAGTTAGGATCCAGTTAACTGGTTTCTCCTGGGGACAGGACTTGTTTAAACGAACAGAATGCTCAGGTTCATTTCAAAATGGTTCTATTTCCCGATGTCGTACCAGAAGCCACAGGGGATTTTTCTCTGATACTTACTGTGGGAATCTGGTGGAATTCCTGGGAGTAAATCTCACAATACTGTAGGAGGCTCCTATGATTGAGTGCCCCTGGAGATTTTCACTCTCAGAATGGTCTACACTGAACCTTCACCAAGCCATCAATTACAGTTCAGATTTTCTTACTCTGACATCTGTTCCTGTGGTGGTTTCTGCAGGGGAATGTCGGCTCAGGTAAACCATGACTCCCTGTATTTGCTTATTTTGTCTATTGACTCTACTTTTGGAGGCAGTGGTTTGTCTTTCCCTCACTTAAGAATCCAAGAAGAGTGATTTCTCAGTCTATTTAGCTTTTTTACTTGTTGTTACGATAAAATAGTGACTTCCAACCTCCTTACATGTGGAAGGGAAACTGGAAGTGACTTCTTGAAGTTTTATAATGATATTGCAGGCTTTAAGAAATACTTATATCATGTAGTCTTTTCTTTTCTTCTTCTAAATATTTTAATTTTACTTGTCATATTTAGGTCTACACATTCTAGAATTTATATAATTTTACAACATAGTTTCGCATGTAGCATGAGTTAACGTTATCTTATTTTACTTTTGTGAATTTCTAAATATGCTAGAAAAACATTATTAGGTTACCATCCTTGCCCAATTGTTCTCAAGTATCATCTCTATCACATATTAGTATCCCATATATGAGTTCATTCATGTTATTTTCCTTTGTATATTGATCAAAAAGTCTTTCAAAAAAAAAAAAAATTTAAACGGGTCTGGCCGAGTGGCTCAGTTGGTTAAGAGCTCATTCAAGGATGCAAGATGAGCTCTGAGCAACAGCAGTTTGATGCCCAGCCCGAGCTGAATTGCCGCTGAGCTGCCAACAGGTGGCAGGATGGCTCAGCTGTTGGCAGCTCAACGCAGGCCAGGAATCCAACTGGGACCCTGTAGCTCAGAGAGACACTCTTGAGTGAGCTCTTAACCAACTGAGCCACTTGGCCGGCCACTAATGTTACCACTTTGTGTGTGTGTGTATGATTTTCAATACCTTCTATTTTTCTCTGCAAAGATCTTGCATGTACTTTGGTTTATAATGATATATCCTATACTGATGTTACTGTGAAGGCAATATCGTTTATGCTTAAGTACAGTGTCTGGTTTTGCTTGCATATTCAAATAGATGTGATTTCTATATATTGAATTCATAGTTGCTATTTAACATGCTTATTTTTTCTTGGTAGTTTTACTGGATATTTATTTCAACAATGTTATTGCCTTAAATAGTGATCATTGTTTCTTCTCAGTCCTTACAATTTCCATTATTATTATTATTATTATTATTATTATTATTATTTTCTTTCTTACTCACTATATAAGACTCCCATTGTAATGTTAACTAGAAATACTGATAGCAGGCATGCTTGGCTTGTTTCTGATTTTAATCAGAATGCTTCTAATGATATACAATTACAAATGGTACATGGTGTATAGATGTAAATAGGACTCATATTGAAGTTCCTTTCTTGCTAAAAGATTAAATCATAGCTGTTGAATATATCAGATAGTTTTTAATAAATATTGAAATAATTATACATGTATACATTTATGTATACTTTATTATGTTGGATTTATTGAATTATATTATCAAGATTTTTTAAGAGTCTCAGCTTTTACTCTTCACTGCTATTGCTGATTCAGGGATGATGGCAATAAACAGGATATTCTTGGGTCACAGAGACCAAAGAACTTTACTTCTCAAGGCAGAGTGAGCAGTATGGGCAATAGCACATTCTTGCTGTCCCCCTTACTCCTAAATCCCACAGGGTGATGTGAGGGGCTCATAATCGTAAGAATGTAGTGGGTTGTGTCACAGTTTAGGAACACAGGGCAAGGGCACAGGGATTTTTGGTGAAGCAGCAAAATTTATACCAAGAAGAAAATAAGCTGGTCCTTCAGCCCCGTGGAGTGAATGGTTACATGGTAGGCATACTGAACTTGAACCTATATAGTCATCTATGTTACCAGCTAGAGAAATTCTCCTTAGCCTATATAAATAGAATTGTATGTGTGATTCAATATCAAATGTGTTTTGCTGAAGTATTTGTAGGGATTTTGCCAATACTGTTCATTTATGACATTTTTTAATAATCTCTTTTCATTATTTTTATTATTCAAGTACAATCCATACAATATTATATTATTTCAGGTTGACAATATAGTGATTAGACATTTATATAACTTATGAAGCAATCACCCCAATAAGTCTAGTAATTATCTGATACCATATATAGTGAATATAATATTATTGACTATTTTCTATGCTGTACTTTATATCCTATGACTATTTTTATAATTGGCAATTTGAACTTTTCAATACCCTTATCTTTTTCACTCATTCCCCTACTGCCCTTCCCATCTGGTAACCATCAATTTGTTCTCTGTATCTATGAGTTTGTTTCTGTTTGTTTTTGTTTTTTAGATTCCTCATACAAGTGAAATCATATGTTGTTTGTCTTTCTCATTCTGACTTATTTCACTCAGCATAAACCTTCTAGGTTAATCCATGTTGTTGCAAATGACAAGATTTCATTCTTTTTATAGCTCAGTAATATTGCATGGTATATATGTACTACTTCTTCTTTATACATTCATCTTTTGTTAGACACTTAGGTCACTTCTATACCTTGGCTATTGTAAATAATGCTGCAAAGAACATTGGGGTGTATGCATCTTTTCAAACTATTATTTTGATTTTCTTCAGCTAAATACCCAGAAGTGAAATTGTTGGGTCATATAATAATTCTGCTTTTAATTTTTTGAGGAACCTCCACACTGTTTCCCATAGTGGCTGCATCAATTTTCAATCCTGCCAGCAAGGCTCAGGGTTCCCTTTACTCCACATCCTCACCAACACTTGTTGTTTATTGATTTATTGATGATAGCCATTCTCACATGTGTGAGGAAATATCTCCTTGTGGTTGCAGTTTGTTTTTTCCTCATGATTAGTGATGTTGAGCATCTTTTCATATCTGTTGACCATCTGTATGTCCCCTTTGGAGAAATGTCAGTTCAGGTCCTCTGCCCATTTTTTAATTGGATTGCTTGGGTTTTTTTGGTATTAAGTTGTATGAGTTCTTTATATATTTTAGATATTACCCCTGCTGAGGGTATCATTGGTGAATATCTTCTCCCATTAGTAGGTTGTCTTTTTGTTTTGTTGACAGTTTTTTTTTTCCTAATGCTCTTCTTATATGGTATTCGTCATAAAATTAAAATGAGTTTATTAGCTTCATAACATAAGTTGTGCTGTATTCTGTCTGTTCATGGAAGATTTACAAAAAATGATAATGTATTGTTTTTCAAAAACTAGTAGGAATAATTCATTGGTTTTTAGGGAAGGATATACAACTGCTGATTAAAAGTTTACATGAGGGTATTGTTTTTGTATTTTTCTGTAAATTTAGTATATTATAATGTATATCATTACAAATAATGTTTATTCAGAAATCTTCAATCTGTTCTTTTTTTAACAATGTTATTCTGAAAGCATAGTCCATATGCACACATATGGAAAGAGTGAATTTAGAATATAAAAAGTATTTTACAAATTCATAATACTTGATGTACTGACTTCTCTGACAAAGTTTACGTATATTGTCTGTCTCATTTAGAGAATTATTTGATGAGAGTTTTCTTTCAATTACTTAGACAGCAACACTTTGAAACTGGGTCATGTGAAGATTAAACTTATTAGAAAATGGGAGAATAATGACTTTAGCTTTGAGGTTTCAATATTCTAAAAAGACCAGGAATGTTAAACAAAGATAGTCCCTGAATTTTCAGTTTCATTGGAATATATTCTGGTTGTATAACTCATTGAACATCTTGTTGATTTCTACACTGGCTTGACTGGACATAGCTAAAGCTTTAAAAAATCTCATGTTTTTTTTATTCTTCTGAGGCTTGAGAAAACCATTTATAATACTCCAGTGAAATTCATAGTTTATCATGTCCATTTTATGTAGATATTCATAGTAGTAACTCCAACTGATTCTTGAAGATAATTACAAAATTCAGAAAACAATGAGATTACTATGATATCTCTAGTTACTGAAGCATTTTCTAAATTATTAAGTCCCTTAGCATTCTAACCAACATAAAATTTATGGCAAACATTTTCAATGGTTGTCCATGATACTTGCTGTATAAAGTAAATGCGGTAGAAAGCCTTTTTTTTTTTTTTAATATATTTACAGAGACATGGAAAATACTTTGATAGAGGAGAAATATTTGGGAAAGTTGGAGAAGTGGGTTGATTGATTTATATACCCAGTCCTCACAAAACACACAGAAATTATATGGGGTGTTCTCATGGCTTTCATAGGACTTTCTATGCTTGTAGTGGTGAAAGGCAACCCTTAGTTCTGCATTCCAGTGAGAGTTAATGCTGTATACTAATTAATCTCTCTTCATGATACTGTTCCCAAAAGACCACTTCATCACACACCTTGGCACATGTTGTGCCTACAATGTGGAGGAAGAAATGGCATCATGGGAAGTATCAGGCCAGCTCAGCAGGGAAAGAAAGCAGGAGCGGGGAAAAGCAACAATATCAGGAACAGTAAAGTGACCATAAAGTCAATATTTAGTTGGAAAAGTGGCCCATGGCAGCTTCTCCAAACAGAGAGAGACTCCTGATTACACCAGATCCAGCACTGCCCCCAAATGCCATTCTCCCCAGATTTACTGCAGAGCACCAAAACCTTACACATTAAAGCCCACAATTCTGCTTCTCCCAAGAGAACTTTAAAAAGTGTGCTTTTATATTATAAACTATATGGGCTCTTCAAAACTTATGTTTTCATGTGTGTGAATGACTTCTAAATTAATTTTGTGTACAAGAAGATAATTTATATCTATTTCTTTAAATTTTCTGAGATTTCTTTGATTATCTAATATGTGGCCAGGTTTTAAAATATTCTGTGTATGCTAGTAAGGGAGGGATATTCTCTAACTATTGGATACAGTAATTGTATGTACCTACCAGAACACACTATGAAGTATAGGTTCCCAATCTATTATATTTTTTCTGAGTTTTTTTGGCTTTATCTTTAATTATTGTGGTGGTTAAGGACAGTTACTTTAATTTTTCTTTGAGAATACCTCAAATTTTCTTTATATATCTGAAACTAATTATATATACATTCATTTATATTTTTATATATTATATACAAAATAAATTGTGCTGCATTTCCTGTATTTTTTTTTTTTTTGGAAATTATGTATGAGTATAAGACAAGGAATAAATTTTTTAAATTTTGGAGTAGAGAGTTTGTCATTTCTGCGTATTTAGTAATATATTTCTATTTGATTTATTTTTCTTTTAGTCCAATTTTAGAATTTTAAATTCCTATAAATCAATCTATTTTGCTAGATTACTAAACCCATTGGCATATCTTATTGCATCTTTTTCATTTTAAAATAGTTTTCCTCAGAGACATCTCTTGACAGACAAGCAGTTTCCTTCACAGTGTCTGTTCCAGCCTGCAGGAAGCATCTACCATGGCTTGCTGTCAGGGGCATTTCAGTCACCACCCTCTGCAGCACTCTGCCTGGTTTGCCTTCAGGGAACTCCAGTGGTGTTATTCTCTGGAGAAGTTTCTAGTTCAGGGTCAAGCACCAATCTAACCCCCAGAAACTACAGCAGACACAGGTCAGACTTGTTACATTCTGTTCTTTAGTTTAGTGGCATTGGGGCTTAAAGGTTTCTGCACCTCAGCCAGTATTCAGCAGAGGGGAGGAACTGGTCTCTCTCTTGAAAAACACCTCCCCTCTGTGTAAGGGGTAAGGGGAAGAGAGAGGGCGGAATATACCACATTCAGGAACTTCCTGCAAAGAAATCCTCTCCTAATCTTCCTCTAGCAGTCTTCCCATTTTAGGTATGCTGAGAGACAAGGTTTTCCAGTTCCCTCTTAGTCAATCCTCACAGCTGGCCTGGTAACTCTTAAAAATGTGTGATCACTTTACACTCTTTTGTTAAGCTACTACACCTCAACCAAAACTAAGACAAATGAAAAAGTTTCATTTAATATTCTGATACAGAAAAACTTGAAAGAAAAGAAAGAGAGAGAGAGAGAGAGAGAGAGAGAGAAAGAAAGAAAATGCTTTTTGTGCATTTCTTTTGTACATTTACCCAAATCAAGGATCTTTAAGCTTCTGAGAATAATATACTTGCAACCCAAGTATAAAACAACCACAACCACATAAACTCACAATGTCACATTCAGATTCCATGACTCATCAAAGTCTTCTATTGTCCTCAGCTTAAGTTACTGTGGACTGAAATAAATAGAAACCACACTGTAAAAAATAAAAGTATTATGACATAAATTGGAACAAATTCTATTTGTTATAAACACATTAACTTGTAAATGTAAAAATGACAGTAAGATATTTTAAGACATTTTTAAAAACCATGAGTCAAAGAATTGCATAATTCCCCAAAGATTAACCTAAATAAAAATGGATAAGTAACATAATTTTAAATAACTTTAAACTTTCGTCCTAATTATAAAACTCATACATGTTAATTATTAAAAGTTCTCAAATACATAAAAAGCAGTTCTATCAGAGATTAACATTAACACTTACCAATTTTAATATATGTTATCCAGTATTCACATGCATACATTTATAAAGTGGAATGTTTGGGTATCTTTTTTTTATAGTTCTGCTTTTGTTTTGCTTTTGATTAAATTTATTGGGGTGACATTGGTTAATAAGGATTCAAGTATACAATTCTGTAATACATTATGTATATATTCTCCTTCTGTCACCATATATTTGATTCCATTTACCCTCATCTACCACCCTCTGGTAACCACTGAACTGTTGTCTGTAACTAGGAGTTTTTGCTTGTTCATTTGTTTGGTTTGTTGCTTTCAGTTTTATATCCCACATATCAGTGAAGTCATATGGTTCTCGACTTTCTGACTTCTTTTGTTTAGCATGATAATCTCAAGATTCATCCATGTTGTTGCAAATGGCAGTGTTTCACCTTTTCTTATAGTTGAGTAATATTCCATTGTATATATGTACCACATCTTATTTAGTCTTCTATCAAAACACTTCAGCTGTTCCCATGTCTTGGCCACTGTGAATAATGCTGCAATGAACACAGGGGTACATATATCTTTATGGATAAATGTTTAAGGTATTCCTGGGTAGATACCAAGAAGGGGAATAGCTGGATCATATGGTAATTCTATTCTTAATTTTTGGAGGAACTTCCATATTGTTTTCTATAGTGTCTGTACCAATTTACATTCCCACCAATAGTGTGTGAGGGTTCCCTTTTCTCCACAACCTCTCCAACATTTGTTATTACTCATCTTGTTGATAATAAGCATTCTAACAGGTTTGAGGTACTATCTCATTATGGTTTTGATTTTCTTATATTCTTAGTCCCAATATTTTTCTGTGTTATTATATGCTCTTCTGAAGCATAAACTTTTTCTTACAGAAATTTTCAAAAATATACAAAAGCAGGGAGAATAGTATAATAAACCCACATGTACCCAATATTCACCAATGAAACTAGAAACATCATTTACATGTGCTTGCTTATATATTGTCTTCCCAATATATGATTTGTTTTAGTTTGTTCCTGGAGTATTATAAAACAAATTTCAAATGTAATATCATTTTATCTGTAAACACTTTGGTGTAAATTTCTAATAGTAAGAACTTTTTGAATATATAACTCCAATAACAATACCTCCTAACATTATGTAATATGCAATGTTTGCTATTTCCCCAGTTATCTCAAAAATGTATTTTTATGTTTAGCTTATTCAAGTCAGGATCCAAAAAGATTAACAAATTGAATTTGGTTATGTTTCTTGAGTCATTTTAAATTTTTAGAAGTTTGTTTATTTTTTATCCTATTTATTTGTAGAAAAATATCTGACACTTTGGACAATAAAATTTTCCATATTCTGGATTTGATTGTCATCCTTATGACATCATTTGGCATGCGCCTTTCCCTTCTGGATTTCCTGTAAACTGATATTTACATTTTCAGTTTTAATTAGATACTGGTTTAACTTTTTTTTATTGACAATAATAATTTTTAGGCAATGCTATGTTCTTTCTATTGCATTACATGAGATGTGAAACAATGTCTGATTTATCCACAGTCACATCACTTGCAATGACACTAGTATTTATATGATTGTAACATTCTTTTCTTCCCCATTTTAAAAAATAATCCTTTATTGTTCAATACTTGGAATATAAAATATGATTGATGGAATTTGATAAAATTATAGTATAAACAACATCATTTAATAATAAGACTTTTTATTAAAGATATAAATTATAAATAGAAAACTCAACCGATGGATTTTATAGTGTGTATTTTCTTGAGTAATTTCTCTATTCTGGTCACTCTCAATTTAAGATCTAGAAAATCTAGAATCCTACACCAATAATCAGCATGGGAGTACTCAAGTAAGCTCAGCATGGGAGGTATGACATATATTGGGGGTGACTCAATGTATTGGCATTTATTATTGCTCAACTAAACTTTAAACAAGTGTGTGGTCATATACATTAAGGAGAAGTTGGGATTTAGAGTCCAGTAAATAATCATTAAATACATATAATATATACAATTATAAATATCTAGCTATAAATGATGTTGAAGAGTTTATTTACTTAGTAATCATTCTAGAATATTCAGTATGTACTGTTTAGAACTCTCTTCAGTAGATGTTATGATCCAGAGCAGTAGTGATTGGCACCTCAATGCTAGTCAGCTCTCAGTGACTAAGAAAGCTTTATAATCTTAAAGCTATAAGATCAGCGTTTATTGTATCATAACTCTGACTAGGAAGTGAATGACAGTTTTTTTTTTTTCTGAAAGCATATTCAAACTGGTGCTTTTCAGTTCCATGTGATGTCAATAATTTTTCTAATAAGGAATAAAATGGTTCAGCCACAAGTGTCATTTATGTAATATCAAAGTGTAAAATATAAGTGGCTAATGTTTTGGTCATGGCTCTCTTCTATTTAAGTTATAGAAGTCCAAATCAAACTGGAGCTGTTTGCTACAGATGTGTGTGCCTCCAAGAATAATTCTCAACCTCTCTCTGTTCTGCTTCTCTTAACTCTCCCATTCCTGCTTTTCTCTGAAAATCCATTTCATTCTTTCAGACTAATTCAGTCTGTAAATATGAACTCTGTCAGGTTCTTGATATATGTATCATAAGAGCGAGACTGACGCTGATGCAAATGTAAAATGTTGGAAGGAAGAAAGGAAGGCAAACTGACATAAACATAATTCTGGCAAAATCTGTGTAAAATTTGTGTATCAAAAGCTGTATAACACAAGTAGAAGAACTTGAAGAAAACCTAAAGAATTGGAAAAACATATTGTGTCCATGAATTTAAACATTTAACATCGTTAAAGTGCCATTTTCCTTAAATTGATCAACCCTAGTCAAAATCCCAGCAACAATTTGTATAGATAATGATAAACTGATTTTAAAATTATATGGAAACACAGAAACCAGAACACCTAAAATACTTCTGATGAAGAGGAACAAAGTTGAAGAATCCATACTACCTGATTTTAATAATATAATATAAAGTTAGAGTAATGAAGACAGTATGACTTTAGTGGAAGGATATACACATAGATAAATTAAATAGAGTCCCAGAAATGGACTCACAGAACTATACTGGTTTAATTTTTGATAGACTTACCAAGGCAATTCAGTGGAAAAATGACAATGTTCTTCAACATATGGTGCTAAAATAATTGGACACAATGTGAAAAAAAGAGAAAAAAAAAACAACAAACCTCAAGCCACACTTCACATTTTATATACAAATTAGTCAAAATGGATCATAAAGATAAAATATAAAATTACAAAAGCAGTAGAGGAAAATATAGAAAATGTTTTTAACCCTGGGTTAGGTAAAGATTTATTAGGTACAATATCAAAAGCCAAATGTTTAAAATGTCAAATTGGATTTCATTAAAATTAAAAATTTCTGCTCTATGAAATATAATATGAAGAAAATAAAAATCGCATGCCTTGCAAATCATATATCACAAAGGATTTATATGCAGATTATATAAAGAACATTCAAAACTCAAGAAGAAAGTGGAAGATTTTTAAATATGAACAAAATATTTGACCAAACAATTCACCAAACCAGGTACACTAATGGCAAATATGCAGTGGAGATGCTCACCTTACTTAGTTATTAGAGAAATGAAATTAAAACCACAGTGAGATATAACTGCTCACCTGTTAAACTGGCTTACAACAGCTTGATAATACCAAGTGCTGGCAAAGATGTCTCAAAGTTAAGTTTCACATATGTTCTTTATTGATTAGGTAATCTAAATAATCAATTTTTCTCATTTTCAGTTTCCACTTTTGTAAAACGTGGCTGTTACTGCCTGTCCTGTATATGCTATTGGGCTGTTATGAGAAACAAATGCAAAACATGTAGGAAACGTTTTGAAAAATACTAAGTACTAATGTAATGAAATATTACTATTGTATAATTTCCATGAGGTTAATAGGAAAGATTCAAAAATACTGAAAACAGAACAGTAACATTTATATATGATATATATTTATATAGTTTATTACACAAAAATTTTGAAAGAGAAAACTACAAGAAGCATCATTATCATCAATTAAACATGACAATAATGTTAATGAGCATAGAATTATTGGCTCAGAATATAAAAAAAATATTACTAACCAAATTAGTGATATAAATATTAGTTTTGCATATATAGACTATTTTGTGATATTTAAGGCAAGCTGAGATTAATTATTTCAATGTTAGCTTTCAAATGATCTCAATTTTAATACAAATGTTCATTATATAAATATTTTATTTGCATCTGTATCTGATTATTCACTAGAAAGCAGGCAGATAATAAATTGAGCTGCACTGTTCTGAAAAGAAAAGATAAAAATAAATAAAATAATGACTCCCAATCTAAAGAAAAAATTAAAATCTCAACAGTCCCTTGGTAACAGTTTTAAATGAATCTTTAAAAGAAGCTTATTTTGGAAAGCCTTCTGGTCTCCCCCAATTACTATGGTTGCCTTGGTTGTGACAGCTGGTGTATAATCTTTGATTACCCTGTCATTAGAATGTCATGTATACCTTTTGTAATGCCATCAGCACACCATTTGCTTTTAAAATCACCTTAAAGTGGGTAGATCATGGGCACTGAGGTATCTATGAAGTTTATATGCCTTTTCCACACTTTTAGGACCTGGTACATTTAACCACAATATGGGAATCTGATGCTACTCCAGCTTTGATATATTAAATGTATCCTAGAATATTTTTGACATTTACTCGTATTTCTTTTATCTTTTTCTTCTACCCTCTTTCTTGACAGGAGAAAAAAAAAGTATTAATTTCATTAGAGTTCATCAATGTACCTCTTTGAGAATGGTAATAATGAGGTCAGGACAGAGTCACAACCACAGGCCAATCAATTACCTCTTCACTGAGAAAAAAAAAAGCATAATTGTTTCATAGCCTTATACCACTTCTTTAACCCAGTCAACCAGCCAGCTTGAAATTTTGCATCAATGAAGTAGGAGGACATGCAGATTCATGTTTGTGGTGTGCATGGGAAACTTAATTAGGAATCAGAGGGTCTTATATTTTTCTTCCTTTTTTTTTTCTTTTTTTTTTTTTCCTAATCAGGTGCTTTAAAAAATAATTCCAATACATTTACTGAGTCCCAGTTTCTTTGAAAGTAAAATGAAAACAACAACTGCTGTTTTTACTTCTTGGAGTTATTCTGGTCATTAAAAATATAAGTCATACTGTCTGGTAAGCTCTGTACTGTAATACAGAGCTGGTGAAAGTGTTGCCTCCACAGGTAAATTAATCAGAACAAGTGTCCATCTCCTAGTGTGTGAGTGACCTGCATGCCTCAAAAGGAGGACTGGCCAGACAGCTGAGGCACTTGTGTGTCCCCTTGTGTCTTCTAACGCACAGCCAGGTGTGAATTAAAGTCTCAATTTCTTTTTAGAAAAAAATTAAAAAGGAGTTTTTTAATCAGTGTTCATTAGAGAAATTTTTAAATAGTTTGAAAGATTATGAGAAAATCATAAAAATGTGTGTGTGTTAGTAAATGATTTCAATAAGAGAGCTTCAGATACTTAAAAGATGATGAAATGCTAATAGAAATGGGGATACAGAAGCTGCATCAAAATCTCAGTCAAGAAGTCTGGAAGAAATATATTTAAAACAACATAGGCCAAAATTTCTTGCATTTTCATGTGTTTAATTGTTGTGCCTTTTGCTGTGTAAACACTGGTTTTCTAATGTTGATTAAAATATCTGTATGCCAATGTCTTGGAATAATGCAAGCCAAACAAACCTAACAGTATTGTTATACATTCAGGTAGGAGATAAAGTTTAAAATCATGAGATTTGTTTAGGAAATAGTTTTTTAATTGGGAAAATTCTAGTAATCTCAGTTTCAAATCTTTTTTTTTTTTTTTTTTTTTTTTTAAGTTGTGGGTAGGCATAGCCCACCATTGAACAGGCAATCTTGTTGTTACACCAGCTAAGCCATCTTGCCACCTGTTGGCAGCTCAGCAACAGCTCAGCTTAAGTGCAGTGTTCACTGGCCCATGTGGGAATCTAACCTGTGGCGCTGTTGCTTAGAGCACACGCTCTAAGCCAACTCTTAACCAGCTGAGACACTCGGCCAGCCCCCCTCAAATCTTAAAATACTTATCCTTGAAGTGTGTTACAATTATATTAGTTGAAATGAATTTGCTGTATTATTTACTGTATTTTTTTGTTTAAGCTCAGACTTGGTGATTTCTAGACTCCATTTTAAGTATGGGAAACTCTCCAATCATCAAGTGTTTATTGCTTTTAAGGTATATCCTTGTCAATATCTCTTCTATTTCACACTTTATTTCCTTCACCCCTCATCACAGAGTACTCATTCAGTTCCAGTGATTTACTGCTCGTGAATTTCTAAAGTTGCATCATGAATTTCTTCATAGAGACTTTACTGTCTATTAAACCCACACTGATTTTCCATGAAAAGGGTATTTGAAATTGGGATTTTCCCTATTGTGAAATTCTACAGTAAAGTCTTGTGTAAAATATTGAAGTTTTGAGCTGATTATCTTTTTACATATTAGATATATAGGGGTACTGTGATTATCAATGTAGCCTTTGTTTAAGTATATACTGGTTCTCAGATAGGTTCTCTTTTTAACCATATTCCAAATACTGAAACATACACTTGTAAATTGTTCACAATAAGAGTATATGACTTTTTTGTGATATCATGTTTAAAATAATTCTTGAAAAAAATGAATTCTGGAAATACTGTCATCTGTTATTAATTTAGTTCAAAAATCTGTAAAAGACTCATAGTAGATACTGTAGTAAATATTTTTAAAAATGTGAATTATAATGTCTTTCATGGAGCTAATTCTCTCATTAGTAGAATAAGCATATGCATTACTACTAATCAATATCAGAGAGATGACTAAATAGAAACATTGATGGTCCCAGTTTGAATTTGGGGTGATAGCACTCCCCTGACACTTCCCTGGTTCCCAAAAAAGAGTTTAAATCTGTGGGAGCTAATTGTTAAAAAATAAACATTATACACAGGGACAAATTTTTAGCTAAATTTACTTGTATTTGGAACAGGACTATATTATACAGGCTTCTGTTACTGATTGAGGCTGAGATAATTGTAACTTAAGGAATGGATATAGTATAAGCATTAGAGTGAGAGTGTAAATAAGTTGCTGACTGACCAAAGCAGTGTTTGGAAAACCAGCCAAATCCCAGGATTTCCTAAAGGCCTATTCAACATCTGTTTGAGGATCTAGAGGTCAGGGTGTGATGACAAGTCATAGTTCACGCAAGCAAAGGAGTAATGGCCCTTTGTCTTTGGTTTGTGAAGCCTTGACAACCCCAAAAGACTTATAGTCACATATCTAGTACAGGTGATAAGTCAGCACATACCAAGTGTATCGTGAAGAAAAAAAAATGAGGTAATGACATAAATAAGGTAAAAGTGTGTAAGGAAGGAAGAATCCTTCCTTAAAAAAAAAATCCTGAGTCTATGTGAAGCTGAATCTTTGAGAATAGCACAGTCTCCATCTCTTGTGTGGTTTATCTAGTCATGACCACAGTTGATGGATTGTAATAACTGAATGATCCTCTTTAACAATTGAATGAATGTGTGCACTTTCTTTTGGAATCAACAGATACTTAAAATGGTATTATGAGTCTCCCCCTTGTTATTGTTCCTTTTATTTATATTTATATCAGTGTAATTCTCTTAAAACTTGGCTCAGCAATTATCTAATCCAGAAAGAGAGTGTTATGTTAAGTGCCAATCTTCTCTGCTACTAATACACTTTTGATTACAGCATGTACTATGTTCTATTGATTAAATGCTCACAGGTTTAATATTTTGGTAATGAATATGAACACATACTTATCGACTTAGCATAGTCAGGCAGCCATATCTCTTTAACTCACCCTTCTTGGTGTCCATTTATCTCCACTGTCCAGGCATTCAAGAGGTCTAATGCCTTCTATCCCCCTTTCACTTTTCTTCCATGTTCTAGGTTCAGGAGAGTGAGAAAGAACTGATTTAATCTGAGCTTTAATTATTAAATAACCAATAATGAAAGCTAATATGTTACCACCACTCGTAGGCATATGCATTTAAACATTGGTTTAATTAGGTCCCTTTAAAGGGCATTGAATCTCTAAAATTTAAATTATACTCCACTCACAGGTTGATCTGAAAAGAGTATACTTATAAGTAGAGTATAATTGTTAGTTCATCTCAAATAAAACTGTTTATCAGAATACCCTTCACTTTACCCATATATAGTCTAAGTCTTCAATAAATATGATGGGATATTTTTTTTTTTTTTTTGGTAACACATTTCTTCCAAAATTAGCTCAGTATTTGTGTTGAACATCAGCTATGGTCTTCACCATATCAAGTGATACGTGACTACCACCCTTTTCCTTTACATTAACCATGCTATATTTTGCTCATTATCTCTAATCACATAACCTAAAGCTGTTGGACTACTTTCCTGATCTGAACTATCTAATGCATTGATAAGAAACGGAGGTTGAACATGTAGGAAATAATGAGATCTAGGAATAAAGATGGAGGAAATATTTTATCATTTAAGCATATTTCTATAAAGCCTTTGAATGATTATGAGATAATTTTTAATAAAGCTCCCATGTCCTCAAATGTTATAAACAGCTTATTCCACTTTGGTCTTGACCTTTTGACTAATCTTTTATTCTTATCCATTAATTTTTAGCTTCTATCAACATTATCTTTGTGAAACTCTCATTCATCAAGTTAACAATTATCTCCTATATCCTGTTTCAGTTTATTCTGTATACTCATGTTTTCTCTGGAGATCGTGGCTCTCTATTTACTCCCTACTTACTAAACATTATTTTCATTACAGTGATAGTTCATAATATTATAGTTACCTTTAGACTTCTCTTCAGACCCGCTTTTATCCACACAATCCTTTAAATGTTGGCATGCCCTGGTTGTGTAGCTCTACCCTTTTTCTCAATTCACACATACTCTTTTAGACATCTCATTCCTACTTAAGACTCCACTATTGAGCTGTGCGCTGATAACTATTGTAAATGTTCCAGACTGTACCTTGCCATATATATATCAATCCCAATACATGTATGCCCAATATGCCCAAATTATGCCCATTTTCAAAAATTTTTGCATTAATCTTTTTGTCCCCAAAAATTACTCTTAAGGGACGAATAATTTGATGCTTTTCAGTTTTCTGTTGTTTTAAGAGCCCAGTATAGGAAAAATATGTTTTAAAAATGAAGTTTATTTCATCATCCCTTGGTATTTTCCTATCATTTTTCTGTGTCCTCTACCCCTTATGTGGCTCCTTAATTACATACATTTCATATTAAAATACATATTCACATGTGTAAAAATGTGTGTGAGTATATGTACACATATGAATATATGATATCTATATGATGTAAATGGGTATGATATGTATGATATGAAATTTAATAATTTCCTTCTCAGCTGTGTGCTACCAACCATAATATATCATATATATAATTATATTATATATATTATATTATATTATATATAACAGATAAATTGATAGATATTCAGGTTGCTGAATAGTCCTGAGAGTATGGTTGATAGCACACAGCTGAGAAGAAAGTTATTAAATTCTCATATACTGTGTTCTAAGAAGGCTCAGATCTTGGTGTGAGATGCCCTAGCTGTTTCTGTGTTCAAGAGAAACCCAAGTGGTGTCTCTTTCCTTTATCTGCAGAAGACATTAGAGAAAGTGACAGTTCTGAGAAAAGCATTCTAGGTGCCTAAGTATAGGGTCCAATGTCTCTTATGAATGCTTGGTGTGGACATTGGAAACAGGGACTAGTCCCTGACCCTGGTCCAGAGATTTCTAAAGCCAGTAGGTATACAGGAGTAGCCCATAGTTAGGGCTTCAATGGACCAAAGTTAAGTATGCTTAGTAATGAGAAGAGTTTCCTTCTTTCCAGTTCACTCTTAGAAAATAAAGATACAACTGCACATAAAATTAGTGGCATGGTTGGTGTCACAGTCTTGCTATGAGAATAATCAAATGGATAACATCACATGAATTGTTAGTGAGACTAAGTAAGATATAGCTTAGACTGTGGAGATCTCCCAAGAGAGAGGGCTTTACTGGCATGCCTAAGCATACCTGCAAGAAACACCTATACTCTTTTCTTCATTCTATTGCAAAACATCATCAACACACTCATTCTATGCTATCAGGATGCTTTAGATGAATTGATCAGCTAATAAATACTTTAAGATATTCAAACATGATTTCCACCAAGAAAATTTCCTGTTATCTGAGGAATATGAGAATTTAAGCCACTGTGAAAAGGAGAAGGAGGGGAATAAACTAATTGTTTTCTCAACATTGATTATGTGGCAAGCAGTACACTCAGCACCTTACATGTAAGACGTTGCTTAATCTTTAAAACAACCATATGAAACAATATTACACTTGTAATTCATTGAGTAAGAAACAGATCACTGAACTAATTTGTCCAAGATCACACAAAGAGATATAGGCAGAGTGAAAATCAAACATTGGGCTGTCCTCATAAATTGAAATGCTTTTTGTTATGATAGGGTTCAGCAAGAAGGACATTGTATCAGGGGACTTTTTATTCATTACACTTTATATTCTTCTCCACTCATTTATTTAATGATTGCTTTTAACCTCTGTTCTCACCACATCTGTGTATCCTTATAGAAATTTGTATATTTAAAGTGATTTCCAAATTGTGATTATGTACTACCTTAATAATTTTCTAGAGGTATACAATCTCAATGTATCTGTTTATTTATAAATTATGGTTTATGACATTTTAATAAGAGCTAAACATGACATAGTATTCATGCACTTGATAAGTATTAACTCATTTAATCATTGCATCATCTATGAAACAGATACCATTTTCTACTATATTTTAAAGATAAGATACAGAGAAGTAATTTTGCCAAATTACCTTAGTAAGTGAGGAAGGGAAGATTTAGACCTATCTGGTTATGTTCCAGAAGTACACCTTTAAGCACTTCAAATTATTAGTTTCTATATGTCCTTCTGAGGTAATTGTATGAATTACACAACAATTACATGAATTGAATGCATGTTATACAATGTACTCAAAAATAGAAATTAAAAATAATGAAATGCAAATATGGAAATATCTTCTGTTAATTTTTCTAAACTGAAATGGATTATTTTATGCATCCCAGTTTGGAAAACATTGATTTATTTTCTACAAATTTGATCTCATCTTGACTCTAACAATAGTGATGCTATCTTTAGATATACATTGAGAAGAGGATTTCATTATTTTACAAAACAAGAAAAGAAGAGATAGGAGTTTCATTCCCTCTAAAGGTTTTGTTGACTAGACCCTGAAGATCATCTTTGCAATAAGAAAGAACAGAACATATGGAAATTAGTAGCGAACTATCAAAAGAACAATATTACAGAAGCAGTAAGCAGAGTTTATAAACCATCTGTGTAATTATCAAATATGTCTATATAATAAATATGCTTTGTAGATCAGCTGGGTTTGCGGGAATAGTTTTATCTTCATTGTCTGATTAGAAAAAGAATCCTCACCTTCTGAAGAAATACTTTACTATCAGGTATAGAAGCTTCAAAAAGAAAAAGCACTAATTAAATATGAACTTATGTTAAATACATAATCAATAGTATTATGGAAACAGAAAATAGTGTTTCATTCAGTTTAAAGAAGTTTATTCTTGAACATAAATTTTTACGTAATAAGCTACTAGATTTCTGATACTTGTCCAATTTTTGCTTTTGGCAAAAACACGAGTTGTAGCTTCATTGCACATTTCCCTCCAAGTTTACACAGCCACAAGTAGACAGGTAATTCGTATGTCTCAGTCGGGGGTGTTTTGGAGCATGTTTCATGCATGATTTCAGAGAGAAGCAAATGAGATAACCAGGAGAAATCTCAGGAGCTATTTCTTCCTAGGCAGAAGCTCCATTTAAAAAGCATAAAATTATAATAAAAATTAAAAATGCACAACGAGCATAAAAGCAATGTTTGTGGTTAGAGAAAAACAAACCTAATTTAATCAGTCTTTTCCATAAGAATTCTATTATTTATTGCAGATATGACAGGAAATCATTTAGGGGTTGGAATTTAGTTAGTAGGCAAATGTCAACATGGAATTGCCAGTTTAAATCATTAACCTCAGCTGTAATATTCTTCATCCTGAAAACAGTTTAAACTGAAGTTGCTAATAAACACAAGGGTGACTATTCAATTCTAAATGCTTTGACTCTATATATTTAAAATATTTAAAATCAACTATTCAAAGCTTGAGAACATGTCATATTTCTCTACCCTTAGATAAATCACATTAATATAGCTTGTTTTGCATATAATTATATTACACTTTTTAAAATAAGGGTTACTCTATGAAGAGGCCATCCTTATAATTTGTCCATTTTCTATAATTTTTTAAATAAACTGGAATTTTAAGTCTGCCTAGCACATTTTCACATATACCAAAGCTCACAAGGTTTAACATTAGATCATATTCTCTCTGGAAGGTCTCAGAAGTTTTCTCCCAGAAAAGAGATACATGCTACTAGAAACAATTTTTTAAAAACAGATGTTTTAAATTCCATACATATTATGATGAGTAGTGGATCTAGTCTCATAAGAGAACTCAGAATTTACCCTACCAATTAAATATGTCCCCATGCTAACTGTTCTATAGTAAACTGACCTATATATGTGCATTCTCTAGATAAATGCCATATTTTATCAGCAGAAAATAATTGTACACCCAAGACATAAAAATTTATACTTTTTTTCCATGTTCTGAATTATGAGTTACAATCATTCTATTCAATTTAGAAATATGGACTGTACTATCTAACCAACAAAATGTTTATTTTACCCAGTTATTGATAACATGTAAATAAGAAAACCTGAATTAGAATTTGGTCTGATCTTAGGTCCAGATGACAGCCAAAGGCAACATTTTATCTAAAAATGTTTTTACTCACAATTCTCAGGGATTAAGTATTATACCAAAATATAAAGGCCACGCCATAATGTAAATACACGTGTGTGTGTGTGTGTGTGTGTGTATAATTTAATTTAAATATTCTTTAGGACCTTCTCTAGAAAAGATTTTAAGAAAATATTTTCAAGAATTAGGTTCTTTCTCTCTCAAAAAAAGGCTCATTCTCTTTGAGTGTGCTCCACATATTATTTGCAAATACTGTTTGTATACTGAAACATTCAAAATTGAAAAATCCTAATTTACTTATTTTAGGGAATATGTTTTGAATTTGCAATGCTGTGAGATTATACTAATAGTGCCTTGGATAGTACAAAAGCCTTCCTTCTTGCATGCCTTGTGTTTAAGAAATGTCTTACATACCTTATAATTTATTTATTCTTCTTATAGAAATGTATGCATTATTAATATAAAAATTCAACATAATATAAGCTCCAGATTACAAGTATTTATTACATGTCTAATAAGTGAGAGACAGTATTTAAAAGTATTGGGTGCAAAAGCAATAAAAGTTCTCTTTGTCCCACAAAAAATAAAAATTAAAATTAAAAAAATAATAAAAAATAAAAAATAAAAGTATTGAGTGCATTTAGGCATGGTGTGTTGCCTCAATATTTTTTGATATGCTTAATTCAGTAGGCTTTGGTTGCAAATACACATCGGTTTATTTTCTAGAGCACCGCCATTCTTACTCAGTGTGTATCCTCTGCTTTGGAGCTATAGAGAAACCCTGTCCCTAATGTAAACTGATGTTCTTAAATTGCTCCCAAATTTTACCTAGCTTTGGCTCTCAAATGCCTTATTTTGTTTTAATCTAGTTACTTGTATTTTTAAGTATACCAGTTTTACCTCTAAAGTCTACCTCCATGGAACTACATTTAGAGCATAGCATGTTTATCAAAGAACTGTTCATATTTCAATATTGTTAGATCTTCTTTCAGATATTGTCACTTTATCATTTTCTTATTTTACATTCTATCTTTCATTTCTCAGGCTAGAAGAGATAGAAGGACACTGTGAAACAGGGCTTCTGTTCATAAAAACAATTTAAACCACCCCAACCAGCATGTCAACACCATTTTTGAGGCCTGATTAGGTGAAATCCCTGGAACAAAGTACAACACTAGACAGCAGGAGCAGTCATCTCCCTAATCCATAGTCCTGAAATTATCCCAACTGCAAGGTCTCAGTATAATCCCACCAGAGATTTCATAGGCTTCCTGGGGCTTCTGGTTGATTCCACAGGTAAAGGGGGCGGGGGGCGGTAGAGATTCACAGAACCCCCTGAAGGGTCCTAGTCAGAACATGGGATGTTTTCACTCTGGCAGATCCAGGACACCCAAAAGTAACTTAGAAAATTTTGAGAAAGGCACACCAGAGCACAGGAGACCCCTGAAGGCAGGGGCCTGCAATAGAGGAACAGCTTACTATATCGAAGGGTCACAGGACTATAGGAGACCCTACCCACCTTTTCCTATCAATATCTTTAACAACTTCTTTTCATTCATAATATAGTTGAATGACTAAATCACAAGTAGATAGTTCTCTAACTTTTGTCCTCTTTTATCATTGTAATGAATGCTGAGCAGTTCCTATTTTAACTTGAGTTTTAGCTCTGAACTTAAGGTCAAAGTGATTTTTCCCCTAAAGCACTTAAATATAATATAAGCTGAGCATTTTTAAACATAGTTAAAATGACTTTCTTATAACTGTCCTGCTTTAATTAACCTTACATATTCCCCTTCTTTCAAAAATACTCTGTGATATTCATTTGTGATTCTAGAATTCAATTTTTACAGGGCTGATTTTAGACAAAATTATGAAATGATAGTTATTAGAGGCATAATGCATTGAATGCAATAAGTGGTCTGACACTGTGCTAAGAGTGTAAATTAATTTTATTTTCTTTGCTTTATGTATTCTTTTGATAATCCCATCTTTATCAGTTATTTAATCCATTTATTCAACAAACATTATTGAGTGCTTGTTATGTGCGTTAATATGCATTAATCTATATCTGGATACACATCACAAAACAAAACAGTGAAAAAAGACCATGCATTTTCACTTCCATCAAGACTCATTTGGATTCCCTTACTCTTACCCAAAGACTTCTTTGTACACCTTTAAGCAAAGGCAATTTTGCTTCCTAAATTCAACTCTATACATGCTTTCTCCCATCTATATATGGGCAGGTCTCATTTCCCTCTGCTTTCTTTCTTTGTCTAGAAGCTTCCCTATATATGGACAGAATCCCCCATCCTACAAAAACTCTTATCTGATAAACATGCTAGTAAGGTATTAGGTTGATGAGCCATCTTTCTAGTAGTATACATCATTGTAACCTTGCTCTCCCATAGATACCTCCACTGTAATGTCTGTTTAATCTTGAAGTGTGATGCTTGTTATGCTATACCATACAGTTCATTTCAATTATGAGAGAGGACAATTAATGGAAAACTACTGAGGAGATGGTTCTGTCCTTCAGAAGCCTTATAGTTGCCCTCATTATTTTATTTAAGTCTGAATGGTCTCAGCCTTGAATTTTTCCTGAGTTACCCTTAGGAAAGAAAGGAACAGGTCAGTTTCCTTGCATTTGCATTCTGTTGCCCTCCCACCACATAGTTGAAATTCATAAGTTACATGCATAATTCATGTACCATAAACATATTTTAAGTGGATAACTGCATGAATTTTTACAAAGGTATATACTCACGTAGTCATCCATCACCACAATCAAGATATAAAACAAGTACCTCCTCCAAGAAGGTTTGCTTTTATCATTTAGAAGACAATCTTACAAGAAAGACCAAAGCAAGCTCTGATTTTCTTTTTTTCATTACATATTCAATATATCTATTCTAGAGTTTTACAAAAATAGGGTCATGTGATATATACTCTTGTATGTCTGGCTACTTTCACTCAGAATTTTTTGAGAACGCAATCTTGTTAAATCTATTAGTAGAGCATTTCTTTATGTTACTAAATAGTATTGCCTTTTAGATATATTTCAATGTATTCTCTTTTCATCTATTTATGGGCATTGGCATCAATTCCAGTTTGGGATTAACAAAATAAAGCTGCCATGTCATCGCTATTCAAGAATATGTTTAGATATGTAGTTTAATTTCTCTTGGTAAACATCTAAGAATGGAATTGCTGGACAGTATGTAATCAGTATATATCTAAATATTTAAGAAACTGATAAACTGTTTTCTAAAATATTTAGGCTTTTTACATGCCCGAGAGCAGTGAATGAGTTTCTACCTTGCTCTATATTCAGACCATCATTGGTGTTGCCAATTTTTATTTATTTTAGTTATTCTAAGGTTAATATAATATCTCATCATGGTTTTAATGTTCATTTTCCTTTACAATTTCAGATATCAATTAAATCATCCTGTATTTATTGATCCTGATGTCTTTTTTCATGAAGTTTCCATTCAAATCTTTTTTTATTGGATTGCTTGACTTATTATTATTGTGTATGTGTATACATTTGGGATATAAGTTTTTGCAATACATATGCATTGTAAATATATTCTCCCAGTCTGTATTTTCTCTTTTCATTTTTAATGGTATATTTTCAAAGCAGAAGATATTAATTTTAATGAAGTACAATTATCAATTTTTTAAATGGCTTATGTATTTTGTATTCTAACAAATCCTTCCTAAGTATATACTCCTGCATTTTGGTAGACATTATAATATTTTAGCTTTTAGGTAAAGTTTGAAGTCCATTTACATTAACTGTTGGTATGAAGTGAGTTAGTAGTAAAGTTCACTTTTATTTCACTTGGATATAACTTATTTTCTTTTGTACCATTTGATCAAAACACTATACTTTCCACTTAAATTCCTCACCACCATGTCAAAAATTAATTGACTACAAATCTGTAGGTGTGAGCATGGATTCTTTCTTCTGCTTCATTGATTTATATGTTTTACCTGGTGTGACTGTTCCTCTATCTTGATCACTTCAGCTCCATAAAATGGTTTGAAATGAAGAGGTTCAAGTCTACCAATTTTTGTGTCTTTCTTTGCATTTGCATATAAGTTCCAGAGTCAGCATGTCACTTTGTACTAGGATGGGAAAGTTTTTAATAATTATTTAATCTATTTTATTTGATGCTGGGCATTTCTGGGTTTTTAGGTTTCTAAGTCAGTTTTGAAAATGTATGCCTTGCAAGGAATCTGTCTATCTCACCAACATTTCAAATACATCAAATCCATTGGTATAAAGTTGTTGACAATATTCACTTATTATTCATTTGTGTCTTAGGGATTTGTAGTGATGATCCCTGTTTCATTCCTAATATTGGCAAATATTAAAGATATTTTAAAATCAATCCATTTATTTTTATTTTATTAATCTCATTAATTGTATAATTAGTTTTTTAAAATTTGTTTATTAATCTTTTTGTCAGTCTAGCAGAGATTTTATTGATATTTTCTAAGAAACTAATTTTGGTACAATTATTATTATCTGTTTATTAGTTTTCTATTTAATGGATTTCTGCTTTTGTAATTACTGTTTCCTTGATTCTCCTTAGTTGAATTTGCTCTTCTGGTTCTACCTTCTAAAGTTGGAAAGTTAGAGCACTGATTTTTTTTATTATCTAATACAGTATATGCATTTAAATCTACTGGATTTTTTGTGCAGACTTTTTGTTGAAGATAACAAATTTTCATGTTTTTCATATTTGATAATTTTGAATATTTTCCAATTTATTTTGTGAATTATTTGGTTTGTTTTTGACTCATGGGTTGTTCAGGTTTATGTTATTTAATTTTCAAATTCTTGGGTATATTCTCACTGACTTTTAATTTAATTTCATTTTAGTGGTGTTGCATATTTAATATGAAAAATTTTCACATTTATAAAGAATTATATTATGGACCAGTATATGGTTAATCTTGGTGATTGTGCATATGAAAAGAATGAATATTTTGTAGTTATTTGTGGGCTGTTCTAAAACATTATTTAGGTCAATTTAATTTATAATGTTATATCTTCTACATCTCTACTTATTTCTCATTTACTTGCTCTATTAATTTATGATAGAGTAGTGTTGAAATCTCTACCATTGTGAAGTAGCCTCTTTCTCTTTTCACCTCTGACAGTTTTACTTCATCGACCTTCAAACTGTGCTAGTGGATGAATGATCATTCTGTATTTGTATATTATTATTATTATTATTGATTAGTTGGTCCTTTTATCGTTATTAATTTTCTTTATTTATACCTGATACTATATTTGGTTCTGAAATCTAATTGACCTCATATTGATACAGTCACTTCAGATTTTTCTTTTTAAATTTCTCTTTGTATGCTATATATTTTCTATTTTACATTTTCTTTGTGTTTATATTTAAACTGAAAATCTATATGTAGCATATATTTGACACTTGCATTTTTCTCAAATTTACTCTCTCTGCCTATTTATTAGAATATGTAGGCCACTTATATTCATTGTTGTTCCCAATGACATTAGCTTCAGGTCAAATAATTTGTTATTTCATTAGTGATTTGAATGTTTAAGGTTCAATTTTATCTTTTATATTGGCTTATTAGCAATCCCTTTTTTTCTGATAGCAACTCTAGCATATTTCTTATGCACTTTTAACTTATCACAATTTACATGATATTATATTCACATGATATTATATTCTTTCACATTATATATAAGTTTTTACAACAATATACTTCCATTTCTTCCCTCTTTTCCTTTCTTATTATCATATAATTATATAACTTCCTTTCGCACATGTTGTAAGACCTGCAAGAGTCGAAGAGTCTTTTAAGGAATTAAAAAGTAATGCAAATTTTATATTTCTTACATATTTATCATACCTGCTCCTTAGTTTTTCTTTACATTGATAACAGTTTTCAAGTTATATCATTTTCGTTTGTTTTTAAGATTTCCTTTAATATTTTTAATGTAGGAGAAGACTGATGGTGATAAGTAAGCTATGTCTTTCTCTGCAAAAGTTTTTATTTTATGTAAATTTCTGAAAGATATTTCCTTTGAGTATAGAAATCCCAAGATAAGAGCTTCTTCTTTATCTTACTGTATTTTTTAAATCAGCACTCTAGGAATGACATTTCTTTGTTTTCTGGGTTACATAGTATTATAAGATGTCTACGATTTTCTAATGTTTCTGTAGGTACTGTACCATTTTTCTTGAGGTGCTTTTCTTTTTATTGCTATGTTTCAATAATTTGATTATATTGTGTATTTGCATTGCCTATTTTATGTTAATCCTTATTGGTTTATGTTGAGTTTCTTGGATACATGAGTTTCTAATTTACTTCAAATTTTGCAAGTTTTAGGTCATTTATTTCTTCAAATATTTTTTCTGTCACCCCTTTATTCTAACATCCCAATTACCGTATTCTAAAGTGCTTACTATATTCCCCAAATCAGTGAGAATCTATTATTTTGTCATTATTGTCTCTGCTGTATTTTTGAATAGTTTATATGGCTGGGTCTTCAAGTTCATTGGTATTTTCTTCTGTGGTACCTAATATAAAATTAATCCTATCTGTTTTACTTTGCATTTTTGACATTATATTTTTATGTATTGATATTTGTTTTCATGTATTTCATTTCTCTTATACTTACCTTTTCTAGTAAATCATTGAGAATATTAAGCTTCTTTTTGAGGGCTTCTTTAACGTCATTTTCCAATTTATTTGTAGATTTATACTGACAAATTTCCTTCTGTTCCATTTTACTATTTTCTTGTTTCATACATTTTAATTTTTGCTTGGATGCTGAACATAGTGATTTTATATTGTTGAGTGTTGCATTTTTATATTATTTTAAAGAATATTGGACTTTGATCTGTATAGTAGTTAAAAATTACTTGGAAATTGTTTTGATAATTTCAAGATGTTTTTTATTTTTTTATTTTATAATATCAGTGCATAATACTTATACATTTCTGCAAGTTTAGACTTACAACTGAGGCATAACCCTTCTGAGGTATATACTGAAGCTCCATGCATTCAGAAACATTTACTACACTGCTGGTGAAAATTCAAATGATTTCCAGGTCTGTTAATTCAAGTAATTATTATTTCCCCCCAAATTTATCTGTACCAGTCTTGTCAAGTTTTATACAATGTGTACATTGGTTGTTATTGATTGTTATTGTCAAAGATTAAGAGTAAGTCTGTACAGATTTATGGGGCTCTCTTATTGCTCTAGTCTGGAAGGTCCTCCTTCCTATGCTCTGATCTGGAGATTTCCCCAGGAGGAAAATTGTAGCAGATGTATGGCATACTCATTTGTCTCCTTTTTTTAAGGATCACAGTACTGTGTTTCCTCTTATTCAATGTCTGAAAACAGTCAATTTATATTGTTTTTTGCCTAGATTCTAGAAGCTTGTAGTAGGAAGATAAGTCTTGAAACTGTTACTTCTTTATAGCTAGAATCATAAATCTTCCCCTTGTTCCTTTTTGATGATGATGATGATGTTGATGATGATGATGATGATGACGACAATGACAACAACAATGATAACTCTATGATTCTAAGTTTTTCCTTTGCAAGGTAGAAAGATGGAAGTCATGTGTATCCTGGATTGGACAAAAAGTCCAAGTAATTGGTTTAAAATAAAGTAAGTTTTTTCATAGGCAGTAGATGAAAGATGTGGTTACACAATCTCACCACACACACACACACACAAATTATATTGTCTGCAAAGGTATTCTGCCTAACACAGAATCTCAGGACTCTCATCAAAAAAGGATGTCACTGTTTCAAATGTTCCCTTGGGTGTCAGGACATGGCTATTTGCAATCTGTAATAACCCATAAAAGATTTGGAACTTACCAGTGATATTGCAAATTCATAACTTTGCTGTGTTGTATAGTAAAAGCTTTCATATGTCCACTACTAATTTAATATAATGTGCTTCTCTACCCTGGAAATCACTAGAGGTAATGACCTGAATTATACTTATAAAGCACCACATCATAGAGAATAAGAAAATACTTATTGCTCTAGGGGCTGTATACAATGGATACACTTTACTCATTGCTAAAATGATACTTCCTTTGAACTGAATTATCATAACTGTTTCCAGTTGTTATGTGACATAATGCCTATAAAGCTGTATTGAAAAGCAAATATAGCACTGCATTTCAAATGAAAAAAGAAAAAAATGTTGATGACACCAACATAATAAGCCACATATTCCTAATATATAAAATGTATTCTGGGCTGGCTGAGTGGCCCAGTGGTTAAGCGCTGGCCTGGGAAACCAGCGGCCCAGATTTGGGTCCCATATCTTAGAGACTATTTTAATATCCTGGAATGTTTGATTTTGTGTTAGATATGTATACAGTGCCCTAAGAGCCTCTTGTGATCCTTGATTATGCTATTATTAATTTATGGTGGAAGTTTTCTCCTGCAAATGCTTTGAATTAGTAGAACATACCCTCTCTATGCACTTTTGGGAGAGACAGAGAAAAAACTGTGTTCCCTAAGTAGCGACTGGGCCACTTGGAAGTTCTCAAGTTAAATATGCCCATGTCATTTCTACCATTAATCATTCTCAAACTGTTCATTTAAATAATACTTGACACACCCTATCTTAGAAATCCTATACTTTGTTTGTTTTAACATTAGCTTACACAATTTTATTGGCATAAGGGACTGCCAAATATTATGGAATGGCCATATCTTGTTTGTGTTGAGATTCCAGAGGTCAAATACATTCAGATTAAATCAGGAGAAAAGTCACAGGGAGCAATGCTAGAATATAAAGTATTTCCCTTGCTGGCCAAACATCTAACTGGAAAATTCACCATTAATCACCCTTAATACTTGCCATTTGATTTGTGCCTGGAATTTGACATACTATAGATTTTCATCAATTTCAACAATGGGGACAGGGCTTTAACCTTCATAAGGAAAATGGATAAAATTGTGTGGAATACAGAGAAGTATAAGGAAATGGACTCATGTTGAAAATAATTTCCATGTGAACCCTATTAATTTTTTTTTTCTTAATTCCATAAAGAAGTTCATACTCACTCCCTAGTCTTCTCGTTTTGTAATTACAGGTGTTCAAGCGTTTTATCTGATTCAACAGTTTTCATATGAAAAAAGAACCAAACTGTGTATGTTTTCATTTTCTCTGACTTTTCACATTACAAAGGAATGCATTGATGCTGCATTTTATAAATTAAAGGAGACCATTGCTTTCCACAGTTGATCTTGCTGAAGTAGTATTGCATGCGTTTTGTAGATCAGTTGATCTCAACATTATGTAAAAGGCAATTTAGAGTAACATTCTATATAAGCAGAAATATATAGAAAAACTGGACAAAAGAACCATTTATAGCATAACTATTTGCCTTGATAACATTTAAAGTTCTGCATCCATTTGCAGTTCTATTGCTGAAACCCGTAACATGAGTGGTTTGCAACAGTGTAAATTTAGCTCACCAGTAATCGAGTTGCTGGAAAAATAATGTTTAAGCAAGTGACCCTCCTATAATGATTCTTTCCATTTCATGGAAATCTTGCAAACAATGGTACAACAAAAGGCATGAAACAGTGCAGTGCCCACAGAAACTGAGGATTCCCATAGAAGATAGTAATGTGAAAAAAAGAGGAGCCCCACATTTACCTAGCCCCTCTCACACACTCACTCCTTTGCATTTTCTTTACTCCTTATGCCCAGACAGCAATGTTGAATAGTGTGTGAAGGATGCAACTGTGATCATGGAAAAAGGCACAAATACATTAGAGACTGGGCTTCTCTGGGACAAATTCACTACTTTTCCTATGTTTTTATATTATGAGTCTTTTGCTTTCTCACCCTGTTTTTTCCCCTTTGGAAAAATAAAAATGAAAATCACAGTTTTTCTTTACCATTTACATAAAATTGTAACTAATGGAGCATCTGTATATAATGGAGCATCTCAATAGGGTGTGTTGGGAATAGACCGTGGCCACTTGATTGGCCATAGCTAGATAAAAATTACATGAGAAATAACAGACATGTCTCCTTTCTGCACCGTGGTGAAGTAGTCAGGCTTGAATGAAAGGGTAACTGCTTGACAGGCTGAACACCACGTGATTTGCTGACTACTTACAATTGCCTGGAGATTCTGGAGAACTGAATCCATTTATTATTATTTTTTAGGTTAGTACCTAAAGATCATAGGTATTCTATCAACTGCTTTCTAGGTATTATCTCTTGGATCAGTATGTCTTTATGTCATGTACCTTTAAGGGATATATTTTTAAATAGTGCACAAAAAAACCCAATAACATGTTTTTTTATGTATGTATTTGGTTGAGGGAAGAAGGGAGTGAGGGGTAACTGATAATACCAAATCAATATATATCTATGTATTTTAAGATTAATTTATTGCCATAGAATTTGAGAAGCTTTGTTATAACTTGTCTTTTCCACTCCCCTTTAGTAAACTTGCTAAAGTAACCCAAAGTAGCTTCAAAGAAATAGGATTCCTTCACATATCTGAGAGAGTGAAAAATGCCTATGATAGCCTTGAAGCACTATCCCGTATACCATTCTGTGCTTGGAATTAGACTAAAATTACACAATACTTCCCAAAGAGATACACTGGTCTGGTAGGAATTTGCTTCCCTGATTTCCATTCTTCTTTTTCAAGGCAAGTTTATTGAGACCAAGGCACATTTTTGTTCTCCTACTTCCGTTTTTTTAGTTCCTGATATCTAGAAGATGATTAATATATGTTTTTAATTAATAAATGAACAAATCAATCGCCTGTACTGCTCTCCAAGGTTTTAGGTAGGCTTGCCATTCTGGGGTCAGTGAGTTCTGTTGTTTATATAACAGTTATAGATGGCAGGGAGTAATCCATGTTACTGTTACACCTTAAGCCAGAGCTAAGGTGCTCTAGCATGGAAAGATACATAGGGGATCTGGAATTTTCCAGAATATATATATATATATATATATATATATATATATATATATATATAGACACACACACACACACACAGAGGGTGCAAAAAAATTCATACACATTTTAAGAAAGGAAAATTGTATTAAAATTGTGATACTCATGTATACCAATAACAAAAGATGAATACAAGTCACATTTGATTTCTGCAATTACAAGAGGTGCTCAAAGTGGTTACCATCAGTGTCCAGACACTTCTGATTATGGTGAACTACTGCCTGAGAAACGTTGACCGAAGTGTCCACTTTATATACACTTTTTGGCACCCCTGGTGCATATACATGCATATATACATATGTGTGTGTATGTATTTATGCACATATATATATATATATATATATGTGTGTGTATATACATATATACATATAGTGTATATATACATATATACACATACATATATATACATCCCTATACCCAGAGCACAGAATTTTTCTGCTGCATATAAAAATTGCTTGGAAATAATTACTTTGATTTGAAGCTGATTTGCAGGTCTTCTGTCCACCCCAGACCATCAAGGTTTTGAGAACTTGCCACTGTACACTATGCTTAATGTGTTCTCCACACCATAATGATTAATATGATATAGATAAACAGAAAACAAACAGAAAAATACCTCTGTAGCTCTACACTTTGCTAGACGTTAATAAAAATAAATTTTAGAAACAGAGATACCAGATTAAAAAATTGGTGGAAATGCACCCTCCTATATTTACTCACTACTACTGATAATTTTAGGAAATCATCAAAATAGGAAGACATCATTTCTAAAATATTATTTCAATTTTAAATTGTTTATTAAATATTCTTATTTTAATATTCTAAAATATTATTTCAATTTTAAATTAATGTGAAATGTTACAAAAATATTAAAGATGATAAATATAATTTGACTGGAATTAAAGTTGTAAATAGAATTATACTAATCATGGGTAGATCCAGTAAAAAAAAAAAAAGGCCATGTGACCATCTTGGGGTTATAGTAAAGAATTCATTAGATAAAATGTGTTACTGAAAGAAGTTGAGTAGCTGCCTCTTGGGAACTCTAGGGAACTTTGAGCACTGAGCAGCCCATTTTTCTGTCTAGGGTTCCATTCAGTCCCTTGTCTGATCCTTTCATTGCTTAAATCCTCAATATCTGTGCTCATGGCTATCTCTATCAATAGACTATGAATTTCTAGTGTACAGTGACCAAAATCTTATTCATCTTTGTATCTTCTAGTGTTGTTAAAGAATATAAAATATATAATAGTTACAATTTATACAGTATAAATTGTAGTCAGATAATTTTAAAAGATGACACATAATGCACATATATCTTATTTAGGTAAATCTTTCCCAGAAGTGAGCGACAGACTATAGATATCCTGCTTATGCCTTTTTATCCCTAAAGAATTAGGGTTTTACATATTTTTACTTCAGTTTTTCATGAGCTTATCACCTGCTTTCTCAACTAACAACCACATCAAGTCTGTACTTTTTCTGGCCATATTTTTCAGATGATTGATGACTCATTCTTGGACAAGATTGCCAAAGCATCAATATACCATAAAATTGGCTACTTTCCCAATTTAAACAATGAAGCAGATTAAAACTGCTTGAGTACAGCAATGAAAATATTATGTCATTGGAATGCAAATGTAGACGCAGCTTGAGGCTATTTTTTTCACACCAACATAATTACATTTAAACATTGTATGAAATTTTTCCTCTTAAAGGAAGATCTATTCCTGCCCAGAAATAAGTTGTGTCCTTCTGTCTAAAGCATGTTAATAGAATATCTCTCTAATAAGCCTATATTGACTCTAGATGAATATATTTGGCAAGAACACAAAGGACTTTGAGTCTGTTTTCTACTTTAAGATTAGGTTATATTAAATTTTCTGATTCACTGTTCTTTTAGTTCAACAGTCAACTTCAACCAGATTTCTGTGAAATTTAGTTTCATTCTCTAGTCAAAAACTAACATGCCACACACACGAAGTTATGAAAAGAATAAGCAGAAGGAATAACTCCTTTTAGTCACTTAATTAACTGAAGTAAATAAATTTTTCAGTAATAAGTAATAATAAAATTTGGGAAAAAATCTTTTAGAAGCTTAATGAGGAATCTGTTTTATTGTAGAGACAAAGACTTTGTATGATTCAGTCCCATTCTATTACTTTGCTTAAGTCAGAACAATTAAAGTACAGGCTTGTACAAATACAGAGAAAACAAAACCTGTCTAGATGACTAGCTTAGAATTGTCAGGCAAAGAAATATGTCCCACCTTAAAAACATCCTTTGAGGAGTAATGCAGACATCTACCAGGAAGGAAAAAAAATTAAGAGAAAACAAACAAACAAACAAAAAACAAAACTAAGCACTAACATAGATATGCTAAAACATATAAATATAATTATGTGTAACTATATAAATATATATTTTCAGCCTATCTCAATCTCACCATATTCTATAGATTCAGGAAGAATAACATTGAATCCTACCCAAGAAAAAAATGAACAGTTAAACCATTTTAATAATTTTGTGAATTACTTGTAACACTTGTACAAGGTATTTTTAAAAAATATAAAAATAAAGGTTTAAAATTAGGGTATTCTGTAAAGTTGGATTTTCTGGTCAACTGAGAGAAACTGCATATTTGTGAATTCTTACACTTTTGAAATTATAGCTAGAATTAAATCAAAAGGCACTTATAACAAAGTAATATAATATAAGCTGAGTTAATATTAATCAAGGTTTCATTTTGTTTCAAGGTCATTATTATGAACAAACATGGTCTTTGTATATATTCTAATGTAGACCAAGAAAGAGATTAGCCTACATCCTATATTATGACACATCTTAAAAATTACATTAAAATAAATTCACAAATATAATTCATTTATTTGCTCTTTATCCTTATTTGTGAAAATGTAGGTGAGGGTTCATCTAAATTCTGGACATGTAAAATAATAAAACGTAATGTTAAGTTTAATACAAATAACATATAAAATATAAAATAAATGTTGATGAATTAATGGGTTCTCTTAAGCATCACTGTATTATGTCTTCTTCACATAAAGATGAATCTTCTTTAAAATAAACCTGTTAATTCAAGTCATCTTCATGGTCATTAAAAAATAGTCTACTTCAGAAATACAATTCTTGAATAAGACAGCTATTTTCAAAAATGATGTTTGGGCATGGACATACGCAGAAACTCGACTTTTAGAGAAAATCCAACTTGTAATGAAAACAAATTCAACAGTTTTTTCTAAGAACTTATATTGAGTAAATCAGCTTCATAAATTGTGTGTGGTTTTCAAAGCTGCATGAATTGCCCTAACTCTATATCATGGGACTTTGCCATCTAAATAGGGTAAGAGAGTATGGATTACATTTGCCACCTTTTGGAAGCTTACACTCAAGGTATTAAAGTAAAACTAACATGCCCCTAACAGTTGGAGAATAATAAAAGAGAGAATATGAATACATGTAGGAGAATATTGAATAGGAAAAATGTTCTAATCAAGTGGATTTTTTTTTTTCTTTTCAGGCTGAAACCATGTCATTGCCAATGTAAAATAGAAAACTGGCAATAAAAGTGTCCATTTACATGAAAAATTACCCAAGTGCCCCCACACATACTGCCTTCCATGCACAATACAAAGTGGTTCCATTTTCAGAAGAACATATGCTAAATGTTTAAGCTCAAAGATGATTTAGGCAAAATGGAAAAGATTCTTTAAACATTTATTTTACACTTTACAGGATTCATTTAGATTGGCAGATGTTCCAAATCCAAAGAAAAGTAACTTAACTAGCTAGTGGAAAAGGCAACGTTTAAGGAGAAGGCAAGAGGGAGAAAAAAAATCCCCCAACTTGTAAAATTCAGTATCAGAAAACATAAATAAGTCAATAAGTAATAAACAAACAAACAAACAAATAAATAATAGAATTCCAGAGGAAATTTAATAGTTAAAATACCAAAGGACTTCCAAATTCTTTTAGGTACCTGCAGCAAATGATGTATTGATTTTGCTGTTAAACTGCACAGCTGTAACCAACACATTAGACATGGAAGATAAAAGCAATGACTAAAAGCACCTTATTTCATCTGTCACACCTGAGGCACTGCCTTCTTCAGACCTTTAGTGTATTAGCACAGAAAATCAATTACGTAAAGAGCTAAACAAATGAAGGGAGAATAAAAAAAGCCTCATTCACAAAGTGTCAAGGGTGTCAACAAGCCCAGGAGACTTCAGTAAACTCTATGATATCTCCAAATAAACTATAACAACATTTTCTGAACTTTTAAAACTCAGCAATTATGTATCATGGATCCTTCTAAGCTTGTTTTGGAATGTCCTCAGCCATTAAACAATACATAATAACTCTAAATTGCTCATGGGCAAAAATGAGTTTTCTATGACATGTACAGAAGAGTATTTTGTTCCAGCTTACAGTTCAGTACATATATACCTCTTAGATCATAAAATAGTCTGTGTGTCCATAGAAGGATATACCAGTGCAGTCGCTACCCTAATGGATTCTTAACATGATTACATACCTATATCTTCAGATAAAGATCATTGTTACTTAAAATCTGCATGACCTGTGCTTCCACATGCCCCACCCCAGCCCGCAAATTTGCAGTGCAACCTCGATGGTTAATTTTCTGAGCCAGATAGTCAATTCGTTTTTTAAGATTTTTTTTTTTTTAATTGGGGAATTGGGGAGGGGAACAGTGTTGGGGAATCAGGGAAGGGAACAGACAATTTGCTGCCTTTTTGTTCTTCAGCCTAGTTGCAAAGGACATTGCTTCACTGGCCCATGTTGGTATCCTGATTGTGCTCTTCCCGGATGAGGCAGATCAGTCGCTGGCCTCTGGATGTCGCTCACTGCAGCTATTGGCAGCTCACTCTGGCTGCCAGCCACTCACTGTAGCCTATGGCAGCCCACTGCAGTAGGGGCCGCAGCTTACTCCGTCACTGGGGCTCGCACAGTCCAGCTCCAGGTGGAGCTGTTGTTAGCTGTGGAGGGCAGTGTCATTGGCCCTCATACGTGGAATTCGAACCGGGGCCACTGGCATCCCAAAACCAGCTCTTAACCAATGTGGCACTCAGCCAGCCCAGATAGTCAATTTTTATCACAACAATTCAATGACGCCTTTATAAGTAGACAAGGCACTGAACATAGATAGGATCGACCTCAGGGATGTTAGGTACCACAATGTTAATCCTTCTTTTTTTTTTCCTGAATTTGTTTCTCTACAGAGAAAATCAAGGTGCTTTTTCAAAGACATCTCATAAAAAGTATCAGAGGCAATGTATGGAAGCCGCATTTGGACAGTGAGATTAAGTTTTATGGCCTATGCTTACTCCTTCATGCAACTTCATGAAACTTCACCAAATTATAAAACTATTTCTTCTTTACATCTCTACTTCTTCATCTCATTTACGCATAGCTGTTAATCTAAAATCTCATTCTTCTCCTTTCTTCTTTATGCGTTTTCCCCCATAAAGCACTTTATAGTTCAATGTATAAATCTTCACAAACTTCAGCTCTAACCTGATTACATTCTCATAACCTCTTGCATTTGCTTGTGCCTCGGTCTTCTCATATTAACCATTAGTGTCTAGATATCAGGACCTTTCTCACAAAGACCCAATTCTCCCTCTTCACTTCCTATTGGTTTGCATCTCATTTCCCAGGCCTCATAGTAGCCACTAACTCTCGATGTCCTACTCCCTCAATTGAGATTCAAATCAACAGATAATCATTGAGTGTGCTCTATGTTTCAGACACTGTGCTCTCACTTTGTGTATATATTCTGGCATTTAAATCTCAAATCAATCTGGTAACTTATTGGATCATTTTTACAGATGGCAAAATGATTTTAGGGAAATTAAGAAACTTTCAAAAGCTATTAAGTCAATCTAGTCATACCAACACCCATATAAGTCTTGCTCTTTGTTACCTCCTTCTAGGAAATACCTCTCACTTTCTGGCTTTGTTACCCAATAGTTCATCAGATCAGCTCCCTGCCATTTTGGTTTGTTATAATGCCTTGAGTAGAAGATACCGAAGTCCATCTCCAATAGTTACAATGTGTAATCAAGGAGAGCTAATAAATGGTAAAAAAGTCGGAAACATGGGAGGGTGATCATGGACCTTTTAAGATGAATTTAGTTAATGTGTGTGTGTGTGTGTGTGTGTGTGTGCGTGTGTGTGTGTAGAGCTCCACAAGCTTATACACACATACATATATACTTGTACATATATACGTAAGGATACACACACACACGCACACACACACACACACACACACGTGCACTCACACACAAGATGCCAAAAAAAATGTATACACATTTTAAGAAAGGAAAAAAATTCTATTTAGAATAAGCTATGGTAACCACTTTGAGCACCTTTTGTAATTGCAGAAGTCAAATGTGACTTGTATTCATCTTTGTTATTGGTATATATTGAGTGTTACAATTTTAATACAGGTTTTTTCCTTTCTTAAAGTGTGCATACATTTTCTTAGCACCCTCTGTATATTATACATGGAGGGAGGAAGAGAGGGAGGGAGGGAGGGAGAGAGAAAGAGAGAGAGAGAAGAAAACTAAAAAATGAGGTTAAAGAGAAAAGCAACAGGAGAGGTCTAATGTGTGTGTGCCATATCTTAAAAATCATATTAGGTTTGTGTTCAGGAAATGAAAAAAAGAAAAGGGGTATTAGCAGGACATGAAGGTCAAAAAGCAAATCTCACCCACTTTTTAATTTCCCTAAGATACCATACTATTTTATAGTACAATTTAATATATGAAAATGTCACTTGCAGTACAGAAAAGCCACCAGTCCAGAACTCAATTCTTTTAAAACAGAGATAATGTGAATTTGGATATATTGGTTAAACTCAATTTTTTTCTTTTTTTTAAAGATTTTATTGCGAAACTGGGGGAGGAGAACAGCGTTGGGGAACCAGGAAAGGGGAACAGATAAGCTGCTGTCCTTTTGTTCTTCAGTCTAGTTGTGGAGGACATTACTTCACTGGCCCACATTGGTATTACCATTGCGCTCTTCCCAGGTGAGGCAGATTGGTCACCGGCCTCTGGATGGCTGCTCACAGCAGCTCTGGGCAGCTCACACTGGGTGCTGGCCAATCACTGTAGCTTATGGCAGCCCACTACAGCAGGGGTGGCAGCTATGCCGTTGCTGGCCAGAGCAGCCCAGCTCCAGGTGGAGCTGTTGTTCACCATCTTAGCTGCAGAGGGTAGTGTCACTGGCCCTCTTATGTGGGATCCGAACCGTGGCCACTGGCTTCCCAAGCCAGCTCTGAACCAACGCACCAGTCAACCAGCTCAAACTCAAAATTTTTAAGGTCAAAATAAGTCTTGTGGAATATTGGGCCAGCCCAGTGGCTTGTTGGTTAATAGTTGGCTTGGGACACCCACTCTGAGCAGTAGGGCTCCGGTTCGGATCCCACATGAGGGCCAGTGATGCTGTCAACCACGGCATAGGCTGCAGTGGGGCGTGAGCTTTAGTAAGTTGCCATGAGCTGCTGTGAGTGGCTGTCCAATGGCCGGAGGGCGACTGCATCACTCGGGAAGAGCACAATGATAATACCAACATGGGCCAGTAAAGCGATGTCCTCCACAACTAGACTGAAGAACAAAAGGACAGCAACTTCCCCGACGCCCCAACACTGTTCCCTTCCTCAATTCCCCTTTAAAGAAAAAAAAAAAAAAAAAAAGAATTACCACCGTCATCCTTAATTAACAAAAGCTAATATTGTTACCTTTTTTAAAAATATATATAGTAGAATATCTAGTTTCAGATATACTACTGAAGAAACTACAAAAGTTATTTTAATAAAAATATAAACTTTTTGAAATGTGGCGTGTGACCATTCTACTTGGTGGACACCTAATAAACATTTGGTGAAATAAAAAGTCAGTTAGTGGGGCCGGCCGAGTGGCTCAGTGGTTAAGCTCTGGCTTGGGAAGCCAGTGGCCCCGGTTCGGTCCCACATATGAGGGCCAGTGACACTGCCCTCAAAAAAAAAAAAAAAAAAAGTCAGTTAGTAATGTTCATATACTTTATGCACTATTTTATAGATTCACATTTTAAAGAAGAATAATAAGTTTCTAGGATATCAGTACTTATATTCTATGACTATCAATTGCTTGATTAAAAAGTATGTCAAGTACTCAATAATTTACAGTATATAACAAGATGTTTTAAAAATTCTATAGCTGATCACATATAATGTAAACTATGGTATTAACATGTGAAGGTGTTTTGTGACTGGTAGCACATGCATAGCTCTGAACCTGGGATGCTCAGAAATATTTCTAAGATTTCTAAATAGTTTGTAGGCAACAAAATATCTTGTTCTTGAGTATAATTTCTTATGGCAGTGTCAGTTAAGATTGGCCATAATTAATTTTATCAGGAATGCATGTCTTGGTGGTATCATCTCAGAATTTGCTCAGACAAACAAGATCCATGTCAGTTTCAGAATTTAGTAGACTGTCAACTGACAAATAAAAACAAACAACCTGATCTAGCTCCAGAAAGTGAACAATTCTGTTGAAGTTGATATCTCCTGATCATGGTGAACATCTTATAATTTGACACGGCAATTTAAAGCAGTTCTGGGCGGGCCCAGATGTTTAAAAGTCCAGCCTTTACCAAGTTATCGTGAATGCTATGGCTAAATACATTAGAAACAGAATAGTATTGAATTACATTCTAAATGACTTCAGATATTAGGAAAAAGGCCTGCTTGAAGCCTGAAATTCTCTTTATTAATATCAATTATTTTCCATAGCTTAATGTACCCAAAATGGCCTTTTTGAATGCAACCCTTAGGTGGGAAGGTAGTCCATTGTTTCATTAGCCTGTGAGAAAGGATTACTTAGAAAAGTCCTCAGGGAATGAACACCAATAAATAAATTTTGATAAAGGATGAAAATGGATGAATATCAGGAAAAAACTAAACATGGCTCTTTGCCCAACCAAATATTTCTAGGCAGGTCACTCCAAAAATCAGCAGAGGGGCACTTTTTTTTTTAAATTAGTTTCAGGTGTACAACACAGTGCGATAGTTATACATTTTACCCCTCAAAATGACAACCCCCTACCCCCAATTCGGCACCCCACTCCCCCCCCCCAAATCATATATATCTATTGCTCTTCCTCTGACTTTCTTCCACAGTGTATATAGTCACGGGATGTGGATTATACAGAGGGGCACTTTTGAGGAAGCAGAGGTAAAGATGAGCTCATGCCCCAGAGGTTAATAGGGTTCTATAGGGAAAATTGTTAAGAGCATTCTTTATGGTTCCAGAGTATAGGGATGTGCTCTCCTCTGCCTTCACTTCCTCTTCTGCAAAATAGGCACTGTAATACAAACTGCTGATACCAACACAGATAATTCATCAAGTTTATATATGTAAAGCGCTTAGAACAATAGCATTAACATTTTTTAAGAAAATATAAAGATGCATTAATATTGCAATGGAGTGTCCTGACACCTTGTTCATTTTACATTTAGAAAGTACAATTACTTTTATGAATTACTCATATTCCCAATAGCCAATGACCTGAAAAGAAGAAATGATGTTACACAGTGGCTTTTTCTTTTTCTTTTTTCCTTTTCTTTTCCTTTCCTCTCCTTTCCATCTATTTATTTATTTATTGGCAACATGATCAAGGGTGTTGGGTTTTTATTTTTTCTTTAGCCTAGTGAAATGTGTGAAGCTTTCCTTTCTCATGTTAGAGGATGATCTTCAAACCAATTATAAGCAGCGCTCTTCAGTTTTCATTCCTAGCAAGTGAACGTTTTTAAAACAACATTGCAGGGTATTTTTCACCCTCTTCTTAAATCATAGATAAACTCTTCAGGCCCTTCTCATTTCCAGGAAATGAATGCTGTTCTAGCTGTTCCTATAAAGTGAGCATATACAAGAGTCACCAGGAGACTGATAATCTCACACAGAGTTTCATTTGTCAGCTCCCTGTAGTCTATGAGTTTGTCTTCTAGGAGACTTCACCTGCATGAGGATTTCAGGATTAGGTTTTTCTATGTAATTTCAATCTCTAATAATGGAATTCTGTGGGCACTTTCTCAATTCTTTCTACTTCCTAGTGTCAGGCTAAAGAGGTGAATGTAGAGATTTATGCACTTAATACTCTTTGGATCAAGATGAAAATACCCACTTTCATTCTTACTTTTTATTTATTAAACTTGTACAGCTGGTTTTTCCACCAATTTGCAGGCTAACAAGTGGCTTAATTTTTCTTTCTCTCTTTTCATTCTCTATCCTTCCTTCTTTCCTTCCTTTTCTGTCCTCCCTAATTATGTTACACAATTATTAACTAATTATGTAACTAATGTGAAAGTCATTTTCCCAGTGGAGAAAAAAAAGATGACATGTAATTTCCAGTTTTGTCAAAAACACTAAAGCTAATATCTGTAAAACAACATAGTGCCTGGTAATCAATCAATCATTATAAATATGTTATGAAATTATTGATATTGTCATTTGCTATAGCCGTAAGTTGGTATCTTCTTCATTATTGACTAGCCTGTAATCAGGTATCAGTGATTTTTCATCAGAAATTATTTTTAAGGTAAATTTATTGTGATATAATTTATATGTAGTAAAAATTAACCTATTAAGTGTACAGTACTCTGAATTTTGTTAAATGCATATAGACATATACTCACCACCACAATCAAAATATTGTTTCATTGACCTGAAAAATTTCCTTTGTGGTTAATCCCCTATATCCCGAACTCCAGTAAGTGGTATTCACTGATGTTTTTCTTTGAGTAGTTTTGATTTTCTCTTTTTAGAATGCTATGTAAAAGGAATCAATGAGTAGCCTTATCAGTATGGTTTCTTTTAATTAGCATAATGCATTTGAAATTCATTCATGTTGTAACATGTGTTTGAGTTCTCCTCCATTTTATTGCTGAGTGGTATTCTAATGTATAAATGTCTCCAAGATTTGTAATCTTTCCTCCAGTAATTGACATTTGGGTTTTTTTATGAGTATTGATGATTATGACTAAATTATAAATATTAATGTACATGTTTTCGTATGGGCATATGTTTTTATTTCCTTTGGGTAAATATCTAAGAAATGTATTGAAGGGTCATATGATAAATATATGTTAATTTTGAAAAATATTGTCAAGAAGCTTTGCTAATTGATTGTAATGTTGTATTCCCACCAGTGACTCATGAGAATTCTGATTGCTTCACATTCTTTCAAATGCTTCATATTGTCAGTTTCTTTCCCTTGTTGTTTTGATGCACTGATTCTAATAAATGTATAATTTTATGATATTATTTTAAAAATAATGATTATGTTGAGCATCATTTCATTTTTAGATCATTTCTGGTGAAGTGTAGGATTAAATCCTTCACCTTTTTTTTTTTTTTAAGTTGGATTATTGAGTTTTGATAGTTTTATATTTTGGATAGCAGTTTGCTATCAGGTGTGTGTTTTGCAAATATTTCCTGCTAATTTGTGCCTTTTCTTTTTTTTCTTTGAAGTGCCTTAGGAAAAGCTAAAGTTTTTAATTTTGATGAAGTCCATTTTTTAATTTTTTTCTGTGATTCACACTTTAAGTATTCTCTCTATGAAATATTTGCTAATTTTCCAGTATAAATTCATAGTTTTAGGTTGCATATTAGGTCTATTTCTATTTTGAATGATTTTTTAAATATGGTATAACGCTGTAATATATGGGTTGAGATTAACTATTTTCTTATATCAATGTCCAATTATTCAGCACCATTTGTTAGATATTTTATCAGTTCTCCATTAAGTTGGTTTGATATGTGTGTTGACATTGGTTAAATAGATTTGTGTGTGTGTGTGTGTGTGTGTGTGTGTATTTCTGCATTCTTTACTTTGTTTCACTAATCTATGCTCACTCTTCCAAAAATTCTACAATGCACTATAATGTAGATATATATTAAGCATTGGAATTCGATAGTGTGAGCTGACTGACTGGATTCTTTTAAAAATTGCTTTGGTTATTCTAGTTAGTTTTGCTTTCCATGTATATTTTAGACTCAGATTGATGATATCTATAAAATGCATCATGGTAGACATAGGGGTGTTCTGTGTTTTCTTGGTTGAACTCAGTCTGATGTGTCTCCTGTGTGTCTGCTCCATGAAGGTTGTTAAGGAGACAGAAACACACAATCAGAGCAACTGCCTAACTCAGTTTTTCATAACTTCTCTGAACTCCTATCCCATTTTATTTCTTAACCTTTGTATATACCTTTTATATTTTTAAGTTAAATCTTGTCATTCCTCTGCTCAAAAACTGCCAGGGGTTTTCCATCATGCTCCAAGTAAAATTAAAAGTCCTTAATAGCCTACAAAGCCCTTCATGGTCTGGCGTCACTAACTCTGATGGTTTCTTGTTCTATTGTCTACCCTGCCTTATTGACCACCTTACTGTTACAGGAACATGTTAGGCATATACCCACCTGTGGCTGTCTCCTTTGTCCAAACATTATTCTCTTCAACATCTTGAGGCTTAACTGCCTTAAGTCCTTTGAGTCTATGCTCAAAAATTCTCTTTCCGACGAGGCCTACTCTGACCACTCCAATTAACAGTGAAATCATTCCTTTTCTTCGACCCCTACACTTCTCCATGGCTTTACTTTATCTTAATTTCTTTTTTTCATAGCATTTATTTCTTCTAATACATGGGCAGGAATCCTTTACTAGTTTGTTCACCAACATTCCCGAAATACCTGTAATATGTCTCATAGAAAGCATGTACTCTCTAAATAGGTGTTGAATAAGTGAATGCATTAATAAATAAATAAAAAAAGATAAGTGGCAGAAAAACTAAACTAAAACAATAATATAAATATAAACAAATGTTAAACATTTGTTTAACATTTGTAGTGCAGGGACACTACAGAACACTAAGAAATTTGTATTCAAATGGGAAAAATAAAGCCACTAACTGAGAGAAAGTACATATAGAAAACCTAAGTACTCTGAAACAGATGATGGGCATTTAGATCCAGTTATACATTACCTTCTGGTGTGACCGTTAGAATTTCCCACAATTACCCAGAGTCCTGCATAATGTCATATCATTAGAGAACCTCTAAGTTCCTTCTATTTTTACATGGCCCTATCCTAGGAAATTATGTCTTAGCTTAGTAAATAGAATTTTTCTTTATATCACATTGATTTTACATGAGATTTTTCTCACAAGCTTTACCTGAGAAAACACTATTTCTCCTTTTTTAGTACAATTTTATTTTCTTCCTTCTGAATAGTTTAACTTTTATTTAAAAAATCAATAGAGAGGGAAAATAATTTGAATGCTTACTCTGTAATGGAGAATGAGTCAAATCAAGTTTAAAATGCTTCAGACAGGCATCTTCTATTAGACAAATTAATCTCTTTCTTGACCAAAATCAGACTATCAATTTTTCTCTTTCAAACGTGGCATGTTTTGTTTCTAAATTAAATGGAAACTCCCAAGTACCTCAAACATTCTTAATTTAAGGATACAGTCGAGGATTTTATGTCTGTCTACCTCTTTAGAGCTCTGAAAAACAAACAAGTATTTCACAAAATAAAGAGTAGAATCAAACGTTAAAACAATGTCCTTTGTTCTGTTTTTAAATGTCTTCAGATAAATCATGTATTATTTTGCTTTTATTTCAAGACATGTCTGTATGGTTTACCCTGAAAAATAGTTTGTACCAGAAATAGTTTATGTTCTAGAAGCACACAGTATTCTTGTTAAAAGATTAAGGATTGGGCCTGCCAAGTGGCGCAGTAGTTAAGCGCTGGCTTGGGAAGTCAGCGGTCCCAGTTCGGGTCCCGCTGATGAGGGCCAGTGATACTGCCCTCAGGAAAAAAAAAAAAAAATAGATTAAGGATTAATGAAGTCTAGCTGAGCACGATATCTAACTATGAATTTGATATTTAAAAGCTGTGCTGCAATTTACATATTGCATAATATATGTTTGCTCTCTTGTGAATAAAGTGTTACCTGTAAATATACAATTTCCAAATATCTTTATTGTATGTATCCATGAAGATAGGAAAGGAATGTGATTATGCAATTGGGTATTTTATTAGAAAATTTCAATGAAACACTAGTTCTAAGCAATTATCAATCCCTTGTTTAAAGCTATCTATGTACTTATAAATAAGAGAAACTTTTGAAATATGAAAGAATAAAGAAGGAAAAACGTTTGTTTAGTAAATGATAAATAAAAAATATTTATTTTGCTAGGTATTATTACTTTGACAAATCCGTAATTGCTACACTATTCTATCTAATAAAATTAAAGATAAAGAAAATACATATTGAACTCCTCCATAGGTATAGATAGCCTCCACAGAGGAATTTATTATTATCATAAATTAACAAACTTTTATTCTTTCTCTTCAAATGTATTCCTTAATATTCAAAGCAAATTGCAATCCAGATGACTATATGTAGAAAAATATTATCAGCAATGCTTTAAAATTTTGGCTAATATGGTTAATAAAAGTCTATGAATACTAAGAATTAACGTCCCAGTCATTTCAGGTCAATCTTTATCATTTTAATATCTTTCTTAAATGTATTAGTCTTTTTGCCTACCTTAGCAAGTTCATGAGTCTGAAGATAATTGAATCTCTGATAATTCAGGATTTGCAAATGCCTGAGGCTCATCATTCTAAGTGTCAATTCTCAATGTATAAGGATAAAAATGAAATTATAGCGTTAGAACAGAATATTAGCCTTGGTCTCTACTAACCCAAAGATAGGCCTAAAAGGTATTGATATTCAAATAAATCTCTAATTCCCAATTATGAATTTATTATTTACCTCATATCCCAAGTATGAAAAAGTAGGTAAAAATAATTGGGTTATCTGAGGGTCTGGTTAATCATGTTCAAATTTCCTTTCACTACATTTTCCCTTTCTTTTGGAGACAGCATTTTATGTATCCAAAGGAGTACTTCTTAAGCAAGAAGAGGGCAAGTATTCCATAATGAGAGAATGGAAAGAGTAATGGCCTTGAAGTGAGGACTTAGTTAGCATACTTAAGGACCAGCAAGGGAGCTTTTATGGTTGGGGCATGTTGGCTATGGTGTGTGTGTGTGTGGAGGGGGAGGATGCATACTTAAAGAAGGAGCAAGGATGGGAGGTCAGATTATTAATAGATCAGGAGGCCATTTAAGGGTTTTAGCTTTTATTCTGAGAGCAAAGACATTAGTAGATTCTCACTTTAGAAATAACTTCATTTACATTTGGATGGATGAAACAGTTTACCTGAGCCTGGATGAAGCTGAATTGGGGAATGAGTGGGAGCAGCAAACTACTGAGAAAGCTATTGAAATTATACAAAAAAAAAAAAAAAATGATGATTATCGGCACTAGAACATGGCACTGGCAGTAATGACTTGGTCCTAGAAATAGAATAATTTTTTGAGAAAATTATAAACATTTTCTATACCCTTAGAAGAGTGAATAAAACAGAGTAACATAAAAATAAACATATATTACATTGATTATGAAAACTAATTTCTTAAACAGAATCATGGCTAAAACACAAAATAGTATTGCCATGGAGGATCAAATATTTCCCCACTTAAAATTTACTGAAAATTGGACTACCTCTTTTCTATTTCATGGTATAGACATTCATACAATACAATCAAAGAGTCATTTAATCAGGATGAGCTTGTAGCTGTTGGAGTCTCTTATTGATTTTCACCTAAAAAAAAAAAAATATATATATATATATATATATATATATATATATATATATATATTTTTTATATAATATTTATGAGGTATAGGGAAATAAACTTGATAGTCTCTATGAAATATTTATATAGAGATATATTTATATAATATACTCATATATATATATAATTGTATACAGCTATATATATGAATATAGGTAGATTATAGCATTTATAACCACAAATGCATATATGAAAGTATGTAAATATATATTTTCAAATAAATGTTATACACATATATTTATACATATAATATTAAGGAGGTGGAGATTGGATATTATTTGTTTGGCCTCCCTTCCCTTTTCAGTCTTCTTACTTTTGCAGTCAGACGGATCATATGTTCTTTGATCATTTCTGTTGGATTGCTTTTTTTAATGCTTATGTAGAATATTTTTCTCTGCCTCTTTTTCTTCCCCCAGCACCCCCATCTCTCTATCTTATCTATTGACCAGCGTTTCATCAAATTATTTTTTAATAAAATTAATATGAGGACTCATTGCTTTTCAAGTGTATAACTCTATAATACATCATCTATATATTACATTATGTGTTCACCACCCAGAGTCAGTTCTCCTTCCATCACCATGTATTTGATCCCATGTACTGTCTTCTACCATCTCCTGTCCTCCCTTACCCTCTGGTAACCACTAAACTGTTGTCTGTATCTATGCCTTTTTGTTTCTTTTGCTTGTCTTGTTCCTTTGTTGCCTTCAGTTTTATATTCCACATATGAGTGAAATCATATGGTTCTCAACTTTTTCTGTCTGACTTATTTCACTTAACATAATGAACTCAAGATCCATCCATGTTGTTGCAAATGGCCCTATTTCACTTTTTCTTATAGCAGAGTAGTATTCCATTGTGTATATGTACCACATCTTCTTTATCCAATCATTTATGGAAAGACATTTTGGTTGTTTCCATGTCTTGGCCACCATAAATAATGTTACAGTGAACATCAGAGTACATATATCTTTATGGATATAAGTTTTCAGATTTTGAGGGGTATGTACCCAGGAGAGGGATTGCTGGGTCATATTGTAATTCTATTCTTAATTTTTTGAAGAGGACTCATTCATTTTTGTTTGTTTGTTTGTTTGTTTAGTTTCAGGTGTACAGAACAATGTAATCACTTTTTGAGGCATGAAAAGTCTAACTAGTACATTATTTTGTATACCTGAAGAGGACTCATTTTTAAACTTTCAAATTCTATTTGTTGCTTCTAAATCTAAGTCTCTGGTCTTGAACAGTCATTCTTTTTTGGAAATGTAATTTTCATATAAATATCAGACAATCTCATCAATGAATTCCATGAGGTTAGTTGCTGACAATTTATTCCCCATGCTTTCTATGCAATTATATTTTCCTTATAATCTTAATTTGAGATACTTTTGAACAATGAGAGCTTCTGGCACTACTGCCAGAAGTTAGAGACTTGGAAGTAGATACCAGAATACCTCTCTCTTCCTGCTTCAGGGGTATCTGTGGAAGTGTTCATCAATCTTCCATGGTTTCATCAATGTTAAGGTAGACCTGCCCTTCATGGAACTAATGATACCTGCTCTTGGCCTCTGGTTATTCCATTTTCCTTGTGCTTACAACCATAGGGATGTTAGAGGCTTCTTGCTGTTACTAAATCCCTCTCCTGACTTTTCATTTCTCCCGATATCTCAGACTAGCTACATAATCAATGTCACCTACTTTCCCCATTATATAATAATATCATGATTGTCATGACCCCAGCTTAAAACATACAGGTCACTCATGCATGTCAGTTCTTAATTTTACTGTGGGAGGAACTAAAGTACAGGTACATATGATACATAAATGGTTCAAGCAACCAAATAATTTATAATCTAGTGTACTTTACATAAATTGTTTAATATTTCTAAATACCCTGCAATATGCCTACTAAAATACCATTTTACTCATGACTAAATAAGTTCTAAGAGGCTAAAGAAACATTCTAAGATCAAAAAGAAGCAAGTGAAGAAGTTGGTATATACAATGATATATTTCCTGATATTTACAATGTAACCAAATAAATACAAACAATTAATGAACACTATTTGCCATATTCTTTTTTATAAAGACACTAAACATTCAGAGACAACAGTGACATCTAAAATGATTCCTTATTTAATCAGCTTCTTTAAAATCTTTTGGGTTCTTTAGCTTCTGATCAAAATGTATATTGACTAAAAATCTGCAATAATCTCCAGTGCTTTGGTATCTTCTCCTTCAAAAGAAGCAAAGTGATGCCAATTCCAAATACAGATTCATAAACTAATTATTAGATATTTAAAAATAAAAATATACTCTGTTTTTTACAAATTGCATTCAAGAAATTACTTGTTCCACTAAATACCAATAAGCTTTATGACAAAAGGATGCATATTTATATATAATTATACAAATATTGCAAAAATTAACTGGTGCTTGTAATTCAGAACACTTATTAATACATTAAAAGGTTGGGAATTCATATTTTTATTAATTTTTTTTTTTTTTTTTTTTTTTTTTTTTTTTTGAGAGCAGTTTCACTGGCCCTCATATGTGGGACCGAACCTGGGCCGCTGGCTTCTGAAGTCAGCGCTTAACCACCGCACCACTTGGCCGGCCCTTAAATTTTGAATTTCAATAATATCTGAGAGTTTGATATATATTCACACACATATGCATTCATAAGCACCTTTATAAGTGTAAAGATGTATAGAGCATTCAACTTGAGTGGAAAATGATGTTAGTGTGTTCTAGAAATAACAGAACTGTGTCTTCAATTTTAGCACTTTTTTAAAAATTTTCTCAGTCATGCTTCTAATTTTTGACAGAACCAGAATTATAACTAAGTCTAAGAATATTCAATTCATCACTGACCAAGTCCACTATAGGTAGTAGAAAGAGCATAATCTCTGAATAATACAGTTCAACTTCATGTTTTGCCTTCTAACTCACTGAGCCAATTTCTCATTTCTAAGATGAGAATATATATATATATATATATTCCCCAATTACTTAGCAGTGTCATATTATGCAGATCAAATAAGAATATGTATCTAGAAGCGTTTTAAAGGCAACCTTGTGCCATAATTATAATTATATTGTGAAGACAATACCATAAAAATCAGATTATTTAATTATCAACATTTAGTATAGTAAACTTATATTAAATGTTTAATATGATAAACTCAGATTTCCATTCCTAAATACAATTCAAAGTACCAAAAATCTACTGAAATTTATGTAATTTTTTTTATGCTCTTTTTAAAATTATTATTATTAGGTAAATTTGTTTTAAATTTAGGACATTTAAGTGTTTGTTTATTTTTGAGCCTCATTTATACTTTGATTAATTGAATATTTGTACAAGTTTTTTGCAAATTGAAGTCAAAAGAGGAAAATATTTGTATTACATTAAAATGCAAGGTGAATTCAAAGAATAATTTATTATTTTCAAAAATAGAAAAACTATATAACCCTCTGATCATATCTATTTGAGAATTCTCTGTTGACGTTTTATAATAAACTATTATTTTTAGTCAATTTAATGACCAGTTTGAGTTGGATACATGATATATCCTATCATTGTGTCAAACTTAGTCCTTGAACCACTCTAAAGTGTTAATTCTTGAGTTTCTCATAGATATGGCCTCTGAATATGAACTCCCTCACCACCTGAACTATTTTATTATATTTTATTTTATTTATTTATTTTTAAGATTTTATTGGGGAATTGGGGGAGGGAAACAGACAAGTTGCTGTCCTTTTGTTCCTCAGTCTAGTTGTGGAGTACATTGTTTCACTGGCCCATGTTGCTATCGTCATTGCGCTCTTCCCGGATGAGACAGCTCAGTTGCCGGCCTCTGGATGGTTGCTCACAGCGGCTCTTGGCAGCTCACGTGGGCTGCCGGCCACTTACACTGGCTGCCGGCCACTCACTGTAGCCTATGGCAGCCCACTACAGCAGGAGCTGCTGCTATGCCTTCCTGGGACTCACAACAGCCCAGCTCCAGGTGGAGCTGTTGTCCACCATTTTAGCTGTAGAGGGCAGTGTCACTGGCCCTCATAGGTGGGATCCAAACCGGGGCCACTGGCATCCCAAGCCAGCTCTTAACCAACGTGCCACTTGGCCGGCCCCTGAACCATTTTAGATAGACCAACGAGTCAAAGTAATTTCATGATTCATTTAACTCTCAGTTACTCTTGAAATGGAATAGGAAATAGCAGATTCTAGATGTATGAAAATCTCAAATAACCCCTGATCTTATTGTAGCTATTGATGTTCACATCCTTAACTTCTGGCCAAACGTTCCAGAAAATAACCACATGACAGATTTTCAGTTCACCCAAACTTATTCTCTTTTTCTGTAGTTATGATATGCAGGTGATCATGAGAAGAAATAAGTGATAAAAAACTTAGAAGCCAAATAGTAGACCAAGAAAAATAGACACTGTAATTGTGTAATTGTTGGAATGTTTCATTTCCACATCAGTTGTGGACCGTTTTATTTTACCAAATATGATTTCAAGTTGTTCTTTATAAACACCATGTGTATTCTATTCCCATAAAAGAATAATTTAGAAAATACTGAAGGCAACCATTATGTCATGAAAATATCATTATGCATTAGGCCAAATCAAAATGTCTTAGTTAATTTAATAGCATAGGGATAAATTTTGTGACAAGTTGAAAAAAGGGATTTGGTCTAGACAAGTTCTGATTTTTGTTCTGCCAAAGAAAAATCTATGATTTTTAACCTATGTACAAAGTACTTTATTGGACAATCTGGGAGATTCAGAAGATTTAAGATATGGCTCCTAATCTCAGGAAACTTGAAAATTAGTTGAAATAGATGTAGTCATAGGAAGGCGGTGAGAAATGTTCTCTAAACAAAGACAGAAACATGAGCAAACAGAAAATAGTATTTGTACATATTTACGAGGTGTAATCAAATGATACAGTGAATGTTTAAATAAAAAATATTACAGTAAAAGACACATTGCCATGAATGCCCCTCAAAATACTCCCCCTTGCTTCAAACTCACATACCCCATCATTCTTGCCATTGTCTGAAGAAATTCTGGAAGTCCTCTTTCGTGAGCGTCTTTAGGTGCACTATCGTGGCTGCTTCGATGCCCTGAATCACTTCAAAACGTTTACCTTTCATGGTCATTTTGACTTTGGGGATGAGCAAGAGGTTGCATAGTGCCAGATCCGGTGAATAAGGTACACCATAATGTTTTTATTTGACAGAAATTGCCATACCAGAAGTAATGTGTGATACAGAGCCTTTCTGTTGGATCACAAAATACAGTTAATGCTACTGCTAAGTGCCATCCAATAGAAAGGCAGGGATCTTCAACATAGGAAGCAGCACAACGACCTGTTGTGTGACAAGTTCCGACTTGTTTGGTGCAGTCAATCAGGTGTGAGCTATGTTTGAGAGAAGGTGTGTTTTAAAGCATGCCATAAATCATTCTCCATGATTACAACACTCCATGTCACACATTGCTTCTGGTACTTGGCAATTTCTGTCAAATAAAAACATTATCTGTCACATAAAAACATTGTGGTGTATCCTTATCCCCCTTATCACCAGATCAGGCACCATGCGACTTCTTGCTCTTGACCAAAGTCAAAATGATTCAGCACATGGAGACAGCCATGACAGCACAACTAAAGATACTTACAAAAGAGGACTTCTAGAACTGCTTCAGAAAGTGGCAAAAATGATTAGATAAGTGTGTCCGAAATGAGGGCGGGGGTTTGAGGGGGATTAATGACAAAGTATCTTTTGCTGTATTTTAAAAATTTATTTAAATATTCACTGTATCATTTAATCACACCTTGTATATCATGTCTGTGTAATTAATCAAGGCATGTATTACAAGGGGCCTGAACTAAGTAATGTATAAGTGTAATGTGTCTGTATATGTGTGTTTCTGTATATATAACATTTTATATGTAATATATTTATACATATATACATGCATACAGACAGTTTACCATTTGCAATTATTAAAATACTTCTAAGTATTCTTTAGCAAGGCTGCATTTTATATAAAGAAAGGAACCGAATGTCTGAAAAGTGCTCAAAGAATAAAATACCCCAAATTAATTCAAAATAACAGTACATCCCAGAATATTTCTACAAAAAAAGATGGAATTTCTTTTATTTTTAACTGCTCTATTTAATTCTAACACAGGTGTGTAAAATGAGCATTGCTAATTTCTTGTCAAATGATTTCTGTCTAAAACTGTTCTATATTTTTCTCAAGGTAAATTCAGTAACAGGAGCCCAGATAACTATAAAGCTAGTAATCATTTAATATTTAAGCATGTCATTAAATGCAATTTCTACTTTTGTTATGTTTTCATTAGTCCCAGTAACAGAAGACAGTGATAATCTTCATTAATACTAGGGAGAAATGCTGGTGGGGAGGCTTCTTTACAAGCATTGTAAGGACTAAATTACATTGTAAATTGAAAAATCTGCAAATGTAGCATTCAAAACCATCCAACATCATTTCTTTAGTGCTCACTTACAACCCCTCTCACATTATACATTGTTTCCCATTTTCATTTGCTAAGCTTCTCAATTTGCCAAGGCTTTTAGTGAGTGGTGGAAGTGGCTAGGAATTTCCATCTTCCTACAACTAAACATCTCTCTTCTCTGTCAGTAAATATTTTATCATTAATTATTTAAGTCCATCTCTTTATTTTCCTTCTTCCTGCTTTACCTATTCTTTGCTAGAGATCTTGCATTGTAGCAAGACGTCTGAGTGATGCCAGAATACATCAAAAATGCCAGGACTGGTTTCACATTTTCTAATTCTAAAACAAGTGTGTTGAAAGTCTTGGACACAACAAAAAAAATCTGTCAACTCCCTCACCAGCAGCTGTCACCTGTAGTTAATCTTTTTATTTCTATTTGTGTATTCCCCCTCACACCACTCTATCTACCACACATTATGTCACCATCTGCCACCACATTTTTCTGCATCCAATTGACCTCTTCAAACATTATCCTGCCATCATTTTCTGTAAGTCAGGCATCACTAAGTCAGTGATGGCAATGTCCTTTGAAAACAAAACTACATATTTTATAACTGAGGTAACAATAGTTGCCCACTTTTTTTACACACCTAAAAATCATTTTTTTTTTCTGGTGGAGTCACAATAGCCGTGGAACTCACTAAATGTTCTAGCTAGTAGGCAAAATATATGCAATTGTGAGTGGGGTACATATAAAGAATAAGGGTAATATGGACATTTTTTCTGCTTCACAGGGCCCCATGCCTAATGGGAAACAGCAGAGAAGTGAAAGAATCAACCAATTTATAGATTAGATTAATAGTTAATTATGCAGGCAGTGTGGTGAAAACTATTAACATCTGTGCATACTTGGTTCATCTCTCCCTCCATGAAATATACACTTTTGTTTCCAGCTTGCTGTTAAATGATGTCACCTGACCAATCTGACCAATTCATTGTAAGGACACATGCTTCATTCTAGGCTGAAACATTTCTCTTTTTTGAGGGGATCTCAGGATTAGTTTAGTTACCATAGCATAAACTAGCCTTTTTTGACTAATACCACAGATCACAAGTAACTTAAGAGCTCATCTGTCTCCACTCTCCTTTACTCGCCGTCATGGGGAGGAATACTGCTTTCCAAGTATTCTGAACGTCCAGTTGTGTCTGGATAACTAAAAGTTCCCTGACTCTTACATTAATGTCAGTTATGCAAAGAATTTGGCTGCCATCACAGCCGTGTTATCAAAAGGGAAGCAGTACAGGTAATTATGTAGGGCTCCCTTTAGCCCTTTGCCATCAGCCAGAGACCCACAATCGTAAGTGAAGAAGATTCATTTCAGGAAGGACTAGAGACTACTGCCAGGGAACAGACTGTCTGATGTGACAAAAGAGGCAGAAGAAACAAAGGAGCAATGTCAAAGTCCAAGGATCTAGGCTTCTTTCCCACTATGATTAGAGAATGAGATTTAACCACAGATTGGAGAGAACAATAGTAAAAACAGGATTGTTTTCTGAAGACAGTACTGAATACTCTTCTTTCTTTAAAAAGGAAGTAAATAATGTAAATTTGGATGGAGTCCCAGATTGCACATCTGCCTGCCTAAATTGTACCTGAGAAGTAGCAACCAAGCAGATGAAAGCAAGGAGGATTAGGGGGGAATGGTTTCTTTCGGTTTTATGGGCCTATAATCACAATGCCATACCCTCTTCATAACAAAAGGTCTTAGGGCTGGCAGACAGCCTTGCAAGTACAGACTGTAGCACCCATGTGTCAATCAAGTAGGTGCAGGCACAACAGGGGTTTCCTTAGATAAACAAGATAAAATTTGTTGAGTTAGATATATAAATATTGTTCTAGCTTTGCTGCCTCTTTCTCTAAAAATGTCATTAGCTATCATGTAGAAAAATAATGTTACATAGATTATTGGTGTTATTAAACTTAAGTGTTCTTTGCTGTATTAGAAGGGAAATTAGTCCCTCATATTCAATTCCATGTCTTCTCTTGTTGCGTCCTCTCTTTCCTCCTCAGCATCTCAAACTTCTTTGTTCATTATGAGAATCTACTGAATGGAATGGAAACTTTGCAAGCATGTTTCATAGTCCACATTATTTTCCTCATTTTTAAAAATTGTCAATAACATTTAATGGTTTTGGTGACTTGAACAGATAAAAAAAATTTCCAATAATCTTAATATTGTGGAATCTGTGTAAATAATATTTTAAAAAATATATAATGTATGTTCCTTCTAAACAGGGCAGTTAGAATTGTGAAATATGTGACATTTAAATGAAAGAAAATGTGAAGAAATAATACATTATGGCAAATAGTTTTTTTTTGTCTGTTTGTGTTTTAGAATTCCAGTGTATGCCATACTTACTAATGTTTAAGAAATAGATTTCTACCAAACAGGGGTATTAAATATCAAAGTGTGTTAGTGGAATTGTTAATAAAATACAAAATACTCATCACTGCAGTGGATCAACAGCTTAAAACTGAGCTAGACAGGGATTAACAGCATGAAGATGAAGGGTGACAGTGAATTAACTGACAGTGTGAAATGATCTGCCGACTTTGAGTCAGGTAGATGATAATTGTTCCACTTAATCATATACCATGGCATTGGTTACCATTAATGGATCTTGTGCATCCAATTCGTTAGATGAGATTAATTTTTCTGACTCTATAGTCAATAGCAACTTTTGTGAAATATACTGGACATGAAACATGCAATAACAGGAGCAAACAATAGCATTCTGATTCATTGTGACTACGGGAACGGTATTTCATAATTCTCTATAAATTATGAAGTATTGTGCAAATATCATTTTAAATTAGATCTAACATGTCTCTTAGTCACATAAAAGGTTACTTCTCTCTGATAAAACTTTAAAAAATAAAATATGCTTTTATAGTTTTGTATCATAAGATTTTTTTTACAAAAAAATAAAATTCTCAAGTGAAGTATTAAATTTAGACTAAAAACTTGGTTCCTTTAATTAGCATGGTTACAGATAACTGATTTGATTAAATTTATGATACAGCAAGCTGGTTTGCCATCATTGAGAAGGAATCTATACGAATCAGACAGGTCAGAGAAGCTTTTATTGCAATTTACTACAGCTCATTTAAAATGTCCAGACTGTGAAAAGATAGGCATGAAATTACCGGTCTTATCATTTTCATTTATTGCATATTTGTTGAATTTTTAATTATATAAAAGCAGGCAAGTCATATTGATAATTTTCTTAGAAATTCCAGTGCTCAAAATTTAGGTATGTGTACAATATACCTCTTAATGGGACTCACTAAAAGTAGCTGAAAAAATACACACATACACACACACACACACACACACACACAAAATACACACACACACACACACACACACACACACACACACTCCAGAATGTATAATTTTCCCTGTTTGTCTGTGACCATTTTGGTTTTTACATTAAAATTCCTACCTTGTTCCTAGGCAAATTGGAGTAACTTGTTACCATAACACACACACAGGAACAGGCTGTGTGATCTCACTTTGAATATATTACCATAGACATGTTATCACAAATGACACTATTTCATCTTTTCTTATGGCTGAGAAATAGTCCATTGTGTATATAAACCACAACTTCTTTATCCAATCATATATCAAAGGACACTGGTTGTTTCAATGTCTTGACCACTATAAATAAAGCTACAATGAACATCATAGCACATATATCTTTATAGATAAATGTTTTCAGATATTTTGGGTAGATACCCAGGAGAGGGGTTGCTGGGTCATATGGTAATTCTATTCTTAATTTTTGGAGGAACTTTGACACTGCCTTCCACAGCAACTGGACCAATCATCACTCCCAACAGTGTATGAGAGTTCCTTTTTCTCCACCGCCTCTCCAGCACTTGTTATTATTTGTCTTGTTGATGATAGCCATGGATCTTGAGATTTTTATGCTAAGCAAAATATGTCAGACAGAAAGTAGAGAAACATATGATTTCACTGATATGTGGTATATAAAACTGAAAACAACAAAGGAACAAGACAAACAAATAAAGAACAAAAACTCATAGACACAAACAGTAGTTTAGCAGTTACCAGAGTGTAAAGGGGGAGGGGAGTGATAGATGAGGGTAAAAGGGATCAAATATATGGTGGTGGAAGGTGAACTGACTCTGGGTGGTGAACAATGTGATCCATAGATAATGTATTACTGAACTATATGCCTGAAACTTATGTAACTTGACTAACAATTGTCATCCCAATAAACTTTAAATATATGTATCCATCCATAGTCTTTAAAAGAGTACTCTACACTTTTTGGCCAATACAGAAATTCAGAAAGAAAGAAAAAACTTGAAAGTCAAAAAACATATTAAATAGCAGTTTTGAAAACGTTGAATTTCAGACAATAAAGGACATTGATTTTTGAGACCCAGGAAACAAGTAAGTTGAACCCAATAGTGATTGAAGTTTATTGCATTGAGAGAGTTTCCAGACCATAGAGAAGTGAGGAAATACATAAGCAGAGACTCTTTTAAAAATTAGCTTTCTTAAGCCTAAGGTTTCTCAACTGCACAAAAATCATTCTATGTCTATTGTCCCACTGAGCTCCACATTATGTATACATCTAGGTCTTGGATGGCAAAAGTAAATGAAGCTCATCCTGTCTGCTGTGCCTTGAATGATAAAGTCTTTTCTTTCTGACCCAGTGGTCTCTTGTATTTTGCCACAATGCATATGATTGTAGCTAACTAACTTTTTTAGTTCACAAGGAGGGTAAGTTCCCAAGCCCTTCAAATTTCTTGGCATAAAAGACAGACACAAATAAAAATTTAGAAATGACAGATCATCAGATTTCTTAGATGAAAGACTAAAAGCACACAATTCATAAAAGAACAAACTGATATATTGGGATTCATCAAAATGAAAAACGATTGCTCATTGAAAACACTGTTGGGCCAGCCGAGTGGTGCATTGGTTAAGAGCTGGCTTGGGACACCAGCGGCCCCGGTGCAGATCCCACATATGAGGGCCAGTGACACTGGCCTCTACAGCTAACAACAGCTCCACCTGGAGCTGGGCTGTGCCAGCCCCAGCGACAGTGTAGGCTACAGCCTCTGCTACAGTGGGCTGTCATACGCTACAGTGAGTGGCCAGCAGCCAGCGTGAGCTGCCAATGGCTGTGGTGAGCGACCATCCAGAGGCCGGCGATCGATCTGCCTCATCCGGGAAGAGCACAATGACAATACCAACATGGGCCAGTGAAGCAATGTTCTACGCAACTAAAGTGAAGAACAAAAAGACAGCAACTTGTCTTTTCCCCTTTCCCGATTCCCCAATGCTGTTCCCCTTCCCCAATTCCCCAATAAAATCTTTAAAAAAAGAAACACTGTTAAGTGAATGCAAAGACAAGCTATGTACCAGAAGAAAAATATATGCAAATTACACATGTGATAAGTGACTTGAATCAGATATATAAAGAGTACTTGAAACTCAAGAATATGAAAATAATCAATCAAGTAAAAAAGGAGTAAAATATTTGAACAGATACTTTACCATTGAAACATACTAAAAGTAAATATTCACATGAAAAGATGGTAAACATCATTAGTCATTAGAAAAAACAAATTAAACCATAATGAGATATATAACTATATACCTGTTGGAAGGCAAAATAAAAAGAGTGACTATACAAAGTGTTGGACAGGATGCAGAGGAACTAGAAATCTCATATACTGCTAGTGAAAATGTAAAATAATGCAACCACTTTGGAAAACATACATCTACCATATAAATCCAGCCATTCCACTCTGAGGTATTTACCTAAGAGAGAAGATAGCATATGCCCATAAAAAGATTTGTATGTGATGTTTATAGCAGCTTTATTTGTGATAGCCAAATTAGGAAAAAAGCACAAATGTCCATCAACAGGTGAAGGGATAAACAAATTGTGTCCTAATTGTATAATGGATAAATAAAATGGATGAACTATTGATACAACCATAGCAAGGAATATACTATTCATATATGCTATAACATGAATGAATATCAAAATAAATGACAAGCAGTATAATTATTATTTTTTTAATATGGAATTAGTGATAGAAAGCAGATCAGTAAGTATCTGGGGATATGGATAGAAAAGTGATGAAGCCTTACCACCTTCAGAACAGGAAACTTCAGCCCAATAGCTCATCCTGCTAACGTAAGATAAATGACCCCAGAGAGTTGGCCACCATATTTCAGCAATATAGAGTTTCCAATATATTAGTCAGTTACCCAGGAAATCAACTGAAAGTCTGCAATGGGGGAAGATGAGCCTATAGATAACAGTACTCAGTCAGATTTTTGGAACCTTTCTTTTAAATATGAATGTAGAGCCATAGTTCACAAAACATTTGCGGAAAATGTCAAAAAGGAAAAAGAACCCAAAAAAGCAAGACAAAACAAAATGGTCCCAGAAAAAAAAAAATAGAAAAATAGAACTCCAAAGAAAATTGTGTTTAGAAATTTCTGATTGATATATTTATAAAAATGTAATAGGATATTTCATCCATAAATAAATTAGTGTCCTTTAGTTGAGAAACAAAAAACAAACAAGATAAATATATTGAAATCTATAAAGAAATGCAAATAAAATTCAATAACACAAAAGCAAAAGAAGCAAATAACATCAAGTATTTCATGTTTGGAACAAGGAAGCAGGGTATCCAACTTTCAAGTGAGAAAGATCACAGACTACAGAGAGAAGATTTCCTCAGTGCTTAAGAATGTAAGACTTCAAATTCAAAGAGTATACTTCTGCAAATGAACATGATAAGTGAAAAATCAAAACAAAGAAACAAAAAAACTTAACATGGTCACATATCATCCTGAAATTATACTACAAAGATAAAGAGTAAACTACTAAACCTAAAGATCAATTCACAGTCCCTATCTTAATTCATCTTTCATTAGTGTTTGGTCCTTGAATCATTTCCTATGGACAAGGTGTGATCAAACAATACAGTGAATGTTTAAATTAAAAAACGAAAAACAATATTACAGTAAAAGACATATTTCCATTAATGCCCAGGAGTACAATTGCTGGATCTTATGGTGGTTGCATGTTTAGCTTAATAAAAAATATCCACATTCTTTTGCATATTGGCGTTACCATTTTACATTTACACCATCAGTGTATTAGTGATCCAGTGTTTCTGCAAAATTATCAGCATTTGGTGTTGTCCTTTTTTTTTAAGCCATTCAGGTAGTTGTGTAGTGATAAATCATTGTGGTTTAATTTTGCATTTCTCTAGTGGCTAAAGATGTTGAACATCTTTCCATGTGTTTATTTCCTATTTATATATCCTCTTTGTTGAGATGTTTGTTCATGTCTTTCCATTTTCCGATTTGGTGTTCCTTTTCTTTTACTTTCACACTTGTAGTTTGAGAGTCCTTTATATATCCTAGATACAACTTCTTTATCAGATTGTGGTTTGAAATATTTTCCTACAGAAAATAGGTTATCCTTTCATCATCTTTAATATATTTCAAAGAGCAAAAGTTTTTAATTTTGATTACTTACAATTTATTGTTTTTATTTTATAGATTGTGTTTTTTATGTCAGATCTAAGTATGCTTTGCCTAACCCTGGATCTCAAAGATTTTCTACTAATTCTATGATGCACTTTGAATTAATATTTGTATATTTCATGTAAGAGATTGTGTTGAGTTAGTGTTAATTCTAATTTAAAGTTTTGTAGAATTTTCCAGTGAGACCATAACGATTGTAAGTTTTGTTTGGACAGGTTTTAAATTATGAATTCAATTTTCTTGATAGTTATAGGGCTATTGAAGTCTCAATTTGATATTGGGTGAGTTGTAATAGTTTGCATTTTGGAAGAATTTGTCCACTTGATCTACGTTTTTAAATTAATGTAAGTATAGTAGTTCGGAATATTATCTTTTGAGGTCCGCTGAGTCTACATTGATATCCCCTATTTCATCTCTTATGTTTGTAATTTGTGTCTTCTCTGATTTTCTTTCAGTATTACTAGGATTTGCCAACTGTACTGATCTTCCAATTTGTGTTAAAAAAAGTAAATATTAAAATAAAATAACTTTCATATATATATGGATATAATATACATATATATTTATGCCTTATGCATGTATATGCATGCAGATATAAACACATACATAATCCTTTAGAATATCTCTTGTATAAAAATAGGAGAGGAATGAAAAATAAATTTGAAGTTTGAATATAAGTGTGCCTATATTCAGAAAGATTTCATTAATTTATAACTTGGATAAATCTGAACTATCTAGACTGCAATTTCATTTTTATGTTATTAACATTGAAAACAAAATGTTTCTGTCTGAAAGGTTTCATTCTCAATGAGTCTGTCACTGATTATTTAAAATTGCAGCATCCATATATCCACATCTTCTTTTTCCTTTGCATATAATACTATTTGCAAAATATTTTAATTATTTAGTTTTGTTATTACCTGTCCTCCTGACTAGAGTGGAACATCCATGAAATAGGATTATGCAAATTAAGTGGATAAACATGTAGCAACTTCTGACAGCACCTTTTGCAAACAGATAGTTTCGTATGAACATTTACAAATTAGCGTAAAACATGTATACTTGTTAATTTTATATTAGAATTTGATTTTTTCTTATTTTGTAATGTGTATATATGTTTTTCCACAATTATAATTGAAGGGCCCCAAAATTAGTGTAGTTAATGTGGTGAAGTAAGCTGTGATTTAAATAAAACTTAATATCTTGTAGTTTAAGGACACAACTCAAAAGGAGCTTGAGTAGCTTTAATACTACACTTTTACCTGCATCTTCTATTACCTTTTTTCCTCAGCCACCCATTTCCTGTTATGATGACACTTAAACTTAGATTCCAAATTTCTAATTCCATGTTACACCTATTTTATGAACATTAGAGTCATATTTTCAGTGGCCTCATTCAAACTTCAAATTTATATTCATTTTCTTCAAAACTGAGCTCATAATTTTTACTACCAATTATGGTTTTTGTTAGATTTCATCTTTTGAAGATAACATCCAGTTGCCTCTTTCATAAATATGGTAGTCATCTTACACTATTCTATTTACCTTGCGTTCCACATATACTTCCTACCAAATGTATAACAACTCTAGTCTCAAATTCTCTTATCTCCATTCTCATTGCGTGAGGTTCCTGTCACTCATTAGCTCTATTCTGGGTCACAGTTCAGTAGAAACTTAAATAATAAGTGCAGACTCAAAGACAACACTTTTTAGATTATGTTTCATAGATGTCTTCTTCTCTCATTCTGCCTGATTTCACTAAACAACTACAAATATAGAGACATGCTCAAAAAAGCAAATCTCCAATTTGGTGACACATCGACCTTAACAAATCCTATATAAAGGGTCATCCTTGCATTCTTTATCTATCCTACCTGTAGTGTCTGCATTTAACTTTTTGAAATGTGTTTGGAAATTTCTCTTCACTGTATTAGCAAATCTGTGATTCTAATAACGTTTCAGGCATGACTTTGAAATAATTTGAGGGAACAAATGGCAATACAGTAATATCTGATTTCTAGGCAGGATACTTGAGTGCTGTTTCTATGTGGTAATAAGAAACAATGAGAAGTTCAATATGCTCTACACTGTTTGATATTTATCTATCAGGTATTTCAGTGTGCTTCTTTTTCCCAAAGGACTGTATATAATAATTAGACTTATGGTGAAGCACATATTCCTGAATGACTACTCTGATTCTATGGTAGGTTAAAGTGCAGAGCTAGAAACTCTATTCTGATAAAAAGAAATACATTAAATATGATGTTAACAGCTTAAATTTGTGTACTTCCCTTGAGATCCCCACTTTTAATAACCTCCATATCATAGATAAAACTGAGGGAGTAATCACTACTGAAATGTATTTTCTGGCAAAATTAGACATCACCTCCAAGAATCAATAATCATTTGAAGCTAACAGGGTGATTAAATGACCTGTTTTTTATTTTATCTCATGTTGAGTTGCTTTTTAATCTTGATTTAGAGTCATGCTGCTAAAAAACAAAGATAAACCCAGGACTTAGACCACTGGAGCAGCAACATGAGGCCTATTCATTATGAAGGTTAATGGCTCCTTTCCTTCAATCAGGGCATTCCTAGCTTATCAAAGCATTTAAAGAAACAACAACAACAACAACAAAAAACCTGAACACTGGAGGTGCAGACTATATAAATACCACCACCTAAGGCTGCTTCTTCATTTTAAAGATCTGTACCACTGCTTTGCTATGGCAGGTGCTATGTATTTTTTTTTCTTTATTTAATAATTTACCATGCCCGTGGTGCTGGGGGATATCTTTGTAATGACTGATACTATTGTCTTCAATTCTTTTAATCCACGTAGTTTATCCTTCCCTTCTTTTTACAGTCCAAGAAAGAACTGCGTCAAGTAGGCAGCAAGTTCATTCTGCCAGCCAACTGTTTTCTACCATATGTTGAAAATACAACCAATTATCAATTTGCCTTTACATAGTTTGCCTTGTGAATTACTATATAAACAATAGTGTTGACCTAAGGATTATTTTTTTACATATCTTAATAATATATACATAAAACAATATAAAAATGAAATTTGTTAATGTGTTCAAAAGTAAGAAATAAGTAAAATTGAAAAATATAAAATTGTGAAATTCAGTAAAATTCAAAAACAAAAACTATTTGATCTTTATCCAGAGGGAAATTAGATACATAGATATACAGATAGATAGATAGATACATACATACATACATACATACATACATACATACATACAGTGAGTGCATGTGTGATCATCCACAAGTGTGCACAGGGGGGAAAAAAAGAGACAGAGAAAGAAAAAGATAAAATACCTTTATTACATCATCAGGTAGATATAATCAGTATATAATTATTAAATAATATATATTATTATATAGTAAACATGTATATATATAAAACTTATATAGATATATTGCTATTTAATAAATACCCTACTTTTCTGATTTGAAAATAACGAATGATAATTTACAAGTACTTCTCTTTTAAGCCTTGGTTTCTTCATAGATTGAACATGTTTAATTTCTTTAAAATATATATTTCTTATTTTAAATATATAGAGAGATTAATTAGATTATCACATGGCAAGCTAGATACTAACAATTATGCATTTTCTCTGCAAAAGATTTCAAAACATAACTTATGATTAATAAGTCTCACTGACAAAGAGTTTTAAAAATGTTACTTGATAACAAGAAGATAATTTTCAAAATGTTGAAACTGGATGCCATGAGCTTTAAAATTTTTGCTACTGCCATGAGAGTCACTTAGGGAAAATATATGTCTTTCTAAAGAAATCAATTTTTGTAAACAATGTTTTAGCTTTATAAGTGCCCTACTGTTTCTCTTCAAGTACAAAAATGTGAGTTTATTTAATTTTAGACAATTAACAACTGAAAAGGAAATATCCAGTGAATAATTTTTCAAATTTTGTTTATTCATGCTCACATCCATTTACACACCTTTAATACTGTACAATTTTGATGAGAATAACAGAGAGATGCCCTGTACTTCTTAGGACACCTTGTCAAGAGATAGGTGATATCTGACCATTATCTCTCTTTGTGAGATTAATTTTGATCAGTATGTCTAGATGATCTCACTTCGATCCATCCATATAAAACTCATTGTCAGCATTTCGCCTAAGTGCTTTAGCTGTCATTGATGATGATTGTCTATTTCCATTATATCTTTAGGGGTAGAAAAATGATGATACTCTAATTCTATCATACCTTTCTCCTTTATTCTTTGGAATTCTTTATACTATTCTAGGTATCATGAAATATGATTCACATAGGAAATGCAGAATAAATCCTTGAATTGTTCTCATATTTACCAATGATTTAGAATAATAATTGCATTCTTGGGGGAAAATGTGATAAAGGTGACACATATATTCATTATAAATAAGGATATTAGCATATTTGATGTGTTTCAGTGTATCACAGTTATTATTTGTGATGCTCATATTGTCCCATCTTAGACTGAGGCATCTGTTAAAGTTTTGTTCTCTTTAGTATGAGCCCACTAGTCTTTATAGCTTCCATGTTGTCTTGTATAATACGATGTATATCTTGTATAATAAAATATTACATATATGTATATTTGGCAGATGATAAATGGAGAAAAGAACATTTCACACAATAATCTTTACATGCAGAAAAGCAATTTAGAAAATATATGAATATAGGAAAATAGTAAAAGAATAGCAAGAAATTGTTTCTTCCAGATTATATAGTTTATTGAAAATAAATGCACTTTACATTATGATTTAGTATAATTTTTCATTTTATTGTGTTTATATCACTCAAGTTAGAATTTTTGGCCTATATTGTTACAGTTATCAAGCATTTTGATTTAAAACATTTTAGTATGTTGAAACTGTGGAATAAATAATCTAGACCATTGCACAGAAGGTTAGCTATTGATATGGCTTTCTGTAAACTAAATTATTCAAAGATCCAGTTGAGAAATAAGGTATGTGTTTCAATAATAGAAGGAACATATAGATCCCATTACTGGATTACTAAGAAACATTTTAGTCCTTGCTGTCCAAAGGATTCTCAGTCATACTGCTGAGAACATTTCATAATTTGAGCATAAAGTTTAATTCAACAAAAGAATGAGTCCTAAAATGTAAATAATGAGACATGATCTAAAACACTATCAGAACCAGGTCTCCTCCCTTCACTGCCTCCATTTTCAAGGTCACATTATCTTCCATCTCATGAGAATGATTTTATAGGAGATAAAGTTTCAAGACATTATGTATCTTAAAGGGCCTTTTGTTTACTTCCTATCTGAATGTTAATTTATGTGGACATAAAATTTTAGGAAGAAAATTATTTTTCCTCACTATTTTCAGGGTATTTCTCAATTTCTTCTACTTTTCAATTCTGATATTTTTAAAAATCTAATGCCGTTGTAAAGCTTGAATTGTTGTATATGACCCGTTAGTATTCTTTCTGAAGATTGTTAAAGGTGTATGTTTTTTTTTATTCTAGAGCACTAAAATCTCATAATGATATATTTTGTTGGGGGGATTTTAAAGGTCCTTTTTTTTCCCCAGGCAATCATTAAGGCCTCTCCATTGGCACATTTAAGTCTGGCTGTTCTAATAATATTTATTGATTAATTTCCTTCAAAAAGTAAGATGTTCTTTATCTTGGTAACCCAGCTACTCAGAAGGATGATTGCTTGACTGTTTGGATTGAGCCTTAAATAGTCTTTTTTTTCTTTTCAAGGCTGGTTTTGTGATTTTTTTCTTTCTGTAATGTTTCTTAGGTCTTATCTTCAAAATTTTCCATTTCATTTTAATATAATTCTCTCTATAGAGAATTTAAAAAGATGATAGATAGATAGATAGATAGATAGATAGATAGATAGATAGATAGATGATAGATCTGTATCAGAGAGAGGGAGGGAGGGAGGGAGGGAGGGAGGAAAGGGAGAGAGAGAGAGAGAGAGAGAGAGAGAGAGAGAGAGAGAGAGAGAGAGAGAGAGAGAGAAAGCATAGGTTTCAACTTGAAATATTTTGTGTTCTCCCCATCTCTATTGGTCTTTGAGATCTTAAGCCTAAGGTCAATATAATGAAATTTCAAGAAGAGTTGCTACAAAGACACATATTCAGCCTATTATGTTTAAACAAAAGGCACTCTCATATTTAATATATTCTAATACACTTGCCTTACCCACAACTTTATCTTCCCTTGTCTTAATGTCTTATTTTTCCCTTTTTGCTATTTCATTCATTTCTTTTTTCATTAACACAATAGCCAACGATATACAAAATATTTTGTGGGACCCTAGTCAAGGCCATTGGCATTACACTTCATCCTACTTTTCTAACTATATATTTCTTTCACTTCTCATCTCTCATTTTACTGACATTTTTATTTTCATTGTGACATATGTTACATATCCAAAAATTTAAAATATGTACAAATTAAATAGAAAATAGTTAAATTAAGTGCCCTCCACAATAATAAATAGAATCTTTGCAAGTACTTAGAAGCTCACTGTGCTATCCCCCCAAAACATCCCATTCTTTCCTCCCCCCCCCCAGAAATTAGCACTGTCTTAAATTGTATGTTTATCATTCCTTTGCTAAAAATAAATGTTTGGTTCAATTTGTCTTTGTTATATGAAATAAGAATGGCTTTGTTCTTTTGTGACTTGCTCCAGTACTCAATATGATTTTGAGATCCACTCATGCTATTGCATTTAGCTTAATTTCACTCAAACTTGTTGCTGAAAGTATTTTATTGTATGTAGGTACCACACTTTAGTAACTCATTTTATGATTGATAGATATTTTTATTTACATATTTTTTTCTATTATGTAAAATACAGACATAAACACTTCCTTTTGTGTGTCTTGTGAATATATTCAAAGATTATGATAAAGTATAAACAACTAGTTAAACAAGAAAACTATGTGAATTTTTTTTGTTTTGTGTTGCTTTATTAGTTTCAGGTATAAAACACAATGTAATAGCTACACGTTTCACCCCTCACAAAGTGATAACCTCTCCCCCCAATCTATTGCCCCTCTGACATTGTATATAGCTGTTACAACTCCATTGACTCTATCCCTATACTATACTCCATATCCTGTGACTATATATCTATATCTATCGCGCTCTCTCTCTCTCTCTCTCTCTCTCTCTCTCTCTCTCTCTCTATATATATATATATATATATATATATATATATATATATATATATGACATACAATATTATTCAGCTTCAGCTTCAGGTGTACAGTGCAGTGGTCAAGCATGTACACCATCCATGAAGTGGTCTCCCTAACAAGACATGTCCCTAACAGATGTGTCCATCTGACACCCTATAAAATATTTACAACATTATTGATTATGTTCTCCAAACTGTCTTTCATATCCCTGTGGCAATATTGTAGCTACCAGTTTATGCTGTCTAATCCCTTCGCCTTCTCCCTTATCCCCACCCCCTCCCATCTAGAAACCATCAGTTTTTTCCTCTGTGTCTCTGAAACTGTTTCTGTTTACATTGCTCATTTATTCAGTTCTTTAGATTCCACATATAAGTGAGATCATATGGTATTTGTCTTTCTCCGACTGACTTATTTCACTTAGCATAATGTTCCTTAGCTCCAACCATTTCGTTGCAAATGGTACAATTTCTTTCTTCTTTATAGCTGACTAATACTCCATAGCATAAGTGTTTTTATTTTATTCAGAGAAATGACTGAATAATAAGAATATGTGAAACTTTAAGTTCATAGGTAATTACAAACTTTTACTAAAGTAGTTGTAGCAATTTGCATCCTCATCAGCTATATAGGACATCACATTGATCAACCTTTTCTAGAAACTTTGATATTAATAGAATTATACTGATGGCATTGACCCTTGGGGTCCCTTTCCAAAGTCTCCTGTAAATTACATTTGTTTGCAAGCAAAGGGTAGGAGAGAGGCCTAATCTTTATTCCCCATGCCTGATACTGTTGGGTTCTGTAGAGCCTCCCTAGTGAAAGCCATTCCTGCATGTGCCCACTTTCTAGACTTTCTGATTTTATTTGTTTTTTTCATATGCGCAGACATTAAAATGATTTTTCTTAGCTCTTTCTTAAGCATATCAGCATTCATTCTAGACAGTCTTTCAGAATATCAAGTCTGCTATATTCCAAGAAATAGAAGTTCACTGTTTTGTGTTTTAAACAGGATCAAGAAACAGCAAATAATTCTTACAAACGAAACTATTGGAATTTAAATTTTCTAAATGTTTCCCATCCTTTATTTTTTGTTATATTACCAAGATTTACAGTAACACTAGCAATATAGTAATAAAAGAGATTTATCAAGTTTTAAATATGCACATTCTTAACCTATCTATGCCTAATTTACTTTGCCTGTATATGGTTATAGTAATAGTATAACTATAACCTTGTGTGATTTTAGAAAAGAGCTTGCTACTTAATTTTTTTTTTATTAGTTGCAGGTGCACAAAGCAATGTAATAGACATTTAAACCCCTCATAAAGTGAAAACCCACCCCCCATCTACTACCTCTCTGACATCTTATATGGCTGTAACAATACCATTGACTATCTTCCCTATGTCGTACTCCACATCCTGTGACTATATATACCTATATATTTAATTATAGTTGACATTCCGTATAATTCTGCTTTAGCTTCAGGTGTATAGCACATTGGTTAGGCATCTACAGAATCTATGACGTGATCCCTATGATAAATCCAATGCCCATCTGGCACCTTAAATGATTTTTACAACATTGTTTATTATATTCCCCATACTGTATTAACTACCAATTTGTATTTCTTAATGCCTTCACCTTTTTCACCCTCCCCGCAACCCCATTTCCGTCTATCACCCTGATAGATCTGGCACCATACCTAGTTTTTACAGTATTCTTGAGCATATTCCTTATGCTATACCCTACATTCCTATGACTACTCTATAATAACCAATTTGTACTTCTTAATCCTTCCCCTCACCCATCCTTAACCCCCCTCCTATCTTAAAGAAGTCCCTCCAAGATTATTTGTAATACTGGTTTGGTGGTGATAAACTCCTTCAGCTTTTTCTTGCATGGGAAACTCCTTATCTGTCCTTCAAATCTAAATGATAGATTTGCTGGGTAGAGCAATCTTGGTTGTATGTCATTGCATTTCATCACTAGGAATATTACCTGCCACTCGCTTCTTCACTGCTAAGTTTCTGTTGAGAAATCAGCTGACAATCGTATGAGGGCTTCCTTGTAGGTAACTAACTGCTTTTCTCTTGCTGCTTTTAAGATTCTCTCTTTGTATTTAGTCTTCAGCATTTTATTTCATTTTTTTTTATTTTTTAAATATTTTATTGGGGAATTGGGGGAGGGAACAGCCTTGGGGAATTGGAGAAGGAGGACAGACAAATTGCTGTGCTTTTGTTCTTCAGTCTAGCTGTGGAGGACTTTGCTTCACTGGCCCATGTTGATATTGTGATCATTGCACTCTTCCCAGCTGAGGCAGATTGGTTGTTGGCCATTGGATGGCGGCTCATGGCGGCTCATGCCAGTCACTCAGGCTGGCTCCCAGCCACTCAAGGTAGCTTACATCAGCCCACTGCAGCCCCCACTGCAGCCTACGCCATCACCAGTGACTCCTGGCAGCCCAGCTCCATGTCGAGCTGGTTCATCATCTTAGTAGAGGGCTCAGCGTCACTGGCCCATGTGGGATCTGAACCAGTGGCCCTGCTGCTCAGAGCTCACACTCTCAAGCCAACTCTTAACTAATGAGCCACTCAGCTGGCCCCAACCTTTATCATTTTAATTGTGATGTGTCTTGATGTTGGCCTCTTTGGGTTCATCTTCTTTGGGAGTCTATGTGCTTCCTGGACTTGAACATCTATTTCCTTCACCAGGCTAGGGAAGTTTTCTGTCATTATCAAATAGGTTTTCAATTCCTTGTTTTCTCTCTTCTCCTTCTGATACCCCTATGATGTGATGTTGTTATACTTGATACTGTCCCAGAGGCCCCTTAAACTCTCCTCAATTTTTTGGATTCTTTTTTTTCTTTTTGCTGTTCTGGTTGGGTGTTTTCTACTACTTTGTCTTCCACATTGATGGTTGGATCCTATGCTTCATCTAATTGGTTAATTCCCTGTAATATATTCTTTTGTTTGTTTGTTTGTTTGTTTTTGAGAGCAGTGTCACTGGCCCTCATATGTGGGACTGAACCGGGGCCGCTGGCTTCCCAAGCCAGCGCTTAACCACCACGCCACTCGGCCGACCCTGTAATATATTCTTCATTTCTGTTATTGTGTACTTTATTTCTGACTCATTCTTTTTTATGGTCTTCATCACCATTTTTATGTTTCTCACCTCTCTGTTAAAGTCTCCATGAGATCATTGAGTATTCTTATAACCAGTGTTTGGAACTCTGTGTCTGATAGATTGCTTATATCCATTTTGCTTAGTTCTTTTTCTGGAACTTTGTTCTGTTCTTTTATTTTGGACATGTTTCTTTGTCTACCCATTTTGGCTTCCTCCCTGTGTTTGTTTTTATGTAGTAAGTAGAGCTATTATGTCTTCTGAGCTGCTATGTTTTCTGAGCTGCTATGTCTTCTGGTCTTAGTAGAATGGCCTTATGTAGCATGTATGCAGTGGAGTTCAATGGCACAGTATTTCTGGTCACCTGAGCAACACTCTCCAGGTGTGTCACTTATGTGGTTTGTATGTGCCCTCCTCTTGTAGTTGAGCCTTGGCTGATAATTGCACATCAATGTGAGGGACTGACCCTTGGACTCAATGGTTGTGAGGCCTGGCCTTGACTACAGTGGAAGAGTTATTGTTCAGGGACTGATCCTACAGAGCAGAATCTTCCTCAACAGGACACTGGTTCCTGCCCAATCTGCCCATTGGGTGAGTTGTACTTGGAGGGGGCTGGGATGATGTTCCTGCTCATTTTGAAGCTGGCTCCTGGGGGTTCCAGCCCCAGGACCACCTTGGAGGGGATCTGCTATAGGTCAAGTACAGCCACCACCTGTGCCCCAACTGGGACTCGTCAGAGGGAGCCAGAAAGAAATCTACAGAGGCTGCCATCTATGATGTGCTTGAAGGTGCCTTGAGAGGCCAAGCCACAAACCAAGGCTGGATGCTGCTAATGCCATGTTTAGGGATGCTCCGCCAGAGGTTCAGGACATGCTCAACCCAGATGCTGCTTGTCTGAGTTCTGCAAACCTTTGAGGGACCCTAGGTAAGTCTGCAGCTTGAGCCTAGGCAGGGTGTCAGTTTGATTTTAGGCAATACTCAATAATGGTTATTTCGTAGATTAGTTGTAATTTTGATGAGGTTGTAAATGAAGGTAAACACAGCGTTTACCTACTGCCCCACCTTTCTTGTCCTGCAACTTCTTATTTTTAACTATTAATGAAACATCATAGGCTAGGATGAAAACCATGTAAATTGAAATATATGACACTATAAATTTCTAAAAGCAGTCTTTGAAAAATCTCTCTTGCTCTCAGTCTCTCACTGTCACACTGACTTTCTCATAAACACACAGACACACACATACCACCCACACACACATGTAAACATATGTGCACAGTAGAAATGCTTTGGAATTCATGGGGAAGGAAACTAAATTTTATAAAATAAAACTTGTAATTGGTTTAAAACAGCAAAAAAATATATGCCAGTGTTGTAAAGTATTTAAAGAATTAAACAGATTCCTTTAGAGCTGATCAACATTCACAGAGGCTGAAAGGACATATATATCAGAATCACAAAATATGAGACAACATTAGCAGTCCAAATAGGGATAGCATTTAGAATATACAGGCTGAAATATACAAAGTCTGACAATTAAGTTTGTGAAATACCCACTGTGCACTTACATTGGCAGCATTGTACAAACAGCTCAGCAAGGTTTCATAACGTTGGTATATCAGTGTTTCACAGCTGTGTTCATGTCAACCTGTGGCAGTGACTTGCTGAGTGGCGTTCATTGTTGTTGTCGCATGCTTTTGTCTGTTATCGCTAGAATGTCTGAGCTTGAATTAGAGCAATGAACAAGAATTAAATTTCTTGTTAAATTTGGCAATAGTGGAAGTGAAATCAAGGGAATGTTAATCCAAGTTTAGGGGGTAATGTTATGAAGAAGATGGCAGTGTACAAATGGAATGAACATTTTTTTTGAGGGGAGAGAACACATCACTGATGAAGAGAAGTCAGGGTGCCCAGTAAAGAGCTGAAGTGATGAAAACATTGAAAAAGTTAATGGAATTATGCATCAAAATCATTGGCTAACTGTGAAAAGCATAGTAGACTAAGAAAACATCGATAGAGGAATAGTTGGGAAAATCTTAACTGAAAATCATGGCATGAGAAAGGTGTGTGCAAAAATGGTCCCATAGGAGCTCACAGATGAACAACAACAAAAAAAACCAACGAGAGTTGCAGTTTGTCAACACCTTTTGGAGAGGCAAGGCCATGTTTTGGGCCATGTTATCACTAGTGATGAAACATGGATGAACCAATACGACCTTGAAACAAAGCATCAAAGTGCACAATGGAAGTCAGCCAATTCTCCATGAACAAAAAAAGTACCTTGAAGGCTGGCCAATTGACTCATTGGTTAGGAGATGGCCTAGGACATCAGCTCTGAGCAGCAGGGCCACAGTTCGGATTCCAAATATAATGGCCAGTGACACCGCGTCCTCTACAGCTAAGATGGTGAACAACAGCTTGACCTGGAGCTGGGCTACCGAGAGTCACTGGCAAAAGTGTAGGCTACAGTGGAGCTGGCCAGCAGCTGGCGTGAGCTTTTCTGAGTGGCCGGCAGTGTGAGCTGCTGAGAGCCACTGTGAGTGGTGGCCCAGTGGTTGGCAACCTATCTGCCTCACCCAGGAAGAGCACAATGGTCACAATACCAATATGGGCCAGAGAAGCCACAACTAGACTGAAGAACAAAGGACAGCAACTTCTCTGTTCCCCTTCCCCGATGCCTCAACACTGATCCCCCTCCCCCAGTTCCCCAATAAAATATTAAAAAATAAAATAAAAAAGGTTCCTTGAGTCAAAATGATGGTTCCAAGAGTCAAAATGATGTCGCTAAACTTTTGTGACCTCAGAGCTATTATTCATTATGAATTTGTACCAACTGGACAAACAGTTAACAAAGTTTACTATTTAGAAGTCCTGGAAAGGCTGCATGAAGAAGTTAGATGAAAACGACCTGAACTTTTCACCAACAGTTCATGACTCTTGCATCACAACAATGTACCAGCTCATACAGGACTGTTTATGAGGAAGTTTTTAGCCAGTAAACAAATAACTGTATTGGAACACCCTCCCTACTCACCTGGTCTGGTCCCCATTGACTTCTTTATTTCTTTTTTTTTTAAAGATTTTATTGGTGAATTGGAGGAGGGAGAGCAAACAGCGTTGGGGAACTGGGAAGGGCAACAGACAAGTTGCTTTCCTTTTGTTTTTCAGTCTAGTTGTGGAGGATGTTGCTTCACTGGCCCATGTTGGTATTATCATTGAGCATTTCCTGGGTGAGGCAGATCGGTCGCCAGCCACTGGATGGCCACTCACAATCGCTCTTGGCAGCTCACACTGGCTGCCAGCCACTCACACTGGGTGCCAGCCACTCACCGTAGCTTACGGCAGCCCACTGCAGCCTCACTGTAGCCAGCCACTCACAGTAGCTTACGGCAGCCCACTGCAGCCTCACTGTAGCCTATGCCATCTCTGGTGACTCACAGTAGCCCAATTCCAGGTGGAGCTGTTCACCACCTTAGCTGTACAGAGTACAGCATGACTGGCCCTCATATGGGATCCGAATCGTGGCCCTGCTGCTCAGACCTGGCATCCCAAGCCAACTCTTAACCAAAGAGTGCCACTTGGCTGGCCCTGACTTCTTTCTTTACCCAAAGATAAAGGAAATATTGAAAAGAAGGCATTCTGATGAAAATCAGGACATCAAGGGTAATATGACAACAACTCTGAAGGCCATTCCAGAAAAAGAGGTCCAAAATTTATTTGAAGGGTGGACTGGGTGCTGGCATTGGTGCATAGCTTCCCAAGCAGAGTACTTCAAAGGTGACTGTAGTGATAGCTAGCAATGAGGTATGTAACACTTTTTCTAGGATGAGTTTGCAAACTTAATTGTCAGAACTTGTAGACAAGCATTGCGTTTAAAAGAAAACAAAGTCTCAACATCTTTAGAAGATCCTCATAATAGAAGTCTTTATGCTAAAGCTTATTCTTAATTCTAGCCTTGCTCTTTGAATGTTTAACTTAATATACCTGGGACAATCCATGATTCAAAAGCCTACTGAGTGCCTACTATGTGCCCAGCATGAAAGCAGCAGAGTCAGGCTCTTCTGTGTTTTGATTGTTTGATCTGATTTTCTGTCACTTGTCTCTCAGTCTCCCCGAGAGAGAGAAAACCTGGCAGTAGCAGGCTGTATTCCTTTAGGGAAATCTCAATGAGACTTAGCAGTTCAGACTGACAACCTACAATCAGACATGATTTTTATGGCATTTCTTTTAGAATGAGCATTCACCTTTTCTTTATGCTGTTTTATAAGTCCTTTATCTTCATTTTACATATATATATATATATTTAATTGTTTTACATATTTTACATGAAAACAATTAATAAACTTTGATATTTCTAAGATGAGTGATTATAGTGGACTCTGACCTTAATTAATATTATACAGTTGTTACCTCAGAAATTGAAATGCAGCTTAAATGTCTTCTTCACTTTTAAAATACTAATAGGAAAAATCTAAAATAATTACTAGAGTTTTATTTACAATTGCTTTGTATTTCACTTCTTTAAAGATTTTATTGGGGAATTTGGGGAGGGGAACAGCATTGGGGAACTTGGGAAGGGGAACAGATAAGTTACTATCTTTTTTTAATTCAGTCTAGTTTTGGAGGCCATCGCTTCACTGGCCCATGTTGGTATCATCATTGTGCTCTTCTTGGGTGAGACAGATCGGTTGCCGGCCTCTGGACGGCCACTCACAGCGGCTCTTGGCAGCTCACACCGGCTGCCTGCCACTCACTGTAGCGTATGGCAGTCCACTGCAGCAGGGGCTTGCAGCTATGCCGTCCCCGGGGACTCACAGCAGCCCAGCTCCAGGTGAAGCTGTTGTTCACCACCTTAGCTGTAGAGGGCAGTGTCACTGGCCCTCATGTGGGATCCGAACCTGGGCCGCTGGCATCCCAAACCAGCTCTTCACAAATGCGCCACTCGGCCGGTGGCCCTGCATTTCACTTTTCATTCTTCCATTTGTGACTTAACCTTAAAATTCAGAGAGTGGCCGGCTGAGTGGAGCGGTGGTTAAGCACTGGCTTGGGAAGCCAGCGGCCCCGGTTTGGTACCACATATGAGGCCAGTGACAATGCCCTCAAAAAAAAAAAAAAAAAAAAAATCAGAGGGCTGTTTCTAATAGTATTTTTCTTTTCATTGTATTTCTTCTCTAATCACCTTATTTTTCCTAATTTATCTTGTCTGATACTAAATTCTTCACTCTTATCTATTTGTGCTGCTACAATGCTAGGTTATTTTTCATTATTTGATATTATTAATGCTTATTTAATTTATTGTTATGCTGTCCATATAGTTTTGAGAATCAAGCTAAGATTCAGATCAGGCATTGCAATTATCAGACACAAAATAAAAATCTCTTTACTTGCAGTTGGACCTAAAGTAGATGTCCAGATCTAAAGACTGAAATTTCAAGCTTTGGGTTCAAACATATAAAGAAAGATGATAAGATTGGAGGACTTTAGAAGGTTAGGGTGAGCGCTACACATTAAATCAACATAGAGCTTTAATTATCAACTACACTTTTTTGGCAAGGAAGGATCTAGATTTCTGGTATCTAAAGCCTATACAATTTAGTGCCTTTTGTAAAACAAAAATAAAATTATATTAGTAATACAAAATTTGGGGGCCCCTCCCAAAGTGTTAGAATATTATATCTATTTCTGCTCTTGAATTAAATTCCTAGTGAGGATAATTTTAGATAGAAATATTGTCTATGTGTTTAGCATTGCCTAATGTATCCAACTGATGAGAAAACTATATCAACATTGAAGTACATGATGTGGTGAGATTTCTTAAAATTGTTCTAAAACCTCAAATTGTGCTGAACTCAGACATTGTACTAAAGTCACAGGTACTGAGATTAACATATTTCATTGTGGGGACCAGGGTAAGCTGAAGCAGGAACAATGAAGCAAGAAGTGGAGAGTAGGATTGTAATGGGAAGAGATAATTCAATATGATGCACAGTGACAAAACACCAACGAAAAATGATGGTAGGTTTACATAAACTGTGTAAATAATTTCAGAACCTATTTAATTGATAATAAAAAATAACTGGTATATAAGTGAGGCAAAAATTCCCAAGTGCAAAACTAGTAGCAGAAGTACTGTCATTTTCAAACACAAAAATAATATGTAAATGGCTTAGGTTGAATGAGAAATTATTCACTTTATTATCAAATGAATGTCTTAAGAGGAAACTAAATAATATTTTTACAGGCCTTTTCCTTGGCCTATATTTGACCTGCTTCCTTTTTTTTTCGTTCAAATGTCACATTTTTTTCACCCTTTTAAATGTCAGGTTCATCTTTTAATGACTTAATCTGAGGGTTAAGAATTCTACATAGAAGCATAAGCCCATGACGATAGAATAAATCAAGAAAGAAGAGATTTGTAAAAAAGAAATGATTGGTATTATAAAAGATCTTCAGAAAAGTGTGAGTGTATCAAAGGGGCAAATAATTCCGTACTATGTCATGCAGTGAAGTGAAGTAACAGTATTATAAATGTGATTATGCTTCTTGAGATAACATTTACTTGATTGTAAATTGACTTGAATATTATATTATCATTAGAAAAGCATTTTAAATTAAAGTATATAAAAACTAGTCTTGGGAACTGACTGGTTGAGAATCTATTTTTGTTTAATTAAAGTTTATTGGGGTGACAATTGTTAGTAAAGTTACATAGGTTTCAGATGTACAATTCTGTAGTACATCATCTATAAATCACATTGGGCATTCACCACCCAGAATTCAGTTAGCCTTCCATCCATCACCATATATTTGATCCCTTTTACCCTCATCTACCATCCCTATCCCCCTTACACTCTGGTAACCACTAAACTATTGTCTGTGTCTATGAGTTTTTGTTTCTTTATTAGTTTGTCTTGTTCCTTTGTTGTTTCCAGTTTTATGTACCACATATCAGTAAAATCATATGGTTATTGACTTTTTGTGCCTGACTTATTTCACTTAGCATAATAATTTCAAGATCTTTCAATAAAGTATCAAGCCAAAATAATAAGTTATTATGTATTTTTATGAAAGTTTTAAACAATCATAATGCCTACGTCAAAATAACAGATGGATTAGGACAACAGATGGACAATTTATTTCACAGACTGAATACCTAAAAAACCATAAGCACCCATTTGGAAAAGCTGGGCAAATGGAAAAGCTGGGCAAATGGATCTGATGCAGCAACTAAATGTGTGTTTTTTTGTTTGTTTGTTTGTTTGTTTTTGTACATAGTAGAACGGTAAAATGTATTTGTGATTGGAATTAAGAATAAATAGACATAAATCAAACATTGTAGTGAAATAAAATTAATTTATGAAACTAAATGGTTGGAATGATACCAGAAATTTATCAGTTTTCACTTAAGGGGAAGCATTCATTTCATTTACCTATTATAAAGTACTCTGCTAGAAGTATTAAATGTTTATATGCTAAGCTTACTTAGGGTAGCTATCATAAAATCAAAGGTTATATATAAATACAAGTATAAAATATTAAGCAGTAGTCTGTAACTAGACTGATCATTAACGAATGGAGTTATATAAATTTAGATGGATGTTGTGAAACTGTTTGCCCATGTTTTCAGTCCAAATGTTAACAGATGGAATATTTCTTTTCCTTTTGATTTTCAATATGTTAACTTGATAAAAGAAGATAATTGTCTTATTGAATATTTTAAATTATTATACTAATGTGAAATATCTCAACGCAATTATTTTAAATGTCCAGGTTATTTAAATAGTTATATATTTGTCTAAAGTAATATATTATCGACTCTCAAAAAAAAAGGGAAAAAGCAGCTTTGAAAAACATACTGTTATGATTAAAAATTATATATATTATAGATGTATAAAATTTGAGTAATAGCAACAATACAGTTTGGAGTAGGAAGCAAGACTTAGTGGACTAATGCCAACACTCTAGTCCCAATTCTGTTCCATGTGGGCACCCAGGGAAAGGAACTGACCTTGAAAGACTTATGTTTGTTTCTTTGTTTTTCCGCAGTGTGCTAATGGCCTATGTGGTCTTATTTGATGTTGATTTTATGGTATATATGTCTGTTTTATTCCTAACATTTTATAATTTTATAAATTAATGTAATGGGAATATAACAGTTAATGAAAAAGCAAGACTAAGTATAATCAGGGGTTAGAAAAATACCAAAGATTTAAAAAGATCCTATAGGAATAAAGGCTTTAAAATATAATATCAGTATATATTATAGATATCCTGCAGGTGACCTAACGTAAATTGGACATAGAAAGCCTGTGTACCTTTACTCTTCTAGTAAAGACCTTATAAAGTAATGAACAGGAAGATATGATTTTTTTCAAATCTTCCAGAAACAACAAATTAGAAAATAAAAATAGAGGAATATAAATTCATTAAGGATTTGGCTTTACTTTTTAAATATCACTTTCCAGAATCTGTGCTGTAAGATTCTTTGTTTCAGCCAGGTCCTGTCTCTCGCTCTGCAAGCGCGCATGTACACACACACATACACACAGCACTATTGCCAAAATTGCCTGCTTTTCTAGTAACAGCCTATACTCAGTGGAATTCGTTTGCATCTTGATGTTGCCAGTCAACCCTCATTTTCAAAGGAATAAAGTGACAGCTTTTTCTTCTAGTGATAGCTCAGGTTATAGATATGATTTGATTCCTTAGCTACATATGCTATGATGGTAATATATGACTGAAATCCCAAAGGTTTCTGAAAGAATATGTGAGTCCAAACAACTTACAAGTAATTATGCAATGTAAACTCTGTGTGTGTGTGTGTGTGTGTGTGTGTGCATATATATATACGTGTATATTAGTATTTAGAAGTACAAAATTTATTATGAAATCCTCTATTTGATGAAAAGATTGGAGGACAAACCAAAGGAATTTAATATATACATATATATATATATATATATATATATATATATATATATATATATAAATTTTATGCTAACCTTTGAAAAATAAAAACTAAACATAATAAATGCCAAAAATGTTACTAAAAGAGATATCTGTGATAGGAATGTTTATATTCAGTGGATAAGTGATAAAATTTAGGAGCTACTGATTAATTCAGGAAACAGAAAATAAAGACGTTCATGTCCCTGTCCACACGGGGCATAATTTAATACTAGGGCCTAATCAGAGGTACTTCTCTGTGCTAACCAGGAACAGAATTTAATGGTTTCTATTATTATTGCCAGGAAGCGAATGTGGGGCAATTTTACTTGACCCAAATAATTTAGAACACATTTACAGTGGAAACATGCAGGGCTATACCTAGAGATAAAGGTGAGGATATCTTATGCAGGTATTTTAAAAATGTAATAGGAGGTTGCAAATCTCTTTGGACATACCAACGATAGAGGCTTCTTACTAATAATGAACTTCTAGCAATTAAAGAAACAGGTCTTGAGAAATTCCCACACAAAATAATTATAAAATGATTCCAAGGTGAGGAAGCATCTATGAGCATAAACAGCAGGAATATCAGAAGGAATTAGCAAAGAAGAGAAGAAAAACAGATGAATCCAAACACAAACAATTATTCTGTTACCTCTTGTTGATTTCTGCAGATCTTCAGTAAGCTGGAAATTTGAAATCATTATTGGTACACCTATTGCTTATCAGCTTGTTTATTAGTTTCAGTAAGTTTTAGAGCAGAATCTGTGGCATTCTTTTTGAATAATGAATGCGTCATTCTTTTCACCTCTTCATTTTGTCTTGGGGAAGGAGAAAGCAGCCCCCAACTTTGGGAGCTGGTCTGGAATTCTATGCTCCCAGGCTTTCATTTTGCTGACTCAGTCTTGGCGCTCTCAGCCTGGTGTGTCCGGGATGGACATGATCCATTTCACAGAATGTAAACATCAGACAGGGCCGCACTGTGACTGAGATGGATCAAGATAAAAGCAAGACCAGTCTGTAATGTTTGAACACAAACAGAAACAAGAATATTGTCCCAACCACAGACATAGCAAACCTCTGAGTTGTTAGGAGTAGCTGGTGTTTCTTGAGTAATTATTTATTTAACCGAGTTTCATTTTTCTTCCTTCTGGATATGTAATTATATACTACTCTATCTTCCCACCCAGTTACTGTGCATAACAAAGCTTCTTTTCCTTTACCATACCCCTAAATCACGTAACACAAACCCAAATCCTAGAAGTCCCTTTTGACACCCTCGTTTCCCATGGTGTAAGTTCTCCATTGTTGTGTGGTTCCATAATCAACTTAGATGAATTTCTGGTGATAATTAGCTAGAGCATTGACAGACATCATGAAGGGAAAGTCGTTAAAAGTTTCCCCCCTTCCTCACCCTAATGTGATAAATACAATATATTTGGAATATTTTACATACTCATTGTAGTCAAGATTCTTTTTTTTTTTTTTTTTTTTTTTTTAGCTGAGCCATCCTGCCACCTGTTGGCAGCTCAACGGCAACTCAGCTTGGGCTGGCATCGAACCGCCGTTGCTCAGAGCTCAGCTCGCACTCTTGAGCGAGCTCTTAACCAACTGAGCCACTCGGCCGGCCCCTGTAGTCAAGATTCTGGTCCCTGAGTGTGGCTTATCTAGTTGCTCTATACATTATATCTATTAATTTGTGGATACATATTTCTTAATGGTTAAGAGGGCTAAACTGTGGTGATGATGTACAAAGATTTGCAACTCTTTGACTCCCTACAATTCTCATCTGTAAATATATACTCTTCCAAGTAAAGCTTTACTGTTTTCTTGAAGAGATAATAAGAACTGATATTTATAGAAAGGTTCCAAAAGAAAATTGAGGCTTTTGAAAGGAAATGAAACTAGTATCCTCAGTAAGTTCTGATGCAATGCATTTCTTTTTCCCCAAAGTGACTCAACTGTAAAAATTGATAGAGCTTCTATATGATCCTTGCCCATGTATTTTAATGCCTTAATCTTTAGGAACCTATTTTAAAAGCCCATGCAGAGACAGTGAGACACTGTGGTTTGTTTGTTTTTTTTCACACCCATTTGTCAGTTTATTTTTGTTTCATAGGTTCTTTACAAATTTCACTTTTGTACAAGTTCAGTATTGAAGTGAAGCATAGCAGCGATGCAACAGTTAAGGGCATTCAAGCTGGAGTAAGGCCACCAGAGTATCAATGACCTATCAGTCATGTACAATAAATACAACCTCGTCAAACTTATTTTTCATCTCTGTTCCTTAATATGGAGATAATTGTAGTATCTACTTTTTATGGTTTCTTTGAAAATTAAAAGAGTTAATATGTGCAAAGCCATAGAACTGTGCTAGTACATAGCAGGTACTGAGCTAATGCTGTTAAATATTTATAGAAAATCCAAAATTTCCTTTGACCCCCACTGCCAATCACAATATGCTTAGAATTATATATTCATTGAGTATATTCCTGAACTGCTCCATGTATTTACACACATTTGTGTGTACATAATGTATTGTAAAGAAATGAAAGACATCATACTGTTCTTAAATACTTTAGTAAATTTAATCTGTATGCAGTGTGAGGTATAGGTCAACATTCTTTTTTTTTTGCATGTAGATATTTAATTTTTTTCTATATCATTTATTAAAAGAACTGTTAGTTTTCTATTGAATTGCCTTTGCTCTTTTTTCACAATTGACCACATAGCTGTAATTTTTTCTAAACTTTATACAAATTAACAGGTATATAAATTTACCTATAACCATTGTGTTTTAATTGCTATAATATAACTACATATGTCCTAAGTCAGAAAATCAGGTGCGATGAACCCTGTCACATTGTTCTTTTCCTCTTCTTTCTTCTTTTTCTTCTTCCATATAACTTTTGCAATTATCTTGTCAATAGCTACAGAAATTCTTCCCGAGGAATTCATTAATTAATTAGCTAATTAATTAACAAGTTATTTTTTATTTATTTTCTTTTTTTCTAATATAATCATTGAATGCTATAAATTTCCCTATAAGCCACTACTTTTCTGTACCCAATATGGTCAGTTCATATTTTTTAAAAATTTAATATACTTATTATTTTGATATTCTTTGTTTGTATATAAAATAGATCTAAAGCCCCCTTTTCTGGTCTGGTTCTGTTATAATGGCTATTTAGGCTCATAACATGAAATGAATAAATAGAATCTTCACTTTAATCTAGAACCTTCTGATATTCCATAATATTATTTTGAAATTAGTCCATGTCAATGAAGTTAAAGCTATCTCATTCTTTGTAATGGCTTATTTATTTAGGGATATAAATCCATAAATGTATTTATTGTATGGATATAAAATTAACGACAACTAATCATTTATTCACTGATTTAAGAAATATTTGTTGAGTACCTACTCTGTATTTCACATCATTCTTTTTTTTTTGTTTTTTTTTCTTTGTTTTATTTATTTATTTATTTTTTGAGGGCAGTGTCGCTGGCCCTCATATGTGGGACCGAACCGGGACCGCTGGCTTCCGAAGCCAGCACTTAACCACCGCACCACTCGGCTGGCCCTTCGCATCATTCTTAATGCCCACTATATAGCCATGTACAAAACAAAATTTCTGATCATGTAGCTGATATACTTTTTGGTAGAGACAAATAATAGATTACTCAATGAATAAATATTGAATTTCAGGGAGTGATATTTTATTTCAAAAATACTTTAAAAAAGCCAGGGCAGGGCCGGCTGAGTGCCACAGTGGTTAAGAGCTGTCTTGGGACGCCAACAGCCCAGGTTTGGGTCCCACATATGAGGGCCAGTGACACTGCCCTCAAAAAACAAAAAACAAAAAGCCAGGGCAATGGAATATAGGATGACAAAAATGTGCTGTCTTAAATAAGCGATAAACATTGCAGAGAGATGGCATTTCAACAAAAAAGTGACTGAAAATTAAAAGTGATAGATAACCGTATATTATACGTTTTCTCCTAATCCTCCTTCCCTACCGCTAAGTTGACATTATTTAGGATTTCATTCTGTACCATTATATATTATATTTAATAAATGTATAGCTAGTATTTATTAGAGTTAATACACGTGCTAATTCTACTTTGATATACAATAAAAACTTGCTTTCTATTTGGTATACATACTCACTTTAATGGAATACATTTTCTAATATTGTTTTATAGATCTGAGGAGGTAAGTTGTCTAATTCCTTTTTATTTGTATAAAAAGATATTTATTTTGCTCTTAGACACCAAGATAGCAGTGACTCTAGAATCCTAGCTCTAATGTTGATTTCTTTAGAAATTTAAAAATACCATTCCCTATTATCATTATTATCATTATTACAAGTAGTAGTTGAAGGAGTAGTACTAATGAAGTAGTTTATTTTCCCAATAAGAAATCTGAGATAAAGAAGATTTTTTTTTTAATTTTATTTTTCAATTATAATTGAAAAAACTGATTCTTATTGATCAGAAATAATCTTTGTGTTTTTTTTTTCCTTTCTAAGAAGCCTTAACAATACTGTTGGATCGCAACTCTTGTCATTAATTTTTCCTGCTCGGTGAGTCAGTTCTCATTGGGCACTTTGAATCTGAGCATTCTTTTTCTTTTTTTTTTCTACCCCTATTTTGGGAAACTTTGTATGAATTATTTGATGATTGCTTTCATCTATTCTCTCCAGCCACTCCCTTTGTAATTCCTCTTACAAAGTGGAAGAAACATCAGGTCTATATTCTACTTTTATCAACCTTTATTTCTTGCTTCATTATTTATCAAATTATGAGATGTCACAAAAATCTTCAGTCTTGCCTCTGATTATCATTTATACTTTTTTTTAATTTCAGTTATCAAAAATGTATATGTCATATCTTTGGAATACCTTGTATATGTATTCTATTCATTAATGTATCAATATGAGGGTATTAAGTATAATAGATTGTATTCCTCTTTTGGTTGCTCAGTTATCTTTCTTACTCTGTTGTAAGTTATTTTTGCTTATTTATTGTCATGTCTTTTTTATGTTGTAGGTTCCCCTCAATATAATAAATATGTATAATTATACATTATATTTACATTGCATTTATGTATCATACATGTTACATGTAATACAATATAATTCACGTATGTATACATCATATATGTGACATATAATATTGTATACTCACACACATATATATCTGCTGTGTATATATGTGTAATATTTGTGCTTGTTTACTAGTAAATTTCTCTAAGTCTGCCTTGAAAAACTGCATATAAATGTTGGCTTAAACAGGATCTGTTTCAGACTTAGAATTGTATATGTATAAACAGAGAATTAGATAACTGAAAGAAATCAGCTTTGCCCCATGGAGTGTTTCTCTAATCAACATTATGAACATGAAAGCCACAGTTCATCCTTATCCACCTGGAACTACCTTGCTGTCACTAATAATTAAAAGAAAAACACCACTTCCTTGCTGCCTGATCCAGGTTGGTGGAGCAAAGTTGTAGATGAAGGCTCTTGTTCAGGGACCTTCATCTGAGTGAGCTAGATAGTCTCCTCCTGGCACATGTCTGTCTTTGGACCTCTTCTGTGGATGATAACTCTTAGTGTTGGCCTCACCCTTTCAAGTAGCCTTATTTGCAAATATTTTGGCTTGTGGTTTACTTAATTAATCCCCATCCTGCCTGCTTGCTGCTTTCAAAGGGTCTTCTTAGTCTTTATTTTTAGTTTCCAAATTTTGTTATATATATTTCCTTATTTGGTTTGATGATCTCAAATCACTTCTAAAATATTTGCTAAAGAAGGGGAGCTGCAACATGGGTTTATTTCTCAATCTTTGCCTGATAGTCTCATTTATAACATGGTCTTTGTGATACCTCAGAAATTATTGGATATGTCTTATAGACATAGTTAAATCTATTAATATTAAATCATAGAATTAGACACTTTTCTTTATGAAGTAGAATGTTTAGTGTATATTATTCTCCAAAAATATGGGCCAAATATGAAGGGAGTTTATTGGGTGGAGGAAGATTTTATAGCTACATTATTTAATTAATTTAATTTATGTCATTCATGCTAAAAATATCTATTGAGCGGCTAGCTCTTCAATGTTCAGTTAATTGCGTTCAGTTGAACAAAAATTCATGGAATGTCTATCATATGCTGGCATAATACAGTTTTATAAAAAGGATTTTATTTTCCCAAAATTTTTTTGTGCACCAAATTTCATCTATCAGAGAAAAAATTGCAAACACGTAGCTACTAACTTAGAATTACCTATCATTATTTCTACACCAGAAATATATCAGGCCAAAATCTATTATGTATTTTCTCAATATCAGTGGAGGAAATATTTATTATATTACTGGGGTGGGTAAATTTGTTCTGTATAAGATAGTAAATATTTTTGCCTTTGTGGCCATAAGATCTCCATTTTATCTACTTAATTCTGCTGTTTTTCTCTGAAAAAAGCCTTAGATAACATAAATGAGAAACATTGTGTTCCAATGAAACTTAGGAAAACAGGCAGTGGGCAAGACTTGGCCTACAGTCTATAGTTAGCCAAACTCAGCGAGATAATATAAAAGTTTAAGGGATTTTAAGCTGTTCTTCCTTAAACTTAACTTTTGAAAAAAACAATTTCTGCTTCTTAACAACTTGAAATATTGTTTCAAATTCTTCAAGAGTAGATAAAATTGGCACAATAGCTTTTATCTTCATCAATTTAAGAAAAATATCTTCACATCCAAATAGGAATATATGTAATAAATACAACACTAGGGTAAAGAATCAGAATATTTTAAGTTCATCAATATTATTTTTTTCCTGTAATGCTGCAAAGTTCTCAAAGATAAAAAAGGAAGCCCCAATCTCAAACAATGCTGAACAAGATGAAAGGTGACTCATGGCTACATAGTCTACTATGAATATGAAAATAAAATCTGTGGTATGTAAACTCTTGTTATATAAAATTCCATAATATTATATATTCAAACAAGAACACAGAAATGGTATTCATATACAAAGTGTTCTTTTCATAAATGCTTAGGGAAAGTCTCACGATACAAACACTTAATCTGTAGTGGTGCAAGAGATATTAGATAAAAGACATTAAGAAATTATTTTTATACAAATATTTTGTAAGCCTCAATAAAAAACATTAGTATATTCAACTGCAGCATCCCTCATAAATTAAAGACAATTTATGTATTTTAAGATAATTGGGTTATGTTTCCTATGTTTCACCCCATGGATGGCAGATTAATTTTTGTATATGAATTCTTCCAGTTGAATTACTGCAACTTCATTTTCTCTGTTCCTCTGGTAGTATCCCAGAAGTCACACATGTTTTCTTGACAGAGAATCAATACTTGCACTGTCATTGCTTTTCACTGCACTTTTTAATGCTGATCATTGTGTATTTGGTTTGTGTGGCTATATGGTCACTGTTTTGTCACCACTGACCTTAGTCATTATTATCTCTCTACTCTAGTAAACACTTTTGCAGAAGAAGTTGTATGCTGGATTGTTCCCTCCAGATCCATTCTTTATTTGTGTCCTGGGAGTTTGAGCTCTGTACACATCAATACCAAGACTTCCTTGCTGACTACCCTCTTTTTAGGTTTAACCAATTGTGGGGAGGGCGGGGGGATAACAAGAGTTTGAATATAAGATAGGTCAGAAGGCTTTTTCTATGTCATCTGTATTTCAATAGTGTATTTTTTTAATTATTAAAATGTATTGGGGTGACAATGATCAATAAAACTACATAGGTTTCAAGTGTACAATTCTGTAATACTCTATCTATATACTGCATTATGTGTTCACCACCCAGAGTCAGTTCTCCTTCCATCACCATATATTTGACCCACTTTACCCTCAACTATCATCCTCCCTCACCCCTTACTCTCTGGTAATCACTAAACTGTTATCTGTGTCTGTGAGATTTTGTTTCTTTATTTGCTTGTTTTGTTCCTTTGTTGTCTTCAGTTTTATATCCTACATATGACTGAAGTCATATGGTTCTCAATTTTTTCTCTCTGACTTATTTCATTTAGCCTGATAATCTCAGGATCCATCCATGTTGTCACAAATGGCACTATTTCAACTTTTCTTATGGCAGAATGGTGTTCCATTGTGTATATATACCACGTCTTCTTTATCCAATCATCTATGGAAGGACACTTTGGTTGTTTCCATGTCTTAGCCACTGTAAATATTTCAGCAGTTCATTCCTTGCAGTACTAGTTGTCCTCCAGGACCACATCTCACATGGCTGATCAACCCACAGGACTTCTGATCTCACTGGGCACCAGCACGCTGTTCCCTCCCTCTGTTCCTTAAATCCTAGCATCCACAAAAGCTTGTTGCTTTCCCTGGAGTTTAGTTGCCTCACCTTACATTTTTGTTCCTTTTATGTTACATATCACACATGTGTAAGTCTTCTCTTCCTTAAAATTTCTTCATTTGAAATATCTGTATGTACTCTTTTTATGTTAGACCATTGTAATGAGTTAGTTTCCAAATTAATTTCATTATTTAAATTGTTTCTACAGATTTTTTTAAATATCCCAAATCCACAAATCTAGGCAATTGTGATATTGTGACTTATGTATGGTAAGAAATACGAGGTCTGACAATTAAGTTCATGAGCTCATCCTAGAAAAAGTGTTGCATACCTCATTGCTGAAGATCACTATAGTCACCTTTGAAGTATTCCCTTTGGGAAGCTATGCATCAATGTCAGTGCCTAGTCCACCCTTCAAAGTAGTTTTGGAACTCTGTTTCTGGAATGGCCATCAGAGCTATTGTTGTATTATCTGTGATGTCCTGAATGTCATCAAAATATCTTCCTTTTAATATTTCCTGTATCTTTGGGTAAAGAAAGAAGTCATTGGGGGTCAGATCCGGTGAGTACGCAGGGTGTTCCAATACAGTTATTTGTTTCCTGGCTAAAAACTCCCTCACAGACAGTGCTGTGTGAGCTGGTGCATTGTTGCGATGCAAGAGCCATGAATTGTTGGCGAAAAGTTTAGGTTATCTAACCTTTTCATGCAGCCTTTTGAGCCCTTTCAAATAGTAAACTTGGTTAACTGTTTGTCCAGGTGGTACAAATTCATAAAGAATAATCCCTCTGATATAAAAAAAAAAATTGCAACAAGTTTGTGAACTTAATTGTCTGATCTATTACATATTTGGTTGAATTCCTTTATTTTTCCATCTTGAAATTTCCTGCCCTGCATTAAAAAGTACAATATATTAGTTGTAATGAATCTGTTAAAACTTTATCCTAGAATAATATTATTGAATGTTTTATAATAGATTGTTGATGGCATCCCAAGAATTCCATGGGTGGTGAGCCACTTTCCTCAAAGTGATGAGCAATTATGATATCACTAAACAGTACCACACTATCCTCACAACTCTCAATATATAACATTTTTACTTTTGGCAAAAAATAAAAATAAAAATATTGAAATTTGTGGAGTCTTCCGTCATTATGTAATGTTTGTTAAGTATACATTCAATAAACACAGACAAAAATGTAATACTAGACATTATTGGCTGGGAGTTCAAGGAGGTGATCAGATATCTTAATGTAAAATTTAAAGTTCTTCATTAAAATAGAACACTGCTTTTATTAAAAGTCACCATTGTCATACTAAAATTTCATTAAGTATTTCCTCTACAATGGAAATGTTTTTATGCCATAAGTTTTTATTATAAGTAAAACATAAGACAAATCATTTCTTTGTTGAGTAATTTAATAGTTTGTGACCTGGTAATATCTGGGTGCAACTTGGAGACAGTACCTGAAAAAGGATGCATTTTTTTTCACAATTCTTTTATCATTCTTCTTTCTGCTGGGTATGTTGTGGGTAGAATCACATTCCTATCCCATTGGACAGTGGAATGTTAGATGAGGCCTCAGTGTGCTTGCAAGGCTTTTCTTCCTATTCACTGTAATATGAGCTTGCCTCATGTAGCCACTTCTTCCAGAATGAGAGACACATGAAGCCTTCTGATATAGACCTGCCACCTTGTGCAGAGCTAACTCAGAAACTTGTATACAAGAAAAGGAATGCCTTTTTAAAGCCATTGGAATTTTTGGGGGATTGTTTGTTTCATAGCATATTCACATCAGTAGTTGAATAATACAAAGCCATTAGAAGAGACATAATCAAGGAAATTCTGAAGACTATAGCCTGTCCCTAAGATGGGGGAACAGACCTTCACATTGCTTTTCAAAATGCAGATATTGATAAATTTGTTTATTCCAGAAACCAATACTCTAACATCCCTGATAGCCATGGAAAAGAAAAGCAAGATCAAATTGGGATGCTTCTGGCCTTGGATCAAGTGTGTGTTTGGTGTGATGAGGAAATAAAACCTCTGCTGTTTACATTGCAATTTTGAGGGGATTCAAAGTGTTGTCTCCAGGGTTTAGTGAACTAGCCCTTTCAGAATATGTTTTGTTTTGCTGGGTGGTTTTCTGTAAATCCCTTTTTCTCCCTCGCATGAAGATTTGAGACTGTGCTGAAATTCAAGTGATAGCTACTATTCTAAACTCAGACTGTCCTTATAGCGACTAGGAATTTTTTATTGATTATTTGCCTTGAAATACTTCACAACAGATGAGAGAAGTAGATATCTGCAAGGGAGGTTGTGGCAGTATCTGTCATGGAGTTTTGGAGCCAAGTGTGGTGAGAAGAGAGACTGTGAGGTGGGAAGTGGCAGCGACTTGGGAAGGGTGCTGAAGCCTGAGCAGGTTAAAGTGATCTCCACTGTTTTAAACCATTATTCAAGATCTTCTCTACATGAAGGCAGATCCTATTAACACTTTCTAAAGGGGCAGGAAAATTGTATTTTTTTAATGAACTCATGCAGCTATACCATAGTGTGAATGCTTTTTCCTGAGTCAAACTGCTAGGGGTTACTCTTGGTTTTTTTGTTGTTTTTTGGTTTTGGGTGTGTTTTTTTTTAGTAAAACCTAACAGAATTTAGGGGCTTTGGGGTTTGGGGAGAATAATCTTTAAACAAACAAAACAAACAAAACAACAAATCAAACAAACAAAAAGTCTAACTAAGGTATGTTTTAAAGTTGATTTATATAATCACTGTATGACTATTTTTATTAGCAAAAATAACCATAGAAAAAGATGCCACAATGATGAAATAGCTTGGTATATTTCGTTATAAAAAAAAGGAAAATATAAAAATACACTTGATAAAATATTTAGAAAATTATACCAGGAAGTTTATGTGTAGAACAGGAAAATTGAGAAGATTTAAATGCATCATTTAAAAAGGCATTTATTTTACATTCAAATTACATTATGGAAAATCCTTTGCAAACCTTAACTGCAATTCTCAAATACTGAATCCATAATTCCTTGAAGATGGCTGTAATCTGGGAAAGTCATTAGCATATCCAATTCTAGATATGACTTTGTTGTATTTTAACTCCAATAGCTGTAGTCACAGTAGCTTCATGTGATGTTCGCTGAGCAGGGGTTGCACAGTCAGATGCAATGCTTTACCTTCACTTCCTCCAGGGTTCCATTGTCAGTGAGCTGTGCCAGTCATGAGAAATTTACTTACGTGTAGCTTCCCCTCTCTCACTATATCAAACAATATATTTTTGTTCCATTCAAGACCAGACCATCACCATTCCCACCCTCATGCACTAGACTTTGCTGTATTTGCCCCCAACACGTTCTCAATGACTGCTGAACAGAAATAGCATACTGTTTTAGAATAATGAATGACCTCTGTTAGAGAGAAAACCATAATTTTCTTATTTTATTGGCAAGATTGTTACCCCCACCCACACCAAAAAATAAAAACAACACATACTTGTAATACAGGGTAAGATGAAAGTGAAGGTTCTGATACTTTGATTTCTTTTTTCTTTTATTATTACATTCAGCATTCTTTAGAGTGTATTTCTTAAATTCATTTGCTTCTTTAATTTCTGTTTTTCAACTGACTTGCCTGACAATTTGGATTTTTATATTTTCCTCATTTGAAGATTATTTTTTATATAAAAAGGTAACATTTTTCTATACTATGAGTACATCTTTGTCTATTAGAAATAGTTTTATGCAATACTCTTCAGGTATCCATATGATATTAAGCAGATTTTTGTCTTTTCATTTTTCTTTGTGCCTTCAATTAGCATTGGTAAAACTGAGAGATTATAATTACCACTAAATTTATTATGTGTTCTCGATGTTCAAGACATTGTGCTAACGTTTTACATCCAGGACCTCATTAAATCTTTGTGATACTCTGTGAGGTAGGAATCATTAATAATGTCATTATGCAGATGAGAAACTGGAATTCTGAGAAGTCAGTCACTTGCCCAAGAGCCCCTATCATTGAGAAGACCAGAATCTGGATAGAGCCTTTCTGATACTAGAGCTTGAACCTGGCACCGTATTACCAAGAAATCGCTACTTATTTTCTTTGTTTTTCTCACTTTTCTCCAAAATTTTAATTTAATTGCCTTGTGATTACTGCCTCATTGTAGGGTGCTGGCAAATATCAAATATCCTAGCATTTTTTTTTTTTTTACTTTTCAGAATCACTACTGATTACAACCAACGTTTAAAAAAACAATAATTATAGAGAAAGATACTAGGAAATATGTAGATACTGATCGATGTATATGTATACCTATAGATATATTTTATTTTAAGACATTGGGTCAGAATGTAGGGGCTGGTGAGTCCAGAATTTGTAGGGTAGGCTGACAGGCTAAAAACTCAGGTAAGTGTTACTGCTGCAGTGTTGGGGCAGCATTTCTTCTCTAGGAAGCCTCAGATTTGGCTCTTAGGCCTCTGGTTGATTAGATGAGGCCTACCCACATTATGGGTGGTAATCTCCTTTACTAAAAGTCAGTTGATTGTAGATGTTAAACACATCTACAAAATACATTTACAGCAATACCAAGATTAATGCCTGATTAAAATAATTGGGTAGTATAGCCCAGCATAGTTTCCACAAAAAACTAACCATAACCCTACCTATACCAGGAAGCTGGAATTTGTTTCATCAAAAATTGTAATAACTCAATTTAATGTAGTAATTTACCAATCTACATGTGTAAATACCAAAATGTTCTGTATAGTATTGTTTCACAGGTTTGTAAATTTCCTAATTTAAATTTAAAATGTTGGATTAGTTGTATATTCCTTTTCAGAATAACAAACCCTATTTATGATTTTTAACTATTTTAATGAGGTGTGATCAATAACAGTGAACACAAATTCCCTTCTCAAGAAATTATTTTTTATCATTGCTGTTTACTTTAGCCTGCATACACATGCGGTCTATGTTAACATCACCTGTTCCTATTATGACATTACCTTATCAGCTAAACTGTTTCTGAAAACTTTTTGACACATTAAAGTCCTTGCTACCAAATACTATAATTTACCTGATCAATTTTTTCTTTGTAGCATTATTATAGAATATGGAGTTTGGCTTTCATTTGATTACTTCCACATCTGTGTAATTTTGTTAGAATTGATCAAATTATCCATTGATTCACCTATTTATTCTGATTATTGAGCACTTTATAGGTGTTGAAATTAAAGTGTTAGGAAAAAGAAATATTGTTCTTAAACACGGAGTATAATTGTTTTGGGAGAAGAACATTGCATTATAATGTTCTCTTCTTTTATTCCATCCTATCATGTTTCCCCGAAAATAAGACCTAACTGGAAAATAAGCCGTAGCATGATTTTTCAGGATGCTCGTAATATAAGCTGTACCCCAAAATAATCTCCAGTTAAGATTGTTAGCCAGACATGACTGTATTTGAATAAACGTAGATTTTTATACATGAATAAATGAATAAAATGCACCTTATGGAACAAAAATTAATATAAAACCTAGTCTTATTTTCAAGAAAACACAGCATTTATCAAGAAATTATATGGACACCCACTCTATTTTCTAGAGCCAGCTCCACTGTTATTCCCTGGTACAACTAACATCATCTCTGATCCGCCTTGAAAAGTATTGTAATAGCCTCCTAAATGGTCTTGTTGATCCGGCCTTTGTTTTCTTGGACTCTTGCTTTGTGTTTTGCTCTAAAGGAAACATGCTATCATGTGAGGTGTCCTATGAAGAAAACCAGGTAGCAAAGAACTGAAGATGACTACTGACTATTATCAGTATTTTTCAAAATACAAAAATGTAATACAACTAAAAATTTTTGACACAGAAGAAGCTTGGAATATCTCTTTAATGTTATAGCATCATGCATTTAAGACTAACCTTATAAGCTGTAATTCCATTCGTGATTTTGTTTCCTGAGCTGTTCACAATGCTATTCCAGTCAACTCTGTTCTTCTGGTTCTGCTTGATCACTAGTGGGTTGCTGTTTTCCAGATGGCGCTGCCAGCAAAGATGGAAATTCTTCTCTGGGCACCCAGGACTCTTAGATAGGACAATCCAAACCCCCAGGATGGAAGGTATTTCACTACTCTGAAGTGCCTTTTCCCACTGGGTGGAGGGCTAAGATATTCCTGGTCTAGATCCATTTCTGCCTCTGGAGCAGAGGGCCAGGAATGCACCTCTCCAGCATTGGACAGGAGATGGAGAGACACAGGGCCTGTCCACATGGCCTGTGCACGTGGAGAGGCCATTCTATTGCCAACAGATACAGGCCCTGTGTTGAGTGGACGTGCCAGGCACATTACTGATAGGGACCTTAGGGTGGGGGATGGGCTGACCCTTGCAGATTCTGTTGTTGCTACTGCTCCTGTCCAGTGGGTCCCACTGTCAATCATGTGAGGTCAGGGTGATAGGCAGATCTGGGCTCTGCAGCCACTAAATATGGGGTAGGTCCATAGTTAGGTCCCTAGTAGCCTTTCCATTTTCTGGTTTCTTGGTCAAAAGACCAGACTTTCATGTATTTTGTTTGGTGGTGGCGGTGGTGGCGTCGTCGGTGGTAGGGTGTGTGTATGTGTGTGTGTGTGTGTGTGTGTGTGTGTGTGTGTGTGCGCGTGCTTCTGTGTTTTTGTTCTGTTTTTCTTGTTGTGTTTTCTGTAAATGCCAGCAGTTTGGAGTGGGAGTTTTCTACAACACTCACCTTGAGTATATGAGAGATAACAAAGAAAAGCCAGAGAACTACCCAGGTATTTTTCAAGTCCTGACATCCCTACCTACTTTACCAGCTTCCTTTTGCCTTACAGAGTTCTTTCATACTTGTGGAATTATTTCCAAACTATTCCTTCATATTTAGATGAGACAAACAGAGAAAAGGAAATCTAAGCAATCTTGTCCTAGTAAAAGAAATCACAAGGTTTTCTTTGACATTTTAAAAACCTTAAGGCATGCTCATTCTTTTGGTGAATGATGAACAAGGTACAGCCTCTGCTCTTGTTTGGATTAAATGATATCATAATGTAAAAGCAATTGTCAAGGTGAAAAAAAAGTAGGCTGATATTATTCTTAATATCTTCATGAAATTAAACAGATGTATTCACATTTTATAAAATAAAAAACTAAATTCTAGTATCCATCACTCTTCAATGTAGGCATATTCATTAACGTAGACACTATATCATCTAATAATAGATTTTGTGATTTTTGCATTGTTATATGATTAATACTATCTTTTATATACATCTGTGGGGAACTTAAATTGTGTCAGAGCTACTTTCTGACTTGGCATATTGTAGAACTAATTTCAAATATATGTTCTTATTAATTATTTTTAAATATTTATTATTTAGTTTTCAGAGTATATTGATTCTTTATTTTTGAGTGGATTTGGCTTAGTTGTTTGTTAACATCCTCTATAATTTGTAGCATTTGCTACACAAAAGATTGCATTTTTTTTTGGTGCATTTCTATTTTCGTTTTGTACTCTTTGTTTGTGGAAGGTAATTTATCCTTTAGGACATGATCTGTCAAATTCCAGGTTCTCTTTAAGAGAAAATTTAATTTCTCTATTGATTTTAATAAGTTTCTTTGATTCAATTTCCTGTGTGGCATTATTTTATTTTAACATTCTGGCCCAAATGGTTTGTATATCCTGATATGATCATCATCTTTGGAATTTTTATGTTCACTATAGTTTTATTGAAAACTGAAAAGTTTGCCTGCAGTGGGATGCCAAGTAAAGATTCTTACAGATAGGCATGTATCCCTGAGATTCAGTTACCTAAATAGTAGGGACTGATATAAGCAACATTTTTATGCTTTCAGATAATATTAGTTATGTTTTATACTTAAATGATAATCTTAATCATCTATATGAGACACTCCCATCTACAAAAATTACTAACTTGGCAACCTGGTTGAATAGATCTTTATTATAATAATTAATACAAGCACTTGACTATTAAAATAAAGAGACCCCCAAAGCACAATAGCTTTGCTAAAAGACTCACTTCTCATGTATCATTTCACCTTAGCATCATCCTACCACCTATGGTATTTTTGTTGACTTCATGGCAATGCTGATTGCTGCCATATCCATGTTCCAGTTTGTAGGTCAGGGAAAAGAAGGGCAGAAGGTTCAGGGCAAGGGATTTTCTATCATACTGTTCACATGGAAGTTTTATCACTTCCTTTCATGTCATTTTTGTGATAAACTAATTGCATGGCTACAACTTGCCACAAGGCTGCCTGGAGAATGAAGTGTCTAACTTGGTGTTTATATGTTAAGAAAAAATTGAGAGACTAGATTTGGGGCACAAATTGTAAGTTCCCACAGTTTCTCAATATATTACTCTGGATTTCTCTTTAATAAATTGAAATTTTGAATATCTCATCTTAATAAACAGTAAGAGAAATAAGGAACCTTTAGACATAACTATTTTGCTATTAATCTCAATAAATAGTAAACCCCAGTTTTGTCATATTCCATTCTTATCTCTAAGGTCTAGGTTTAGGGAATCTTTAAAAAACACTTTTATGGGTAATAAATGAAAACATGAATAATATAACATAGTTATTGTCTGCACTATGTCTTCCATTTCTTAAAAGTTTTAGAATCCAGTGAAAACATAAATGTTGTTTATTAAGACCGGGGAAGCCTTTGTGACTTTCGGTGAGTTTCTGTAAATTTTTATTTTCCTTTAAATGAAAGTTTGGGTGATTCTAATTGCACAGCTACATGACAAGTCATTAATTAGACAACCAGTAAAAACATAATAAGAGGGCTTGGACCTCAGCTGAGTTCCTAGGCCTCGATAAACATGTGCATAAGCATTTGGCTATCCTAACTGCCACCAACCAAATGCTTACTTCGCTACAATTGGACACCAATTTGGAAACTCACATACAAACATGAAAGCCAAATTTTCTGCTGAAACAAATGTTTTCAACTGAAACAAATGCTTGAGTTGTTCACATGTGCCCAAACCAAATATTTTCCTGTAGCAGTAAATATGCTTCTAAGGCATCCGTAGTCTGCATCATTTATTAACTAAACAAGACTTAATATTATCCCACACTTCTATTCTGCTTCATTTTGAAAAAGAAAATGATGAAATACCTACTGACCATGAACTATTTGTTCTGGAAACAATATTTGAGGAACACAAACTTCACACACATTATGTCCTCTGCGTGGAATGCTTAGTACAGCTTCTGCTTAACTGCTATTTGTTCACTTTTCATCTCATTCATAACCTCTTCAATAAAAACCTTCCTTGTCTATGATAAATCCCATAATAATCTGTATTTGTTCTTGTGGTTTTTATTTAACATACATCTACCCCACTACACTGAAAACATAATAAGTGTAGCAACTGTGTGTGATACATAAAAAGCAAGTCATAATTATTGGCTAAATCAATGGGGATATAATATCTAACTCACATGTTTGATTTGATAATTAAATGTGTTACTGCATGTAAAATATCAGCATCTAGCACATAGAAAGCAATTAATTTTTCCCTCCAATAAAATGCAAGGTCAATGAAGTCAGAATTTTTCCACATTAATACATCGATGAAACTTAGAAGATTGTCTAGATTATACACATTTTCAATAAATAATTAATGAAAAAAAATTTAACTCAAGGAATGCAAGCCTATTCAGAGGGAAAAAAAATATTTCAACTTAGTGGGCTTGAGAGAATGAGTAAATATATATTTTTTGCCCTTTTCACTGTCTTTGATTGGTCTAACTCCAGAGGGAGTGTGAAAACAAAAGTAAATAGATGAAGCTTGACGTTGTTTGGTCAGAAAATGTCAGATTCTAAATACTGCGCATGCTTCTAAAACTCGTAGAGCCATCTGGTGAGGGTCAGCCTTGAATTTACTGTATTTCCATACAGTGTAGTTAAGACTGACTTATTTTGTGAAATATCAGGGATAAAATGATGTGACTGGACTTAATTAAGAAAATTTCTAAACCTGTAAAAGATAATTACTACCAGCTTGATCATTAGAACACATAAAAACATGCTTGAAACAGCTTTTGGTATAAAGTGGACATGGTAACTATAAACACAATGTAATGTAACGGTGGGTGTTACCAGTAAAAGAAGACATTAAGACAAAAAAAAAGAAAAATAATTAAATGGAAGAAAAGTAGAAAAAGAGAAAGAAAGAGAGAGAAACCATGTGTTTGATAATACTTCAATAGTCTGTTTTTTCCAATGCATTATGAAAATGCATGGGAGGCAGGAAATGTAGGTGCATTTGTAGCATTTCTTGTGCTTCTCAGATATGATGGAGCTTTGTCCTGGCATTTTATTGGTGAAATGGTGATGATCTGGTAAGGGAAGCACAATATGTAGTTGTGTGTAAAGTTGAAAGCTCATTTTCTTTGTCACTATAATAGGTATAGAGTCCTTTAGAGATAGCTCCTTTTGTAACTGAGGCAGGAGCATGTGTACACTTTCTGATTACTGCTGAAGAAAAGGAAAGGCCCACGCCGAAAGCCACTCTCTACATGATATGAAACAACAAGAAGTTTGGCCGTACCTTCCTGCACAAATACATTAATGCAATTGTATGGATTAAAGCCATTGACTCAGTTCTTAAGATATTTGCAAGAAATTTATTTGATTTTAAAAAGGTGATTTGAGGCTCCCATCAAAATTTTAAGCCAGATTGAACAAACAGCTCTTCATTAAGTTTTGTTTTGTTTTGTTTTTTTCTCTTCTATTACTCCTCTCCCGCCTTACCCTCTGGTAACCACTAAACTATTGTCTGTGTCTGAGATTTTGTTTCTTTGTTTGTCTTGTTCCTTTGTTGCCTTCAATTTTATATCTCACATATCAGTGAAGTTATATGGTTCTTGACTTTTTCTGTCTGACTCATTTCACTTAGCATGATAATCTCAAGATCCATCCAGGTTGTCGCAAATGGCACTATTTCATCTTTTCTTAAAGTAGAGTAATATTCCATTGTATATATGTACCACATCTTCTTTATTCAATCATCTATCGAAGGACACTGTGCTTGTTTCCATGTCTTGGCCACCGTAAATAAAGCTGCAGTGAACATCGGAGCATATATAGTTACATTATGATAAATGTTTTCATATTTTGGGGGTAGGTACCCAGGAGAGGGATTGCTGGGTCATGTGGTAATTTCACTCTTAATTTTTTGAGGAACCTCCACACTGCCTTCCAGACTGGCTGCACCAATCTACATTCCCACCAACAATGTATGCAGGTTCCCTTTTCTCCACAGCCTTTCTAACACTTGTTATTATTTGTCTTGTTGATGAAAGCTTTTCTAACTGGTGTGAGGTGATATCTCATTGCAGTTTTTATTTGCATTCCTCTCATGATTAGTGATGTTGAGCATCTTTTCATATTGCCTATTGGCCATTTGTTTGTCCTCTTTGCAGAAACGTCTATGCCCTTTTTTAATTGGATTGTTTGCTTTTTTTGTTGTTGTTGTGGAACTGTATGAATTCCTTATATATTTGGATGTTAGCCCCTTATCAGAGGCGTTGTTTGCAAATATCTTCTCTCATTGTGTTGGTTGCCTCTCTATTTTGTTTGTTTGTTTGTTTGTTTGTTTGTTTTTGAGGGCAGTGTCACTGGCGCTCATATGTGGGACCGAACCGGGGCCGCTGGCTTCCCAAGCCAGCGCTTAACCACTGCACAGTTGCCTCTCTATTTTGTCAATGGTTTCTTCTGCTGTGCAGAAGCTTTTGAGTTTGATATAGTCTCATTCATTTATTTTAGGTTTTACTTCCCTTGTCTTTGAGGTCAAATTCATAAAATCCTCTTTGAACCCAAGGTCCATAAGTTTAGTACCTGTGTTTTCTTCTATGCAGTTTATTGTTTCATGTCTTGTGTTTAGGTCTTTGATCCATTTTGAGTTAATTTTGGTACATGGTGACAGATAGCAGTCTAGTTTCACTCTTTGCACATGGCTTTCCAATTCTCCCAGCACCATTTATTAGAGAGGCTTTCTTTTCTACATTGTATGTTTTTGGCTCCTTCAATGAAAATTATCCATCCATATTTATGTGGGGATTTTTTTTCTGGGTTTTCAATTCTCTTCCACTGGTCTATATGTCTGTTTTTCTGTCAATACTATGCTGCTTTGATTATTGTTTTTCTGTAGTACAAGCTGAAGTCAGGGAGTGTGATACCTCCTGCATTACTCTTTTTTCTGAGGATTGCTTTGGCTTTTCAGGGTCTTTTGTGGTTCCATACAAATCTGATGATTTTTGTTCTGGTTCTTTTAAAAAATGTCATTGGGATTTTGATGGGGTTTGCATTAAACATGTATATTGCTTTGGGTAATATGGCCATTTTAACTATGTTGATTCTTCCAATATAAGACTATGGAATGTTTTTCCATTTCCTTGTGTCTTCTTCAATTTCTTTTAAAAATGTCTTATAGTTTTCATTGTATAGGTCCTTCACATCCTTGGTAAAGTTTATTCCTAGGTGTTTTATTCTTTCTGTTGCAATTCTAAAAGGAATTTTGTTGTTATTTTTATTTATTTTTCTGAGATTTCATTGTTAATATATAGGGATGCAATGGATATTGTACGTTGATTTTGTAACTGGCAGCTGCTGTATTTGTTTATTGTTTCTAATAGCGTTTTAGTGGAGTCTTTAAGCTTTTCTATACACAGCATCATGTCATCTGTAAAAAGTGACAATTTAACTTCTGATTGCTCTGGCTAAGACTTCCAATACTGTGTTGAATAGCAGTGGTGATAGGGCAAAATGCTGTCTTGTTCATGAATGCAGAGTGGAAGGCTTCAGTTTTTCACTGTTAATTATGATATTAGTTGAGGGTTTGTCATATATGGCCTTTATTATGTTAAGGTATTTTCTTTCTATACCCTTTTTATTAAGCGTTTAATTATAAATGGATGTTGTATCTTGTCAAACGTTTTTTCTGCATCTATTGGTATAATCACATCATTTTTAGCCTTTATTTTGTTTATGTGGTGTGTCACATTGATCAATTTGTGTATGTTGAACCATCCTTGTGCTCCTTGGATGAATTCTATTTGATCGTGATGTATGATCTTTTTAATACATTGACTTATTCAATTTGCTGGAATCATGTTTAAGGTTTTTGCAGCTATATTCATGAGAGATATTGGTCTGTAGTTTTCTTTTTTATGTATTATCCTTCCAGGTTTTGTTATCAGGGTAATGTTGGCCTCATAAAATAAGTTAGGGAGTATTGTCTCTTCTTCAGTTTTTTGGAAGAGTTTGAGAAGGACAGGTGTTAGATCCACATTAAATATTTGGTAGAATTCACTAGTGAAGCCATCTACTCCTGGACTTTTGCTTTGAGGAAGGTTTTGGATGACTGATTCAGTTTCCTTACTGTTGATCGGGCTATTTAGATTTTCCTGTTCTGTGATCCAGTCTAGGAAGGCTATATGTTTCTAAGAACTTGTCCATTTCTTCTATGTTATTGAATTTGGTGGCATATATTCCTTCATAATATTCTTAGATGATCCTTTATGGTCCTTTGGCATCTGTGATAACTTCTCCATTTTTATTTCTGATTTTATTTGTATTCTTTTTATATTAGTGAGCTTAGCCAAGGATTTGTCAATTTTATTAATCTTTTCAAAGAACCAGCTCTTTGAACCAGTTACATTAATTTTTTTCTATTGCCTTTTTGTTCTCTATTTTATTTAGTTCTGTTCTGATTTTTATTATTTCCTTCCTTCTGCTGACATTGGGTTTCATTTGTTCTTTTTCTAATTCTTGAAGGTGTGATGTGAGGTTGTTTATCTGGATTCTTCTTTCTTCAGATAGGCGTGTAACGATATAAATTTCCCTCTTATTACTGCTTTCACTGCATCCCAATCATTTTGGTAGGATGTATTTTTATTCTCTTGCGTTTCTATGTATCTTTTGATCTCTCCTCATTTCTTCTTTGACTCAGTCATTCTTTAAAAGCATGTGTTTGATGTATACATATTTGTGGGTTTTCCTGCTTTTTTCATTTGATATCCATTTTCACAGCCTTTGATCAGATAATATGCTTGGTATGATTTCAGTCTTTTTAAATTTGCTGAGGCTTGTTTTATGTCTCAATGTATTGTCTATCCTTGAGAATGTTCCATGTACACTAGAAAAGAATGTATAGTCTGATGTTCTAGGATGAAGTGCTCTATAAATGTAAATTATGTCCATTTCATCTAATGTACCATTTAAGGCTAATATTTCCTTATTTGTTTTCTGCCTAGATGATCTATCCATACCTGTCAATGATGTATTTAGGTCCCCTATTATAATTGTGTTTTGGTCAATTTCTCCCTTTCATTCTGTTAGTAGTTGCTTTGTATATTTTGGGGCTCCTGATTGGACACATAAATATTGATGGCTGTTATGGCTCCTTGTTGTATAGTACCCTTATCATTATAAAGTGTCCACCTTTGTCTTTTGTTACCTTTTTAATCCTGAAGTCTGTTTCATCTGACATCAGTATAGCTTACACCTACTTTTCTATGAATACCATTTTCTTGGAGTATCACTTTCAACCTTTCACTTTGAGTCTATATTTGTCCTTGTAGGTGAGATGGGTCACTTGGAGGCAGCATATGGCTGGGTTCAGTATTTTGATCCAATCTGCTACTCTGTGCCTTTTTATTGGTGAGTTGGGTGCATTCACATTTAGGTTGATTATTGATATATGAGAATTTCCTATCATTCTTTTGTTTTCTGGTAGTTCAGTGTCTCCATGGTTTCTTTGCCTTTTTGTTGCTGTCTATTGTCAGTGTGGTGGTATTCTATAATTTTTCCCACTGTTTCTTTTTTTTAATGTTCCATGTTTCAATTCTGGACTTTTTTTTTTTTTTGAGTGGGTACCATTAACTTTATGTAAAAGAAAGTTTCATATTTTCAGTAGTCCCTTTTCTTCAGCATGCTTCTTATCTCCAGTCCCCTTTGCTGGTTCAAACCTTTACGCCCTCCCCTTTTATGTTTTTGTTGTCACGAGTTATCCCTACTTATGCTGTGAGTTGATTTCTGCATTTCAGTAGCAACTTGTCTTTTTCCTCTTTTTTTCTTAATGTTTTTTCTTCTTTACCCTGTAGGTTATGTTTAAGTGTATAGTATCCTATTTCATGTAAAGGTTGCCATTTCCTAATTCTGTCTGTTCATAATACTGCTCATGATTTTGAATTCTTTTGATTTTTTTGTTTCAGGTCGAATAGCCTCCTTCAGTATTTCTTATAGTGCTGGTCATGTGTTAGAAAATTCCCTCAGCTTCTGTATGTCTGGAAAGGTCTTTATTCCTCTTCATATCTAAAGAAAATCTTTGCTGAATATATTATTCTTGGCTCATAATTTCTCTCTTTCAATAGTTTAAATATTTGATTCCACTTCCTCCTGGCTTATAGAGTTTCTGCTGAAAAAAAATCTGATGATAATCTAATTGGGCTTTCCTTTGTAGGTTACTGTCTTATTCTCCCTGGCTGCCTTGAGGATTCTTTCTTTGTTGTTAATATTTTTTCACAGCTTCAATACAATGTGCCTTGGAGAAGGCCTGTTGGGATTGAGATAATTAGGTGTTCTATTTGCTTCTTGGATTCAAGGATCCAGTTCTTTCCACAAGTTTGAGTTGGGAGGTTCTCATCTACTATTTGAATATACTCTCTGTTCCCTTTGCCCTTTCTTCTCCTTCTGGTATACCCATTATTCTTATGTTGCTCTTTCTGATGGAGTCAGAAAGTTATTTAGAGTTCTTTCATTTCTTTTAACTCTCAAGTCTCTCTCTTCTTCCATGTATGTCATTTCCAGATTTCTATCTTTGATGTCACTGATTCTTTCCTCCATCTGGTCAGCTCTATTACCTATGCTGGCTATTTCATTCTTCATTCATTTCATTGAGTTCTTAATCTGTAGAATTTCTATTTGTTTTTTTGTTTTGTTTTTTATTTCAATCTCTTTGGTAAAATGTTCATTTTGTTCTTTGGTTGTATTTCTGAGTTCATTAAACTGCCTGTCTGTGTTTTCTTGCATCTCGTTGAGATTTTTCAGAACTGCAATCTTAAATTCTCTGTCATTTAAATTACATATTTCCATGTCTTTAAGTTCATTTTCTGGAGACTTTTCATTTTTTTCTGACCTGCCTTGTTACCTTGGTTATTCATGGCAATTAATGAATTAGTATTTCTCTTCCTGGACATCTAGAGTGGATTCTGCAACGGGTTGATAGGAAGAGATCTTTCTTTTGCTTTTCAGTAAGTGTTGGTAGAATGTTTTATGTTCTCTCCTGCTGCAGCCTTTTATTCCCTCTCATGCTGTAGTGTTATATTTTCTCTTGCACTCTTCTAGCTTCTTTTCACATTAAGGATGGGGTGGGGGGTGGCAAGTTCCATGCAAGATGGGCTTCCCTTCTGTGAGCAGGTCACCTGAGTCTCAGGTCACCACCTCTGTTGGGAGATGTAGAGAGTGATAGATTCTGAGCTTCTGAAGTCCCAATGCTCTTCCTGCAAACAGATTCATAGACTGGGTGTCTCAGAGGCTCTGGTTGCCCCTGTAGGGATCCGCCTAGAAAAATGGGAGGTGGGCAGGGGGGTTGTCGGAGGTGGTTCTGAGCAATGGCAACTACAAGCTCACCATTTTCTTGCCCCTACAGTTCCTTCTCTTTTGCCAGAATTTGTTGTGTTGTGAGTCTGTGGCTGCAGGGTTGCAGTTTTCAGAGCTGCAAATATTCTGTTCTTTAATCTGACACTGCTACCATTTCTTCTGGAGTCCACTTCTAGCACTGGGAGGGTGAGGGTAGGGCGAGCTCTGGGAAGGTACGGGGTAAATCGATTATGCTCTGTGCCTATGCCTTCTGTCTTCTGCTTGGCAGTGAGGTCTTAAACCACAGTTCTTACCCTTCTTACCTCAGTCTTTGCTCCAAGGTCTCTGCCCATGAGTGTTGGGTTCAGCTGTGTAATATGCTGATCCCTCAGGTGGAACTATTGGCCACGTATGAGTTGTGCCAGCAATCTGAATTCTTCCCTCTCCCACCACTGCAGTAAGCTGCAGACTGCTGGGAGCTAGGAGCTATGGTCTGTTCTGTGGCCCATGTCTCTGAACTTCCCCTTTCGCTCCTCCCCTGCATGCCCAATTTGCCCACCTTTAGATGATTCAATTTGTGGGTCTCAGGTGTGCCTGTGTGCCTCGCAGGAAGTCTTTTGCTGAATTATAGCTGTTCTATTTGTTGTTAAATCCAGGGGAGATTTCGAGAAGCACTCCTCACACTGCGGTTTCTGTGACCCATTCAGTTTTTAGATATAAAGGAATATGTTTTTTTTTTGTTTTATTTATATGTAAAGAGTTCTCAGTATGTTTATTTTTCCTCTTTTATTTTCCTTAATATACATACCTGTGTGCTTTATGTTAATACTCATCATATTTCAAATATGGTTTCTCTTTATTTGTTTAAGAACTATTGAGTAAGAAAAAATATATATGCTATAAACGTGTTTCTATAGAGAGCTATTTCATTATAACATTTTTATAAATGTCTTACAAAATTTATCCATATTCTGATTATACAACATTGAAACATACAGTTTTGTCAATTATTCTCTGTATCAGAACATTCTCAAAAATTCAGATTTCAATGTATCAGTGATAAAAAGTAGAGTCACAAAATTTTAAACACTGTTTAAAAAGTTATAGAGACAATTTTTTATACCTTGATTCATTAAAAAAAAAAAAGATATGCATCAGCTTCTACAAGATATACATTACATGAGACACAAATAAAATATACCAATTTCAGGAAACAAGAGTGCTAAAAAGTAATGTGAAATAGAAAACAAATATACAAAATCCTTACTATAAATCCTTATATGATGTCCAAAGGTGGGCTATTAGCAGGCACTGTGATGCCTTAAAGCCAGAAAAAATAGGGAAAAGATTCACAGCTAAGTTACACATTGTCAGAAGAGGCCCCAAGGTTCACACCATTGCTTTAGGAGACATTTAGTGAGGAAATAATTATAAACAAAAAATAACCTAAGTGCTAAGAAAATCATTGGTCCTGATGAGAGAATACTGTATGATGTTTGGTTCAAAAACATCTCAACTATGATTACCGTGAATATTTCATGATATCTTCCTCTTATCATGTATCAGTAAAGTCCAGTGTCACAATTATAGTTCACACGTAAGAAAATAAAGCCAAAAACATTGGGTTTGATTAGAGTTATTACAGCCTGATTGAAATGTTTTTAGTGAATAATAATTTTACGACTATTTGATATAGGTTTTCTTTTTTCCTGGGGCATAAAGGATATTTGTTAAGTATTGAAAGATGCGAAAGAATATGTACACATAGGTGTACACATATATATCATATCTAATCACATAGTCTAATAATACTATGAATACCCATTGTTAAACATGCTACGTAGAAATAAAATATTACCACTGCTCTGAAATCTCTTACATGACTTCCCCATTCCATCCTGTTTTTTTCAGAAAGACAACTTTCCTGATGTTTATGTTTATTATTTTCTTGCTTTTATTTAATATAGTAGTCAAGTTATTTTTGTCCTTAATAATATTTAGATTGTCATGTTTTGTGAGTTGATATAAAGTGAATCAAATCTATACATTTTTTTACAATTTGTTTTGGGTGACTTCAATTTCGTTCCATGGATTCAAACATGCTGTTTTTTATAGCTGTTATTTATTCATTTTTACTAATGTATAGAATTTCTTCATACATCACCATTTATTTATGGATGCTACTGCTGATGGGCAGTTGATTTGTTTCTTATTTTTTGGCTAAGACAAATAGTACTGCCATAGACATTCTGATTCATATCTCCAGTTATACATCTTTCTCTAAAGTGAATTCCAACAAAAGCATTTGCTTGGTCATCAATATGCTCATCTTCAAATCTTTACTAGATTATGGTAATTTTTCTTTTCCTAAAGTGGTTTTACTAAAACTGACCAACAGTATATCACATTCCAGGTGTTCCATAGTTTCATCTTTACTTCCTATAGTTCAACTGTTTTGTTTTGTTTTGCTTGCAAACTCCTGAGTGAGAAATTATATATCATTGGTTTTAAATTGTACTGCCCTGATTATTAATAGGTCTAGAATATCTGCATTTCTATGGGTCAGTTTTCATGTGCTTATGAGGACTTCTAACTACTTATCTTTTGAATAGCCATTTTTCTTTTATTTATCATATTTTTTTGGTCAGTTTTATGTGTTACAAATATATTTCTCTGTTTCTAACTTGTCATTTTATTTTCTATGTGTTACTTGAACTGAAATTTTAAATATTAGTATTATAAATTAATCCCTCTTTTACTTTTGTTGTTTAATTCTTAACAAATTAGTTTCAACTGAGATTACAAAGTACTCAATTAGATTGTCTTCTAAAAATCATATTATTTTTCTTTCATATTAAAAATTCTAATCCACCTGGAAATGATTGTGTATAGTGTAAGGTAAAGCTAAGCTTTACTTATATCTTTATAAATAAGCATAACCAATCATACTAGCATCGTATTTAATAGTTTATTAATTAACTCATACAGAACCAAAGTCAGTTTGTGATAAATTAAAATCCATATATTTATGAGTTGTTTCCAGACTTGCTATTCTACTTGTTATTTTCTTAGTTTGAACACCAGTATTTACCATAGATCAATAATAATTTATGATATCCCAAGAGGCAATTCCCTTTTCCTGTTTTTCACAGGAAGTCTTGGGAAAATTCTGGTAGTTTCTCTCACATATAAACTTTAGAAACATCTTGATAAGAATCACAAAATAAACTGTATATATTTTGATGTAAAATGTATCACATCTGTAAATCAGTTTGGGGAATATTGACAATTACATATAATAGTATCTTCCCATTAATAAAACTATTATATGTCTCATATTATTTATTATCTTTTTTTCTCCCAATGAAGCATTTTAATTTTCTTCAGAAATAAACATGTTAGTATTCTTCTAGGTGCTTTATTTCTAATGTAAGTATAAATGATATCCTTTTAAAATTATGTGTTCTAACAGAATTTTTTGGTAGTTGTTGCTGGCGTATAAAAATGTAACCGGGTTTTTATATTAAAATATTTAATAGCAACAAACTCAGTAAAATCTTTTGTTAAGAATCATAGCTTATTTGTATGTTTTTGTTTTTCTATATAGATAATTATGCCATTTGTCAATAATTATACCTTCAATATTTTGCATATAAATGAAAAGGCAAAACAAAAAATAACACCCTGTCGCATTCAGAGCTTTTAATCAATACTTTCTTTCTTTCTTTTTTAATAGCAATATCAAACATCCTAATGTCTTCTAAAACTCTATGTCCAAGATTTTAAATAATCACAAAATTGCATCACTAATTCTTGGTAAACCTCCAATGATAAATGTAGTCTAACTATGTCATGGTTTGTTTTATAGTTTAATGATTCATTTGGAGTACTTATACAATGAACATATTATGTTAATTTTCTTCTTTCTTCAAGCCTCTTCAAAAGCAACTAATTTTAACACATGTCCAAAGATTAAAAAAAAAAATGACATCTGATACTTTTCATGTTACTTTATATTTTTTTCAGAAACCATTTAAAGATATTCTGTTAATTTATCATAAGGATTCTATGAATTGAGATGCCATTGAATTATTTCAGAGGCAAACAATTTAGCGGATTTCATTTAAAAATAGAAAAAAATGATTTTGGAACCCTCTTTCATATTTATTCCATATTAATCATATGCAATATCACACTGTAATTATATTATAGCAATGATTTTTTTTCAAAGAATAAAGATGCTATTAGGAAAACACCAACAGCAACAAAAGCATTCTTCCTGATTAAACCCATCTCAAATTCTCTATGGCTGAATAATTTCAGAAATATTAGGCGTTCCTATTTTTTAAAAAAAGTATCTTTCCTAAATAAATAAGGCTATATTGCTCAGTACTCAATAGATCATCTAAAAAGAGGAACAATAAAACCTTGGATTATGAGTAACTTGGTTTGCGAGTGTTCTGCAAGACTAGCAAACATTTCTAATATATTTCAACGTGGTCAATGAGTGATGCCTTGTAATATGAGTAGTTTGTTTTCAGAATGAATTATGTTCACAAACCAAGGTATTACTGTATTTATTATTGATCTAATTCCTCAAAAATGAAAACTATGAAATCCAATGCACAATACGTGATAAGCTCAAAATAAAGCATTTAGTGTTAATTCATTCATATTCTCTTAACTAATTCTTGTGACAAATAGTGAAATTTAGGGGTCACAGTCCATTGTTAAAAAACATGGAACTAAATAATTCACAAGGAAATTGACCTCATTATTTTAAGTTTTAAAAAAAAAGTATTTATTTTTAAATTCTTATTGAGCTAACACTTAAGGGTCACTTTTTGCCTTTTACATCATTATCCAGTGCATACATTATTTCCCTTGTAATAACATTCTGTGTGTGCTGTTGAAAATCAATAACCTTGATTGCTGCATGTGATGGCAAGTCTATCAACTCAGTCAGACAGGGAGGGAGAGGAGAATTAAGATATTGCATTTTAGCCATGTGTATTAACTCACCATCTAACATGGAAAAAATAATGAGTGTAACCCTCACAATGGCAGAGTATAGGGAGCTTTTAAACAGGGAGTTTAATCTCCTTTAGAGCAAAGCCACACTCTCGGTTGCCCTTGGTTTTTGGCAGGATTCCCAGAAGCTGCAGTTATTCATGAGCCACACACTCAGTTCTTAGGAAAATTGCATTGGGATCTTCACAAAGTGCAACCAGTGCTGTCGTTTTGGATGCTTCATCTGTAAAAAGACCCCTCACACATGTATGTGCACGTGCGTGATACTTACTCAGCCACCACCAAAGAATGGAGCACTACAGGGACTTGAACCTGTAGATGCTGGAAGTTCAAGTATTTCAAACCTATGTGTCAACTATAAAACCATTCCCTCTAGCTGATTATTCCGGAATTAAAATGTAGTTTATGTTAAGCAAGCTTGGAAAATTCCCAAATCAAATAAGCTTGTTTAGAGAGGCTTGTTCTATTCTCTTTGCAAAGAGAATTTTTATTCAACCTTTTATTCAACCTTGGACCTCTCTGACTTTTGTAATGTACTCCATATTTTCATTCATACTCAACTCTGTAACTTGAATAAGATTTTTCAGAGAGATATGTTTATGGTGACTATAAGATATAGCCCAGTACATAATATGTGTTTACTTATTTAAATTCTTGAGCTTTAAAAAATTACCTGTATATTCCATTTTGAAGGCAAGGAACAATCTCTTTTACTTCATATTGTTTATTTAACAGAATAGTGTTTGAGACTCTATCTTGACTGGGTAAGCTAAAATGGCTAGTGAGAACAGTATGCATATCTTTTCCTTGTATGATATTTTTTGTGACTATTCTGTATTCGATGTTTGCATTAATTTTGGTTTTAATTTCAATAATTATAACTATATTATATTTGGGAAAAAAACATTTTATATAAATTTCCTAATTTTTAAAATGCACAGTAGGATTTCTCATTGGTCAGTTTTTTGCTATATGCAGGTTCCTAAATTTATGTATTATAATTATCATTAAACAGAAAAGACAAATTATAATTAACACCCGCCACAATCACTACCAACACCAAAAGCAGAAGACGATGTTTATTCTAACACTTTATGACATACAATTCTGCTAATAATATAAATGAAAGTAAACAGGTTCACTTTAAGCTTTGGCCAAAAAATATATATAACAATTAAGTTACTTAGTTATTGAAGTTGTATAATCCTCGGTAGGCTTTAACTGGCACTCATGAGGTGCCTCTCTAGAGCTCCAGGTTTGTATGCAAAAAAGACAAGTACCCTAAAATGCTGCTTTTAGGCACACATGCTGGTTGCTCTGTTAATTTCACACAAATACTTATAGTTTCTTTGTTAAAAGACGTTTTCTTTGATATCATCATGTTATATTTCCTCAGAAAATTACCGTCCCCTTTCTTCCTAACCCTGAATGTGTTTTTGCAACCCTGGTTTCATTAACTCTTCTAACATTTCTTGTGATTAAAACAAAGAGGGGGCCGGCCGAGTGGCGCGGTGGTTAAGCGCTGGCCTTGGAAGCCAGCGGCCCCGGTTCGGTCCCACATATGAGGGCCAGTGACACTGCCCTCAAAAAAAAAAAAACAAAAAAAAACAAAGAGGGGATAGTGGGCAGGTGCTGCTCTCTTCATTTGATAGGTAGAGAAACTGAGGTACTCAGAAGATTAAGGAGCTTGCAGATGGTTTCACTGCATGTAAAAGGTGGAGCTGAATCTCCTGCCTGTGGCTTCAGCGTTTGATCTGTTCCCAGGCAATAACACATTTAACTTTAATTCAAGAAAACAAAATATAAGTAAATTATAAGCAAAAAATTAAGCAAGCAGTCATGACTAGCTTGTTTACTTATAGTTTGTAAATACACGTGTTATGTGGCTACATTTGCAATTTACATATTTAAACTGAAGATGACTTGCTGTCTCCAAGATTAGTACATTTTTTTCTAAACCCAAGACTTTGAAAACAACAAAAACTAGAACCAAATTCTGTGTGACCTGACATAATTGTCCCCAGCAGGGTCAATTTGGTATTTTTTTGTTGTATTTATGATTGACTATGCAGCTATAAATTACAACACATGGGTAGAGATAAGAGGGTTTCTATTAAGACATCTCAATTTTTATATAAATGTAAAAACGTGGAAAATGTTATAAAAATAAAATATATATTCTGTGAATATTCCTCTGTGTTAAAGCATATTTGCCTCATTGTTACTTGCTTCTAAGAAGCAATAATAAAAATTAGCTAATTGAAAATATAGGCTGTTATATATGTGCCAATAGCATGCAACTATAAATGGACAAAGATTTTACCATCATGTAATATCCCATACATGATAATAAAAATAAATAGTAGTATAAAATGTAATTCCTCCAGTCCAATTACACAGATTTTTGACAAAATTTATTTTCAACAAATTTTTTCAAATTGATTAGGGAAATGTAAACACATCCAATTTTTACTAATGTTCAAGTAACTCATTAATTTAAATTGTTAATGTTAAATGTTAAAATTGAAAAGTTATACAAGGGTAACTTCACTAGAAAAACACAATTGTTTACATTTTAGTAAAAAAAGGACAAGGAGCAATAATCAGCTAATAGCTATATTTTACCTTCTAGATTTTTTATTGAGGTTATAAATTATAAGTATTAAGTGGAGCAAATATGTCATCAGATCATTTAAACAAGAAAATTAAATAAGATCTGTTTTTGAATTGACATTTTCTTTTTAGCTTTTCTCATGATGCTACCTTCGTTTTTCTGAAATAAATTTATCAACCTTTTAAGAAGATATTAAACCATATAAAATGGGATCATTTTAATGGAATACATTTGATAGTCTAAGCTAATTTTTTTATGCATTTTTATATCATGTGTATTATTTAAATTGTTTATTTTAATATTATATAGAAGAATCATAGTGTTAATTTCACTGATAAAAAAATTTGCCATATAATTCAACCTCAAGTAATACTAGAGATATGTATTTAAATATGATTAGAACTCTTCCTAAAACCTCCTTTCTTGCCTTATTTCATAACGATTACTTTGTCTTGCTCATCACTTGGCAGACATATTATTGCAAGTTAAGGGGATGATAGACATATTTAACAGTTACCACAAGTATTATTTTTGAATTCTGCAATTGCCTTTAAAGCTGGTTTTTACATTTTATTTTGGCATTTTTTATAGCTTAAAATATATAATATGTAATCCAAGGAAAATGTATAAACATTAGAATAAAATTTAATATTTGTTCAGATATAGTTATTTTGCAGATTTAGTATAAATTTATTAAAGTGATAACTTATATGAAATTTAAATAGGATATCTGTGGTTAAAGGATCAAATGGAAGAAATGTATAATAAGAGATTAAATTTATGAATAATTTCTTAAAGAAGACATCTGAAACTAAATTTGAAATGAAATCTGTACAAAATAATGGGAAAGAGTAAAAATATTATTATAAAAATAAAGACAGATTCAAATGTGGTTGCTGAAGAGCTTATTGGCATTATAGAGAAAAATAAACCTGAAAGAACAGCTTCAATTCTTATTTTTATTCAGATATTCGCAAAATCTTGACATTGAAAAATTCGCATTTAAAAAATAGAGGTGAATATCAGTGCACTGGGAAAAAATTCATAGCAATTTCAATTTATTAGACAGTATAACCATGCATTTGAAAGTACTTTTTAAATATATTTGACATACTGAAGAAAAATAGATATCTAATTTTTTTGTCAACTTGCATTACACAAAGAACATCTTCAGTTTCATGTTCATCTCACACATGTGTGGCAGGCCTCACTGAAAACAACTGGAGCTGAAATCAGAGAGATTTCCAGCATTTCTTGAAACAAAGCGAAGTAAGAAAGCTCAAAGCTACCGCAGAAAGCGTGACATTTGCCTGAAGTTAATGACCTCACTTCTTATGTAGCTATCAACGATAACAGCAATAACAAAAAGAGCATGAATGTCACAATGATATGCTTTTTCCTGGGGAAAAAAACGTTGCAATTGAAAATAAACTTTTATTTCAGAAATCACCCAAAGACATACAAACAACAACAACCACCACCACCCAGAATCTAAGCTTTGGAAATGTTCATTTCGATTCAAAGAGTCATGCATTTGAGGCTGTTTGTTATTTCGTAGGACAGTTTTTACCTTTCTGCCTGTGTGATTTAGATGCAGATTTTTAAAAAAATTAACAGCTTGGAGAGTGCTAATTAGAACCAATTATAATTTCATTGACCTGCCATGGCTCACTATGTCCTGCTGAAAGGAAAAAAGAGAGATCATTTGGTTTTAAGCATATGTCTGATTGAGGAAGCTTAATATTCAACACATGTACATGAAGTAATCAATTAACTAGAATTCCAAAGAGAACAATAATCTATGCATTTTTTTTAGTTAATTTCTAGTTAATATGATTATTTTAAAAATACAATCATATTGCAAATGAGACTGCTTAATTCATCAAACTTATGGCTATCTAGCTGGTATATAAAATTGGTTTTCATGTCAATAAAATGATAGAAAAAAGTTTCTGTGTAGTTTATTCATAATGAAATAAAAAAGATGACTGTGCTGGAAATAAAGAAGGAAGTTTCTTCGAATCAATTCAGTTCTCCAGGAAAGCAATTCAATTTTAATGTAACTTACACTGGTTAACAAAAGGTATTTCACGAGCTTTGGTTAGAAATGCAGTACAGTAACCTAGAATTACCTTACATCTAAGTTTAGCAACTACCATTTTCAACAGTGTTTCTGTAGCTAAAAGTTGTCTACTCCCATCTAGTGGTCATACCGTCAAATGTCTTTTCAAAAATTACTGTGAGCGGTCTGTATTAAGGCAAATGGAATTGCTGTTTTATTGTCAGAATTAAATAATTAATGCAGTTAACAACATCTGCATAGATTAAGTAATTCAGGCTCATGGGTTTCGTTGATAGCAGTAATTTCAAAAGCGGCATAAAATGGTTTTAGTCTGATTTATGGAGCGTAGCTCATGCTGCCAGAGCTGCATGGAGCTCATTGAATGAGAAACTCCCAGCATCACCCAAGAGAATTGCCATCGTTTTATAGTCAACAATTTCTTATGAAAATTTGATAAAAATGCCTATGTATAAAAAGAAGAAAAGTTCAAGCAATGAGGTCCTCTGTGTACAGCAGAATTCCAGAATATAAAAATATATAATCCATCTCTTAAAATCCTTGTAAAGAAAAGAAAAAAAAATTAAGACTTAGTATTCAAAATAAGATATACTTAAAATTTTTAAGTATCTTTATTTTTATCTTTATTTGTATCAATAAATACAAATATTTATTTGTATATAGACAAAAATATTGTGTATAGACAATAATGTATCTTTATTTTTTTATACCAAAATGCGGACTACAATAGCATTTGTTGTATTTGTGGTACCTGTCTTCACCCAAAAAAGTAAAACTGAAAATAAAAAGCAAATTGCATTTTGTGTTTTAGCAAAAGGAAGTGTTTTTCATTTAAATATCATACACTAGCCTCGCAGTATGTGGCTTGGTGCTGGTATGATGAAGTATGTTCGCACATGTTGGATTAATTGGAACCAGTCGGGTTCAGCTACCTGCAAACCTGAGAGTACCAAAAGGCAATTCAAGAATCTTCTTTGGTATGGACGTAGGGTGGGTAAAGATTGGCACATTGTGGAAAGATTGCTCCATTTCAACTGACAGGATCAAATCTTGATAAGTACCTGTGCAATTTCTACATGATGGCCACTCACTCTGCTTCAGTGGGGAGAGATGTGAACAATTACAAGCTAATTACCCAGCAGAGCAGATTTGTTTATTTTAAACACTAAAGCATATTGAGCATCTATACACACATACAAACTAGTTTTTCTACAAGAATCTAGGGTTTGTGTTTCTGTTTAGAGAGACAATGCATCACAACTGCAAACAAAAAAATGGTTGAGTCATCTCATAGTGCTGGAATTTGGAGGAAAGCAAATGACACCTGGGAGTGAAAAGATTGCATCTGGGGCTTAAAAGAATGAGTGTGATTTGTGTAAGAAGCCAGAGCATAATGCCTTTAATTGCAACAAAGATGCAAAGTTTAAAGTAAATTAGATATCTTTGCGGAAGAGCTAGGAGTTTTATTCTCTTAAGAATGGAGATTCTGTTCATGCCACGTGCCTGGGAACAGTGGGAGAAAGCATTAGGAAAGTCTCTTGGGACAGACTAGGCAGGGTCCTGAATGCCTTGTCATACAAGAAAGCTGTCAAGGAGCTGAAGTTGAATAAATGTTTTCTTTGGAGGTGTAAAACTTAAGTATGAGAAAAATACAATGTACAAATCCTTGCAAAATGACTAGAAAGACAATATTAGCACCATGTTTACTCACATTAAAACCATATGAGTTGTGACAGTATATTTGATGAAGATTAATTGAAAACTTATAAAATTATAAAATTTACTTTTTGATTGATTCCTATATTCATCAAATATTTTTGGCATCTACTATGTGTCAGGAACTGATATGACTTCTTACATAAGGTTTATATTTAAGTACTATTTAAAATGTTTTATGTTAGAAACAAAATACATATTAGGTGGTAACATGCAATGATGTTTTTCCCCCCATTTCTGAAAGACCATGTAAACCCGTAACTGTTCTAGAAGTTTTGGGACTGAATATGAAACTGAATACAGATTACTTATATATAATGTATCAAATTATTTTCTCTGTTAAATAGAAGCAATACCAAAAACAAATAAAACTAGGACAATTGTAAAGAATGAAGATAATAGAAAGAACTATGAATATAAATCATTTTGAAAGCAGCTAAATTATCTCACAACTTTGGTAACTACTATCCAACAGTGACACCTAGCAGGGCAGCTAAAATTAATAATAAATCAAACTTCATCTTTTAAGAGAAGAAATTATTTGTTTGTAAGTCTTCCTATTTCAAACCATTTCTCCACTGCATATATATGAAATATAGCATAAGAAATCTTTTTGAATAGCACTTAAATGTAAACTTATGTAAATGCTCATATATATTATATATCACAATACATTGATAGATATATATGAGATAGATGTTGAGAAGTATTTAAAAATAGATATAACTATATCAATATCACTGAAATATTTATAAATATTTCTAAAATATAATAGGATAGGTGAATAGATACACTAATTGATTCATATTTAGAGAAACATTTCTTTGGGAATATTTAGGCAAATATTTATTTAGAAAAATGAAATATGAATTATATTTAAAGATGATACCCTATATAAAGTTATAATTTTTGAAATGGAAGCTACTCCTAATCATATGCATGTGTTGTTATATTTCACAATTCTAATTTTATGTTCTAAAATAGTTCACATTGTTGATAGACATTAGAAAAGGGACAAAAATAATAAATCTTGAGAAGAATCTCTTTCATAAACGTATTTTACAAAACAAAATATTGAATGAGCTTCACCAGGATAATTTTAAATTTTTGGCTGAGTGATCTTACTAAGCCACAGAAAAGGCATGTTTTCTTTTAGTGATGGCTCAAAAGATATAGGATGATTCAAAGACTTTGATGTGTTTTTTATCAAGCTACATCAAGCCTAATGTCAACTCCACTGAGCAAAGTTTTTTTGTGTGTGTGTGTGTTTTTTTTTCATTTTGTTTTCTTAGGATAAAAAGAAAGCATATGACTTTGGATTAAGAAAAAAGAAAATGAACCAAAACAGGAACATTTCCCTGTAACAGACAGGTGAATCAGAACAGTGAGGTCCTGCATGGAGAATTCTTCAGAGTGGCACTTTATTTATCTGTTTTATTTCAAGCTTTATGTCTCCTCCACCCCCCTTTTTAATATTGTAGCAAAGAACAAAGGCGATCAAGAGGAAAAGCAATGTAGTCATTAAGTAGTAATTGGTAGAAGAGGCTTTGGGGTTAAAATTAATAAAACCAGCGTGATGTACATTAAGACTGTATAAATATTTAAGGAACTACAGCCTACTTGCAGATGTAAACCGATTAGCAAAACTACTTAATCTAGAGATGCAAATGTTTCAGGTAGATAAAGTAAATGCAAGCTGCTTGTTGGAAATGTGATCAGTTTTCATTTGGGGACTGCTTTATTTCATTAAAATTTTAATTGTCAAAATAAAGCACTTTTGATGTAGTGTATAAAAGGTTTTATGTTGCATCTACCACAATTTAGGAATTAGAATCAGAAATAAAATCAATGCATATTTTTCTTTTTTTATCAGGTCATGTATTAAAGATGCAATTTTGGCCTTTCATGTTGACATTAAAAGGAAACTATGATACAAGGACCTGAGGACTCATCATTCAGGATTATCTTTGCTGATCATATGGATACATACATGTGTACAGAAGTTACATATTTAAAGGTAAAATACTTATTCTTCATTTACAGCATTTTAAATAATATACAAAGTAATTTAAAATAATTAATAAGTGAATTATGTAATGAATATAGTTCTAAATAACTACTGTTCAATCCATTTTCTCAAAAAATATGTTATAGAATTTGTTTGATATAAGTTTCAGTAGTTAATGCTAAATATCTAGATGAATATTAAAAAGAGAACTATTAACTGAGTGCTTGTAAATATATGCATGCTTAGATTTATTTTGTCAAATCATCTAGTAATTTACTGATATTTTCTAATTTTTATCTGAACCATTCTGTATTACAGTCTCAAACTTGACAATGTTTGCAATTAACATAATATAGATTATATTCACGTGACATCAAAATACTGACATGAGTAGAAATATTTTCCAGTTATCTTGGTAAAACTAAGTGTACAAATATATGGAAATGTTGATCAACAATTTTATTACCTCACACAATTAATTAGTATCAGGTGTACTGTGAATATATATCTGTCTTGTATCAAAATTTCTTAACAAAGATCTATAGTTACTGTCTTTATGCTGAATTCCTGTGAAATCATTAATTTCTACCAGTAGGTTGCATCTATACAGAACAGATACCCACATCCAGGCCTATTTGAAAATATAAATTTGCATTTGTAGAAACACCAAGTAAATGTTTGGAACAGGGAAAAGAATGATAGAATAAACAGTGATTGTGGGTGAATAAATCAAGCTTTCAATCCCATTGACAGAGCACTGGGGAGCAGTGCTTATAAGTGGGGGTTATCGTCAAAAGTTGTTCTCTCTGATTGATATTAGGTACTATGTGGGTCAGCAAACAAGCCAAGACAATGATCCATCAAGAATACCTTGTCCCAAATATGTCAAATATTTTTTTGTTTTTCTTGGTCCTGTTTTCCACCTCTTACTGGCCTACTTTTCTTACTTAAAAAAAAAAATCTCATAAACTATCATTCTATAGCATTAATTTTTATCAGTTTGCAATACCTAATATTAGACTACTTTTTGCATTATCCACTTTTTGTTTAATACTACATTCAAAACCTATGTAGTTAATAGAAATAGAGAATTTTGAAGTTGTTTTAAAATAAAGCAATTTTATTTCAAGGGGAATGTATATAAAGGAATATTAAAATATTTTAGCTTTTTCTAAATTATAAACTGATTCAAATCATCACATTATGTATATCCTCATGATTAAAATGTTAGATGGAAGAATACATTACATTCATCTACATCAAGGCTAAGAAATACATTAATTTAAGAGTACTATTTCCACTTGTTTTTACACTTTCAGTTGTTAGTAGAGCAACAGATCTTTGCAGATCTATCACTTTGCCCAGCACACTAAATCATACAAACATAAGAGACTATATTAAATGTGGAACCCTTTGAATCCATGAGTTTCACGCTTGTGGATTCAACCAGCTACAGGTGGAAAATATTAAAACATTAAAAAGTTACGTTGATGATTCATAATATGCAGTTAACCTCCAATGGTTATAGGTCTGTACTGAGCTTGTAGAAATTATTTTCTTGTCCTTGTTCAGTATAACAACTGTTTATGTGTCATTTACATTGTATTAGGCATTTTAAGTAATGTAGAGATGATTTAATGTATACCAGAGATTATGCATAGATTATATGCAAATACTGTGCCATTTTATATAATAAACTTGAGCATGCATACTTTTTGGTATCTGTAGGGGTCCTGGAACCAATCCCCTGTGAGTACTAAGGGACAACTGTACATTTTAAAAAGAGAATACCTGTTAAATTTATACCCAGTTTAGGAAAACAAATCATATCTATCAGTAGCTAGTACTTAATTCTGTATTTTGTACAGTATCCATCTTTTGCATCCCAAGATAAATTGTGTTCTTCCAGGTTACATGGAGTGGTAGAAGGACCTCTCTTTAATTATAGTAACATATAAAACTCATGATGTAGATTGCAGTTCTTACCCATCTAATCTTCAATGAAAATACTGGCAATGTAATGCTCCTGCACATATGTTCAAAGTAAGGATACCTCCATAATCTCCCCACTGACACACTTCTTGCCTCTATTGGTTTACAACAACTCAATTTCTACCAGACACTTTTTCAAAAGTTCTAAAACATATACAGGACAGAGCAATAAGGTTTGAAAGCAAGCACTTGCTAAATAGGTCTAATGTGGTACCCAGACCAGCCTTTCACCTCTGACGTAAAGAAAGTAAGAAATGCCAGCGGTCCCAGTTCGGATCCCACATATGAGGGCCAGTGGCCAGTGACACTGACCTCTAAAAAAAAAAAAAAAAAAAAAAGAAAGGACTTATTTTGGCCGGCCGAGTGGCGCGGTGGTTAAGCGCTGGCCTGGGAAGCCAGCGGCCCCGGTTCGGTCCCACATATGAGGGCCAGTGACACTGCCCTCAAAAAAAAAAAAAAAAAAAGGAAGTAAGAAAATGATCCAGATAATCCATTTAAAAAATCCCATTTATATGAAGTGAATAGTATTTTTTCATCCTTTATTACTTGAAAGAAGCATTGTCCTTCTGTTGGTAGAGAAAGATATTAAATTGTAACTCATTTACCGTAGGAAAATGGTTGGAAGTTCTATATACTGTCTACCATCATCACATTTTACACTAGAGCACAATTATCCCTTCTGTGATGATAAGAATTACAGCTGAGATTTACGATGTGACAATGCCAAAAAATATAAACTAATTCTCCTAACCCAATATGTTCCAGGGTTAGAATATAAGAACAATAAAATGTGTCAAGAAACTGTCATTTTAGTTGCTTTGATTTAAATGTCTCAACATAAAAGACAAGGAAACCACATTGCCATTTTGTGATTTGCTCAAATTAGCATATGGATAATGTTTAAATATCGCTCAGAAATGTGGCACTAATTAGTGTCTGTCTCCTGAAGGATTTTCTGTTTTCCTATTCTGAAATGAAAATAATTTCACTGATATTTTTAATATTAATAGAAAAATTATAATTGTCAAATATTTAAAGTTTCTACTGAGATTACATAAGCACTGGGAGATTCCAAGAATAAATATATCTACAAAATAATTTCTACAGCCATCTCTAGGCACAGAAAGAACAGAATGAGGTTTGCTAAAGAAAAGTAAAAATATTCTGAGTGAGGATTTGACCTGTGGACAACTGGGCCAAGGTGACAGGAAAAAGTCATATCATAGATTTTTTTTCTTCAATATGAAATACATTTAGACAGAAAACTGCAAAGACCGCAATTAGGATAGCCACATAAAGACAAAAAAAAAAGAAGTAGAACCTGAGATGAGTGAGAATATTAATGTGATGAGATTTTTATGAATAGTCTACATCTTTCTTAATATAGTTAATAGATTTTATCTAAATTTTGTATATCAACAAAGAGGTATAAACATATTTGATTATATTTAATACAATTATATTTAAAGGATTAAATGTTAAAATAAGAAAACTTTTAAATATAATTGCAAACTTAGAAAAGTGGATCTGGTAAAGGAACTATGAGGAAATGAAAATTATTTTATTGTTTTGATATTTAATAACACCAGGTCTATTGATATTATGTCAAGTTTATAAACAAAGAATACCTTTCAAAATATATAGTTATTAAGCTAAGCACTAAGAAAAAAAACAACTGTAAAATAAATCTAAATTAGACTACAGTTTCAGACTATATGAGTTACAAGATCTGCTATTAGGTGAGAGTGCTTTTGTGTTTCTTGACAAGAACAAGGAAATAAAACACTGAGCACTAGATATTTTTGACACTATTGAGGGAATTATCTACCAGACAATATATCAACAGAGATGACTCAAGTGGTAAAGGATTATAGAATTCAGGTCAAGGAAGAAATGACTGAGAAAATTCAAGGGACCAGGAAGTCATTTTATCAGACATTTCCTGTTTTGTTTTATGTGACAAAAGTGAAAACTGAAGTCATTTTTAAAAATAAAGTTTATTTATGTTACCTTGTCCAGTTGATAAAAGGAATAGCAAATGCTTGCACAGGGGTGTGTTTGTGTGTGTGTGAGTGTCTGTAGGTGGTGTGTGAATATGCAGCAGTGCCGGATCATTTTCATTTTCGGCCTCTAGTGGTAATGAGGAGTCCACAGGAGCTGTTCTGCAGCACCCTTCAGGGCATTGGAGGAAGGAAAATAATAAGCCTACAGGAGTCTATATCCCTTTAGCAGTATTTGAATCTAACATAATAGAGAAGGAAGGTAAAACCAGTGACAGAAACAAGTAACATTATGCAGAGACATGGAACGAGGCACATATATTTACTTCTGTAGTGCTGCATTTGGACAGAAAACAATCATTATACTTGGGGCTAGAAATTACTAAGCATAAAATGTATAATAACAGTTATAGCTACCAGTTTGACCACCATCTTACTACGCCGTATCGGTTGCTATGAATGGATGACATTGGCAGTATGATTTCACAGTGTGCCTCCGATGTCATGTCAGGTAAGGATAGTGGTCAGACAGCATGCCTGTGACATCTTTCACTGACACATCAGCAGTAATAACAGACTATGCAAGCAGGCAGATGTATGACTCATGATACTGTCTTTAAGTAAAAATGGGCAAGTTTCAGTGTTCTCTGTTTCAGTTTCTTCATCTATAAATGGGATAATTTTGACATAATTTACTTATGTCTATGAGATAATTTATTGAAACTGTCTTGTGCTGTCTGTGGAATATAGTAAGCATGCCACAAATGGTAGAAATAGGATAGCAGAGGAAGAAAGAAGACTAGGATATTAGTGTTAATAATAATAATAATAATAATAATAATAATAATAATCTGTACACACACAACATAATTTTAATTTTATATTTCCAGAAACCATTTCTAAACACACTCTTTCAGCCATATTATACTTGTGTAATCTGAACAAACTATCACATTGTGCAAAACTTCAGTCCCCTCATTTTTAAGAGACTTAGTAATAGTACTAGCTCTTAGAGTTGTGAGGATCCACTTACTAAGCACACAGAAAGTACTTAAAAGGACTGGCATAAATAAGTGCTCCATAAACATTACTTACTGACACTCTTTGTATTATTTTCTCCCTCCAAACCCATTCATTTTAAAGACACAAACTTCTAGCCCCTGTAGGATGTAAAGGAGGATGGGAAGAGAAAGAGAAGGAAAACAAATAGATGTGATTTGGATGTAGTATTTACATACCTAATTTGCTTTTCTTCCAAATGTTGGGTCTAGATCTGCTTTTCCTCAGCTCACCAAATTATGTAAATAAAAATAACTTTTATTGGGTTAACAATAGCAATGCTTACTGAGTTCAACAGTAATGAGTCTAACAAATTTGTTAGACATTTTGTTGAGCACTTTGCTTGATATACAGGATATAATCTTAACAAAACTAGAAATAGGTAGTGTAATTCCTCCAGTATTTCAAAAGAGAGAAAAGCTCAGAGTTGTTAAGTAACTTTTTCTAGGTCATAGAGTTAGGAAGTTAACAGAGCTGAAATTCAAGCATAGTTAAAAGTAAACACACCTCGATTTAAGTATTTATGTTTCTGTTCAAACAAAACCAAAAGATCTTCAGTTTCCAAGTAATGAATAATGAACAGATACCCAATATCCAGGTAGGGGCAATTTAGGAGCTGTTTAGTTGAGCCTAAGAAAGTGTCTGACTTACCTGTTCTACTCATGAACCAGTTAAATAATTGGTTGTTAGCCAGTAAGAGTCTCTAAGTTATCAAAGAAATGATGTGAATTCTTAACTGAAGGGGATTACACAGTTTTTAATATCTCTATTAAACTTAACTAAATTCCAAATAAACAAACTAATTTTACAGAAAGCTATCAAAACACCCCTAGAATTCCACAAGCATTGAATATATATTCCATAATACTGCAACTACACACTTCAGTTAAGTTCTGAATAAGTAGTTTAGTATAATATTAATGTCTCATTATATATATATTTAAATATATATATATATATATATATATATATATATATATATATATTATAATCACTTTAAAAGCAAGGTCTGGATATCTGGCTCTAAGCAGGAAGGCAGCTTAATTCAATCAAAAGAAACATTTTTTTAAGTAAAGGTGGCAGCGGAGTCGACTTCCCAGATGTTTGGTGATAAACCACAAATCATTCACATAGCTAAGAGACAAAGCACTTAATGATCTAATTTTTTTGTTTTTGTTGTTGTTTTTCATTTCCAAGTACTTTGAACCACTGTCAACACCATGTCATTCTCTCCACATCCATAATTTTTAGAGACTGTGAGAAATATTCCCAATGTTATTTTCTTCCAATTCCCCATTTTTATATGCTAAGATAAAACTTCATACATATCTAAGGGAAATACTACTTATGAGAATCCACATAGTAATAATGAAAAGTACTAATATTTATTAAGCTCACTGCATGTCAGATAGTTTGCTAAAAATATATCATAATCCCATTTCTTTTAAATGGTGTTTATTTTGAATAATTGCCTACAGTAACATTCACTTTTTTTAGGCATTCAGTTTAATGAGTTTTGTCAAATGACCACAATCAAGATATAGAATATTTCAATCAATCACCCCAGAAGTTTTCTCCTTCCCCTGCATGGTCAATGTCTCCTCCTACCTACAATCCCCTGCAACCACTAATCTGAAGTCTGTCTTTATTGACTTGCTTTATCCCATTTTCAAAGTGTGGAGACTCATTTTCCTAAGGTCCAAATTTAGTAAGTGGAAGAACCAGATTTCAGTTCCACATCTGTCTAACTCTACAATTCTTACTACTTCCTATTCTATGCTTCTATGTCTCTACAGTATATTTTCCCCATTCATTCATTAATTATCTTAAAGAACACTTTTTATTACACTCGATGTATTTTTAAATTAATATAATTGGATATATAGATGTTACACATAATAGTATGAGTTGAATTAAAGTATGGATATACTTTAGCTACCAGTTGCTAAAGTTACACTAAAAAGAGAAAAACATAAAGTGAGTATCTCAACATGGTAGCATCATTTTTGAGATATTAATTTGTGTTTTCTTTTGCCTTTCCCTTCAATCCTGTTTAAAACAGGAGTATTTTAAGCAGGCTCTTAGAAATGCCATGCCTCAAGATGTTTTGCAGGAGTAATCACAGAGAAGCTCATATAAACTAGGGACTAAGAAAATATGATTGCCATGTGTCTGGGTAGGAGAAAGAGAAGTGCAAGGTGAGAGAAAAGAGGACTTTTGTCCAAAGTGAGGAAGGAGACAGAAGTTGAGGAGTTCTAGAATGGATAAGACCTGAATATCACTTAGAGGCAGCAACCCAAAGTGTTTCCAAGAATGGATGATTCACCAAGAAAGACAGTTTTCCAGCACTAATGTTTCCATTGAATATCCATGCATTAAAACTGGTGCAGAAATAGAAAAGCTGTCAAATTATAAATGTCCATAAGCTGATAGATTGGTTGGTTACTTATGGACTAACAAAAAGGTCTAACAAATAACAAATACTAGCATATATTATGTGGTTGTACACATTTCATCCTCATAACCATATAGTATTAGCATTAACCCCATTTCAAAACCAGGGGAGCTAGGGAAAATAAATGCTAATTTCACTGCTCAAGATCATACAAGTGACTAAGTGGCAGAGACATGATTTGAACCAAGACAGATTTCTACCCTGAAAGCTAGTTCCCAAAATCTACCCAAATTTCAGTGACCTTGCTTTACTTTGGGGAAGGAAAGAAAATTGAAACTATTGAATTTTCAGGCAATGAACACAGATTTAAAGTCTGATTTTTATTTTAGCTTATTAAAGCAATAGAAAAAATATTTTTATACCACTGAGTATATAGACATAAATTCATCCTTAGTACATTAGCAGTATGAAATTCGATAAGTTTGAAAAATCGATTAAGCATTTTAGTTGAAGTTTCTGATGGTATTAAAAATTAATCATACAACATTCCATGGTCATAGATATGAAGAATTAATTTTGTCAAAATGTCTATACTATCTAAAATGATCTACATATTCAATGTTATCCCTATATCAAAATCCCAGTGATATGTTTTTCATAGAACTAGAAAAAAACAATGATATTGGATCACGGACCCTTGTCTGGAGGGATCTAGATCTAGAATTAGATCAGTGGCAAACTGACAATAAATGGTTACCACTGATATTAAAATTAAGTTTGGACCCAATTCTGAATGACTACATACACTAGGCTGAAGAGATGCAGATTTTTCTATAGGAAATGATATAATACTAGTGGCATTCCTTTTTTTTTTTGTAAAAACAAATAAACAATCAAACAACAACAATAACAACAAAAGAAACATAATTGTAAAACAATAACCCTGAGAGCCAAGTGGCAAATGGAAGGGATGGGGAGAGACAGAGAGAAAGATATCAAATAAGAAAAATATTTCATGGAGTTATTGGGGAATAGTTGCTTTCACGCCACTTAAAGAATAAAGTTTGGAAGACTTCTTTTAGACATCAGACTAAACACAAGTTTTATGTTTATTTCTGACACCTGAAAAAAAATCACCAGTGTGTTTTTTCGCAAATGTTTGCAGGTGTGGATCATTAAACTACCAGACTTACTTGCATTTGATTGTGTGAGTATTCTTGTGACTACAAGTGATTCTAATCAACTTCACTAAACATAGGGGGGAAACCTCCATAATTAACAAAACTTTATGTACAGTCATTACAGTTTAGAATTATAATGCATATTGCATTCCTAATTATTATTTTATCACTTAAACTTCCATTTTTCTTAGGGTCTTAGAATTTATGAAATGATCAAAGTACATTTTATTATTTTTAATAAAACAATTTAGAAATGAATAAAAAACAGTAAAGTATTTCAAATAAGACTATGCCCACACATAATAATTGATAAAGTGCAATAACATTTCAAGTTATTTGTTCTAGGTCATTCTTTGTTAAATTTCTTGGGTTATTTATTTATTTAATTTTAATTAGTTTCAGGTGTACAACACAGTACAATAGTTATACTTTTTACCCCTCAAAGTGACAACCCCCCTCCGCCATTTAGCCACCCCGCTCCTCCCCGCCATATCATATGTATCTATTACACTTCTTCTGACTCCCTTCAACAATATAATTCACATCCTGTGACTATCTATATATTCAATTACAGTTGGTATACAATATTATACAACCTCAGCTTCAGGTATACAGTGCAGTGATCATACCTCTACTCCATCCATGAAATGGTCTCCCTAACAAGACATATGACCATCTGACACCCCACAAAATATTTACAACATTATTAATTATATTCCCTGAACTGTCTTTCATATCCCTGTGGCAATATTTATAGTTGCCTATTTTTGCTGTCTAATCCTTTCCCCTTCTTCCTCATCCCCACCCCTCTCCCAACTAACAACCCTGTTTTTCTTCTATATCTATGAGACAGTTTCTGTTTACATTGCTCATTCATTCAGTTTTTCAGATTCCACATATAAGTGAGATCATATGGTATTTGTCTTTCTCTGACTGACTTATTTCACTTAACATAATAGTCTCTAGGTCCATCCACATCGTTGCAAATGGTACGATTTCATTCTTCTATATAGCGGAGTAATACTCCATTGTATAAATGTACCACAGTTTCTTAATCCAGTCATCTACAGATGGGCATTTTGGTTGTTTCCAAGTCTTGGCGATTGTAAATAGCGCTGCTATGAACATAGCGGTGCATAATTTTTTTTGAATAAGTGTCTTGGGTTTTTCAGGATAAATACTAGGAGTGGAATTGCTGGGTTAAAAGGTAGCTCCATTTCCAGTTTTTTGAGATACCTCCATACTGACTTCCATAGTGGCTGCACCAATCTGCAATCCCACCAACAGTGCAGCAGGGTTCTTGGGTTATTTTTAAATGAATAAATCTTCCTTTGTCTTGCAACTGATATACCTTACTTGAGAGCAGCAAGTTTATACTGGGTGGCTCTGCTACTGCTCAAGGTGTGTTTATGCTTCTGCTCTATCCAATCACTGCATGGGATCATGTATAATATTTAATACAGTTAAGTAGTGAAGAGAAAAGCTTGGGAGTTACAAAGACCAATAATCAAACATTATGCCATTTCCAAGGCTTAGTGTCATCATCTGTAATTGGAGGTAATAATTTCTTCTTCATAGAGTTGTTGAGAATAAAATGAGGCAATATATGCACAACCCCTGATGCATACTAAATTCTAAAATGCATACTTATTATAACTAATGCTTTCATAAATGGACATTATTCTTTTTAATACTAAAGGAGCTATGGTAATTGAGTAAATGACAATAATGTTACGTGAATGTTTGTTTATTTCAAATGGCTTGATTTGAAAAAATGGAATGGATGGGTCAGAAAAATTCAAATACTAAATTTTAGAGGACAGTTAACACAAGTTAACTGATTAAACCTAATTATTTTATAGATTCTGGATCCAGTAGAAAAATGAATCTCAAACCAGAAAAGTTCTAAGGCCTGAATCTCCTGAAATTCTTAGTCAGAGGTTTGAGGTGATATATAGGAATCTACATTTGTAATAAATACACAAAGTAGATTTTGAGACAAGTTCTCAGGGCCCACTCTGAGACATAAATCATGAATCTGAGCTGTCTGAGAACAATGCTAAGTATTTATATAGCATACACAGTGTCTGACTGTACCTGGCAAGCACTAATTATATGATAAATAATGATGAAATAATATTATAAATCATTAACATATCAAAACCAAGCTGTTGATACTATTACTATTTTGGTTAATACTTCTCTTCAAAGTTGCACAAAATTTTAATTTTTATTCTGATTCCTGAGTGTGGACTGTTATATTCAAATTAACTGTGATCTGTGACAAAATGTAATATGGCAAATTTACTTCCTTCAAAATAGGAAAAGATTTGAATGTGTAGTTTACTTATATTTATACTTATTCTAAGACTCCAAAACATTTGAAACATCAAGTCATGGAATTGGAAACTATCTAGTTCCAGTATATGACTCTTCTATATTCACCTTCTCCCTGAGAATCAACTTTATTTTCCAACTGATACAAGCAAAGGCTATACTCTTGTTTCCCCCTTGATCAGTACTCTTTAAGCAGAAAAAGAGTAAATGATACTTTGATGTTGAGGAAGCAGAGTACAAACAGAAGGAACTACCAGCTAAGCAAGCAACTAATCAGTATACCAATAAGAGACAAGATTATCTGAAATACAATCAATAAATAGAAAATAAACCTGAATGAAAATCAGATTTGGCTGTTACATCAAAATTTCACTTCCAGTGAATAAATGTAAAGCTTTTTTTCTGAGAGTGATCAATATTATATTTGGAGCTAACATGAAAATTGTGAACCTCAGTTTTTAAAACTGGATATTTTATTTAAGCATTATTTCAAAATCTGTCAAAAATATTAAAATTTATATCAGGCCCTAAGCCTGCTGATATCATGTACTTAGACAAAGTCCTAATTTTTTTTGCCTTTGTATCTCACAATATTTTAAAATCAAATTGTTTAAAATATGTCTGTGAATGTGCTTAAAAATGATACTGGAATAGATAAACAACAGATGCATTTTTATGTTTTCTAATAATATTATAAATTCAGTAATTCACAGTGTACATTTATTCATATTATTTTTTAGATTTTCATTGCCCTGTGGCTATATATTGCTATTATGTCTTCAGGAAATTTATAAATCAGATGTTAAAAAGATCAAGACAAATTTTTGAGGGTATATTTTCAATTAAGGATAAATCCAGTGGAAAGCTGAGCACACAAAGTTCCAATAATAAGTTTAAGGTTCAAAGAGACTTCTGGTCTTTATTGTCCAACAAGCTAGTGCAAGAGGTCTCCCTTCCAACCCCCAAATATTTCAAATATACAGTTGGGCTGAAAAAACAAGAAAGGACAATACCTAAAAATGATAAGGAAAGAATTCAAGGCTGGAAATCTCATCAGGTACTAAATGGAATAATAGGTCATACATATTATTACAACTTGATATCACTTGGACAGTGACAAGAAACATCAGAGCTGCCTAATTGTGAAGCCATTCTAAAAATATATTTCCCTACCATTGTTTTATGGGAATTAAAAAAAAAAGTCCAGGGGAAGCTGAGACTACAAGATTTATCATCTGTAAATATGGAGTCTAAAATAAATCATATTATCTAATTAGATATACAGGAAAATCAATCCCCAAATTAACCTCAAAACTGATACACAATGGATTGCATTCAAAAAGCTCACAGCCAACATAGAGAAGTCCCATTGGTGTACAACTACAGTCCAAAGCAGGAAAGAATCCCAGAGCAAACAAGTGACTGATGTTGGGGATGAAAAAACAAGAATCAAAAATACCCAAAACAGAAAGTAACAGCTATAAGAGAAAGAGAAAAAGTATAATCAAAGAGAACAAAAGAAAAACTAATACTTGAAAAATTACTGAGAATAGAAAAACCCAGGGGAATTTTTAGCACTTTGAATGTTTGAGAAAAGGATGTAAAGCCTATAATCCATCCAGAAAAAAACAAAACAAATCAAAAATAAAAACTTCATTTTAGGGAAAAAGCCAAACAAAAATACAAGATGAAAATAAAGTAGCTGATATTAAAAAAAGAAAAAGATGTTGATATTTTCCATTGGTAGAAGAGACACAACTGAACAAAGGATTATATAATGGGAACTTAGATTTAAGGAAATAGTAAAAGTACAGCACAGATAAATAAGAGCTTGGAAAATATAAAGGAGATGCTAAGAGACATTATAGAAAGATTATGAATATTCAACATATAACTAATGAGTCTCAGGAATATAGAATAGAGATAAAAAGTTAGATAATATTTTCAAAGCCATAAGAATGAAAAACTCCAGAATTTAAAAAGATATATATATATATATATATATATTCATGAGTTGTCACAATGAAGGAGCACACAAAAATCCCACACAATATATACAAATGAACCCATATGTGTTCATATTGTAGGAAAAATGCAGAATATAAAAAATAAGGAAAAAATCTTTAAAAAGTACCAAAGGGAAAAAAAAGGAAAAAGATTTTCTTCAAAGAAATGATAACCAACTTTATTGCAGAGTTCTGAGCAAAACATTAGAAGTTAGTATATGTAGTAGTAAAATCCTCAAACATTTAGGGAAAAATTGTTGTTAATCTAGAGGTCCATACTAAAACAAATACCATTCACATTTGAAGATGATGAATATTTTCAGACATAAAGACAGGAAAGGAAATTTATATTTCACATATTTTTACTAAAAGGTGACCAAAGCAAATATTTCAGCAAGGAAAATAAACTAAATCAGAACAAAATGTAAATGAAAGAAACAATGATGAGCAAATAAATATCTAAAACATTTTAGAAAATCCCAGTCAGTGTTTTCTGCTAAAAGATACCCTCACTGGTTTTAGGTATTTAAATAACAATAATAAAATAGAAAGTATTAACTTGAAAATGAGAAGAAATTAATAGCCATCTATTGTGTTAAGTGTGCTCATAATCTTTAGATTTAATTAGTAAGTTTATGTTTATATTTAAAATTTTAATTATAAACATTAAAATAATAGACTTGGAATATCTTTGTACTCCAAGGAATCAAAAGTGAGACTAAAAAATGCATTCCAGTGGAAGAGAGGATGGGAGGAAAAAATGAGAGAAAAAACCACATAGTAAAAATTTTAAAATCTAAATAATAATAGTAACATATGTAATTTAAATTAATGTAAAATGGTAGTTCATAAAAAAAACCAGTTCACTTGGAAAAGCAAGTAGAGGAATATGTATAGAATGATATATATGCTTTTTTGATCTTCACATATCAAAACTGATGGATCTCAAAACTGCTAAGATTTGTAAACAAGCTGTAAAATGATGAGAGCAGCATGACACTATATCATAGGTCACTTCAAAAGAGACCTTGTTCTATCTAGAGATCTCCTGCCATTCACAACATATACGCAGAGGACAACCCAATATATTACTTATGGATAAAAATAACACTAGTACAGGAATTACTATATGGATACATACCAATCTCAAGATAAGTGTTGCTTTTGTGAAGGAAGGAGTGGAATGAGACAGAGAACAGGTACAAAGGGGACATCATCTCCTCAACTTTTCTGTAACACCTATTTTAAAAAATAATTTTGTAATTATAAAGGTAAAACATTACATTTATTAGATTTTGGCAGTGGTTGAATTGTATTTGTAATTGAAGTTGTGTACTTTGTGCTTAGATATGTAATAATTATACATTTTTAATTAAATTATGGAATAAGAAAATGCTTTTACTTATGTATAGAATATTGGAGCATTCATTTTTATCCAGATAAGTACTAGAGTAATATTTGCCTTCTCCTGAGAAAACCAAATCAAATCATCTTAAAATACTTTAATTTTCAAATAAATAGCATTATTTCCAAAGAATGTCAGGCTGCTTACATGTTTTGTAAAAATCCTAAATTTGGCTTAAATCCAGTGATATTTGCCTACTGCAAAGTTGCAGGTGTTATTTATGCCATGCATATGAAACTTCTGATTCATGTCAAAACTGCACTTTTCTCCTGTTGTCTCAAATCACTTGGAATTATCTTCATAATTACAAGGACCTGAAACCATACCAGCTCGTGTTCTCTTAAATCAGGGTAATGCCAGCTCTAAAAGAAATACATATCTCTTCATAAATGAAAAATTCATCTGTGAGAGTTTCACAGAGGAGTACCATATTTCATGATAGATGTGAAGCTCACTACAGTTATGAGTGAGAGTGAGGAATAAAGTTAAGAAACTATACAATTACAAGCAATAAAGGCCCAAATGAAATTAGTGTTAATGAGTCTGGCCTTAATTGAGTTTTACTCCCAGGGCTAAACTCTTTAGTAAAATATTTTATCACATCATTTCTTTTACGATGCATTAAAATCTGTACTATATTAAAGCATTAGTTATTATTATACTTAAAAAATTATGGCTTGCTTCATTTCACAGTATTGTTTATCTGTCAAATGCATTATCACAGTATTGCAGTTGTTTGTCAGAACTCCTCAACCTGGGAAATAAGAGTTAATTTAACTATCACATTCACAGAAATTGCCTTTTCTAATGCAAGATTTATTTGATTTTAATTTAAAATCCTTAGTGAATTTCCCAGAAGGACTGTATTTCCTCATTGGAACACTCCCATGTACATGGTGCCAGAGACATAGATTTAAAGGGAACACCTTCTTTCAGAGAATTGGGCCTTTCAGTGAATTCCTTACACTGACTACTGTGCCCCAGTAATTACACTGAAGGTTTTGGGGAAACAACATGTCAAAAGAGGGCAAGTAATCCTCTACACTTGCCCTTCATTGAAACAACTCTATATTGGCCTCAATTCAGTCCAAACACTCCACAGTCTGTAACAATAAGATCAGAGCCAAGAGCAAAGAAGAGATCAATGTGCTCAGCTGGTCAGTAGCATAAGAGCTTCAAGTCGCTTCATCAAAGTGATATACAGGCAACTGAGATTCTTCTTAGGTGTCAAAGACTATTGCAATTTCAACACATTGATTCTACCTTGAAACTTCAATTTAGCTTCATCTTTGTAATCTATAGGTGTGTTTTGGATTCACAAGGCTGAGAAAGTTCTCACTCTGTTCACAATTCTGGGACTGCCATTCACCATATTTATTGTAGAATTCTGTTAGGAATCTTTAGCACCTGAAACAGTGTCCTGAACACAGGTAATCAATGCATCAGAAAATTCATGAATAGGTAAATGATTTATGCATGCAAGTATAAATGAATGAATGAATATGAATATATCTAATCTTGTTAAGCCTCAGTAAACAGGAGAATGAGATCCTTAAGGTGAACAATTATTATTAGAGAAAGAAATAAAGTATATGAGGAACCTGGAATAAAGTAAAAGCAAAAATAATGTAAAATAGAACTTGAGTACACTCCTATTACAACCTGGCTCATTATGCATTGATTTATAATTGCTGGCCAAGCTGTTCTCCAAAACAGGACAATGGTCCAGTGTAAAATTATATTAAATAGTATCCACTAAAACATGTTAGTACCATTTCCCCCTTACTGAACTTGAACTGCATTTTGCAAAGTTTAACCTCAAAGTTCTATCACTGTCTACATGGCATGCTTTTATACAATGGAAAATGCTAGCCACATTCTGAACAATGAATTTGAGAAATCACTGAACATCACACAGCCTCCCTGTGCTACTTTCCCTGACACTCTTAACTTTGATCTTTTCACATTTTAGAGGTAATGGGGAAAAGGCAAACATGCTGAAATACGTGCTGGGATTCACTTTAGAATAGATGATGTATTCATTTGATCATGAGAAGGGAATTGGCTGCTTTTCCAGAAGTGCTGGCCCCAATTCTACCAGGGCACAATATCTGATACCAAAGGAGACATTTTTCATGAGGCATCATGAAATGTGCAGTTACTGGGGATTAAATGGCACTCTTTTTAGGGATTATCTTTTCTTTCCTTTAGAAAGAACTAAAGCTGGTGTTGACATACTTCATGACTGCGTTTTTCAAACTATAATCTTGAAATTCGGATTTATTTTAAAAATTAAAAAATGTTATACTTACAAAGGATGTTCAATTTACACTACTTCTTAACAGAAGTTATATGGTAGCTGTCGCATTTTAACTATAATAAAACTAAATGAAATGATTATGAGGTACAGCCAACACTTCAGCTGACTCTTCCAATATGGGTGCAATTTTAATTTAAGTATAATATCTTTAATTTAGTCAATTTCACTTAGCTCAAAAGCACTGTGAAGACTCTAAATGAGAAACTAAATTCTAGTTTTCAAAACTTTGAGTAAGAGATGAAAAAATTTTAATTAAAATGTTTAAATATTACATTAAAATTAAGATGACTGTTCTATGAAGTTGATATTGTAGCAGATTAGAAAGATTCAGTTTGTTTTCCCCTATTGCTGTGGAATGCCAAATATTGCTCTTCTACAAAAATACCAAAAATATCAAAAAGAAAGAAATTATAGATTCTATTTATTTCAAATCACTTCCTCACTTTCGCATTTTAAACTGCTTTCATTAAATTTTACAATAGATAATAGATTTGTTGTCAGGTGTTAAACATAAACATAGAATTGAGTTAATAGTTGAAAATGAAACTAATATCATGAAATTAAATACTAAATAATAGAGTTAGCAGTTGACCTTTATTTTTTTTTCCCCTCTAAAGTGAATTTACAATTAGTAAATTGCACAAGATTGGGAGCAATGTCACCATGAGGCATGGACTAAGTACAAAGGCAAATCTTCCTCATTCCATCTATAATGTGACTCAGGTGTGAATGAGTAGGTTAATCATGTGAAAACACAGTTCAAAGGTGAATCAATCTCAGGCTGAGCCTGTTTGACTAGATATCAGAGGTGAAGACTGTTGACAACATTCTTTCTCCTGATTAACCAAAAGTGGAAAAGAAAAAAGAGTGTTTAGTTCTTGTCCTTATTCCAATCACTGACTTTCACATAACATTCCTAAAAACTTGTGATAAAGCCAGAAACATTCCAAGAAAATCAAGATAAGAGTTATACTGTCCTCCCATATTCTCTGTTCAGTTGTTCTTTATCTGCCTTGCTCTAAGCCTTAGAGCCTCACTAATGAAATTCACTGGAGAATTTCAAACCACTGCTGACTGTAGACATTGGCCATCCTCAGTGAGATCTTCTCACACTTAAAATCCTTTGAAGAATGAAGAGGAACCAAATTCTGCAAAGTGATTTAAAAGAAGTTTTTTTCAACTAATTTTCTTTGCTGTCCTCAGATTCAGGTAGAACAATGTCAAACTAGGTGATGGACTCTAGTGACCTGTATTGCACTTGTCACTTAAATTTTATCATTTTCCATCCTCAGAACATAAATAATAATTTACCTTGTCTTTCACCTCATAAAGGGCTTGTACTATTTGTGTATATATTAAGACATGTTATTTTTATCTTTTTATGTAAATACGTGGCCAGATACAAATCTCTCTTAAAGATGATCTCATTTTTTTCTATAAAGCAGTATCTGTCCCCCTACATGCTCCAAAACTGTAGATACTCAGTGTGTGTTAGCAGAATTAATGAACTAATGAATAGTCTCTACCATAAGAATGTTTCTGCATTTATAAAATGTAGCCTATATTAATCATGTAGTCATTTCTCATCTCTATTGCATAAACTTTAAATCCTTGTGTTTATCACTATATTACCAATATCACCATTTCTGGCTCATAATGGGCATACATTAATATTTGGAAAATTAAGGAATAGACACTATATATCTCTGTTAAAACTACATTCATAAATTTATAATCTATTACATTACAAAAATGTGTAAAATAATTATTCTTAACATGGAAATGTTTATTATTTTTCTGTTACTGTATAACAAATTACAAGAAATGTAGTAGCTTGGAACAGCATGCATTCACTGTCTCATAGGTTCTGTGGTTCCAGACAGAGCCTGGCACGTCTGAATTCTCAGCTCAGTGTCTTCCTGGGCTGCAATGTAGGATGACTGTTAGCTAGAGGTGTCTCTCAGTTCATAGACGCCTCTCACTTCCTTGCCACATGGCCCTCTCCAAAACTCGCTCTCGTAGGCCATTTCAGAATATGGCAACTTCTTCAAAGCTGGAAAGAAAGATTCTCTGTTTAGGAGGGTCTAATTTATATTTTAATTGTAATTCTTTTTTTTTTTTTTTTTTTTTTTTTTTAGCTGAGCCATCCTGCCACCTGTTGGCAGCTCAACGGCAACTCAGCTCGGGCTGGCCTCGAACAGCTGTTGCTCAGAGCTCAGCTCGCACTCTTGAGCGAGCTCTTAAACAACTGAGCCACTCGGCCGGCCCCTAATTTATATTTTAATAACTACCACTTAATTAAGTCAGGGCAACCTAAAATAATCTCCCTTCTGAGTGATTAAAAATCCAGTTTTTTGGGACTTTAATTACATCTGAAAAATCTCTTCACCTTTGCCATCTGATGTATCCTAATCACAGCAGTAAGATCATATTTACAGATTCTGCCCAAACTCAAAGAAAGGAGATAGCACTGATTATATCCTCCATGGGACGGGGATCTTGCATCATCTTGGAATCCTACCTACCACAAAATGTGAGACCAGAATTTAAGGGTTGAATGCATAGAACATGACCTGTTGCCAAAATGTTCTTGTATTTTCCTCCAGGTAAAGAGTAGGTTTGCACTTCCTAGCAGATCCCTTTTTGAAATTATAGGCTGCTATTGTTTTAATCTTGGCAATGAAATGAGAGTAAAAATGTATGTGTTACTTCCACAAGGAAGCTTTAAAAATCAGCACACAATTCACCACATTCCTTTCTCTCCGTCTCAGTGAAAGCTTGTGTTGAAATGAAGCTTCTAATAGACTCAGTCTTACCTCTGTCAGCTTTGGTGTTCAGTGATTATGTGTCAAGTCCTTCTTCCAACCAGCATTAGAAATGTAGCATGGATGAAAATCTTTTATTGTGTGAAATCACTAAACTCTTGAGGACATTGTTGTTGAATGACAATTTTGCCAATCCTGAATTGGTAATTTGAAATCCTGAATCCTACATCATGTATGTATCACTTTGAGTTCATATGTTATGAGGCATATTAGTGACTTAGGGCCACAACAAATCAGAATGTTCTCCCAAAAGTATAAGAGGGAACTGGTAATGAGAATATCTTAAGAAAGGAAAAGGAACAGATTGGACTAGAGAAGGGAGCAAGGATTGGAAAATAACAGTTAAATAAAGACTATTTTGTGAAGGACATACATTGAAAAGTAGAGAAAACTATGTGGATATAATTTGGGATGGGATTAATATGGAAGAAGAGAGTGATTTGAGAATAATAATATAAAAGGCAGTGGTTCAATTGAAAATTAAGAGGACATTAATATTCTTCCCTATCATTGTATAATTTAATTTTTCACTCATTATTTCTCCCAAAACTTTGATTTCCAAAATTTGTTAAATTATTTTCCTATCTATTAATTTTTGTATATAATGTGATTTAAAAAGTATGTGATACAGTTGTTCACCATTTTTTCAAAACTCTAAGATAAGGAAGCTATTTTCTCCTTATGATTATCTAGAAGTTAAATAGCAGAAAAAGAAAACAAGAAAATAAGTGGCCTGGATGCTATTTATAGTGTATTAAAATCATCATTTACCTTCTCATTTATTACCTTTGTAAAAAATGAACTTGTTTTTACCCTTGTAAAAAATAGACCCTCAACCCAGTTTACTAAAAGTAATTAAAACAATACATATTAAATAATGAAAGGAAAAACTAGTGGAAGGGGATTCAGAAGAGCCATATTCTGTGTCTAGAACTGTCATTACTACAAAATATATAAAGTGAATAATTATTCTATGCCTCTTCTTTTTCTCTATAATGATAGAGATGTGATTATTTGACCTGGGGTTCCTTTTCCAATTTGAAATTCTGAAGTTCTACATATAAAGTAGTTCCACATAAAGAGATTTAGGTAAGAGAATCGATGCAATCTGTGTTGGGAAATATAATTAAGTATTGCAAATTACCTTTAACTTTCTGTACTGTTTTCACATCTACTCAATATGGTCATACATAGGCCTCCTAGGATCTTCATCTTTTATCTTCCTATATGTCTTCTGAATCAAAATCCTCTGTGGTGAACAAACTGAAATAATATTACATATAATAAAAACTTGGCTGACAGCTATATTCAGCTTATTACTCATCTAATCTATTAACAAAGAAAACCAAAGACCTGTTCATCAACATCCATCATGAGAAATCAGAAAGGTATTAGAACTGTGTTTATAACATCCATACAACAAAGTTACTATAGGTTGTCAAGTTATTTGCCCCAAAAATTAATTTATAATATTTGCCCAAATGTCCTGCTCTCCATTCATCTTTATAAGTTATGTGCTTCAGAAATTATGTGATGCAGTATGTTCAGCATTCTTTCAAAGCTCTAAGATAGGAAAGAAGCTGTTTTCTAGCTATGGTTAGCTAAGAACTTTTTTGCTTTGTACAAGTACATTAAAGTCTGGAAAAGAGAGAGACATTCTTTTTTGGTGTATGATTATAACATGGATATAAATGTATGTGGCTGCTCTTTAGGTCATTTAAGCTCAGGAGACCACCATGACTCCATGTTTTGGTTTCAGAAATGAGCTAAGCTGAATTTAACTTCCCCATAACTAGCTGTAATCTCTCCTTTAGGCTGGGTTTACCCAAAACCCAATTTCTCTCAGTAGATTCAAAAATATTACAGTTAGGGCCAGCCAAGTGGCGTGGTGGTTAAGCGCTGGATTGGGAAGCCAGCGGCCCTGGTTTGGTCCCACACATGAGGGCCAGTGACACTGCCCTCAAAAAAAAAAAAAAAAAAAAAAAAAATTACAGTTATACCCTGCATGAGATTTTCAAAATGCAAAGCTCCACAAGAGGCTTTATACAGCACTTTTCTCCATCCCTCTTTCTTCCTTCTGCTATCTTGTTTATTTGGAGTAATTATTTCCTCAAAAAGAAGACTCCTGTTGCAAAATAATATATTGGTAAAGTAGCTTTTTGGCTAGCAATTCTAAAGAATAATTCTAATCTAAAATTTAACAGGCAAAGGAAAAAACGTGCACATTGCTATGTTAAAAGGTTCTCTTTTATTTGGTGTTAATTTGACAAGAAATGGTATAAATGTTAATAATTACAGATTTTATTTTAATTTGTATAATATTGCATCTGTTTTCATGCAATTAGTTAAATATGTGCCGCAACCAAGTACATTTAAAACCAAATTCCATAATTATTTTTAATTTAGTAAGTGTATTGTTTCTCTTTGGTGCTGTGAATTTTTAATTATTACCACAAAACAACAAAAATAATCTTCAATGTTTAAATATTTAATTGAATATACAATGACATGCATAATAACATCAGATGTTTTGGTTTTTTTTTTTTTTTTAGAGGGCAGTGTCACTGGCCCTTATATGTGGGATCCGAACCGGGGCTGCTGGCGTCCCAGGCCAGCTCTCAACCACCGCGCCACTCGGCCGGCCCCAGATGTTTTGTTTTTGATAGTTAACTTCCAGCATGTTTTTGGTTTTTTTTTAACTTTTTATTACTATTACTATTATTATTATTATTATTATTGTTGTTGTTAGTTACAGATATACAAAACAATGCAATAGTTATCTTTTTCAACCCTTACAAAGCGATTCCCCCCTCCCCTGACCCGGCCCCCAACCTCTGATATCACACATATCTAATACAATTCCATTGACTCCATCCCCACACCATATTCCACATCTCATGATTATATATGCAGCATGTTTTGCTTTGATCCTATAAAATGTATGGGAAAAAATGAACTATATTTTAAAATTATTTTTGTAATGACTGATGACACTGATATAAAACTAGGATCATTTAACTGTTTGAGAAGCTTTTCTTTTGCCAGTGTGAAGAATAATTGCTACATTATTTGTAAATGCACAAATAAATTTGAAATCAAATGAGTGAAATGGCTTTAAATTAAAACGGTCATTTGATCCCTACGATAATTTTTAGTTATTAGAGGAATATACAAATGCACTTTATACAGTCTCCTTAACAACTGATTTTTAAAGTAGATACTGAGTCTTCAGATGATTTGTGTCTTCTGCTTATAATGTGATAAGCGATATCTATAAGGCCTACATGGCAGCTAATGGATATGAATAAATGTTCTGTTTAAGTACATGTTCATCATCAACTTTTTGAGACATGGAAATTCCTTAATGTTTAACCGAATGTGCACTTCTTTGCACTTATGGTGCAAAACTGGTTATTTCATAATAACGTTTTTTTTTAAAATAATGAAATAAATAATTGTAGACTTACACCATGTGATAAATGAAACATGACATTCTCTATACTCTTTACTGCCAGAGAGCTCAGGCTGTATTTTCTGTGCATATTTCACATGTACCTATCTTAAAATTGACCCCACTGATGAATGGCCTTGCAGATCTGTGAATCTTCCAGGCTGCCTCAGGAAACAAGGCATAGCTCACTGATGTAAAGTGTGTCCCATCACTAACCAATACCAGAAGGGCTGAGTTTTGTCAGTACACTTTTAACAAGAACTCTGTATGCTGTCCTTGAAAAGTAAATTTTAGTTAGAGGATCCCTGGAAAGGTCTGAGAGAAAAGAGTTGGATTATTAAGTTTTAAGTGTGTGTTGCAGTAAGAATTCCATTCATCACACTTGCATCTTACATACTATTGAGTAAAACTATAGAGGAAGTCAGAAGTTCATCCCAGTTTATTTTAATGCAGCTATGAATAATACAATTTATTATGTTATTTTTTAATGGTAAAAATGGCATTTCAGACTTGATGTTGGAATAACAGGCATAATCCTGGTTTCCATACCAAGTTGACTACACCAGGATGCATGGTCACCAGATAAAATTAATCAAGCCTCTTTCCTAACTAGATAGAGAGCTAAAATAATAAACTCCCAATGTGGTTTAAACCTTAGTCCATTTGGATAATTTAAACAATCTTTTGAGGTAATTTCTCAATATCTCTATCCTACATTTTTCTTCTTCCCTCAAAAATACAGTTATGGGGAACTGGAGCAGGGAGTCTCAAGTGACCTTGATTGAGAAAGTACAGTTCTGGATGCCTTCTGTTGTTTTTTTTGGCTTTCCATGATAAATTTGGATGCTGGGATTAACACTTGGGGTATATGTGTGTGTGTGTGTGTGTGTGTGTGTGTGTGTGTGTGTGTCTTTTTTTTTTTCTTATTTATTCATTTGTTTGTTTTGTTTCACCATACCAGGGGCCAGTAAGGCTGCTCTGACCTTCCCTCAGCTCTTGATGTTAAGATATATATACATATACATGTATGTATATACATACATGTATATGTATATACATACATGTATATGTATATATATATATATATACATATATATATATATATATAAAACATCTCTCTCTCTCTCTCTCTCTCTCTCTCTCTCTCTCTCTATCCCTCTAATATCTGTCCCTGTCTCTATCTCTCCATTGCTTCATGGGGTTCTCTTCAATTTTTGTTAGAGAGTAGTTCTCTTCTTTAACAATGAATCCCAAAGTCGACCCACCAGCCTCACAAAGAGGTGAAAAAAGACAGGAAAAACAAAATACTCTCAGCACAGTTAGGGACTTTCTTTGCTTTTGTCTTGCTTAAAAAGCTAACTAGCCAGCTTATTCTATCTAACGTATTCTTGACTTCAGAAGAGGAATTGCAAAGCATCACTGATGCAATGAAAATTAAAATACACCAGTTTGCAGTTGCACAATATTTTCACATTTTATTCAATCCACAATAAAGTATATATCCTGAGAGATCTGTTCAGTGTTAGAGACAGTGTGTCCTTATACATTCCCAAGAGGTCCTACACAAACTTTGTATGATAAATCAGAATTCTTGATTTGCTTGATGGAAGGCCTACAAATATTTGCTCTTTATGAGGTCCATTTAGTTAATAAATGTATTGGAAACAAATAATATCATATTCGATAGTAATTGTAATGCCAATTTTTAATTAAAAAATGCAGTCTCAATTCATATAAATCAGTGGAATTAGATTTCTTGAAAATCACATATAACATAAACCAATTGCCTATGTGCCTGGAATCAATTAGTTAATATAAATTCAATTTACATTCAAAACTAATTAGTTTTTTTTTAACAATGTACTTTTATACAAAGCTATCTTATTTAGTTAAAGTGTCTGGTATTACTATACATGAACCAAGCAGTTTGACTATATTATTTATAGAGTTACAGGCAGTTCTTTCTAACAGTGGAATTCTTTGTGTGGGTATTTTGTACAACATTTCATCTATCAGCTAATAAAACTATCTAAGAAGCCTTATGGTACAAGATACACATAAGCAAAAAAGATAAAAGGAAAGGTTAACACTTTTTCAGCATCTGTCAACACTGTCTTCTGTTACATTTGATCAAGTTTAAAGTAAATGAAAACACATGATATCATTTACAGTAATAAAAGCGAATGGCATACAGCAGCTACTTTGCTTTTATCCATTCTGCAGATCACTCATCACAGACCATCATGGGGTAAGGGTTACAATGCTTTATGGTGCATCTTTGGCAGTGAAGCACCCTGCTTCAGCTGTTCAAGCCTGATTATTCACCTTATAACTAATGGAACAATCCAATAGTGTGTTTCCTATTGCAAACTTTGAGAAGGAAGCAGAGTAGAGAAACCATGCCCCTTCTTTTCTCTTAAAAAGGTACAAACAATAACAAAAAGATAGAAACAAAAATAAAAGAAAAAATATAGCAAGTGCAATGTAAACAATTGAAGGTATTGAATGTATATCCTGACTTTCTCAAGAATCTAAATGCATTTTCAAAGTGAATTGGATACTTCTTTGCTTAGAGCAATGGTGCTTCAAAGTGTGCTTCCTGCACTAGCAGAATAAGGATGACGTGAGAAATTATTACAAATGCAAACTGTCTGGTTCTATTCCAGAACTATTGAATCTAGGAATCTGGATGACACATAGGAATCTGTGTTTTAACACACTCACCAGATGATTCCGGTCCACATTTATCATTGAGAACAAGAGTTTAGGGAAACTCAGTGTGATGCATATTGCACATAAGTTTGCCCCAGTTTAACATTATAGTTTTAATTATAAATTAAAAACATTATAGATATGTAAAGGTTTGAGTTTATTAAATTAAGAAAACAAATCTTAGATACTAATTCTCTGTATCTTATAAAATTGATGTAGCAATCACAATAGATGTAATTTATTTTTCTTATATTTTATAGGCCAGTATCTTAATTGGATTCATATTAAACAAAATCTGGGAAAACAATGCTTTCTTCCCACTCAGTATAATCATATATCGTAAGCATATTTGACATGGTAGCCAATAACACGAATGGTATCCAATACTATCCTGATCTTAAATTTTGAATTTAAGTTGTAGTCCATGTTTTTAAGAATTCTGTGTTCTGTTTTCCCTTAATCTTCCCAGTTCTGATACAAAATCCATATGATCTATGTAAACAGATGATATTTCGAAGTCCTTAAAGTGGATTTTAGAAGAAATAATACTAAACTTTTGGATTCTGTTCTTAACTCTGTCTTCCCTCAAACACCTTCTTAAATGCATGTTTAGAACGTAAGGGTACATATTCTAGAAAGTGAATTTCAGGTCTTGTTTCCTAAGGGATTGATGAAGTAGAAAAGAAATGTTTTTTTGGGGGTGGATTGGGGGAGTCTAAAGACCATAACAAGTCATGGGCTAATTGATTACTGAAGGCCCTCTGCAGCTTATCTAACCACTGGAGATCCACAAATTTGCTTTGGAAAAAACTGAACTTGACTGTGTTAACAGTTCTTTGATGGCTATGACCATCCTTTTTTGGCCTTGTGGATGCAAGAGAGCTGCTGTTTGTACCTGATAATATCTGGGGGCATAGACCCTTCTCCCATATGCCTCAGCAGAGAACAAGTGATTTGTTAAATTACTCACCATTGGTCCACAGGACTTGTACACCACTTTTATTTTCCACTACGAGATACTCAGTAATACTCTAGTTTAGTCTGATCAAGCATGAACAGACAAAGTTAGATAGGTAGGTAGATAAATGATAGATGATAGATGATAGATGATAGATGATAGATAGATAGATAGATAGACATATAGATAGATAGATAGATAGATAGATAGATAGATAGATAGAGTTAGATAGCAGAAGAAACTCAATGATCAGAAAAAAAGTTTGAATCTAGAATATGTGATACCATTGAAACATAAGTGTTTTAGAAAAAAAGTAAAAGCTTTTCCAAAACCAATGATAATAAAAGGTTTTCAAGTAAATCACTAAATAATGTTAAAAATACCTTTCAGGATGCTTTCATTAGATAACTTAATGAGAAGATGAACAGTGTTGAGAAGTGAAATAGTGGTATAGAAGATTTATCTGATGACACTGAGCAAAAATGCAATACAAGAAATTTGAAAGTATTAGAGGATTGATTGGGGATATAACTGATAAAAACATTTTAAAATATAAAAGACGAAAAAGAAGAAAGTGAAGAAGGAGCATCTAAAGAAGAGATATTTGCCAACCTCATGATAGACCTAGATCTACTCGTTGAAAATATTTATGCAGAATTAGCAAAAACACAAAAGCCTCTGGATGTGCCTTTAAAACTCCTGGAAGATAAAGGAAGTCTCACACATTTCTTGACATAAAGGCAAGACAAAGAAAAGAGAACCAGACTAACATGGGGCTGTAAATCTGCAACACTGAAAACCGTAAAACAATGCAATTAATTTATAGATTCCTGAGCAAAAAGACTGGAGCCCAAGAATAGTGTTCTGTTTAGCAAAGGGGAATTACGTGCTCGTATATTCAAAGATATAAAGGGCATTTCAACAACATCCTTAGAAAAAAATCATGCTCTAATCTCAACATCAGGGAAGAGAAAAACAGATATTACCAGTGATGAAAGGTTCATCTGCAACATATAGTTAAATATAAATTGATTATAGATCTGATTGGCAGTTTTGAAAGAAATGTGTTAAGAGTTTTTGAAACTGAAATGAAACTTGTGTGTCAATTAATTGTGTTACAATGCAAATGACAGTTCTTTGAAATAACAGTAGAATAAACATGGGAGTTTATTTTTTACTTTACAGTAACTCCAGAAGTTAAGGTCCCATGGTCCTTTTTCTGTGGTTGTTGTTATTATTACTGTTGTTGTTGTTATTTTTGGTGGTTTTCCCTACCCTATCATTTTCCACTTTAGCATAGTATAATCTCATTTCACGAGATGGCTAATGTAAAACCAGGTATCATCTTCTCAAAGAACAAATAGGAAGCAAAAGAAGAGTTCAAATGGTCATTTGCCTAATGCGTCTTCATATTTTTTCAGGGAAAAATATCTTTCTCATAAATGTAATAACAGAGTTTTCCTAATTCCTCACCGGTCAGAACTAGACGATGTGACCATCATCTAGGCTAAGGAGGATTTCTCCAGTAAAGCTTCACTTCTCAAAACATCATAGAATCCTATGACCAAGGGTGAAGTGCCAAATGGTTGTTAAGTAAACCACCAGAAGTGTTTGTCATACACACTAGTATGTGTAATATAGAACTAAAAATTTTAAAATAACATCAAAAAAGCAAAATACTGGAAATTACCTAAAGAGTACAAAAGTGTCAGCATTATAAAGTCCCAAGTGTGTCTATTTTCATGTAGGAAAGGAAAACGAGACTTCTAAAGATGATTTGATAGTGCAAGGCAGAAGACATGGCAAATGCACAAAGTGTACTGATGTTGGGAATAATTACTATTTTATACTGAAGCTGCAGATTAATGTAAACTGGTGCAAACTGGAAAAGGAGTAATGAGAAGTGTTTTAAACTTGATAAGTTGATGTCTGATTAATTGTATTGAAAGAAGCAAACTGAAAGAGAAATGAAGAGGAGCTCTCAGTAGTCTTCCACTTTAGCTTTGTACTAGAATTTTCTGGCTTTTTAAAACACTAGTGCTCAGCCACCACACCAGACCAAAAGAATCCAAAACCTAAAGGTCGGATCTGAGCATAGGTATGCTTGTAAATATCCTCTAGTTGTCCTAATGAGCAACTAGGATTGAGAACCACTCTTTTAGAAGAAGTTACAAGTACAATACAAGATCTATAAATTCTATAAATTTTACAGATGATTTCAACTCTCATACTTTGAGCACCAACCATATGCCAGGTTCTATATTCTGTTCTATGCTCTGACAATACAGCAACAAATGAAATAAAGTGCTTATTCTTAAGACATTGACCTAATGGACCTCAGGACATGACCTAATATCTGATGATAAATTATAATACATCATGATTAAGAGATGAAGTGTGAAGGTGGGTGGGCTCAGGGAAATCCTCTCTGAGGAGGAGAAATTTGAGCAAGACAGAAATAAATTGAGAGAACTATCCAGAAGCACCCATGGGGAAGGAGGGATGAGGGCACAGAGGATGAGGATGTACAATGAATGCCTTGCACTAAGAACATGTTTCGCCTGAAAGAAAGTAAAGGTAAATAGAAAACCCTATACTTGTATTAGCATTCAAGTGTAATGGCAAACCGATTTTGCTTTCAAAGGATTAAATATTTTAGTATTTCCAGGTGATCATTCTCAACTTCTAAAATACATTTCAACATGAAGGAAATGCACCCCGAAGGGGGAAAGAAAAAAGAAAACGTTTTGATAAACTTGAAAAACATATGGATAAACTCTAAATAATCTCTAAATGAGCACTTGAGCTTAAAACAATATTAATAATAAATAGATTAGGATACAGAATTCAAAACAAATGTAAAAAAAATAGTACAGTAAAAACTCATGAGTGCCGGCTGAGTGGCGTGGTGGTTAAGCGCTGGCTTGGGAAGCCAACGGCCCCAGTTCGGATCCCACATATGAGGGCCAGTGACACTGCCCTCAAAAAACAACAAAAAAAAACCTAATGTATGAACAAACCTGACATCACCCCCACTTTGCTGAAAGCATTTTCTTCTATGAACACAAGCACAGTAATACCTGTTTGTCATGGGCCACGTGTAAATTATAAATCATCTGTTAGAAATGAGAAAACAGAATTTTTTGTAGGGCATGCTGTGGTTTCTTGCACTTAGAGAACATTTTTAAAGAAAGCAATAAAATTACCCATTATTCTTACAATTGGCTTCTTGGCCAAATACTGGAGCATGCTGCCTTGCCCACTTTGTGGAGACTGGGTACCTAACAATAAAGAACAGTAGAACGAAAAACCTTCCATAAGTATACTTCAAAGCAAATAAAAGTGATTTCATGAGCTATGCATTTGCAATTGCCTTTCTTTACAACCTCTAGAGAGCTTTTTAGCATCACTTGTATTAGGACTTAGAGCAAAGACCCTGCTCAAAGTGAAACTGCTATGATAGTTACTCTTGACTGCAGTACATTGCTTTTCTGTCCCCAGTGCCAGACACTCCACCGGTGTGAGCAGTCAGGGAGCACCACTAAAAATATAGACAATAAAAATTGTGAGAGTTCCCGGAAGCATACAATAAATTGCATGTGCATTTTCTCTTTCTTTTTTTTTTTTTAATATATTATTGGAAAGAAAAGAAGTTCACCAGAACTCAGGATATTTTTTGCATTTTGGAGATTTAGCTGTAAACACCACATAGTTTCGAAACAAGGAGATCTCCTTGCGACTTTGTTGTTACATTTACAATTTACAATAATTTGGGACACCTTTCAGAACGTGACTGTTTATTTCAATCAATTCCATTAGTGTATTTTGATTACAGAGGTGTGAAAAACAGCATTAATGTAAGGGTGGTCTGTGAGCTTGTAGTTAGCATATTGGGTTGTCGGAAAAGTCATGACATATTTTGTCTGTTTTTAAAGGTCATTTATTTATATAAAAAAACAAAGATCAATCAACAATATATTGCCCATTTTGTTCGATAACTTTTCAGTGAGCTTCATTAATTCCTTGTTCATAGCAGGACCTGTCTTTATTTGTGAAAAACTGAACAAAGTGCTGATTTGCGGCCTCATCTGAATTGAATGTTATACCATGCAAGGGGTTTTGAAGAGAGCTAAACAAGTGGAAGTCTGATAGTGCAAGGTCAGGCGAGTATGGTGGGTGTGGCAACACATGCCATCCAAGCTCCAATAATTTGACAGGTGATCAAACTTGCATGTAGTCTTGCATTGTCACAATGAAACACAACTCGTTTATGAATGACAAACTCTGGACGTTTCTGGATGATGGATTCATTCAAACTGTCCAATTGCCACGAGTACACATTCAAATTGATTGTTGGTGCCTTGGTAGGAGCTCGAAAAACATGGTACTTTTAAAATCTCACCACACTGACAGCATAACCTTCCTCTGATGAATATCTGCTTTCTATGTCCTTTGAGGTGAATCATCACATCGGGACCAGGACCGTTTGCACACCACATTGTTGTAAACAATCTACTACCCATCACGTTATCAGTTGCTTCAAAAAAGGATTGTTTTCCTCAGGCTTAATGAGCATATTGCATATGTTTATATGCGCTGTCAAATGAACTTCTTTCAGTTCAAGTGGAACCCAAATATCGAGCTTGCTTACGTATCCCAGCTTCTTCAGGTGGTTGTGAATGCTTGGATGATGGATGTTCAATGTTTCTGCAATCTCTCATGTCCTGTAACATGGGTTTGACTTGATCATTGCCTTTATTTTGTCGTCATCAACCTAGGTGGGCCTCCCAAGACCAAGGAGTATCGTTGAGATAAAAAATCACCAGCATGGAATTTCATGAACCATCGTTGGCACTGAAGTTCTTGTAGAGCATTGTCACCGTAAACTTTATGCAACTTTGCACAAGCTTGACGCACGTTCTTCCCTTTATGGATGTAAAACAATAAATATGGCAAAAATGCACAGTTTGTTCGTCCATCTTCAATTTGTTGTAAAATCTCCAAAACTCAACCAAGTCACTCAATTTTTGTTTTAGAATTAAGCTGGAACTGTCAGCTGTCAAATGACATAGCAATAAATAACATAGATGCGAATGACTCTAGTACTTCCAAAAATGAACTAGTGCCATCTGTTGCAAACATGCATCATGAATTTTCTGACAACCCAATATCTAGTATCATTCTACCATATCTATATGGCTATATCACTAAGGACATATGTTAGGCGATTAGATTAAAAGAAGAGGCATTTTTTAAAAAATTTTACATGTTAATTTTCAGGGATTTTCCCCCCAAAGAGAAGAAAGTTCAGATTTATGACAGAAACCTGGGCCATTTACAAATTAACATCCTTTTTTTTCTTCATATGCATATCTTGCCTTCTCATTTTAATTGACGTCTACTTCTCATGGCTGCAACTCACTTTCCATAGACAAATTAAGTTTCCCGTTGTTACTTCTGAATTATTAGGAGTTCATTTTCTTAGAATATCATCTCTATATTGGGCCATATCATATGGCTTATCCTATCCTACTCCATTCCCTTTTTGACCACTTTCTTATCCAGTATTTGCTTCAGAGTAATTCAAAATTCATGTGAGACATTCATCAAAAGTCTTCAGACTTAAATAATGCCCAACACCTTTCCCCTATAGCAGCCCCCTACATGGGCACATCCTTGACCTTGCCACAAACTCGACTTTCCCAGGCTTGAAAACTGTAAACTCTCTCGTGGCCACTTTTTTGCCATAAATTTCCAAGCTTATTTTTTGTTCCCTCAATCCATGATCTTTAACCACTTTAAGACCTCTCTATTTGTTTCTCTGTGTATTCGTTTCCTTTTGGCTTAATTTCCCTCCCAGAATTCTCAAGTATCTGGCGTTTACAGTGAAGTACCTAATTGTGTAGACTTTGGAATGAGATTGCCTAGGTTTGAAATCGGATTCCAACATTTATTACCTGGGTGACCCTAGGGAGATACTTAACCTCTCTGACCCTTGATTTCCTCATCTGTCAAACAGGGATGGTAAGAGCAAATTTTTTAAGGAAAATAAATGTTATAGATTTGTTTGATCTTTTATAAATGTAAGATGTGGATCATTTATGAGTGTTAAAGTGGCCAGAAAATAAATGATTTTATTATGAAAATATTTTTTTTTCACAAAGATTCATCTTATAAATGCAAATTTTGTCATTCTTAATCCTTTCTTCCATATATAAGACTCCATCCAGGCACTTAAAAATGATTTTGTATAAGAGTTAGCCCAGGCTATTGTTTTAAAAGAAACTAAACTAGTCGCAACTTTTAAGAAAATATCTAGGCATACACCTTTAAAAGTGTATTCCTGCCCTGGCTTTTCATACCATTTTAGTTACCCTAACCCAAGGAAAAGAAGAGGAATGAGACCAGACTGTGGTTATGACATTGAACACTGCCTTTTTTGACAGCAGTGCTCTCATCTCTCATGCATAGTCATGCAGACAAATTGGCAAAAGTTCAAGACCTCCTGAGAAGTGATCTTTTTTTTTTCTATTTTCTCTCACTCCTATTTAGCCTTTGGTTAAAAAAAAAAAAAATAATAATTCTGGCATTGCCTCAGGGGAGGAGGGTAGGTATGAGAATAAAGGTGTTTTGAAAAATATGTTCTGAAAAATGGCAGTTCCTTTGTGAGTATCTGCTTTTCTCTCTTGAACAGGATATTTTTCATAAATCCTATCTTTACCTGAAGTATTACATGGCTACATGAAACATTATTTTCCCACTCCACCCACTCAGCCTGTCAAGACAGCCTCATTTCAAGGAAGAGTAGGAGTGAGAATTATTGTTTCAAAAACAGCATAGTCTTGAAGTCTTTCTGGAAGAGTGTTTCTCCATAATTTTTGCACATTAAAGTGATAATGAAGTGAATTCAGATGTCCATTTTTTTAACCAAAAAATTAATCTCATCTTAAATTATGAAACTAAACAGCATTATAGGATTTAAGGATTAATTATGCTTTACTGGAGGGCGTTTTGTATCCCAAATCAGGACTTTTAGGCTGGAAATGTACTGGTCATGATTTACTCCATACTTAGTTTGATTGTTGAGAAAACATTGGTTTATGCTTAAAGAAGCAGACAATCTGACTTCTTAACTCTACCAATGCCTAGTTGTGAGCTATGAATAAATTACTTAACATTCCTGTTTCTTATTTCCTCCCTTTGTGAAACAAAGATTTGTTTATTACCTTTCATTTCACAAAGGATTTACACTGTTTAGAATGTTTACTTACAAAGGACTGTGTATTGCTCTGTGGTTCTTGAAAACCAATAAACAACAATAATTAAAGATTTAAACTGTTCAGATAAGAGACTATATTAATTATATAAAATCTTACCAGAAATCATTGCTACTTGTTTGATGCCACAAAGACTGGTGCATTTATAAAATGCATGATGTTTATGTTTTGTTTTTGTGTCTTTCCCTGCTCAAATAGGTGTAGAAAATGGTGATGTTGTCTTTTAATACAAGCATACATCAAGGATCAATATAAAACTTTTTTATAATGCCATCAGTTGTGAAAAAAATCAATATTTTCACAAATTCAAATCAAACATTGCCTTCTATGTGAAAAGCAATTAGGCAGTGAATTAACATCTTGACTGAACATGTGAGACAAAATTTACAGAATCCCATATTAAGAAATTTAAACATGAACATACACTTTTACTGCAATCATTAGCCATGTTCACTAAATTGTATATGGAAGAGACTATTAGAATTATTGAATGTGAAACAAGGTATTCAACAAATATCTATAAGGAAATATATTTATTTTTTTAAGTCATGGGAGAATTTACAATATCTATAGCTTTTCTCGTATCTTTAGCTATGCTAAAGTTGTGAAAAAAATCAATATTTTCACAAATTCAAATCAAACATTGCCTTCTATGTGAAAAGCAATTAGGCAGTGAATTAACATCTTGACTGAACATGTGAGACAAAATTTACAGAATCCCATATTAAGAAATTTAAACATGAACATACACTTTTACTGCAATCATTAGCCATGTTCACTAAATTGTATATGGAAGAGACTATTAGAATTATTGAATGTGAAACAAGGTATTCAACAAATATCTATAAGGAAATATATTTATTTTTTTAAGTCATGGGAGAATTTACAATATCTATAGCTTTTCTCGTATCTTTAGCTATGCTAAAGACTAAATCATATTTTTAGGACCATTAAAAAAAGATATTTCAGCATGCCTCAACTAGTATGTAGTATATTCATTTTCAGTAAATTCTTACATTTTAAAATCAATTTCCTCTTTCATGTTATACTCCATAATTATTTCATTCTTGAAACCTGCAGTACAAAGTGATCTCCTAGACCCAATTTAAAAACTGTTCATTAATATATATGTTTTGTTTCTGAAATGTTTTATAATTGACTACATTTGCTTTTGTTTACATAGACTTTAATGAACTTTTTTAAATAAGTAAAATTTCACCAGAGTGCAAAAAAGTCCTTATATTGATACCTTAACTGATAACGATAATAATAATACATTACTAACATCATATCTGCTTTTTACTTGCTAAGGCTCATATTCCGTCACACTTTATCACACAAATGCTTCCCCATTTTTGTACATGTATGTTTCATCTTTCTTGTTGTACAACTCTATGTCATTTTGTTATTAGATAATTACAAAAAAAGATTTCTAGGTAATATGACGCATAGTACATGACTGACTAATAAAGAATTGAGCAACTAAAATTACTTTCTTACATCTCAAGAACACTTTTAGGGAAGACTTCCCAGTTTTTGTCTTGCTGTCTGGGTTGTCCTGAGACCAAGCCTATTGGATATCGGGATCAAGATGCCCTGCCTTTATGGTATCAGTTCTGTAATCACTTACCCCCTCTGCCAGGGTTGTCACTCCGAGGAGCTCCTCATCAGTCCCTTAGCCACCTTTTCTACCTCTCATCAAGTACAGCCGGTCCTCAAATAATATTGTTTCATTTGAGGTTGATTCGTTATAATGTTGATGAGGAAAAAAAATGGATTACCAGTAGAGCGACTGTCTGTGTAGAGATTGCAAGTTCTTCCCATGTTGCATGGGTTTTCTCTAGATACTCCTGTTTTCTCCTACATCCCAAAGATATTAGAAGTGTTTGGATCTTTTTAGAAGTTAGGTGATGTTTTTGAGACCAGAAATATGCTGAAGGAACTTAGCTCTCATGTGTATCATTTAGTCTATGGTAAATTTGGTTTTGCTATGTGTCATTTCCTTAATGTCGCAGTTCCGGAGAACCTATCCATGACGTTAAATGAGAACTTACCATACATGAGCACTCTGGACAATTTATATCCCATGAAGCTGAGGGAAGCACAGCCACAGAAGCCCTCAGCTCCTTACACTGTTCCAACAAGTATGGTCCCAGGAAGCTGCACCTCAGATTTTTGGAGTCAGTAAAATACCCTCTGTCTTCAGCCTTTGCAATAGTAACTGTATGTTTCTAAAGAAAGCCCTGCCATTTTCTCAAGATTAGCCCCAATATGAAGGAGAAAGAAATGACAAGATCCCTACTGTCGCCTTATTTATTTGTGTTTTCTTCACCATGTATGGGAACAAAAAGCATAAGGTGCCCTCTTACCCTTTCACATGTTTCTTCTAGTCCAGCCTCAGATTCAGCTTATTTGGCAGAAAGGTATGCATTTACTTGGAAAGATACCGCCTATTCTTCCAGGTTTGGCCCGAGATATGATATGTGGGGATGACAGGCCATTAGCAAACCCTCTTTCTAAACAGTTTGATTTCCAAGTGAATGCCTTGCTCTGAGCTCAGCTATCTGCCCTCTCCAGCTCTGATACCCAAATAAGGAAATATAGGAAATAGAGGTTCCCCCAAATAAGGAAATGTAGTTACCAATAAAATATTTAACAGGGCAATATCAAAGGAGAATAGTTTAATATATGTAAAATATTATCATTGTTATTTTAACGCAATCCGTATGGAAAAGTAAGAATTTAAATTATTGATTAGACTCGCTTTGTTCAAACAACTTCTGCTTGGCCGTCCTAAAGTAATTTTGATATACTACAAAATCTTTTGAGTAAATGAACAGAACTTATATTATGAAATGAATGATATGTGGTGAACTAAACCTCTAATTTAAGCACACATACAGAAACATGGATACACACAAAACAATCAAGACTAAGTTTAATCCCCAAAAAAGAAGCTACAGGAATAACTACAAACTTGTTTTGCTATTAACTTCAAATCCATAATTATTATTATTTTCTTTTTTTTTCTTTTTTAGAGGGCAGTGTCACTGGCCCTCACATGTGGGACCCGAACCAGGGCCACTGGCATCCCAAGCCAGCGCTTAATCACTGCACCACTTGTCCGGCCCTCCATTTCCATTATTGATCAGAGATGACCAAACAATTTCAATGTACAGGCTAATGCTAATTTCTAGTAGTATCTGCAAGGAGTTCCATGCGGTGGAAAGGTGTAGGTAAAGAGTATCTTTATCCATGATGGTCATGAGTACACCATGGTGGAATTCTCATTTACCATTGTCATTGGCATAAAGAAGCCAGGTGTAACCAAGGTGCTATTTCTCCTGGTCTGTCAATATCTTCTTTCTTCTAATTCTACAAATCTATTTCCCATGCTCATCTAAATTGGCTGCATCACAGTAAGCATTTTCTTGCCTCAGACTCATTTGCAAATCATATCATCTTTGGAATCTGAATTAAGTTAGAGTTCAGTCTTTACAAGAATTTGCTGCTTCAAACATACAGTATTCCTGATTCTATTACCACTGCTCTAGTTATTTCTGTACCTCGTTGCTACTGCACAAATCTGTATAAATGCTGGAAACTCAGAAGCTTGCTATGTTTTAATGCAAATAGATTCTCCTGAGGCCTTCTTAAAAGTAGCTTTTATGAAGTTTTTTGACTATATGTGCTTTGCTCTATGTGTTAGAAAGATTTTATAGCCTCCTTCATTCATTAAATATTTATAGTGACTACAATACAACATGCTTTGTTTCTACTTTAGTCTGAGTGGTACCTGGAAGTCTTTCCCCAAATTTATATAGCCATACATTCTATTATTATTGTTATTATTATTATTATTATTATTATTACTATTATTATTATTTTGTTTCCTCCTATCCAACATTCTCCCTAGGCCCAAGGATTTAACATGTTTCCTTTGAAAAGAAGTTTATAGTTTTAGCATTTCCTGATAAGTATAACAGGAAATATGTAGTATTTCAAACTTGAAAAATGTTTTGTAATCATTTTAATCACCAGTATATTAGAAAAAAGTAGCTTTTCCTATCTCCAGTAATATGACAGTAACCTCTAACTTTAAGAAGTATATGTCACTCAACAAAAACCACAATGTACTGACACAATAGAATATAATAAAGGAAGGGAGAAGAGAGCCAGGCACAAATATGAAGTTTCATGACCCAGAAGAGAAGATCCAGAACTACCTATTACAGTGAAAATAAAAACTTGCAAATAAATTGATGTGATTATTTTAAAAATATGTCACACTTAAGTGGAGTCAATTAAGTTATATCAGGGGAAGCAACACACTATAATGAGATATGTCATTTCAATCAAAACTTATAGAAGTAAATTGGGGAGAAAAAAGCAGAAATGAATGCCCACATATGTGTGAATCTGACAACTGGCAATTCAAAGCAAATGTTTTACTTCCACACACAGGTAGAGGAGAGTAGTGGCTCCACCAGTAAATATTTGCCCCTTCATCCCCTGCAAAAGTTTGAGTACAAGTTGAACACAGAATAGTGTTTCAGGCACATCCAGCTTTCACAATCACTGATTATATAGGGAGCCTGAGCAGATACACCATCTTTGATGGTGGTTGAACTCAACCTGTAATAATTTTACAGTATAACTTACATATGTAATAAGTACAATAAATGCAATAAATTCATTTTTTCTAAATAAATAAACTCCCTCCAAAAATATTCTTGATTTAGCAAATATAACTCTGTTCCTGTGATGTGAGATGCTTATATGTCTCTAATATTGCTAATTTATTTTATAATGAATTCTGATAACTTGCCGAATTAGAAAAAGCTTGTTAAGTCAAAATTACAGTCATGTTAAAAATGCAAATAGCCTTGAACACTTCAACTAACTTGAAAACATTGTAATATAGCACCTTAAATGATAAATTAAGTATAAAAAGTGTAAGAAACACAAGCATTGAAATAAGCTTGAAAGTTATGACAATGTAAGACAGTACATGGTACAAGAAAAGACATTGTCAAAAGTTACAGGGGCTCTCCTCATTACTCATTGAGAAGAAGGAAATAATTTTGAAATTCATATAATTGCTATGCATAACTTTCCCCTAATATTTCAGCAATGTACCTTATAAAATCTCAAATATGTGAAACATTGGTTCAGGAAATAAAATGTAGTTAAATAGAGATACCATGATATTATACATATAAGTATAGTACAACATATGAATAAATATTTTAAAGTGTAACTGGGAAGAAACCAGTGTTACAAACTCAGAAGTACTTTTAAATATAAATAGTGTTCCCTTCTTAATTAATACTTTTAATAATTTATAGCTTAGAGAGACTTCAAAGTTTCAACAAAAGCTTTGAAATTGACTGTGCTTGTTATTTTATTTGTCAAAGGATGGTCCCAGTCAGACTAGATACACCCAAAATGCCCCCATTCCTTCCAAGGCATAAACCTTTGTTTTCTTCCTTTCAGACAGTTGCTCTGATTGCTCACACTTTTTGTTTGTTTTTAGATTTTATGAAAAACAAAGGTAGGCTTCAGCCACAAGACTAGTTTTATAAGTCTTGTGTTTTCGCTTGTATTCAAAGTTGAAGAAACATGTCATCAAACTTCCCTTTAACTATCCTCATCATCCTATAAGGTACATAAAATGTCCGAAGCATTAGTGCCAGCATGTTATCTGTTAGTCAAACAATTCTGTGGAACCAATAAAAGCAGGTTTTGATATAGATAATAATACTGAAGCCCATGTCGATTAAATAATATCCCAGGTCTTCAGCCAGCTATCAGTAGAGGCAGAACTGAACACAGCATTTTGATTCTTTTACTTTTACAAGTAAAGTGAAAATGTGTTGTAAATAAATAGAAACCTACACACACAACAGGCAATCTCACAGACATTCACAGGTCACAAATAATAGCCTGGGTCACCTGGGCTCTTTGCCCAGAAATTTGGAAAACAATTGCTTTCTGTCCATCAGTGGCTACATTGTACCCCATTTTTCTCTGTTGCTTGGTCCCTCACATCCCCATTTTTGTTTCCTCTCTAGCAAATATCCCTAGAAAGAATCTAAGGTTTGCTTTTTGTAAGTTACAGAAATTATTATTTGGTTAATTATTAGCAAATGTATCAATATCACTATCACCATTCGGCAAAATGATTGCAATGGCTTATCACAAGTCTCCTATGTCATTTATTTTCAGCAGTTTGGGAGTCTGGACATTATGTACAGTGTGTTCAGAAAGGAAAAGCTTCATTTTATCCTATAGGTAATACTTGAAGTCATGCCCTATAGCATATTCATTCAAAGGTCAAGCCCTGAAGCCAGTTCTACCATTGGTATGAACTTAATCAAGTTACCTGACCTATCTGTGGTCCAGGTTCCACATCTGTGGAAATTTGTTAATCAGGAGAGTCAAATTAGTTAATTAATGTAAAGAATTTAGAACATGGCCTGGCCCATAGTTATTATCCAATATACATTCCTGCTCTGGTATTACTAGTATTGTCTTTGTAATTAAAATTTATCTTTATGCCTCAAAATCTTTCCAGACCTCCAAAATCCCCTCAAATTCCATACTAGAAATTTCCTTGCTCTGAGTAAAGTATTAACTCTAACTTAAAGAAAAGTTAAAAGCTATTTTCTTTGTCAACTTTTGAAACATTACATTTCTTGCCCAAAAATATTTTCATCCTATGTAATGTCTTACTGAAATGCATACAAACTGGCTTATTTTTATGAGTTCAATTATGTAAGATATTCTCCTGTTTTTTTTATAGAAGCAAGCACTGATAAAGTAAATTGTTTATAAGTCAGGCTATGTTTGGAAGATTTCACAGTGTATACATTTTGAGTTTTGGCCAAACGCAATTCAAAGAGACTGCCTAGCTTGAGTTTTTCTGAAGTGATACCTAAAGTTCTCATATAATATTCCCATTCAAATAAATGTATTACTCCATGCCAAAGGCTACACATACTGCATGTGAATAATCCTAATAATGTTATATAAAACACAATCTCTACAAAATCCTCTCCAGACACTTGGCGTTGTACCTACAACTTCTCATTTAAAGGTTAGACATATAGTAAGTGGAGGGGTTGTCTCACGATTCAGACAGTAACTTACAGTTTATTTTACCTTCAAATAAATCTTCAGTACCCAATTAGATTCTATTTCCTTGGCATACAATGAATCTAAATTTTGGAGGTAGACCTAGGAGCCAATTCTTCTTTGCTCTTGTGCAAATTATGTAATATCTTTGAGTTTCAGTTTTCTTGTCTGAAAAAATACATGATATATGGACAGATGTACAAGTTTATGATGCATATCTACAACATATATTTGATAAATACTTATCAAATTTGATATTCATGTATAGCCATTGATATATAAAATATGTTTATGCAATATATATCAAATATATTTATATATGTAAAATGAATATAAGTATGTATATGTTTAAATATAAATTCATATAACATGTATTTATATAAAATACATGCACATGTATTTATGTGTATGCATATATATTACAATTAACATGTATTTGTCTATATACATGTATATATAAAGATATATATAAAGTCTCATTAGAAGTAAAGTGCTTAGTATAGAGAAAGAAAAATACTAGACAATGAATGGTTTTGTTTTTTTTTGAGAGCAGTGTCATTGGCCCTCATATGTGGGACCAAACTGGGGCTGCTGGCTTCCCAGGCCAGCGCTTAACCACCACGCCACTCAGCCGGCCCGACAATGAATGTTTTTAATTGAATGAAGAAGCTGCCAGGGATCACAATATTGTATTGTTCTTTGAAAAGCATTCCAAGGGCCGTGGCCCTTACACAGAGCACAGGGGAAAAATCCCACATTTTTCTAAAAGCCAAATAGTCAAGGGCATTTAATATCTTTGCTAGAATGCTCTAATTCTCATGGATATGACATTGACCTGATCTGAATGTAATAACATGAAAAATACATAAAACCTTCAAGGTTAGAAACCATATGAATTAGAAGAAATTGATGTTATTAATAGTATTGGTACGCTCTCATACTTTAAGATCTTAATATGGAAATGAACTGAAATTAATTCAGTGTGATTAACTGATCCTGGAAACTGAGATGAGCATTATTTGCTTTCACATATTTGTAACATTACACAATCTAAAAGCCTGTTAGTGTGAGGACTTTTACACAAAGCCTTTCCTTTACCAGGGACCCCCTGCCCCATATGCTACCTTGCCCAATCTCTGAGCTGATGTCACTTTGTCAGAGATTTCCTGATTATACTGTCTAAAATTGCACACCTGTCACTTTATCTCTTTAACTTGAGTTCTTTTTCTTTTTTGTTCATAATTTATCATTGTCTGACATTATATCATGTCATTTATTTTCTTTATTTATAGTACAGATCACTGGTAAAATATGGGAAGAGATCTTTTCCTGTTTGATCCACTGCCAAACTTAGAAGAGTTAGAAAAGGGGTAAGTGTATAGCAGAGCCTTAATAAAAAATTGTGAAATGAGGGCCGGCCGAGTGGCGCATTGGTTAAGCGCTGGTTTTGGGATGCCAGCGGCCCCGGTTCGGATCCCACATGAGGGCCAGTGACACTGCCCTCTACAGCTAACAACAGCTCCACCTGGAGCTGGGCTGTGCGAGCCCCGGTGATGGTGTGGGCTGCAGCCCCTGCTGCAGTGGGCTGCCATAGGCTACAGTGAGTGGCCCGCAGCCAGCGTGAGCGGCTGGCAGCCAAGCGTGAGCTGCCAATAGCCTCGGTGAGCGACATCCAGAGGCCAGCGACCAATCTGCCTCATCCGGGAAGAGCGCAATGACGATACCAACAGTGAAGCAACATCCTCCGCAACTAAACTGAAGAACAAAAAGACAGCAACTTGTCTGTTCCCCTTCCCCGATTCCCCAACGCTGTTCCCCTCCGCCAATTCCCCAATAAAATGTTAAAAAAAAAAAAAAATTGTGAAATGAATGTGGGCTTTCTGAAATGAGAATAAGATTGTAAAGTTAAGATATATGTATTTTAATAGCAACACCAAATTGTGTGTGTGTGTTGGGGGGGGAGGTGAACAGTGTCTGTCACACAATACAAACATGTGTGTATTTTTGATTTACAAATAAGCTTTATTTACATCTAAGACAATGTACTCATGTCATGTTATGAATTTGATATTTTTGACAGTCTTACACAACCATAAAATGACCATGCAATCCAGGATACAAGGCTCTGTCAGCTTCATAGGTTTCAGTATGCAGTTAGCAGTCCCCACTCCCTGACCTAATCTGATTCTACCGTTTTAGATTATTTTTGCTATTCTAAAATTTCATATAAGTATAATCATACTATATCACTCTCTGAAAGCTGACTTCATTCACTAAAAATGCCATATTTACTGTGTGATTAATATATGGCATGACCCATAACATTATTTTGTTTCTTTTTATTGATGAATAGTATTCCATTGTATGAAATATAGGACATCATATTATCTTCTTATGATGAACATTTGGCTTGGTTTTACCTTCAGATTATAATGAACAAAACTGCTAGGAACAAAAAAAAAAGTATATATATATATATACATATATATATCTTATCTTACCTGGAACTAATGATACAATATAAGTGGGTGCTAAATTTTATTTGTTTGTTTGTTTGTTTTTTGAGGGCAGTGTCATTGGCCCTCACATGTTTGACCCGCTGGCATCCCAAGCCAGCGCTTAACCACCGCGCCACTCAGCCAGCCCATAAATATATATATATATATATATATATATATATATTTTTTGTTTGTTTTGTTTTGTTTTGTTTATTTTTTATTTATTTATTTATTTTTTTAATTTTTGATGGCAGTGTCACTGGCCCTCAAAATATGTGGGACCGAAACCGGGGCCACTGGCTGGGTGCTAAATTTTAAATGAAACTGCCAAACTATTTTTCAAAGTAGCTTTAATAACTTATACTTTTACCAACCACATATGAGAATTTTAGTTTCCCCAGATCCTCAGAAACACTTAGTATTGTCAATCTTTTTAACTTTGGCTATTCTGTGTCTGTGTGGAATGCTGGTTTCTGTCATATTGTGGTTAAAATTTGTATATCCCTAATGGCTAACCTTCTCATGTGATTATTTGCCATCATATATCTTCTTTTGAGAAGTTATTATTCAAAAAAAAAATTTATTGGGGTGCTTTGTTTTCTACTTGTGGGAACATAAGATTTCCTTCAATGTATTAAGCACAAAGTCCTTGTCAGATAAATTTACTGAGACTATTTTTCCTAGCCTGTTGTTTTATCTTTCAATGTTTAAGGGACATTTTTTAAAGAATAAAATATTTAAATATTCATGATTATTTATATTTCTTTTAGTAACCTAAAAGATATATACTAAAAGTATTATCTAAAAATATGGCCCTACCCATATGAAAAAAAGTTCAACCTCACTGGTCATTAGGGAAATGCAAATAAAAACCACAATGAGATATACCACCTCACTCCAGTCAGAATGGCTATCATCAATAAATCAACAAACAACAAGTGCTGGCGGGGCTGTGGGGAAAAGGGGACCCTGCTGCACTGTTGGTGGGATTGCAGATTGGTGCAGCCACTATGGAAGTCATTATGGAGGTATCTCAAAAATCTGGAAATGGAACTACCTTTTGACCCAGCAACTGCACCCCTAGGTATTTATCCCGAAAAACCCAAGACACTGATTCAAAAAAATATATGCACCCCTATGTTCATTGCAGCGCTATTTACAATAGCCAAGACTTGGAAACAACCGAAATGCCCATAGGTAGATGACTGGATTAAGAAACTGTGGTACATTTATACAATGGAGTATTACTCTGCTATAAAGAAGAATGAAATCGTACCATTTGCAATGATGTGGATGGACCTAGAGACTATTATGTTAAGTGAAATAAGTCAGTCAGAGAATGACAAATACCATATGATCTCACTTATAAGTGGAATCTGAAAAACTGAATGAATGAGCAATGTAAACAGAGCTGTCTCATAGATATAGAGGAAAAACAGGGTTACTAGTTGGGAGGGGGGTGGGGATGATGGAGAAGGAGAAGGGATTAGACAGCAAAAATAAGCAACTACAATATTGCCACAGGTATATGACAGACAGTTCGGGGAATATAATTAATACTGGTGTAAATATTTTGTGGGGCATCAGATAGTCACATGTCTTGTTGGGGAGACCATTTCATGGATGGAGTAGAGGTTTGATCACTGCACTGTATACCTGAAGCGGAGGTTGTATACCAGCTGTAACCTAATATATATAGATAGTCACAGGATGTGGATTATACTATGGAAGGGAGTCAGAGAAAGAGTAATAGATATATATGATATGAGGGAGAGGAGTGGGGTGGCGAATTGGAGGAGGGGGGTTGTCACTTTGAGGGGTAAAATGTATAACTATTACACTGTGTTGTACACCTGAAACTAATTTTTAAAAAAAAAGTTATATATATATCATTAGGAAAAAATAAATAAATAAATAAATAAAAATATGGGCCTACCTCAACTTGTAAATTTTTGGGTTTTTTTCCCCTATCTTTTAGATTTTACATTTAGATATATGATCCATTTTGAATTAAGTTTTCTTTAAGGTGTAAGGTCAGAATTTATTGAGCATTTTTCATAGCAATATCAAGTTGACCCAGAACTCATTTGTTAAAGAGACCATTCTTTCCTCATCAAAGTACATTGAAATATTTGTAGAAAATAAATGGATCACATATGTAGAAATGCTTCTTGTCTCTCTATTTCAATTGATGTATATCCCTATATTTACCACTACCACCTATTTATTACTGTAGCTTTATAGTAAAACTAGTAACATAGTAAAGATATACATAGAAATATTTTTATTAGGTTTAATATTCAGTGTTGTCATAGCTTCATGAAATTAGGATGCATCCCTCTTGTCAATTTTTTGAAAGAATTTCTATAAAATTGGTGCTATTTCTCTCTTAAATTACTTATAAAATTTATGAGTCAAACTATTGGCCCTAACATGTTATTAGTGCAAATGTTTTGATTACAAATTAAACTACTTTATTTCATACCAGGCCATTTACATTTTGTTAAACTACTAATATTAAACTACTTTAATTTATACTAGGCCTTTTAGATTTTTCAATTTCTTATTGAAGAAGTCTCGGTAAGTTGTATTTTCAAGGATTTAATATAATTCATGGAAATTATCAAATTTTTGTATCAGTTATAATATTTCATTACTCTTTAAATGTCTAGTGTCTGTAGTGGTACCTCTTTAATAATTTATATACTTTATATATAGTATTAATAATATTATATTAGTATTCAGTTTCATTTAAAGTTCTAGGAGAAGAAAAAATTCATAGACTTTAATATTTTCAAAGTACTTGCCATTTCAAGTCCAATAGATATGATTTTATATAGATATAATTTTCTTTCAGTATAAAGAAACTCCTTTGTCATTTGAATTACTGGAGACCTAATAGTATTGAACCCTTCAGTGTTTGTTTATCTGAAAAAGTCCTTATTTCACTTTTATTTTCACTGTACATATAATTCTGTATTAACAGGGCTTTTAAAAAAATTATTAATTTAAAGATATCCTCTCCTACTGAGACGTAATTTTACATATGTGCAAACTTTTATTATTGTTTTACGGATCCCTCATATTCTTTCACTTTTTATTCAATCCTTTTCTCTCTCTGTTTTTCATATTAGATTGTTTCCATTCAATTAACTTTAAATTTATTGACCTTGCCTTTTCCATTGCTATACTATTGTTGAGCTTATCTATTATTTTTTTATTTCAGTTATTATACTTTGCAGTCCTAAAATTTGTACTCAGCTGTTTTCCATGGATCCCATTTCTTTGTGGAATTGCTCTGCTTATTCATTAAGTCCAAAGGCTCCTGTGTTTTTTTGTTTGTTTGTTTGTTTGTTTGTTTGTTTGTTTGTTTTGAGGGCAGTGTCACTGGCCCTCATATGTGGGACCCAAACTGGGGCCGCTGGCTTCCCAAGCCAGCGCTTAACCACCGCGCCACTCAGCCGGCCCTGAATTTTTAAAGATTTCCTCCCTTCAATTTATTGGGTTGTCGTCGGAAAAGCCATGACATATTTTTTCTGTTTTCCACTGCAAAAATGCGTCATGACTTTTCCGACAACCCAATATTTTAAAGCCCTTGTTTGCTAAGCTCAATACTAAGATCTCTTCAAAGTCACTTCCTGCTTTGTTCTTGTGCATGGGTCACATGGTCATATGACCTTTCTCAACTAAGAGGAATCATGGTGCTTTCCTTGGGTTCAACTTCTCTGCAAATTTTGAAAATTGTCTTAAGGTATAATAGTATAGGGACTGTGTGCCTCAGCTTGAGTTTCTCTTTTGCAGAGATTTTAGTCTCAAGTTGCCTGTTGTTCAATGCCTGAAAATAACTGCCTTATATACTTGTCCATCTTTATTTTTATTTTTTATTTTTTGATAGAAAAGCTAATTTTATACAAGTTATCCCACAGTATCTAGTAATTTAAACTTCTATTAAACATGTTAATTGTTTTAAAATTGATTATTATTTTTTATTGTATAATATTAAAATAACATGGAATAGCCTAATAAATAATCATGTAATTCTCAAGATATAAATGAATCTGTAAAAGAAGTATAACTTTGTTACAGTTGGTTAACAATTCACTTTAAATATAAAATAATTTATTTTAGTTTGACTTAAGATATTCTACTAGGTAATATAATTCTACCAATTTTGTTTATATAAAATATAGATATTACGAAGAATTATTACTGAAATTATAACAGTGATAATTAAAGAATATATCATGCAATTACTGGCATAAATAATTAAAATAAATTTGCTACATGTGGTTTATAGATACCTAGCTTTCCACTATATCTATTCTGTCCATTATAATCAAAGCTCTGTTTTTTTTTTTTTAAACTGTAGATTTTAAACAGGTTTGTAGTTTGCTCTTTAACAACTATAATAGAAGTGTTATTTTTTTGTTAGTTTTCTGCAAAGAGAAAAATTTAATTTGACTCATAATAAAATAAAAATCTATTAAAAATCATCTTTTCCATTATTTTAATATGTTGTTCATATAAACTTGGATATAAAATGTTCCTTAGGTGATCATGGAGCCTTTTTTGAATTATATAGCAAGTTGAACAGTTGGTATAACAGTATTTCTCCAATTAAAAACTTGTTATAGTAACTAAGTAGAAGAAAACATTCGGAAAACTCAGTCACATAATTTTAGACCTTTGATTTAATATTAATTTATTATATGAATATTTTATCAGCATCACTATATGTTGAGTACTTTTGGCACTTGGAATAAAATAATCAGTAATATGGGCACCATCTCCTTTGTGAAACTTACACTTCTTCTGAGTTATTAATATGGGTCAGGCAGACATCATTCAAAATTTATATATGTATAAACACATACGCAAACATAAATTTTTTTACCTAATCATGCTAACTTTATAAAGTCTATCCTCACTATTTTTTAGATGAACAAATGGATGTATACTCTATTAGTATCATGTCATAACACTGCTTGTTATTTTAGTCACAAATGCTTATCTCTTGCAGTTGAATTGAATCAGTCTGACTCACTAATACTGCCTGTCTTCATAACATTTCATATTTCCAATTTTTCATAGTCACTTGCTTTCAGTTTTATTTTTTCTCTGCATTTAATACTGCGCTACAATGAAAAACTTTATTTAAAAAGTGAAGCTAACGTCATTTTCCTCTTTTTCACTTCATATCTACATTAAACAGAAACAAATTCAGACAAAGATAGATACAATCATGCTCTGCATCTCCCTTTCCCCTCTCCTACCCCAACCCCAGCCACATGCACCTCTTTTTTCTATAACCGACATCCATGCTTCTGGTAACCATATTTCTTCTGAAGTAATCTAGATTTATATAGATGACTTCAGTATATTTGTAATACAGCTTAAAGTGTCTCAGACAACCATTCTCAACCAACCCAAACTCTCTGACCTTTGTCCTAGCAGATTAAAGATCATGTTACTTTAAATCTTATTTTTTTAAAGTCTCTGCTAAGAAATACTTGTTTGTTAATGAATCATTTTCAAACACCTTACTGCTAGCTGTGGAAAGCCTATGATTTTTCATTGTTTATTTGTTCACTTAAAGTGTGACAGGAAATCAAAGTGAAATGATCCAATGAGTAGTCTATTTTCCTGCCTATTGTACATACACACTCTCTCTCACACACAAAACACAAGACTAGCTACATATAGATCCACTCCTTTTAGCTGCCTCCAGATTTGCTGCTGAAGCCAAGAACTTTGGGGAAATGGGCCCCTTTGATTATCCATGTGGCTGTCCTGCCACATTCTCCCAGTCACCAGCTGTCTCTCCCTCTGGCAGTCCCAGGCTTCTGCTCCTCCCTGAAGCAGTTTGCAAGGTGTCTGTGATCCTCACAGCTCAGTCCCCAATTTTAATCCCAGTTGTTGCAAGGTCTTGGAGCTTTTTGCTTCTTTGAGCTATTTCAAGTTTGATATTCAGATCTATCTTCTCTGTTCCTCTATCCAGGAGTACTGACTGTGAAAAAAATGATTGAAATGAGTCAAGATTGTTTCATTTAGTCTATTAAACATTTTCCTGACAGCTTACTCACTGATATTATGCAAATACAGTGACACGTATAAGTGTAAATCTTCTGACTGTCATGTATCCATTCAGAGCCATTGACAATCTGTGCATGGAATCAACTTGTTCAATTTGATCTCAGGTACAGCATGTTATTTAGGAGAGCAAGATTCAGTGTTTTCTGATTGCAAAGATAATATCAATCCTATCATCACTCTCAGACCAGATACTTCATTCTCATTATGTCTCTAGTTACTACCTCGGTGACATTGCTCCTGGTAATACTCCCCTTCTTCAAGACTTCTGGGTTTGTCTGCCACATATAGGAATGGCTCATCATCCAGTATACTCTAATACTTTAGCATGCCTACCAATAATTAAGGAAAGCTAGCACTTAAACCCTAGTTGTATCTGATTTCAAAGGTCAGCCTACATGGTATAATACTGAAAAAAAGGGGCATATATATTTGATACTGTAAATTCACAGCTTATATAGTAGGGCTAAACAAATTAAATTACAAACCTCCCATGTTTTGTGAAGAAACAAAACAAAATTACTGTGTGTCATCCACTGTGGTAATCTTGCTTTCCTCTAAGTGAATGCCTAAATAATGCTTTAGTAATGGTTAACTTACAAAGTGGCTATACTGAATATCCTTTGAAGACTATACTTCCTTATTGCTCTCTGTTGGCTTAATTACTGATTTTAAAAAGAAAAGGACAGCCTCTCATTTTAATTCCTTCTAAGAGTCTACTTCTCATTAATTCAGTTTTCCTTCCTTTATAACTTTATAGGTATTTACTGCATCACCCCTATTGACAATAGTATAAGCCAGTCCTGACTATTTAGTTTCATATGGGTTAAAAAAGGGTTTGAGTATGAATACAAATAATTTAATCAGGTCAACCTTACCCGTAGAAAACTCAAATGTCATGGCTTCCTGAGGGCCCGCCCTTCTTATAACTGTGATATAAAAAATAACAACACATTTAGGGCCGGCCAAGTGGCGCGGTGGTTAAGCGCTGGCTTGGGAAGCCAGTGGCCCCGGTTCAGGTCCCACCTATGAGGGCCAGTGACGCTGCCCTCTTAAAAAAAAAAAAAAAAAAAATAACAACACATTTAAACATAAGTAAATATTGTCATATCAATATCTAGATGACTTGCTTTAAAATTTTATCCCTAAAATATATTTTCCTCTTTACAATGTCCTAAGTTTCCCTAGATTTTGATTTCAATAAATTTGGATTTACCAACAAATCCATCCTACTACAAACACAAAAACAAAAAAATCTCTCAATGTTCAGTTCATTTTGCCCAAAGCTTTCAATGGGGAACATAATTTTGAAGTGTAAACACTGTATCCTTTCCTAATATCAACAGTTAGAAGAATTTACTCTTAGAGAAATAGTAAATATAGCACCTTCTTCATAATACCCTCTTCATCAGGCACCAGAAGAGCAAAACATTAGACCGTGTTTATCTACATTTGTTCAGTTCCAATACCTGAACTACTGCTATTCTCAAGAGCCCACAATCCAGAATGTCACAAAGCAAAAAAGAAAATGAACTGAAAAATGCCCTGTTATCTTTTATAATTAAAATCTTCACCCAATGCAATCAAAACCTCTTTTAGAATGGGAAGTGTGAAAATGAGAATCTGAAAAGGAAAACTGAATCAGTTTCTCAAGTCACCTGGCAGGTAAAATTATATGTGATAGGTACATAATAAAAGCAAAGATAGGGAAATTGCATGCTGGTATACCAAAGAGGTTTTTGTGAGAATTAGACTTAATATTCAGGGAGTGACATGGTTTCAAGTAGTAGCCTTTTTTTACTTCCATTCAATTACAATAAAAGGAGAAGTAGCTACCTACACCAATATACATTTTTATACTATGTTAGTCTAGTTTTTCCTGGTACTCAGAACTATAATTTTCTTAGAATTTGTACATGGATCACAATCCTGTTTTGAAAACTGAATATATGCAAAATATTAGTAAATTCTTCTTCCCCAATTAATTTGACTGAATAAGCACAAAATTGCTATGATAATGAGAATCAATGAGAAATCGAGGAGTTAAATTCACATGGAATATCTGAGGGTCTTAAAAGCTAAGGAAATAACCTCCCTCTCTCTTTCTTACTCTCTTATTCTTTCTATCTCACTTTCTCCATTATCTCATTTGCCTGAGAATATGAGTCATATATTACGGGAAAGTACGGGGTAGAAGTACCATTGTAGGGATTCATCATGGAAAGACCAAGCTTTGTGTTTTCAGGAATGAGCATCTGGGAATAGAGCACCTGGGAATAGCAATAAATGTTAAGATTTTCAGCCTAGCCAACTCTTCTAAATACATTTTATGGTTCATTATTTTCATAGCATTTTTCAGTTTACTGTGTCAGAATATAAAATTTCAGTGCCGCAAACTTCAGAAGATTCTGCTTTGTAAATGAACTATATATCCCCATCAAAATTCATGTTTGAAGTTTTGTGTTGTTTTTTTTTAAAGGTTAAATGATTCATGTGAATTCTAATAGCACCCCAGAGCTTCCCTTCTGTATCTCTAGCAATATTCCTGGGATGAGAACTAAAAGAACTAAGATGGCTCATACCAATTTGTATCAGTAGTTTTAAATGAATGAGCTACTAAACCACATATTTAAAATAATTAAGTAATAGATAAATAAATCATAAATAAACTCTTAGCAGTCAAAGATGCATTTTACCTGATTTCACTTAGTGTGGCAGCCACGGAATATGTAAAATGTCATCCTTGTTTGTATTTACCTAATATTTATAATAGAAACCTAATGTGAGAGCTTAATGTTGTAGATAACAGGTGAGATCATTCCTAAGGCTAACTTCTGATGAACTCTGTCTTTTTGACTGAAGCATAATGGCAATTTATAGAAGCTTACGTTTTACATTTAATTATTGTAGCTCTCTGTTCCTGCTATGGGATTCTAAAATTTTTAAAATCTTGTTAAAAAAGAAATGGGAGATTTTCTAATCCAGGGAGAGAAAAATGAAGGCATAAGACAAAAAGGGACTAGAAAACCTGATATCCTCATACATTAAAGTGTAATAATAAATACTATGGTTTCAAGATATAAATTCACATGACCCCTTACCAAGGGTTATGAGAAAGAATTCCTTTGGCACAATCTCTCTTTAGAACTTCACACCTAAGCCAAACACAGGAATGAAATTAAATATGGAAAAGACATACCAGCTACAGAATAAAAATGTTAGATAATTGCATAAATAAACAGATACATGATAACTTTGGGTCAAAAGAGAAAAGAAGAAAATTGAGGAAGCGTAGAAAATTAGTAAAATTTCATAATTTTTCTTTTAAAAATAATTATTTTGCTAGTGATTAGACTCATTCAGCAGAATAATCCAGAAATAATGGGTGATGAATAAAAAAATAATACCCATGAGGAAAAAAGAGCATGCTGGAGACATTTCACAAAATTGCATAAATATCTGTAGGTTTTAGATATAACTCACCAAGTTAATGCCTTGAGAATCTAACTACTTGGTGATAGAAGTAGGTACAAACCATAACTTTAACTCCAAATTAACTGTTTCTTTGTTCCAGATTCCACGACATACACAGTTTATAAAATTCTCATTGAAAATGAATTTCTTGGAAATTTTTTTCTGGCCTGATCACTGTGGCTTCCAAAATGCTGACTTGTGGTATATTTAATTCTTAACTCACTGGAGGCCATAGTTTCTTAAAGTTTTTAAGAAATACACATGACCCTTAGGATCTTTATATACTGCCATTAGTTATGAAAATATTTATCTCTCACTGATGGGCTCATTGTCCGTTATATATTAGTAATCATGAATCCTGGTGACTTTTCGGTGATATAATGGATGGTTGTTGAATACAGGAAAAAAATGGAGTATTGCCTGATATTTCCAGAAGCCTATTATTTTCTCTGGGTATGAGTAAGATACTTTACTTTCTTTTGTCATTTGGCTACATGGAACCCAGGCTAAAATATTTCTAACACTATCAGAACCATCTTACATGAAAACAGTAGATTCAATCCTAGAAGGTATGTTTCCAGTGAAGTAAGATTTAGTTACCTATGTGTGTTTGTCCTAAGATTAGGCATCAAGGAAAGTCAGAGAGAGCTTTGGGATTAACTTCTTATCTTCTTCTTAGTTATTTCCTATATTTTCCTGAATGTCTACATATTTGTCTCTAATTAAAAACAAATGAGTTTTTTGGTTATTTACAGTTACAGAAATTAACTTAAAATCTATATCATTCATATATGTTAATGCCTTTTCTGGTGAAAGCATATTCAAAAATACTTAGTAAAAAAATTTAAAAAAACAAAACAAAACAAAACAAAACACTAAGTCCTTTAGGGCCGGCTGAGTGGTGCGGTGGTTAAGCTCTGGCTTGGGAAGCCAGCGGCCTCAGTTCGGTCTCACATATGAGGGCCAGTGACACTGCCCTCAAAAAAAAACGAAAAAAAACAAAAGGAAAAAACTTAGTGACTTTTACTGGAAGGATCTAGTTTTGTATATGGTCATTTACTATAGAGGCTTCTTAGATTTTTAACAACCAGAACTCCAGCCCATTAAATTGTGGGGAACTTCTTTGTTGTTTTGTTGTTGTTTTAAATCCATAGCACTCTGGTGATGTCTCTCACCTCTAGCAGAGAGCTAACAAAGTCAAAAGAAAAGAAAAAAAAAAATTCAATCTGCTTCTGGCCTCTAGCTGCAATTTCTATTCTGTTTCCATGGAAATAGAAATCAGATAAATGAAATAATAAAATAAAAAGAAGTGCTTTTACTTGTGATTTTTAAACTAAAATATAGTCTTTTTTTTTTCAAGTTAAGAAATCAAATATTTAGCAGTTATTTTTTGGAACTATTTTTTTTCCGGAAACCAATTACTTAGAAAGGCATATATATCTTCTGGAAGAAAAATAAGTAAATAAATCACTGGCCTTGATGTGACTCAGTCTGTAATTTGTGTATCTTATGATAGCCAGAACAACCTGTTAGACACAGGTACCCCACTGGCCCCCAATGAGGCCCTGGCCCAGTAAAAAGACATCATTTGCCTTGCTTTGGGCTTGTAGGAGATGGATTAGTGCTTCAGGATCCTGTGGAGCTGTTGAACAAGACGAGGAAAAGGATCACTCTTCAATTCAAAACGTGCCCAAGTAGAAACTGTTGCCTTAAACATCACGTGACAATTTTGGAAGCCACTTGGTTCTGCTCATGTTATCTCCTGTCATTAGGCAGGGCCTGTCTGTTATGTGCTGCTATCCTTTTATCATAGCTAAGCTCCAAAAGATGGATATTAGCTTAATTAAATTCATGTTACTTTAAAAAAAAAATTACTACTGAGAATTACTTCATTTTGTTTCCTCCATGTTATGCTCTATCGAACATTTCTTCTTCTAGAAAAACCAATTATTTTGCTACTTTGGGCACATAGACAGAGATACATGAAGACCGATTTTATATTATTTTGAACAGTCTCATTGCCTCACTAAAATCTGTCATGGGAGTCACAATCTGATATGGGGCCATACCTCTGTACAAAATGGTGGCTGTCGTTATTCTTTGGCATTCTCCCAGGTGGAAAAAAAAATCCCCTTTTTACATTTTTGCAGAGTAAACAGAGCTATATGTTTTATATGTTTACAAACAGAGCTATTTGTGTGGTTTATTGGAAGTACTGTCTACCCAGATATACACTTTATTTATTTTGCATTTATTACAACCTTCTAACACACACAGAGACAAACACACACACACACACACACACACACACACACACACACACACACTCCACTCCACATAAACGATTCTTTAAAACACAAGAGAACCAGGAATACATTGTGTCACAGGTGTACACTCCTCCTTTGCTCCCATGGTCTTATCAACATTAAAATAACTTGTGCATTTTGCATTATGTTTTACTTAAATTCGATTCATGCCTTTTGCAGTGTGCTTTTACTTTTACATTTTCTGAAATTTGCTGGCACTTAGAGATCTTCTGATTTCACAGACAAATACGTGAATGAGAGCAGAATGGTTAAAAGCATGAGATGTGAACTTCTTAAACTCAAATTTTAATATACTCACTTCTTTGCTATAAAAACAAATCCCAGAATGTTTTTGAAGTCTCTCTAGGCCTCAGTTTCCTAATTTAATAACTAAGAATAATAATAGTTCTACTTAAAGGGGTTGATGTGAAGATTAAATATGTCTGGCACATAGTTAACATAATTATGTAAATTGAATGAAAGGGATAACAAAAATGAGAATAAGTGGGGTAAACATTTAAGTACTGTCCAACTACAGTCACTTTGTAGAGTAAAATACATAATTCTGAATATATATATATATATATATATATATTTTTTTTTTTTTTTTTTTTTGAGGGCAGTGTCACTGGTCCTCATATGTGGGACCCAAATTGGGGCCGCTGGCTTCCCAAGCCAGCACTTAAGCACTGCGCCACTCGGTCGGCCCTGAAAATATACATTTATGGACAAATAGTTATATTATTTTAGTGGACCTATAAAATGCTTCAATAGAAAATTACTTTCAAAATAAATTCTTAAAAATGAAAAGATACATAATAAAATAGGCTAAATTTTATATTGATTTAGAAATAAAAAATAGTACTTTTTGCACATATTCACATACTTTAATTAGTTCTGTACTCTCCTTTTTGTCTGTAGCAGGGTCTTCTGCATTCAGTTCCCTGCTCAGGCCTGCGCTCCACTGGCTCAGACAATAATGAGAAGGTGGGACAGTGGCAGCACAACCCAAGACCAGAAGTTCACTGTAAGTGGGTACCAGTGCATTTTGGTTTATTACCAACTACCCTGCATGGCATTCTCAAAAGTTCACAAATAGGGACAGTTATATTGTGACTAGAAAAGGTTGGGAAAAGAGAGCCAGGTTATATTGCTGGTTGTTTTCCAAGTTTAACCACATTTGTCTCATACCTACTAGCTAAGACCATCTGGAACTTTGAAGAAACTACTTCTATGCAACACTTGTATATACTTGTAATAGTTTGCAGAGAAATAAAGAATTGGGGCAAATCTTATGCCAGTCAATACACTGGGAGAACAGGTTTGACTAGGTCTGCCCCAAGAAAGTCCTGTGGTCACCTAGCGATATGACACTGAAAAACTGCCAGTAGTACTGTTTGAAATGTGGAGCTTCATTTAAACATAACTTGTTGCACAATCAATAATATGAAGAATTGTTTGAGTAGACTATTACCAAATTAAAAATTCTCTCAATGTAAAATTGAACCTAAGTTTCTGGGTTGGTATGGTAATAGGCAATCCATTCTGGTTTTCAAAAAAATATTTTCCCCTTAATTTATTACTCAGGGATTCCACACATGTTCCATAGGAAAAAGAAATGTAAAAACAAGTGTAGAAAAAAAACAAAACAAACATATATATATATATATATATATTTTTTTTTTTCCACTAGAAAGAACTTTAGAGTAAATTGACAGTTATTTGTGAGGTGGTGCTTAGATGTCCAATGGAATGATTAACCTATTGCAGAATGACCCTGCAGTTATTTTGGCATAATCTTGCTTCAAAAGTTAGGTATCAATGTTTCTGAAAACTCATAACTCTTACTCAGTATTGTTGTTTCTCTCTGTTGACCCCAACTCTCAGTTTTGAGTTAATTTCTAAATATATCTTTCTAAATCTCTTTGTCACATGAAGTATAAAAACTGGTATATTTTGTAATTCATAACAGATATTACAAATGTGGAAAACATCAAATAATTGTGGTAAAATTTACTATTGAGTAAAATTAACAGAAAAAATAAAATATTGATGCTAAGTTTAGCTAGGTAAAATTGGACTTGGAGAAATGGTAGTCAGTAGAAAAAAATAGTAAAGAAAGTCATTCCTGACACATTTTTCCAGTTAATAATCAATACAATACGATACAAAACAAAAGATGTCTCATAATTTGAAATTTCATCAGTAAATTTAAATAAAAAATAATGCTGATTTTAAAAACTTATAAAATAACAGGAAAAATAGAAAAAAATGTGAAAGTGTTTATCTTCATTGTATTCATCTAAGTATTAAATTGGCTTGAGGGTAGTACAGACAATTATTTTTCAAAGCAAGTATATTATTTGCATAATTCTGATTAAATACTTACAATCAAAATTCAGTGAGGTCAAAATAGTAGGATCAAAATGGCCCGATTGAAATAGGTACACACTTTTGGAAAACCGTGTCTTCACACTGGTTCGCACATAATAAAACCATTTAAAAATACTTTAGTTTTCATTTGAAGGAGCATAAGTACAAACTATATTATGGATATATGTACATTTTAAACAGACAAGTAATATTTCAAACACCAATATCACACAATGTAAGAAATTGAATATTATCTTCAAGCCCTATGTCCCCCTAGCAGATGACATAAATATTTCCCCCTACTTCATCTACAGGTTTTAGTTAAATATGTCCTTGTTTTTTCATTAACATTTTACTACACCTGACAGGAATTAGCGTATTGCCTCAGTCTGTTTTTGAGATTTATTTAAATAGAGTAGTAACCTTTGTGTTCTACTATCACTTGCTTTTTACACCAAACATTATGTCTTTAGAGACTATTTCATCTTGATTGGAATGGCTTATTTTTATTGTTGCATAATTTTAATTTTTATACAAGCATCTATGGGTTACTTATACTTTCTATAGATGATGGATATTTGTATTGTTTCTATCTTGCTCCACCATCATAAATAGTGCTTCTATTCACAATCTTGTACATGTCTCCAAGTTGCGTATATGCAAGAGTATCTCTTGTATATATTCTAAGTAATAGATTATTGAGTTTAAGATCTTAGCATTTTCAACTCTACTATATGGCAAACCATTTTCAAAGTAATGGATCAGCTTTTCATGAATGTTTTGTTGCTTCATATCTAAACTAAGTCATATTATCAGACTTCTTTATTTTTGCTAATCTGGCAGGGTGAAAATATAAGCCATGTGATTTTTTTTATTTTGTAATTCCATTATTACTGATGAGGTTGCACAGATATTTATATGTATTTGCCACTACTGTTTCCATTACATTGCTTTTTATTATTATTATTATTATTATTATTATTATTACTATTATATTGCAGGAGATTAGATAGATAGATATAGATATAGATATAGATGTAGATATAGATATAGATATATTCTAAATACCAGTTCATTTTCTCATTGCCAACAATATGGCAATGGCAAATATCTTTCTCCAGTATACATTCCATGTATGAGTTGTCTATTGAAGTTTCAGTGGTGATGTGTGTTTTAATCCCTTTACAGAAGACTGGCTTATAAATAGCAGTTATGCTCTTATGCTCAATGTAGCAAATTTTATTATTTTCTTTTATACTGTCTACTTTTTATGTCTTACTTAAGAAATACTTTCCTTGGCTATTAACTAGTCAAATAACTTTAAAGAACATAACTTTCTGTGTTTTAATTTCACCCGTTTTCTTTTTACCTGTTTCATTGATTTGTTTCATTGATATGACTAGCACAAGTAAGTCCAATACTGAGAAAAGAAAATTCTTCTATATGCTTTTGACCTGTATATCGCAAGCTATCAGGATTCTCAGGGGAAATTGGTTTTGCTTACTATTATCAGAAAAGATTGCATGAAATAATTGATTTAACTGACTCAAATAATTTTGATTATCTTTCAAAAGAGAGATTCTTGCCTACCCTGAGGTAATGACTATAATTTCCAATATTTTCTTCTAATAGTTTGAAAGTATGTCTTATACACAATATTTTATCTTTCTAGAAATAATTGCTGTGCATGATACAAAGTAGGGAGAATATATATATATATATATATATATATATATATATATATATATATCTCCTCAAGGAAAAAAATTATTCATTTCTCCTTTTATCTGAAATGATAGTTCTGTTATATATCAGGCTACCTTGCTTTTACTTTAAAATAATATACTCTGAATAAATCACTTGAAGAGTTTATATTTATTTTTATTATATCTTTCAAGCCTCTTTCAAATGAAGACTGTTGCAATAAATCTCACATCATACTCTATATAATCTTTGTCTTTTAAATTCAACATGTAGTCTAAACATTTTCCTACATTTCTACCCAATCTTTCTAAACATTATTTTAATTAAGTTTTTGAATCATCTGTGGAATGAATGTGACACACCGTACCCCCATCTCCAAATTCACATACTAAAGCCCTAACACCCATTGTGGCTGTATTTGGATATAGGGTCTCTAAGGTAGTAATTAAGGTCAAATGAGGCTATAAAGGAGAGCTGTGAACCAATAGGATTAGTGTCTTTATAAGAAGAGGCACCAGGGGGCTCTTTTTCTCTTTCTGCCATGTAAGGACAAAGTGAGAAGACAACCAGGTTCAAACAAGAAAGACAGCTCTCTTTAGGGTTTGAATTGGCTGGGACCTTGATCTTGGACTTCCCAGTCTCTAGAATTGTGGGGAATTAATTTCTGTTGTTAAAACCTCCCAGTTTGTCATATTTTGTTATGGCAGCCTGAGCTGCCTAATGTACATTGTTTTAGGGTTAAGTGTTATTAAATCAATTGATACAATATATAATGTTACATCGACTGTGCCAGAGTAAAGATATTGTTTAGATCTTTGAATTGCATTTGATGATACATTCCCGGGAATAGATTTAGTAAATCAAAAGGCTAAGCATAATTATAGCTTTTTAAATATTTTTGCCATACTGTTTTCCCAAATGATTATATATATATATATATATATATATATATATATATTTCAGCAGTACTAGAGCATATCAATTGCATATTCAATTCAGAGGCTTTGTTATAACTCTGTTTTAATATGCTAATAAGATAAATATGATGGCATCTCAAGATTGATTTGATTTTAGGGCTGGCCGAGTGGTGCAGTGGTTAAGCGCTGGCTTGGGAAGCCAGCAGCCTTGGTTCGGTCCCACATGTGAGGGCCAGTGACACTGTCCTAAAAAAAAAAAAAAAAAAAAAAAGATTGATTTGATTTTCAATTTTATTCCAATATTCTTAAAATTCAGTTGCATCTTAACTACCTAGAGCTTAATTATGTGGCTCTTGGCAAAAGATCTCTCCTTTGAAATATAAAGCTAATTTTGTGTGTGTGTGTGTGTGTGTATTTGCTTGTCAACAAATAATATATTCTTACATATACAAAAATAATTTCATGGAAATGAGTTCACCTATTAACTTAAATGGCATTAATTCAGAAAAAAAGGGGGGAAAGGGGCTGTGTTTTTAAGTACATACATACATACATAAAAAAAATTTACATTTATTATACATACATATATGCAGACATATAAGTGAACCTATACAATGAACGTCTATGGGAAGCAATGACTTTAGCATGCTATTTTAGAAGAGAAACTTGTACTAAATATCTTACATACAATCACACAATAAGTGAAACTAAAAGCCAATTGGTTACTTTAATAGATGTTGGGTCTCTTTTCATTATTTAAGTAGAGAAATTTTCTGAAATATGGCTTTTAAGCTTTCAATGTGTAGGTTTCTGAATTGGGCCAGCAAGAATTCCAAAGGGCCAATTTGTCAAATCACAAAGAGCCAACAAAGCAGTGGCATTCACATTTCCTTAATATTTCCACTAACCTTATTTGTACTGTGAGCAAAACTGCTGCTGCTATTTGCTCAAAATAGGCAGCCAGGATTGGACTGCCTGTCAGAGTCTCTGGCTCTCACTAATTTCAAGCTCTATTGAACAGAGACTGTATGGCTGGTCCGGTGTGCGGCATGTAGTAGCAGCACTGGCACTACTTGGGGATAATAGTTTTAAAAACTTGTGAATATTTCCAATTAAAGGGGAAAATACTAGCATTTTTTTCTTTTTTTAATTTTGTTTTAGAGTAATAAGCAAGTTTACTGTGGTACAGTTCACTGCCACAAATATCAGTAGTAAGCAGGTTTTATCAAAAAATACAGGTGGAATGTTATTCCATGAATAGAAGAAATAAACTAACATAAATCACGCACCACTAAACTTGGTCTAAGAGATAACAAATGTACTTTCTCAAGCTATTTCCACAATCTTCCCTTAGAAGTCTCTCTTACATGTGCTCATGCATTCTACTAAAGAAAGGCAATCTAAATGCAATCTTCTACTTCTTCACCTGGAATTACCTCTTTAGTTTCCTATAATCATCTGATCTATGATCCTTATTTCCACTGACATAGTCTGTATGAGTTTACCAATGACCTCCTAGGTACTAAACTCAAATGCAGATATTTCAATTGCCTTTTCCTTTAACCATTGTTTTCCAAAATGTGTGCTTCTTGACTATGTTATTACTGATGTATATGTATATAGACAGTGCCTGAAGTACAATGGTTTTACTTACGGATTTTTCAGCTTCCAAAAGTGAAATGCATTCAGCAGAGACTGTACTTTAGAATTTGAATTTTGATATTTTCCTAGCTAGTGATAACATGATGCTGGGCAGTTCTAATTTTAACACATGGAGAGAAAGAGTAATCATTGTGAGATATGCCTAGGACATTCTCCATGAAAGCCTACTATCTAAGGACAAGAACTTACCAGAGACTTACCCCAGCCTGAGGAAGCTCATTCTTCCCACTCCAGGCCCCTCTGCCCTTTCTGTCTCACCTAAGGAAAAGTAAAAAGCTTTAACAGTGGAGCAATACTTGCGAAGTTCACAGACCAGGGACACAGGACCACTAAAGATTGAGATTAAATCATAAGATTATAGAAAGCTTGTCTTTCTCCAAATTTTACCACCATACCAATAAAACTCCAGTACAATAAAAATGGATTAAAACAAAAAGAGTAGTAGGAATCATAATCTATTTAAGGAAGACATAAAAATAAGTATACTAAAATTTGAAGCCTATGGAACCTACAACTACAGAAAATATTAGATAGAGTCCAACTCCTAACAATTATAAAATTTACAAAACATACCTTAGGGCAAAAAGAAACACAGCCTGAAAAGACAATCAAAACATTAGTACCAAATTCACATATGATGCTGATATAGGAGTTAACAGAGGGAAATTAAAATAACTATGACTAATACGTTAAGAGTAATTAAATCACATTAAAAAAAGTAGACAATGTGAAAAAACAACAACAGATGGGTAATACAAAAAAAAAAAAAAAGATGGGTAAAGCGATGTGAGCTCTAAAAAATAATCAAAAGGAAATGCTATCCAAAAAAGGTGGGGGAAATGAAGAGTTTCTTTTGGACCCATTGGCAAACTGTCCACAGTTGAGGAAAGAATCATTGAACTTGAAGATATGCCAATAGAAACTTCCTAAATTGAAATGTAAAGAGAAAAAAGAAAAATGAAAAACTGAAGAAAGCACCTAAGAACTGTGGGACAATTTCAAAAGGTGCATCATATATATAATTATAGCACCAATAGAAGAAGAAAAAGAGAATGAAACAGAAGAAATATTTGAAGTTAAAATGTCTCATAATTTTCTAAATTAATGATGGACTCAAAACTACAGATCCAGGAGGCTCAGGGAACACAAAATGTTAAACACTGAATAACAAACAAACAAAAATGACAACCTAACATATCATATTTAAACTGCAGAAAACCAAAGATAAAAAGAACATTTTGAAAAGAAGGGGAAAACACCATATCTATATAGACACACGGGGAAAAATTCAATCAGGCATCGCAACAAAATGCAAGAAAGGAAAGAGTGAAGCATCATTCTTAAAGAGTTAAAAGAAGAATTTTATGTTCTATATTCAATGAAATTGGAAACTGTTACAAACACAATAGATATTAATCTAGCTATATAAATAATAAAACATGAATGGTCTAAATAAACCAAATAAAAGACGAATTTCAGAGTAAATGAAAAAACAAAGGCCAAATATATTTTGTCTACAAGAAAGTCATATTAAATGTAAATACACAGATGGGTTAAAAGTTAAGAGATAGAAAAACATATGTGATGCTAACATTACTCAAAAGCAAACTGGAGTCGGTATATTAACTTCAGATAGACAGACTTCAGAAGAAGGAAAACAATTAGTTGAAAAAAGAGCATTACATAATGATGAAGAAATCACTTCCCCAAGAAGATCTAACAATCCTAAATGTGTATTTATCAAACCAGTGTCAAAATACATGTGGCAAACAGATAGAACTGAAAAGAGAAATAGACAAATGCAGTGTTATGGTTAGATACCTCAATACCACTTCTTTTATTGATAGGTCAATGAGGCAGAAAATCAGTAAAGACATAGTTAACCTAAAATATATATATAATTCTACATGTTTAATTACTTATACATACATTTTCATCATCATTTTTCCTATAGCTTCATGAATTTAGCAGAAAAGTTTAAGTGATTGGAGCAAAAGGTATTCTAAACATGAAAAATATATAAAAGCTATTTTATTTTTGCTTTCATTATCAAAACAATGGTTTTTAAAGGTGGTAAGAGTCTGTAAGAAGCTGTCAAAAATAGTGTCAAAGTTTATAGATAAAAAAATAAAGGGAATTGCTATTAAAAATCTAGAGGTAATTAGTGCTAGATAGCCTCGGTGGCACTTACATTTTATAGACATACATTTAATGTTATTAAAAATAGCTTTATTTTTAAATTTTGTACATGAAAAAGAAACAGTTATAATTTTAGAATGCTATAATTTAACCCATTTTTAATTCAATGAGATGACTGATTTTTAAACCAATTTCTGATTTTTGGAGATTTTTAGGGAAATTATTGTACTATATTACACACTATTATTCAGGGTAAGTAATACTAGCTGCCATATTTGATGCTCTCAGTGGTTTAACACAATATATTTCTCATTTTTGTCCATGTCAGGTCAGAAAGCTCTCTTAGGCATCCTTCCTCTAAAGGTTAACCCAGGGATCTAGACTCTCTCCATATGGTAGTTTGCTGTTAGATGCATGATTTGGGACAGAAAGGATATAGATTATTGGAGGTTACAAGTAGCAGACAACACTGGTGCTCACATTCCTTTGATTGGAATTCAAATACATTATCTCTACTAGATGTTAAAGTTTGGTGGACACATAGCATTACCTCTGCCACATGGATATATCAGAAAATTATTCTAAAAAATTGCTGTCTCCAAAAGAGCAAAGGCAATACAATGGAGAAAAATAGACTCTTTAACAAATGGTGCTAGAACAACTGGACATCCAAATGCAACAAAAAATGACTATAACCTACCCAGAAGTTATTTTAAAATGGGTAAATGAATCACAAAGCACAAAGGTATGAAATTCCCAGAAGACAACATAGGAGAAAATTTAGAAGATCCTGTGTTTGGTGATGACTTTTTAGGTTTAACACCAAAGGCATGATCCATGAAAGAAACAACTGATAAGCTGGATTCCATTAAATGAGAAATAACTGCTTTGCAAAAGACATTGTCAAGAGAATGAAAAGACAAGCCACAGACTGAGAAAGTATTTGCAAAGCTGTATCTGCTAAAAGAATTGACCAAAATATACAAAGAACTCTTAAAACTTAAAAATAATATTGCACACAACCCAATTTAAAAAATGGGCCATAGACCTTTACAGACACTTCACCAAAAAAGATACAAACATGGCAAATAAGCAAATGCAAAGATACTCCAAGTCATATGTTATCAATTAAATGCATATTGAAACAATGAGATACAACTATATACGTATTACAGTGGCCAAAACCTGGAACACTGATAACACCAAATACTGGTGGAGCAACAAGAATTCTCATTCATTGCTGGTAAGAATGAAAATGGCACAAACACTGTGGAAGGTAGTTTAGTGATTTCTTATAAAACTAAACATAGTCTTACTGTAAATCCAGCAATCAGACTGCTTGGTATTTACTCAGAGAAGCTGAAAATGTGCATCAACGATTGTAGCAGCTTTTCCTAATTGTCCAAACTGGGAAGCAACAAAATGTCCTTCAGTAGGAATGGATACTAAACTGTCCTACATCTAGACAATGGAATATGATTCAGTGCTGCAACGAAATGAGTTATCAAACCATGAAAAGACATATACTGTATGCTTCCAACTATATGATATTCTGGAAAAGGCAAAACTATGGAGACAGTAAAAAGATCAATGGTTACCAAAGATTAGGGGGGAGAGATGAATAGGCAGAGCACAGGATTTTTAGGGCAGTGAACCTACACTTTATGGTATTATAATGGTGATATATGTCTAAATCTATAGAATATACAATAGCAAGAGTGAACCCTAGAGGGCCGGCCAAGTGGCTCAGTTGGTTAAGAGCTCCCTCAAGGGTGTGAGCTGAGCTCTGAGCAACAGTAGTTTGATGCCAGCCTGAGCTGAGTTTCCTTTGAGCTGCCAACAGGTGGCAGGATGTCTCAGCTAAAACAAAAACAAAACAAAACAAAACAAAACAAAACAAAAAAACAGTGAACCCTAATGTAAACTATGGACTTTGGGTGATTATGATGTGTGAATGTAGGTCATCAGTTGTAACAATGTGCTACTCTGGTGGGGGATGGAGATAATGAGGGAGGCTTGCATGTGTAGGAGCAGAACGTATATGGGAAATCTTATTATCTCCCTCTCAATTTTGCTGTGAACCTAAAATTGCTCTAAAAAGAGTCTATTAGAAAGATTTTTTTTCAGTCTTATCTTTAAAGTGACACTGCTTTATTGTGAATTGAAACAGAATTTGTAGTATGTATTGATGCAAACCTGTTAAAAAATTGTCACTTATAAATAACTTAAGATTTGATTAAATGATGGAATATATAGTTTAAATAAAATGTAATTTAATCTTGCAAAAACCATCTTAAAAATAACTGCCAAGCAAATTAATTTGACATATTTGATGCTGTTTATGTGCTCTCTGCACAATGCAATAGCCTAAAATCAAAGATAGAAATAACTTTATCAGTGTTCTCCTTAAAATTGATGTGTAAGCTATAAGAATTGAACATTTTCAAACTTAGAATATCATTATTTAATTTCTTCCCTTGGTAATTCCCTTGGTAATATTTTTTCTTAATTTTATTTTTTTCTTTCTCTGTATGCAATATTAATTTCCAAATATTTTCTTTTAAATATTGACACATCTATGAAGTGATTTATATACACTAAGTTTGTAGTCAAGGGTTAGGTTTATGCTGTTTTAAAAAAATTTTAGACAGTTTTTTTTTTTTAATTTCTCTAGCTCATGTAATAGTTTTCTTGATGAATAGTGAAATCTTGTTTTTGGAATCTGCTTACCTTTAATTTAATTACTAGATTCCTTGCAAGTTTTCTTTTTTAAAATGATGACAGCAGTAGAATGTGATGAAAATGTGCCATGTCACTACTTAATATAATATTCCCAGGATATTGATGTATAATTCCCCAAATTATGTTTAGATATTGAAATAAAACATTATTAAAGAAAAACTGATGTTTTAATGTAATTAGTTTTAATTTGAGCATGCTGATAGTGTTTTTGCCCGGGTTAAATTGTTGACAAACCTCTTTAAAAGAGCAAATTCTATGTTTTGGGCAGTGTCGCTGACCCTCATATGTGGGACCCAAACCAGGGCCACTTGCTTCCCAAGCCCGCTCTTAACTACCGCACCACTCGGCTGGTCCCTAAAAGAGCAAATTTTAAATGACCTATTCATTATAAAAAATGTGGTCATTATTTGAGCACCACAGCAGACTAATAGATAATAAGGGGTCAGAATTAGCTTTCTTCAAAATAATTCATATGCCTTAATGAGAATGGCTAACTTACTAGAAATGGTATTTAATATCATTTGGAACATTTGATTATCACATTTGCATTTGGCAAATGGACATGAATCATTTCTTTGTTGAACATACAATTTTTATGCAAATATTTAACAATTATGTTTATGCCTTCACTGAAGTTCATGTGATAGAACTAATACAAGAGAAAGGCAAAAATAAATAAAGACAGAAAAGGAAGTTTTACAGAGATTAGAACTGGTATGTCTTTCAACTGGCAGAGTTCATTTTTTCTTTAGTTAAAAAGAATCATTTGAATAAAATACATAAATATTAAAAAGGCAATTATGCTTTGTTACCAGGACTACAGAAATGAAGCAGATGATAAAATAATGGGAATGATTTGCAGCTCAGTAGGACAAACTTAAAGATAATAATTTATATGGAAAAGGCATATTTATTTTAAAAGAAAATAAGATCTCTTATCTGAGCTTATATTTAATTTCAACATTAGCACACCAGATGGTAGTAAAGAACTCCACATTTCAAAGTTTTTCAAAGATGTTTTCAGTAACTCATGGATGATTAGGAAGTAACATAGCATCTTTAATACAAAGAAATCCCCCTGAATAGACTAGCAGTTCAATTCCATTTAGGAAGAAAATGCTTTTGCTTCCCCAGAAACCCTTTGAAGTAATAAATGATGGGTCCATGTGAAATCCTTATACTGCGGGTAGGTCTGACCCAACTGTTAAATTCCACAGCTATCATTACAAGTATGGAGTACGAACATGCAAATACAATAACACCCCCAATTAGAGCCTCAGAAGTTAGAAAATACTTTCAGCCTACATAAAAGAGTACATTTAAAATTAGCTTAATCTGCCATCTCTTCTGATGAGAGCTGATAAATATTTTGAATAAGAATCTAGTGTTCTGGGAAATGTGATTCATTTCTAATTCAAGACCAGATGAGTATAATATTAAACTAATATCAAGAATGGAATTGCAAAAACATGACTGGAACTGATAATATCTCTGTCATGATGTATGCTTTATCACTTTAGTCAGCAATGCAAATCTAAATTGGGCTCTGGTACTTGTGATAAACTTTGACCACAATTATATGACAAAGATTGGCAACTTCACATATCTTAAGTGGTCACAGTAACTTAAGGAGAACCCATATTTTGTACCTTGGAGAATTCATCCAAATCCGAAAATGTGTGGGGAGATTGTGAAGGAGGTCAATCAGCATTATTCTGTTCATGAGACCATTGACTGCATTTTGATTGGAGACTAATGGCTGCCTAATTTTCAAGACACCATTAAACCATAAAGAAGGAAGAAAGAGGAGAAACACAGGTGAGAGGTAGCACAGAGGAGGACATTTGTTTTAGTAACGATACATGCCAGATTGTTTTCTGGCCTGTTCCTGTGTTCCTACAGAGAAAAGGAGCAGTCGCAAAAGTAGGTGAAATGAAAGAACTCTATCACCATATGTCAGTTTAAGAAAACAAGAGAAAAGTTTAGTTCTATTTTGTGACCTAGTAATGGATTGCAATGTAATTCTTTTGAAGGTGGTTGGACAAGGAGAATTTGTTCTACTACTTCAGCTCAGTATCTATCTACATGAAAGTGCCCTCCATAATATTAGAAATATAAGAGAAATTCACCTCCATGACCAGATTGTTTGAGAGCCTGGAAATCAACCTCAGTTGTAAAAAAGGATATCACAGTGCTGATAAAAGGCCACCCAGAAGTGCAGACAAGACATGACTGTGATAGAAGAAAATGTAAATTGTGACCTTTGGGGAGGTCATGCAAAACTCTGCTTACCTACCTGAATCAGAATGGAAGGACTTCAATGACATGGGTTTCAGAAACTCAGAGAGTGGGGTCTGCTTTCACTATAATTTCACCCGATCTTCAGCCTAGCGTAGCTAGGAGTGATAACAATGTGATATAATTTAGATTCCGTAAGAGTACTTTCTTCTTGAATATTCTGGGGTATTTTAAGTTTTTGATAAGTTAGTATAAAAAAACCACTGCCAATATATAAATGCAAAACATATCGCGATTAACCACTAATTTTATTTTGGTAATGACAGTATCACATTCGCTTTTCATAACAATACTTGTAAGATGAGTATTAAATTATTAATGTTCTAGTTTCTTATATGAAGCTAAGAAAAGTTAAGTATTTTGTCTAGGTAGGAATATGTCCAATAGACAAATCTACAGCTGATTCAAATGTCTATTGCACCATGCTGCCATAGAGAAGCCTGGAAGAAAATTCCATTGCGGTTTGCAAAATTCAATATTTGCAATTCCACATGAATATATAGGTAAGTCTATAAAGAAAAAGGCTGTTTTTGCTTAAGAAATCATTATATTTTTTTCTTTCTATGTTTTCCCATCAAACACTTGAAATGTGAGAACAGCTAATACATTTCCTGGTTGACCTCAAGATCCTTTAGGATTATTTTGTGATTTGACTCTCATGAACAAAGAACCAGTGGAAAAAAAACAATACAAAACAAACCAATGAACGTGTAATGGTGCTGACAAGCATCTCGCTTGGCTCCCTCCCCTCAGGAGACTGTCATCCCATTTCATTGTCAGTTTATAAACATCATTGCTAAGTGGAAAGCAGAGATAATTCATTCAGTTCACTTAGGAAAACCTTGAACTACAGGTCACCTAAACTAAATCTGTATAAATCTCAGAAGTAATAAGAAAGCAAACATAAAATTATAGAAAATTCAAGTGCTATTTTCATCCCAGGGAGTTCAGAATAACATTACGCAGGGAATATAATTAACTCCCCTGAATTCTACGCTAAGTATCATGTTAGAAATGTAGGATTTATCATTAGCATAAATGAAACAAAAGCATATGTCTGAAGTAAAATATTTGTAACATCGCCACCAATGGCCAATGGGAAAGGAAGAGTCTTGCAAAGGAATGACAGGTAGTTAAAAGTTAAAGGAAGTGATGAAAGCTATAATTAAAACCAAACTGTAAGTAAAAGAACATGTAAACTACAGAGACATTTAGTCCATGGCTGAAAGAACCCAGAATAATTATACCTAGTTAAATGAAGAGATCCTGCTTTTTTGCAGGGTTTAGACTAGAACAGATAAGGAAACTTCCCAACAGGAGGCAGGAAGCCATTTTCTGTCGAGTCTGGCTCAATTCACTGTTTAATTTCTAATAAGAATTTAAATTTCCTAAATGTCTTTTTCCACACATGTGGGATAAGACAAACCATGTTTCCTTCACAGGTATGTGGTGAAGACCAATACAATAATAAAGTTGAAAAGATAGTTGGAAGAAAGGCAATATAATACAACCAGCTACATATCTATTAGAATAGCAAGGCATGATGGACAAGACCCACGGCCTAATGTAGGTAAAACTCAGGTTTGTGTTTTGTTCCTACTATTGATTAGATGCCTAAATATGAAGAAATCACGTAACCTCCTAGAACCTTAGTTTCCTCATACCTACAGTGCAAATAAGGATAGATATGGCTGTGTGAAGCTCAGGGGGAAAAGCATATTGCAGTACAATGTAGAAAATGTAACAAGCCATAAAAGTAAGATGGATAACTTTAAGGGCTCACTAGCAATGGGGTACAATAGGAAAAGTAATGACCAATCTATAGAAGAAAGGTGACTATGGAAACTCATATTTCCAAATTCGTTGTAAAACCAAGCAAGTCCAGCAATGATCAAATGTCTATGTAGCTCACCATCCATTGAAATACTTTTAAATACAGTTTTCTACTTTATCCCAGTTGGCTCTCCAAGTTGATAACATCACCAATTTCATACATTGAAAATCACATTTTAAAAATGACTAATTCCTGCTTCATTATGACAAGGCCATTGTTACTGTCCAATTTTTGAAAAGATGAAAGAACTGTTGGGCAAGAGCTGCAGACTCTCAAAGGGAGACAAAGCAGATTTTTTTTTTAAAAAAGACTATGAATGAAATTCATAGTTTTAGAATTTCCTTACCAAAATTTCATGCCTAGATATCACAATTTACAAAGTAATCCATTCACTTCATAATTTGCTTGCAAATTCTCCCAAACCATTTCAAAATGTACAGATGCTTCGGCAGTGACCTGAAAGTCACCAATGTTGCCTTCAGATGTGTTTCATGTGACCTATCCAGTGAATCTTTTCATATAACAAAAAGTGCATTTCTAGTTCCCATTAGCTCCTGTGTAATTAGGATTAGGCTGTATCCACATATAAATCACCTACCTGGATCCTACAGGTATTTGAGTTTGTACCTATGGATGCAACTTGGAACCTAAAAGCAAGTAATTCTAAATCACTGTTAACTGAAAGGACTCTTTAGTTACAAAGATCATTAAATCCACATACTACATTTGAACAGATACTGTATGTTTCTTAAAAATTGAGTGTGTTCCAACTTCTCTTTTATTCTCCATTTTATTTCTGATTGGTGTAGCAAGCATTAGGATAATTTATTTTCCTTCTTGAATGATCAGAAGTCATTCTAGGGAGCATAAATTTGAGTATGACAAGTGGAGCCCTCCCCACCCCACCCACCCCAGAGCAACCTTCCACCTCCTAGCACCCATTAAATCTTAGGTTAATTTGAAAGTACCTCTATTTTGTGTTAATGCCTGTTAATTTATTTTATATTTTGGAATAACAATGAGTTAAACCTTTTTTTCTGTGGCCCTGCTTTTATAGACTTAAAGTTTATGGCTGTGGTGCCATTGTACTGCAAAAGCATTCTCTACATAGTTTTTATAGATTACTAAATAATGAGAATGAATTCCTTCTAAGAATGATGGTAAAGCTGTTGAGATGTTTTGCTTCTCTGAATAGCACTTCTTTTCTTTCTATCTACTATCTTCAGACTAATTCACATATTTAGGCCAGTTGGTGGTTTGTGCTTTTCCTGGCTTTGGTTTACAAAAACCTTGGTCTTACGGAAACAGAGGTGTGCTATCATAGACAAAGCATTTCATGACACATCAAGAGAGAGCTAGATTGTACCTTCTGACAAAGATTATCAACAAATAGGAAACACACAGGCTCACACACATGACACAGTTTCCCCAATCTAGGGAGAAACTGGAAGGAAAGCAAGAGCAGAAAAATTAGCACACAAATATTGGCAATTCCAGTGTCCTGATGTATTGACAAAGAACTCAGGATGCAGAGCAGGAATGAAAGATTTTCATGCCCCAGAGTGGCACGAAAGCATCCTAATTTCCATTCCCTTCAGGGTAGTAGATATAATATAGAACTCCACTAGAGCTGAAGGAGCATGGGGACAGGAACAAGAAAGAAATATCTCAGTAGCAACCTGTGTGAATGGAAGACCAAGCGGCAGGCAGTGTACACCTGCCAGATGCCAGGTGCAGAAGGATAAATAGCCCCTCCCACATAGCCTTGGAACAATGGGGGCTCCCTCACCCCAAAATATTTGACCCTCACCCTGGGAAGATGGGGGTTGCCTTGGCCAAGAATGAGTTTTCACCAAGTGGTTAATAGGGGTTAAAATTGAAATGAATTTGAATAGAAAATTGTTATATACTGCGCACACCTAAGTTTTAACAGAGTGTTTCATATGTAGAATATTATTAATAAAAAAACAAAATAAAGTAAAAATGTGTAATTATTACATGTTTTCAATTATATTCTAGATATGAAACACTCTTAAAAAAACTCAGGTGTGTACAGTAGGGTTAAGTGGTTCCTTCTGCTTTCTAGTTATATCTGCGTCACTGACATACAATGCACTATAAAAGTTAATTCACAAACTAAAAAATCCTAGTATTAAACAGTAATATAATACCATTGTCAATACTCTTCCTATGTTAGCAGTAAGTGCTTGAGGATTATATATATATCAATCCTAGATATATATATATATATATATATATATATATATATATATATATATATCAATCCTATAATAATATAAATAATTACATATATATATATATATGTATATGCTATATATTATATCCTACTATAATGCATACAGTTAGGTTAATGAAGTTAGTATAAGCCAAGACATATAGATAGTAAATGTAAAGTATAGTATTATTAGGTTTAAACATTTAACCAGTGTACCTCAGTGAGTTTCAGTCTACAACTTTATTCCAGTTTCAAGAGAGTACAACTCTCACTATTTTCAGATACATGGAGTAACAACATTTGGGTCCACTTACTCTTTGCAAACAAGTGCCTTGCTTCTTGACTTCTAAAACCTTTAAGCAATCTAGTTCTTATAACATGAATCAAAGGTTTATTGGATGTCTTTTTAACCATCTGGGTGAGTTAAGGGTAAAGGAATCTAAAATACATGTATTCATTTCATTTAAAATACACACGGGTTTATACACCAATTGAAAATTGCTTGGCATGAACATAGAGGAACTTGGCAAAAAATATTTCCCTGAACCCAACACTTCTGAAAAAGTCCAAATGCAATAAAAAATTGCCCCCATTTTTAGCCATGATCTGGCAAAATACTCAAATAATAATTAAAGAAAAGAAAATACACTCAAATGAATTTGAAGTAGAGATTTTTTTTTTTTCAAATGAGATGTAGCTTATGTACTGGCTGTGACTTTTTCTGCAATAATGGATAGTCACCTGTTCAGGGAATAATGTTTTATCATCTGCTTATTTCTGGGAGATTTTCTTGTGCTTTTGAGAGACGGGAATCTCTTCCTGGTGGCATTCTGTGGGTGTGCTATCGGACCTGAAAGTAGTCCTAGGTGCCTTTCTTCTACCTGTGTGCTGAACACATGTGTGTTTACATGCACATACTCATTCACACCTGCATGTGCACACACATGTATATCCATACATATACACAGACGTATACACACACACACACACACACACACACACACTGAAAAAGAAAAAAATGTCCCTTCCTACAAAAAATAAAAACTGCTTTTTGTATTTGTCCCTTTGAATGTTATGACTATATAAATGCACTGTGCTTCAAGTTTAATGACAGAAGCTGCAATCACAGTATAAAAAAAAAATCCCTTCTAATGCAGATTGCCAGATAAAATGCAGGATGCACAGCTAAATTTGAATTTAGATGAAGAACAAATCATTTCATTTAGTGTATGTATGCTTCTTGCAATATTTGGGACTAACTTATATGCAAAAATACAATAATTCTTTATCAAAATTCAAATTTAACTCAATGTTTTTCTTTCTAAATGTGAAAACTCTATTTCCAACACCTCTTAGTGAATGTACTTAGAAAAGAAAATATTTTAATGAATAAGTACTCCTCAAGCTCCTATTATGTAGTCATACTGTTTTTGGTACTATGAGAACACAAGGATCTTCTTTCTAGGTGATGATATTCCAGTGAAAGAACATAAGACTAACATGTGAAGAGCACCATATATGTCAACTGTTAACTTATGTCAACTGTCTATAAATGATTTGTTTATAGATTAAAAAAATTAATCAGACCTACTGAATTTAAGGATGGTTTCATGATTGAGATAAATGTTGAAGGCGGAGAAAGTTGTTTTTTTTTTTAATCTGGAAAAGATATGAAGGGACATTCTAAAGAAGAGGAATAAGGTTTAAAGCTTAGAGGAGAGATTGAGTACAATATGTTCATGATCTATTGGATGTGCTGAATATATACATAATTTTCATCATATATATTTTCATCATGTCCTTACAATATTTGCAAAAGATGTCACTTTACCTCAAAATAAATAATCACAAACCTCCAAGCCTTGTAATCTTTGACTCTAAGCAATCCTTACCTACCATTAGATTTGAGATAAGAAAGAGCATAGAGTGTGTTTTTACCCCCAGCTTTCAGCACAATGCCTGGGTGCAATGCTCAGTAAATATCTGCAAAAAGAATTAGGAAAAAATAAAGAGAAGGTAGCGACAAGTGAGGAAGGAAGAAAGGGAAAAAGGAAAGGAGAAAGGAAAAAATAATTCAAAGCAGGCAAATATTATAGGAGTTCTAAAATTAAATTATTATTTTAGTTGATAAATTTGTATTTTTTTAAAGAATGAAAGGTGGGAATAGAATTTCCAAGATGCCAATGTCATAATAGCAGGAATTCTGGTATCGTTTTCATCCATTTATTTTGGAGAATCTTACCTTAAATAGAAACAATAATTCAGACATTGAAAAAATATCTAATAAGTTTCCTGGAAGATGATTCTCTTAAAATCATTCTTCTGAAATCAATCTTCCACCAAAAACAAAAGAACAAAATTCAAATAAACACCTATAGAGAGCAGTTATAATGAAGTTGTTGGAAGTACACCTGAAGCTGAAGATGAATAATACTGAATGTCAACTTTGACTTTATATATATATTGTAGTCACAGCATAGGGAATATAGTTAATGGTATTGAGACAGTTATGCACAGTGTTAAAGGCGTAGTAGTTTGGGCGAGGAAGGTTGTCACTCTGTGAGAGGTATAAACGTCTAACTATTACATTGTTTTGTACACCTGAAACTAGTAAAAAAAAAGAAGTGCAATTTCTAGCCATTTCAAAAGGTAAGGATCATCAGCTAAATGAATACAATATTCACCGAGGATTCTTGAAGTGCAGATGCATCTGTGTTTGCTTTCTAGCAGATAGCTTGTTGTGCTATATTGATGTCAGTATCAAGTCTAAAGGTCACTGCTGTAGCTGACAAAATATATCTCGCTGTTAGTCAGCGAATTTTTCCATTAGGATGAGGGAGATTTGAATATTTGCCCTGCTTTGCAGGCTTTTCAACCTTAAAATCGTTATTTTACCATATATATACTGAATATTGCTTTTCTTCCTTGTCCTCCATTTCTTCAAGGTTATTAGTGATTCTCCTCAGCACTGGTACTAGCTCAACAAAGCCAGGAGATATACCAAGATTTCCCTTGCTACTGATCTACCATGTGGATTTTTAATAAATAGAGAAGACTTTTAGGAACATAAGACATGAATGCTCTCTAAATCTCGGCAGAGTCAGAAGGGTTCTGGCTATGGGTTCCAAACCTAGAGATTGACTCCTTTTGCCTTTCATTAAAGATCTGAAAAAACAAACAAACAAACAAACCGAAAAAAAACAAAACCCTTGCTCGGCATTTCCACCAATTAAGACAAAGGTAGTATAGCATATCCCAAGATGTCTGCACCTAAAAATTATGTGGGAAAAAAAAAAGTCCTCACTCTTTTATTACCAAGGCCAATGTTTACCTGTTTAACCGTCTGGAGGGAGAAAGCTAAATCCATGTTCCACAAACATAAGTACAAAATGTGTAAGAATAATTTTTTTAAAAGTCCACTAGAATCTTATCATCAAGAAGAAAAGTGAGACAAAGTGTCATTCCAGTTTCTTTCCAAGCATGAATATTAAAAAGTTAATTTATAGATTAATAAAAATCATTTCCATATTATAGGGTCATAGATACCAGTATGTATTTTACTAAAAAAATATATATAATACTTCTCGAATTATTAGGATAAAAAGTAATTGAAAAGAAACTTAAGTTTCAGATAAATGTTTCCTTGTTTTTAAAAAGAACTGTATTGCCTAAACTATTATTTTTAAGTTAAGAAGAAGAGATTGTGATAGACAATGTAGAGTTTTATTTCTCCAAATTTCATTTTTTTATTATCAGAAATAACCACTGCATAGGATGAGAAATCATCACTCTCCTGTTTTTATCTCTCTTTTCTGCTTAAAAATGATATATTTTTAGTTTTGATTTAGCAAAGTTTGTAACACTTGCATTTTTTTTTTCTGTAAGCATAAGGCCCTCAATTTTTTAAGCTGTGTTTTGTATCTGAGTGGAGAATCATTGCTTATTCTTAGTTCATTTTTCCATTCCTGGTGTTTACGTTTTTATCCACATCTTGGTTTACTGAATTGGAACAGCAAACAGCTTTTGAAGAGGAATTTAAGGGTTTTTCCCTTTGCTCTTTTGTGTCTGATATTAACTACCTACCTTCATAAATATGAATTACCTTTGATCTTAGATTAAAATTGGCCATATTTTTAAATATTTTCTCCTTGGAACTTGGTAGATATTGTTCCATTTTCTTCTGATATTAAATCCCACTATGGAAAGTCTTAGGTTTTGTTTTTTTTTTCTCACTTGTTCTTTTGCCTGTATGCATGAAAATTTTTTTCAGTTATCTTTCAAATTCAATAACTAACTAGAAAATGTCTGAGTGTATACCACTTTATATAATTTTTCATAGGATATAGTGTGACCATTTCAATTATCAAAATCAGCTTTTTATTTCATAGCAAGATGTTTCCTGCTCTATCTGTGAATGTATTGGGTTGTCAAAAAATTCATGATGCATCTTTGCAATGAAAAACATACAAAAAATACATCATGACTTTTCTTACAACCCAATGTTTTACTGTTCTATTTGTTGAACATTGGACTGCAAAAATAGCACCTATACTTATGATGTGATATATCCTTTCTGTCCTTTTTGTCTTCCTAACTGCTTTAATAACTGTCTTTTTTTATTCTTTAGCACTCAAAATCATAATCTTATGATTTTGTTTTGTGGTAGTTATTTGAGGTTATCCTCACCTTCTCTGATTCTTTTTTTTTTTCAAATTCATTTACTTTTTTTTTCCAGTTAACTGTGTTTGTTTATTGCACAGTTTGTTTCCATAGTTCAAAATTCTCATTCTCTATTTTTTAATGTACCTTTAACTTCTTATTCTACTGAATTAAGTGGTTCTTAAATTCTTCTGTGGTGGGAGGTACTCTCAGGGAGTTTTTTTTCTTCCCTACTTGAGTTTTTAAACAAACATGATTCTTTATTTGTGTGTTACCTGTTGAATTTCCTTCTTTCCTTCCTTCCTTCCTTCCTTCCTTCCTTCTTTCCTTCCTTCCTTCTTTCCATTTTCTTTCATAATATGTTTTCATAGTTGTCATGTAATTATGAATACAACTAGGATTGGGAATCATTTATGTTAGAGAATTTAAAATATAGATTTAGATGAATTTTTTAAAAACTGTATTACATTTCACTTTATTGATAGGTTACTCTGTCCTTTTGCCAAGGGGTAGGGTGACACACTCAAGTTCCATATCTCTTCTAATTTTACAGCAGATCTACTGAAAATGAGAAGCCCCTGGTGTGTTTTTCCACCTCTTCTAGGATCTTTAGATGTATTTCTAAAACAGTCTACATTTGTATTCTCTCTCTCTCTCTCTCTCTCTCTCTCTCTCTCTCTCTCTCTCTCTCTCTCCCCCTCCCTCTCCCGCCCGCCCTCCCTCCCTCTCTCCTCCTGATGCCTGTCTGCCCACGTATCCTCTCTAAACAGTGGTGTATTAGTGATCATTTATAGGATTTTTTGTTTTAATTCATCACATGTTCCCATCTGCTATTTTGAATTTGTGTGGCAGGTTTAGACACTATATCGATGCCTTGCAGAATGACAAGATTTTCTTTGACTTTTGTGTTTCTAGAGTTCATGACATGAGTTGGAAGCCTTTTCTTTGTTTGGTTGCTGTTGGTGAAATTTTTGTGTGCATATCCTCATGCGTGTGTGTGTGTGTGTATGTATGTATGTATTTTATTGGATATTAGCTTTAGAACTTCAGTAATCCAATTTCAGTCTGCCAACTTTTAACAAATGATTTTCATTATAATAGTTCCTAAATAGTATAAAATTATTATAGTACATTAATACTTTCTGTGAGTCTTAAAAATTTATACATTAATTTTTTTTTAAATTTACAAATTCAACAAAATTAAAATTTAGAATAACAGAATGCTATGGCCAACATTTTATTCTGAAATAATATTGTTTCTCAAAAGGTGAATATAATGCTAACTGTAGATCATAGGTTCTTTGATTTTGGAAAACAGACTGTCTAGGTTCAGAAATGTCTCAGTTCTCCCTTTCTTTTTTTTCTATTTACACTATGGTCTTTCTTTGATGCAAATATATATATTAAATGTTATCCCTCTTGTTTTTCACTATTTTACAAGTTAGATGTCACAGCCAATGTGAACACTGAACTCACTTGGCAGTGTTTAATTGTGTGGCAGTCTAGGATAAGAGTTAAGGAATCATTTCTTTTTTTAATTTCATTGAAATGGAAACATGGCACTCCAGAATTTGTATAGACTTCTCATATACTCCAGAGAACATGTGTGCCAGTAATTTTTTCTAAGTCTTTGTGCCTCTAGAGTTATGTAAGCGAAGGTACCAAGGCAGGTTGATCAACAGACAGTTCATCTGAACTGGGAAGCATAGAGCAGTGCTTCCATTTGCAAATATGTGCTACACAAGTCAAGTGCTGATGAGAAAAAGAAAAGAAAATTAGCTGTAAGTTGAAATTCAGTCCCACATAGTAGTTTAAGACTTTCACATTCTGAAGCATATTCTAAGGCATTTCAATTTACAACTTGAATGCTTTCTTTTTAAAATCCTGGATCTTTAAATTTGTTACCTCCGTGTTTTCATTTTCAGATCTGTATAATAAGCAACATCTTTGCTCTGTAAGAGGAAAGTAAAATCCCATTGCACTAGTGTCATTTTTGATGTAGTTCTTAAAAAAAAAAAAAATGAGCAAGCATCAAGAAAGAAATTATGCTGTTTTTGAGCCTCTAAATTTTCTGTGAATGAATTGTAATACAAGCAAAGGGTGAGGGAAAAATGCCATATGCTCTTTTTCCAGAGGAGTGTGTCTTAACAACAGATCAGAAGCCACGTTTAAATGCTGACTACAAAAAAACCTCCAGTAGCTATTTCTGCAGAGGCTATGTTTGCTTTTTTTTGCTGAACTGCCAAAAGGAGAATATCTAAAAATAATTGTTTCTGCCAGTTGAGCAATTAATGGTAACCTTACCAAATAACAATTTTATTGAATGGCATTAGACCAGATGAATTAGGTTTTTTTATTAAATGGCATTTCAGTGTGAAGAGTGTTGATGCTACATTAGGGAAAACAGTGTTTTTACTTTTCATGTCGACAACAAATACATATATGACAAATACAATTATTTTTCTATCAAAATCAACAAGTAGTTATGTATTACCTTGCTTTGATATTACTTATTTCACGTCTAAAATTATTACAGAAAACAAATTAATGGATATTCATTGTTGCCGATATACCTAAACCAGTTGTTCCTAAACTTTTGATGTGTTATAACTATTCTAGGGATCAGTCCTTCCCCTTTTCACCACTTCCCTTGCTTCCATGAGACTTGCACCCACAACAAAGTCTGTAAGAGTTTTGTTTCTCAGCACACAGATTGACTTGTTTCCTTGCTTTCACCACTCTTCCCTATCTGATGTTGAAGACATATGAAAAAGAGTAAGCTCTGGCATCAATTAGTATCCTTACAGGGGACTAAAAGATAGTAGTTAAATAGATCCATAACATTAATAAATTGATGCTATGTTAGCAATACATGTGCCAAGTTCTAGAAATCAGTCAACTTCTGCCTTTTTTTTCTGATTCCATGTCACCAATACTTAGAACCAGCTCCCTACCTCTCCTAACCTAGTGCTGCAGCTCCTCAGGGCTCAGACCTGGGTGCTTGCCTTGTTCTCTTAGTGATCTCATTGAGTCCTATGTCTTTAAATACCATTAATATGTTAACAACCTCAAATTGTAGAACTACAGACCAGAGCTCTATCCAAACTCCAGTCCATTTATATATGCCACAGCTACTTATCTCTACTTGCATGTCTAATACTCATAGACCTTTAAAAACTTAAAATCTCTAAAAATTAACTCCTGGGTTTTCCGGACAAATCTGTGCCACTTGCTGATTTTCACATCTCAGTTAATGACAAATTATAATAACAATGACTCTTAAAAACTAAAAATTTCAACATGTTTGTTGGATTCGTTCTCTTACACCACACATTTAGTCTGCAAGGAAGTTGTGCCAGCTCTTTCTTCAAAGTATATATAATATCCAATCATATTTCACCACTTCCATTAATATCACACTAGTTTTGGCCATCATCATTTGTCACATGGGCTACCGCAGTTATTTCATAATTGATTCATTTCTTTCAGCCCGTGCCCTCGCTGCTAGTCTATACTCAGTACATTGGCCAGAATGATCCATTAGAAATGGAAGCCATATAATGTCACCCCTCTAATTAATACCTTGTGATAACTCAAGATTATATTCAGAATAACTCATTCAAGTCCAATTTAATTGATTCTTTTCTGTGACCATCTTGTTTATATCTTACACTCTCCCTCACTGCACATCAGACACGTTGTAATATTACTTTTTCTTAAACCCAGAAAGGAACATTTCCATTTCACTGTTACCTTTATCTGAAATATTAATCTCCCAAATACGTAGCCTATCTCCCTCCCTCATGTCCTCTAAATCCTTTTTTATCTTCTTTTCCATGAAGCCTACCATGATCTTATAATACTTAATATTGTATTCTCTTCCAAAATCCACACACAGCACTCCTGTTCTCCTTTTTCTCTGCTCTACTTTTTATTTTTATCTACCTTCTAATATATAATGCAGTTATTCTTATACTTGGTATTTATTTTCTACTAGCCTGCTAGAATGTAAGCTCCTTAAAGGCAATGAAATTCGTTTGTTTTGGTTACTAATTAGCATTAGTCACTTTTCACCAGTCAGCATATTCTCTACAAAGAACATTCCGACCAGCTTGGTTTGCTTCTTTCTCCTGAAAGTGAATTTGCCTACTTGTGGAGTCAACTGACTCAATTAATAGGACTAATTATCACATGAGAGGCCTTGCTGGATTGAACTTTCTTATAACCCACTTAACTCCAAGTTTCCATTCAACACTGAACACATCTTAGTGTCATAAATAGTGGGGGAGTTCGAATATCTAATATTATTAATTATATCATTATATTTCTTAATGTTCAGATGCCCTTTTGGTAAAGGTGTATGCTTTTAATATGCAGTTATACTTTATGCTAATTTCACATTTAGAATTTTACAGTGATATTTATGTGCATGATCCATATATAAAAAGATATTATCATTAAAGGTTTTTATTCTAACTTTAATTATTTTTACTATCATATGTATATTTATTGTTTTGACACAAGGTTTAAAAAAATTAATGATAAGCTCAGGCTACCTATACAAAGAGATATTTAAAGAAATGGGTTGCAGCTGAAAACTATATTCTATTCAAGGGTACACTAATGATGTACTTAACTTTTTTTTTCTTAAAAACTTGGGTTTTGAAAGCACAGTTCAGTTCACAGCATTGCATAATAATACTTGGCAGGCAGAATTTCCATAGAATTGGCAACTTCAGAAACTTTAACAACACAATAATTTCAGAGTACTAAAAATTTTGCTCACAATTTGCTAGGAAATGGTAACCTTAATCTTTCATAAAATGAAAAGCTATGAAATTGTATCACTGTCCTGTATGAATTAAATAAGGAGTTGTGTTTGAAATCAAACTGTGGCCTACTTGCAAGGGGCCAAAGGATATGAGAATAAATGTTATAGAGCAACAGGTGCCAGCTTCTTTCCAACTGACATGTCATTGGATGTCAGCCACAGCACAACAAATCACACTAGTAATCATGGCTCATGTTGGCTGGTATAAAGGCAACACAGACAGCATGTTTATACAGATTTTCCTTTTCTAATTGTAACTCCACCCCTTCATCTTCCCCAATAATTTTAGCCCTCTATAGCTACATAGTGGTTGAGAACCAAGGCTATAGAATTTTGAGGAGGAAAACAAAAGTGAGCTGATGAGAGTGACTTTATATCTTTACCTGCTTTTATTGGGAAAATGGCCCAAGGAAATAAGAAGAAAGATATTTATCTCATGTTATAGGGGAGGGAATATATTAGGAAAGAGTAGATGGACCAGTGTTGCTGAGCTGGAAATAAGTGGAGCTATGACATAGAATTAACATCCGGTTCTTTTGGCTTACAACCCAAGGTTCTCTGTACCCTTCCACAAAGTTAGAAGGCTGAACAAGATTATTCCACATGTCTCCCTGTGCTAAAAAGCCATGCTTCTCTTATTGTATTCATGAAAAGATGAAGGAAGCCATGGCTTGAACGGACGGCTAAATATTGGGAACATCAAAAACAGTGGGCCTTTCATATGTTCATATGACCCAAATTATATAGTTTCATTCAAAGAGAATTGCCTGGAGTTCTGAATCTATTACTCATGTCATTGAATCATATGCCTTTTGCATTTATTAATGCAACTGGATGCAACTAGATAAAAAGCTCTTCTCAATTTTGATTCGTTTTTGGAGACATTAAATCTAAAGAGTAGATACCTTTTAAGGAAGGAGAAAAAATTATGTTCAACAATTATGAATGAATGTCCAATTATTTATAGTAGAATATTTAGTCATGATTGAACTACTTAGTACTCTGTTCATAAGACTGATTTTTCCTCTAATAGATTGTCTTAAATGTGTATTACTAGCTAAAAAGGGAATAAGAAAAGAAAAAAAAAATCAAGGCCAAAGTGAATCTATTGCCTACACTCTCAAAACAATACTAATATTTTCCCAATGGTGCATTTGTAGAAGCAATAAACATCAATCTTTAAAGATCATACTTAAATATCAGATGACGGAACTCACCATTTTATAAATAAATGATAAGAAGTGATCATTGGTCAATGAGGTTAACTATTAGTCCCAGCCCTAATATCTAGGTTTTCCGATTCCCAGATGAGTTTTCTTTATAGGTTACCATCGTGACTCCTATTTTTAACATAAGAAAATAATATTTAATGTTCAGAGTAATTCTTTTGCCAAGTAACTATAATGTACTTCTTTGTGAGAAACCTTATCAACAACATTGGAAATATCATACCCCCTTTGGAGGAATTAATAAATCTACATGGCTTAGTCAATTGACTCACAACTAAGGGGATACAAAAAAGAAAACAACTAATCACCATTAATTTTTTTCCTTTTCCTTCTCTGGGACTTGCTCACTTACTGAAAATATTTAGCTTAGTTAAAAAGGAAAACAAGGGGACCATGTCTTTTTAGGGAGATCAATTCATGGACAGTGTAGAGGCCTGACCACTGCACTGTACATCTGAAGCTGCCATTGAGTAATATTATAAGTCAACTATAATTTTATATATATATAGTTACGGGATGTGAATTACAGTGTGGGGAATAGAATCGATGGAATTGTAATAGATATGTATGATATCGGGGGTGGGGGCAGAGGATTTGTGGAGAGGGGTTGTCACTTTGTGAGGGGTGAAAAGCCTAACTATTGCATTGTTTTGTACAGCTGAAACTAATAATAATTTTTTTTTAAAAAGTAAACAAAACAAAACAAAATAAAATCTTCAGGGCAGTAAGTTAAATAAGCACGTACTTTCTTTGAACCCAAGCCAAATATTTTATTCATTGTGTCAGAGTTCTAAGTAGATGCCAATTGCATTAGCGTAGCATTAGACTCTTTCAAGGCTATTAGCCAAACACTATGCAACTTAATATACACACAGTCTGCTTTATATTTCAAAGGTTGAGTTCAAATGAGGTGTAGGTTTTATTTGGATTAGATATATTCAAATCTTAATTTCTATCAATATTAATAATCCTTCCATTGCACAATTTAAATTCTTATTGCTTTTAGCATCCCCACATATGAAGAGAAAGTTAACATGTATGCCCACTGTATTTCGAGGGTCCTAGTATCTATTAAAACTCAGTGAAACTCAATGAAAATTTATTTGATTAAATACTCTGGTAATGATATTTATAATAAAAATGCAAACTAGATGGAAAGATATATCTATATCTATGAATAGTAAAGATATATCTATATCTATAAATAGGAAAAACATAATTTCATGTACTCTAAAGCACGGCACAAAATGGGATTGCTTGTTTAATATGCACTAGTAACTCAAAAATATTATTTGGGGGGGACTACCTAGACTATAATAAACACTCAACAAAATGTTAACTATTCTGATTAAGTGTCTGCATTCCTAACCAACCAAGTTTCCAACCCCATTAATTTCTAAGGAATTATATTAGATAGATTTCAGTTTCATTTTCATTTCTATGATTACTATAAAGGGGAAACTACAAAAAGACAAAAATCTTAGAGTCCCTAAAAGGCTTAGAAATTTCATTACATATTCAATTGACAAATATTGCCTATACCCAAAGAGTTTTTTTACTACTGCCAAGTCAGATAGTTTCAGCTTTGTATTTCAATTTCTTTTGTCTTCTGGCTAGTAGTATAGCAAGTGTGCTTGACTCTGTTTCCTTGATATGATTTAAAATTGATGAGATCAACGTGTATATGTTATATTTTTGCCTACCACAAAATGCAGTGCATCTCTTGATAGAATTTTTGGCTTGCAAAATAATGTGTTTAATTTAATGGCTTTTAAATGAAACTATAGAACTATTTGTTTTCTTAAATAACAAATTAGAACAGACTTGTTTAGTTTTGTTTTCTTTTTCTTTCCTTTAGAGTGGCAAAATATCCAGTTGCACGTATAAATATTAGCAAGCAAAACGTTCGTTGTTCTGGGCCTTTGGAATAAATAAAGCTTTCTCTTACCTTTGGGAGTTTTCATTTCATTAGTAACAACTGCCATTTAATAAGTACCTTCAAGTATGCAGTATCTTTCCTCAGTATAGAAGACTAGGCTGGTAAGAATGCACAACTCCAATCCCCACCACCCATAATGCCAAATGTATATGTTAGATAAAATAATTTTTAAAGTAAGTACTTAACAGAAGTTTAAAAGAAACAAACACAAGAAAAAAATTAAACTACCAAGTAACAAAAGAGAGAAGACATCAAGGTAGAGCAGATGCCATTTGTCAGAAACCATAAGCAAAGGGTGTTAAACGAAAATTTAGTGGTCGGGGCCAGTCTTTAATGTATCAGGAACAAGAGGCAGAGCCTTACCAAAGTAAAGCTGTATTTACTCAAATACTATATTTGAGATCTGCATAGAATATAGCTCCTTGAAGAACTGCGTAATAAATGCAAAGGTGACTAGCAAATCTCCAGCTTTCAGCATACAGGACCACACAAAGATAACACTTGCAGGGAAGGGTGGGGGTGAGGATTAAAGATCACTGAACTTTATCATGAGCTAAAGTCATGTCCAAATTCACACTCCTCATGAAATACAAAAACAAAAAAGTAATAGGAATTTAGTTAATGTTTAAATACTAATTATTATCAAAAAATACTATTAAAAAGATATCACAATGGTCCCATTAAAAGTAAACAATCCGAGACCTATGGAATCTCTTTTACTCTGATTGACAGACACACATAAAGCCAGTTGGAAAAAAGCCCACAATAAAAAATTATTACTGTGGAAACACAATTTGATTATTCAAACAGATGTTTGAACTTTTGAATGTTCACTATTTATTTTGCTTCTCATAATCAACACCTGTCAAACAGTTTCCTTAATGGTGGACAAATTGAAATATCTACTTTGCTGAATAGAGTTAAAAACAAAATTTACAAAGTTCATCCCTGCTAACCCACAAATGCTAAATTTCATTTTATAATAACAAAGGCATCATTCATTTAATTAATTATACCTCACTTGATTCCCAAAGCAGGCATGAGGTAAATATAATGATCTCTAGAGTATTGCTTCTATATTTTATCAGACTTTAAATAATTTAAGAGGATTTTTACAGTCAGCACATGACTATATTCAAAACATTGCAGTTTTTAACCAAGTAAAACATACTTCAAAATTTATCTTCTTTAGTGAAATGATGGCATTAAGAATATTTGTATTTAGATTACACATATAAGTGAATTTCACTTAGCATAATGCCCTCCAGTTTCTTCCATATTGTTACAAATGACAGGGTTCCTTTTTTGAGAGCTGAATAGTATTCTATCATGTGTGTGTGTGTGTATGTATGTATGTTTGTGTGTGTGTATATGTATGTATATACATTTTCTTTATCCATTAATCTATCAAAAAACACGTAGGTTATTCCATTCCTTGGCTATTATGAATAATGCTACAGTAAACATGGGCTACAGGCATCTCTTCAAGATAAGGGTTTCATTTTCTTTGCATATATACATAGATTTCTGGATCATATGGTAATTCTGTTTTTAATTTCTTGAGGACCCTCCATACAGTTTTCCATAATGGCTCTACCAGTTTACGTTCCCACCAACAGTGTACCAGGGTTTGCATTTCTCAAGATCTTCCTCAGCACTTGTTTCTATCTTGTCTTTATGATAATAGACTTCCTAACAGGCATGAAAAGCTGTGAACTGATATTTATTTATTTATTTATTTATTTATTTATTTACTTTTAATTCATTTTTTTTAATTAGCTTCAGGTGTACAACACAGTGCAATAGTTATACATTTTACCCCTCAAAGTGACAACCCCCCCTCCCTCATTTGGCCACCCCACTCCTTCCCCCATTGATATTTTATTATGGTTTTGATTTGCTTTTAGCTGATGGTTAATGATGTGGAGCATCATTTCATGTACTTGTGGGACATTGCTATGCTATGTCTTCTTTGGTAAAATGTCTTTTTAGGCCCTTTGCCTATTTTCAACTGTTTTTTTTTGTTTTTTGTGTTTCTTGTTTGTTTTTGCAATTGAGTTGAATGAGTTCTGTATCTGTATTTATTCTGGCAATGCTACCATTGTTCCGTGTATTCTTGGAACCCTTTTTAATACTTGACTTTAGAAAATGTATCATCTGACTGTGGAAAATCTATTCTATAATGATGGGTCAAAAGACAGGATTTCCTGTTCAATGCCTTGCCATTTTACTCAACATAGGGTTTTTGTTGTTGCTTGTTTGTTTGTTTACCCCCCATATCTGCTTAGCCATTATTTGCGCCTATTTTAGAATTGGTAATTTTAATTAAAGCTTCGTGGTTCTGAATATCAGGAAGAAAAAGTATTTGCTGTGAGATATATATATATATATATATATATATATATATATATATATATATATATATTTTATTTCATTTTTAATTAGTTTCAGGTGTACAACACAGGCAATAGTTATACATTTTACCCCTCAAAGTGACAACCCCCCACCCCCAATACACCACCCCACTCCCCCCCCATATCATATATATCTATTACTCTTCCTCTGACTCTCTTCCACAGTATAATCCACATCCCGTGACTATCTATATATATTCAATTACAGTAGGTATACCACCTCCACTTTAGTAATACAGTGCAGTGATCAAACCTCTACTCCATCCATGAAATGGTCTCCCTAACAAGACCTATGATCAACTGACATTCCACAGAATATTTACAACATTATTAATTATATTCCCCAAACTGTTTTTCCTATCCCAGTAGCAATATTGTAGTTGCCTATTTTTGCTGTCTAATCCCTTCCCCTTCTCCCTCATTCCCATTCCTCTCCAACTTAGCAACCCTGATTTTTCCTCTATATCTATGAGACAGTTTCTGTTTACTTTGCTCATTCATACAGTTTTTCATATTCCACATATAAGTGAGATCATATGGTATTTGTCCTTCTCTGACTGACTTATTTCACTCAACATTATAGTCTCTAGGTCCATCCATATCATTGCAAATGGCACGATTTCATTCTTCTTTATAGCGGAGTAATACTCCATTGTATAAATATACCACAGTTTCTTAATCCAGTCATCTACTGACGGGCATTTTGGTTGTTTCCAAGTCTTAGCTATTGTAAATTGTGCTGCTATGAACATCGGGGTGCATAACTTTTTTGAATAAGTGTCTTGGTTTTTTCAGGATAAATACCTAGGAGTGGAATTGCTGGGTCAAACGGTAGCTCTATTTCCAGTTCTTTGAGATACCTCCATACTGACTTCCATAGTGGCTGCACCAATCTGCAGTCCCACCAACAGTGCAGCAGGGTCCCCTTTTCCCCACAGCCCCGCCAGCACTTGTTGTTTGTTGATTTGTTGATGATAGCCATTCTGACTGGAGTGAGGTGATATCTCATGGTGGTTTTTATTTGCATTTCCCTAATGGCCAGTGAGGTTGAACTTTTGTTCATATGCCTGTTGGCCATCTGTATGTCCTCTTTAGAGAAATGTCTCTTCATATCTTCTGCCCATTTTTTAATTGGGTTGTTTGTTTTTTGGTGTTGAGTTTCATGAGTGTTTTATAAATTTTGGATATTAACCCCTTATCAGATATATCGTTGGCAAATATATTCTCCCATTCAGTAGGCTTCCTTTTTGTTTTATTAATGGTTTCCTTTGTTGTGAAAAAACTTTTAAGTCTGATATAATCCCATATGTTCATTTTTTCTTTTACTTCCCTTGCCCGTAGGGATGTATCAGTAAAAATATTGCTCCAGGTAATGTCTGCAAATGTACTCCCTATATTTTCATTTAGGATTTTTATGGTTTCAGGTCTTACATTTAAGTCTTTAATCCATTTTGAATTTGTTCTTGTATAAGGCGTAAGGAGATGATCCAGTTTCATTTTTTTGCATGTGTCAGTCCAATTTTCCCAGCACCATTTATTGAATAGACTATCTTTACTCCAGTGTAAATTCTTGCTTCCCTTGTCATAGATTAACTGTCCGTAAATGCTTGGATTAATTTCTGGGCTCTCTGTTCTGTTCCACTGATCGATGTGCCTGTTTTTATGCCAATACCAAACTGTCTTGATTACTGTGGCCTTGTAGTACGTTTTGATGTCTGGTAGCGTGATCCCCCCGACTTTGTTTTTATTCCTCAGAATTGCCGAGGCTATTCTGGATCTTTTATGATTCCATATAAACTTTAGGATTATATTTTCTATTTCTGTGAAAAATGCCCTTGGTAGTTTGATAGGAATTGCATTGAATCTATATATTGCTTTAGGCAGTATGGACATTTTAACTATATTAATTCTTCCTATCCATGAGCATGGTAGGTGTTTCCATTTATTTGTATCTTCTATGATTTCTTTCTTCAGTGTCTTATAATTTTCTGAGTACAGATCTTTCACTTCTTTGGTTAAATTTATTCCTAGGTATTTTATAGTTCTTGACACAATTGTAAATGGGACAGTTTTCTTAATTTCTCTTTCCATTAGTTTATTATTGGTATATGCAAATGCCACCGATTTCTGAACATTGATTTTTATATCCTGCTGCTTTACTGAATTCGTCTATCAGTTCCAATAGTTTTTTGATGGAGTCTTTGGGGTTCTCTATATACAGTATCATGTCATCTGCATATAATGACAATTTTACTTCTTCATTGCCAATTTGGATGCCTTTTATTTCTTTTTGTTGTCTGATTGCTGTGGCTAGAACTTCCAGCACTATGTTGAATAAAAGAGGAGAAAGTGGACAGCCTTGTCTTGTTCCTGATCTTAAGGGGAATGGTTTTAGCTTTTCCCCATTGAGTATGATGTTAGCTGTAGGTTTATCATATATGGCTTTTATTATGTTGAGACATGATCCCTGTATTCCCACTTTGCTAAGGGTTTTTAACATAAATGGCTGTTGGATTTTGTCAAATGCTTTTTCTGCATCTATTGAAATGACCATGTGATCTTTATCCTTCATTTTGTTGATGTGGTGTATCACATTAATTGATTTACGGATGTTGAACCAGCCTTGCGCACTAGGGATGAATCCCACTTGATCATGATGTATGATCTTCTTAATATATTGCTGAATTCTGTTTGCTAATATTTTATTGAGAATTTTTGCATCTATATTCATCAGGGAGATTGGCCTGTAGTTTTCCTTTTTTGTGATGTCTTTATCTGGTTTTGGAATCAGGGTGATAGAGGCTTCATAAAAAGAGTTTGGGAGCCTTCCCTCCTTCTGGATTTTTTGGAATAGTTTGAGAAGAATAGATGATAGTTCTTTTTTGAATGTTTGATAAAATTCACTTGTGAAGCCGTCTGGTCCAGGGCTTTTGTTTTTTGGGAGCTTGTCAATTACTGATTCAATTTCCTTGGTAGTAATCAGGGTATTTAGATTTTCTGTTTCTTCTTGCGTTAGCTTTGGAAGGTTGTATGCTTCTAGAAAATTATCCATTTCTTCCAGATTGTCAAATTTGTTGGCATATAGTTGCTCATAGTAATTTCTTAGAATTTTTTGTATTTCTGTGATGTCTGTAGTCATTTCCCCTCTTTCATTCCTGATTTTGCTCATTTGAGTCCTCTCTCTTTCTTTTTTGATGAGCCTGGCTAGAGGTTTGTCAATTTTGTTTATCTTCTCAAGAAACCAGCTCTTGGTTTCATTGATCTTTTGAATTGTTTTTCTGTTCTCTATATTGTTTATTTCTGCTCTGGTCTTTATTATCTCCTTTCTTGTACTCCCCTTGGGCCTCTTTTGCTGTTCTTTTTCCAGTTCCCTTAGGTGTAAGGATAACCTGTTGATTTGAGATTTTTCTTCCTTCTTTAGGTAGGCTTGCACTGCTATAAACTTCCCTCATAGGACTGCTTTCGCAGCATCCCAGAGATTTTGGGTCGTGGTGTTTTCATTATCGTTTGTCTCGAGGTATCTTTTGATTTCCTCCTTGATCTCATTTGTGACCCACTCACTGTTTAATAGCATATTGTTTAGCCTCCATTTATTTGTCAGCTTCCCGGATTTCTTCTTATAATTGATTTCTAGTTTCATAGCATTGTGGTCAGAGAATACAGTTGAAATGATTTCAATCTTCTTAAATTTATTGAGACTTGTTTTGTGGCCTAACATGTGGTCTATCTTAGAAAATGTTCCATGTGCACTTGAAAAGAATGTATATTCTGTAGCTTTGGGATGAAATGCTCTGAAAATGTCTGTTAAATCCAGCTGGTCTAATGTGTCATTTAAGTTCGCTGTTTCCACATTGATTTTCTGTCTGGAGGATCTGTCCATTAGTGACAGCGGGGTGTTGAAGTCCCCTACTATGATAGTGTTACTATTGATCTCTGTCTTTATGTCTGACAATATCTGTTTTATATATTTAGGGGCTCCTATGTTAGGTGCATAGATGTTTACTAGAGTTATGTCCTCTTGTTGGATCGATCCCTTCATTACTATGAAGTGTCCTTCTTTGTCCTTTGTTATATTCTTCAATTTAAAGTCCATTTTATCTGATATAAGTATCGCTACTCCAGCTTTTTTCTCAGTACCATTTGCATGAAATATTTTACTCCATCCCTTTACTGTCAGCCTGTATGAGTCTTTGGATCTGAGGTGAGTCTCTTGTATACAGCATATACTGGGGTCTTGCTTTCTTATCCATTCAGCCACCCTATGTCTTTTTATTGGAGCATTTAATCCATTTACATTTAATGTGATTATTGATAGGTGTGTATTTATTGCCATTTTCTTATTTGTGTTCGTAGTCTTTCATAGGTTGTTTTTCTCTTCTACTTAAAGAAGCCCTTTTAGCATTTCCTGCAAAGCTGGCTTGGTGGTAATGAATTCCCTTAACTTATTTTTTTCTGCAAAGCTCCTTATCTCGCCTTCGATTTTAAATGATAACCTTGCTGGATACAGCAATCTTGGTTGTAGGCCTTTATTTTTCATCACTTTGAAAACCTCCTGCCACTCTCTTCTGGCCTGCAAAGTTTCTGTAGAAAAGTCAGCTGATAATCTTATGGGGGTACCCTTGTAAGTAACTTGCTGCCTTTCCCTTGCTGCTTTAAGGATTCTGTCTTTGTCCTTAACCCTTGCCATTTTCACTATAATGTGTCTTGGAGTGGGCCTGTTTGGAATCATCCTGTTTGGAACTCTCTGCACTTCCTGGGCTTGTATTTCAATGTCCTTTGTCAGGTTAGGGAAGTTTTCAGACATTATTACTTCAAATATATTCTCAATCCCTTGCTCCCTCTCTTCTCCTTCTGGTACTCCAATGACCCATTGGTTATTGCGTCTGATATTGTCCCCCAGCTCTCTTAAACTATTTTCCATGTTTTTCATTCTTTTTTCTTTTTGTTGTTCTGCATGGGTGATCTCTGCTATTTTGTCTTCTAAGTCACTGATTCGATTTTCTGCTTCATCCAGTCTGCTAGTGATTCCATCAAGTTTGTTATTTAATTCAGTAATTGTGTTCTTAAGTTCTAGCTGGTTGCTTTTCATGATTTCTCTATCCTTCTTTATATTTTCATTAATTTCCTTGAACATTCTAATAATCAGTGTTCTGAACTCTGTCTCCGATAGCTTGGTTACCTCTATTTCCTCTATTTCCACTGATTCAGGAAGTTTCTTCTGTTCTTTTATTTGTGTTATGTTTCTTTGTCTCCCCATTCTGGCTTACTCTTTGTGTTTGCTTCAATATAACAGATAGATCCCCCAGATTTCTCAGTCTTTTCTGGGTAAACTTATATGGTGTGTGTCCTTTAGATTTGAATTACTCAGTCTCCCTATTCTCCTGTGCTTGTATCTGAGGTGTTCCTTGTGTCGTGCGTCCTCACTTGTTGAAGTTTTAGTTTTGATTACTTTTGGTTTGTCAGTAGGTGGGATTGACTCCCAGATTGATTAGCTGTGAGGATCAGCAGCTTCTGCAGTTTATGAGCTGCTGTGAGAGGATTGACCCCTCTGATGAAACTTGGACCCTATGGGTCTTAGTACCTGTAGTAACTTCTTTTTGGGTGTGACTCTTGTATGTCAAACCCAGAAATGCTCTAATTTTATCTAAAGTTGGCCTCCGGGTATGATGATTCTTGTGTCTGTTCGTTTGGACCCACTGCTGCAGAGTGATTTTAGAGCATAACACATCAACAAGAACAACCTCCGCAGCCACCAAAGGAAACCAAATGCTCACACAAGTAAAAACAACCAACCATCAAACTACAGTCAACTTGTACAGAAATATCAATCATACTAATGAAGAAAACAAACAGAAACAAAACAAAAACCACATACTCAATAATAACAGAAGAGGAAACAAAATAAAATACAATATCCTAAAATAAAAAATAGAATAAACATGAGAAACCGATTAGCTATACCTAAAAAATAAAAAATAAAAATAAACTAAAATAATAATAAAAAAAGTAAGAAAAATTTAAAAAATAAAATTTGCAGAAAAAAGGAAAAGAGGAAAAGTATAGCAGTGAGAAGAATGAATAAAATAAGAGAGAAAGTGAGGGTGGGGAAAAAAGAAAAAGAAAAGAAAGAAAAAGAAAAAGAAAAAAGGAAAAAAAATATATATATATATATTTGTCTATACACCCATATATATGGACATATATTCACCTATATACACCTATATATATATGCCTATATTAAAAGCTACAATATGATTAGAATGAAATAGAAATAAAAACCAAAAACAACCAAGATAAGCAGCCAATAAAGGGAAAACAAAACAGAATAAAACCAAACAAACCAAAAATACCCGTGCTGGTCTAGGCTAAAGTCCACCAAGCTCTCTTCAGTTTGTCTGCTGTACAAAAATTCCTGTGCGTCTTGTGGGAACAGTAGGCCACCTGATGCCTAGCGTGATCCTGGCACTGCAGGTTTGCTGTACTTGAGTGTGGTTGTGACGTGTGATTGGTGGTTTTTACAAAGTCACTGCCTTTTTGCTTTTGCCTGTCCCAAGGCAGGCTGCACCCCCAAAGGCTCAATGAGTGTCTCTGGACACCCTTTGGGTTGACAGCCGTGGAGAATTAAAGAATTCCTCACTACCAAAAGCCTGCTGCTAAGAATCTGTTAATTAGTGCCTCAGCAGATGAACCTGCCCTGCCTCCCAAGCCTTGCCTAAAGATGGGGGCGGGGTAGGTAGTCTCACTCTGCTGCCTTTACTGGGTGGAAATTCTCAACCCCCTGCAGGTAAGGATATCTTCCTAGTCTGCCCCTATTGCTCCCTTCAGGAGTCAGTTTAAGACTGTCTTGGCGGGGGACAAAGTTTGTGGGAGTGGGTGAGTTATTGGGTTTTTTTTTTGCTTTCTGTTCAAGAGTAGAAAAAGGGAAAAAAAATAAAAAACATAAAAATAAACAAAGCCACAGTTCCAACACTGTTTCAAGCTAAGGCCTTTGCCTCTTATGCTCCAGCGGAGTTCCTGCTGCTCTCCCAAAGGGTCTGCCGGGATTTAGGGAATTTCGCGCACCCTACCGTGTGGCCAAGATCCCCGCTCCGCGTCTCTTGGGGACCTGCGTCTCCGCCCGGAGAGCTGCGTGTCCGAGTGAGCCTTCTTTTTCCCCTGCTCCCGGGTTTCAGGCTTCTGCCTTGGAGCTGGCGCGTGCCCGAGGTGCTCCTGCTGCTCTCCCGAAGAGACTGTCGGGGTTTAAGGGACTGCAAGCACCCTGCCCCGAGGCTCAGATCCCCATTCCGTCTCTCAGGGACCTGCGTCTCCACCCGGCGCGCTGCTTGTCCGAGCGAGTCCTCTTTTTCCCCTGCTCCCGGGTTCCAGGCTTCTGCCTCGGAGCCGACGCGCCCGCGCGGATCTCCTGCTGCTCTCCCAAACAGTCTGCCGGGATTTAGGGGACTGCGCGCACCGTGCCGCGTGGCTCCGATCCCCACTCTGTCTCTCCGGGACCTGTGACTCCGGGCCGGCGTGCTGCGTCTCCGCGGGCGAGTCCTGTGTTTCCCCTGCTCCCGGGTTTAAGGCTTCTGCCTTGGAGCCGGCGTGCGCCCGCGCCCGCGCCGTTCTCCTGCTGCGCTCCTGGAGGGACTGCCGCCGGGGTTCAGGGGACTGCGCGCACCTTTCCACGCGGCTCCGATCCCCGCTCCGTCTCTCCGGGACCTGTGTCTCCGCCCAGCACGTGCTGCTTCTCCGCGAGTGAGTCTTCTGTTTTCCCCTGCTCCCGGGTTTCAGGGTTCTGCGCTCCGCGGGACCCGGTGGGCACAGAGACTGATCCCTGAACTGGGAGGGTGCAGGGACTGATCTTGCCCTGTCGCTGCGGGGCTCTGCACCCTGCTTCCTGGGGACCCGGCGAGCCACGGGTGCAGCTCGTACCTCTGCACAGTCGTCTCCTCTCTCTCCTCCCGCACTTGCCCGGCCTGAGGCTTCTGCCCCAGACTGCAAACCAACGCGCTCTGGCTGAACTCTAGGCGGGCCGCGGGCCCGCAGGGAGCGAGCCGGGGGAACACTCACCGTGACTCAGCAGCCGCGGGTGCAGGCTGCACCTCACGCGTCTCGCCGCCTTCTTCCCCTACTCGCCCGGCCTGCCCACCTTCCAGCAATCCTTGTGTGGAACTCTTAGTTGCTCTGTGTGATGAGTAGATGTCTCTTTGAAGCGTATTAGAAGTTCAAATTGTGGATATTTCCAGGGGAGGTTTCATGCAGCCCTCCTCACAGCCGCCATCTTGCCCCTCCCTCCTATATATATATTTTTAAGATTTTTATTAAAATATAGCTAACATACAATATTATATTAGCTTTTGGTGTACAACATAGTCATTTAACAGTACTCACCTGGCATTATGCAGAGTTATTACCACATTATTGACTATATTTCCTATGCTAAAGAAATGATCACCATGGTAAGTTCCACAATCATCTAACACTGTACCATGTTTTCACAATATTATTCACTATATTTCCTATGCTGTATATTACATCCCTAAGACTTATTTGTTTTATATCTGGAAGTTTGAACCTCTTATTCTTCTTTACCTTTCCTCCTGTTTTTATTTTTTCAATTACAGTTGACATTCAATATTATTTTACATTAATTTCAGATGTACAGTCATTAGGCATTTATATAATTTAGGAAGAGACCCCCTGACTAGTACCCAGCTGGCACTATTCATAGTTATTTCCATATTACTGACTATATTCCCTGTGCTTTACATCCCCATGACTACTGTGTAACAAGCAATTTGTACTTAATCCCTTCCCCTTTTCACCTACTACCAAACCTCCTCTCATCTATCAACCATCAAAACGTTCTCTGTATCTATTTTATTTCTGTTTTGTTTTTTTGTTTTGTTCTTTAGATTCCACCTATAAGTGAAATCATATGACGTTTGTCTTTTGGTGTCTGACTTACTACGCTCAGCACAGGACCATCTAGGTCCATCCATGTTGCCACAGATGACAACATTTTGTTCTTTTTTACATCTGAGTAAAATTTCATTGTATATATGTACCACCTCTTCTTTATCCATTCATCCATTCAGAGATACTCAGATTGCCTTCATACCCTGGCTTATGTAAATAATGCTGCAATGATCATATGGATGAGCACATCCCCTCAAAATAGTGTTTTGGGTTTCTTCAGATAAATACCCAGAAATGCTATGACTAGGTCCTTCTTTGTCTCCTGTTATAGTTTTTGTTTTAAAACCTATTTTGTCTTATATAAGTATTGCTACCCCAGCTTTTGTTTGCTTGTTTGTTTCCATTGTCATGAAATATCTTTATCCATCCCTTTACTTTCAATCTGTATGTGCCTTTTGATCTGAAATGAGTTTCTTGTAAGCAGCATATGTAAGGGCCTTGTTTCCTTACCCCTTCAGCCACCCTGTCTTTGGTTGGAGCATTTAATTCATTTACATTGAAAGTAATTGTTGATAGTATGTAGTTTTTGCCATTTTATTATTTATTATTTAATCTTATAAAAGTCCCTCTAAGTTTCTTTGTAACACTGGCTTGGTGGTGATTAACTCTTAGCTTTTTCTTGCCTGCGAAGCTCTTTATCAGTTCTTGAATTCTAAATGATAGCTTTGCTGGGTAGAGTAATCTTGGTTGTAGGTCCTTGCTTTTTGTCACTTTAATATTTTGTGCCAATCCCTTCTGGCTTGCATAGTTTCTGTTGAGATCAGCTGACAATCTTATGGGAGCTCCCTTTTAGGTAACAAACTGATTTTCTCTTGCTGCTTTTAAGAGGCTCTTTGTCTTTTCCCTTCTGAATTTTAATTATGATGTGTCTTGGTATTGCCTTTTTGGGTTCATCTTGTTTGGGACTCTCTACACTTCCTAGGCTTGTATACCTATTTTCTTCAGGTTAGGGAAGTTTTATGTAACTAATTCTTCAAATAGGTTTTTTGTTTGTTTTAATTGGGGAATTTGGGCAGGGAGACAGTGTTGGGGAACTGGGGAAGGGGAACAGACAATTTGCTGCCTTTTTGCTCTTCAGTCTAGTTGTGGAGGACATTGCTTCACTGGCCCATGTTGGTATCATCATTGTGCTCTTCTTGGGTGAGGCAGATCGGTCCCTGGCCTCTGGACAGCCACTCACAGCAGCTCTTGGAAGCTCATACCAGCTGCCAGCCCCTCACGCTGGCTGCTGGCCACTCACTGTGGCCTATGGCAGTCCACTGCAGCAGAAGCTGCAGCTATGCTGACCCAGGGACTCACAGCAGCCCAGCTCCAGGTCGAGCTGTTGTTCATCATCTTAGCTGTAGAAGGCAGTGTCACTGGCCCTCATATGTGGGATCCAAACTGGAGCCGCTGGCATTCCAAGCCAGCTCTTAACCAATGCACCACTCAGCCGGCCCTCAAATAGGTTTTTGATTTCTTGCCCTCTCCCTTCTCCTTCTGATACCTCTTATTATGTGAATGTTAGTATGCTTCATGTTGTCCCAGAGGCCCCTTAGACTCTCCTCATTTTTTTTGGATTTTTATTTTTTCTTTTTGCTGTTCTGATTGGGTGCTTTCTGTTACCTTATCTTCTAAATTGATGATTTGATCCTCTGCTTTATCTAATCTACTGTTGATTCCCTGTAATGTATTCTTTATTTCTGTTATTGTATTCTTTATTTCTGATGGACTGATTCCTTTTTATGTTTTCTATATCCATTTTTATGTTTCCTATCTCTTTGTTGAAGTGCTCACTGAGATCATCAAGCATCCTTATAACCAGTGTTTTGAACTCTGTGTCTGGTAGATTGCTTGTCTCCATTTTGTTTAGTTCTTTTTTGGGAGCTTTTTTCTGTTCTTTTATTTGGGACATGTTTTGTTTTGTTTTTTGTCTCCCCATTTTGGCTGCCTCCCTGTGTTTGTTTTATTAAGTAGAGCTACTATGCCTTAGTAGAATGGCCTTATTTAGTAGGTGTGCTGTGAGGATCAGTAGCACATTCTTCCTTGTCTTTGAGCCATGCACTACAGGTGTGTCCCTTGTGTGGGTTGTGTGAGTCTTCCTCCTATAGTTGAGCTCTGGTTGCTATTGGCACATCAATAGCGGGGACTGACCCTCAGGCTCAGTGGTTGTGAGAACTGGCCTTGACTTTAGTGGAGGACATGTGATGCACAGGCTGACCCTACAGAGCAAGATATGCCTCAGTAGGGCTCTGGTACTTGCTTAATCTGCCCTTTGGGTATGTCCTCCTTGGAGGTGGTTGGGTGATGCTCCAGCTCATTTTGAAACTTGCGGCTGGGGATACCAGCCCCAGGGTCACCTGAGAGCAGATGCGCTGCAGGTCAAGTTCAGCTGCAGCCAGTGCCCCACCCAGAGCCACCTGGAAGAAGCCATAAAGAAATCAGAAGATGGCCCCACCTGTGTCATGATTGGAAGTGCCTCAAGAGGCCAAGCTGCAAACCAAGGCTGGCTGTTGCTAGTGCCAGGCTTAGGGCTGCTCATCCAGAGGTACAGGACACCCTCAAGCCAGATGTTATCATGGTTCTCTGAACTTTTGAGAGATCCTCAGAAAGTCTGTAGCATGAGCCACTGGAAGTCCCTGAAAGTTGAGGTGGGGCATGATCCTAAAATCATCAGGCCATGGCAAACAAACTGCCTTAGCCAGTTTGATGGTGACTCAGATATGATGGTCACCTGGATCTGCATTCCAGAAAGGGTGAAGGCTCAACAAAGAAACAATGACATCCACCAGCTACTTTGTCCAGGAGAAAGCTGTTCTACCAGTTCCCATCCTTAAACCAGACAACTCAGTTCCCTGCCATATGTCCCTCTGCCTCTCCAGCTGCTGCCCCGGCACTAGAGCTCAGAGTAAGTCCTTGCATAGTCCCTTTAAGAGGAGCACCTGGGACTCAATCCACCCTCCTTATTCAGTTACAATCTCTACTGGTTTTTACAGCCAGAAATTATGGGAACTTCGCTTCTGCCACTGGAAGCCTGGGCTGGTGAGGGGCTGAGACCCCCTTGAGGAGGACGTCCGCAGCTGAGATATCGCTCACAATTTTTAATGGTCACACACGGTTGTGTGACCAGCCCATTCCTCACCTCTGTTCCTCCTACCAGTCTGGACATGGCTTCTTCTGCATGTCCTTAGTTGTAGGGCTTCAGTTCAACCAGATTTTAGATGATTCTCAGTGATGGTTATTCTGCAGTTATGTTGTAATTTTGATAAGTTTGTGAGAGAAGGTAAGCACAGAGTTTACCTACTGTGCTATCTTGACCGGAAAAACTATTTACTGTGGTTTAAGTTAGGCATCTCCCTCAAATTCATCATAAATATGACTCGGTTTCATTTGTATTTTTCTAGCCTACTTTTGAGGGCAATATGTAAAGCAAGTCAATGTCATGTGCGTAATTGACCAAGTGCCGCTAATTTGAAATATGTGAATTTGAGAACTCCCTATATATATATTCATTAACATGCTATCCTTCTCTCACAATGATCAAGTTACTGGCACACCACAAATAGGATATTTGCTTTGTGTTGTTTTTAGTCATGATGAATTTGGGCTGATCCCGCACACTGCCATCTAGTTTTTCCTATGGCGAATGGACCATATCTGGCATGGCAGTTTTAGATAGTACCTTCAACCTTAATGAAAGAAAAAAAAATGGTAAGAAAATCTATAATGTTGGCTTCATTTACTAGAGCCAAAAGAACATGAATTTATCATAAAACTAACACTTAATCAAAAGATAGGAAATCCCTGGATAACTTTTTAACCAAAACAAAAACTAAATTCACATAAACTTTACTGGCATTCTGTATATACTATCCAGTATTACATAAAGTAACATATAATTAACAATGTAAAATTAAAATACCAATAAAATAAGGGCTAATGCCCAAAAAATATATCAGTTTTACAAAATATAATGTTATTTGTGCTGTTATGAAGGTATTGTCTCAGCTTCAATACTTTTGTCTCTCATTCTTCGACACCTATTTTTGTAAGTTGGGGCTTCAATTTTTTGTTTTCAAGAGAGACATATAAGAGAAAATGTATGTTGCTTGTTGGCCCTAACAGCACAGGAGTGTGCCTTTTCTCCTGCAGCTGTTCACTCCAGTCCCTCACTTCACTGAGGTCTCCAAGAACTAGTCTCAGTCAATTCCACAGCCAGGTAGAGCCTGCTTCCATGTCTAGGAGAGCCCTCCGCTTCTGAGAATCTGGATTCTACCATCTCCTTCCTCCAGAAACTGGAGGAACAGTTTCTCCTTCCACAGCTATTACTACTTTGTTATTTTAATGTTTCTTTTTTAATCCTTCAAATATCTGCTTACCCAAAACTCCTATCATAGCAAATTCTGTTGTTGAAACAGATAATAATGAATTTCTATTTTCCTGATTTTTCAGATAGACTATCCTAAGAGAGAGTTAACTTTTCTGGGGATTATCTCATTTTAATTGTAAAGATGAGTAGAAATTTTCAATCTTCCTATCAACAGTTAACTCTATTGTCTATTTATACCAATTACTTTCTCCTTTTGTTATAATATTTTAAAAATATTTGAGATACATATGAAGTATGAGGGCTTAAACAACTGTAGTGGGCATCTGTTTTTGGTATTGACTTTTTGGTCTAAGCTGAGAATTTTAGGGAAACTACCCCCCCCCCACATCCTCCAAACATACACCATGGCATGTGATGCTGGTTTGCCAATCACAAATCCACATTTCACCTAACTTCAGAAGTAGACCAGTCAGATTCCCTTTCCCAAGAATGTTAATAATGCATGCAGACACAGATAATTTGGATTGAACCATCCAAGGGCAACGTCCAAGAGATAATGGAAGCATTTCAGCTTTCAACATCCATGGTTACTGTCCACAAGCCTGATTTTGTTTAACTCTTTCTTCTATTCTGAGAGCTACCAAATATGTTTTAAATAAATAATGATTGATTTCTTAATATATACAGCAGTTTTGCTTATATATTGCATTTTAGATATCTACTTTTCTGTGTGTATTTTTCAGCTACACATTTTGAATACCTAGGAAAAGATGTCTTTTTTCCATGTTTAAAACATGGAAGGAAGTAAAGAGTTATATTGGCTCTAATATTATTGTGCATTGACATAATATTTTTAGGAAATATAGTTTTAATATAAACTTTGGGTATATAATTGGACCTCTATAGTTATTTAAGTATAGGGCTAATTCTAGTTAGGAAGTTAGCTTGTATAATATTTTTGAAGATTGTTATATATTATATGGAACCAAAATTAAAGTTATGGCTTAAGTTCTCTTTATTGATACACAAAGAAATACTAGTGTCCCACTAACTTTGTTTATGCAACCATTCAACAAATATCTAGTGAGTTTATTCTATATGCGAGGCCCTGTGGTATATATTAGGGAGGAAGAGTTAAAAAGAAGTCTGTCATCATGGAGCTTCCATTTTAGTGGAAGAGATGGACCACTACAGCAGTTCTGTGCAGCATGATAAAGTCTCTGATACTGGCAGGCACAGGATGCTGTAGACAGATGGCGCCTATTCAGCCTAGAAAGGAGAAAAATGTTTAACGAAAAAAGAACAAAGGGAAATTAATCCAAGCAAAAGGAACAAAAATTACAAAATTTTGCTGTTTTAGAACAAAATTTTGCTGTTTTAGAACAAAATTTTGTTTTTTTGTGATGGAAATATATGAGATCAGACAATAGGCAGGATCCATTATTCCTTGTAAGTCAAGTTAAACTTCATTTTTTGCTTGATAGCCTCTTAAAGAATGAAATAATGATTAAATTATTGTTAAATGAATCAAAGTCTATCTAAATTTTTTTTTTCTTTTCATTTTGATGCCAAGTAAATGACTTATAATAATTCCTCCTTTGTTTAAAAAATATTCACAAATAAACAATTGGCAGTAATTTACACATTATAAATACTAAGTAACCTTTGCCCTAAAATTTTATTAAGGCTGTGATCTTTTAATATAAATTTATTTGGCAATCAATATTATTCTAGATATATATATAGAAATTAACTGATAACTGGTTGGGGATATATATATATATATATATATATATATATATATATATATGTCAGGAAAGTCATGACACATTTTTTGAATGAAAAACAGGAAAATATGTCATGACTTTTCTAGCAAATATATATATATATATATACATTTTATATGTATATTAGAAATACCAAAAATGCTTTATATTTAAAATATTGCAAGATTTTGTGAGTCATCATAACTCAGTCATTTATAATATGGGATATTTATTTTGATTTATTTTATTAACAGCTACCAACATTATTTTACTGCATCTTAAAAGCATTGAGCAGTAGGAAATTTGCCACTAATAAAATCTTGCCAATAATAATATCCCACTTTAACCCAATAATTATCCAAACTCCTCTAGTTGAAAATTCATTTTTAAAGGCTGAAGTTTAATATTTTTTGTTCTCAGTTAAAAGTTGCTTCCACAGGGATCCATGCCCCTCTCAACTAAGAATTCTGAGTGGGCATAGAGGCTCCTCCTTACCCAATGGTGTCATCCTAATCGTCATTTACTATGTTTAAGCTTCAGTAATAAGTACTAATCCGTTTCAGTGATTTTACAAATTCCCATTCTAAGTGCTCTCTCTCTTTCTAGATAGCTAGGTAGATAGGTAGGTAGGTAGATAGATAGATAGATAGATAGATAGATAGATAGATAGATAGATAGATCTTGTATATTTTCTTTTTGCCAGATTCACCCACTATTAGTTATTTTTTTGTTTGTTTTGGGGTTTTTTTTAGATTTTATTAAGGAACTGGGGGAGGGGAACAGACAAGTTGCTGTCTTTTTGTTCTTCAGTCTAGTTGTGGGGATGTTCCTTCACTGGCCCATGTTGGTATCATCATTGCGCTCTTCCGGGTTGAGGCAGACTGGTCACCAGCCATTGGACGGCTGCTCACAGCCATTCATGGCAACTCACGCTGGCTGTCGGCCACTCACTGTAGCCTATGGCAGCCCACTGCAGCAGGGGCTGCAGCCTACACTATCACCAGGGACTCACAGCCCAGCTCCAGGTGGAGCTGTTGTTAGCTGTAGAGGTCAGTGTCACTGGCCGTCCTATGTGGGATCCGAACCGGGGCCGCTGGCATCCCAAAACCAGCTCTTAACCAATGCACCACTCCGCCGGTCCCGCTATTAGTTTTTAGCAGTAGAAAGTGAAAGATCCTTCTTTATTTTCATTGGGTGGGAGCTACTTTCTTATTTTTGCCAGAATCCTAGAGAAGTTTTCCCTGGTATCTTATTGGGCCAAATAGTTTAAAGCCTGTCAAACTGGGAATCAATCACTGGTAACGATAATGGATTTGGTTATAATAATTGATATAGACTAGTCTTCTAAGGGGCATTACTTTGGCTATCAATCACAATATCCACTATAACCAAATAATATTTTATTTAAATTAAGCTCAAGTGCTCAGAATAAGAGTAATCATAATTATTGGTTCACTGCACACTCTTATCATTAGTCCTTGAATTACCCAGTTCTGATGTATATATGGGTGGATGGATGGATGGATGGATGGATGGATGGATGGATAAATGGATACATGGAGAGGGAGAGGGAGAGGGAGAGGGAGAGGGAGAGGGAGAGGGAGAGAGAGAGAGAGAGAGAGAGAGAGAGAGAGAGAGAGAGAGAGAGAAAGGGGGAGAGAGAGAGAGAAAAAATAAATAGTTTTAGCCTTAAAATGAATTAAATGTTTCATGAATTTAGAATAACTTAGAACTTAAAAGTTTAGGTTTTAGCTTTGGGACCCAGGGCAATATATTTGCAGGCTAATAATACAACCTAATCCAAAGACATCTTTTGAGAACTGAATGAGATGATTCATTTAAAACCATAAACCATTATCTCACCACCCAGACTTAATAATGGTGTGCTATTTGTGGTCTTCTGCTTTCTCCACTCCCAGACATATAGTATGAAAACTCAGTTTCCCTTTGGTGTGCTAGTTCTCAGAGCACACTATCAGAAAAGTTACAAAAAATGTAATCAGTGATTTGGCACATATGTGAAACTCTAATATCCATCTCAGTTCTTAGCTAGAATAACTTCCCCAAATCTGCTTTCTTATTGTGAACTATTGCTCTCTGCTTTCTTCTTTTCGCATCTGTATCTACCCTTCCTGTTTTTCTCCTTTCAGTCCTCTTCAAATTTCTAACTACCCAAGGCCCTACTTATTCAGAGTATTCTACTCACAAAGAATGTGCCTTAATCTATCTTACATCATTCCTTTACCCTATTCCTATAAGAGAGAGAGAAAGGGAGAGAAAAGTACAGAGAGGGAGAGGAGGAGGAGAGAGAAAGAGAGAGACAGAGAGAATGAATATGAGGTTCAGGGTGAAGAGCTACATTTCCAAGTGTTGGTTAATGCACAATTGAAAGGGCCTTCAAACATTGTTGGTGACAGTTAACTGATTCGAGCATGCAGAACGTTACTTTCTAATGTGCATCAGAAATCTCCATTCATTTATCAATTCAATTAATACTTAAAGAACATCTTTCATATGGCAAGAAATATTCTGTATGTGGTGAGGCAGGTGAGAACATAAGTAAGAAAACTCCTGCCCTGGGCAACTAACAGTGTATTGAGGATAGAAAAAAATAACAACAATAAAAAATTGTCTAATAGTTTTGGTGCTAATAAGGGCCATAACAGAAAATAAAATTCAACAGTGTGAAAGAGAATTTTAGGATAGAGAGTGCCATGTCACAAATGGCAGTCCTTCAGATGGTAGGCATTTCAGACAAGTTTCACATGAGCAGAGACCTGAAAGAAGCGAGCAAGGGAGCCTCAATGCTGTGTGGGGAAGAGCAATCCAGATAGACAGAATAGTGTTTAAACAGTGCCCACAGAGGAGCATGTCTGATACCTTTGAAGTGAAATAAGTGACCAATGTACAAGACAGAGAATCTATGGGGAGAGGAAAGAAGATCAGAGAGGCAGAGGGCCAGATTAAATCGGGCGTTATGAGACTGGTAAGGACTTTTACTTGGTGAAATGGACAGTCATTAGTATATTTTGAAAGGAGAGATATGACCTGACTTAGATTGTAATAATATCCTCCTGGGTGTGGATAAAGTAAGCAAAAAAGGATGGAATAATCCATGTAAGATATGATGGTACTATAAAATATCATTGCAGTGATGCAAGTATTAAGTAGGTGTGTTGGGAACATCTCACAGAAAGATCAATGGGATGTGCTAATCTAGTGGAATGGATGTATTCTTTCAGGAAATACGTGAATTTTAAAATGACTCAAATTTTTATTTTACTCAGCAACTAGAAGTACAGAGATGTCACTGATTGGAGTGAGAATAAAACTTGGTGGACAAGTTTTATAAAATGAAAAAAAAAGATGTTTTTTCTTTCTTTCTTAGACATTTTAAGTTTCAGATACTTATTACTGTTGGAGACATCATTTAGTTAGACCTATAACTTTAGGTTTTAGGAAGTACCTGGAATAGAGCTTCAGAATCAAGAGTCTTCCATGTATAGTAATTTGAAGCCATAAGAAGGGTGAGAATACTGAGGAAGTGAATCTAGAGAGATCCTGAAAACTTGTTTTTTGTAACCAGGAGTTCCACTTTTAAGGAATTATCCTAGGGTTATAATCATACATGAAACTAATATTCCCCTACAAAGGTATCATCACAAAGGTATCATCACAACGTGTTTACTGAAATAGTGAAAAAAAACTGTTAACAACTTTTTTTTATAAATTGATTATGGTAAAGCTATGAAATTAAATTAAAAGCCTCACCTAAATAATACTTAATGACATTATATATATATATATATATATGTATGTATATATATATATATATATATATATATTAGAAGTACATAACTGCTGTTACATTTCTAAGAAGAAATGGGAAAAATATTACAGAGAATTATTGAGTTTTAAACATTATGCATTTAAAACAGTTTATATTCATTTTTATGTTGGATCATTGCTCTCAATTTTATATTAATATTAAGCCAACTCACAATATAGATATGCTCAAAGCTGTTCCCAGAAGGACTTGGGCTTTTGCTTTCATACGTATCTCTTTTTTGCTGAAATCTTAATATCTCACTCCATGGGAGAACTCAGATATTTTCACGACATAAACCCCTGAGTTTTAAACACAGGTAAGTTACTTTAAACTGAGACTTCTTAAGTATTCACAGAAGTGGATGACTTTTCAAACACCTCAGTCTATTTTGCAAGATATTATCAAGGAAGAGTGGGTTTTTGTGAAGAAGAGTTTATTGATAACTTGTAATCTGATTATAAAAGTGAAGCATATTATTTATCTGATCAGTTACTTGTGAACTTTAAACAAAGTTAGGCATAGAAATCATCATAAAGGGGCACAGCAAGGTTGGAGTTTAATACTAAATATTTGGTAACTTTTTTTTCTTTTAAGATTTTATTGGGGAATTGGGGGGAGGCAACAGACAAGTTGCTGTCCTTTTGTTCTTTAGTCTAGTTGTGGAGGACGTTGCTTCACTGTCCCATGTTGGTATTATCATTGCGCTCTTCTCGGGTGAGGCAGTTGCTCTCTGGCCATTGGACTGTAGCTCATGGCAGCCCACTGCAGCCAGCTCCATGTTGAGCTGTTGGTTCACCATCTTAGCTGTAGAGGGTGCAGTGTCGCTGGCTATCATGTGGGATCTGAACCGGTGGCCCTGCTGCTCAGAGCTGGCATTCCAACCCAACTCTTAACCAACGCGCCACTCGTTAATGTTACACACACTAATGTCGATTTGATTTTCCCTATTTTTACTTGATGTGCCAAATTATTATCTCAGATGTAAGTTAGACATTGTTTTCTATGATAGCACTGAGTGAAATGGCGACTTAGGGTGACTCCTATAAATAAAATTACCTAATATACTTGCTATATTAAATCTAAAAGAAATTGTAACTTGTCAGCAAGCATTTTACTTTGATACTGCACTTCTCTTAGAAAGCTCCAAGTGCCACCTATGTATAATTTAACTTATGATAGCAATAAATAAATGTTTTTATAGATTAAAATCTGGGAGGCTCACATAGATTAAATGACTAAGGCTTTATTATCCAGACCTGCACATTTGTTCTACCTTATTTTCCCCTCACACATAAATTTAGTGGTGGTGAAAAATAGATTTTTTTGTCTTTAATAAAAACTAGGAACACTTCAGAATCTAGAATATTAGTGGCTAAGTATCAGAAGCCACTTTGGACTTTAATTGTAAATTTTATAGCTTAGAAAAGTGAGACCTTTGAAAAGTTTACAGTTTATTTCTTATTACCTTAAAAGAAAGAAGTCCTACTCTACCCACCTACACATGCCTTCTATAACTTGAGAGTTTGGAAAACTGCTTTATACAATAAGTTTTTACAATATGCTACTTTCTTTGATAAATTTATGCCATTTTTCAAATGTGTTTAGCCTTGCACCCATGTTCTAAAGAAGCTGGCACACAATTCTCTCCTATGTATAAATTTGAATAATGAATAAAAACTCACAGTCAACTTCAAAAAGCTTCGTTGTAAAAGTGGCAGGATTTCTCTGTACAATCCCCCAAAATCAGCCCAATACTATTGTCAAATAAGTTATTCTCCATGAAGAAGGAAGTAGTTTTTAAGTATTCACACTAATGAAATAATTGATTATATATAATAATGACAAATCATGGAAATCTATAAAGCATGCTCAATATTATACTCTTCAGTGAATATTTGTTGTTTTTCTTCTGCTAATAATTTATCACAAAAAAGTAACAAAGTTGATTTATTTAATTTGAAATTACTTATCTCTTCTATAACACATCATGTGAATACATATATCAACACCCTCACAGACCAGCAAATAAAAGAACTAGAATAGGAGCACTCCAGGTTATACCAACTTCTATCTTTATAACAGCCAGTTATCAGGATAAAGAACTGAGCTGGTAGAGAGACAACAAAATAAACCATCTTCATAAACTTTGTCTCCATCAAGTCAGTTCCCTTCATACTCTGATCCACTGAACCTAAAATTAGAAAATGTATTATTGAGGACCAGCCAAGTGACGCGGTGGTTAAGAGCTGGGTTGGCACATCAGAAGCCCCGGTTCGGATCCCACATTTGAGGGCCAGTGACACTGCCCTCTTTAAAAAAAAAAAAAAAAATGTAGTATTGAAGAAACTCCCCAGGAAAACGTTGGTATAAAAACATCAAATTGTATACTTTAATTAGACTATAATTTTTCTTTGAGGGGGAATACTGTTATCTTTGCCAACGAAGAAAGCATTTTTTATGCCAGAGTTAATATGACAATCCTGAAATTTGAACTTATCCATTTGGTGGAAAGCTTGCAGGAAGTGACAGACTCAAACATCTTCCTGCTTAACTTTGATATGTCTATAATATTTAGGCAAAATCGTCATTATCTCTTTTATAAATTTCAAAAAGCACTTATTTATTTTTATGTTTTGGAACTTGAAATGTGTTCCTGAATGTGAGAAATCCCTTTTACTTCACCATATGCCATCTTGTCTTTTTGACACTCTGAGCCTGGAAATATCTCAAGTGTGCAGACTTCTAATTTCCAAATTATCTACTGCCAAGAAGGGAAGTGGGTATCTGAAACTCAGCCACAGACCTTGGCAAATCTCAAATTCAGAATGAAACTTTCACTTTAAAATTGGGCTCTAAACTTGAAAGGGATTTTTTATGTCTAATTTGTGTTCTATTGAGTAAAAATTATTACAAACTAGTTTAACAGGCTTTCCTCCCTCCTTTTGGCTGTTTTGAAGAACTAAGAAGTAGATTTAAGTTTCTACTCTTTTGTATTTAAATTTGGCAATGTAAAAAGTGACAAACTTTTGCAAACTGAGGTATGAATATTGCTGAAGAAAGCACATTTTTTTGTACTTTTTAACAATGAATCACATTATATTTTCAAAGCTATCTGAGCAAATTTCTAATCCATAAAAAGTGGCTTGTTTAGCAGTAGAATGAAATATCTGTGAAACAGTATTATGTACCTCTGAATGAAAATCGAATGGTTGTTTTGCCATGTTGTTTATTAAATTTTTATTGTTACTAAAAATGCTCTAATTACAATACAAAGATATGAAGTCATATCAAATATTTCTCTACTAGCAAGTCTAGTTTTTGATCAATTATAAATAATATGGTACCACAGAATCAGGGAGTTCAAAACTGAATGGGAATAATGAGATATTCAGATTGCAGATAGAAAAAAGGAAACAAAACAAAAAAACAAGTTTAGGTAGTTCCATTCATTTAGGAGATAATTTGTGTCATTTATTGTATACTTTTTATTATTATTATTATTTTTGTGTGTGTGTGTGTGTGTGTGTGTGTGTGTTTTTGAGGGCCGTATCACTGGCCCTCATATGTGGGACCCGAACCGGGGCTGCTGGCGTCCCAAGCCAGCTCTTAACCACTGCGCCACTCGGCCAGCCCTTATTATATACTTTTTAACTTCAAAGATTTTTTAAGAATAAAAAGTATTTGAATTCTAGAAATGACAAGTCATGATAATCTAAATCCATCTTGCTATATAGCATAAAATCTAGCTGAGTTTACTGAAAAGGGAGAAATTGCCATGTGTCAAAAAAACGGATAATTCATAGTTGCTTGGGGTATGAAGGGTACTTGTCTCAGCAGTTTAAGGATTGAGAAGGATTCCCATAGGGAGACAAGGAGTGAAGCCTTTGGGCAGGATGATGTGGAAGGGAGAATTGAGACCTCAGACAAAACCTATATCCTGAAAGAATTGGAATTGCAGTAGAAAGGTAGAAAAAGCAAAGTTTGCCATTAAGTGCCAAACAATAAGTATTCATGTATGTATCTGCCTTATTACCAGGAGGTAGGACAGGTGAGGAGATTTCCTTGAGAATTCATTTTATCTCAAAAACACATGAATTTAGAATTTATAATACCCAAGTTTAGGGAAATAACTTAAAAAGTTATACCCCCCCCCATAAAATATCTTATGGTTAGTAATATCACTGGAATTATTGGGAAAACAAACATGAAACCACTCTGGAAGCACATCCATATAAAATATCATAGATAAAATTAAACTAAATGTATCAATGAGAAACGTAAATGGTGATAAAAACTTGCCAATTAAAAGGTAATCCTTCTGAAGGTTAACAAGGAGAAAAATATACAGATACTCTGACATAAAGAATGTGCAGGTACCGTTAGGTTATAATAGGATATAAGGAGAGAGAGAGAGAGAGAGAGAGAGAGAGAGAGAGAGAGAGAGAGAGAGAGAGAGAGAGAGAGAGGAGGGGAGAGAGCGTGCTAATATGCCTCTAATAAAATCCCACAAAATAAACTTTGTTTATTCTAGTTATTAAGAATAAAAGTTGATTCTCTCTAATAATAAAAAGAAAGAATAAGCCAGGTGATGTAAATGTTAAAAGTCTTTATGTACCAAAAAGCATGCACTCAAAATATATAAATCTAATTAAGTCCTAACTAAAACACTACCAAGATAAATTTTTGAATGAAATGACTAGTAAGGATCAAGAGAATTTTGAAAAAATAAAACAAAATTAAAGGAGTTTGTACTACCAGACACCAATGCACATGCAAATTCTCTATTATTTAAGACAATGAGGTACTGACCCAAGATCAAAAAGAAACAAAATGAGATTAAGAAACAAATTGCAGAAGATTTTTGCAAACAACACCTCCAAAAAGCGGCTAATATCCACATAAATCAAATTTAAAAATGATCTTTTATTTGCACATGGTAGAAACTAATTTCAGCTAACTAGATAAATAAAGGGGATATTTATAAGAAAAAAAGCCAGGAATCCATTGGCAAAAGAGCAACCTAGACTTATCAACACAAGACCAAAAACTGGAAAGGTTTTGAGCACTTAGTTACTTTTTTATTTCTATCTTCCTGCTTTCGATACAGTCTTCCCTTGGTATCTGTGAGGGATTGGTTCTAGGTCCCCTGTGAATGCCAAAATCTATGATGCTCTAGTTTTTTTTTTTTTATATATAAAATGGAATAGTATTTGCATATAACCTATGCACATTCTTCCATATGATTTAATCTCTAGATTATTTATAATACCTTACACAATTTAAATGCTATATAAATAATAATGATAATAATAATAATTATTATTATTATTTAGGGAATAATGACAATAAAAAAATGTGTGTATAGGTTCAGTACAGACACAAGTGTCATAGCTCTAATTACAGAGTACAACTCAGGAACAAATTAACCTTTCTTTTTTTTTTTTTTTTTAATTTGAATATATTTGACTGTTCTTGGTTGAACCAGCACATGTAGAATCCATGGATATTGAGTGTCAACTGTACATGCTGGATTGCAAATCAGCTTTTTCTATTCCTTAATCCACATAAAAGAATAGTTTCTGAATTCACTTGCTATAATTTTAAGCATTGCATAGATTAAGTTTGTATTTCAATTCCAAATTCCCTGCAGACAGAATAGGGTTGACCTAGGTTAGTATAGTTATCTCCTCCTGGTCCTCATAAAAACTCAGTGCATTTAGGTGTCAGCTCTGCAAATGGAAGGAACCATTCCAAAGAAGACAAAATCATTATGATTTTTTTTTGTCATATATGGCCTTTATTATGTTGAGGTACTTTGTTTCTTTACCCATTTTATTAAGCGTTTAAATCATAAATGGATGTTGTGTCTTGTCAAATGTTTTTTTCTGAATGTATTATTGTGATCATAAGATTTCTATCCTTTATTTTGTTAATGTGGAGTATCACTTCAATCAATTTGTGTATGTTTAGCCATCTTTATGCCCCTGAAATGAATCTGACTTGGTCATGATATATAATCATTTCAGTGTATTGTTGTACTCAATTTGCTAGTACTTGGTTTAGGATTTTTGCATCTGTATTCATCAAAGATATCTTTTTGTGTGTTATCCTTACCAGGTTTTGGTATTAGGGTAATACTAACCTCATTAAATAGCTTAGAAAGTATTTTCATTTCTTCAATTTTTTGGAAAAGTTTAAGAAGGACAGGTATTAAATCATCTTTAAATGTTGGGTAGAATTCACTAGTGAAGCCATCTGGTTCTGGACTTTTGCTTTTTGGGAGGTTTTTGGTGATTGTGTCAACTTCCTTGCTGTTGATCATTCTATTTAGATTTTCTAGTTCTTCGTGATCCAGTCTGGGAAGATTTATATATTTCTAAGAATGTGTCCACTTTTTCTAGGTTATTGAACTTGGTGGCATATAGTCTTTCATAGTAACCTTGTATGATTGTTTTGATTTCTGTGGTGTCTGTCATAACTTCTATTTTGTCATTTCTTATTTTGTTTATTTGTGTCTTTTCTCTTTTTTCCTTAATGAGTCTAGCCAGGGGTTTGTCAATTTTGTTAACCTTTTCAAAGAGCCATTCAATTTTTGTTGCATTAAATTTTTCTATTGTCTTTTTGTTCTCTACTTTACTTAATTCTGCTCTAATTTTTATTATTTTATTTTTTCTGCTGACTTGAGGCTTCATTTGTTCTTTTTCTAGTTATTTAAGATGTAATGTTAGGTTGTTTATTTGGGATTCTTCTTGTTTCTTAAGATAGACCTATAACAGTATAGACTTCCCTCTCATTACTGCTTTGGCTGCATTCTCAAAATTTTGATATGTTGTTTTTTAATTCTCATTTGTTTTTATGTATCTTTTGATCTGTCCGCTTATTTCTTCTTTGACCCAGTCATTATTTAGTTGCATGATGTTTAATCTCCATATATTAGTGGTTTTTCCTGCTTTCTTTTTGAAGTTGATCTCCAATTTCAAAGCATTGTGGTCACAGAATACACTTGGTATGATTTCAATTTTTTTTTTAATTTGCTGAGGCTAGTTTTGTGTCCCAACATATGTCCTATCCTTGAGAATATTCTGTGTGCACTAGAAAAGAATGTAAATTTGATGTTCTGGAATGAAAAGCCCTGTAAATGTCAATTATATCCATTTGGTCTAATGTGTCATTTAAGGCTGATATTTTATTTTATTTTTTAAAAATTAGTTTTAGGTATACAACACAGTGCAATAGTTATACTTTTTGCCCCTCAAAGTGACAATCCCCCCTCCCCCAATTCACCACCCCACTCCTACCCCCGCCCACATCACATACTTCCTCTGACTCTCTTCCACAGTATAATCCACATCCTGTGACTATCTATACATTCAATTACAGTTGGTATACAATGTTATACCACATCAGCTTCAGGTGTACAGTGCAGTGATCAAGCCTCTACTCCATCCATGAAATGGTCTCCCTAACAAGACATGTGACCATCTGACACCCCACAAAATGTTTACATTATTGATTATATTCCCCAAACAAAATCATTATGATTTTGACATCAACCTCAGAAACTGGTTAAAAGAAAGTGAGTGAGTATGTATGTAAAACTGAAAAAAATTATTCCTGAGCCAGTGCCTGTGATAAATCGGGGGATGTAAGTAGAAAATTAAAATTTTCATGTAGCCATTGGAAAATCAGCAAGAGGATTTAGTATTTGAAATTCATGGATGCTCAGTGACATTTATGAGGCAGATTGAGAGTCATGGCAATTTTTACCAGAAAGCCTACCACAGAAGTAAAGAATGCCAATGAAGATGATATGGGTGATCCAAAGTTGAGGATTTGATTGAAGATTTGACAAAAACAAATGACTGTAGGCGGGGGGGGGGGGAACAGTCTGTGATAATGCATCAAAGAAACTTGGTTCAGAAGGAAAGCATAAATAAGTAAAATGCAGATTATGCAATGAGTGAAGAATGACAAGTAAGGAACTGGAGGTATTAATGAGATCAAAGTGTTGAGAGTGTATGGAATTGAAAATTCTGGAAGGACAAGAAATCATAGAGGATTGGTAGTGGAATTTAAGATTTCAAAATGGCTCATTTCTGTTGAGGTCAAGGTTCATATGGGTTATGGCAGACATTGCAGAAATGCAGTGATTGTAATGGTCACAGGAATCAAGAAATCAGTGAGCTTTGATGCCAACTCATCAGCTTGTTGTCAATTTGAACATTAAGCTTGCTAACAATAGTATTTGTGTTTCTGCATTTTAATTGCCTGTAGAAGGTAACACTGATAGGAAAAGATCTGATCCTAGAACCGTTCCTTTAGACTTCAACTCTTTGTAATCTTTCACTTACATTTTTTGACCAGACTAATGTGATCAAGCTGGGCAACTGACAACTGGATTAATAATTCTTGTAATGTTTAAATAGCGTAAAACTCTAAAAATAATGAAGCTATTTAAGAAACTTAATTGAGAAGTAAAAGGTTTAGAATAGCATTAAGGATTATTCAAGACCATCTCTAATAAACCTTATCAATTACTTTAACACCTCCAAAACCACTTAGGTTCCATTTCTACCTATAAATTCTGAAATCTTTAGTACACATGCCAATTCATACACATCATTTACTTGCACTCTGGTCAAATCAAGGACATTACTTTTACACTCATTTATAATCTTACTTTGCACATGTTAAAAATAGGCATACGTTTTAAAAAAATAGTTACACAAAGTAAGCTCAGCTCTGTGCTTATCTATTAATGAAGAGAACAGGCTGAATCATTGCTATAAGTGATCCTCTGGGGTTCATTCTAATGTACTCTGTTGTATAGGGAAATAAAATAGAATATGTTTTTCTGTGTTTCTAGCTATAACCTCTCCTAGGCAGCCTCAAAAGGTTTACCAAACTCTCTAACAACCAGTGTTTTAACGATAACTGGTGTATTGGAATATTCTGTTAAACTTTAACCAGCATTTGGATAGCTTCCACATCCCATGAAATAATTTTATGCTGTCCATCAGTATCCTTTTTCTCTAGTATGTATAAACTATAGCTTGTTCTAATATACTTGTTTATCAACTTCATTTTTTATCATATGACAATGAAACCGGTGTCACTGATTGTGCTTTTTCCCCTTCATTTGACACATGCTATCTTACTGCTGGTCAACTTGACAGAATATTAATTCTGCTTCTTCCCATTCTCAGAAGTGTCCAGTTTCACACATTAAAATGATATGGTCACTCTAGCTATTCATAAGTATTTACTCTCATTTTCTTACCCTATCAGAGGTTTTCTTCCCCTTATACTCAGTCTGTTCCTGCCTACTTTGTCTATGTTTGGACACTCCTGCCACATATCAAAGAACCCAGCACATCAACAATTGACTTAACATATCAGATATTTATCACTTTAAAATAGTTCTAGGGCTGGCCGAGTGCCGTGTTGGTTAAGAGCTGGCTTGGGATGCCAGCGGCCCGGGTTCGGATCCCACATATGAGGGCCAGCGACACTGCACTCTACAGCTAAGATGGTGAACAACAGCTCCACCTGGAGCTGGGCTGCTGTGAATCCCTGGGTTGGCATAGCTGCAGCCCCTGCTGCAGTGGGCTGCCATAGGCTACAGTGATGGGCCAGCAGCCAATGTGAGTGGCTGTAGTGGGTGTGAGTTGCCGTCCAGAGGCCAGCGACTGATCTGCCTCACCTGAGAAGAGCGCAATGACGATACCAACATGGGCTAGTGAAGCAACGTCCTCCACAACTAGGCTGAAGAACAAAAGGACAGCAACTTGTCTGTTCTCCTTCCCCAGTTCCCCAACACTGTTCCCCTTCCCCATATCCCCAATAAAAATTTAAAATAATAATAATAATTCTAAAAATTGACCCTCAATTATTTTGCTTCACATAATGTTGGCTGTGGCAATGGGATAGTTGGAAGATCCAAAGTGGCTTTAGTCACACGGTGGGAATTAGGTACTGGCTGCTGGGTGGGAGTTCAGCCAGGGCTGTTGGTCAGTCCTCAGTTCTCCTCAGATTCAAAAGTGGGAGAAATATGCTTCACTCCTATGAAGGGAAGATGATGTTGAGAAGAAGCACATAGGATGATGGATTGTTGTGTTACTCTTTGGAAATTGACCAGGATCTGCTTATTAATTAATGTGGTAGAAAGAATCTTAAGGTCACCCTAAAAATCCTGCCCCTCCAGTGTACATACCCTGTATAATCTCCTCCCCTTGAGTTTGAGTAGGATCTGTGATATGATGGCAGAGTCACTTCCCTGATTAGGTTGCATTAAAAGGCAGAGGTAATATGATATTACTCCTGTGATTATGTTGTATATTGTAATATTTTGTTGTGGCTGACTGGAGGGACATTCTCCTGTTGAAGAAGGAAGCTGTTATGTTGAGGAGGCCACATGGCTTGCATCTGAGAGCAGCCTCTAGTAGCTGAAATTGACCCCAGGTTGAAAACTGGAAAAAAAAAAAAAAATGGGGACTCAGTCCTACAACTAAAAGGCATTGCATTCTGTCAACAACCTGGATGACCTTTTAAAAGTATTCCAGGGGCCGGCCGAGTGGCGCGGTGGTTAAGAGCTGGCTTGGGACTCCAGCGGCCCCAGTTCGGATCCTGCATATGAGGGCCAGCGACACTGCCCTCTAAAAAAATAAAATAAAATAAAAATTAAAAGTATTCCATGTCTCACATGAAATTTTAGGCTTGACCAATAACTTAAATTCAGCCAAGTAGAACCCTGAGTGGAGCACCTAGCTTATCCATGTATGCGTGACCCATTTAAACTGAGATAGGAAATTTATGTTGTGTTTATGCTTCTAAATTTTGAAAATTTGTTACATAGCAATAGAAAAGTTATATAATAAATGTCTTGGTCTGCTCAGGTTTCCATAAAAAAAAAAGAAAAACATTTCGTGGACTGGATGGCTTAAACAATAGAGATTTATTTCTCACAGCTCTGGAGTCTAGAAGTCCAAGATCAAGGTGCCAGCATGATCAATTTTTGAAGACTGTCTTTCTGGCTTGTACACGGTCACCTTCTTACCATGTCCCCCTATTGTGCACTAATCACATAATGAGGGCCCACCCTAATGACCTCATCTAAACTAAATTACATCCCAAAGGCCCAGTCTCCAAATGCCATCCAATTGGGGGTTAGGGCTTCAACATAGGAATTTGGAAGCATGCAGTTTGGTCCACAGCAAGAAAAGAAAAGAAATTGTTGCTTTCTTTAATTGGCAGATTCAGGTGCACATCTTCTAATAACGACCTGGAGGTAATATATTGCCATTAGTAAGTTTTGTGTTGCCCCTCTGTTTGAACATAAATTATCATCTTTTCCACTGCTTGATATCTACTAAATGTCCTCTTTGCTAAGACACCCAAAAAATTCAAACAATATCAATTTTAGTATTACAAATTTATTTACAAAAATATATATACTTTCTGCCTATACTGTGTTCTGGACTTCAAGAACTGAGCTTGGTTAACTAATAAAAATTGATATCTAATTTGTTTTCACTGACACCCTGATAGTTTTCTTCAGTTAATCTATTAGATGTTTCTCTCAAACCAAACCCTTGATTTTACTTCTGTCCATTTCCCATCCACAATCCTATCAATCATAACAGATGACCTTACTTCCTATTTTAGAAAGGACATATTCAAGTCAAACATGGATTTCCTTGTGTATATATAAATATACACAAGAACAACAAATAAGCATATAATAATCTTTTCTCCTTACCAAGAGGGGATAACATATCTATTCTGAGAAACGAAAAGTTTTCTGAGGTTTGACTTATTTAAAAGCATATATTATTGTGAGAGAAATAAATAACAGTACCCAATATCTAAATATGTTTTTCCTCTAATTGACAGGGCCTATCTTTAAGTAAAATTAGACCTTAAATTTCAATGAAAATGTGTTCTATAAAGAAATCCAGATATATCAAATACATGCAGGTTAGATTCAATAGGATTCTTAATCACAATGAGATTTTTAATAAGAAAAAATATGTTACCATCGTTACATAAAAATACAAGACAACAGAGTACAACTCAGAAGATAACTGGCAAATCAGCTTTCCTTTAAAAATAACTTCTCTACGATTTCATTGCCTGAAGTAACTACACCCAGATCAAAGAAGCAAATTGATTTTTAAGGGCTATAATATTCCTTTGTAGCTTTATCTTACAGATACTGGAAAGCATATTAGATTGATGAGGTTTGCTAATATTCCATTAAGCATGTAAAAATAAAAAACATACATTGCTATTTGTCAAATAACAAAAAGAGATTAATCTGAGCAAGTTTATTGGAGCTCCATTTGAGAGAGCAGTTAAGATACACAAAGTCTGAAAGATAACTTTAATGATTTTTTTTTTTTACGATGAAAAAAGGCTAGTGAAAATGGAAGACTGGCTGAATTTCATCAAGGTTTTATACTGTAAAATATTAGCAAATTCAGTCAGTTAAGCAAACTAAAATCATCTGTATCTGACAATTTATTTCTCTAACAAGTTTGTAAGCATGCTATCCTTTGTACTAAAAAATAGTTGGATCTCATTTCTCTGGTATGGAAACTGAATATCCATGATTATTCTCTCACCTGTTTTCAGGCCTTAAGTACATGTGATTGGGAGAAGGAGGAGAGAGGAGGAAGAAATTGATCTGTTTCCTATATGAATAACTTCTGCTCAGTTAAAGTAATTAAATTATTATAAGCAAGCAATATTAACATATATTCTGTATCAATTCCACAATAGTATGGATACACTAATTTATATGGTATGTTTTTACTACGAATTCTGATAATCATCATATCATAACGTTATGAATAATTTAAGTAAATAATCTTTTTTAACGCATGCAGATTTTTCCCAGTGTATTAATTAGACTTCAGAGATCAGAGTTAGAGCAACATCATTTGCAGTTCTGTTTTCTATTTTAGGGAACTGAAATATTACTTAATATTAAGAGAAGCAGTGATTTTTCCATGCTCATTTTATTGAGCAAAAAAACTGATGAGACCTCATGTAAAGGTGGGAGTATAAATTATCATACTATTGATGGCACATTTATGAAGCAATAATGCTATTGATTCTTTCCAGAAATAAAATGTGAAATCCCTTTAATTAGCTTTTGAAAACAATGATTATAGATTAAATGATTAATTAAATATTAGAGAACTATTTTTACAAAAACAATGACTTTTTAACTTAAATACTATTTCACCTTAATTCTTTTATTCATGTAAAAAAAAAGAGAGCAAAATTAGTGCTAAAAAATTGTGTAAAAAAATATCACTCTTGCTTCCTACAGATTACCAGTGATCTCGCCAAATCCACTTGTTTATTTTAGGTTTTTATCCTCTTTTCTATAATTGACCCTCTTAACCATTCTTTTTCCTTACAACTCTTCCCTCTCTTGCTTGGCTTTCATTACCACAGTTACTTGTGTTTCTTCTTGTGCCTCTGGGTTGCTTCTTCCTAGGCTCCTTCTTCTTGGCCCTGTTTCTTAATGTTGGCCTGAACCATGCACCACCCACTGCCTTCTTCCTTCTCACCTGTCTTACTCTTGCTAGGCAACCTCCATGATTCTAGTCTCATGGAGTTACTCAATATCTGATGATGGGCCCCAAATCTAGTTCTCCAGTTCTGAGACATCTCCTAAACCTCAGGTTCGTTTTTGCCAATTATTTGCTAAATATCTTTCTATAAACAAACCTCAGGCATTTAATACTAAATAATTCAACAGTTGAACTAATTTTCACTCCATCACAAATCTGCTTCTGATTTTTTATACAAAAACATTGAAAGATATCAGCATTATGTATTCTAGTAATTATTGAATCTTCTTTATCTCCTTAATCTCAAATACACACACATTTTGTCACCATGTTCTCTAATACTTAAATTGGAAGTACTCATTTTTCCGCATCAATCACCTTGTGAGCCTTTCTCATCAATCTCTTGGTCCCTAAACTACGTTAAGCTTTTGTCACATCCAGGATCTTGTAAAACTTTCCACATCTTTATGCACTTTATGCACTGTCCAACCCAGTAACTCTTTCATACTATGACAACATTTATTTTCTTAAATATGAATCTGACTGTTTCACTATCCTAGAAAATATTTTCAGTGGTTTCCTTTCCCAACTCCTCAAAATGGCACATGTCAAATAACAAAAAGAGATTAAAACCATGAAACAGAGGTTTTCAAATTTTTATGTGCATAGTAATCAACCAGAGAGCTTGATGCAAGTATAGTTTCTTTGGCCCCATCCAGGGATAGATGTCTTTGGTGTCTGGGGAGAAACCCAGGAATCAATAGTTTCTACATATACAGCTAAGTGATGTAGTGCAGGTGATCTGTGGATAGTAATTTGAAATCTTTGATTAATGTATTATGCCATGGCATTATTGCTCTATTGGCTCTTTCTGCATGGAAATTCTTTTTTTCTTTTTTCTTTTCCCTTTTCCCTTTTTTCTCCTACATTAATGCCTATTCATTCTTTCAGACCATCTGAATACTCACTTCTCACTTCAATTTAATCAATTGTTCCAGCTCTGTTCTGTGCTTCCATAGAATTTTGTACATTTTTTAACTTTGCTATATTTTTTTATTTTTTGCTTATTCTGTTTTTTGAGAGCAGTGTCACTGGCCCTCATATGTTGGACCTGAACCAGGGCCGCTGCCTTCCCAAGCCAGCACTTAACCACTGCGCCACTTGGCCGGTCCGCTTTGCTATATTTTTAAGTCATTGAATATATGACCAACCAACTGTACTGAAAATTCTTGATGGCATCTCCATTTCACTTCTAGTGTAAACTAGAAGTTTAATGGCTATTTACTCTATTTAACTGAATATGTTCTACTTGTCTGTGGATATGATTTCCAAAATAAAACACTATACACCAAAGAAAAGTCATAAACACCAACTAGATGTTCTATGTTTCATTTAAATTAGCCATTTTATAGGATTTGCAAATGATAATTTATTCAACATATGAAAGAACAGGATTCAAATTTATCTCAGCTAGCTGGAATAACTGGAATACAACGTGTATGGATAAATACATAGTACCATATTTATATTAAACAATTAGTTGCACAAAAACTAGAGGTGGGAGTCTGATTGGGAGTCTTATCTAGCAACAGTTCATGTAAAAAAGAATAGGCTGTCTTTGATGACAAAGCAATACAATTCAAGAGTGTTATTTGACTGGTAATGAAGCTAAAGTGATTTTACCTTGCATTCATAAAAGTTTGGTTCCTCATCACAAGGATAGAATGGTCCCTCTGCAAGCTACACTGATGAATACAAATATTAAATGTTATGTTGATTCTGCGCCAACATATAGGAATATTTATGAACTAGACCTGCATCAAAGTGTCAGTAAGAAAACATGAAAGTTGTTCAGGAATGGTCATTTGATAATTTGTTGGAAAAAAGAGAATAAATATATCTTTCCTCAAATGTATGAAACAGTATCATGGAGAAACTGGAGATGTGTTCTGGGGTTGTTTCAGAGATAACTGGAATCAAAATCATATTCTGAGGAGACAAAGGTTAGCTCAGGATTAATAACTTTCAGTTGAATTTGTACATTGGAATAAAACATGTCATGAATAACAAATTCCTCCACTCCTGAAGATTTTAAGCACACCCATAATGGAAAGTTACCTGTCCCTACATAGGTGAGCCTTGTACTAGATAATCTCTGACCTGCTGCCATTTGTAAGATTGCTACTTTAGGAATGTAAACTTGTTTGCTGTTATTTGTTCCATATTGTTCAAAAACTTTCCAAGATCTTACTCAAATTTAATGTGTTAATTTAGAATAAAACAACTGATTATAAATACTGTGTGTACATGTACAAATGACTGCTGCTCTCCAGCCAAATGAAATTAAGTGGAGCTAATCCTATTCCAATGGAATACAAACTGACCACACACACACACACACACACACACACACACACACACACACACCCCAGTTCACACATTGTTACAGCTAGAAGTGTTGTTGCAATTGCCATCTTCAGATGTGGGGTTCTCTCTCTTTGTCATTTCTGAGACTTCTCCGCTTGGTTTGATACACAGTGAGATGCATAGAGCTCATGGGCATGAGGGGCAAAGGAGGCTTTTTCTCTCCACGGACCTCATGATGCTGTTGAGTTCAGCCATTTCACAGAGCAGGTCTTCTTCCACTGTAGCCACCTACCCTCAGCAGTCTTCTTGCTCCCCCTCCCCATTTTATTTTATACCACTGGCTGGATTTTTGCCTAATAAAAATAAATTTGAGGTTAAAAACAAAAGTTCTTGGATGAATAAGTTACATTCATGATATTAAGGGACTTGGAATTACTATCAGATAGGTAGATATATAATTTGGGGAAATAGGGCATTTTTGGAAGGTCAGCTGTGGGGTGACTGGTAGCTTAGAAGAGCAGGAAAGCACTCAGGATGGCTTGCAGAACAAGGTCAGTGGACAAGCAATAATAATTGTTAAAGGTCTTCCTGTTTTCTGGAATACTTTGCAAATATTATGTCACCAAATCCATACAGCCACCTATAAACTGACGATCATTAACCTTTCTGTAGTTGAAGGAAGAGCACTTAAGTAACTTACCTGAAATCACATCACTGATCCATAGGATAGCTAGACTTTTTGATTCTAAATTATTCACTCATTCTTTTCAGCAGATATATGCATATGTAATTTCCACAAGAATTTTATGTGTTTGAAGGATAAGGAAACTAGGCGCTGAGAAGTAAGGGAACTTTACAATGAACAGATAACTAAATGTTAGAGGTGGAATTTCAGTCTAGGTTTAAGAATCACAGAGCCTGTTCTCCCTTCACGTTACAATAGTGAAGAGTTGCACTCCATATTTTGTCTGTTACATTTAATTTACGTTTCTGTCACTGCCTGAATTTGAAGATAACTCCTAAAATAAGAGAATAATTAGGATTTCTGGTGGTACTTTGGAAAGTTGGAGTCATCCCCTTCTAATTGTTTCTTCTACCTTTCTTTATTGTCTGCTTAATCATGCTTTGTCCCTTCTTTTGCTATCCCTTCATTATTTACTTTTCATTTCCAAACAATTTTCTTATGATATAAAAACTTGCTAAAACAGTAACATGTATGTAAAGCCAAGACTAATCGGAGAGTAACATATTATAGTAGTTAATGGCATAAAGACTTGATATCAGCCAGTGCTCAATTTGTTTACATTTCTAATCACTCTGCTTTTAGCAAGCTTCTAAGTTCCTAACTCACTTACTTTCATCTGGATACTAAAAATATTAATACCTCCCTTATAGATGGGAGCATGATAATTAGGACTACAAGAAACGATGCATGTAAAAGTGCCAAACATGCAGTGAATGCTCAATAAATAAAAAATAAAATTTTTAAGTAAAATTTCCTAGGTGATTCTTTTAGTTTGTTGGTGATATCAAATGATGCCTGACCATATAAAGAAAAAAAGAGATTTTAAAAAATATTTGAATGTAATTTCTATTTGTTTTAGAAAAGAAAGGCCATGAAATTCTGGTGACAAAAATCTCAATGGCATAATGTCAAATCTGGGCACTAAATTCAGTATCTTGAGGCTTTGTTTTACTTCCAAAATGTAGACATCCAAGAGAAACACAGGAGGAACAGAAATGAAACCCTGTAACTTAATGTATGCTGAACCCTTCTATCACTGCTAATCTATTTTCAGTTTTAGATGACTTTAAAGCAGATTTCTTAAATGCACTTCAATCTGGTTAGATATACAGCATGACAATAGCTATGTAGAGAAATCAGAGTTTAGGTTCATGAGAACTCTATTTTACTTATGTGCAGAATATCTGCTGTACTCACTCATGGCTCGGCTTTAAAGCCTTGGCTGTTCGACATTTATACATCCATTAATTAGCAGCTAGGCATGATTTAAAGGATAATGTTCCTGGCGTTCAGTGTACATGATGCAGTAAACAGCTTTTGTGGAAGATTAAACGCTGTAGCAAATCAGAGACATTTGGTGACCCCCAGAAGCCATTTGTTGCCAGAAAACTGCAATGCTACAATTATTGTGCCAGAGGGAAAAACATATTTGACTGATATCACAACAAACAGAATACATTTGAATTTGGCTCTTGCATGTTTAGAAATATGGCTTCTTATTTTTTTCTCCTGTAATGGAGTATCATTTGAAGTAAAGTTCATATGAGTCATTAAACACAATGTATTTAAAAATACCATGGATTGAAAGGAGTTAACAGTTTTATAAATCAGTATATTTGTAATTTAGGTTAGAATTATGCAGCTAACATGAAAAAATTATGATAATTAATTTCTCTTATTAATAAAAATTGAATTTAAATCTGAAAAATATTTACCTATTCTTATTTATACACTGTCAATAAAAATGTGGATTTTATAGTATGACAATACATACATTTCTAAATATAGTCTTTCTATAGGACTTTATAAAAAATATATTTTGGCTTGATATAATGAAAATAAGAGAAATTAATTCAAATTATTGTTTCAAAAATCTCTTAATAGTTTCATAAATTAACATATTAACTTGAATATTTATATATGTAGATAAACCCCCAAAATATTATAAACTTATTTAAGTTAGAATAATCACACTTTTCTAAAACATTTCCTTGACCACTGGATTTCTAAGTTGTTCTAGCATTAATTTTGCTATTTGTTTGAAACATGTAAATATATTCTAAATGAAATATAATTTACAATTAAAAATAACAACAAGTAAATATTCAGCAAGAATTACAAAGAGATGTTTGATAGCAGATAGTAGTCAAGGCATGGAGAAAAGTCCTTTTAATACACATGCATGTTTATGTGCCATGCTTACTGGAAAAAAATTACATGGTTTAGTAAGCTGGTTTAGCTCTCAATAAGAAAAGAATTTCCACCGTTCTTTCTCCATAATTGGATTTGGTATGCATTGTAAAAGAAACAGCACCTTCCACTAAGCAGTGTTAGTAACCCACTTTATAATAATACAAAAGGCTTCTCACACCACGTGTTGATCACCATAAATGCTTGTCTAACCCACTTCTGTCTCTTCCTTCCAGAAGCTTTTTTCTTCAGGCCTCTGTGGTTGTGGGTGGGGGTGGTGATAGTAAAAACCTCTAACAGGAGTTCGGCAACCTCATTTTCAATGTTCCCGTTTGATTTTTCTATAGCACAGCTTTGAAAGTTTGAAAGCCATCAGAAGTTTCTAAGTCTCAAAATTGCCTTAACGCTAAAGGTGCATTTTGTCTGGAGAAGTGGGATGCTGCGCTCCGTGAAATCTCTGTTTTGAATGGCTGTTGGGGAAGAGACATTCCAATAGTTTGAAGCACGGCTTTAAATGCCTATAGAAAAGGCTGCGGATGCGCGGAGGCATCTGCCGTCACTGTGACTAAAATGTTTACTTTAGCAAACACTGCTCTATTAAATTTCAAAGTGGTGCTCTTTGAATTTTAAATTGTAAAGGAAACCTGGCCCCTATTCTTGAAAGCTTTGGTTTAAACATAAAAAGGAGAAAGTAGCTTTGAAGTTTGAATGAGATGCATGCACTCTTTTTTTTCACCAAGTTTGAAGAACTTATAGAGCAAGCGCGTGTGCTATTTATTATTCTAAATTATGACTTGAGTGATATTCTTATTTTTTTCACTCTTGACCGTTTCTCCTTAAAAAACAAAAAGGATTTGGATACTAATGTGAGGTTTCATTTATTATTCTCCAATCAGGGAATGTATCTAACAAGATAATTGTATGCATTTTTCTAAACAAACCCATTTTATTACTCTTTAATGGGCATCTAATTTTTCAAATTATAGCTAGATTCCAGGGTTATTATTAGTGCTCGTCATACATTTCTCTGGAGTTTACTATGGACAGACATGGTAAAAATATAGAAAATTTGTATTTTGGACATAAATGCTCGCCTTAATGAGTATTTATTTGGGCAGATGAGTGCTTGCATAATTGAACAATTCATAGACCAGAGTTAATTGAGCATTACAATAAGTTATGTCACCTATTTACAAATGGCAGCCATTACCCTACTTTGCTTATTGGAATGAACTTTTTAAACCAAATAATTACAAATTCACGTTCACAAAATAAGCCTTTTCAGGGTCAGTTCATTTTTATCTACTTGAATGAATAATAATCCTGATAGCATTTACTTTTAATTTACAAATAGAATGCATTTTATCATAAAATCTGTAAAGCATGATTTTTAGCAAGTAAATAATTTAAATGACTATAAGAACCATAGAACATTGGGTAAAACCTATTTAGCCTACTTCATATTTTCTTTCTAGAAATTCAACATAACGTTTGTTGAAGTGAAAAAAATCATCGTGTTATTCTCATATTATATAATATTACATTCATGTCTTAATTCAACAACAGTTCCCACCAATGAAAATATTTCTGAGCAGATTATGTCCCTTCCTTATTAAATAAGGAGATGGTTAATTTGTTTCTGAATGCGGCAAGAGAGAAAGAGAGCCCTTAGGTGTCTTTTTTTTCTTCCTCCCCAAACCTGTATCTTTTTTATACTCCTTCCCTACTTCCATCTTGCATATTTAGGTTAAGACACTAATGATATTTATACAAAGTGTTGAAAATATTTAAGAGCCCATTAGGTGTGACAATGTCTCATTAAAACAGCCAATCAGAACGGGCTACTTCCAACTGAGACTGGTGTTGGCCAACAGCCTGCACAGCCACCTTCCCTAGACATATCAGTACTGTCCCTAATGCATCTCCATTCTTTGGGGAAAAAGTAGACAGGAACAAGGGGCTCCAGGAACTGAGCAGTTCTCTTTTCTAGTATTTCCCAATCGGCTATTTTATGGAAGATCTATTAGCAGTGACTTTTGGACAGACAAATTCTAATATATGCTACATGTCGTTTTCCTCTTTGAGAGATTTTACTTGCACATTAGAACATTAGGTCCTGCAGTAAAGAAATCCGGGAATTGTCCAAGACCCATAACCTTTACCTCGACTGTTTTGTAATTGATTGACCTGGTGCCTGGCACTTAAAAGTAATATCAAGCAGAAGTAATGCGACTATAATTTTTTTATAGTCAAGTAAACCACTGTATAAAAATGTCTTTGTAATTTTGGTTTAAAATAAAGATTATCTTTCTAATGTTAGAGCTATGCAATAATACAGTGGAATGTCTTAAGAAGTAGTGAGCTCTCTGTCATTTGGTTGTATTCCAGCAAAGACTGGTTATTAGTTTAGCAGTATGATGTGGTAAAAACAAACAAACAAACAAATAAAAAAAAAACACCTCTGCACTACTTTTTTATACCAGTAAACTGCCAAAGAAAGTTCAAAAGTCTAAGATAGGATTTTTCAATGCCTTATTTAAAATTTTGTTTTTCATACTCATCACTTTGCATTTTCATATATTAAATAACTTAACAGATGAGGCAGCCTTATCAAACACTTAAAATAATAATCATATATGGTTGCTAGTGATTGGAAAGTAATTTGAATTATTTAAGTTAAACTATGTATAAACTCTATAGACTACAGGTTAAACAGCTTTTGAAATAACTGACATGAATAGATACCAAACCACTAAAAAAGAGGATCTTGAGTAAAAGCCAAATAGTTATAAAAACTAGCAGGTTTTTAGGTGCTTTTGTTCTACCATGCTTTTTTAATAACATGTCAACTATAATGTTTAAAATAGTAAATACTTGTTTAAATATAAATGATAATCATTATGTCAATTTCTACCAGATATTCAGGAAAGCCTTTAGATATGAATCACATGTTGGCCTTCTCTGCCGGTTCTCAGCATATGAATCAAGTTACTTAAAATACATCTGCTTATGACCAGATTCCTCTCAGTGTTATCAATATTATTTTTTGGAATATTTAAGAACAATTATAATAATATCATATGAGTAATGATGTAGATTAAAAACCCCTGAACTTCAGAGAGAGACACATCTATATTTCAAAAAGGCACATAAGGGATTCTAATCTCTCTGATTATAATAAATACAAACTCTTGAATAAACTGATGTTTAGTACATCCAATGAATAGTAAAGTTTGACATCCCCAAACTACAAATTGTTGTAAAGTTCCTATAAAAAGATAGTATGTTTTCTAACTACACTAAATATTTTTAAATTCTCAGATTTCATTAAAAATTTCCCAAATATACTAACCTCTAAGTGCCATTGGAATAAAATAACCGTTCTGAAAAACTAGAAGAAATTTTGGATTAATATTGTATAATATCTATGGTGCTAAACTTAACCATTTTAGACTTTTAGAGGTATGTCTGACTTTGCTTAAGACATGGAAATTTCTCCAAATTAGTTGATTTAAATGAGACAAGATTACTACGTAATGCTGTAACTCAAATCATTATGCAGCCATCCAGGGTTTCGAAAGTGAGCCATTCAGGAAGATTTCCACATATGTAATTTGTAAACCATAAGGTTATGATTAAGAAATCTTAGAAATATGTATGGCGCTGGCAGAATCAGTAGTATCAGCCCCTTCATCTTCTTGCTACAGACAAAAATATCCTACAGAAGATTGCTTGTTTGTTATTTTGTGAGTCAAAGAAATTAGTATTTCTACCTTAAAGGTACTGATTTTTTTTAATAACTTCCAAAGAATAAGTAAATGTAACAATATGCTTCTTTAGTCCAAACTCTTATTACCGAAAGTACCTTAATTAGGAAGATTTCATATTGGTTCTAACATTTAGTTTTGCCCTATGAGTGCTCAGAATGTAATGTAGAGCCATTTTCCACTCACTCCAATTTTTTAATGTGATAAACACATCACAAGGATATTTCTGTAGCTTTCACAATTTAAATAAAGTTCCTCAATTTCCACAAAATACCTCATGTCACATTAACCCAAGTTAAATGTAAATGTAAATTTTCCATCTGGACTTTAATAAGGACTTAAGTCCTAAATCAAGATTCTTTTATTGGTCCTTATTATAACTGTTTAATTCCTATTCCCCAAACTTCCTTCAGTTTGGATACTTGATTATTTACACAGAATGTAGGAGAAATTAGTCGAGTTTACTACTAAATTTCTGATACCGTAGCTCCTTAATGTTTTGCTATGTTTGTTTTATCCCAAGTCTCACATTAGTTCCCTTTCTTACAAATTTTCAAAATCATAAAGACATTAAATATACAGATATGTATTATGTAATGCCATATGAAGAATACTTTGTTAGATGTAGAAGACACAAAGATAAATCAATCCTTCACAATCTAGGGAAAACATGGTAAGAATAATTCTTAATTCCTAGGAAAAAAGACAAAAATTTGCATGATGAAAGAATTCAATGGGAAAAGGAAAGATTATTTTCAATAGTGGAATTCTAGAGGAAAGTTGATGTTTCCACAGGTGACAAAAATATTCTGTGGTGAAGGAATTCCCATTCTTGGCGAGCAGTGTCAGTTCCACTGGGATTTCTGGTAATTATGGGCTAGGAAAGTATCTAGTGCAGTGCTTTCATTCCAAAATCGGAACAACACATTTCTGAGAGAATTCCATTTACTTTGGAAAACCATTTTTTTCTCTGAATTTTCAATCTTTTTCTCCCTAAAGAATCTATATTCATGAGAAGTCCTATAACTTTGAGTAACAAATGGGGTAATATACAAAAAAGCACTTTGAAAATTACTATTTAAAATAGCAGACTTTTTTTTGTCAAGCTCCTCATGTAAATTTAAAATTATGCATTTTTGAGTGAAATTTCTTGAGAAATATATAATGTAAATATTTTACTAGTGCATTGCTACCCTTTATAAGAAAAGCACCCCAATTCTAAGGAGCTGACAGGTTATAAAAGTCAGAGAGATGTTTACTCTCAGATTTCAGGTTCTAACTAGTTACAAAGAGAGAAGGGATGCCTCTAACATTATTCTTCTTACTTCAGAAAACATCAAGTACTCCAAAAGAAAAATAAAGAAATAAAAAAGAAAGAAAAAGAACTTATAAGTCAAGTATCATCTATTTTGTCCTCAGCCTGTGTGCGAACTAAGGGATAAAGCTAAGAAATTTTGCCATTTGCTACAAAAAAGAACATAGTTAACTTATGTTTAACATCAAAATATGAAGCATGATTTGAAAGAACACTAACATAAACAAATCAGAGTCCAAGGGAATTCAGGCTGTATGATGTTCAGGTCATTCTTTTGAACCATTTGACTACACTCCTCACTCTATAGTTGATTCCCTCTCTTAGGAATCCTAAGTTATAATGACCATCTTCCCTTTTAATGTAAAACAATTTAAATTTTACTTGCATTCTCCTATTAAAATCCTAATTCTTCCCTGAAAATCATGGACTATCCCAAAGATTTACTGATAAAGTCACCACCTTCATAATTAAATAAATGGAACCCAGATGAATCAAAATATAAAATTAACCAATTTTTAATATTTTATTGGTAAGTTCCTGAGAAGTAGTTGCCTACTATCAAAAAAAATAGAGGCTGACAATAAATTGAAATTTCTAAAAGATAATCAAAATACAACACAAAATTGCATTCAAAAAAATACATGAAGATTAGAAACATTCCAATTTCCATGAATCACATTTGTGAACTCCTGAGAAATCTAAAGTCCTGGAAATAGTAAAGTACAACTGATCCAGGAGAGACCACTTAAGGTTATTTTTTTAATTCATTGAAAGTTGGTCACATGACATACTCCCATTTTCAGTAGAAATTATTACATTAGCAGATTATTTAAATACTATCAAGTTTTTATCAAATATTAGCTTCAAGACATTAGTGACCATTTAAATTGACGGAACACAATAGCTTAAAATATTTAGTTATAGTGGCTTATAATTATTGGTACTTTGTAGTAAGCAATTTCACTCCACATTATGAATTCTAAAGGGAAGAAGTTTAGAAAGGAATTAAAAGAAAAAGTGACAAAATTTACCTAAATATTATTACACACTGATTAATGTATTGGAACTTTTCCTCGGACCTCACTCAGTGATATGTTCTCATCCAGGCAACACTAAATGTACTAAAAAATTCAAATTCTGATTTTACAATTTTCAAGAAAGAAAAATCAGGGAAAGAGCAGCAATAATAGTGGCTTACAGTGTAGGTTAAAAGTAAGAGTTATATAATTAGTGTTGTTTCTATGTAATCCTGAAGGAGACAAATGTGGGTGTGTTCACTGAAAATAAGTGAGCAATGATAATTATTTCCACTTATCATTGCCTTCTACTTTAACAGATTACAAAGTTCATTTGCAAGCAATTTGACAAAAACATGGGTCTTTCAAATCAACTAGTGAAGGAAAAAATACAGCCCTATATCTGTTAATATAGCAAACATAGCCCACAAGACCTGTTATAACCTCAAAGAAATTTAACCTCATGTTAACAAAATAAAATTTGACCAGGATCAAATTTTGTGTAGCCTTACTTTTAAAAAACTTCATCTTAATAATAAAGGAACTTTATTATTAAAGAAACTCCGAGGGTTTCAATTGTACATTAAATTAAGCATTTAATTATTTCTCTTTTTATTTTTAACCTAATTTCTAACCTAGAACATTAGCTGCATGTTTTTCCTGCTGTATACTTTAAACCAATGATGCTAATTACAAAAATCGGCTGTATCTACTGAACTATCCTAACCAATCTAATCAACCTGATTTTGCCTGATTACAGGTAGAAAGTGGGTCAAAACACAAATTTCTTTGTAGACATATAAACATTTTGTTCTTAGTTTTACTGACACCAACTTTCTATGCAATAGGATTTTTTTTCCTCAGAATTTTCTGGGGATAAGTCAGTGTTGCTTGAGTTTTGTGTTCACACAGTAAGATAGAATGCTACTTCATTGATCTTTTGGATCTGAGGTACCTGCAAAGCTAAGCCATTGTAATATTGCAAGGCTGAGCTTACTTCCAGCTAGACATTTGAAGTGTTTCAAATGCAGTGCTTGAATATTCAACTTATTTAATGGAAATGCAACATTGTGATGATGCAAGGAAATTCATAATTGGCAAAAATACATTTCCAAGCTATGCTTTTAAATTATACGTTTATTTTCATTAACATTTGAAAATGTATACTAGTCCACAGAATAAATATGAATTCAAGATCCTATGGGACATGTTTTCCACTGATCATCAGTGAAAGCCATTATATTTAATAGTGACTGCGTATCCATGTCATTGAGCCTCTTTGCTCTTCATTTCCATATCTGGACTTAGGCTGTTTTATTTATTTATTTATTTATTTATTTTTTATTTTTTTATTTTTCCCGTTTATATTACTCATTGGTTCATTGGCTTCTTCATGTCTGTAAATCGATAAAGTATGTTAAATAATACAGCACAATTTTTTTTTTCAAAATTTGATTACTGATATTTCTCCTTGCTTGACAGTTACATGTACTCTTCATTTCCTTTAAGAAGGTTTATTTTATATATAAGGTACACAAATAATAAAACACATAGACCAATATCAGTGATCCACCAGAAACATTTACCTTGGCACTTAACACCCGTGTTAGTTTTGACATCTATTAGCCTAATCCCATAACAACAACTGTCCTTTCCTCTATCCTCCTAGAAGATATATTTTCAATGCCATGACAATTTAAAGTTGCTGCTTTGCATAAACACTTGAGTATCCTCTAGATAACACAGCTGATGTGAAGAACTTTGGTGACAGATTGTGCTAGTCCTGGGCCCAATTACTCCCAATCTGTTCTCTCCTCCCCTGCTCATTCTTCATGAGAGGCGTTCACCTCCCCGAGTGAATTTTCCAGGATTCACAGTCGGTTGGCTTCTCGCAGCATTAGACAATGGAAACACTGGGGGGATTTTGCAGGGCAGTGGGAAGGGAAAAACCAGTTATTCTCGATTTTTGCTGGGTAGTTTATTTACCTGTGACTCCTCTGTCTTTCAAGTGTGCCTCTGACGGGCCTATTGTGGTTACAGCTTTGAAAGGATGACTTCTGGTCTTAGTGGCATCATACTTTATCCCTCCAGTCTAAGAGTGACAGTTGCTTCCTACTATTGCTAATCTCTGAGTTTTTTCATCATGTTCTTTATGGCTTCCCAACATCCACATCGTCTTTGCAACTAATTCCCAGAATTAAGTGCCCTGCTATAAATATCGTAAGTGATTTCTTTTATCCTACTTAGACTCTGATATAGAAATCTTACAAATTGTAATATTGGTGTCAAAGTAAATAGTATAGCATCATTTTGATCAGATTTAATGTATCAGAGTATTAGTATTTGGAGATATTAATCAAATTTCTTAAATCAAGTTGATGATAATTGATGTTGGAAATTGAATTTAAATTCAGATTGGTCTGCCTATTTAGCCAGTGCTTTTAAGCATACAGCATGTGTTTTGTATGGTAATCTATATATTCATTAGATAAATGTCTAAACTTTACACAAGCAAAGACTTTAATATCCAGGCTGGTGGTATTGGGGTGATGGTAAGTGTTGAGATACTGAATATATTTTGAAAGTAGAGCAAACAGAATTGTTGGACCAATTAAACGTGACATGAGAGAGAAAGAACTATTGCCATCGGGAAGATGGAGACGACTGTGGGACTATCGTATTTGCAAAGATGACCTAAGTCGAGTTTTATATATACTGTTATATTTTTACAAAGTACATTATGTCATCATGAAAATTAGCTTTTAGATGATGGAAATGTGACTATCATGACAACACCTCCATGTATGATTGTAATCTGAGGATTAGGAAAGAATTTAACCCAATTTAGCAAACCATTCAATTTAGCAAACCATTGGGGAAAAAGTCAAATTCAGAACAGAAACAAAAGGGTCAAGGAAGCATGACACGTCTTGGGTAATGTCAGTGAAAGTTTCTAAGGGTGACCCAGTCCTGTGGGGCATCCACAGCATTAGGGATGCACAGCATACCTCTTGCCTCACAGATTTAAAAGCTCAACAAAACCTATGCTTCAAAGGAAATTAAAGATTTACAGTTTATACTTAAGCATAACTTATTTTAGATACCCAGCCTAACTTGTATACATGTCTATTTTCTGCTCATTGGCTGTTAATCTAGAAAGCAGATTTTTGCCATCTTTATACCATTTGCCCCTTTGTTGTTTTAAGCCAAGTTCTTAAATACACAAGCAATTCCTTAAATACTGAGGTGAGTGTGCCAAAAGGTTTAGTGTAAAAATGAGTTCATATATAGTATATGACAGTCTATAAAAACGAAACTGGAGCAAAAAGGAAAAAAAAAAAAAAACATAGTGTAAAAGGAATACATTGCACATGGCAATCATAAATCCAAATCCAGGGCCTGTGTTCCAGACTAACAGAGTTGCTGCTCTATGTATAACTGAAGCTGGAGGTTCATTGTTGGCCCTTTCTTAGAGACTTCACTCTAAATTAACTAAAGAGTTCATTTAGTTTAAAGGAAACTGTTTTTTACAAGTTGTATCCTTTTATTTGGATGCTTGTGAGTATTTTTAATAGTAATATTTTAAAACTGTGTTAGTATTTTTATATTTAAAGGTAAGCTTATACTTATAGGCAAATAGTATCAAAAATGTAGAGCAAGCTAGATAAGTTGTTGTTTTTCTATTTGATGAAACAGTGTATTTTAAATTAGTAATGGTTCATTTACCAAAATAATGAAGGACTTTCTTTGCTTTTACAAATTTGAGAACACAAAATCATAAAATAAATAGAATATATTTCCTTTTAGGAGTCTTTATCTGCATGTCTAGAAAAAAAAAATACTTGTTACAAAAGCAAGAAATTATTTCCAGATATTTTTTCAAATGTGGGAAATGAAATTCATCCAGAGGTTGTTAATTTCACTGGAAGACTAAAGGATGAGTAGAGAATCTCCCTACACTATCATTTGAAAGAGAGACCTTAGTCGCACTTCACTTATTGCATGGACATTTAATTCCCTTAAAGAGAATACCAAATAGGAACTTGTATCTGCAAGTTTATGACCATTCCTATATAACTCATTGATTGAGATATGCAGCAATGATTTGACAGTTTACTATTCAACCTGTTTACACCACAATAGCAAACAGCTTAAGAGCATTGACTCTCATAGTCTGTACAAAAGTAATGAAAACGCAGGAAAATTAATTACACTAATACTTCTGGTAAAGACCATGGTAGTTAATCAAAGCCCACTAAGTACTACCCTTCCTTGTGAAGGATATATATATATATATATATATATATATATATATATATATATATATATAAAATATATTTGCAGTTAACAAAAAAGCAAAATAATCTGATGCCATAAACCTCAAAAGATGACCAAAAATATAATAAAACTTAAAAGAATCAGGATATTGCCTCTTTCTCTTCATGCCCCCCTGCTTAAAGACACAGTGGCTAAAAATTTTTAAAAAGTAGAACATGTGGTCCACAACAGTTAGTTCAGACTGAAAATTAAACATTGCTCAAAATAAAGTCTGGGAGAAGTTAAACAAAATATACCAATACAAATTGAAAACCTGGGCAAAATTCTCTAAATATCACCTAAGGAAAATGAAATGACATGAAATATGCAATATACAGTGGAATAAAAAATAATAATAATAAAAAATATGTTATCCAAGGACTAGAAAGTGTGATGGAAATTGCTAATGCCTCTCTTACTCAAGAGAAACTCCTGAACCTGGGTCTTTGCATTTTATCCTTTTGTCTGATATGGATGGCAATGACTAGAATGAACTGAAAGCTGTGTTGAAAATCCAGAGTCATATTAGCCGAAGTCCTTGAATACTAATGTAGAGGACCCCCTACCAACCTGAGACATCCATCTTAAGCTGCTATGTAGAGGAAAAGTAAACAGCTTTCTAAATTGAACAACTGTAATGAAGGAGGGAGCTCTTTATTGTCTAAAGTGGAAAATTGGAGCTTGATATAAAGGAGAATTTTGTGTAATAGAACGACCAATGAAGAACATGAAATCAGTTAATAAAAATATATATCTTAAAGATTTAAAAAGAGAATGAGATTTGAAAAAAAAACAGAGCTAAGGAAACAGGTAAAATGTCAAAAAGTGGAGAGGTGGGGATTAATACATTCAGAAACAGGAGCTAGATAAAAAGAAATGAAATGGAAATTCTCACTCAAACATAATAAATCCTGAGATAATCACAGTGAAAGCAGGTATTAGTTGTACAATTCAGATAATCTAACATCAGAAGAGTTTACAATCCTGAAGTAGAGAACTCAACGAATAGAATGAGAAATTATTCAATAATGCAGTATGAGAAAAAACATGTCTGCAATGAAGGAAGAAGGCATCTAGACTGGGTGGCATGCCATTTTCCAGGAATAGTTTGATATAGTACAGATACCCATGAGTCATATCCAAATTATATTATGGAATATCCAAGATAAAGAAAAAAATTTAGTCTCTGGAAGAGAAATAAAGACACTTACAAGAAGAAAAAAATAGGCTTATTTGAAACGTTCCTTCATAACTTTCAATACTAGAAGATAAATCCATGTGTAAAACATTCTGAGAAAAATCAAAAGGGCCTCAGGACTCCTTAAACACTGACGAGATATTACTTAATTGCAAAAGCAAGAGAGAGATTTTATCAAATATGAAATTACTCAGCTAATACAATACCTATGATCCCTTTGTGACAAATAAATTCTTGAATGTCATATCCTGTCAATCAGCAAATGAGCCAAAATATAAAATCAGTAATGAAGATGTTGACGAAGGGATTGAAAAGGAAGCATGTTTACAAAACAGAAATAAGTGTCTTAAATCATAACAATAAATATAGTAATATAATTTGTACAACTTTATGAGAAAGAATTAAGTAGGAGTGTTATAACGTATTTCCACTCCATTATCCTGTGTCAAAAGTAGGAAAAAAAATGATGGAAATACCAAGCACACAAACTATTAAATCAGTCACACAGGGTTTACTTATCTAAAGAATTGTGAAGAAAGTCAGTAATATTAGAGTACACAAAAGAGAAATCAACATGTTCTGAACCAATGAAAAGACAAAATTTGTCCCTCCTAAAATCTTCACAAGGTGTTGCCAATAATAATTTCTGATCGAGGGTGAACCACTCAGATGTTGCTCTTCCCCTCTTAGCCCTGCCTTGTATACATAGGCTTATATACTTAAGCCTGAAATAGTGTTAATGCAAGCTAGTTGATATGTGCCAGGGTCCACCTCCTCTGCGTCAAGTACTCCCCATCAATCTTAGAGTTTACAGAATATAAAACACAATAACAAGGTGAGGTCTCATATACCCAGCCTCAGCTTGATCCAATTTATCATCCTCTCCAGGATTACACAGTCTGATGTAAGTATATTCCTTGACTCAGGGCTATGGAACAAGAACAAGGATCAGTTACCCAGATGTCTCAGGCAATCATGTTTATAGATCTATGTATAAGCTCTATCCTGCAGCTAATTACCTTATCATTTATAGCCAGAATAAATCGATACTCTAAAAAAAACCTGAAACGTGTAGATTTTATAAAATAATAATAATGATTCCACCTAATAATGTGTTTCATAAATCCTTAACCTTAGCCTGATCTTTTACAAATAACATCTCCTGTGATGAAGAAACATTTATCTGAGGATCATCAGATCTTTTGGTTGGTTTTCCTGTTTCTTTTTCTTCTGTTTAATTCAAATAAAACTGGATGCTTACTAATAGAGGTTATGCATTATCCCATTTTAATTAAAAGAACTGATTGTATCTTCAGTCCATCAATTATTTAATTATTTATTCATGGGGCGGAGAGTTCTATAGAATGGCATCACCAAATGTTATTGATGACTGAGTATTGTGCTAATGATGACCTAGTGCTGTCACTCAAGTTGGAACATTTATTAGAGTGTGATTCAGATTCATATACTTAACACTTCCATGTACCTGGTCACCATGCATCCTTAAGGCTCCCCTTGACTGTGACATTTTCACTAGCTTTCCTTGTTTTTGATGATCTTGAGAATATTGAGGAGTACTCATTAGAAATTCCATAGACTATCCCTCAGTTGATATTTGTCTTGATGTCTATCTTCTGACTAGACAGGGGTTATGTGTTTGGGGGAGGATAACCACAGAGGTAAGGTGCCATTTCATCAGATCATATTAAAGATTCATGCTATAAAAAATGACATCACTGTTGATGTTGACTTTGATCACATGGCTGAGGTAGTGTTTGTCAGGTTTGTTTTTCTTTTTCTTTTTTGTAATTAAAGTTTATTGGGGTGACAATGATTCATAAAGTTACATAGGTTGCAAGTGTACAATTATGTGGTACATCATCTACATATCACACTGTGTGTTCACCACCCAGAGTCAACAGTAAAATTACTCTGCCATAGCCTCCTTTTTCTGCACTGTTCTCTTTGGAAGCAATGAAGTAGTTTTTAACAGTTTCTCTGTTTTGCATATAAAATATAAGAAACAAAGTAGTAAAGTTTAATAACTAAGTATTTTGAGGCTATTTGAAGAGATTTTTTTTTAATTATGTTCACTGGAAAACAAGCTATAATAATTAGCTAATTCTTATTGAATGTTTACTATTGCTAAGCACTATAGATGAATCATCTCATATAATCACTCATCTAACTATAAGGAAAGCAAGTATTTTCATTTCATAGATGTGAGGAACTGACAAAAAGAAGATTTTTGCCTAACATCACACAGTAAATTACATACCTATTTTTCAAATCTGGCTCTTATGCGATTCAGATACATAACACATTATTTCACAAATATACTACCTGCTTTTCAAAAGAAGAAACCTCTAATATATGCACCAGAGTGTCTAGACATTAAGTTTCAGAGAATATTGGAGGTCATGTGATCCCTATCATCAGGTCAAACCTAGTTAGTTACTATCTATTAAACATTTTTATCATTGGATTTTTGTTGCTTCCTTTGTCTTCACTGACTTAAATTCTACTAGCATAAAATTATTTTCAAGTTTATGTTAATGACATTTCTGTATTTCATAGAATAAATAATGCCTTGTAATATAATATTATCAATAAATAAGTCTACTATTTATTCTGTCAGGGAAGTGGAGTATAAAGTAGTATTTAAATAAGTCTATTTTATGCCAAAATAAGTAAATAGTGCAGTTCTTTCCTGCCTATTACTTAAAAATACAAGTCAGCTTTTAGTAAAGAAAATGCAAAAATATAAAAAGAAAAGTAGGGCCGGCCAAGTGGTGTGGTGGTTAAGAGCTGGCGTGGGAGGCCAACGGCCCCGGTTCAGATCCCACATATGAGGGCCAGTGACACTGCCCTCTTAAAAAAAATTTAAAAAAGGAAAGAAAGAAGAGTAAATTTACATTAATGCTGACATTTAAGTAACTGATATGTCAGGGTAAACAGTGAAAAAAATCAGTAAAACATATAATTACATTTCATAAGTCCTCAGCAGAGATTTGAGTTAGTTTTCTTCTTAGTAGCCAAAACCTCTAGTAAGATACATACATTAAACTGTAAAGAAACACCTGATAAAATTGTTATAGCTGTCAATCATTTTTGCAAAAATCTGCTAGGATATTAACTTACAAAAAACAACCAAATATCTCTACATTCCCAATTTTCAGTAAACAAATATGTCAGATTTAAAAAAAGAAAAATACCTCCCAATTTGTTTTACAATCATTACAAACACCTCAAGAACTACTGTGAAAATGTTAGTATTTAGCATCTTTTAAAATAGGATTAAAAATCAGGCACAAAAAAGGTTACTTAATTTGACTGATGTCTCACAGAAAATCTGACATTAAAATAAGACATTTATATTCTCATTTACATTCTCTATGCAAAGTAATAGTAAGTACAGAGAAAGATTGATATGAAAAAAGCCTCACTTTTGTAGCATTTAAATTCATACTGTAAATTGGCAATGGTGACTAGCATTTGAATTGAATAAATGGAAGGCAATGGAGCTTTTGGTCTTGGTTAATGTGATAGGTCAATAGATTCAGAATTAACAGATGAATTTAGATTTTCATTTACAAAACCAGGAAAATAGTTGGTTTTCAGTATAGAAAGCCAATAAGAGCTAGAAATAAACCTTAAATTTCACTCACTTTTGATAAAGTACATGTTTTTATTCCCCTTAGTCCAGGGCCTTTGTAGACACTGCATATATCTCAGGCTACAGAACCCTGCAAACTACAAAAAAATGAACATTTCATCCTTGGTTGAATATTGTTACTGCCTCTGTATTTACATTGTGCAGGGTCTATAGATATAACTTACCTATTTTCCATTAAACAAAATCATACCTGGCATATAGAGGGATGGAAAGGGCTTCTTCTGTATTCCCACTGTCTTTGTAAGATATGATGTCCTCATTTTAGCTTTACCAGCTTTTGGTAACAGCAGTTTTTTTTGTTTGTAAAATGAAACAGCACCACCTTGCATCCTGAAGTAAAGCTACAGCTTCTCTAAAATCTCAGAGTATTTAGGTCTTAGTTTCAAATATATATATATATACTAATGATTATGTTATAAAGCAGATGAAATTTAATCATGGGTCTGCCTTGTGCTAGGTTCTAGTGTATAATTGCTAAACCATTAAGTTGATGTTACCATTTTCAACACCCAAAAATTACTTCTTCTCTTAATATCAACATTTACCCCGATGCCACCAAATTAAAAAAAAAAAAAGTTGTACAGTTGTACATTTAATTGTGCAATATCTATCAAATAACTTATAATACTGCACAAAAACGGTGATTAAACTGAATGTAAGATCACCACTAACCCTATTATTTTATAACTTCAATATTTATGTACATACAAAATAGGACAGGGGTCCTAACCTATGTTGTATGTGCTTTAGATAGCTCTAAAGCTTACAAAGGGCAGAGACAAATGCTTTGATGTGATATAAATATATAAACTAATATACCTAATTTTAATTATTGCAGTTACCACAGCACAAATCTATGGTATTTCTTTCTGTTGTTGGTTTCTTTATTTAAATTTTATTTTTTAAAATATACAATGAGTTTGTGCCTTTATTCCACCCTCTATAAAAGATCTTTGGCATTTCCTTAGTATACTTTTAAATAGATTTAACTGATCATAAAAGTGATCCTACACAAATATAGTTATGGATGTTGAAACTCTTCACCAGGGTCATGAAATTGTATTCAGTCAGTTCCTTATACAGAGGAAAATCGAAGCTCAAAATTGTGTTTGTGAGTTAGTAAAACTGCGATGTACACCATGATCTACATCAGTATATTAAATATATTAAAATGTTTCTTTAAAAGTGTATCTATGTGTTTGTGTATATATATATATATATATATATATATATATATATATATATATATATATACAAATCTTATTTATCAATGATAAGATATTTCACTATCCACCCATTGCATATTTCAAAAAAAACTAATTCATGATTCATTGCAAATATAAAGAATATTAAAAATATATTTACACAAAATCTAAACTTTCTCAAAACTAGTATATGAGTTTATGATTGCCAGAATGTTTGCATTGTGATTTTTATATCAATGGCTTCATGACCTTTTTAAATTGTTAGACAAAAAACAATAATATTAAAGGTGGGAAGAGATCTTATTTGTCTCCTGGCCAACACAAAATTACATTCACAGATGCACTATTGCTAAGGAAGGGTGACCCTATATTTGGGGTTTTACAAGCAGATCCCATGCCGTTAAATCAAATTATATTATAGGAATACATAAGCCCAGACAGGTGCCTGGAATTTTACTTCCCATCCCTTTGATTGCTTCCTAATATGTTCCTCTATAAGGAAGGCCCACTTGTCACATTCCTCTCTGCATTGGAAGTGCCTATTTGCATGTGTTTCTATAATACTACTAGGATGTAAAGCATCAGACAGTTTGCATTGTATTTGACCTTTGTTTGAATACAAGTGCCTATACCAGTGAATGGTACATAAGAGGTGCATGATAAATATTTATATAAATCTCTTTCTTCACATAACTGACAGAATGAACAGTATGTGATATTAAAAAAAGTTTGTAAAGATGAAGTACTAAGCTGTGCCCATACTCATAACTAACAATGATAATGTAATATACTTAATAAAAGGGGAAAGAAGACCATCTCTTTCCTTATAAATCCAAGTGGCCAATAGGTACACCATTTCCATTTGATCTCTCTCTTATTTGTTTTATTTGTTGTAAAGACAACATACATGCTGCTTACTTTTATAAGAATTAGAAAGAATGGAGCTCAGGTTATGGAAACTCACAATTTTTGCAGATATGGAGGAAGTGTAAACCATTAAAAGGTTACATGCATTTTATTGGGTTATCAGAAAAGGGATTACGTATTTTGTCTATGTTTTTCAAAGGTCATTTATTTATATAAAGAACAAAGAGCAATCAATGATATATTGCCCATTTTGTTCAATAACCTTTTGCCATCTTTCAGTGAGCTTCATATTTCCTCATTCATAGAAGGACCTGTCTTTATTTGCGAAAAACTGAACAAGGTGCTGATTTACAACCTCATCTGAATTGAACATTATACCATGCGAGGAGTTTTGAAGAGAATGAAACAAGTGGAAGTCTGGTGACACAAGGTCAGGCGAATATGGTGGGTGTGGCAACACATCCCATCCAAGCTCCAATAACTTTTGACGGGTAATCAAACCTGTGTGTGGTCTCGCGTTGTTGCGATGGAACACACTCCTTTAGAATTAACAAGCTCTGGACATTTCTGGATAATGGATTTGTTCAAACTGTCCAATTGCCGACAGTACACATTTGAATTGACTGTTTGGTTCCTTGGTAGGTGCTGGAAAAACACAACACCTTTAAAATCCCACCACACTGAGAGCATAACCTTCCTCTGATGAATGTCTGCTTTCGATGTCCTTTGAGATGAATCATCACGTCGGGACCAAGACCGTTTGCGCACCACATGGTTGTAAACGATCCATTTCTCAACACTAGTTATCAGTCGCTTCAAAAAAGGATCGTTCTCCTCACGTTTAATGAGCATATTGCAGATGTTTATATCCGCCGTCAAATGAACTTCTTTGAGTTCATGTGAAACCCAAATATCAAGGTTGTTTACATATTCCAGATTCTTCAGGTGGTCATAAACACTTGAATGATGGATGTTCAATGTTTCTGTAATCTCTCTTGTCATGTAACGTGGGTTTGACTCCATCAATGCCTTTATTTTGTCATCATAAACCTCGGTGGGCCTCCCTGACTGAGGAGCGTCATTGAGATCAAAATCACCAGCACAGAATTCCGTGAACCATCATTGGCACTGACGTTCTTGTAGAGCATTGTCACCATAACCTTTATGCAACTTTTCACAAGCTTGATGCGCGTTCTTCCCTTTATGGAAGTAAAACAGTAAAATATGGCAAAAATGCACAGTTTGGTCTTCCATTTTCAACTTGTTGTAAAATCTCCAAAACTCAATCAAGTCACTCAATTTTTGTTTTAGAATGTAGCTAGAACTGTCAGCTGTCAAATGACATAGCAAGAACATAGATGCAAATGACTCTAGTACTTCCAAAAATGAACAAGTGCCATCTGTTGCAAACATGCATCATGACTTTTCCGACAACCCAATACTTCAAACTCAAGGGTATTTTCAATTTCTGTTGTTGTTTTGATCTTCTGGTTCAGTTTAAGTTAATGCATACTTTATCAAAAAGATGTTAAATAAATATTTGTTAAGTGAATAAATTAAACTTCTCTGTATGATATATTAAAATATAATAAACCTGTACACAGGTATTTAAACAAATATGGAATTAAAGACCTTAAATCATTAAACTACTCTTAATATAAGAAAATTTTTTTAAATGTTTCTGTTGTTTCTATGTATGAAATTAATAATAATATCAAACAGAGAAGTCATCTAGGATTTTCTCTACAGAGGAGTTTTTTAAAAATATCTGGGAAGTAGGAAAAATTTATAGGATTAGTTAATGACTTTTGGAATACAACAGACCTGCAAGTTCCCAGCATCTTCATCCTGTCATAATGCTAGACAATTGCTCAGTTCCCATCTGCTGTGAATCTTATTTTGACCTGATTTCATCTCTATTTCCTTGATATTTTGATAGAAACAATCAACCCCTATATTCCACAACTAATTTCAAAATCTTTTGAAAGTTGAAAAATAAGATGGGGGTACAATATTAAGTTATAATATATTCATTTAATCATTTAAATAAAGTATGAAACTAAAATTAGATAATGTATTCAATAAGTATGTTTCAGAGTTGAACATATGGTATATTCAGGAAGTAATATTTTTAAGTATCCCAAACTTACGATTTCTAGGAAATGAAGAAAAGAAAATTGGAGAATATTTAGGGGATGGGGTTGATTCCAAGTTGAGGCCAAATCAAATGTGAATGACATTATCAAACTTCAAAGAGAATAGGCGATGGAATATGCTTGCTAATGACCTTGTAGTCATCAACTACGAATTAAACTGAATCACTTCAAACCAAATCCTGGGGAAGAGAGAGGACAGAAAGAAGTAGAATTTAGTAATTAATTTCATTATTACTTATAAAGAACCAATAGATCATAACCAAAAGGAGGGAAGATTCAAGGTGTTATGGCAAGGTGTTGAGTAAGAAGGCAACCATATGAACAAAAGTGTAAGCCTTCCTAGATACCAAAATATTGAAAAAGATATATCCGTTTATATTAAAAACAGAATAATAAATACACAATGGAAGAATAAGTTAAACATTAAGGGGATAAAATCAGTTGCCTATGACAGGAAGAAGGAAATAGCGTGAAGGGGCAAGCCCTGATCCCAGACTTCTTTGAATATGCCTGTTTTGCAGATGTGATTTTGGAAATCTGTCAACATTTTACATTTACCTTTAGAATTACTTTTAAATAAGTATTTAAAAATAGAAACCCAAAACAAATCAACCTAAATGTGTATTCAGTTGTTGGTATAACGAGAGACAATACTAAAAGTGACTTTAAAGCACAGTAATTTGGCTTTGTATCTCAGAAGGATACATAGTAAGGACAAAAAGAACTGCAAATGAAAATACTAAATGTTTAAGCAATCATATTTTTGTTTTAGTGTTTGTATTTTTATAATGATATACTTGTATGTTTAATGTGCAATAAAGCAAATGAGAAATAATTTTTAAATTTTAATTCTAAAATCTCAGGGTTATTGAGAAGCGGAATTCTCAGCACTGATATAAGAGAAACATATATAATGTGAAAGAGATTAAGAAAAACCCTGGAGACCCAGAAACTGAAATGGATGCATTAGTATGAACTCATGAGGAATTTTAATAAAACGATTTTTAAGAAAGTATCTTTGAGGAAAAAATAAACATATGTCCTATACATTTCTAGGAAAAAAGAAAGCTTAGAATCAATAACCAACCAAGAGCAATGAATCTAAATTTGGACTTAAAATATATATGAATATTTCATATGTATCCATACATACATATTTTTTTTTCTCATAATAAAAAGGAACCAGGACTTCTTATAGAAAAGTCTGAGATGGAAAACATTCAAGATAAAATGGACTGTATTGCCATATGAGAAAGTACAGATTCTTTCAAAGATGTCAACTTCTGTGTCAAAGTGACTCAGGGGTCATCTTGAAAAGGGTGACACATGAGCAAAATTTGAAAAGTCTGAGTATTAGTATTAAAAGCAGTAAATTAAAATGCACAGAGTATGTTTAAAGCCATGAGTTCATAATGAGACTAAAACAAAACAAAACAAAACAAAAAAGATGTAACAATTGGTTACTCTTAAAGACTGTTTTTCATTATTTTGTAAAGATAAAAAAAGAAAGAATTGTGCATTTACCCCATGTTTCCCACACTATTCCACTGGGTAACCAAATTGCTAGATGACTAGACAAAGGAATCTTCTCTTTAGAGAAGCATTTTACATAATGTAGAAAGAAGCAATGCTTTAATTAGAATACCACATTTTTGGCTGAATTAATGGACCTATTCAGTTATCATACACAACTGCTAATATCATAGACAAACAGTTACCATACACAACTGCTAATATCATAGACAATCAGATATTATGTGCATCCTGAAGAAAAATAGAATACCGCATGTTATAGTAGCTATGCCAAATAAAACCAAACAAATAACAGCAAAAATCACACACACACACACACACACACACATACACACACGCACACACATGCATTGCCCATGCATGCACATGGAACCTAAATTTAAGCCTTTAAATCCTATTTTCTATTTATGGGAAATACAAAGAACTGAAAAATGTTGCACATTGCCATTGAATATAATAATTCAGTGCCATTGAATGTAATTAACAAAATCCAAAGTCTGGGAAACTGGTAGACAAGGAGCTGATTGCTTCAATCATCAATTGTAACAAATAAAAATGGTGCAGAGGTAGAGAGTGAGAGAACCTGCAGTATAAAAGACATTTAATCATACCCTGTTCAACAAGCAATCTACAAAAAGAAAAATATATGAATTATATGAGACAAGTGAGTATTTCAACACTGACTGGGCATTTTACAATATTAAAGACTCACTATTCATATATTTAGATGTGATAATGATTTTTGTTTATTTTTCTATGACACTCATGGTTTTTAGAGCAGTTTTAGGTTCGTAGCAAAATTGAACAGAAGTTACAGTTCTCACATACCCTGTGTCCCTCGTCAGACACAGCCTCCTTCACTAGCAATGATCTTAACAAATTGGTACATTTGTTATAGTCGATAAACCTACATTGTTGACACCCTCATTATTATCTTAAGTCCATAGCTTACATTAAATTTCACTCTTGGTGTTGTGTGTCCATCGGTTTTGACAAATATATCCACATATCTGCCATTATAATATCTGCGTAACCATGTATCCATGATTATGGTATCATAAAGAATAGTTTCATTGCTCCCCAAATTCTCTGTGCTCTACCTATTATTCCTCCCTCTCCCCAACCCCTGGCAACTACTGATCTTCATAGTTTTCACTTCACAGTTTCACTGTCTTCATAGTTTTGCCTTTTCCAGAATGCCAAATAGTTAGAATCATATAGTATGCATCCTTTTCAGATTGACTGCTTTCACTTTGTAATACGCATTTAAATTTCCTCCATGTCTTTTCATGACTTGAAAACTCATTTCTTTTTAGTGCTGAATAATATTACATTGCCTGGATTTAGCTCAGTTTATTTGTCCATTCGTTTACTGAAGGGCATCTTGGTTGCTTCCAAGTTTGGGCAATTGTGCATAAAGCTGCTATAAACATCTGTGTGCAGGTTTTTGTGTGAACATAAGTTTATAGCCTGTTTGGAAAAATACCAAGGAATGAGATTGCTAGATCATATGCCAAGAGTATGTTTAGTTTTGGAACAAACTATAAAACTATCTTCCAAAGTGGTTAGACCATTTTGCATTCCCACCAACAATGGATGAGAGTCCCTGTTGTCCCACATCCTTGCTACCACTTGCTCTTGTCAGTGTTTTGGATTTTTGTCATTTTAATAGTGTGTGGCGGCATCCCCCTATTGTTCCAATTTGTACTTCTCATATTATGTTGAGAACCTTTTCATATGTTTGCTTGCTATCTTTTTACCTTCCTTGGTGAAATGTCTATTCAGGGTTTTTGGCCTATTTATTAATCAGGTTGTTCATGTTCTTATTGCTAAGTTTTAATGTTCTGTGCATATTTTGGAAAATAGTCTTTATCAGATGTGTCTTTTACAAATATTATCTCCCAATCTGAAGCTTATCTTCTCACTCTTAGACAGTGTCTTTCATAATGCAGACAATTTGAATTTTAATGAAGTCTACCTTATCGATTATTTCATTCATAGCGCTGTGCATTTAGTGTTGTATGTAAAAAGTCATTGTCATGTCCAATATCATCTAGATATTCTTCTACATTCTACGTTTTGTTCTATTTAGGAGTTTTCCATTTAGGTCTATCATCCATTTGGAGTTAATTTTTGTGAAGGATGTCAGTACTGTGTCTAGATTTTTATTTTTATTTTTTATTTTGCATGTGATGTCCAATTGTTCCATCACAATTTGTTGGAAAGACTAACTTTGCTCCATTGTATTGCCTTTGCTCCTTTGTCAAAGACCTGTAGAGCCTCCCTCTTCCCTTTCCCTTTCTCTCTCTCTCTCTCTCTCTCTCTCTCTCTCTCTCTCTCTCTCTCTCTCATTGATGTGGATATAGATTTAGATGTACATAGATCATATATATGGTGAATTTGTGAGCTCTCTGCTTTGAACTATTTGTCTAATATTTTTGCCAATACTACACTGTCTTGATTACTGGAGTTTTACAGTAAGCCTTGAAGTCAGATAGTGCCAGTCCTCTGATTTTGTTCTGTTTTGTTTTCAAAAAAGCATGAAAGCTGTCCGAGTAGTGTGGTGGTTAAGCGCTGGCTTGGGAAGCCAGTGGTCCCGGTTCGGTCCCACATATGACGGCCAGTGACACTGCCCTCAAAAAAAAAAAAAAAAAATGATAATACTAAGTATTGGAAATGGTACGGACTGACAAAAACATTACATTGCTGGTGAGATTATAAATTGTTAAAACAGCTTTTTAGAGCAATTTGGAAATGTCTAATGAAGTTCATATCCTCTAATCTAGATTTCCAAGATTTCATAGGTGCAAAACTTTGGCACACATGGCAGATGTTTACTGTAGCCCTGTTCTAGCAAAACAATTGTATATGAAGCCAGTGCCTACTAACACGGGAAAAATAAGGTATGTAATAGTTACAAATCATAAAAATGAGTTATATCTAAATGTGTTAATCCAGATACATTGTAAAAACAGAATGTTTGAAAATTGAGATAGTAGGGTTCTTACATGATACACATTAATGCAAATTTTTTTAAAAATCAGGAAAAAATGATACATTATCAAAGACACACAGTTATTTTCCACAAAAATATCTTAAAAATATCAACAGCATGCTCCTCAGTATCCTGTCATGCTGGGGCTGGGTGTCTATGTATTTTCACCATACAAATATTGGTCTCCACATATCATCCCTCTCTCACCTTAATATTTATTTCATGCTTGTTCATTGTTGCCTGTCTCCTTTAAAATGTACTCCTTTCCTATAACAAACCCTATGAATTTGAAAGACAAAAGATCTAATTCAAGTTTCCTCCATGAAACCATTATTCATCTAAACTCTACTACTCATCTCTAGTGTAATCACTAAAATATTAAAATCCTTATTTTATCACTTAGAAGTAGAATATATTCTACATCACAACCATTGTTCTCTAATTATCTCATAAGCTGTATGAAGGGCAGACTTAGGAATGTTCGTTCAGGGAGTAAGCATTCTTTCTTGAGAATATATAAATGTGTAAAAGGCAAACTTCCAGCAGGATCAAATTCACCGAGTGATGATTATTGCTATTTAATCTGGAGCTTCTAGTAAATGTGACGTTCTGAGAACTAGACACTTTAGATTTTTGAGTAGGATCATTTTCTTTCTCTAGTTGAATTTTGTGTTATTTGCCAAAGGAAAGATTACAAGAAAAGTCAAAATTTACTTTCTAGAGTGTTTAGTTTTTGGTATCTTAATATAAAATAAATATAAGTTATCTCTTAAGAAGAGTTAAGGGTAAGAGACATACCGCATATAAAAAAGACACAGAAGTTGAAAATGAATTTCAGACACCAAATGATAAACCTTCTTCACTAGGGCCAAGCGTATAAATTAAACCTAAAAATTAGTCATTGCTACAAGCGGGAATAAGTACACTAAGAAAATAATATCCAGGTGTATTTTGTTTATTTGTTGACAGGAAATTTCTTTTATGAAGTTTTCTTTGATAAATCCCAAGAATGCAAATAAATTGCATATATCTAAACTTTATATTCATTTATGAAATTTATTAAATGATACCTTAAGTAACTGTTATGTACATTTACCTCCTTTAATAGAACGAAATCTTTTGTTCATCTTAGTATTGTGTATAATGTTGACACTACTTGCATAAAGTAGATGTTCAAATAAGAAAAGAACTATTGAATAAGTAAAATCAAAATAAAAGAATCAATGAATGAATAAAATGCTTAGTGGCCTACCATGTTGAGAAAAATCATATAGATAGAGGGACTCTAGATTTTGTTAAAAACTTGACTATATTTTTCAAAATATTCTGTCAAAAGAAAGAGCATTTCTTCTCAAACTTTACAATGTATCCAGGAATCGTATTAAAAAGTAGATTTTTGATTCAGCAAGTTTGAATGGGGCCTGAGATTTTGCCTTTCTAATAGGTGCTCTTATTAATCTTAGGAGCACGTTTTAAGAAAAACATTTTCATGTTTATTGTCTCTATTATCAGCTTTCTCCCACCCCCTTTCATGACTCTGACCCCTTGGAACATAGTAGATCACACAATTCAGTAATTAAAACTTAGACTTAAATTCAAGCAGACTAGGTTAGAGTCCCAGCTCTAAACTTGATGAAAAGTTATTTACCTCCTCTACATTACCATAGCTTAAATATGCTTACAATGAAAATGTCCACCTATATTATATGTGTGAGTAATAACTGAGACAAAAAAAGAAGCCTGTATGTAAAATACTTAGACTCATGATTTTCTTCTGATTATAAAAATAACATTGCAATTATTATTATTAACTTAGTAATAGCAAGAAACATAGTGGTGGTAGAAATGAGTAAAGTGGCAGTGATATTAAATAATGTAATGTAGAAAGCACAAAACAAGCATATCTTGCCAAATATTAGGACATTTTGTTGACCTCATGATGCCTGTATCTCTTAACTTTCTAGCAAATGTCTCAATCCAGCTCAGATAATTTTTTTTTTTACATAATTTTTTATAAGATTGCCAGCTCTGCCACACTCACAAATTTCAAAAATTCTTTGTCCTTCAATTTTCCCTCCTGCCTTCACCAAAATAATTATGCCTATTTAATAAAAGGCTACAGAGGCATTTGCTCTTTTATGGTACTTTTCCCTTAAGAAAAGCTTTCAGAGACCAACGCGGGAGATGTGTGAATCTAAGAATATGTTGAAGTAGTTTCCTTCAGAATTCTTTAGATAAATTTGATACAAAAAGAAAAAAGTGGCAATTTAAAAATTCCTTAACTCCTCACGCAGGCTGCTAATCACTCACCCACTAGCCCTCTTTCAAGTCTTTATAAATGTGAGAACTTCATGGAAAATAAAATATCTCATCATTTTCTACTGCCTAATATCAAGTTTATGGATATATTTGCCTTGGGTATATGTGACTCAAACATCTATTTGTGATAACCAAAACAAACCTTTAGATTCAATGAGGAAAAATAAAAGTGCTTTTAAGATAACCCAAATATGTGGATATTGATGTTTTAATTTCACCAACTCTATCAATAGCCTGGCCATGACAATGGAAGGAGAAAATGTTTCACTATCAGTGGGCAGGGCATTTAGGTGGGGATGAATCTCAAAACGCTAATAGAAGGCTCTTAGTAGGCCAAGGAACATTCCTAATTCCTGTAAAACAATTGACATCATTTTGCCAATGTGTAACTAAATCTGCAACAATTGAAGAACTATATTTTTTTGTTGACTAAACATCAAAATCCATAAATTAGAAGAAGACATATCACGCAAATCTTCTTCTACCACTTCTGTAACTAGCCTTTAGTAGGTAATCTCTTTCTCTCTTAGCCTCTTTTTTGCTCGATAGAGAATAAACTGCAGAAACCCAAGAAGGACAGTGTAGGGAAGATCATGAAAGATAATATGCTTTTATTTATTTTTTATTTTTTTATTTTTTGTATGTCGCAGAATGTTTTTATTTTTTATTTTTTTTATTATTAGTTACAGATGTTCAAAATAATGCAATAGTTATCTTTTTCACCCCTCACAAAGTGACTCCCCCATTTAGCAGAAGGCTTGTTTTAATAACAGAGCTTAAAAAAAAAAATCTTCAAAAAGCTCCCTGCTACCGGGACTCTTGTTATCTATAAAAAAAATCACAAGTACTCTCTTGGCCTCCTTTGACAGAGAAAGCTAAGGTTGATCATTTAAACTTGAAAACATAGAAAGGTTAAAGTATAAAGCCCCCAAAATTCCTTGTGACATTTAATTTGAGTTCAGGACTTAAGTTTATGGCTTCAGTGATCCATCCTTATAAGAAAAGGCAGAATGGCTTAGTGGGCCAAAGTATGTGAATTGGAATCAGATGCCCGTGAAAGCTAACCTTGGTCTTACCACCTTGAAAAAATCCTTTTAATCATTTTGTTCTTAGAATCTTCACTTACCAAAGGAGTTTGCACCACCTTACACAGGTGCCAGGATGAAAATTTATAACTTATATTGAGCAGAAGTCACAGTGTCATTAAACAGATTCTGACTGTTATTAAACATCCTGGGCTTAGATTAAGAAATGAGAGCAATTGGACTCAACATACTTTTTTGGTATATAATACACTCACTCCAGCATATAAGTAGAATCTTATATGTACACCTTTGTACACAAAGCAAAGCACATATTGCCATTTAGTCATCTTGCTAAAAATGGAAAATAAATGCCTTTGCAAATGTTAATGTTCTCATTCAAAATGTTCTTTTCTAAAATTGGAATCATTTTTCATTTCAGTGCTTTTGTTTTTCACGTTTGTAGCATTATTTTGTAAATGGATAGCTCCAAGCAATTTATAATGAGGTTACATTAATTTGCTATAACAAATTCAGAATTCTTAAATGTTGTATATTATTTGGCTTTATATCGTGCAACACATGTCATAGATGTACATCATATGCTATTTTTGAGATATTGAAAGGAAGAAGTAAAGTTTATCCCAGTTGTTTCTCCACTTACCCTATTTATTTATTCATCAGGTAATTATTAAATACCTTATATTTCTAGGCTGTATGCAATGTTTAAAAAGTACACACTATGTTCTTAAGAAAATTATATTTTAGTGGGAAAGGCAAACCTAAAATAAATAAATGAATAGATATATAAATGAAAGTTATAACTACAATAATATTAAACCATTAATAGATCTATTAAAACTATTAAAAATAGTTGTAATAAATAAGCATGGTTTTGTAAGTTTAAATAAGAGAATTGAAGCATGAGTATGAGGAAGTGGAATTTAAGCTGAGATATGGATTTTGATGAAAAGTTAGGCACGCAAAGGACATTGCAGAGAATTGATAGCATGTGTGAATGCCTGGTATCAGAAGTTGGTTAGTAAATTTAAGGAACTGGAAGAATGACAGCGTTATTGGCACAGTGAGCTAACGAGAGAATGTCTAGAGATGAAGTTGGGGGGATGTTACAGTCATGTTTACTTTCTTGACAAAAAGTAAATTGAATGGCATTAAATTTTGTTTTCAGCAGGATGATAACATGGTTAAATGTTTAATTGTAAAACACCATTTTCAAATTTATGAATAATGACATATTTGAGGGCAATAATAAAGTAGCTGGAGACAAAACAGGAATCTATTGCAGTAGTACAGAAAAAAAAAAACACATGATAGTGACTTGAGCTAGAGTGATGCCAGCAGAAATGCATGCAACTATACCAAGTAAAGAAATACTGGGGCCATAAAATTGTCATAAGTGTGTCATGGACTAGATAGATATAAAGGATAAAAGCAGAACGAGAGAAAATAGAGAATGAGAGATGTGGCATGAATGATTCAAAATATCTATTTTGAGTTTCTGCATGACAGAGCAGCCATTTATTTTAATACGAGAAAAAAAATGAGAAGCAAAATCTGATAGAAAGTAAAAATTTGGTAATTTTTTGACCATGATTTGTTATCATTGAGCAGCATTCTAGTGAATATATCAAATGGGTAGGTGAATACATAAATTTGCATCTTATTAGTAGGTTTATGGCTAGAGATTAAAATATAGGTTCATTTAAATTAAGTAGTCATTAAGAACTGATGAGGGAGCAGTTTTTTGTAGCAATTTGTGTAGAAACCAGGTTGGGGTATATTTTAGAATGAAAAGAAACTGAATAAGTGAAAACTATCATTCCAAACAGCTTTTTTGAGAGACTCCCATGAAGAAAAGCAGAAGGGTTTTATGGGTAAGAAGGTGTGAGCTTTGTCAAAAAAAGAGGGTTTTACCTGTTATTTTTTTGCTTTTATTTTTTTTAATATGGAAGGATGCCAGGACACATTTGAATGCCAGAATAATTTAATTGAAGGAAAAAATTAAAACATAGGGGAGACAAGTAAAAATGGAAAGAAATAAGTTAAAAAAGAGGAATTAAAATCTTGAGCAATTGAGGAAGGACAAGGTCTGTGGTGGGGCCCAGGGGCACAGTACGTGGTAAAGAAGGAATGGTGACCTTTTAGATAAGGAGTAAGTTACTGAATCTAACTATAAAACAATCCTGCCAATAGCTACACTATTTCATAGTATAGCTACAATAAATCTTCTGCTGCAGTTTTACATCAATTTGTTGATATCTTTAAGGTTTGAGACGAAGGGGTGAGTATTGAGCGTGCATGTAGGTCTGTATTTGCACACATACCTACCAGGCACAATGTGTGGAGTGGTCACAAAGTCAAGGAACCCTAAGCATCCTATTTCTTCCATTAAATATCTGTTTATTAACAGATCTGCACAAAATTGCTGAAGATCATAGGGGAAAATGAAAATGTGCATAGATCCTTTTTCCCCTCTTTGTAGAAAACTATGCTTCAAGCAAAGCAATCTCAGTAGCTTTCGCCTAGGTTTTATGATTCTCATCTTTTTTTTTTTAAATAGTTAGGTCTAGAACTGAATACAAATAAGTGATCAAAGTAAAGTAAATGGGTGTTTGTAGGTGAAATCATGTCTAAATCATTTCATGTTCATAGTATGATTTTTGTCAAAATGAATGTACATGGGAGTTGCAAATGAACCACTGTTTCAACAGAGAACACTAGAATAATAATAGTAATTTGCAAACTGATTTTAGGATGCATAATATCACTAGTACATGTTATAGAGTCTACAGAGAAGAAAATACTTTCTATAAAGTCTAGAGCAAGAACATTCTGTAGAGTATGTCTCAATATTTAGGGCAGATAAAAATCATATGGAGAACTTTCAAATGTAAATTTAGGGGCCAATCCCCAGAAATCTAGATTCAGTAAGCATAAGGTAGTTCCTGGAAATCTGCATTTAAACAAGTCTTCCAAACAGTTGGTTTGCAGTCACTGTCACAATTTCAACAATAGATGTTTAAAGAACATGGTCAGAAATGCTCTTTTACATAAAATGTAGCTTCTAGCAGTTAAACTAAGTGGAAGAAATATAGGATGGAAAGTTGATCATACTTGGTTGAATTCACAGATTCCTTTGACTTAAGATAAGTGATCTCACAACTTTAGAGTAGAAAGGGTGAGGGAAAATAACCTTTAGAACCTTGTCAATCTAGCATTTTATTAATTAGAAGAGGTATTTGCAAATTTTACCAAAGGAATAATTTATAAAATCAAATTTATGGCTTTATGTAATGGAATTTTTCACACCTTTAATTACAACCTCATATTAAATACGGGCAACAAATTTCACATTGGTCATAGAATTAAATTTTTTAAAAGTATATTCCTATAATTTTTATAATTATGTATACATGAGCAGAGAAAAACAAGCTTAGCAATCATTACAGAAAGGTAGCAAAGTGCTGTCATATTGAAATAGTCACTGAATAACTTGCGGGGAGCCAGCCCCCACGAGTACCAGGGATTCCCTCCGGCGGGATGGCGTTGGAGTGGCAAAAGAAAGATGGAGGTTCACGGAAAGAGGTTCACAGGAGTGTCACGTTTTATTGTTAAAGCCTAGGCCCTTTTATAGGGGCTTCTGACCATTATCTCAATCACAAGCTATGTTTCACATGATGTTTTCTCTTAGGACTTTTACAGTCTTTACTTTTTTGTAATTGTATCTTTCCAGGGTACACTGTGACCTATTCTATGCTCAAGGATTTTACTTATCATCTAAAGAGTGGTTACCATGACTACCTTACAGGGCACATGCTTGAGTTATTGCCAAGAGTCTAGCAGTGGCTGAGTTTAGGGCAAAAAACTATTTCTATGTGATTATAATACTTAGTAGCAAAAGGAGTTTCAAACTTTTACTATCCTAAGAAGAGCTGCATATTATTGCAATAGAGGGTAATATCTGTTTCTCAGTGAAAGCTTCAGTATCTGTTGCTACAGCAATGTACAAAGCAAAGAGTTAAAACAAGGCTGTTAATTAAAATACCTCATGGTCAGCAAGTTGTCTCTTATCAGAACTCTCACGGCCAAGAGACCTTGGTCTCCTGGCCTCCAAGGAAACCTTTCACAGCTGCATAGGCAAGGACAGATGATAACACCAGTTTCTCACAGAGGCTGTCTGTTTCTCACACACAGTCTTTTTGGCCTATGTGGCCAGAGGCCTGAGCCTCAGTTTCCAAGGGGCTTGATTCCCCTATTTCTCAGTCCTGGGGTCCCAAAGTGGGCTGTAGCCTGGCTTGGGTTGTCCCCTCTCTTAGGAGATCATGCCCATCATTGATTTACACAGCCAGCTCTCATTGGGACACCACAGGGACTTGCCGTAAATGCAGTGAAAGTACTGTCTCCCATAGGATCTGACGTGGAAGAAAGGCACATGGGTTCATAGAGACAGGAGATATTACACGACCAACCATAAGGCAGCATCCCAGAGATCCAGTGCTGAGCGTGGATCTTTATTTCAATGTGGCCTTGTCAGACACTGGGATGCTGTCAGCCCCCGGCAATAACTGAATAATAGAATTGGTCCTAACAGCTAAGCATTTTCAGACCCACAACATTACTAGACCATGCTGATCACAAATGCCAAAACAAAGCTATGCAAAGAAACAAGATATCCTTTTCAAATTGTTTTAGTTTTCTAGGTCCCATTCCCTTGCATATAAATACCAGAATAAACTTGTCTATGTCTACCAAAATCCATGGTCTGATATTGATAGAAATTTCCTTAAAACTATGTCTAATTGGAACAAGTGATGTCTTGACCTTGCTGAGTATTCCAATCCACAAACTTGGTACATCTCTCCTAATTTTTAGGTATTAGGGTTCAGTGTACTCACAGCAAAACACAGTGCATTATCAGCCGGCTAAAATTGCACCAAATTGAAATCCTTGTAACATTAGATAGACTTATATTTTGTTCATTTTTATTCTACAAAATGATTATTGTATTTTTAGCTAAAAATCAGATAAAATAATAGACAAATAAATTGACCTGCAAAGTCCATGTGTGGAATATTATAGGGTATATTAAACATTTTAAATATAATAGTATGGAGTTTATCATGAGAAAAATAACAATATTGGCTCATTGTCACCTCCAATGAGGACAAACTAGAAAAATTGTCCTGTGGTAACCAGGTGTTTGGAGAAGCCCAGTGAGGCTGTGGGTAAATGAACGTGAGGTGGCACCCAAGCAGCTCAACAGGCAGGCCCTTGAATAATGAAACCGTAGGGCTTTTCATTCACCTTCAGCATCGTTGGTTCACTTTTCTCCCCGGCTATTTTTCTAAGTCATTTGAAGTTGAACACAAAGTGTGTGTCTTGAGGGTATGTACCAGGCACAGTGAGAGGGTAAGTGACCCAAAAGAATTCATACCAGGCTGTGGACCTCTCTACATATGGTCTGTTCACTACCTTCCCAGTCAAAGTGTATTTCCACATCCTCTTCCTCATTTTACCCTCGGACTAAGGAGAGACAAACTTCTCAATTGAGCTATGCTTTAGATTCCTCTTTGGTGTGACTGATTTACAAAGATTTGCCAGCATCCACCATGACCCCACCCTGCCCCAAGGACAACAAAATAAAAAGCTTTTGGCCACATGTGCCATGTTAGAAACCCCACAGCTGATAGTGAGGCAAAACCTAGGAACAGAGTACTGGTATGGAGACTAAGGCAGGTAATTTTTATGCCAGTTATTAAAACTGACAGATGCAGATGGCTTATGGGAAAGTCATTGTAGCTTCCTACTAATCTCTTCCTTTTCTATTAGCAGAAGTTAGTTTTTCATAAGAATTCCTGTTTGTGACTGAACAGTAAATTTATCTGACCACAGGTAGAAACAAATGGTCTCATGCCCTTGTGATTTAGAAAGCAGTAGGAAAAGTAAACATTGCTAAGGAGGGAAAAAGGAGAATTCTGCTTTGGCAGAAAACTGAACTTTTCTTCGAGGTTAAGCTCTACACCACGTACAGCCAATTAGTGAGAACAATATCGATAGGGCGGTCTTGCAAAAATGGTCATGAGCCTCCCACACTAAACAACACAACGAAATTCTGAAAATTTATTGGCAAATTACGTGGAGTTAAGGTGCACAGTCAAATGCAGTCAATTAATGCTATCATTGTAAATCAAGATTATAGCTTGCCATGTAATTAACAGTTTATAATAAACATAAATACCAGCACAAGTGACTCAATTTAGCAAATCACACAGGCTGTTGTGCATGGTCAGTTTACTGAACAGTTGAGAAAATAAGCCAATTTAATACCAGCAGAAAGATTGCTGGAATTCTGATTCAATACTAAATGGACTGATAGAACTGAAATTGCTGATAGAACTAAAATAAACTACAGGCAAAGAAATTAAATACAGGTAGCAAACAGAAAAGATTTGGAAAAACAAGAATTGAAAGTTTCAGATGAATAACCAAAGGACCCTAATCCCCTACTAAAACATGTAGCTTGCTCAGTAATGGTTCTGAGACAGACTGAGGCCGAGAGCTTAGGATACGCACAGCCATAAAGGGTCAGGTTGCTTGGGTTCAAAGGGTGCCATGGAAACTCACAAGTTACTTCTCAAATGTAAAAATGGAAGATATGAACAGTACGTAACTCATTGAGTTGTTGTGCCAGCTGTACAAGTTAGTGAACATAGCATGGTATGTGGCATGGAGTAAAAACTCAATACATATTAGCTATTTTATAAAAAAGTTAAACTCTGATGCCTTGGCCCCTATAGTTAAAATTGATGACTAATCATATTACTCAAGACATGTTGTTCACATTTTTGCTTAAGGGAGGAACTCTGTTTCCAGTTGTAAAAAAGTTACTCTTTAAGTAGTGGAGTTTATTTACCTTATGTATTTTCCCTGGGAAGGCCAGAACTAAACACAAAGCACACAGAGACCAGGAACCAGAGTATATTATAGTTCCTTATAATGGCTCTAACAAAGTGCCACAAACTCATGGCTAAAAATGCCCAGAAATTGATTGTCTCACAGTTCTTGAGGTTAAAATTCTGAAATCAAGGTGTCGACAGGGCCATGCTCCCTCTGAGATTCTGTACAGACACATCCTTTCTTCCTCCTGCCTTCCTCACCCTCCCCCACAACCCCAGCCACAGGGCCCTCCTGGGCGCTCTGCAAATGCCTCAAGGCTGCCTTTCCTTCAAGCATCTGAGCCGTCTGCTGGGTTTGCCAGGAGCATTCCTCCACAGTGTTGCTGTGTTTACTCCTCATTTCCTTCAGGTCTTTCCACAAATATTGCTTTATCAGAGACAGCTTCTCTTGACAACCCTGTATGAAAAGAATTCCAACAAACCTTTCATCTAGCCTGCTTTATTGATGAATCTCATTAATACATTAAAAGTTCAAATATTTGTTACTGTTCTATTTAGTCTAGTAGAATAAAAATATCACTGTAGGCTGTGTTTTTGTCTGTTTTCTTGTTTTTTTTTTTCTCACTGCTTTATATAGCACTAAGCACAGAGCCTGCACAAATTAACAGATAAATGTCTGTTGAAAGAATAAAACTATGAAATATGATAAGCCTTGCAAGGCACTTGGAAAAGTATCTGGCATATTGTCAGCACTTAATACATGTCAATTATTGTTTTATTACTAGTGGTAGTAAATAATGCTCCTTGAGAAGATGGATGATTATCATCATCATTATTGCACTTAGGAAGGATTTACTATGTTTCAGAAAATGTACTCTTTGCTCTATATATTATCTCATTAAATCCTTTCAACAATTCTATGAGGCAGATAGTATTATTGATATCACCATTTTACAAATGGGAAAACAGGCATTCAGAAATAAAATAACTTATTCAAGCTCAGTTATCTTATAGAGTCTGAATTCTAATCCAGTACGTCCAGTTTCAGATTCCATCTTCTTCAATAACTACACCATATAATTGTGCTGGTACTTCTTATTTAGGCAGATTACAATAAGAACTTTGGAAAATAAAAAGCCCAAGAAAACCCAACTGTAATGAATAAAACCTCAACATAAAATGATTATATATATATATATATATATATATATATATATATATATATATATATATATATATTTAGTGTATAGGTTAAATCGTTGTATCTAAGAATGCCCATAATTGAACAGTGTAAATAAGATAGGAATTAATTACTTTCTCCTGGGATACTTTGGCCAGGTGAGTTTTAATGGGCAGCTCTTTTCCCCACACCCAATCAGAACACAGACTGGTTTCATCTCGATGCTCTGCCCTTTCCTAGAGTGTTGTCTTCATCCGCATGTCTAAGTTGGATCACAGCCACATCTCAATTACAGACCGTAGAAAGAGAGCACACTTGGAGGACTCACCTTCTATGATCCCATCTGAAACAGTCTCACTGTGGAAAAAGGAGAGGATGAGTTTTGAGGAATTCCTAGTCTTATGCCACAAGGACAAAAAATACATAATAGAGTATGACTGTTATGGAAGACACATGTTTTGAGAAAATTTTTGATTAATTCTAGAGTTCAGTTCAACCTAGGTGTCCTTTAGCACTGTGGAAAGCTTTTCACAACACCACCATGCCAAAAACTGGAAGAAAAGGTGTATTCAAATAACTATGCAGCTCAAGGACCCTCAGTCCAAGATTGCTGAGCAATAAGGCATCGGGGTTCCTAGAGGTAGAGAAGAAATGCAGCATTTTACCAAGTGCTGTACAGTGGTACTTTCCAAGTTGTAGAGGAGTAAGGAACTTGTAGTTAGCAAACCCAGAGTTGTTCTTTTCAGTTGAGTTTGTGTTCAGACATGATGGTATGTGGGGTTTTTTGTTGTTGTTGTTGTTGTTGTTGTTGTTTTGTTTTGTTTTTCCTGCCCACTTTGGTAGTCAACCTTATCTCATGTTGGTGTTTTGTGAAATTATTCATGTTCTGCAGGAGAGCACGGTAGCTTACATCTTCAGATAAAGTTAGTTCCCTGAAAGTCAGCAGAAGCTGTCTTTGTTTTTCTTTAGTCTGTTTCACCCTTAGGTTTGCCAAGTAAAATGCAGGAGTCCCAGTTAACTTTGGATCTGAGATTGATGATGGATAATTTTAATTTTAGTATAAGTATATCCCAAATTTTGCCAACAAGCTTTACTAAGAAATTATTCATTGTTTATCCTAAATTCAAAGTTAACTGCAGGTCCTCTATTTTTATTTGCTGAATCCAATAATCCTTTGTCCCTAATTCCCTTGTCAGTCTTTGTTTTGTATTAAGGGATTGAGTTTAGCCCCCACCCCCTCCTTACTCCCCTGTGTGTTATTGGAGTTTACAGCAGGTTTTGAACTCACTTGTTAACCCATTCATTTAGCCCAGTCCTTCCAGTTATCATAAAAATGGCTGAATGATGATTCTAATGGAGACACTTTGCTTGTTGGTCATGAATAACCTTCATATATTTGGAAATAATTTCAGTTCAGGCCTAGCTCTGGGGACCATTTAATATACCCTAGATACCATACAACCACATACGACTGGAAATCTCAGGTGACAAGACTGAGTTATGAACACATAGAGAACTACCATGCATATATCATAGATTACATCTTATTTTAGGCAATAAAGTCAATTCCTAAGAAGTTGGGGGCCGGCCGTGTGGCATGTTGCTTAAGATTTGGCTTGAGATGCCAGCTCTGAGCATAAGGGCCCCTGTTCGGATCCCACATTAGGGCCAATGACACTGCGCCCTCTACAGCTAAGATGATGAATAACTGCTTGACCTGGAACTGGGCTGTCATGAGTTGACCTGGAGCTGGGTTGCCATGAGTTGCCAGTGATGGCATAGGCTGCAGCTCCTGCTGCAATGGGCTGCCATGAGCTACGATGAGTGGCTGGCAGCCACAGTGAGCTGCCAGGAGCCACTGTGAGCGGCCGCCCAATGGCCGGCAGGTGACTGCCTCACCAAAAAAGAGCACAATGATGATATCAACATGGGCCAGTGAAGCAATGTCCTCCACAACTAGACTGAAGAACAAAAGGACAGCAACTTATCTGTTCCCCTTCCCTGATTCCCCAATGTTGTTCCCCTCCCCCAACTTCCCAATAAAATCTTAAAAAAAAAAAAAAAAAGTTGGGGTAAATCTTTTTAAAATTCAATATAATTTTAAATATACAAGGGATTGTATTTTGTTTGTAAATAAAAACATTTTTAAAGTAATTTACTATTTTAGGGTAATAAATATCAGTTACCATTAGTTAGACTATTTTTATAATGATCTTGATGAAAGTGACTTCTATTTTCAAAGAAAAATAAAATATAAAAAGAAAAGTCTGTGATATCTTATGCTTTTTAAAGGCATAATGGCTCTAAGTGTTCCAGCTCAGGCTTTCACGCAGGAATCCATATGCATTCTGACACATGCTCTATAATTTCCACCAATCATTGAGGATTGCACAAACAATAAAAAAGATTAATGATTAGTACTGTCAATAATCTCAGCATAGCTTTCTAATGGTTGTAGTCTCGAAACTGTTGTGGTTTTAGCAGCACCTCTTGGGGCTGGGGAAATCGAACTGTGCCACTATGTTTGTGTAAGAACAACAGGAGGCGCCTGCTAGTGTTAGAAGATTTAAAATTCTGAAATTAATTTATTCCCAATAAAGGCCAATTGTTAAGGACATTTTGAAGGACTCATCATCCATGAAATTAGTTGGAAAGCAGCCTTTCTACTTAGCGTTCTTTGGAATAAAAACAAGCCATCCTCACTTACCACTGAGAATTCTGCCCAAAGACATAGGACTCTTTGTAGGCGACAGTGGTCAGACTAGTCCCAATACAGGAGTAAGAACAGAATAAAAGCTTCTCAGAAGCATTTGGAATCATGGAATATCTTTCCTTCCTTAAAAACATTTCCCTTAAAACTTCTCAGGAGTGGGATCCCCAACTGGGGAACAATCTGTACAAATCATATAAAGATTAAACACTATATGTGTTATGTAAAACCAAAATGTGTATTCCCTTTTTATAGATCCTATGCATTTCAACTGAAGGAATTTCTCTTTTAATTTCCATTAATAAAAGCAGTTGATTTCATATCTACAGCTACCATTTAAAAGTTACATAAATTTTGAAAAGCCTTTGAACACTAGCAATAATGATACATGTAGTGCTTAGAAATATATAAATACTATAATGATATAATATATAATATTAATATATAGCTTATTGTATACCAGGTACTGTTTTAAGTTCTTTACATGCTATAAGTAAACAGTGAATTGCTTTAGTATTTTGATGTAATTTTCATTAATTTCATGAATTAGAATAACTTGAAAAATGTGTAAAAAGTACACTTAAGTAATAATATGTATCATTAAAACCTCCTACTCAGAGATTTATGGATTTTGTACTATCTTATTAAAATTGTGTGGTTACGGAGTCAATTTTGTTATATTCCTGTCATTAGTTCATATCTAATGTGTCTAATACTAAACTAAACACCATTCCCATCATTTAGTATTTTTTAGATATATCTCTTATTGTTATTTTACCTGATATTCTGGTAAAATTCTGGTCAGTTTTCAGATGAACAACTCAGTTTTTTTGTTTTGGTTTTTTTTTTTAACTTCATTGCTTGTTAAACTAGCCTCTATATGTTCCCCATAATCTCACTTTCAATAAATTCTACAAAACAAAACCATCCTTCTTACCTGGTATCATAACTATGTTGATTATTTTTAGTATGATTTGTTTTGAATATTTTTAGAGCAAGTATAGTCTAATTTAATTTCCATTTGCCAGGTATGACACATATTGTATTTAAATTATTATTTGATAATACTATTAAAGTTCTTTATTTTTGCATTTAAAAACATTATTTCATAATGTTTTTATAATTCTTTTTTTTTTTTTTTTTTAAGATTTTATTGGGGAATTGGGGAAGGGGAACAGCTAAGTTGTTGGCCTTCAGTCTTAGTTGTGGAGGGCGCAGCTAGCTCAACTCCAAGTCCATTTGCCATCCAGCTGCCTGTAGACACTCAAGGGCCACTTTGCTCAAGGTGCCGTGTTCAATCTTGGTTGTGGGTAGGTGTGCGTAGCCCACCATTCCATGTGGGAGTCGAACCGTCAATCTTGTTGTAAGGAACATGTGCTTTCACCAGTTGAGCCATCCTACCACCAGTTGGCAGGTCAGCAGCAGCTCCACTCAGGCGCAGCTCACTGACCCATGTGGGAATCCAACCGGCGACCCTGTTGCTCAAAGCTCGCGCTCTTAACCAACTGAGCCACTTGGCCTGCCCTCTTTACAATTCTTTATTTCTTCATATTTTATATGAATCATTCATTATGAGTTTAAATTCAAACAATTTTACTATTTTGTTTGGCCAGGAGCATACCTTTTCCTTTCCGGTAATCTTCTATTTAAATACTAACTAGCTGTATTTCTTCTGTGTTTTCAGTTCATATGTTCTAGATTGAATTTCAGTCCGATATTAGTCAAAAGAATGTTTACAAATAGTAAGATCCCTAAAAGGGATAACTTTATAGAACTTGTCTTCTGCTCCAGTGGATACTTCATATTTTAAATATGATATTATTTTAAAAGCCACAAAATAATGTAGTTATATAAGAATCCCATGACCATTTAAGAGGGAGGAAGTCGTTCCTAGAAATTAATCTAAAAAAAAATAATAATAATACAATATTATCCTTAGACCAAATCATGTTCATAATCTTTGGTATAGCAAATAGGATTTCACTCTGTAACAATAAAACAGTAAAAAATATATCTACCAGTTATTGAAAAATGGATTCCAATAACCTGAAACAAAAACAGAATATGCCAAGTGACTGACATTTTACTTTTATTTGTAAATCAGTGAGTATAGCCTTATATGTTAGTAAAGTAAAAATTCACATCAAAATTTGCTTTTTGAGAATTACAGATGTAATAATATTTCAATTAATTCTAGTAATTTCTCTTAGGGATGTAATTATGGATTTGTTATCAGTCTATTGGAATGCTGTAATTTCAGTCCTGATTGGTATTCCATGTTCAGTTTCTGGATGCTAACAAAGAAAAATAGATAACATTAATTATACTTCTATTAAAACTCATGAAATCCTAGGAAAACTTCTCAATTAGGTATAATAAAAAAATCAAGATCTTTAGAAAACTGATTGTTGTAGAAAATCATTATTGAATACAACACGAGCTACAGTAGGCAACATATGGTAATGTAATCCATGAGACAATAAACAAAACTAATTTTTATTAAAGTCAGGAAAATTGACAACCTTAGTAGCATTTGGATCCTCAACACTTATCATTTCTAACCAAACATAAAATTTCCCTCAGAGATGTTGTGGCTAATTGTCTCTCTCAATTTACATTCTGAACAGTACCTCCTGAGTTGAATTAACTCCTGATTGACAATAGATTTAATAAAATGGTTAATTTTGCCACAGATTAGGAAATATTATTCATGCATGTATGGAACTTACAATATAAACAAATGTCATTATCATGAATAACTGGGATGGAATTTACCATGTGACTCACTGATCCCAAGAATAAAAACTTTCAAACATGGAAACATTAAAAATGCTAATATTTCATTTCTACAGGCATTCTCTAATAATGTCCTTAAACATCATGTCAATAGAAAGATGTGAAAAGCTAAAATTTTAGAAGTGGAAAAATTGAAACAAGAATATTAGATCATCATGTTAAACTCAAGCTACTTATAAGACTAAAGAATGTTCTTATTTTTATATTTTCAATACAACAGCTCATAATTTTCTAATTTATATTTATATTTCTCCTTAAAATTTAAATGCTTGGGATATGTTGGGGAGGAAAATATGAAGTTTACTAATGGAAAATATAACCTCTTTCTTCTTGTTGAATAATAACTCCATTTTCTAGAAATTTAGTTGGCCATAGTCCAAAAGAACGATTTCACTGCTAAGATATTAGTTTCCAATATTATCAAGATATGTTACTCTAAAATCAATGAGGTGTCCTGCCAAGTATTGCTGACCATAAAACTTTAAATTATATTGATCTCTACTCATATTGATAGGGAGGTTAAAAATGTCTTTTTAATAAAAAACAAATGTATTGAGGCCATAAAATTTTGTACAAACAATAATCCAAGTCCTATTAACCTCCATGCTATCCTGGTTATGAACAGTTTTCAAACATCACATAATGAAATGATTATACTAAGGCAAGTTTCTGAGTGGAAGAAGAAACGATTAAAATTTAGCAGAGTTGCAAGATGAGAAGTGTTGAGTGGGTCAGTAGACATATTTACTGTTATAAAAATCTACATAAATGAGCCCAGACAGAGAAAGCATCTGTGAATTTGTTAAATTTGAAAACTCTGAGAAGAATAATAAATATAGAGCAGGCAGCATGAAAAAAAGTCAGTGAAGTTTGGCAGTCTACTGTGCTAAAAGTAGTTGTATGTACAAAAATGGAACGTTATACAGCTGGCTTAAGTATAAAGAACCAAAATGTAGAGCCAAAATCTCTAGTGCATTAAGAGTCCTTGTAGAATATTCAATAAAAAATTAAGTTTCTATTAATATTGAGGAATGTATTCTGGGAATTTAGCTGAGAAAAAGAAAATAAAGGGTTTCAGAAAAATATATTAGAATAGAAAAGCTGATGTAAAACTAAGAACAGTTTAATATTAACCATATATTGAACCACATCTATTTAATGCCTACCTGCTATCTATTCATCTACTATCTTTTTGATAGTATGTTAATATTAGTTTAAAAGTAGATGCTACAGATAACAGAAATGATTATTTTCCTGTTTAACATAAAAAATATACCTCATGACCAGTATTGGAGCAATTATGTTTCAAACATTTGTTTTAAACCTATACATTTATTAACATGTTTAATTATTTTAACAAAATTTATTATTTAGTATAGATTGAAGGAAGATTACAAACAGCATTATGACTTGCAGTGTTTTGCATTCTATCAGGTAGATGGATCAATGTTGAATTATAAATTTTCAAAGCTTATCTCAAAAGTACTACCATTTTTTTTTTTTGAGGGCAGTGTCACTGGCCCTCATATGTGGGACCCGAACCAGGGCCACTGGCTTCCCAAGCCAGCGCTTAACCACCGCGCCACTTGGCCTGCCCAAAAGTACTACCATTTTAAATCACTGTCCTAATTCTCCTCAGCAGCAAGCATGTCAAAAGAGAACTGTACTCCTTGAATATTAACTGTCCAAGACTAACTTTCTGCCACATCAGTAGAAGTTGAAGTAAACATAATCAGGGATGACTTTTCTTCTACTTTGACACTAATATGAAAACAAGATGTTCATTAGGGATGTTCATTAGAGAATGTACACAAGATATTCTCTTACAAGATTTATGTTCCATGGTAAATTTGGGACAAAATTCAGTTATTTTCTCGTCTACTCGTTCACTAATTCAAAAATATTTATTGTCTACTATAGTATAAATTTGGGCTAAGTGCTGAGGATACAGTGCTTACTAGACAACATAGCACTCTGTAATTAATATCTGAGAATAACTGAAAAATGAATTCTTACTCGTTTTATAAAAGGGTTAGGGGGATGTATGAAAAAGGTGAAGGGTTCAGAAATACAAATTGATAGTTGCAAAGTAGTCACGGGGATGTAAAATACAGCATAGAGAATATAGTCAATAAAACTGCAACAACTATGTACAGAGCCAGGTGGATACTAGACTAATTAGGGGATCACTGCATAAATTATATAAATGTCTAACCACTATGCTGCACTCCTGAAACTAATCTAAATTATTTAATGTCAACTGTAACTGAAAAAAATAATTTTAAAAATGAATCAATTTAATACATCATTAAATCACAGACACACAATGAATCACAGATGTCTTCAAGAAAGGCATAGATTATATATAGGAATTTTGTAATTATTCCTTCTCTCTTGAGGATTGATAAGAATTTGCAAACCTAAGAGATTACATCCTTGTTTTATTCCATTCATTATCTGTCTTCTTGCTCTTGATCTTTGATCTTCTGAAGTTAGTTAGCCCTTGTTGATACCATAACCTGAGCGATCATTGTCTCAGATGACTTCTATCATTTGAAAAGCAACTACCAAGTCTTTCAATAAATTTCCCAGCATATTTTCATCATTTCTAGAGTTTTCTGCCCTGGTTAGAAAGCCTCAGAATTATGTTTCTGTGCTTTCTCTTATTCTCTTTTGTCTCTTTCATTCTCTGGACACCTCAATTCTGTGAGGTAAGCACAGGGATGCTTCCATTGCTGCCTTCTCCCATCCAGGATGTTGGATCCTCTCTCCCTTCCTTGTGTCCCCTCTTTGCCCTCATGATGTATAGTATACAATATTCTGTTGTGTATTCAGGCTCTTTCCTTTTCTAGTTGTCAATTTTGTCTTTCTTGCTGTTGGCATGAAAAGAGAAGTAATTTATCCACCTCAGTAAATCCCATTATTTTTATGCCCTCCTGAAAAAAAAGGACTCTAAGAAACTCTTAAACTTTTTTTTTTTTTTTAAGATTTTTTTATTGGGGAATTGGGGGAGGGAACAGCATTGGGGAATCGAGGAAGGGGAACAGACAAGTTGCTGTCCTTTTGTTCTTCAGTCTAGTTGTGGAGGACGTTGCTTCACTGGCCCATGTTGGTATTATCATTGCACTCTTCCTGGGCATGGCTGTCACTCACCAGCCATTGGACAGCCGCTTATGGCGGCTCACAGCTCACTGCAGCTCATGAAAGTGCACGCCAGCTCCCTGCCAGCCCCACTGCAGCCTACGCTGTCGCTGGTGACTCACGGCAGTCCAGCTCTAGGTTGAGCTATGGTTCACCATCTTAGCTGTAGAGGGCACAGTGTCAGTGGCCCTCATGTGAGATCCAAACCGGGGTCCTGCCACTTGGCCAGCCCTAAATTTCTTTTTTATAAAGTGCTGTTCTGTTCCTTTTAAGAAGGCCTATAGCTGGACAATGACCCTTTGGTCTTTGCATAGTGGCTTACCCCTTGTGTGTAGCCCAAAAATTCATCAGAACACTAATCTGTCTCATTAGACTCAGTTGGAAAAATTGATTGTCATTATTTTTTTAGAATTAACTTTTCCAAAAATAAAGTTGCCCAAGCCATTCAAGCTTCTATTTTCTCCTGACTTGCCTATTTTTAGCATCATCTACTCAAATAGGCTAAAAACTTTGAGCCCCTTCCCTTCATCAATTCTTATCTGACTCCTAAAGTCATTCCACCTACCCAACCATTCCCTATTTTTTATTTTAAATGCCTTAGTGGATCTCCTCAGGAAGTCTGACAGTATTTCACTCTCTCAACAGGTCTTCCCATCTCCACTCACTTTTATTTTTGCAGCTAAATCGTTAAACTTTGAGCTTTGATATGTCATTCTGATTGTAAAAAGCTGACAATATCTCCCTACTGCTTAGAGAATAAAGTCCATATTCCAATATTACTCTTTATTTATTTTTGCTTATCTACCTTACTCCCCAGAGTATATCATCTTCCCTAAATAGTATTTATAGTTATCTGTGCCTTCTAATAAAGTATAACTCTGGCAGTAGAATGTTTTCCCACTCTCCTCCACTGTCCAAATCTTGGTTGTTGTTCAAATCTCCATTAAAATATCACTCTGTCTCTGGTCCCATAAGCCAGACTCAATGTCTCCCTTTATACTCCTTATCAGTGACTCTTCTTGGCTGTCAGTTTTGTTTTATTCCTTTGTTTAATTTGTTTATTTTGCTTTTCTTTTTCCTTATTATTTGTATCATTTTTATCCAATGGATATTGTATAAAATAACATTTTTTTTCTCTTAGAATTCAATTTTACCTTGAGATAAATTACTGTGTTACCTACTTAATGGAAAGAAAATTAGTTTTGGAGTCAAATAGTCATATTCTGCCATGGTCAAGGGACTCTGAGTGATTTTGGGAAATCTGGGACTGTAATGTTGCAAGTATAAGCAGTCCAAATATCAAGATGAGGTAGTTGGTTTATCAGTAAGAGAAAAATGAAATGCAATCTATGTCAGGTAAGATGAGAATTTTCCATTGCCTAGGTGTCCTCCATGAATATGAGCCCAGAAACCAAAGAGGGAAAACGTCACCCTCCTTGGGGACCCTGAGGTCTCTGCATTTTTCTTGCTTTGTGCTTCATCCTGCTCTAGCTCTGTGAGGAGACCACCTGTATCTTGCTAATAATAGGGCTGCTTTGAAGTCTTTTGCAGGTCATAATCTTTTTCCAGCCATTTTCACCTGGGATGTTCATAAGCACCATTCTGACTAGGGAAAGACTGTCCATCTTACTATCTAACCATGGCATTTCTCACTTGGTCATTCCATAAAGCTCCCCAAAATTTGAAAAATGAAATCCTACACTCTTCTCTATTATCTCACCATTCCTGCAGAAGACAAGATTTGAAAAAATATCCACAGTGACACCTAAGTTTTATACAAGGTATTGTTTCCTGCAATTGGCTCAAAGGACACAAAAGGAGGACAGGTTGAGTGGTGAGAGCTTCTACATGACCTCTTTTTTCTAGCTCCCACGTGGAGGATATGCTCGGGCTATGGAAACAGCTATCAGCCTACCACACTGATGTTTTGCCTTATAGTAGCAGAGAGCCAAGAGAAAGGTTTTTCAAACCCTTAAAACCCTGTGCTGCACCACCCAAAAACTCTAGCATAAATACTTTATATGGTGGGAAATAAAACTGGTGAGCTCTGAGGAAATCATGGCACCTAGAAATTATATCCTAAGGATAGTTCCTGGAATAGCCCCTAATATAACATCATGCATAGTTTTCATTGCCATGACTATGTATCACAAGGTCAGACCCACACTCAAGAGAATTACACAAAGGTGTGAACACAGGAGGATGGGATCATCAGGGCTACCTTAGCGAATGTCCACCATGATGTTTGACTTAAAAAGATGTAATTGGTTAGGGGTGGAGTTAAGCGTAGAAGCTAGAACAACAGCATAACTTGTGACAGTTATTCTCGTAAGTGATTATCAAAGTAATACCAATAGTTCAGTTCAACAAGGAGAATAGAAAAAGGCAGAATAAAAAAAATATCAAGGAATGTGTATAAATGAGGAAGAGAAAAAAGATCTGGTGAAGAATGTTTGGGGAAATGTATCCAGAGGGCTTAGAAGGAAGCCTGGCAAAAAAGCAAAGTGGCTTTGGAAGGAGATAGTCATGAATTCAGTCAGAGCCCCTCTCTTTTTACCTATAGCTGTATGATTTTCAGCAAGTCATTTATCAGTTCTGAGCTATCATTCTTTTACAAAACTGGGGTGATTATATTTGCCTGGAATAAATGTGGGAAGGTTAAATGACTGGATGGATAGATGGATGAATGGATGGATGGATGGATGGATGGATGGATGGATGGATGGATGGATGGACTGAGGAACGGGCAGATGGACAGAAAAACAGAGAAACTTAGATGATATAGTGCCTGGCACAGTGAATATGCAAAAAACAGTCGTTGATAGGTACTGAACCCAGATACAGGATCATAAAGGCTATAATCCTTAAATATAAAGTAAGGTTGAAATTTAATAGTAAATCAATGGAACTTATTATCATAACTCTATTTCTATCATCTCTTTCAATCTGGAACTGAAAGAAATAAAACAAAATCAGGTAACTGAAGGCTTCCTAACCTCCTAGGCCTTAACCTGCCTTTACTAAAAAAAGAAAAAAGAAAAAGCCATAAACATTTACTGTATTTTGAGCTAACTTTATCGCTGAACTAAGTAAGTATCACATGCTTAGAATATTCTTGCTTTACTACCATAATGTCAAGAAAAGCTTCTGCTTGGATAAATTCAGGTATAACCATCCAGTGGTGGATATTTCAAGTCCAGGCTAATTTGCAGCACCCATGGGTGTGAGGTGTCTTCCTGACATCACTCCAAAAGTTCAAGGTAACAAAAGAGCAGTTTTACCTACAGTTAGAATTCACCAGGCCAAGTGTGTGTGAACTCCTGTGGGAGACTTCAATTACACTGAAAGACCTGGCTTCATTATTATTACTTGTAAACCACTCTTTGAAGTATATAAGTATTTTCCCATTCATACATAATAGTTTATTTTTTAAACATTTATTATTTTAGTGATTTCTTATGTTATAAAATTTAGAAAACAAATTTTGAAAAGAAGTTGAAATTAAAAACTTGCCCATAATCCAGAAATCCAGATATAATCCATTAAAAAATTTGGTCTATAGATAGCCTTCAAATCTTACTGATGTATGCATACTTAGATATGTGTACTCATGCAAAAATACATATATGTACATGTTAAAAATATAATTCTTAAACATGGGTCATACTTTACACAAGCTTAGTGAGCTCTTTTCCCCCACTGAATAATATCTCAGAGATAAGGTATATACCATTAAATATTCTTTAAAAATATGATTTTAATTATTATATGATAATTTATATAAATAATTCAAACGATTTTTTATTATTGGAAGTTTAGCCACTATTTTTGTATCTTGTTTTTAACACTGCAAAGGATAAATATCAAATATATGTGTATGCATATACACAGAATGGAGGTTATCACTGATATCTTATTATGATAAATGCCTATATAAAAACTGCCAGGTCTAAGGATCTATATATAGTATATAAATACTATACATATCTATATATAAACATTTTATGTAGATAGATAGATAGATATAAATACTATATATAGATAGATATACAGTATATAAAATATAGATGTATATATAAATACTATATAGCTAGATATACAGTATATAAACACTATAAAGTTGTATACTATATGTATGAAATTTGATAACCATTAGTCCAAGAACAAACATAATTCTACCCATATACTTGTTCTTGATTTGTTTCAGGTGATGTGCTTTGAAAGTAGAAATGTAGAGATTGGTATTTATTTAAAATCTTATTATTTCTTATTTGTTGCTGTTAAATGGCCTTCTTTCTGTAGGCCTCCGTGGAATCCTTCCCTGTGTTTCCTCTCTAATCCCTCTTACTGAAAGACCCCGGCTGTGATCCCAGTCTAGTTAATGGAGAGTTCCATCCTGTGGCCACTCCTTAAGCAATTGAATCCTCCACAACCAGCCACAACACAGCTCTCACATCTAATTAGTTTTGAAAGCCTATTGATTATTCCCCGCAAAGCTCCCTCACATCTGCTGCCTCATTTCCAGACACAGTATCTCCACACTAATTCTGTCCTTATTATCCACCTCTGAACCACTATAATAATTTCCTAGCTCTTTTCCTCTCTAACACAGCCCCATCAAATAAATTGCACAGATGAACACTCAGTATCTCTCAAAATACTGCTCTTCAAGATAGCTCGTCTCTAGTTGTCCAGGTATACGAATACCCCTGAAATCATCTTGTGCATTCTGATCTCTAAAACTTTTCCCAAGCTACTCCTTCAGCCCAGAAAGCAGCCTTTCTCTTCTCCTTATCTTTTCCTTTCCAATCCCCACTTTCAGAAAGCCATATGCACTTTGAGCCCAGATCAAAGCTTCCTTCACCCTTCCCCAAGCGGAAGGTCTCTCTTCTCTTTAAATTTCTATTATGCTTATTCGTCTGGCTTCTGCAGTTTCCTTGGTCTTGTTGTCTCCCTGTTTCCTCATTTGTAAATGTGTATAGTGACTGCAATGTACCTCATAAGAATTAATGTGAAGATTAGTTGACAGTCTGTGCCTAGAGACACTTAGAAGCATGTCTGAACAGTGTAAGTGCTCAATACACTTATTTTTGCTATTATTGTGAAGTGGATGATAAGTCTAATGATGTTGCATTGACTCATATTGTTAATTATATTTTCTATTGGTCTGTATGACTTCTACTCAAGTAGGAGAAAATCTCATGCAGAATAGAGACGGTGTCATCCTATTTTGCTTCTAATAGAATGTCTTGCATAGAGGATGCCTGATTACTGCTTATCGATTGATGCATCCCTTCAAGCACAATTGGGCTGAGTAATGGTACTGGTGTCAGGATTTCCTTTATAGGACCTGTAGAACTTCAGAAATGCAGGGCAACCTCAGGAAAAAAAAGGAAAGAAAAATACCAGTCTCCCTGAATGAATCTGACTAGATTTTTATTGTAAGAACATTTGTCAGTCTCACCATAAAATAATTTTAATTAACACATATAAAATAGTGGAGAAAAAAGCCTTGTTTTAGTCAGTTCAGAGTGCTATAAGAAAGCTACCATAAACTCAGTGGCTTCAACATCAAACATTTATTTCTCATGATTCCCGAAGCTGGAGGTCACGGAGTCAGCAAAGACAGGTTCTGGTGAGAGCCCTAACCTAAGTCACAGGGGTGATTTCTTGTGTCCTCACATGGCCGAAAGAGTGCTAGCTGGCTCTCTCTGGCCTCTTATATTCATGAGGGATCTGCTCTCATGACCTAATTGCCTCCCAAAGGCTGAACCTCCAAATACCATCACATTGGGGTTAGGGTTTCAACATATAAATTAGGGGGGAACACATTCAGTCTATTGAAATTTTTTTCTCCATAGAAACTCTTTACACTTACTTTTTGGGGCTCAAGCTCTCCTAACGCAGCAGTTTGCCTTGACAGGAAGTGGGAAGCCGATCATCAAAAGGAGGCAGGAGCAAATATATTGTGTCCTTGGCCTTATCTCTCATGTTTTACCCTAAGAAGTCCACTGGTCTTTTTGAGGGTGGTAACATCTCTTAACTCTATGTCTTTAAGGCTGAAATCTCCTTGCTTACTAGATCCAGTAGGCCCCCTGGCACCTTTTGTATTCCCCCAAATACCCATATGTTGTAACTTTGTTAAACTGACATTTGTTAAGTATGGCCTCAGGGAGCAGATGGTGAGCAGCAGTTCAACAAAAGACCACGGAACACTCACAGGTACTAGAGGAGGTGCACAGAGCAGATGAGGAGGTCAAGGCAGGACACAGGTAGAGAGAGCGTAGTACTTAGGCTTCCCTGGGCTATGGCTGTACTGGTCAATTTAAAGTAAAAGGTGGGGGTGGGGTACCTGGTAAGCCTTACAGAGGGAGATTCTTACCTAAGGGTCGCGTTAGGGGAAGGTCCTGGCAGATCGGGAGAATGTTTATCACAAAGGTGATTGTGGGGAGCCATATCAGGAACTTCTGTTTATTTGTGACTGCACACTGTTATTTAGGACATGTGCTCGAGAAAAGGGGGCTAACATCAGCTCAAGGCCCCTTCTGGCTGTGTGGCCATACTAAATGGATGCCAGGGCAGCAATATTATGGAGTAGTTTAGCTAAACGCTCAGTACCATTGCAAACAGCAATAATAAATCAACCACGTTGAACTTATCTCCTAACATTATTTGTCTCAGGTCCCTGACTCAGCCTCCATTCTGTTTCTCCAACACCCTACCTTTTCTCCTGAGTTCATTTACATGAGTTCATCTGCTTGGAACATACATCTCATACATCTTCCCTTGATTGCTTATCATCTACAGTTCTTAGCTTAAATGGTAGGTCCTTAGCAGGATCTTTTCAGACACTTGTTCTAAAGTAGACTTCATCTTCCTTCTATTGAATATTTTATTATGTACATATTTTCTACTTAGTTTTTTTTGTTGTTGTTTTGTTTTGTTTTGTTGTTTTATTTGTTTGGTTCAATGGAGCAGGGACTTTGCCTCTCTTATGTACTAATATCTAGAAAAATCCCTGACATGTGGTGGACATTCAAATTATTTGGAAAGATATGCAGAGTTGAAATAAAATAAGAATATTAAAATGTCTTTTTTTTCTGTTTTTGAAATATTAAAATGTTGACCACTGTAAATTCTTTTCATGAATCAGTACACAACTCTCAAAAAGTGTCTCTTAAAATTTTACTGATATTTTATATTCTTTCCAGTGAAAAAGTGGAACTACTGAAATATACTAAAATAGTCTGTGTTTTAAAGTATTATAACTAAAAATTGACTTTGGTTGATTTTTATTAAGAAAATACTATACAACACTCAAAAAATGTCTCTTGAATCTTTACTGACATTCTTTCCAAGTGTTACATAGAAACTCTTGCCAAAATATATAAAGTGTTTTGCATTTCCAATGAGTTTTTTTTCTTTGTTTTATATATGCACCTGTTTTCAACTCCTACATATGTGTTTCCCCAGAAAAACTACATAAAGAATTGGCATCTGCAAAAATCTGGTGTTTTCACAATTATACTCATTCAAATGCAATGGGTTTAATCTGTTCTGAAGAACAGTTGTAAAGAGATAAGAAAAAAATATTTTATATAAATGTTTAAATCAGATCATGCTCTTCTTTTTTCTAATGCAAAAGAAAGATAAGATTTTTATTTTGCTCTTTGCCTCTGTAAATATCTTTGCATTATTTTATTAAAATTAATCAGATTGCTTAATTACATTGACTATTCTTCCCTAATTTCCTCTAGAAATTCTCCATTAACTTTCCAGTGTTTAAAAATTCTGCCTTTTGTTCAAGTAGATTTGAGTTCAGCTCTCTCCCCTATTGTAGTAGTCTTGAACAAATTATTCTTAACCATTTTTAATAAGTATCTGTTGCAATTTCTGTTTGACAGTTCTTTTACCCAGATAACCCATTTGAGAGAAGTCCATTTTGGTAGGCAGGAAAGGGATGAAAAGACCAAGCCCCCAGGGACAGCCGAGTTGTGCGGTGGTTAGATGCTGGCTTGGGAAGCCAGTGGCCCCGGTTCGGGTCCCACATATGAGGGCCAGTGACACTGCCCTTAAAAAAAAAAAAAAAAAAAAAAATAGGGAAATTAAGACCAAGGCCCCCAAATCCAAAACTTATTTACGCTGAAAGGGCCAATAATGTCATACCTGGAAAGCTTAAGTTTAGTATTTCCCCTAGGTTAACTTGATGGCTAGGTTGGAGGTAGAAAAAAAAATTAGAAATGTTAGTTATAGTGAGTTTAAAAAAAAAAAAAAGTGTTTTTTCACACATAGACTAGAATGTGAGTGAATTTTCACCCTTCTCAAGTTATAGGGAGAAGAGGAATGCCAACCAAACTCATGATAGTCACTCCACAGTTAACAAGCCAATCCAGACACGCTCCCCTCACAGAGAATATTGGAGAAATCAAGCTACTCTGGAAACAAATTGACAACAGCCAAGCATTTAAAATGAAATATGAATATTTGTAGATGTAAATAGTAAGAACTTTCTGAAAACAGCTTTAAGGCATATAACATAAGAAAGTAAACAAGTCTTGCACAGAAATAATTAAACAATAGTGTCATAAGATAAGCAGAAGGGGATCAGTATGAGCTGTAAGAGGAAGAATTTAGACCAGGAAATAATTTGAGATCATTCCGTTAGTCACTGGCTAAGTAATTTCTTCCAAGTATACAACTAGTAAACTGGAAAACATCTCTCTCTCTCTCTCTCTCTCTCTCTCTCTCTCTCTCTCTCATAATATATATTATGAAATATATATGTAAAATGAAAATTTTTCGCACACTGAAATATTCCAATATGAATATATAAACACACATATATTAATATATATATATATATATATATATATATATATATATATATATATATATTACTTTCAACATAAATCAAAAACCTTAATCTATTATGTGTGTTAATCTTGAGACAAAATGCCCAAGAGTCCTGCAAAAAAAGTCCAGGTATCTGACTTAATGCCAAGGCACTGGGAAGGCCCTTTCTTGGTTTTTTGTTTTGTTTTGTTTTGTTTTTTTGTGGGGGGAGGCCCTTTCAATCACTGGCCCTCAAAGTACCCTAGCTACGTCCAACATACTCTGTGTGAAAGTCATCATGGTTTCTTTGATATAGGGATCTGTTGATTTTGTCCCATTTTAGGACATGAGAATATTTGTTATTGCTAGAACCCCTAATACCAAATACCTAGCATGTACTATAGATCATTTCTCTTGAAGTTGGTTATCTCTCTTGGGACACTTCCAGGAAGCAGGACATGCATACATGCCTATTGTTTTGTGGCCCATAAGCTTCTGTCCATTTCCTACGCTCTAAGAATGGTGTATCGCCTTTTCCTAAAAACCTTCATCTAATCCCCTTCCACTCTGTGATACCAAAATTCTCTCTGTTTTTAGAGCAAGAGCTGATACAAATCAGATTATACTTCTAATAAGTCCATAAAAGTATATATTCAAAATTATTGAAGTGACTGGATACTAACATTGCAATACAGATTGTTCTTGTGAATGATATTTTTCTTAAAGTACATTATCTTACCCAAAGTAAAAAATAAATATTTGGTTAACTTCTTTATCCTGTCACAAATGTATAAAATGCATTTTATAGCATTTATGAAATATATATGTAAAATGAAAATTTTTCGCACACTGAAATATTCCAATATGAATATATAAACACACATATATTAATATACATAAATTATATATATAATATTTATATATATAAAATGTAATTATATATATTTCTCATTTAAGAATATAATTACAATTATCCTTCACAGATTATTTGAACATTTGCCTCAAGTCCGCAGGTTTTGAATCCTTCCAGGAATTGCTGAATAAAGGAAACTGGGAAGGAAACAGTTATGCAAGTCTTACCTCTCACTGAACATTGGCTTAGGAAGGTTTGCTTCCCTTTGTGCTTGTTGTGTACTCTGCTTTCATGAACATGGTAGGATGACTCAGAAAAATGTTTTGATTAAAGTTCACACCAATCTATTCATTTTAAAGTGTGCTCCATGAAAATACATTGTAGATAAATAGAAGATAATGTCTAACTATTAAATCAATCTAACATATTATTAAATAATTAGTGTATATGAGAATATCTAAAACAGTGCCTCTTATACCATATAGATTTTCAGCCCATGTTTATTTAATCCAGGTAAGAAATATGAAGAGGAACAATTATAGCATGTGTGGTCCTAGAGCATAGGTATTTTTCTACTCTAACATGAATTTTATACATGAAGACATCAAAATTCAGAAGATTTGATGGCTGAACAAATTCACATCTTTAGAGGTGAGAATTGGAGCCTAGGATATGCAATGTCTAGTTGGGCAGGCTTTCCATATGCCATTCTAATTCTCTAGACACTGGTGTCATAACAAGATCATACCATATTAATTTGTAAATCCTGACTTGCCATTAAATAGATCCAGAAAACTTTTAGCCCTAAAATATAACAGAAAGATTGAATAAGCAATCCAAAACATTTTACTAGCTAAAACCCTGTAGCGACGAATGTGTGTTCTCTCACTATTTCTTCCAGTGAAAACAGACAGGTGGTATAGAGTAGAAAGCCAGGAACTTGGCTTATTTCTGATGGTGAGCTCTCATTGCCAATCCTAATTCTGACAGTAGCTCATTAAAAGATGTTGGGCAGGCTATTGTTCTCTTGCGAGAATGTCCTCATTATAAAAAGAGAATTCTGATCACAAACCTGGCTAAGAGCTGGATGACAGCTGCAACAATTGGCACTGGTGACATCTTATAGGAAGTATTCTCCTCAGACACAACACTCTCCTTCCTTCATTCTGTGACTCGGGATTGTTTTCATTTGGATTATCCTCATCTGACCCTGACCTCTAACACTCCTAAAGAAATCTTTTCATTTCTCTTAATTCTTTTCCTGCTCATCCTCCCACTATAAGCCCTCACAAGATCTCTACCCACAGCATTCTTCTCTTTTCTCTCTACCCCAAAGACCCCTTTGGTGCAATTGATTCACTGTATCCATTCCAAGTCTACATTTATATTGCAAGGTTCTCTTTATATATGTTATGGGTTAAATTACATCTCTCCTAAATTTCAAGTGTTGAAGCATTCTCCCCTGAGTGCCTCCTTATTTGAGAATAGGGTTGTTACAAATAAGTTAAGCTGACACCATACTGACATAGGTCAAGGCCACTAATTCAATATAACTGTTGTCTTTATAAAAAAAGAGAAATGTGGACACAGAGATAGGGAGAACATCATGGGAAGACGAAGGCAGAGATTAGGTAATGGTACTATAAGTCAAGGGATGCCAGAGATGGCCAGGAAACCACTGAAAGCTAGGCAAGAGGCATGGGACAGATCTCTCACAACCCTCAGAAATAACCAACCCTACTCAGGGTTGGACTTCTAGCCTCCAGAACTAAGAGACAATAAAGTTCTATTGTTTAAGCCACCCAGTTAGTGGTACATTGTTGCAGCAACCCTAGCAAACTTATACAATATCTCAAAAAATAGTATTAGCTGTGAAGTAAGCAAGATGTAAGCTTTAACGTGCTAAGTCAATGAAATTTAAGGGTTTTTTTAGGATGGAATCTAGCAGTATTCCTTTTATCTAACACATTTTTTTTCCTTGCAGTTCTATCTTTTAAATTTTATCTGAGAGACCAGAAAATATTTTAGATCAAATACCGCAAAGCAAATTCAACAGCTAAGCACTTACATGGTCACATACCTTCCATATTTATTCTCTTTTTCAATCAGCTATACTCCTTGAAATTGTTAATCACTTATTTTTTGAAATTTTAGGATTATCCCCTCTGTTTTCCTGTTCTCACAAATCTCTTACCTATGTAATACTCATAGACACTCCCTCCTAAACACTCTTCCATGGATACATTCTTTGATTTTATCACTTACACTTAAATATGTTTAATTTGAGGGAACTAATGCAGTTATTTCCTGTCTAGCCTTCATATCTAAAAACTCACCTATTCTAATATTTGTATGCCTCATCTCAGTAGTTTTCAAACTGCTAGTTATAACCCAGTTCTTGTTTTACAATGATGCTAGTGGGTCATGAACATCATTAAAAATGAGATAGAACAGGAGAAAATACAGAACAGAGTATCATAAAACAGGTAAAAATACATCATTTATAAGTATGTATAAGCAGTTTTATGGATTATTTTGTTAGATATCGATATCTATATTGATAGATACATATATATGTATATATATATATACACATATATATGTATATATATATATATATATATATATATATATATACACACACACACACACACACAGAAGCAGGTGGTGATATAAATATATATATTTTTAACTATGATTTTTATTAAAATAAAACTAAGCATGTCTTTATATGCTATTGGTATACTAATATTTCAAAGGTACATATTATATGATGTCTGTTCTAGATTAAAAAGAAATATAAATGGCCTCCTGGAGCACTGTTACAAATGACAAATAAGATGAACACTAACATTGTCTATCATGTACAAATTCTATCCTCCAATATAGTTGGATTGCTTATTGTTTCCCTTACATATCTTCATGTTTCTTTCACCTCCCGTCATTTAGTCAGGCTTTTCTTTGGGGATGAAATCCATTTGTATAACCCTACTTCTATACCACCACCTAAAGAACCTTTACTGTCATTCAAAGGCTATACACATGACACAACATTCATGCAGTTTTCCCTGATATCCTGAAACAAATGAGGTCCCTTTTGTCCCTTAATGTCATGAGAATATTTTGGACCATTTACTTACCGTTTCTCACAATATGTCTAGCATTACCGCCTCCTCTGCACTTCACTCTCATGTACACGTTAGTATTAGAGAAAGACCTTGCCCCAACATTAAAAGTGTTGCTAAAGTGATTTCTCAATAATAGTCTTATGCATGAATATCAACAAATAATACAGTTTGCTAAATATTTATGCATGGGTGAGCGGACATCTCTCAGGTTTACTAAATGTACTGAGCAAATGTGAAGTTGCCTTGGGTCTGGATTCATTGAGAAATACAGGTAAGAAAAAAAAACTATAATATACAAAGCAGAAAATAAAAGTCAGAACTTCAGTAGGTATTGTGATTTCACAAATTATTTTTTAAAAGCGTGCTGCTAATTCCCAGATATGACCTAAAGTATATTTGCAAATTATTAAACCACACAAGTCCTGAGTGGCTGCTGCTTTAGCAACATGGATAGATGCTATGTGTAATAACAGAACAATCTTGAATATCCTAGAAGACCCACAAGAATTCTTTAAATACACTATCCCTCAGTATAACATATCTTTAAAAAATGTCTTCCCTGGGTTTAGTGGTCCAGTAAATGCATACCACTTCACAAATTATCATATTAAAATAGACTCTATGAGTTGCTTGGAGCAAATGTCCATATGAATAAGATAAGTTTTCTCAAAGGAGAAAGCAAATATGAACACACATAACATAATGATATACATCAGGAACAGACAATGAATGTGAATGTGATTAATATATGGTGATGAACAGCCTCCAGGTTTCAAAATTAAATAAGGACTTTAGTGAAGAGCAGGCAAGTATGATCATCAATGAAGAGTATAATAGACATGACTAGCCCTAAAGTGCCTCGAAAAAACAAAAGCACTCCTACATCTCACTCAAACTTAGGTGTATCTAATTACTCCATATTGAAAAGGGATAGAATTCCTGTTTGGATTTTCTTTTTGACTTTCACACTATGGAATATCTAAGACTATATTTAATCTCCAGGTTCTGGTATGGTCCAAAGCCATGTCCTGACTTAATTTCTGAGGACTGAATAAAAACCTAATATCCTTGAAACATTAGATTTCCTTTTGATTTGGCAGTGCTTTTCTATGAAATAGCCATGGCTTACAATAAATTCAGAGTCATTCCCTGATACAGAAGCTAATTATTTTTGGCACACATTCAGAAACCAAGTGCAAATGGCGTTCTTCATTTCCAATTCAGGAAGTTGAGTCTTAGTGCTAATTGGATGGGTGAGTACTTAAACTAATATAGTCAATAAAGTATAAAATAGTCACATTCAGAATCCAAAAAAAATTACATTATTGGTGATTGTTCCATAATCAAGAACCTGTTGATGTTTAAGATCTATAAAGTATAAAGATCGTGTTTTCAACTATATGGATGGACCTAGAGACTATTATGTTGAGTGAAATAAGTCAGTCAGAGACAGACAAATACCATATGATCTCACTTATATGTGGAATTTGAAAAACTGAATGAATGAGCAAAAGAAACAGAAACAGTCTCATAGATATAGAGGGAAAACAGGGTTGCTAGGTGGGAGGGGGGTGGGGATGATGGAGAACGGGAAAGGTTTAGACAGCATAAATAGGTACTTACAGTATTGTCACAGGGATATGAAAGACAGTTTGGAGAATATAATGTTAAAATTTTGTGGGGTGTCAGATGGTCACGTTTTGTTAAGGAGACCACTTCATGGATGGAGTAGAGGCTTGATCACTGCACTGTATACCTGAAACTGATGTTGTATAATATTGTATGCCAACTGTAATTGAATATGTAGATATTCATGGGATGTGGATAATACAGTAGAAGGGAGTCAAAAGAATTTTAATAGATAGTATGATATGGGGGGGAGGAGTGGGGGGAGAATTGGGGGAGGGGTTTTTTTACTTTGAGGGGTAAAAAGTATAACTATTGTACTGTGTTGTACACCTGAAGCTAATTAAAAATATATATAAATAAAAAATAAATAAAAGGATCTTTGTAAAATTGAAAAAAAAAAAAAGATCATCTTTTAATGACAGAAATTAGACGAGCTTAAAATTTATCTCTGTTAGTCAACCAACAAAAGTATAGCATTTTAGGCAAACCTAACCAAAAATGTATTTTAACATCCAGTGACCTGAACCTAATACCTTAAAGAATAACAAAAACATACTCACAATATTTTAATATAACATATAAAAATTAGGTAAGGAAAACTAAAGATGTTAATTATAATAATATTCGAAGTTAAATAAAAGACTAGTCTCTGTTACGATAAGACAGAAGAAATAGAAATATGTGCTAAAGAACAGAGCTAAAATTACTCATAATATTTTAATTTAAATGAAAACTACATGAAAGCTTTCTGGGATTTATATCTGAGATATTATTGAGGCAATAATTAGATCTGTTTCTAATACACTACCTACTTTTTAAGATGTATGTTACATAATCTTATGTTTTCACTTTTCACTGAATATTACACAAGAGGCCAATATTTACAAATATTTTCTGGTAAGCCAATTTTGGCTTATGAAAATTACTATTTGATAATTTTATCAGAAGAAAGGGTCTATGTAAAATTAACTCAGCAATTTATTGAATAATAAAAACTAATAAAATTTTGAGGATGTGCTATGTGCCAAGCTTATTTCCAAGCTTGTTACAAGCATTCATATGTTTAATTTTTATTACAATTTGATAAAATAGATAACATGCTTTTACAAGATTCACACTGAAGGCTCTGATTTTGAAGATGATTATATTATCATCACACCCAAATACCCATGGTTTTTTTGCCCACTCTTAAATAATACATGATGCTTCAGTCCCTTTAATTGACAAACACAATCTTGACTAAGACATTTGGATGTCTGGTATAAGATTTATCAATTATGCAAATTTGATTTAAACCTTTTTTATTTCCTTTTCCCTATATTAAGCTTATTTTCACCTGACTGCTGAGAGAGAGAGAGAGAGAGAGAGAGAGAGAGAGAGAGAGAGAGAGTTTCGCATTTTGTCTCATTGACTTTTTTTTTTCCACCAATTTACCAATTTCTGACTGAGACCAGGAGTGGGGGTGAAAGGCATGATGGGAAGTGTATGAGCGAGAGGTAAAAGGTAGGGAAGATCTCACTTGAGCCGGTTGCAGTATAAGCTGCCTTTGCACTCCTGTGTGCCTGGTGACTTTCTTGTAGGTTTTTTAGAAATAGTTTGCTGGGGAACCTCCATCCTACAGATACTTTGACCTGATGATGTGAATCCCTTTTGGAAAGTAACTGTCAGCTCCTCCTTTATCCTCTAGGGTCTGGTGTTCATCTTCAGCTTCTCACTCTTGTAGTTCCCCCACTCTTCCCAGTGACCTTACTAAAATCTAATAGTAACCATGCTTCTTCTTTCCCATGCACATCCATACTTAGTACACAGGAAAGACTTACACATTCTTTGCCTTGAAAGAGGCTGAAACTGAATTACAAACACATGTCATGCAATACCCACCTCCAGAGTGATCCCAAAAGAGCTGCTCTCTTCACTTCAAAATAGTAGGTTAGTCATCTTTTCTTCTCCAGATCTTCGTGGAAGTCAGATTCCTGTACTGTGTTTGACAACTAGAGAAACATAATTCATAAACCTGAGTGCTCCCACTGCATTGCCAGACTCAGGAAAATAAGACAAGGCCCTTCCTCTTTTTAGCAATTAACATCCTGGAGATATCTCTCCAAAAATTCTTCCTGAGCTCTTTCTCTTCTCATTATGCTGATCCATTTTTGTAACTTAGATCTTTTGGGAAGGGCCTACAAATAATGGAACCCATTTTTGACAATGCCTTGGTAAATTCTACATGTGAAGATTTTCCCACACCCACTTTGCTGTCAGATGTCTATTGTATTTGTATTTTAGCCAACATTGACATACAAAGGTTTTGTCTAGCCTCCTGTTAATATTTATGTTATCAAATTATAATTTATTATTTGTTATGTACACACAGATGTTTTATGTACGGTATATGAACTCTTTCAGAGCAGCTTTACTACTAAAGATGGCATTAGAAATAAGGTAGCCTAAGAATTATTCTCAAGTGAGTGCAATGTAGATTGCCTAATTCTAGCTTGCCTTTGCTCCTTTCTTAGTCAACCAGCACAATATAACTCCTTAGTGAGGATCTCGTTTGTTAGAATTTCTTCCTAGAGAAAATACCTTAGTTTCCTTCAAGTTATTGAAGGTACATTTTTGCATATACTTCAGTATTTTTTTGTGGGTGTTTTGAGAGATTTCTTCCATTGGATTGACATCATCATTATTACAAAAAAAAAATAATAACATGTGGTTCTACTTTTTCTAAATTAATAGATCATAACAATTATTAATAACTACTTTTTTTTCTTTAAAATCAAATGTTTCAAGAATTTATGAACTCAATTGAGTGACAGTCCAAGGTTTGTGAAGTTCAAATGGGAAACACTTGATAATCAGTCAGTTAGGTGATCAACTTAGTTTACTTTCACTAACCACTGTCATACTTATAATCATTAAATAGTTTTAAAGTTAATTTTTTTCATCCTTACTCATACTTTGGTTATTTTATACCTGTAACGGACTTCTAGTAAAGTCAGGAGACATAAAACACTGATGTAAAAATATGAAAAGATAATAAGGAACACTAAAACTGATAATTATACAAAACCTCTTAGATTTCCACCAGGTGTATAAAATGCATTCTCCTGGTAAAATTTCTTTGATTGACAATACATTGAAATGCCCTTAGTAACTGAAAACTAATGTAAAAGTGATAAAATACTTTATAACATTTATTTCCAATTTATATTTCATTCAGTGGGACCAAAAACCCTTCCTTTCACCAAAGCTATATTCAGGCAAATACTAATAAATAGCAACCAGGAACGTTCTACCTAGATCATTATTTGGAATAGAAACCTCATAATTAAAAAATAATAACTAATTCAGTACTTTCAAAGTATGAAATATAAGAATTTTAAAATCTAATGTCTATCTCTGTCACTTCTGTTTTTTGTTTGTTTGTTTGTTTTTTAGATGAAGAAAGTTCTCATTTTAAGGTTCAGCCTTGGATTTCTTTTTCTGCTTCAACCTCTATAAATGACCAAATCTCTAGTCTAGTACTGATTTTAGTACTGGTTTCCCAGCAGAAGTCAATCAGAACTAACAACTATAAGTCATCACTTCTCTTCTGATTAATAACTAATTACAGGGAAAATAGCTAGACCACATATTCCACATTTCTTAGCCTAAAATAATCTAATAACATCCAAAATCTAATCCCTGGTTATCTGATCATTAATATACAGACCAGGCCCTCAAAATTCTAAGATATAAATATGAAATTATTACAGAAAAATATAGATTTATAATATTAAATATTTCAAAGTTAGATTTTAAATAATAAAAATATAAATTTGCAATTCAAATAATAGCACTAAATTCAGTAAATAGGTTTCTACAGAAATAGGCATACATAGTTTCCAAGTATACAGTTTCTTTCATTCTGTACCTCAAGAAAATAGTACCCATGAAGAAAGAATTCAAGTTTTATAATTGTATCTCACCTTTCAAAATGAAATTCTATAATTAATTCAATACCTAAATCAAATTGTGCTTAGCATTCCTGAGCTAATTATATTGCAACAAAAGCATAAGGCATAAATATTATAACTACTAATGTAAAACTGTATTTTATTTTATAGAGTAACTTAAATAATAAGGAAGATCAATGCATTTTGAAGGTGTTACATTGTTTTGGAAATATTTACATTTGTTTTATTAAATACATATTAACACAATGTGCCTTTTAATTTATTGTCATTCATATGTTCAAATAGAAGAAACATTTTTTTAGACTGTATTAGACATAGCATGCAGTAATTTATATATAATGTCTCATTTAAATAAAATCATAATTTCACATTTTGATTTATTTCTGTAGCCTTTTTGTGACAGAAGCCACATGGCAGTTCAAAATCTTTATTTATTTATTTATTTATTTATTTATTTATTTATTTATTTATTATTTTATTATTAGTTTCAGATGTACAAAACGATGCAAGGTTATCCTTTCACCCCTCACAAAGTGACACCCTCTTCCCCCATCTACGGCCCACCCATCCCTGATACCATACATATTTATTACAATTCCATTGACTCCATTCCCACATTATACTCCACACCCCATGAGTATATATGTGTTAAATTATAGTTAACATCTAATATTATTCAGCAGCAACTTCAGATGTACAGTGCAGAGGTCAGGCCTCTACACTGTTCATGAAGTGGTCTCCCTAACAAGACATGAGTCCATCTGGTCCTCTAAAAAATATTTACAGCATTATTAATTATATTCCCCAAACTGTCTCTTCTATCCCTGTGATAGTATTGTAGTTACCAATTTATGTTGCCTCATCCCTTACCCTTCTCCCTCATGACCACCCCCATCCCATCTAGCCCTCGTCACTTTTTCCTCTGTGTCTCTAAAACTATTTCTGTTTACATTGCTCATTTATTCAGTTCTTTAGATCCCACATATAAGTTAGATCATATGTGTTTTTTTCTTTCTCTGACTGACTTATTTCACTTAACATAATGTTCTCTAGGTCCGTCCATATCGTTGCAAATGGTATACATTTTTTTTTCTTCTTTATAGCTGCATAATACTCCATTGTGTAAATGTACCACAGTTTCTTAATCCAGTCATCTACTGCTGGGCATTTCGATTGTTTCCAAGTCTTGGCTATTGTAAATAGCACCGCAGTGAACATAGGGGTGCATATATTTTTTTCGAATTAGTGTCTTGGGTTTTCCAGGATAAATACCTAGAAGTGGAATTGCTGGTTCAAAATGTAGTTCCATTTCCAGTGTTTTGAGATACCTCCATACTGACTTCCATAGTGGCTGCACCAATCTGCAATCCCACCAACAGTACTGCAGGGTCCCATTTCCCCACACCCTTGCCAGCAGTTGTTTGTTTATTTATTGATGATAGACATTCTGACCTGGGTAAGGTGGTATCTCATTGTGGTTTTTAATTGCATTTCCCTAATGATCAGTGAGGTTGAACGATTTTTCATATACCTGTTGGCCTTCTGTATGTCCTCTTTAGAGAAATGTCTGTTCATATCCTCTGTCCATTTTTTAATTGGGTTGATTTTTTTTTTGGTGTTGAGTTGCATGAGTGTTTTATAAGTTTTGAATGTTAACACCTTATCAGATATATCGTTGACAAATATATTCTCCCATTCAGTAGGCTTCCTTTTTGTTTTATTGATGACTTCCTTTGTTGTGAAAAAACTTCTAAGTTTGATATAATCCCATAAATTCATTTTTTCTTTCATTTCCTTTGCCCGTGAGGATATATCAGTAAAAATATTACTTAGGGTAATGTCTGCAAATTTATTCCCTATGTTTTCTTCTAGGACTTTTATGGTTTCAGGTCTCACATTTAAGTCTTTAATCCATTTTGAATTTGCTCTTCTATATGGCATAAGGAGGTGGTACAGTTTCATTTTTTTGCAAGTATCAGTCCAATTTTCTCAGCACCATTTATTAAATAGACCATCTTTACCCCAATGTAAATTCTTGCTTCCATTGTCATAGATTAACTGTCCGTATACACATGGATTTATTTCTGGGCTCTCTGTTTGTTCAATTGATCTATGTGCCTGTTTTTATGTCAGTACCATACTGCTTTGATTACTGTAGCCTTGTAGTATGTTTTGATGTCTGATAGCATGATACCCCTGACTTTGTTCTTATTTCTCAGAATTACCCTGGCTATTTGGGGTCTTTTATGGTTCCATAAAAATTTTAGGATTTTATTTTCTATTTTTGTAAAACATGTCCTTGGTAGTTTGATAGGAATTGCATTAAATCTATATATTGCTTTAGGCAGTATGGACATTTTAACTATATTAATTCTTCCTATCCATTAGCATAGTAGGTGTTTCCATTTATTTGTGTCTTCTTTTATTTCTTTCTTCAGTGTCTTATAATTTTCTGAGTACAGTTCTTTTACTTCTTTGGTTGAATTTATTCCTAAGTATTTTATAGTTCTTGAAGCAATTGTAAATGGTACTGTTTTCTTAATTTCTCCTTCCAATAGTTTATTATTGGTATATGCAATGCAACTGATTTCTAAATATTGATTTTTTTATCCTGCTACATTACTGAATTCGTCTATTAGTTCCAATAGTTTTTCGATGGAGTCTTTGGGGTTCTCTATATATAGTATTATGTCATCAGCTTATAATTACAGTTTGGATGCCTTTTCTTTCTTTTTCTTTTCTGATTGCTGTGGCTAGAAATTCCAGAACTGTGTCGAATAAAAGTGGACAGCCTTGTCTTGTTCCTGATCTTACGGGGAATGTTTTTAGCTTTTCCTCATTGAGTATGATGTTAGCTGTGGATTTATCATATATGGCCTTTATTATTTTGAGATATGATCCCTCTATTCCCGCTTTGCTAAGAGTTTTTCTCATAAATATCTGCTGGATTTTGTCAAATGCTTTTTCTGCATCTATTGATATGACCATATGAGTTTTATTTTTCATTGTATTGATATGGTGTTTCACATCAATTTATTTGCAGATATTGAACCAACCTTGAGCACTAGGAATGAAATCCGCTTGATCATGATGTATGATCTTTTTAATATATTGCTGAATTCTGTTTGCTAATATTTTTTTGAGGATTTTTTTGCATCTGTGTTCATCAGGGATATTGGCCTGTAGTTTTCCTTTTTTTGTGCTGTCTTTGTCTGGTTTTGGAATCAGGGTGATAGTGGCTGCATATAAAGAGTTTGGGAACCTTCCCTCCTTCTGGATTTTTGGAATTGTTTGAGAAGAATAAGTGATAATTCCTTTTGAATGTTAGGTAAAATTCACTTGTGAAGCCATTTGGACCAGGGATTTTTGTTTGTTGGGAGCCTGTTGATTACTGATTCAATTTCCTATATAGTAATCAGTCTATTTAGATTTTCCGGTTCTTCTTGAATTAGCTTTGGAAGGTTGTATGCTTCTAGAAAATTATTCATTTCTTCGAGATTGTCAAATTTGTTGGCACATAGTTGCTCATAGTAATTTTTAAAAATTTTTGGTGTTTCTGTAGTGTCTGTTGTCACTTCACCACTTTCATTCCTGATTTTACTAATTTGTGTCCTCTCTCTTTTTTTTTGATGAGCCTGGCTAGAGGTTTATCAATTTTGTTTATCTTCTCAAAAAAACAGCCCTTAGTTTCGTTGATCTTTTGTATTGTTTTTCTGGTCTCTCTTTTGTTTATTTCCACTCCAGTCTTTATTGTCTCCTTCCTTGTGCTCCCTTTGGGCTTATTTTGCTCTTCTTTCTCCAGTATCCTGGATAACCTGTTGGGCTGAGATTTTTCTTCCTTCTTTAGATAGGTCTGCACTACTGTGAAATTCCCTTGTAGGACTATGGCAGCTCAAAATCTTAATAGAAGGCACCTGTATGTAATAAGTCCAATATCTGAGGGAATGTTAATAGTGTAAATTCAAATCCCATGTGCATCAGGGAATAGTTTAATGTACAAGTCACAATTCCATCTTTAAAGAGAGGTAATATAGATTTAAAAAAATTATTTAGTTAGTGAAGAGTAAATATCAGTTTCTAGTTATGGAATAAGACTTTATCAATTGTTTAGGGTAAAATTTAAAAATTATCAGATTTTGTGTTTTTATTTCCTGTCCATAAGGAATTAAGCAAAGTATTCTAAATAAAAATATTTTGTTAATTGGTTGATTTGTTCCAGGTACTGTAAAGGTTTAGTATTTTTATTCAAGTTCTTCAAATGCAATGAAGAAATAGACACATGTAAGCCAATGAAATTCAAAGCATCTATGTCAAAATGCAAAGCATATTTGAAGAATAGGAGTTTATCAGAGCAAGCTGAAAGGACAATGGAGTAAAATTTGGAAAGGAGAACTTGAGTAGAGCCTTCAAAAATTACCAAGATTTTTTTAGCAAGAGATTGTAGAGAGGAGAGAGAGGAGAAGGGAAAAGGGGAAAATTGATGGGGCAAGAGATGGAAAAGTGCATGGAATGTGGGTGAGGTTAACTTAAGATATGATAAGTAGTTTAGATTTTTGTCCAGTAAATAATAGAAATCCATCAACACATTTTGACTGAGGATAGTTACATATTCAAATTTGATTTCATGCAGTCAAGCATGATTGACACATGTGAAATCAGAAAATGAAAGCCACCTAGAGAGCAACTACAGTAATTTATGGAAGAATTTGTGCATGTCTGAACTAGGGCTATTGGTAGAGAGGCTAGAGTAGAGAGAAAGGTATATGATTAATATTAAAAAGATTGAGAAGCTGTTTGGGGCAGGAGAAAACTCAAGAGATATACCTGGTTTTGAATAACCAACAGTAAGCCTATATTTTTTTAGCCTAGACAAGTTATTAAGTCAGTTAGTGTCTCTTTCTCCCTCTCCCCCATCTCCCCATGGTCTCTTAGTGTATTATTAAAGATTATTGTAGAAGTATTTTGTAGTTTTCAGTGTTAAATTCATATATCTATTATCACATTTTTCCTAGGTATTTGATGTCGTCTCATATGATTGTAAATGATACTCCTTCAAAATATTATTCTCCAATTAATTCTTACTAGTGTGAAAAATTCAACTGAATTCTGTATAATAAAATTATGTCCAAAAAAATAAATTCAAATGCTAATTTTAATAGTTTATTTGTAGATCCTTTTGGATTGTCTGTTATATATACAGTTTTATCAATTGCAAATTATAATGATTTTACTTCTTTATTTACATGCTTTATGCCTTTTTTTTCTTTTCCATGCCTTTTAAATTTACTAGAAACTACAATAGAAAATAATAGGTCCTGATTTTTTTTTTCTCACCTAAACTCTTTAGGCCATCTTCTCCAGAGAGCATAACTTTTGCCCATTCCTACACCAAAATGTTGGGTTTCAAACTTCACTGTTCTAACACAGTGCATATTCGTACCATAGCATATAGTAAATAGTATTCCTATCACCCCATTTTGCCTGTATTGGTCCCCTCAGAGTAAATGGTGCTTAAGAATAAATGTCCTTCCATATGTATAATTAAATCTTCAATGTCCAGAATAGTACTTGATACAAAATATGTATTTGGAAACTTCTAGTGAAAGAATGAATGTGGACCATAGAAGAGTTTTTTAACATCCATGTGATAGGTTGTAAAAGAAGGTCACAATTTTTTCTCATCCTCTTTACTTTGTATGTTGTAGCTCCTCCCAGCAAGAGGCAGAGTCTATTTCTCAATCCCTTTCATCTGGGTTTGGCCCAGTAGCTTGCTTTGCCTAATGCAACTTTTGCAAACAGGGCTTAAGAAGAAGTTTGATAAGCTTTTAAGCATTGAGGCATTTTCTTCCACCATTGATCAAGGTCTTCATTGTGTTCAGTTTTTAAAGGATAGTAAACAAAAGTGCTTGTGTAAAACAGAAGAGCTCCTGGAGTAGTCTTCTAGACCTGATTCTCCCCCTTTTGAACCAGTTAGAGCAAAGACCTAAGATTAGCAAATAAGAATCTCTATCGAGGGGTTATGAATTTGAACCAAGTAATCCAAGGAATACAGAAATGATTATCATCTATTCTCTCCAATGATACAACCTAAGTGACATACTTGAGTTCTCCTCTTAAGATCTTCCTATGCTGCTTGATTCCAAAGCTTGGTTATTTAGTGACCTGATGTTTTAGCTAGAGATATTGCATGCTTTTCCAATTTTGAGATTGCCATATACTTCCAAGTTTCCCATGAACATAAGATATATAACTGAAAGACAGAACTTGCTTCAGATCAACTTGGATACTGTCTAAAGGTACTGGAGAGTGAGAAGCCCCTGGCAGAAAGAGCCTGAAGTTGCCTTCTTGTGTCCAGAAGTTGAGGAAAGAGTTAAGCATGTAACAAAGAAGTAGAAAAGTCCTTGTTTGCGTTAGAGGGACTGGGGGAGATACGCATCCCTTATGGAAATCAAATAGTTCACAAAAGAGAAGAAACAGTTTTCAGGATCTGTAAGGCTTAGAGGCAGGAAATCACCTGCTAAATCAAAACTGGCCAGGTTCATTCACCATCTTCCCGCAGCTCCACCTGGGGGGGGGGGGGGGGATGAAAACAAACTGGGAGGAGGTAACTATCAGAAAGACAAGGCCCTAAGCAACTTCCCAGCCTGAAGCAGGTTTGAGCTGCAAGAGTATAAAAGAATTAATTCTGGGCCAAATTTGAAGCTTTGATTGTTACATGGGGTTGGATATGCTAATTCCTGAACTGAGGGTTTCCCTTTCCAGCCCCTCACCCCAAGTAAATGTAGAACTCTCAGTTAACATAGGATAAGGAAAAGAGCCTTGATATCTATCTCAGTTCTCATCCTGAGTAAGATTATCCCAGTAGAATAATGTCTAAAGGAAGGGCAGGGGATAAAGTTGCATTAAAATTATGTCACAAATCTTGCTGATCATCACAACACACCATTATTTTCTTACCTCCAAAATGGAAACTTTTTAAAATTTTATTTCCCTTAAGAATGCTTGGTGATTTTATAAGTTTTTATTCATTTTGTTTTACAATAGAAAATACATTTGTATTACCATCTCCCTGAAAATGAAAGTAAACCCAAAAGCTTCTCCAATAAATAGGTAACACTGTATTATTGTATTATTGTATTATTGTCACTGTCACTTGACTTCTTGCAAGACCATCCCCTGCCCCTCCCTACTCTGTTGTACATCATAAGGGACTAATCAAGAGAACCCAGGTTCTTGCACTAATTTGATCCTGGCTAGACTTGGCCAATTAGAGGCACTGGTAGAAGATTATATAGTGAGTGAGAAGAAGTGAGCATACAGATTATTTCTACCCTCTTTTCCCTGACTGATCTGGGCAGTGTAACCAGCAGTGGCCACATTTTCTCCTTGGATCCAGCTTCCATTAGGCAAACCCCCTTTCATGGTCCCACTTCCTACTGTCCCAGCCCCTTCCATGTCCCCAAACTCTGATAACAACAAATGTTCCATTTAATTGCCTTCCCATATTATATTTGAGAGTTAATGTTTTTATTTGTAAATAACTCCTTCTATTAATGCCTTTTTACTGAATTACTTAGCATGAATTTTGTTTACTAAATGGACTCTGACTCCTAACACCACTGTTTGTATTTTGGGGACTTTATTTAGGGAATTTATATTTCTTTTGTTTTAGTAACGTATACAGTCTAAATAGAAACTCAATATTCCCCCACAGATTCTGAGAGCCGATATTCCCATTGCTTCTCACTTTTATAGTAGTTTAAACTATAATTCTTTTCAATTTAGTCTTTCAAGTAAATTGAAGATATTTCTGATTCAGAACATTCAGAGCTCTTTCTATACACACACAGTATATAATATATATACTATATTATATATATAATCACTTTGTCTCCATCTTTGTCCCTCCAACTCTTGGTTTCTTTCTCTCTACAATAGACATAAAATCAATTTTATTGTTGATCATTTATATATTTCCTCTGTGTCCTAAGTTTTAGTATTCACAATATAATTGTTAAATTCTAGAGAAAGTGTGATTGATCTCCCTCTCTAATGCAGTTTTGTCTGGTTCATTCAATTGGAATGACTTTAGCAGTATTTAATGCAAGGTTGAGGTACTTGAGTGAAAAATCAGAACAAATATATGTTTTAGTGAAATGTAGCTTGTTTTAATGCAAACATGTTTATTTATACTCTTATATTAAAATTTAGAAATGTATTTGAGCTTAATTAAATATTGGCAAACAGTACCCTCCCATGATATATTTTTGCTCTAACACTGACTTTTAAATAATTTTGGGTTTTTATTTCACTTTTTTATGTATAACATTCATGTAGAATTTGCTTTTTTACCCAATCTTAGAATTTTTTTTTCTGTTAATAGGGAAACTAATATATTCACATCTGTTATGACTATAATACTATTTTGTGCTGTTTCTACTACCAGATTTAATTATTTTTCTATTTTGCTAGATTGAATGTTTCCTTTGTTCCTTTTCTATTTCTTTTTGGAAATTCTTTGGGGTTAGAAACCATATATACTCATATACTTTTATCAATTAATCTTCCACAAATGGGCAGATAAAAAATATGACTTTAGACCTAATTACATAAACTCTTCCCTCCTCCACCACCCAATATTTTCACATACTTTCAAGAGTACATAATGTAATCACCTGAAATAATTTTGCTTATGCCTAATGCCTTTATTTTATATGAACAGATGGCAAAATTTAGAAAAATAAAAAGAACAGTGATTATTTTGAAAAACTATAGAGAAATTGCATTGACACTTAATAAAATAGCTATGCACACAAAAAAAGCATAACCCTTTTAACATTAGAAATACAAGGGATAACAAAGCACACATTGAAATACAGATATTCAGTGTAGTCATAGACATTGCTTTTGAAAGAAAGAATATTATTCTACTAAATGAGTCTTTAGTCCTAATATAACAGGAATGTAATTTAGAAACTCGAAAGAATTATCATATCCTAATAGAACTCCATATAAAGACTTAATTTTAAAAATATACTTATTAAACACACACACACACACACACACACACACACACACACACACACGGAGACAATATTATTTTCTGCTGAGAGTGATGTGAGAGTACCTTGTTTCCAGGAAGATCGCAAGTAGTTTTAATGGAGGCACACAAGGTACCACCATAACCAGAAAATTAATAAATCTGGTTTCAAGCCTAGATGTCTATAACAGCCCAACAAATACCCAGTTTTTCTTCAAACTTTGTTTTCTAAATTCCATAAGCTGCTGTGCTTTCTATTCCTTTAATTGTTCTACAATGAATAAATGTAATAATATCATATTGAAATTTAGTTTAATTGAGCTCTTTTAGGCAAGGGATGCTCTGTCCTCATGTCTTTACAACCCAATATTTGGCACAATAGTTTGTAAATAATAAGTACCAGTTTATTGACTAATGATTGAACCCTCATTTTGGAATATCAAATTCATTTATAGATATTAGACTTTTTAATATCCCCTTTCATATATTAATTAAGTAAAAAAATACAACCGGGAATAAACAAATTGTATCTACTTAGGCAAAAGCAGAAAAATAAAGTTAAATTTAATCATCAGGGAAGAGAAAGTTGTATCACTTTGATTTTCTATGTAACTGTCAGTACGTGCAATTATCCATTACATTTGAACATTTACAAATTATAATGTTCCATGCTGGGCCGAGTTCCTTTTAATTTGAAGAAGTCCTTCTAGCCTACTGTCGTGTCCAAAGAGTACTAGACTCCTATGTCTCTTCAACTATTTAGACCAGTTGAGATGTTATAATGTATTTTCACATCTTTCTTCCCCACTAGAACATAAGAGCAGGGACATGTGTTCATGTTTGTACACATAATGTCTGTGATTGATTAAACACTAGTATATGTTGGCTGAATAAGTCTTTCTCACCCCCAATAAGAAAGAAAACATTTTAGTATAGGATGATTTATCCAACTTTAGTTGTAGAAGCAAATAAAAAGCATCCCCTTGCTTTTTTATATTCCCCTTGATTACTGTGATACTGGTCTTCCCATCTTATGGCCTCTAGCATAAGCTGGTGAGGAGGTGCTACTATTAGGCAAATCCTTACTTTAAATTTAATAGTAAACTATACATTGATGAATATTCCTAAGTTAGACTCTTATTTTAAATAAACATACACTTATATTTGGAGTTTTACTTGAGTAAAAAGAAAGCAATATTTACAGGAGCTTTTAGTTAGAAACACTATGCACCAAGTTTAACCTTAACTTAAACGTTTTCCATTAAGCATCTCTATTGCTCTTGAGAATTCCAACCTCTCTTTTATTTAAACACAGTCTTGTGACCTGCTCAGGGTAAGAAGGGAAAGATTATGAAATGCAAGCTTCTTTGACTGTTTTCATGTATTGTGTAGGGACACTAAAACAACTCCTTAAAATGCCTCTGCTAGGCATTTATGACACTTGCACATTAATAAAGTTCAATTTTGGGGATTTCATTTTCCCTACAGTAAAACCAAACTCCTAGAGAAACAATATATTTAGATGTAATACAACTGTTTAAGTGCAGTCATGACCTAAGCTGCATGGATATAGAAAGCAAATTCAGGACATTTCATAGGTTTCTGATTCTGTTGTTTAACAAAATCTAAGGCAGAGATTATTCTAGCACAAACACACCTTAGAACAAGTGCCTGAAGGTTTGCTTTCAATCAAGCCCTTTAGTAAGTAAACCCAAGCAAAGTTTTCACAGAAGTCTCACTAAAAGCTGTTCACCCATTGTCACTAAATTTGGGTGAGTTAACATGAGTCCTAGGAACAGGAGTCATGAATAAATCAAAGTCACACAGAAATCAGTCAGTTTAAAAATCAAATAGCCCCAGTGGGCAAATAAACTTTCATTTTCTTTTGGGAAGTTATGCCCACCGTTTTCACTACAATAAGGATGAGTAAAGTGGGATGCTTTTACGGAGGGACTAACACTATTTCAAGCAATTGCTTATAGCTTAAGAGGGCAGTGGCTGTGTTATACTTGATAGTCCTGAGATAATTGTGCAAGTAGTCATTCAATTAGGAGAAAAGTACGAAAAGACAAGAGGTAGAAGGAATGGAATGACTCTGTTGTATAAAAATTGTCTCACATTATTTAATTATTCAACAACCCTGTAAGATAGATATTATAATTCATAATTTTAAGAGAAAATAAATTTTAATCAAAGTTTAAAAAACTTAAGTCATGTAGCTAGTAACTGATCAAGTAATTGGAACTTGAAACTATATGCTTCTAAAGACTATTTTTCCATACACACTTCATTTATCAAAATCTGTGGAATAGAATATAAAGATGCATAAATAATGTCTTCAAAATGTAGATTTTTAGAAAAAAATTGGGGTATAATAACTGTGTGTATAATATCCATTGAGCTGTGGTTGTTCTGGGAAGAAGAATATTACTTCTTGTAACACAGGTTAAATCTCTCCAGATGTGGATGTTACACTGTGAGGAGAATATGGAGGCTGGGAAATGAAATTCTAGCCACACAAGAGACATGTAAGCAAGGACAATGAGGTGGAAACAGCAGAATGCTAAGGTGATAAAAAGTAGCCATTTTGCCTGGGCATAGGGTAATGCTGGAAATCATGTTGGTGTCAGAGGACGGAGGGTAGTTGGACTTCAGTTTAAGTGGACACTAACATGGTCAGCTTTGAGCTATGGGAGGTCTAATGTAGCATACGGCCCTGGATTCCGAGCAGAGGCTGGCTGAATGCTTCAAGTACTTCCTTGCTCCTATTAGGAACACGTTTTTGGATTCAAGCGTGACTCCTGCTTAGTTTGCAGACCCCACCTGAATTTTTTAGTAGCCTGAAGTGCCTGCCTCTTTTCTTTGTAGGAAGAGTTGCAGCCTAGTATCGTCCTGTATCCATGGGCCTGAGCAAGACCATCTCAGGACAGAAAAACCAGCTGCCCAGCAGCCTGCAGTAACATCCTTCTGCCAACCTGGAGGACCCAGCCCCTGTCCCCTATGTGCCAGGTATGTCACAGCTCTTAGTCTTCTTAGCTTTGCAAAATGAGAATAATGTGTAGGGACACAATTTGAAACTGTTAAGCACTACACAAATGGAAGAAGCTGTCATCGTTCCCTGGGCAGAAATGAAAAGTGAGTAAACCCTTTCTGAGAATTTTCTCCTTAGCTCAAACTCTCTAACTAAATTTTGATGAAGAGGTTAGATTCAAACTTTTAAACTGTGTTTTTGAGCATCATATTCTTTTGTCACTTAGCCAATGATGTGTTTATTTTTATTTGCACCTTTTAGATAATAAGATAAGTGGTCTTATCAGAAGTGGTCTGAAGGACCTATAAAATATGAGGAAAAAATAAGTGTAATATTGAAGAAAATTTAATATTATGTAAATAACTAGAAGCTTCTTGGAAGTATAATAATTGGTTATAAAGCATAAAAATCTGAGCATATACCAGGACAAAAGGGAAAACTTATGATTATTACGATAAACCATACATGCTAGTTTTAATGAAGAAGTTTGAACTTGGAAAACATGTGCTTGATCCACCAATTACACCCTGTGACTAGGTTAAGGGTCCAGCTCCTGACACCTGATCCTTTTAGGAATCTTGTGAATTATCAAGAGGAAAATAGGTTGTCCATTGATGGAGTCCAGGGATTTAAATCTAGTCCAAGAGTGTTTTGAAGCTCCACGTCAGAAGGAAAATAGTTCTAGATGGTTGCCACCAAGGACTGCTTTCTACTCCATAAAGCTTTACACTGGTTTTGTTCTAAACAGACAGCACACTCAGAATCTCTTTATAGATGTGCAGTGATCTTTTATGAAGAGGGAGTAAGCATGAATGATTGTCAATGATTATATTCTGGGGAGAAGCTACCCTGCAAATAATTATTTTTCCTTTGTCATTGTACACTTTATGCCTCTGAATTTGAAAGATAATAGACAGAGGACATACAGTCAAAGCACACCTATCCACAAACCATTCAAATGAAAAACTATAGCAATACAGATAGGAAGAGATGCAGATTATCATACAACAGTCCTGAACAGCTGACTCTTTATCACAAACCACACTAAATGTAATACATATTTCTTAAAATGTTACCTGTATATTGCTATGCAGTACATTAAATTTTGCCATTCTGTCACTTCACTGCATGTTCGTTCCATTTGAAAGTAAAAGTACCAGGCTTAATTTCTATGATTCCACATTTAAATTTCTATTTTCCAAAATACAACTTGTGAAATAATAGCTTAGGTAACTAACTTCCCCTGTGCCAAACACTGTCTAAGTACTTAGTAGTAAGTATTCATTTAGCCCTTCTAACTATCTTGTAAGAGAGATACGATTCAATTACCATTTTATAGATGAGGAAACTGAGGCACAGAGACACAGTTCATAAGGTGACTTGTTGAACCAGACATTCTAACACTAGAGTCTGAGCTCATAACCACCACATGATGCTGCTTATGATTACATTTCTATGGAAATCAAGTAATTCTTTTAAAAGATTATTACTGAAAATTAAGTGCAAATTGTTAAACTGATCTTTTGAAATGGGAATTTTTTCCCCCCGTTTGACCCATCACCTGCTGATGCGGGGCTCTTAATGGCATAGGTACTATCTACACAGAGCCCTGGAAGCCAAATTCAGCCAAGATTTGAATCCTCATTTCTCCCCTTACCCCCCTGCATTTTTGACTGTGTGAATTAGGAAGATTATTTTTAAATCTCTAAGCCTCGGTTTTCATGACTAGAAAATGGGATGCACACTCACTGACCCTACTTCTTCAGGTTGCTATGAGGAGTTCATGAGACAAACCATTTGTCTATGTGGCAGGCATGTTATTAAATGTTTAGCCATTATCATGTGTAAATAACTGTAGCCAGGCTTTAGAAAACAATGGGTCAACTTGTGAATATGTGACTGTGATCTGACTTACTTATTAATGTTAATTTACCCTAACTGCAATAATGAAATAAGTAATCGATCAAATTTTAAATTAAGAGAATGGCATTTCCACCTATTTCTGTTAAAAATCCATGTAAATTCCAACATTTACCATACTGGAATCCACCTTAACTCTGGTAAATATATTAGTAATTATGGACAGGAGTGGTCACACTGTAAGCACTGGCCAGGTCATCAAAGCTTTAACGTACCGGTGGTGTTGGCTGCAGTGGTGACCAGAGCAGGGCAGCGCTGTTTGATTGGTTTGTCTCCTACACATTGCATAAGGACATTATATTATCAAATGTAATTATTATAAATGCGTTTATAAATGTGAAATGTTCAGTGAATAATGAATATAAATGTTATGCATAAATGTATCTTACACATAAAACATAATCTCTCTAAAGGGACTGCTTAAGCTTGCAAGTATTAAATAAAAGATAAATTTCTTACATAAATATTCCTCTAGTGAAACACAGATCTTTAAATATGATTTGATTAGTTCTAATAGAGATTTTCTTCATTTTCAAAGTTAATTCAAGAAACAAAAATCACCCTGCAATCCTGAGTCTCATTTTGCCTTTTTCTTTTCACCATTCTTCTGGTGCCTTAACCATACACAAAGGCTTTGGAGGCTGGTAAACTAATTATTCATCCCTTTTTGCCATGTTACCAGGATATGGTAGAGACATCCTGGATTTTTCTCTATCAGTTATATACTTTTGTTATCTATTTATAATGCAGTTTTCTCCTATACTTCCAATCTCTTTGGTAAATAGTAATTTAAGTCCTTTTCTAGACTTGCTATTTGCTTCATTTTTCATTCTTTGTTCTCTTTAGTCTCATATTCAGTTTTGGTTTCCATAATAAAGTGGCTTACTTTCAGAAACATAGTCGAGAAAGTCACCAACATGATTATGTTAATTTAACTAATTTAATTTTGGTTAAAAATAGTACTTATTTGGGTAATAGTTTGTTATAATTGCATCTCTCTAAAGTCCACTTATCCTAGAATCAGAATCTTGATTTCTGCATTGAATAGATCCAGGCAAGATATCATTCTGAACACAGCAATACCTAGAAAAGTGCTTTAATCTGAGACTTTATTAAGACAATAAAAAACATTAATTGAGATAGTTGAACTCATATTATGCAATAAGAATTATTTGAATCCTCCTTAAACCAAGGAGGAATAGCAGTAGTGTAGGTTATAGTGTAGCATATCTGAAATTTTTTAATATATGGATTAAGAATAGAAATTTGGGGATAAAACAGTAATAGGGATTTGTCCTGCGTCTGCTAGGAATTATCAGTGAACTTCTTGGGTGTGTTACTATCTCAGGCTCTGTTTCCTAATTTATAAGGTGTAGATAAAAGCAATCTCCTCATAGAAATAATAGTAATTGATTAAATAATATAAGGATAGAAATTAATAGAAGGTTTGGATTAATCAGCATTCAATATATTCTAAATGTTGTTACTTGGGATCTTCTCTATGTGCAATCTGAATTTATCATCTTACAGGTTTTTACTGATTTTCTGACTGCCACCGTGATCTACTAATTGTATGGGGATGCCCACTCTGCTTCACATATTAACTTCACTAGAGTCCCAATCTCTGTCTGAAATTGCTAGAAGTCCAGCTTTCAAGCCATCACCAGCTGATGTCTAAGAGCTTTTCTTCTCTCTAAAATGCCCTGAAAAACATTTCTGCCTCCAGTTTTACTTCCGGAGTCAGTTTGGCATCTCTAATGTGCCGCAGAAGTCCTGCCAACTCTCCATCAATCTCTATCAGAAATCATGTCTGGGGACCTTGCCCTTAGCCATCTCTCCTGTGTGGTGGTGATAAGAATGAGGAATGTTTTCTATTGCATGTTTTTAGTTTTTGTTTTTTGTTTTTGTTTTATTTCATGTATGAATTTAAAAAAAAAATCTTTCATAGCTACACAGATTCCATAATATTTCTTTTGGAACTCTATTAAGCCTTTTTTTTCTGGCTATACCAATGATATGGCTTTACTATTTTATAAAACCAGAAGTGCCTGTAGCCAGGGCAATAATAGAACTGCATTTTTTCAAATACTTGTCAATACCAAGTTTTTCTAATACAAGGACCATTAAAATGTATTTATTTTATTCAGTACTCTTTTTCCAGAAATAATCCAATGTACTCTCTTTGAACACAAACTCTTTTCTTTCTGATAAAGCATTAACTGTGACAAAACCCCATTCTGTATTTTATTTTATTTTATTTTAATTAATTAATTAATTAATTAAATCAGGGAATGATATTAAACTGCCTAGCTGAACGTTAAGATTGCGCAGGCACAGTATTTTGTGTGTGCATACAGACACGCATTCTCTTTTTAATATAAGTTTGTGTGTGTGTGATAATCATGGACATGCACCACTCAGACCTCCTTCAGGATGAAGGGAGGCTGGGAACACAGCTGACTGACAAAGGCCACACTTTCCCCAAGTGGTTACTAGACAATTACTGAGCAAGCTTGGGTATTAGCCCAACAGGAAATTAGTCAATAGGAGACTCCTCTAATGGGCAAATTTGGCTCAGGGATTCCCCATTTGGCCTGGCTGAAACTTTCTCAGCACCATACTGTAGCTTGAGGCTCTTTATATCTAGTCCTTTTTCCTTCCTTCTACTTTCACAGAGTTCAAACTAGCCTCAAAGTGAAACAGCTCTCCCCACCTACTCCTGCTCCCTTCTCCTTTATGTTCCTTCTGCATCTCCTCCATAAATCCCTTGCATTCCTAGTACCATCTTGACATCTGTTAAAATGTCAAAGAGTAATTGAAATTAAAACAGCTGTTTACTGTCTTATCCCACACAGGCTCTCATCCCATTGTCAAATGTAACCATTTTTAACTCAAAAGTTTCTTCTGGTTCTACTGCCACATTTCTAAATAAGTTGTGCCATTTAGAATTGCACATGTAATAGAAAACCAAACCAAACAAAATCCTTACCAAACTGAACAGGAGTTTGGTTTTCCTCAGAAAACAACAAATATGGAGTTAGGCAGTCTATGGCTGATAAGACAGCTCCATAATATCATGAGATACCAGGCACCTACTTTCCATCCCTGCTCCCTCAAGATTGATAACTAGATTTAGAGTATGTAAGAAAGTGAAAAGTGTTAGAAGAAATAAAGCAAGAAAGAAGAATGTGGTGGTGGGGGGATGGCGGGGCAGGATGGGCCTTATATTTGGAGACTAGAAAAGGCCTCACTGAAATAGCATGTGATTAAGACATGAAGGGCAAGCCATGGGATCTAGGTAGGGGAAACAGCAGGCACAGAGGCCCTAAGATGGGAATATGCCTGGCATGTTTGCGGAACAGCAAAGAATCAATATATCTGAAGTGGAATGAGTAAGGAGAAGAGTAAGAGGTATTGAATCCATTCTGTATTTTAATGATATTTTAGCTACCATTCTAAAATCAATTTGAAAATGATCTCTATTAAACTAAATGCAAAAATTTTATTGACAAATTACAATGCCCATCAAATAAGAAGAGAGGAAAGTCTACTTTGTTAATAATAGTGTGAAGTTAAAATGCTAACTGAAACTTTTGAAGACTAAGAAGAATACTCAAATTATTTAACTAAAAAATTGAAAGTATAATGATTTTGTAATATATTTGGTAAATATATTGTGTAATATAAGAACAAAATATAAAAAGGGATGAAATTTGAGACAATATTCAACTACTTAAATTTCAGAAAATTTGTATATGGAAATTTGATTAAATACATGAAAATTAAAATGTATACATTATGCATTCTAATAATCATGGTAATAACTGACATATATAATTTAAGCAAGTGTCAGTTATGCATTCAATGGACTCTTAGGGAAAGTATACATTTTACAGTTCTGTGACTTAAACATTGGTGAATATTTCTTATCAGCCTTGGAAGTTTAAAGTGGGTAATAAGAAAAAACTAAAGGGATTGAATCTTGATGCAATGCTAATGTAAAAACCTTTCTTGAGAGAAAAACATAATTCAAAAGTATTGTATTAACTTGGTAAACACAACTCACTTTGGCCAAAGGGTATCCTATTAATAATAAATATCAATTTTTGTTCTGTGGTGCTGGTTATTGTTATATTGAATGTAGGGTGACTAAATACTAGCTCCAAGAGATAGGCAGAGCTCACTTTACTGAGAAGGTCACTGATAGTAAGTTTTTATGTCCATTTACTGCTTTTGCATTGAACTAAAATAAAGAATGTTCAGTACTATGACCTCCTGGGCTCTGTGACACTTCTGTCTTTTTCAAAAATTAATTAGTGAATCAGAGGCTGAATCAGCCTTCTTCCAAGTAATTTTCTTGCTCTTCAGAAAGTTAACTTCTCTACTCTCATTATCAATGTCCTTTGCCTTGTCAGCAGCATTTAAAACATTATCCATTATTTCTGCATCACTAGTGCAATGTCAATGGGAGGGGGGTGAGACCCTTTTCTGTGGAGCTGAGCCTGGTGGCAGGGTTAATCAGGGTGGCAGAATCAGAGGTGTCAAACAACCCAACAGGGAGGCAGTTGGGAATCTGAGTTGAGTTCTTAGGTGCCAATGGTGACAAAGAGATGGAGAGGTGTCAGTAGACCTGCAGCATGCAGTGAACAACATCAGGATGCAAGATAGTGACACCAGGCTACCAGAATTGCCTATATAATAAAACAATGAGTAGCTAGTAAATGTGTTAAGATTAGGACAAATGGAAGCCTGTTGAAAGGTCAATTTAGGGTCAGAATCTCAGTTCAGGCACAGGAGCAAACAAGGTGGAATCATGGGGACAGTTTACTGTACCTGGTGGAAAAAGAATTTCTGGATTTTTTTATTTATTTATCCTAATGTGCTGGGGATTCTCCAACAGCTGAGTACCTCCAACACGACCATCTGTCTTAACCAGGCTCTTTGCCCTTCCAACTGATACACACATGTTTTGCGCCACATTGTACCCTGCCTATACTTCCAAAATATGTGTCACTGTTATACACTCTTCCTCTCCACCTCACATTTTTTTTAATTGCTCTAGTTTATTTCAAGTTTAAAAGATGATTATTGTTCCTTGGCATCATTATTCCCAGATAATTCTAGAAACTTAGTAACAAGTGACAATTCTTCACTTTAACTTTTAAAAAGAATTAACACAAAAAAGGTTAAAAGACATAAAATGTATGAAGTCATGTTATAATTAATGAATACATAAAAATTGTGAAATTCCCTGAATATATAACTACAACAAAAATCTAGGCTGTGTTTGCTTTAAGGGCAGGAGAGGCATGACACTTGGGAGCTAAACAGTGGTCTTTACAATGTTTTTAAAAAGAAAACATGTGAGACAAATATGAGAAAACATTATTATGTTAATTTTTGTTGGCACAAAAATGTGTTTTGATTTGCCTTTTTGCAAGTTTACTGAGCTTTAAATTAAACAAGAATGTGTGTGAGAAAGAATAAGAGACAAAGGCAGAGATAGTGTGGGGGGAAATTAACCACTCCCTCCCCTGATATATCTTTTTTCTTAAATTAATCAGACACTATATCCTGTTCCTGAAAATTTGATTTCAGTTTTCCATCTGTCCTTACTCTTGCCATCTGTTCACTAATGATTTTGGCTTCATTCTGCCATACTCTTTGAAGCTTATCTCAATGTAGTCCTGTGAATTATAGATAAGAAAGTGACCAAGAACTAAAAAACATATAAAACCACATACCCAAGTATGGGAGCCCTCAGAAAAGAAGGGGCAGATGCAAGATTAGGCTAAGTGACTTTGAACTTGCTCATCCATACTAGACTATCTGAGAAATGAAGTGTAAGAATATGATAGTTGTCTATTGATTGCTTGGGATAATGATAGGCTACTTGAGTGAGCTGTATTGGGGATAAATGCAGACAGGAGATTTGGGAAAGAATTAGAGGCAGATGTTTGAACTGGTACCTTGTTTGGGACAGAGTGAAAGAAACAGACATGAAGATGATAGATAGATAGATAGATAGATAGATAGATAGATAGATAGATAGATAGATAGATAGAGATGCATTTTTGTATGTATGATGTTATTTAAATAAGTGAATAATGACTCAATGAATTATATGAAAGCATTCTCAGCTAGGTACATCAAGTGAAAATTGAGCAGAGGAGGGCAAATCACATTTTAAGTGGGTGAATATTATTAAATAAGGAAAGTTTAAATTACTCTCTGCATTACTCTCCCACAACACACACACACACACACACACACACACACACACACACACACACCTCCTGGTAAGGGATATATCAGAATCTGGGCAGGGTCAGAGAGAGAAGATATGAACTCTGTATACACTCTTGGTGTGGTTTTGAGGGGGTGTCCTTTGGTCTTCACCATTGAAAATGGCTCCTCTTAAGATTATTTGCACTCACAAAACTCAAGCTTTGTCTAATGAAATATTGCATGTAAGAGTAGTCAAACTGAACTTATTCCCTTAAAAATTAGAAAGACAATCCATGAAAAAATGCTAAGTTGTTGTAGAATACAACAGTATCATAAATAGACCAGTCTTACTGGCACTGTAAAACTATTATAGATCTTGACAGAATTTAGGAATGAGTTTTCTAAAAAAGAAAATTATATTGCACAAAATTATATTGCAGTTTCATGGTTTATTCATCCTTTCTGATGGACAATAGTAGTCTTCTAATGTTGTGTCTCTATTTAAAATGATGAAATTATAATTGAGAAAAATGATGCCTTCTTCAATGGCATTTACTCATAAACATATTTGAAAATTCTAATTAAGATTGGGACAAAGATGTGACAATTTCCAATATCCTTCCTAAGACTAGTTTTATAAAAGTATTCCAAATTAATTATACAGACTATGGTTTTCATTGGCAATTTTCAATGGTTCAGTTATTTTTTAAAAAATGCAGTTTTTACATTCTAAGTTTGTACTTATGGAAAAATCAATATGATAATACTTAATAATCTAACTTTCACAAATTTCAATCCATGTGTGATTATCTTCAATGAAACTCTAAAGCCTATACATCCCCCACTCCCAATTACTCTTTACCCCTGACTGACAGATATTTTAATACACATGTGCGATAGATGATGCTCTTTGTCTCTCAAGTACTCCTGTTCTCTTCTACACTGACACACCTCCTGGTTGTTAGCTGGTAATAGAGCCACCTTGAAAACAATGCTATGATGTCCAAGCCTCATTGAGGGTAGGGAGTATGTAAATAACTAAGGTTTTGCCAGTGGGATGTAAAAACAAATGACAAATAGCACATGCAACTTCTAGGAAACTTTGCTATGAGGAGTGTGTGTATCCAATTCTTTCTTCTTCTTGCTAGCTTCAATTGCAGGCATGTTGACTGGAACTGAAAAACCACTTAAAATCGATGTCTTGAGTATGGTAAAGAAAAAGGTGTAAGATGCTTGGGTTTCTGAGAACAATGCAGATCATACCATCTTAGAATTCGGACCTGGGCCTCAATGTGAGAGGGAAATCAATTTTAATCTTGATTAAACCAGAATTTCTTTTACTTGCAGTTACATTTAATCCTAAACATGTGTTTTAAAATACAGTCTATGCTAGAGCTCACTCCACTGTTTCTGTTAGAGTTAGACCATAAAGTAAAGATAGCAGATAAACATTTCATGTTTTGTCATTGGCAATATTACAGGAAAAACTGAATCTTTAAAAGCTCTGAAAGACTGCTAGGATATATCATCTGATGAAATTGGATCCCTCCAAGTCCTTTTTCACTCCCTTCCAGACTGAAGACTCCTTAGTCTTCCCTCACTGCCTTTGTTTTCTATAGATGCTCCAACACTTTTTGCTTCTTCTATTTCTAATAAAATTAATTCACATCACACATCAATGGTTTTCTTCCTTGTCTCTATATTTTAATCCTATTTATTTCTACTTTCCTTGGGCTTCCATCATTTTTCTTATTCTTTGTGGACATTGTTCTTTCACAGTCAGAATGGTTTTTATCTTCTTATTTGACAAAAGAACCAGTCACATTTCAACATCTTCAATCAGTTTTTCCTAATTAATTCCTGTTTTTCCACAGTGACTGTGAGTCTCTCTCTCTCTCTCTCTCTCTCTCTCTCTCTCTCTCTCTCTCTCTCTCTCTCTCTCTCTCTCTCCTTCCTTCCCTCCTTCCCCCCACATTAATTTTCCCCCTAAAATGGAATGTGTTGGACATCCGAAAGAAATATGATTTATATATCTAAAAAATTTTCAGAGGTTCTAAAAGGCATTTGAGATCATTTTTAAAACACACCTATTCTAATTTTTCAAATCCTAGTGATGTGAGTCTTCAGTGTAATAGAAAATCTAGTGATGATTGTAAATTATTACTTAATACTAGCTGATATGGTCTAATAAACAATTTACTAATTAATTGTACTGAATCACAGGCCAGTGATATAAAAATATCTTAGTAGAAGCAGGCAGTTGCAGCAAGTCTCAAAAATTTTTTAAATGCTGGAATCTGGTTTAGAAATAAAACAGTCATAAAACACACAGGCCTATGAATATGTACCTGAGTGATGTTTTTGAAAAATTAAAATTTTAATGTATTCTGGAGAGAAATGAGGATCTAGGAAAGATAAGAAGATTAGTAAAATTATCAGTTTTTTAAAATTCATTGTATTCTACAGCGTATATATGAAATAGGCCTGAAATAAAATACAGTACCCTGATAATGTCAGTCATCAACCCAAAATCAAAATAGGGGGAATACTGCTGCCCGTGAAGGTTCCAACACACGATACTGTTTTCTTATTGTATGTATTTTTCTTGACAATTCTTCTAAGTTCTTTCTCCTGAGAAAAATTGAGTTTAGTCACCCCCAGAAAAGTGAGTCATAGTATTTAAAGGAATATCATTCCATAGAAGAATAAATGAGAGCAGTTTTACTTCAAACATCCCAGATGCTATACATTTTCTGGAAAGGATCAAGATTCCAGGTCTTTAGTGAGACTTCCCGCTAAGCTGAACATCTGTTCATAATATATTGTGCACTTGCTCGTAAGCCTAAGAATGCTAAGGCAATTAGAACATCTTGATTGTGTTTTCCAATAGCACACAGACAAAAGGACATGTCGAATTGGAGCACTGAGCAGGCAAGAAATCAAAACTCAGCCACCATCCAAATATGTACCTCCTTGTTTCCCCAACAATCTCATTTATTTGTAGTTAAGAATTTTCACAAACATATTATTGACCTTTTACTTCATGAAAATCGTACAGCGTCATCCCTGAAATGAATGAATAGCTACTGGTGAGGATATTAAGATTAAGATGAAAAATAATTTTCACATATGTGAAAGCATATCTACACCTTTAAGTATTTAAATTGAATTGGCCATTTTGTCTGAATTGTTTCTCTATACCATGGAAATTGTGAAGTAACAAATATAATTAGCATAACCTTATAGGACATATGGAATTGATTGCTTTGTGAAATTGATCTTCTATTTAAATATTTCTCTTCCACCATTAGTTTATATCTGGTCATTTACCAAATTCCTTCTGATTTTTTCCTAACCAATGACCTTGTATCTGTAAATATTGCATTTGAAATTCATATATTCTATTGAGACTCTCAAACAAGTATTATAATGAATATGAAAAGCAATCAAGTCAATGTACATTATTTGCAAATCAAAAAAAAGTAAGTTTTTAACTACTGAAACATAGCCTTCTTATTAAGCCCTCTAATTTGCCAGTAATACAGATTCAGAACAGTAAGAATGCAATTCTTCCCTTAGGCAGTACCTGATTAAACAAATTTGATTCAATTAATTGAGACTACATGTGAGGAAATCTGTAAAAATCTGACTACCCTGAAAAGTTTATAAATATACTTTCATTTTGTAAGGAAAAGATGCTTAAAATTATAGGTGGAGGAGATATAAAAGGAGCGTTTTTTTCCAAGTACCATAATCATAACTAGGTCATTATTGTTTGATTTTTCAGATAATAGTTGAAAATGTATTTCATATATTTATCTTTAGTGTAATTCATAAAAATGGCATGATACTTTGCTAAAACTAAGTGCTGGAAATGAGTGTTCAAAATTTTTTTAAAACATAATGATGATCACACACTTAGGGTTCAAAATCAATACAATACATAACTGGGAAATAAATTTGCCAAAAATATGTTGCACTTTAACTTCTCACACTCAGAAAATAGGAAGGTTTTTCAATAGTTCTGCCCATATTGGACCTGTGAAACTTTTGTTACAATGTTCATGTAACTTCAATATCTGATTGCTCAAGAGAATCAAAATCCAGTCCTACACCTCAACATTCAGCAGAATTTAGTAGGTTATTCCAGCCTATGGATGATATGAAAATAAACAAAAAGGTATCTTACAGTAAAATATGACTATATGCACACACACATACGTGAACACACACACACACATACGCCATGCACTTACGTGATGAAAAGTTCACAAACTTAATTGTCCGAGCATGTACACATACATACATATACGTATATATACAGGTTATGGGACATCTTATTTAAACTGATGATTATCCTGAAGTAAATTAAGAAAACATAACATCTGTACCAAATCACATGAGTCAGTAAGTGCTTGTTTTTTGTATACATTTCCCCAAATGGCCCAATTCAGGAAAGCATATCTCAGTAATTAGCAGTAACCAAGAGGGAAAAGTACAAAATGGGTTACTGAGTCTAATGTAATATTGTCACCAGGGTGTTTTGTAATAGGACTGGTACGTTCTATAACCCAAAGCACTGTTAACAAGATAATTAATATATGATCCATTCTATTTACATGCCTAGGATATATATAGAATGCAAATTCAATATTCTTATTTTTCAAAACTGACCTAGTCTTTTCCTGCCATTCTTATTGATTCCTAATAGGTCAATTATTGATAGTTTTCCTTGAAAGAAATATAACTCCAAAATCCTCTAAAGAACAAAATAAATGAACAAACAAAACAGAAACAGACTCATAGATACAGAGAACATTTTGATGGTTGCCAGATGGCAGGAGGGTTGAGGGGATTGTTGAAAAAGGAAAAGGGATTAAGAAGTACAAATTGCCAGTTATAAAAACAGTCTAGGGGATGTAAAGTACAGCATAGGGAATATAGTCAATAATATTGTAATAACTGTGCACAGTGTCAGATGGGTAGTAGATTTATCGAGGTGATGACTTCATAAGATATATAAATGTCTAATCACTATGTTGTACACCTAGAAGTAATATAATATTGTATGTCAGCTTTAATTGAAAAATTTTTAAAAAAACATAAAACATTATTTAAATAAAGATGGGCACCCTCCACCAGGTAGCATTACAAAAAAAAAAAATTATGATTAAAGCAACAGTAAAATTTCATATTTTCTGTATCTATTAAATTGTTCTAGGTTTTAAAATATACAATTTTTATCAAGAATTTAGTAACCCTCTCATACATTGCTGGAGGGAATGCAAATATATATATATATATATATATATATATATATATATATATATATATATATGACATTTCTAGAAAGCCACATGGCAATTTTTATGAAGAGGCTTTACAATATTTATGTTTTATAATCTAACAATTCTACTTTGAGGAATTTATTTCAAAGAAATAATCAGATAAAACCAAAGATTTATGTTTAAAGATGTTCACTGAGGCATCATAAAGTGAAAACCAGAAAATAACATAATGTTCAACAACAGGGTAATATGTAAGTAAATCACAATATGTATAAACAATGAAATATTTTGCAGAGGTTACAAATGTTTACAAAAAATATGTTTTAAAAAAACCCTGTAATTTTAAAATAGGCAGCAATAAGTATAGTTCTGCATTTTTATTTGTTTTACTTTTTTTCTTTAAGATTTCTTATTTTACTTACTTCAGTGAGAATTTAAATTTTACACAGTATTAAAAGGAAAGCTTGATTCATTTGTCTCTGTGTGTGCATTTTTTAGAAAACAGATTTAACTTTGAAAAGAAGTAACATTCAGATAAAGTGCTGATGTGATTACAAGATAATTTAGCTCCAATGAATGAACCCTTCTCTTTTTTCCTGAATGATTCATACAAGAGAAAAAGATTATAGATAATTCTGTTGACTTACACCTATGTGGAGTATACATAAAGAATGGGAAAGAAACCAGAATGGTGGAAACAGAGATATGTCCCAATTAAAAAAAAAAAAAAAACTTCACAAGGCATTGGTGTCAGATCTTGTTTGCCTTTTACTAGGGTTATTAGATCATGTGAGGCCATTTACAGGTATTTCTAGATTATTTTGCAAAACATTTTTCAAAGCCTCTCATAATAGACTTGTGAAAACAAAATGGAGAATTTGAGTTGGAAGAAAATACTCTTAAGTGGAGTAATAACTGACTGAAAATCCAAGCTTATGAATGTGTCAATGTCATTTTTGGACAGAAATCTTAAAAGTGTGCTCTTCAAAATTTTTATGAAGCATGTGGCTGAGACACTGATGGCATCCTTAAACGTCCTCAGGTTTGCATGAAATAGATGGGACAGCTGATATTCAGAGAGCATTACTATATGGAAACAAATTCCTTACAAGTTAGGTTGATGACACATTTCTAAGAAAAAGAACTTAGTAAACATGAATGTCAATTCCTACTTAGGTTTCAAAATCCACTAAAAAACTGGAGGAAAGGGAAAGTATAGTTCCAACTTTGTGAAGCCATCAGAGAGGAAATATAAATAAAGTTTTGGATGGATAATGAAATAAGTTATCCTTAAGGTTTCTTCCACCTCTGCAGTTAAATAACTATATATTTATTTTACCATAGAAATTTCAGGATTGTTTTGAAAATATTTATGAGTAAATCTCTTTATAACTTTCTGAGCATTAGGGCAGATACAAATATGTCCATGAAAAAATTACCATTTGGTTTCTGATTCTAGAATGATCATGAAATATATATATATATATATATATATATATATATATATATATATATATATATTTGTTCAAGTTCTTCTGAATTTAGAACATTTATTATACGTAGTCAATTCATTTTAGTGTTATGTCCATTTATTTTCATGTTAGAGAATATCTGCTTCTACTTTTGTAGCAACCGGTTCTACTTCTAACATAATTTTAGGAGATATATTCTGCACTTTTTACTCAAGTAGACAAAATAATTGGAATAATAATTTTAAATGCATATTAAAGATAAAGGTATAGTCATCATTTTGGTATTAGAAAACTTTTCAGATATTTAAATTTTTTAATTTTTAATAGAGTAAGTTTTATATTTACAATAAGGTCAGTTGGAAATGAGTTTATTACAAATGATGTTTCTCAAATAAAATTGGTGTGTACCTTTGATGTAAAAACATCAAAAGAATTATGGCATAGCAATCATATTGATCTTACAAGAACATTTCTTCCACTGAGGAACTAAGTTTAAAGCTCTTAAATAACCCAATTAGGGACCTTTAAGAGAGAGAGAGAGAGAGAGAGAGAGAGAGAAAAAAAAAAAAAACCTGGCTAAATGATGACTAATTAGAATGACAGGCATTCTTTTGACTCATGGGGTAGTCACAGTACCTAAGCAGTAAAAATAGTGTCTCATTAGTCTTTTAAACATTATTCCCAGGTTTCCGTGAAATTGATATTTAATCACTTTCCCAGTGTACAGCAGGCACTTATTACACAGGGAAGACATGGGGAGTGAAAAGTTTATAAAATTTCTGTCAATCTCTTCTCAATTTGAAGAATGATTCATTATAATGGGCCACCAGTGGCAGTGGGATGCTGAATGGGAGCCTGTAATTAACTGCGCTTCCCGCTTTATTGATGGCATTTGCTGGGTTCTGATATTAGACGGTGTATCTAGGGGAATGTACCCTATGGATTATACTGTACAATATTCTAAACTACTTCTAAATTGTATCTACAGACATATTAGTCACAATTCTAGCTATTGGTTCTCTAAAATTAGGGGCTATTCAAAAGTATTGTGTTATCAGAAAAGCCATAACGTATTTTTTCTGTTTTTCATTGCAAAAATGCATAATGACTTTTCTGACAACCCAATATTTGGAGATAAAGTTTGCCACTCAGAATAAAACATGTAGATAGAATTAGTGTCTAGAGGAAGAAATGCATATCTAAATTTCGAGGCAACTCTGTACAGAGCAAAAATTTCTCTTATGATGATATAGCAGAACAATTTCCTTTTTTAAAATGTCAATACACTTGTTTCTGATTCGTTCTTATAAAGTATGACTATTCTTTTAGAAGTATTCAATGTAATTTTATTAGTTGCTTAAAATAAGAGCTATTTATTTTTTATTAAATCCAAAACAGCTTTTGTGTGCATACACAAAACTATAAGAAATGTCAATCCAGCAACCATCAGTTCTCCCCTAAAAAAAAAAAAAAAAAAGAAAGAATATTTTTACACATTTAACCAAAGAGACTAGAAAAGAATGAACACTCTAAGTCCCTTCATTCAATTTCTTATTTAAAAAACAACCTCTACTTCATGAACATAATATGACAAATCTTGTGGTAGGTCAGTAATCAGATGATAGGATGATCATTCTTTGTTTTTATTTTCCATCCTAATAATAAAAAGAAAAGCTCTGTATTTTATATTTTCTAGAGAAACATAAGCGTGGCATATTTACCATACTTTATATTTCCAAGTACCTCTATTTTTGGTTTTCCATTCCCAGTCCACTCCTGGGAAAACAGATTGCTTCTATGGGAAAGAGGTTGGCAGGGAGCCCCGAGGTATTTCCTGCTAAACTAGTACAGCGTTGTTTGTTGTCTTTAGGGAGTTCATATTCTAATGGGGGTAAGGACATGAAAACGCTTCTAAAACGATGAAATGCGTACTTTTCTAGTACAGGCAACAACTTCTTTAGCGAGTGTTAGAGCATTCAGAGCTACTCTTCATCTGAGGCTTAGAAATGAACAGTGTTGATAAATACTTTAGAGTAACTTAAGAATCTTCAAACTGTTTTATTAGTATGGGTCAGCAAAATCCGTTACCCTGAAGTCAGGAAAGAAGTTCTACAATAGTCACACTAAGCAAAATTGGGTAAATAATGACACCAAATTTAACTTTATGAAGAAGAAAATAGAAATAGGGTTTTGCCTTGATTGAAAAACTAATTTATACAAAGTCCTTCTGAAAATTACATTATTGGTTTGTCTCCACAATATAACTTTTGAATTAAAATTCTTATACAGTTAAAAACTAAAAGAAAATATGTAATTCAATGTATCATCATTTCAACATCTGTGGCAGAGCTATAATAACATTATCAAAACCTTTTTATAATGTCACGTTGGCTTTACAAATCAGGTGCTGAAAGCAAGACCTAAATTTCACAATGTGTATTCCAAATTTCTATTAAGCAAGAACCCTCTAAAGACCACAAAGGGGCCAAATTATCTAAAATATTAAAGGCTTATTATATTTCTACTAAATTATCAATTTTGTAAAACAATTAAACAGGAAAAGCCAATTAGTGTAAAAGTGGTCTTCAGAGTATAATCATTAGTTAGAATCTCGTTTGATAAGGTTAGGTCCAAATCTAATAAGTTAAAGCCCCAGCAGAAACGTAATAGAGCCTTAGTGGCAGTTTTTAACAGTATCAGTCTCTAAATAGAAACCACGAGAAATTAAGGAAATTGAAAAAAAAAAGTTATTTTTGCCACAATCAACAAAATCTCTATAGAACTATGTCAAGTACGAATCAGGGTAGTTTCTTAATTATGAACGCTAGAAATTTATTTGTAATATGAATCAAAATTATTATTAGCCCCAGTTTCTTCCAGTTGAGAACTAAGGACTACAGGTTAAAAGATTATGAATAGAAGATGCAAAATATAAAATAAAGCAAGCACTTTGTAACTTTGGGAAAAATGAAGCAACATTAACATAGTGAGAGCACACAGATCATTACTGTACTGTAACATTTTCAGCCTTTTAGCTCTGCCTCATTTATGTTCAGAAAATACACTTTAGGTAAAAGTAAAAGAAATTAAAGGAGAAGTAAAATGGTTTATACAAATATATGTGTTTACATAGTCATGAACCTACCTAAATATTGGAACAAAATTTCTGGAATATTAATCCAGTTATTTTGCATAGTGAATTAGACTATTTAAAAAAAAAAGGAGATGTAGCCCAATAAATGCTAACCTATTGCTCTATTTGAATAAGGGAATAGTTACCCACTTGAGAATATATATATGGCATAAAATGAGGTCACCTTAATTATTTTTTTTGCCTCAGTTACATTTATTTCACTTAACTGTTACATGAATAGACATGAATGAAAAAAAAATGATATATTACAGATCAGAAAAATAATGTTCTCTGTTCACTATTTTCTTCCATCTTTACAAATTCTGTCTTTTGAATTCTAAAGGTAGTAGATAATTGACATGATTCTAATCATCTACCCATCAGTACATCCACATTGAAAAAAGGACAGATTAGTCATCGGGGAACATATATGGATGACAATATCTCCCACCCCACCCCACCCAAATATGCTCTCCAAGTGGTTATATTAGGATTATGAACAGTCATCTGCTTCTTCCTATTCCTTTTATTTCTTTATTATGTCATGTGCATATATTTTATGACTCACCTTTAAATGCTACTATAGTATAATCATCTTTAGTGGCATATTCATTTTAAAGTATGAATCTTTGTTATGTTAAAGTGTTTTGAGTGGTGATTTTGTTCTTTTCTATAACAGTGTTCTGAGGCTACATCTTATTAATATAGTTGCATAAATAATCACTCTAGATCCCTCAGGTAATTAAAAATAAAATAAAATGAGCATCTGTTTGTACAGATCCATAATGTAAGTGATAATATGAAGGTTAAGAGTTAACAGAAAAATTGGGACATGGTGCATGAACACAAAATGAATTATTACATGGCTATGTAATTTTATTGTACCACTTAGTTAATTATGCTGTATATCAAACTAATGGTTAAATAGGCAAGTTCTTACTTTAGTGTTCTATTCATACAACTAAAAATGACTCCATATATCTAAAATTGTGAGTAGCCATAAATCTCACAGCAAGGTAGAATAACAAAATACAATTTGTCTCACTACTTGAAAACTTCACAAATGTACTCTTAAAATATATTTCAAAGGATATCACATTAACTCTAGTAGTTATAGCTTAATAAGTTTAAATACCTCAAGACAGAAAAAAATATATTTCTGTTATCTATGGCTGTATAATAAATTTCCTCAAAACTTAGTGGCTAAAATGACAACTTTTCATTTATTTGCTTGCAGTTCTGCAATTTGGGGGGACAACAGCCCACCTGTGCTCTACATGGCATCAGCAGGGTGGCTTTACTTGGGTTGGACCATCCACTTTGATAGCCTGCCTTACATTTCTGGAAAGTTAATGCAGACTGCCACCTGGGAACTCAGCTGAAGTTGCTGTCCAGGGTCTTTGGTTGTTGTTTCCATGGTTTCTCCGTTGGGATGTGTTGGATTTTTCACCACATGAACAAGGGGGCCCCAGGGTAGTTAGGCTTCTTACATGTTGGCTGGTGTGCCCTAGAGCACAAAGGCATAAGATGCCAGATCTTCTTAAGGCTTTGATCTTCAAGAGGCACACCTTCGATTCTTCTACATCCTGTTAGTTAACGCAGGTCACCAGCTAACTCAGATTTAATTGGGTGGGGACTATACAGATGTATGAATACTGGGGTTCTAAAATATTCTACCTCAACAAATATTTCCCTACATAATTTCCAAAAGTACAATATGTTTCTAGTTAGTATCAGTGTCATTTCAGCTTAATATAAATACAAATATGTGCCCAAATTTTCCAAACTATCAAGGTAGCTAAACTTAAATATTTTTTGTTAAAAATCAATGGGAAGTCCTATGGCAGAATTCTATATATTTCATCCATATTCACCACCTAATTAAATTCTGTTTTTAGCTCTACTCATCACTGTATAGAAATAACACAGCTGACAACAATAGAAGAAAGCTGATGTAGCCACTGATGTCCTGTTACTTGAGTAGATGTGGTAATGTTGATGTCCTCTTTATCAGATTACAAATGTAGTCACAGCAATGTTTCTCACATTCTATTCCTGTAGCATATATCCATCAAAAGCAATAATAATGTTAAGATATTTATATTAAAGGTAGTTCCTTAGTATTGTGTGCAATAAAAGATGGCAAAACGTAAGTATAAGAAAATATTTAATGGTAACTTACTGGATGAAGTTACAATGTTCCACCACCAGTTTTCAAAATGTGGAGACTTGGACAGTCACGGTACCTGTCAGTTGCTAGTCCAAACAATACAGCTCACATTGAGGTAAAGTCAATGCCCAAATGGAGCATCGCCTTAAGGGGGAAGTGCTAGAAAACAGGAACATGAAGAAGTTGGGAGAGGTGAATGATGAAGTGACAATTAGTACACTTCAGAAGAGCTATAAAAAAATACTCAATATCTAACATTTATTGAGAATATATTACGTATCAAGCATCTTATTTATAATATTTACTAAATGGAAGTAAACTTATAACCCTGGTTATAGTACTTGCACTAGGGAACAAGATGAAAAGAGGCAGTAACTGGCCAACTAAGAGCAGGAGCAACGTCTGAGCAAATAATAGTGAGAGAGGTCAAACCACAGTCATTAGAGTACTGGCTAGAATGGATTAGAAAGTATCATTGGCAAATAGAAACTCAGGGACAATGGGAGCTAATGTATGAAAGTGGGTGAAGGGTTGGGATTCAAAATGAGTTTGGGGTGACAGAATAGCTAATTCAAACATATGGTATGGAAACTGGGATCCAAAATTAAACAAGAGATGATGATTAGAGAAATAGAAACATAGTCTCAAAGACAAAATCATCTCACAAAGGGAAAAACCAGGGAAAAGAACAAAATTATAAAGAGTCACTGAAGAACAAAAGGACAGCAATTTGTCTGTTCCTCTTCCCCTATTCTCCAATGCTACTCCCCTCCCCCAATTCCCCAGTAAACTCTTGAAAACAAACAAAAAAGAGCCCTGAGGAAAACACAATTTTTAAGAAAAGGAAAAAGAAGGGGAATGATTGCAAAAGTGGAAAAGAACAAAAATATGAAAACTTCCTTAAAAATAAGAGAACAAATGTATAGTATCATAAACAACACCAACAAAATATAGAAATGTGGCCAACAATATCAAACAATAGGACTGAGGAAGGACGGCAACCATTGCCTTTTAAATTTTCATTTTGGAATAATAGCTTCTCAGTGATTCATTTAGATGTGTTTTTTCCAATACATCTTTATGGCAACAGCTCAGTTTGATAATATATTAATCCATTATATTTCTCAGGGAACGGTTTTCATGATGCATTTCTCTAATGGCAGTACTGTCCCATATACTGTGGATGCTTTAGTAAATTTAGTTTTAGTTTAGTTACATGATTAAAATACTTCCTGACAATAATATACTGACTACACATAAAATAATCTGTAGTTCCTTACACTGTATAAATAACAACCTGGATAACAATATTACACAATTAGAAACAAAGGGATACAGTTAAGATTGCTTTATCATTTTCCCTTAAAAATAGTATCTTTATAATCTTGATTTTAGATATTAGGACAAATTAGCCACATAGAATAGCTGCCATAAGAGAACTTACATTGAGAATCTACTATTTATTTAAAAACATGTCTTGCTTTGGTATTGTCCTATACTATTTTAAACTACCTGAAATATATTTTTAAATAAATACTGTGGGGATTTTTAGCCTCTTAGAGAATCTGGGACGGTGACCATTCTATTGAACATATACTACATACCAGCCATGGTTTTAAGTTCTCTACATATATAACCTTATTTCAATCCTCACAAAACTCCAATAAGAAAGGTACTATTGTTACCTGCATTTTTTTAGAATAGGAAACTAAGGCTCAGCAAAGTGAAGATTTTATTTGCTCAAGGATTCAGAACTAAAAAGTAGTAGAACCAGTATTCATATTCAGACTGCCTGTTAAGTATTGTATTCTTTTCCACCCATAGATGAGAAAATATCAGATAACAGGTGAACTGGTCTCTTAATTGTCCTGCCAGAAGTTAAGGGACAAGTATAGTCCTAGTTGTCATATGATGTGTAATTACAGAAATACCTTATTTAGCACCCCTGGAGAATTTTCTTTGTGTCTTTGCTCTTTTTAACTTAATGAGTCTAGCCAAGGGTTTGTCAATTTTATTAATCTCTTCAAAGAATCAGCTCTTTATGCATAAATTTTTTTCTATTGTCTTTTTGTTCTCTATTGCATTTAGTTTTGCTCTGATTTTTATTATTTTCTTCCTTCTGCTGACTTTGGTTTTCATTTGTTCTTCTTTGTCTAGTTCTTTAAGGTGTAATGTTAGGGATTTTCCATGTTTCTTGAGATAGGCCTAAATGATATAAATTTCCTTCTTATTTCTGCTTTCGCTGCATCCCAATAATTTTGATAGGATATATTTTCATTCTCATTTGTTTCTATGTATTTTTTTATCTCTCCTTTGATTTCTTCTTTGACCCAGTCATTCTTTAAAAGTATCTTGTTTCATCTCCACATATATGTGTTTTTTCCTGCTTCCTTTTTGCACTTCATCTTCAATTTCAAAGACTTATGATCAGAGAATATGGGTATGCTTTCAATTGTCTGATAATTTTCTTGATATATATCAGGGAGGGTTCTTTAATACTCAGAAAAGGGCTGGCCGAGTGGCTTAGTTGGTTAAGAGCTCGCTCAAGAGTGTGAGCTGAGTTCTGAGAAACAGCAGTTCGATGCCCAGCCCGAACTGAGCTGCCAACAGGTGGCAGAATGGCTCAGCTAAACAAAAAAAAAGTCTGTTCTCTCATAATACTCAGAAAAACAATTAAAGAATTAATCCTAAAGGTCTAGAAACCTAAGCTTCATCAGAGCAGCTGCCCTCTGGGGTAACTAACCACAGAGATTAACTTCCCCTGCCTTCTGCATTTCCTTGCCTGGTAGATCAGAACCCTGTAACCCTATAAATGACCTATGCCTTCAGTCTATTTGAACATTGACTTCAAGTCTTCTGATAAGGCTAAAGAATTCACATGGGACTAAAGAATAAATCAATGAAAGAAGTTATCAGAAAATATTTATGGAAAACAATGAGCTCTGTGTTAGCCTTTTGCAGCCACAACTGATTTCTACAAATCTCTACTGCATGATGACCTCACCCATTGTCCCCTAAATGGTTCTTATCAATGTCCTACTTCCTGTTCCTGTAACCCCTGATCTGACCTCAAACAGGCAAGGAAAATCTGTAATAAAATTACGAATAAATGAAATGGATAAATGTATGTATCTAACAATATTAAATGACATGTATCCATTGTTTTGAAAATGGAATCTCATTTATTTTGGCTTCTAATAAAAGTGATATGTGTTTAATTATTGAAAATAAGTTTAGAAAGTTTAAAACCTTTCATAAACCTACTCCATTGGGTTGTTGGAAAAGTAATGATGCATTTTTGCAACGAAAAACATAGAAAAAATACATCATGACCTTTTCAACTACCCAATATAATTTGTCTCTAACTGCTAAAGCAAGTTAATTTTGGACTTATAAACACAAACATGCACACACATTCAAGTGTTTATTTAACTTAATGCCTACACTTAAATATTTAAAATGACTAACTAGTTTATTATTGCCTTCATTTTCTATACTTTTAATGTACATTTATGGCAGTTTATTTGAGCAATCTGATCATTTTTTTTTTCAGATTTTTATTGGGGAATTGGGGGAGGGGAACAGCATTGGGGAATTGGGGGAGGGGATCAGACAAGTTGCTATCTTTTTGTTTTTCAGTCTAGTTGTGGAGGACATTTCTTCACTGGCCTATGTTGGTATCATCATCGCGCACTTCCTGGATGAGGCAGATAGGTCGCCAGCCTCTGGATGTCGCTCACCGCGGTTATTGGCAGCTCACGCTGGCTGCCAGCTGCTCACGCTGGCTGCCAGCCACTCACTGTAGCCTATGGCAGCCTACTGCAGCAGGGGCTGCAGCCTACACTGTAGCTGGGGCTCGCGCACCCCTGCTCCAGGTGGAGCTGTTGCTAGCTGTAGAGGGCAGTGTCACTGGCCCTCATATGTGGGATCCGAACGGGGGCTGCTGGCATCCCAAGCCAGCTCTTAACCAGTGCACCATTCGGCCAGCCCTGATCATAATTTTTTAACCTATATCTTTTTACTTTAGTGATTATGTTTATGTGGTTTATATTTGTACATTTCTATTATCCTATTATTTAATTTTTACACATATTTTTAAATTGTTCTTTTAAATGGACATAGTTTACATTTCCACTAACATTGTTTTTGAGGAAGTATATACTCACACGTTTACAAGCAATAGACATTAATTATCTTTTAAAATGATTTAATGTTCCCTTGTTTATTTAATTGGAATTTTTGAAAGTTATGGGAAGTAAATAAATGGAACAATTGGCACCCCCAAACTAAGAAGACAGAAGAATTTGTTACAATATTTTGAAATGCTTTTTATAATTCTCATTCATTTTTTAATTTAAATATATTTAATTAAGAAATGTTGTTATTCTATAAAAATACATTTAGTCTGAGGGTTTTCTTAAAGGACCTATCTTCTAAATAGCTACTCAATATATAAAGAACACAGATTTTCCTGTATTTATACATTTTTTAAAAAGTCTGTTTGGATTTTATGAATGTATTTTTAACATTTAGAAAATCAAAGAATCAGTTTTTTTCCCTCTATCTATCTGAGTCTATTTCTGTTTAGTTTGCTCATTTATTTTGTTCTATTAGATTGGACACGTAAGTGAGATCATAGAGTATTTGTCTTTCTCCATCTGACTTATTTTACTTAGCATAATAGTCTCTAGATCCATCAATGTCATTGCAAATGGTAAGATTTCATTCTTCTTTATGACCAAGTAATACTCTATTGCATAAATGTACCATAGTTTCCTTATTTAGTCATCTACCAATGGGCATTTCGCTTGTGTCCATGTCTTGGCTATTGTGAAAAGCATTGCTATAAACATAGGAATGCATATATAGAGGGTGCCAAAAAAATGTATACACATTTTAACAAAGGAAAAAACTGTATTAATATATACCAATAACAAAAGATGAATACAAGTCACGTTTGACTTCTGCAGTTAGAAAAGGTGCTGAAAGTGGTTACCATCAGTGTCCAGACACTTCTGATTACAGTGAACTACCACTCGAGCAATGTCGACCAAAGTGTTAACATCTCTTAAAATGTTATACATTTTTGGTGGCACCCTTGGTATTTTTTCAAATTAGTGTTTTAGATTTCTCTGGATAGATTCCCAAGAGTGGAATTGCTGGGCCATAAGGTAGTTCCATTTTCAATTTTTTGAGATACCTCCATTCTGTTTTCTATAGCGGCTGCACCAATCTGAAATCCCACCAACAGTGCATGAGGGTTCCCTTTTCTCCACATCCTCACCAGCACTTGTTGTTTGTTGATTTATTGATGATAGCGATTCTGACCAGAGTGAGTTGGTATTTCATTGTGGTTTTTATTTGCTTTTCTGTAATGATTAGTGATGATTAGTGATGTTGAGCATTTTTTCATGTTTGTTGTCCATCTTCTTTAGGGAAATGTCTCTTCATGTCTTCTGCCCAATTTTTAATTGGATTGTTTGTTTTTTGGGTGTTGAGTTATATACATTTTTTATAAATTGTGGATATTAACCCCTTATCAGATGTATCATTGGCACATATCTTTTCCTATTCAGTAGCTAGATGAGAGGGGGATGAGGATAGGCGAGAAGGTAAATGGATAAGAAAGCACAAATTAGTAGTCACAGTATTGTCACAAGGATATGAAGGACAGTTGGGGAGATATAATCAATAATGTTATAAAGATTTTGTAGGGGGTCATATGCGCATTTTTCTTATTAGGGAGACCACTTCATGGACTGTGTAGATGCCTGAACCTAAAGCTGAATGTCAACTATAATTAGAGATAGATAGATGATAGATAGATAGATAGATAGATAGATAGATAGATAGATAGATAGAGATATAACTGTATCTCACAGGCACTTATTTCCTGTTGATTAGGAGCTATCCTGATACATATTTGACCACTACCCTGCCTCTTGCACATGATGCATATATTGTGAAATGACTGGGCAGATTGGAGTTGGAACGTGCCAGCAAAGGCAGTCGTTCTAAATTAGTGACCTGAGGGATTGGACAAGAATCCTAAACACAGTATGAGAAGCTATTACTGTGTAGAAATGGTTTCAGTAATACATTATACTCATTTTACCACTGAAAACAACAAAGGAAACCTGTGTCCATAAATAGTAACAAAGCAAAAACATGGTTGATACTGTTTCCCTATTAACTTTGTGTTGCGTAATACTTATATAATGCTGTGAAAATGCTTACTTACAGTGAAGGGTACTGATTATGATAACATTTTTTTAATGCTTTAATTTGTCTCATGAATCACCCAGACTGATATAAATGCATTAAGATGACACTATTCAATAAACAGGTCATGCATATATGGAATGGGTCTTCATAACTGGGCCATGTTAACCACTTCTATGAAAGGATCTTCTAAATAATTTTACCTGAATGTATTGTATTATCAGCTCCCAGAGGGAATGTACCATGAATTTTGTAAATGCATTCATTAAACTAAAAACTGTAGGAATGATTGTCCTACAAAACTAAAATGGAACTGAGGAAGGTTTGCTGGGTTTAAAAGTGCTGTCTTAATTGCTATAAAATATTTATTTCTACTGCATTAATAATTTTATGCTAAGATATGACACATAATTAAATAATTAAATGTAAGTTATATTTAGTTACATAAAAAGTTAATGAAAGATTCCATGTAAATCAATGGCTACATGAAAAGGTTTTTGAAAGATCACTGGGGATTGTATTGATTCGTGTATATATTTCAAAAACTATGGAATGAGATAATGTTGATTTGCACTACAGAGAAAGAGAAAGCAATTATGAATAATAATATAAAAACCTTTTTAAAAGTATCTAAAAGGGATTTATTATTTTTAAAATGCAATGAGAAGACAGGATAAAATATGCCATATCTGAAATCCTATCAAAAATTTAGAAAATTTCCAAAAAACAAATCTACATCAAGAGGGTAATGTAAAGGAAACCTTTATAAACTCTGGCAAGAAATTCAAGTGTAGATTTTAGACAGTAGTAATAGACATATCTTTTTTTTCTTGGTTAGTACCTGATCCTTTCAGATTACAGAAATTCTGAGGAACATGATGATAACCCTAAGACTATATCTAAAGATCACTGCAGACCTAGACCCTCTCCAGGCAAACTATGAACCAAAATGAGGAAACGAGGTAGTAAAGTGTTGCATGTACATTTTGGGCAGTAATATACAAGCATTACAAAAGAAGATGCTGAAGACCTCACGATAATTTAGAAAGTACTTTGCTATAATGTTATATTTAACAAAATCACAGCATACAGCCAGCTATGAAATTATAACAAGAACAGAAGAACTAGCAGAAGGAGACACTAAAATATTAACAGTAATTGGCTTTGGGTCATGGGACAACAGGGGAAGTTTTTTTCACAATTAATAAGTTTTTTTCTGTATTTAGAAATGTATTTTAAAAATTATTGAATACTCATATAGTATGTTATAATTATAACATGTATTATATAGTATAACTTAATATATATAATTATATTAAAAATTATAAAATACTATTAAATAACATATATTTTATAACTAAAATTGCTCAATGTGGCTTCTAAAAATACAACAGGCTGCTCAAATGTATTACAATCATGGAAAGTTGAAGGCAATCAGCAGTGATATTAGAACATGTTAGAGTTTGAATGAGGTGAAGATTGAATTAGATGGAGAATTTATTGGAGATCTCTAAGTCCCTTCCTGGAAAAATAATAATCTTGTTAATATGTTCAAGTACCACAAGTATTGTTCTGAAAGGTGCAAGGTTTAACAGAAGTCATACTTTTCTGGAAATTCAAGTCTTGCAGTGGTATGGTGGAAAAAAGTGAAAATAGAGTGAGGAATGGGAATCAGGATGCAAGAGGGCTACAAAGGCTGAAGGGGGAGAGGGCAGCATGGTAACCTCAATGGGATGGGAAGATGGTGACCTCAAAGGGATGGTGACCTCAATGGGATGGTGAGATTTGAGCAAAGCTTTGAGAGAGGTGAGTGGGTTAATCTAGTGGGTATTTGGCAGAAACTATTTTAAATAAATATTGCTTACTTTTTGAAAGCTTCTGGAATTCTGGTAACATTAATGAAAACAACTGGTTGACTTCTTTAGAACATTTACACAAATGACCCCACAGCACTCTTATTAAAATTTAGTTTCTATTCTGGGTTGCTAGCTGAAATTATTATTCTATTAGGATTTCATTCTATGTTATTATGTTATTAGCACTTTGGGAATTACCCAGAGAAACTGCTCAATGATAACAGCCTCATTAATGCCTCTAGTGAAACACTTTAAAAATTCTTTATTGATCTTGGTTTCAAATATATCAAAATGCTGTGTTACAGTTTTGTTGAACTATTCACCTTACTGGCACTTTCAGGTTAATAAGCTCATTCCCAGTTCAAAAGTCATTGTTCTCCAGCTCTAGGTAAAGTGAAGAAATAGCAAACCTGACATACCTAGAAAATATAGGTTAACTTTATTCAAGCTTATTACTCATTTTTTTATATTTACATCTATTTGTACATTATGAAAATGCTAATGGTCATTTATTTGCCTTTAAAATATTAATATTAAAATATACATACACACGTAAAGAAACCTCAAGAAAAAGAACTTCAATGAATGTAAAGTTTACTGTATAAAAGCCTTAGATCCTAAATCACTATTCTAAGAGTAGTTCAAGTAAGTAAATAAGTGACTTTCTAAATTGTCTCTCAGGTTTTGATCTAGAGCTCTTAAGTGAGTTTTATTCTAGCCCCAATGAACACCTATTTAAATAACGGTGTCTATCACAAAATCTGTATATATTTTCTTTCTGTGATTGAAATGAAACCACACTAATTTGTAAACAATCGCTATATTTATGATTGGGCCACATGATACACAAGTCTACCTGGTTCTGATTCGAATGCATCATAACTGTAGAATATGCCATTTGCACAACTGAGGTTTCCATTTGACATGTCACTAGCAAGGGCCAGAAGGAACATATAATATTCTAGCTATTTCCCAGGAAATGACTGAAATCACTAATATAAAGTTAATAGCATAAAAGGTTATTTAACTCTTATTTCTATCCACACATAATTTTCTGACTTCATCAAGAATAAGAGGATAAACATAAAATGGACTAAAGGTAGATAGCATTAAATGATTTACAGTGGCATAAATAAAGAATATATACCATAATAATGTTTTCATGATAAGTGATTAGAGCAGTCATAGGACCTGCTATTTTTACTATACTGAGGCAAATTATATTTAATTAAATATTTTGAATCATTTCTTATTCAGCAAATTGGTTAAAATGTATTCACACTGAAATTAACTGAATATTGCTCTTTTTTTCTAATATAAATGTCCTCTGTTTACTGTGATTGAAGAACAAAAAGTTTGGATAGAATAAGGTCATACAGTTTACTCTGAGCCTGTAACCAAGGTTAATTCCCTCATTTCTGCCCCAATATGAAATAACATAAGTGAGTAAAATAGATTTAAGTAACTAAAATTACTATGTTATATTAGATTTGGCAGAACGATAGAGAACTTCAACTCTCTAGCATTTGTGGTTCCAAATTTTATTACCATTGAAATCAGGAAGGCATATAAAAATCCCAAAATTAAAAAAAAAAAGATAACTTCTTATTATCCATGCCTCTAGATCTGCCATGTGTTGAACAGAATTTTATAAGTTTTACCAAAAAAAAAACAAAAAAACAACAACTTTTTTTTCAGCTGTTATGCTGTGAAGGTTGTCCCATTGACCTGTCCAAAATTTTTGAGATGAAAATAGACTCATTTTTTCAAAAAGTAATGTAATTAGCCTAGGTCGATTTTTTTTGCCAATATTTATTTTGGCAAAAGTAAATAAGCCTATATTATGCTGTGATTTATATTGAAAAATCATCTATAACAAGCTAATAGTTATTAAAAATCCAGTCTTCACCCTTCTAAAACACCAACAAAATTCAATTAAACTTTTACTTTGGGAAGCAGATTTGTGGATTAGAAAAAAAGAAGTGTTCATGAACTCATAATATTCTCCTCCTCTTAATTGATTACTCAGGCTCATAAAGAATGTACAGTAGTAAATGAACTGTATATATTTCATTGTATTGCTGTAAAAGGGATTCATGAAAGGTGACTAGATTCTTTATTATGAGAGTTCAAAGGTCATAGGAAAAATTTGGAGATAAATAAAAAAATACATATACGCCCAAAGTCTCTATTATAAAACAGTAAAAACTCTTACTACAACAGAAAGCTTCAATTTTAACCATATGCTCAGAGCTCACAGATGATCTTCAGTTTTAGTGCCAAACACTTTTATTTCTAAAAATCTCCTTCATTTTCTTTTCTATATGAAAATAAAGTGTTCAGATATATAACTAGAATTGAAGAAGGCACACCTATTTGCAATGTTAGGTTTTTCTTCCCTCTTTCAAGACAATTTCTTGTGAAATTGCAAAGCCTAGTGCTTTACTGGCCTCTATTGTCATAATCTTGGTATAACACTTTTGTACATGATGCAGTCTAATGTCATTTTGATTATTTTTCAATGAAGAAATTATATGTAGTCTAAAGTTTTAAAGATGTCACAGGAGAAGAATCTGATTGCTCTCAGATTATACAAAGATGAGGCAATTTACTTGAAATAATGTGTGACATATATGATTGCCAGACAGCAGACATAATTTATATCAGAAAAAAAAAATCTCACCTGTTAGTTTTCTTAGTTACTTTTATAAATCAATGAGATATTGCCTCTTGTCTCAGCTTATATATGTTTATGGAAAATAAACTCAGCAAAATCTCGCAGAAATCCTCAGTATTTTTCCAAATGTGATGCTAATATGCAATCTGTAATGACAAAGAGAGATTGTGTGAAGTTGTCAATATATTCCACACTGACAAACACATGATTGATTTATTGAGGAATCTAAATATCAAGTTTCTATCTTCTCTGTGTAGAGGTGTTAACAATTTAAATATCAACTTTACCAAATTTTAGTCATATAGTACAATTCAGTTTTTTTAAGTAAAATGAATAAGTAAAAGAAACAGGTAAATTTAATTTTAATAACATATATGTGTTTGACCCAATGAACCTCTGATATTATCTTTCAACATACAATCAGTATGAAAAGCATTCATGAGATAATTTACATTATTTTCTTAATGCTAAATATTGAAATCTAATGCGTAAACATTTATCTACATTTCAATTCAGATTGGCCACATTTAAAGTCCTCAGTAGCCACATGTGGCTAGTGGCTTCTGTATTGACACATAGGTCTAATTCTTCCAAATTCATCAAAAGATTCCTGAAATGTGTAAGTGCAGTGGTTTTCCTCTCCAGTGCCCACTACCTTGTAGAGTCTAATGGGGAATTATACATTGTACATAGAGGATGACACTATAATAACAGTTTATGCTTCCAGTGCAGGACATGCCAGCCATATGATGCAGAATAATGCATTCAACAAATATTTGAAGCCTATTATGGCACTCTTCATCAGTGAACAAAATGAAGTAGAAATTATAGCACAGATTGTGATTGCAGCCTTTCTAGATTTGAATCTCAGTTCCACATCTTATAAGCTCTAGAATCTGAAGTAATTTAGGTTAGCCTTACAGTGCTTTAGTTTCTTATCTAGAATATGAAGAGGGTAATAACACCTATATCAAAAGGCAGATATGAAGATTAAATGTAGTTGAAAAGAAGGAAGGAAGGCAGGAAGGGAAAGATAAAAAAAAAAAAAAAAAAAGGAAAGAAGGAAAGAGGGAGGAAAGAAGGGAGAGAAAGGCTCTCTCGGCCTGGCCATGTTGTGGGAAGAGCTGAAGCAGGCGCTCTTGGCTTGGCGCGACCCGCTGCAATCCATGGAGAAACGCGCCGCCGAGCCACCATCATGCCTGGGCATTTACAGGAAAGCTTCGGCTGCATGGTCACCAACTGATTCGACCAGTTATTTGACAATGAATCGGATCCGTTCGAGGTGTTGAAGGCAGCAGAGAACAAGAAAAAAGAAGCCGGCGGGGGTGGCATTGGGGGCCCCCGGGCCAAGAGGGCTACTCAGGCCGCAGCTCAGACCAACTCCAATGCAACAGGCAAACAGCTGCGTAAAGAGTCTTGGAAAGATCGCAAGAACCCGTTGCCCCCCAACGTTGGAGTGGTTGACAAGAAAGAGGAGACGCAGCCGCCCATGGAGCTTAAGAAAGAAGGAATAAGACGTGTTGGAAGAAGATCTGATCAACAACTTCAGGGTGATGGGAAAATAATTGATAGGAGACCAGAAAGGCGACCACCTCGTGAGGGACGATTTGAAAAGCCACTTGAAGAAAAGGGTGAAGGAGGAGAATTTTCAGTTGATAGACCGATGATTGATCGGCCTATCCGAGGCCGTGGTGGTCTTGGAAGAGGTCGAGGAGGCCGTGGACGCGGTATGGGCTGAGGAGATGGATTTGATTCTCGTTGCAAACGTGAATTTGATAGGCATAGTGGACGTGATAGATCTGGCCTGAAGCACCAGGACAAAGATGGAGGCAGCGGATCTCACAACTGGGGAACTGTCAAAGACGAATTAACTGACTTGCAGCAATCAAATGTGACTGAGGAAACACCTGAAGGTGAGGAACATCCAGTTGCAGACACTGAAAATAAGGAGAACGAAGTTAAAGAAGTAAAGGAAGAGGGTCCAAAAGAAATGACTTTGGATGAGTGGAAGGCGATTCAAAATAAGGACCGAGCAAAAGTAGAATTTAATATCCGAAAACCAAATGAAGGTGTTGCTGGGCAGTGGAAGAAGGGATTTGTTCTTCATAAGTCAAAGAGTGAAGAGGCTCATGCTGAAGATTCGGTTATGGATCATCATTTCCGGAAGCCAGCAAATGATATAACGTCTCAGCTGGAGATCAATTTTGGAGACCTTGGCCGCCTAGGACGTGGTGGCAGGGGAGGACGAGGTGGCCGTGGGCGTGGTGGACGTCCAAACCGTGGCAGCAGGACGGACAAGTCAAGTGCTTCTGCTCCTTATGTAGACAACCCAGAGGCATTCCCAGCTCTGGCTTAACTGGATGCCATAAAACAACCCTGGTTCCTTTGTGGACCCTCCTTTCTGAGGTTTTGCATGCTTAAGGATCCCAAATGACTAAGAAATTAAAAAAAAAAAAAAAAAAGACTGTCATTCATACCTTTCACACCTACAGACTGAATTTTATCTGTTTTGAAAATGAACTTCTCTAGCTACACAGAAGTAACAATATGGTAGTCAGTTTTGTATTTAGAAATGTATTGGTAGCAGGGATGTTTTCATAATTTTCAGAGATTATGCATTCATGAATATTTTGTATTGCTGCTTGTAAATATGCATTTCCAAACTTGAAATATAGGTGTGAACAGTGTGTACCAGTTTTAAAAAAAAAAAGAAGGGAGAGAAAGAAACCTTTACTCAATGATCTCAGATTCCTGAGTTCAGAAAAGATTATAAAATAAATAAGCAAAATACTCTGTATGTGAAAAGGTATTAAATGCTAGGAATAAAAATTTAAAAGGAAAAAGGATAGGTAGATGTGGAGGTTGGACACATGTTCACAAATTTTAAAAGAGTGTCCAGAGCGGGTCTCCTAGAGATGGTGATATTTGAGCAAAGACTTGACAGGAAGTGAGTCATGCCTCTAAATGGGAGGAAGAGTTTTCCAGGGGAAGAGAACAGCAAATGAAGGATCCCTGAGTCAGTTGCTTGCCTGGTTGTCATGTCCAGCACAACAAAGCAGTGGGAGTGGAGAAGGGACAGCTAAAGGTTAAGAAAGAGAGAGACACAAATAAGAGCAAACTGCAGTTGATGCCAGGGGACTCCAGCCTCATGGATTGAGCCCCAAATTGGGCCTGACTACTCCTTTTATTGTCTCACACACAAAAAAGATCACCTCAGTCTGTGAGTCTCATACCAGAGAAGTTAGCTCAAGACCAAATCACCCATGCCTGCAGGCTGCCATTACCAAAAGTCCCATGATGTTACTGTCATGCACCTACTAAGAGACAGAAACTTCCTCTGCTGGAACTTACTGATAAGAATGCATGGAGGACAGATATTATCACAGCAATTGGTCATTTCATAGGCAGGCTGTCAGAACTTGAAACAAGGTCTAAACCCTTTTCCTCAACTCTGATTCCTCCTATGGCTACCTTGTGGCTGTGCCTGTCTTAGGCTGTTCCTCCCTTGAGGAATCTTACCCATCATTGACTAAGCAGCCGTCTTTTGGGGCCAAGTAGGGATACATGCCAAGTAGACATAATAGTAAAGTAATGATCTGTCTTTATGGAAAGGTGCATGGGGACAGTCAGGCTATCATGTGACAACACCTAGTGTTACCAAGAGTCAGAAGACCTATGAGACTCAGACAGAATGAGTGAACAAAAAAATAGAAGATGTGGGCAAAGAGGAATTTTGTGAGCAGATTATAGAAGGCCTCATAGACCACCACAAAGACTTTAGCTTTAATATATGAAGTAGAAAGTCTATGAAATTGAATCCTATGCAATCCTACAAAAGATTGTAGTTGGCTGCTATGCTCAGAATAAACTGGACAAAGCAAATGTGGATGTCTGAAAATTGGAAAATGTGTGCACTAACTAGGTAAGAGTTAATGATGTCTTTTTCAAGGGTGGTACTATTAATTAATATATAGTCACATTCTAGGTATAGTTTGAAGGTGATGCCAACAGAATTTGCTAACAGATTAAATATAGGTTATGAATGAGAGTACGAGAAGAATCAAGGATGATATTAAGATTTATTTTGTAATTAGAAAAATGAATTTGGCACTTCTTAGATGGGAAAGACTGAAGGATGATCAGGTTTAGAAGTACAAAGGAGCTGTTTTGGACATGTTTATTTTAACATGTCTGTTTAGATGTCTTGAGAACTAAAGGCCTATATGGCAAGGAAAAAGAAAAAGGAAAAAAAACGCAATTTGGTTTCCTACAAGCCAGGTGAAAGATATGCTTCAAGAAAAAGGCAGTAAACAAATGCATTAAATGTTGCTAATGGATAAAATAAATGAAGACTAAGATTTAACTATTGCATTAAATACCAGAATTAAGAGAAACTTGCTTTTGCAATAGAATAAATAGAAGTGGATATGAAGAATCCAGTAGAATAGAAAACAATGTAATTCTGGGGGAAAAAGGAGAAAGTAGAAAGTTTCTGGAATGATTTAAGTAGATTATGATTAAGTATTAAGTAGGTATAATAAGATGGATTCTAGTGCACAAGTCGAGGCTATGACCTTGGGTAACATCACTGAGAATTCATCCTCAGTAAAAGAAGGAAAGACAGAATATTTTCACAGATAAATGTAGATTGTAGATGTGATAGGGAATATATGGAAGTTCTATTCCAGTTGCATCCATTTCATCATTGAGTAAGGATGGGAGTGGATGTTCATAGTTGAAAAGGAAAGATAGTATGAAATGGTCATATGGAAAAGTGGATTGTAAAGAGTAGTGTGATTGCTGAATTGCACAAAGGACCTTATGTAGATTAGGAATAAAAGTAAATCCAGATCAGTGCCTACTTTGACAAATCTCTTCCTAGCCATGACCTCTCCACAGGTGTGACCTTAGAGGGTTCACAATAAAATACTCTTGTCTTTCTAGTTGGAACATAGTATGAAACTATGATTTAAAAAAAAAAAATGGCTCTATCTAACTCAGTTGAGTTTCAGCCCAGAGAAAACATATTGTGATTAGAAAGTCTTCAGTGATTTTCAAATATATACCATTCTAATTATTAGTTGATCTTTCCTCTCATTTAAGTACAACTAAGATTCATGAGATTATCCCACAAGGAAAATGTCACTTCTTTGGTTACAGAAGATATTCTGTGTCTGTGCTTCTAAAACTTTAGTGATTTGCATAGCACCTTCAAGGTTTTCTTCTTATCTGATTGTGTTGAATGGACCCAAGTCAATCTGGCTGTTCAGCAATTGTTGGGTGCTTTGGGTAAATATTGGTAGCCTCTGGCAATTAGAGGTAGGTAGGAGTTATGCATCTTCACTTCCATGATTTCAATGCCAGCTGGTATGTCACAATAACTCTCCATCTTATTTCGAATTCTTCAAAAGACACAAACATTGTCTAGAAAGCCAACACAAAATAGCCAAACAGTCTGTTCATATAGGCTTAGCAAAGATCTTGCTCTCTGTCCTGATAGATTCTAGGGAGCACCATGGTAGGAAGTTTCACTCTGAGGCAGAAGTAACTGATTAAAAGATCAACCAAACTCCTAGTCAGATTGGTTGGAAGAGTGTCCATTTAGTGGGGATTCTCTATGCATGAGAATGTTAGAATTGCTAGTTTCTTACATGTTATTCATGCAGGGGTGTGGAACAGGTAAAATCTTTCTAGCCAAAGCATGTGTTTTAACACCACTGAATAATAAAAAAAATATTGCAAACATCCTTAATTGAAATTAATAACCCCAACCCATATACATTACAGTAATAATATTGGAGTACTTAAACATCCTGAAATGTGGATTCCTCAGTGCAAATGCTGACCAAACACTCCTTGGTTATAGATAAGTTTAACTAAAACACTCTAACTCACACTGATGTAATATTCAGTATACACAGGTTGATAGTTCCTAACTATCCAAAATCAGGACAAGATAATATTGCATCACACTGGAACCAGTACCCTTAATTTGTGCTGCTTGCATATATGTATGTGTAACCTGTCTATTTTACTTTCTTCCTGATCAATATGTATGTGAAATCAGAAATTTGAAGTATAATTACATTTGATTCTAATAATGCACTTTTAATAATGTATGACTATTTAAAGTGTTCTGTAAACAACCTAAATGAAGATGCACTTAGATAAGTTAATGACTGTTTAAAATATTCATGAAGGTAAATATAGTCTTCAGTGTGAAAATTGTCTTTGGAATAGCATCAACATTAGAGATATCAATCTGTAGTGTTATTATTAATATAAATTAAAACAGCACTAATTGTACCAAAACTATAAAAATAATTTTATTTCTATTTGGTATCTTAGTAGAGCAGACTTTACACCAAATACATATTTTTTTAAAAAAAATTTGTAATTAGATTACTTTCTTTTCTTATAATTTCATTGTGGAAAACCTGTCTCAATACTCCTTTGACAAAATCTCTGAATGTAGAATCAGGGTAATCTCATCTCCCTGGCTTGAGTTATTTTTAATTAATGTATATTACATTCCTCCCCTCATAATTAGTGTTAAAACAAATTTCATTTAAATAAACTTAAGAAACCCATGGAAAATTCTTATGCCAAATGGAAGCTACAAAATTTATCTTTCATTCTTAAGAGTACCAGATTTATTAATTCTGTATAGAAATAAATAGGGTATTTTTTCATTATAATGCTTAGTCCTATTGTATAGTCTTCACTTTACTATGCATTATACAAATATTGTGTGAAGAATTATATTTTCTAGTTACTTTGACCTACTTTATATTGTTTTTGTATAAAAATGCTTTTCTTCAACCATTCATATGGTCACAAACAACATTCTAAGCTTTTATTTAATAATGGTTAATCTGAAGGCCTCCAAACTATTTGACTACACAATAAAATATTTGACATATACAGAATGGCTATCATCAATAAATCAACAAACAACAAGTGCTGGCGGGGCTGTTGGTGGGATTGCAGATTGGTGCAGCCACTATGGAAGTCAGTATGGAGGTATCTCATAAAACTGGAAATGGAACTACCTTATGACCCAGCACTTCCACCTCTAGGTATTTATCCTGAAAAACCCAAGACACTAATTCAAAAAAGTATATGCACCCCTGTGTTCATTGCAGTGCTATTTACAATAGCCAAGACTTGGAAACAATCGAAATGCCCATCGGTAGATGACTGGATTAAGAAATTTTGGTACATTTACACAATGGAGTATTATGCATCTATAAAGAAGAAAGAAATTGTACCATTTCCAATGATATGGATGGACCTAGAGAACATTATGCTAAGTTAAATAAGTCAGTCAGAGAAAGACAAATACCATATGATCTCACTTATATGTGGAATCTAAAGAACTGAATAAACGAGCAATGTAAACAGAAATAGTCTTAGAGACAAAAAGGAAAAACTGATGAGGGCTAGATGGGACGGAGGTGGGCATGAGAAAGAAGGGGAAGGGACAAGGCAACATAAACTGGTAATACAATACTACCACAGAGACTGTTTCGGCAATGTAATCAATGATGTTGTAAATATTTTTTTAGGGGGCCAGATGGACTCATGTCTTGTTAGGGAGACCACTTCATCTATGGTGTAGTGGCCTGACTACTGCACTGTACATATGAAGCTGCCACTGATTAATATTAGTTGTTGACTATAATTTAAAACACATATATAGTCATGGGATGTGGAATATAGGTTGGGGATGGAGTCAATAGAATTGTAATAGATATGTATGATATTGGGGGGGGGACAGTGTAAGGGGGAGGGGTAGTCACTTTGTAAGGGGTGAAAAAGATAACTATTGCATTGTTTTGTACATCTGTAACTGTTAATAAATAAAATAATAATTAAAAAAATAATAAAAAATAAAGTGGGATATGTGTATTATGTATGTAGTATAGGATTTGATGTGTAGTAAACTGGAAACAAATGGGCATCATTTTTATTATTCCTATGACTGTGATTACATTTACAGAAGGAATTTATCTGGCACAGAACTTCTATGCTGCTCTGGAGATCGCAGGATAGACAATGAGGACTATTTAGGGCATACTATTCTCATACTTTTTTCATATTCAAAATGTAGCACACTAATAACAATGTATCTCATTAAATACATATCAGAAGAGTGCTGAAAGTTTTATTTTAATCAACTATAAACATATACATATGCAATTCTCAATTTCATATATTGTTTCTGAAGTACCTTCTAAATCTGTCCCAAGTTTAAGGAAAACAATAAAAATAAAAACTATCAAAACAAACAAACAAAAAAAAGATTTGACATAAAATTTATGTCAATAGTAAACAGTGGTAAAATGTGATGGAGTAGGAACAAAAAGAGGAAAAGAGTAAGAATAACAGGAGCAAGGTGTGTGTGTGTTGGGGAAAGGGGGGAGGGCTAGAAATGAAGGAAGCAGAAAAAACAGAGCAGGAAAGTAGAGATACATCCAAGTATGAGACTATGATCTCCAGTTGAATTGTTTGCAAAGCTCTGAAATTCAAAAATTCAGTTCAATAAAATTTAACTCAAAATGGATCATATGAACCTAAATGTAAAGTGCAAAATTGTAAAACTTCTAGAAGATAATATAGGAGAAAATGTAAATGACCTTGGATGTGATACCTTTTTTAGATACACCAAAATTATGACCTATGACAGAAATAATAAGCTGGAATTCATTAAAATTAAAAACTGCTCTATGAAAGACAATATTAAGAGAATTAGAAGAAAATACATAGACTAGAATAAAAATCTTTGCAAAAAACACGTCTAATAAATGGTGGTCCCAAAGCAATATACAGATTTAATGCAACCGCCATCAAAATATAAATGGCATTTTTTAAAGAAAGAAAAACAAAAAAAGCTTCTCATGGAATTTCAAAAGACCCTGAATAGCCAAAGCAATTCTAAGAAAAAAAAAGGCCAGAGGTACCTCTCTCTGTCTTCAATTTATACTATAAAGTAATAATAATCAAAACAACATGACATTGGCAGAAAAAAAGACAGACCAATGGAATAGAATTGAGAACCCAGAAATAAATCAACATATATATGGGCAGATAATATGGGCAGACATACAATGGAGAAAAGAAATCCTTTTCAATTAATGGTTTTCAGAAAATTGGAAAGCCTGTGCAGAAGAATGAACCTAGACTGCTTTCTGTCACTATACCAAAATTAACTCAAAATGGATCAAAGGCCTAAATATAATATAAGACCTGAAACAGTAAATTACATAGAAGAAAACATAGATACTAAAGTTATAGACATTGAGTTTAGACAGGATTTTATGGATTTGACCTGAAAGTCAAGGGAAAGCAAAAATAAATGAATGAAACGATATCAAACTAAAAAGCTTCTGCACAGCAAAAGAAGCCAACAACAAAACAAAGAGGCAACCAAACAAATGGCATCAGATATTTGCAAACAATGTTTCTGGGGCTAATATCCAAAATATGTAAAAATTCATCTGACTCAGCAATAGCAACAACAACAACAACAAAAATCCAATTAAAAAAATGGGCAGAGGACCTGAACAGACACTTCTCCTGAGAAGACATAAACGTCCAACAGATATATGAAAGAATGCTCAACTTTGATAGCTATTGATTTAGGGAAATGCAAGTGAAAACCACAATGAAATACCACACCTTAAACCTGTTAGAATGCCAATGAAAAAGACAAGTAATAACAAGTGTTGGAGAGGCTGTGGAGAAAAATGAACCCTTATATACTGCTGGTGGGAATGTAAATCAGGACAACCACTATGGAAAACAATATGGAGGTTCCTCAAAAAATTAAGAATAAAATTACGATATGACCCAGCAATCCCTGTCCTGGGTATCTACCAAAAAAAAACAAACATGAAAACATTTATCTGTAAAGATATACGTGCCCTATGATCATTGCAGCATTATTCATGGTGGCTAAGGCATGGACATGACACAAGTGTTCTTCAATAGATAATTGGATAGAGAAGAGGTAGTACATATATACAATGGATGATTACTCAGCCATAAGAAAATATGAAATACTCCATTTGCAACAACATGTATAAATCTTAAGATTATCATGCTAAGTGAAATAAGTCAGACAAAAAAATTGAGAGCCATATGACTTCATTCATATGAGGGATACAAAACTGAAAGAAAAACAAAAGCTCATAGACACAGGTAACAGTTTAATGGTTATCAGAGAGTAAGGGAGGACTGGGGTGGTAGAAGAGGCTAAAGGGTTCAAATATATGGTGATGGAAGAACTGACTCTGGGTGGTGAACACACAATGCAATATATAGATGATATACTACAGAATTGTACACTTGAAATCTATATAATTATTTAACTAACCAATGTCACCCCAATAAATTTAATAATGTATATATTATATATAACATATATATAACACACAAAAACACACAAAATTTAAGTTTGCGAACTTGTTGCAATAATGTTGCTACCTTTTTTTCATATCAGAGCAATTATTCATTATGAGTTTATACTAACTGGGCAAGCAGTTAGTTAACTATTTGGAAATTACCTTCCAAGTTAACTATTTGGAAGTGTTGAAAAGGTTGCGTGAAAAGTTAGACAACCTGAACTTTTTGCCAACAATTCATGACTCTCATCACAACATACCTATTAGAATGTCCAACATCTGTAACACTGACACATCACCAAGTGTTAGAGAGGATGTGAAGCAATAGGAGTTTGTATACATAGCTGATTGGAATGTGAATGGTACAGCTCTTATAGATAACAGTTTGACAATTTTTCTACAAAATTAATCATACTCTTACCATATAATCCAGTAATCACATTCCTTGGTATTTACCTAAAGTAGTTAAAAACTTATGTCCACTGGGATATAAAACCTGCACATGATGTATAGATAGAAGCTTTGTTCATGATTGCCAAAGCTCGGAAGCAACCCAAGATGTCCTTCAGTAGGTGATGGTAAATAAATTGTTGTAATACAGGTGGTGGACTATTATTCAGCACTATAAAGAAATGAGCTATCAAGTCATGGAAAGACATGGGGGAACCTTAAATGCATATTACTAAAAGGAACAAGCCAATCTGAGAAGGCTGTATAGTATATGATTCCAACTAATGTATCTGACTTTCTGAAAAATGAAAACTATGGAGACAACACAAAAAAGTCGTTTACCAGTAGTGGCAGGGAAAGATAAATAAGCAAAGAACAGGATTTTTAGGGCAGTGAAAATATTTTCTCTCTCTCTCTCTCTCTCTCTCTCTCTCTCTCTCTCTCTCTATATATATATATATATATATATATATATATATATATATATATATATATAATTTGTCCAAACTGAATGAATGTAAACACCAAGAGTTTGAGTAAATATGAGTGAATTCAGTTTCATCCTTCGGGGGTAAAGAATGTACACTCTTGTTAGTGATGTTGATAATGGGGGAGGCTATTCATGTGTGGGAGCAGGGTGTATATGGGAAATCTCTGCACCTTCTTCCTAACTTTTTTGTAAATCTAAAAATGTTCTAAATGAAGTCTATAAGAATATAATATTCATAAGAGAGTTTTAAGAATAGATTTAAAAATCTGGAGAAAATAATAGAAGAGGCATTATATCAAAGGAGACATGGTTCCACCTTCAACCCTCTAACATCTCCATCCCTGACCCTCACCTTCATCTGTTGCCTTTACTCTGCTTCACCAAGAAAACTGAAGCAATCAGAGGAAAACTTTAATGGACTAACACTACTATATCTACAAAATTGTTACATCCATGCCCATGCACTCTACCTGGCTCCTTGTTTCTGTAGATGAGCTGAGTATGCTTCTGCCCAGAGGCGGCTGTTTCACTTGTCTTCTTGCCTATTTAAGAACAATTGCTGTTCCGACAGTTCTTTCTCCTCTTTCTCCTGCTTGTCAGTTTTCCACTTAACATTGATAGTTATATCAACACAAAAATTTGCTTTAATTTTTCTCATCATTAAAAAATGAATTATCTCTTTTGCTCACTTTTCCCTCCCTAACAGACCATTTCTCTCCTCCATTACAGCAAAGTTCCCTTGAGAGTTATCTATACCCGTATTCCTTAATTTCTCTTTTCCTATTTTTCTCACGTATCCACTATTTCAGGATTTCATTCTACAATCTCTAAGTGTTGTCATGTCCCAGGACTCATTCTTACTGGTCCTCCCTGATCCATCTCTTTTCCCTCTTCAGATAATCACACCTAACAATATATCTTTATACCCAAATTTGTATTTCCAGCCTGACGTTTCTCCTGAATACTAGGCATATATGTCTGTAGTTCCCAATTGCTGCTATAAAAAATTACTATAAACAGGTTTAAAAACAACAAATTTATTCCCTTAAAATCCGAAGGTTGCAAATCTGACATCACAACGTCAGCAGAGCTGCTTGCCCTCTGAAGACTTTAGGAAAGAATCCATTTGTTCCCAGCATTTTCAGCTTCTGTCATGTATTTCTTAGTTCAATGGCCACATATTAGTATTACTCCACCTTTTTGCTTCCATCTTCACATCTCCAATGACTAAATGTGATCTCCTATCTCTATTTTACGTGTACGCTTATGCTTATATTGGGCTCACATAGTAACCCAGGCTAACTCTTCCATCTCAAAAATCACATCAGCAATGTTCTTTTGCCACATATGGTGTCATTCACAGGTTCTAAGGATTAGGATATGAACATGTTTGGAGGGCCATCATTCAGCCTATACTACAATATCCAACTGCCTATTGAAGCTTCTATTTGAATGTCATCTCAGACATAAAACAGCCAAAACAGCTTCTGGGACTCCCTTACAAACTAGCTCCTTTATTAATGGCAATTCCATTCTTAAAATCACTTTGGTCAAATGTTTGTTATCCTTTTTGATTCATCTATTTCTCTAAAAATTTGAAATCCAGTCCTTTCATAAGCACATCCTATTGGGTCTGTCTTCAAAGTTCATAATTCTATCATTTCTTACCATCTCCAATGTCACTGATCTAGACTAGGCCACCAATCTATATTATAATAGCAATAGTTTTGCTTCTGATGCCTTGTAATCTATTCTCAATACAATAGGCAGAATGAACATGATAAAACTGATACTAATTGATGTTGAGTTTCTGCTTAAAGTCCTCAAATGTCTTCCCATCTCATTTTTAGTAAAAGACAAAGTTCTTAATACCTACATGCCCTGCTCCCTCACCCATGCCCCTGATCTCTCTCTAACTTCATTCCAGCCTTTCTCCACCTCTCTCACTTGGATCTGGTCCCATTAGCTTTTATGCTGCTTCATGAAATTGCCAGGCATGATTCTTCCTTACACCTGTGCACTAGGTCTTCTCCCCAAAGGGATATTCTTGCTAATATCCTTATGATTTTCTCCCTTACTTTTTCAGGCTTTTACACAAATATCACTTCTCACTCTGTCTTTCCATGGCCTTCATATTTGAAATATGAACTCCATTTATATCCAGCATTCTCACTTACTTTTTCTCTTTAGTGATTATTACCATCAATTTACTAGATATTTCACTTATGTTATTTATACCCCTCTCCTCCACAAAAATATAAGATCCATGACAGCAGAAAGTTTTGTGGATAAGCCCCAAAACTCTATGACCAATATTGAAACAGTGCTTGAATCCTAAGGACTAATTTAATTACATTAAAGGTACAAAGTTATCATTCAAAACTTTTTTCTTTGTGTTGTCTTCAATCACAAGTTTGTAGAAACCTATTCATTGTAATCTGTTGAATCTTTCTGGAAGACCCCATATAAAGCAGTGACCTAGTACTCCTGACTTGGAGAGTAATGCCTGGAGATCCCTTTTACTACTGCGGTTCTAAAAGTCTTGAAGAATTTGCATCTCATACCAAGTGCCACTGAATAACATATATGGATATTTCTCCAACAGTGAAATTATGGCCTATGAAAATACTACATAGAAGGCTATTTTTTAATATAATGGTCCATATTTATTGATGATATTGAATTTCTTATATTTCAAAAATATAACCAAATCACATAAAAGTCTGGAATTACTGATGTTACTGTTATTTCAAGGATAGGATTAGGATGAGGTGAATCAGTGGTTAATGATTTTTTTTTTCCTTTCACCTCAGGCTCCTATATAGCTTGGCACTTACTCTGTCTTTAAAATTTAGATTTTTGTTCATCATGAATTTTTGCAGTAATGTTTATTTTTTTTTACTATTCCATTAAATATTATTTAGCTTGATGAGTGCATTATTTTTTGGGTAACCCCTTAAATTCGATGCCTGAGTCAAGTGTTTCACTTTCTGCTCCGTCAACCCAGTCTTATTTCATACAAGCTCTACTGCAAGATAATAAATAAATGTACAGAATACCTCCCATATTTCCTTGTTTGCTTGGCGCATTCAACCCAACAAAACTAGAATTATCTATCTTACTGATCAGGATGTTTTCTGCTCTCATCCAAAAATTGGAACTCATACTTAGTCCAGATATGGGAGGGGAGGCCTCTGAGATTAGTAAGTGTTTCTGAATTAAAAATCATAATAATCCTTAAAGAAATCTATTATAAGCCTGGGTTTAATTAGAGATAAAATATGTATACAGAACAAAGATTAAGTATAAGTTTGCGTATGGAAATTAAGAATTCCACTAGACACTCAAGAGAATAAACTGAAAGCTATTAGACTTCTTAAGAGGGTTCAGTATAGTGGCCATGAAAAAAAAAATGCATAAATCAACATCCTTTCTTCAGACCAGCATAAAGCAGTTGGAAAATGTAACAGGAAAATAGAATACAACAAAACTTCACTGAGATTGTATAATTGAATTGGAAAAGAGAATGCTACAATTTAAAGTCTTACATTAATTTGAAGGGTAATGCCAAATAAGGACCAATAGTACTTTTCAAAACTGAGGAAATTTGACTTCCAGAATAGCAGAGTGAGTACCTCTGAAAAATCCACTTCTCCATTAAAGTAACTGGAACGCTAGAAAAAAATGTCAAAATCAGCTTTTTGTGAACTCAGGATGTTAATTAAAGGATTAACTAAATAGCTGAATCTCAGTAAGAATAGTGTCATCTGTGAATTTTTAATTTGCCTTCATCTCATCCCCCTGTCCTCAGCTCCATTATAACCTTAAAAATCATGTCTTGCAAATATAATAGCTATTCAAAGCAGTTTGGGCAAAATGACTTAGGAGCTAGCTCTGTCACTATTTTACCTTTCTAGCAGGTTTTCTAAAGTACCGTTCTCAGGGCTCCTCTTTATTTGGCCTTGGTAAAAACTCACTTTGAGTGAGGAATGCTATCCTCAGGTCATTTGTCAAAAACTATTCGTAGCAATTGTTTAATTTCACATCTCAGGCAGCATTACTTGTTGGGGTTAACAAGAATCTGAACAAAAATCTTAAAAGGAAAAACCGATGACTGAGATGTTTTTAAGGAGCTTTGAAAAGTTAAGACATATTTCAGAGAACTCAAAAGAAATTTTGAATGCATGCTCAAGGTTTTGCACACGTACAGCTAAGAACTGGGTGGACCCTAATTTCTCACCTTTCACTGACCTTGGGACTCTGTTGCAAGCAGATAGGGAAGGCTAATGCAGAGTGGTAAATTGCCTGTCACAGCATTGAAATTAAGCCATAATACCAATAGAGCTCCTGAGGGAGGAGAAAAAAAGAAGTAAAAAGGAAAGACTTATTTAATCTAGGCATTTAGGGAAATCTGTGTCCAGATATTAGCTGAACACTAAGCAAGTTAAGCACAGATTTTAGTGACCACACATGACAAATAATACAGGTTCTACATAATTAATTCAGGAAAATCACTAACAGCAACAGCAATAACAATAACAAAAACCGGCCCTGGGGGAGGGATTCTGATTTCCAGAATACATATACTCTTCTGATTGACTGATTTTTAGCAACTTTAATGAGGTGTAATTAATATACAAAACACTGCACATTTTTTTTTCACTTTTACCATTCACCTGTTTTATTATAATTTCTATTTCCTAGATTTCTCAGATCCATGTAGCTCTCCTCATTTTTCCTACCATTACCTAATCCAGACAGCCTCATCTCTAGTTTGCACAATTACACCAGATTCTCACCTGTTCTCCTGGCCATCATCAGTTTTGCTGCCTCTAATCCATTCTTTTTTGTTTGTTTGTTTGTTTGTTTTTGGTTTCAGATGTATAAAGCAATGCAATAGTTACACTTTTCACCCCTCACAGAGTGACAACCCCCTCCCTAAATCCACTGCCCCGCCACCTGATGTCATACATATCTATTACAATTCCATTGACTCCATTCCCCAAACTGCAAATTTTTAATGTGTACAATTTGATGAGTTTGGGCATAGGCGTGTGCCCATGAAATTATAACCACAATCAAGATAATAAATATATTGACCACTTCTAATAGTTCCCTCATGCCCCTTTGGTGTTTTGTTTTGTTTTGTGGTAAGAACACTTAAAATATTTACCATCTTAACAAATTATTTAAGGAACAATACCACATTGTTAATTATAAGCACTATGTTATATAGCATATCTCTAGAAATTATTCATCTAAAATTTTAAAATGACTAAAACTTTATACCTTTTGAACAACAATTTCCCATTTCCCTCTCCCCCGATACCTGGCAATCACCATTCTACTTCCTGCTTCTATCAGTTTGAGTATTTTAGATACCTCATGTAAGTGGAATCATGCAGGATTTGTCCTTTTGTGACTGGCTTATTTCCCTTAGTCTAATGTTCTCCAGGTTCATCCAGTTGTTACATATGTAAGATTTTCTTTTTTTTAAGGCTGAATAATTTTTCATTACATGTACAAAATCAGACAATTAAGTTTGCAAACTCATCCTAGGAAAAAATCCTACACACCTCATTGCTGAATATCACTATGGTCACCTTTGAAGTACTCCCCTTGGAAAGCCATGCACCAATACCAGCACCTAATCCACCCTTCAAAGTAATTTTGGAACTCTTTTTCTGGAATGGCTATCAGAGCTGTTGTCATATTACCCTTGATGTCCTGAATGTCATCAAAATGTCTTGCTTTCAATATTTCCTTTTTCTTACAGTAAAGAAAGAAGTCATTAGGGGCCAGACCAGGTGAGCAGGGAGGGTGTTCCAATACAGATATTTGTTTACTGGCTAAAAACTCCCTCACAGACAGTGTCGTGTGAGCTGGTGTATCGTCATGATGCAAGAGCCATGAATTGTTGGCAAAAAGTTCAGGTTGTCTAACTTTTCACTCTGCCTTTTCAGCACTTCCAAATAGAAAACTTGGCTGTTTGTCCAGTTAGTACAAATTCATAATGAATAAGCTCTCTGGTATCAAAAACAGTTAGCAACATCATTGCAACAAGTTCACAAACTTTTTTGTCAGATCTCGTACTTACCTAATTTCTTTCTCTTTTCATGCATGATGAACAGTCAGGGTTTATTCCATATCTTGGCTATTGTGAATAATACTGTATTATTTTAAATGTGTTGTTTCCACTGAAAAGTTGTGAGGCATAGACAGAAAAAAGAAGCCAATAGAAAACGTCCCCGAAGCAGCACAGATGTTTGAATTGCTAGACAGAGACTTTAATTTAACTATTCTAAACACATTCAAAGAGCTAAAGAAAATCGTATCTACAGAATTAAAATAAAATAGATTTATAAGGATGCCAACCATTAGATTTAGGGCTCACCCTAAATCCAGTATGACCTCATCATAATTAATTACATCTACAAAAATTATTTTACCAAATAAGGTCACATTATGATATTCTGGAGGAAAGTGAATTTTTGAGGAACACTATTTGACCTAGTACATAGGTCAAAAAAGATCACTCAGTCTGAAGAACAGAAATAAAACATAATGAAGAAAACTGATCAGAGCCTTGGAGACTTATGGGAGCCTATCATATGTACAAACATAAGTCTAGTGGCAGTCCTGTAAAGAGACTGACTAAATGGATCAAACAGCATGATCCAATTATCCATCTACAAGAGATATGTTTTAGATTCAAAGACACAAATAGGTTAAAAGTAAAAGGATAAAAAAGATATGCAAAAAGTACTCAAAAGGGAACTGGAAGAGTTAAACAAATTTAGATATTAAGACAAAAATTGTTTTAGGGGCAAAGAACATTTTATAATGATAAAAGGATCAATCAGTCAGGATGACATAACACTTATAAACATGCGTGAATATGAATGTAATTCCACAATGCACAAAGCAAAAAGAAAAAGTGGCAGAATTAAAGAGAACTGTAAGACAACAATAAGTGTTGGAGACTTTAACACCACACTTTCAATAATGGATATAGTAATTAGGAGAAATAATAGCAAGGAAATATAAGACTTGAAAAAATCTATAAGCTGGTTAAATCTAGTAATTCTCTCTATAACAAACACTCCACCTAACCACAATGTAATACACATTCTTCTCAAGTGCGCATGAAATATTTTACAAGATAGTCTATATGTCAGTCTTTAAAAACAGGCTACAAATAAATTTAAAGTTTGAAATCATACAAAGGATATTGTCCCAATAAAATTGAATTAAATTAGAAATCAAAAGCAGAAGTAAATTTGGGAAATCTACACATATGTGGAAATTAAATACCGCACTCCTAAATAACAATTGGGTCAAAAAATTACAAGGAAAAATAGAAAATACTTTGAGATAAATGAAAATGAAATCACAACGTACTAAAGGTATAGGATGAAGCAAATGTAGTGCGTATAGGAAAATGTATTGCTCTAAAAGCCTAGAATCAAAAAATAAAAAATAAAAAAATTAAGAACCACCTGAAGAAATTAGAAAAAAGAAAAATGAAGAAATCCTGAAGAGAGCAGAAAAAAGAAAATTATACAAACGAGAGTGGAAATAAATTAAACAGAGACTAGAAAAGCAATAAGTAAGTGAATGAAATTGAGGCTTTCTACTTTGCTCCTAATAACAGTTTCAAAATACAGAGCCAAAATGATAGAACTGCAAGAAGAAACAGACACAAATTCAAAATTGTAGCTAAAGTAAGTAAAATGAAGGTGAAAATAAGAATAAGAGAAGAAACCAAGGAAACAGTAAGCTATTGAACAGTAAAATAAATTCAACAAAGCCAAAAGTTGATTCTTTGAGATGATCAAAAAAATGATAAGCACTGAGCTAAATTGATCAAGAAATAAAACAACACAATTTGCCAATATAATAAATGGAAGAAGGATTATTACCACAAATCCTACAGACGTTAAAAAGAGAACACTGGTATGCCAAAATATTTAACATTTTAGTTGAAGTAGACAAATAATTTGAAAGAAGATATACAGATGGACAATAAGCACATAAAAATTAATTCAACATCATTAGTCATTGGGGAAATGAAAATGAAAACACAAAAGACTGCTAAGCATACATTAGAATGGCAGAAATTAAAGACGATGCTAATACAATAGGTTGGCAAAGATGTGGGTTTCAATTCCTCCTTGGGAGCTTCTCAGATGTAATCAGAAACCAGGCAGACCACTCCAGATTGGTAGGTGGCAGGTTTAATGTGCAAGGGAATCTACTTATATACAAAGTTTGTCTTGGGGGGTGGGGGTGGGGTCACAAGAGTAGTTTTCAGCACCTGCCCACCAGAATCTTAAAAGTTTAAAAAAGGCCTTAACTGGGGACAGTCACCTACCCACTCCAAAGAGTCTCAACCCGTTTATACCTGAAGGCTATATCCTTGGAGTAGCTTGTGGAAGCAGGGAAGGCAGGAAGACAGCAGATTCCAAAGCACAAGTGGGGGGCCTTCAATTACCTAAGTCCACCTCCTGGGTCAAACCCGGGTTATGTCTTCTTATTGACCTTCCTCAACCAAGTGGAGCCATTGACAATCTCTACTGATGGAATGTCTGGAGATTTCTTAAACTTGATACCTACACTTACCATAGGACTCAGTTATTTTATTCCTAGATATTAACCAAGACAAGTGAAAAAAATTAAAATTCTTGAAAATGGAAACTAATCTATAATGACAAATAGCACATCAGTGGTTTCCTGGCAGGGGCAGAAGAAAGTAGAGATTACAAAAGGGCACAAGGAAATTTTGGAAGAGTGATGGAAATATCCTGTATATCAATTGTGGTGATGGTCTCATAGGTATATGCATCCATCAAAATGCATCTAATTTTGCTCTTTAAATGGATGTAGTATTTGTCTCAGAATTATACTAAATTGATAAGAAGAAAACATAAAGGGAACAGACAAAATTACTTATAATAGTTCCAGCAGACTAAACACAGCTAACTTGTTTAACTTCTAAAAAAATTTTAGAAATTCCTTTATGAACCAATGCTTTATTTATTTTATTAGATTGGTCATTTGACAAGGGAAAATATGGGCTTATTAATAAATATTATTCAGAAAAGTGATGATTCCTTCCTAAAATATTATTTTATATGTATTTCCACAAGGGGAAGGAATGTGAAAATTTTGTAAAACTCTTTTGAAAGCAATCTTTCAAAGAAATTCAGCCCCTACTGTGCAACAGAAACAAATTTGGATTATAAATCAATAAGCCTAATGTATTTTAGAGACTCAGACTACCACTTGATTTTTAAGTCTCTAGATTGGAATTATCAGGTAGATGGGACCTCCTTTCCCCACATGTCTTTAAATCGTTTAAGAATTATCCAGTTTAAATTAGACTCTCCTCTATAGTGAATAACACTATATGAAGTGCCCAAGATGTAAAATTAAGCATTTTCCTTTGTTCGTCTATTTTTCAAACGTTTCCAGCCATATTTTATATATCAATTTTTTATTACTTATGTAGGTAATTTTCAAAGTTAATCTGATGATTTAGGCTAAAAAGTGGATAAGACTCAATCTTATTAACACAGGTTTCTCTGTCCACTTGGTCCAGCAGTAAGCCACCTATACCACTATGGAGAACTGCCTATTCACTGACATAATAACAATAATTGTAGAACTGTTCACAAGTAAAATAAAAGCTGAAACCCAAGATTCTGTTTTAATTTAACTTTTAATAAATAACCCATGTTTATTTAAAATAAATTTGGTTTAGATATATTATTTGCAACATTTACAATAGAGATACTTTTCTAATAATATACATTTCAGAGGAGCTGACATGTTTTGTAAAATATTTCCATTTTTAGCATGCTACTATAAAGATATATATAAAATATAAAGATAAATCACTGCTGAGTATTAAAACCTTCGATAATCTTGTTTCCCCGGTTTTATATCTAGCCTGGAGCCACTAGAGGGCAAGCTTTACTTTATAATGAAACAAGAATCCACTTTCACATCCATGGTAAATAGTGCAGAATTAAAATGTTTAAAACTACTGTTTTAAGAGTAGAAGTCTATCAGAAAGTAATTAACTTTTTTCTCCTTTAAGAGGTAAATTAAACTAAAATCATATTTTTACATATATTCCTATTTTAGTTACTCAAGTGTAGTAGTAATGTTTAAATTTTTGACATGACAATTTTTTTAGAATCAGTGTTAGACATACAAATCGTAGGCAATTCCACATCTTCATAAAATTATGTTCAACACCAAATAAATTCTGTTTCCTAATTGTCATTTCAAAAATAAATTACTACTTAACACACTCTATGCTCCCTCTGTCCTGTCTCCTGGATAAGGCAAAAGTAGTTCAGCCTGAAACTTTAGCAGTCGGGCTTAATCAAAATCTTTGTATCATCACAAAAATCTTAGAAAACAATCATTCATAGGCCATCCCACAAAATGTGTGTTTTGTGTATGGCATAAAATTCCCATTTCAGTATGAAAATCTTGTAGTTAGTTGAAATTGTAGTCAATATAATGTTTGTACCAGTACATATATACCAACCTGTATTAACATTATATTCTACAGTTCTTTCTCCTTTCCCTGGGTGTGCTATGTTGCTCAGGAGGAATGGTTGCTAGAAATCACATGGGATATACTATATTTGATAATTGGCAGTGGGCACTGAGCACTTCACATTTTAAATTATGTATCTTGCTCAAAGGCATACAATTGGTGAGTGGTTAAAGTCTGCATTACTAGCAATACCTACCAGTACATCTCAGGAGAGATTTGCTCTTTGAAGTAAACCTTGAAGGTCCAAATAGTTACTAACAAAGAATTTGAAGGTATTTGAATCATTAGATTGTTGTCTCAGGAGGGATGACCTCAGATTAAGAAGTGGGCCAGCTATTATCAAGTTACAATTTGAATTTATGAGTGACCACCACCTATAACCTCTGTTGGTAACATAACAGATATCAAATATACATGTCTAAGCTTAAGTATATTTTAAGTTTTTAAGAAAATGCACTTATGCTACATGAGCTAGATCAATACGAACAGAATATAAACTCAAGATCATCCATTTATTTTGTACAAATCATTATATTTTCATTAAACTGAAATACTGGTGACTCACTGTGGTAGACTGATTGCATTGATCAGCCCAGTTAATGGTTTTCTTGAATCCATGTCCTTGATGATTTGACTTGGCTAGTGCCATGTGAACATGACAAGCCTGGCCTTCTACGTGTCTGTGATAGACTCATGAAGAATGAGACATTCGGAAGAGAGCCCAGGTAAACACCAGAAACAGCTCTCTAACTGATCCTCAATTCATTATAGAATCATGGGGGAATTTAGCTATGCCTACCCATGGTAGGAAGAATAATGATCCCCCAAAGACATTCATGTTGTAATTCCTAGAACCCGTGAATAGATAAATGACATCTAAATGACACCAGGGTCATTGCAGGTGTGATAAAATTAAGAATCTTAAAATGAAGAGCAAACCCTGGATTATCAGGGCAGGTCTAATGTTACCATAAGGATTGTTAACAGAAATAGGCAGGAAGGCCAGGGTAGGAAATCAGAGAGAAAGATATTTGATAATGCTACATTGCTGCTTTGAAGATAGAAGAAGAGGCTCTGAATCCAAATGGTCTCTTGAAACTGTAGAAGGTAAAGAAACAGACCCTCCTGTAAAGCTCCCAGGTAGAAGCCACCTTCATTTTAGGCCTGTAAGACCCAGTTCAGACTTCTGACCACCAAAACTGTAAAATATTAATTCGTGTTCTTTTAAGCCATTCAATTTGTGGTAATTTGTTACCATGGATGTAAGGAACTAGTACACCAGCCTAAAGCATAGCCTGTAGATTTATGAGTTAAATACTAGTTGTTGTTTTGATTTGAATTCTAAGTTTTGGAGTGTCTTATTGCCCCATTGTTAACTGATGTGCTCTCTGAAGTAGAGATTTTTTTTTTCAATGTATTAAAACACCTGAACTATTTTAAAAGGTTAGGCATGTTTTGATAAAATGTTTGTAGAACAAGCTAGTGAGAAAGAAAAGGAGAAAGAAGAGAAGAACAAGTTGTATTTCCAGCATTTATCTGTCTCAAAATACTTTTACAAATGTATACTCTATCTCATTTAATTTATAAACAACCATGAAGGATGAATAATCATAATGTTTCATTAAAAAAACTAAAATTACAGATGTAATGTAAGTACAGCTAAAAATGAATCTTTGAACTAGGAGTTAGTCTTATTAATAATGAAGTTTGTAACTTTTTAGATCACAGTATTAAGAAAAATATCACTTTTATATATAAAACACTGACTTTTACAGTGTACAGCATTATATTAAATCTGTGACCTAAGAGATTTATACGAAATTCTATGCTTTAGCTGAATGTGTTTTCAGACGATGCTTGCCTCTGTCAGGAATAACAATTTATGCAATAGCAGAAACAGAAAAATATTGCATCAGCTTTGCTATGAAAGTCCATGCAAACAGTATTAAGAGTATTGGAAAAAATTTAATGTTATAACAAAAATTCAGATTTTAATATGTTTGCTAAGAATTTTTAGGGTTTTCAAGTCTTTTCTAAAGCTGTTTTCATCAGAAACATCAATTTCAACCACAAAAGGAGAAATATCGTAGAACAGCACAAAAGAAAATTTCATCTAGTTCTCACTATTCAATATACATGGCCTACCAACTGGAATGATTACATTTCATAAATGTCCATTGCAAAACACAACTAATGGCATTTTCCTCATCTTCATACAGAGTACTTGCCTCCATAATAAATGTCTCTTTTAAGAAAGCATGTAGCCTTATATTTAATTAATCATATAAAGCAATGATATTCAATAGGAAAAAATAAGGAGAAACGCATGAAATTATTTCAGTAATATATTTTATTTAATACAATATATCTAAGATATTATTTCAAAAGTAACCAATAAAAATTTGTTATTTGACTATTTTACATTTCTTTTTCATATTAAGTCTTTAAAATCTAATGCATATTTTACATTTTTTTCATATCTCAATTCAGACTAGCCACAGTTAAGTGCTCAATAACCACATGTTACCAGTAGCTACCATATTGGACATCCTAGATTTAAAGAGAAGTAATGAAAAAGAAAAAGGGTAATTGACATCACTCTGTAAATAAGGGGATTATAAAAGAATTGGGGAACATCTCCTAATTGCTTTTAGAGTTGCATCCCAGAGCTACAGAGTAAAAAATCTGCATTTGTAGAATGTGGAAATTCTCATTTTGAAAACCTATCCATATGTACCTGGTCCATAAAACATGATTGGGGAATACTGACATTGTGTTAAAGTCGCTGTAAATTGTGACTTGTTAATACAGTAGCAAATGTTCAAGGGTCATACAGCATTCAGGTTATAGAGCTGTGGAGACCTTGATTTAAAATCACTCTCTATGACTATTGCCAGCAAAACATGACCACGGTACTTCACCTTTCTTTCTAAACCTTAGTCTTTGATAAGGTTAAGAATACATACCTTGGGCCGGCCAAGTGGCGCGGTGGTTAAGCGCTGGCTTGGGAAGCCAGCGGCCCCGGTTCAGGTCCCGCATGTGAGGGCCAGTGACACTGCCCTCAAAAAAAAAAAAAAAAAGAATACATACCTCAAAAATTATTAATGGGACTAAATAAAACAATGTGCATATATAAAGAGTCTTGATGAAGAGTGTCAAATAATTATGTATTTTTACTAGTTATAATATGGTGCTAATGAGTCCAAAGTGTGGAGTTTAATCCTTAAAGGAACTGTAGTTCCATAATCTTTCCAAGACCCCAAATGGCATTTCTAACTCTAGTTATCTGTCTTGAAATTCTGTGCCTGTCTTAGCCTGCCTGGGTTGCCACAACAAAATACCACAGACTGAGTGTTTAAACAACAGAAATGTATCTTCTCATAGTTTTGGAGGACAGAAGTCCAAGGCCAAGGCTCCATCAGGGTTCGTTTCTAGTCAGACATCTCTTCCTGCCTTGTAGCCAGGAGCCTTCTCATTGAGTTTTCATAAGCCCTCTTCTCTGTGCAAGTGCAAACACAGAGTCCTCTGGTGTCTCTTCTTCTCTTATAAGAACACCAGCCCTTCGGGATTAAGGCTTCTTCTCGCTTATGACATCATTTATCTTTAATTACCTCATTAAGGCCTATCTCCAAATATAGTGGTGCTGTGGGTTAGTGCTTCCCCAGATGAATTTGAAGGGATACAGTTCAGCCCGTAACAGTGCTATTGGTTAGTGTCACTGTGTACTTATTGCCCAAATGCACATCTACAAGTTTCCTGCCCAGAAAACTTACGCCTGCTTGAATACTAAAACTTCCTCTCTGAACCATACCTAAGCAAATCAAGATAGGATCTATCTGCTATGCCTCTGACCTATATCCATGTGCCATGGAAGTTATTTTAGCCCGTGAACATCATGAAACTATTGAGCATAAACTTCCACAATTGCTCCGCAAAGCATACCAACTCACAATGAAAAGAAATACCAGGTCAGATTCTGGTCATAAGATTACACTGTAAACAAATAAATAAAACTGACTCACAAGGAAGATATCTTTTATTCAATAACGGTTGTATGTTATTGTGAAGTTATTTATTTGAGTTTATTATCTTTTGGAAGAAGCTGAATGCCTCATCAATTCTTCACTGTGAAATTGTGATAATCGCATAGAACTGTGTTTTATAAAATTGTGGCCAATTTTATGCATAGTGTAGGGATGCTCACTTGAGGAAATGGTCAAATTATAGCCCAATGAGAAAAACATTGTGAACTTGTCTCTAACCTTCTATGCCAATCTTCTGTTACACATATAGAGCTTGTCATCTGCCCTTCTGTTTTCTCATCTACACTTTGGATACCCAGGTCTATCCCTCTTGTTTTCCATCCCTCCTCTGACTTACATTCTGGATCACGTTGTAGTGTTCTTTCTTAACCCAAGAGCAGGCACCTTCAACCTCTTCTATTTATTACTTGCGAAATGTAAGTGATGACTTCATTCTTCAGCCCAAGCATAAGATCAGTTATTTTTAAATAAGCAACAAGGCAAATATACCAGATCAAACTATGGTCTAAAAATAAACCAAAGCAGGTATTCTAATCTACATTCTCTATTGAAAATAATATTACATTATTTTAGGTAGAACCACAATAATTTTAGCCTTCGTTAAATGTAGTCTTTTTTTCACAGGGTTAAAGCTAACTGAAATCCACTTATATTTTTAAAGCAAGTACCAACTGTTTTGTCTATAATTTGATGTTACCTGAAGAGAAGGAGGTGTTCCAGGCCCTTTTAGAACCCTGTTTGGCAGAAATGTGATTGTAGTAATGATGGGCAGTTATAATTGTCTTAATGTAGTTTAGTCAGGTTTAATGAACAGTTAGTTCTCTCTTGTTTAGTTGTAACATTACATTTCAACATTAAAGAGATTTTTCTCAGACGATTAACATTACAAATTCCTCCTTTTCTGTGATGTACAATTTATCTGTCTGAGGGGGATATATAGAACTTGTTTGGACTTCCTTAAAAGTTATCTTTAATACAATCAAGATGTATTATTGCTGTAATTATCCCAAGAAAAAATAAGAAACGTTATCTTAAATTTTGAGGATGCTTGTGACATTTTGGGATTTGCTAGATAATCCTGCCTTCTTGTTTGAACCTGGAATTCTGAGATATAAGCACCAGAGGACAGCTATTCTTGGGTTCATACTCAGCTTACCTCAAACCAGCCTTGTCCCAAAGGTTGAACTAAATAAGAATAACTCAGACTTCCACTTTAAGTGGTAGTTGTTATTTTTCCTAAATTTAACATTAGCTAGAGCCATTTCTGCATATTCATTGACAAAATATTTGCCACAATTTTTGAAGAAGGTTAAAAGGGAATTAAAATTTTATTTTCATTGTACAATCAGTATAATGCAATACCAGCTATGTTCCTGTTGTTTTTAGACTTTTCCCCCTTTTTTTGTAAGTGAAATTAGCCATTTTTGATACTCATGAATAAAATCACATTATAGTAGTTTGATCATATATCTTTTATAACTGTTTAATAATCACTTAGTGAAAGCATAAATTTTGTAAATAAATGAGTTTTATCCCACATCAGCCACATGAATAGGCAAGTCATTCTCTAAAGGTAATGCATACATTTTTACTTGAAGTTTTCAAGATGTGAAAAGTTAAAATTTTGTGTTTTTTTTGGTAAAGCCATGAAATTCAGAAATACACCAGAAATTTAACAGGTATAAAATCTAGCATACCAAAATGTTTTTATTCATAGTGTAACTTTGGTCATAGAATTACATATATTCAGGTGTATAGTATCTTGGAAGAGATGGAGTACCTCAGTTTTTGCCAACTACAGAGAATTCTTGTTGCTTTTGTTCTTGACATAACTAGTAACTTCAGGAGGTGGTCAAACTGTAGCTCAATGAAAAAGGTACAAAAGAAAAAACACAGAAAAAAATAATCTATGATTAATCTGTAGTAGCTTAAAAATAATTGATTGTATTTAACCATATCATTATTTTAGATTAATTGAGGCAACATGAATATAATGAATAGCATTTTAAATTAGGACACAAGATCCTAAGAGGCATGAAACAACATAAAGATAAGCCTTTCTATCTTTAATGAACTTCTGAGTCAAATATCTATACCTCCAACTTCGTAAATGATTAATATTTCAGGGTAAATTAGACAAGATTATTGATTATTTATTATTGTCAAGACTGTTCTTTAAAAAATCAACTATTGTTTTCTGTTACTAACAGCAGACTAGACAAACTGATACCTGATTACATTGATTAATTATATTTGCTCATACTATTATTCTGTTTGAATTTCATAATTATTTCATCAATACAAAATACATTTCTCTTTTTAATAGCAGTTTTTTTGTTGTTTTTTTTGTGTTTTTTTTCACTGAAGCTTTTATTGCCTCTGTTGGTAATATGACAAGGATTGTAAGAAACACAATTTAACTTACAGAGATAAGCAGATGATAGTCACTAAAGGTAATCTTGATCTCAAGGATTTTTATGTGTGGGCACTTCTAATTTTATACACTTTACTATTTAAAAAGCATTACATTTTAAAATGTGTACCTGTTTTGACATTTGGCAAAAAGGAAACTGTACCTGTGGTTCAGTTTAAAACAAAGAATCAGCATGGGGAGTTTACCAGAATGAAGACTAAAACAATTCAAGTTGTGTGTGTGTGTGGGGGGGGGGTGTGTCTCCTTCAACCTCTCTCCCTTTCTCTCTCTCTCACACACACACACACACACACACACACACTCACTCACACTCATATGTATAAGCATTTTTAATACAAAATATTCCCTGTAACCAGACATTTATCCCAGAATAATCATAGCACATTAAATCAGTCTTCTTTCCAGCCCTAGTAATAGCATTGTTTAATTCTAAAATGTCATTATAGAGTGAACAACCTTACCTTTTATGCTACATAATTATATTCAAAGATTTATGTATTTTTTGTTTATAATTACACAGTAATTATAAATGTCTAGTTCCACACTGATGACAAACACTATTTTGTTGAAAAGGTCTTGCATTTAAAAGGAAAAGTCTGTAAAACCCAAGGCACTAGGCCAGGAACCAATATCAGACTTTATGAAAAACAATTTATATTGGAAAGAAAAGCTAATGGAATCTCATTCAAATCACAGCATATTTGAATTAATTAGTCGATCTAGAAACAATACCGTAACTCAAAATCTTCAAGACAGGAAGCAAAATAGTACATATATATCTTTTAAAATTTTTCATAATTGAAGTTTCTCTTTATATTTACACATATGAAATCAGGAAATACTTGAAAGAAAAGCAGCAGGATTCTTCTTTTTTCTTCCTTTTTTTTTTTAAAAAAAATAACCAATGCCAGTAACCTGAATAGAAACTTTCAAAATTTTCTTTTGGCAGAATTGTATTCTTGAATTAAAGTTATGATTGGAATATTAATATAATATCCATGGGAAAAGCTTTCTAGTCAATTTCAAAATCATGTAAATAAAAACTAGTTTTAATATGTCATTGTTCTTAAAATCATTTCCACATCTACATAAAATGTACTGCTAATCTGAAGTACATTCTTTTGATAATTTCAGCATTAGACCTTAGAGAGTGCCTGGATACACCAAGCAAAGTCTATTCCTGCTAAAGACATGTAATAGCTGAAGTTTTACATTTTTCAACCTGCCTTACAGAAATATTTTAAAAAGCAACAAACCCTTCTTCACATGTCAGGACGTGAACAGGCAAATGGATGTTTTCAGCACAAAAGCAGTTCATAGGTGTTGTACTGAAAATCATACATACAAGAAAGAATTCTGCTTTGATGTGAAAAACTGAGCTAATTTGATGAAACGAACAATAAAGAGACTACATAATTTATGAAAATAGAAGCCAGATTGGTATTTTGCATCAAGTGCATGCTTGCTTGAAAATCTTCGCTCTTCAAGTAAGTATTTGGCAACCACAGTGATTAGCAGTTAAAGCAATTTCAACAAAATAAGAAGTCATCAAAAATGGACTATTTGTATGAAAGAGCAGTACCTATAAGGATTGAACTTCATGGCTCATCACAACCATTTTCAAAATTTAATTCCTATTATCATCTTATAAATTAAGAGAATTTCATTTGTGTTCCATAGTGTGCTGACAAAAACAAAAAATAAACCCTCATGCCTAAATTTAGAATATTGTATTGTGTAGCAATCTGAAACATTCAAAACAAATAGTTTAACTTATTCAACAGGCATATAAGCATTTCAAAATCATAATGAAATCCAATTATGTAGTGCATAATGTAGACAGGAGTAGAATCTATCATTATGCAGATATTTTCTAAATAAAAGCTCCCTGTAGGACTATATAAACATGGGTAGGATAAGTGCAGACTAGTTCTGTAGAATCTTTTAAAATCGAGGGTCTGAAAGACAATAAATTTTTCAGGTAGGCACACAAAGTTATCCTAAAAGTTTTTCACGTTGGTTATTTTGACATATTTTTCATCAGATTCTCTACTCACATCAACAATACATGTGATTTGCCAGAAAAAAAAAAATCCCCCAAACGAAAACACCATTCCAGATCCGGTACACTTAAATATATCACTCTCATTGGAAGTGCTATCAGCATAGTCTTTGCAACTAGCCCAAAGCATATATTTAAGAAGTTTTTATAAATTGTTTGTGATGTTCATGTGTTTAATTCTTATGCCAAACTGTTTTCAGATGAAGACAGCATTGTGCTTTATGCAAGAATGGAAACCTCAAAATAATCACCATAAAGCTTCTAAGTCTTATGGGAGAATAAACTATGATGGTCCACAGATATAAGATGAAATCCACAATGTTGGAATTATGAATGTTTAGAGTGGCCCAGACTAGAAGACAAGCCCAAACCACTATTAGGAGAATGAAATACGATATGGTCCAAGATGTATCCTCAAAGTTTTGTCTCAACCCTCAGTCTGAATTGCAAGGATTGATCTTCAGTTCAGTCCAGCCAGCAGAAATTGACTGTGCAATTTTCCGTTGTATTTATTGTACAGACTATGTACATTCTAGAAAGTTCCTTTAGTGCTACACTGTTGTACTTTTTGTCCCAGCAATTTGAGGGCATGCAAATTCCACAAAGTCATCAATAAGAACAGGCCATGCTCCTTCCTCGTCATAATTAGACATGTCATCTGCAATCATTGTACTGAAGTCTAAAAGAAGATTCCAAGTATCTTTTGGTATTGATCATTTATGATGTTCCAACAAAAATTTATTCCATAAGTCTAAGAATTTAAAGCTTCCATTAAGCACTAAATTCCAGTAGGCAATGGCCATTTCTAGATCTAATCCTTTTGGTCCTGGATTCTTTGCAAAATTAAAAGTAAACTGGTAAAAATCCTTAAATCATCCTTTCAATTCTTGTTCCATCTCGGATATCTGGGCCTTTAGTTTTTCTATGCTGTCACATCCTAGCTCTGTCATGCCCTCCATGAACTCCTGTTTGGAGAACTTGCACTGCGTCGCTGCTCTGAACTTCCATGCAATGATCAACACACTGATGCTGGCTGGGTCGAGGGCCAGGTCATCACAGAACTGCTGTATACCATCTATTCCAATTTTATTTTCATCTTGAGGATCTTTGTATCTATTGTACAGTTGTTCTAACTTCTTTCTGTCCAATGATCCTTTTACACTCTCTCGTATATAAAGTTCAGGATTTTGGAAAAAATTGTCTGTTGCAACATCTAACTTCCAGTCATTTTGAGACAGACAACTTACTGCTGTTTTTTCACTAGATTGCGTGAAGATCATAAACTGACGAACTTTATCCTTCTGCGATGATTTCAACTTGTTCTTGGTCAAATCATTTGGAACTGCTAAACCTCCATTTCCAGGAACCACATGAATCCTGAATTCCTGAACAGGTGATGAACACTGTCAAGAACTTGGAACATTGCCCCGGAACCCCGGACCCCGGTTCCCGGCCAGACACAATGGAGCCGGCGAGGGCACCGGGCAGCAGCAGGGCCGTTCTAATAGCAGTTTTTATGGTAATGATTAGAAGTCTCTTTATTAAAAGGGATCTGGATAAACATAAAATGAAAATTGCCTCACTAGAATTGATCCCTTCAATTTAGCAGTACGTTCAAGAAGTGACAAAAAATATAGTGTGGGGATGTAGTCAATGGAATTGTAATAGATATGTATGATATGGGGGGGGCAAAGGTGGGGGAGGGGGAGTCACTTTGTAAGGGGTAAAAAAAGTAACTATTGCATTGTTTTGTACATCTGTAACTAGTAATAATAATAATAATGAAGTTTAAAAAAGAAGTGACAAAAGACTTAAAGATATATATTTTTTAAATGAACAAATTACTTGTATAGTCTCATAAAAATCAGTATATATCTGAAATAATATATTCCCTTTAACCTATATACATATAGTAAAGAGAAATACACAGCTGACTATAAAGTGCTATGGACCTATTATAGATATCAATTAATGTATAGATTGCAACAAGTTTGTTAATAGGTGACTAATTTGATTCATACTGAATATCATAATTATCTATATTGATTATCATTCATATTTTATACTTAATAAAATAAAAGGAACATTATCTTTTTGGAATTTGTAAAATAAATCATTTTAATGGGAAAAATCTATTACTTTTCATGAAAATATTTCCTAAGAAACAGATGACAATTAGGTTTATGTTTCCTTATCAGGTCTCTCTAGTCTTTTTTGGGAGGACTGAGGAAACCTTAGGAATTTTAGAGTTCCCGTGTGGTATTTATAGTTCCCTTAAATATCACACAGCTTTTATACATAAGCTGATAAATGTCACTTGATATAAAAATGTTTAAGAGAATATAACTCAGATGAATCTTTTCTCCTTTAACATATGCTCAACATTCAATGAACATTTATTAACCCTTTACTTTGTTGTAAACACTATTCTTGGAAAACATCTGTTGAAAGGAGAATAAATATTGAATTGCTTGCATTTTGATTTATCTTTTCTCCTTTTCTTTATTAGCTCAGACTTTAGGTTATGGTTCAAAAGAAGTAAGGATCATCTCAACAAAATCAATTTGTAAGCCCCATGATTATCATATGTTAACAGCAGCCACCTAAATCTAAATTTATCTACATATATTCCAAAAGAATATATGTCATACAGGTAAATACACTGATTTTCCAACACACCCCTACGGCATAACTAGAAGTCAGAGAACGCTGACAGGTTCACTTTAAAGTAGAATATCAGCTATAAACAGTAGACACTGTGTGGAAAAGGTAGAGGCCAGAAGGTGCCTAGTGGTTGGTGGAAAACGGAAAGGAAAACAAACACAGAAGAGAAAGCCTCACTTTGAATGAGGAAATACTGAAAGAGGTGATAGACCTGGTGTGTTAGTGCACTAGGAATCAAAAAGAAAGGGTGCAAAGTCTGCAGGATCAGGAAAGCAGTCTAAAACTTAAAGATTCTAGATCTCCATCAACCTTCATTCACAGTGTTTTTTAGATAGCTTTACCAACCAATGTAAAATTATTTTGCTAGGACCGGCCGAGTGGCGCGGTGGTTAAGCGCTGGCTTGGGAAGCCAGTGGCCCCGGTTCGGTCCCACATGTGAGGGCCAGTGACACTGCCCTCAAAAAAAAAAAAAAATTCTTTTGCTATTGTAGCTCCCATTCAAGTGTATTGGGAATTAAACTATTGATGTAATATTTATGAAGAAGAAAATATTAATTGATGTGCATTAAGTATTGTGTATTATCAGTAGCTGAGTTACTTTAAGAATCACTAATGGAAGTTTTAATGATCAAGCCACATGTATTATATAAGATTACCCTTTGACATTTCTCGTTGTCTAAAAACCCTTGTAAATTTCTCTCTTTGATTAATAACTCAGGAAAAATATATTTGCTAAGAATCAAAGCACTGGATTACTTAAATTGTATTCTCTCCAAACGTAAGAGATAATTTTTTTCTTGCTTTTGTAAAACTCTTTCAACTTTATATGTTGAAACATATGTGATATACATATTTAGAAAGCAATTTATTTTCAAAAGCTAATGAATTCACATTCCTCTATCTGAATTCACTTGCAAATATTTTGTATATTTTAAAGACCTTCTATTACAAGTTCCCAGCATCCAGCTTCGACTATAAAAAAACTAAATAAAAAAAAATTTGCCATTTTTTTTCCATTATGCATCATAAGTAACTTTATTTGAGACATGATTTGTAACACCTCCACATTCTTGCTTTCAGTTAGAGGCTTTTTACTTTGTGGTTCTATAAAACTTACTAGGACTGGTGCAAAACTGATAGCTGCTGGCAAGATGATTGATGAAAGGCAAAAGCATATTTCTTCAGCTAAAATTTACCTTCAATGAGTAATCCATACCTATTCCCATCTGAATATTTATTTTTAAAGATTATCAAAGAAAATAATTGCTATATGTTTACATTTCTGGCCAGAAAGACCTAAAAATTATAGTAATACCAATGTAATCTTTCGCAAATTCAGTTTTGTTAGGCCAGCCAAATTCTGTCCTTTGGATTCCATATGGTAGAAAAATGAGCTTTTCTATTGTATAAATAAGATTCTCCTCGGACCAAAAGATTTAATTGTAATTTTTTCAGATGTAAAAGTAAAATGGTCTGGGTTTCTTTTTGGATTTGAAAATTACATTAAAATTAAATCTAAATAGCAATAGGACATTCAGGCAACAGAAGAGCAGCTGCCTTGTGACAAGCATAATTTGCTTTAATGGTTTAGAAATTAACACTGGAATAATAGGGTATCAGGGGGAAATGTATCTGTTTCAAAAAGTCCCTTGCAAAAATGTGTTATTTTGTAATCCTGATTTCTGAGGGAACAACAACAAAAATGACCTATTTATGAAATGTTGTTTTCTAACTTTGAGAAAATTTTATGGAGCATATTATTCATTGCATGTATTATCATGATAGGAATAATGTTCCTAAAAATTAAGGATTAATAATAAATACAGATATGCTTTTCATTCAATGTGTACTTTAAAACTGAACAACATTTACATTTGAACTGCTGTCGCCTTTCAACCAAAGACCATTGGAAACATACAATTAAATTTAATTGTACTCAGGGATAGACTATAAAAAATAATCCAGGATTTCAGTCTCTGTAAGAGGACAAAATAAAAATCTAGTCATGCAAATTTACAAATGTGGTACCACTCAAAGTAGTTACTAGATGGAATGTTTGGCGCCTGATAGTCGGCAATCTATTCAGGTAAATAGAAAAATAAACCAGGATATAAATAGGGCCTGTGGCTCATCCCATTCCCTGTGCCAGCTCAGCAGGGACTCAATATTTTCCACTTTGTTCCCCATCCCTTTGGCACAGTAATATGTTCTCTACCCACCCACCTCTCAATTCCATTTCACAAGGACCCTTTGTAGCCCATGTACCCTGAGCAATGTATCTCCATCATCAACTTCAATTCTCCACTGTTCTGGAGCCCTATTATCACAACTGGGAAAAGTGTTCATCGCAGATTTAATGGCAGTTGGATCTGTACTAAGCTTTATATCTGCCTTCTAAGAGAAAGAGAGAGAGGCTTAAATATTAAATGCTCCCATTCCATTGTGCCTAATTATATTATTTTGTCTATTCTTCTGAATTGTCTAGCAAATTTGAGCAAGGCTGAATATGTAGGTAAGATAAAGAGTGAGCACCGGAGAGGACAATGTAGGTTTAAGAGAATGTCGAACGTAGCAAATCATGCCATATTCTAAGGGAGGCCCCATCAATTAAAACCAGCAACCTCCACTGGATCTAATGAGAGAGGCCAGAACTGACATCCACCAGATCACCACTCCAACCTTGTGAGGAATGCAATGTTTGAGGACAAAGGATGTTTTCTTTCTTCTACAAAATGCAAAAGAGAGAATATCCTCCTTCTCCTGTTTAAAAAATTGGAAAGGGCTGCTTCTTCCTTCTTTTTTGACTCTTACCCTGCTCCTTTTGACCGCTTCTTCCCTTTGAGCCTTGCTTTTGCATGTGGCCCACTCCAAACTCTTTGGAATGTAACTTCCAATAATGAACCCTAGAGCCATCCTCTACTACTCAGACCTACTTTTACTTCTAAATGTACTGTCTCTTCTAATAAACTACTTATTTTACTGCTTCAAAAAAAATAAAATAAAATAAAACAAAAAATAAAAAGTTGGAAAGGGACTTGAAAAAGAAAAGAAAAAATGCTCAGAGATATTGAGATTTTCTTCAAGAGGGAAGGACAAGAATTTCACTCCCGACTGGGATGTCTGCTTAGGCCACAGAGTTGCTAAATTCTCTATGCTACATCTAGCACAGGAGAAAACAGAAGTGGAACCAGTGGGCCTCATGGGGAGCTGCCAGCAAGAAAGAGCGTCAGCACTACACTCCTAAATTCCCAGCTTTCACGGAGGGTGGAATGTGGGACCATAATGTCTCCATGCATAGTAGAGCTCAAGTACCAAGTCTATGCTGTATGACAACCAAGTAGACACATCTATATATTACAGAGGGTTGTGATGTCACTACTCAGAGTTCAGCAAGAAGAGGTAGCCAGCCTCCTCCGGATCTTAGGAACTTTGCATGGAAACAAGCTCATTGGTGGAGGAGATTGGAGCTATCTACATTTCATGGTCAAACAAAATGAACTACAGCAGTAGTTAAAGTCAACCAAGAAGAGGTATTTGTCATTTTCTCTATCTCCCGAAACCAGAAACCAGAGAAGCTAGTCCCAAAGAGACAATACAGTCTGGGACGGTGGATAAGGAGCATGAGGCAGTTTACAGAAAGCTGCGTTATCTAAGATTTTAAAGGGTATGAAGAACAAGGTAACATCTAAAGAGCTCGAATTGAGACCACTTGGGCATGTCACATTAGTTACTGCAGGGAGGGCCTGTAATGAGCTGAAAGTCTGAATGTACACTCTTAACCCTTAGTGCAGTATATATGCTGCCTGGTACTTGGCAGTCTTTACAAACTCTAATCGTCTCCTCTTGTTTTCCTCTAGAAGACCTGTCAGTTAGAGATTCTCCATTCTTTTTCAAAGTTTTCTCTCTTTTTAAACTTTTTTGTGTGTCATAGACAGCTTTGCAGATATGACTATTGTGTTAAAACTTATGTTCAGATAAGGGTTCTTGCACACAAACACATTTTTGGATGCAATTTGGGGGTAGTCCAGAGACCCATTAAGGACCACTGTAGGATACTTATGAATTCTCAGAACCCAGCTCATGAAAATCAGATGCATTTCTTTTCTTGCCTCCTCTGAATAAACACTGTTATTTTCTGTCATTGGAGTGGAAAATGGAAGATGATTGACCTTTTTTTTTTTTTATATCAGGTTCTGCACAAAAACTGTCACTTTATCTAAAAGACTTTGCCCAGCTGTTCATACCTAAGAACCTCCTACTAATTCCTCAAGATTCTACTTGCATACTTACTGTCTTCCAAGAGCCTTCCAAAACCATCTGTGGACTCAATTAGCTCTTCTTAGTTTCTGTCTGAGAAACCTGGGCAGACATTTATTGGGGTATCTTTTGTAACATAATTGTAAGTTACCAAGACTAAGCGTCCTGGTCAGGATCCTGTTTGTTTTACATCTCTGTTCTCTGGAGCCAGCATGAGACCTGGCACACAGTAAATAAATACACAATGAAAATTTGTGGAATGGGTGACTAAAGAGATGAGTAAAGATATCTGTCATCTGATTGGATATACTCTGAAGGATTACCCAATCTTTCCCTCCATTAGTAAATTACAATGTTCTATTTATTAGCAAAAGCTTCCCAGAATCTTTCCTTTTTAAAAATTGATTCCTTCAATCCCCTGAGTTCAGGGTAGCTCAGATCCAGATTTGGGATGCACACATTTGCAGATTATTGCTACTGTTATGTCTGTTTTGTCCCTCTTTGACCCAGTTCTAGGGCCCTCTTGCCTGGGTTCTAGTGATCTACACTCTCAATATTCTCTGCTTATTAACTTACTACCTGTGCTACCACAGTAGCTTCTATATCTAAATCTTTCTCTTTTTGTGGGCCAACCATGCTTCATCTTCTCACACACACAAATGGAGAGTTCATACCATCTAATCCAAGTCCTCTCTAATCTAGGCTCACTTCTGGGAAATGATGCAGACCTATAGTACCATACATGTTTGCTGGTTGCCTTCCCAGTATTTTCTCCCTCCTTATATTACCAGGCATACTGTGACTATTCTTTGAGTAGTTACCTCTCTCCCATTATCAGAAATACATTTTGAATGGAATTCCCTTCCTCCCTATACCACCCCACCCCCCGCCCCCGGCATTAAGAGTAGACCTTTAGTGGTTTACGCAATTTTGCACATCTCATTTCCTTTGCCCCAGATGGTCACCTGACCTACTATGAAGTAAGGCATAAAATGGGATATGGGGAAAAGTTTCTCTATTTCCCTTCGGATGGTATAATGTGTTGTAGGAAAGCTAAACGTTCTGCAGTAATTTTGCTATCTCATTGAAAGAAATTAGAGTTTTGGAAGGCTACTAAAGATGAAGCCTAAGAATGTAACTAGATCTGGTTTCCTCTGAAATAAGACCTAACTTTTTTTATTTTTATTTTTTTTGCTAAGGCCTGAAAACTATCCCTTCTTATTTAATTCCATTATTTTTATATTACTTTTATGTGTTATCATCAAAAAAATCCAAACACAAAGACAAGGATCAAACTGAAGACTTTATATCTTGGGTAAATAATAAGACTTTAGAGTTCAGATCTCAGAAGAAAAGAAACTAAGGAGGAAAAAAAGTAATAGATAATTAGAGGAGGGAAATGAGAAAAATAGTGATGAAAATAGACTTTAGAAAATCTGGACTATATTTGAATGAGACATCAATATGAAAAATAGTCCATCAATTTTATCTCTAGTGTAGAAAAGCTGAGTATATGAGAAATCAGAGAAATGAATCGTCTTAAAATTTTATGAAATGGAATAACGGCCACTGTGTTGGTATCGCCTTGTTAACTGGTGCATTTGTTAGGATCCTGGTTTAAATAATGGGCACTAAGAAGCTTTAATGCACACAGGAATATCAGGAGAATCCAGGAAAAGATATGCAGGTGGGCCTCAGGAACAGACCAGTACCAGGAACCTATTAGAATTCGTCTCTATTATCTTTACATTCTCTGTATGTCCACTCCCTTCCTGTTCTCTCTGCAGAATAGTATCCTCTACTACTCTCTTCTTTGTTCCTAAGTCCAAATCCATGCAAAATGGATTCTAGTTTACCCAACTCAGGACTGAAGCTCACTTTGGACCAATTAACTGATGCCATGGCGTGGAATCACAATTATGAATATATAAGGGCAAGTTAAGGACTTGATGTCTTGGCACTTCCATGAAAAGGGGAAGAGTGAATTAAACATAACTGGTATCCACTAGGATTGAATAAGAATAGTTTAATATGAGACCCATGGACTGTAGGACTGCATGGTAATGGGCTTGTTTCCTGTCTTTTCTATACTGTGTTATCTAACATTGGCTTTCACTTCTGCTCCCACTATACAGCTTTCCTCCCTGTCCCTCTAGACAGAGATATAAAGATTTGCAAAGCTTTTTTTTTTAATTTTATTTTTTTATTTTTATATGTGTGTTTTTCTGGTTTAATGCTGGAATGTAAGCTAAGAGTCAACACTCAGATGGCATGCTAAACCTCTGTGGTACTTTATTGACAATTACCACAGGGGAATACAAAATTCCTTATTACTATATATGACAGATACTAATCATATCATTTTTATATAACCCATTTCCCAAAGCTTAACACTGTATTTCACACTCTAGCATTTTCCTATTAAATACGGGATATCTTATTAAATGTGTATCATGTACACGAAGGCTTTTAAAAAGGGTGATTTTCTGTATTTTCAATTGGCTTTTCCTCTTAATCCCAAACTTAACCCCTGGTTATGTTCTCCCATTTACTACCATTTATTTGAAACATCTAGTGCATAATCCACATAAGAACCTAAACTGGAGATTTTTTTCCCTCCCCTCCTTTTACAAGGCTAAATACTAATTTAGTTGACCTGATTTCATTCTTTCACACAACTTTGCTGTTCATTCTATAGCTCAGAAATGAAAATGATACAATGTGTTACTGAACTCAGTCTTCACACACTATTTTTCCAAGCCCCAGCAATTCTTAACCGTCAAATCATAAACACCAGAGAAGAGGAGTTTAAAATAGAAATGCTGACAAGCCCTTAACTACAGCACATTGAATGATGCTGCCATAATGCACTATATTAGATGTACTCCTTAGAGTTTATTGCCAGCGGTGAGTCTATAAATTCCTGAATTAATCTTCAACTACTCACAGCTTACACTTTTAAATTTAATTTCATACTTCATGCTCTCCTTAGAGAAATCTGAACTATGGCAGCTGGTATACATAGGCAAATAAAAATAAGATAAACTAAACTACTTATATCAGGTCTGAAATATATTTCTATGATATTGCCACTACAGAAAATGATGTGTTCAGCGTAGCCAATATGTCTTTGTCATATTAAATAGCTGTGACCATTCCTAATAAATAAAAGAACAGTGGGAGGACTGCTGAACAATGTCCTGTGAAACTGAAACTAGGTGATTTATAAATTTTTGTAAGTATCTTTTTATTTTAAAGTATTTTTAAAAATACTTTTAGTATTCCGGTTTTTCCCACTGTTTAAGTTGTGAAATAATGAAGACAGTTTTTCCACTGTGTATTCAAAGCAGTAGCAATTTTCTCCTATGAATGCATCAGAATCAATTTGGTTTTAGGATCCATCCAACTCATTGCTAAGACAGTCATTTTCAGAATGTGGGTTTTATTTACTTGATCTTGACATGTTATTAATAGGTAAACTTTGTTTAATCAAATGAAGATAGTTAACATTATTTCTTAGGGATTCTGAATGTGATGATTGAAAAGTCTGAACATAATGAATGGATTCTTTAATTTAGATTTATTGAGTTTTCAATTTTCCTATATTTTATAACTTCAACTAGAATTTCATCCTAAAACTCATCTATTACACAGTTCAGAAAAACAAAAATGAATTTCTTGGGAAAAATCTTCATTAACTTTTTTCTATAAATCTCTCAGAAGCACAAACTTTTTTTCACTTTCATTTGTCTTAAGCAAGCAGTCAAAAATTGAAACAAACGTTTATGTTGAACACATCGATGTATATAAATAAAAGCACACTGCTTGAATATTTAGGGAAAAGGATTTAAATATTTTAAGATAAAAAAAAGTTAAGAAAATAAAAACAAAAATCAAGGCATGCTAGGTTTTTCTATATTAATAAAATAAAGTGTTTCTAACTTGTCTCATTTGCTTTCAAGTATAATAAACTTTCAGCTAAAAGGGCTTTCAAATAAAAAACTAAGCATGAAATGGGAAAGAAACTAATTGAATAAGAACTCACCAAATGAAATCTTCAGATGACTTTTTTATTTATTTGAATCAACGCTCTTCTCTGGTACGCCAACATAATTTTTATTAAGCATATTTTGATTTTTTTTTGAATCAGAGTAATATTTATGTAGAAGCAGATGTGCAATGAACATGTATTATTCAGAAGCGACATTTTCAGTCAGGATGTGCTAATGAGATCTAAATTTTGTGCACAAACATTGAATCTATGAGACCTTGAAGCCAAAATATCATCATCAAAGATGTCTTCTAGAGAATACATGGTTTTATTAGGCAAGACATCCTTCTTGAACTATTTATTCATTGAATTTAATGGGAATGCTGTAGAGACAGCATTAGATGTGAAGTCATTAAGGGACTATCCATGTGTGAAATAGTTAGTTCAATGGCTTGAAATTCTACAAATTTTCTTTTGCAAATTAAGCTTCTGTCTTCCAGGTTGGAGATAATAGATTAAGCCGTATCTTAAACAGAGAGATAAATTGAAAACATTATCACCCAAACCAATCTGTTTATCATTTCACTTTCTCAGTGAAACTTAAGATATATAGCACAGTGTTAAACTATATCCCTATTTTTCTTTTCATATATAATATTATTAGGACAGTGGATGTATTATGACAGTTTGGGAATCTATACCCATATAGGTTTTTGATCAATAAGCTCTTACCAATTTAACTATAGTCTCAGCTACAGGAAATCTCTGGAATTTTACGTTTGTGAATTTCCTTCTGTGGCTAGAAAATAGTCAGCATCCTTAGGAAGGCTGACTACAGAAAATAGGCTGAGTGGATCTTGCCCTTGTTTATATTTCTTTGATGCAGAGGGAGCAAGACTTGTTAAAATGATATGCTTTGCTCTCTACTATCTTTTTGTTTGTTTGTTCGTTTTGTTTTGCTTTTGAGGACAGTGTCACTGGCCCTGATATGTGGGACCCAAACCGGGCCTCTGGCTTCCCAAGCCAGCACTTAACCACGGCAGCCACTCGGCCAGCCCTCTACTATCATTTTAATAGACTGCTTGGATGAACCTGTTATACTCTCTCTCTAAATGTGGAATGTATGATGATATATCCAAAACAAAGCAAAGAAATCCTTATATATATACACATTCCTTATACATAGGCGCAGGCCTCTTCCATTTTCTTTTCATATTTTCTTCCTGATCTAATCCATTTGTTTCTCTAGTCCAGAAATCAGAAAACTTTCTCTGTAAAGGACCACACACAAATACAGCACCTGATCCATGTGCTCTCTGTCATAACTACTCAACTCTGTAGCATAACAAGTACCATTAACAATACTTAAAGGAATGGGTGTAGTTGTTTTCTGATAAAATGTTACTTACAAAAATATGTGACACACTGTTGCAATTGGCTGATCCCTGTTCTAGTTCGTAGTTTTAATCATCATTTCTTTAACTATATCCCAGTAGCCCTAACATCTTCCTCACCTCTAGACCCACATGTCAATCCTAATAAACATCACATTTGGATGCCAGACATTACAAAGTGTGCCATATATGTTATCCTTTTTGATCCTAATCCTAACTGAGTTAGTGTTTATTATCTTCTACATAGAGACCCTAAGCAGCTTGCCAAATCCTGCAGCTAAAAGTGCAGAAATTTATTTAAACACAGTTTTATCTAACCCTAAATCTCATGCTTTTATCACCTCACTAAGTGGACTCTTATACACAGAATGAAGCTTAAACTCCTTAAGTTGGCACTCCCTTCACTTCACAATCTGTTCAGGACTCATAGAGCCCTTGTGTTTAACCTGGAGTGACACTTGGTTGGTCTACAAAAATAGAACATTCAACCAGAAGTAATTTCAAAATAATTCCAAGGTGTCAGGACAAAAGCACAACTCTAAAAATCTTCATACATTATGGCTTATTTGACAGAAAAAGATATAATGGTGGTTAAAGAAGAAAACCAGGGTCATGGCATATCCAGATTTTCCCCATGAGAATTGCTTCTTTCACTGCCCACCCCCCTACCCCCAAAAAAAGCTTCCCAGAGTGGGTCATGAAGCAGAGCATCGGCAGAGGGACACCCTCAAAACTTCTTTCTGAGTTTTATCAGCTAAAGGAACATTAATGCAAACTATGTCATATGGTCAGTACAATATATATGCTGGTCCGACTCTTGCAGATACTATAGGTCTTATTATGTAACATTTTCACTACTGCGTGGCTGCACACCTGTACGATACTACTGCTTCTGGTCAGCTTCTGCTCCTCTCAAATCTATGAAAATTCATCTTTCAACCTTGAGACATTTACTCCCAATCTATTCACATCACTCTTTCTACTTTTTGGTATAAAATCACCTCACCTTTTACCAATCTGAGGACCGGCCCACTTAAGAATTTCCGAGGGAGGGCAAAAAACTGTGTGATGCCAGAGGCCTCTTGGTAGACAGTGGGAGAGGAAAGTTTGCAAACATTAATTTTAGTGATATTCAACCAGCTTTCTTTGCCTCAGCACATTTTCTTATTTCCACATATATGGCTCTATGTAGGAGGAGCCAGACCTGAATATAGCCAGTCCTCACATACAAGATGTCCTTGCAGGCTTTCATATGTTCTTACTCTTTCTGGAGTGATTTTCATCATCTGTCCCCACTCAGCCTCTCCAAAAATGGATTCCCTCTACTTTCATTAGGATGTAAGCTTCATGAAGGTGTTCCTGTCTCATGCTCACTCCTCTATCTGCAGTTTGGAAATAGATGCCTGACATATATAGCATGTGCATAATTATAATTCAATAAAAATAAATGAAAAGAATTTCAAATAAGTGAGAAATAATTACAAATATTAAGCATTGTATTCCAGATCATTTTCTAAACACCTTATATACAAGTCATCTAATCCTCTCAGTGATTGTACAAGATCAGTATAACCATCCCTGTATGATAAAGGAAGAGGTCTAAAGTTGTTAGTCAATTTTTAAACAGCGACTATATGGTAGAGATAAGATTTGAAGCCTGCAGCACACACCAAATCCTCATTAAGATATTTCTGATTCTTTATACATGACTCATCACTTCTATATCTTTATTCCCAAGGTGGGTTTTCCCTCCATGATTATAATAACAATTTCATTTTTGGTAAATTTGTCAATCAGAATTCCCAGTTGCAAATATAAGAAGCCCCACGCTGGTTAATATGAGGTGAAAATAAATTATTGGAAAGATGGAAGTATTTCACAGAATGAAAGCACAGGCCAAAAGTCCAGACTTGGAAAACTAGAAAGAGATTCAATTGTCTAGGGAGAAAGAGTTTTGCAGCCAACATTGTCTAAAAGGAACAGTGGTGCTGTTCCTGCTGATATCCCCACAATGGCTGGTACTGAAGGTGGACATATCACTGTCACAGCATCACATAATGCTTCCATCATGAATTCTAAGCTCTGTCATGCTTCTTTTCATCACTTTTTCCAGAATCAAAGCCCTGGACAGGAGCATCTTGTGAATGTCTGTGCTCTGGCTCCAGGAAACTAGCAGAGTGAATATTCATCAGCCACTTCCCAGCTGTCTTAGAGGTCCCCTCAAATAAGTAGGGTGTCTGGAGACCAGATGTAAACATGACAAATGACCACATTAGGGGCATGTCCGTCACTAATGTCAGTCTCCTGAGAATAAGTACCAGAGATTTCCAAGCCTATATCCTGTGCAGCATTCAGACTACTCCTCCCTCCACCCTTCCTTTTTAAACTATTTGCTTTCTTCCCCATTTTGGTATGTCACTCTCCTTCATGGATTAACTATGGAGAAGAACCTACACCTGTCCTTCCCAGCTACCAAATTATCTCCAAATTCTTATTTTATTATTTTGAAGATCCTCAATCTAAAGAATAACAAAATAATGAAATAGGAAATGGATCAAGAAGTCTTATGAAATCCTTACTGGTGTAATTTCCAATCTAGAACACCTGATTTCCTCCCTGGATCATATCCAGAAGTCTGATTATATAATGGAAGAAAACAATCAAAAGCCTTGTTGTGCTTTAACCAAGAATATATTCCCATTCTAAATCTAGCATGAGCATCAGCCTGCATTCAGTAGCAATTTCCAAGTCTTTTCTCAAGTCTCTTTCCTGTTACCTCATCTCCTTGGATTTAAAAAAAAAAAAAAAAATCCACTGGATTTATTTCTACATTTCAGGATACTTTGCACTAAGTATTCGGCCATCTCACTCATGTCTCTTTAAGGACTCTCAACTGCCCCTGGAGTCCAAGATACAGTCCCTCTGTCCACACCCTATTGAGAAGAATATCCTCTTAACCCTGCTTCCTCTGCTTCAGCCCTTCTATCAGTCAGCTATAGTCTCCATCACACTCTTGGGAAAACACTTGGCTTTAAACTCTGTAAGTCATACATTTCTCCTGTTTGCTTTTTTCTTTATATCCTTTACATTTAGTTTCACACACTGTTAACTTTCAGTGGATATTGACATTTTTATGGCTAAGGCTTTTGATCTTCCTGTACTCACTGATGGCTGTGTGACTATCAGAAGACAATTGCTCTGTTTTCCCCTTAACAGAGTTTCTGTACAGCATCTTCTTAATTCAGAGACCTTCATTTCCTATACATATATCATCCAGTTTCCAATTCCTGTTAAAATAATTTTAGTTCACAGTCAATTGTGAGGCCGAAATAATTAGCATGTCCTGAAAGAAAGAGCCCTCCCTAGTTCAGTCACTAGCTTGATCTATACCCCAGATTTCTCTGAAATGCCTCTCATTCAGATCTCTCATTTACCTACTATAACCCATGCTTCAATTTTTTTCATTTTTCTTTTTTTTAATTACCATTTTAGATAGCCAAAATAAAATGCCATAAAGACCCATATACATACTTTCATCGACAGGAGAAAAAGAGTGAATTTAGGTAAACCTGTCACCTAGCATTTTGCTATTCCAAATTATATGTATTCAGTAAATATTTAATTTGAATTGAAGCAACATGGTGGGACTTCCAGTTTATTTTACATGCCAAACTTGGAAAACAGTTTTATCTTAAAATGATTCTTGCCCAATCTTAGGCACTAATGGTCTGAAATTATTCAGAGAATAACAAGTAGTTCTGGTGATTGAGAAAGATTTTCCTACTTCCTAGATATATAGTTGCATTATACACTTTAATTAGAAACATGATACACAAGTCCCTTTCTTTAAATCTAAAATTTAATTACATTAACATTACTCTCTTTAATTTGGAATTGTGTTCTCTTTATCCAACTGAATGAATGCTTCAAGAAAGTTTTGCTAAGCATGACACTGAATGACAAATATGAATATCCCCATTTCCCCCCAAAACTCAAATAAACCTCTAGGATAAAATATACTCAGAAGTGCTTTTCTCTCAATATTTTTATCCTGGTAATTCTATTTTATTCTTTCAGTTGACGTATATATACTGCCACCTTGAAGTTTCACCAATAAAACAAAGACACATTTAACTGGAATCAATAGAGAAAAATGTAAAATAAGAAAAATAGGTCACCCATGTTGTTTCATAATTATATTATGGATTTTGTTTCCAATAAATTACTCTACCAACTCATCCAGCACAAATGTAAATTCTCCACAGAGGACCTTGTGGATGATCAGTGATGATGTTAATATATAGTTCAGCTGAGATATATTATACTGAAACAGGAACTCAGTTCCAAAAGGTTAACAATCCAATCAATAAGTTTCTGAAAAAAAATTTATTAGAGAGGATCTGCAGTAATTTTATACAAAATAAAGAAGGCAAATATTAAACAAGGCCGCTGAAATTAATATTTGATTTCTGCTCCATGAAAGCATTACACTGGTATTAGTGAAACTCTATACCATTGTATGAATTCTTGCTTTTGTTTTTCCAGATTAAGTCAACCTAGAATAATACAGTGATTAAGCAGTTATCTGTGTATAAATTGCATATACAACAATTGGGAAAATTCAAACCACAAAGTCATAATTCAACAGACTTTCTGCTCTTCCCTACTCAAAGCATTCCATGGTGACTCCCTCAAGGGAGGAAAAATCATGAATAAATATAGCAGAATTTCCAGGATCAATGCCTCTTATTTTCTCAATACTCCAGGCATAGTTCTCATTCAGTTTCACATACTTAGAATTTTAGGGCCTCAGTCTTTGACAGAGCATAAGGCATAAGTCCATGTAAAGAAGCCCAAGCAAATGTTATTGTTATTTATTCCTATTATGCCAGCCAATCTAAGGAAGACTATAGAAATAGGGAAACTTTTATAGTTTCCCAACTCCTTTTTTCCCCAGCCAAATTCATGTATTCTGAAAAAATTTAAATAATACTGTTTGCATTGAATATTTTTTTCTATCCTTTTACTTTCAGCCTGTATGTATTCTTCAATCCAAAGATAGTAAATTATGTTTTTCAGAGCTATTTTATTAAAATGAACAAAATATATCAAACCTTATTTTTATAGCAGGAAATTAATTACAAATGTTAAAATATTTATTAACACATCTGTATAATATTTTCAGTTATCAATAACGACCCAGAGAATTCCCACTTATCAATAATAAAAAAGTCAAATTATTGTTATCCATTTAGAGTTGTGTTTTTCATAACATTCTAATCATTTGGAAATTTATAATTTTATGCTAGTGTGATATACTGACTTTCTCTCTCAACCATAATATTGAATTTTTATGAACTCCATTCCCTTAACTTTGCAGAGAGCAATGAGTTTGCTTTTACATTCTGCCTAATATAGCTGTTGAAAGTGTTGAATCTCCGGTCTCAGTTTTGTGTCTCACAGATTTATGCTACACTTACCTCATTGATGAGAAAAATAAAACAAATGAAATGCAGGCTCCACAGCAGCTGGAGCTTGGGGTACTCATTTTCAGTTGAGAGCTGATAATTAGGCTTCATTTGTTCAAGCACATAACTAAAGGTAAGATGATTCTGCCACAGACAAAACTATTCCGAAGCAATTTCATTTCTAATTATGAGTGCTGATGGAACATGGTTGTAACTAATCTACAGTAGAATGTAATTTCCAGGGAAATAGGGGAACGAAGATATTAAAATCACAATTTTAAGTTAGAAGTTAGGAATGATTCCCATTTGAATTTTTTTAAACTTATAAATATGAATGAGCTATTTGCAAAAAGACAAAATCCATAAGAGGAAAGTAACTATATTTTCCAGGAGCCTGGCTGGGAGAGAGGGATGATATATTTGTATGGTGATACAGGTGTAGCTGTAGATATAGATATAGAGGAAGATGTAACAGAAACAGGGACAGAGGTGGATAGAGACCCAGATGGAGACACAGCAACTCCTAGTCTAAGATTTCTCAATATATTCACATACTCTGGCCTAAATTCCCCTAGATAGCCACTAAATGGAGATAACTTAAGTACTTTGGAAACATTAAATTGATCACGTCACTAAAGTAATGAATTTAAATGTCATGAATTAATTCATTGTTTCAAAAATGATCAAGTTATTTCATGTAAGCTTATATACTTCAGCAAAATTGGCTCAGTTATTTACAGTGAATCAGCTTATAGTATAACAAATTCATCTTGACCTAAATTATATATATTTAATGTTGTAGATGCTAAATAAGACTAATGATCTAGCATCTTTAGATGTTTTCCTAGATTTGTATTTTTTTTAATTCTCTTTCCATGTGCATGTAATATAACCCCAAGAAAATAAAATAAGTAGAATTAAAAATGCTTAAAATTGACTCTAATTTGACACACAGAATGGTTAGATTTTAAGCCCAGTGTGAGAATCACAGTGTGGTTAGAATTTGGTTCCGAGTCCTCTAACAATCGGACTCTCCACTCAGACACTAACTTTGATATTGGCTCTGTTTCTTAAGACAAGAATTTGGAGTTTCACTTATTATGTAAATGGAACTTATTCATTGAATGCATTCGAGTGCCTCACTTATATTTATTGCAAGTTCTTTTTTTCCTTTAAATACAATGTGATTATAGTTATTAGAGAAATACCCTTCTGATAAATTCATACATCAGTGTTAGTTAAAATTTAAAATATCAGCTGAACTCATTTGTGAGTGCTTCAAGATGTACCATATGATTGAGTCAATGAGATTCAATTGTGTTCAATTTACAATTTGCAAAACCTTCCCACAGTAGTTACATCTCTAAAGGAAACCTTTGTTGTCTTATTTGAAAAAGGTCATTGAAACATTTCCCAAATTTCTTGAGACTCAGAGGAACACAATTCCTGTGAGATGCCTGATGAAAGGAAAAAGTTCAATATGCAAATATATTCTGCAAACTCTCTGTACTTATTTCCCTTCTTGGAGAATCAAAACACACATCAGAATATTAAACGCTCTGAGAAATCCCTGTTCAAGTGAAAGCTGTGTATAATTGTTAACTTTTGTTAAATTCAACATTTCTTAAAAGCTTATTTGACTATGGAGCCAAGAAAATACTTTGAGTGTAACATATTTTAACACTCAACGAAACTATTTATCTGCAGAACAATCTTTGAAAATGCTGGCTTTTTGAAATGTATTATTTTTACAACACATAAGATATTACCTATTCATAATTGCTTAATGCTTAAAGCTTATATCTTGTAACTTCAGGATCCAGACTGTAAGCTGGGGTCTATGAACTTTGTGGGTTTGGTAAACATTTGTAAATTGTATGTTAAAATGTGGGTATACACATCTTTCTAGGGAGAAAGAAAATAACCATCAGATTACTAAAACTTCATAATCTAAATGTTAGATATTAATTTAGTAATGCAAAAAATCTATTTCAAAAGTGAGAATTTTTAAAATACATTAATACCTAACTGCTTATGAGAGGAAACAGCAGTGTATATAGTCAAATCGGTGCCATGAAGAGGTGATATTTTGAACAGAAAGGTTTCACATCAATCATATCTATGTATTGTAGAAAACAGCAGTAATTGCACCTGCTTCCCAGCTTCTGATATCACCTCAGTTCATGCTTCAAATAAACCCTGGCATCTTCATTGAATCATGCTTGTTTTCCTGCTGTGACTTATTTTCTTCCACCATGTTACACAGATAAATTCACTTTCTATATTTATCACTGCAACGGCCAAGAAAGGGCTTTCCTCCAGAATTGAACAGAGGAGGCCTACACTTCCCATTTTATAAAATTTATGAGGATTGTCCATGAAAAGGTAGTGTTTTCCTGTAATAGGAAATATGAATATCTCCATTGTTGTACTTGTTCTCATGGAAATTAATGAAAATATTACATGTCTGAAGAAAACAACAATCTAAAAATGAAAATTGGGATCTCTAGAGGGTTCTCCATCCCACGTTCTAATTTAAAGAAATCCCATTCAAAGGGCAGAGACAAAGATCTGTGACATTTCTTATTTGTGTCTTTCACAACTTGATAGCAAAAGCCAGGAATTGTTATCATATTTTACTTTTTCCTTGGTTAGATTGTAGGAGGAGAAGGGCCAGTCAATAGCATCACCTTTGATTTTGTAGCTTTCAGCATGAAGCACTTATTCTTTTATAGAAGTCAAGGGCATGTTATTTGTCAAAAGCCAAATGACATTTAACAGGTGTATTTTGTTATTTGGAAATTACTTGTTTTTAAATTACAAATGTTCTTTTCTCTTTGGTCAGAAAGCAGCCAAGTGCTTTTTGATGTATAAGGGTTAGGTAGTCCTGATTGGATTGGAACAAACCACCTGTCTTCTGGAAACAAGAGAACATACTTTTGAAATATGGGAAACATACAAATGGAGAAAGGTGATTAAGAATGTCAACATGAGTTTTGGGATGCCAGCGGCCCCGGTTCGGATCCCACATGAGGGCCAGTGACACTGCCCTCTACAGCTAACAACACCTCCACCTGGAGCTGGGCTGTGCGAGCCCCGGTGATGGTGTGGGCTGCAGCCCCTGCTGCAGTGGGCTGCCATAGGCTACAGTGAGTGGCCCGCAGCCAGCGTGAGCGGCTGGCAGCCAAGCGTGAGCTGCCAATAGCCGCAGTGAGCGACATCCAGAGGCCAGCAACCCATCTGCCTCATCTGGGAAGAGCGCAATGACGATACCAACAGTGAAGCAACATCCTCCGCAACTAAACTGAAGAACAAAAAGACAGCAACTTGTCTGTTCCCCTTCCCCGATTCCCCAATGCTGTTCCCCTCTGCCAATTCCCCAATAAAACCTTTAAAAAAAAAAAAAAAAGTGCTGTCCCTAATGATTACATTAAAAAAAAAAAAAAAGAAAAAGAATGTCAACATGACTACAAGAAAATTCTAGGTGCTAACATTAGTTACAAATAGGAAAAAAAAAAAAAATATATATATATATATATATATATATATATATATATATATATATATATATATATATATATATATATCTTATCTAGGCTCCCCAAAATAGTGACCTTAATATAAGCATGAATAATAAATATATGAGTATGACAATTAAGTTCATGAACATGTTGCAGCAAACCTTTGTTTGATATCAAAGGGATTATTCATTATGAATTTGTACCACCAGGACAAACAGTTAACCAAGTTTACTATTGGGAAGTGCTGAAAAGGTTGGGTGAAAATGTTAGACAACCTGAACTTTTCGCCAACAATTCATGGCTCTTGGGTCACGACAATGCACCAGCTCATATGGCACTGTCTATGAGGGAGTTTTTAGCCAGTAAATAAACAAATGTGTTGGAACACTCTCCCTACTCATCTGATCTGGCCCCCAGTGACTTCTTTCTTTACCGAAAGATAAAGGAAATATTGAAAGTAAGACATTTTGATGACATTCAGGACATCAAGGGTAATATGACAACAGCTCTGATGGCCATTCCAGAAAAAGAGTTCCAAAATTACTTTGAAGGGTGGACTAGGTGCTGCTGTCAGTGCATAGCTTCCCAAGGCATAGCTTCCCAAGGACTTTGAAGATGACTGTAGTGATATTCAGCAATGAGGTATGTTGCACTTTTTGTAGGATGAGTTTGTAAACTTAATTGTCCTACTTCGTATGCATAGTGAAATATGTGTTTTCTTAAATGAAGTGATTAAAGTGCCTAAGGAACTAAAATCTTATCACAACATGGCTTACACATACACACAAACATACATATACACAAGGAAAACAGTTATGGTTTTCATTTAACCCAATTAATAGAGTTTTAACCACCCGCAATCTAGATACAGTGATTTTCCAAAATGTTAACTACTAATTAATACCTAATACCGAATTGCAATCAATAATTAGTGTTTTTGTGCTGCGAATTTAATGTACAGTAAGTGAAACTTTAATTCTTATCTGTTTTGACAATTACTTCTTAAAATTATTAGGATATCCTTAGACATTCAAAGCATGTCATATATAACAGCACTGATATGCATAGTGCAATGTCATTAGAAGAGAATTGTAATTGAATGCTGAATGATAATCAGGGCCTATTAGGCTTTAGGAGATAAATGTAGATAGCCTTATTATTAGAGCACTCCAGTGAGTATAGAAATTCTGAGTTTTTGGACTGCATTTTAAAGTACAGTAAGTAAACCTAGCAGAGTTTATATGGACTAATAATGCTTTCCCTACCACGAATGTTGTCTGTCCGTGCCCCGGTTTTAAATGTTAAAAACCATATAGCCAAGCTAAACTAGGGATATTTCCAGCCTTCTGAGACTATTCCAGTGGCAGAATATCAGTAAGTGTAGAAGGCTTATATAGTATTAAAAAAAAGATTCCTGAGCAATGTATGGGATTTTCCCAGTGCACTACAGCTGAACCAGGCTTGCTCTTAAGACACTAATCTGCTAGAAAATGAATCAAAATTACCAAGCTTTTTTCTCTCCATGCCTAGAAAATCCATTTATTGTACCTCCTTTATTCAAGTTTCTTTCCATTGCCATGATGTCATAAGGAGACCCTATGACCATGTCCTAGGAAGAGGGAGAACATAATAACTATTTTAAATAATTAAATATCTGTTAGATGCAAACTGGATTGGATCCTACTTAGTATCAATTTAAAGGCATGAACTGGGATTAAAAATAGAATTTTAGGCAGTTGACTTTTAGGCCAGAATCAAGAACTAAGAAGACTAGGGAATAATTTACATATATTAACTCATATTCTGAATATAACCATATGACACAAATATTGTATTTTCAATTTATACATGTGTAATATTCCTATTAAGTAACTGAAATAAGATTTCAAGCTACCTCTGAAATACTGAAATCTCAACAGTATTCACTCTGTCAGTCATGCTTGTGTTTTATTACATTTAGCTGTAATGGATCAGAAGCCCCAAAGCCAATATTCCTCACCCCGCCCATCCTATTTTTCTTTCCCATGGAAAAATAGCTTGATGATAGTGAAGAACTGAGGATTGCAAAACAAACCCACTGAAATATATTGCCGCCGACAGATATGAGTGTACTGATATTTCTGTTTAGTTATTTAAATAGCATAAATGCACAGGTGGAAGAGAACAAATGAAGCTGTCAATATGTTGGGGAATATGTATATATTTGCTTTAGTAATAGGAGTATGAATGATTCATCTTTGAACTTTGATACATCTTAAAGTCCATTGATTGGAAAATTGTAAATCAAAATTCATATATTCATTACAAACTGGAGAGTTCAGTAAATAATCTCAAAGTAACTAAACTTATAAAGATGAAGTTAAAATCACAGCATCCCATAATTTAAAAGCAAAAAAGCAGAGGTTGTAAATCATCCTGCTCAAGGCACACAATTAATGTAATAGTGCCAAAACATGCTTTTCCCTCAAACTCTGGGAGTCCTGATTCTTTTCTATGTATATAAAACAATTGAAGTTTTACAGTGTCATCTTCCAATCAGATTGCGTGATTTAATAGTGATTTATAGTTCTCAGGAGATGCAAGCACTAATGATAATAAATCAACATAAGAGTTAGTATGCCTTAGTAATGTGCTTTATATATCACTAGCAAGTTGTTTTTAGACATAAGAAAGTACATGATCAACCTCATTTTACCAAAGAGTTAACAATCAGTGGGAGAATTCTGAGGGGAATTGAAGAAGCTATTATAAGGGGGAAGGAAGGTTATTGATGTTATTTATGAGAAAAAAAATAGAGTGAGAAAAATCATGAGGAATAAGAAGTTAGAGCCATGAAATTATTTACCAGACAATGAAGGAATTTAATGAAATATTATTAATTTCCAGGAAAGACCGAAACTGTACACATGGCTACTCCCAGCTTATAGAAATAGGTCTCTTCGTTATGCTAAGAGCACTATTACAATAATACGTTAGCAAAAACAAACATGGAAATGAAGTAAACAGTTGGCAGTTGAGCCTTCCTCTATCCACTTAGCTTCACTTTAGGGAGATCTGGGGAGAAATTTTGAGGTAGGTTGTAGCATTCTAAAAGCCAACAACAGAAGGTAAGAAATGTTAATGGAGATTGAAAGAATCCACTCAAGCCTCCAAATTCAGAAGAGCTTTGCGTATCTAGATATGCCATTTCTTCTGCTGAATGGTCACAGCAGGGTAGGTATTAAAACATAGATTGGCATATCAAGCTTGTTTTGCTCATTTTATTCACAGTTTTTGAAACAATTCCAATACTGAGAATGGCTGAAACTCAGTCTCCTGATTCTTATATAAGCTGGGTTTGGGCTGGAGGAAATTTACTAGCTTCCTGTTCTGCTAACCAGGAAAGTTGCATCCATCAAAAGTGGGAAGTGGCGGTACAATTGGGAATCTACAAATAAAATACCTACAAATAAAATGCAGATTTCTCTAAGAAAAATTGTATAAATTGTTACTGAAATACAATGCTGTTCCAACAGGGCATAGATTGAGTAGTATGATGCCACAACTAAATAAGCGAGATAGTAAGAAACATTTAATAGCTTTATGGACCTCTCTAAAAAACAAACAAACAAACAAAAAACAGTTCCACATTATGGTTTAATTTTATTCAAGGTATGACAGCTTTCCAGAATACCAGTCACAAGCACAATGAAATGTTCCTATAGAAACACATTTTAAAGAAAAAAACACACAAACAACAAAAATATGTTTTTGGTTAATCATGTCACCAAGCCACTACTTCCTTTCATTAACATGCATAATTAGAATTCAAAGCTAGATATAATAAGTCTTAAATCACAGTAAGAGCCTAAATTGTACTATTTAGATATGAAATACCTATGATTGAAAGATTTAGCACAATAAAGTAAAATGAATATGGAAAGTAAGCTAGAGCATATGCAATATTAGATCTGCTATCTCATATTCATGTCAAATTGTAAGTTTTTTAAACTTTCTAATCTGCTAAATAGTGGAACTGGTAATATTTCTTATATAGCTGTGAATATTCAACTGTATTAAACTATCAAAAGCATTTTATATAGATTTAATTAATAAACATTTGTTGGTATTATGAGCTATTGTTAATAATAGCATGCAGCATGCTTTTCTGTTTCTGTTGTGACAATTTGCAATGAACACCAGGTCTCCAAGACTTGAAGTGCATCAGGGAACTGATAACTGTTTCAAAAATAGATGGGTTTTTTTTTTTCCAATTGATTATGTAAGAAGAAAATGAGAATCCTGTTTTGTTTTCCCTTGACTATTTGGATAATTATAGTCACACATACTTGTCTTTAAGGCCTTTTTGAATATTACACACATTTAGTTATTCAGTGAAATACAAGAACTTATCTTTCACCCTCCCTCTAATAAAGAAGGTTGTAATGAGCAGTCATATTGGTTATATTTAGAAGTCAAAATTGGTTGCCTCTTAAAATAGCCAATAATATTCTGAAGTTATCATTTCCTCTTTCACATCTTCCTTGAAGGTCATCAGACTCTTTCAGCAAAGCAATGGATTTCTTTCTCAACACTATCAGTCATGGCAATGCATGACTTCTTAAGTATGGTTTGTTCACAGAATGTTTCGTATAAGTTATACAGGGACCAAGACATTTTATGACATGGTTTTCAAAGTGAAAAATTTTCCACTGAGTACTAATACAGAAATAAAATGTTTATTTACTTAATAGCTATGATTTTTTACTGAAGGGTACTTAATTTATAGAAGTGAAAGTTTGATCTTAGGCCAACCACAACCTAAACATTGTCCATTCGAGGTATATCATTTTTATCACTTATAGACAGGGCTTTGGTCATTATGGTTGAAACATGTAAGTTCCTAACTTTTCTCTGTGACTATTAATTGGGTTTTCTATTATGCACAACCCAAAACTTTCTTAACTGAGACAACTCCTTAGAAACACAAGTCTTCTAGGAGTTTAACACCTAGCATGTTCAGTATCACTTTAATAAAAATTGTTGAAATTATCAATGTTACCAGAAATAAAATAAAACTTGATTCAGCATAATTAACCTCTAGCAAAGACATATAAATTACATAATTATTTTTAAATAAATACAAAATTTCTGCTATAATGAAATCTATTCAGCAGCTCAATTCAAGAAAGTCAAGGAATAAGTGGTGATGGAATGATTGTTACTTTTGTTGTAAAATAGAGAATAGCTCCATAACATAGTAAAACTATATCTTTTATGGTATCAAAACTATTCATTGACCTTTTCCAGAGAACACAAGATACAGTTATTAATGGAAACTGCTAAATAACTAGTGATGATGGATCCCTCTAGAGACAATAAAAAGTACGTATAAATAAAAGGATACTACAATCAGGGATGGTCTGGTAGCTAGACTAAATATTCATGAAGGTCACCACCCAAACTTGATCAAAATAAGTATCTTAAAAAAAAAAAAAAGAGGTAAAGGGCCAGCCAAGTGGAGCATTCGTTAAGAGCTGGTTTTGGGATGCCAGCTGCCCCAGTTCGGATCCCACATATGAGGGCCAGTGACACTGCCTTCTACAGCTAACAACAGCTCCACCTGGAGGTGGGCTGCAAGGCCTGGCGACGATGTAGTCTGCAGCCCCTGCTGCAGTGGGTTGCCATAGGCTACAGTGAGTGGCCCGCAGCCAGTGTGAGCAGCTGGCAGCCAGTGTGAGCTGCCAATAGCTGCTATGTGCGACCATCCAGAAGCCGGAGATTGAGCTGACTCATCCGGGAAGAGAGCAATGACGATACCAACATGGGCCAGTGAAGCGACGTCCTCCACAACTAGACTGAAGAACAAAAAGACAGCAACTTGTCTGTTTCCCTTCCCTGATCCCCAACACTGTTCTCCCCCAATTTCCCAATAAAATCTTTAAAAAAAGAAGTAAAACAGAATTTTGATGACATATCTAGGGAAAGAGATACCATTACTTTTTTCTACCTAAACAACACTTTAGGGAAAACTTTTGGTGTCATTTGTATTTGGTATCATTTCTTTATAAGCAAAAACAGCAGTTTCTAAGATGTCAAAAAAAACACAACAACACATTTCCTCTATACTTTAGTTTAAACAATGCATTTTACATATTTTAACTTTTTATTCAAGTAATTGTTTCCTACAAAGTAAAAAAAGGTCATTCTTTATTCAAAGGTTCTTCCATTTATGATTGACAAGCACTAATTACATGAGATTTCCTTTTATCTGCACAAGAAAGGCAGGCTTATTTCTCATTTGCCTCTACTGCCAATTCGAACAAATCCATTTTTCTAAGTTTACCCAAATAAGCTATATTCATAGAAAAGAAGTCAGTTAAAATAAAACATTCCTTTCCACAATAAGTTTCAACATTCTGAGACAGTACATTTTGCACTGTTATGTGATGGGGAGAGGGAAGAATAAGGATGTAAGTATAACAGCTAGGCAAATGAATAGCGAAATTCTGATTTAACATTCTCCTGAATTCATTTCTAAGAAGGTTACAAGTTTCTGTTAGCAAACAGTGACAAATTTTCTATCTAAAAGACGACCTACAGTGACCTAGTGTTGGCCTATTATTTTCCATGAGAAAACTGAGGCTTTGAGAAGTAATGTGATTTGCCGAAACTTGCCTACCTACAGAGCGGGAGCTTGAACACGGGCTTGGGCTCCTGGGTTTCAGAAGGGTGCTGTTGTGGTAACAAGGTCAAGTTTGCCTTGGCTTAGTGGTAGCCCAGACACAAATTTTACTCTTGTCCTTGTAAGTTTAGAGTTAGTCATAGTTCGAATTCTTGCTTACTCCTTTTCCTTGGTTTTCCTTCATATTTCCATTTAGTTAAGTTTTTAAACAGATATATTTTTTTAAGTTTCTTCAAATCTTTTATAAAAATGGGCATAATACACACACACACACACACACACACACACACACACACACTAAAATGCTTGTAATGTTCCACATATGTGTTCACAATTTAAGATTTTATAGCAAGGATACAATATTTTTCAACAGTCTTACATAAGGTCACTTAAGATTAATTAAGTTATGCAAAGCCTAGATCACTTTCCTTAATTAATAAGTGGCCATTATTAATAAGATTTAAAATATATGGTAATTTTTTTTTTTTTTTTTTACTTTCATTTCACATCTAGGCAGTAGTTTGGAACATATGCAGTTTTTAGGACCTAATTAAAACACATATTTAGTCTTAAGCACATGTATTACCTTTCTAAATTTAAGAAAATATTAACAGATTTTAAATTTACGATTTTACATCTAATGTACCAGATTAAGTTAAAGATACTCATGCCTTTTCAGATACTAAAAAGCTATACCTACCACTAGCTAGGTAGTGAGAGAGAGAGAGAGAGAGAGAGAGAGAGAGAGAGAGAGAGAGAGAGAGAAATAAAACAGAACCCCACATTTAAAAACCATCTCTATTTGCTTGTAATATAAATAAGGTATTAGGACATAAGGACACCATGACAAAGGATCAGCTGCCTGAAATGATGAGCTTGGAGTATGATACACTAAGCAAGCAATGAGATAGCATAGTAATCTTTGAATCTGAGTGTTGATACAGCACTTGGAAATGCCTTCACATTGAGAGCTCGAGGGTCAGAGAGAAATAGAGTAATCATGCTGGAGACGATTCTGTTGCCATCCATTCTAGTTGATGCTATAGGCAAAGGACAACTTGACAAATTTAGAAAGAAGCAATAAAATCTACTGAAGCAGCTAAATTGTCTGCTAAAAGACACTGGACACTGTCTAAAATTAGGCTATAAAAAGGAAATGCATCCTAAATCACCTTGCAGTAGAATTGAAATAAACATTTTTTACAGAGTTCCCTTGTACTGTCTACCCTTACAATTTTCAGCACACCATTCTTCAGATGCTAAGTCCAGTGGTTAGCTTTCCTAGGTGACATGTTCGTTTCTTTTCTTTTTTTAGCCTCTCTATATAAGTTGTCAAAAGGTTGTTCTCATTGCTTTAGAACTCTGACTTTCAGAGAATGGAATATTAAAAGGAATTTTGTACATTGAGTCACATTAAGTGAAATTTTAATTGCCTTCTTTCAGAAAAAGAATAAAAATATGGTCACTTGATATTTTATTGTTAAAATGTGTCAGGTAAATTGAGACAATTATACTGATGTATTACCTAGCTACTGTAAAGATAAACCCCAAAAGCTCAGTGGCTTAATCCAATAGTATTTATTTCCTTCTCACTGGGTCCTTCCACATGATGTTTCAGGGACCCAGGTTTCCACTTGCTTCTATGCCTTTTTCTAGGGCCTTAAAATCCTGTTCAGCTAATAGATGGGCAAAATAATAGATGGGGAAAGGGACTGGTGGGGAAAAGGACACATATAAGCATACTCATTTCTAAACCATTTCTAGGCAGTCTGAAAATAACATGCATTACTACCCCTCACCTTTCTTTGGCAGGAACTAATCATACCACTTAGATGTAAGGATGGGGGCTGAGAAATAATATGCCACTTTTTGGAGCAAAACTACTTAATGGAAGCGAAACACACATATTAGATAGCTAATAATTACTGCCATATCTGACAATCAACTTTATAAGAAAATATTTATGTAATATTTATTAAATATATGTTCCACAATCTTCCTTGAATTTATATGTGGATCAGCCATGAGGTTTTACCAATGATCCAAGGATGTAAAAGTTAGGCCAGTGTTATGGCTATTCTCTTCACAAATCACAATACTTTTCCTTTCACATACCCTCTGAAACTTAGTATGTTTTCCTTTCTGTGGAAAATTTTGCAAATGCCATTTGTCTGCCCTTTGTAAATTTTACTTTTTTTCAGTTTAACCTTCTCTTTGTAGCATTCACTAACCTTTCTGACTCACATTAACACAAACTTCCTTTCTTTAACGTTGGTTTACACTTATTTCTTTTTTACTTGCATCACCATGGATTAATCGCCACAATTATATTGCTAACATCTGGTCAGTGCAAATTATTCCTTATAACTCATTATCCCTTCAGGTTTCTAGTAGAATGAATGGATGGTATTGAATGGTTAAGTAGTAATTCATAGGTATGCTTACCAATGAATGAATGAGTGAATGAATGAATGAATTGCATAAATGAATATGAAGTAATGGAAACAGTTTAATAATTAAGAAAAGAATCTACAGAATTGTTTCTAAGCAGCCTGTTAATTTTAACAGAGATAAAGAAACACAGGATGTGCCCTACTTAGGAATTCTTCCTGGGCCTTTGTATCAGCCAACTTGGAAACCAGCAGCTTTGAGGCAGTCTGAGTTGAAAGCAGTCCAGAGAACAGTGATATTCTTCCTACTACTGAGGCCTCACAACCGTAATGACCCCTTTGACTAGATGTCTCTGTGATTGATGGTTGTGCTGTTTTGGAGTCTCTGGTAAAGAGGGACCTCCATCCAGAGGTGCCCCTTTGGGTAGTGGACTTGTCACCGCCTAGACACAGCAGCCAGGCACAATTCTTTAAACAGCTGTTGGCTTGCTACTAGGTTCTGGTCCAAACTGAGTATCTGACCACATGATCCTTGTGACTCTTCCCTCTGATGTCCCCAATTTTGGGTGGGTCAACTCAGATTCAATCACTAACAGTGTGAGAAAGGCTTAGCAAGCCCTAATGCAGTTGTCCCGGTGGCTTTGACCCTCAGCTTCATATGAAAAGTGTGAGTTTGGTAGATATGTCTTGGAGGCAAACTTTATTCTTTACTTCACCATCTGAAACACAGTCACTGTCTTAGTAGGGGCTTCAACTCAGAGAGTTTCTCCTAAATGTGTAAGTCTGATTCACTGATGATTGGTTATGCAGAAATCCAATGGTTGGTTGCTGGGGTTGTGCCCACCCCATGGAAATCTAACAGTCACTCTGCTCAGTGGATAAAGCCCAAGGCTGTTCTCACAGCTCTGGCCACTACCTCCAGTGATGAACCCTGTTATATTTTTTCCTGACTTTTGGGCTATTGCCAATGACCAAATTATGGTTGTTGTTTTTTTTCTCCCACTTGAAAAACTACTGGAAGATTAAAGACAACCTCTATTGGGCTGGAATCTATAGAAATAACTTGCTGTTTCTGATTGAACCACTGAGACCATTCAAGTAAATACCCACAACAAGGGCATAGTCTCTGTTGGTATCAGTTGGTATCAAGTTGCTAAACCAGTCTACATCACCCAGATGGCCTCCATCCTGCCAGCATCCGGCATCCGGAAGTGGGAACACATCCACAATCATCCAGCTGGACACAACATAAAGGACTCCATTTTTCTGAGCTGAGTATCGCTGTAGGCCAGACTTATGACTCCTGCTGGACATTGATCTGTTCAGTGAGAGAGGCTACACTGCATGGTTCGTCACCCCTATCCACTTCAGGGAGATTTCCTACATTGGATCTTTGATCCCCTCTCAGGGTATTCAAGTTTATCCTAACGACTGCTGGCGTGTTTTCCAGTTACAGTGTTCATGGTCCAGTGAAACATATGTCACATTCACAGTTTTTATAAACTTTTACAGACAGACAAAGATGAGCCTTTTAGTGCAAAGTCCACTATGGAATGATAAGGTATTCAATGGATCTCCAATGCCCCCTAACATCACAGAAATCTGATATCATTGAGCATTGGAACAGCATCCTCCAAGTAAACACAAAGCAGTTCTGACTCTGCCTCCCTTATCACTTCTTGGTCTACACTCCTTAGTAAGGTAAAGTTGATCATTAAAGATGATGCTTCTCAGAAGGAAATTATCTTGTCTTGGCTTCTGGCTGAGTAATCATTAAGACAAAAGGGATAGAGGGTTATATGGATCTATTTTTAATATTTGGGATTCTACCCTGTTTCTGGGAATGATGCTTATTTCCTTCTAAAGGCAACTGTAGAGCAGCCTGGTTGGGTCCAGGATCCTGGGTGCACAGGTAGAGTCATTTCTACAAGTTGCCCTCATTTTGCTCGTTGCTATAATATTGATTTTAGCTTTAAGTAAATGCTGTAGGAGATCAATTGAACAGGCTTTGTCACAACTGCTGCCAGTCAGATGAATCAGAATAGCTAAAAATGTAGTGTATGTGTGGACAAATTTGCCAGCAGCCAAGATGGTATAAAAACAAAGGGTGAGCACTGGTTACAATTGGGAGACAATTCTTTCTGTCTCTTGCATTTTTGCCTATCTTCTGAGCAAAGTGCTGATTTTTTTTTCCCCCTCCTCACAGCTGGTCCCCAGCAGTCCAGACTTGGGCCTGTGTGACGCTGTGATAAATGCTCTCTGGTTTGAACACAATTGAATTGAATGGATGTGAATTGATTTGAATCAAATTAATTAATTCCAGAGTCTAAACTGCTGGAGAAGCTATATCTATTTTTAGATAATTTTTTAAAGGGGTCTGGCAATGTGCCTAATGTAATGTCTTCTGGTGAAAGGTGAAGAATCTAATGCACATCAAAATGAAATTCAATAGCACACACACCTAATTAGTGGACTACATGGAACTAAATTCTAGTTTTATGATTTCCTGCCCAGCCTTACTTCCATGATGCAACACTGTGACCTATAAATCTAGATAAGAAGAAGACAAGAATGAAGAGAATTTCTACATCTATAAATAAGGGTTAAAGAGATATGTGGAAGAATAGTTGTTAAGAGTATTACTAAACGTCACGATTCTATTGTATAACACGGTTCCAGTGTTTACAGAGAAAGTGGTTTCAATGGCCTTCTGTGACTTACTTTTATAATCTAAGAAGAATTATTTCAATGCTATGAATGAAGATACAGATATGTTAAAAAGGGATGTAGATAATGGCCTCATTGTCATTTACTGAATTATTATCACCACTTCTATTTTTGGTGTCAACTTTCTGTGGAATCACTCTTATGAAATCAGCCATGATAATGTAATTTAATACATCATCTTCACAAGGTTCAATACCGGCAGTATCAAAATCAATCAAGATAATGTAAAAAACAAAATCGAATGTGAAGAGATGAGTTTGTGATAACAGTAGGCAACATCTTGAATTTGTATTAGTAGAGATTAAATGTGCTAAATTATTTGAGAAGGATTGTGAACATTCCTTTATGTTTTCCCTACTCAATCTTGATACTTTAGACATACCTTATGAAGCAAAATCCATAAGATCATGTAACTCAGAAAAGGCCTATTTATTAACTACACTTAAGGAGTTCTCCCAGGAAGAAGATACCATCTTTTACATTTCTTCTAACATGGGTGGATGTTTCTTCATATTATATGTGAGAAAAATTGTTATAAAACATTGGATGAAGACATGTTTGCCAAAGCTAATCATTTGTCAAACTCCCTAATCTGTCCACAGTGAGGCAGCATTCTCCAGGAAAACAAAAATCACAGTGCCAGTGACAACAGGCTGCTGTGTAGTAACAGCTTGCAAGGGCTGGAGTGCCAAACAGTAGGTATAACTGTGTTATGTTTCAGTGGTTAAAGCAAAATATCGTCCTCATCATTCAACTTTAAAAATTTTAGCAGGACCCAAGATATACCTATAATTGTAAATTTGTATAGTTTTGTTTTTTCCCCAAGTGAATGATTTTATGTAAAACATAAATCTTTAAATGTTTTGGACCTGATTTAAAGGATGTTTATTACTTTTGATGAACAAACAAATTTCAACTGTAATTTAAAGAAATTGTAGAAAACTCTAAAATAATATTACAAATAATTGGGACAAACATTGTTTGCATTTCTTGGTGTTTAAAACTTTTTTTTTAACTATATTTAGTTTTTACTATGAAGTACATTTGTGTAATCTCTTTTCTTTTCCAATAAAAACTTCTGGAAATAAAATCATCACCCATTTTAAATGATATAGCTGAACCTTAGCATGTATCAAGTATTTTCAAAAGTCTGTTTATATATGTCTAGCAATCTAAATTAAGAAGACTTTTTAGAGAAAAGTTCATTTCATACAATAATAAATAATATATGTAAATTATTATAATTTCAATTATTAATTCTCACTCGAGAAACATAGGGGGCTGTGTAGGGAGGGATGGAGAGAACTTTGGTGTCAAGCACTGTTCTCCATAGTGGCGGCACCAATATGCATCCTCACCAACAACTTTAAATTATAAAGTGGGACAGCAATAGTTACGTAGTTAAGTACAAGAAGAACAATGGGTAACCATATTAACACATTGCACTTGGCTTTATACTTATGAATCAAGGATGTGACAGTGATACCTGGTACTATATATTGGTGTAAAACATTTGGATACAGATATATGACCATTTATTGAGTTGTTGAGATATATCCTTGCATCTTATTCTTCACCTCCTCACCAATACTTGTTACATTAGGTTCCTCAAAACATTAAAAATGGAACTACCATATGATTCATCAATCCCACCTCTGAATACATACCAAATAAACTGAAATCAGGAATCCAAAGAGATATACAGCAGGTCCTCAAATAAATTTGTTTCATTCAGTATTGTTTCATTATAACATTGATGAGAGAAAAAAAATATCAATTCCTGGCTGGGGCCACTGTCTTTGTAGAGTGTACACATTCTCCCCATGTCTGTGTGGGTTTTCTGCAGGTGTTCTGTTTTCCCCCCACATCCCAAAGAGGTGAACGTGATGTTAATTGGTGTGTCTACATTGTTTCAGTCTGAGTGAGTGTGGGAGTGTGCCCTGCAGTGGAAGGGCGTTCAGTCCAGGATGGGCTCCCACCTTGTGCCCTGAGCTGCCAGGAAAGGCCCTCAGCCACCCATGACCCTGAACTGGTACAAGCAGGTTAGAAAATAATGATCTTACTTGTTTTTATTCATTATTCTTAAATGTATGTATAGCTCACATTTATTTCAATGTTTAATATTAGAAATATTTTGGGTCCTTATTTAGAAATTTGGTGATGTTTTTGTGACCAGAAATATACAGTAGAGACTTAACTCTTGTTTATATCAATTGGACTATACTAAGAGAGGTTTTGTTATACATTGTTTCCTTAAAGTTGCAGTTTCCAAGAATCTATTTATGATTTACTTAAGTGAGGACTTCCTGTATTCACTGCCATATTCCTTGCAGCATTATTCACAATAGCCAAAATGTTTACTGAAGGGTGAATGGCTAAACAAAATGTGGTATATACACAAAATGCAATATCATTCTGCTTTAAAAAAAAAAGGAAATCCTATCATTTACAACAATGTGAATGAGCCTGGAGGACATTATGAAATAAGTCAGACACAGAAAGAAAAACACTACATGATGTCATTTATGTGAAGAACCTAAAATAGTCAAACTCATAGAAGCAGAGAGCAGAATGGTGGTTGATAAGGGCTTACGGGATGGAGAAATGGAAACATATTGTTCAAAGTTTCATCTACACAAGATCAGTAGATGAATAAGTCCTATATTACATCTTAGTGCCTATTATAAATAATACTGCATTGTATACTTAAAAATCTGCTCAGAGGATCTTAAATGTTCTTATCACAAATAATAACATAAAAATTATATTATATCACAAACAATAATATAATATATAATAAATAAATAATAAGGGAGGAAGCTTTGGGAGGTTATAGATATGTGTATGGTGTAGATTGTGGTTATGGTTTCATGGGTGTATACTTATCTCTAAACTCATTCATTTTTATACATTAAATATGTTACAGAATTTTTATTTGACACCTTTTTTTTTTTTTTTAGAGGGCAGTGTCACTGGCCCTCATATGTGGGGTCCGAACCGGGGCCTCAGGCATCCCAAGCCAGCTCTTAACCACCTCGCCACTTGGCCATTTTTTTAATGTCAGTTATACCTCAACAAAGTGGATTTTTTTTTAACCTGTCAAGTGTTCAAAACCTCTCATATATATTATTCATTTGGAGAATTCTCTGAGCAAGTGTACCCTTCAAATCCACTTATGATGTACTATATTTTCATAGCAGTTCTCCACCTTTTTCTGGCCTTTCATTGTTGCTCTCTATTTCATCTAGGTAGGCCTAAAGCCTCTACCTGTGATGATCATTTAAGCTACGTTTTCTGATCCATCTCAGTCCCAGAACTGAAGATGAACCAGCTCTTGTTCCCCTTCTACCTATCCTTTCTTCCAGAACTGACCTACCCCAGTTCCTAGACATGGTCCATTATATTTTTCATACATTTTAACATGTATGACATTCCTTAACATCCCTGATAGGAAAGACAAAAAAAGAGAGAATGATCAAAACATGTGCTGACTAATCACATATACAAAGATTACAGTTATTCAATAAAATATTAGTAAATAGAATGTAGCAATATATTAAATACACTGAGAAAAAGTAGCATTTACTCCAGAAATGCAAGGTTGTATAATATTAATAAACATATTAACATGATAAAAACATGTTAAATTCTATAGTAAATCAAAATCGATATGATGCATAGCTGAAACATGTAATATATATTCATTTAAGTTAAGGACAATGGAACAAAACCTCTGTCATTATTTAACATTGTTCTTCATATATTAGCAAGACGAGACACAGAAAGAAACTTCATTAATCTTAACAGCAATAAGACATCTACTAACAAACCTAAAAGAATCAACCAGAAAAACTATTAAAACTTTAGTAAAAAGTTTTCCAGTATTTCAACATAAATCAGATAAAATTTAACATAAGGCATTTTAATGACAGCAATAAATGTCAACTTTAGATGAATTAACCTAACAAGAAACTTCAACATTAAACTTTACTAATAAATGTAAATTAACATGTCAACTGAAATGAAAATAATTAATGCATTTACATATTGACCATGTCAATTAAAATCACCATGACATTTTTCAAATCTGATTCTACATAGTTTATTAAGCCATAAATTGAAAAGAAGTGAAATACATTTTAAAATAGAAATAATGACTGGTTCGTTTTACCAAAATATTAAAATTTATCACAGATGAGCAACAATGTAAGTAATGTGATTCTGGTACTAAAATTTAAAATAGATAATGAAACAATTGTGAAAGCCTCAAAACAGACTTAATTATGTAGAGGTGCTTTACAGTATTTTTTTAAGAAACTCATTTGTTATAAAAATAGTGAAAGGAAAAATTAATGTAATCAGATAGTATCTCTAGAGATACTCATTACAACATTGTTTATTGTGGGAAAAATTAGAAAACCTAAATATTCAATAGCATATCAACTATATTTTTTTATCCAAAGATAAAACACCAAGTGATCATTAAATTAAATGAAAGTATTACAATATAGTAAGAAAAATAAATTTATGAAAGAATGTATTTAATATTATCACAATTTTTAAAATAAAATGGAATATATAACAAAATTCTGAAAATATGTACATGAATTATCAATAAGACCTATTTCTGTATACAGTAAAACCTTGGGTTGCAAGTAACTTTGTTTGCGATTGTTCCGCAAGATGAGCAAACATTTATATTAGGTTGGTGTAAAAGTAATAGCGGTTTGGCTATTACTCGTAACGGAACAGCTGCAGTTACTTGTGCACCAACTTAATAATACATTTTAGCTTGGTGAACAAGTGCTGTCTTGCAATACGAGTAGTTTGTTTCTGGAACTCATTATGCTCGCAAACCGAGATATTATTGTATTTGGATTATTAATCATCAAACTCCCTTTAAGTTTTTCTATATTTTTCCAGTTCTTTACAGTGAGTTTATATTCCTTAAATAATCACAAAAATATATATATTAAACGTTAAAACATAGTTTCAAATAACTTGATATACATGTGATAATACAAATTATCATAAGGAAAGATATATTTTCCAGATTCTTAATTTGGCGCCATTAGATTATCACTTAAAGGGCTATGTGCTAATACTGTATTTTATTAGTATTACTTTTCTTTGTAATCCTATGTATTCTACTTTATACATTAAAAGTTATTCTGAGATGGGATTTATATGTTTCATCTAAGCAAAGGCATTAATGGTACAAAGTAAGGTTATGAACTTCTGAATAGTCTACAAAATAATATCTCAGCTTATTATTATTTAAATTTTATATCTAAGTATAATTAAACATAAAAGGAGCACATTTAATTTTGAATATCTAATGACATATCATTTTGTTAAAGCATAAATTATAAATTTATGAAATAAAAGGCTTTTTAAATATACATTGGAATAAATTGGGAGCTTCTGTAAAAGTATTTATTTTCTTCAAAAATGAAGTGACTTGGGCTGCGGGGTGGTTAAGCGCTGGCCAGCGGCCCGGGTTCGGGTCCCACATATGAGGGCCAGTGACACTGCCCTCAAAAAAAAAAAAAAAAAAAAAAAAAAAAAGAAATGATTTGGTTAAAAATGTCATGAGAAAAGATTTTGCATGTCAATAATATTTGGTGGAGAGTACTTTTATTTTTTTTTTTTTTTTTAGCTGAGCCATCCTGCCACCTGTTGGCAGCTCAAAGGCAACTCAGCTCAGGCTGGCCTCGAACCGCTGTTGCTCAGAGCTCAGCTTGCACTCTTGAGGAGCTCGAGCTCTTAACCAACTGAGCCATTCGGCCGGCCGGTGGAGAGTACTTTTAAATTAATATTATTTTGTTTACCTTTTTAAGGTATTTGGACGGGACAATGATTTTTCAAAGCCAGAATGATATTTCTATCTTTACATGATGAAGATATGTTTTGAATACTCTGAATTTAAGTATCCATGAGTTCTCTTAAATATAAAGTTGAGTCACCTATCAATTTTGAGTGTCTTCTTCAACTCATTTGTTCATGATATTCCTTGATAGTGACCAATGGGTAGAGGTTTCCTTAGGAAAACCCTTCCCTTGCCTCGCTCACTCTCCCGCTCCTCCCCCAGTTGTGTCTGTTATATAAATCATCTTCAGCCCAATAAGCAGCTCAAGGTTTGCTTCTGAGGAGACCAACATAAGAAAAACTACATTCTAAAATACCTTGAAAAGTACAGAGCTTAAAGCAAAAACAAACAAGAACAACAACAACAACAACAAACAAAATTCACTCAGATTAAGCTAAATATTTCTCACCCCACCCAAAATACAAAATAGACCTGACTCTCATGGCATAATCATGTAAGTTTTATAACACTAAAATAGGTAAATTCAAGAACTGTTTCTCCTATCACCAAGGTGATTATGTAATGCTCGCTTGCATCTTTTCTATAGTTAATTCACTGTGTGGCAGCAACCATTGAGAACTAAAAATAATTATTTTTTAAAGCCCTGAATAATCCATTTTGCAGGAATTAAACTAGGTCCCAAGTGTCAGTAAGTTCTTCTCCCTAATGGTTCTTCTCTTATTCTCTCTTGTTTAAAAAAAAAAAAAAATTAATGGAAAAAATCCAAAACCTATCAATTAAGTTACATTAGATAATAAACAGTCTTTAAGTGCCTGTGGCACAGAAAACCAAATGTTTATTTTTAATTCACTCTAGGCATCCAAAGCAGATTGGCAGGGGCCGTGTTCCTTGTAGTTACTCAGGAATTATGGCTGCTGCAGTCTCCATCTTGACACTTTCTTCCACAGCTACTGAGAAAGGTAGGATTTAAGCATGGTGCTGGAGCTCGGGGGTGACACACATCACTTCTGCTCAAAAGTCATTGACCAGAACTTGACAGTTGGTTCCATCAAGCCACAAGAGGACAGAAACTTAGCCTTCATGTAGCTCAGAAGGAAAAGAGAACCAGCTGTCAATGAGTGCCCTATGCAGACTTTTTGTCCCTGTCTCTCCTCCGCTGCCCTCTCACACTCTCTGAGCCAAAGGATTTGACTCGCTTTCACAGGCTAGAACTAAAAATAGGACATGTGATATCCTCAAGTTCCTAAAGCCACCTACACTAACCAAATTATCTATAACCACACTCACTTTTCCCTGCTTTCCCCTAGTCTCAGAAAAGGAGGTGTCCTTTCTGAGAAAAGATTCTCTCCTACTTGCAGGTTTACTCCCACTCCATTTCTTCAGAGGCTCTGCTTCATCCATAATTGCATTTTGAGTCTATCTTTTCAAACTTATCCTCACTTCTGTGTCTCCCTTTCAGTCTATAAGTGAACTCAGTTATCTCAGCCCATAAAAAATGACTGCCAGCACTGTAGTTCTCTCTTTCTAAATTTGAAAACAAGTTTATAATTTTTTATCTTTTTCTCTTTATTTCTTTTTAACTGAGAAAGATTATCATATAAGATCACACATTAATTATATAAGATTATACATATAAAAGGGTTTATTATATGTGTGCATATCTCTATATACCTATATGTACATGTTTGTATAATAACAGAAGGAATGCCTATACACGTAGCGTGTCAGAAATATAATAATATCAGGTTTTGAAGTTCCCCTTGTGTCACTTCCCAACCTCAACCCATAGGAAGCCTTTCTTGAATTTTAAGATAACCATCTTTTTACTGTTCCTTTATAGTTTTACCAAATATGTATGTTCCCCCTAAAATAATTTTTCTGTATTAGTCCCATTTATAAATGGGGTCATATTATATGTATGTTTCTCTATTATTTCCATGTTCTCTCAATATAAAATTTTGAAGTTGAGCCACAGGAATGCATTTTATCTTTAACTCATTTGATTTCACTGGTCTATAATATTCCATTGTTTGGTACCTTAAATTTTTATTCTTATTCCTTATAATATTGGCAGAGTTTTAAGTTGTTTCCAGGTTTTTAACATCATTATGAATATTCTTGTATATATCTCAAATGCTCATATACAAGAGTGTCTATTTTCTAGAGTTTGCACATAAAAATGAAATATTAAGTCATCAGGGTCATATATATACATATATGTTAAATCATTCTAAGTAATACCAGGATGTTTTTCGTAGTGACTGGATGAATTTACACTCTTGCAACAGGGTATTATAATTCCTGTTGTTCCACCTCATTGCTAACATACAGTATTGTCAGGTTCTTTATATTTTTGAAAATCTATTGGGTGTGAGTATTTTAGGCAATTTTAATTTGCATTTTTCTAAATATTTATATGGTTTACTATCTTTCAATATTTTTATTGACCATGTTTCATTTTCTATTAAATATCTGTTGGTGACTTGCTAATTTTTTAATTAAATTATTAGGTTTAAAAAATAGGACTTTTCTATATATTTTGTATGTTATTCCATTTAGAGTTATTTAAATTACAAATGCCAGCTTCCAGATTATGGCATCTTTCCACATTTTTATGATGTATTTTGTTCAATAGAAGTTTTAGCTTTTAATGTTACCAAATGTTTCATTATTTTTCTTCATGGGTTTCACTCTTTGAATAGTAAGAATCTCCACCCTAGGAGTATAAAGATGCTATTGTGTGTTTTTTTCTTAAATGTTTCTTCCAAAATTATTTTATATGAGGTGAAGTAGATATCACATTTAATTTTTTTCTACATGGACCACCAAAGATTCCAGTACAATTAATGGGATAGTGAATTTCCCCCACAGAGCTGCAAAGTTGGCTGTGTCATGTCATATGTTTCTGGGCTCTCTATTCTGTATTATTAGCCTAATTCCATATCCCTGTGCCAATACCTTTTTCCAAATTTTCTGAATGATTGTCAATTGATAACATCTTAATACCTAGTTGGGCATATCTCCCACCCCAAGTAGGTAATTTTTTTAAGACTATTGACAGTTTTGGGCTTTTCATCTTCAGCATACATTTGAGAATCAGCTTGATACAGCTGGCTGGCATAAGTGGCCCTTCTTCATGTATCCATTTAATGATCCAATATCTTTTAATGTAGTAATTCTACCATCCCGTAGGTCTTTGGATTGCGCTGCTGCATTCTCTGTGTTTGGCTGACAGAACCATGCAAAAAGAGGGTGAATAAGGGGATTGAACACATGAGAGGTTCTAGGGCCAGGCCCAGTAGTCACATTCATGGCTTCCATTACTCAGGATGTCATACAGTTATGTGGACCCCTTTAGATGTAAGGGGCCTTCTCTTTAAGGAACCATCTCTCCTTAATGCGGCTTAGCAATTGCCTATAATGTAATTGTATAAAACTTTTTTAAAAACACTATTTATATAACAACTCTAGAACCATGCATATTCATCAGCATTCTGTTGACTAGAGTGGGGGGATTGGCTGGAAGAACAATATCTGTAGAATCCAGCAGACTGAGTACTTATTCTATGTCACAGGGTCTGGAGGAATAATGGTTCAGGAATAAATAATCTCTAAGAAAATGCATGTTCCTTTCAGTCACTTGTTAGATGAATGTTTATGTTTTCCACAAGGGCAAATTCTCTGTCATAGGTTTATATTATGGTTTTCCAGAATGTGAGGTGAAGATAAACTATCACTAAGAGTAATTATGGATAATAGTATCTTTCAATATTAGTGGGCAAATGTGAACACATCTTCTGTAGTCCCTCTATTTTCACTTTAGACCCTTATGGAAATCAGACTTGATTAAATAATATCAGAGTGACTAACTACACTTATTTTAAAGAATGGGTCTCCCAGCATGCCTTTTGAAAGAGCTATCATTTTTTCATCTTGCACCACAAAAATAGTGTGATAAACTTTAAATATAATCACATAGTATTTTAACATATTACTTAAATTAAGTCTTAGAGTTCCATAGATAGTCAATAAGCACTTAACTAATTAAACACTTCACTATGATAAGAATTCATGTGCTTACTACATATTTATTTTAAAAAAGGCATACTGGGCCAGCCGAGTGGTGCATTGGTTAAGCGCTGGTTTTGGGATGCCAGCGGCCCCGGTTCGGATCCCACATGAGGGCCAGTGACACTGCCCTCTACAGCTAACAACAGCTCCACCTGGAGCTGGGCTGTGCGAGCCCCGGTGATGGTGTGGGCTGCAGCCCCTGCTGCAGTGGGCTGCCATAGGCTGCAGTGAGTGGCCCGCAGCCAGCGTGAGCGGCTGGCAGCCAAGCGTGAGCTGCCAATAGCCGCGATGAGCGACATCCCAGATGCCAGCGACCGATCTGCCTCATCTGGGAAGAGCGCAATGACGATACCAACAGTGAAGCAACATCCTCCGCAACTAAACTGAAGAACAAGAAGACGGCAACTTGTCTGTTCCCCTTCCCCGATTCCCCAACGCTCTTCCCCTCCACCAATTCCCCAATAAAATCTTTAAAAATAAAATAAAATAAAATAAAAATAAAAATAAAAAAATAAAAAAAGGTATACTCATTTGATACGATAGCATAATCTTTCTTAAAATATCATTGAGTATTTTATGAGAGGATTTCTCAGTCATGATTCTGGTAGGAAAGAATAGAACAACCAAACTGGATAATTTGATAAGAGTATAATAAAAGAACTATTTACAAAGTATATCCAGGGTTCAAGTAAACCAAAAAGGGTTAATGCAGGACCCCTGGGGCTAGTAACATTGGGGATCTCCCCATCCTTAAACCTAAAAGGACAAAGGAGAAAATGGTTGTTGGAACATGGAGTGAGTGACAGTATGACGAGGAATTCTGGTCTTTGTAGAGACAGAGCCAACTCACAGTAATGTGGCAAGGAAGGAGTCAGTAACCAATTTTATAATTGATTGTTCAGAAAAATATACCTTTTAAAATTCAACTGTCTGCAGTAAAACTTTAAATACATCAAAAATTGTCAATATTGGGAGGTAATTGTATTTTTCAATATCATTATTTTTAAAAAGTTAATGTTCACATTTAAGATGAAATTTTGTGGCTTAATTTGAGCCCTGATCTCATTGTCTTCTCATCATATCATTTCCTGCTGACATCCTTCATTAACCCAGCCCTAGTTGGGGCTAGAAGGCAAGTGAGGCTATTGAGAACCACCTGTTTAGTCAGAATGGAGAAGGGTTGAAGCTGGATAGAGAAGGGCAAACAGGAGACATCTAGCCCAGAAGAGCAGCTCTGCATAATGGTGATCCAGAAACTTTGCAGTAGGTGCCTAGTTTTGATTCTTAATTCTTCTACTAACAGCCCTCCATGACCTTGGGGAAATGGCCTACCCTCCCCACATCTCAATTACCCTGCTCATAAAGGCAGACAATGGCGTAAATTATCTTATGAGGCTATATAAGAAATAAATGAGGGAATGCATATAAAACACCTGACATATCTATCATGCAGTAGGTACTTAAGAAGGGTTGGCTATATTTATTATTATATGACATAACTAATAATGATCTCTGGTTTGCATCTCTGAGATACTCCTATCCCTATTCCAGAAGCAAATGTAATAAGTAGAAATTTTCATTATTTATTACCCATTAGGCTTCTATTTCTAATATTAGTAAGTTTACCATCAAACTAATACTTTCATATACAAGTTAAAACCTGTTCTTAGCAAAGGCTCAACAAAGTCAATTTATACCAGTTACTAAAAAAAAGATTAATTTATTATTGCATTTGTTCAAACAAATGTTTTGTTGGTTTAAGCCAAAAGACAGATGGTCTGGGGCCGGCCGAGTGGCGTGGTGGTTAAGCGCTGGCCTTAGAAGCCAACGGCCCCGGTTCGGTCCCACATATGAGGGCCAGTGACACTGCCCTCAAAAAAAAAAAAGACAGATGGTCTGTTTACTTTGTTAATTAATAAATCAGATGTGTAAATTCTTTAAAGGAGAAGAAACTTTTGATAATGTATTTGTTATATGAGTATATACGAGTAACAACATATCAACAAACTCTAATTCTGCACCACCATGTATACACCAATGCATTTATTGATAGATTGATTGATTGATTCCATAAATATATATTGGGTACCTACTGTATGAGAAATATAAAATGCTGATAATTAAATGGGAAAATGATAAAAGTTGTCTACAATTGGAAGAAAAAATATTTGCAAAACAAAAACACAATGATGACAGTATATCATATTAAAATATCATGAAAGTCCATTTGTGCGAATTACAAATCTTTCTGCATCATTGAGAAATTCTTCAGAAAAGACATAACATTAGAGCTTAGTCTTGAAGGATGACTGATTTTTGGAATATTAAATAACTCCTATGTTGAGAAACAGTTAAACTTGTTACAAAAAGACTCTTTTTGTTCATGTATTAGATTCAACCATATTCAATTGGCATTTTTGTATATCTAAAATTATCAAATATTAGCAATATCATACAGCTTCAAGCTAATATATAGTATAAATAAAGTAGTATTATGCCAAGATGTTTTTCTCTCATAAAGATGTATCTGTTCCCTAATCTAAAAATCAAATAAACATTATTGCAGATTTGTCCTTTTTAGATTTAAAAGAGAAAAAAGTTTGTAACTAATGAATTCAAAACATTAGGATGTGATATATATTATGTATAAGACTCACCTACTAATAACAATATCTAACTCTCCCTACCTACTTACTAGGTTTATCACCTGAGAAAATATATATACATATAAAGCCTCCCTGTGACCTACAAAGCAGGCATTATTTATCCACATTTCAAAAATTAAAAAACCAAAGAATAAAGAGATATACATCTTACTCAAGTTCACACAGAAAGGAGCTGAGCTATTGGGTTGTTGGAAAAGCCATGACACTTTTTTTCTGTGTTTTTCATTGCAAAAATGCATCATGACTTTTCCAACAACCCAATATATTCTAAACCAGGCATTCTGGCTCCAGAAATTCTATTTTTAACTATTATATTTCCTGCTTTTCTGCAAAGTAAAAATGCAAATGTCAGCAAAAGGAAAGCAGATTTCATCATATACAAGACAAATTTGAATTTTAGTTTAAAAAAAATGCTTTGGGTTAATGGAGGTCACTATGATGCTAAAACTTATATGAAGCTTAAAATGTAGACATTAAATTTAAATATCAAAATATTCCTGAACTAATTTCACTCTGGAGATTTCGTTCTAGGGGCTTATTTGTGGACTTGTAAAACTACATTTGTAGCATTATTGGTAATAGAAAAAGATTGAAAGCAACTCAAATGTCTTTTAGTGTAGTACTTATTGAGTACATTTTCTCATCTAGTGGATTTTTTTTTCTTTTTTTAAAGAAGAGCTCACTGATTCTGTATTCCTTAACTGTTTTCCTTAACCTAGGTGTTTGAGAATATCTGCTTTGTCTTTACTTTTGAATTACTTTGAAGTTGGGTTCATATTCCTTGTTAGTATCTCCTATTGTTTGAAACTATGCACATATTATTACTTCGTCTTCTAGCATTGAATGTTGCTGAGAGGAAGCCAGATTGGTTTTCCTCAGTTCTAAGTGGAAGGAACTCGTTTTCTTTCTTGAATTTGTAGATTTTTTTTTCTGTCTTGATATTTGTTAATTAAGCCAGAAGAATACTTATTAAAGTTGAACATTATCAATTTTATTTTTCTGAAACACTGTTATTTTTTCGTATGTAGACTGGGGTCTATATTTATGATAGGGATATTTTTGGTTAACAAAGTTCAAGAACTCTAAAAGTGTCCTAAAATTCCCTGAATGATCTGACCACTGCTTATCTTTTCAAAATCATTTCAAGTCACTCTCTTCCTTCTGTTGCTAGACTAGCCAAAATGATCTCTCTCTTCTTCAAACAATAAGGGCCTGTGCACAGGTTACTTCCTTGTGTCCCATCTCATGGTTAACTTCTTCTCTTTCAGGGTAAAGGACACTTGCTCAGGGCGATATTTACTGAGCTTCCAAACCTCTGCACATATTAAATTTCACCATTAATTCTTTCTCACAGCATCCTATCCTTGGCATTTATAACTTATATTTCAATTATAACTATTTAGTTACAGTAGATTGTTTAATTTATTCCTCTGAAGACAAAAGTTGATGAAGACAGGGCCCATATCAGTTTTATTTATGCAGAATCTGTAGCATCTTCCTATCTCACAAATGGTTTTTGTTAAATGAGTGGATGCATGTGTACATGCATGCATGCATACATGGATAAATGAATCCAAAAATTCTTTGAATACGTGTTTTTAAAAAACAATCTGCCCAGTTTTAAAACTTAGAATCCCATTTTCACACTCCTATTGCCTTTTAACACTTATTTTTACTTGATTGCTTAGAGATCATTAATTTCTTCACACTTACCAGCATAGCTTTCTAGGTACTTTGACCCTTTAATTTTTTATGTCGGAGTACCACATCATTGCATGCTGGACCAAATGCAGTATAGAAAAAAAACTTCTTCCATTCACTTCTGTTTAGCTCCTCACTCCATGCCTGTTGGACCCATTCCATCTCTGAGCACCTCAGGATCTGAATCCTGGTACTAGCCTGCTTGCTTAGCTTCTTAACTAGGACTAGGAGTCTCAACTTGCCCTCTTTAAGGGATAATTCAGAAACTTGCAGATAAAATCGTTATCTTCTTGTTTCAGCATTTCCTTTCATTCAGAGGTCTGTGACCTTTTTTTTTCCTTCAGTTTGTAATATAAATTCCTTGCCCTTACATAGTTGCTGTCTTATGAAAAGGAAGAGCTTACTATAGAATAAGGCAGCCTAACCCTTTTACATGCCTGAGTGATTACATTCATAGTGCTGACTCATATCTGTCATAGTTCTGGGTCTGAGATGAAGGTAAACTCATAGCCCTCAGGCCAGGAAACATCATGCCAGATCATTGATCTTTTTTCCATATTAAAAAGAAGTTGTTTTTTGAAAAGCTAGGACAATTTTGGTGAAAATGTCAGCTTTTGGAATAATGTTTTGATGACACTAATCAAATAAAAAACATTACATAAAATTAACATGTTAATTTTATTAAAAAATATGTTTCTTAGTAGATAAATATGATAATATAGTTTTCTCTACTTGTTACACTTACAAACCACATGTATGCTGATTTAATAACAATTTAATTTGCATTGTGCTAGATGTTATTCAAATCATAGTATTTTATTATTTTTATGTTTAAATTAAAATGACAAATGATCATATGCTGTACTAATTACTTTCTAACTTGGTTTTCATGCACCTATCATGACTACGGCTTCTATCTGATTGACATGTTGCCCATGTCTTACACACTGAAAAACAGCTCTCATGATATATGCAAAATGAAAACCAGTTTAGCATTCTGCTTTCTAAAACTCAAAGTTGACCTTACAGTGTAATCCCAAGTGTAGGCTCTAGAGTCCAAGATGACTGGTCCTATATCCTGGTTCGTTCTATATACTAGCTATCTATAAATTAGGTAACTAGTTTACCAGCTACCTGACCTTGGGCAACTAAAAACTTCTATAGTTTTCTGGAACATGATGATGAAAATAATACTGAATTGTAATGATCTGTTTTTCCATAGAGACTACTTGAAATTAAATGAGGATTCTAGTCACATAGGAAGTCCACAGCAAGGGGTTCCCATTACTTTTCTTGAATATGATGACTTGCCTAAATTATCCCAGTGTATCTTAAAAATTAAATTATATACACTTTATCTATTCCATCTCACTTTCTTTTTTTAATGAATTAATTAATTTATTTTTTATTGTGAAATAAACATTTTTTTAAATTAGCTTCAGGTGTACAACAGTGCAATAGTTACACTTTTTACCCCTCAAAATGACAACCCCCCTTCCCCAATTCTCCACCCCACTCCTCCACTCTATAGCATATATATCTATTACAATTCCTTTGACTCTCTTCCACCATATAATCCACATCCCGTGACTATCTGTATATTCAATTACAGTTGGCATACAATATTATACAACATCAGTTTCAGGTATACAATGCAGTGATCAAGCCTCTACTCCATCCATGAAGTGGTCTCCCTAACAAGACATATAACTATCTGACACGCCACAAAATGTTTACATTATTATATTCCCCAAACTTTTTCATAGCCCTGTGGCAATATTGTAGTTACCTATTTATGCTGTCTAATCCCTTCCCCCTTCTCCCTCAGCTCCACCCTCCTCCCAACTAGCAACCCTGTTTTTCTTCTATATCTATGAGATTGTTTCTGTTTACTTTGCTCATTCATTCAGTTTTTCAGATTCTACATATAAGTGAGATCATATGGTATTTGTCTTTCTCCGACTGACTTATTTCACTTAACATAAGAGTCTCTAGGTCCATCCATATTGATGCAAATGGTACGATTTCATTCTTCTTTATAGCGGAGTAATGCTCCATTGTATAAATGTATCACAGTTTCTTAATCCAGTCGTCTACCGATGGGCATTTCGGTTGTTTCCAAGTCATGGCTATTGTAAATAGTGCTGCAATAAGCATAGGGGTGCATATATTTTTTTTGAATTAGCATCTTGGATTCTTCTGGGTAGATACCCAAGAGTGGAATTGCTGGGTCATACAGCAGTTCCATTTCTGGTTTTTTGAGATACCTCCATACTGATTTCCATAATGGCTACACCAATTTGCAGTCCTACCAACAGTGCACCAGGGTTCCCTTTTCTCCACACCCTCGCCAGCACTTGTTGTTTGTTGATTTGTTGATGATAGCCATTCTGACCGGAGTGAGGTGGTATCTCATTGTAGTTTGTATTTGCATTTCTCTGATGATTCATGAGATTGAACATTTTTTCATATGCCTGTTGGCCATCTGTATGTCCTCTTTAGAGAAATGCCTCTTCATATCCTCAGCCCATTTTTTTAATTGGGTTGTTTGTTTTTTTGGTGTTGAGTTTCATGAGTTTTATAAATTTTGGATATCAACCCCTTATCAGATATATCGTTGGCAAATATATTCTCCCATTCAGTAGGCTTCCTTTGTTTATTGATGATTTCCTTTGCTGTGAAAAAACTTTTAAGTTTGATGTAATCCCATATGTTCATTTTTTCTTTTATTTCCCTTGCCCGAGGAGATATATCAGTAAAAATACTACTCAGGGTAATGTCTGCAAACTTACTCCGTATGTTTTCTTCTAGGAGTTTTATGGTTTCAGGTCTTACATTTAAGACTTTAATCCATTTTGAGTTTGTTCTTGTATATGGTGTAAATAGGTGGTCCATTTTCGTTTTTTTGCACGTGTCAGTCCAATTTTTCCCAGCACCATGTATTAAATAGACTATCTTTACTCCAATGTAAATTCTTGCTTCCATTGTCATAGATTAAATGACCATATATGGATGGGTTTATTCCTGGGCTCTCTATTCTGTTCCAGTGGTCTATGTGTCTGTTTTTATGACACTACCATACTGTTTTGATTACTGTACCTTGTAGTAAGTTTTAATGTCAGGTAGTGTGATGCCTCCCACTTTGTTCTTATTTCTCAGGATAGACGTGGCTATTTGGGGTCTTTTGTCGTTCCATATAAATTTTAGGATTCTATGTTCTATTTCTGAGAAAAATGTCGTTGGTAGTTTAATTGGAATTGCATTGAATCTGTATATTGCTTTAGGTAGTGTTGACATTTTAACTATATTAATTCTTCCTAGCCATGAGCATGGTATGTATTTCCATTTATTTGTATCTTCTTTGATTTCTCTCTTCAGTGTCTCATAATTTTATGAGTACAGGTATTTTACTGCTTTAGTTAAATTGATTCCTAGATATTTTATTGTTTTTGAAGCAATTGTATAAAGAATTCATTTCCTGATTTCTTCTTCTGATACTTTATTATTGGTGTATACAAATGCAACTGATTTCTGAATATTACTTTTGTATCCCGCTACCTTACCAAATTCGTTTATCATTTCTAGCAGTTTTTTGGTGGAGTCTTTGGGATTCTCTCTATATAGTATCATGTCATCTGCATATAATGACATTTTTACTTCCTCTTTTCCAATTTGGATGCCTTTGATTTCATTTTCTTGTCTGAATGCTGTGGCTAGAACTTCCAGAACTATGTTAAATAGAAGTGGTGAAAGTGGGCAGCCTTGTCTTATTCCTGGTATTAAGGGGAAAGCTTTTAGCCTTTCCCCATTGAGTACGATGTTTGCTGTGGGCTTATCATATATGGCCTTTATTATGTTGAGATATGATCCCACTATTCCCACTTTGCTAAGAGTTTTTATCATAAATGGCTGCTGGATTTTGCCAAATGCCTTTTCTGCATCTATTGATATGATCATATGATTTTTATTTTTCATTTTGTTAATGTGATGTATTACGTTAATTGATTTGGGAATATTAAACCAGACTTGCATACCAGTAATGAATCCCACTTGATCGTGGTGTATGATCTTTTCAATGAGATGCTGAATTCGCTTTGCTAGTATTTTGTTGAGAGTGTTTACATCTATGTTCATTAGGGATATTGGCCTGTAGTTTTCCTTTTTGTAATATCTTTGTCTGACTTAGGAATCAGAGCAATGGTGGCTTCATAGAAAGAGTTTGGGAGCCTTCCCTCCTTCTGTATTTTTTGGAATAGTTTGAGGAGAATAGGTATTAATTCTTTTTTTTTTTTTTTGAGGGCAGTGTCACTGACCCTCATATGTGGGACCCGAATCGGGGTCGCTGACTTCCCAAGCCAGCGCTTAACCGCTGCGCCACTCGGCTGGCCCTAATTCTTTTTTGAATGTTTTGTAAAATTCACCTGTGTAGCCATCTGGTCCAGGGCTTTTGTTTGTTGGAAGATTGTTGATTACTGATTCAATTTCTTTGGCAGTAATCAGTCTGTTCAGAGATTCTGTTTCTTTTTGTTTAGACTGGTAGATTGTATGCTTCTAGAAATTTATCCATTTCTTCCAGATTGTCGAATTTGTGAGCATATAGTTGCTCATAGTATTTTCTTAAAATTTTCTTATTTCTGTGGTATCTGTTGTCACTTCTCTTTCATTTCTGATTTTGTTAATTTGGGTCCTCTGTCTCTTTTTCATGGTTAGTCAGGCTAAGGGTTTGTCGATTTTTTGTATCTTTTCAAAAAACCAACTCTTGGTTTCATTGATCTTTTGCATTGTTTTTTTGTTCTCTATTTCATTTATTTCTGCTCCGGTCTTTATTATTTTCTTCCTTATACTCCCTTTAGGCTTGTTTTGCTGTTTTTTTTTCAAGTTCCCTTAGGTGTAAAGAGAGTCTGTTGATTTGAGATTTTTCTTCCTTCTTTAGGTAGGCCTGCACTGCTATGAACTTCCCCCTTAGGACTGCTTTCACTGTATCCCAGAGATTTTCATTTTTGTTTGTCTCGAGGTATCTTTTGATTTCCTCCTTGATCTCATTTTTGACCTACTCACTATGTAGTAGCATGTTATTTAGCCTCCATGTATTTGTATGCTTTCCAGATTTCTTCTTATAATTGATTTCTAATTTCATAGCATTGTGGTCAGAGAAGACACTTGATATGATTTCAATCTTCTTAAATTTGTTGAGACTTGTTTTATGGCCTAACATGTGGTCTATCTTGGGGAATGTTCCATGTGCACTTGAGAAGAATGTATATTCTGTAGCTTTGGGTTGAAATGCTCTAAAAGTACCAATTAAATCCAGCTCGTCTAAAGTGTCATTTAAGGCCACTATGTCCGTATTGATTTTCTCTCTGGAGGATATGTCCATTGGTGACAATGGGGTGTTGAAGTCCTCACTATGATAGTGTTACTGTTGATCTCTGCCTTTATGTATGTCAGAATCTGTTTATATATTTAGGAGCTCCTATATTGGGTGCATAGATGTTTACTAGGTTTATGTTCTCTTGTTGAATTGATCCCTTTATTATTATGTAGTGCCCTTCTTTGTCTTTTATCGTAGTCTTCATTTTAAAGTCTCTTTTGTCCGAAATAAGTATTGATACTCCAGCTTTTTTCACATTTCCATTTGCATGAAATATCTTATTCCATCCCTTTACTTTCTGTCTGTATGTGTCTTTTGATCTGAGATGAGTCTGTTGTAGACTGCATATGCATGGATCCTGTTTTCTTATCCATTCAGCCACTCTGTGTCTTTTGATAGGAGCATTTAGCCCATTTACATTTGAAGTGATTACTGATAGGTGCATATTTATCGCCATTTTGTTATTTGTATTTCTTATCTTCCTAGGTTAGCTTGTTTTCCCCTTTCTTCTGTTTAAAAAAGCCCTTTTAACATTTCCCGCAATGCTGGTTTGGTGGTAATGAACTCCTTAAGCTTATTCTTTTCTGAGAAGCTCTTTATCTCTCCTTCAATTTTAAGTGATAGCCTTGCTAGGTAGAGCAATCTTCGTTATAGACCTTTATTTTGTGTCACTTGGAATATCTCCTGCCACTCCCTTCTGGCCTGCAGAGTTTCTAAAGAAAAGTCAGTTGTTAGTCTTAAAGGAGTTCCTTTGTATGTAACTTGCTGTCTTTTTCTTGCGGCTTTTAGGATTCTGTCTTTGTCTTTAAGCTTTACCATTTTAACTATTATGTGTCTTGGTGTAGGCCTGTTTGGATTCAGCCTGGTTGGAACTCTCTGCATATCCTGGGCTTGTATGTCAATTTTCTTCACCATGGTAGGGAAGTTTTCAATCATTATTTCTTTAAATACATTCTCAATCCTTTGCTTCTTCTCTTCTCCTTCTGGTATTCCTATAACGCAGATTCGTTGCATTTCATGTTGTCCCAGAGGTCTCTTAAACTATTTTCATTCTTTTTTATTCTTTTTTTCTTTTTGTTGTTTCAGCTGGGTGATTTCTGCTATTTTGTCTTCTAATTGGCTGATCTGCTCCTCTGCTTCATTTATTCTATTGGTGATTCCTTCAAGTGTGTTCTTCATTTCCGTTATTGTATACTTTAGTTCTAACTGATTGTTTTTTATGGTTTCCCTATCCTTTTTTATGTCCTCGCTAAGTTCCTTAAACATTCTTATCATCAGTGTTCTAAACTCTGTCTCTGAAAGTTTGGATACCTCTGTTTCATTTAGTTTCATTTCTAGAGTTTTCTTCTGATCTTTTACTTGGGACATGTTTCTTTGTTTCTTCATTCTGGCTGTCGTTCTGTGAATGCTTCGATGTATTTGGTAGATCACCTAGAAAGAAGAGAAAAGAAAAAAAAAAAGGTGGGGGGCTCTCTGTCCTCTTTAATCTGCAGACCACTTGCTCAGCAATAGACAGTCTCTGGGCGACTCAGCACCAGCTATTGGGGGGAAGAGCTTAATGTGTTATGCGCTGGCCTCCCTCTCAGGCTTGCACTGAGCTTTGCACAATTAGCTGCTGTGTGCTCTGGAACCATGCTCATGGGTCTCCACGCCGGGCTGGAAGCCAGGGGCTGCCACAGGGAAGTCGGCTTGCTGCTTGGCTGGCGCTGCTCCCAGGTGGCCTCCTCCCTAGTGCCCACCCCCGACTTTCTTGTGCTGCCGGCCGAGCGCTGACACTCACCTTCCATCGGTCTTGGGGCTCCAGCATCTTCTCTCCATCTCACTTTCTTTTTACTTCTTCTTAAGGTAATAGTGATTCTGTTTTAATAAAAATGGGAAGAAGTAAAACCACTTCTCTAGAGCTTTATATTTTTTTTATTTTTATTTTTTTTAAGATTTTATTGGGGAATTGGGGGAGCAAAACAGCTTTGGGGAACCGGGGAAGCGGAGTAGACAAGTTGCTGTCCTTTTATTCTTCAGTCTAGTTGTGGAGGACACTGCTTCATTGGCCCATGTTGGTATCATCATTGAGCTCTTCTCAGGTGAGGCAGAATGGTTGCCGACCTCTGGATGGCCGCTCACAGCAGCTCTTGGCAGCTCTCACCAGCTGCCGGCCACTCACTGCAGCCTAGGGCAGCCCACTGAAGCAGGGGCTGCAGCTATGCCATCGGGGGTACTCACAGCAGCCCAGCTGTGAGTAGAGCTATTCACCATCTTAGCTGTAGAGGGCAGTGTCACTGGCCCTCATATGTGGGATCCGAACCAAGGCCGCTGGCGTCCCAAGCCAGCTCTTAACCAATGTGCCACTCGGCCGGCCCCCTAGAGCTTATTTTTAATGTTAACCTTTCCTCTCTAAAAAAAAAAAAAAAATGTAATAAGAGGGCTGGCCGAGTGGCGCGGTGGTTAAGCACTGGTTTGGGCAGCCAGCGGCCCCAGTTCGGGTCCCACATTTGAGGGCCAGTGACACTGCCCTCAAAAAAAAAAAAAAAAAGTAATAAGAGAAATTGGTAACAAAGGAGAAGGAATGGAAATGCCATAGTTTCCCTATGCACTGGACGGACCCAGCATACTTTCAAAGTATATTTTATCAATATGACTAATGATCTTTTAGAATTATAAAGGACACAGCAGAACTAGTAGAGGTTATTCTTGGTCTTGATTATTTTCATGTAATATGAGAACCTATTAATATGTAATATCTAATATATAAAATTTGGAGAGACATGTTATACATAAGATTTCATTAATGTATAAAGCCTTATGAAAATAAGACTTTAATTTTTATGCCAAGTCCACAAACCAAAATAGAAGCTACATCAGTAAAACCCTAGGACAATTCTGAAGCCACAGGTAGAAATGAAGTTAAGTCATTTTTTTTTTTTTAATGTGAACATTAACTTTTTAAAAAATCAAATTGAACCCTACAGTGACCACCCAATTCTTGAAACTTTTTGAGAGGTTTAAAGTGTCCCTACAGATAGTTGAATTATAGAAAGCATATTTTTTTCAAAAAGTCAATTACAAAAATGTATATTCCATCAACATTTATCATCAGAGAGAAGCTGTCTTTGAACGTGGGTGCAAAAGAAAGCAAAAGTGAAAGTTAGAGCTAGAAATACCAAGAGAGCAAGCAAATCTGGGACTGCATTCAAATTAAAGAAGATAACACGAGGGACCATTTCAATATTTAGCCTACAGAGCCGCCAGTGTGCAGCAATACCCCCAACCATTACGGGTCAGAGTGTATCAGCTCAGGCACTCCAGCACAGGTTTTACCGCCAGTAATCTCTCCAGTAGAATTTGATGGATCAAAGGCAATGAGCAGGAGATAAAGCAGCAGGAAACTATTGCAGCTTCCCAGCATATGTTGAAATATATTTTGTCACTCATCAATTGTTCTCCATAATGACCCTCCAAAGTAGCTCAACATCCAATTTAAGACACCATGACCGAACATTGATGTGTTTTAATGTTTAATAAGATAAAGTGGAACCAGTACAGAATTTAGACTCAGACAAATCTGGATTTAACTCACTGCAACCATTTATGAGCCATTTTTTAAAATCTGCTCACGCACATTCAAGACTTGTTCCTGAATTGTAAAATGAAAGTAAGCTTCATGCAGTTAATGTGAGAATTTAATTGATTTTGTGCCTCATAGGAAATGTATACTTCTCCCATTATGAAGCACATTCAGGCAACACAAACTGAGATAGCCACAAATGGGCATAAGGATCTGCACTCAGAATTATTATTTGGGACCTATTATTTGTAAAATATTTAAAATATTACTTAATGGAACCTAGGCTATCGGAAAAACGGCTATTACAAAACCAAATTTCGCTGTCCATATTGGTTTGAATATCTCAACTTCAACACATTGACCCCAAGTTAGACTAGTTAGCTATTTTATGTTTCCCAATTACAAGTATGGCCTTGCCTAATTCTGGCTACAAAGAGAATTGAACTAATCAATTTGACCATTAAATTTATGGGGAAATTAGAATTAGGAACTGTGGAATTGTACAAATGGTGATACTATAAAGAAAAATACTATATGCTTTTCTTCACATGATGAAGTGAAAAGATATTTTATGGAAAGATATTTGAAACAAATTTAAAGCAGAGACAAAACAGTTAGATTGCTGCTGGTACCATACGAAAGTATAGATCTCTTAAAAATATCTATTTTTCAAAATCCTGTAAAAATAAAATCAGATCTGCTTTAAAAGATTTTTTAAAACTTACATAGTCACCTCAAGTTCTACCTCCATCCTGTATATGCCTTCTCTAGAAATAACCAGTGTTCTGCAGTTGATCTATATCATTTCAGAGTGGGTTTTGTATTTTTTATCGCATATGTATCTATGAGTTATGTCATTTATTGTTGAATAAAAGGTAAAGAAATGGTTAATTATATAGAAACAGATTTATTGATTTATTTCACAGAATATTTTCAGTACCATGCTAAAAAAAAATCTGATGTTACAAAGACTTTCTGCCATGTTACAAAATTTAAAAAGTTGTTTCAAACATCAATTGCTTCCATCAAGTATGATGTTGAAAGAGCAATTGATATACAGAGACTGGACTAGGGGACAGTGAGAGAAAAGGAGGTTTTTTTTATTTACTTTTTGACAGGTTACTGATCTTAAGCTTTAAACCCTACTTTGCAGAAGTTTTGCTTTCCTTTTTATCAATCACAAATGAAGCTTGAATATTATCAATTGGTTTTCAAAGCTATAGAATCATTGCAGTCAAATCAATTACATGATTTTTTTCCCCTGTAATATTGAGATGTATATCAATGGGTTTTCTATCGCTTGAAGTAAATCTAGTCATGTATCTTTTTAAAAGATATTCCTGAATTATTTTTGTCAGTATGTTTATAGGATTTTGCATTTATATAAAAGGTAATATTAGCCTACCACTTTCTTTTAACAGATCTCTTTCTTATTTCAAAGTTATACTATACTCAGTAAATGAGCTTGTGAATCTTCATTTTCTATTATCTAGAGAACATATTAAAACTTATGTCTCATATTTTTTTGACCTAAGAATGCCTATGAAAACAACTATATTTAAAATTTCAGGTAGGAAAATGTTTAATTCAGCAATGCCTTTGCTGTTTTTTAGTTTCTTTTTAAAAGAGGAGTTTTAGATTATATTCTCAAGGAAATTAATTTTTTCATCTAATCTCTTAAACTTAATGACACAATGTTGTTTATTATATTCACTTTTAGTTTTTATTTTCCTGTACATTTGTTTCCCTTTTTTATTCTTTGTTATTTGTGACTTCTCTTTTCTCTTGATTAATATTGAATTGTTTGTTTTATTAGTATTTCAGAGAACCAGCTTTGTAATTTGATGATGTCTTCTATTTGATACTCTTGTCTTTTTTATAATGTTTTGTTAATTTATATTATCTTTATTCTTTTTTGATTCTTCTTTCTTTTAGTTCAACCAAGATTTGCTTTTTATAACTTTTTGAGTTGACACTTTTTTAAGAAATCCAAAATGCAAAAGAGAAAATACAACAACTACCTTCATTATGAAACAAGAAGTAACATCCCACAATTAGCAAATGTACAACAAAGCATTTTTTCCTCGTGTCATTGCCAATGCACAGAAACTCATTTGGAGTTTTTTAGCTCATGAGGTTAAATGTAGTGTGCATTTTCTCATTTGGAGTTTTGTGACGTGTGAGATTAAATGTACTGGGTAGTTTATTAACCAAGTTTTCACCATATTTTACAAGTTTATTGTACAGTTTTTAATATCTGTTTTTGGGTGTTTTCCTTGATGCAGAAAGCATAACTCTGTATTTTCCCCCATAATGACAGTCTTCCTTAATTATTATAGTTATTCTGTATAACTATAAATTTTAAAAATTGTTTAAAATATGAGATTGAAAGTTGGTATGATTTTTCCAAGGTCACTGAATACGTTTCCTTTGAATATAGGCAAATATATTTGGAAAACAACCCAATAGTCAAGGTTCTAAATATTGTTGATCAGTTTTTTAAACCAAAATGGGTCAAAACTTATGGAAAAAAAAAAAACCAATATGATCTACAGAAAAACAGATTTTAAAACTCCATATGCTTCAGAGATTCACAATACATACTAGTATATCCAAGACTTTGAGAATACCTATTGTAGACTAAATGGAATTATAAAATAAAATAGAACTCTTATTCACCTTTGTTTATCTCAATATTTTCCAAATATATCTAAGGAGAGGGGACTATCTTAAGGAAGGAAATATGAGAACTGGAAAAGATGACTTTCTTTTCTTTTTTTTTTTATTAGTTTCAGGTGTACAAAACAATATAATAGTTAGACATTTACACCCTCACAAAGCAATAACCCCCTCCCCCAATCTACTACCCTTCTGACATAGTACATAGCTTTACAATTCCATTGACTCTATTGCCTCCATAGTTGCCTGTTAGCTATTGACCTCCAACTGCAGAAATGACCCAGAATAGCACATTTGAATCCAAGACCATTCTTTAGTCAAGAATGAAAAATGTTTTCTTATTCTATTTTCCACACCAAATTATGTCCAACTATATTTACTAATATGTCAGAATCCCTTCAATTAGATTAAATGAAAATTAATGCTTTGATCACAAAATGCATAAAAACATGCATCTCTTCTCAAAAATTGTCATTATAGACATTACAACACTAGTCACCGGTTTTATTTCAGATACCTTTTGTTCCTGTGGTAGGCTAAACCATGACCCCAAAGGTGTCCACGTCCTAATCCCTGGACCAATAAATATATTACTTACATGGCAAAAGGAACTTTGTTGCGTTAATGAAGTTAACAGTCTGAAAATGGGGAGAATATTCTGGATTATCCTTGTGGACCCAAAGTAAACTCAAAGGTCCTTATAAGAAGGCGGCAGGAGGTTCAAGTAGAAATGAGATATGATGATGGAAGCAGAGGTTGTAATAACACACTCTAAAGGTGAAGGAAGGGTCCATGAGCCAAGAAATGCAGGTAGTCTCTAGGAGCTGAAAAAGGCAAGAAAAATGATTCTGGCATAGGGACTCTATAGGGAACACAGTTGTGCCAACACCTCGATTTTAACCCATAAGACTCTGTAGACACCTGACCTCCAGAACTATAAGATACATTTGTATTGTTGTAAGTCATTAAATGTGTGGTAATTTGTTTTAGCATGGGAAAACAAAAAACAAACAAACAAAAAAACACTTTCAATCCAGTGTATCCAAACCACTTCCTGTGATCTATGGGGTCATAATTCAGTCTGCATTGAAGATGAGTTCCATCTAATAATATGGCCCTTAATATAACTCGCAAAAAATTACACTTAATGTGTGCTCCACAAAAATCTCTGTGATTGTCTCTTGTTAAGGAATTACGTAAGCCTCAGGTATGTGCCTCCTTGTCTTACATTTGTTTCAGGTACAAAATGACATTCAGTCAATTTTTGAACAGAAACTGCTACTGATGCTTCTGAAATCTGTGTGTTTATGGATGCTGTGAGAGCCAGTGAGCCTGCTGTGTGCCCCCTAGGTTATGGTCTTTTAGTCTCTGTTCAGTTCTTTACATTTCTCCAGCCTGTTCCCTCACAGAGAAGACAATACCTACACCACCACATTATTCCCTGAAATAATGGTTGGTCTCTCCAACATTTTCTCCTTTGACTTGAATTCAGGACAGAAGTTGGGGCACCTAATTTTACATGGTCATGCTCTGGCCGGCACTAACAAAATAAAGCTAAATATTCACTGCTGTTTTGTGGTGCATGGGAACACAGCTCCTGCCCATTGAAATCCCCGACTCACAGGCCTCCCTGAGGAACACATTGAAAGCCCCTGCATGTGTATCTTAAAATGTTTTCCATTTAATCTAGCGTTATCTTAAATCAATGGTTCTTAGAAAACTTGTGTTGCATCTCCGGATGCATCTGTGGCACAGTCAGCTGGAAATCTTGTTGGGGGCTCTCACCTCCACTCCATCTCTACATCTCTACATTGTGTATCCTTCAACTTTTGCTGTTAAGAGATGAGATGAGCAACCCTGTACTTCTTTTATGAACAGAGGTCCCCAGGGAAATAGTCGTGGCCCTGTGGACAGAGTCAATATAAGCAGAATCACCCACAAAAATTAAATAACGGGGCACCATCTTAAGTCCCACAACTATAATTCCTACCCAGCCTATGATCAGTATTGACAACTGCTAAGATCACAGTTTGCTGTCCTTACAGAGAAGTCCAAAGTCACACACAACAAAACCTCTCTATATGTTGTGTATAAATTCCACTGCCTCTTTCATTTCTTGGTTTTCTCAGAAAGTGCACCACAAGTTGTGTGCTTTGAGAGATCAGATAAATACCACCGGTATTACCCTTTCGATTTTTGAACCAAGAGAGAACAAAGAAAAATATAGGGGCTAAAATATCACTTTTATTGCTGATAAAGTCCAGTGTAGGAGACAGAGTTTCATATAAGGTTTAAATGGGCCCAGTATGTGAACCCCAAAATGGGCAATCATAGGCTTGCAGTTACAGAAAGATTGTCCTCATGCAGGAAACCAGCACCTCGAGAAAAATAAGAGAAACGGTGCTTTCTGCAGGTTGACTGGCTCCCCAATAAGAAAGAATAGTGCCAAACCAAGCATGTGCAGATTACTCTTCTCAAATTCACCACCTACTTTGTCACTGCCCTCCAGGCTCCAGAGACAGAGTGAGTGGGAGGATAAAGGAGCGTGATGCTTATGTGAATTTTCACTGGAAAACATAGCAGAGTTGGAGAAGCTTTCCTAACAGTTGCTAAAACTATAAAGACGAGGCAGCACTACCAGGAAACAGTACAAAACACTCAGTGGTGTAGACCATGTCTGCCACTATGCTACTGATCTTCGATGTATCTAGTAATTTTTATTGGTTAGTCACTCTGAGGCACGGTCCAAATAAATATTTTTTGGTAATGATAATGGTGTTTCTTAAAATGAGAATTGCAACCAGCAGCTTTCAATCCATATGTGTCAAATATGGAGTTAATCATAAACTTGAAACTGTAAGTGTTTGCTGAAAAACAAAAGGATTTATGTGTGAGAATCTGCAAGCTTCCTGCTAAATTTTACTCCCTGGAGGAACGAACCACTGCTCTGCAACAGTTGAATTTTGAAATAAAAAACAAAACTGGTGTTTGAAACCTAACCCTGTCAACTATTTGTTGTGTGATACTTGACAAATTATATAACCTCCCTGTGCCTTAGTTTCCCAAATGTTAAAAGGTAATAATACTTCATAGAATCATTGTGAGGATACTATGTTATAACACAGTCAGTACCTGAACCCGATAAGATCCTCATAAAGAACATTTGTTTTACTTCTCTGCCATTTTTAACCTTTTCAGTAAGTGCAAATACACAGCAGCACAGAATTACCTCCCACTGCTTGTAATATGAGTTCACACTCTACACTACAAAGAGCACTGCGTTCACTTCACAATGTCCTGAAGACTACACACAAAAATGGTGAGGTGACCATCTGATCCTATGTCTCTATAACCTGTTACATTACACAGTCCATGAACACCCTTACTGCCTGTTCTGCATAACCATGCAAATCCCAATCTCACTATTGCCAAATGACTGAATATTTTTTCTACAATACGGATGTTAAGGATAATTTGCTTTAACCAACCATTAAATGAAACCTACAGTAAGATAGCAAATAGTAACAAGAGCATTATAATCCCTATTATTTTTTCCTGAAACCCCACTTTAAGTTCTCAGGGACATATTTCAAAAGCAGTTCCTATTCAACAATGCACTATGGGTGATCTTGTAGTTAAAGCAAATGTGAACATCTCAAACTGGTGGCAGTTATGAAGATATTCTATAATGAGTAACTTCCAAGGAATATACAGAGCATGCCAAAAAAATGCATACACATTTTAAGAAAGGAAGAAGCTATTAAAATTGTAATACTCAAAACATACTGATAACATAAGATGAATACAAGTCACATTTGACTTCTGCGCTTACAAGAGGTGTTCAAAGTGGTTATCATCAGCTTCCAGACACTTCTGATTATGGTGAACTACTGCTTGAGCAACTTTGACAAAAGTGGCAATCCCGGTATACTGTGATAGCTAAGAATTTTACCTATATTCCTTCATCTTTATTACCTGATTATGTCTTGGTACTCTTTTTTTTCCCACTTATGTGGTTAAACGAAAGAGCCAATTTTTTAAAACATAACTTATTTTCTATTTACGCCTTTTCAATAATTTTTCCATCTAATTCTCTGCTCATTTACCATGTGTCTTTTCCTTTCTTTGTTTCATATTAAATTTTGCAGCAGGTCCTATATTTTAACTTCACATAACCATTCTATCTTTGGTTGTCTCAAAGCATCCAAGTTTGTATCTTGCAGCTTGTCCCCAGTTCTATATTAGTGAAGAGCAGGATTTTGGCCTCAGGCCCCATCAGGGTTTGAGTCCCAGCTTTGCTCCTCAACTTACTGAGTCATCAATTTCTTCTTCCTGAAAGTGGGATTCACAGCTCTCATAAGTACTGTTCTGAGATTTAACAAAATAATAAATATAAAGTTCTTATTACTGTCCCTGGCACATTGTCAGTGCTCAATAAAGATTAACCTGTTTCAAATCATTAAAAATATAGGTATAATGTTTAATTTAACTATAATGGACTATATTTTACAAAAGTCAAAATAGTTCATGTATGGGGGTGATCGGTTAGCTCAGTTGGTTAGAGGGTGGTGTTGATAACACCGAAGTTGCCAGTTCGATTCCCACATGGGCCAGTGTGAGCTGCGCCCTCCTAAAAGTGTCAACTGTGCTACTGTAGCATGAAAGCAATGTGTAACCAATGACCATGGCTATTTTCCAATAAAATGTTTTTTTAAAAATAGTTTACATATGAAATGTTATCAAAATATCATTGTTAGGGGAAACAGCATACAATGTTAATTAGGTAGAGGCCTTGACTCCCAGGTCTGACTCCCCAATCTACTCTCAGATTAGCTGGGAGAACTTGTACAAGTTTTTGAGACTTTCTGTGTATCAGTGGTTTGATCTGTAAAAAAGAATAGTTATAAAAAACAATTCAGGTTTATTGTGAGACTTGTACTTAGATTGGTAGTGGACACGTAATAAACATTTAATACACATTTCAAGTGATTCCTTTCATGGGAAGAGTGATGTGAATATTTGTTCTTATAAAACTGAAGACAATCTTTATATTTTCTAATTTACAGGTGCACATAAAATTCAGTAAATACTACATTTCTAACTTGAACACCGCAATAATATAGTTTAAAGGAATTTAATCATTACTTCAGGGTTCAGAACATCATATGTGATAAATGGTATCAACATTTGAAAGTTGTCATCAAAATAATACTTGTAGTATCAGAGATGTATGCTTTAGATTGCTTTCTCTTCTCAAAAGAATATGGTATAAAAGTTACGGGGAAATATTACGAGATTTATTCAAGACTTGTACAAAACAGTTTCTCTGTTTAGATGTGAAACAGCAAGTCCACTCCATAGTGTTCTCCATTTAATATTCTTGTATGTGTTTAAAGATGCAAAAAGGTGTCCTTATGATATGTCATTGGTGTTTAATATTTTAACTTTAGGGTCAGACAAATGCCCTACATGAATAAGGGGAAACACATGATTATCAACTTGTTAATAACTCTGACACTACCACCAACACACACACACACACACACACACACACACACACACACACACACAGAGTATATTTTTTTCATTTTGTATTTGTAATTGAATTATTGAGAGATTAAAAAGTAAAGTGTAGAACAATATTGTCCAATACACATTAAATGTGAACCACAAATGCAAATCATAGTATTTTTAAATTTTATACCAGATTCATTAAATAAACAAAAAACATAACATTCATTTTACTATTCCATTGCAACACAATCAATGCAAAATATTATTTTAATATTTAATCAAATTTAATCAACATTAAAATATTTAACTAATTCATTAAATAAAAAATGTATATACTATTTTTTTTTTTTGAGGGCAGTGTCACCGGCCCTCATATGTGGGACCAAACCGGGGCCGCTGGCTTCCCAAGCCAGCGCTTAACCATCATGCCACTCAGCCAGCCTTAATTAATTTTTAATATATCAGTTCAAATGAATGCTCAGTATACCTAGTAAGGAAGTATTTCTCTATTCTTTGTTTCATACTCAGCCTTCAAACTCCAGTGTGTGTTTTGTACTTAGAGCCCATTTCAGTGCAGGTTGGCCCCATTCCTACTCTTCAATAGCTACCTGAACCTGGAGGCCACCACATTGGACAACGGAGATTAGAACAAAATTTCTCTGAAGAGAGTATAGATATAAAGCATTGCAAATAATTTTAGTCTCTTCTACAATTCCTACTCTCTCTGTGGCTCAGAAATAAATTCCACTGATGTTTTCAAGTTGCTCTCCCAGCTTCCAAATGTCTATCTGAAAAAAACCCTCTAGTGCTAAAACTGTATATGTATATATATCTTAGGCCCAATCTGATATATTTAAAGTTAATATCTAACAGGATTATTTAAAACTTATACAAGACTTTTCTTGTAACTTTCAAAAATACTTAAAGGCAGACAAGGACAAAATTGTAATAGTTTATACTAATGCTTTCCAACAGGGTCTCAGACTGTGTTTTATGACATAAATGAGATCCATATATCTATTGGTCTTTCAGTGTCACTGTTGGTATTTCATAATCCCCAGTTTCTCAAACTGTAGTATTAAATGCCTTTATTATTTGCAAACTTTATAATGTAATTTGCAGACCTGAGAATCAATATATGAGGTCTGCTGACAGCAGTGCAAAAAAAAACCAAAAAACAGTACTTTACATGAGGTTCATTGTGCGCTTTGAAATAAGGGAAACTTGGAAATTCCTGATATTGAAAAGTTTTCTAACCTCTCTGAAAAAAACAAATCTATTTGATAACTCAAGAACCTCTTGGGTCCTAAGATAAGCCTTCCATGTTATTTTGATCCCTTTCATACTGAGGTTGCTGCCTGGAATTGTTTTTAGTTAGGTCCTCTTGAAAGTGTAGAAACTTCAAACACCCATTTAATTCTTACACTTAAACACAGGACACACAGCCAGACCCATGGACTCTTTGGACCATTCTTCTAGAGCTCATATTTCACCTGCAAAGCAAAATGCACAGCAAGCCTTTACATCTACACTCTGGCTATTAGGCAAATGATAATTGTCTTTTCCGTATCTACATAATCTTGAAAAAACTGGTCTTTTCTTACATTTATTCTTTCATGTATTCAAGTCATATTGGATGTCAACTAAGCATTTATCAACTTCAAAAAGTGACAAAAATTCCTGCTTTATGAAGTTTACATTTTCATTGTGGGAAGACAGAAACCAAATAGAAAAATAAAGGAATAGATAAGGTCTCATCCATAATATTATAAGAACAAAATAAAACTGAGTAGAGGGGAAAAGAAATGTAGCATATAGGTGTAGATGCTTCCTGTAGCACAAGAAGTAGCAAGATATGTCCCCTTTGCCACTGAATTTCTGGGCTTCATGAGAAGCTAATCCCATCCCTACATTAGAGTGGATATTTATTTGTCTTGGTCAATCACAGTTCCAAAGTCCTTGTCAAAGCCAGGGGATCCAAAGCTAAATCCAGTTAACTCATAACATTCACTTGGCAACTGTGACCGATCCAGGTTTGTTCACATGGCTTAAGTTGGTCTAATAAGTCTGAAGGGTCTACTTCCAATATTGTGTGAGAAGTACTCTTCCTTTTCATTAGACTTAAACATAGAAACATATTTTTCAGCTGCTGTGGATAGCCATTTTGTCAGTTGCAGAGAGAAACTAACATACAAAGTTAGAAAATAATTAAGTAACAAAGGCAGAGTCTAATTCATATCACAGCTATAAGCCATTGTATTTTTTAACTTTCTGTTAAATGATTTAAATTATTGCTTTATTGTCAAAGCCAGATGGCTTTTTTATTTCTGTTATTGGTTACATAAGTGGTACAGACTCTTTCACCTCAATAACTTTTCATGTACTTTTTCTTCTACTTGGAATGAATTTCTTTCATTCTTTGCTTGGATAACTACAAGACCCAGTACATTTAAGATTTTTTTTTTTTCTCAAATCACCTCAGTCTAGGTAAGATATTCCTCTCCTCTGTTTCTATAATACCATAATACAGAACTAATTACACATTGCAATTGTGTGTTTATGGCAATTTTATTACATCTAAATTGGAGGAAAGTATTAAATTATGATTAAAAAGTCTCCTATCTTTAATATTCTCTGATTCAATTATACAATCATATTTTAAACTCTAAAAATTGATAGATAGTATCTCCACCATAGTCATGTCCTATAAATTTTCGCTGTTATTATACACCAAGGAAGATTAAAATTTAATCTTCCCTCACAGTTGCCACTTATCTATTTTGACAACCAAATATAAAATCTAATTTTTCTCCTAAATGAGACAGGTTTCTGTTTACTGAGAACACATATTTGAAATTATTTTCTTGTGACACAAATTTGAAAAGTAAGTTAAGACACTTTTATGTCGTTTTAGGGAAACAAATAGATAATTTAAAAAAATTTAATAATGCATATTTAAATGTAAACATGTTCTTTCCCCACAAAGTAAAGTTTCAGATTCACTAAAAATATTCCCTACAGTTATTCCTTTTGCAGGTATTAACATTTCTTCCAAGTTACATATATTCATAAGCAAAATGATCACATATTACAAATTTTCTAGCTGAGAAAGATACCCAAAAAATGTATTTTTTTCCTTTTCTTATGATTTTGACACATCTTGATTTATATCCGAACCAAATGTTTTGTTTCCCCATCAAGAATCCATCACTAAAACCCAGCTGCGTTCTCATGTTCATGCTGAAACTTTCATGAGAAATCAACTGAAAATGAAAAACACATGCAAATGAATTCCTTCCTGGAAAGTGCCTTATGAAAACACAGAGTCTACAATCTTATAGTAATAAAAAATAATAATAGAAGGAAAAGAGGCTAAGTAATTTGTGAAGAAAGAAATAAGACCATAATCCAGAGTGAACAAAAGAACAAGACAGTCAAGTTGTCATACTGATCTAAAGTAAATTTCAGCTGGAATTTCAAGAGCTGCTTCTTCCCCACAGAAACATACTGTAGAAAGGTTGGGATTTCCTTTCTTCATGCGTTTTGCTCACAAAGTGGCAGCTAGACACATGAGACTTTCATAGGGAGTTGGGGAGATTAGAATCCCCCAAAGAATCCCACCTGGAACATCATGCTTTTGCTGGATAAGTGGCTATCATGGGAATGGAAAGGATTTAACCCATTGAAATGATGTGGGAAACTGACAGTAGATACCACTTGTAATTATATTTCTTATTTATGTGCATTTCTCAATTTCAATGTCTACATTATGACTGGCAGTAATACTGGGAAAATAAAATCAGATGCATGGAATGCTTCATATATCCGGAAAATGGCTTTAAATCAAATTCATATATCTATATATTTTATTATAAAATAAATATATTTAAACGAATTAAAGGAATTTCAGTGTGGTGTGGTTAGTAGCCATGTGAAACAAAATGTCTTAACAAAAAAGTAATCTTGCCCCAGTCTTCCTAATCTCAATTGTAATCTCCTGAATCAATTTCTTTTACACATTTCTGTTTTCATTTCTTTTTCTAATAGCTTACGGCTGTATTTTTTTATCAATTGTAAACAATTTCTAAATACTCCCTCACAGGCATTGAGAGTGGGAGATTTACCTCAAAAACCTAAACCACTTGCTTCCATCTCTACCATTGTTCCTTGGATATAACCATTGACATGCTGGTCAAACTAACAGTGGGTTCACTAAGGAAAGAAAAGCTCAGATTTGTAGCATTTATCGATTTGGGTGGTGGGAATATTCCGGGTGGGAATATCCTACCATGGATAATTTCAAGCTACCAAAGAATTAACTTGAAAAATTTCTGAAAATTAACAGTTAGTTCTAGTGATCCAATACAATCCAGCTCCATACACCATTAGACAATATCGATTTACATTATTGGTTACCTTTCTAACACTAAATAATACTTTCCTATTTATTGACCCGGGCTCTTCATTTGGTATCTTGAGTCAGCCCTTTCATCCTCCCTTCTACCTTGAATCTTTATATATATATATATATATATATATATATATATATATATATATATATGAAATCAGAATGAACTCTTCTGTGTTCCCTCTTGATTCATAAAGTTGAAAACCTATGAACAACTGCATATGAGTAAAACCATGCAGCTATTGTTTATTATAAAGCCAGATAATGTGTTAGTATTCCATTATCACAACACTGGGATACTCTCAGACATCAAGATCACTAACACTCCCATTTGTAACATTCCATTGATTGCTTAAAAAAATGAAATGCCTTAATTTGCTCCATATGTAGCAAATTGGCTTTCTTAACTATATCTTGTGGTTTTTGATTTTGTGTTGGATTTGATTTATTTATCTATTTTACTTTTTAAGATCCTGATTATTTTATGTATATGCTGTGAGTGTAAGGGTAAAAGTTTAACATGTTTATTATATTCTCATATTTATGTGCCATTACAATCAGACTATTTTGTACCATCTCTTTTTATTCCATAAGCCTCTATCTCAGAGCACTCTTTCATCCTATTCCCATCTCATGGCTTCCTCTCTTTTGTATCATGTCTGTTACCACCACATTGCTGGTAAAATCCAACTCTGCTACAACTGAGTATTGGAGAGTAGCTAGAGAAAAGTTACAACTATGGTGACATAGTCAACCTCTAAAGTCATGACCATTAATTTTTAATGAGCCCTGAGAGATCAGCAGGCCTATTGCATTGTCCTAAACCCATCTGCTACCACTGTCCACACCAGTATATCCTCTCCTCAAACACCCATACCTCTTTAGCCATACTAACATCTGGTAATCTTCCTCTTAATTCTACTGAGAAAACAGAATCCAGCATACAGTCACTATCAAATCTACCAAGCAGTCTGTACCTGTATCCACATGTGCAGCCTGTCATTCTGTCAAAATAAGTACTAGACCCCATGTCCTGTCCCTATTCAAAGGCATTACTCTTGAAGTACTCTCCTATTCTCCCAAATCATCCAATTTTTGTTTCTGTTGATTCCCATAATGATACAAGCATGCTGCAAATATCCCATCTTAAATTTCATAATTAAAAGGATGTTGTACTGGCTGAAAGGCAGAAAAATAGAGCAAGAGAATAATGAGCAATTTGTGAAAACAGAACAAGTTATATGCTAATTTGATACAGGATAGAGCCAGTATTGCAGATCAGCATAGAAAGGATGGACTAATACAATATGATACTGAGACTATTAGATTTTATTTTATTTTATTTTATTTTATTTATTTATTTGTTTTTTTAGCTGAGCCATCCTGCCACCTCTTGGCAGCTCAGTGGCAACTCAGCTCAGGCTGGCATCGAACTGCCGATGCTCAGAGCTCAGCTTGCACTCTTTAGATTTTATTTTGGAAGAAAATAAATTTGTATCTCTACCTCACACTGATCACAAAAATTAATTATAAATAGATTGACACTTCAACATGAAAAGTACATTTTTACTTCGGCCAAAACTAAATGAGAATTGTTTTTACATTTAAGTAAGAAAAGATTTATTAAATAAAGCTAAAATTAACACTGAAATACTGAGGAAACTTTATGAATTTGACTACAATAAATACATCAACTTGGGATTTTTATTTTATTTTCAAAACTGGAGAACTAGCTTGTTTCAAAATAAACCACCAACAAAAAACAACTAAAAAGAATACTGGAAAAAATAAAATATTCCTTTGAATGAAAGTGTCAGAAAGCTACCAAGTCTGTAAAGACTTGAGGGGCCAAGATCCCAGAGAGAAGTGAAGTGCAAAAAAGCCAGCATGATATTTGGCACTACTTTTTCTCTGCAAGTAATTCATGATTCTAAAGCTGTGGCTGAGAGGTTGTGAAATTGAACAAAAGCATTATCGAGCTTTTAACAATTTTATGGGAGAAACAGAATAGAAATCAAGGATCAAAGCCCAACTATAAGAGTTTCTGGTAAACAGACTAGCTTAGAAAAGGGCCACCTGATCAGAGTGAAAATAAGACAGCATTAAACCAATTTTCAGAGAACTAAAGCCAATTAAACAAGCTCAGTATATGATGGAATCATAGTAATCGGGCATTACTCTACCTCCATCCATAAAGTAAAATACATTTATTTTCTGGAAGATAATATAATATAGTGCTTTATTTTTTTTTTCCTAAAAACTTTCACAAACCGTGTCTTGCATCAAACGAGGATCACCAGGCATGCAACAAGATAAAATATTAAGAAGGCAAACATTGATAACAGCAGGAGAGAAATAAAAGATCAAAATTCAAATGTTAAAAAATCCAAACAGGAAATGAGATTAAATGGGAATAACAAACCCCTTTTCTGGACATGGTATGAAATTAAATCACCGTATATACAAAAGATAATATATGTTAACAAATTAGGGTTTAGCTTAGATATTCAAGGACATTTAGTATTCAAGAATCAATATAATTCAACATAAAAAAAGAATACTAGAATAATAGAAAAAAATATGAGCTTAGTGAATTTAGAGAATCCACTTGATAACAAACTAGGAAATAAAGAGACTTTCTTAATCTGATAAGGAGTATCTAAAGACAAAAAAATTAAAGATTAAAAAATAAACAGAAGGCTAACATCATTATAGACAGTAAAATGCTAAAATACTGAACAATTTTCCCCTGAAATGAAGAATGAGATAAAGATGATATTTATTGCCATTTATTCAAAATTGTTCTAAAGATCACTTTGAGCATAATAAGACAAGGGGGAGGAGAGGTATAAAGATTTGTAAAGAAAAACAGACCCAAAATAAGTCACAAAAGTCATATTTTTGTACACAGAATACAAAAAGAATGTACAAAAAAATATAATTGTGGATTTAGCAATGTCATTCTGTATATGCTTAATATAAAAAAATGAAATATAGTTCAATATATTAATAAACAAATTATAAAATAAAATTTAAAAAAGATATCACTTATAATAACTTCAAATTTCTGGGATTAAATATACAAAATATGTGCTGTACACCTGCAGAAAAAAAATAGATGCAAAATATTACTAAAAATTTAAATAAATGGAGGGATGTATAATAGTTATAAATCAAAATCTCAGAATTGTAAAGATATCAAATCTTTCCAAATTAACCTATAGATTAAAGAAATGTCAGTCAAAATTCTTGTAGTTTTGTGTATGTGCAAATTTACAAATTTATTTCAAATACTAAGATAACCAAAGTAATCTTGAAGAACAGAAAGAAGTTCAAAGGACATAGGCAGTATGGTAAAGGCCCAATGACAGGTAAATATACCAGTTGAACATAAAAGAGAGTCCAGAAAAAGATTTGCATATGTTCCAACACTTGATTTATGACACAAGGTACACTACAAAACAATGAGAGGACAAATAGACTTACAAATAAATAAATAAATGTCTTTGGGTCATTTACATGCCCATATAATCTCTAACTCATACCATATACAAAATCAATTATAGATGAGAACATGAAAAGTAAAACAATAAAGCTTTTAAAGCATAGTATTTTCAAGACGCGATAGGCAAAATTTCTTGAATATTACATGCAAAAAAAGCACGAACCATAAAGAAAAATACTGATAAATTAGATGGCTCATCAACATAAAATGCTAAAGAAGAGACGAGTAAGCATATAGTGATATAAGACATTTGCAATACATATGATCAACACAGAAGTTAATAACTTAAAAATCAATACAGAGAAAAATCAGCAGGGAACTTGAACTACTGATTCACAAAAGAAAGTCTCTAAATGGCCAATAACCATATGACAAGAGTCTCAATCTCATTGCTAGTCAAGAAATGCTAATTAAAACTACAAGGATTTTCAATTTCATACCCAATTAATTTTTCCACAAAATGAAGCTTAAAAGGAAAGTTGTTTTTGAAAATTAAGTATCTTCTACAGTTTAGTTTGGGGATTCAGTTTATATATGATAATATTTCTTTAATACTGTAGAGCTCTCCATTTTCTTTTTTAAAACTCCCATTGAAAAAGTATTGGTTTTCTTTTTTAAGGCAGTGTCACTGGCCCTCATATGTAGGACTGGGGCCGCTGGCTTCCCAAGCCAGCGCTTATCCACTGCGCCACTCGGCCGTCCCGAAAAAATATTGTTTTGCTATATAGGTATCCTCAGATATTTTATTATTTTTAGTTCTTTTTTGTTCTTTATTTTATTAAGTTTATTCAATTTATTTTTGGGTCTCATAATTTCATGGCTGTAATATCTTTTTAAATCTGTGTACATTGCTTTAGTTTTTTATTTAATTTATTTTACTGTCCTATTCTCTCAGTTCTCTCTCTCTCTCTCTCTCTCTCTCTCTCTCTCTCTCTCTCTCTCTTTCTCTCTCTCTCTCTCAATCTCTCTCTCCATTTTTTTTGTTTTTACAAAATCAGATTTTCTGTGGATGCATTTTGGCCTTTCTCTTTCAGAATTCTTGTTTTCCACAAATCATAGTTTGGGTTACTGGGAAAGCAGACTATGAAACAGAGTTCAGCATACAAATTATTTAAGGAGTACCTTTGGGATCAACACTAGCAGAAGAGAGGGGAATAAAGCAGGGTTGAGTAAAAGAAGAAGTTGATCTGAACTACAAGCTCCAAGACAGCCTCCACTGACTCCATGGCCATCCCTGAAACTAGAATGATTGTTTAGAATATCCCCAGATGGATCCCGACAGTCAAACATATATCCTCACATCCATCTGTTAGTTATTGGATGTGGGTCACCCCAGGAAAGGACATGACCTTGGGTGAGGCACTCTGCTGCTTAGGCAATCACTGATGCTAGCAGCTAAAGTCTATCAGCCTACCTCTGCCAACATCTAAGGCCACAAGTCCTTCATTGAAGTAGAAGTATCTGGAAGGTTCTTCACAGTGTTTTCTGCATCTCATGATGTGATCATTTGTTTTGCTCTTATATTTAAAAGCTAAGCCATGTATTCTAAAACAGAGGTCATCAAACTGCAACCCAGGGGCCATATCCAACCCACTGTGTGTTAAAAAAAAAAAAAAAAAAAAGGGAACAAAACCATGCCCATTCATTTATGTATTGACTATGGGTTATTTTACACCATAAATGAATTTGAATAATTGCAACAGAAACCGTTTGATGCACAAAGACATAAATATTTGCCATCTGACCCTTTACAGAAGAAATTTGCTGAACCCTATTGTAGAAAGTTGGTATGCTTTCTTCATGGTTGTGAAATTAGTGCTATTTCCTTTACACATCATCCCTGAGTGGGAATTTATAATAACAACTGAGTTAATGGAACACTTACTGAGAACCTTTTGTAATGTTAAATATATTATTACACCCATTTGCCCCATTGAACCTCAGGCACTCTGGACTCAGAATCCAGCCCCTTAATCACTGAAAGGTAGCTGAAGAATAGCTTCGTGTTTCTTAGCAACAGCGTCTATCACACTTTGAGTCCCATGCATGCCAGAATGTAGAAGCGTAATCATGTAATCTGGAATCACCGTTTGGAGAAGTGCCCTAGGTTCTTAAGTCTTGGAATAAATGTCTGGCTTCCTTTTGCTAGGTACATGTGTAAGGATAGGGTGACTATGGCTAGGTTGCAAAACAGCCAACCATGTGTTTTTTACATACCAGGAATGACAATTAAGTTTGCAAACCTGTTGCAGCAATGTTGCTAAATTGTGTGTGTGTGTGTGTGTGTGTGTGTGTCTGTCTGTCTGTCTGTCTGTCAGAGGCATTATTCATTATGAATTTGAACCAGCGGGGCAGTTAACCAAGTTTACTATTTGAAAGTGCTGAAAAGGCTGCATGGAAAAGTTAGATGACCTGAACTTTTCGCCAACAATTCATGGCTCTTGCATCACGACAATGCACCAGCTCACATGGCACTGTCTGTGAGGGAGTTCTTAGCCAGTAAACAAATGACTGTATTAGAATGCCCTCCCTACTCATCTGATCTGACCCCAAAAGATTCTTTCTTTACTCAAAGATAAAGGAAATGTTGAAAGAAAGGCATTTTGATGACATTCAGGACATCAAGGGTAATATGATGACAGCTCTGAGGGCCATTCCAGAAAAAGAGTTCCAAAATTGCTTTGAAGGGTGGACTAGGCTCTGGTGTCAGTGAATAGCTTCCCAAGGGGAGTACTTTGAAGCTGACTATAGTGATATTCAGCAATAAGATACGTAGCACGTTTTCTAGGATAAGTTCTTAAACTTAATTGCCAGACTGCATATATCTGGTTTTAGCCTCTCTTCTCACCCCAGGCTACTTTTCATCCAATTCTAGTTTCTGGGATCCCATAGAGCACCCTCACATCTTCTTCTTCATCCTGTTTTAATACTTGTCATAATACTCGTTCCATCAACTTTCTTCCAGAAAAGCACTGTCCTCTGATACTCCTCTTATACTGTTACATTCTGATTCATCATCTCGGTTTCAATGTGGTGCAACAGCCCTAGAGGGTGAATGATTGTGCCTAATCTGCATTTTGATCTGAAAGCCACTTCAGTATTTTCACTTTGTTTTCAGTTGTACAATAGCTTGAGAAAAAAGGTTAAGTCAATTTTAACATTCTGTTTTGGATTTTTAATTGATAATGCATTTTAATGTAAAACTTAAATATTTACATTTTAGGAATATTAAGTCTATCTAGTGAGTTTGACACCAGTGCTATGTGGAGCATGAGGTGAAAGACAAATTCAGTAATATTGAACCTATCTTTATTTAAAAGTTAGATATTGTGTTTATCATGGATGTTCTTACATTAATATTGTCTCTATAAAATATTGCATTGAAAAATTTTTTTTAACCTTCATTACTGAGTATTTTAGTGTCCCTTTAAATTTTGTGCCCAAGCCAAATGCTTCACATGCCTCAATCTTGCTCCAACCCTGTTTGACGTGGTCCTCAAAGCTCTTGTTTATGTGATATTCTCATTCAGGGATACTGATAATCATACAACTGTGAATACTGATACAAGAAGGACACTATAGAAACATCTGTAGCCAAAAGTTTATGGCACACTTTTTGATGTTAGCTAATATAGCACATTTAGATATTTGTTCTTGTAGATTCAAGTATTCCCAATTCCAAGGGCCCTGTGTTAAAATGCAGAGTTGCCATACAAGGCATAGGGGCAAAAATTGATTAAAGCATTACCAATTTGTATTATCTGAAATTTTCTGATATGAAAACTAATTGGTTGGAATTATGAGAGAAGAGCTAAGCTTTAATGTGGAGAAGAGAAAGAATCCTATTAAACATGAGGAGATTGAACCCTCTAGATGCAGTGCTGGCTGCCAAAAATTAACATGAGATCAATGATTGGCTTTAGACAGGGCAATCTGAAAGCCTTCAGAAAGAAGATGTGAAAATAAGTCAATTTTCTATGTTTGCCTGAGCTAATTTTCCACGCTCTAATTATGTGCAAGGCATCAATTGCATTATCCTTACCCCATCACAAAAAAAAGTCTCAGTAAATGTACATTGCTCTAGCAAATGAAACACTTAAAAGGATTTGTGCATTTTATTCACTTATATTTTAAGCTTAACTTTTCTGAGTATGTTATTAAAATCATGTAAAAATAAATTGCTCCCATGTTAATAAAATCAATAGCAAAATTCATAATAAATAAATAACTATAGAGTAGTGAGAAATGCCAAAATGATGGGCATCCTTCTTTGTGATAAATGTTGGCAAGAAGGAAGCAGTACATTTACTAATGGAACCATACAATCGTAAAGTATTTCATGCATAAATATACAAAATAAAATTATCATTTTCCAGGAATGAAAACACTTCAAAATTATAGTGTGCACAGCTCTAAATTATTCTATAAATGGATTCCAGAAATCATGTACCAGACAGTTATATTTATATTTAAGATGCCACTCAAGCTTGCTGAGTACTTTAAAGGTGACGTTTCCTATGAGCAAAACTATTGATAGTAAACAAAACAAAAGACCTACATTTTCAAAGAGGGCAAAATGCTTGATGTAACAAAAGACAAAAAAATACAAAGACAGTTTCCAAGTAAGTAATATAAATATATAGAAGGCAAATTCATGTTTTAATTATTCACCAGGCTTAATTTCATATAAGGAACTCTCAGTTTTCATCATCTAAAAGTTCTTCACATGTATCATGATTGCAATTTTGATTGTCATCAAATTCACTTCACCCTGTTTCCTCCCTGAGAGGCAGCACGGTGCGTGGTCAAGAGTACAGATCTTAGAGTCAGGCTGCCTGCATTGATAGCCTGAATTTGTGACTTTAGGCAAGATACTTAACCTCTTGGGTCTCCATTTCCGCATCTATAAAATGCACTAAAAAGGACAATTATAATTTTATAGGGTTTTTGACAATTAGATGATGCAATGCCTGACATAAAAAGCACTAAGTAGGTATTAGCTATTAATGTTATAGTAGAAAGAACGGTAAAAGTACTTACACAAAGAGGAGAATTCACATTAGGTAAATATTGTTAGCGTCTTCAGTGGAATATTTCATAGACAACACCATAGTGGTTACTGTAAAAATATGTGTCTCTGTGTGTGTACACATTTTCTTCCCTTCAGCCTTCAGATAGTCTATATAGCCACTTAGCTGGAGGACGGCACATACCATTTGAATATGTCTCTTCCATGGGGAACAATTTTCCCTCACATTCAGCTGCTCTATAATAGTCCATGAGAGCCAGTGCTCATAGGATCCATTCAGGAGGAAATGCACTTGCTACTGACACGAAACCTAGAAGATACTAAAGCTTAAGATGTGATACCAGTCTTGATTAAAGCAAAGATGTAGAGTGATGGTGGTGTCTGAATTCAGATGAAAACTAATTTAATAATAAAGGCTGTTACCCAGACTTTTTGAATAGTGCTGAGCATCACAAAATGGCAAATCATAATATCACCTCAAAGATATAGAACTGTTTTATTCTATAAACTGAAGGTTTGTAAAGATACACTTTTTACACACACACACACATGCACACACACAAAGAAAAAGAAAAAAAGAAAAGAAAAACCTCAAAAGATTCTGAAACAGATTTCAAGGGATGCAGCACAACCTGTTTCCAAAAAACAATAGCATCCAATAAGCTATTTCTGATACTGTAAAACAAAATGAGGAAATTAAAGATACCATTCAACTAATCCATGTTCTCTTTCCTCTTCTGCTTTTGCCGATATTGATCTTTACCTGGAACTCCCTCCCTGACCTTCTAAGCTTTCTTTATGGATTCTCACTTGTTGTTTCTGATCACTCAAACCCCAGTTTGATTATGACTTCTTCCAAGAAGTCAAATCTAGCCTACCAGCTCACATTTGTGTTCCGCAGTACCCTGAACTTCCTGTTCTTGTTCATATCCTCACTGCATAGGAACTCTTTGAAGCCAAAATCAGTCATATCTTGTTTACAGTCTTAACACAGAGCCATCCTTGGGTCAATGCTCAGTCAATATTAGTGAAAGAGAAGTAGAGGGAGAAGCAGAAGAGTAGAAATGGAGGCAGGAAGATGGACAAGTAGTGCCTCTCATTTCAACAATGGCAAGCTGCAGAAATCTCAAAAACAAGGTGTCACATGATCCCAGACTAAACTGCAGCACAAAGTGAGGAAAGTTCTTTACGTTAGGCCATAAGGGCAATTCAAACATCTTGCCTAATATCCACCTGAACTTAGCTTTTACATCTTTTTTCATGGCAAAGCTAGAAAAACAAATTTCTCATACTGGCTTACTTTGTTGGCTAGCGTTTTCTCTAACCTGGATATGAAAATATCTGTAAAACAATTTAATCCTCTGAAACAGCAATGGAGATAAAAAGCTGTATGCAAAAGCAATTCAGGGGCCGGCCGAGTGGCACGCTGGTTGTGCGCTGGCTTGGGAAGCCAGCGGCCCTGGTTCGGGTCCCACATATGAGGGCCAGTGACACTGCCCTCAGAAAAACAAAAGCAATTCAGTGATAATTAATAAAAAATGGCAATATTATTTCTGTTGCCTTTGAGGAAGCTTTCTTCCGGTAAATACTAATGAAGGAACATAGAAAGTGCTTCACCTTATTCTTTAAGATGTGTGGCTACATATGTTTTCTGTTGAGATGGGATTGATACAGAAAATAAACATTTCTATTAACTATCTTGATATATACTCTTTTTAAAGTAAAATATTTAGATGACTAACTTAATACTTCTACTTATTTACTTTTTTCTCTTTAAATTCAGACTTACGTATCACACATTTTTCATAAATGATATTTTTATCTGGATGAAAACAAAAATCCATAAATGTGGCTGGCCAATAAGTGAATAGCATCTGGTCTGTTGTTTTATACACACAGTTCTCTTTATAGTACTTTACTAACATTTTTTTAAAACTTCATACTAACTTTATATTAATTGATGTTACATCATTTATTCTGACTTGGAACTTCTTAGTGGCCCACCCAATTTTCCCTGTCTTAGAAGAACCCCAATAATATCTAGTAATCAACCCTATTTTTTTACTCCAAAGTGGAATCTTAATTGGCCTATGCTATACAAGGCAGTCCCTTGGTCAGGTGAATCAAATTTTGGTGGGCTCTTAAAAACTATAAAATTTGTAGGCTGTCTTTTGAGAAAATAATACAAATGAATATAAACTATGTATAGTTAAATATATATTACAAACAAGAAAATTCATAACACATTTAAAAATCTAATAGCTAACAAAATACTATAACACGACAAAATCTAGAAAAAAATACATTTAATGAACTGTTTGACTCACCTCTACATTTTCCTTCTTTTTCAAAATGCATAACCCTTGTTTATAAAGCCTCTTCTTATAAAATAATTTATACCACCATTTCATATAAAGAGAATAAAAATATATTTCAGTCTTTCGGCCAGAAAATTTAAAAATTAAACTTTGTTTTTATTGTTGAAAATCACTTGCTGTTTTTAGTTCTGCTACAGATATATGCCTTACAAAGGGAGGACTTGTGTTAAATTCTGTTTCATGCAATTCCTATCAAGAAGGAGACAAAATGTATTATTTATTCACATTCTATGTTATGAAAGTATTCCAAACAAGATTAATCCTCCATTTTAATAAGTTATACATGAGAATTTAATTGTTAGCTAACCATTTTGCTCTTCTGATATTAGAAAAATATTCCATAGACTATTTCTTATTTACTACATTTAAAATCTTTTTTTTTTTTCACTACTATCCATAACTTTCCACTGCCAGGCACCATGAAATATGTGCATATCGCAACTCAACCTAAGCACAGTGGATAGACAGTAAACTGGAAGGCTGGCAAAAAGTTAACTATACCAACTATAGATGAAGGTGACTGCAATCCACATGAATATACTTCATAGACCCGAAATTCAGTGACCTCCCAACTCAAATTCTCCTTAGCAGAGTCCCCCAAAATATTCAAAACTTGAGCATCACCTGAAATGAAGGGCATTATGAGTGAAAGTAGGGCAATTTCAAGGACGTATTAGTCATCACTAATTGAGATTAAAATATTTTATTTTTCAAGTTTTACAACAAAATAAAATATAAACATATGATCACATTGTAAAAACCCCTCTTTGGACCTTAGAAAATTCTAAGCTTACACAAGTGATGGGCCTAAAGCTTCATTATCTTGAACTAAATCCACCTCTGTCTCAGGTGATTGTGTCTGGCCCAGGTTTGGACATGACATACTACTCTCTAAGTTGGCCAATCAAAATGAAGAGAAGTATTATTTTTCATGCATTGGGAAGAAATGATATAAACAAAATACCTCTTGCAACCTGAGGGAAACTGGCCAGGCTAAAGTAATGCAAGCAGAGTAGATATGAAAAGGACCTAAATTCTTGAAGCAATCATTACGATGTGTTCATATCATTGCTAGAGCTTATCCTATCTTTGGAGTTATACTGTATCAGGAAAATACTGTTTAAGCTAGTTTGCATTAGAATTTTCAGTTACTTAGCACTAAAATTACCCTTATGGGTAAATACAATTACTTTGCATTATTTCTGAAAAGCTTATTGTTTTAATAAAGCTACTTTTACATTTTCACTCAGATATAATTCTCAACTATGAAATTATCCTATTTGAAAATTATTGTGAGCTGAATTGAATTGCACAACTAGCATCAATGGCATGTTTTTGTTGTTGTTGTTGTTTTCTCAAATGATAGAAAAGATTTAAAAACTCCTGGTATTTCTCAAGTATGATAGTAATAGATAGTTTCAAGGACATTCAAGCATATGAAATAAAATTAATGTATTAGGATTTACATTGATATCCTATTCAGCATAAAGGACCCCTCAAAGAAATACTGGGTTGTCAGAAAAGTCATGACACATTTTTGAAAAGAAAAACATAGAAAAACTACATGATGACTTTTCCGACAACCCAATATTTTAAAGAAAATAAAAAACATTTTAACATTTTTAATAAAAGTTTGTTTAAAGCAATATATAAATTCTAGAGTATTTTTAATGCATTTTCAAAGTTCAAAAATAAAGCATAATTTCACACAAGCATTCAAGTATTTTCCCATTGATGAGATAAGTGTTAAAACTTTGCACATCGCAATTAGACATATTTCAAGGCATAAGGTTGAAAAAGAATTTCCTTTTATTGTTAGTAAAGGAAAAAAAAACAACACAAAAAACCCTAATTCCCTTAAGACTCAAATCTCATTTAAAGTTGTATTCCTCAATAGCTACTATTGTTTGATTTATAATCATTAAAGCTCTAGAAATCCCAGGCAGGACACATTAAGCACATAATTCAGATTGAGAGAGAAAAGTGATTAAAAAGAAAGAAGGAGAAAAAAAGAGTTTTGTTTAATGAGTTCAAAAGGAAGATAACAAAACGTATTGTCAGAAAACATTAAAATTAACTGAAAGGCAAACCAAAAATCCATAAGCAGAGTGAAGTAAAAAGTAAAGCCCTGAGGAATACTGACTAGTTTGAATCAGTAGAAATTTTCTCTTTAATATGGAAACAGTTTACATCCCGAAGTTCACTGGCTGGGTAATGAAGCACTATTAAAGACTTGCCACATGGAAAGAGAAAGTGTTTCATAGTCTTTGATGCCACATTTCTATTCCATATGCTTCACATTTCCCAAATGTTTCCTATTGTTAGGAAAGTGCTAGCACAGTTTTCTTAATGGCTTCAGCTTGCATTTTTTCTTTATTCTCACCATGAGACCCACTTATGGAGGCCTCCCAGGGTCCCAAAAAGAACAATCTAGTTTCTTTGTTTCTAAGTGGATGACATACTTATAGATGCTTTTATGTCTACACCTCACTAAAATATACAAAAATTTCTGCAAGAAAGACTGAATTTTGCACTTTTTATACAGGTGTTTGGTACCCATTCTACAAATCCACAAAGGAAAATTGTGTTTAAAACCATCTTGTTTTTCCAAAATGCCATGTAACAATTGTTGGTAAAATGTGTTTGACTCAATAATATTTTCATGTGTCTCAGTCCTTTTATGATTATTCTGTCTTTTTTATTAGTTATATTTGCATACCCAAAGAGCTATATTTTAATAGTTGGACAATACAAATTTTGATCACAAAGAAATATATGTATTTTTTTTATTTTCTGTATCTCCACACATTGTTATTGCCTCATTTAGGATACAAAATTTCTTTGACATTGTTCCTAAACTTAGAATGTTTTCAGTCTAACTTGGGAGACAAGACATTATAATGATAAGCTAAGGAAGTGATAACAAGGGCACATAAACAGGTTGTTAGAACTCAAAGAGAATATTAGAGTATAAGCAGGTGTTCAGTGATTCCTTGTTTATTTTTTTAATTATTACATATTTTAAGTCTAAATAAATAGAGAGAATAATATAATAAAGACCCATGTTCCTACCCTTTAAATTTGTTGACATTTTTATATCTCAAATTCAGATCTTTTAAAATAATAATACAATATTACAGACACATATTAAACTCACTGAACTAGTGTCCCCAATCCTTTTCCCTTTCTTCCTTCCTTATATATGACAACCAACCTAAATTTTGTGTAAATCATCTCAAAGCATGTTCAGTAGTTTTACTATATAGGTATGTATACACATAAATGCAACGAACATGCACACATGCATAATGCATTATAAATGGTACATATATATTTATATGCATACTATATATCTATATATAATTGTATATGTGTATATTTATGTTTATAAATCTTATGCTATCATACTGTACATCTTTCTGCAACTTGCTTTTTTCACTTAACATGTTGTTTACTCCTTATCCATGTCTATAAACTATACATGAAGATCTGGTTCAATTATTTTTATAGCTATGTGGCATTTTAATAGACAATTAATATGCAATATATTTAGCCATATTCTGCATGCCAGATTTGCATATTCCAGGGACACTCACTCCCAACGCCCACAATTCTCCTAAGAATTTAGAATAACATCAGTGCAGCAGAAGCCATGTTACTGGGAACAGCTATATGTAAGAAAGGGCTGGTATTTCATGTGCCAGCTTAGATCATTTGTTAATGCCCCCTAGGGAGCTATGTAAAGCAAGATTCTTAAGCTGCGTCATGATTCCACGGGAAAGAACACCACCATAAATTAGTGATGTCAGCTCTGAGTGCCAGAGAAGAATTTGTGGTACACATGCAATATATTTACTGCTCCTTTACTAAGGTCTATTTTTTTTTAAGTTTCCCATACTTTCCTTTATAAGGTTTAGTGGGACATACAAAAGTTTGGCAATGTCATAAATTTTCAGGGATTTTCTTCATAAGCAAGACAGAACAAGAATGTCGACACATGGGTGTAGAGACATTCTGCATACGGGGAAAATACATTATTGAAGATTTTTGGAGGCAAGGATGATAGGCAGGGAGTAACAGAGGGACTCTGAACTAATCTTGATTTGTGAGGACAGTGGAGACTAATGAACCACTTACAAGCAAGCATGGGTGCCAGTTTCGTCCACCTGTTGTTAAAGATCAAGCACCCTCAAAAATTGTTAGATCAAAACAACCATTTATTAGCTAGAGATTCTACAGAATCACAACTTGATCTGAGCTCAGGTGGCTAGTTGTTCTGAACTCAACTGGGATCACTTATGTGGCTGCAGTTATCTGATGTCTCCACTCTGAATTGGATGGGGCCAGGGAGCTTCACTCACATGTCTGGCAGTGTGGGCTGTAAATCCTCTACATGTCCTTTTACCCTTTTGTAAGCCAAATTGGATTTCTTATATGACATTCTTAGGAAAATGTTCCCAAAGGGCAAATGCAGAAACTGCAAAGTGTCTTAAGGTCTAAGATCCAGAACTCCTTCAACTGTCATTTCTGCTGTATGCTATTGTCCCAAACAAGTCACTAAGGCCACCTGTAATTCAGTGAATGGGAGAATAGATTTCATCTCCTGAAGGGACAAACTATTAAACATTGTGGTCATTTTAGTCTACCACAGGGGCCATGATATTGCTGGCAACTTTCAGATACACACACACACAAAAAAAGAAAAAAAAAAAAAGAAAAAAATTTTCCAAAAATAATTTACATGGACTAGAAAGGAAAACCATTAGTCAAAGTATTAAGAAAATTAAGAAAAACCTATGAGCACATTTCTTTCTACATGCAAATTCAATTATAGGTCTTACTCATCTTTTCAACCAATAGAAGAGTGTCTATCATGTAATTGGTGGGAAATAAAGATTTGTTGAATAAATAATACAGGCATTTGAAATATGTGAAGCTGGTTATGAATAAAAAATAAAGCAGTTCTCTATGCCTCTAGGTCTAAGTACCAACTTTACTATGAATTGCTAGGATATACAGTTGGAACTTAGATATGGCAATGTTTTAATCAAATGAGCAAGGTACCCCTGTGTGCATTCAATGTGTTACTAGTGTTAAAGGCAGAGAACTGCAAATTGGATAAAAATCGATGCCATATATACTTTCCATTTTTATAGCAGCACTACATTAGCATAGAAAACATGAAGGCATTTATAGGCCACTTGCATTTCTATGTAAAACTTCTCATAGTGATCATGTATTTATGGCTAAGCACATTTTAAACTGACAGAACTTTTAAATGAGATGCAAGTTCAACAAATATTTCTAATGGGAATTTGCCACTTGGAATTCAAATTTCAAATTCAACTCTTGCAAACTTAACGGCTCATTACACATGGAAAGAATTGTAGGTATGTATTTACCACCTTGACAGAATAATTATGAAAGATGAAGAAAAAAAAATCAGTGCACAAATTAATGACCGTTTTAAATTTTCTTGAGGAAATGCAATTAGTTTATTTTCAGGTAACTTTAAAAATATCATTGTCGGGCCGGCTGAGTGGCGCGGTGGTTAAGAGCTGGCTTGGGACGCCAGCGGCCCCGGTTCGGATCCCACATATGAGGGCCAGCAACACTGCCCTCTAAAAAAAGTAAAAAAAAAAAAAATATATCATTGTCAGACAAAATTTCAGCTCATAGCTTGTCAGTCATGATGAAGATTTAGTTGAACACACTTTCAGGATTTTAAACAAGTTTATTATATTATCAATAAATTACATGGGCCTCTAAGTTAATTAAAAATATGGTTAATATAAAAATAAAGTTATGAAAACATGTATCACTGATTTTAAAAAGTTTAGAAATCAATTAAAACCTGCTTAATTGAAAATGCTAAACTGTAATTTGAATAATGTGCAGAAAACTTTTTTCAAGCACTCCAATAAAGTGTAATCAAGCCTCCTCAAAATTAAGGTATTATCGACAAAATCATGAATTAGCTATAAAAATTCATAAGTCTATGCTCTATCCAAACACTATCAGTTAACACAGATACTTATTAGTTTCTGCAGATTTTCTAAAGCAGATTAGAGTTAATAGAAAAATTGTTTTGTACATTTTTCCTAAACAACTGCTTTTACCAAGCAAATGAGGAAAGTGGCCACATTTACCCCTAAGATTCTGTGACATTCAAACAATGTTTGTTTGAAGCCTCCTTTCTTACTACCTCAAGAACCACAGTTCCTATACTGTACCAGATAAATTATCTTGCATTCCTCCTAACAGTAAAAATCAATTGCTCTTGACTTCATGGAATCACAGGCCACTTTCTACCTTTGGAAGCCTTCCCTTCACATCTCTTTTAGCACAAATCCTGGCCTGACACATGTTTTCTCAATACTGGTCTCAAAATTTACTTATTCTAGAATCATTTACTATTTAAAATGTATTTACAGGTATTCCAAAAATATTTTGAAAAAATATTGCGGTAGAATGTTTTTAAAAATAGCTTAGATATAATATATGTTCTTAATTATATTTGCATATATGTAAAATAAATTATTTCCTATTAGAGTACAGACATCATATCTTACAATTCTCCTGTAACCTTTTCTAACAAATGTAGACTTACTTTCTGAATAATTAAACACAAAAAGGAGCATAAATATATTGTGCATGAACATACATGTTTAAAGTAAATTTCAGAAAAGGCATGCTTCCTCTAAATGATATTGACAATTAATAAATATGAATTTACATTGAAGTACCTGTGAGAAGCCATACAAAGTAAGGTAGGTGATATATAACCCATTTTTAATCGATTATTACTGTTATACATATGAAGACATTGAATTGAAAGTTGAAGGCCAAAACTAATGATTATTTGATTCTCCACTTGATCCAATCCAATATCTTTGCAGTATTCTATGGCATGATTGTATAAATAAACTCTTCCATATAACTCTTTCTACCCTCCCAAATTCTCTTCCCTTTCATACTTTTTCCTTTCATGTGCTTTGGCATATAAATAGTCTCACCATAATTGTTTATAGCAAATATTGGTCTGGAGAAGAGGTTGTTTGTAAGTTTGCTTGTGAAACCTAACCCTGTTTACATGTTCATTCAGAGAATTCTTTTTTTTAGATTGTCCCCATGGTTTCAGCTTTCCTTTGTTTGTCTCATAGTTGAGGGGATGAGACAAGCTTGCCTTGAACTCAAACCCTTGTTTCCTATGGGAGACTGGAGTCTGTACCTACCTCCGCTGTCAGCTTGAATGTGTCAAGGACAGACGCTGTTGATTGTCTACATAGCACCTATCTCATTCTTCTTCTACCACATTTGAATTTGCTTTTCTGGCTAAATTCAATCTCTGCCCCATGTTACTAAGGGGAAGGTGATCTCCATTCCTAACCTCAGGGAGATTTTCCGATAAGTCAACACTAATCCTATAAATTTCATTCCCTTAACCACTATATTCTTACAATTGGGTATTTTACCAAATTCTGGCCCATGACATGCAAAGGAAATTCTGTGAGGGACTCTGAAAATAGTTCCCCCTAGTTTTCTCTCTGGACACATATCTGAAAATGGCACTTGCAATGGCTGCAAATTCCCTGTAACCAAGCTGAGCGTAGCCACCCTATGGAGAAGGGCAGAGTCAAGAGAACTGCAGAAATGTGAACCACTATGCTTGGATACTGTGAGGCAAAAGACCATCCTTCTCACTGCCTATATTATTTTGAAAAAGGGATTTTTGTCTGTTGCCAGCAGCAGAAAGCATTTTACTGATACCAGTCAATAACCCAGTAATTCCAAATCTATACAGTATCCAAGTTGCTTTTTTTCTTTTCTTTTCCCAAGCTTAACGGCAACTGTCCTCAGGAGCCTCATTTTTGAAAATTAGAACTCCTTGAAGTGTCCTTATTTTTCACTGGTTTGGGAAAGCATGTTTCTCAGCTACAGTCACTACAGCCTATCTGAGGCTTTATTCTGCTCCTCGTGCTGCTTGTCCGATTTCTCTTCCCTCTCAGCTGCACAGAGAAGCATCAATATTGACCGTGCCCATTAAAAAATCCATAATATTCAAGCACAAGTTGTCATCTCTGAACATTGCCAAGGTTTTCAGTCCTCCAGCTGCATTGCTGCATTCTTTGCAGAGTCAAAAACCGTTCCCATCCTCAGCTTCTACCATATGTGCCCGAAATTCCCAGTGCAGTTTTAATTTTCCCAAAACTGTTCTGCATGTTTCTGCCTTTAATTCCTCCCTCAATCAGAGCTCGCTTGCAGGCCAGATAGAAAAACCGAGAGCAGGGCCGGCCGAGTGGCGCATTGGTTAAGAGCTGGTTTTGGGATGCCAGCGGCCCCGGTTCGGATCCCACATATGAGGGCCAGTGACACTGCCCTCCACAGCTAACAGCTCCACCTGGAGCTGGGCAGTGTGAGCCCCAGTGGTGGTGTAGGCTGCAGCCCTTGCTGCAGTGGGCTGCCATAGGCTACAGTGAGTGGCCGGCAGCCAGCGTGAGCAGCTGGCATGAGCTGCCAATAGCCGCAATGAGTGACCATCCGGAGGCCTGCGACTCATCCAGGAAGAGCGCAATGACGATACCAACATGGGCCAGTGAGGAAACGTCCTCCACAACTAGACTGAAGAACAAAAAGACAGCAACTTGTCTGTTCCCCTCCCCCAAATCCCCAATAAAAATCTTAAAAAAAAAAAAAGAAAAAGAAAAACAGAGAGCAGGTTGTCCCTGCTGCCATGGTCTCACCTCTCTCTATTAAGATGAAAAAGTTTGAGTGGATGCAAGCAGACACTGTTAGGCAGTGAGGGTACTTACTAATGCTGAAGGCAGTGGGGGTGGTAACTGTGAACAGATCCCAGCGAGCCTGCTTTGGTACCATCAAAAAATAGAAACACAGTCTTCATGGCTGGGTGTTTTTCCCATTAAAATGGCTATTTACTTTCTCTTGTTTTTACAAATACTGCCTGCATAAGTACCTTCAGGCAATTTGCAAATCTTTCTTCAATTTAATTCAATTTTTAATACACTCAAAATAGCAACATTCACAAAGATAATTTCAATTTAGGACAGATTCTGAATAAAAACCTGCCCACAAGCTCCATGTTTATAGTTCTAAGATGGTCATAACAACTAAAATATGGTCATTTCAGTCAGCCTACTAAATTCCTTTTTATGACCTGAGTCAATTACTGGCATCTCAACCGCATGGCAGCTGAACATCAGAATATTTATGAGCTAAATCCAGATGAAAGCATATATTGTCTAGAACAACCTGATGACAAGGACTGCAAACTTACTATTTATAGGGGCTATGCACATAACATAAATGAGCCGTGCAGGGTGGCACAGGAAAAAGCAGAAAGCACACACCTGGCCTAGGAGAGAATGTGTCTTTTCTAAGAGGGGCCACCATTGCTCAGCTTCAATTCATGGCTCCCAGGTAAAACTATATATGTATCATCATACCTTATGGTTTTTCAAAAGAAGCGGCAATTCCAGGTTTCTATGTAAAATCTTTAGCTTTTTTAATATCAGCTACTTTTTCACAATGTTTCAAAACTCTACATGGAAATGCAAATCAAAACCACAATGAAATATAACTTCATAATCTGTAAGGCAGCTACCGTAAAGGAAAAAAAAAATAAAATAAATAATGTTGGCAAGGAGGTCGAGGAATTGGTATCCTTGTGCATTTTTGGTGGTAATATAAAATAGTACAGCTGCTATGGAAAAGAATTTGGTGATTCTCCCCCCACCAAAAATAACCATATGATCCAGCAAGTCCACTTCTAAGCACATACCCAAAGTATTGAAAGCAGGGACTCAAACAGATATTTGTACACCAATGTTCATACTGGCATTACTCATAATGGGTAAAAGATGGAACCAACCCAAATGTCTTACAGGTGAATAAATAAACAAAATGTGGTATATAAATACATTGAAATGTTAGCCAGTCCTAAAAAGGAATGAAATTGTGACACATGCTACAACATAGTTAAACCTTGAAAACATGATATTAAATAAAATAACCCAAACACAGAAGGACAACTATTATATGATTTCCTTTATGTGAGGTACTGATAGTAGTCAAATTCATAGAGACAGAAGGTAAAAATGAAGGTTTTCCAGGGGCTAGGATGCGGGGGTAATGCGGAATTATTGTTTAATGTATAGACTTTCAATTTGAGACAATGAGAAAGTTTTGGAGATGGATAGCAATGATGTTTGCAAAACAATCTGAATGTGCTTAATACCACTGAATAGTGCATTTAAAATGATTAAAATAGTGAACTATTTTTATGTATATTTTGCCATTATAAAATAACATATGTGCCAAACAAAACATATCTGTAGGTTGGGTTTGGTCTGGGGTCTGTTGTATGGGATCTGCAGAAGATTAAATACTGAAAGAATGAATGAGAACAGAAAGAACCAAATTGTCATGTATCAAATATACGGAGTATAGATAGAGAATTTGCTTCTTTTTAAGCTATTCCATAAGAATTTACAAAAATTGACTCCCTCATTTAATCAGATCTCTAATGAAACTTAAACTGCTTCACAATCAACCCCTAACTCTGATATAACCGTATTGAGGTTATATGTATCCCCTTCAGGGAAATGGGGATTGATGGAGTGGATTCCAACTTCTGATTTTGGGCTCAGTGTGTGCGGGGATAGGAAATGAAACAGTAAGAGAAAGGGACTTACTTAACCGCAAGGTAGTGCTGCTGTAAATGGCATATTGCTTCTTTCCATGTTTCCTGATGACCTGAGACCCGATCCTTTGACATACCTGGGGCCAAGATTTTTCACCGGGAATCCAATATGTACAAGTTATGGTCAGAAAAAAGTTATTAATTTTACATCTACTACCTGCTACATCTTTCCAGATTAGACTAATCAGATTATCTCTCCTGGGAATCTGAAATTTGTAATCAGTTACAAGTGCAGAGTGGTTGAAGCCAAGTCTCATTAAAACTTTGACTTAGTTTCAGAACGGCAAGTCTGAATATGGTTATGATGCCTTAATCATCAGCTTTTCTGTGGCTTGCTTGTACAAAAACTTTGAATTCTGAGAGATATTCTAGTAATGCCTTGTTTGTCTCTAAAACCTTCTGTTTTTCTTTAAAGATATCATGTCAGTTTTTGCTCCTTGCAACCAAAAAAAGACTGCTCAGGTCAAGTTCAAATAGAATTCACAATTGAATTGTTTCTGACCTTGAGAACAACATTTAAAATATGTTAGATGAATAATAAGGGAAGAAACAATTTATTTTTCTAATGTAGCACAACTAAATATTAACATTTGTTAGGCCACAGTAACTAAAACATAAACAGATGTTACAGTAGTTTCCAAAGTGAATATGTGAAAATATAAATATGTTAATAAAAGATATGAAATATATAGTTTTTTCAAACATCTCAGACAGATGTCTATCTTAGATACTTAATAGAATAAATCAAAATAAAGGAAAACACCCTTTTTCTTCTACTACATTAGCAGATTTAAAATATGATAATACAAACGCAAGCAAATTTGCAAGGAAAGAAACAGACTCAAATACACTGCAACCAGCAGAATCCTTTTGGAAGCAATTGAGCAACTCCTACAGATTCTCTAAAAATATCTATAATTTTGACCCATTAATTTATTTTAAGAAATCTATCTTAAGGACATATCCAGAAGTATGAAAAAAACTGCATTCACAAGTGTATTCATCCCTCAAACAATATAGAGATCATCAATAACAGAACAATTAACTAATCTCTTCCCAAAGTTTGTTCCATAGTATATTAATTAATGTTACTTGAATAAAGACTTCTATAACCAAGAATATTTAATAGATTCTTTTAACAGGAATCTTCACTCTAAGCCTTCTTAGAACATTAAATGCTAATAGGCACTATAAGTTCCCAAGAGGCACATTTCCTCAAAAATTTTATCCCTAGGGCACTAAAAGATAATATATATGAAGAATAATTCTGTGGAAATTGTAATTCTTTTTATACTGAAAAAAGAATGATGAGGGGTTGAAAAGAGAAGATGTTGAAAGTAAAATGGGAATGTTGTTGAGCCGGCCGAGTGGCTCAATTGGTTAAGAGTTGGCTTAGAGCATGTGCTCTGAGCAACAGGGCCACTGGTTCGACTTCCACATGGGCCAGTGAATGCTGCACCCAAGCTGAGCTGTCGCTGAGCTGTCTGTCAACAGGTAGCAGGATGGCTCAGCTGGTGTAACAACAAGATTGCCTGTTGGATGGTGGCTACACCCACCTGCAACTAAGACTGAACTCAGCACCTTGAGCGGAGCTGCTGCCCAGATGTGCCTGGATGGCTGAATGGATAGAGCATGCTCTCTTAATAACAAGCCTGCTGGTTTAACTCCCACATGGGATGGTGACTATGCCCACCTGCAACTAAGATTGAACACAGCACCTTGAGCTTAGAGGCCACGAGCTACCAAAGGGAAGCCAGATGGTGGCTGGCACCCTCCACAATGAAGATTGAAGGACAACAACGTGACTTGTCCCTTTCCCCAATTCCCCAACACTTTTCCCCTACCCCAGTTCCCCAATAAAATCTGAAAAAAAAAAAGAAAGTAGAACAGGAATGTTGTTTTGACAGCAAGGAATTTTTTTGTTCGGTTCTTCAAATTTTCTGTAGTATGTTTATAAAACTTTATCTAAAAAGAAAGCACTAAATGAAAAGTATTAAAATTGGTCTTTATTACTAATTTTAATGCAAAATTTAGATAATCACCTAAAATAGCTGAAAGAAAATTTAGAAAAATGATAACTTGCACTATTTTCTTCATATGTGTGAGTTTGTACACATTATGTGTATGCAACAGTGAAGGTTATGTATATCCATATACATACATGAGCTAGGTAAAGGAAGACATGCTTTCCTAATCCTGATATATTAACTATTTTGATTTCTTCTCTGAAGTAGAAAATATTTACATTTTACTACGGACTTCAATGAACTATAATAAAAATAACTTGATATTTCTTTAGCATCAAGATGTATAAAATTCAATACAATTTAGTCCCCTCCATTAGAGAAAATGTGAGACATTTTACATTGAAATAGATGCAAAGAATCATGTGTTCTGAAAGTAAATGTGAATAGACTGATTCTCAAATTGCTCATGTATCCAGGCTCATTATTTGGCAGTCATGTTTTCATATTGTAATAATGATGTTAGTTTTATCTTTTTGCTTTTGTTTCAATTATGAATCCACTCTGTCTCAGGCTGCAGAGGAGATTAGTTATTAGAATAGAAGACATAGCAAACCATAAAGATTTCTCCTTCATCCACCCTTAAGGTTAGTTGCAAGAGAAGGACTGAGGTATCATTCAAAGGCATTAAAAATATTAATTAATTATCACATTAACAAATCATTAATTAGTGAGATATTAATCATTTATTTAATTGGTCATTAATTCGATGTTAAATTAACCACTAAAACACACATTAAATTCAAATGGGTTTCTTTTGAGGTGATAAAAATATTCTATAATTGACTGTGGAAAGGGGTACACATATCTGTGAATATACTAAAATCCACTGAATTGTACATAGTACATGGGTGAATTGTATGATAGCTGAATTTTATCTCAAAAGAGTCCATTGGCAGAACGACATGATGAGAGGACTGAATCTTGAGAAGCATTCCTGGAGCTTTGTAAACAGAAAAATCTCAACCTTGGAAACAAAGGCATTGGATCATTAAGAGCACTCATTTTACTCACTAGCTTGTTTACAGAGAAACTAACTCTAAAATCGCTCACTGATGAGACATCTATTCTGATCTTGAACAGTTTTGTGCAAGTTTGTTGGTCTTTTATTTGAAACCAAAGAAAATTTCGGTGGGTACATGTAGGCAATATTTACATAAAAACTTTTGTCTTCTGGTCATATGAAAGTGACTTTGTTATACTAAGATGTGATAGACTTTAAAAATGGTTCCTAGGGCCGGCCGAGTGGCGCATTGGTTAAGAGCTGGCTTCGGATGCCAGTGGCCCCGGTTCGGATCCTACATATAAGGGGCAGTGACACTGCCCTCTACAGCTAAGATGGTGAACAACAGCTCCACCTGGAGCTGGGCTGCTGTGAGTTCCCTGGGACAGCATAGCTGCATCCCCTGCTGTAGTGGGCTGCCATAAGCCACAGTGAGTGGCTGGCAGCTGGTGTGAGCTGCCAAGAGCTGCTGTGAGCGGCCATCAAGAGGCCGGCGACTGATCTGCCTCACCCGAGAAAAGCGCAATGATGATACCAACATGGATCAGTGAAGCAACGTCCTCCACGACTAGACTGAAGAACAAAAGGACAGCAACTTGTCTGTTCCCCTTCCCCAGTTCCCCAACGCTGTTCCCTTCCCCCAATTCCACAATAAAATCTTAAAAAATAAATAAATAAATAAATAATAATTAAATAAAATAAAATAAAAATGGTTTCTATTGGAGATTGTTTAAAATGTTATAATTGGCCCATAGCATCATATTTCTCTTACAGTTTTTCTCTGGTATCATGTATCTAAAATACTCCAAACTGTTCCATGTTCTCAGATATTTCATGTACAACCTGCCCACCCAATCCTCAACATACTTGAAAATTCCTGCCCTGAATAAAAGTTCCTATATTGTTGTCTTTTCTCTGTTGTGCTGAATATATATGCTATTTTTTTAACCCATATCTTGAGAATCATATCAGTCAGCAATTATAAGCCTCTGTTAGGAGGAATACATTTTTCTGTGGAATCATCGCATTCTATAATGAACAAAATATGTTTTGTGATTTAAAACTATGAATAATAGTTTATAGTATTTTGAGACTCTAAATTTTCAAATCCACCTGTTATAAACAGTAGTCAGGAGATATGCAGAACTAATGTAAGTATTTTGGTGAGGAGACACTTTGACTTCTCTAAATATGCCATCTGTACCCTAAATTTTATGAAATAAGTACATAATAAACTCCTGGCTTTCATAGTAACCAAACCAATCAATCTTTAATTCATTGTCAAAACCAAATCAGCCTTTAATTATTAATAACTAGGCTCCCAAATTTAGTTGCACTTTACAACTTTTAGAAATCAAATCAATTATAGGAGAAAACCAATGTATGAATGTACATTTTCAAAAGATTTATGATGTGACTTTTTTCTTAGAGATATATTATAAATCTTAGCTAAAATTAGAAAATATAATTACTTATGGCTTGACCTAGAGTTTTAAAATTACAGAGGTGTGCTTTGCTGATAATAAATGATTTTTCAGTCAGAAGAATGTTCAGCTGTGTTGATAATGGCAGTTTTCACTAATGAAAACTTTGAGACTCATAAATCCTAAGCAATCCAGATAGGTCTTTTTCATGGTTCTTTAAATGATTGTATAAATTAAGCTTGTTCACCACTAGACTGGATTTGTGTCAGACTCAGTTGATTTAGGACTCACCCTTTCTATCTGTGTCCCGCAATGAAAGGCATCATCCAATCCACTGAAGGCCCGAACAGAACAAAAACATGGAGAAGGAGTGGATTTGCTCTCTTTACTTGAGCTGGGGCACCCATCTTTTCTTGTCCTCAGACATCAGTATTCTTGGTTTTTGGGCTTTCAGAGTCAGAATGGGACTTACACAGCTATCTTCCCTGGTTCTCAGGCCTTTGGGCTTCCAGTTTGCAGATGGCAGGTTGTGGGACTACTTAACCCATGTAATCTCAGCCTTCCATAATTATGTGAGCCAATTCCTTATAATAAATCTCTATATCTATATATACATCCTGTTGTTTCTGTTTCTCTGGAGAACCCCGGCTAATATAGCATCTAATTGGTATAAGGCACATTAGCAGTAAACAGGATCAATAGTGCATCATGGATCTTGCATTGTAAGGTTGTAGAGAAAGGTGGGCAGACAACTAACAAACTAACACATATACAACAGTGTATCAGTGATTAGTACTGTGAAGAAAACTTGAGTAATTCAGTATAATGAGAGCTTTGTTTAGGTGAGGAGGGTTATTTTGGCTAGGATGTCCAGAAAGTAAACTCTGAATGAAGTAAAAGTCTTAAGTTAGGGAAGTCTGGGAGAACAGTATTCCAGGCCAAATGAGAAACAGCAAAAGCCTTCAGGTGGCATTTTGCAAGAACAAGAACTGTAGTCCAGCTAGAGTACAGTGATCCAGGCAGAGCCAGTTTAGGGAATGAAGGTTGTTATAAGATGAATGTGTTTCCCCAAATTCATAGGCCGAAGTCCCTAACCCCTAGTATCTCAAGATATGACTGTTTGGGGCAATAAAGTTTTAAAAAGGTAATTAAGTTAAAATGAGGAAGGATAGAAAGAAGAAGGAAGGAAGGAAGGAAGGAAAGGAAGGAAGGAAGGAAGGAAGGAAGGAAGGAAGGAAGGAAGGAAGGAAGGAAGGAAGGAAGGAAAAAGAAGGGGGGAGAGAGAAGGAGAAGGATGGAAGGAGGGAAGGAGAGAACGAAGAAAGGAGGGAGGGAAAAAGAAAGAGGCAAAGCCATTAAAAGTATTAGCTTCACACATATTTAGTATATATAATTTTAAGGCTGATCCATTTAATTTTAAATCCATTTAATTTTAAATTTTACCCTAAACTGGGTAGTCATCTTCTACTCAGCAGATATCAAGCATTTTAAATTACTACCAGAGATATATGAACAACCTTTCTTAAATACTATCTTATATGAAACTTTTGAAGACCTTTTTCATGGAACTAGATACAGTTTGTTTACAAAATTATTTAACAGAAATAAAGAAATTCAATATATAATTCGATGTTATTTAATATAAACTTTCATCAATAGACAAATTTCTCAAAATTGCATAAAATTGGAATTTATTAAAGAAAATAAAATCACACTGGACAAGATGTGCAGACAAAGTTGATTTTATTTCAGTGTATTGACAGCAATATTAGAGAGACTACAGATCAAGTTTGGGTAGCTACCTACATCCAGAGGCAAAGGGCTGGAGGGCTTTCAAGCACTGGGGTGAGCTAGTAGCAAAGTGCTGGAGGACCTAGACGGGAGGTTGATAAATAGGATGCATTGAGTACATTGAGTTATTTTTGAGTTTGCAAATGTTTTTCCTTGGAATGAGGCATAGGTGTTTGCTCATTGGTACTCATGGAAGTTAGGCTCTTTCCCTCTCACAGAGACTGAGAGATAGGGACTTTCTCTTCCTCGATGATTACATTTCAAAGGGTTGGCTCCTAGGTCCTTGAGGATGTTCCTGGGATATAAAACTGGCAAGAGGCTAGGAGACATACATTTCAAACAGGCAGAAAAAGAGTTTACAGTGGCAAGTTTTCTAAAGTCAATGCTCTAAGAAAAGAATGATCAGGGGCCTATCGTCAGTAAGAAACGTGTCTGAAGTCTAGTCAAGCTAAGGGGAATATTAAGGCTGTGTTGGCCAACTATGTCATGGTCAGAGTAAGCACTTTAATTGAAATTATTTACAATCATTCTATATTTAATATACTACAACTGTATAATTTCAGCTTTTGGTATGTAATTTTCTTAAATTTAGATATATCTGATAATTCTATATACACATCTTAGTTTTTATAGAGTAATATTAACAAAGAAATATCTTCAGATAAGGGATGCATGGGCTTCAACGCTCAGCCTGTTTGTGACTCAAATTTGACATTTCTTAGCTATGTGACCTTAAGTGAATGACTTCGCTTTTTCTTGTAAAATGGAGATAAGAAGAGCCACCTTCCACAGTTTTTAGCTGGACCTGACAAGATAGTGTTGTAAATCACCTAACATGGTGACTAGCACGTAGAAGACTGCCACCAAATACCAATCCCTCCTTCTTAGGACCCATAAAACTGTTGTATATAAAGGTTGAATTAGAGGGCCGGCCGAGTGGCTCAATTGTGTAAGAGCTCACTCAAGAGTGCAAGCTGAGCTCTGAGCAACAGCAGTTCGATGCCCAGCCAGAGCTGAGCTGCCACTAAGCTGCCAACAGGTGGCAGGATGGCTCAGCTAAAAAATTAAAAAATAAATAAATAAATGTTGAATTAGAAAATATAACAATTTTCCTGGTAGGGAAAAACGTACAATAGCTGTTTTCTGCCTTTTTACCGCCTGCAAACACACATAACTATATCTCCTACAACTATTTGGAGCAAGAGCCTTGAAGTCGGCAGTTTGGGAATTCCATGCCTTAGTGCAACAGTGACTTCCGTGATCTTAATTGAACTTCTGGCCCAGAGATCTGCCATGTGTCAAATAGGTATAATAATGGAAAATGTCTCTTCTTCACAAGAGTGCTTTTAGCATTACTGAAAAAAAAAAAAAAGGAAAAAAAAAAGAATCTTTTAAAGCACACAAGATGAAAGTACTGTTGTTATTAAATATATGATGAATTGTTGATAATTCATCGCCTGTGATGTTGTAAAAGCAGTATCTTTAGGAAGCAAAGACTCTCTGGAGAGTTTTGGCCAGAAGAAACTGAAAATAGCAGCGGAATTACTTGTTAAATTGGAACGATCATTGAGAAAAGTCAGTGTCCCTGTGGAAAAAGAAGCTCTTCTACTATAGTTCAGTAGAATACCTATAACATTGGCAGGGAAGTTAGTTATGATCTCATTTCTTGACACCATCTATAAGAGGCAAGTGCTTCACTGGGACACAGCCAAGGCACTTCCTTTTATAAAGCAATACCCTGTCAGAGCATATGTTTTTTTTTAAAAAAAGCATTTAATTCAGTGTTTGGAAAATCAGACCCTTTATCCACACTAAGAAGTTAACACGTACTAATTTATTTGTCACCTGTATGTTTTATACATTGATAACTGTGGGGAGCCAGCCCCTGCAAGGACCAGGGATTTCCTCGGGTGGGACTGCGTCAGCGAGGAAAAGAAATATGGAGACACAGGAAAGAGGTTCACAAGAGTGTCATGTTTTATTGTTAAAGCCTAGCCCCTTTTATAGGGGCTTCTGACCACTATCTCAATCACAAGCTATGTTTCACATGATCGTGATGTTTTCTCTTACTCAGGACTTTTACAGTCTTTACTTTGTTGTAATTGTATCTTTCCAGGGTACACAGTGGCCTATTCTATGCTCAAGGATTTTACTTATCATCTAAAGAGTGGTTACCATGACTACCTCACAGGGCGCATGCTTGAGTTATTGCCAAGAGTCTAGCAGTGGCTGAGTTTAGGGCAAAAAACTATTTCTATGTGAATAATAATACTTAGTAGCAAAAGGAGTCTCAAACTTTTAATAGAGGGGGACATCTGTTTCTCAGTCAAAGCTTCAGTATCTGTTGCTACAGCAATGTACAAAGCAAAGAGTTAAAACAAGGCTGTTAATTAAAATACCTCATGGTCAGTAAGTTATCTCTTATTAGAACTCTCATGGCCAAAATACCTTGGTCTCCTGGTCTCCAAGGTAACCTTTCACAGCTGCATAGGCAAATAAGCGCAAGGTCGAATGATATCACCAGCTTCTCATAGAGGCTGTCTGTTTCTCACAGACAGGCTTTTTTGGCCTGTGTGGCCAGAGGCCTGAGCCTCAGTTTCCAAGGGGCTTGAGTCCCCTATTTCTCAGTCCTGGGGTCCCAAAATGGGGCTGTAGCCTGCCTTGGGTTGTCCCCTCTCTTAGGAGATTGTGCCCATCATTGACTTACACAGCCAGCTCTTATTGGGACACCACAGGGACTTGCCATAAATGCAGTGAAAGTACTGTCTCCTATAGGATCTGATGTGGAGGAAAGGCACATGGGTTCATCAAGACAGGAGATATTACATGACTAACCATAAGGCAGCATCCCAGACATCCAGTGCTGAGTGTAGATCTTTATTTCAATGTGGCCTTGTCAGACACCGGGATGCTGTTGGCCCCTGGCAGATAACTAATCCAATCAATACATGTTTTAAATTGTACAAATGTTCAAATAAATATTGAATAAAAGTGTCCCACTGCTTATAAGATTTCCTCTTCACGTTTTAAAATTTCAGCTTGAGAAGAGGTGAACTTCTTGTGTAAGATGAAAAAGCTTTGGTAAAACAAACTAATGTTTTAAGTAAGATCAATAGTTACTGGAAAGAGAATGAAGATGATCAACTGTAGTAGGTTGTAGTAGGTTATAGTTAAAATACTAAATGCATTAATTATAAATGATCCTTAAAATTTCTTCATGGTATCAAAAATAAACAGATGTTGGATACTAGTTAAAAACTGTAAGGACAGACTAATGGGTAATAGCTATTTCACTAGGGAACGATTCCAATGTGAACTAAACTTAAGTTCTATTTGTATAGAGGTGACTGGCTATTTCTAAAGGGAGAAAAGGGGGATAGGCAGGGAGCTGAAGAAACTCAGTAGAGTTAGGTAAGCAAAAATTTTCAAAAAATGGGAAGGGATGAACTAGCCCATGTAACACCCATCTGGTTTGCTGCTTGACATTTATTGAAGTAAGGTTCGTACCCTCCCACAGAAACTAGGAGATAGGGGGTATATTTTCAAATATTAGCTGAAGAAACAGTTCAATTCTTTTGGCAGCTTTGCATTTTCTAGGGCAGGCACTTTAAGGGAGACTAGGGTCATCTTAGGGGTGCAGCCTTGAGTTTTAGAAACTATGTTAAGGTTTGTTCAACTTTTTGTGCAAGGTTCAGAAAGACTCAGGAGAGCCTGCATAGAGTTTGGTCAAGGCAAAAATCTCTGTTAATAGAAACCCTGAAATTAGAATTATAGCCATAAACCCTCTGTCTCTAAATGCTTCTACCAGACCCTGATCTGGCACTGAATGGAACAAGGTCCTTAATTCTGTCATGAGATGTTTGTTAAATGGTCAACTTCTCTGTAAAATACCAGAAATACAAAGACAGGTTAGATGTGATTTTACCTCTTAATCGAGGGGCCTACAGTGTAAATGAAAGTACAAACTCTAAAGAAATTGTTGTTAATACAATAAAACACTACGGCTGCTATGATAAATGTCTCTACAAGGTATAGTGCAAGCATAAGGAGTGAGAAGTCAGCTCTACCTAGCAGAGAAAGGGGACAGTGAATAGTAAATAAAGGAGGTAATATTAGAGGTGAACTTTGATTAGGCAGGTGTTCTTCAAGTAGCCAGGGACATGAAAAGTTTGCCCAGGCAGAGGAATCAGAAAGAACAAAACTGCAGATATGTAAAATTTTCCAACATATCTGAGAAATGCATGTAGATGAACAGAGTCCATGAATGGGACACAGACTCAAAGGAATGGGACACAGTTTTTAAGTTAAGCAAATAGAAATAGATGGTGAAGAGAAAAAATAAATAAACCATCATTTCACCCTACACAAAACGAACAACAGTGCACCCCAAGATTCCTCCAAAATCTCATAGGCATGCCATGGGACACTTTAAACTTCAGGAGGAGATACAGCAAGCAATATCTATGGGATACCACGCAGATCACCATGATTAAGTTGTTGGAAGCTGTTTAATAAACTGAACTGTTGGGTGTTTATTTGTCTGAGGGGTGCTTTGAAGAAAATAACTGAGGCAGGAAGGGTTCCAGGAGCCAAGGGAAGGTGGGCAATGCCATAATACTTTTTAAATTTTATTTTATAAGAAACAGATGAATATTAAGGAGGGGAACAAAATGGGCAACCTTATGTTTTAGGAAGATGATTCTGACAGCAGTGGGGAGCATATGTGAAAGAGTTACCACTTTGGAGGCACATAGACTATTTAGACATTGTAATTAAAGAAGTCTAGTGAATGCTGGAATTCATGACTAAGGGGATAAGTGCCATCACTTAGGCAAGTGGCTCTCAACTCCATTGTTGTTCCTTTGAAAAGCTACAAGTCTTTGGCAACACTCTTGAAATTATTTAATTATGTTAAGTATTACTTAGCTGTTCATTTAGTCAAATTTCTTTTTATTTTTTTTTAGGTTTTATATTTCATTTTTTTGTATAGCTGTTTGAAAAATGTCATTTATAGTCTTATACAGAACGACATTCTTGCAAGTCCCAGTAAAAAACAGTGTATTTAAAATACTTGGTTGACAGTACGCTACAACTTAAACTTGCTTTACAAAGAAAGCTAATGTTTGACTAATGTAATGGTAGCCAATATCAGAAGTATTTCCTTAACACATATGACTCATACAATGTCTTCAATTCTGAGCACAACTCTTGGTTGCCTAGGCACTGAAGCTTCAATTCCTACTAAGAACCTTATTTGCAAGATCATTTTATGCCCTTAGCAGCCCAAGTCCTATATGAAAAGAAAGAGCTCAATAAGTGTTATGGCTTTATCGGGTGCTTTCTATGATCCAGGCACTCTTCTAAACTTTTGATATGCATTATTTTACTTAATTCCTACACACACTCTACAATGAAGGTGCCATTGTTACTAATCTCACTTTATACATGAGTAACTGGGGCACAGATTCACATGTGCTGAGTCACGTGGGTATCAAGGAGGATCTAAGATACAAATTCAGATGGTATGACTATGGAGTCTATATAGTCTTAACAACCATATATATTACTTCCATGTGGGGACAATAATTAAATTTTGTGTATATTTGCATTATTTTTTTAAAGAATCATTTTAACAGCAGTTTGAGTTCATGAGATTATCGAGGGGAAGGTACAGAGGTTTCCCATATATCCCTTTCCCCATCTATGCATAGACTCCCCCATTACTAACACCCACCCCTAGAGAGGTATATTTGTTACAATTAATGAACTTACATTGACATATCATAGCAACTCGAAGTCCATAGTTTACCTTAAAGTTCACCTTTGATGTAAGACATTCTGTGGGTTTGGACAAAGGTAACGGTGTATATCCAGTAATCAGTACTATTCTTGGTTTCTCAGCCCTAAAAATCTTCTGTGCTCCTCTTCTTCATCCATCTCTCCCCCTAATTCCTGGCAAGCACTGATCCTTTTTATTGTTACATAGTTTTGTCTTTCCCAGAATGTGCTATAGTTGGAATCATATAGTATATAACCAGTTCAGTTTGGCTTTTTCTAAACACTTAATATGCCTTTAAGGTTACTCCATGTCTTTTCATGGCTTCATAACTCATTTCTTTTTAATGCTGAATAATATTTTAGTGTATGGATGTACCACAGTTTATTTATCCATTCACCTACTGAAGGACATCTTGGTCACTTCCAAGTTTTGGAAATTAAAAAATTTCCATTTTTATAATTAAAAAGCTGCTATAAACATCTGTGTGCAGGCTTTTCTGTGGACATAAATTTTCAATGCTTTTGGAGAAATATCAAGGAGTGTAATTGCTGTATTATGTGGTTAGAGTAAGTTTAGTTTTGTAAAAAAAAAAAAAAAATTTAAAAACTGCTAACTTGTCTTCCAAAGTGGCTGTACCATTTTGCATTCCCACCAGCAATGAGAGTTCTCTACATCCTCACCAACATTTTGTGTTGTCAGTGTTTTGGATTTTGACCATTCTAATGCATGCATAGTAGTATCTTATTGTTTTTTTAATTTGCATTTCCCTGATGACATATGAAACGAAGCATGTTTTTATATTCTTATTTGCCATCTCTATACCTTTGGTGAGGTGTCTGTTAAGGCCTTTCAGCTCCTTTTTTAATGAGGCTGTTTCTTATTGTCAAGTTTTACAAGTTCTTTGTGTATTTTGTATTTTTTATCAGTTATGTCTTTTGCAAGTATTATCCCCCTGCTTATGACTTGTCTTCTCATTCTCTTTAGTAATTATTTCTTTTAAGCATCAAGTTATGTATACCTATTTGCAAAGCTCTTTTTGACATGTTAATTGGTTAAAAATATTATTGATTTTTTTCTTTTAGAGAAAATACTGTTGTGGAGAGATACGTTAATAGAAACATCAGCTTGACTATTATGATTAGAGGTAAATTGCCTTCAAAAGGTAGCCTCACTAGCTACATACAACGCTTTGGTATCAATGGTGTAGTGTTTAGCTTTTGGGAGAAAGAAACAGGTTTCTCATTTCCTTGATATTTATAAGGTCCTCAGGTACTGATTGACATTAACAAAGTCATGAAGACATGACATTTAACTTGAAATGTTAGTACATGGGCACTGATATACCAGCCTAATCACCAGAATTCTAGTGCCCACCATCTGGGTTATTTCTTTATCCAATCAAGGTCCTTAGGAGAAAGATTTGGAAAATAAATCAAAGATATTAAGAAGATTGCATGATGACCATAACATTAGATCAAAGAGAAGTAGAGGGTCTTGGGATATAATTCATTCATGCTATGATAAAACCTGAGTAATTATCACTGCCTTATAATAACATACATCTTTAAGACAGGTGAGCAGGGCTGGGGTAAGGTTTATAGTCAAGTAGGTGATTGTAAACAAAGGTGAATATGTGGCATTTGGTCAGGGACAAGAGGAAATTATTTACTGGATATATAAGCATTTTAAAATATGTATATGATGAATATGTAGGTATATAGAGATTATGAATCAGAACTACAAGGGAAGATAAAGCATGTTCATGTAATGAATAGATGTTGCACTAACGAGTCTGGATATTTTCCTAAACCATCAATAGGTTTTCCGTTTATGTAGCTTTATGATAGAATACAAGCCAGGAAATAGAGCAGCTATAGAATTTACCTTGTCTTCCTCTCTCAGCAACTCCCAAGTATATAGGTCCTTTTTTCTGTCTCACGTGAATGGTTGAAATCCATGAATGGGAGCCAAGGTGTGTGGGAGTCACCTTAACACACTGAAGCTATAAGTGATATTTTCTACCAACCCCTTACACCATTCAAATTGATAGGCCTCAAACCTACTTGCCAACTTGTAGCTCTCCCTACCCAGTTCTGACTTTACAAAACAAACAGAAACATCATTTTTCATTTTTCTTAGCGCTACACCTTCCAAGGAAAGAGTGCTGTGGGAAATTAAGGTCATTCTTTGAGAGGCTGCATCAAACCCAGCTGATGTTAGTCTTTCTCACAGTTTCACCCTTATGACCTCGGGTCAATATTTTCACAAAACATATTCCTTCTATATTCTGTAATGTTTTGTTTTGTTTTGTTTTTTCCTGACAGACACAACTCTAATATTTTATACATAGGAAAAAGCAAGCTAGCATACCTACAACCACCAAGATTTGTTCTACCCAATGAAGTGTAGGTATCCTTTTTCTAAAACATGGGAATCTTGACCAACATGCTTCATGAGTTTTGTGATACTTTCTTATCAGTGGCACAAGTTGCTCTCTCATTCACTATCATTTGTATCTTTTAAAAGTTATTAGACATATATATGTGTATTTAGTTTCTCTAAGGCCAAATTTACCATTTTATCTGGACAATCAGTTTCCATGGAGTTAATATCAATTGGGGTTTTAAACCAGTTTCCAAAAATATCTTTCCATCACAAACTCATCATCAGTCCACATTTAATTCTCTTTAATTTCCATATGTAAGCCTATAAAATACTTTATTATACCACAAATCAGTAGATGAAACATTAAAGTAATGCCTAGCACACAAACCACTTGTTAATATTACACAAGTAACAGTAGATGCAATATTACAGTAATACTTAGCACACTAAACATTTGTTATATTATAGTATAATTTTCGCATCCTTCCCAACAGAATCATCCCTTACCCATATACCATATATTTTTGGTGACAGGGATGGTCACTAGAGCGTTCAATAAACTCAGGATTCCTTCTGGCCTGGGGATCATACCCAGCTATGAAAGAATAGGGGTTATTGATACTGGTTTCTACATATTAATGTAGGGTACAACCTATTTACCCTACAGAGAGGATACAGTGTTGGTTTTTTTATATGCTAAATACCCACTAAGTGTACAGCAAGAAATGTCACCTTCTTTAATTTTATGGCACACATGCGATAAGGAGATGATGAGGGGGACCATGTTTTCAGTAACATTCTTCTATGATGTAGGTGATCCTTAGCATTTCAGTAGGTGTATCTCTCTGGCCTGGGCTTCTAAGACACCCAGGCATTGACCTTTATACACAATAGCAGTCAACCACAGTAAAGAGCCCTTCCTAGATAGAAACAGAAGCCCTTCCCAGGTTTGTTGCCAGGTATCATGTCCCAAATGGCTTTTTAACAATAGAGCCTCACCAGGTCCTTCTTTTCTCATTCCTAGAAATAGATGGTAGGTTTGCAGATAAAAAATAGGTAACAGGTCAGTCTCTAACACCAGCCAATAAGGAAACATTTAGGGTTAGTCTTGGGGGCGGGGGATTACATTAGGCAAAGTGACCATCTAATCCAGGAATTCCCTAGGAATAAATATAATCAAGTTCAAAGGAATATAGTATTTTAAGTAGTAACACTTCCTTCAGCTGGAAGGAGGGCAAATACAGTCCTAATCTAAACCCCTAGATCTGATAGCCCCAAAGAAAAGCCTGGGGAAACGTTAAAGGCAAAGGTTAGTGCCAGGGATCATTTCCCAGGGCCCAGAAACCTTTCCTAAGGCTGTTCTTTCCTCACTGCCTCTCATGTTCAGATGAAGCACATACCTTACTGAGCTTACTAGCCAGCCTTTCTCATCCTTACCCTTGAACTCTGGGTCATTCAAAAACAAATGTTTTAATTTCCCATTGTAATTTTTAATTAAGTCACTCCAGTGTAAATGGTAGGAATATATGCGTATGTCTATTATGTACTTTTTGTCCCATTTCGGTAAACTGACTATGGTGAAATGTATTCCCTACGAGATGTCTGAAAGGAACTTCAGCTACTTGTATATTCCTGCAAAGACCTATTGAAACACTTCTATGAAATCCTGCTGTTAGTGACGGGCTTGCTGGTCCTTGACATTATGCCCAATGCCATTTTTTGGACACCTTTTTTTCTCTTGATAGCATTCAGGACACACTGTCACCATACAAGTGGCTGTTCTGAGTGACACTGCTACCTGCCGTTGTTTCACCTACCATGGCATTCATCGCTTGAGCACCACTGTACCACCTCACCACATGTTCCCAACTCTCTTTCCTTGGCAGACCAGGGCACTGGCCTTGGCTTTCCAGTGCTTCTCTGAGCCACCGATGGGTTCTTGTGGTGGCATCTACAAATGTAATTCTCTTTCAGAGTTTCTCTTAGGACTTCCACAGTTTCACCCTTTCACACCAGGCTTTGCTTATACATCTATTCATCAGGAAATCGTTTGCCTACCTGCCCATGCAGCACAGCTTGGCATTATAGAATGAAATAAGGCAATACATTCAGAAGGAAATAAGGCAGTCAGTTCAGCATCTTCATCTCTCCTCAGCATCTCCTCAAGTACACAAAAGAGGAGGCTTCATTTGCAGCTTCATGCACATGGACACATATGGCTCCCATAGATGAGCAACGAGGTACATGAGGGTCACATGGAAAACATAGTCTCTATTTCCCACCAAGCTTTAATTCTACAGTGATCACATAGGCCCAATGCCAGCTCACAGTCCCCCTAACCAGACGCAGATGTGTTCCACACAACAAATGAGGCAGATAAAATATTCCTCATTTATCTTAACTCCACTGTTTCCAAGGAAACAGTGCTGTGAGAATAGGAGATCTTTTTTGAAACAAGTCTGATATTCAGGACTGAGAGTAATCCTTTATTCACAAAAACTATATATACAGAGGGTGCCAAAAAAAAATGTATACACATTTTAAGTAAGTGTATTAAAATTGTAATAAGCAATATATACTAACGACAAAAGATGAATACAAGTCACATTTCACTTCTACAATTAGAAAAGGTGCTGAAAGTGGTTACCATCAGCATCCAGACACTTCTTTTTTTTTTTTAAAGATTTTATTGGGGAAGTGGAACAGCGTTGGGGAATCGGGGAAGGCGAACAGACAAGTTGCTGTCTTTTTGTTCTTCAGCCTAGTTGCGGAGGATGTTGCTTCACTGTTGGTATCGTCATTGTGCTCTTCCTGGATGAGGCAGATCGGTTTCCTGGCCTCTGGATGGTGGCTCACTGAGGCTCTTGGCAGCTCGCACTGGCTGCCAGCCACTCACGCTGACTGCCGGCCACACACTGTAGCCTATGGCAGCCCACCGCAGCAGGGGCTGCAGCCTACACCATCGCTGGGGCTTGCACAGCCCAGCTCAAGGTGGAGCTGTTGTTAGCTGTAGAGGGCAGTGTCACTGGCCCTCAAATGTGGGATCTGAACTGGGGCCGCTGGCATCCCAAAACCAGCTCTTAACCAATGCGCCACTTGGCTGGCCCCAGAAACTTCTGATTATGGCGAACTACTGCTTGAGCAAAGTATTTTGTGATATGTACCATATGAAATACATAAAATGTCAATACAAAATATAATAAATAGCATTTATATATAAATAACCATGCAATCACCTCCCAAACGGAGAAAACAAATATCTTCCACATCTCAAAAGTCTCCCATTTAACATGTTCCAAATCAACCCTCTTCATCATTTCCTGGCCCCATTCATTTGTTTGGCTTTTATAGTAATTACTACCCAGTATTTCTTTACAGTTTTTACATTAAGTATATATCACTAAACAGAACAGTTAAGATTTTCCTCTTTTAAATATACAAATACTGTTTGTATTCTTTTGTGTCTTGTCTTTCTTTTTGGTGAGGGGAGGCTCATCATTATCTTTCCAAGATTCAACCATGTTGTTGTGGGCAGTGCTACTTTTCTTATTTTCATTGCTATGTAGTATTCTATTATATGAAAATATTATAATGTATTTAACCTTGCCTCTAATTAATGATTGTTTTTGTTTTTTTTCAAATTGAGGGTAATATTCTCTTGTAATAATATTCTTTGCAACCCTGTTTGGTAAGTAAGCATGATCGTTTGTTTTTCAGCCAAATAAAATGATAAATAGAAAAGAAGTGTAATTTACCCAATTATCATTTAGTTATAGAATTGGGCCTCAACTTAGATTTCTGTGACTACGGAGTCCATGTTTCTTCATTTTTCCCTAGGCTATTGCAATAAGACATATGGGATTAAATAAGGTAGTGGTAATTGAGATGAAGAAATGAACAAATTCAATGAATTCTAAAAACACAGACAGATTCACTATGATTTAGTGATTAATTTGAAGTAGTCACTGCAGGAGATGGAAAAACCAATGATAACATCATTGATTAAGCACCTGGCTTAAATGGATGGTTGGTGGTGACATCTACTAAAATAAGAAATACAGAAGACCCAAGTTGGGAAATGGAGAATTTAGCTTGGCATTAAACCTACTCCCTTTGGTACTGGCAGGACAATCTGGTGACTAATAATAATAGCTAACATTTATTGAGAACTTAGAATTTGTCAGGGACTGCTCTAAATTCTCTACATGCATTAACTCATTCCCACATGTACCTATGAGGTAGATACTATTCTTGTGTTCGTTTTATAGATGAGGCAACTGAAACAAAGAGATGCTAAGTGGTATCCCAACATTATAAAGCTGGTAGGTGAATCAAGGTACCTACAAAAGCAGCTGATTCAGGAGCTCATGTTCTTAGGCAAAAAATATATAATTTTTTTGATAAAAGGACATGGCCAATAGGCAGTTAATTATACAGATTTAATGCTTAGGCCAGAGATCTGGGCTGGGAATATGGATTTGAAAGCTGCCCATATATACATGCCAGTGCCTACATGGAAATGGATGAGTTAACCCCAGAGAAGTGGGTAGTGTGACCAGAGTTGTGGGCTTCATATGAAACTCTGAGATATGAGAAAGGAAGAATGACACATTAGAGCTGCCCATAATTAGGGTGAGGGGATAGCCTTATGTTAGTGGTTCTCAGCCAAAGGTGATCTTTCCCCACCAGGGACATTTGGCAGTGTATGGAGACATTTCCATATTACCATGGCTGTGCCTCAGTACTACTGGTTTCTAGTAGGTAGAGGACAGGGATGCTGGTAAACATTTTACAATGCACAGGACACCTCTCTACAACATAGAATTGTCCTATCCAAATGTCAGTAATACCAAGGTAGAGAAACCCCGTCCTACACAGATCAGTCACTGGATGTGGGAACACCCAAGAAAAGAGAGGGATGCTGGTGAGGAAACTCTTTAGCAAAGAGGTATCTGCTGACAGCACTTCCAACAGCTCAGATGAGGATTAACTAGGATTGCAGCATTGCATCAGCACATCTGCCATGGCTGTGGAACAGATATAAAGAAACCTGCTTTTGACCACTTCCTGGGATCAGCAGTGTATTAATCATGCTGTTTTATTTTCTGTAATTCCAATGCTTTGACATCTCAGAGCATTGCTGACCCTGGAGAGATTGCCCCTTTCAAGTAAGTGTGAGCCAGTTCTTAGGGATAGTAAATGATTCGCCTGGGAACACACACTTCATGTGCAAACTAACCTATCCAGGGCCCTCACACACCATCACCTTCTCTCTCACTCTCAGGACCACCATCCCCCTATTCTAATCTCCCCAGAGTTAGGTACTAGACATCCCCTGCACCCGAGCCTGCTGAAATTCTTCAAACTAGTCAATCCTAAACCGCTTACCCTGTTGTGGCTAACCCCTCCCAGGGAAGCCATAGAAAAGTCTCTTGCCCACATTTTCCCCTTGCAATCCGGGTTTCCTGACCACCCCTGGTGCTTCCCTATGTGGCCTGCATGGCATGGCAATCCCTCTGGGACCTGTGAGTAACCAATTCTCTTTCCCATGGCAATCTTTTCCTTTTCTGTTGGTCTCACCATTACTGAATAGTAAAACGTACATTTTGAAACAAGCAGGTGATTTGGGTGATTGATTTATTTTTATTCAGTTTGTTTTCCTATTTCCTTTCTTTCTCTTCCTCCCCTTCCCACTCCTCCTCCTCTTCCTCCTCTTCTTCAATTGCAAGCACTTAAAACATAACTTGACTTTGGCTACAGACTGAGTACTACATTTTTGCACCCATTCACATTTTACTTTTTAAAAATCTGCTGTACTCCATGATAAAAATATATTCACACACAGTATTTGGCCATAAACACTATAGATGAATTTTCCTAGTGCTAGTCACTGTCTACCTAGTTGCTGATTTTAAACCAAAGAGTTCATGAACATAAAGTTTCTCTCAAATGTTTAATAATGTTTTCTAATTTGTATTGCTTTGTAAACAATCAGTAATCCATTTCCCTTGATCCATGTTAATGAGCCATGCATTGTTTGTTTCCAAATAATTAATTTCCAACTTTTTTAATTAATAGCTATTATTGTATTGTGATCTAATATCATAGTATGCACAATTTCAGCTTTTCTGTGATTTATTTAACTTTCTTTGTGGCCTATTGAATGTCCAGTTTTTGTAAATGCTTCATTGGCTTTTTTTGAGGGCAGTGTCACTGGCCCTCATATGTGGGATCCCAACCGGGGCTCCTGGCATCCAACGCCAGGTCTTACCCACCGTGCCACTCGGCCGGCCCATTGGCTTTTAAAAGAAAGTATGTATGCTGCTTATTTGGAACATACTCAATCTGTCTTTTTAAATAACTTATAAATTGAAGTGTTATATAGCCTTTATATTTTACTGTTTTCCTACACGGTTCTTTAAAACCTGGGAGATGTATCTTCAAAGCTACATTTTTTGTTGTTGTTGTTGTTATCCCTTGTAAAGTTTTTTCCCTTACAAATTTCTCTTGTAAAGTTTTACAGTGTAGTTTTTAATTCAAATACTTTGTAGCTATACTGTCATACAAAGGTTTATGCCTTCAGTATCTTCATTGTGAATGTATTATTTTTCAATATAAACTGACTGTCATTTTCTGATTCCATGATGATTTGCCTCAAAGTCTAATACTATGTCCCTGATTTTAATATTATGCTTTTTCTTTAGTTTTTCTTTACACATTATCTGTCAGTTCATTTTTCTTTTCTGATTTTTTTTTCTTATTTGTTTGGTTGTTTTGTTATGTTTTGTTTTACTTTTCCTTGGGAATAACATACTACTTTGTCTTTAACAGGAGAGTTTAGCCCAACTTCAGAACTTTTAAACCTATTCTACCTGAAAAATCTTGTTAATTTGCCCTTTCAGTTTCAATTAGTTTTTTAATATCTCTTTACTCTCGCATTCTCTAACATATCTGATTCTTCAGAGACTATGATTTTATTACCTTTTTTTGTTAGTGTTTTGTAAAACATACATCTTATCTTAAAATTTAATAAGTATAGCCAAGTTAACAAAGGAATTCTAATAATCAATTCCATAATAAAACAGTGTTTTGATACCATCCAATGTAATTCTAAATATCAATATTATTTTGCTTTGCTTCCTTCATCCCTCACTCACTTCTCAGTTAGATTACAGGGGATTGTTATAATCAGAAATTTGAGGCCCAGATTACTATTTTTATTTTGATATGTTACATATTCTATTTTAAGAATTTCTTTTGTACTTTGTCTCATAACCTATTTATGATGTTTAATTCAATTTATTCTGTATCACTGTTTTTAATGCCTAAAACCAGGTATTCTTTGATTGTATTTTTTGTTTTAATTTCTATCTTCCTCTCAATTAATTTCTCTTGTCAATCTATTGAATTTTCACTTCGTATTTTTATCTTTTGCACCACAGCCCATATTTTCTTAAATTGTATTAAGGATATAAATCAGATGCTTTATAAAAAAGTGCTTTAAATTTCTGATTTCCAAAAAAAACCATTTCCAAAAATATGTCTTTGTAGCTTAAATACTAAAATAGTTTCCATAGCATTTGTTAAAATGTCCAATATACCATTTATATCTGCATATCCTATAAGGAATAATGTATCCAAACATGGTATTTGTCCATAAATATTGTGGGTAAATGCATGGGCCATCTGACTCATTGTTACTTCCCCTCAGATGGATTTTGAGTCAGAAGGTATATGGATGTGCAGGACCTCTATCAAAATGTCTTATGTTCATAAGACATTTATCTTTGTGGCTATCTGGTTGTATTTTGAAAAGAATCATTTACACCTTGATGATCTCTCAATCTTCCTTTGCTAGACATAGTAGGGAAGATAAATAAACGAGCACACAGTACACAGTATACAATGCCCAGCAGTTCCTTCTCACAATCCCTCCCCACTGGCACTTCCACATCTCTGCAAGACACCAGCACCTTCCACATCTGCCCCTGGCTGGAATAGAATAATGATAATTTTATTTCCAGGATGAACAGAGAAAACTACAAATGAGAGAAATTAAAAGACTGAGTGGTCTTGTGTGTTTCTAAAAGCTACTCTTTCCTCCACATTAGAGAAAAAGAAGTTTAGTAGTGTGGTTGGTATGGATCTTGGGCATTAAAGCCAAGAAGCTCTCTGGGGCAGAATGGTGAAGACGGATGCCCTTTAGGTTTACACATTTGTTATCCCTTGTGATAGTTAATTTTAGGTGTCAACCTGACTGGATCAGGGAGTGCCCAGATATCTGGTTAAACATTATGGGTGTGTTCGTGAGGCTGCTTCTGGATATGATTAACATTTGAATTTGTGAACTCGATGAAGTAGATGACCCTCCCCAGAGTGAATGGGGTTTATCCAATCCACTGAACGCCTGAATAGAACAAAAAAGAGGAAGGAGAAAAGTGCCCCTTCTTCCCCCACCCCCCCGCAGTGCTTGAGCTGGGACACCCCATTTCATCTTCTCCTACTCCTGCACTGGGATTTACACCATCAGGCCCTGTGGATCTCAGGCTTTCAAACAGACTGAATGATGCCACCAACTTTCCTGAGTCTCCACCTTCCAGATGGCAGGTTGGGAGATTTTTTTTTTCTCCGTAATCATGTGAGCAGCTCCTAACAATAAATTTAAATCTATATCTTTATCTGTATCTATGTCTGTATCTATATCTATATCTATGCCTATATCCGTATCTACCTCCTTCTATCTAACCTATTGGATTTGTCTCTGGAGAATACATACTTCAAAAAGCAGAATATGTGTCAGCATCATCCCTTAATTAAAGTTCTTCTTTCAGTTCATAGAAACTTGTAATTTATGTAGATAGCATTGGTTGTTTCAATTTGGGGGGTTATGAATGTTCATGTTATTATATGTTTATAGATATTACAGCTGGAAGTTGGGGAAAGACTTGATTAAGCACTGCTGATAGAGGGGAATCTGATTCCTGTATTCATCACATGAAATATGCAACACATATCCTTAGCACTCTTTAGGTTTTTGCAGTAACATTTATTTCATTGTACACATTGCACTATCGTCACTCAGTGATTTAAACGGAATGCAGGTTTTGCCTGTAGGTGCCTACGAGCCACTGTTGTATGTTCACCCACAGCTGGTTTTTTTAACCCCCACTTACAGTCCTGCAGGCTCTAGGACCAGCCTGGTCTACTGACTTCTAGCCCACTAGGCACTCTCACCTGTGCTATTGGTGTTGCTATCATTTTGAAATCATTGCCTTGATTTCATTCTCACATGAGAGTTCTGAAGACTGGGCTCGGATTTTTCCTTTGTGGGTTCAAATCCCTCTCTTGGTTACATACCTAGTCCTTTAGATCCTCTGGGTTTACTTATCTCCTGTGACAAAGGCAGGGAGTGTAATCTTGCCTTGAAATTCAGAGCCTACATCCAAGTCTGAGGAGAACTTTCAGCTGCTGCCTGGCTGCCTCTCCACCTCTGCCACCCTGCTGTCATTTCTAAACCTGCCCCTCATAAGCTTCCTCTGAAACCACAGCTTCCAAAGCTAACATCTGCTGTGATTTCTTTTCAACATTGTACTCTAATTCCCAAACGCACTTTTCCTAACTCCTGGCAGCCAGTTCTATTTCATCATTATGGTTAAACCTAGCTCTAGGTCAGGTTCCTCCCGGGTTATCCAAACCCTATTTTCTGGGCCATACCTGGTCATATTCAAAAACAAGAAAATGACACATCAGCAGGACATTCTGATCTCTGGGTTACGTTGGACGTTTTCTTCTCTCTCATTCCAACCAACTCCACCTCTGATCCATCACCAATTTAGGTGATTGCAAATCCAAAATGTATTTGAAAGCTAGCTGTTTCTCACCAATTTCACCAGAAGACCCTAAATCAAGTCATTATTATCTTTAACCTAGAATAGCACCTAATGTTCTCCCCATGTTTACTCTTGTCTCTGTCCCCATCTCTTCTCCATGGGGCAGCCTAGAGCATGCAGTCATTTCTTTGCTTTAAACCCTTCATGGCTTCCCATTGCTTTTGCATCTACTTGTAAGCCTTAGCTTTGACCCATGCCTTCATGTGCAGCTTCTTTTCTAGCTACTCTCTCTTTCTTATTAATTATGTTCCAGCCACACAGGACTGCTTTCTGGATTTTGAAAGTACTATTTACGTTCTCCTCTGTCTGTAATCCTTTCAACTTCTCTCTTATGGACAAATAAATGCTGGTGAATTTATCCTTAAGGCCTTAGCACCTACTCAAATAGGACACCCTCAAAAAGCACACTATAGTTTTTGTCGGTAGCATTTCTAATTTCCTTAAAAAATGTATTGGTTTGGATACATGTCTGAACTTTGTTTTCTCCATTATCTTGTAAACTTCATGATGGTGTCTGTTTAGTTCATCACTTCTTGCCTAGGGCCTAGCAGTGTCTTGTACAAGTAGAAACTCAAACATATTTGATCAATGAATAGAAAAAAAAAAGGTGAATGTGAAATGTGAGTGAAATGCTTGAAATTTACCAATAATATTAAATAATTCTTATTAATAAGTTATGTGCCCAATGACAATGCTAGGCATTGTATTGAAATGTTAGTTTAAAAGGAAGCCTATCAATATTTTCTTCATATACAGAATAAAGTGGGAAGGGAAGAGGATAGGATGTAGTTCAGTAAAAGGAAACAATCAATTTAGTGACTAGTGGGCCTGGTTAAGGGAATATCAGTTCTGTAAACATGCCAAAGTTCTTTGAAACATTTCTTAATTGTTCAGATACATATTTATTTAGGGTTGGAAGAATGCAACCACCTTCTTTATTCCTTTATACCTGATAGTTCAATAGATTTTTTAAATATTTTTTTTCCAAACTCCATATAGCAGGTAGGAAAAGTACATTTCTTAACTTTCTGTCCTAAATTTTATTTGCAAAACTACCAATAAAGTAGGTTCCTGCACCCTCCACCATCAGCCCATTCTGTGTACCTAACTCTCTTGACATCTGTCTTCCTGATGCAGTGTCTAAAGAATAGATGAAATTATGCATAACAGAGCATGGCATCTGTGAAGTCAGCTGCTCTCAGAGAACGGACTAGAGACCTTGTTCAGCTCCCTTCGCTTTTCCTTTTCTCGTGCTGTAGAGTCTTGCCTCTTGCCCTGGCAGCAGTGGTTCTGAGAAGTTCATGTAGAAGAAAGACTTCTAAGGTTTTGGCAAAAATGTAGATTCCTGGGTTTTACCTCAAAATTTGGATTTAGTCATTCTGAACCAGGGCCTACATAGCTGAATTCTTAAAAAGCACAGCAGGTACTCCTTGGACTGATGGTCTACAGAAAAATACTGAAAAACAATCAGCTACTATTTTGTCGGTTTGCATGTGGTTACCTATTGTCTAAAGTTGGCCTAAGCATATTTTTGCTTAAACTCACCATATTTTTTCACTAATGTACCTACCTCTGTATAAGGTCAGCCTTATTTAAAAGAAATAGGTTTTCCACAAACTAGCGTTCATTAATTTAGTATTACTTTTTGACAACTCATAATAATATATGCAATTTTCAATTATTGTTTAAAAAGACTTAAATTATATCATCCTTTCATTTTGTTCAGCAATCAACATAATGAATATAGACAATATGAATTCAATATTTTAATTTTTATGAATTTTTTTCATGTTCTACCATTTTCATAGTATATACTAAAATGATTCCAAGGAGTGTGTGTGTGTTTGTGTGTGTGTGTCTGTGTGTGTGTGTGTGTGTGTGTGATTTAATGAACTTTACCTGAATTTGGAAAGAAAAGTAAGCATCCATTAATTCTTTAAGTTTTAACCATTCAATTATACAGATAAAATTGGAATTATAATACCTTTCATTATGACTGCCATTTTTTCAGGATTACCTCCAAGAATCCCATTTCCAAGCAAAAATGATATTAGAAATATGATGTTTTACATCAGACACTTGACAAAAATACCTCTACTCATCATACTTCCAAGAGTCAAACTGCAGGTGGCCCTGGATTTATTTTAGATGTCTGCTATTTTGTTCCATTTGAAATCTATTTCAAGTAAAATAACTTGAATGAATATCAGGAAGCAATTTATTGATGATTATATATTTATTTTACTCAATATAGAGAATTAACTCAATGACTCTAATATATCATCTGGATTCAGCTACATTCTGTGTTCTCTTTTTAGATGAAAGGCTGAAATTTTCTGCAGTTCATTAAGTGTGGTATGGTTTCCTCTCTTTTTAATTAAATTTGAGTCCAAATCAATTATTATTTTTCACATTAAGTACTATTCTTCACTCCAATTCAAGATATACTACCTTCTATTCTATCTCATAACCTTCTACTGGTATAATTTTTCATGCTTGTAAAAATCATATAAATTCCACTACTTTTATGTTTTGCAAAAACAATATTCAAACTATATTTCTTTATGTGAGAATTAAAGCAGTGTGTATTTATTTGCTCTCTCTTAAGATGAGAAAATCAGTATACTTTTTGTTTCACCGTCTAACTTTTAGTTGTATAATTTACATGTTTGAAACTACTTACTATAACTTTTAAACATTGTTTATCTTCTCTTTCATTGCCTTGTTTTATACTAAATTACAATTGTTATCACAATCATATGTCTGAATATTTTAATGATTACAAACATTAAATGGCCTAATTCTTATTTATTCAAAATAAAATATTTTCTTGATTTTAATAGAAATAAAAGCTCATTGGTAAATAGATTATCAAAAAAAAAAAGTAACAAAAAAGTAAAATTTTCCTGTAGTTCCAGAGAAAAAATTCTTTGTGTTTTCTTTTCAAACATTTTGTATACATATATGTAAAAATGTTATACAGGTACCTATAGCATTTCACTCATTTTGTTTTTACATGCTTGCTTTTCACTTAGCAATGAATATGAATGTCTTTTCATATCACTACATGTCTTTGCATATCACAGAAATAGATTTATGTGTATAATAATTTATGTAACATTTCATATTAAAGTATAATATGCAACTATATAAATGTAGCTTTCCATTTATAATCAATTATTTTATGGATATTTAGATGGTTGCTTCTATGCTATTATAAACACTACTGTGATAAATACCTTTATTTTTACATATTGATCTAATTAGTTCCTATGTGTCTATTCCTAGTGGAAAAATTTCTGGATCAAAGGTATTCACCTTAAATTTTGATATATAATTGTAGAGTGTTTGAAAATGGTTGAACTAAGTGTATGAGAGTGTCTCTTTATCTACAATTTTGATAATATGATATCAAATTTTTAACCTTTTTAAATCTGAAAAGTTTTTAAAATTCAAGTTTTAATTTGTATTTTGTTGTCTATATGTGAAGATTAATCAGGACTAGCTACATAATTTGCAGAAAACAGTTCAAAATGAAAATCCAGGACCTCCTTTTTCAAGAATTATTAAGAATTTGAAGGCAATGATACCAGAATGTAACCAAGCATTGGGGCTTTTTTACAAGCTTGGGACTCTGTGTGACTCTATAAACATTTCACACTCATGAAACTGGCTCCAGTGTTAGTTTTTAAAGGTATATTAACACTTTTAATTTGATTTCTGATTACTGTTAATGAACGGGTCTGTTTTTAAAATTCTGTTATACCCTTTTATTAGTTTATAAGCACTTTTTATATAGTGCCACACCTAAATTATTGAAACATTATCTAACTTTTCTTATATATTTGAGGGCTTTTTATTTACATTTAAATTACATTTAAATATTTAACCTTCTTATAATATTTTTTATTATTATTTTTTATTATTATTATTTTTTTTTTGAGGGCAGTGTCACTGGCCCTCATATGTGGGACCCGAATCCGGGCCGCTGGCTTCCCAAGCCAGTGCTTAACAACTGCACTACTCGGCCGGCCCTTATAATGTTTTTTAAATTGTAGTCAGATCTTACTGCATTTTCTTTTTAACAAACTGGTTATTCAATTGACCTAACGTCATTCATCTTATAATGCATGTTTTTCCCAATGATTAGAAATGCCAGGTTTTTCATGTGCCAGTGGGAATATAGGGATTAATTCCTAGTGTCATTATTCAGTTTCATTGATATAACTGACTGATCTTTCCACCAAACCATACTATTTTAATTCCTATAGTTCTGTAATTGCATTTATTCTTCTCCCTTTGGATTTTTCTGGTCATTTTCTTGCAGGTTAATTTTCTAACCTGTATTTTTGAATTGTTTCAAGTTGTGAAATGGAACCCTTGGGACTTTGATTGCAAAAACAATGAATATGTTGATTTAGCTGGAGAAATCAATGTCTTTAAACATAACTTTTCACACATAGAAACAAGGTATTTATCTCCATTTATCTAATTCTTTATTCATACATCTCAAATAGAATGTAGTTTTCTTTGTATAGGTCCTGCTCATTCTTAAGTTCATTCTGCTTTTAGATTTGATCTTTTTAAAGAAAACTGAAAAGCTCACCATGCTGTTGCTTCTTAAGATCCATTTCTCACCTTTCCCCCACTTCGCTTTGTGTGAAAGTCCACAGGGAAAGTCCACTATGGACAGAATCAGTCAGATTTCCTTCTATTCTGGCTTCCTGTTGAGGTCATAAGGAAAGGATATGTTCTACTATTTTGTCAGCCCAGAGAGAATGCCATTTATAGATAAGTCATTTATGTGCTATAAGAACTTGGTTGAATTTTCTTTAAGTATTCTTCTATTTACTGGGCCTTTGATCATTCACTTAGATCTTTAAAATTGAAGGAGTTGGCTGGGGTTTATTGCCTATTCAATTGTTTAAGTAAAGAGAGTGCAAGTTACATTCTCAGACCACCAAAGCCAAGGGAGTTTATTTTTTAAATTATTCATTAGATACTCTATCCACCATCTATTGCAACAAAATATAATGGGGACTGGTTAGGATTTTGAAGAGTTTGAACTATCTATCTCCCCCTCCCCCTCCCTTTCCCCTTCCCTCTCCCTCTCTGTCTGCATATTTTCTCTGCACTTTTACCTTTTCACTTCCAGGCCTTCAAGGGAACCAAAGTTTTGCCACCCTCAAGCTACCATTTTGGGATATTGATTTTAAGCTATTTGTTCAGAAACAAAAGACTCAGGAAGTACCTTTGACCCTGCCCTTTCTTGCAGAAGAGATTCTGATAGAAAGTCCTCCCCCAGGAAGGTCATTTTAGGACAGTGTTTTTGCCTAATCTGAGTTAAGTATGATAAACAGGAGGGCTTCAGGCAGGGGCATCTTAGCTAGATATCCCCTGGGGTCCCACTGTTTCTGAGTTGCCTAGCAAGAATTTTCCTGCTAAAAAGTTCCCTCTTCCTCAACTACCTGTAAATTGCCAGTTCTCACTTCTGAAATCTAACACCCTGTCCCCTCACTCTTTTTCTCCCCTGTCCAACATGTCATACATATCCAGTGCTGCCTCACAAGGATTGGAATTTTCATGTTTATGTAAATTCCCAACGTGCATGTATTACTATTTTATTTTCTCCTGTTAATCTGTCACTGTTAATTTGATGATTAGCCCAACTAGAAGAACTCAGAAGGTGGGAGGAAAAGTATTAATTTTTCTTTAGCCCCCACAGCCTCCATTTATGGAATCTGGTCTAAGCGATTTGGCTGTACCCTTATAGCTAACCTTTATATATCTCTTCCTCCAATGAAACTCTGTGTTATTAGCCAACTGCCAGATCAGAGAAGCATGCAAAAGAGTGGCCCTCTGGGAACTTGTCTGTCTGGCGCCTCTTACCTCTCTGAAGTCATATGTCTTTTGGCTTGACAGGCAGCAGGGAATGAGGCCTCAATTATAGTGCACATCTTTAGCCCAAATCCCTTGACACTATGAGACATTAAAGAGAGTGTTATAAGATTTGAATTTAGCATTTTGATTGTTTCATCTTATGTATTTTTTTGCTGTAAGAGTCCGTGTGAATTTCTTTGACAGAATAAGGCAGACACTTTTAAAACTTTTTTGTTTCTCAGGGAAGATTTTTTTTTTTTAGAACAACGTTTAGAGAGTTGTGTTCTACTCTTTTTACTAGGACAAACTATGCCTTTTTCTTTGCTTCACCCCATTTTCTTATTCTTTTTTTTTTTTTTATTTTATTTTATTTATTTTTTTTTTTTTTAAAGATTTTATTGGGGAATTGGTGGAGGGGAACAGCGTTGGGGAATCGGGGAAGGGGAACAGACAAGTTGCTGTCTTTTTGTTCTTCAGTTTAGTTGCGGAGGATGTTGCTTCACTGTTGGTAAAGTCATTGCGCTCTTCCCGGATGAGGCAGATCGGTCGCTGGCCTCTGGATGTTGCTCACCGCGGCTATTGGCAGCTCACGCTTGGCTGCCAGCTGCTCACGCTGGCTGCGGGCCACTCACTGTAGCCTGTGGCAGCCCACTGCAGCAGGGGCTGCAGCCCACACCATCACCGGGGCTCGCACAGCCCAGCTCCAGGTGGAGCTGTTGTTAGCTGTAGAGGGCAGTGTCACTGGCCCTCATGTGGGATCCGAACCGGGGCCGCTGGCATCCCAAAACCAGCGCTTAACCAATGCGCCACTCGGCCGGCCCCATTTTCTTATTCTTGAATGTGGCAAGGTCATCTATGACCTGATATTTGCCCAGGCAGCACATGGGAAGATACATTTTTGATGTCTTCACTGTACATGTCAATATACTTTTCAGAATATTTTTCTAATGTTTTAAACTAGAAAGGCATGAGGCCTTGTAATTATTAATTTCATAATTGTGGCCCAATATTTGGAATTTTGCAGCTTGAGCTCTGAGGCTGCTTGCAGAGCATAACTTTTGTCTTTTGGGCTTAGAACATCTGCAGACCCAGCAGTCACCCCCGTGTTGATTGTACTGTTTGATAAATTGTGCTCACAGCATCTCGGTTAAATAATACTCCCTGTACTACAATTGTTTGATCAAAGTCTTTTTGTTCTATAGTTCTGGGCTGAAACTAAGACTTCATAAATGTTTAATATATTACCCATTGTTCTCACTTCACGACCCTACTTTCTTGAGCACTGAGTCAGCCAGCCATGGAAAGTCCAGTTGCCCCCACCAATCAGAAAACAAATGATGTAAGTTTATGGTCTTGTTTTCCCTAGCAAGCCATCTCTTTGATCAATAGTGCTTTACAGCTCTTGCCTTTATAAGCCTTGCCCTACCCTCTCCATTTTGGAATGTATTTTTGGTTCATACATACCGAGAGCTAGGTTTCCCAGTTTGCAAATGATTACCTGAACAAACTCTCTTTAAATTTCTTTTTTGAAAGATATCTCTGGACTTTTGTTTACATGCAGACAGCACACATTTAGTAATTTGATTCTAAAAAGAATCAGAAGGAGGCTAAGGCATGGGTAGGCCTAGTGCATAATTTCCTAGTACATAAAAACTATATAGTTTATAAGGCTGCTCTTCCTGGGACTAGTATCTCATTTTCCATTTGGCCTAGTCTTCAGTTTACAGATACCATGTCTCTGCTGCCTCTCCTGTGTTATTAGCAAGCCATTGGGAAGAATCATAGTGGATAAGTGAGAAAACCACCACCTATGAGTTTCCTCCTTGAATGAGTTCCATTTTTAAACCTCTTGGAGTGCAGATAACCTGGAATGCTGTGGACCAGAGCAAGTAAAGGAATCCAAGAGAGGTGCCTCCTGCTTATTCTAGTCTGTCATTGTCTTTATCCCTCTCTGCTGGAAACTGTGATGTGCCAGAATATTCTGCATTTATTTTTTCTAATATCATACTACAATCTCAGAAAGAAGACACAATGAGTCTTTCCTTGGTTTGTTTCCAGGTAAATTAATTCAGTTTGAAGTACACTGATTAGTCATCGTTCTTAACACTATGCAAGCCTTTTACTAGGTTGACATTCCTTTGGAGATTTTACTCATTAATCACTAGGTAATTGATAATGTTAGGTTGGCAAAGGGACTAAGTATACCAATGCTCCAGTTATTTATTTATCTGGAAATCATCACAATAATGTCTTACTCACAAATATAAACCCTTACCAATTTTTATTTATCTTGAGTTCTTAATGGAATTTTTGCTCAGCTGATTTTATGGTCACATTGCTTTTGCCTGAAAATAGATATACGCATTCCCTAATGTTTTATCTTTAGTTCTCTCTGTTTCTCTATACTTTCTATATCCAATTTCATCCAGTTCTATGGCTCCAATTATCTCTACTTTGTGGGTTAACACCCAGATCTTGCTATCTAACACTTTTATAGTTCCAATAGGCTCTGATTCAGTCATTCAGATGAGTGTCTGCTACTGCCTTGGATATTATGATGACGATGCCTTTAAGTCAAGGCAACATGTTAAAAAATTAGCTCATCACTTTCTACCTTCCCAAATCTATTTTTCTACCTGTTCATGTATACATTCATTCATAGCTATATTTATTGAATACTTTCTTTTTGAGGTTAGGTGAATATTAGTAAAAATAGTAGACATCTAAGTAAGTTTACAAAGAATTAAGGGACATGCGTGTACACAACTAAGCAGGCAAATATGAGATGGCATGATAAATACCAAGATATGGTGAGCTGGGGATAGAATGAAAGAATAAGGGGGGGGGGGGGAGACCTAATCCTGATTTGAGTATGAAGAAAAGCTTCTTACAGGAAGTAACACCTGAGCTGGATGCTAAAGCTTGAGTAATAATGTAGCCATATAAAATGGAGGAGGAGAGGGTGTTCCAAGTAGAGAGAACTGTAAGTATGAAAGTGAGAAAGGTCACGGCACATAAGCAAGCCTGAGAATAGGAAACAGTTCATTGTAGCTAGAGTGTAGAAGGTATGAAGTGAGTTTTGAGACGGGAAAGGCGATCAACACCCAATCCTTACGGGTTCTTTAAGTGGTATTCAACAGTTTGTACTTTATCCTGAGGACAAAGGAGGTATTGGACGTTTATTAGGAAGAGAGTTACATGCTCAAATTTAAATTTTAGAAAGCTCATTTTGACTGCAGTGTGGAGGTTATATTGAAAATCCAGAGGCAAGGGAAAGATCAATTACATTCAAATGATAGGTGATAAAATATTTGAAGTAGTGACTTTAGGGATGGAGAAAAGCCAAGAATCTTAAAATATATTTTTAAAGGCATGGTGATTTCTTTGGAATCTTAAGGGGGAGCAAAACAGATAAAGATTTCTGGCTTGTACAATATCCAATATAAGTACATCTTTGCGGACAAGTCTTACCTAGGCCTTCTGAATATTAGCCCTTCCAAAAAGTGATGATAATATTATCTGTTCTGCCTACTTACTGTCACAGAATGATTTTCAAAATTAAAAAAAAAAAACAAATGCATTTGAAAATTGTAGAAATAAATGACTAAAATATAAAACAATCTATTATTTATAGTTATGATGTTTGCAGGAGTAGTGTTGTTGGTAATACTACTCATATGAGTATTCTGTATTAAGAACTGCCACTATTTAAATTTACAGCAATTCAGCCACTCACTAGTTTAAAGGTTAATTTCTTCAATTCAGAGCATATAACACCTGTGGTGAAGCATCTGCCAATTTATTTTGTTGAATAATTCAAGGAACATATATTTTACTCAGAGACTGGTTTATTTTTCCCCAGGTGTTAATACTAAGAGACGTAGCAAGTAAGTTAGATGGAGAGTCTTGAGCTTAACTGACAAATTTATTGTTCTTTTACTTTTTTAAGTGCAAAATTAATGTAGGCTTATTATATAAATGCAAATTGTTCTTTATATATTAAAAACTGGAACCCCAATTCCCAGAAATAGCCACTGCTTAAAGTATTTGGTATGTTTATTTCTAAAAATTTGTTCCACATGCACACATTTATTTTTATTTATTTATTTATTTATTTTGCACACATTTATTTTTGTTGTTGTTGCTAGTTTCTTTCCTCGCTGTTTATTTCCTCACTTTTGTGTTTCTGTGTGTATGCATGTGTACATGCAGGTATATACACACAAAATAATGTATATACATATTAAATGCACATATAGATACTGTAGTAGGCAGAGTAATGGGCCCCCCAAGATGTCCACATCCTATTCCCCTGAACCTGTGAATATGTTACTTTACACACCAAAAGGAACTTCACACATGCAATTTAGGTTGAGGATCCTGAGAAGAGGAGATTATACTGAGTCACTCACTGGTCCCAAAACAACCTCATGAGTCCTTACAAGTGGAAGAGGAAAGCAGGTAAGTGATTCAGATGAATGTGACATGAAAAGGAGGTGACCTGCTGTCGCTGGCCTTGACCATGAAGGAAGGGAGCCATAAGCCAAATAATGCCATGGCCTCTAGAAAGTGGAAACTCCCTCCAGTTTACAGTCAGGAGGAAATGCAGATCTCAGTCATGTAACTGTATGTAAAACAACGATTTCTGCTAGCAAACTGAATAAGCAAGGAACAATCTCCTCTAGGCCCTTCAGTAAGGAAGGCAGCCCTGCTGACAGCTTAGCTTTATTTAGCCTAAGAAGACCCAAGTCAGACTTCTAACCTCCGGAACTAGGAGGTAAGACATTTGTGTTCCTTCAGCCACTAAAGTTGTGGTCATTTGACAGGACACTGACAGAAAACTATTAGGTTGTCAGAAAAGTCATGACGTATTTTTTTCTGTTTTTCATTGCAAAAATGAGTCATGACTTTTCTGACAACCCAATACTATAGATATACATATATTTCTATAGATATGTACATAATTTTACAACTTCATTTCAATATGTATATGTATATGTATACACTGAAATTTGTATATTAAATAATGCAATCCCAATATACAGAATTTTAAAAATACATGAATGTCTTTGCATGTCATTTACAAAGAGAATTCACTTATGTGCACAGCTTTCCACATTATAGGTATAATTTTGTAGGAGAAATTGTTAAAAATAGAATAGCTCACACGAAGAGTAGATATATTTTATCAGATGCAGACAATTACCCTTTAAAAAGGTTCTATCAATTAATGTTTCCACCAATAATCCACATACTTGCCAAAAGTGGATATTATCATTCATTTTAATGTCCTAGCCTTTGCCATTTCCAGGAATCAAAATTGCTTTTACAACTATTGAGTGCCATTATATATTCTCTGTCCAACTCTCACATGTATACTAATGTGACATATTAGAGGCCCCCACACAATTTCATAAGAATGTCCTCTTGATCTAGTAGATTTTTTTAGTGTCTATGATGAATTGACAGTATAAAATTAATTATTGACTCATAAAGTATTTAAAGACAATTTTTGAATAAAAGGTCCATTCTCCTGAGTCCCAAAGCTTTGTGCTTGGACTCAGCGGGGGGAGGGGGGGGTAACTAACTGCCCAGTCAGTTATACTTTATGTGCCACAGCTGATGATGTTACCCACACACGCTGACACCAAGGCCACTCTCCTGTCTGTTGCCAATAAAAAACATCCAAACCTGTAGAGAATTTTTATGAGTTTATTTGGGCCAAAATGACCATTGCTGGCAAGCAAAATTTCAATGGATTGAGAAAATGCTATGGAGAATGGCAGCTTGCAGCTTATTTTATACACTAGAATCAAAGGAGAAGATGTAAGAAGGGTTACATGAAATCTATTAGTGGTAGATTAAGGGGGCAGGAGAAAGCAAAGTGGGGGAAATCTGCAGGATTGGATGAAACGCAAAACAGAAAGAGACATATTTATTTTACAGTGGTGGGTACAGGACAGTTAACATTTACAGTACATGGAGATGGTATGAAGGCAACAAGATAACAATGAGAGGTTCTGTGCTCTTGTGCTGTGATGCAGGTTGTGCCTTCAAGAGGTAGGAAAAGAAAATTACTCTGACATCTCAAAGGTATGTTATCCTAGATACATAAGAACAATGAACAAATCTCACTTAAGGTACAGGTGGACCTTTGCTAAGGAAGCTATAGACATGGGATGTGACTACCTGCTATGGTTTGCATAGTTTGGAATTGGTGATCACTGTCTTGTGTGGTTACTTTTGGTCACTGAGCGTGTCAGGACGAATATGTGCTCCCACCCACCCACCCGAACTTGTCAGGTTTATTGCAAAGCTTCTTCTTCATTCACGCCACCATCACAACCCCTTCCTACCCCAAGTTCCACGAGTATTCATTCCGAAATAACTTTAAGGAAAATACAAGGAGTGCGTTGGGGTGTTTTATGAACACATAATAGCTAATGTGCAGTGAGTTAAGTGATGTCTCCAGTCTTGTCTGACTCAGAGAAGGCTTTCCTGGGGAATTTATTTAAAATTGTACTGCTTACCAAGTGTTCTCATATTCCTCCTAAATTCTCCTTAGTTTTTTAGTTTTTTTTTTTATTATGAGATGCTCTCAATATACTTTTAAAAATAAGAAATGCACGTACCTACAATCCATTTGAAATTTAGTCTTATTTGCCTCACTCTTTTTTCTTGTTTCCTTGAATCTTTTTAGTACCTCTTCTAAAACTGTCTGTGCCTAATGGGTTGTTGCTATTTTTATTTGTATTGTTGCTTTTGTTGTTTGTGTTTAAATTCTCTCTTTATTTTTGACACTTAAAATTTTCTTTCTCTCTCTCTCTCTCTCTCTCTCTCTCTCTCTCTCTCTCTCTCTCTCTCTCACACACACACACACACACACACACACACACACACACACACACACACACACCCCTCTGCTACATATTAAAACCAAACAATCTACAATTTTATCTAGCGTTTCTATGTGTATGGGAAGGAGGGGCTATCTACATTGATTAGTTCACCCAGTTTTGTGTTCACCAGAAGTTTTCTTTTGAAATTTAAAGTTGATGTGAAGAGTTTGTGGTTTTACTTTCCTCCTGATACTGGCACACCCAGCTGCACTGACCGAAGGGTACTTGCCAAAACAGAGTGTATTCTGCACTGGCAGCTCAATCCTTTATTCTACCTGCAAAGTCAGAGGTTAAAATACTCCTCTTTAAAAACCTGGAAAGAAAAGTAGGTACACAGTAATTTGTATGAAGGACTTTCATGTAGAAGAGCGATTGCAGTATTTTCTATAGCTCCACAGAGCGAGGACCAGTGTATGGAAGGGATAGGGAAATTCGCTTTAGCTTAGTTTCAGGAAAACTCTGTAGCAATTTGTCCTGACTTTGTGGGAGTCAGTTGCCTATTCTTGGCTGTTTCAGAGCAAAATAGAGCAACCACCTGTTTGGATTATTGTAGAAAAGGTTGTTCTACTGAGAAAAACACTGCCCAAGTTGAACTTAATATCCTTTTACACTGTAAAATGCTATGAGTTGCCATAATTTCAACAAAGCTCCAGCAGACATAAGTCTAATGTAAATAAAAAGGGCAAGGGGAGTTAAGAAGCCTAAGCCAAGTACCTCCAGTCAGTAAAAGTTTTCAGACCTGTAGGTAGTATAGGTAAGAGATATCACTAAATTGCCCACAGTAGGAGCTTGAGGAAAAAGAAGTCTCAGATCTGCTGTAGGCAAAAATGTTACAGCAAGAACTAGGAACACGAGAATTGTTGGAGAGCTTCACATATTTAGGAGGGAATCAAAATTTTAAAAAAAATTTTGGAGAAGCCAAAATATTTTGTTCCTTAGTGAATCCAATCTAAATTTTCCTCATCTTTCTTATTTTTTCTAATGGACAAAAATAACATTGATACTCACTTGAAAAATAATTTTGGGAGTCAATATTCACTACTTTTGATACTTCTTTCTATATTTTTCTTGAACAAGTTGTACAAAATATAAAAATTAATGTTATTGAATAAAGATATTTCATATCTTGTAATAAATTCTAAACCTACAAAAGCAATTAAAATGTATATATAAAACTGTATTTTTAATAAATCTTTGGGGGAGCATTCTGTATTTTTTTAATGAATCATAAAATAGTATTGATAGTAGTTAACAGAATATATATTTCTTTTCTCTGCTGTGAACTCATAAATGGTAATTTGAGAAGTTCTGTTTTTACTGTTGCATTTTTCATTTTAAATGATGATTAAACATCATATTCAAATAGTTTATTCTGAAAGAAGCAAGAACAAAAAATTGTTACCACCAAGCTATCACACACATAAGTAAACACAGTACTTTGTTTCTTATTTAGTAAATAAAGACTGAATTTCTGGCCACTAAACTCATTCTATTAATCAAACATATTTGAAGATTTGCTACATGAAGCACATGAACAAGGCACTACAATAATACACAGGTGAAAAATAATAATAATAATAATAATAATACACAGGTGTATGAAGAAAACCCTGCCTTACAGGAACACACATTCTTTTGAAACTATATACCATACAAATATATTTGAAGTAACCCAAATAGTGGTAAGTGGATAATTAATATAAACCACACAGTGTATAGCTCTGTGTCTCTCGGTAGATGACAAACATCTAAAAGGTAGATTTCTTATGAATTGATGTTATTCTAACAGTAAGTACCCACTCAATATTGTGAATAAATGTATAACCAGATAAATTATCACAAAACTAACATGTTGAACAGTATCACAAACCCAAACCAACCAAAACAATCAGAATAAGATTTGGTAAATAAAAACCCCAGGTTAGATGAAAGTCATTAGTTTTAACTCTGAAGATATATTTGAAGGATGATGTCCCTCTCATAACCAAAGACTCTTTTAAGGCCTATAATAAAAAGAAAAAAATACAGCACACCTACTATCTTTCTTCTCACACACTATTTTTAAACCATCCTGGACATTTTGTAATTCATGTAACATTTACTGAATCCCTACTGCTCATGGTTTCATTTCTTCAACACATTTATTCAACACTATATTAAATTCCTATGGCTACTGGAACAAATTTCTACAAATTTGTTAGCTTAAAAAACACAACTTATTTTGTTGCAGTTCTGGAGATCCGAAGTCTGAAATCAGCTTCATTGGGCTGAAATCAAGGTGTTGCTATGGTCTTTTGACGCGTAGGAGGCTTAGGGGAGAAAATGTTTTCTTGCTTTTTCCAAGTTACTAAAGTTGTGTTCCTTGCATTCCTTTCCTGGTGGCCCCTTCTCCAGTCTTCACAGCCAGCAGCAGTGTTTTGCTCCTGTAGTCACATTGTCTTCTTCTCTGTCTGCCTTTCATAAATAAGGACACTTGTGGCAATAGTTAAAGCCCCCCAGATAATCCCCATCCCAAGATCCTTAATCACATCTGCAAAGTCCCCTTTGCCATATAAAGTACCATGCACAGGTTCAAGGGATTAGGGCCTAGATATCTTTGGGGGCCATTATTCATCCTATTACAAGCAGTACTACAGCACAGTGCTCCCTACTGTGTGCTAGAAGTGGGAGACCCAGCAGTGAATGACACATTTCTGGATCTTTGCTCATGGAGCTTGACATCATGGGGGCAGAAAAGATGTACAAAGCATAGACTTGTGTTTTAATTGGATTCTCTCACAGAGGAATATTTTAGCAGAGGGTAAATACATGCTTTATCTTTTTCTCTTTTAACAAGAAAAATTGCCAGCTACTTCTTAGAATAAGCAGGCATAGAAAAATCACCTGGCAGCAGATACTGTTGAGAATTACTTGTCTCTCTTATATAAATACAGGGTGAGTGGGTTCATCTATTGTAGGAAATAAGCTTTTTTTTTCTTTTAATAACTTTGCAAACTGCTCTTTTTTTCTTTCTTTTTCTTTTTCTTTTCCTTTCTTTTTCGTTTTTTCCTTTCTTGTTTTTTTGTTTTTTTAATGTCAGGAAAATGTGCCGTTATGGCAGCAAAAAAAGATTAGGTCAATTTGGTTAAGAGATCTAAGGTATCCTGGAAAGTAAGAACCCAAACCCTAATGCCTTAGGAAATAACCCTGTAAAACCTTGGGGCTTGGCTGGTTAGGGTATGAAACCAATGCTCGATCACAACACATGAACTTGCCTTCCCACAAAACACCCAGAGGCTCTGTATCAATCTGCGGAGTAGTTTCCCCACTCGGGAAGTGCTACACCTCCCTACTGGCCTAGCTAGCTCCCAACTACAGGCATATATTTGTCTCAACTGGCACCATGCTTGTGACTGGAATAGGGTTTCCCTCAGGGGACATGGTCATTGTGCACTCATATCTAGCAGCACCAATCAACCAGAGGTGAATCTTCTGCCACCTCTGAACTCTCTCCCATCTCCATGACTCAGGAGTGCTGTAACCTGGGCAAGTGCTTGAATCAGAGAATGAAAAGAGCTTTTGTCAAAGGGAGCTGGCCTGTTTAGTTGGTGTCTTAGTCTGTTTGTGGCTGCTGTAACAAAATACTGAAGACCAGATGGCTTGTAAACATCAAACATTTATTGGGTTCTCAGAAGAGTCATGACACATTTTTGCAACGAAAAACATAGAAAAAATATGTCATGACTTTTCCCATAACCCGATATTTTTTACAGTTCTGGAGACTGGAAGTCCAAGATTAGGGTGCCAGTATGATCAAGTGAGGGTACTCTTTGGGTCTTAGATGTATGATTTTGTCTTCACATGGAAGAAAATGGCAAGGAATGTTTTGGGGGCTTCTTTTATAAGGGCACTAATCCCATTCATGAGGGTTCCACTCTCATGACGCAATCACCTCCCAAAGTCCTTACCTACAAATAGCATCACATTAGGGGTTTGGTTTCAACTATGGATTTTGGAGAGACAGAAACATTGGACCTTAACAGTAGAGAATTAGCTATACTGAATTTTATCCTGGGGTATGAACCAATCCTAGAAAAGCCTCTAACAACAGGAAAGAAAGTAGCCCCTGGGCCGGCCGAGTGGCGTGGTGGTTAAGCGCTGGCTTGGGAAGCCAGTGGCCCCGGTTTGGTCCCACACATGAGGGCCAGGGACACTGCCCTCAAAAAAAAAAAAAAAAAAAAAAAAAAAAAAAGTAGCCCCTGTGGCCACTACAAGACCAGGGAATTTACGCATTTCTGAATTTGAGGCATTACCTGCCATGGCCAGCTTCTTCTTTCAACTGAGTAACAATTCATAGATATATGGAGAATTAATTCAAACTGGATTCTTTGCTGTTCAAGATGCTGGTAGCAGGATCTCTGGGTACATATGCTGAAAGATTAGCGTATTAGAGGGATGGGTAAGAGCTTGGATCTCTGAATTGTTTGCTGCTAGCAGCTGGTGGAAGCTTTGGTGTGCTAATCAGGGAACTTCTTGGAGTTAGAGTCTTTGCATCCCAAACTGTATTAAGAGATATCTTAGGTATACCTTCATAAAGTAATATATATGTAAAGAATAGAATGACAATTTGATTAATGTAGAAATCATTGCTGCATTTCACATATTGCTGCCTATGAATGCAATAGGGAATAAAAGAATGGAACTGTAAGTACATATATAGCCATGGAGAAGGCAAATTTGACATGGACATGGATACGTAGTGTACTGGATAACTGAACTTTTGTTTGGGGATTTATTTTGTTTGTTTGTTTGCTTTTTGACAATTTAGAATCCAAAAAAACCTCCTTCTTTTGGAGGAATACCATAGTGTGCTTTTTGTGCTCCACTGTCCATTAAGGAAGTCAAAAGGACATACTTCTATTTCAAGAAAGCTAAGGAGAGTTATCCTTTTTGACATTTTTGTATATTTATCCATACTATTTTCTCTTTTGCCCACCCAGTAAATTTTAATTTAAGACCTGTTTCAGACATTTCTTCTTTGGTAAAGGCTTGCTTGACTCTCACCCTTTCTCCTCCCCTGAAGGACAAGCATCATGTCTGATTGTACTTGGTCTCAGGAGGTGCCAGGTGTGTAGCTGGAGCTCAGTGAATATTTGTTGAAAGGCAGTTCCTGAAAGGATTTCTCATTAGTTCTGGTTCCTGGATCTGTTCTTTCATCTTTTCGGATACCCAGGTCTTTAGTTTTTCATTTGATTCAGTGAAGAACTCGGATACATTTTGACAAATTGTTTGTTGTTGTTGTTTTAAGTTATGTAAATTTATGTTATGTTGCTTGCAATTATATATTGCTAATTGATGTAAGCATGTACTTCGTTTGTAATGAGAAAAAAAAATGTTTTTTACAGTGAAAATATAAATAGACTCCAATTTAATCAGTTGTTCTTTGGGCAGCTGTTTTTGAGGAAAGTGAGACTCTTTACATTCACCTACTATGGGAGAGCTGAAACTTGAAAAGGGTTTTCAATAATGAAGTGAGAGCATGAGATAGGAGGCACAAGACGTCTGGCTAGGTCACTGTGGTGAAATGCACACAGGGAAGGCCACGTTGGGGACCGCTCTGAAAAAAGAGTACGTCCAACTGAATTCAGTCCCTCAGTTGGTGTCATTGGTGGGAAGGTAACTCTTCCTGAACTCATGGGAAGCAGGCCTATGATCTTTAAAAATCATTCATGCTCTGCACAAAACAGTTCAAAATGTTCACTGAAAATTAGATTTTAATCAATGGAACAGACTAGAGTGTCCAGAAATAAACCCACTATATAGTCAATTAATCTATGACAAAAGAGGCAAGAATACACAATGGGGTAAAGACAATAATAAGATAATTATGTATAGTGCCAGGTGGGTACTAGACTAATCAGGGGGAATCACTTCCTAAATTATTTAAATGTCTAACTACTATGCTGCACTTCTCAAACTAATATAAAATAATATTGTATGTCAACCTGTAATTGAAAATTTTTTAAAGTGAGGAAAAAAGGTAAAGTGGAATAAGAAGTTCAAATTTCCATCTATAAAACAAATAAGTCATGGGCATGTGATATACAGCACAGGGAATATCATCAATAATATTGTGATAGTGTTGTAAGGTATCAAATGGTTATTGGACTTACCACGGTGATCACTTCTTTAGGTATATAAATGTTGAATAACTATGGTGTACACTTGAAACTAATGTAATATTGTATGTTTTAATAAAACATACATTTTTTATGTTTTAGTAACAAAAAATACCTATATTTTAATAAAAATATTTTTTAAAAGAAATAAAAGAAAGCTAGGGAGATACAGACATATTACTTAGGCTTAGGTAAGCTGTTTATTTTAAACAAAAATTTGAATCTTGCAGGAAAGAGGCAAATAATGCAGGCAAAATTGAAAGAAAAAAAAGAGTTCATGGTGGGATCAAACACATTGAGAGTTTAATGCAACCCTGAAAGTAGCAGTGTCTTAATGTGCACTGTGGCATGAAGCTGAGCTCCCAATTGTCCCACCCTCAGGGTTCCTATCCATTGCTGTTGCCTAATATACTAGCCTTCACCTTCCCGCTGTATTCTATAACCTTTCACAGAAAGTCTATTTGTGTTTTAGTTGCCAGATGCAGTTTCCGTTACTTGCAAAAAAAAGACCTCTGCCTAATGCAAGTGGAGAGAATATGGACAGGAACTGAGAAGACATCTAAAGTGAGTGGACTGTTAACAGTTATAAAATGACATGGTATGTCTAGGAGACATAAATGAAACTTCTAGAAATGGAGAGGGAAAAAGACATGAAACATTCAGGAGACACACAGTGAGGACAGTTCTAAGGCTGGAGTGAATAATATGTATCAGGAAGTAGGGTTAAATAATAATGACTAAATAATCCCTAGTCTTTTATTTTTTTATCCCCCAAATAAATTAATTATTGAATTCTCGTTATATGTCCACAACTTTTGTTGGCCCCTGACATATAAAAAGGGCAAAATCCATGCTGTCAAGGAGATGCTAGTCTTTTATAGTGCAATAGGGGATTTCAGAATACAAATTCCTTTCATTTTTCAATTTGACTATTTAAATAACTCTCTCTCTCTCTCTGTAGAGCTAATTATTGCCACCAATTTATCAATTTAAAAAACTGAAAATGCCAACTCTAATTGAAAAATAAAACAATTAAAAAATTGATAGAAATAGAAAAGTTTTTTTTTAGAAATATGAATTCTTAAGTAATATTTCCAATATCATATAATCCTAGAATGAAAGTAGGTGTGCATCCCGAGGGCAGTATTCACTATTTTAAGATGACATACCTATTTGTTAGTTATGGTTAATTATAGATTTGTGAGTTTGCTGTGAAATAATATAGTACAGAAAAGAGGGAAGTGAAAAATCTACATATGACAGTGGAAAAACACTTACCAATGTCTGTCCTAGTAGTTACCTCTCAACCCAGCTGTCCCTACGCACTTATCAGCTTGGACTCTGACAAGACCCTTCTTCCTAGAATACAAAGGCATGGATTAAAATTCTATTGCTACAATTTTGATAGTCCTTCTGAGACTGTAATCACATAGAATAGGGATTTTAAAGCATGACGTGGTGTGAATTCTTATTAATCAAAAAAGGAATATGACAAAATTTATCTCTCATGTGCAACAGGATACTGATGTCTCACCTTTTTCCAAATCTCCCATTAATATAAGAGAAGAAAAGAACTACAAAGATATGCACTGGGCTATAAGGTAAAATTACAAGATGCAGAGCTTAGTAATAACCCTAGTCCATGTAAGACTCACAGGGGCTTACTTACACAGCACTGATAAGGAGTTTGTCTAAACCTATTTCTCAGTCAAAGATGGATAGCTTCCCAAGCCATCTACAAGCCACAATGGTCTACATCTGTCATCCCACCAACATAATTGCTGGAGCCTCAATTTCCTGAACACTCTTCATATGGCAGTGTGTTGTGTTGAAGTGAAATTAATTAGCTAAGAAGAGCTTCTCTTCTAGGATGCCACTAATATGTCACAGATATAACAAAGATATTGATTTCCTTAACCCTAGGATTTACCACGTAGAGTCTGGAACAGTCAGAGCTATAGGACTCATCATGTTCACTGCAAGCATGCTGTTTGCTCAATGTTTTACAAAAATATTATTTTCTCTGCTTGACAAAATGTGAACAAGGATTGGAGGCACCATGTTGAACCAACACTCACTAAGAACCCTGAGAGGGTCTGGTGGCATAATCCATCAGTATCTACATAGTAGACATCTACCAGGGAGAGCTAACTGGGGCACTGGCTCCCAGATGGCAGCTTCAGAGCCGGGTGTCTTTCGGCAGAGAATCCACACATGTATTTTGGCCAGGTTTACCAATGCCAGCACATGGAGTACCACCTGGGGAAGTCAGAGAACAGCTCAAATCTCCATGAAGGGAGTTAATCTGTCTAAATCCCAGACTCTAGACATAGTGGAGGGGCAGAGATAACATGGCACCTGGTTTCAAACTAGGGGTGTCAATTATACATTAGGTTTTGAGGAAATAATTTAAGGCCCTTTATTTCCCTTTTTACCTACCAATTACTCTTAAAGATGAACAGGCACATGAATCATATCAGTGGGGCACTATAGGAGTACGTTTAATGATATGCTTTTTATTGAAGCTCCATTGGTCCTGGTTATCTATCAGCATTAAATATAGTTTAACCAAAAGAATATCCACTCTCCTTAGTGCTAGTATTAGGAGTACAATTTGATGTACCTTCCCCCAAAATGGTATTAAGGAACATCATGGCTTACAACTGGCATTGGGAGAAGACATCCACTGAGCATTTCCTTTTTACTCTTCGGAACATCTAGAGACCTATATTTAGAACCTATACTCCACCACCCTCTGCCGTTTATATTGGAAACTAGAAGACTGATGGGTGGGACTATTGTAAGATGCTGTCAATTCCCTAGCAAGGTCTCTATACTCTTTCATTAACTTTCTAAACACAGGAACACCCCAAAGGGGAACCAACCTACAAGTGATGAGCAGTATGTATTCCAGGATCTTGGATTGGACCCAATATCTTGGTAAGGTCTATCTCCTTCTATTTCTCTAAACTAGTCTCTGCTGAGGTAAGTCTTATCATTGCCTATCCATATCCATTCTTTCCTTCTTTCTTACTAACAAATCTCTGATTTTATTTAGGCGGGTAGAATGGTGAGCCCAGGTAAAAGGCCACATTTCTAAGATTCCCTTGCAGCTCGATATGTTTAAGTGATTCAATTACATTCAATCACATGAAAGCATAAATTGCTGAATGTTACTTCCAGATAACTCCTTTAACAAGTAGCTGGAGGAGCTACCCATGCCCTTTCCAAAATTCCCTACCACCTTCTTTCTACTTCCTGACTGGGACTCAGACAAGATGTCTAAAGTATAACAGCCATCTTTACAAGACAGATGTGTGGCTAAAAGCCAGAAAATTGAGTGAGGATGGAAGCCAGCAATAAGGATGGTGGAGCAAACTAACTAAATAAATAAAATAAAAAAAAGGGAGTTTGGATCCATTGTAACTGTTGAGTCATGGTATGAGCCCGGGACTCCTTTTGCAGGAGAGAGGAGCAAAGCTTTGTCTGATTTACACAACTGTTATTTGAGCATTGTTTTATGCAACTAAAGCTAATCCCAAATGGCATAGGATGTTGTATGTGTCTGTGGCTTATCAAAATGGAGACAGGGTAAAGGAGGGCTGTAGGTATAAAAACTTGCATCGACCTGGGATATAAGGAGAATGATCTTTAGTACTAATGCCAAAAAAGAAATGGGTGTTGCTTTTCTAGTAGCAAGATCAACACCAAGGATCTTGTGGGGTAGAGACTATTATAATAATAAATGGTAATTAGGAGAAACTAAAGGCTACTATTAGTTTAATGTGTTAGGAAGTTCCCAACAAGATTGATAAGCAAGAGAGTATTTACATTTTAAAAATACATAAGGATGACGTACAAATTAATTTTCAAAAGCAAACAAGCCAATTAAAAGTGAGCCCAAATTTGAGAACAGGCATTTCACAGAAACACAAATAGCCATTAAGCATATATAAAGATGCACAACCCAATTAGCAAGGGGGAAAAGGCAAATTAAAAGATGCTATTATATTTCCAGGCAAATATTTTAAATCTAATAATAGCAGGTGTATGGATAATGATGTGCCAGCTGAGTCCATGTGAAATAGATTTATGCATAGATGAATCAAAACCTGAATGTATAGTCAGACAAGAAGTTAGAGGGGAAAAAAAAATTCATTGTATAAAATACACCAGGACAACTATATTTTTATATAATCATACATATATAACTATTTTCAAAAAGAGAAAGTGAGCAATACGAAATTGAGCACAATGGTCATTTCTGGGTGGGAGGGAAAGAGATACTTTAGGAGAGTATCTTCCTAAAAGACTTCAAAAACGCTGTTTTTTCTGTATCTCCAGCTCTGTACCTGGATATTCTTTTTTTGTTATTCTATAAAATGTGCAAATACAAGATACGTTTATATATGTACATTTCACAAGTACAATTTGTTTTAAAACTTCAGTGAGATCTTAAGGAGAGCCCTAAATTGCATATCAAGTTCTAGACTGAATCAGGATTTCCTTGTTACTATGTAACCAAACAAAATAGAGAATTCTCTTGGCTTTTGAGAATGATGCAAGATGGAAACTTTCAACTGTAAGCGCTCTTTTAAAAGTGCTTGTTTTACAAAAAATAAAATAAATAAATAAAATAAAATAAAATAAAAGTGCTTGTTTTTCACACCTGCCTCATTGTTCTCAATTTCTCAATTACTGCTCTAAGTAATCCAGTACAAAGGCAATATTATATAATACATTTGCAAATTAAAAATGCCATCTTTATATGTCTACTTTCGGTCTTCCAAATCAAGTACCTTTTTTTTTTTTAAAGGCAAAATAGTTCCTCAATTGAAAAAGTTGGGGAACCAGTTTACTCGAGGTAGATGCAACTTCTGAACGCCTGCTATCAAAAACAGCTGTCCTTTATTAGTGTGAGCTATTAGTGCGATCTAACCTTAGAGACCAACAGTTTCTAAGAGAGGGGCGGCTCACCTCTCCTTGGAGAAAGAGGATGGGAATGCAACCCCACCGAGCCTGCTCGTTTGCTCCACTAGTACAGGACGGCCTGAAACGCTTTTCCCTCTTTCATCCACGCCCCTCCCAACTTTAAAGACCGGAGGGGCCAGCGCCAGGGGACCCAGAGCCCCGCCCACCACGTAAGCCCCGCCCCTCGGGGCTCCCGGAAGTCTCTGCGCTTGGCTTTTGGGAGGCGCGGCTGGTTGAGCTTGCAGGCGGGAGGCCCTGGGTGCTGCCTCTGTGCACTTCCATCCTTACGAGCTCTGGCTCGGGCGTCTCTGCTGGTGGCTGATTCCCAGACCCTGGTAAGTGCACTGAGGGTGTCAGGGCCCCGCCGACGCGGTGGCGGCGGGCACGGAGCCCCCTCCCAGCGCTGGTGCGCTCCTCCGCCAACCAATCTGGTCGCCGCTCGGCTGCCGACGGCCTTTGACCCCGCGCCCCTCCGGCTGGCGGCAGAAGGCGGGGGACGGTCAGACTCGGGCTCCCGGGCACCCTCGCTCCGTCCCCCTTACACTTATTGTCGTCTGGGCCGGTTCTGTGGCCTTGTACGCTGTTGTATCCCAGCGCCGCCGGCCTTGTCTCCGCCGCTTTGGAGCGGAACGTCCTGGCTCCTCGGTTTCTTTCTCTCCCCAGCACTTTGGGGATCCCGGGGGCGGCGGAAGCCTTCCAGCGCGTGTCCTTTTAAACCCAGACTGCTGCTGGGCCGGGAGCCCGTGCGGAGGACGGGAGGATCGAGGCCTGCGCGACTCGGGTTGCAGCGGGAAGGTCATACGGCTGCGGGTCTCCGGCGCCTTTGGCGTCGGGAGGAGAGGCCCCGCGGAGATGGCTTTCCCGTTCCCCTGATAACTTGTTTGGCACCGGCACGTTGGCTTATCCTTGGCTGCGTCTCAGGGTGCGACTGCGATGGACTATAGTCTTTTTTCAATTGTCCAAAGGAGCAAGTTGAAATTCAGGCAGTTAGGATGGTTTGGGTTTTATGGCAAGATCTTACGGATACATGTGAAAAGAAAACGTAGAAGTTTTGGGTTTTTTTTTTTTTTTAGATGGAGGATAATAAAATATGACTGGAATAGGTTATGTTAACGTATTTAGACAAAAGTTTGAAAAAAATGCAAAATACAACTTAAGTATTGATAATATTAAGTCACAGTGTTTGCAAATCATTTTCATGATCCGTTAGTTTACTCATATTAAGCTCTATGAAAACCCAGAAAAAAACGGTGCAGTGCGGTGAATCTTAAGATTTTCAGGCTCCTTGAATAAAACAGTCACATGATGACTAGTTACGTGTATGATCAGAAAATAAGCTGTTTTGAGATTAAATTCGGGCTACACTTTATGAGTAGGTAGAAGATAATCATAGTTTACTGAGTCCATCATGTTTAAATGAAAACATGACTACATGTCAGCAATTTTTATCTAGGTCACAAAAATTACAGTGTTATATTCTCCAAACTTGACACGTCTAATGTGTTACAGGAAGGTGGAATAGGAGTTTTAGAGCCAGATGTGCGCAGCTCCTTGCTTAACCTCAGACAGGTTTGCTACTCAGTTATTTGGATAGTTACCAGCTGCTGTGTACCTTAGTTCCATCATCATCTGTAAAATCGTGTTGAAAAGTTCTTCATAAGTTGTTGTGAAGATTAACATGGAAGGATGAGATTGAACTTCACCTAATTGTTGTTAACCAAAGGGTGTAAGTGTTTACATTAAAACGACCTCGGAGGGATCCTTGGTACAGAAACTGATTTTGAAAGTTCCAGATGTGTCTTCTAATATGAGTTCACTTATCTCCAGTGGCTTCTTAGAAAATAAAATTGAAGAAAGCAACACTGAAAACACCAGAAGTTCATATAATTTAATAATAGATAATTAAAAGGTGAAATCTTTTTGGCTTTTTGGAATAATAGGATAGTAGCAAATCCTTTTTGAAATAATATTTGGCATCATATTGCTTCTGGATCACTTAGACTTCACTAGACCGGCAAGTCAAAAACTGGCATTTCAAAGGTTAAAAAAAGCACAGTACACAAAAATAGCCATACATTTTCAAAAGAACCTGTTATGTAATGTAAATTGCCCCTTTAAGATAACAGATTTTCAATAGCCGGTACCCCGAGTAGGTTCCTGTTTTGAAAACCAATACATCTGCAATTAACTTGCAATGTTTTTTTCTCTCAGGTGACTCCTGAAATTTCTTTCTTTTGTAGTTCCTCTACTGCTTTCCTGTGAGATTAGACATGTTAGACATCTCAAGGGTCATTGTGGTTTTTCTATGTTGGACGTGATAATTTTTAGTAAAATTGATTTTTTTAAATTATTGGATCTGTTTATGATTCTTCCTGTATAAGTTCAGTATAGACTATTAACATGTCAAGTATATGTATAGTCAGTAGAATCTGTTTATACACACATTGCCCAAATTTATACCAATGTCAAAAACAAGAGAGCCAGAAATTAGTTTAACTGAACACAAATGGTCACCGACTATGTATAGAATATACAGAGGGTGCCAAAAAAATGTATACACCTTTTAAGAGAGGAAAAAACTATTAATTGTAATAATAAATACTGATAACAAAAGATGAATACAAGTCACGCTGGACTTCTGCAATTACAAGAGGTACTCAAAGTGGTTACCATCGTTGTTCACACACTTTTCATTATGGCGAACTGCTTGAGCATAGAATAGATCACATGTTTTAAAATGTGTATACATATTTTTGGCACCCCAGTATTGGGTTTTATTAGAGTGTAAAGATAAGGACTCCATTTCTGGACCTTAAGGAGCAATATAGTAGGGGATATATAATACATGTCAGTAAATAACATGGTGCAATACATAAATGCCAATTTAAAAAGCAGGTAATGCTGTGACAATAGAACATATGAGGAAGTGAGAGGTATCAAGAAGAGACAGCATTTTAGTTTTGTCTAGAAAAGGAAATAGTATTTTAGAAGTTAGCCATATGACGAATAGACATTTAGAGAGAATAAACCATGTTTAGGTTATTAATTGTTTCCCAGACACCCATCTTTTATAGTAAACATTATCATAATAAATACTTGTTCGTAATTAGTATTATACTAAGCCAGAAATGATTCTAAGAGTTTTATAACAGTATTTCATCCTCAACAAAAATCCTGTGAATGAGTTAATAACTTGTTGTACAGGTGAGGACAAAAGCAGGGAGAGATCAGTTTGCTTCAGTAGGTGAAATATGTAAAAATGGCAAAGCTGGAATTTGAACTCAGGTATTGGAACTGCAGAGCCCATACTTTTAATCACAATGATTTGCCTTAGTTTTGGTTGCGATGACTTATTTGAGACATGGAGGTTGCTATAGAACAAGTGGATCATCTATAATGATGTGATTAAGTAAGTGGAATAACGTAAAAAGAGGGACCAATTTAAGTAGTTACATTGACAGGCAAGGGGAAAAAAACAAGGCAGCAACTTTCATAAATGGATATTTTGTGTTTTATTTTCCTATAGATCTGAGAAATGAATATACCAAATGTAAAAGAAGTTTCAGAACAATTCATTGCCTACATTTCTTTTTATTTATTTTTAAATCCAGTTTGATTGAACCATTTGATTGAAGTATTACCTTTTTGCACCTTCTTTCACATACATTATCATGCATCATTCACAGAACAACTTTGTTAAAAAACAAAATAGGTAAATGCGTTCTTTTTTAAGAAGAGATTAAGTGACTTACTTGGGGTCACACAGCTAAATCATCATGGCTGATTTGAACTTAGATCTTCGATTCCAAGATCAATATTCTTTCCATCATGTATCGTGACTCTTTCATGCATTTCACCACTCAGCTGGTTGCATCACAAAAATCAATGTCTTACTGATTTCTAAATCCAGTAGTGACTCATCAGTATTTATTACCATTGATTATTATAAAATATCTACCCCAACCAAATTTTTCTTCCTTACGAGGATTATGTTCTAATTTTGGAAGACAAGGTAAGAAAATATCGCTGTATTTTCACAATCAGAGGTAATCATTATGTATGTTTACATTATTTCCTTCCTTCTCTGTGTGCATCTTTAATATAGTTGAGCTCATATGTTCATAATTTCCTTTTCCTACTTTATGGAAACTTCAGGACAACAAATCAGAGGTAGGTCATCATGGTTATATTATTGTTTTATTCCTACCTACAGGACTGCCACATTGCCCAGGAAGAAATTTCACTCTCTGGAGTTGCTCAGTGCAGAGCTTGAAGGACTATTTGAGTTGGTCCTTCCCAAATAAGCAGGTATAAGGTAAACAGCTCATGTCCTCCTGTTTGCAGGTGGGATTTTTTTATACATTTTTCTGTATTGATTTTCAAATAAGTGTAGACTTAACAGAAAAGATTCCAAAATAGTGCAAACAACTCAATAATCCTTTTATGTTTCACCAAATAGTAATATATTTGCTTTCATTATGTACATACACACTTACGTAGTACTTTGTATACATTTACATATGTTATATGTAATGTATATGTATGTGTGTATCTATACGTGTATATCGTGTCTCGCACGACAGAGCAGTGGGAGTGGAGAAGGGACGGCAAAAAGTTAAGAAAGAGAGAGACACAAAATACGAGAGAAAAATGTAGCTGGGGCCAGGGGACTTCAGCCTCCTGGACCACGGTATGTGAGTCTCACACCCAAGAACATAGCTCAGGGCCTAATCTCCCATGCCTGCAAGCTGCCTTTACCAAACGTATTATCATCCACCTCTTAAGAGACAGAAACTTCCTCTGCCAAAGCTTACTGATAGGAAGGCATGGAGGACAGATATTATCATATCAATAGGTCATTTCACATGCAGGCTGCCAGAACCTGAAGCAAGGGGTCTGCCTCTTTTTCCATGATTCTTCCTATGGCTCCCATGCAGTTGTGCCTGGCATAATTGTCCCTCCCTTGAGGGATCTTACCCATCATTGCCTTACCAGCCATCTTTTGGCACCAACTGGGGACACATAAAGTGAGCATAATATTGAAGCAATGATCTGTCTTTATGGAAAGGTGCATGAGGGCAGACAGGCAGGCAGTGTGACGACATGTATAGATCTGTCTGTGTCTAATATATTGTCTACTGTTTTCTCATGATTAGGTCAAATTTACATTTTGACAAATACTATGGCAGTGATTCTGTGTCCTTGGGGCTTTCTCTCAGGAGGCTCCTGATACCTACTTTCAAAATGAACTGATGGAGTTAATTTTGATCAGTTGTTTAAGGTAGTGCCTGCTAGGTTCTGCACTGTTAAGTTACTGTTTTTCTTTTTGTAATTAATTAGGTTTCTTTTGGGAGATATTTTGCCAATATGTAAACATCCTGTTTGTCATCAAACTTTTTCCTCCCATTGATGATTCTTGCCTGATACAGTTATTATGGTAGTTGCCAAATGGTGATATTCTAATTTAAATTTAAATTTATTAGTTGGCATTCTAATATAAGAAAGTCTTCTGTATTGCATTCATGTATTTTTGCATTTTAAAATATATCAGTATGGATTTATGAATTCTTTATTTTAATGCCTATAATTTATTATTCCTTATTTTGATGGTGAAATTATTCCAGATTTAGCCAGTGTTTGCCCCTTCAACCTGGCTCCTGTGTCTTATGGATGTGTCCCCCATATTTTTCAAGTATTTCCTTACTTTCCAGCAAGATGGTCTAGGCTCATCTTGTACTTGCCCATCCGCAGTCTTAGAATCAACATTTCTCCAAGGAACCTTGTTCTTTTCAGTAGAGATGGGTGTTTGAAAACCAAAATCTAGGCATCAGATATGTTTGTTGTTGCTGGGGTTTCTTTGGTTCTAAACTCCCACTGTGGACAGAGCAAGGAAATAATGTGAATATATTTATATGTACACACACACACACACCTATTGATCTGTTACACACCTATTTATTGATGTGTAAAAGCCACACATCCATACTGATATTGCCAATTACAATCTGACAACACATGTTTCATTCTGGCCTCCCACTTTCTATATTTTATAACTAACTTTTTTTGTCATTGAAAATCCTGGACCCCATTTTCCAGCATATAGCTTATTTGCGTACTTTTAGAATATACAGTAAATATTTTAAGAATTGTTAACCTATACCATTGCAAAAAAACAAACAACTTAATAACTAGAGTTCAACATGCAATATTTGTTTGTTTTGAGTATGTGAATTATAACATGGATCAAAAGACAAAACTGTGCAAAAAAGTATACTCAGAGAAGAGTTACTTCCGTTTCCCCAGCCCTCCTACTCTACATTCTCATCCCCCTATATTTTCCTGTTCCTCTTTAACCCCGGTAAATAACCTATTAGATCCTTGTTTATTCTTTCTGTGTTTCTTTGGCTCGCTTGTATGTTTTCTAATTGCATTTTGCTTTTTTCACATAGCTGCAGTATATCCAGTAAATTATGTGATTTCAAGGAGCTCTTCCTCATTTTTTTCAGCTGAATACACCAGTATTTTACAATTACAAATATCGCTGTATATGAATTTATGTACTTTTGGTTGTGTATTTTCAAGATAAATTCTATGAAGTAGGATTGCTGACTCAAAAGGTAAATGGTTTGTTACATAATCTATTACCAAATTCCCAAAAGGGTTGTACCAATTTGCATTCACTGGCAATGCATGCGAGTGTTTGTTTTCTTACTCTCTTGCTGACAGGCTGTATTTCATACTTTTTTATTTTTTTGCCAACATCATAGATAAGAATGGATATCTTTGTGGAGTTTTCGTTTGAATTTTTCTAATTTTGAATGAAGTACATCTTGCAGATACATTTTCATTCAGTTTGTCAATTGTCTTTTCACGTCTTTTGTAGTGTTTTTTGATATATATTTTTAACATTTTATGTAGTTAAATTAATCTGTCTTTTGCTTTTTTGCTTCTGAATTTTGAGTCATAAAATTCCTATACTCAGATTATAAGGAAATTCAGGTGGGATTATATATTTAATCATTTGAATAATTCTGAGCCCTGCAATGTGCATTATTCTTTGGGAGATTGGGGTAGGAAATAAAGGAGTTGTTTAAAACCCTTGATTCAAAAGTAGCAGAGAAGCCAAGACTGTAAGTGGATCGTGGATCGTGGCAGCTGAAAAACTGAATAGTTTTTGCCAGTTTCATGGCTCTATGGGGACTAAAATTGGAATTCAGGGCCCTTGCGCAGCCATGAAAGAGAAGGGATCTTGAGAAATACCTGTGGCTTTGATTTGAGAACCCATGGTTGTGAGGGAGTAAGGATGAATCAGAAGTAGACCAAATATTCCCAGGAACTAAACCCAGTTTTGAAGATTTTAATTTGTGATTAGATTAAAATAATCTTTTGCTACTCTAGCAGGCTTCAAGAAGCAAAAATAAGCTTTCCCTGAAGGCAGATGATAACATAGAGCCTCTCATTGTCTCTGCAAATTTTCATACACGGTGTCTGGCATTCAATAGAAATAAACCTAGCTTACGTGCACATACAAAAGATAGCAACTGAACAGATATTAAGAGGGGGAAAAAAATAGACAATAGAAACAAAACAAGATCAATTCAGGCTATTAGAGGTTGACTTTAAATAAATGGGATTAAAATGTTCAAGGAATTAAGGGAAAAGATGGAAAATGATAGCAGAGAACCGATGTTTTTGGAGAGTCAAATGAAATTCTAAAACTAAAATTATAATAATTTAAGAAGTTACAGCTGAAGAGAATTAGGCAACTGAAAACGTTCAGAAGTAACTCTTCAGACAGAAAAAAAAGGGAAGGAAATATTTTTTTTTGAAAAATAAGTGGAACATAAAATTCTAACATGTGTAATGCATTACAAAATGAGAGATGAGAGAGCAAGAGTGCAATAATGGAGCAAAACAATATTTGGAGAGATAATTGACAAGAATTTTACAAAGCTAAGGAAAGATATCAACCCACAAATTGAACCACTTTGAACCTAAAGCAGGATAAATATTAAGAAAACCATACTATATATACATTTCATAGGAAAACAGCTGAAAACCAAAGAAGAGAAAATATTAAAAGTAGCCAGAGAAAAAAGAAAATGTGTTGTCTTTACAAAATAAAGAAAAAAATAAGAACAACAGCTTTCAACAGAAGCAATCAAAGGTAGAGGGTAATAGGTGGTGCTGAAAGAAAATCATTGCCAATATAGAAGGCTATATATATTTTTCAAAGAGAAGGAAAAATGAAGGTATTTTCAAGCAGACTAATGTGGAGAGAGTTTATTAGCAGCAGACCTACACTAAAAGCCCTATTAAAGAAAATTATTTCCTCACCCTAAGGAAATTATTTTGAATGGAACTATGGAATTGCAGGAAGACATGAAAGCAAAGGAAGGGATAAAAATAAAGGTCATTGACTGTACAAAAATAATATGCTATCTGGTGGGGTTTACAATATATGTAAAAAATAAAATACACCAAAATAAGAGCACAAAAGTTGGGGCAGGGATAAAGGAATTAAAGTCTTTTAAGTGTGCTTTTATTGTTTAAGAAATAGTAAAGTTCTAATTCATACGATTTTTTGACAAGTAAGAAAACATGATGCAATCATTAAAATAGTAACAAAGAGAATATATAATTAGCAAGCACATAAGGAAAAATGAAATGATTAGAAGGTAAGAGAAAATAGACCTTGTAAGAAGGAAGCTAAAAGGCAAGTAAGGGTAGATTTAAGGCTTTAATGTCACTATTTACAAAAATTCAAATGTACTGAATACTACAATTATTGGACAAAGAGTATAAACAACAATAACAGTAAAACTCATATATCAAAAAAACCTAATCATTGACGTTAACAATAAAATGATGAAAATGATACTCTGTGCCAACATGAACCAAATGAAATTTGTTATAGCTCTATTAATATTAGACGGAGTACAATATAAGTCAAAAGCTATCAGTAGAGAAGGAAAGGAACATTTCATTATAAAACAAAATTTAGTACTTCAAGAAAATGAAGGGCTGGCCAAGTGGCATGTTGGTTAAGAGCTGGATTGGGATGCCAGTGGCCCCAGTTCGGATTCCACATATGAGGGCCAGTGACACTGCCGTCTACAGCTAACAAGCTGGTCTGTGCGAGCCCCGGCAACGGTGTGGGCTGCCATAGGCTGCAGTGAGTGGCGGGCAGCCGATGTGAGCTGCCAAGAGCCGCTGTGAATGGCTGTCCAGAGGCTGGCGACCAATCTGCCTCACCCGAGAAGGGCACAATGACGATACCAACATGGGCCAGTGAAGCAACATCCTCTACAACTAGACTGAAGAACAAAAGGACAGCAACTTGTCTGTTCCCCTCCCAATTCCCCAATAAAAATTTTTATTAAAAAAAAAAAGAAAGAAAATGAAACAGTCTAAATGTCTCCTCCTAATAACATCAATTCAAGTTATATAATGTATAATGTATACAGTTATAGACATGCCACAGTGATATTGGAGGTTTTTAACATGAGTAGAAGAAAGAAGACTGAGGATATGAAACATAAACAACATGTTTAGCATATTTGACCTGATGGACTTGTAAAACAGTAACCACTGGCTGAAGAATATATAATCTTTTCAGGTGCATATGGGACACTTATCGAAATTGGTCATAGGTTGAGCCTTAAAGCAATTCTCCATGTATTTCAAAAGATTCTAATCATACAAGGAATGTTTTCAGTGGATTCATACTAAAAATCGGTAACAAAAAAGATGACTAGAAAATCTCCTAAATGTCATACATTTATCAATGTCATCAAAGAATAAACCATAATGAAAAATATAATACATTTTCAGCTAAGTAGCCATGAAAATACAGGAGTGCAAAACTCATGGGATACTGCTAAAAATGTACTTAGAGGTAGTTATAGTATTAACTACATTTTTAAGAAAGTACAAAGGAGAGTTCAGGGATGATGAAAGCAGCAGCAATACAGTGTTTGAATCTTCCTGGAATAATAACAGAGAAGGAAAATAGTAAAACCAAAAGAAACACCTGAAACAAAACTGAAATGATGAGTTATTCCCACAGATCACAAAATCTGAGTGGATGGAGCCGGCACACTAACAAGTACAAGACTTGTACTGCAGTTGGCCTCTGTGCAGGAGAAACAGAGGGAACCAATAGTACATCTGCTTGACCTTTGAGCAGGAAAATCTCTAAATATGGAAATTAATTGGAAAGAGTGACAGTCCAATTTGAGAATAGTGAGTGAAATGGGGAACGGGGTCTTTGAAGTCATATCCAAAGGGGCTAGACTAGACCATCTTGCTTTCTAAGAACTCTGTAAAACTAAGCTGAAGTTTGTTTTTCAGGACAAAACTCCATATTGAAGAATAAGCTCTGGAAATAACTTTCAAATTAAGCAGGGTGGGAACAAAATAGACTCGAAGGAAATAAAAAATTCCGTATAAACGTGGGAATAGAGAAAAGCCCAACTGATTTCAGGAAAAATTCAAGACCATATTAAAACTTCACAAAAACAACAGAAGAAAAACCTCTAGAGCTGGGAAGCTGGAAGAACTACGAGGATTCAATATCACTTCCAAAAATTAAGGGGAAATTATTTCAAGTAATACAGTAAGTCTCACTTAATGTCGTCAATAGGTTCTGTGTCTTTAAGCAAAGCAACTTATAACAAAACCAGTTTTGCCATAGGGTAAGAACAAGAGTTAAGTTCTTACATCTCATCAATGTTATAGTGAAATGACATTGACTAAAACGAAGTTATTCTAGGACCTGCTGTCTTTAGTAACAGAAAAAGATTGCAGTCAAATCCCATACAAAGTAATTACAGGCCAAAACGTTAACATATTTGTAGACACCAAAAGCATGCCAGAAATGTGTTCACAAAATATATGACAACTGTAATCTAATATTGAAGTAGAAGTAAACAGTAAAAGTAATTATATGAGATAAATACTTAAATTATAAATATGAAAATTCAGAAATGAGGTAATCAGAAAATAATTAAAACTAACAGAAAAATTACTTCATAAATTATTTCATAAATGAAGAGTAGGAGACAAACACAAGAAATAATGCTTTATGAGAAATAGCGAATAAAGAGAAAATTAAAATACTGAAATGAAGAAAGAGGTAAAAAAGAAGTGCAGTTATAAAAATTGAGCAAAAATTCAATAAAAGTAATAGGACTTGCTATTGAAGAAAAGCAAAGCAGTGAAACAACAAATTAAAATTAAAAGCATTTGCTGAAAAAAGCCTGTCAAAGGTGTTTTTTTTTTATGTTTTCAATTACAATTCACATTCAGTATTATATTAGTTTCAGGTGTACAACATAGTGGTTAGATATTTATATACTTTACGAACTGATTAGTCTCATCCCCACCTGGCACTGTACATAGTTACAATATTATTGACTATGTTCCTTAGGTTAGCTAGCTTCTTATAGTAATAAGAGAGTTCCTATATGATTGTTTGTGTTTTCTATGAGTTGTGAGGCACGGCTATCTGAAGAGAATTAAAGAAGTTGGTGTTGTAGTAGCAGATTTGATTAAAAAAATGAGAAGGAACGAAATCTTTTGAGGTTAGCAAAGTGAACATACTGGGTGTAGTAGCAATAGGATTGTTAAGCAGTCTGAAGTGTTGGAATTTTATGATCATGAATTCAAAATGAAAAGTCAACCTGGTTGTGTGGTTTTCCTCCAGTATCATTCTATGATTCTGGATCAAGGTCAAGATAGGTATCATTTATTTGAGGTTTTCCCAGGTAAGTACTACAAAAGGAGAGAAGAGAGTTAAGGGTATTTGTAAGCGAGAAATTGCTATGCTGGACTATGGGCTATAAATTGTGTCACTAGAGACAAAGTGTGAAGAAAAAGAGAAATAGAGAAAAAGTGACAGTCAGTGGAATGGACATCACAGTAAGGTCAGGGTATTGACAGAATGAGGATACTAGTTAGAGGGGCTCCAAGTACACAAGGTTATGGTTTACAAAATAGAAGAGAAAAATGAAATAGAAATTTTGGAGTGGTAAATGATTGTAAATGACAAGATCAAGGGTATGAGTCTGACATTTGATTTAGTGAAATGGGGTGGAACAACAGATCATTAGAAGTGAGGCAGTCAAGGATTGTGAATCTAAACTACTGGATGGATCATCTATGTTGGTAGCGTCACTAAAGATAGTGACAGAAGTAGGGTCAGAGGGAAGAGAGTCAGTTGCTAAAATCATCATGTGTGGGAGATTGTTAGATTCAGGACATGGTAAAGTGGGATGGCTTCAATGTCATTTTTATAGGTGCTTCATCCTGATCTAAATGAATTATGCCAATATTTTGTTTACAAGTCTTCAGTGGCCCCCGGGTGACCTTAATAAAAACTGTCCTGTCTCTTAGGTACAGTATGGGTGCAACACGCCACTACAGCTTTGATTTACCTCACCATCTTCTTTTCTGTGCTGCCGCCAAAAGATGCCTTATTTATCATGTCCAGTACATCTTTGGGCATCCTGTTTCTGACACAGCTATTTTCTTTTTCCTATCTTTTCCACCAGCCTATGCATATTATATTCATTCTTCCAAGATTTTACTGTGTTTCCTAAAGAATTTTCTCCAACTCCTTAGTTCAATGGCATTCCATTCCTTTATATGCCTTCCACTTCTCTTTTGGCACTTTTCTTTGAGTTTAGTTATTTTTCATATGTGTTTTCCCCTTCCTAATGGACTCTTTAGCACCTCAAACATAAGACTGTGTCTTAATAACCAACCTAGCATACTACTTTTTTATGTAATACAGTTGCTCAATTGGAAATTAGTTACACATCTTTTTGTTTTACTAGAGTTGTTTTTTTTTTTTTCCATATTCCAACTAAAAGAAATTTTTGTTTGTTCCTTGGAGAACAATAAGGATTCAGTTGTTTCCATTTTAAAGTCAATTATTGTCATGTCCAGCACGACAGAGCAATGGGAGTGGAGAAGGGACGGTGAAAGGTTAAAAAAGAGAGACACAAGAGAAAAGTGCAGTTGGGGCCAGGAAACTGCAGCCTCTTGGACTGAGCCCCAAATTGGGCCTGACTGCTTCTTTTATTGTCTTACAAATAAGAAAAGATCAATGTAGCTTCCACAGTCTGTGAGTCTCACACCCAAGAATTTAGCTCAGGGCCTAATCTCCCATGCCTGTAAGCTGCCATTACCAAAGGTATTGTCATGCGCCTCTTAAGAGACAGAAACTTCCTCTGTGGAAGTTTACTAATAAGAATGATGGGAGGACAGATACTATCACATCAATAGGTCATTTCACAGGCAGGCTGCCAGAATCTGAAGCAAGGGGTCTTTCCCCTTTGTCCTGTACTCCGTGATTCCTCCTATGGCTTCCCTACTGCTTATCCTGTCTTAGGTTATTCCTCCCTTGAGGGATCTTAGCTGTCATTGACTAACCAGCCATCTTTTGGGGCCAAGTATGAATACATAAAGTAAGCATAATATTGAAGTAATGATCTGTCTTTATGGAAAGGTGTATGAGGGCAGACAGGCAGGCAGTATGACGACAAATTATGGCTACTTTTATAGTACTTGTTTTAGTTTTTATATTATTGATTGATTACATGACATATTTTAATGAGTTCAGCTTGTTGGTGTGGTTACAGTGTATCCATGTAATAGCAGTATTAAAACATAATAAAGACTTTATGGGGAGGTCCCCTAAGTTAGACTACTAGTAACAACAGAAAGCATTATTTTGATAATCTTGTTTTCAAAGGCTAGGAAGGAGAATATTTAACATAAAAGCATTTTCATTAAACCAGAGAATTAATATAATTCTAAAAATTATAAGTCTCCAGACACATCTGCCTATTTTTTTTTGCTAAATGTCCATTTTCATGAGTTTTTATGAGAAGGAACTGATGTGATGGAATACAGGGATGGGTGGAGAGGTAGGACAGCAGGTAAAATGTCAGAGTAGGCATAGTAATCCATACTGTTTCCCAGGAGTTTTGTATATTTTATATATATCTAATTATATATATAATTATACACACATATTGTATCTAAGTACATATAAGGCTTACATTTATCTATAGATAAGATTAATATGCGTATTATATATTTGTGTGTATATATACACATATGGTGTATATATAGATATACCACATCTACTTAAAAAAAATTTTGAAAACAGGCAAAACCAAATTAATTTTAGTTAAGTATGCTTATGTTTCGCAAAAACTGTAAATCAGGGTGAGAAAATGGTAAACATAAAAGTGATTGCCCTAAAGCAGAGAGAAGGGGTAGGGCTGGTGATTGGCAGAGCACAGGAAAAGCGGAGATGGGCTTTTAAAAGCTGGCAGGTTGTTTTTTTTTGAACATTTCTATGTTTTGATAACTAAACATATATCTTTTATAGTAATCTTTAGGTGTGATATATTTCACAATTAAACAATGTTGACTTTGAGGAAAATCTCTGAATTTTAGCCCTGAACGATATATGCTTACTCATTTTAATGTTCTTACATATATGCATAATAGAAGAATCAATTTGTAGAAAGTTGTTGTGCGTGTGCCAGAATTACTTGCTCTTTAGATTAGTTTTTACTCATCTGCCTTTTCTCATAGGGTTAGTTTAACTTAATACGCCAGAGTAACAACAACATGGTGTATAGTAGAAAGTTATATTTCGTAAGTATTATTAATGTCAATTTTTCACCAAATACCTTTCTAATAAAAAATTGTACATAAAAATTTTAATATTTCATCCATGCGTATATATGTGTATTTATACTTATGGATATATACTCACCTACCTGTACATACATGCATGTATACACACTTGTTAAAACATAACACACATGAAACAATTTTAGAAGCTGTAAGTTAGTTTTATAAACTCTGTTCAATAAGAGTTTCAGAGTTACAGAGTAATAATGTTTTTTAGAATTAGGTATCTAACTTGAAATCATTTTTTAGAATTTTATCTCATTCTAGTCTTATCTAAAAAAAAATGTCGTTTAAAATGTGTGATTACTGCCTTCTTGTGAAATAATTATTTTAGTTAAACGAGTTTGTTGAAAATCCATTTAAGAGTACATTTCTTGTACTTTTAAGCATTTCCTTTTTAAAATCATGAACCTTTAATTTTATATTTATATTTAGGAAATTTTAGTCCATATACTTAGAATGTTGTCTTTATAATCAGTATATGCAAAATCTGTCTAAGTAATGAAAAATATATTTGTTAAGTAAAATACCTAAAATGCTCATCTGACCACATGTATTTGTGGTATTCTCAAATAAATATTGCCCTTTAGTCTAGCCATATATAGTCTAGTCTGTTGTAGATATTAATATTTGCTGATATAAGTAATATCCTAATGTACTTTAAAATTCTTTCATTGTAATGAACTTTATGGATTTGAATTTTTGTATTTGAATACATTGGAAAATATTGTTAATACCACTTACTAATTACTGTTTTTCAATAAATTACAGCTAAACATTTATCATTTGGGAATTTAAAGTATGTCATCATGGCAAAGTTTCGAAGAAGGACTTGCATCATTTTGTTACTTTTTATTCTATTTATTTTCTCACTGATGATGGGTTTAAAAATGCTGAGACCAAATAAAGCTACTTTTGGAGATCCTTTTGGACTTGACCTTCTTCCAGAAGTTCATCAACGAGCTCCTCACTTGGTGAAAAATGTTGATTCCCAAAAGAGTGACAAAATCAACAGTGAAACAAATATCAAGAATTTAAAAAGCGTTGAAATCACTGTGAAACCTTCCAAAGCCTCTGAACCTAACCTGGAAGAGCTGCCACCTTTGAATTATCATTTACATGTATTTTATTACAGTTGGTATGGGAATCCACAATTTGATGGTAAATATATACATTGGAACCACCCAATTCTGAAGCATTGGGACCCTAGAATAACCAAGGATTATCCACAAGGGAAGCACAACCCCCCAGAAGACATTGGCTCCAGTTTTTACCCTGAGTTGGGAAGTTATAGCTCTCGGGATCCTTCTGTCATTGAAACTCACATGAAACAAATGTACTCAGCTTCAATTGGTAATTATTTTATTTTATGTGTGTGTTTAGATATATGTGCTTAGGTATGTGAGTGTGTGTGTGTGTGTATATATATAGAGAGAGAGATGAAATAATTTTTGTAAAACATTAAATTACTAACTGGTCTTCATATTTTTATAACTATAAACTTATAAACTCCAAATTAAACTATGTATGTTCTTAAACATTAATATGTTGTTTAACTTTCAAAGTTTGTAGGCTTTCTGGATGTATTATTTTGATTGATTTCTAATTTACTACTGCTCTTTGTGAATTTTATTAAATTATATTTACATCAGAGACAGTGAATTCTCCCACTTGCAGTATACAGCTTAATGGTATTTAAATGTCACCCACCTCATTATGAAGTAAAATGTAATACTATATAGCCCAAAATGTTTTGTCAGGCTTCCCTTATTCATCCCCTCCTCCACCCCAGGAAACTATGAATCCGATTTCCATCACTGCAGAGTAGTTGTGAATGTTGTGTTACTATATAAAAATAAAATTATCCAGTGTGTGTGCATGTGTGTTTGTGTGTTTGCATGTGCACACGCACACGGGATGGGCTTATGTTCAGCCCTCTGTTCTGAAATTTATCCGTGTTAGTGGATATCAATAGTTTAGTCATTATTATTGCTGAATAGTATATTTTTTGTATGATTATAGCAATTTGTTTCTGCATTCATCTTGATGGACATTTGGACTGTTTCAGATTTTAGGCATGTAGCATATAATTTGGTTTTGGTTTTCTGTTTTTTAAAACTAGTCTGACAATCTCTTCTTTTTTTAATTTCTGTATGTATTTCATTTATATTTAGGTATGGTTGATTTTAAATGTTTCACTTTGCTATATATTTTCTGTTTATCCCATCTATTCTGTTCCTTTTCCCTATTTTCTGCCTTCTCTTATATTGAATATGTTTATTCCATTTAATATTCTTTTCTGGCTTATTACATGTATTCCTTCATTTTATTTTATGATTGCTCTAAAGTTCACAGTATGCACCTTTAACTTAACAGATGAGAAATCACCAGTTATTCTTATTCTTCTTCTCCCTTGCCTTCAACTTTCTCCTCCTAACTTTTGCACTCCAATTATACATATTTAGGGTCGTATTATCCCACAAGTAAATAATATGAAAAAGTATAATTTGATGTCTGATAATTCTTGAATTCATTAACATACCCTTATAAAAACCTGTCTGTTGGGCCCGCCAAGTGGTGCGTTCCTTAAGAGTTGGCTTGGAATGCCAGCTCTGAGCAGCAGGGCCCCAATTCAGATCCGACATTAGGGCCAGTGACGCTGTGCCCTCTACAGCTAAGATAGTGAACAACAGCTCGACCTGGAGCTGGGCTGCTGTGAGTCGCCGTCACCAGTGTAGGCTGCAGCCCCTGCTGCAGTGGGCTGCCATAAGCTACCGTGAGTGGCTGGCAGCCGGTGTGAGCTGTCAAGAGCCCGCCGTGAGTGGCAGTGCAGGGCCCAGCAACCGATCTGCCTCACCCGGGAAGAGCACAATGATCACAATACTTACATGGGCCAGTGAAGTGATGTCCTCCACAACTAGACTGAAAACAAAAGGACAGCAGCTTGTCTGTTTCCCTTCCTCGATTCCCCACCACTGTTCCCCTCCCCCAATTCCCCAATAAAATCTTAAAAAAAAATCCAACCCTGTCTGTTTTGGTCCCCTGTGTCTTGTTAATGTCCCTAGCATTAGGGCCATAAGAAGGAATTGGGGGTTCACACACTTTTCTAGCTCATGCACAAAACAAACTCACTGTCATGGTGATATGTATATAGAGAGAAGTCTCTTTCATGTACAAAACAAAACAGAATTTTGTGAATCTATAGCAACTATGTGCAAAATGGCTTGTGTGTTTCTTCTGTAAGGTTTTTTTTTTTTTTCCAACTATTTGAAACAAATTTAGGTCTAGTTTATATGTATAACTATAGTTTCTGTAATCTATGACAAAATAGGATTGGTAAATTTAGACAGTCTTAACTGCTGCATGTGTATGTATCTGTTTCTATTTACTTTTTGGGGGAAGACCTTTCAAATGACTTTTTCCTATTTTCAAAAAAAGACTTGTATCACATTCATTTCTTGTTATTTCATGGTTGTCTTGTTTGTGGCTACAAAAGTTAGGCTTGATTACAGAAAAAAATGGATATTCATGGGAGTTTTGGTTTTTTAATGCAAACAACTATACAATGAGGGTTTTTTCCCCTCTTAGATCAGATGTATAACTTTTTATATATTTATTAAGTCTATGTAAGTAATATATAAATGGCATATGGTATATATTATAGTTTAATTGCAATTAGAGAAAAAGTTTCAGTTCATATATAGCTTTGTGCCTATCTAATATTTATGAAAACCTTTCCCCTATAAATTATTTACTATTACATAATCGATATGAGCATGAATAATTTCAAAACAATGTAAACAATATAATTACTTTAATTTTCAATATTGACAATTTCATTATTGATGCAAATATTTTATTTCTTTGGTAGATTTTCTGCTGGAAACAATTTAAAAAAAAAAAAAAACTTGAGGAGCCAGCTGAGTGGGCTTATTTGGTTAAGAGCTCGCTCAAGAGTATGAGCGCTGAGCAACAGGGTCGCCAGTTCGATTCCCAGCCCAAGCTGAGCTGCTGCTGAGCTGCCAACAGGTGGCAGGATGGCTCAGCTAAAAAACAAAAACAAAAAGCAAAACTTGATTGTAAATAAAGTGACATTACAATCCATCTAAATAAAGAGATCACTTCCTTGTTAGTTAAATATTGAATTATTATATTCATTGTTTTTTATTGAATATAAATAACATTTTATATTATGTAACTTTAAGGTGTGTAGCATATTGATTTGATACATTTATATTTCAATATGATTGCCATTGTACAATAGCATTAGGTAACATCTCTTATCACATCACATAATTGCTATTTATTCTAGTGGAACAATTAAGATCTAGTCTCTTAGTAAATTTAATGTTTATAATACAGTTTTGTTTATAATCACTGTGTATTACATCTCTAAGTTGTCTTATTTATATACTGTTTGCAAGTGTGTAACTTCAACAACATAGCTCCCATTTCCCCATTCCTGAGCATGTAGTAACTACCATTCCACTTTCTCTTTCTTCAAGTTTGTTTGTTTTTTCAGATTCCACATATAAGTGATAATCATAGTTTTGTCCTTCTATGTCTGACTTATCTAACTTGGCATAATGTCCTCAGGATTCATTGATGTTGCTGCAAATGGCAGGGTTTTCTTTTTTTCATGGCTGAATAGCTTTCGTGTGTATGTGTGCCAACATCTTTATTCACTCATTGATAGACACTTAGATTTTTTTCCATACCTTGGCTGTTGTGGATAATGATGTAGTATGCGGGGAGCCAGCCCCCAAAAGTCCAGGGATTCCCTCGGGTGGGATGGCGTTGGCGAGGAAAAAAAGAAAGATGGAGACACTGGAAAGAGTTTCACAGGAGTGTCACGTTTTATTGTTACAGCCTGTCCCCTTTTATAGGGGCTTCTGACCATATTATCTCAATCCCAAGTTATGTTTTACATGATCATGATGTTTTCTCTTACTCGGGACTTTTACAGTCTTTACTTTCTTGTAATTGTATCTTTCCAGGGTACACTGTGGCCTATTCTATGTTAAGGATTTTACTTATCATCTAAAGAGTGGTTACCATGACTACCTTACAGGGCACATACTTGAGCTATTGCAAAGAGACTAGCAGTGGCTGAGTTGAGGGCTAAAACCATCTAAAATCTATTTCTATGTGATTATAATACTTAGTAGCAAAAGGAGTCTCAAACCTTTCCTATTCTATGAAGGGCTACATATTATTGCAATAGAGAGGGACATCTGTTTCTCAGTCAGAGCTTCAGTATCTGTTGCTACAGCAGTGTACAAAGCAAAGAGTTAAAACAAGGCTATTAATTAACATACCTCATGGTCAGCAAGTTGTCTCTTATCAGAACTCCCATGGCCAAGAGACCTTGGTCTCCAGGTCTCCAAGGAAACCTTTCACAGCTGCATAAGCCAAAGGGCTTGAGTCCCCACTATCTCAGTTCAGGGGTCCCCTCGGGCTGTAGCCTGTTTTAGGGAGTTTCCTTTTCTTTAGGAAATCTTGCCCCATCGTTGACTTACACAGCCAGCTATCATCAGGGTACCACAGGAACTTGTCACAAATGCAGTGAGTATAGTGTCTCCTATAGGAGGAAAGGCACATGGGTTCATAGAGACAGGAGATATTACATGACCAACCATAAGGCAGCATCCCAGACATCCAGTGCTGAGCGTGGATCTTAATGTGGCCTTGTCAGACACTGGGGTGCTGTTGGCCCCTAACAATATGAACATGGGAGTCCTATATCTCTTTGATAACCTGTTTTCATTTCTTTTGTATATGTATATATCCAGAAGTAGGATTGCTGGATCATATGAGTTCTATTTTTAATTTTTTGAAGAACCTCTAGAATCTTGTCCATAGTGGTTTAACCAGTTTACATTCCCACCAAGAGTGCACAAGAGTTCCTTTCTCTCTACATTCTTGTCAACAATTGTTATCGTCTGTGATCTTAGTTATAGCTATTGTTATGAGTATGAAATAATATCTACTGAGGTTTCAATTTGCATTTCTGTGGTGATTTGTGACTTTTTCCATCTTTTCATGTACCTTTTGGCCATTTGCATGTGTTTGGAAAAATGTCTGTTCAGTTCCTCTGCCCATTTTTCACTTACATTGTTTTTCACTTTCTTTTGTTATTGACTTACCAGAGTTCTTTATAAAATTTGGACATTAACCCCTTATCTATTACATGGTTTGCAAGTAATATCTCTCATTCTGTAGATGTCTTTTCATTCTGTTAATTTTTGCTTTTTCAATGTAGAAGCTTTTAACTTTGATGTTGTCCCACTTGTTGAATTTGTCTTTTGTTTGCACTGTGGGTGTCATATCCAAAAAAAATCATTGCCAAGACCAATGTCAAGGATTTTTCTCCCTGTGTTTTCTTCAGAGGTCTTATAGTTTCAGGTCTTTGATCTATTTCAAGGTGATTTTTGTGAGTGGTGTAAAATAGATTTTGTTTTTCTACATGTGGTTTTCCAGTTGAAGAGACTATTCTTTCCCCATTGGTTATTCTTGGCTCCCTTCACATGTATATCGGTTGACCGTATATGTGGGGGTTTAATTCTGGATGCTCTCTATTTTATTCCACTGGTCTATGTGCCTATTTTTTATGGTAATACCGTACTGTTTTAATTACTACAGTTTCTTAGTATAGTTTGAATTCTGGAAGTATGACACCTCCGGTTTTGTTTTTCTTTTTCAACATTGCTTTAGATATTAGGGGCCTTTTATGGTTCCATAAAAATTTGAGGATTGATTATTACTGAAAAATGCCATTGGATTTTGATAGGGATTGAGTTGAATGCATGTGTTGAACCACCCTTGAATCTTGAGGATTTTTGCAACTATGTTCATGAGGGATATTGGTATATAGTTTTCTATGGTTCTTATCTGGCTTTGGTCAGTAATCTTGGCTTAATAGAATGAGTTTGAAAGTGTTCCGTCCTTTGCAGTTTTTTGGAAAAGTTTCAAAAGGATTGGCGTTAATTCTTTAAATGTTTGATAGAATTCACCTGTGAAACTATCTGGTCCTGGGGTTTTCTATTTTTGTAGGATTTTGATTATTGGTTCAGTCTCCTTACATGTTATTGGTATATTCAGACTTTCTATCTTTTTGGTTCAGCCTTGGAAGATTATATGATGCTAGGAAATTATCCATTTCTGCTAGGTTATCTAATTTGTTAGCATATAATTGGTTATAGTAATCTCTTAGGATCCTATGTATTTATGTAGTATCAGTTGTAATATCTTCTCTTTCGTGTCTGGTTTTATTTATTTTGAGTCTTAATAGTTTAGCTAAAGGATAATCACTTTTGTTTATCTTTCTGAAAAATGAGCTCTCAGTTTCATTGATATTTTCTGTTACTTTCCTTGTCTCCCTTTCATTTATTTCTGTTCTGATCTTTATTATTTCCCTCCCTCTGCTAACTTTGGGCTTAATTTTGTCCTTCTTTTTGAATTCCTTGAGGTGTAAAATTAAGTTGTTTACTTGAAATCTTTCTCATTTTTTTAATACATGCATTTATCTCCATATACTTCTCTCTCAGAATTGCTTTTGTGCATCGCATAGGTTTTGGAATATTGTGTTTCTATTTTTGTTTCGATATATTCTTTGATTCTTGTTTTGATTTCTTCATTTCTCCATTGATTGTATAGGAGTTTGTTGTTTAGTTTCCACATATTTGTATATTTTTCTGCAATTTTGATTGATATAAGTTAGCTACCCTGTTCCCTTTTAGTTTCCACTTGCATGGAATATTTTTTTTTTTTTTTTAAGATTTTATTGGGGAATTGGGGGAGGGTAACAGCGTTGGGGAATTGGGGAAGTTGCTGTCCTTTTGTTCTTCAGTCTAGTTGTGAAGGACATGGAATATCTTTTTTATCCCTTCACTTTGAGAGTATGTGCATCCTTAAAGTGGGTCTATTGTTGGCAGCATATAGTTGGGTCTTCTTTTTTATCCATCCAGCCACTCAGTGCCTTTTGAATGGTTAAATCAACCCATTTACATTTAGAGTAATAATGATATAAAGACTTAGTAAAAGCATGTGATTAACAGCTTTCTGGTTTTATATTTTCATTGTTTCCTTTGTTTCTACCTATCTTGTAAATTGCTTATTTTCCATGGTGGAATGCCCTGTTTTCCTTTCTTTGTCTTTTGTGGATCTGCTGTCGGTTTTGCTTTGTGGTTACCAATGGCTTATCTTACAGATGAAACAGTCCGTTTTTGGCTTATAACAACTTACCTTTGGTCACATATGAAGGCTCTGCCTTTTTACTCCTCCCTTTTATATTATAGATGGCACAGTTTACCTCTTTTTTGTTGTGTATTTGTTAATAACTTCCAGTAACTATAGTTATTTTTCCTACTCTTTTCTGTTAACTTATATACTCCGATTGAGTGGTTAACACAACATTCTAATATAAAGTTTTCTAAGTCTGACTGTATTGTCACCTTTACCAGTGTGTTGTATACTTATACAGAGGGTGCCAAAAAATGTATATACATTTTAAGAAAGGAAAAAACTGTATTAAAATTATAATAATATTATACCGGTAACAAAAGATGAATACAAGTCATGTGTATACATTTTTTTTGGCACCCCCCCAATTTGTTTGTTTGTTTGTTTGTTTGTTTGTTTAAGATTTTATTGGGGAATTGGGAGAGGGGAACAGACAAGTTGTTGTTCTTCAATCTTCGTTGTGGAGGGCACCAGTCGCCATCTGGCTTCCCGTCGGCAGCTTGTGGCTTCTAAACTCAAGGTGCTGTGTTCAATCTTAGTTGCGGGTGGGCATAGCCACCCATCCCATGCGGGAGTCGAAGCAGCAGCCTTATTGTTAAGAGCGCACATCCTATCCACTGAACCATCCAGGCGGCATCTCAGCTCAAGGTGCCGAGTTCAATCTTTAGTTGTGGGTGGGCATAGCCCAACATTGAACAGGCAGTCTTGTTACACCAGCTGAGCCATCCTGCCACCTGATGGCAGGTCAGCAACAGCTCAGCTATGGTGCAACATTTACTGGCCCATGTGGGAATCGAACCGCGAACTCTGTTGCTCAGAGCATGCGCTCTAAGCCAACTCTTAACCAACTGAACCACTCGTCTGATCCCCAGTATGTTTTTATGTGCCAGGTTAGCCTGTTTTCATTTTAACTTGACAAACTGTTTTTAGCATTTCTTCCAAGACAGATTTGGTGGTGGTGCACTCCCATCAGATTCTGTTCATCTGGGAAATGTTTAAATCTCCTTCATATCTGAAGGATAAATGTACTGGATAAAGTGTTTTTGGCTGGCCATTTTTTTTAAATTAAAATTTATTGGGGTGACAATGGTTAGTAAAATTACATAGGTTTTAAGTGTACAGTTCTGTAATACATTATCTATGTATCACATTGTGTGCTCACCACCCAGAGTCAGTTCTTCTGTCACCATATATTTGATCCCTTTTACCCTCATCTACCATCCTCCTCTCCCTTACCCTCTGATAACCACTAAACTATTGTCTGTGTCAATGAGTTTTTGTTTATTTCTTTATCTTGTTCCTTTGTTGCTTTCATATTTTTATCCCCCATATCATTTAAGTCATATGGTTCTCGACTTTTTCTACCTGACTTATTTCACTTAGCATAATAATCTCAAGATCCATCCATGTTGTCTCAAATGGCACTATTTCATCTTTTCCTATGGGAGAGTCATGTTCCATTGAGTATATATACCACATCTTTATCCAATCATCTATCAAAGGACATTTTGGTTGTTTCTATGTCTTGGCCACCATAAATAAAGCTGCAATGAACATCAGAATACATATGTCTTGACAGATAAATGTTTTCCATTTCGGGGGCATATACCCAGGAGAGGGATTGCTGAGTCATATAGTAATTCTATTGTTAATTTTTTGAGGAATCTCCACACTGCCTTCCATAGGGGCCGCACCAATCTGCATTCCCACCAATAGTGTATGGGGTTCATTGTTCGCCACAGTCTCTCCAACGCCTATTATTTGTCTTGTTGATGAAAGCCATTCTAACTGGTGTGAAGTGACATCTCATTGTGGTTTTTATTTGCATTTCTCTGATGATTAGTAATGTTGAGCATCTTTTCATATGTTTGTTGGCCAACTATATATGTCCTCTTTGGAGAAATGTCTATTAGGACATCTGCCCATTTTTTAATTGGATTGTTTGTGGTGTTTTTTTGTAGTTGAGTTGTATGAGTTCCTTATATATTTTGTATATTAGCCCCTTATCAGAGAAATTGTTTGCAAATATATTCTCCCATTCAGTTGGTTGCCTCTTTGTTTTGTCGATGGTTTCTTTTGCGGTGCAGATGCTTTTTAGTTTGATATAGTCCCATTAATTTATTTTAGCTTTTATTTCCCTTGCCTTTGAAGTCAAACTCATAAAATCATCTTTGAACCCAAGGTCCATAAGTTTAGTACCTATGTTTTCTTCTATGCAGTTTATTGTTTCAGGTCTTCTGTTTGGGTCTTTGATCCATTGTGAGTTAATTTTGATACATGGTGACAGATAGCAGTCTAGTTTCATTCTTTTGCATGTGGCTTTCCAATTCTCCCAGCACCATTTATTAAAGAGGCTTTCTTTTCTCCATGGTATGTTTTTGGCTCCTTTATCAAAAATTATCTGTCCATATTTATGTGTGTTTATTTCTGGGTTTTCAGTTCTATTATGTTGGTCTGTGTGTCTGTTTTTCTGCCAATATGATGCTGTGTTGCTCTGTATGCCCTGTAGTACAAGCTGAAGTCAGGGAGTGTGATACCTCCAGCATTATTCTTTTTTTCTGAGGATTGCTCTGGCTATTTGGGGTCTTCTGTGGTTCCATACAAATCTGATTTTTTTTTTGTTCTATTTCTTTTTAAAAATGCCATTGGGATTTTCATGGGGTTTGCCTTAAATCTGTATATTGCTTTGGGTAATTTGGCCATTTTAACTGTGATTTTTCCAATCTGTGAACATGGAATGTCTTTCCATTTCTTTGTGTCTTCAGTTTCTTTTAAAAACGTCTTATAGTTTTCCATTGTATAGGTCTTTCACATCCTTGGTTAAGTTTATTCCTAGGTATTTTATTCTTTTTGTTGCAGTTGCAAAATGAATTGTATTTTTTTTCTTATTTCTTTTTCTGAAATTTCATTGTTAGTATGTAGGAGTGCATTGGCTTTTTGTATGTTGATTTTTGTAGCTGGCAACTTTACTGTATTTGTTTATTATTTCTAATAGCTTTTTGGTGGCATTTTTAGGGTTTTCTGTGTCACTTTTTCATCTGCAAAATGTGACACTTTAACGTCTTCATTCCCAATTCTGATGTGTTTTATTTCTTTCTCTTGTCTGACTGCTCTGGCTTTACTTCCAATACTATGTTGTAAAGCAATGGTGAGAGGGGACAACCCTGTCTTGTCCCTGAACGCAGAGAGAAGGGCTTCAATTTCTCACCGTTAATTGTGATATTCACTGAGGGTTTGTCATATATGGCCTTATTATGTTAAGGTATTTTCCTTCTATACCCATTTTTTAAGTGTTTCAATCATAAGTGGGTGTTGTATCTTGTCAAATGCTTTTTTCTGCATCTATTGATATAATCATGGCTTTTGCCCTTTATTTTGTTTATGTAGTGTGTCACATTGATCAATTTGTGTATGTTGAACCATCTTTGTGCCCCTGGGATGAACCCCAGTTAATTGTGATGTATAATCTTTTTAATGTATGGTTGTATTCACTTTGCTATAATTTTGTTTAGGATTTTTGCATCTGTATTCATCAGAGATATTTTGCATCTGTATTCATCAGAGATTTTTGTGTTATCCTTACCAGGTTTTGGTATCAGAGTAATGTTGGCTTTATGAAATGAGTTAGGGAGTATTGTCCCTTCCTTAATTTTTTGGAAGACTTTGAGTAGGACAGGTATTAGATCCTTTTTGAATGTTTGGTGGAATTCACTAGTGGTCCTGGACTTTTGCTTTTAGAAAGTTTTCGGATGACAGATTCAGTCTCCTTACTGTTGATCATTCTGTTCAGATTTTCCAATTTTTCGTGAGTCAGCCTAGGAGGACTATATGTTTATAAGAACTTGTCCATTTCTTCTAGGTTATTGAATTTGGTGGCCTGTTGTCCTTTATAGTATTCTTAGATGATCTTTGTATTTCTGTGGCATCCATGGTAACTTCTTTTCATTTCTGATTTTGTTTGTGTTTTTTCTCTTTGTGTCTTAGTGAGTGTAGCCAAGGGTTTGTCAATTTTATTAGTCTTTTCAAAGAGCCAGCTCTTTGTTGCATTAATTTTTTCTATTGCCCTTTTGTTCTCTTCTTCGTTTAGTTCTGCTCTGATTTTTATTATTTCTCTCCTCCTGCTGACTTTGAGTTTCATTTGTTCTTCTTTTTGTAGTTCTTTAAGGTGTAACATGAATTTGTTTATCTGTGACTTTTCTTGTTTCTTGAGAAAGGCCTGTGATCATACAAATTTCCCTCTTATTACTGCTTTTGCTGCATCCCAACAATTTTGATAGGATGTATTTTCATTCTTATTTATTTCTATGTATCTTTTGATCTCTTCTCTTATTTCTTCTTTGACCCAGTCGTTCTTTAAAAGCATATTGTTTCATCTCCATGTATTTGTGGGTTTTCCTGATTCCTTTTTGCAGTTGATCTCCATTTTCAAAGACTTGTGCTCAGAGAATATGCTGGGTATGATTTCAATATTCTTAAATTTCCTGAAGCTAGTTTTGTGTCCCAATATATGGTCTATCTTTGAGAATGTTCCATGTACACCAGAAAAGAATGTATAGTCTGATGTTCTAGGATGCTCAATAAATGTCAGTTGTGCCCATTTTGTCTAATGTGTCATTTAGGTCTGATATTTCTGTATTTATTTCCTGTTTGTATGATCTATCCATAGCTGTCAATTTTTTTTCGCCCTAAGAATTGTATTGTTTTAGTCTTACATTTAGATCTATGATCTATTTTGAATTGCATTTTGTGTATGATGTTAGGAAAGGGTCCACCTTCATTCAGTGTTCCACATGTGAATGTTTGGTTTTCCCAGCACCATTTGTTGAAGGATTATGCTTGCCCCATTGAATGGCAACTTTGTCAAAATAATTTGAACAAATATGCAAGGGTTTATTTCTGGTCTCTCTATTCCATTAGTCTGTATGTGTGTCTTTATGCCAATACTACAGTGTATGGATTACACTGTGGTAATACAACACTATGCCAATACTACAGCGTATGGATCACTGTAGCTTTGTGGTAAGTGTGAATTCTCCAGTTTTATTCTTTTTCAAGATTGTTTAGCTCTTCAGAATCACTTGAAATTTCATATGAATTTAAGGATGGATTTTTTTATTTATGCCAAAATGTCATTGGGATTTGACAGGGACTGAATCTGTAATTCAGTTGAAGTAGTATTGACACTTTAACAAATTTAATTCTTACAATCCATGCAAATGGGATGTGTTTGCATTTATTTGTGTCACCTTCAATTGTTTTTAGCAATGTTTTCTAGTTTTCACTATACTGTTTGTGGGGTAGCAAAGTGGTGGGTGAGAGAGAAGTATAAGGGAACTATGTACTTTCTGTGTGATTTTTCTGTAAACCTAAAATTTATTCTAGAAAGTAAAAACCTATTAATTACAGTTACTGATGCCTGATAACAAGTTCATAAAATTGACTATACAAAGTAATAACCAAAGCTCTTATCTAAGTGACAAAACAACATTAAGTGAAGATAAATTTCTTTTTTGTTGTTAAAAATTTAGTTCTCATCTGCCCCTCCCCCATTTTTGTTTAAAAACATACCTGCAGTCATTCCTGTTCCTGTGTTCATTTTTCTTTGTGGTCTTTTCTGTTAGGTGTACTAGCCCTTTCTTGGTACCCACCCGATACAAGTGATGACAATGGAGTACCTACTGATGACTTGGTACCAACTATTTTGGATAAAGCTCATAAATATAATCTGAAGGTATTTTATTTATTTTATTTTTTTTATTGAAATATAAGTGACATATCTAACATTATATTAGTGTCAGGTGTTCAACATAATAATCGATATATGTATATATTGTGAAAAGATCATCACAAAAAGTCTAGTTAATTCCATCACCATACATAGTTTCAATTTTTTTTTCCTTGTGAATGAGAATTTATATAATCTACTCTCTTAGCATCTTTCAAATATAAATGCAGTATTATTAACTATAGTCACCACGTACTTTTTATATCCCCAGGACTTATTAATTTTAATACTGGAAGTTTGTATATTTTACCACCTTCACACATTTTACTCCACCCCCAGCTCAGGTAACCACAAATCTGTTCTCTGCATCTATGAGTTGTTGGCTGTGTGTGTGTGTGTATGTATTTTAAGATTCCACATTACAGTGAGATCATAACAGTGTTTGTCTTTTTCTGACTGATTTATTTCACTTAGATAATGCTTTCAAGGTCCATCCATGTTATAACAAATCACAAGATTTTCTTCTTTTTTTAATAGCTGAATAATATTCCATTGTATATGTAAACCACATTTTCTTTATCCATTCATTTGTTAATGGACTCTTAGGTTATTTCCATTGCTTGGCTATTTTAAATAATGATGCATTGAGCATCAGATATCTTTTCCGGTTAATGTTTCTGTTTTCTTCGGATAAATACCAGAAGAATTGTTAGATCATACAGTAGTTTTAATTTTCTGAAGGACATCCAAACTGTTTCTATAATGGTTGCACTAATTTATACCCCTCCCCCCAACAGTTCACAAGGGTTACCTTTTTTCCACATCCTTGCAAACACTTGTTATTTTTTGCCTTTTTTGATAGTAGCCAGTTTAACAGGTGTGGAGTGATATCTCTGTGGTTTATTATTTGCATTTTTCTGATTATCAGTGATTTTGAGCACTCTTTCATTTACTTGTTGGCCATCTGGATATCTTCTTTAGGAAAAGATGTCTGTTCAAGACCTCTGCCCATTTTTAAATCACTTTTTTTTGTTGTTTGCTTATTTTGATTTTTTGCTGGTGAGTTGCATAACTTCTTTATATATTTTGGATATTAACCCCTTATCAGATATATGGTTTGCAGATATTTTCTCCCATTTGGTAAGTTGTCTTTCATTTTGTCAAAGATTTCCTTTGCTGTGAAGAAGCTTTTTAGTTTGATGTGGTCTCATTTTTTTTTTCATTTTTCTCAAAGTATGTCATTATTTCTCTTTTGGTTATTTTTTTGATGCATTGGATGTTCAGTAGCATGTTGTTTACACATGAGTTTTCCAGTTTTTTTCTTGTAATTGATTTCTAGTTTTATACTAGTGTCCAAAAAAGATGCTTGATGTGATTTCAGTCTTAAATTTACATATCTGCTCTTAAATTCTATTTCACTTTCAGTCTGTGTACCTCTTTACATCTAAAGTGAGTCTCTTGTCGTTAGCATATAGATGGGTCTTGTTTTTGTTTGTTTGTTTGCTTGCTTGTTTATACATTCAGTCACTGTCTTATTTTATTTAAAAAAAAAAATTTGTACTTAATTGTTGGCAGGTGTGAGTTTTGCTCTTTTAATTGTTTCATGGCAGTTTTGTAATTCCTTGCTCCTTCTCTTGCTCTCTTCCTTTTTGATTTAATGACTTTTTTGTTGTAGTAGGTTTATATTCCTTTCTCTCTATTTTATGTGTATCTACTATAGGTTTTTACTTTTTGGTTACCATGTGGCTTGTTACCTTGTTGATATGTTGATTTCTTCCCATAAATTACTCCTTAGTTTCCTTTATTTTCTTTTTTCTTTATTTATTTTTCAATTACAGTTAACATAAAACGTTTATTAGTTACAGGTGTACGACATAGTGGTTAGACATTCGTATAACTGTAAGTGATCACCCTGATAAGTCTATGTCTGACACCATACATAGTTATTATAACATTACTGACTATATTCCCTAAGCTGTACTTTACACCCCATGACTATTTTGTAACTGCCAATTTGTACTTCTTAATCCCTTCACCTTTTTCACTCTGCCCCGTAACCTCCCTCAGATGTGGCAACTGTCAATTTGTTCTCTGAATCTATGAGTTTGTTTCTGTTTTGCTTGTTGGTTTTTTTTTTTTTAATTTCACATATAAGTGAAATCATACGGTAGTTGTCTTTTTCATTCTGACTTAGTTCACTCAGCATAATACCCTCTAGGTTCTTTTTACAAATGGCAAGATTTCAGTCTTTCCTATGGCTGAGTAATATTACATTGTATATATGTACCACTTCTTCATTATCCATTTATCCATTGATGGACACCCAGGTTTCCTTCATATTTTGGCTATTGTAAATAATTCTGCAGTGAACATAGGGGTCCATGTATATTTTCGAATTAGTGATTTTGAGTTATTTGGATAAATACCCAGAAGTGAGAATGTTGGGTCATATGGTAGTTGTATTTTTAATTTTTTGAGTAATCTCCATACTATTTTCCATAGTGGGTACACCAGTTTGCGATCCCAACAATAGTGCACATGGGTTCCTTTTTCTTCACATTCTCCTCAACACTTGTTTGTTGATTTATTGATGATAGCCAATCTGACAGGTGTGAGGTGATATCTCATTGGGTTTTAATTTGCATTTCACTGATGATTAGTGATATTCAACAACTTTTAATATGTCTATTTGCCATATGTATGTCCTCTTTGGAGAAATGTCTATTCAGGTCCTCTGGCCATTTTTTTTTTTTTTTTTTTTTTTGAGGGCAGTGTCACTAGCCCTCATATGTGGGACCGAACTGGGGCCGCTGGCTTCCCAAGCCAGCGCTCAACCACCGTGCCACTCGGCCAGCCCTTCCTCTGCCCGTTTTTAAAATTGGATTGTTTGGGTTTTTAATATCTTCTTCCATTTAGTTTGTTGTCTTTTAGTTGATTGTTTTCTTTGCAGTGCAAAAACTTTAGTTTGATGTAGTCCTATTCTAGTATTTCTTTTGTTTTCCTTGCCTGAGGAGACATATACAAAAAAAAAAAAAAATTACTGAGAGCAATATCGAAGAGTTTACTGCCTATATTTTCTTCTATGAGTTTTATGGTTTCAGGTCTTACATTTAAGTCTTTAATCCATTTTTAGTTTATTCTTGTTTATGGTGTAAGAAATTGGTCTAGTTTTATTTTTTTGCATGTGTCTGTCCAGTTTTCCCAGCTCCAGTTATTGAAGAGACTGTCTTTACCCCATTGTATGTTCTTGCCTCCTTTATCATAGATTAATTGATCATGCATGCATCGATTTGTTTTTGTGCTCTCTGTTCTGTTACACTGATCCATATGTCTGTTTTTAAGCTAGTACTATGATATTTTGATTACTAATAGCCTTGTAGTATAATTTGATATCAGATAGCATGATACACCCAACTTTGTTCTTCTTTCTCAAGATTGCTGTGGCTATTCGGGATCATTTGTGGTTCCATATAAGTTTTAGGATTACTTTTTTCTAGTTTCCTGAAAAAAATGTCATTGGAATTTTGATAGGGATTGTATTGAATCTATAGATCGCTTTGGGTAGTATAACATTTGAACTATGTTAATTCTTCCTGTCTATGAGCATGGTAGATGCTTCCATTGATTTGCGTCTTCCTCAGTTTCTTTTTTCAGTGTCTTATAATTTTCGAAGTACTGGTCTTTTACCTACTTGGATAAATTTATTCCTAGGTTTCTTAATTATTTTGATATAATTGTAAATGGCATTGATAATTTCTCTTTCTGATAGTTTATCATTGATGTATAAAAATGCAACTGATTTCTGAATATTAATTTTGTATCCTACCACTTACTGAATTCATTTATTAGTTCTAATAGTTTTTTTTTTGTTTGTTTTTTGTTTGTTTGTTTGTTTTAGCTGAGCCATCCTGCTACCTGTTGGCAGCTCAGCAGCAACTCAGCTCAGGTTGGGTATCGAACTGCTGTTGCTCAGAGCTCAGTTCACACTCTTGAGCGAACTCTTAACCAACTGAGCCACTCGGCTGGCCCTGTTCTAATAGTTTTTTGGTGAACTCTGTACAGTTCTCTATGTAGTGTGCAAATAATGACAGTTTTGCTTCTTCCTTCCAGTTGGGATGCCTGTTATTTCTTCTTATTATTGTGTAATTCATGTGTCTAGGACTTCCAATATTTTATTGAATAAAAGTAGTGAAAGTGGACATCTTTGTCATGTTCCTGACTTTAAAAAAAAAACTAAGCTTTCGTCTTTTCACCTTTCAATGGGATTTTGCTGTGGGTTTGTCATTTATAGCCTTTATTATGTTGAGGTATCTTCCCTGTATTCCCACTTTGCTGAGAGTTTTTATCATAAATCGATGCTGTGTTTTGTGAAACGCTTTTTCTGCATCCATTGATATGATCATTATGATTTTTATCCTTCATTTTATTCATGAAGTATATTGTTTCATATTAACTGATTTTTCAGATTTGGAACCCATCTTGCATCCCAGGAATAAATCTCTCCTGATCATGGTTTATGATTTTTTAAATGTATTGCTGAATTCAGTTTCCTAGTTTTGTTGAGGATTTTTGCATCTATATTCATAAGGGAAATTAACCTACAGCTTTCTTTTTTTGTAATGTTTTTGTCTGGTTTGGGTATCAGGATAATGCTATTCTTCTGCTTCATCTTCTTCTGCTTCATCAATTTCATGTTGAACCCTCTAGAGCATTTCTGAGTTTATTTATTTTAATCTTCAGCTCTCTGGCTTCCGTTTGATACTTTCTTATATTTGTAGTTGCTTTGTTGAAGTTCTCATTGTGTTCATGTATTCTTTTCCCAAGCCTTGTGAGCAACTAACTTTATGTTACCTATCTCTGATTTACTAAGATTTTTTCCTGAGGTTTTTATTTTGTTCTTTCATTTGGAGCATATTCCTGTATTTCTTATTTAGTTTGACTTTCTGTGTTGTTTTTTATGCTTTAGATGAAACATTCTCTCCCAGTCTTGAAGGTTTAACCTTGTGTAGGTGATGAACCTTATTGCTTAACCTTGCCCCAGCTCTTGGTTGTCTCTCATACCTTTTTTGATTGTCCAAGCAGCCTATTTTATTTGTAATAGCCTCTAGTTCAGGGTGTGCCAACACCACTTTGTTCCCCATAGCAGAGGGTCCCAGTCAGCACCTAGATTCAGGCTTATTGGAAGCCAGACCCTCAGGCAGCTGCAGCCCCATGGGACCCAATAAACGTAATCTCCCTGGCCTCCAGAACCAGGCAGTCAAGTCGTGTTCCCTGGGTGGCAGCCAAGAAAAACAAAAAACAGGTCACCAAACATAAAAACTGGGGCACCAGCTGTGTGTAGAAGATCCTCTCTGGGAGACACTGTCGCTTTGGAACACGACTGTGGGAGAACACAAAAATGATGCCTCCTGGCTGGATTGAGTACAAAGATAGCACGTACCAAAAACAGAGAAAAGGAAAAAGAAAGAAAAATATAAGATGGCATCCACCAGCTTTAGCAAGGCAGAGGGCAAGCAGGAAGGTGATGCCCACCAGCCTCCTTTCTCTGAGAGTATCCCAGCAGGCTCCTGTTCCTCAGAGCAGTGTTTTAAGATTAGCAAATGAATCTCTTTCTCATAAAGCTTACGTGCTTTTCCAAGGACTGTGCATTGGGCTGCAGGGCAGGTGAGTCTGCACAGAAGCCCTTTAAGAGCTGTGTCTCAATTTGCTACAGTCCTATGAGTATCATGGGCACGAGCCCCACTGGTCATTAAAGGTAGATGTTTTGGGGGCTGTCTCTAAGATACAAGTTTTAAAAGTTGGGATGCCCAATGTAGGGTACAAACCCTTCACTCCTCGGAAAAGCTCCAGGTTTTGCATTCCTTCCCAATTGTGGGACCCAGTGCGAAGGGGGACAGTTTAAGGTGAGATTATGTGTCAGCCTTTCCTACCTTCAATGTGCATTCCCTCTTCTTTGCCAGATGAGAAGGGGTTGTTTTGTCAGTTTTTAAGGGTTGTTTTTCAGAGGAAATTGTTCTATATGTAGTTGTAGATTTGGTGTCTCTGTGGGAAGAGGCAAGCTTAGTTAATCTTCCTATGTCTTGTAATGCAACCCTCTTTTTTTTCTAATAAAGGTATATTTATTTCAACAAAATTAAAAGTAAAAATACAAAAGGATAAAAATATTTGACACTCCCTGAGACCTAATTTTGTAAAGAAAAGTTAACAGTAATCAGCAAAATTACAGTCAGTTTTAAAGATCTGTTGATATTTTAATGGGAGAAAATAACCAGTAGAAACACAAAAATACTTTTCAAATGTACTATCATTGCCACAGGACATAACATTTTCTTGAAAAATGAACAATTTCCACTTGGGCATTTCATTTCTGCCCTTTTTGCTTTCATATTCTGTAATTTGATGTTCTACTACAGCTTCTGCTTTCATGGAAGATCTTTTCTATCCCTTCACTTCGAGTGCCTGTGCATCCCTAAGCCTGAAGTGGGTCTTTTGTTAGCAGCCTATAGTTGGGTCTTGTTTTTTTATGCATCCAGCCACTCTCTCTTTTGGTTGGTGAATTCAATCCATTTCCATTTAGAGTAATTATTACTATGTACAGATTTACTACACCATCTTTTTTGTTTCTACCTACTTTGTAAATTGGTTATATTTCCTTGTGTTCTGTTTCCCCCTGCTCTAGATTTTTGCGTTGTGGTTACCACGGGGCTTATAATACATATTTTAGATAAACAGTCCATTTTAGGCTAATAACAACTTACCTTTGACCTCTTATAAAAGCTGTACCGTTTAGCCTTCCATTTTATATTGTTGATATCACAGTATGCTTTTTTGCTGTGTATCATTAATTTATAGTAGCTATAGATATTTTTACTGCTCTTTTTTCTTTAAACTTTATATCATTGTTAAGTAGTTAACACACCATCTTAATAAAGTTACAGTTTTCTGTTTTTCACGTTTACCTGTGTTTTGTGTACTTTTCTATGTTCTCATGTGCCTGATTAGCCTATTCATTTCAGCTCAAAGAACTCTTTCAGCATTTCTTGCAAAACAGGTCTAATGGTGGTGAACTCCTTTAAATTTTGTCTGGAAAAGCCTTGACTTCTCCTTCTTAAGGATAAGTATATTGGATAAAATATTATTGGTTGTCCATTTTTCATCTTTCAACACTTTGACTATGTCATTTCCCTCTCCCCCACTGGTATATAGAGTTTCTGCTGAGAAATTGCTGATAGACTAATAGGGGTTCCTGTGTAAGTTATTATTATTTTTTTTAAACCTTGCTGACTCTAAGATTCTTTATCACTGATGTGTGATAGTTATGTCTTGGAAAAGGCCTTTTTACATTGAGATACTAGGATGATCCATTAGCTTTGTAGACTTGTATGTCCGTGTCATTCCTCAGGTTAGGAAGTTCTTAGCCATTATTTCTTTAGATAATTTCTCTGCCCCTTTCAACCTCTTTTCTTCAGGAATCCTGATTATTCTGATATATCATTTTTATGACTAACCATAGCTCACATAGTCTTTCTTTGCTCTTTTTAAATCCATGTTCCTTCTTCTGTGTTATTTCAGAATTCTTATTCTCCAAGTTAATTATTCTTTTTTTCATGTGATTTTCCCTGTATTGCATTCTTTTCTTCTTTTGTATTATTATTAGTTTCAGGTGTACAAAACAACATGGTGATTAAACGTTTACACTCTCCAAGAAGGGATAACCCCAAAAAGTCTACTACAATACCATTGACTATATTCCCTATACTGTACTTTACATCTGTAACTATATATTTTTTTAATTATAGCTGACATCAATATTTTATATTAGTTTTAAATGTGTACCATAGTGGTTAGCATTTATATAATTTATGAAGTGATCCCCCTGATAAGTTCTAATACCCACCTAGCATTATACATAGTTTTTACAATATTATTCTATTGTATTTCACATCCCCTATTGTATTTCACATCCCCATGACTATTCTGTAATTACCAATTTATTTATTTATTTTTTTTTAAAGATTTTATTGGGGAATTGGGGGAAGGAAACAGCGTTGGGGGACTGGGGAAGGGAAACAGACAAGTTGCTGTCCTTTTGTTCTTCAGTCTAGTTGTAGAGAACATTGCTTCACTGGCCCATGTTGGTATTATCATTGCGCTCCTCCCAGGTGAGGCAGATCGGTAGCTGGCCTCTGGACGGCCACTCACACTCGCTGCCGGTCACTCACTGTAACCTAGGGCAGCCCACTGCAGCAGGGGCTGCAGCTATGCCGTCCCCGGGGACTCACAGCAGCCCAGCTCCAGGTGGAGCTGTTGTTCACCATCTTAGAGGTAGAGGGCAGTGGGATCCGAACCAGGGCCGCTGGCATCCCAAGCCAGCTCTTAACCAACATGCCACTCGGCCGGCCCTGTAACTACCAATTTATATTTCACCTTTCTCACCCATCCTCCCAACCCCTCTCCCATCTAGAAACCATCAGTTTGTTCTCTGTATCTTTAAGTCTATTTCTGTTTTGTTTGCTTGTTTATTCTGTTTTGTTAGATTCCACATATAAGTGAGACCATATGGTATTTGTCTTTCTCAGTCTGACTTACTTCACTTAGCATAATACCCTCTAGGGCCATTTGTATTGATGAAAATGGATGATTTCATTCTTTTTTATTTCTGTCACACTTAATCTCATTCATTGAAGTTTCAGCTCCAGAATTTGGTTGTTTCTTTTTTACAAATTTATTTCTTGTTTACAAGTATATTCTCTTTGATGAAGAACTCATTCTGTTCATAATTTTTATTCCTGATTTCACTAAATTGTTTTTCTGAGTTTTCTTATAAGTTGTTGAGCTTCTTCAGAAGAGCTATTTTGAATTCTTTACTCGTTAGATTGCAGTATTCTGTACCTTTGAGCTCGATTGTGCCATATTTCCTTGATGTTTCATATTCCTTGTAGACATGTGTTGTTGCTTTTGCATTTAAAGTAGTAGATACCCCCTTCACTTTTTTCTCATTTCCTTCAGCAGATGAGGCGTTTTGTTTTCTTGTGTTTTTATTATCTGAGTTTTTCCTCTGTGAAGGTATACAGGCTCCCTTTTTGGGGAAAATGTTTAGCTTTTATGTTTCCTCTAGTTCTTAAAATTTACCAGGCTGGCGATTTTGAAAATTTTTTTTTTTTTTAATTCTCAGTAAGGTGGCACTGTTCCTCAACTGTGTGGTTCCTGAGCATGATCCGTGTCTACTGGTGCTTGCTCTTGCAGTGGCACTTGGCCCTGTAAGAAGCTCTGACATAGAGTGGAGGGAGCTGTGGGTTTAGCACCGAGTCCATTGGGGGTGCCTGCAGACCCAGGATGGTGCTCCCAGCAGTGTAAAAGTACCTGTAGACCTTTGCTAATCCTCTTTCAATTGAAGTTAAGAAGAAAATATCAGAGCTACTGAAAAATCTAACTGCCCTAGCAATACTTACAATATACTGCAGAAATGAACTTAACATTACTTTTTTACTATTAAAAACATCCTTTACATAATATGTCTGAAATCTAGTTATACTAAAAGTAGAGGATGGTATTTTCACTAAGTTCTGACTTTAAAGTTAATAATACTGATTAATATAAATTAAATTTTATTTTAATGGTTAATTGAAACAAAGGTATTTTTATATTGTAGTAGCATAAAAGTCCATACATGCTTCCTAGAGATCAAACGCTAAATTTAAAATAACATCAATAAGTTTATTATATTGTCATAAAGATTTTTAATGACTACTAATAAATTAGTAATAAAAGGGAAATTCTCATATTATTTTTTTAACATATCTTAAATAATATACACACTGTTCTTAAATGACTATACTGTTCATTAGAAGGGGCATATAAAAATGGTTCTACCAGCCATAGTTAGTTTTTGTTGATTTATGTATAATGTTTTTAGTTTAAAAAATTGGAATCTTTGAACGTCATGGCAGAGTAAGACCATCTTTTTTGATCTCCCCTTCAGTCTGCTAGTACTCAATCATCTATAATCCAACAAAGGTTCAATATACTAGGACACCTAAGAGACGCACATAACGGTACACCTCAAGTTGGGTGTATTGGAACTTGTAGGGGAGGCACAAATGGCGGGAAGGACAGTGCCCCCAGGTCCCTGGCAGCTGTGGCTGAGCCCACAATGAACACAGAAGCAGTGAAGAGCAGCCCCCACAGCAGTTGAAAAGTAAGAAGGGCAGTAGCAGCATTGGCACTTAAAAATCCAGCTCCATCCTCAGTTGTGCCTGTGTGTGTACCTTGGAAAGCCTAGTAGCAGTGAAAACATTTCTAGGATCTCCTGGCAATAGCACAACAGTGCCAGGGTGCATAAACCAGGTAGCTGTGGGCATGAGCCCTGTTCCAGCTGGCTACACCCCTCCACCACGGTAGTGGTGCTTCTAGACCCAGCTGTCCCACACACAGCTGGGCGCCCACCACTGGCTCTGACTCCCATGACCACTGTCACACCACTCCCACTGCAGAGCACCAGCAACCCTGGAGGCTCTTAGCACAGGTAAGAGAAAACAACATCTTGCGCCATAGTACCATCTACTACAAAATGAAAGAAAGACCTCTAATTATTAGCCTGCTGAATTACTAAAATCAAAATGGTAGCCAAGTAAGAAAGGTGTTCACTACTTCAAATGCCCCAGCAGAGAAACATCAAGGTAACAAAATGTTAATTCTTCAGAAACCAATCTAAAAGTCATGGAAGAGTGTGATCCAAATGATAGAGAATTCAAAGTAGCCATCATGAAGAACTTAGTGAGATACAAAAAAACAAACAAAAAAAACTCAGCCAATTCAGTGAGCTAGGAATAATATTAATGAGCAGAAGGAGTACTTTAACAAAGAGATTATAACCTTCAAAAAGAACCAGGCAGAAATTCTGGAACTGAAGAACACACTGAAATGAGAAAGTTTTTAAAAAGCATTGGAAATAGATACTAAAAGGGCAACAGAAACTATTAATGAAACAAACAGCAGGTTCTTGGAAAAGATAAACAGAATTGACAACCCTTTAGCTATACTCACTAAGGAAAAAAGAGGAATCAAATAAAATCAGAAATGAAAGGGAAGGAGTTATAACAGATACCACAGAAATACAAAAGGTCATAAAAGAATACTGTGAAAGGCTATACACCACCAAATTGGACAACCTAGAAGAAGTGGATAAATTCTTAGAATTATATAACCTTCCTAGACTGAATCATGAAGAAATAGAAAATAGGAATAGACTGATCACTAGCAAGGAAATTGAAACAGTAATCAAAAACCTCGCTAAAAACAGAAGTCTGGGATCAGATGGCTTCATTAGTGAATTCTACCAAACATTAAAAAGAGATTTACTAGTTAACCTTCTCAAACTCTTTCAAAAAATTGAAGAAGTGATGCTCCCTAACTCATATAGGAAGCCAACATTACCCTGTTACCATAACTAGGCAAAGATAACACAATAAAAGTAAATTACAGGCCAATATCTTTGATAAACATAGATGTAGAAATCCTCAACTAATTCTATCAAATCAAATACAACAATAAATTACAACAAATGGGATTCATTCCAGAGATGCAAGGATGGTTCGACTTTTTCAAATTAATCAACATGATACACCATAATAACATAATGAAGGATAAAAATCATATGATCCTCTCAGTAGATGCAGAAAAAGCATTTGACAAGATACAACATCTATTTATGATCAAACCTGTGACTACTATGGTTATATAAGGAAAGTACCTCAGCATAATAAATGCCGTATATGACAAACCTATAGCCAATATCATACTCAGTGGTGAAAAACCAAAAGCTTTTCCTCTAAGATCAGGAACAAGGCAAGGATTCCCACTCTTGCCACCTTTATTCAACATAGTACTGTAAGTCCTAGCCAGCGCGATTAAGCAAGGAAAAGAAATAAAAGGATAAAAGGCATCCTGACTGGAAAAGAAGAAGTAAAACTGTCACTATTTGTGGATGACGTGATTTTATATATAGAAAACCTTAAAGATGTTACAAATAATATATATATATTAGAAATAGTAAATGAATATAGTAAAGTTGCAAGCTACAAAATCAGTATGCAAAAATCTGTTGCATTTCTATAAACAGTGAAGTATCAGAAAGAGAAATGAAAACAATCCCAGTTACAATTGCAACAAAAAGAATAAAATACCTAGCACTAAACTTAACAAAAGAGGTAAAAGACCTAAACACTGAAAACTACAAACCATGGTTTAAAGAAATTGAAGTCACAAAGAAATGGAAAGATATTCTTTGTTCATAGATAGGAAAAATTAATATTTCCCACATTACATGAAGCAATTTATACAGATATTCAGTGCAATTCCTATTAAAATCCCAGTGGCATTTTTCACAGAAATAGAACAAAATATCCTAAATTTGTTATGGAACCACAAAAGACTTCCACCCCTCCACCCCCCCCAATAACCAAAGCAGTTCTCAGGAAAAAGAAGAATGCCATGGATATCACACTCCCTGATTTCTAAGTATACTACAAAGATGTTATATTCAAAACAGTATGTTATTGGCAGAAAAACAGATACAAAAACCAATGGAAAAGAATTGAGAGCCCAGAAATAAACCTACACATATAAGGACAACTAGTTTACAACAAAGGAGCCAGACTACATACAGTGGAGAAAGGAAAGTCTCTTCAATAAGTGTTGCTGGGAAAACTGGACAACATGTGCAAAAGAATGAAACTAGACCACCACCTTTCACCATACACAAAAATTATCTCAAAATGCATTAAAGACTTGAATGTAAGGCCCAAAACAAACACAAACAAATAAAGAAAAATAGGCACTAAACTTAGTGAACATCAGTCTTAGTGGTGTTTCTGTGAATTTGACTCCAAAGCCAACGGAAACAAAAACAAAAAAGACTACATCAAACTGGAAAGCTTTTGCACTGCCAAGGAAACAGTCAACAAAACAAAAAGGCAACCAACTGAATAGAAGATACATGCAAATGATATTTCCAATAAAGGATTAATATCCAATATATATAAAGAACTCATACAACTCAACTACTACAACAGCAAAAAGAAACAATTAAAAAAATTGGCTGAGGACCTGATTAGACATTTTTCAAGGAAGACACAGATGGCCAATAGGCACATGAAAAGATATTCAGCTTCACAACATTATTAGTCAACAACAAGATGTCTCCTAATGTGGTAGAATGGCTAATATCAAAAATACAAGAAATAACAAATGTTAGAGAGGATGCAGAAAAGGGAACACTTGTACACTGTTGTGATGTATAAATTGGGGCAACCACTATGGCAAACAGTGTGGAGGTTCTTAAAAACACTGAATTGAACTACCATATGATGCAGTAATTTCTCTTCCTCCAAAGAATATAAAAACACTTACTTGAAAAGATATGTGTACTTCTGTGTTCATTGCAGTATTTACAGTAACCAAGACATGGAAATAACCTAAGTGTCTACCGACAGATGAATAGATAAGAATATAGTGTGTGTGTATATATACACACACACACACACACACACACACACACACACACACAGTGGAATTACTAAGCCATAAAAAAGATGAAATATTGCCATTTGCAACAGCATGGATGGATCTTAAGGGTATGATGATAAGAGAAATAAGTCAGATGGAAAAGGACAAAGAACATAAGATTTCACTTGTGGAATATAAAACAAAAATGTAGCAAATGAACAAACAAAACAAATTCATGGATACAGACAACATTGGTAGTTACTGGAGGGGAAGTGGGTAAGAGTGTGGCAAAATCAGTAAATGGGGTCAAATGTATGGTGATGATTGGAAACTAGACTTTTGGTGGTGAGCATGCAGCAGATGTTGAATTATGTTGTACACCTGAAATTTTGATACTGTTATTAAGCATCATTACCTCAATTTTTAAAAATGGAGTCTTTCGTGCACAGTATTTAAAAAGTATTTTTGGTTACTCCTTTCTACTATTACAGTGTCAATAATAGCAAGCATTCTGAAAATTATCGCCCATTATAATACTAGTGGATATTAATGGTACAAATTTACCATACATTTTATAAAATGCTATTTCAATTACAATATATAAAAGAATTTGTCATTTAAACACATTAGCTGTTGACTCCATTTAAGTGTAAACTTGATCACCTGAAGAAAGAATCCGGATTTTTCGAGACCATTTTTTTTTCCTTAATTAAAAAAGAAAGATATGTCTGAATATAGAATATATCCCTATTTATGTATTTCACACTGGTTGAATATTTGAGCTCTGAATTCAGATTGCCCATATTGCCTCCAGCTGGCTGAGTGTGACAAGTTACTGCAACTATCTTAACTTTGATTGCTTCATTTAGAAAAGTAAAATAGTAATAATAGCTACCTTATAGAGTTATGAGAATTAACTGAAGCAAACTGTATAAAATATTTAACTTAGAAAATAAAATATTTAATAGAGAAAGCTTCTTAGCAAATAAATGTTATTACAATTAAAATTCTCCGGTAACTTCTGTGTTCAATAAGTATTCATTTTAAATTAACATTAGTAAATCAAGGGATTAATTTAAAATATGGGATATACTTTTATTTTTACATCACAAATAATTTTTTTCTCTAATCAATTTTTTGTTTTAGGTCACTTTTCACATCGAACCATATAAAAATCGAGATGATCAAAACATGTACAAAAATGTCAAATATATTATAGACAAGTGAGTTTCTTCTGTACTTATAATTACTGGTTTGTGATCCTATGATAATTACTGTTATAAGAAAAATACATTTAAATAATATTTGAGAGATTTAAATGATTTATGGTCTGAGATTAAAATTAATTTAAACTAACTTTGAAATGAATATTGCAATCATTTTGAAGAACATTTCTGAAGTTTCTTATAGTTCACTTTCTGTATGAATAGTTAAAGGTTCCTCTTTATTTTATGTGTTTATTAGGCTATTTATGATTTCTGTCATACTGACATTTTCAAATCATATTCTTTAAGTCTTATGAGTATAGAGTTTTGTCTTTTTAAAAGAAGGTTCAGATTATGAAATGTAAACTGCTTTTAAAGCAATGGACTTCTGATATTTTAATTTAAATTTATTCTGATTATGGGTAATTTATTAATACAGATTTATTTTGTTCAAGGATTTTACTGATAATAGTCTGTGATAGATACCATACTCTTATGAAGAAATTTATCAGCAACAATGAGCCATTTATCACAGACACAAAAAAAGCCATTTATATATTCATGTAGCAAATGGAGTTTTCATGGTGTTAGTCACCATTAATTAGTTACCATTAGTTAGTCACCATTGATTGAGTAAACCTCAATCAATATATAGTAATTAATTTCTTGTTTGGTAATATTTTAATATAACCAGTATTTCATTTCCCAATGTATAAAATTAAAAATGCATTTTTAATAATTACACTTGTATAACTGACTACCCAAAGAAGGTGAACAATGTGCTTAAACTGTACTAATTAGCTTCTTTTTCAGTATGTAAACAGTTACTGTCTGTGGCAAATGAGCTGTGAATATTCATTGCACTTTTATCTACGTTTGTATTCTAGATATGGAAATCATCCAGCCTTTTACAGGTACAAGACTAAGACTGGCAATGCACTTCCTATGTTTTACATCTATGATTCCTATATTACAAAGCCTGAACAATGGGCCAATCTGTTAACCATCTCAGGGTCTCGGAGCATTCGCAATTCTCCTTATGATGGATTGTTTATTGCACTTCTAGTAGAAGACAAGCATAAATACGATATCCTTCAAAGTGGCTTTGATGGAATTTACACATATTTTGCCACAAATGGCTTTACTTATGGTTCATCATATGAGAATTGGGCTAAGCTAAAATTATTTTGTGATCACTTCAAACTCATATTTATTCCAAGTGTGGGCCCAGGATACATAGACACCAGCATCCGCCCGTGGAACACTCAGAACACTCGGAACCGGGTCAACGGGAAGTATTATGAAACTGCCCTGAGTGCTGCTCTCCAGTCCCACCCCAGTGTAATTTCCATCACCTCTTTCAATGAGTGGCATGAAGGAACTCAAATTGAAAAAGCTGTTCCCAAAAGGACCAGTAATACAGTGTACCTGGATTACCGGCCTCATAAACCGAGTCTTTATCTAGAACTAACTCGCAAGTGGTCTGAAAAATACAGTAAGGAAAGAGCAACGTACACATTGGATCACCAGCTGCCTGCTTCTTAATGCATTTGATTAAAATTTGATAATTATAGAAATCACCTGATTTCAACAAATGCCTTTTGTTTTGAGGGATGGAAAGAAAACTGTCAAAATCAGTATGCACTGTTACTATTTAATAAAAATAATTTGTGCTTTTTTAAAGGTAGTAATGTTATCATAGCCACCCTTCACAGTGCTACACTGAGAAGATACTTGAGAGGAAATTGTGCAAAAAACATTCCCTGTGTTGTCATTTCCTAAATTTCTGACTGAAATTGAAATCCTGCCTTCATGGCAATTTAATTTTTATTTCGCAACAAATAAATGCATGTTACATAAAGTAGTTAGCACACAGCTAGCTAAACCCTACTTGTATTCTGGGCCCAAAGATATAGGATTGTGTGTATATTTGGTATGTCTATTGAAGAAAAAAAGACCTAAAAGATAGTGTACATGTTTTATCTAAGTTTTTTTCAACGATTCAATCAATGTTATTGGATTGGTGTTTAGATCTAGATAACTCTCTAGTAATGTCTTAAGAAAAATGAAAATCATATACCTTAAACCTTACTGTGAATCCTATCATGTAGGAAGTCCAGCTGTCTGCAGCACAATACATATCATCATGTACAGGTTTTTGGTTACCTATAGCATGCTAGGTGTTTTGCATGTCTAATGTTTCCACTTTACAATGTTGAATTCCAGATTTTAGAAGCTATAGAGAGTTCTTTTATAAAAGTTAACGATTGCTTCTCAATTATTAAGAAAACTTAGTTGTTTCACAATTACGAAGGTATAATGTCCAAACTTATCATTTTTAGAGTCCGTGTTTAACTTGTTATTCTATTATTCATGTTTTCCATTTTAATGTTAATCAGAGACCAACTGTTAGATAAAAAAAAGTTGATACTATTTTGGGATTGCCTTTTAATATTTTAAGCTATTTTTACCAAAAGTAATAGAGAACATTTGCTTAGCTTGTTTTAGATTTTTAGGGAGATGGAAATTAAAATTCCTTTATATCTTAAATTTGTTTCTGAAATTTGACATTTAAGTTTAACACTTAATGATGGAAATAATATTTCATTTAAAAGACAGTAATTTTAAATTGTATATTTAATAGACAGTAATTTTAAGTTGTGTATAATAGTATTCTAATAAAAAAATACTTTTATGTTTCTTATCAGGTGAAATACTTGTGGTCAATTGTTTGTCATATTGTGACAAATTAATCAATCACCTGTATGCTAAAAATGAATCTCTACTTTATAAACTAGAGAAAGAATAGATTTTATTATTATAGTTAACTAGAACTATAGTAAAAAATTTAATATATGTAATATATGCTATTACATGAATGTTACTTCTTAGATATTTATTAAAGAGAAGCAATAGGGTAATAGTAAATAATAGTGCATATAAATCTTCAGAATATAAAGACATTTATACAGAAACAAATTAGCTGTGGTATTTATCATAAAATAGCCCATGAGATGATGAAATTTCTTTTTAAGCAGTAGTTTTGGAGTAAGATATTGTTTACAAAGGGGGCATGATTAATGTTAAACTTATTTATAAGTTAAGAATTTGCCATTTCTCAGAGAATGATCAAGCCACAGAAAATCAGTATAATAGTAATAATCTACTTTCTACAGGAAATTACTAGAATAAAATCATTATACTTCATACACTCATACAGATATAACCTGTGGATTTTTTTCTTATATCCAGTTAGCCACTATCTTAGGGATAAACTCTTATACCATACCTAATAATATTTTATAATGTACTATGTTTTATTAAAGTTTAGTTAGAGACATACCTACTACAGAGGAATTTTTGTCATGGCTTATGTTGTATATTTGAACCCACTGTGACAGAAAATTAATTTTATGAACTATTTCTAAGATTAAGGAATGTGTATAAAGACACGGTGAGCAAATCCTCAACATGGATACCACCACTTTCTATCCTGCTCCTATTGTAGACATACATAATCTACGACAGCACAGCTTACCTCTGACTTTTGCTGTGGTTCCCCAACCAGCCAGTAACAGTAGTAAAATAAAACAGATTCTGCCTTCATTGCAGTAAGTTATCAAGGGAAGAATGTTCATAATCTGATCACATAATTGTTTACTAATTTATAATTATATGAATATCATGTTTCTTTTCTCCTGTTTTAAAAAACAGTTATTAAGAGGAATTATCTCTAATAGGTTTGTTATTCTTAATCTTTGTTATTCAAAATCTTTCTCAGGTATTCATTATAGCTGCCTTTACCATTTGACTTGTAACCTAGTTTGGATCATTATGATCACAATAAGAGCAAATAATTGATTTCCTACTTTTAAAAACTATAGGTTTGAATTCAGTAAGCTAAAATAACTGTTAAAAGTGTAATTATATATATATATATATATATATATATATATATATATATATTTGCAATGTATGAATCATAATGAATTCTTTTAAGGTTCAATCAGTCCACTTGTTTTGACTGAAGAAACCAAATCTCCCCCTCACTGCTCCTCTTAAGGACTAATATTGTCAAAAACTGCTGTTATTAGTGTTTATATCAGCTGTATATTCTTTCCATTTCAAATGTATGTAATTAAAAGATGTCTATTTTGTTATATGGAGTAGTTAACTTTAATAAAATCATTCATAAAATGTATCTTAGATATAAAAATCTGTTCCTTTCTATTTATGAAATGTTTTATTTAATTTCTGATCAACAGTTGAAAAGTAGTATTCAGTCACACTATATATTTTCTCTATCTGAGATATGCAGCACTAACAAAGTAGGTATCTTTAACTGTACATACTTTTTAAATCTGAATTTGTTATACACACACAGAAATACAAAGTTTTGTGGGTTTTTTTAATTTGGGACATGTTTTCTAATTTTTTTATTCTTCGGGCATAATCATATATTAGCTCTGACATCCTTTAGTAAATTGATCTTTCCCTAAAACAGCAACAGTAACAAGCAACTTGAAAACCTACGAATTCATAACCTTGTGCTTTTACAAGCTGATCAGTTATTCATTTTAAACAAGATGACTGTTCTTAAACTCTATATAGTGCCTACAGAAACAGTCCTTGAAAGACTCTATCTAAAATTTGAATTTAGGGCAACACTCTCCTGTCCCATAGTATAGAAGCTATATACTTTATGACCAGCAAAATTTCAGTTATTTCTACAAACATACATAATTCTGAAATTTAAAAAAATTGATCTAACCACAAGCAAAAGAGTCTTCAAGCTCATAGTCATTTTTTAAAAAATGTATTCCAAATTACATTTTATACTGACTTTGTTATAATCCACATACAGATTAAATGTTATTGCATGCTTAACATAAGGTTATATTTTTGAGAATTCATGTACTACTTTGGCTTAATGACAGAGACTCATTCATTCTTAGTCGAATCAAGAAAACTTAGTAGTATTGCTGTTATATTCCAGCTAGGAATAAAGGGAGGAGCATTTTTCAATGTGATTAGCTTTGTTATTGTTACATAATTACTATTCAATTTATGAAATGAACATACAAAATAATTTAAGACCTAATAAGCAAATGTTCATAGATCTAAAATTTACTAATGTCAAAACATAGTGTCACTTGTTCTATTGGAAGTTCTAGAATTCATTTCAAAGTATCTTATATATTGAATTTCAAGTTTTTCAATTTATATAAAGAAATATAAATTTAAGCATAAAGATAAAAAGCCTTTTAGAAGCTACCCCATTGAAATAACTATTTCATGACAAAAAATGATGTAGCATGGTGATATAATTCTACATATAGTTCAAGTTACGGTATGTGATTATATCATGCTTTTTTTGTTTGTTTTCTGTTGTTTTTTTTTTTTTGAGGGCAGTGTCACTGGACCTCATATGTGGGACCGAACTGGGGCCGCTGGCTTCCCAAGCCAGCGCTTAACCACTGCGCCACTCGGCCGGCCCTATCATGCTTTTTTGTTTTTTGAAACTAGGTTAAAAATCTTAACAAAGATCATTGTAAACAATTCAATGACAAAATAGCTACTCAATCACACTTAAAATAATTAAGTCTATGTATAAAAGTATTTTTGAGTCAGTTTTACAAAAGACATTATCAAACCACTGTATCACTATGTTAATTCGATAATTATGTCTAATGTAATGTGGACTTTACCCTGATCTTGAAAATATCAAATGCAAAAAGGAAAAATATTTAGAAGACATTCAATTGTAATACATGGAATAACTTTAGAAATCTGTGATTGAACAGTCACCTAAGAGTAGCGTGCCACGACTTGTCATTGTTTGTACATATTAAATTTATATTTATTGAATACTGTTCTGTATATCTTTTTATAATTACTCAGATTTAGTTACATGGCAGACTATTAAGCCATTAATATTAAAATGGAGCAGTTTAATCTCTGACTTACATGTAAAAAGTCAACTGCAAATCTAGTTGCCGTATTCTTGAAAATTTGCTGTGTTGCTATATTTAATTATAGTGCATTCTTGAAAATTATGCTCTTGATTTTTTAGATACTTTAAGAAAAATATTTAGTGACAATGATATGAACAGTAGCCGAGCTCAAATTCTGTTTTATTTTTCCTCATCTGAGTAGTATGTGTTTATAGCTAAAGGTTTAATTTAATCTTCAAATAAAACATTCTGTTAATGCGCATTATTTATTTCATTTTTTTGAATCATTCTTAAATGGGGTTTAGATAATGTTTCCTCTCATTAGAATGTGTATTGTGACTTTGCAAAAAGGATTTGAAGTATTTTTCTGAAAAAAATAATTACAAAATTAATATGTAAATAATGAATGATGGAATTTTTGAATGTATATACCGGACTAGCATGTATGGTTGACTACACATTTGGTATTGAGCTTCTGAGTCATTAATGCAAGATACTATATTGTTATTGCCAGAAAAGCAGCATCTCTTTTCCTCTCTGAGGCAAACTTTACTTTGTTGATATATTTTAAAATAAACTTCTCAAATAGGCATCATATATAGGGTCAAAAATGGAAAAACTACAGGACACTGTCAGGTATTGTAAATAAACTTGCGTCAGGTCTAAGACCCTAGAGGGCCTGAGGGACTAAACAACTCACCAAAAGTATTGGGTTGTCGGAAAAGTCATGACATAGTTTTTCTGTTTTTCATTGCAAAAATGCTTCATGACTTTTCCTACAACCCAATAGTTAGTTGCTAAATCAGCTCCTGTTTGCATTGCCTTTTGTAGCTACGGGTTACTAAAATGAGGATGTTTGTCTGCATGTGAGTTTGTGTGTGTGTGTGTGTGTGTGTGTGTGTGTGTGTGTGTGTGTGTGTGTGTGTGTGTAAATTTTTCTAATTATAACAGTAAATTTTGCAAAGTTTTAAAAAATATTTGCTGATTGGATACATTTCATGGGTCATTAATTTGTGACCTCTGATAGGAAAAGAATGTAAAACTGTGTTATGAAAAATGTTTTATAACACTCAAGGGGATTTCATATGCCTAGTTATTGTGATGATTATTGGATAAATTCCAAGTATGTAACAACAGAAAAGAAGTCATTGAAAGTGAATTCATGAGGGCTCTGATGTAATAGCCTTCCTCAGTCTTATCTGATGCAAGATCAGAAATGATAGCATCCAAAAAAATGAGTTAGGTGTATATCTCATAGCCAGTCTTCTCTATTATTCCCCCTAATGTGGCTTCTGAATAGATGATTTGAATTTATTTATATTCATTAAGAGGGACCTGGAATGCTTGTATTCTGTCACTTATTAGATTTGGATCCATTTTTGAAGCCTGGCAAGTAGGGAAAAAAATAATAATAATAAGTAACTCAGTTTAATTTTTCTCCTTTTGCTGCCTGCCTGCCATTCAACCTTCCTATCTTACTCTCAACTTACCTTTCATTCTTACCTGCTTTATTTCAAAAAGTACACTACTGATTTGTTAGAATACATATATAACGTGACAATATAGTCTCAGTTAAAGGTAGAGCAAGAATAGTAATACATTTACTGAGCTTAGCATAAAATGCAAACTGAATATTATGGTAAATACACTGCTATCCCAGTGGTCACAAATTTAACTGGAGCTTTTGAGTAGCCAGTATGAAAAAGGACATCTAATCTACATATTGTGCAGTATCCATAGTATAAAATACAAATACAGTTCTCACGAAAGTATAGACCTTGGTATTGACAGGAATTCCTTTTGGGAATTCTTAAAGAGGATACTGTAACACAGTGATACTGTATCAGCGCCTTCCGTGTTATGCATCAAGCCCAAAATTCATATCCATCCCAAAAAGGGGAGGATCCATGTATTCTTCAAGCAGTCTCCCACAGTTTTTGAGGGGTTTCGTTAATTAAGTATTTCTTGAATTTCTGCCAGAGCATGTAGTGATAAAGGGGATATACACATGACTAAGACACTAGCTTCTGCTTTCAAGATACTTAAGCGTTATTTTTTAATAAAGCATTATGTTTTAAGTGATGCAGTTTACATTTTTTGATTCCTTCTGTCTAATCAGTTATATCCATGACAGAACCTTTCTCATAAATAATTGAAAAAATGAAAAGCAATTGAGTGAATTGAAAAGATGAAAAGCAATTAAATATATATTAGTTCCAGAAGGGAGAATGAAATTAGGTACTCAGAATTTTATATAGGAAGGGATTTATAGTTGCTGAACTGGTAGTCTATTAACCATAGCTCACCATTTATTAACAAAAAAGAAACCAAAGTATTTACTAATAACTAATCGGCTCAGTTTCCGTGTCTTTAAAATGAGAGGATTGCACTGGCTGTTGGCTAAATTGCTGTTTAGCACTAAAGTTATTTTTTATGTTAATGGTATCAATAGCATCAAAACCAACAAAAATGGGAAACTGCATTTCAATAATAAAGACATAAAAACAAGGAACAAATGGAAATTTTATAAAATACAAACCTTAAAATTAACGTCACCCACTGAATTTTATTACTCTAATCTTTGCTTTTCAAATAACATAGATATTAAATATGTGAATACAAATAAAGTGCCTAAAAAAGTCCTGAGACATGGTAATGTTCAATAAATGTTGGCCATTACTATCACTTTTATACTCAAATTGGGAGCAATCCAAATGTCCTTTAGTGGGTAAAAGAATAAATGAACTCTGGTACATTTGTACAATAGAATATTGCTCAGCAGTAAAAAGTAATGAAACTCATACATGCAACCATATGGATGAACCTCTTATGCATTATGCTAAGCAAAAGAAGCCTCCAAGGATTATATACTTTATGATTCTATTTATATGACTCTGAAAAAGACAAAACTCTACAGACTATAATAAAGCAGTGGTCACCAAGGTTTAGGAGTTGGGACGGCGATGATTACAAAGGAGCAGCTCAAGATAATTGTAGGGGAGAGAACTACTCTCCATCCTAATAGAAGTAGTGACTACCCAACTCTACATTGCTAAAACACAGAACTGTACACACACACCCAACACAAAAAAATATTAATTTTCTGAATATTACAATTTTTAAAACCTACAGTGTGGTACTACCACATACTCTTACAAATCGCGAAAATTAAAAAGACTTGGGCCGGCCGAGTGGCGCGGTGGTTAAGTGCTGGCTTGGGAAGCCAGCGGCCCCGGTTCGGGTCCCATATATGAGGGCCAGTGACACTGCCCTCCCAAAAAAAAAAAAAAAATGACTAACAATGCCAAACTTCTTAATTTTTTCCAGCGTAAAGTAGTTCACCTTTCAAAAACAGTTTAGCAATTTCTTATAAAGTTAAGTACATCTTTAGTATATGACAATAATGCCACTTCTACTTCCAGTAGAATTTCTCTCATGTTCCTTTCTTTTTCTCTCTATCTCAATTCATGACACTGTAGTCATTCTTTACCTTATTCCACTCATTCCCTAAATCCCATCAAACATTAAGTATTGGTTCCTTTTCCCCCTAGATATCTCCTAAATATGTTTACTGTTCTCTACCTGTACTATCTGACCATATCCTGGATATAATCATTTTTCACTTGGCCTAGTTTATATACCTGCAGTATTGACTATTTCAAACCAGTATCTAGACTCAGAGTCAAGGTCATTCTCTTGCTTCAAATCCTTTAAGTGACTCCTAACTGCCTAAAGAATAGAGCACAAACCTCTTCCCAAGATGCCCCATTACTGCTCTATGCCTACAAGTGATAGCCTCGTCTCCTAGTTCTTTAGTTTTTTCTTAACATTCCTGGTACAATAATATTTTACTTCAGAGCGATCACCAAATAACTTATTTCATAACCCTGTGAAGATCTTTTTTGCTTTTTTTTTTATTTTTTGATGATTTCCATTGTTCCTCACTTTACTTTTACTGAAAACATGAGAGTGGGACAGAAAAATAAAGGAAGAATGGAAATATTTCTAACAAGTATCTAATGTGTATCAAACACTGTATTAAGTGTTGTACATGTTATATATAATATGCATCCAACATTCTGAAGTAGCTTTTGTTTATTATATAGTTAAGGAAACTACTCATGGAAGTTGCCAATGTCCCACAGCTGAGTAGAGATGGACCTGAACAAACTGTCATTTAACTATAGGGTCAAGTTATCTAGAAGTATTTCCCTGCACCCAACCCTTTCCCTCTGCTCATGCAGGTTAGGCCCTCAGAATACACCTCTATTCTAGCACTTACTACTTTGGTTAAGATAAGCTTTTATACGTGAGCATCTATCTATCTCTGTACTGTAAGCACCCTGAGTATAAGGAATATCTTTGTTTACACTTCGTTAAAGAATATAAAATATACATAGAAAAGAACATAATAGATATACATAAGTTTTTTTTCAAAAAAATGCCATGGACCCAACACTAAATTTAATGAAATGTAGCATTTCCTGAAGCTTTGAAGTCCAGCCCCAATTAGTGAGTGTGTCTTTTCTACCTTTATATTCCCAGTGCCTGGCATACAGTAGGTGCAAATTAAATGCTCATTGAACTGATGATACATTCATGTAGTTGTATTTTATAAGGTTTGTTTTGTTTTGTTTAATGAGCCTTTTATGCAAAGTCAATTTCAGGTAAGTTCTCTAAAGCAAACAACAAAAAAAAACTTTATTGTTAGCTAAAAATAAGGATATTTGTGTGTTGATTTAACATAATAGCGGCAGAAATTCTAGAAGCATCCCAGTTAAACAGACTTTTAATCAGTCATTTACTGAACAAGTACAATGTTTGAGATAGTCATAGCTTCTGAGCTATTTGCATAATCCCCGTGCTCGTTCCATTAAATGTTTTGCTAAATTTAATACTGCTATTAAAATAGAACATGCACCAGAAATTTTTAAAATGTAAATATTGACATGCTTTTCAAGCAATATTAATATTTAGAAAACATGATTTCTCCATTATTCATTCCTCATAGATCAATAAATCTTAAGATAATAGAATCAATTATTTCTTACTATTTATGACAAAGTCCCACAGTTACCATTCAGAATATTTAATAATTGATTAAAATATGAGGACTGGGTTGCATAAGCAGTTATCTTAGGAAACCACATGCTGGAGAAACCCTACAAATCTTGAAGAGATTATTTAGAGTCAAAAGGTACACTCATTCTTGGATATAGTTCATTCTTTTTCCCATTCTCAAACCTCCACTTCCTTCTCCTCTGCATAAACAATTCATAATCTTGTTTCTTACTTAACTAAGAAAGTAGAAGCAAATGAATAAGATGCCCAATGAGCCCTAATATAATCTATATGAGGGTGTGGGCAGGATCTATAACTTACTTCCAACAGCATATGACAAGTTAATGGGTTATCATTCCTGAGATTATTATATGGCAAAGATGAAGCAGTTTTGAAGTAATAATTGAGGTCCCTAATCAGTTGACTAAATTAATCAAAAGGTAGGTAAATCCTCCGTGGGCTGACCTAATAAGGTGTGCTTCTTAAAAGAGGTTCAGAGGTTAGAGACAAGATATTAGAGATACTCTCTTGCTGGCTCAAAGGAGGAAATTACCATGAATTTATAGCTTCAAGGAAATGAATTCCCCCCAGCAACCGGGTGAGCTGGAAAGATGACTCTGATGCCTTAATTATAACCCGGTGAGACCCTGAGCAGAGAATTGACTTAAGCCATGACAGGTATCCTGACTCATAGAAACTGAGATAATAAAATATATGTTGTTTCAAACTGCTAACTTTGTGAGAATTTGTTACACAGCAATACAACCAAAAGAAAATGTGCATAAGCTTCTCCCACCATATGCACTGTCTTGAATGCATCATCTGGGCTGGTAAGCTCTCAGCCCTTCTTTTATCTATGAATGAACCGAACCGTCTTTGTTTTCATCTAAAGCCAGTCTCTCCCCCTGGGTTCTAAATCCAATTTCCTCTTGTCTACTCAAAGGCATTACACTGACAATGGTTCTCCCACATCATTAAATCTTCCCTTTTTTAGTGAATCATTCCCATGTCAGCAAACAGGATGTTCTAACTTGAAAAAAAAAAAAGCTCTCTCTCTGGTATTCTTTCTAAAAAAACAATAACCCCAGTCTAGACATGAGAAAAGTCATCAGACACACTGAAATTGAGAGGCATTCTGCAAAATACCTAACCAGTACCCCACAAAACTGCCAAGGTCATGAAACAAGGAAGAACTGAGAAACTGTCATAGACAAGCAGAGATAAAGGAGACATGATAACTAAATGCAAATGGCTCCTAGGACTGTATCCTAGAACAGTAAAAGGATATTAAGAGAACAACTGCTGATGAAATCTGAATAAAGTCTGATGTACTTAACTAATGTTAGGTTAGTTCCATATGGCACGGAATATTTCTTATTCTGACTCAAGCTCCCATTCTCTCCTGCAGCTGAAAGACTAAAATAACCCAGCCTCCTGGTATTCAAGTTCTTGTGTCATCTCTTCCCTTTGAATATGGTTAGGGCCTGTAACTTGCTTCTAACCAACAGTATACTACAAAGGTGACATCTCTGATAATGACATACTCAGATAAGATTGTAATGTCTGTTTCGTTAGATTATTCCTTGCTTGTTTTGATGAAGCAAGCAGTCTTATCGGAAAGGTCTACACAGCAGAGAACCGAAGGCGACCAGCCAATAGCCAGCCAGAAACTAGAACCCTTGATCCATCAGTCTGCAAGTACCTGAATCCTGCCAACCACCCCGGGTTTAGAAGTGAATCCTTCCCTCGTCAAGCCTTGAGAACATAGCTTTGGCTGGCACCTTGACTCCAGTCTTTCAGAGGCCCAGACACACCGTGCTTAGAATTCTGACCCCAAGAAATTAGGAGATGATAAATTTGCATTGTTTTAAGCTTTTGTGATATTATTGTTAATCAGCAACATACAGCTCATATACCTCTGAATTCCCTAAACTCTTTGTGCCCTCTGGAATTCACTGATGAAATAGAGGCTATCAAAGGAGAGTTTCTACATTCATCAGCAAGAATTCCTATCTTAGTTATTCAACACAATGTATGGACTTTCCATGTTCCTAAGGCCATCTTCTGAATTGTGCATTTGAACCAATTTCCTCTCTCCATCACAAAGACTTTGCTCCTAGAATTATTTCTTCCCTCAACATCATCAAATTTTTCCTATCTATTGGATAGTTCTCATTTGCATAAAGGCATGTATAATATGCCCATTATAACACAACAACAACAAAATACCTTCCTTCTGTCTTTATCTCCCACCAGATACATCCCTTTGTTCCTTTATATAGCAAATATGTCAGGAGAGTAGTTTATACTCTCTTATCTACTGCTTTTCCTGCTGTCCTCTTTTGGATCCAGTTAGTCTGTTTTTCCTACCACTCCACTAAAAGTTCTCTTATTAGGATCCCTAATGACCTCCAAATTGCCAAATTTAAAAGATAATTTTGTCCCCATTTTATTTAGACTCTAAGGAGTGACACAGTTGATCATTTCCTCCTCTCCAAAGCACTAGCTTCCCTTAGTTTGTGTGACATCTCCTTCTTGCAGTTTTCTGACACTGACTGCTCCTTTGCAGTCTGCTTTGCTGCATCTTCCTGCCGTCCTTAAACAGCGAAGGTTACAGTGATCTGGGCCCTATCCTTGTACCTCTTTCTCTTCCCTATCCACATTCCCTTTAGGCAATCTTGTCTAGTTCCATGGCTTTCAATCTCATAGATATGCATGTAACTTTCAAACTGTATATATAGTTCTGACTCTTCATCTGAACTCTAAGCTTGTATATCTAATCTGCATTTGGATTTCTAATAGGTAACTCAAATTTCCCTTTTTAAAAATTGAAATCTTAATATCCTGCATCCCACTAACATTTCCTTTCCCACGAAATTGGCATCAGCATACTTTCTGTTCCTCATGCCAAAATCTTTGGAATCAATCTTGATTCCAGTGTTTCACATCCAACATTCATTCTTTTGTTGAGAATCTACCAGTTCTAACTTCAAAGTGTGTTTGTTCTCACTATGAACCTTTCTCACTCCATTCACCAGGACCACTTTGGTTCTTGCCACCATCTTTCTCCCCTGGCTGTAGCTTCTCAACTTGCTTCTATTTTTTCCAAACATACAGTCTACCCTCCTTTTAGTAGCTGAGTGATCCTTTTTAATATGTTAAGTTACATCATGGTATTTCATTTCCTAATAACATCCAATGACCCCTCAACACTCAGAATAAAACCCAACGGGTTTACAGTAGGCATCTAAGCCTGCGTAATGGAGCCCTTGCTTCTGCCCTTACCATGTTTCCTTCATTCTTCCCTTGCTCACGCCCCTCCAGCCACACAGACCTCTCTGCTATCTATAGAGAATTCTATGCAGGTGTGGTCCTCAGGTTCCTCTTTCCTTTTTCCTTCCTGTTTTCCCTTTCTGGAACGATCTTCCCCACAATATTTGCAATGCTCAATTTTGTTTATGTCTCTTATATTGTTTATGTCATGCCTAAATTGTCAAAATTTCCTCCTTAAGTATACTATTTAAAATAGCAGTCACATCACTCTCTATTCCCTTATACTACTTCCTTTTCTTCAAGCCTCTTTTACCAGAAGACAGTATTATAGAGATGTGTTTAGAGTCTGTCATCCCTTCTGGAATGTCAGCTCCATGCTCTCGTGGGTCCATTTGTTTACTTGCTGCTGTATCACAATGCAGACAAGTTCATGGGGGTTGATGAATCAAGAGCAGAACAGAAAATCATGAAAATGGAAATAGCAGAATATTATACTTGGAGGTATAGCAAAGACAGCTTTCCATTAAAAAGTTTGTGTCTTAGGGACGGCCGAGTAGCACGGTGGTTAAAACACTGGCTTCGGAAGCCAGCGGCCCTGGTTCGGGTCCCAGGGACACTGCCCTCAAAAAAAAAAAAAAAAAAAAAAAGTTTATGTCTTGATGAAGAATTTGTTGTTATGCAATAGATCCAGCACCTATGTACTAGAACTTATTTGTAGGTGTTTAAGTACTTTTTATGATCTTATCACACTTCTAATAGGCTTATTCTTTTAGTATCTGGGAAATAGGGGATCTTGTCTCCATTATTCTTGTCCCTGACACCATCAGTCACATAAAATAACTCTAATTTTAATCCAATAAACAATCATAGTGGTAATTATCTAGGCTTTTAAGAAATTGCATCAACAGATCTTTTTCTGCTCCAAGACGTTCACTGAGGAAAAATAATTACTTAGGACATTTTGTAAGATTCATTACCTAATCAGTAATCCTCTAGTTAGCTTTGATCTTTCCCAGATGGTAAAAAATATTAAAAAAGATCTTTCAAAACTTTTAAAAGACATTTTCTTTGTTCTAATTAGGAATACCTCCTACCTCCTTACAACTTACTTTCTAAATATGCCAACATACTACTGTTTTTGAGACAGTCTCAAAGCTTTTGCTTTTTCTCTTTTGCATTACAAATTTGACAAAAGAATCCTACTCACTTATTGTGAATCTTTATTTGTTTAACATTCTTCTCACACACCTGCCCATCCTCTAAATTTTTAACATATAGCCAATTTGTCATTTAGTGCCTAACAATGGTGTTATGCTTCTGCAGAGATGAGTCTATGCCAAACTTTTATAAACCCATTGTGCATAATCACAAAACTGTCTCTTCATAGCGCTTTGCCTTTTAAATAGCGTTCTCAAATTTCCACTAAAAATGAAGATGAGAGTCTCTTACAGAAAATGCTTCATTTTCAATGTGCTTAGACCTTTGACAAAATCAAACTTGAATGCACTTCTGGTAAACTATATATATACAACAAATATAACTTTAGGATGAGGTTTTTAATTTGTAGAAAACAATTGCTCTCAGCCTTCAAATTAGCATTTTTTCCATTACTCCACTCCTCTTCTCCATTTAGAATGTGTAGTACTGTGCTCTTGAATTTGAGATTAAAATCTGGTTCTAAGAGTTTTTCTTAAAACTGCCAGTAGTTTCCATGGAAACACAGCATGGCTTCTCAAATGTCAGCTTTCTCAAACTAGCACTTGCAGTTTAGGAAAAATCATTTATTGAAGCGTGACAATCTCTTCCACCTCTGTTAAGTAAGTAGGAGTATTGGAACAAGGAGAGATAATCAGGGACAAACTAGACAGGTAAGTAGTATTCCCATATCTAAAAATATGAGGTAAAAACCCATCAATTAAAAAATTGGTGTTTTAAGAAGGAATAGTTATCTTCCTGCATACTAATGAAAAAGCAGTGGCAGAGAAACAAACACAGGAAGCATATTGGTTTTCTTTTCCATGAAATATATTAGAATAGTTGTGTCCTCCAGCCTCTTCCACGGCTCCCAAGTCTACTTCAAAAAGCAGAGGGGTCACTGCACACAGCCTAGTCCCCTACCCCTGCCGAAGTCTCCTGGGCCTGGACAAGGACTGAGTTAAAATTTGGAAACTGGGCATGGACTGAGTAGAGAGAGTAGGCAATGGGGCCTGTGGACAGCACACATTGAGCAGGCCCGTGTGTAGCAGGAAGGATGGTAAGAGATGAGCTAGGCCTGGGCTCCTGCTTTCCCCTGGATAATGCCACAGGGACAAAGACCCAACACATGGATCCATGCACACATGGAGTTCCTTTCATGAGCACAGCCAAATGCCCCGCACTAAAGTCCCAGACCATGGAGTGAGTCTCTCCTCTCCCTTTGGTGACTGGACTGTTGCCTCAGACAAATCTGTCCCAATCCTTACTAGTTCACACCTCCAACATGCCCTCACCACAGTATTCTGGGAAGACAAGGAGTAAATCAGTGGTTCCCCCGTGTGGCGCATCTCTAGCCCCCAGCGGCCCCTGCAGTTCCTCCAGAGAGACACAGGGTTGTTTAGGGCTCTCCTGTGGGTCAATCCCAAAACAGGCAAAGGAGAAAGAACTGAGCAGGTTCTTGTCACTGCAGCCAGAATTCTGCCTGTGAAATTGAGGCCACGCATCCAAATAACCGTGACCAACAGAGGCTTTGAAATAAAAGCTCATTGTAAACTATTATTTTAGGAGTTTCTTTGAATATTCCTAAAGTCTGAAATTTACATGCCTGGTTATTTTGTTTCTTGATTTCTTCATATTAAAAAGAAGTGAACTGGTCAATTACAAAGTTTTCTTTCTGGACATGGATTGATTGAAATTTGGTTCAGTTTAAATCAGTTACCCAGAGAACGGCACTTTCTCTTCCTCATCCCCCTCCTCCTCCTCCGCTTCTCTCCCTCTTTACATTCCTCCATCCCTACGTGTATCCCTCATCTTTCCAAATCATTTTGGTAATTCTTTGTCACCTTGCTTTTCTTTTCTTTTTAAAAGTTAAGCATGAAAAAGTTAAAAATAGTCATTTTGAAATTATTATTTTTTTATTATTATTATTATTATTATTATTATTATTATTATATTTGTCATTGTCTAATCTCTCTTTCTTCCAGGTTATATTTTATTCTGTTTATGTTTTCATTTTTTGACCTTGACTTTCATATTAAATTCACTCATCAAATGTCGGATTGCCCCTGGCTCTCCACTTATATACCAGAGTGGACGATATAGAGCTGATAGAAATGTCTGCAAAGGACTTATTGAGTGTAGTTTTAATGTGGATGTTCATCTGAACCATTTATTGAACAACTTCCTGTCAGCACCATTAGGTTTTTCCTCTTGATTGATCCAGATGACATGGAGAAGTTTCTTTCAATCCCCTGCCTGGCTGCTAGCATTTTGGGGTCAAACGAAGAAGTCTGGGGACTCAACAATCAGTACATGCACTTTCAGTACATTTGCTTTTATTTACTCCTTCTTTTATATATGCACCCCAGCTTTCAACTTGGTCTGCTGTCCCCAGTTCAGCTCAGTTTGACACCATCCAGAAACTTCAATCACTCTGAATAGAGGAAGAACCATTGCTCAGTTGGAAGAGTGGACGGGTATGTGAAGGTCCTAATAGAGTTTTTTCAGTTAGCTTTTATAGCCCTACTTCCTGACCGATTTCCAGAGGTAACTATGAAAGTGAATTTTGGAGCTTTTTGAAGGCCCACAGGGTAAATATAATAGTTTTTTCTCTGCTTTCCATATTATTGCCTTAGGGTTCAGTTTTTCTGGGTGTACCAAGTCAGTAAGCTCACCGTGCCAAAGCTTCTCAACTTTGTTGCTATTGTGTCTTCATTTCACATTGTTCTGGTCATTTTCTACCTTATCAACATTCTTTTGGTGTCATTTAATAGGATTTTAGAAGAAGGAGCAGAACATAATGTATATATTGAACCTGCCATCATATGTAGTTTTATTCTTTATTTTACTGCTACTATATATGAATCTAGTAATCTGTAATCTTTAATGTTATATCTGGGAAAGCCTATGGAGATCACATACTCTCCCTTGTTTAGGAGAAACCTAACCTCAGGGAGGTCGATTAGAAGAGCGATACTTATATCAGCGTAAATTTGGGCTTTGGACACAGCACTTTCGATACTGAAATTTCAGCTTTCATCATCTCAGAATTTTAAAGCAATACTAGGCCCTAGATATGATCTCATCAACACCTTCAAATTATTGGGTGTCAGAAAAGTCATGACATATTTTTTCTATGTTTTTCATTGCAAAAATGCATTATGACTTTTCTGACAACCCAATATAAACCAAATATGAGAGAAGTTAAGAAACTTATACCTGGTCAGACTACAGGTAGAACTTGGGTCTCTTGACAACCAATCCATATTGTCACAAATGCTTTTCAGAATATTTTCTTCAGTTACCAAAGCTGGATTTAGAAGAGAGAGTAGACATGGTCTGTATTTCAGAAAGTAAATGCAAAGTAAATGATATCTGTATTTCAGTGTTCTCCTTGGTCCTCTAAACTTAGTAAGACTGGCTGAGTCTATACTGGTGTCAGTCCTTAGCAAAGTTCTGGTTGCGTCTATTTTCATTGCAAGAAGACCACTCAGAAATAGTTGGATTATTCAGAACCCACACAAATCATAAGATGGTAGAGGTGATTTAACAGAAAAGGTTTTCATATACAGAATGTTGATTCAGATATATATAATCCAAACTACTTTTAGCAATGATAAAATAACTGTTAATGAAAATATTAAATCATTATAATATTGAAATAAACTTCAACTCAAGGCTAGGAAATGGAAGCAGAAATACAAAACTTTCTAAACTTTTTACCATCCCCACACTTGGAGAAAATACACACACACAGAAATATATACACATGTACATCTCAATTTATAAAAAAGAAATGCAAATAATTGTGTAGGTTAAAATTAGTTTCAGGGAATACTTACTGTCTTACTGTAAAACTTAGAAATGGGGTTTTATAATAAAGCACCAACTTTAATTGTAGCAAAGAGAATAGCAGTATAATAATTAACATGTAAAGCACATGCAAATAGACCATTATTATGTGAAAAATCAAGCTGAGGTTCAGTGCTAAATCTCTGCATGTTTAATGAAAACAAATAAAAAAGTTATGATGAATTCATCCCCTGTAGCCTCAGAGTACCTTCAGAGAATATCCTAGAGGTTCACAGAATAGAAGGAAAAGGAGTAGGTTTGATGACTTATTTTAGTAAAAGGAATAACTCCAGCTTCTGGATACAAGATGTGAAACTGACCCAAGTGTGGCTTAAGAAATAGAAAATTACTTCTCAAATTGCTTAAATTCTTAAGTTGGGATCAATGTTTTAAATACATTATTCTTCTGTTTAATGAGTATCAGCTAATTGTGTGAGAAAGTTTCCCACCTATTTATCTGCTTTCCCTCATGTGACTTGGAAATCATTTGTGCTAAAAAGAAAAAGACACTTTAGAGGTCATCTGACCTGGCTTCTGTAGTGAGCCTCTTGTCTTGGCACCATCAGGAGCATTGAAACCAATACCCAAAGTCAAGTCTGATGTGAGATAGATTTATCTTACTTATCTTGCTGTTCATTGAACAACTTTTCATTGACACTTGATAAAATATATCTGGGTGCTGAAGCAGGGTTGATTTTGTCTTTCCTGGGTCTGAGATCAAGATGTTGCTCTTTAGAATGAAATACAAGCTAGTCAAAGAAAGCATTCAGGAAAACTTGGATTCCTTTCCTTTCGGCCCTTGGTTCACTCTCTCTTTTGGCCTATATCATTGGTTGCTATTTCAAGTGGTCAGCACAGTCTGCCACTCTGATTTTGTTTGTTTGTTTGTTTGCTTGTCTCTAGCCTCAGGAATTCTTATTTATTACCTTTTCCAAACCCCAAATTAGGGAAACTTTCTGGGTAATTTCTATGGTTTGAACGTTTGTGTTCCATCCCCCCACACCCTAAATTCGTATGTTGAAAACCCAATACTCAAAGATGATGATATTAGGAGGTGGGGCCCTTGGGATGTGCTTAGGTCATGTGGGTGGAGCCCTCAGGAATGGGATAGTGTTATGAAAGAGTCCTCAGAGAGACCCCTCCCCCTTGCATTATGTGAGGACACAACAATAAGTCTATGATCTGAAGAGGGCCCACACCTGACTATGACACCCTGACTCTGACTTCCAGCCTCCAGAACTCTGGAAATACATTTCTGTTGTTTATAAGCTACCCAACCTGTGCTATGCTGTTATAGCAGCTGGAGCTAAGACAGTCTTCATAATGGTGGTTATGATTAACAGTAACATAAGTCTGTTAGTATTCTCTTCCTAGTGTCAGGCCCTGGGCTTTGGGCATGAAATGAATGGTGGAATTATATCCTGAAGTATTAATTAAATCTAATTATATTCTCTAATTCCCTACCACTCTTCTCTCACACTTGTAACCCAAGGGACATTTTCCCTCTTTTTACTTTACACTAGAGGGAAAAGATTGAAAAAAAAAAAAAAGACAACCTAAGTTTGGAAAAAAGTTTTCTTTTCAGAGACAGTCTTTTCCTTTGATAAAGCAGGACTGCAGAAATGAGAGGGAAAAAAATGATGTAACATGTAAAACCCTTATAAGGGACAGACTGGATTATTAGAAGACACCTCCAAGATGAAACTGTGGTGCGTCATAAATTCCCTCCCCTGCTGCCCCATCTACCTATCAGTAGGAAACAACCTGATTTTACAGTTTAGATGCCTGTAAGCTTCCCTTTGAAGAGACAGTGTGAAATTTGGACATCCTGATGAAATAAAGCTAAAGAAAGAACCTCATCCCTGAGCAAATCAGCACAAAGTTAAACCAGCAGGGTAGTCCCTATGAGTACCTGTAACATAGACCCACGATTATTACATATATGTCAGGAAACTGAGATTAAGTAGCTTGTGCAAGATGAACTATCCAGTCATTTTTGGAGCTGGGATACAAGTGCATGTAGTCTGGCATCTGAGCTTTCATTTATCATACTATTCTATAACTTCTGAATATCCACTACAAAATAATTCAGGATAAGGAATTTCCAATAGAGTGACATCCCCTTGCCTCTAAAAAATATCCATGTTCTCAGAGGATTACGTTGGGCTTCATTGTTTTGTTTTGTTTTTTCTCTCCATCAAATACTTATTTTCGTCATAGAGAGATCTGGATCAAGGGCATTTCTGACAATAAAAAAATAACTTGCCAATTTCTGTGCAGCATGGGCTTTAGAATGGCAATATCACTTGCAGGTGTTCACATTTCAGATATGTGGAAAACCTAATACAATTTAGATAAATGGGTTTTTCATTAACAAAAACTGAATTCCAACCCCAAGGAGAGGACCTCAACCTTAGAATTAGGTATGTAATAAATCTAGTTTGGAAAATGTCGACCACAACTGTGCTATGGTTTCCAAGGAACTGTCTATAAGTCTGGCCTCCTGATACCCATTGCCGAAGTGAGATTTGCACAAGAACAGTGTAACTTTAGTTTGTATAATCAAGTCAAGTAACTTTATCTTTTCTTTAGTATAAAACCCATGTTACTTTGAGCTGGGTGGTTAGTTGTTGATGCAACACTAAACACATAATCTACAAAAGGAAAAAAATCAATAAGTTGGTCTTTAATAAAAGTGAAAACTTTTCTGTAAAACATGCTATTAAAAAATGAATGAAAAGCCATAGGCTAGGAGAAAATCTTTACAAAATACAGTTTGGCAGTTTGTTACAAAGCTGAACATAATCTTAACATATAATTCAGCCATCAAACTGTTAGATATTTACCTGAATGATTTAAAAACAGAAGTCCACACAAAAACCCACAAACATTTGTATAGCAGCTTCATTCATAATCACCCAAAACTGGAAACTACCAAGATGTCCTTTAATATGTAAATATATAAACAAGCTGTTTCACATTTATACAATTGCATACTAATAGCAATGAAAAGGAGTAAAGTATCAAGCCACACACACATGAATGCATCTTAAATGCATATTACTAAAGGAAAGAAGCCAGTCTGAAAGTGCTACATACATATACTTCCAGGTATGTGACATTCTGCAAAGAGCAAAACTATAGAGACAAAAAGCAGATCAGTGGCTTCCAGGGGTTGGTGGTGAGGAGAGAGGGATGAATCATTAAAATACGGGGAATGAGAATTTGAGGGAGATAAAACTGTTCAGTACAATACTGTAATGATGGATACATGAAACTGTGTCTTTCTTAGAACCCTTAGAACTTTACAGCATAAATAGTGAAGCTTTCTGTATGTAAATTTTTTAAAATCATGTAAAAAATTTAAAAGGATACCACAGGGTAGAATGCAGAGCATGGCAAAATGATCTAAATATATGAAACACAGACTGTATAGATGCCTGAACCAATGTGCTGAAGCTGAAGTGGAACAATATTAAATTTCAACTATAATTAAATATATATATACACACACATACCAGGGCAAACACAATCCTGACCTCTAACATAGGCAAACTTTGCTTGTCACCGATCTTCATATAAAGATGGAATCACAGAGTGGGAAAGAGATTCTTTTTTAAATGACAAATTGGCTCAAGTCACTTGAGGTTCCTATGGGAACATATTTATTTTCCCTTGATTATGTGCATTCGTAGTCATAAAATTAAGGTGCTTGTCAACAGTTTGCATAGCCTTGTATTTGACTTCAGATATAATTTAAGCTATTTGGAAATGAATTAATTTGGGACAGTAGAAGAATATATAAAATTTTGTCTTACATTCTTTGTAGGATCATTTTTCCTAAACTTCTTTAATTATACAGAGTTTGCCTTCTCTAAAGTATTTCAACTTATAAGCAGATGGCATTTATGTCTTCAGTGGATTACTCCCCTCTTTCCATACTAGGCTTCTTAAATTCCCATGGATAGGCCCTGTGAAAGCTCCTTCTTAATTTGTCCTAACTACCAAATTGACAAATCTTTAGGACATAAAGCTTTACCTATGTTTAGTCTTCATACATCTTGCCGTATGATTGGTCATCTAACAAGTTTTTAAAATGCAGAGCCAGCAGAGTGGCACACTGGTTAAGAGCTGGATTGGGACCCCAGTGGCCCCAGTTCGAATCCCACATATGAGGGCCAGTGACACTGCCCTCTTCAGCTAAGATGGTGAACAACAGCTCCACCTGGAGCTCGGCTGCTGTGAGTCCCTGGGTCGGCATAGCTGCAGCCCCTGCTGCAGTGGGCTGCTATAGGCCACAGTAGGCTACAGTGAGTGGCCGGCAGCCAGTGTGAGTGGCTGGCAGCTGGTGTGAGCTGCCAATAGCCGCAGTGAGCGGCCATCCAGAGGCCAGCGACCAATCTGCCTCACCCAGGAAGAGTGCAATGATGATACCAACATGGGTCAGCAAAGCAATGTCCTCCACAACTAGACTAAAGAACAAAAGAACAGCAACTTTTCTGTTCCCCTTCCCCAGTTTCCCAATGCTGTTCCCCTCCCCCAATTCCCCAATAAAATATTTAAAAATAAATAAATAAAATGCAGATCCCCAGGACTATGCAACACTATTAAATCGGACTCTGTGGAGTTAAAGACTGCATATTTGTAATTATATAATATCACCATGCTATTCTTTCACCCACTCAAATTTGGGGACCTCTTCCTTGGCGTATGACATGGCATAACTGGTGAATTTTCTTCATAGTATCTTTAAAAAGTCCTATTTAGAACCATTTTAAATGAGTGTGTGTGTGTGTGTGTGTGTGTGTGTGTGTGTGTGTGTGTGTAATTCAAAAATTTATACACTATAACACAAATTCATTCTGTAATATTTTTGTTTTTGTTCTATTAATTATTTTTATCTTGCTACCCAACTTCAATTTCAAAAGATTGGAAAAGACACAAAAATAAACCTTAAAATTACATTTAGTTTATCCATTCCTTCTGGTTTAAAATTGTGTTTTTCATCTATACAAAACCTCTGTGGGAAAACTCCCCACTCTTTTCATGAGCTAATCTCAGGTCATTCTGGCACTTACCCACCGGGCCTTTTTCTTTCTGAGCGTCTTGCATGTCATTATGGTGCTGTATTCCATGAAGGTCAGTCACCATCTCCTAGGTGTTCCTCTTAGCCATTTCTAAGTGACCACATGATCATAGCCAGTTTTTTCAGACACCATACTGAAGGAGACCATTTTAAATTTTCTCTTTTGACATGATGGGAACAAAGAATATTGACCACTACTCCCTGCCCCACCACCCAATACTAGAGTCCCTAATTTTAAAAAAGAGTGGTGAAGATACAGGCAGCTCCTAGCTCTTTAAGCAAGACTATAAGACTATGTTGCCAGGGTTTTTTGTTTGTTAGTTGTTTGGTTATTTCTGTTTTTGTTTTTGTTTTACCATTATGCCTGATAATAGCTAATGTTCAGTGAGTGCTCATTATGCTGGTCTGTGTTCTAGGCATTTCTTCTTCACAACAATGTTATGAGATTGGTCCTTCTATCACTTCCATTTTACTTAGGCACAATGAAGTCAAGTAAGTTTCCCATGGTGTACAGCTAGTGGATGGTGGGGTTAATATTCAAAAGCAGTCAATCTGACTCTAAAAACCCATGTTCTTCCTACCATGCTATACTGTTTCTCATTCATTTAGTCAATGGAGATTTTATTGAGTACAACCTGCTATGGGCAGATCATTAGGGACATAGCAGAGCATGCAAAAGAAAAAGTCCCTGCTCTCATGGGCCTGGTGGGGCAGAGAGAGAGACAAGAAAAGCTGATAATAAACAAGTAAACATACCATTTAGTGTCAGAATATAAAAGATGCTATGAAAGAAAACGGTCAAGCATTGTTTCTTTAGATATGGCTATTAGGGAAGAATTATCTTAAGGAGGTAACATGGAGCAGATACTGAAGAACAATATGGACTCAGATATTCAAAAAGACAGAAAGGCACTCCAGATAGATGGAAGTAGGATGAAGGCCATGAAGTTAAAGAGGGTTAGAATGTTAGAGAACATAAAACTGTGATTAGCACAGTAGTCAAAAGTGGGAGTGGCATGAGATGTGGGCTAGGTAAGTCAAAGTCAGATCATGCAGGGCTGGTAGTTCAGGGTAAGGAGGTCAATTTGTTCCGACATCACGTTTTAAGCAGAGTGATGACATTATCTGAAATTCATTTAAAAAAATATTGTGACTGCTGCATATGGAAAATTAACTTCAAGAAACTCAAATAAGAAAAGGGAGAACAGTTATATCTCATAACTCCTTAAAATGAAAACTGTTGAGGTTTGGGAAACTGAGGAACCAATAGATAAGTAAGTATTTTCTGCTAGGAAGTCTTCCTCATTACTGCAGGACCTTAGGAAACAAAGGCAAGGGGAAATGATGAGGCTGGCATCTTTGTTAATGTAACACATTTCGTTTTTTGCGTCTGACAATTAAGTTTGCGAACTTGTTGCAACAATGTTGCTAACCTTTTTTAGATATCAGAGGGATTATTCATTATGAATTTGTACCAACTGGACAAACAGTTAACCAAGTTTACTAATTAGAAGTGCTGAAAAGGCTGTGTGAAAAGTTAGACTACCAGAACTTTTCACCAACAATTCATGGCTCTTGCATCACAACAATGCACCAGCTCACATGGCACTGTGAGGAAGTTTTTAGCCAGTAAACAAATAACTGCATTGGAACACCCTCCTTACTCACCTGATCTGGTCCCCAGTGACTTCTTTCTTTACCCTAAGATAAAGGAAATATTGAAAGGAAGACATTTGATGACATTCAGGACATCAAAGGTAATTTGATGACAGCTCTGATGGCCATTCCAGAAAGAGTTACAAACTTGCTTTGAAGGGTGGACTAGGTGCTGGTGTCAGTATAAAGCTTCCCAAGGGGAATACTTCGAAGGTGACCATAGTGATATTCAGCAATGAGGTATATAGCACTTTTCCTAGTATGAGTTTGTGAACTTAATTGTCAGATCTCATATATTAATCTGGCTATTGTTTGTTTTGTTTTTCTGATGTGATATAGACACAGTCTCCAATAATCCTCCCAAGATGCTTGGGCTTCATAAAACCATAAAATTCCTGAAAGTTCCCTATAAATCTATAGCTATAATTTTCCAGAAGAGATGTTTCCCAACATTCAGATTGGCAGAATTTGCATCTGTTTTGAGAATTTAGTTTTAAACAATCTGAATTTGATTTGTAACACCAAATGTTGATGGTGAACATTTCACAAGGAAGATACTTATCTGGTTTTGGAGACAACATGCATATGTATTTGCTATATTATCTAATTTTACAGAATTTAAAAGTTATGTCTTCATTCAAGAATGATTGAAAACCTATGATGTAGAAAACACAAGGGTAGGCCTCATGGCTATGAAGATGAAAAGCAGAGTTTCCACTTTAAAGAATTTTACAGCCAAGTACAAGGAGACATCATATGAGCCACATGAAAGACCTACTGTGCTAGAGGAGAAAGAAGTGCTTGCTTTACATCAGGGAGAATTTCATATTGAAGGCATCCACCTGGAAACAGAGGCTGAGACTGCTGCTAGTAGGCAGGTAGTTTGATTTCAGAAATAATCCCAAGGAAAAGCAACAGACCAGGCAGAGTGAAACAGTTAAGGAGGGAAAGCCGATTCTGGAGTCCAGTCTTGAATTGGTCACCACTGAAGACAATTTAGCTTGATTCTGCCTGAGCCTCCTGTGGGGCCATGAAGATTGTATTTCAGAACTGCCTGCCTGAGGGACAAAAGAGACCAGAGCATAGCAACTGCGAGTCCCTCTTCACAGATCAATAGTTGGCCACTGGGACGTTAACTCCCTCATATTTCCAGGTTACACATAAGTAAGTAGTCAAATTGGTTCTGACAGGTGTCCTGTGTCAGAGAGATTTGGGATATAAAGTGAAAGATAACTAGTACAGCGAAGGGGAGGTGCTGTCAGGCTGTATCTGTGTGAAGCTTGTTGGCAATAGCTGAAGTAAAGAGTAGGCTGGGAGAATGTAAGGGGTAGGAAAGAGGGAGAGGGGTTAGATACCCTTAATACAGAAAAGTTAAACATGAGGTAGCATTTCAGCTAGAACTCAGAGATGTATCAGAATTTTAAATATAATGATTAAGAAGATATAGGGCCGGCCGAGTGGCGCAGTGGTTAAGTGCTGGCTTAGGAAGCTAGCGGCCCCAGTTCAGGTCTCACATATGAGGGCTAGTGACACTCCCCTCAAAAAAAAAAAAAATAAAAAAGAAGATATAGTAAGATGGGAAATTATTTACAAATATATTTTCAGGCAGAGAAAATCTGGTAAACAAATGGATTTGGGAGAGCAGAGAGCATAAGGGGATTATGCTCTTATGAGTGGATATATCTCTAGGGTTAAAGAGTGAAAGATCTTCAGTAGGGGATTCTGGAATGGACCATCACTGTCCTGTGGATGGAAGCCATTGGCCTGGTCTGCTCACATGCTCACCTCTGGGTCCAGGGCAGCACTATAAAAGTCAGGGTGGAGCTTAATTGCTTAATTGCTTTTCTCTTATGTGTGGGTTGGACTTAATAACTTGCTTCTGCCAAATAGAATATGGTGCAAGTGATAGAGAATCATAACTCTGAGAATAGGTCATAAAAGGTATACAGCCTTCTCCTTGTTCGTTTTCTCTCTCTCTCTCTCTCTCTCTCTCTCTCTCTCTCTCTCTCTCTCTCTGTCAGAAGGACATTAAAGCTTTCCTATGGCCCATATGGAGAGGGCCCTATGGTGAGGAAATGAGGCCTCTTGCCAGTAGCCATGTCAATGAGCTTGGAATGAGATCCTTCAGCTCCAGGAAAGCCTTTGGTCAACGGCAGCCTGGGCTGAAATTTTGATGGTAATCTTATGAAAAACTCTAAGCCAGAGCCATTTAATGAGCCACCCCACCCCCAAGTCTTAATATACCGAAGTGGTGAAATAATAAATGCTTTTCATATTAAGTATTAAACTTTGGGGTAATTTGTTACACAATTATTAAAAAATTCATACAGAAATGATGCTGAAGATACAGAAAAATATATGACCAGTACAGGTTATAAGGGCCAAATTTAGGGTGGAGGTAAAGGACAAAGAAAGAAAATAAAGACATATGAGAGACTACAGGAGACTAGATTTCTATGAGAACAGTACCAAAGAAAATTAGACCATTGGAAAAGAGACATTAATACAATCTACCACACTCAAAAAATGCAGTATTAAAATTTTGTTTTTCCATCATATAGTTAGCAGATCACCCTAAAGTTATATGTTCTTAAGGATAACTGTTGCTACATAAGGGAGTCAATTCCAGGTTGGGCCTGAGGGATGCATAAATAATAGGAAAATGATAAAATATTGGCCCTCTTGCTTGGTACTCCTAATTTAAAAGAAGTTAGTGAAAAATCCAGAAGTAATTGGTGGATAATAGATTTCACGTTCAAATCAAGTCCACCCTAAATTTACAATTTCTTAAGTCCAATACTTTGAGGTATATTAATACACTTTTTTTTTTCTTTTTCCGTAAGTCATCTAGAAGCAAGCCATCCCTTTGGGTTTATACATAGAGAGTAAGAATTAATGCAGCAAGAACAGAAAGGAAATGAAAAAGTTAATGCTCTATATAATTTATAATATTCAAAATACTATTTTGGTTAAAAAAAAGCAAAAACTAAATCATCTAGATATCTAAGCTTTTCTCTGTCTGCTTATGGCTATCAGGTCGTAAGTCTTGCTCTCCAAGATAGAAAAGATAGTTTCAGGTTTACAACTCCTTTCTTCTCTTCCCACTCAGTACCCAAATTTTTTTTTTTTTTTTTGAGGGCAGCGTCACTGGCCCTCATATCTGGGACCCGAACCAGGGCCACTGGCTTCCCAAGCCAGTGCTTAACCACCGCACCACTTGGCCCGCCCTCAGTACCCAAATTTTAAGGTGAGTGTTTTGAGAAGCATCCAGACTCCTAGGTTAGAGTATAAAAACGTTGTGGCAAGTGGCGTACTTCCATGGGAATTGTGTGATGGAGGCTGTAAGCCCCTGGGAAAATGCACTGGATCCAATGTGCCAAGATTGTATGAACATACTGGTTCTGAGGTGGTGGTCAGAGGCAGGCAGATAGACAGACTTCAAAACGTACTCACGTTCATGAAGTCCCTTACCTGTGCTAAGGCTCTGAGAGTTCCCACATAGCTGGTGAGGGGATGAAGATGTAATCAGAGGGCTAGTAGGTGGCCTGCCAAATTTGTGGTTTCAAGAGAGAGCTACAGCAGATAGGGAGTTTGAGACCTAGGACAAATATCTGTAGCCATAGTCTCCAGAACCGGCTTCCAGTACATGACACACATGAAGTGATGTATCCTCAGTCATACTTCACTAAACTAGCGAGCCAAGCCGTCCGAGACCCTCCAGCAGGACGCGTGGGGCACCATGTGGGTCCACAGCCTGAATCTCCTCTGCTCAAGTGAGATTTCATAGCCTTGACCTCTCTCAAAAGGGATGAGATAGAAATCTGAAAGAAAAACATTTTATCCCAAAGAAATGGAATGACACAGAGTGCTTTGACATTAATTGACTCAAACTAAGATGACTGGAAGAGGTAAATTTAGTTTTATTTCTTTCAGCAGCCCAGGTGGGTGGAGGCCTCTGAGCAGCAATAGGTCAGATAGAGAATAAAGGATCTGTGCCCTCTTTGTTCCTCTGAACTGCAGCAGAATGAATATGTGACCCTGCTGAATTGATCTCCTTTTGAGTGTGATTATGTACCAAATTTGTCTGATTCCAGGAAACCATAGGTGAAATCTGTTTATCTGTTTCTTTACATTATTTTGTAATAGAACGAGAACAGGCAACGTGGGCACAATATAATTTTTGAACCTGGATCCTACTACTGTCATTATGTAGACGTGACCTCATAAGTTTTCAGACATGCTGACGGCATTGTGATTTTATATCATTTAGTGTATCTATATTACAAGAACACAAGAGGCGATTTTCTTGAAGGAGATAAGTGTTTTTTTTTCCAGTTTAAAATGTGTTCTGATGAGTGAGTAGCATTATTTACTACTTTCTGAATGCATATCCACTGAGATAATTTATTTTTATGACAACACTTTCCATGCATTGACGCATTTTATATTTTTAGTTAGCTTGCACTTTCTGAAACATAGATAAATCAACTTTACTTCTTTTTTCAAGGTCCTTTTTTGTTTTAAGTTTTTGTTATAGCTATTAAAGAATTCCTGAGAAGCAAATTAACTTTCCTAAGGCTTTATATATTCAACCTATTAAAATTTGCATCAAAAGTTTATAATGAAAACCACTCAGATAATTCAAAGATGAGGCATTATTACAGAACTAAAGTAACACCTTAGCTCCTAATATGGTTTATTATGCGAACAGGGGCACTAATAGATACAGAAAAAACATAGGCAATTACTTCTGTTACTATCAGTTGCCTGATATTAGTTCCTCTCTCAGTCATACTTCAGAGAATTTAAACTACTTTTTTGTATTTACCAAATCCTTAGAATCCAGAGTGTTAACATTGTTTCTTCTGAAACACAAGAACAGGCATTCCTATTGTGTCTCCAGTATTCCAGCAAACACTTGACTGAATACAGCATTCCTATTTTTAACCTCCCATTTATTCCTTCCTATTAAATCTATTCAACACCATCACTACTCTTATTTACTTTTTTTTCTATCCTCCCTACCACTCCTCTTCTGGTTGATAAGCTCTACCTGTAAGCTGGAGCTGTATCACCTTCTTGTTTTAATTGTAGTAAGAATGCAACTCGAGATCTACCCTCTTAACAAAATCTAAGTGTACATTTCAGTACTGCCCCTATAGGCACAATGTTGTACCTCAGATCTCTACAATGCAATCATCTCATATAACTGTAACTTTATACCCAATTTAACAGCAACAACTCCCCATTTTCTACTTCCCCCAACCCCTGTCAATCAGCATTCTACTCTGCTTCTATGTGTCTGACCACTTTAGAGACCTCATGCAACTCCCTACATGAAATAGGAAGTCACAAAAGGACACTTTTTATTTTTTGAAGTTGGCCTAGCAACCTATTTTAATGAAGGTTGAGACCAACTGACATGAGCTTATTCAATTTCTCTGTTCCACTACTTAAAAAAAATCGATAAATTAAGTCTTTCTCTCTCCTTTTGTTCCTAATCCATTTCCTTCCAGTGTCCTTCACAAATTTTTCCATCAGCCACATCTATTTTGTCTTATATTATCAACTTATCCCATTCAACTAAAAACACTCAGCTCTTTGCACTCAGAAAGAAAAAAAAAAGTCCTTTCAATCTTGTTACCCTCTCAAATTACTACATGCATGTCTTCATCTCCCATTCAACCACTCAGTCCTAAATCCTTCATATTCTGTCTCCTATCCCTGTCACACTAATAAACCATTTTGTTTATGAATTCCATAGTTTATGTTTTTTAACCTCTTTCTCCTTGACTTCTCTATAATTCATTACAGATATTCTTCATTATGACTTTCTTGAAATGCTTATCTCCCTCCCCTGTTGTTATGGGCCAAATTGTGTTCCCTCAAGAATTCATATGTAGAGTTCTAATACCCAGTAACTGAGAAGGTGTATATGTTTGGAGATAGGTGTTTTTAAAAAGATGATTAAGTTAAAATGAAGCTATGGGGTGGCCCTAATCCAACCTGCCTGGTGCCCTTATAAGAGAATATGAGGACATACAAAGAGACCCCAGGGATCCTTGTGCAAAGAGAAAAATCTCTGAGTGATACAATGAGAGGGCAGCCTTCTGTGAACCAAACAGGGAGGCCTCAAAGAATCCAAATCTGCTGACATTTTGAATGAAGAATCCAAATCTGCTTCCAGAACAGTGAGAAAATAAATTTCTGTTGTTTAAGCCACACAATCTATGGTATTTTGTTATGGCAGCCCAGGTGCTCTGTACCCAGTTAGAATATAGGGTGGGCGTTCCCCACACCACCACCAATTCTCTGACACCAATACCACCTACTTAACTTAATTGTGACACTATCTACCTGGAGATACCATCATATTCCACAGGTTAAGGGTTCAGTCCTATAAGACTACCTGTGTGTGTATGTGTGTGTGTGTGTCCTAATATTGTTTATTTTTCTCTCTCTCCCTCTACTTCTGTCTCTTCTTATAAAAAGAGGGTAACACCCCTGCTTTTGTTTTAAGAAAGTTTATCCTTATCCTCACATCAAACTTGAGAAAACAACAGGGGAACAAGAAAGGGTGCATGAGGAGAAGGAATATGAACTAGAATGTTTAAAGGCTATCTATTAGATAGTAGATTTTCTACTAAATAACATGGATGTTCAGTAAGATATCTCTACTCTGCCTGGGAGGAACTCAATATATTCTATCCCTGTAAAAATTTCATCTGGCAATTTTTCAGTGAATAGCTCCTGGAAGTTGTCTTGTCCTAGTAATTGTTCCTTGCATGGCCTTGTGTAGTCTTACCACATGCAACAGTTTCATAGGCAAAAACTCAGTGGATCCCCCTATGTAAATTCTGGAACTCTCTTCTTATGTTGCTCCCACTCCAGTAGCTCCACCCTACAAACCCAATTACCTTAGCTTCCCTGATGTCTGCTCCCTAACTCAACTGAGCAAAAGTGGAGCCTTTACATAGGTCCCTCTCCATGCTCCATAGCCTGAAACATGTATCCAGGCAGAACAGTGACACAATTGTTGACCTCAGCATGTTTTCCCCCACAAAGGGCAAACAGTCCTCTTTTGGTTATTGATTAATATCTGAAAACAATGTATCATATAGGTTGCTCATACATTTTATTTTTTTTTTAGCTTAGCCATCCTATCACCTGTTGGCTCATACATTTTTATCTAGTTCTTTTTTTTAGCTGAGCCATCCTGCTACCTGTTGGTAGCTCAGTGGCTGCTCAGCTCGGGCTGGGCATCGAACTGCTGTTGCTCAGAGCTCAGCTCTCACTCTTGAGCGAGCTCTTAACCAACTGAGCCACTCGGCCAGCCCTACTTATCTAGTTCATTACATAGGAAGGAAAGTCTGGTACCAGTAACTCATGACCAGAAGTGGAATTACTCAGATACAAATTTTATTCCCACTTTACAGATAAGGAAATTGAGGAACAGATAATTGAAACAATTTGCTCCAAATCATATAAATGTTAAATGTTGGGCCAGAATTCAGTTACTGATCCCTGTGACAGGCCTATTAGCAATCCATGACACTTCACCTCCTCTCCTGGACAAATAGGATCCTTTAGGGTTCCTTCAAGCTCTATAAAACCCAAATATTAACTGTGGTAGTAGTGGCAGCAATAATACTGATCATCATAAGAATGGCAATATTTATACGAAAATAGTAGTTTATAGTCAGCAACATAATTTTATGTTTGTCTCATTGATCCTTACCCAGCTTCCAAAATTTCTCACCTCTCTTTCATAATGACCTCCAGTGTCCCACCTGTGCTGGGGGAAAAAGCTGAAACTTTCGCTATGTTTCTAAGAAAAGGTGTGCATTCTCTCACTGATGTGACACTTAAATTAAAGATTGTTAGGTAAAATAGGAAGAGGAGGGGCTGGCCGAGTGGCGCAGTAGTTAAACGCTGGCTTAGCCAGTGACTCCAGTTCGGATCCCACATATGAGGGCCAGTAACACTGCCCTCAAAAAAAAAAAAAAAAGAAAGAAAAATAGGAAGGGGATGATCAACTTGTGAAAAGGGAATTCTAAAATGTTTTAAAACTATTCATGGGCTAAAAAGTAGCCTCCTGTGGGGAGAAATAGTCTAGATCAAAATTATCTGATCTTAGTTTATTTGATAGCCTCTGAAAGTTGGTCAATGGCTTGGTAGATTTTATGGACTCATAGAATGTCATTTTTTGAAAGGTTGCTCATGGGTGCTTCTAACTGTTTCAATAATCACATTATTGAATTCAAACGAAAACTAAAAACCAAATGATTTTGGGTATTTGAGGTATTTAAGGCTTTGACCATCTGAGATTATGCACACAGAATCAGACATATTGAATTTCCTAGATCCAGAAATCTAGGTTAGAATTATACTAACACAAAGGTGTAACTAATATGAAAACACAATGATATTTTGTGTCTTAAATTGTGGTATTTATAATTTTCTCAATCATGTACACCTCATTGTCTAAATGCATCAATGTTTAAATCATTCTTTTAAGGTTACAGTTCCTAAAGAAGGAATAAGAAAAAAATGAACATTAAAATGTCAGTAACACAAGTAGAAATGCAAAATATTACCATGCTAACTGAAAAGAAGGTGATTATTTTAAAATGTAGGTCTTTTAAAGGAGGAGATACTTAAACTTAATCTCTGCTCTAATCACAAAAGAGCACAATGATTGTTCTTATTGTTCAGTTGTTGCTGACTTTGAGTTTATAATGTTTTTCTGTCCCTTAAAAATCAACCTTATTTATCTTCCTCTTCCTTTCTGAATGTAATACCATTAAAAAAAAATTGCTTCAAAAAAAATAAATAAATAAACAGAAAGAAATCCTCTATTTTGGCTCTTCCTGAGAAAGTCTTGCTTTGAATTACGTATTTATGCCACAATGTGGGTGCTACATTGTATGACGTATTTTCATGAATAAAAAGCACATGGATTATTTTAGAAAGAGCAATTTTATTCTTTACTAAAAGGTGTTTATGTCTTAAAAAAAATAAGGATTAAGCACTTGATTCTAATGGGAAGATGTCAGGTAATAGGAAGGGTGCCAGTTTGGGAGTCAAAGCCATAGATGCAGCTTCTGGTTTCATTAATTTTTAGTTTCAGGATCTTACTTTAGTATCCTTGTTTATTAAAATTTGCATTAAAATCCAGAGCATAGACTTACAGAAGGGTAAAAATAATAACTGTATAGTACAAGATCGGTTTCCATTGCTCCCACTTCTGAATTAAAGCCTTACTTCACTCACCAGATATTCCTGCATTTTTAGACTATATTTGACACATCAGCTGATCTGAGCTCACCATAGGACACATGAAAGTGTCACAGAGAGAGGGACTGACTTCAGAATATCAACATGGGATAGAAAAAGCATCATTTTACGGTGTGGTCAATTGTTCCCTCTCAACACAGCTCTACTCATGATCACAAAACTTTGGGTGGTTTCTACAACAAAGTTATGGCCCAGGGGTATTGAGGGAGGGAAATTCCCTCACAATGGAAGGGTAGCCTGGCCACACATTACTTGCCTCCTGACAACTTGCTTCATGTGTGGGGAGAATGGAGCTGTTATCGCATTAACATTAAATTAATATCTCTGCCAAATTTTTGACTAATTTAAAGTTAAAATTGTGAATACATGACATGCCAGAAGTCATTATTTACAGTCCTAAAGGACTGTTTGTGCTCATGTGAAGTCAGAAAGCCAAAGAGCCTCTTCCTGGAATAATCCTTGTACTGGTTTAAAAAGATTAAGAAAATAAAATGATCTAGAATACAATATGGATTATGACAAATAAGTGTGTGGGGAAATGGAGAAGGTAATAGGAAAATTGGTCTAAATTTCTTGTAGGACTGAAATATCATCTAGCCTATGTACCATTTTTTATTCTCTTGCTCATTTCAACACTCTATATTCTTATCCATTCTGTCCTTTCCTTATCCTGTCCATTTCTTCTAGGTCACACTTCCTCCCCTATTCAGTAGGCTCCTCAGTTCATTTTCCTTTTAAAGCATCACTGTCCAAGTTGAGGTATTATACATAGCCAATTGGCATGTGGTTTGAACATCATTTTTGCACTAAAATAACGTGGGCATAAATCTCTGACTATATTAGTGTGTAAAAGCTCGACATAAATCTATGCAAGGTGCACCCACTGTGAATATTTGGGCAAGCCAACCTGCCAGTCACTGGAATGCATCTTTTCACTCACTATCAAAGGCCCATGTTGAGAGAACATTTTAGGATGGAAAACATGGCCCATTTCTTTTCTTTTTACATTTCACCCCAGATTGCCACAAAGAATATCACAAACCATGCTGCACAGGAATTTCCATTGAGTGAGTGATGCTGATTTTTCTCTCTTGCATTAATTTCATTTCAACTTGCCTGGACTGTTTCAGTAAAAGCAATAGAAAGCAAAAGCAATGCCAACTCATACCTTTTTCAGAGCATAAAGATTACTGTATTCTTGAGTACACAATTCCAAAGTAAAGAACATGTATAAAATGACATTCTGAAACAAATTAAATTGTCCTTTTATGATGAATTCATTTAATATTTTTTTAAATACATAATCTTCTCATGCTATTGCAAGGATATAGTGTCTTTACTTTGTCTTAGCCCAGTTTAATGGTTTATTTAATATAATTTCTGATATTTATATTATTAATATGTATTTTAACCACATACAGTACAATAATATTTGAAAATAAAGGCTGAATTATTTTTCTTTATATAATGTTAAAGTAATGAGTCAAGCAATGATGCCTTTATTCTGGCTAGCTCTAGTGATATATGAGGAAGTTATTGCCCTGGCACAGGTGATAGCTACATTAATTGGTAATCTATTTTATTCTGTTTTCTTACAAGTATTTGAGGTTTTAAATTTCTTTTTGAAACAGAATTCTGATGAAAATAACCATAATCAAATAGCAGATTTACGTTTTGTTCTCTGCATGTAATTAGGGCTTCAAGTATTCTGTTTTTCTCATCCAAGATCTACTCCATTAGTCTATCTGAATAGGAGAAGTTATCTATTACAGTGTCATAAGTAACAAGCATCTTCATAAGTAATTGAGTTTCATGATCTTGAAGAGCTATAATCAATTTTGGAAAATATTCCAACAACCTTGCCACTGTTGGAAGAAATTCACTGTGCTCTTTGCTACCAGAAGTCATATATGTTAAAATGGTTGTAGAAATAAGTCAGACATCCAAATAATAATTTAAAAATTACTGTATAAACTTTTCATCCTCTCATCCATAAGTGTAAATGAGTTCCTTCTTATAAGATGTCAGAGGTTTTCTCTGTAGTTGATTTAAGGGAATGATATGCCTTAGAACAGAAATTTCAGTTGATCATACCCCAAACTCCCATAGTTCTTCCTTCTTGCTTCCTATCGATAGATCTCTAATGAGAAGAACATTCGATACCCTTGAACTCACAAGTGGCTTATAAAAATATATAGCTCTGATGTGTAAGAATGGAACACTTTAGTGTAAGAATGGAACACTTCTTTTAAAAGGGTGAAGGGAGATTAAGCTTATGTCTTTTTTTTGCCTTATTTATGTAAAACAGTTGAAACAGTATGTACTAATTAAGTGGTAAATATTGTACAAATTTAAAAATTAACTCATTAATTTGCTCAATAAATACTTTTTGAGAAATCACAGTTGCTTCAGGAACTTCAACTGTGAATGTGAAGCTATAATTCCTCCCCTCAAACAGCCTGCAGTGTTAGTGCCAAGGGCAGTCAAATACAAAGATAATTATAATATAGAGTAGTCAGTGCTACAAAAGACCTAAGAATAATGTGATCCAGAAACACATGGTAGGGCCCTAGAGACAAGGCATAAAATGGAGCATATGGCTATCAAATGGAGTCATAAATTCAGAAAGGCCATAGGTACTTTGAAAAAGTCAGTCACTATTTCAGAACAAATAAGATGATTTCCAGTAATGATTATTTTAGATAAAAAATAAAACAGGGCCGGCCGCGTGGCGCGGTGGTTAAGCGCTGGCTTAGGAAGCCAGCGGCCCCGGTTCGGGTCCATTACATACGAGGGTCAGTGACTCTGCCCTCAAAAAAAATAAAATAAAATAAAATAAAAATAATAAAATAAAAAATAAAACAGTATTAAGGGACAGATAGTGATTGGGGAATGGGGTTAGGAGCTGTGTTAAGTCAGAGGCTTCACTGTGAGGTATGTTTCGCTGTGAGATCTGAATAATGAGAATAATTCATAAGATCTGAAGGAAGGGTATACCAGATAGAGGGAACAGCTAGTGCAAATGGCCTCAGGCAGGAAAAAGATTGAGATGTTCAAAAACAAAGAGAAGGAGAGTAGAACAGTGTGGCTATGACAGAGTAAGCCCAGAGATCTTGTATGACTTAAGCTCATAGACACAAGCAGAGGCTCAACTATTGATTTGGCCTTGCGGGCAATATAAGGATCTGCTTGTAATTTTATGGAGCATTTTAAGCTGAAGAATGAATCCTATTTCAATTATTCACTTCTGTACCAGTGCACCTAGAAATAGGTCAACCACAAAGTAGCTGCCGAGTATTTGCTGAGTGAATAAATGATTGTTACAGCAATGTTTGAGGAGTGATGACTGAAGTACCATGAAAAGAGCACTCAGATTCATGACTTAATTCTCTATATGTCATGCTGACATATATTCTCTATATTACATGATGAAAAAGAAACAATATTTTAAAATAAAATAAAAACAGACATTATCAGTCAAGTTAGTCCAAACAATCCAATTTCTTTTCTACAATGAGTTTATTGTCTATGGTTTCTTTTTTAAGTAAAAATACTAATGGTGGCCCTCAGGTTGCTCTGAGTATCTTTTTAAAAGAATGATAACACCTAAAAAAAACCACAAAACTTAAGATTATTGGAATGACTGAGACTGAATATAATGGCTCACTATTAAATTTTCGTTTTTGAAGAAATTGAAAAAGCACAAGAACAAGGCTGGTTCATCTTCACATAATATGCTTGGCTAATTTTAGACACCTGAAACAACAAAAAGCATTCAGAACACCCAAATCTTCTGAAAGTTTCTAGTCCCTGTATGCAATGCTGTTCAAAATTGGATTTCTGTGGAATTATTCCATTGTATTTATGACAAAACAGGTAATATTTTTCTGGTCCACTAAACTAAACCTTATTTCAACTTTGATAGATTCAAAATAGCTCCCTTTTATCTCAGAAGTGCTTATGATTTGCCCTCAGAAACGCTTATTTTGTTCATATTGTGGAACCAATACATCAATTCTACAAGGGGTTGGCATGAAAATCTCATGCAGGCTGTCTCCTTACATATATAAGTGGGATTATTGAATGAAATACTAATCAGTGCAATTACCTGGACTGACAACAATGAACAATGAGAAATGAGAGTGAGCAAAAGCATATAAGCAATGAGTATTTACTCAGGAGGCTCCTTGAAAAGTTCTTGTTTTTTAAAGACTATTTTTTTAGAGCAGTTTTAGGTTCACACCAAAACATGTTTGTTTGTTTGTTTGTTTGTTTTTTAAGACTGTATGCAAAAGATGTAAGAAAGCAGTATACAAGCAGGATAAGTCCAAGGAAGTGGTAAAACATGTAAGAATATAAAAACAATAATGAGTCTTTGCTGTGTTTCAGATACTATTCTAAGAATATATATATTTAATTTAATTTAATTTAACCTCTACCATAACCCTGTGTTAGTTACTGTTATTTTTCTCATTGTTACAGATGAGGAAGCCAAAGCCAGAGAGGCTAAGTACCTTTCTTACAACTCTCCCTCCTTACTTAGTGGAGTCAGATATGAATGAACACAGGCAGTCTTGCTGCCGAACCCAATGTGGCCACATGAGGTGTATTTCTGGGGTCTCCATTCCAGAAAGAGCTTGCTATTTGACTGCAAGGAGTGCAGCTGAGGACAATGTCCATCAACAATGTCTAAATTTTTGAACCAACACTATACAATTTCCCCAGCCAATGAAGGGCATAGCATGGCAGAGGCACCAGGATCTGGCATTTCTGTTCAATGTCTTTTCTAATGGATAATTTTGTTCCAAAGCCCCTTTGGCCAGATGAGAATTTGACAGATTTCCATCTCAGTCTGAGACTCTTTTCTTTTCATGGAAGACAGATCTGAATTGTAGCCTGAAGGCTTTTCCTGCCCTCCTCCCCCCAAAATCCGGTGCAGGCTTAACTCCAGTTCAGCGTCTGCTTCCCAGAGAAACAACTTTCACACAATCTCTCTTAATCACTCTGTGATGATGACCTGCTGAAAACATAGTATTAATATGAACTTATCACTAATGAAATTAACCATTTGCTATATCCACTATGTGCCAAACACCATGCTAAATGTTTTATATTTACATTGCATGTCCTTTAAGTCCTTGTCACAAATTGTGTGTCATATATACTTTTATCAGAATTATAAATGAAGAAAACAAACCTTCTAGAATTTAAGAAATTTGCCTAAACTAATCAATGAAACAAAATTAGGATTTGCATCCATGTTCGCTTGACTCCACTAAAGCACCTTATTTTAGTAAAAGACAATCCTCAGCCTTCTAAAGTTACTTATAAAATAATAAGAAGAAAAGCATAGACATATTGCTTAGTGAAAATGGTATTATAAAAAATGAAAGGAGGAAAAATAAGCAAACATTCTTTGTATTCCATCTTTTCTAGCAAAGAAAATGACCTTCGAACTAAAAATCCTACAACAATATAAAAAAGATATTGCTGCTTGAGAGAGTATATAAGTGGTCTGAGGCAGTCCCTAATTACTTTAAATTAATCCAAACCTTGAGACCCTGAAGATTTATATTCTAAGGAGCTGCAGAAATGTCCAAATGTGATCTCAGAGGCACTGCCAGAAATATTTTATTTTAATTATACAGGAAGGGAGATGTGCAGGATAACCAGAAGGGAACAAATGTCTCCATTTTTCAAAAAAGAGGAAATGGGTACCCACATTAGATATTGACCTCTGAATGGAAAAAAAAAAATCTGGAATGGCTATCAATTAGACTTAATTTGTATAAAGTCCAAGTAAAAAGATTCAGAAAAAATACATGAAAGACTATAAAATGTATGGAGAATAGATGTATATTATCATGTATGTACACATCTACATATACAGACACATTACAGGAGAAATTTATTTTACTCACAATTGTTTTATAATTATTCAAAACCTGCAGAGTAAAGAGCCATTACAGTCTGGATATCGGCAAGAAGGCACACATTCAGGCCCTCTTGCCCCCATTTTCTATTGATCCCCTGGGTCCCTGGTGAGAAATCAGGAAGTTCCGTGTTGTCTTACTTACTCTTTTCAGCTGCTGTAACAAGATGCCCCAGGCTGGGTGCCTTATAAACACAGAAATGTATTTTGCACCGTTCTGGAGGCTGGAAGTCTGAGATGGAGGTGGTAACAAAGTCATGTTTAGGCGAGGGCCCTCTTCCGATTCATAGCCACAGCCTTCTTTCTGGGTCCTCACACAGTGAAGGGGACTAGGAATCTCTCTCTTTTATAGGAGCACTAATCTCATTCATGAGGACCCTGCTCGCATGTCTTACCCACCTCCCCAAAGCCCTACCTCCTATGACCATCCTCTTTGGAGGTTAAAATTTAAACATATGTGTTTGGGGGGGACACAAACAGTTAGACCATAGTGGGTATCCTTAGAAGACTGGTAATAGAGCTTCCATTGCGGCAAGCTCAGAGCAAAGAAGCTAGTGAAATTAAATTTTTGTTGAGTTGTCAAGTTTTCAAAATGATTAGGGGACTCAGATTTTTCTTTGTTTCTAAAATCATAAAAGTCTCTAGGGCAATAAGACTCCTAGAATGAGTCTGATTTCTGGGTTTAAATTCCAGGCTTTCTCTTTAACCAGTACTGTGACAAGTCACTTAATTTTTCTGGGACTAAAGTTCCTTACGTGAAAAATAAATATATTTTTAGGGTTACTTGGAGATAGAAACCTCTGTGCATGTGTATGAGGTCTATTGATAAGTACATCACTATTGTAGTGAGGAGAGATAGCTCTGAGCAGAAACACATCTTTTAGCTCACATTTTTTTTTTTTTAATGTTTGTCATCTGCACAGGGCAAGAAGCTTAATAAAAACTAGTAGATCACCCAAGGAAGTATCATCACAAAGTGCAATGATGAGGGACAGAGAAAAAGAAGCCAGACACAAAAGAATATATATTTAGGACTCTATTTATATAAAGTACATAAACAGGCAAAACCAGGCTGCTATTAGCACATATAGCACCACTGTGCAAAGAGCCAAAAGGCATCCCTTCCTCCAGGCAGATGAAAGACACAAGGCGTGGCTGGTGGAAAGGGTTGAATCTGCTCGTGCCTATGTCCTCACTGGTCATCTTTATACAGGACACTATAATATGTACAGGTTCTGCAGCATCCTCCAACGACCTGTATGAAACCTCTCTGTGAGAAGTAATACTGTTTCCTTTGTCCTATAAATATCACTGATTCTCCTCTTTTCTTCTACTCCTCCCACTCTGTCTTCTTAAAATCAAGGAGACACTTCACATTCTCAGATAAAATAACCACAATCAATGAGAATTTTTGATGTCACAGTGCAACCTGACAGCTGCCATCCCCCAAAGCAGGATTCTATAGGTGGAAGAGGGAAGGGTAAATCCTGGGAACCCTTAATCTTAGGACCAAAAAAGCAGATGATTATAAAGAGAGAATAGGATGCAAAAATAATTACAAACCTGGTGAATGCATCATAGAAATTTACGATGTTTATACCAATTTCTCTCGAGCTGGTTTACAAAGAGGATTCAGCAACCAATCCAGAGGATAAAACAAGCAGAAGAAAGCTACTAACTATGTGTGATGGCAATCATTGAGCATGGAAAAATCTCACCCTATTTAGGAGTGAGTAAATACGAATTATATCAACAAATTATAAGTGACTATTTTTATCTATAGCATATTTTCAGAATATATGGCTTCTCTAAAAGAGGAACAGAATAAGATAAAGAAGAAATCAATTAGATAAGTCTGGGAATAGATAGAAGACAGTTTACAAGGAAATTAAAACAACAAGATTCCTGTTAGCGATGGCAAGAGAAAAATTAATGCCGTGGAACTCTAGATCAGGAAAATAAAAGATACAGTAAACCAGTTTTTCATGTATGTAGAGGAGAAGAACAAAATAATAAATATAATAAGAAAAGCTGATAAAATTGGAGGATAGACACTGTAGGATAGATGTTGTAGTCAATTTTATTATTGTTTACAAGCATATGCTCCCTGTTCTGTAAGAAGATGATACATTTCTATCCAATTCAACATGGCTTGTAGTGCCTCTTTGCAAGTGGACAGTGCTTCTCTGTATTCAGATTTGGTCATGGAGTGCTTAAGCCAAGAAAATGTGTTGGAAATAATGCTTCACTTCCAAGAAAAATTTCTAGGAAGCATTGCATGTCAATACCATCCCCCTTGCTTTTCCCTCAAAGAATTCACAAGCATGGCAAAATCCAGAGAGGATCTGCTGCATCAGCCTAGATCACAGAATAAAAAATATGTAAAGGGTAACATAAGTGACATCTAACATAAGGAAGATATAAATGCTTATAAGTTGCTGATGCTGCATTTTTTTGTTTGTTTGTTTAACCATAGTAAAGCCAATACAAAAACATTATTTTGGAAGAAAGATGGGAAGAACCAGATGACTTCAATAGGAAAAATAGAAAACAATAAAATAGAACACTTCCTCAAGAAAGAATCACTATTGTAAGTGAGGCTACAGAAAGACATTCTAAGATATGTAAATATTCAAAAAAATATATTAATGGCACTTCTTAAGCTTTTTTTTGCAAGTGTCAAAAAACACCAGATGAACTAGAAAGAATGACATTTACTGGTCCTCAGAATTCTGTTCATCAACCAAACTGCAGGAAGAACAAGGACACTGTGACTCAGAAAACAACTGGCACCCAGGAACAGAACCTGACCAGGGTTCCCAATCCTCTCTGCCTCTCTCCAGGGTCGCCTTCTTTTCCATGTGAAAGAAGTTGTGTCTAATTTCGAATAAGAAATTCACAGTTTAGAAAGCCTGGTAAAAAACCCTAAAACCAGTAAAATAGAGGTATGTGTGGGAGAGAGAGAGAGAGAGAGAGAGAGAGAGAGAGAGAGAGAGAGAAATTAATTTGTTTTAAATCTTGTTATAAAACGAAATTTAAAAGTTAAAACAATTTCAAAGGAAAAACTCTCATATGGTAAAATAATGTAATACTATCTGGATTAAATATTCCAAATCATATCCTTAGAAGTAGAGATAAGGGTTAGCGATTGGGACTGACAGTAAAATTTTACTATAATCAAAATAGTCTAAGGATTTCATTCATGAAAGAGAGTAGTAAGCTAAGCTTAAACTTTTAGAAAATTAAGACTAAGTGAGATAAAAATCAGGAATAAATAACATAAAAAATATTATAATTGATACATAAATTTAAGAAGTGATTTTTTGAAAAAGATATAGACAAATCTATAGGAAAATAGAGAAGTAAAAAAATACAATGCATTAAATATGAAAAAAATAATTAGAGATTTGAAAATTAAGAGAAAAACATGTTTAATATTCTGTAAATATATTTGTTTTTCTACAAAATTGTTTTCCAGGAAAATATAAGTTATGAAGATGGATTCAAACAGTTATAGAGAATAATAGTTATGGAAGAAATGAAAAAAATTGTCAAAACCCCATGTCCATACAAAGCTAACTCTATACTCCTCTGGAATACAGAAAAGGGGTGCTCTTTTCACGTAGGCAGTAAATCAAATTAAAACCTAAAAATGTCCTTATATAATTCTAATTCCTCAAGAAAAATTCTAGGACTGCAGATTTAAATTTATAATAAAAATTAAGAAAACACAAGAGAACACATGAATACTCATTGAATACTCAATGTAAAGGTGAAATGGACTTTAAACTTGACCTTAGATGAAAATATGGAGAAAGTATTGCCTGATTTTACTATATAAACATGAAAAAGGATTAGCAAGATTGCAAAGTAAATAAACTATCAGGAAACTACCTGCAAAGTATTATTATAGAAAATATTGTTCAAATTATCTAGCAGATGGATCAGAAAATATGAATACCCAATTTAAAGTGAAAAATTACAGTAGGATATGAATGGATAATTCACAACAGAAAAAATTATAAATAGCCAATAAAAAGTTACAGGTATATTCAACCTTGTTAGTATTCAAAGAAATACGTATTAAAGCTACATTGACATACTACGTTTCATTTACATAACTGGCAAATGATTAATATCTAGGGTGTGAGACAGCCTGTATAATGGACTTTCTTTCACACTTTTGTATAAAGATAGTATAAACTTGTAAAATTTTTCTAGAGGGAAATTTGGTAATATGTGTCAAAAGCTAAAAAAACCTGCAAAATATTTATTCTAGCAGTAACATTTTAGGAATTCATTCTAAGGATAGGATCTGAGGTGGGCATTAAGCTTCATGTTTACATGTTTCTACAAAAATATTTAAAATAATCATAAGAATTAGAACAAGTCATAAAGTCCATTAATAGGAATCTGGTTAAATTATGAGATACCAGGGCCGGCCGAGTGGCGCGGTGGTTAAGTGCTGGCTTGGGGAACCAGTGTCCGGTTCAGGTCCCACATATGAGGGCCAGTGACGCTACCCTCAAAAAAAATAAAAATTATGAGATCCCACCACATGATATAATATGGTTTAGCCATTAGTTCCAATAATAACTATAAGTATCTATTTACATAAAAATATATGTATTTTTAAATTTTTGAATGTTTCCGAAAAATAGAATACCATTGTAAATAAAAAATTGAAAATTTATTTACAACAACTAATAACCACTATTAGAATTTGGTATGTAACCTCTTTTACTTTTGTATGCATATTTATGTAATATTAGAAGACAATGGTTATTCCACAGAGATTATTTTGATTTAGGCAAAGGATTGGCTTAAAATTATATATATTTGTATATATAAAAATATAGCCTGGATGATACACTTTGATGTATATTCACAGTTGTTTGAACAATCAAATCTAAGTAGTATTGAATCAAATCTCTGTGTCATCCTAATGGATTGAAGTGCTTGTCCTTGTCTTCAACAATTTCACCACTGTCTTCGAGGAAATTACTGGAGGTGTGACAGTTGACACAAAATTGTAGAGTGCAGGATGTAAAAAAAAACAAGCAGTAATTGGGGCTGTGTAAAAGCAAAGCATGTACGTCCTTTCCAAACATATTCTACTTCAGTTTTTGTTCTTTCATACACTGTACAAGCCAAAGCAAACTCACCTCCAGAAAAGTTACAGAAGTTTGTGACCACTGTAAGGGAAGGTTGAAGCTCATTCAGTCACGCAGTTGGACAGCTCAATGCATTTCATAGATAGCAATGCATTTCATCCTTATGCTGGGGGTATGAGGCAGGTAGTATTATTATCTCTATTTTATAGATGAGAAACATGAGGCACAGAGAGATTAATTAATTTTTCTAAGGCCCTACAGTTAGTAAATGGTAAAGCAGAAATTGAACCCAGGTTTCCAGCCCCAGGGCTAGCAGTGCTCTTAGCCATCACACTACCAACAGTTAGTGAGGCCCTACATTGAGCCCTATGCAGATACTGTTGATGCAAAAGGGATAGAAACAGTCTCTCAGCAAACATGTAATTACTGGCAAACACCATGCCATGCAGTGTGGAATGTGTTCGAATGGAGATGCCAGAGGTATATTTGTAGCAGAGGAGGCTGGAATCATCTATATCCCCTGAACGCTCGTTTGTCACCTGTGATTTTTTTTCCCCAAACAATGAGTTCTCTGCCAGCCACTCATCCCCTCATGCCCACCCTTGGGCTTCCTTTGGCCTCATTCACCAGGCACAGACTCTTTCAGATGTGCATGAGTCCCAGCAATAAACACAGCATGGGCTCTATGAAAAGGATAGGGGCCGCACGGGTATGTCCTCACTACTTACTTATGTTTATATCACATTTTCCATTATCAGGTGGTAAATTCTTTAAAGTCAATGGGTACTGTTGGATCCAGTTTTTCAATCTTCCTTACAATTCTGTGTCTAGTTGTCCTTAAAAACCAGTGGTGTATCGTTGGAAAGAACAATGGCTCTGTGATGACCTGCGCTTGAGCTGGAATCTGGCTTGGTCAGGGACAAGCTGAGTAACCCTGCAGGTGATACTTTAGTCTCTCTAACACTCGGTTTCCTCTGTGTTAAGTGGGAATGGTGAAAACTACCACAAGGCAAGTAGGTATTAGGAAAAAAATCTACTTTTCTTCCACCTTTGAAATATTAATGAACTCCTATATCCAAGGCTCAGAGTGAAATCAAACCTAATAAAAGTATGAAAATCTTGCAAGAATTCTTTATATGCCATGGAATTAAAGCCTAAAAGATAAATAAAGAAAGAAAATATTATATTAAATTCCATCTTCTTGCCTAAGGGGAGGACCAAATTGTGTTTTGTTCTATCCCCAAGACTGAGGAAGCAGTCGAGTTTCCAACCTAAAATCAAATTAACAGCCGATGGTTTCTGAGAAAAATTACCCCAAAAGGGCACCAGATATCCCAGAGCAGGAAACCAGGGGTACTCTCGGGCTTTAGGCAATCTAAAGTTAGATCTTTGCAAACATGTGGTCGGTCTTTTGTGAGAAGGAAGCTTCCATAAACTCCCTTCCCAGGAACACTTCGTCTTAGGAACACAGAGCTAGGAGGAGACCACGGGAAACGGAAGCACTAGCTATTTCTAGCAGCCATATCATACCAACTGGTTCTAACTATAATACATTGTTTCTAAGAGCAGACACACCAGGACAGCCTGGCCCATACCCAATTTGGGTAATTACATTCTGTCATCTTTCAGGTCTCTTGGCACTTTCAATTAGCCATAATTTATATTCTTCCCAGTTTCAAATAAAACTGCCTTGCATTGCAGCTGTGGAATTACACAGAGACAGCAGCTAAATTAACAAACAACTGGTAAGTTACTGTTAGTTTTCATTTCTCTTTTGCCTTACATTTCTATGGAGTGTTAAAGGCCAGGGATTATTAGTTTCATTTGATAAGAAAAACCACTGAAGCTACAGGGTAACCTAATAGTCACATCTATGAGGAGTGAGATAACAAATTTAAAAAAAAAATAAAAATCCCATTTGGTATCTACTTATACCTTAGGGCTAAAATAAAGGGAATGACAAATCTTTTGTAAAATAAAAACATATCACTTAAATGCAAATAAGGGGAATAATGTGCTCATTAAAAAAAAATTTTTTTTCAACATTATTTCTACTTTACCAAGTACTGTTTCAGGCATTGAGGTCCAAAGTGAACAATCAATGGCATTTCTCAGATCTTTAAAATGCACCAGCTCCTGTTTAACTCATTTGGTATTCACAAGAGCTTTATGAGGTATATACTATTGTTCCCCTTGTTTTACATGCGAGAAACTGAAGCAAAGTAAGTTTTAGTAACTTTCCAGAGATAACACAATTATCATCAAAGCTTCAGACCTCAGCCATTTGATGCCAATAACTGTTCCCTCTACCACTGTGATCATCTCTTCCATGGACAAGACAATCCTGGGCTTTAATATTATGTGAAGGAAAATGGACAATAAACAAATAAATAAGCAAGAGAACTGTCTGCTAGTGATCGCATATAAGCTCTGTGAAGAGAAAATACAGGAGCTGGATAAAGAACAATGAAGCAGTTGGTTTAGGCTGGGTGATAAGAAGCCTTTACTGTTTAAGCTGGGGGATCTGGGACACAAGAAGGAGCTAGTTAAGTGAACAGGAAGGGAACATTGTTTGAAGCAGAAAGAAGAGCTGGTGCAAGAACCCTAATATAGAAGAGACTTGGCATGCTTGAGGGTGCAGAATGAGCCCAGAATGGGTGGAGCACGAAGCTAGAGGGGGAAAGGAGATTTGGGTTGGGGACAGACAGACACAGGATTATGAAGGACTTAAATCATGTAAGGTGTTTAACTTTGGTTTTATGTGTAATGAACACCTCTGGAGGGTTTAAAATAGATAAATGGAATATTCTGTTTTAAAAGATTATTCTGAAGAATCTATTTAAGGGGTGGGCAAGAATGTAAGAGAAGAGACATGATTCAACGCCCCAAGTATGAGATGACTATTACTTGGACCTGGGCACATTGGAGATTATGGAAAAAATGAGAGTAGATTTAGAGTATGTTTTTGTTGACTTTGCTGCTAAATATTGGAGAAGGGTAAGGGAGAGAAATAGAGGAGTCAAGGGATAATCATAAATTGTCATTATTTATGTAAACTGAAGTCTCTATTTTATCAAAGGATTTTGGTGGTTTCTTTTGAGAATTCTTAGTTGGACCAAAAGGAAGATTAAATGGAATTTAAATTTGACTTTTAAAATTTTGTTAACTGAGTCAAAAGACCTTCATATTTAATTCATTGTATTTATTTTAAGAAATTACTTGAGGTACATATGAGCATTATTAGACTTGTTTAACTTATTTTAAATATATTAACCAATTTGTGTAAAATATATTTTTGGTTTTGCAAAACTGATGAGAAATCCATTCATTTGAGATCATTACCTATTATCATCACAGAAAGCTCTGTTCAGAAAGGAGTCTTGAACAAGTTATTTTGGTAAACAACACACAAAGTTAAATACAAATAAGACAACATTTTCAGCAACTGAATAAGATATCAAACTATCATGATTAGCTCACACTTCACTAAATGGAAGACATTGCATTTCTTTTTTAAATGAAGTTGTGAGAGGATACATCATAGTACTTAAATTGTGTGAATTTGAGAATAAAAGATGCCCCAAATAATTTAAATTGGATATATTGGGCATAAAATTGTTTAAATAAGGAATTTGGAAAAATTGAAAGCATTCACCATAGTTTTTAATGGGACCTGAGATACATTAATATATCTTGATTATTAAAACAAATTTTAATAGGACTTTATGTTTTCTTTCTTTTTCTAATATGCAATGTGTCCTCATAGGTTTGGGTTGGTGCTTTGACAGCCCAAAGCTGGTTCTTTGACTTTCTTTCCTGAGGCCCTTTTCCAGGGTAATTTCACAGATTAAAAAAAAAAAAAACATAACCTCAGAGAGTTTTGGTTAATTGTGGGTGGTCAAGAGATGAGAGAAAGGAATGAGTCATGAGTGTAAAATGGTAGAACATCTGCAGTAAGAGATAGCTATAGATGATCTATGATAAACCACGTTTGATAGCGCTCTCTCTTTCCTGGGCTCCAAAATTACTAGAAGAGTGTTGCCACCTGGATATCCTCAAGGCTGTCCCAGCCTGGCTAAATTACAGATAATTTAGTTCTTGCATTCCCTGCCCCATTCAACAAAATTTTCATTCACCCAGTTTTCCAAGGTTCTATGTTTGGAGCCTTCCTTAGCAATTTTATAACTCTCACACTCAATCTTTCACTAAATCCAATTAATGTTACCTTTCAACTCTCTCCAGTTTATTCCCTCCTTTCCTTTACTATCACCACTGACTTGATTCCTTCCTTCCTCCATACCTTGGCTGGATTATTGCAGTAGTTCTCCAACTCATCCCTTCTGGTTCTTCCCCACTTTAACCCAGCATCCACACTAGTACCACCACCTTTCAAAAACACAAATTCAGTTACTATTTATAAAATATTGACTTTTCTTCTTCACCCTCAAATCCACCTTACTGTAGCCCCTTTACAAAATTGCCTTACCCGATTTGGCCACGGTGTTCCATCTTTCAATATCTCCCAACAAAAGGACCTTAGCCCATCTCCCAAAGAATTCACCTACAATGAGCCTCTTTTACATTCCTGAGCATTTTAGTATCTTGACTTGGTTTGCTTGAATAACTTCTGCTCTCTTCTCACTTGAATATATTTGTCACAAAGCTGGATTTTCACTTATTTTCTATAAGAGAATCTTCTCTTTAAAGGTCTGAAAACTATAGGCAAAGATTATAAGGAACAGCCCGGGTGGGAAGCCAACAACAATCACAGCTCCTTCAGATCTCCCTCTCAGGAATTGTTATTTTGTTTGTTTGTTTGTTTGTTTCCTATTTGTTTGCTGTTAATTCATGCCTAATGCTTGTCAGGTTTCCAGTTGGAGTAGCTGCTAGCAGCATCATGAACTCTGATTTCTCCATATTCTTTCATATCAGGTTCAGGTTTTGAAGGTCATTAGTACTGTAATTTCTGATTTAGTAAAACTTGGTTTAGGGACATTCATATGTTTTTTTCTTTGCTTTTAGACTTGAGAACAAAATTGCAAAAAAAAAAAAAAAGCATAAACATTTCATTTAGGCATACATACTGGAACCCTTGCTTTGTTGTCACTAAATCCCAGGCACAAATGCTCTTGGCTAGACCAAAGCCTCTTTCCAGTTCTTTGAGGCCTCTTTGCCCCAAATTTTGTCTAGGCGATCCCATCACTAAAGCACACCTCTTCCACCCCTATTCCTCTTCATGCTGAGGGTTTTTCACTATACCAAATCTTCACCACTTTTTTGCCCTCTAAAAACAAGTTTGACCAGGAATCTTCTGGTGAGGAATGACTACTAAACAGACATTCACATTCCCCTATAGGAGCACACCAGATAATACAGACAATCTGCTCTTGGCTCCTTCTGTCTGATGAGAAATAAGGATTAGTTCTTAATTTTCTTTAGTGAAATATGGTTCCCAGAATATATCACAAATGCTAAGGATGTTGTTGTATCTAAATGAGATGACAGATGCAAACAGATGACAGATTGAGTCTAATGGTCTAAAATATGCAAAATACAAGCTCTTAATATTTAGTGTAATTAATTACTCTAGTTGTATAAATGGTTGTCATCTCATTTTTTTAATCCTAATAGACATATTTTTTTTCTTCTCTGTAGTTTCTCACTCAAGGGAGAACAGAATCCAACAAACATATTGCAAACAACATAACAAAATTTATGTGGATATGGAGTCATAAAATATTCATAGAAAATCTTTTCAAGAACTACATAACACTGTCATTATCATTTTGTCTAGACCTTTTATTTTTTACTCATGAAGAAATCAAACATGGGATATTCAATGACTTTCTAAAAGTTACACAAAGACCTGATCCCCAGGTTCCTAGGAATCTTCACTCTGAGTTCCGTGCCTTTTCCATCATATCACACAGTTTCAATACTTTTGAAAGTTTTAGTAAGATCTTTCCATTTTTGCATAAGTACTTTCTTCTCAATCATCTCCCCAACCCCTTGTTCTTGAAATTACCTAGAGCACAGCGAAGTTCATCTGAGCTGGCATAGTTGGAATGGCCTAGGATAGAGCTCATCCTCCAAATTTGGCTTGTCTTTGTGACTATCAATTCTGATCATGTTTTGATGTGTACTGTTGTATAAAAGTAAATCAAGAAGGGGGATGAAACTTGAGACACTATTAATAACATGGTGCTGTAGATAAAGCAAAATTTGTTTCCTTTTCATTTTTTTCTAAAGAATGTCATGTTTGAAGATTAAAGGCCAGTCCTGGAGGACCAATACCTTCCCAAGATCCTTCCAAATGTGATGACTCTCTCTACAGAAGTCTTGCTTGTCCTAGTACTCTGGACTGTGCTGTCCATGGTGCTGAGGAACCAGTGTTAAATATTAATACAACGCTGCTATAAAATCCTCTCCCTTCTGGCCAAGTAGTCAGTTAGATGGAGCAGCATCTAACTGTTTCAGAGCTTTGCAGGGGCCTGGAGGCAGCTATGAAAGACCTGAAACCCTTTCAATAATGTAACAGCTCAAAAAGATAGCTATGAGAAAATTGTGTTTATGACCACAACTGGAGTCAAAATGAACAATTCACATCACCAGGAGAAATTGATCTAAATTTATTTGTAACTATCCTGCTTTTCCTAAAATAATATCCCAATATGCTCTTAAAAATTAAAGCAAGAGCTTTGGTTATTGTGCCCCCGGTTATATTTACCTTCAAAGCATTGAAGTGATGTAGCGAGATATAGTATAACTGTCAACCAAAATAATAAAACTATCCCAAAATTCACCCTGTGGATATAGGAACATTAGATCAGCATTACAACTCAGCTTTAGGCTGGGGTCTATGTGAAAACCAAGCAGGAACAGTTGTGGACAAAGAAAGGTGGAAGCATTTCATGGCATGTTATTATAATTTGCATGGTATGAGTTACTGCATATTTAGAAGACACCCTCCATTTGCAGTCCATCCATGTAAAAATATCTCCTCCTTCAGCTTGCATATACCCTAAAATGAATATTCATAGAAGATAGACTCCTGTAACTAATTATCTCAAATGGCCTTGGCTGATTTGCGGTCCATTTTTTGGGCATAGGTACTCTGTATTCTAATTAAAGTCACTCTCTGTGATACACATAAAATCAGGATGGCAAATTGCAATTGTGCCCCACACGTCTCTCAAATATTCAGTGATAATGTTTTTATTGGCACCAGTACCTACAGACCTTGGTCTCTGCTAGTGCTATATGATGTCCTCCAAGAATTCTCTGAAATGTGAAGTTATGTGCCTAGTGTGGGTTTGAGTATCTGTCATATATTTTGTTTACAATTGCTCTCCACCTCAGAGTGGGAGGTTGTGCTAACACAGATTTCTAAAAAGTAGTCCTGAGATGTACCTCAGGTAGATACTTTAGCCATGTTATTATCATAATCATCATGCCCAATCTCTTTCTCTGAGTTTCACACTGTCTAGAATATAAAGGAAGATAATTGAAAGTATTGCAACAGCAAAAGCAATGATCACCATAAATGTCACTGCAAGTGAGGTGCTCAAAAGCCCTACCTGACTGTACTACTTGTCAAATACTGAAGTTCTTCTCTGTAAACATATCTGTCTTCACTTTTCTTCACTTCCTGGTGTTTTGGGCATTGCTGGCACTTCCTAGAAGGCATGTCAATTTGTGTAAAAAAATCTTTACTGTATACACTATTGATGAGATTGCTATTCTCACATTCTTGTTATTTCTCAACTGTCACCATCCCTGTTGTGGAGCATTTCCTTATTAGAGTTACAAGCATTTTATTAGGTACCAGTGACCTCCTCCTTACTAAATCCAAATGACAATTCTAATTCTTCTCTGACTTCCTTTCTTTTGGAAGTACTCTCACTTTGGCTCTATGATACCACACTATTCTCTTCTTCCATCATCCTCCATAATCTTTAAACATTAGTATTCTATAGCCTTCTGAACTAGCCACTCTTTCCAGATCACTCTACATTGCCTAAGTGGTTTTGTCTATTCCCAGGTCTTCAGTTGTCCTTCATGTACTGATGATCTACTCCAACCACTTTCCAAAACTCTTCTCCCAAATGTCCAAATACTTTTTCAACATTTCTGCCTGAGTATTTTGTTGGCCTCTCTACTCAAATCAACATATCCAAAATTGAACCCATCACCTTACCCCAAGACAGACACACACACACACACACACACACACACACACACACACACACACAAGCTCTTTATTGTCATCTCAATGTTTACTCTCAAAGAATGAAACCAATATCCAGTTATCCATATCAGACTTCTGGCAGTGATCCTTCACACCATCAATAACATCATTTCCCCCAATACTCATACACAGAAACTCGCTGTCTCCTGTCCATTCTAGCTTCTAAAAAACTCCTGGGTATTTTCACTTCTCTTTACCTTCAGTACCATGAGCTCAGTGCAGCCTTATCAGTTCTTACCTGAATTGCTGCAACAGCCTTGCTTTCATTGATGCCCCGCACTGCTTTCCCCACCTTTTTCACCAAGCAGCCATATAATCTTAAAGCATATTTTATTACACTGATTCTCTTATTTAAACCCTAATTTCATCCTGCATTAGGATGAAAACCAAGCCTGCTAGATCTGACCCCTGACTGTTTCTGCTGCCCCTTTCTTACATCCCTTTGTTCTATGTTTCAACCATACTGACAGTTTAAAATTCATTTAATTTAGGCCATATTTGCTCTTGACTTCTGAACTTTACCTGATCTTCCTCCTACATGGAAACCTTTTTTTCTCATCTCTTTATGTGGATAACTTGTATTTCTCATCATCTCTCAGTTTAAAAGTCATTTTCTTTAAGAAACTGCTATTGTAGTTCCCTCATTCTCTCCACACAGGCTCAGGTGCTTTGATTTTCTTGCTCCTAGTACATCCCATCATATCATCATTTAGTTACGACCATTTCTTTCTTTTCCTTTATTTTATCTCCAAAGATCTAGCACAGTGCTTAACACAGATGGTCATTTTCTGTTTATTGGAAGAACAGAAAAATGAATAAAGGTACAAAGAGCTTTGTTTCCATTGAATATATATATATATATATATATATATATATATATATATATATATATATATTTCTATGATAACACAGTATTGCCCTACATGCAGAATACACACTCATGTATATGTTTAGTGTGTCTGGAAAAGGGTGGGAAGGGGAAAGAATAGCGTGTGATGTTGTGGGAATTGGGGATGGAGAATGGTTTCAGGCCAGATGCAGTGCTTCAAGACTTCAAGTCAATTAAAATTGATAAAATTAAAAATGCAGCTTAGGATTTTTTTTGTGTCATGGAAAAAGCTGTTTGCTTATCTTGAACTTCTGATTTCTGCCTTTCAGCATTTTAGGAATACTTATTTAAGAGGAATAAAAGAACTAAAAAGACCAGACCTCTGCAGATTTCAAGTGAATTCTTGTTGGAAAAAAAATCAAAGAAAATTTTCATGTTTTTCTTTTTTTTTAGTCTCAGTAGAAAATAGATAAGCTATAAAGGGCACCTTGGGGTACTCTAAACCATTTCTATCTGAGTTTGGAATTAATACTATGACCTTTTATAAAGATCAGAAAATGTATGTTGTTAATTATGTTTTTCTGAGATAAAGATTAAAGAGATTTTGCATTAACTTTACACATATCTGCAATAAAGGCTATGAACAGTTCAGGAAGTAAACATGGGATTAGGAATTTTAACAACAAATTTATCTATAGAATAGTTTATAAATAATCAAAAATAGTTTATATATGACTTTAATTGCACATCTGTGGTAATACTATACATACACACCTATCTTACTGAAATTTTTGTGCACTAGTTGACATAATAAAAATATGAAATATAACAATAATCTAAATTACATGGTCTTTAGTTCATCTAGTTTTTAATGTTCTTTTTTTTCCTAGCTGAAAATAAGAGGCCAGAATTTTTTTTTTTTTCCTAAACAGGAACCATACATATAAATAAGCATTTTAAGGAAGACTCTTGTGTCTGCCTGTGTGTGCATATGTGTGTGTGCATGTGTGTGTGCGTGCATGTGTGTGTGCATGCGTGTGTGTGTGTGTGTGTGTGTGTGTAATTAGTGAGAATTTAGCTCACATCTGCTTTGGAGATCCTCCACAGAACTAAGCTGAATCAACTTAGTTTAGGGATCATGATACCATTTCTCTCATGTTTTCCATATGTTGGCTTAATGCTATCCAAGCTCTGTCCCTTCTCAAGTCCCACAGAGTAAGCTATATGTACATGCATTAATGTACCTTGAAAATTTTGTATAAGGTGTTTGGAAGATGAAGACTCTACATGGGGCTCAAGCTCTTCACCAATTTGCTCTCTTCCTTCCCCTTCTCTCTCTCCACTTTTCTCCAAACGCTTATTTATTCCTCATTGAGGAACATTCTACTATCTCTTTCATAGCTTGCTTTGTGCTAACCTGTGTCCCTTGCCTCTCAGGCTCTTCGTTCCTCTCTCCCCTATAAGGAACTTACCAAGAGAGTTCCCTAAACAAAACTATTCTTTCACTAAAAGCTTTCTGTTCCCAGTTTCTTAAAGCAAAACCAAAAGAACTTTACCATGTTAAAATAAAACCATATCTCTGATAAATATTAATGTCTATTAGGTTGTTTATACTTCTTGCCATTTTTAATAAAGTAATAAAGTTATACTGATTTGCAATAATAACAGCTTGTGGGGGAAAAGTAGTACCAATGGCCTTTTAATGGTAATGAAAACAATGTAATTAACCAATTTAAAATTTCAAAATTGAAAATAAATTGGTTAATTTTACATTTTACAGTAGAGGAAGTACACTTTGAGATACACTGTTAAGCATCCTTTTTTAAAAGAATGTAAGTTAGTTAATAAAAGAACATTTGGAGAGCTGATCAAATTTGTGTGTGATTGGCATGCATATTATGTGAAAATTATAACTGCTTCGGAGCAATTACTCTAAGTAATACTTCATTGACTATTTAACTATATATTTATGATTAAATATCTAAGAGTTTCCCTTTTATTACTTTTTAAATGAATATTACTTTACCTTCTTAGAGAAGTAATTCAGAATTAACATCACTTTACTGAATAAAGTAGATAAGCTTGAGATTAAAGCAATCTGTTGAATTCATGCTTTAGAACAACTAGGGAAGAAAATTCAGTGCTTCCTGGATATAGATACAACATAGTAGAGTACAGAAACAAATTAAGCGCAGAAAATTTGGTTCTGATATTAAAACTGGGCAAGTAGTGAATACAAAATTTGAATTCATTTTAATTCTGTCTTATTTGAAGAAGATTATTAATAGGCTCCTTTTTATTTTTAACATTTCTATTTTTCTTTTTTACTACCATCTTTTTAATAGTAAGAGGGGAAATAAGAGAAAAATACTGACAAAATCGCAATGAGTCATTTAAGTTCTAGTTTGGCAGTATAAACTCTTCTGTCCTAGTTATTGAGACAGTCTTTTTTATGAAAGAACTGGTGAATCATCCTCTCAATCAATAAATATCCTTTCAGGGAGGTATTTTTTGCCCAAAAGTTGATAAGCCAGCTACTGTCCCTATAGGTTCTAAAAAGCCATTCAGGTCTGCAATTCAATGCTGTTCTTTACAACTTCCTAAAATAAAGCAAAGGATACAAAATTACTACTATTAAATTGAGGCGGAGGAGTGAAGTAAAGCTATTACCCCTAGTCTGTAAAATGTAATCCTGAAACAATTGGTCTTGGTTAGTTATTGCTCCTATGTGTTTTCAGTCCCAATATGAAACTTGTACTGGCCGAGATGAGAGAACCTCACCATGTGAGCCATGTAGAATTGCTGGAAGGATGGCAGATGAAACCGGAATGATCAGAAGTGCAATCTGAAAATAAATTAATCGGACTACCTTATCCATTAAATATGTAATGTCAAAATCTTGGCCCATGTTATTTAATGGAAAGAAATTTCATAGGTACCACTTTTTCTTCATGGAGTTATAAGAGGCATCCCAAAGATCTTAGACTATCTACTAATAGACTTTTTTCCTGATCCCAATCTATTTGTTATGATCCAGTGGTGAAAAATTAAATACTGATTTTTGTTTTTTACAATTAAGAACAAGAACAAAAAACAGTAATGGCAATATAAGAATCACTTTAAATTGTTTGATTCAGTACAGATTCTAACAAGCATGCAAAACAATTGCATAAAACTTAGATTGTAAGTGTAAAATACATTTGTTATATTTCTTACCCATAAGTTGAAAAAAGAAAGACTTCATTGGAAGATTTAAGTTACAGAGAAATATTAATGTAAAAGAAAATCCACATAAAAATATATATGTATTCTATATAAATGGGAATACAAAGATTTTTTCACCCTCATAACTTATGGTGATTTTTGCCTTTGAGAGTGTTCTACAATAGCAACCTAGATTACTAAGGATTTATATTAGTTAAATAGTAATAGATCTTTTTGTTTTCCCTGTGCCTGACATGTTTCATAAGGAGAGTTTGATAAGACAAAAATGTGGATTGGTCATTCATCTTCTCCCACATAATTAAGCTGAAGTGAAATTTGAAAGTTCTGAATATCTACTTCATCTTTAGAAATATACATATACAAAATACTTTCTGAACTATTTTTATCAAAATTTCTTTCTGCAGTTGGATGCTCTTTTTTTTAGAAAAAATATTTATTTATTTTCAGTTATAGGTGACATTCAATATTATTTTATATTAGTTTCAGGTGTGTAACACAGTGGTTAGACATTTGTTTTTCTTTTTTTTAATTATTTTTTATTTTTTATTCTTTTATTGTGAAATAAACGTTTTTTTTAAATTAGCTTCAGGTGTACAACACAGTGCAATAGTTATACTTTTTACCCCTCAAAGTGACAACCCCCCTCTCCCAATTCGCAACCCCACTCCTCCCCCCCATATCATACATATCTATTAAAATTCCTTTGACTCCCTTCCACAGTATAATCCACATCTCGTGACTATCTATATATTCAATTACAGTTGGCATGCAATATTATACACCATCAGTTTCAGGTATACAGTGCAGTGATCAAGCCTCTACACCCTCCATGAAGTGGTCTCCCTAACAAGACATGTGACCATCTGACACCCCACAAAATATTTACAACATAATTATATTCCCCGACCTGTCTTTCATATCCCTGTGGCAATATTTTTTTTTTTTTTTTGAGGGCAGTGTCACTGGCCCTCACATGTGGGACCCGAACTGGAGGTGCTGGTTTCCCAAGCAAGCACTTAACCACCGCGCCACTCGGCTGGCCCTCCCTGTGGCAATATTGTAGTTGCCTGTTTATGCTGTCTAATCCTTTCCACTTCTCCCTCATCCCCATCCCCCTCCCAACTAGCAACCCTGTTTTTCCTCTATATCTATGAGACTGTTTCTGTGTACTTTGCTCATTCATTCAGTTTTTCAGATTCCGCATATAAGTGAGATCATATGGTATTTGTCTTTTTCCAACTGACTTATTTCACTTAACATAATAGTCTCTAGGTCCATCCATATCGTTGCAAGTGGTACGGTTCATTCTTTATAGCGGAGTAATGCTCCATTGTATAAATGTACCACAGTTTCTTAATCCAGTCGTCTACCCATGGGCATTTAGGTTGTTTCCAAATCTTGGCTATTGTAAATAGCGCTGCAATAAACATAGGGTTGCATATATTTTTTCAAGTTAGCGTCATGGATTCTTCTGGGTAGATACCCAAGAGTGGAATTGCTGGATCATATGGCAGTTCCATTTCCAGTTTTTTCAGATACCTCCTTTCTGATTTCCATAATGACTGCACCAATTTGCAGTCCCATCAACAGTGAACCAGGGTTCCCTTTTCTCCACACCCTCGCCAGCACTTGTTGTTTGTTGATGTATTGATGATAGCCATTCTGACCGGAGTGAGGTGGTATCTCATTGTGGTTTTTATTTGCGTTTCTCTGATGACTAGTGAGGTTGAACATTTTTTCATATGCCTGTTGGCCATCTGTATGTCCTCTTTAAAGAAATGGCTCTTCATATCCTCTCCCCTTTTTTTAATTGGGTTGTTTGTTTTTTTGGTGTTGATTTTCATGAGTGATTTATAAATTTTGGATATTAACCCCTTATCAGATATGTCATTCACAAATATCTTCTCCTATTCAGTAAGCTGCCTTTTTGTTTTATTGATGATTTGCTTTGTTGTGAAAAAACTTTTAAGTTTGATATAATCCCATATGTTCATTTTTTTTCTTTTATTTCTCTTGCCCGAGGGGATATATCAGTAAAAATATTACTCAGGTTAATATCTGCAAACTTACTGTATGATTTCTTCTAGGAGTTTTATGGTTTCAGGTCTTACATTTAATTCTTTAATCCATTTTGAGTTTGTTCTTGTATATGGTGTAAGTAGGTGGTCCATTTTCATTTTTTTGCATGTGTCAGTCCAATTTTCCCAGCAACATTTATTAAATAGACTATCTTTACTCCAGTGTAAATTCTTGCTTCCATTGTCATAGATTAAATGACCGTATATGGATGGGTTTATTCCTGGGCTCTCTATTCTGTTTCATTGGTCTATGCGTCTGTTTTTATGCCAGTACCATACTGTTTTGATTACTGTTGCCTTGTAGTATTTTTGATGTCAGGTAGTGTGATGCCTCCCACTTTGTTCTTATTTCTCAAGATTGCCATTGTCTTTCGTGATCTTTTGTGGTTCCATATAAATTTTAGGATTCTATGTTCTATTTCTGAGAAAAATGTCCTTGGTAGTTTGATTGGAATTGCATTGAATCTATATATTTCTTTAGGTAGTATTGACATTTTAACTATATTAATTCTTCCTATCCATGAGCATGGTATGTATTTCCATTTATTTGTATCTTCTTTGATTTCTCTCTTGGATGCTCTTTTATAGTTTGAGTTTTAGAAAGAAAAATCAGTTGGGTTGCAAGTTAACTTCCTATAATTAGATAAAATAAAAATATATCTATTCCTTCATTTGTCATTGGCTGCTCTGGTCTCTTTCAGGAGAAACCACCCACTAGTTAGTAAGAAAAAAAAAACTAACTAAATTTCCTAGCCAGATTAAAGCCTGGAATAATCATACCATTAAACTATCTTTTGAATAGCCTTTCATGTAACTTCTCTACCCCATTGATTCTCAACATAAGACAAGCACCTAGTTACGGATTAGGGAGCTGTGTGTGTTGGGGGGACAAGGCCCCTGGCCTCAAGCCAGTCCTGGGCTGTGCACTGATTAGCATATGCTGGTTGTGAGGTGAATCCTATGTCTCTTTTGTCTTTAGGTGTCCCTGACCTCTAATGCTGAAGCTCTTGTCCATTGAACTTTGTTGTACCTTCCAATCTAGAAACCATCCTAGTGGCATTCCCTGATCTACCTATTTATCTACCTAAGAAGCCAATCTACCTAAGGATTTGTTTGTGAGCTAATCAGAGATTGGGTGCAACTGTCATTGGTCCTAGCGAGAGTGGTCTCCTCTGTATATGCCTTACACTACAGCAGAGACTCTAGGAAGCATTTAGTTTGCTTCTGGTTCTGTAATATGAGAAATAAGCGTTCCTCCAGAGAAAGAAAACTCAATTGATTCCTTCTGTGGGACAATGCAGCACTATCAAAATTACTTTGATGAGTCTATTGCCAGGTCTTTGATCCCATGCTCCTCAGAGTTCCAAGTGAGTAGTGCCCTAACTATTGTTTTTCACCCTAACATAAATGCCATTACTAGAAAAACACCCAGAAGGAGGACATCTGTACTCATGTCTCTGACCTCTGTTTCTAATCCATTCTTCCTCTTTATTTCCTTAGGGTCGAAAAAAACTGGCTTCCTATTTCCTTTTCATAGTTTGACCTCTATGGTTTACCCCACATATTCTAGCCGTTGATATGCTAAAGAGAAAGAGAAAGAAATTTGACAGTCTTATGCTAATATCCTATCTCTCGAGGTTACTGACTTCCTTCCAAGTAATATTTTTGAATGGCAAGTGCTGAATCTTTTTCTTTGACTCCTTCTATAAAAAATCCTAATCTTCAGGCGGAAAGATAGAGTTGGGCAGCAGGATATGGTACAAAGCAGTTTCAAAAGTTAAAAGGAAAAGCATACAAATAACCTTAGACCATCACACTTATTATAGACTTTTTTTTTCTTTTTACACTTCTAAAAGTAAACCATGAATATAAAGTGTATATAAAATTCAAAGGACAATGTCCTTTTAGGAATATGTTCCAAAGTCAGGAAACATATAGATACTGATAAAGTTTAAAGAATAAACAATTAAACATATTTGTATGGTAAAATAATGGTAAAAAATTAACGATTTATTGGACAAAATACTGTTAATATAGTTACAAAAGCACTGACACCTGTAATTCTTAAAAACTCTTACAAATTAATAAGGATAATACAAGTACCCTATTCATAAATAAGCAATTTGTAAAAATAGAAATAAAAATAGCCAAAAACCATTAAAATAAAGGTTCAGGAAGCTTCTGATTTCCAGTTCTGTATATAATTAGGTTGGAAGTTATCACTCCATCCAAACCTCAGATAAAAAGCTGAACAGACTCAAAAATCAACAACTTACATTGGATCCAAAAGAGAGGGAAGGGTACTGGGCAGATTTTTGCCCCGAAGATATGAAAGTCAGATAGGCAAATATGGGGATTCATGGTTTACCAGAGCAGAGACTAACAAGAACAAGTCACATGGAAATCACTGCCCAGGTTCAGGAAAACCTGAACTGTAATTGATGAATTACTGAAGGCTTGATGCAGAAGATGCTGAGAGTTGGTCTCCAGGTAGATTCAGTTATAGAGGGACCTCAGTCATAAACAGACCAGAACAATTTGGTGAGCTGTACCTCTGGGAGTCCAACCAGGTTTCCACAGTAAATACTGGATAAAAATCTCTTCATATTTCCCACAGGGATAGTAGAAAAGGAACTATTTTGAAGTACACCAGAGCACTCTGTTTTTATTAACAAGGTCTGAGTTCAGAGGAAACTAATTAACTAGAGCCTAAACTGCTAGGGTTTTCTCAGAGTCAAACGAACTTGAGGAAAAGGAAATACCCAATTCCAGCTAGCTCTAGTCATTCTGTCCCACCTAAGGGGAGAGAAAAATACCTGAGAAACACTTGTAAAGTTCACAGGTCAGAGTTATTGGCTCACAAAAAGACTGAGAGCTAGTCATGGGGCTACAGGCTGCTTCCCCTCCACCCACACTCACCAGCACATCACTAAAGGCTATTTACAGCAGTTCCTTTTACCAAGTACATCACACATAGCTATCAAGAAAAAATTACAAGGCATACTAAACGGCAAAAAAAAAAAAATACACTTTGAATAGCTACAGCAAGAATCAGAACTAGACATGGGAGGGATATTAAAATTATCTTACTGGGAATTTGAAACACCTATGATTAACATGATAAGGATACTAATGGATAAAGTAGACAGCAAGCAAGAACACATGGCCAATTTAAGAAGAGACCTGGAAATCCTAAGAACCCCCTCCCCCTCCCCCCCACACACACAGACTCAAGAATGCTAGCAATAAGGGCCGGCCGAGTGGCTCGTTTGTTAAGAGCTGGCTTGGGAGCGCAAGCTCTGAGCAGCAGGGCTACCATTTGGGATCCCACATGGGCCAGTGACGCTTCACCCTCTACAGCTAAGATGGTGAACAACAGCTCAACCTGAAGCTGGTTCTGCCGTGAGTCACCGGCGATGGCGTATGCTGCAGTGGGGCTGCAGTGGGCTGCTGTAGCTGAGTAGCTGGCAGCCAGTGTGAGCTGCCGAGACTCACCATGAGAGGCTACCCAATAGCTGGCGACTGATCTGCCTCAGCAGGGAAGAGCGCATGATCACAATACCAACATGGGCCACAACTAGACTGAAGAACAGTCGCCAATTCCCCAATGCTGTTCCCCTCCCCCAATTCCCCAAGAAAATTTTCAGAAAACAAAACAAAACACACACTATAACACTGTAACAGAATACCTTTGATAAGCTTGTTGGTAGGCTAAACACAACTGAGGAAAGACTCCCTGAACTAGAGGATATATCAATAAAATCCTCAAAAACTGAAAAACAAGAGAAAAAGGATTTCAGGAAAAAATAGAACAGAATATGAAAGGACTATGGGTCAACTAGAAAAGATATAATGTGCATAATGAGAAAAATGGACAGAAAGGAACAGAAGAATATTTGAAACAATAATGACTGAGAATTTCCTCAAATTAACATTAGACAACAAACCACAGATTCAGGAAGCTAAAAAAGCACCAGCCAGGATGCGTGCCCAAATACTACATCTAAGTTCATCATTTTCAAACTATAGAAAATGAAAGATAAAGAAAAAACTCCTGAAAGTAGACAGAAAAAAAACAACGACCCAGCTTCACTCATATGTGGGATATAAAACTGAAAACAACAAAGAGACAAGACAAAGAGATAGAGATACAAAAACTTATTTAGACACAGACAACAGTTTAGAGGTTACCAGAGGGTAAGGCAGAAGTAGGGAGAGTGTTAGATGAGGGTAAAAGGGATCAAATATATGATGATGGAAGGAGAACTGACTCTGGGTAGTGAGCACACAATGCAATATATAGATGATGTATTATAGAAATGTATATTTAAAGCTTATATAATTTTACTAACCATTGTCACGCCAATAAATTTAATTTAAAAAAAACAGCTTAATAAAGAAGAATAAATATAAGAATTGCATCCAACTTCTCCATAGAAAGTGTAGAAGAAAGAAGAGTGTGGACAGTTTGGGATAAAAGAAATAAAGCTGTTTTGTTGCAGATGACATGACTATGTAGAAAATCTGAAAGAATTAACAAGAAAAATTGTATTAGATGATTATAGCTAGTTGCAGGTACAAGGTTAATATACAAAAGTCAATTGCTTTCCTATATCCTAGCAATAAACAAGTGGAATTTGAAATTAAAACAATATAATTTACATTAGCACACTCAAAAAAAAAAATACATAGGTATAAATCTAACAAACTATTTACCAGATCTGTAAGAGAAAAATTATAAAACCCTAATGAACAAAATAAAAAGTACCTCGAAATGGGTCATAAACCTAAATATAAAATGCAAAACTATAAACTCCTAGAAGATAACTTACAAGAAAATGTACATTAAACTTGGGTATGGTGATGCATTTTTAGAAGCAACATTAAAGACATTATCCATGAAAGAAAAATTTGATAAGCTAGACTTCATTAAAAGTAAATTCTTCTGTCCAGTTGATATCCCTCTATTTATTTAGTTCTTTTTATTAACGTATAAAATAAAGATAAATATTAAAAAATTACATTTAAATAATTGGATTTCTAGGACTCTGTGTGTGTGTGTGTGTGTGTGTGTGTGTATGTGTGTATGTGTGTGTGTATGCATGTATTTACTTTCCTATGTTTGGGAAAATATAATTTTCTTGTTTGAACACGTATTAATTTTATAATTAGAACTGCTTAATTAATAAATACAATGCATATTCTTTTAGAGGTGTGAAAATGTACATACTTTTTATAAAAATAATGAAGACTTCCATTTTGATTCTCTTTAGCACTTTTCTGTGCACACAAATCTTTTTTTATTATTTTACAAAGTTATGATAGTACATATACTGTTTTGTTACTTGTTTTTAAAATAACATCTTATAATATTAAATAAACAATAAATTATTCTGGCATTCAATACCCAGTTCATTTTGATTCTGAGCTGCTTTTCTAGACTTATTTTCTATGACTACAGTGTGTGCTCTATCTGCCATTAAGCTGACCCACTGAGTGTTTTCCAAACATACATTGTCACCTCCCACTAAAATTGTAATCTGTTGAAACACACTCATTATTCAAGAACAACAGAAGCATTAACTTCTCCATTAAATCTTCTACTTTTCTTAATCCTCACAGGATGAAACAGTATATTTATCTCTGAATTCCTATACTTTCCTAAGTCATGACTCTTATAATACCAATCACATAGAATTATACACAGTAGCTTTTTTGCAAACAACACTTCTCCCCATTGCATTAAATCTTTCTATTGACAGGGATTATTTTGTATTTAAGTAGCATCTATCATGTTTCTGACAAAGAACAATGCTCAAAAAAGTTTGGTTGGTGACTGAATGGATATTTCTCCAAGTTGGAGATTCCTTACTGGAGATTAACAACAAAAGTACTAGTAGTTGTGTTTGGGAAATCAGTTAAGAATTATAAAAAAGCAAGCCCCTAAATAATTTCTTAAAATAATAATTCTAATTAATTAAAATAAATCCAAATCTTTATAGTAGTCAATTCATCTCACTGTAATACATGATTAGTATTAACTGTATTTAATGATTTTTATGAATCAGAGGTTTGAGTGTAGCATTTTGATCCTATACAGTTTTCAAGGTCATGTAGGGCCTTAAGGGACACCTTAATATGTTATCTCTGGATCATTCCTCCTGAGTAACTTGAGCTTCAATTAGCATGAGTGTATTAAGGAAAAGAACTACACTAAAATCAAAGACTGGACAGGTCTTGCAAGACAGTATTTAATTAGATTGTATTCTTTTGTTGGTATGATTTATTATTGGTTTTGGTCAATTGTTGTATAGCATTATCATAGCAAAGTGTCTGACTTCTGATTTTACTTTAAAAACTAGGAACAGCATTTGCCAACAAAGAGTTCTGTTACACAGCTGCAGGCAGGGTTCCTGGAAAATAGCATTCCCTTTACATTAAAGAAGTTTTGTAAAACTTATTACAAAATAGAATGAAATATAGTTTAAGACTGGAATCCAGTCATGAAAGCAGACTGGTGGGTCCATCAGAATTGTATAAGTGAGAGTTTCAGGCAGGGAGGAAAAGAAACCCCTGGGAACATGATAAAATTAGATCTGATTTGTGTGCATTGTTGATTCATATATCGAGGTCAGGAACTGTGGTTGAACTGCACCAATTATGAGTTGCTGTTGTTTGCCTCAGAAATAATCTGAAACACTGCCGCAGAAGTTTCATAGTGCTATTTAATTGAGTTATCTTGAGTATATATTTTTAAGGGAAAAAGGAGAGCACTGGAAAAATTCATGAGAGGTCTAACTAGTCACAGCTTTTGTTTTGCCATATGTTTATCATTATAGCATGTATTCTCCCAGCTTTCAATATGTAGAAAGAATTTGTCAGTTTTGTGTGGAATCCAGAATATTTCTGTTCCACTGGAACATTCTATGATATCAAGAGTAAGATAAAGTTATCAGAGAAGATAGGATTGAGTTTATATCTTTCTGAGTGATTTTTAAGAAATATTTTGAGAGTATGTGTATGTGAAGGTATGTATGTCTTATTGTAATACTCAAACATGCAATAGTACACTACTAGAGTTTTGCAATATTGAGATCTGACAGAATATTAAGATACTTGGGTGAAAAAACAAGGTAAAATAAGACAACATACAATAAAAAGTACACATGAAATCCATTGGAAACACAAAAGGAGAAATTACTGTTTTTGTTTTGTTTTGGTTTGGTTTGGTTTACAGGTCATATAGAAGGTAATGCAGGGGACGGCCGAGTGGCATGGTGGTTAAGAGCTGGCTTGGGATATGCCAGTGGCCCCGGTTGGGGTCTCACATATCAGGGCCAATGACACTGCCCTCAAAAAAAAAAAAAAAAAAAGAAGGTAATGCGGTGTAACTGCCCATGCCTACTAGATAAATGCCATTTTAGCAATATATCTTCATCTTTGAAATATATTTAAAGAAATGCTGAGCATCATATTTTAAAAAGTTTATATAGATATTTAGTTAAAAAGATGTATAAAACCTATCCTCATTGATTAGTACTGAATAAATAAATAATATATTTCTTTTAATTTATCTTTTATTTTTAAAGTTACTTATGAAATCTGTTCAAATATAGGCATGCAGTCCAGAATATGAGGACTACATTTAAATGTAAGATGGCATATTCACTTTTATTTTGCAATTTGTTTCTGTAAATAATTTCATTTTTTGATTAAAATTAGTCAATATAAAATTTTCTTGTTATAAGTTTTAATAGGATAGGAGAAATTGGTATTTATAATTTGTGTTTCTAAATCATTGATTAATAATGCATCAAGATATTATTCAATCACCAAAAGTTACTGTGCAATGCTTTTTTAAGAGAAAATTCTGAAAATATCAACCCTGCATCATTCTCTAGTGAAGACCCATGTGCTGCACACAGAAAAGAAAGTAGGCACATGTGTGTAACCCTGTAAGTAATGTGGGCATCTGCACCCTAGATGCAATCACATTCATTAAAAATTACCCATTTGAAATACAGTATAGGGAATATAGTCAATCACAATGTAAAGACTGTGTAGGGTGTAAGATGGGTACTGTACTTATCAGAGGGAACACTTCATAGATTACATAAATGCCTAACCACTGTGCTACACACCAGAAACTATAATAATATAAAACATATTATAGAAATGTCCACTTGAAACTTATGTAGTTTACTAATCATTGTCACCCCAATAATATTTAAATAGATAAACACTAATATATATAGTCACAGGATGTAAAGTAAAGTACAGCATAAGGAATATAGTCAATGGTAATGTAATAGCTATGTACAGTGTCAGGGGGTAGTAGACTTGGTGGGGTTATCACTTTATGAAGGTTGTAAATGTCTAATCATTGTTTTTTTTGTACACCAGAAACTAATAACAAAAACATTAAAAAATTACCCATTTTCTAATTTTGTTATCATCTTTGGCTCTAATAAAGGACCTATACCATTAGGGAGAGGAAAATTTTTTTCAAGTAACTAATGTCCCAAATTACAGAAACTTTCCACAAGGAGAAGTGAAACTTGCACTTAGATGGACTCTGATGTATCTTGTAATTAGTTCCTCAAAAACAAAAGCAATATTTTGAAAAACATGCAGTTTTGAATGTGAACAAATTAAAAAGGATTTCAGTGGTTGGTTCCTTTATTTTCTGCTTCCTGATTATACTGTTTTTCAAAGGATTGATTTTGTAATTATTGGATTTTACTTGATAATTAAAAATTCTTGCAATGTCCATTACACAAGAAATTTGATGTGTTAACAATATGTTGAATGCATTGTTTTATATTTTTCTAGAACACACACAACAAAACAAAAATGCTAATCCCAAATTTTACACTATTGCTCTGATTCATCATTTTCAGGTTTAATTTCTCATTTTCAGAAAGGAGAGTGTCCTTCCCCTATTCGATATTAACTTTTAAAATAATTTTCATGCATTCGACTTTATTCTGGGATTTATGCTTGCTAACACTTTAATAGGAAAAAAAAAGTAGAAGTATGTTTTCCAGGTTGTAGTTGAAGGGGCTGTATTAGTTTCTAGGTCCACTGTAACAAAGCATCACAGATTGGATTGCTTAAAACAACAGAAAATTATTGTTTCACAGTTCTGGGGCTAGAAGCCTGGAATCTGGGGCTAGAAGTATGAAATCAGTATGGGGCTAGAAGTATGAAATCAGGTAGGGCCATGCTCCTTCCGGAACCTGTAGTGGAATTCTTCCTAGCTTCTAATGGTTTGCTGACCACCTTTGGTGTTCTTTGGCTTGCAGCTGTATAACTCCAATCTCTACCTTTGTCATCACATGGTGTTCGCTCTGTGTTCCTGTGTCTTCACATGACTGTCTTCTTATAAGAACAACAGTCACATTGGATTAAGGGCCCCCTGTACTCCAGGATGGCATCATATACCTTAGCTAATTACATCTGCAATGTCTATTTCCAAATAAGATCGCGTTCTGAAGTACCAGAGGTTAAGACTTCAGTATACTCATGTCTTTGGGTGGGTGTACAATTAACCCCGTATCAGTGCCCAACCATATTTAGAAGTGTGGAAGTAGGTCTTGGCCTTTTGACTGAATTAAAGCATTGAGCACCCTATCAAACTTTTAAGTCCTACTTCATGGCATCCTTTTCCCCATAGAAACTTGCTGAAGATGTTTCTCAACATTATACATCTCCAGTCCAATTTGTACTTATTGAAATCCTGCTCAGCCCCCTTCTTTGTGCTAACATAGTCTTCATATCTGTTCTATGAAGCTCTAATTAGTTGTACTTATATATTTATTAGTGAGTGTAATACAGATTTGATTGATGTCTTTTTCCTTCAACTGGCTGGAACTGATCAAAATGCTTTGATACTTTTCTCATTATTATAACTCCAGTGCCCGGTACAGTGCCTGACACAAATAAATATTCTGTAGAGAATTGCTGAGGAAATTCATGAATATGTTTATATTTATTTCAAGGGCCAAAAAATGGTACCATAATTTGGTGTAAGACATCTTGAAACTGCCTAAGAAATTATGGCATACTGTACATAAGGTATGTAATTAATAATCATGGAAAAAAGACAAAGCTAAATGTATTAAGGAGAGAAGGAAAATGTATAGAAGCTTAGAAAAAGGATTGTAGGGGTAGGAAAATATAATGTCATAAAGTCATATAAAGTAATCACTTAAGGAAAGTACATTGGAAATAAACGCTTGTGATTGGAGAATCATTAAAGCCATTTCTAAACATGGATTCCAATGTATCACGATATTGTGACTAAGATTAACTTCTCTGGAGTCAAATGATCTGAGTTGGAATTCCAGTTTATTTGCTCTTTGTCTGACCATGGTCACATTACTAACTGTGTTTCCTCATATGGAAAAATGAGAATAATGATGGCAACTTATTTGTATAGTGTTCAATTTAATTTAAGTCATTCAGTTAAAGCACCAACAAATACAATTATTTATCAAGCTTGCACTCAATCTTAAAAGGCAATCCTTGTCTTCTTATCTTCTAAGAAGACAAGGAGAAAGCAATCAAATGGAATTATTTCTCATTTTGAATATAAGTATGAGGTAAAATTCTGAGAAAAGCCTCCAAAAATTATTAAAGGGGACAAAGGGCACAATAGCCAGGACACAGAAAAAACAAAATAGGCTGTTTTCCACAATCATTATAAAACACATATCAGCAAACTGGCATGTGTTTAATATGTTCTGGACAAAGGATTAAAATAACCTAAGGGTATGTATTTTTCAGAGTTATAGAAAGTTAATGAGAAGGGATGTGTCAGGAAGTGTTTCTCAGACTTCAACGTATATTCTGATTCAGTGGGTCTGGGGTGGGGCCTGAGATCCTGCATTTCTCATGAATCTTCAGGTGATGCCATGCCTGTTTGTCCTGAAATCAACTTTGAGCATCAAGTTCCAGTTGTACACAGAAAGAGGAACATCATCCTAAATGATTTATTTATCATACATTAAAATCCACCTCTGCATGTTGCAAAGTTTTGGTAAGCAGGCAAAAACAGGATGTTAAACTAAAAGATTTTAGCTGCACAAATTCTTGTGGCATCTTATCAAGGTTGGCTTTATAATTTATAGACATCATTGGTCACTTTTTCTCACAAGGAATAGTATAGTAATAGTTATCTCAAACATAATCAATTCTTTTCTTCAACAATTCCAAGAGAAAAACCTCATAGACCTTTCATCACGTAAGAGAATAAAAATGCCATGTATTATAGAGCAATTTTCATTTTATGTATTTCTGGGCCATTAGATTTCTAAAGGAAGGAAAGATGTATTTGATTTTAAGTAAATTGACAATATTTTAACGAGGACACTATTTTATTGTTCCTACAAAAAATACTCTCATAGAGTACAAACCCGTGATGATATTTAATTTGATTCATTAATCTGTGTCTCTTAAAACCATATCGCTCTATTAACAATAATATTATATCACATGAACAAGCCTAAACTCACTTCAAAAGTCATTGAAAGGCAGCCCTGCAGATACACTAGATTTATTGAGACATCAGAATTTCATTTCATAAATTCCAAATGCTCAATTATAGCTGAGGAGTTTTCATGGCTCTTCTAATTTGATTCTCTGTGTGGGGAAAATTGGAAAATTAGCAGCATACTGCCAGTACGTAAGTTTTTAGGAAATAGTCAACGACAAAAAAAGTGTAAAAGAAAAATAATCAATGTAGCTGGGTAATAGAGAATTAAGGTGTATTTACCAAATAGATTTTCTCTAACCTGTATACTTTCAAATACATTTTAGAATAAATTAATCTGAGCAGAAACTTCGACATGTTCTTTAATCCTGACAGATCCTAAGAGGATACCTAATCTAAAAGCCCAAAAACATACAATAAATCTGCAGACTTTTTATTATCAATTTCACTAGTAGCCATTGTGTGTAATTTATGATGATTCTAACATAGGAGAGCTGAGAAACAATTTGTTTCACATATCAATTTTTGAATTCATGTTGACCCAAAATACCAGCAGCCAAAACAAACAACATAAGAAATCACCAATTATAGTTTAAAAGTTCAATAATTAATCATGTAGAATGTAACTGTAGTTTACTTTTCTACAGACACATATATGAAGCCCTATAAACATCATATACAATATAAGTAACAAATTGCATTTATATTTCTTTACCACCTCTATGGTTTGGAATTGTTTGGTTTGGGTACTGAAGTAGTTGAACCCTACAAATTCACAGGAAACCAAGAACCACCACTTGAGCCCTCACTAAGGAGTTGGATTTTGTTTGTAAAAGGTTCAAAAGATTAAATGTTAAGCTATCAAATTAAAAAATATACACAAATTTAGGTAAGGCATTTGTAGTAAGTAGCTCTAGCAGACTAGAGCTTAAAAATTAAACTAACTTGAATTTAAACCCTCACTTGAAAATTTAATAGCTGAGTAATATTTTAAAAATATCAGTAAATCATTATGAGTTTATTTTTTATCTGCAAACATTGGGGAAATAATTATCACCTCATAGGGCTTTTGTGAAGATTAAATGGGATAGTAAATATATTAACTGTCTTATATACTGCATAGTACAGATAATAAATGGACAATAAACATTGATTCAGTTCACTTCTCTGTCTACCCTTTTGTGCTTTTAATAAATTAACAAATTCTTTGATTCAGTTTCTCATTTGCAAACTAGAACACAATTAATGTACTATATATGGTTTCCCTAAGAACTAGTACATTGAAAATTTAAAGTGGTAAATGTATGTGTTATCTGAAAAAGAAAAAGAAAGAAAATGAAGAAACAAGCCAATTCTGGTCACACTAAGACTTCTTTTATATAAGGATTTAGTAGAGATCTAATGATAGTCAACATTAATTTAACAAATAGACAAGGTAGCCAGAATAGCTTAGGATCTGAAAACTCTGAGTAACCAAGATTAGAAATGTATACAACCTAAAATTGGTAGAGAGCTGACTTGTCCTCCATCTTTGATATACTTGGATTTATTTTGAAATAAATCAAAATTTATTTCACCATCTTTAAATAAATTCTCTCAGGCTTTCTTAACTGGTCTTCCCCTTCCCAAACATGTCCCCTTTAAGCATAGCTCCAAACAGCAAAGTGACATTTTAAAATTCCAGTAAGTTCATGTCACCTTCCTGCTCAAAATCTTCCAGTGGCTTCCCACGCTATCTATTTAGAATATAAATCCAGACTCCTCACTGAGGCCTCCAAAGACTTGTATCCTCCGACCCTGCTTAACTCTTCAAACCTCACAGGCTACCTCTTTGTTCCTTACTCACTCTTTCCAGCTGCAAAGTCTTCCTATCGGTAGATGTCACACACTGAAAGGTTGGGTTTTATGTAGTTTTACATAAACTTTGTTTATATTTTTACTCTTGTGCCCCCAGCTCCTCAAGCAGGACCTAGCTCTCAATAAATATATATTGAGTAGGTTAATTAATCTATCAATTTCAACTCTGTTTTATACTATTATGTATAGCCCAGTTAATTGAATTGAACTGAAATGAACAAACTTAATCGAACACATAGAGTTAGGTGCTAGGGAGAAATATAGAGGCTGACAATATGTTCTTTCCCTCAAAAAGTTTACAAACTATTAGGGAATTGTGGAAAAAAAAAAGACAATAGAATAAAGTTTAAATTAATAAATGCTAATAAAAACAGAGTGTACAATAGAAATAATTTAGGAGTGAAAATTTATTTTTGTTCAGGAGGAGACATCTAAGCTTTGTGTTAAAATATGGATAAGATTTATTCATTATCACCAACAGCATTATTGTATAAGCATATTAATGAAATAAATATATATATATATATATATATATATATAAATCCCCTATAATTCTAATACTTTAAAAAATTAAGTATTTGTTTTTTCTTCTAATCTGTTTATGAGGTCTGACAATTAAATTTGCGAACTTGTTACAATGATGTTGCTAACCTTTTTTGATATCAGAGGGATTATTCATTATGAATCTGTACCAACGGGATGAACAGTTAGCCAAGTTTACTATTTGAAAAAGCTGAAAAGGCTGCGTGAAAAACTTAGATAACCTGAATTTTCGCCAACAATTCATGGATGTTGCATCACGACAAAGCACCAGCTCACATAGTACTGTCTGTGAGGGAGTTTTTAGCCAGTAAACAAATAACTGTATTGGAACACCCTCCTACTCACCCGATCTGGCCCCCAATGACTTCTTTCTTTACCCGAAATATTGAAAGGAAAACATTTTGATGACATTCAGGACATCAAGGGTAATACAACAGCTCTGATGGCTATTTCAGAAAAAGAGTTCCAAAATTGCTTTGAAGGGTAGACTAGGCTCTGGCATCGGTGCATAGGCTTCCAAAGGGAAGTACTTCGAAGGTGACCGTAGTGATATTCAGCAATGAGGTATACAGAACTTTTCCTAGGATGAGTTTTCTAACTTAATTGTCCAACCTCGTATGTATTTATACTATTTATACAGTTGTTATTGTGATATACATTCAACTTAATCTTTTACTTTTTAACAGCCATAAAGTTATTTTTTTTAAATTTATTTACAATTTTCAGTTTGATGACTACATAATATATTACAGAGTTGGTTATCCAAAGTTTACCTATCTTGTTTCATTTTACTGGTTATTTAGCTTCTTTTTAGTTATTCCTTAAGATAAATTGTAATGAACATGTTTAGGCACACAGCTCCTTCAGAAGAAGTTAGATTTCAACAGTGAAAATGGGAGAAGTTTTTGTTATAGAGGTAGGTGATAAGCAAAGACAGTGCACAGCCTAGGTATAGAATAATTATTACAATTTAGAATTAAAGGCATTAAGAAATATCGACTTACGTTGTCTCATTTCCCAGGAGAGAAAATTGAGCTTTTTACAAGTTAAATGACTTTTCAAAGATGACACAGCTAGTCAGTGGCAGTGTAAGAACAAAGTTCAATCTATACGTCCCTGGATCCCATAACCCCGATAAGCTGCAGCTATCAAACCCTCTAATTATAGAGGCTTACATATCATCTAAGATGTTTCAACCTTTTGCTTCCTGTTAATGTCAGCTTAATGCTCATTTTTCATTGTCTCCCCTTTGATTACTGAATCATGCTTTATGTTTGATATTCAATGGCCCTGCTTATTTATCTCAAGTATTTATGTCATTTCTATCATGAATATATGATATTTACTATACAATTGCCTGCTTTATTATTTCTTTGTTTCATGTGATTTCAAAAAATGCAATGAAGTCTTATATGGGTTTTTCTCTATTTGAATTTTGAGCTTGTGTGTTTCCACACACATGCATACGTGTGTGTGTGTGTGTGTGTGTGTGTGGTTATTCATCAGATTATCAGTATATAAAATTTAGTTGTCTTTGTGCTGTGATATCTACTTCCAGGAACATATGCATATAAACTGAATTATGAATATTCAACCACAAGGATATTTTATATAACACATTAGATGTGATAATTTGGCCTTATGATTCCTATGCAAACAAATAAAGTTCTTCACCAATGTTTGGATTATGCCGGTAAATGCTGTCTTCAGCAAAATAATATATTTTGTAGTCTACATACCTCTTTTGTTTATTGATTCACCACATTCAAATGTGAAATTTTTTCCTTTGATCTCATTACTATGTATAGGTCAATGTACATTACCATTTCAACACTTTTAAAACCACCATCATTTTCAAGGTCTCTGACAAATTATGTTGTGTTCTGAACTTTGAAATTTCCTATTCAGAAAAAAAATTACTTTGCCTAAAATGATTGCTTGTTTCTCAGGAAAATAGACATGCTCTTTCTCTACCTAAGAACATATGCAGAATTTTATTACTATGAAGGCATTTATTTCATAAATCCCAACACTTTGATCAGAACCATTTGCAAATTTTATAATAGAATCCTGTCTGAGTTGAGTTGGCAAATTATTCCCAAACCCAAATCTTAATAACAATGTATATAAATTCATTTTTTAGAGCACAGCATCTTCAATCCAATCATGTATTTAAAGCCACCTAAGCTATGCTATTTTGTGGTTCTAAATTGTTTTCTTAATATCCTGGAATTATTGTGCAGAGAAAAGATGTGACCTACAAAATTTAAAGTGAAAAATAGTAGCATTTTTTATTATGTAGCAGCAACCTTGTAGATTGAAACAAGAGCTATCCTTGTAAGATCACTCCATAGATTCTACCACATGATGTTGAATAATGTTCTTCAATTGAATTACATAACCCATGAGCTTCTTTTCAAAGTATGAAAATAAAGTTTTGACTATGTAGGAATAGAGCAAAAGGAAAAAATATTTTTAAAATAAAATATTTAAAGTATGTTTTGTAGAAAAGTGAATAGGAATTATATAGAAATATAGGTGTACATATAGATACAAATACATACATATATATATATATAGAGAGAGAGAGATTAGGAATAGGTTGTGCATATTACAGATACTCAAATAAGTGCTTAATAGATTGAAGATTATTACACAGGCATAATATGCTTTATTCTAAGTGTTTATCTCATCTATTAAAAAAATCTACACTGACAAAACCATGTAGTCTTAGAAGTAGAAAGTACTTCACCTAAGACTTCAACTCTTAATTGAATAGTTGGGGATTAAAACTTCATCAAAATTAGGGAGCGGTTTGAGACTAGAATTCCAGTTTAAAAATCCTCTTACTAACTGTATGATCACTTGATTCCCTGACATTCAGTTTGATCATCAGCAAATCTTGCATAATACCTTAATGGAAGCACAGAGTTGACTGTGACCACCATAAAGGAAAGGGATTTCGCAGACAAATACTGCAGAGTCAATGAGAGACTCAAAAACCAGCTAAATCTGAGGGGAAAATTAAAAGAAGCCAAAAGGAAGAGTAGGCCCCTACTTAGCAACAGTCAAATCATTTGACTTAGAATACATCTTCTTCAAACAAGATGTTACAATTCTATCGAATTTGATTTCACTTCATCAAACTCTTCCATATACAGGCTATGAACTTATTCTTACTGAGTAACTGTAAACCCATTTCTTGATCCAATTACTTAGTCTTATATAGTTAATATAAATACTGCATGCCAAAATGTAGGTTGTTTTTTGTTTGTTTCTTTTTAGTGTATATAGATGTATGGAATAGTTCAGTTAGCCTTAATACCCTTCATACTTGATGTAGGCCAAAGCTTTATAGTGAGGAAAAAATACTATTAAAACCTTTAGATTGAAACCATAATGCTTTAGCTTTTAGGCATGCAAATAAGAAAGTAAAAAGTCAGAATTAATTTTGAAATAGCTAAAATGCATATCACAGTGATCTAAGTTATCCCATGATCTAAGTCATTGTCTAAATGTTTCTCTTTCACTAGTACTTTACCATCTATTGAGATACTTATTAAAATTTTTTAAAATGTTATTTAATAAAAAAGTCTTTTATTTTGATCTGCATCTCTTTAATAGTAAGATTAAACATAAAGCTATTTCTTAACCTCTACATTTTATTTATTTAAAAAATATATCATTTAACCATTTACCTACTGAAAAAAATAGCATATTTAAAAGTGGCTTAGGGCCGGCCGAGTGGCGCATTAGTTAAGAGCTGGTTTTGGGATGCCAGCGGCCCCGGTTTGGATCCCACATATGAGGGCCAGAGACACTGCCCTCTACAGCTAACAACAGCTCCACCTGGAGCTGGGCTGTGCGAGCCCTGGTGATGGAGTAGGCTGCAGTGGGCTGCCAAGCTTACAGTGAGTGACCGGCAGCCAGCGCGAGCTGCCAATAGCCGCGGTGAGCGACCATCCAGAGGCCAGTGATCCATCTGCATCATCCGGGAAGAGCACGATGATGCTACCAACATGAGCCAGTGAAGCAACATCCTCCACAGCTAGACTGAAGAACAAAAGGACAGCAACTTGTCTGTTCCCCTTCCCCGATTCCCCAACGCTTTTCCCCTCCCCCAATTCCCCAATTTTTTTTTTTTTTAAAAAGTGGCTTAAAGAACAAAATAAATATTAAAACCAAAAAAGGTATCTGACTTTTAAGAAAACCACATCATGATATCAAAACTGAAACTATTCTTAAGAGTTAAAGATTTTATTTTCATCAAAATAGATACAAATGGTTGAATTATAAAAATGGTGGATTTTAGATTGATATAGCAAAGTTTTGATGAATGCAAGACAAATTATGAACAAGTTTTATGTCTACTGTAAGTTTTTTTAGGGATGACTTGCAAGGTAACTTGGAAACTGAAACTAGTAAAATGAAGCCTGAACCTATTGTTGACTGCCTATAGTGACTTTACTGTCATTCACATATAATGAAATATTAAAACTGAAGCTTTACGAAGTTATCAAATGTAATATGTGCCACATATCTACATGGAGTGTCTGATAAACATTTATTTCAAAGAATGTGATTGAAACAGGTTAAGAATTGATGTTTATCATTCTTGACCCCTTCAACCAGAAAGTCCTGACTTGAGATCTAGGATATAAAATGTACTAGAAAATAAATAGATAAATAAATAAATAAATAAATAATAGTCAATAGGCTTTTGGAAAGAAAAACTCCTGCCCTCTATGATTCTCATCACACTTCCTCATATCTTGGGAAAGGATGGGAAAGGGAGACTATTTACTTCATGTTCGTTACAAAGAGACAATATTTTTAAGACTTCTTACAGAAAGCTTGGAGTATATCCTTTGCAGTTTCAAAAGTATATTTGCAGGTCACAGAGATTGTTGGAGAGGTGCTTGGACAGTGGAGCAACAGGAGGCTGTAACTGCTTTTAGGGAGTAATTGGACTACCTTTAAATGGTTGGTCAAAATATCTATGAATGCTTCCTCGGGATAAATATAAATCACATGAGAGGGATAGTGAGCCAGAAATTTTTATGTCCTATTCAAGAAAAATCCCTGGAATGTGTTTCAAGGTTCTATAAATTACAAGGAGTGGGCTACCTGAAAAAAAGCAGGAGCTGAAGAGGAGACCATCAGCTGAAGGAAAAATATGAGCTATGACCTTAAAATTTCAGAGGGAAGAGTACCATCAGTAAAATGTGTTCAGTACCAAGGACAGATCCCACAATATTACCTCCATTTAGGCCTCAGCTGAAGGCACACACAGCAAGAAATCGTCTTACACCAATACCGTTCATGTAATAAATTTAACCTGTTCCTTAAACTATTCCCCCTTTCTAACACATCTCTACTCTCTAGCTATGAATGAGTTAGTATGGTTATTAGAGGGAGAGGGAGGAATGAGAACAGAATGACCATACCTACCATCCCCACTGCAAATTGAAGGCTACTATGGGCCCAAGCTGGGGAATGGGAGAGGAATTGCTTCTAAATTAGGTATCAGGTTTGGCATTGTGATAGATTTATTGGTTTCCAACATTTCTTTGTTCTTTCTCTGCCTTTGTCTTAGCTCTCACCCCATTGTGGAAGGAGTGTAATTCCTCACCTCACTGATGTTGAGTGTGGCCATGTGAGTTTCTGTAGCCTGTAGAATGTTAGTAAATATGATAAGAATAGAGGCTTTAAATAAGGTGCTTGCAGGATGTGTGTTGATCTCTTGCACTTCTGCTATTTGCCATGTGAAGAAAATATTGTAGGGAGTAGTTGCTTGAAAGATGATGAAGACAGGTGAGAAAGACCAGAAATGAACTGAAGCCTGTATCCAACTTAGATCACCTGAGCCCAGGAGAGTGCAGCAGAACTACAGCTTCTCCAATAATTATGAGAGTTAGAAACAAATATTTGCTCTGCCAGCCACTAACATTTGGAAGATATTTCTAATGCAGAGAAAAGAAAAAATACAAAACTATTGCAAGCATGTTGATCAGGGTAGAAGATAGGTCATTCTGATTTCTTAAGTAAGATTCTGTTAATAATTTACTACAACTAGAGAACGTTTTACTTTCTAAAAGTGAGATTTAAACCTTTGAGGTCAAAGATTAAGATTGTTTTCAAGGGCAAAAGAAAACTTTTCCACTGACTGCATGTTAAAGGGACAATGGGAAACAAAGAATTAATTTGCATATTATCGAATACCACAAATTGCATTTGTGTATTTTTCTAGTTTTTAAACAGTTCTTCAGAGTAATAAGCCCCTTTTTCATTTGAAAACATAAACATCAATAGCACATGCAAAGCTATACTGATTGTTATTTTCACTTTCCCACATGCATCTATAATTAATGGGCACATAAAAATGGTCAGAGTATATTTTTTCAAATTTACAATGTCTAGAGCTAACTCCCTCAACAGAACACAACCTGATTAGTTTCATTGTGTGTGGAAAAATGCTGTTACAACTTTAGTTTTCTAATGCTAAGGATAAAATAAACAATCAAAGCCTCTTTCTAATTCATAATTCAGTAGAACTTGGCACAATTCTTGCAGGCCCTTACATTTCACTTATCATAAAAAATGTATGAAGGTCACAGTCCAAGAATAAATGAACACCAGAATGTTCTTTATGTATATAATAAAGCTAAACATTTTTATTATAGACATTAGCTGCTGATGTTATGCTGGTATACCATGCTACAGTGATACATCTGTTCATATTATCCATACAGCAGCAACCTCCCCTTTAAATAACAGAGAGCAAAAAATTTCTATAAATAGTTTTCATCACATCAGCCTGAGCCCAAGCCCATTTCATACTAGATAATAAGGTGATGCTAATCTTTTGATTTCTTTCTCTCTCTAGCAGATTACATCCTATTTTAAATCAAACACAAACAAAATCTTATAGGAAACATAATTAGAAGTGAAATTGCTCTAAAGCACCTTTGTCTCTGGAGGAATCTTTTCACCCTCTGTGATGTGCTGGGATGTATCTAATCTAATGATCAGCTGCCACCAAGTAATTGAATATCCCAGAGTTTGAACTGTTAGAGAACCTCTGCATTTTACTCCTCTTATTTTTACCTCTAAATAAATAAAGGGGTAAAATGGACCTGCTGCTTTTGATGAGTAGTTGCTTATATTTGTAGTGTTCATTCCCAAGGTTGACATGTTGTAGTTCTTTTAGTATATACTTGGAGAGGTATACTTGAAAAGATAGTTATTCATCAAAATGAATACAAGAGGTTTTAAAAGTAATTTTAAAGTAGATCTAGGAATTTGAATTCTAAGCCAGCGGTCCCGGTTTGGGTCTCACATATGAGGGCCAGTGACACTGCCCTCAAAAAAAAAAAAAAAAAAATTTTATCATAGGGCCGGCCAAGTGACTCAGATGGTTAAGAGCTCGCTCAAGAGTATGAGCTGAGCTCTGAGCAACAGCAGTTCCATGCCCAGCCTGAGCTGAGCAGCTGTTAAGTTGCCAACAGGTAGCAGGATGGCTCAGCTAAAAAACAAAAAAAGTTATCATCCTTCTTGATTATGAAATACAAGCCTTAAAAAAAATTATTATGGGCCCGGCCGAATGGTGCGGTGGTGAAGCACTGGCTTGGGAAGCCAGCGGCCCCAGTTCAGGTTCCACATATGAGGGTCAGTGACACTGCCCTAAAAAAAAAAAAAAAAAAAAAAAAAAATTATTATGGTCACTAAGGTAATGAGAATCTAAGACCTTCCTGTTGTGGAAAACAAATTGAGAAAAAAAAAGTCCATAGGTAATGTAATTAAGAGATTCATCAGCCTATTTTTTTACAAGATTGATTATTTCTGCTATATGTTAACCCTCAGAAAAATAATACTTTTTTACTCCCACTAACAACATACAAAATAACTACAGTATAAGAAATTAAAGTTGGTCAAGGTAACTTATTCTGAGCATAACACAGATGCCCTTACTACAACTGAGATTTTTAAAAACTATAAAAATTATAAAGTGCTTGAAAACAGACTTTCTTGTGACCTCAAATCTCCTTTACCTTATCTATACCTTTTGTGACAATTGATAGCTCATATATAATATTCTCTTTTCAGATAATTAGCAGAGCTGCAGGCTAAAATTCCCCCAAGAGAGCACCAATCCCATCTCCAAAGACAGCTTGGGAGAAATATGGGAGCAATGCAAGCCTTCTTATCTCTAAGAGCATTCAATGGCTAAATGAGAAAATCTGTGATTTAAAATAGCTGGTTTCCAGCACACAAACTTGCTGATGGTAGTGAATCTCCCTAATTAAGTTGTATTATAGCCTTGGCACAAACGTGTGAGGAAAGCCATTCCTAAGAACCTTTAATATGATTCTCTATATGTTAAATTTCAAATAATAACCAGGGAGTTCAGAACTTATTTATAAAGTTGATTTGAAGGAGGTGAACTGGAACTATCCTGAGTGTTAAAATGCCACCAGTATACAATTCTGCCCAGCCTGTTTCTTAACCATGCAAGCTGAGGAAAAAAATGTACAAAATTATCTTCAACAAGATCAATAGCACAGATGTGGCCAATCCCCACAGGTAAGTTCCTCTTCACAAAAGTGAAATAAAGTTACCCACTTGCCTAGCAGGTTCTCGGTGATAATGCTTATCTCCCTCACATGCCCAGTGTCATTTTTGGTGTCCTCTTTTCTTTGCATTATTCTTCCATGCCATTGTCCTACTCCCATCCCTAAAATCATTCATCTTTGAATCATAGGAAATTGAATAATTATAGTCATTGGACATATAGGTAACTCTTTCTATTCTCTAAAGATTTAACTTACTCTTTATGGTCATTTCTTTTAACACTATTCTTACTATATTTCATACACACACACACACACACAAACACACACACACGTATCCTATTACACATTCTCTCAGGTCCTCTCAGCTCCTCCTCCTATGATCTTTACCTTCACCCTATACCAGTCTTTTACTTTCATGCTCATTCCCTGGATCTTGTTATTAGAAACAAACAAAAACACTTCATAATCTGTTTCATGCACACCACTCTCCAATGGTTACTTCCTATCTTCGGCTCACTCCCTGTAGTATTATGATTCCATCAGTTCCTTCACACCCACTATGACCTACAATTCATTGATGTGACTACCATATTGCCATACCTTACCACACTTAGATCACCATCTCCTACCCCAGTTTTGATTCCATATTCCGTCAATAAAATCATTCCCTCACATATACTTTCAGGTTTCTCGCCACTCTTTCATATTTTGGACTCATTTTGGAAAAACCCCAACCCTGTTTGAATCTAACTTTCTGCCTCCTGTGATCCTACACACATGTAATTAAATATTCCCAGAGAATAACAACAACCATGCTGACTGTTTGCTCTTGAAATAGATTTCTAGTAATCTCAAGTATGCAACCTATAGGGCTGCATGACAATGATATTTACTATATTTCTCTGATCTGTTTGCTTTCCTCACTCATAGTTGGTGACTCAACTACCATTTTAATGAGAAAAATTTATAAGAATAGAACATCTATAAGTCCCCACATCACCTCCTATATATATTCTATCTTCTCTCTATAGATAAATTGTACTATGGATAAATTATCCATGTCTCTAGCTAAAACCATGTAAATTAATTCTCATCTCTTGCATATATAAAAACATAATCCTCACCATTCTTCTATTTCTTAACATCTCCATGTATTGGCACCATACCCCATACCATTTTTCACTAACATTATTATAGTGGCCTCTGAATTTGTACCTCTGCTCCCCCGCATTGTTCCTTATCATTCCCCAGATCATTTTACTTTTTTTTTCTTTAAACTATTCAATAGCTTAAAGGAATAACTACAACCTTATAATGGCCTACAAGGCTCTACTTGATTTTGCCTTCCCTTTCCTCACAGACCAGATCTCCCCATTATTTCCTCCCAGCTCACTGGCCTTCTTTACTATTCCTTTAAGACTAGGCAAGGTTTGACCTGTGGGCTTTTCACATGTTCCTGCTCTTGCCTTGAATGCTCTTCCTACAAACAATAATATATTTCATCAACTTTGGTTCTTTGCCCAGTTTACAAGTCCCTCGTAAGACTTTTCTATCTTCCTGTTCATTGCTTCATTTTTCTCCATAGTATTTATAAATATCTGATATATTATTTTATTTTATTATACTTATTTATTTGTTAATCATCTATCTTCATGCACTAGAATATAAGCACTGGTAGAAATATTTTGTCTGTTCTTTTTCACCAATGAATGTTCCTAGCAATATATCTGGCACATAGTACGCATTTAGTAAATAAATGTTGAATTAATAAATGAATAACCTTCACTGATAATTGAGTTTGATGAAAATCCCATGATTCCCAAAGAATAAAATTATAATATACTTTTCATGCAATGTATTTCTATGGTTCCTAAGGGCATATTGAAACACATTAAAACTCCTCTTGAAAACTACTTTTCTTTTATATTTTTATCTGTAATAGCATCTAAAATCAGATTTATGACCAGAAAATAACAGTGACTTCAATAGTCTTGTCATAACTGATTTTAAATAGATTTCTCATTAATAGTTCTAATCAAGGATTATAAAATGTTTTTGTCTCCATTTTATTGAAGGTAAAAACTTGGTCCCTAAGCTTATTCCATCAATATTTCTATCTTTAAATTCAATATAAATTACCTGGGACAAAAGAGAGGTGGAATTTTAGGATTAAGATGGAGTGACATTTTCACTAAATATATAAGTAACATTTTGGTTTATAATAAATGCACATAAATTTCCATTTGAGAAAGACCATTTTTCTAACAAATTTCTATATAGTATGTACAGACCAAAAGTGGTTTTGTACATTTGATTTAAGGATAATTAGTAGCCAGGCTGCCATAACTCTTAATTCAAGAATAAACAGCTTTTATTTTATTGGACGATTCAACATTCCCAGGAACCAGCATCTTCTAACTCCAACTCTTTCCTTCTTTTATACAACAAATAATTCTTACTTCTATTGGTATATTCCCATTCCTATATTCAGATTAACACCAGTAATCTGAATCAAGTTCGTTATTATGACTCATGAATGAAAGCATAGTTACCTGCAGTTGTTATACACTTATATACTAAAATCATTTAGGCAAGGGTCACAAAAAGCAACCCCTGTCACTGCCAAAGGGATTTATATGCAGGGTTAGCAAATGGGTACATCTTTTTCAAGTGTCAAAGAATAATAAACATAATTACAATAAATAATGTATATTGTATACTAACATGTCCTTGTGTTCTGAGCAGATTGGAATTTTAGGAAAATCAGACTGGGATGATTTTGATAAATGAAGAGTTCTAACCTATTCTCTCTTACTTTGATCCAAATAACAAGGGGAAAACAAAAAGAAGCAAGATCTCCTACATGCATTCTCCATTTTTTTGAAAGTTCACATTATGTCACTTAGCTTTTACGAAAGACATACATTGGTACCATTGTTGCTAATCAAAAGAAATCCAAAGAGGATTTTTGTTTCAATAAAAAATTCAGAAAGTGAAAATAGCATGCAATGTTTGTTTCATAGCAAATCGTAGAGGCAGCATGCACCCTGAGCAACGAGTGGTACCACCAAATCAACTCTCCTTTATATAGCTGTGTATTTATCATAATTCATTATTTTATTTATTTCAGATTTTATGTGTTACTTGGTGTGATTTAGTAGGTTAGATTTGAAGTCTGGGAACACTCAAAGATTTTTCCATATAAACGAATGGTAATTGCTGCTTTGTTTTATGCTATTTCAGCTTATGAAAGATTTCACAGGAGCACTCTACTTTAGGATAGTGGAAAACCTGTATTTTAATTGGAGGTAGATGTGATGAATTAGAGCCCCAAAATCAGTTTAACATAGTTCTTTAGTGTTTTCCTATATTGCAGAGGGTGGAATTCTGCATTTTCCAGAAACTCTTATAGCTACAGCTCTAGAAATAATTTTGGTTCTGCCCATCAGACACTCACCTGACATTTGCATGGTTAACACAACACCAGGGCTGTTTTTGCTGTTTCTTTCATTTCTGTGACCAAAGACCATGATAGGGGTGTCTGGTTTTCTATAGCATCATTAGCAGAGATATCAATGTGTGGTCACTTGATCCATGAATATTAATAAGGATTGTGCAGGGCTTTCATTTCCCTACTGCTTTTATGTAGGGGTTTCTGGAAGCTGTAGTTGTAAGAGTGGCTTCATGATCATGGGAACTTTCTGAGAATGGTCTTTTTATTTTAAGTTTTCTGATTCTTGGTGGCTTTCTTATTTTGGCAATATGTCGCAGCATGGCTTTAAATTGCTTTTTTTTTTTAAGAGGGCAAGTGTCACTGGCCCTCATATGTGGGATCCAAACCGGGGCCGCTAGCAGCCCAAGCTAGCTCTTAACCACTGCGCCACTCAGCTGGCCCAAAGAATTTTTTTTGTTTTGTTTTGTTTTGTTTTAGCTGAGCCATCCTGCTGCCTGTTGGCAGCTCAGCGGCAGGTCAGCTCGGGCTGGGCATCGAACTGCTGTTGCTCAGAGCTCAGCTCTCACTCTTGAGAGAACTCTTAAACAACTGAGCCACTCAGCTGGCCCAGCATAGCTTTAAATATGGCGTTTATAGTGGCAGGTTTCTAATTTTCCTAATCACAGAAGAAAAATAGTTGTAACTGTTTTTCAGTGAGGTCATTTTGAAAGCTAAATGTAAAATATGTTTCTTCAGCTTTTTAAGCCATTTAATACTCTGCAATAAAACTTTTTGTACTTGAAACATCTAAAATGCCCTCATTCATCCAAAGTACATAAGGAACTTCTAGAAATCAACAACCCAAAACAGATAATCTGACTACAAAATGGGCAAGGACACAAATAGACAATATTCCAAGGAAGGTATACAAATGGCCAACAAGAATATGAAAAGATGCTCAACATCACTAATAATTAGAGAAATGTAAATCAAAACTACAAAGAAAGAGCATCTCAAAACCATTAGGATGGCGACTATCAAAAAAGTAGGAAATGAGTGTTCACAAAGATGTGGAGGAACTGGTGGGAAAGTAAAATGGTACTGCCATTCTGGAAAAGAGTATAGAGGTGCCTCAAAATGTTAAACATAGAACTGCCATATAACCTAGCAATCCATTTCTGGATAAGTATCCCAAAAAATTCTAATCAGGACCTCAAAGAGATATTTGCAAACTCATGTTCATCACAGCATTATTAACAATAGCCAACAGGTAAAAGCAACCCAAATAGCTATCAACAGATGAATGCATAAATAAAAGTGGTATTTAATGGAATATTATTCATCATTAAAATGGAATGAAATCCACTTACATGATACAACATGGATGAAACTCAAGTTCATTATGTAAGCAAAATAAGTCAGTCACATAAAAACAAATACCATATGATTCTATTCATATAAAATATCTAGGGCCGGCCAAGTGGCTCAGTTGGTTAAGAGCTCGCTGAGCGAGCTCTGAGCAACAGGGTCGCCGGTTCGATTCCTGGCTTGAGCTGAGCTGCTGCTGAGCTGCCAACAGGTGGCAGTATGGCTCTTCTAAAATATCTAAAGTAATCAAAATCATAAAAACAGAAAGCAAAAAGGTAATTACCAGGCGCTGAGGGAGAAAGAGAGGAGAATTAGTGTTTAGTGGGTAGAAAGTTTCAGTTTTTCAAGATGAAAAAGTTTTAGAGTTCTGTTGCACAACAATGTAAATACACTACTGAATTGTAACACTTAAAAATGGTTAAGATGGTAAATTGAATGTTATGTTTTTCACAACAATTAAAAAGCACACATTCACTGAAACTGAACCTTGATTATTTTACAACTATCGTAAGTCAAACCAAATAACATGTAATACAAATCAAATACCATAACTTTTTAAAAAATGTCTGTGATATGGAATACAAAGGAAGTAGATTTTATATTCACCAACAATTAAATCGCAGTTCCATTCTCAAGAAAATTTCACTTTTGAGATAAATAGATGTAGGAAATTGTAAGTTCCCTTTATTAAAGTTTAGAAGGGGATAGGACATGAGATAAAATAGGCTCCAATATGTGGAAAAACCATTTGGCATCTCCAATCAACAGCATTCTAGTAAATTTGGAAAACTCACCAGTGGCTACATCAAGGTCTTGAGGCATAAGACTTTTCCTCTGCATATGATTTCTCAAGTATAATGAGGCTTTTCCAATGTGGATAACAACTTTCAAAACTTAGAAAAACTGCACCTAAATTTGGAGAAGTGAGAGTAGATATGAAAGTTTACTGTAAGAGAGATGAAGATAACTTTCAAGTACTTTTATAATATAAAGCCATTACCAATTAGATATACTCAGCATGCATATAACACACCCTGCAAAAACTCAATCTCTGACACAATTTCTCATTGTGTGGCTGGTTCAATGAAGATAAAAGAATTTGCCTAAATTATACTGATTCTCTCCATAAATGGGGAATGTATATTCTGCCAATTTTTCAGTCAGATTTCCCATGAAAGATATTGGGCACAGCAATTATTTCCTTGGAAGAGAAAGCAGGTTAAACAAAAATTCATTTAAAAAGCACATTTCCTGCAGTTTTAACCTATCAAGATTTTTTTTTTATATTTTAGCTTCTTTATTTACCTTAACCCTGCTGAATGACTGGTGGTAATACATACCTACAACATCTCTTTTCCAGGATGAATATTTAAAAAAAAAAAAAATCTAATAGCAATGCCAGTCAAAAAGGGATTTGAACAGTGTAGAAAAAAAATCCACTATTTTTTAGGTGGGGTCAAGGAGCAAGTCATATAGTCTTGAAGAGTTTGCATTCATTCAAAGACAAATAAATAGAAAAAAAAACCATAAGATGGATGACATGTAAGAATTCTGCAATGTACAAGGAGATAAACTATTGTATAAGAGTTAAGGGAATACTTTAGAAGGTTTACTACATAAACAAATAAATTTTAAGCACCAGATGGTTTGCAACCTGAAGGAAAAAATTTAAAATAACACTATAAAAGAATGAGCAAAATGAGATGAAAATGTATCAGAGATGAAAAGTAAGCTGACATATTAAATTTTTTAAAAGTTAGAAGACATGAAATTGAAGACATTAGAAACAAATAAACAATGGGATTAAAATTCCATAAAAATAAATTATTTTGAGGGAAAAGTTGAGAGGCTATGTCTGAATATTAAGAAAAGGAAAATACATGAACATTATCCAAGAGAAGTTGAGAGATACAAGACAAGAGGGAGCTTAAAAATGCAGATACTTTATACTTCTTAGGAATAGAAAGAATGGGAGAACACTTTTCAAAAATCTAAGGGAAAAAAAATTTAAATTTCTGGATCTACATGTAGGTGGTAAGGGCTCAGTGACTATCAGGAATTATTATTAAAATGTTATTAACCGGATTTTAAGTTTCCTGCCTTGCATATAAGAAGCTTAGAAGCTGCCTCTCTGTCTTAATAAGTAAAAAGCTGAACAAACTGAAAAAGTAACAACTCTTCTTAGATTGCTCAGAGAGGTGAAGTCCCAGGACAAATCACTGCCCCATATTGGAGAGACTCACAGACAAATACAGAGAATGACAAATTACCTGAGCACAAGACCACAATCTGAAACTTCCACAGGAAACAGTGCCTGGATAGGAAAACTTGACCTGTAACTGATGAACATCTGGGGGCTCAGTGTGGACAATTCTGACAGTTCAAAGCTCCAGAGCACCCAATCATACAAGGGTCCCCATAATTTGGTAAGATTTACCTACAGGAGCTTGACCAGCTTCTCACAGTAAATAGGAGAAAAAGCCCTTCAGGCTTCTGGCAGGACTTGGAGAAAAGGAACCATTTTGAAAAGCACCAGAACACCCAGTTATTCTTAACATGGCCTGCCCTCAGGGAAATCTAGTTAAATAGAGCTTCACCTGCTGAGGTTATATTAGAGCCTAATTGACTTGGGGGGAACGGAAATACCCAATGTCAGCTGGCTCTAATCTTCAACTTGGTGAAAAGGAAATACCCAACTGCAGCCCACTTTAGCTACCCTGCCCCAACTAAGGGAGGGGTGGGTTTGAGAAGCAGGTGTGAAGTTCACAGCCTAGAGGCATAGGCAGATTAAAATACAGTCATGTGCTGCTTAATGACATGGATAAATTCTGAGAAATGCATCGTTAGGCAATTGCATCATTGTGCAAACATCATACACAAACCTAGATGGTATAACCTACTATACATAGACTACATGTTACAGCCTATTGCTCCCTAGGCTGCAAACCTGTACAGCATGTTACTGTACTGAATACTGTAGGCATTTGTAACTGGTATTTGCATATCTAGACATAGAAAAGTTACAATAAGTTACACAGTAAAAGTACTATGTAAACAATAAAAAATGTTACACCTGCATATGGCACTTACCATGAATAGAGCTTGCAGGATTGGTCTGGGTGAGTCAGTGAGTGAGTTGGGGATGAATGTGAAGGTCTAGAACAGTACTTGTCACATTATAGCCTGTTTGTCTGCCCCCAAGCACATCTCCATACAGAGAGATCATAACTTCAATATTATGCTTACTGTATATATATCCCTGTTTGTCACTAAAGGATGGCCAGTTAGTCAATGACGGGTAAGATCCCATGAGAAGGACAACCCAAGCCAGACACGGTCCAGTCGCATGGGTGCCTGTGGGTGCCAATGGGTACCAGTGGGTGCAATAGGAGTTGACAGAAATAGGGCATGAACCCCTTGCTTCAGGGTCTGACAGCATGCCTGTGAAATGACCTATTGATATGATAAAATCTGTCCTCCATGTAATCCTATCAGTGAGTTTTGGTATTAGAGGTTTCTGTCTCTTAGGGAGGTACATGTGAACAGATCATGGGACTTTCAGTAATGGCAGCCTGCAAGTGATGTGGCTTGGAGATTAATTCTTGGGTGTGAGACACACAGACCTCAGAAGATACATTGATCCTTTCATGTGTAAGAGAACAAAAGGAACAGTCAGGTCCGATTCCAGGCTCTGTGTCCTAGAGGCACTGAGTCCCCTGGCTAGCACTGCTTTTGAACTATCCTTTGTCTCTTGTCTGTATTTTTCTGTTTCTCAACCTCCACCATCCCTTCTGAATTCCTATGGCCCTGTCGTGTGGGATGCAACAATTACTGTACACTGCTGTAGGCTTTATAAACACTACACAAAGCTACACTAAATTTATAAAACAACATGAGATTAGGGCCAGCCGAGTGGCACGGTGGTTAAGTGCTGGCTTGGGAAGCCAGCGGCCCCAGTTCGGGTCCCACATATGAGGGTCAGTGACACTGCCCTCAAAAAAAAAAATTAATAAGAAGAATTACGATAAACAAGGTGTATGAGGCTACTGCTATTGTAATTCAACATACTGTTTTACAGCACATTGTTTTTATCAGTAGAAAGTATACAGTCTAAAATAATGATAAAAATACAGTATAGTAAATACATAAACTAGTAATATGGTTGTTATCATTATCAAGTATTATGTACTGTGCATGATTATATGTGCTATGCTTTGTAAGACTGGCAATGCAGCAGGTTTGTTTATAGCAACATCACCAGAAACACATGAGTAATGCATTGTGCTATGATATTATGACAGCTACAACCTCACTGGGTGACAGGCATATTTCAGGTCCATTATAATCTTATGGAAACACTGTCATATTTGTGGTCTATTATTGACCAGAATATCATTATGCAACATGTGACAATACTGAGACATAAGTTCTTCAGATTGAAGAAAATTACATAGGTCAAAGTTGGATCTACATAAAGAAAAGAAGAATATTAGAGAAGAGATAAGTGATGATAAAATTAAAGCTTTAAGATTAATCTAATAGATAACAAATTGTTTAAAATAAAAATAGCAACATATATTTCAATATATATGTATTTGTATATATGCTTATAGATAAGCAAAATGAATAATAAATGATATAAGGGACAAGATGGAGTTATTAGAATTATTTTATAATATTCACACTACTTATGAATGTACTCTTACCTCTCACTATGTAAAGTGGTAAAGTGGTACAATGTTACTTAAAAGTGAACCTGGAGTAGCTGTAAATGTATATAGCAAACTCTAGGGCAGCCATTAAAAAAGGTTAAAAGATAAAAAAAAAAAAGAGCAATTAATAGGATAAGACAGAAGAGAAAATGGAATTATATTAAATGATCAGTTAAACCCCAAAAGGGAGAAAAAGAGTGTAAGCTGAAAGTAGAAACAAAGATCAAGGACAACAAATAGAAAATACTAACAAATACAGTAGCATTTACCCAAGTACATCAATACTCACTTTGAATGTCAAAGGTCTAAATGCACCAATTAAAAAACAGAGATTGTCAGAATGAATCAGAAAATAAGGCCCAACTATGTTGCCTATTCCTTACATATAAAAACATATATAGGTTAAAGGTAAATGGATGGGAAAAGGTATGCCATTCTAACACTAAAGGAAATGGGACTAGTTTTGTTGATTTTGGACAGAGCACGCTTCAGAGCAAAGAAAGTATCAGGGATAAAGAGGGGCATTACATAATAATAAAGGGGTCAACTCTCCTAGAAGACATAATTCTCATTGTGTATGTGTCTAACAAAAGAGTGTCAAACTATGTGGAGCAAAAACTGATAGAACTCCATGGAGAAACAGATAAAACCACTGTTATAGTTGGAGACTTCAGCACTCCAGAGATGGACAGATCCAGCAGGCACAAAATCAGAAAGGCTGTAGTTGTACTCAACAACACCATCCATCTGCTGGGTATCATGGACAGATTAAACACATTTTATACAGAGTATTATTTATAAAACATGCTTATAGTTCTGAAATTTATCTAAATTAGATGCCAAATGAATGAGTGAAACTTAGAGGAGTTCTCAATTTCAAAGGCATGGAGGAGTTATATTGAAAACAATGAATCTGTCAAATCTACTTTATCCTGATGTCAGTCAGGGCATATTTTTCCTTAGTCCAAATCCCTATAGCTTTAAAAATGGAGGAACTGCACATGATGCTTTCTGAAGGTCATACCCAATTTAAGCTTCTTTGTTTTTAGGAAATGATCTTTCTTTAGAAAATCATACACAAGCACTCATATGAATCTGCCAGAATTCCTTAGTTTCATACATTTTCCTACTAACTGTGCTGCCTGCTTTAACCTTATTAAAAATTATATTCAGCAAAATTTTTCAATATAGGGGTGCATACCTTCCAATGTTTAATATGTAGAAATAGAAACAAACTTTGAATAAATGATATCTTTTTTTCCATTAATGTATTTTGAGAAGACTAAGTTTCATTATACTCTTCTCATTTGACTCATCAGCAACTTTTTAAATATTTGACATAAAGAAAGTTAGTACTATGCCTTCAACTTTGAACTTCAATGTTTAACTCAGGCAGAAGGTTAATGAAGGTATTTTTTTCCTTGTGCTCCTCCTTGCTAGTTCCCCAACTTTGAAAGAGTTAGGGCCTGAATATCAGAAGGAACTTAAGCACATGTTAACTGGCACAAAATGAAACATTTAATGTAATATTTAACATTCTGTGAGAAACTCTCAAATTATAAAAAAAGATAAAAGACTAGGTCTATTTGTATTTCCGACATTGACCTCAGGATCACTGACCTGGAAAATTAGCATGCAGCCAAAGGTAAGAATTATAATACATAAGGAGCATTTCGAAAAAAGACTTAAAGAACTTCAAGAACCATGTTTTCTGATGTGCATACCTGGACTGCCTGCTAAACTTGTAAACTTTATATCAGTACATATACTCAATATTTTCAGGTAAATTGTGCTTAGAAGCATTTCTGCCTAAATAAACTAAAGTTTAGGTTTAGGTGACTGAGCCAATGGTAGGTAGGCTTGATGCAGAAACTGGCTTATCCAAAGAGATTCAGAATTTTACTTCACATATAGATTTTTATTAAAAATTGCCATAGTAGTATTATTCTCATTCTACCCTAAATTGTCTATATTGTAGATAGGAAGTTTCTAATGTCCAAAGCTTATGCTTGATAAGGATTAAAGCCTTTAGATTGAGTTATTCAAGTTCAAGTGGAAGTTTATGAATGCTTAAGAGTTGGTTAGAGAAAATAAATTCCTTCTTAGATATTACTGGAATCTGTCACTATCAAACATGATCCCGGAATGTTTCTCATTTATTAATAACAGAAGTCAATCTAGATCTACCTATATGTGATTCTTGATGTTCTGTCACTAAAACAGTTCACAACATTTGCTTTCTGCAGGGACCTGGAAACACTAACTGCTTAATCTGCCTATGTGATCAATTTAGGAGGATAAGACGAATTGTTGGGCTATGGAGATAATGACTAGGTTCATAGACTGAATGGTACTGCCGTAAAATACATGGCCAGTCAATATTTCACAATCCTTCTCCTACAGGCACAATATACACTGAAGGCTCATAATCGTTGCCCTTGCCATTTACAAACTGTGGCTGTGACAATTAATTGATTTGTCATTTTCTACCAGATTCAGCCCTATTTGGATAAATTTACTAACTACTTTCTTATCTTAAGACAGCTTTTCATGTCTGAAAAAAAATATTGTGTGGTTTCATTTACAGCAGCATATGTACTTGCAAAACCATGCACTGGGTACCTAACTCAGACATAATGGTTAAAAAATTCCTTGGATGAAAAAAAAAAAAAGACTGGGTTAGGAATTCAGAGAATTGGGTTCTAAGCTCTGCTTGTCACCCACTATCTTGTTATTTGACTTCGGACAGGCTTTTACACCTCTCAGATTGAGTCAACTCATTTATAAAATAAAGAAGTCAATGTAGATGTTCTCAGGTTCCCTTTAAGGAAAAATATTTCATCATTTAAGTCTCTTTCTGAACTGACTTGTAATTTGTGTTTGTACAGAAGGTGAAAGAGATAAAGAGCTGGACAAGATGGAAAGCAGTCCAGGACCTTTATGTGAGAGAGCTCTGGATGGGGCCCAGCAGCTGGTTTGCAGAATTCAGGGTGAGGATAGGACTTTATATCCAGTATGCAGGAACCTAAGCTATAACACCATGTACAAGCAGGAGAGCATTATTTACAAAGGTGGGTCTGGGCACCCGGTAAGGGACAGGCACAGCAGGCACTCAGTGAGTTGTCTGCAAACTCGTATTTGCAAACTGTGCATGTGCCTGGGAGTTGGTGAATGAATCCTGAATGATTTTTTTCATCCTCCCTTTGAAGCGTGAATGATCCAGAGACTTTGTTCTGAGCAGTTACAAGAAGATCTGAGCAGCCTGGAACCCGGGGCTGGTCTCTCACTCTATCTAGATGACCTCATTATCTGCTATGTATCTACAAAAGCTCAGCCTCAAGCAAAAAACAAAACCCAGATCTCTATGTCCCCATCTGCCCTATTCCTTCTATTCTTATATTTTACCATGGGCAAGTTTTGTTATTTACATCAAACTTTTTCCAACTTAACTGCTCTCTGAAATTGATACTTTATTTAGCTTTCCATTTTTCTAAGTATTATAAATCATCTATTAGCCTACCATACATTTGCTTTTAGTTGGAAATTATTATTTAACCATTTCATGAATAAAGATGTTTTAACCCACCCTCATTAACTAGATGGTAACTTCACTGAAGTGCAAAACTATTCTTTCTATGGCTTTGGGTTCCTGAGAGCAGCAAGTCTAGGTACATGATTATAAATTGTCTTACCAGAAACATTTTACAACACTTTCTTATCTTCCTAAGTGATAATCCATCTCTTCAAAGTTTAGCACTCAAATGGCAAGGACTAATGCTAAATATTCTGACCAAAAGCAACACTGTTTTGCTCTTTACAATTAATTAACATATTCTTTTAACTTTCATTTAGGGAACTGTATATGAGCTCTTTTTATTTTTTTTAAACAATCCTTTTTTGTTGTTGTTTTTATTTATTTATTTATTTATTTATTTATTTATTTATTTATTTATTTTGAGGGCAGTGTCACTGGCCCTCATATGTGGGACCGAACCCGGGCCACTGACTTCCCAAGCCAGAGCTTAACCACTGCGCCATTCCGCCGGCCCTTATATGAGCTCTTTATTAATTTCCAGTCTCTGATTTTCCTGCTGCAGTAAAAATGTTGATTTCAGCGCCTTTCCAATAAAGAGGTAGTCTATCTAAAAATTCATCAACATATATGTTATAGAATGAATGGTTTCTCCCCAAAATCATGGAACTCTAATACACCAATGTGATTACATTTGGAAATAGGGTCCTTCATGAAGTAATTAAGGTTAAATGAGGTCATAGAGTGGGGCCCTAAGCCTATAAAACTATTGTCCTTACAAGAAAGAGGAAGAGACACCAGAGCTCCCTCTCTTCATACACTCACAGAAGACAGGCTATGTGAGGACAAAGAGAAAAGGCAACCATCTACACGCTAAGAAGAGAGGCCTCACAAGGAATCCTGGACAGCTCCTTGGTCTCAGACTCCTAGCCTCTAAAACTGTGAGAAAGTAAATTTCTGTTACTTAAGCCAGCCTGGGGTTTTTGTTATGACACCCTGAGTAGCCTAATATAATACAGATCCTTGTTTTATTTTAATTTTCATATTCTTGTATATGTCAACTTTCACTCATATAGGGCAAACCGAATGCACCTAAACTCATGGTTCCTTATGAAATGAAAACAATTTTCACTTGTCTTTTGAATATATCTTGGTTTTGTTTATTTGTTTTTAGTTCAAGTAAACAAACATATTGTGCAGAGGACAAGTTTGTGTGCTGAATTTACAAGATAAGTAAGACATTGTTTCCACCCATCAGGGGTTTATAATACAGTAGGTGGGCTGTTAAACTGGAAATCTCCATGTCAATATACAGCATATTGCTTAAAGGAAATATCGAACTTCTAAGATGCTCTGAGGTGACTCCAAACAATAACCAGGTAACAATTTGTTGGAATAAAAATGATTAGGTGGGCTAAAAATTATATTTTATTTGGTCTAGTCAAATTTTGATTTGCAGTGATACAGTATGACTTATTCTTTTCAAATAACGTGATAAAGGGCTGGCCTAGTGGCTCAGTTGGTTAAGAGCTCGCTCAACAGTACGAGCTGAGCTCTGAGCAACAGCAAGTCGATGCCCAGCCCTAGGTGCTGCTAAGCTGGCAACAGGTGGCAGGATGGCTCAGCTAAAATAAAATAAAATAAAAAGTAAAATAAAATAACATGATAAAAATTATTGTTTCATAAGTTTTCTTTAACATATTATAAACTTTTATCAAAGTTTTATTTTTGCCAGAGTAATATATGTTCACAGTCAAAATGATCAAAGAGGACTGTAATGAAAAACAGTAGTTTCCTGATCCAAACCATCTTTCAACTCATAAATGTTTCTTCTGACACTTTGGTCTACATTTTCAAATAATATTCTTATAATTTTATTTCCTGATTTATGAATTTTAAGCATCATTTATTGACTTCCTATTTTATTGTGGTAAAGGAGTTAGCTTTTTAAAAATAACCCCCGGGGGCCAGCTAAGTGGCACATTGGTTGGGAGCTGGCTTGGGACGCTAGCTCTGAGCAGCAGGGCTCCGGTTCGGATCCCACATATGAGGGCCAGTGACACTGCCCTCTATAGGTAAGGCGGTGAACAACAGCTCCACTTGGTTGCCTCTATAGCTAAGATGGTGAACAACAGCTCCACCTGAAGCTGGGCTGCTGTAAGTCGCTGGCGACAGTGTAGGCTGCAGCCCCTGCTGCAGTGGGCTGCCATAAGCTACAGTGAGTGGCCAGCAGACAGCATGAGCAGCCGGCAGCCAGAGTGAGCTGCCGTGAGCCGCTGTGAGTGGCCGTCCAGAGGCCGGTAACTGATCTGCCACACCCAGGAAAGGCGCAATGACGATACCAACATGGGCCAGTGAAGCAACGTCCTCCACAACTAGACTGAAGAACAAAAGGACAGCAACTTGTCTGTTCCCCTTCCCCGGTTACCCAACGCTGCTCCCTGCCCCCAAATCCCCAATAAAATCTTTAAAACAAACAAACAAACAAACCCCCTATTTAACTTCTAATTTTTCAATATAGTTATATCACAATTTCTAATTTAATAATCATTTACTGTATGTTAATATTATAAATATTGTTCAATTTTGAACCAATTTATATCGCTTTCCTTCTTGTTGCACTTGTTTTTACCTGGATTTAATAACTGATATTCATTTTGCTTGGTAACATCCTTTTTCTTTTTTTTTTTTTTATTTATAGATTTTATTGGGGAATTGGGGGAGGGGAACAGCGTTGGTGAACTGGGGAAGGGAAACAGACAGGTTGCTGTCCTTTTGTTCTTCAGACTAGTTGCAGAGGACATTGCTTCACTGGCCCATGTTGGTATCATCATTGCGCTCTTCCCTGGTGAGGCAGATTGGTCACTGGCCTCTGGACAGCCACTCACAGCAGCTCTTTGCAGCTCACACCAGGTTCCAGACACTCACGCTGGCTGCAGGCCACTCACTATAGCCCATGGCAGCCCACTGCAGCAGGGGCTGCAGCTATGCCGTCCTGGGGACTCACAGCAGCCCAGCTCCAGGTGGAACTGTTGTTCACCATTTTAGCTGTAGAGGGCAGTGTCACTGGCCCTCATATGTGGGATCCGAACTGGGTCCGCTGGCATCCCAAGACAGCTCTTAATCAATGCGCCACTCAGCTGGCCTGGTAACATCTTATATAACTATAATACAGTATGAAAAGTAGAAAATCAACATTGGTACAATCCATAGACCTTATTTAGACATCACAAGTTTTACATGTATTCATTTTTGTGTCTGTGTGTGTCTGTGTGTGTGTGTGATTCTATTCACTCTTATCTCATGTGTAAATTCATGTAACTACCACTATAATCAAGAGGCAGAATTGTTCTGTCATCACAAAGATATGCCACATGCTAGGAAAGTCAACCTTTCCTCTCCTCTTCTACACCCTTAATCCCTGGCAACCACTAATCTCTTCTCAATATCTATCATTTCAAGAATGTTAAAATAAATTTTAAAAAGCTTTTGGTTGTTTTTATTTCGGAGTTTTCTGTTACTTTTTCATAGCACTCTGCTCTTCTATTTTGCATGTAGTACATTCCCGTATCCAAAAATAAAGGGGCTAACTATAGATTTTCTTGTTTTGGAAGGTTTTTTTTTTCTTATTTTCTTTTCTGCTACATTTATCTGTTTCCTCCAGCACCTCCCTTTTTATGATTTTCACTTCATGATGTTGAGTGATGCTCTAAAAACTTAATAGCACTGTATGCATAGGGCTGAATTTAAATCTTTTCTTTGGTGAGATCCCAAATATTAGAGTCTGGATTGTTTTTAATAAGCTAATGTCCCATTAACAATATACACCCAAATTAGGCCAACTGATTTAAAACCTATTTGCAACAGAACTCTCATCATCCATCTGTGCAAAACTTTAAACATTGGAAAGTTAGATTTGGCCATTTTTAATGGGGGCTTTAACTGTACCAGTCCAGTTCTGATGCTTTGATCCATTATAACAGCATCACAAATCCCAACATCACTTCTTCTAACTGTGCACCCTTGACTTCAAAGATATTTACAAGTCAAGCTCCCAGGCACAATGTTGCCTTCAAATTACAAAAATGGCTCTGCCTCATTGTAATACCAGAGAGACACAGACACAGGACACACGTCAACTTCATTGGGTATCCTTTTAAAAATACTACCCAGTCCCACATCCCGAACAATATCACCCTGGCCCAGGAGCTGCCATTGGAGATGACATCATTCCCTGTATCAACTTCACCTGAGACACTAAAACCTCTGCCCTACTGACACTCACAGGTGTCTCTCCTAAGGTGTTGGCAGCTTGAATGCAAGATGCTTACTGCTTTTCTTCTTTTGATACTAGGGATTCTATTACATTTTCTAAGCTTGCTGTTGGTTTAACGCATGTCCCCAGTATAATCTGGTTTTGCCAACACATACATCCTTAGACTCCCATGCCTAATGGGAAGACTGGTAGAGGGTACTACAATCTGTGGCATTCAAAAAGTTAATGGAGATTATTGCTTTCTCCAGGAGGCAACAACCTCATATTAGTCAACTCCTCTACCCACTGGGGCAAGGACAACCACTCCCCAGAGCCTTCTCCGACTATTCCCTTCAGCTTTCCACCATGACCTTCTGCCCTGAGTCTCCAACTATGAGCATCTCTTCCCTGTGGTTACACACAAATACCACCAATTTTTGCATATACTTTACTAAACTATCAATTAATACCCACCAAGAAACATACCTGCTGGACCTGCCACCTTGACCAAAGAAAGACACCAAAATATTATCCAAAAATATATCTCATACTTTTACACATGTTACAGTGCTATTAAAATATTATTAGAGACCCCAGAAATTTCAGATCTGTCTTCTTGGCTAATGCCATATAAATAGGAAATTCAGATACAAGCCAGCATATAAGGACTCCTTATACTTCTACTTGTGTACCTGCTTTTATGTTTTATAATAAAATGTTTTTTATACTGTTTAGAGCAACTTAAATCCCACTCTTTTATGGTCTTCCCTACTAATACCCAAATAATTGAGCTCAAACTTGTGTCAAGACATTAAGGAGTCAGTTGTAACATATTATAGTTTTATACATGCTGTCTTCACCCAGCTTTGAAGCCCTGGTGAAAGGCTGCTCAATTCCCTTTCCAGAGCAGCGAATTAAAACCACACCCCAACTAACTGCTCTATCTGACTCCTAAACTCTGGGCAGTACTATCTACCTACTTTAATCACCCCAGGGTCAGGTACCAGGCAACTAGAGATAGCCTGTACACCTGGGAGCCCCTGAAATTATTCAAACCACCAATCTTAAACCTGCTTACCCTGTCTCACCTGTTCTTTCCCTTGGAAACCACAATAAAGGATCTTACCAACAGCTCCCCTCTCCCCCACTGCCTTGCAATTGACTCAGGTGATTCCCTGTGGCCCCCTGGCTCTGTGATATGTTCTCCCTCTGTTGAGATCTGAGAGTACAAACTATCTTTACAATGGTGGTTACAATGGTGGTTATCTCCTGATCTGTTGGCCTTGCTATACCCAAATAATTTGCTATACCCAAATAATTTAAAAATCTAGTGAAACAGTATTTGGCTAAATCATACCATTTCCTGATACTTCATCAGAGCCTATCCTTAAAGCTCTAGTTAAAACATCTTTAACCACTTGATGTAACAATAATACCCTCTTTCATCAGGGTGTAAGCAGAGGTACATAATAGTTTTTATACAATACATAGTTCAAGAGAAATTAGAAATTGCCAATATGAGTGATCTTTTATTTTCCTGGAAATTTAAGTGAGTAAGAGCATAGCCATAGGTTCGGAAAACAAAAAAATACTGAATTCCAATGAGTACTGAAACAAATATATTTTTTGTTTTTGATGTGGGGACATAGGGACACATATAAAGAAAATCTTTCTACTTCTAATTTTGAATTACTAACTAATCAAATTTCATGTACCAAGACTATCAGTTTCATTTAAAAAAAAAATCTTCATACCTATGTTAAGGACATGCAGCTCTGATGTTTATAAAATAATTTATTTTACACATTTTTTACCTGTTGAGATTTATTTCTCCTTTGAGTTATTTCTCCCTTTTCATTTGAAGCTTTGCAGTGTATGGGGTGGAAGGTGTTGAGGGCAGATGGATGGGAAGGGAGGACTACGTCTAATGGGATTACTAATCTCTGACTAAAAACAATTATACTTTAGAATAACAGCATAAATAGTAAATATAGGTGGCAATATTTTAATTTCCACAACCTATGAAATCTTGACACACAAAAATAGGTGAGGCACTAAATTCAACTACCATGAATAATCTGCAAGCATCTAGAAAGCTCTTGTGGTTCTGGAATAAATCAAAACTTTGTGCGGCTCAGGAGGGATTAATATACTTGTAATTACTATAATCCTTTAGTCTCAGGGTACTTGTTACACCAGCTACAAATGAACCTCCTGGAAACAGAATTTCCCAGCTTTTTATGAATTTGTATAATGATCCATGTCGTGTTAAGAGAACACTGCAAAACTGAGTTGAAATCAGCAGTACTAATTATGTTTAAATGTCAATGCCTCTCCCTCCATCCCAATGGTTTCATTTCTTACTTACATGGTATAAGTTGCACTCACAACTGCCTGTGTGCCCTGGGAACTGTGAAAAGCATCACAAGTAACTGTGGAGATGGAGCCTCCCCTATTTTGTGTAGTTTGGTACTCACTTTTGCATGGGTGAATTAGTTTTAAACCAGATGCCTTAATCCAAAACGTGAGCTCCAAAGAAAAGATTCCCACATCTTCTTTTTCTTCCCACTGAGTCAGGTCTTTGTAACCCCTGTAGGGTTGTCTGTTTCTTTTCTTTTTCTTTTTTTCTTCCACAGGGAGCTCACTCCAATTCTCCTTTAGAAATTTCCTTACCTATGTGTTCCAAACCTCTCAGTTTCTGGATGGTGGGATTGTATTAATAGAACAGGCACAGTCTTTAGGCAGTATTTACTAAGACTGTTTTAGAGTGCTCAGCTCCTGAATCTGTTACCAGCACATCCAAACTTCCCAGGTATGGCCATCTCTGCCCTACCTTCTTCTCCTGTAATTCTTGGTTATTGCTTAACTTGAAGTTATTTTTGCAATTTGCTTTCACTGTTCTGAGTCTACTGCATCTTTTTCTCCATTATTATCATATTCTTACCCATGTGACCCACAGAACAAATGAAACTTTGCAGGCTATAGTATAGATAGCAAAAAACACAGGGTGTCGCTAATATCAAACCTCTGTTAGTCAGTAAGTACCAAACAATATTCAAATAATTGTGACTGTAATAATATTATCATATTTATGTACACCTGAGGTAAAAGAAACTCATTCAATTTATATATACAAATATTTGAGCATAGATAAATATTTCTGTGGAGAAATTTTACAGTTTTCCTTAGATTCTCAAAGTATTTCTTGAATCCAGAAAAATGGAAGGACCATTAAATGCCTTTTCTACTAAATAGGTAAAGAAAGTAACATATGATTTACAAGAATTCCTTTTGTAAGAAATAAGATCATTATGACAGTAGAATCTCTTTCATGAGCAAATATTCCAAAAAGATGGATGATATGGTTTTTGAACTCCCTGATGTTTTGAACTTAAAGATGGAATTAAATAACCTTTAATCACTTTTCTTGGGCTAAATCATTTTCTTAATGTATGAAATAGTTTTATCTATTGCCTGTTTACACAGCAAAGTGGAGTTACATGATTATTTGAGTAATTTAAATAACTAGGTACATGCTTCAGGTAAAGGTGCATGCTTTAGGTTTTCTAAATAAGCAGGACTCCCGTTACCATAAATGTCTGCTTAGGTCATTCAGACCAACCCTTTCATTGAGGACAAGTAGTAAATCTGGAGGAAAAGAAAAGTTTATGAGATAGTTAATTATTTCTCAGCAAGGATGTGGAAAAGGGGAGTAGCCCAGGAACCTGAATGACTAAATGGACCTTTTGCCCCACAGGACTGGAAGGGAAGGCACTGAAACCCAGGAGGACTCAGCAGATTACACTCTAGGAAAAAGGAAGAAATACAAGTAGACAAGTTCCCCTGTGACTATAGCTCAGGGTACTATTACCTAATCCCTCAAGAATTCCAGAATTGGGCCAGCTGAGTGGTTCAGTTGTTTAAGAGTTAGCTTAAAAGCATGAGCTCTGAGTAACTGAGCCCCTGTTTTGATTCCCACATGGGCCAGTGATGCTGCGCCAGAGCTGAGCTACCAACAGGTGGCAGCATGACTCAGCTGGTGAGTGGCACATGCTCTTAACATCAAGACGGCCTGTTCGATGGTGGGCTATGCCAGCCCACAACTAAGAATGTACTCAGCACCTTGAGCTGAGCTGCCTCCTGGATGGCTCAGTGGATAGAGTGCATGCCCTTAACAAGATTGCTGGTTCTACTCCCGCATGGGATGGTGGCTATGCCCGCTAGCAACTAAGACTAAACTAGGCACCTTGAGCTGAGCTGCCACCCAGTTGGCTCAGTGGATAGAGAGTGTGCTCTTAACAACAAGGCTGATGGTTTGACTCCCACATAGGTGGTGGCTACACCCACCTGCAACTTAGAGTGAACAAAGTACCTTGAGCTTAGAGGCCATGAGTTGCTAACAGGCAGCCAGATGGAAATTGGTGCCCTCCACAACTAAGACTGAAGAACAACTTGGCTGGTCCCCTTCCTCAATTCCCCAACACTGTTCCCCTCCCCAATTCCCTAATTGAAAGAAAGAAAGAAAGAAAGAAAGAAAGAAAGAAAGAAAGAAAGAAAGAAAGAAAGAAAGAAAGAAAGAAAGAAAGCTGAATAAAGGAGTGTGGCTGGGGACTTTAAAAAAAAAAAAAAAAAAGAAGAAGAATTTCAGACTTCAAGTGCCCATAGCCGCCTGGCAGAAGCAACAGAAAAACATCCCAGGTGGAAGATAATGTCTTTATATACTACCGGGGCCCAGGAATAGTGTGCCATCAGCTAGACACTCACCTCAGGTACAAAATTCAAGGGTGGAGCCACAAAGCTTAAAATTATGATAAATATTTTAATATAATGTTTAAAAATTAAAATCAATGCAAGAAAGATCTTTAGTGAACAAAATATTACATTTTTTTAAAAAGACAGGATCTGGTAACTTCTGGTTTCCAATTTGGCAGGTAAAAAGCCTGAAAATTAGCACTTTATTCTAATAATAAAGAAAAAAAACTGAACAACCTTAAGAGAAACAACTCTTCCTAGGCTCATGAAGGAAGTGAGGTCATAGAACAAAATATTGCCTCTAAAACTGGAGAGAATAAACAAATACAGAAAATCACAACTTACCAGAGCAGAAACCCATAAACTGAAGCCTTCAGGAAAAACAGCGTAAGCTAGGAAAGCTTTCTAATTGAAGTCTTACTGGAGGTCAATGTGGAAAGTCTGAGAGATAAAATCTCCAGGGGGAGCAGGCATAGGGAGGTTCCCACATTTTGTGGGTTTTATCTCCTGGAGCTTGCCCAGGATCTCAAAGTGAATATTGGGGAAAAAAACCCTTGTGCTTCCCACAGAGGGAGGGGAAGACAACCATTTTTAAATACATCATAGCATTCTGTTCTTCCTCTCCTTCTCCTTCTCCTTCTCCTTCTCCTTCTCCTTCTCCTTCTCCTTCTCCTTCTCCTTCTCCTTTTCCTTCTCCTTCTCCTCCTCTTCCTCCTTCTCTTGTTTGTTTGTTTGTTTGTTTGTTTCTTTCTTTCTTTCTTTCTTTCTTTCTTTCTTTCTTTCTTTCTTTCTCTTTTTCTTTTTGGTGGAAGGTGTATCATTTTATTTCATTAATATTCATATTCCGGACTCACATTTGCAATGACAGAGATCTCCATGAGGTAATTTTGTTGTCAGGAAACAAACACCAGCCCCCATTCTGTTCTTAGTAGGGCTGCCTTCAGCAAAAGTTAACCAGAGTTTAACCAGCTAGGGTACCATCAGTCTAGTGGCCTGGGGAAAGAAAATACCCAATTATAGATGCCATGGCCTTCTACATGGAGAAAAAATACACAGTGCCAGCCCCCTCCAGCCTTCCAGGAAGGAGAAGGAAAGTATACAATTTCAGCCCACTTTTGTCATTGGTCTCACTGCTACAGGGGAAACTGACAAGCACTGAATCTCACTGTCCAGAGGCACATAGGTCGCTGAGAGACTGAGATGGAAACACAGAACTGTAGAATGCTTGCCCTCACCACACCTCACTATCAGGCTACTGAAGGCCTAATTACTACACTATCTTTTATCCAAGTCATCATGTTCATCTATGAATAAAAAATTATAAACATAGTATAAAAGGACAAAAGACAGTTTGAAGAAGTATACTAAGCATCAGAATAAAACTCAGATATATCAGGGTGGTTGGAATTATTACACCTAGAATTTAAAACAGCTATGATTAAAATGCTAAGCCAATGGCTAAGGAAAGCAATGTGTAAGATGAGGTTGTCAATGGAACAGAAAGAAGGAAATTCTAAGAGAGAACTAACAAGAAATTCTAAAGATCAAAAACACTGTAATAGACATGAAGGATGCCTTTGATGGGCTTGTTAGCAAACTGGACATAGCGAAGAAAAGAATCTCTGAGCTGGAGAATATCTAGATAGAAGCCTCCCAAACTGAAAAATAAACATAGAAAAGACTAAAAAAAACCACAACAGAATACCCAAGAACAGGCTTACTGTAACAGCTAAGGGAGGGTAAGCAATTTCGTGTTTTTCATAGAACCTAGCACAGGGCCCTGGTGCTAAGTGCATAATGCAAATTTATATGTTCTTCATTTCTTCCTTTAATTAAAAATTGCTTCCATAAACTTATCAGGCCTTTATAGTGTGGATACAAGCAAATTAAAAAAAAAAATCCTTGGGCCGGCCGAGTGGTGCAGTGGTTGAGAGCTGGCTTGGGACACCAGCGGCCCTGGTTCAGATCCCACATGTGAGGGCCAGTGACATCTCCCTCTTAGAAAAAAAAAAAAAAATCCTCTAACAGCTGAGTGATTATTTGTATGGCTTCAGTCACCAGAATAACTAAGTTGAAAATAATGTAACAATGGTTCTTGAAAATAAATTATTGAGGCTAACAGAATTCAAGGTGCCACAAAATTTTAGTAGGTTGTTCATGAGAAAGACAATTAAAAAGAGACAGCAATAATCATTCAATGTGTCTTTTACTTAGTGACAAGGGTTATGACAATTTCTATAATAATACCTTTGCATTTGCACCTACCTAGAAGCCACATTTTTATAAGGAAGCTAGGAAATGAGCCTAGTAAACATAATAAAGAACTAAAGTTATTTCTGGTCCCCACTCAAAAATAGATGTAACATTTGCATTAAAAAGTGTATGTAAACATGACTTTTGAGGAAACAGGAAGTTTTCCAAGATGGGTATACTGGAAAGATTTCCTGCATAAACAAAGTCTTGCCTATTTTAAATTACTCCTTAGCTTTAGATGCCAGCTTTACACAATTAAAATTTTTAAGGCTGTCAGCACTATTTTCAACTCTTATACTTTGGTCTGAGAACACTGTCAGGAAATTTAACTTAAATCTGAAGTTGTCCTTCTGTGTACAATAAGATAAAAATGTCCTAAATGGCCTTTTGCCTTTCAGTAACAAAAATGTTATATTTCACTCATTCATAGAACTCTTTAGGGCTATATAGAAAATAAATCACTCCTTAAGTGCAGGAGAGCAGTACAGAGATGGGGGACAAAGTCCCTTCATTTTTCCCACCAACTAGTTCACTCATTCACCTTCCGGTTCATTCATTTAGAATTGTACTGAACAAATACTATGTTATGGCACTATTGTTAATATCCCCATTATAGAAAAGAAGGTAGCATGTCAGCAAGGCACAACCTAAAATATTTTATTTGTTTGCTTTTGCATATAGAGAATCATGATGTCCACAACATTTAATCCACAGGAGTATGGTGAAACACACAGAGATAATGTAGGGCAAAGCCCTTTGGAAAAATTAAAACACCATACAGTGAAAGGAATTGGCATTATTGAAAGCTAAATGGCCTAGATCCTTTTTTTTTTTTTTTTTAAAGAATTTATTGGGAAATTGGGAGAGGGGCAACAGCGTTGGGGAACCGGGGAAGGGGAACAGACAAGTTGCTGTCCTTTTGTGCTTCAGTCTAGTTGCGGAGGACGTTGCTTCACTGGCCCATGTTGGTATCATCATTGTACTCTTCCTGGGTGAGGCAGATCAGTTGCCAGCCTCTGGACAGCTGCTCACAGCGGCTCGTGGCAGCTCACACTGGCTGCCGGCCACTCACTGTAGCCTATGGCAGCCTACTGCAACAGGGGCTGCAGCCTACCCCATTGCCGGGGCTCATAGCAGAGCTCCAGGTGGAGCTGTTGTTCACCATTTTAGCAGTGTCATTGGCCCTCATATGTGGGATCCAAACAGGGGCCGCTGGCCTCCCAAAACATCTCTTAACCAATGCGCCATTCAGCCGGCCCAGGCCTAGATCCTTTTGACTCCAAGTTCATGCTCTTATGTCACCTCTTTTTACTTAACAAGACCATAGAATTTGTATGCTGTATGAAAACTGCAAAGTATACTGGCTGGCCAAAACAATATCTAAATAAGAATCACTTCAGGGAATGGCTTAATTTAATTATCAAATATTCATGATTTTTGAAACAGGATTTTTAGTGACCTTGAAAGGTATATGTTTAATTTTTCCTGTGTTTAGGTAAGTTTAGTTTTAAAATACCACTTTCTGCATAAAGGCTTCCTTGACTTTGTTCTACTGGTACTTATATATTTAGTCCCCCCTTTCCATGTTCAGACTTGTATACTTGGTTCGTCAGCTTTAAAGAATGTTCTTTGACTTCCCACCTATTATCTATGTGCAATAAGTGAGATTTTCTATTTTTTAAATTTCTTCTTTACCCATGTATTTTTGTTCCATTTTTCTTTCAATTTTATAAGGGTATATAACATTTATATACTTTTTTTTTTTCATTTTTACCTCACATTTGTCTCAGTTTTAAACATGCAATATCAAGTCAGTTTTTTGCTGATGTCACCTCTTGGTTGGGTGAAGCTTGTTTTCTACTAGACTACTCAGAAAAACCTCATTAGTCCAATGTTCGTGAGCTCTTCAAGTTTAATTTTCTTTTTTCTATAGCCTTTATATTTGAAGGACAGCTTGGTTGGAAAAAAAATTTTTTTTCTTAGATTTTGCCCATTGTTGTTCTCCTTTCAATGGCATGTTATTGTTAAGAAATCAAATGCTGACATGAATTCTTTTTTCCTTATAAGTACTTAGGATTAGTTTGCCAGGGGGCCTATTGTTTCTCCATTTTTGAAACCTGATGGTTTTATTCATGTAAGTCTTGGAATTGACCATTCTGTTCAATATTCCCAAGTACATACAGAATGTGTACATTTAAGTCATCTTTTATCTTGAGGCGGTCTTCTTGAATTATTGGTTTAAAGATTATTTCTGTTCTGATATTCTGCCAATTTTCTCAATCACTTCGTCTTCTATTTTATGCTTTTCTTCATTTCCCTTGAATACTCTTGGTTCTTTGGATTCCTATCCTCTCCAATTCTTATTGTATTTTTGGCCTTGCCTATACTCCTTTGTGCATCTTGAGATTCAGTTTTCTTATCTGAGTAGATTGTATCTTTTATTTTAATTTTTTTTCCTGTGCTCAAACTCCATTTTGCATCTGTCTAACGTTTATTCACTTTTACTCTGAGATTTTGAATTCCTGGTGCTGTTCAATGTGCAATTATATTTAATCCTTATTAGCATGTGCATTATAATTTTCCTCTTATTTTTCAAAACCCTTTTTAAAAGGGCTACACAAAAAGAATTTTAAAATTATTATTAAAAAGACTTATTTCTTATTTTCTAGTTTTTCCTTACAACTTTACACAAAAGTTGAGTGCTTCCTTTAGTTCGTGTTTATATGTACTGGATTTCCCTGGACACACAACATATAGGAGATTGTATAAGATTGAATGGATGAAGGAGTTTGAATACCTTACCCAGTATTTTAAGTACAAAATTTGTTTTTTTCCCATTGGTGTACTGGAACAGTTTGTTTAATAGAGATTTTTTTTTTTTTGCTCTGGTGTTGTAAAACACTGCTCTTCTTCCCTTAGCCATTCACCTTCCCAGGGTTACCTCCCCCTTCTAGAGTGCTTCCTTATCCTCTTACCAAGGCTACTACTAGCACCTCTTATGTCAAGCAATACCGGAGGTGCCCTTTTTCAGCTTCCTAGTAGCCAGTGTTCTAATGCATCAGATCTCAAACCTGCTGCCAGTACTTCAACTCTCATTTGGATTCCTCTTTTCCTGGAAATGTATATTCTGCTACCCCTGGAACTCTGCTTTACTCTTCCGTGCAATTCCTGCCTGACTGTGTGGTCTGGTGTAGATTCTGGAGACAACTGCATTGGTCTTATATGCTTATCCACACTTACATGTAAATTTCATCTTGCAGTCTTCTCTCACTCTTTAATTATGCTGTATGCAGTTCCAAAGGTAATTTTAATTCCTTTCCCTTTGGCCTACACGTTTTTGGTCTACATGCTATGATAACTACAGAAAATAGAATTGTATGCTATTCTTATCTAATGACATCAGGAAAAGTTATTAATAAGAATGAAACTCTAGGGGAGGCTGGTTAGCTCAGTTGGTTAGAGCATGGGCTCATAAAATCAAGGTTGCTGGTTTGATCCCCACATGGGCCACTGAGATGTGCCCTCCAGAACTAGATTGAAACAACTACTTGACTTGGAGCTGATGAGTCCTGGAAAAACCACACTATTCCCCAATAAAATAAATTTTAAAAGAATAAAACTCCATTGTAAATATTTTTCAATCTTTCCCATCAAGAATCCTGATTAACTGAAAAGGTGGTAGCTGAATCCTGGGAAAATTCTAATAGTCAATATATTAAAATAACTTTTTTGTTATAATGGTCAATTTACTTCTATCAACAAGTCTGGAAGTTCCAATATTATTTCAGAAAATACAACTCACTTATGGGAAAACTGCATAGGTAAACAAATTCTATCTATAGCCTTAGGATTTAATTAAATGTGATAAGCAATATTCTATCTTTCTAATATAGTCCATTACTGAGCCAACTTTTTTCTTCATTTATTAAACTTTTACAGTTCAAGAAATGGCAAATTATATACCCTTATATATATTCTGACAGGGGATTCTTTTCACGGACTCCTGACTTCCTAATCTCTTGTGTTTCAGGACATGGACATTTATAATCCCAGTGAAAATTAGAATAGAAAATTCCAATTAATATGTTGAAATAGGCAATATTATAATTGTGGCTTGTGATCAAGGAACATTAACTTATCTCCCCAAAATGAAAAATTTACTTTCTTTCCACATTATGATATTTTATTACTTTTAAGAAGCCACACATTATGAAATGCCTCTCAGGTTTATAAATGTAAAATAAGTAATGAATCACCCAGTGGAGCTTATAGTAAATGGGCCTGTATTTTTTTCTATGCAGTCAGATTTGCATGCATGCCTTACGCTTAATATTCAACTCAAGACAAGCAGGCAATTGAACAAAAATAAATTTAAAAAGCAAACATGAAATTACTAACTATATAAGAAACATGTTCCTATTACATTATATCATTTAGTGAGATCAAGGTCAACAAGAAATATTTCTTTGCATATGTAATTAAATACTAGGCAACCAAATTAATACCATAATACATTCTAGCAATATAGTAATAAACATAAAACTAGTGACTCATAAGCAATATATATCATTTTTCTCACAATCTTGGGGTATGTCTAGAACTTTTGGCTCTAAGTCATGTCTACTCATGACTATGAGCAAATCAAATAAGTCAGACAGAAAAAGCCGAGAACCATATAACTTCACTGATATGTGGAATATTTAACTGAAAGCAACAAAAGAACAAGACAAACAAGTAAAGAAACAAGAATTCATAGACACAGACAACAGTTTCGTAGTTACCAGAGGGTAAGGGAGGAGGAAGGTGGTAGATGAGGGTGAAGGGATCAAATATATGGTGATGGAAGGAGAACTGACTCTGGGTGGTGAGCACACAACGCAATATATAGATGATGTATTATAGACTTGTACACTTGAAACCTATATAGTTTTGTTGACTATAATCACCCCAATAAATTTTAATAAAATAAAAAAAGAGAGAGAGAAAAGATAAGAAATACTGTACCTTATTTTAAAAATACCAAGAAATGACACCAGTAATTTTTTCAGTTAGGTCTCATTTTACATGAATAATTACTTATAAAATCAAGCTTATTATGAGCCTTCTATGTACCTGTCACTGCCTAGGATCATTAGGGGACATGGGTAGTAGTACAAGTATCTGAGGAATAAAAGTAAAATAATACCTGTAACAGATATTAAAACAGTAAAAAAGTAAAAAAGTAAAATAATACCTGTAACAGATATTAAAACAGAAAGATGATTATATAAAATGCTCCACATGTAACATACTTCAGTGTTAAATATATTACAGATCAAAAAGAATAACTGGAAGTTAGAAGCATTAAAGTCATGAACCATTAGAAATAACGTGATTCAAAAGAGCAAAATATTGAGAGAGATTAGAATGCATAACAGTTAAGCAGCTCATCTTGGTGTGAGCCTCAGGTGGGGCTTTTGTGTAGCTGGTTCATGAGATGATGAATCAAGTGATGATCCAGTGGGAAGAAATGAGGGATTATTAGGGTGAGCTGCTGAGTGGGTCAAATGGGTAAAGTGGGGCAGTTTCTTTAATAAATGAAGAATTTTTGCGGTGACTTATGGAGACATTTTGACACTGCCTATTTCAATTTTCCTTCTTCACCTTAACCACCAACCATCTCAGAGTTACCTTTTCTTTCAAAGGTGAAATGAGGGATGACAAGTAAGATAATTGTGATGGACAACAGCAGGAGCTGCACTTCCAAGTTATTACTAAGGGGTCACTTCTAGTGAAGACTAAGATGAAACCATACTGCTCTATGATCAATATAGAATAGCAAACAAATGAAACACACATTTCTAATATTACCAGTATAAAAGATAGTTAAAGAGAAAAATAAACGAGATAGAAAAGAACACTATGAATATATAGGAAGGTAGGAAATGATGCAGGGTTTTTACACAGGTGTAACAGTTGATGTCTCATAGAAACTAACATTGAGTATTGACTATTACCTTGAATGAATTAACACAAAAAAAATCTCTGAAGCAAAACAAGCCACACAGATGGTGACAATGATGATGATGTTTTGATGATGATGGGGATGATGAGGATGATGATGATGATGATGATGATGATGATGATAAATCGTCCAAGTTTACAAAAGCAGGAGAAAAACTAGGATTTGAATCCAGAACATCTATTCTAGCATTTGCTCTTCTGGTCTGAAACCTTGTACAGGTATCTTGTTTTGTGTCAGAACTTGTTAGCCGGAGCAATCAGAGGTCTCCAGTTGATTTTTATCTCAGTTCCCGGAGAACCCCCACCATGCAGACAATGATTAATATGTAGCATGCCTATTTCTAGCCTAGCAAGCAGCAGAACTTGTTTGGGAATAGTCTGGAAGGAATTAAATTCTAAGTGACATTTCTGGACACTTAGACCCTGTGTGGTTCATTGCTGCAGCTGCAGCTTTCTTATTTGTATTCTTTCCTGTTTCAGAAAATTTTTTTCTCTCTTTATATTTGACATTGTACTTTCTCTCTGAAGAAATCAAACCAAAGAATTATAGCTTTAAATTAATAATTGGCATTAATCCTCCAAATAACCATAAAATTGTGTAAAGTCTTGGCATTTATGTTTTCTATGGGATTATGATATCACATTGAAGAAATAGGAACATATGGAGATTTGTCTCTTAAAGGAAATATAACAATGGAATAACTAATCTCTCTGCATAAGTCACACAAGAAGAAATTTATTTCAATATTGGATAACAAAAATTTAAACCCATTTACTTCAGCTTTCTGTCACATGGGGAATAGGTATTAAATTATTTAAGGAACATTCTTGCCAAAATAACAAATAGATAGAACCTGAATAGATTGCAAAGAACTAGTGATGTTGTTTATTAGTGTTCAAGTTATTCTCACTAGGGAATTTACAACAAACTGTTATAGAAAGAAGGCAGTTAAACATAAACCTGTTTTCAGTGATCTAAAAATCACATGGTGACCTTTAAAAAAAAAAAAAAACGGTGCCCACCCTCCCACCCTCCACTCACTTTATGACTTCATTGGTATGAGCAAGATTTTATTTTTAAATCTGTTTTGTTTTTTTTGTTTTGTTTTGTTTTAGGGCAGCGTCACTGGCTCTTATATGTGGGACCCGAACCTGAGCCGCTTGCTTCCCAGGCCAGCGCTTAACCACCGCGCCACTCGGCTGGCCCGCAAAATTTTATTTTTATTGTACGTGCAAGTGATTCTGTTGAGCAGCCATTGTTGAAAACCATTACATTAGTTTGCTAGGGCTGCCATAGCCAAGTACCACAGATGAGGTGTCTTAAACAGATACTTATTTTCTTACTGTTCTCACCATGAGAGGTAGGAGATCAAGATGTTAGCAGGGTTGGCGTCTTCTGAGGCCTCACTCATTGACTTGCCATTGGCCATCTCCTCCCTGTGCCATCAGGTGGTCTTCCCTCTGGGTGTCTGTCCTAATATTTTCTTTTTTTTAATTAAGTCTATTGAGGTGACAATGGTTAGTGAAGTTACATAGATTTCAGGTGTGCAATTCTGTAATACATCATCTATATATCACATTGTGTGCTCACCACCCAGTCAGTTCTCCTGTCATCATATATGTGACCCCGTTTACGCTCATCTACCACCCCTCTCCCCACTTACAAGAAGACCAGTCCTACTGGATCAGGGCCGACGCTAATGACCTCATTTTTACCTCTTTAAAGAGTCTACCTCCAAATACAGTTACATTCTGAGGTACTGGGAGTTAGGACATGTGAATTTGCCAGGGACACAATCTGGCCCACAGCAACACTAATTTAGAAAGTGATCAGGTAGGAATGGATAATATGCAACTGAAACTTTTAAAACTACAAATTCTTTCTAATAATTCATTTTGAGGATAAAGATGTTATTTATATTAGGGAAATATCACATTAGGCTGCCTGTGCTATGAGATTTCTAAATTTTTTATGATAAGCTGAACCAGAGGAATTTATACCGGGCAAAAATGTAGTTTGGAAATGTATAGTGCTAGAATAATCTTTTTTTTTCCTTTTCTAACATTTGACTGATAATTTTCTACCTCTAAAGCGACCATTTTCACAACCCTAAAGTAGAAGCTTCAGATAAAGCATTGTAAAGGTGGTGATTTGAATAGCAAAACACTCATTAAGATGTGTTTCATCCACAGAAATCAACTGGTTCATAGGTGAAGATGAATCATCTGAGTCATGAAACCCTGAAACCCTCACCTGCTGCTAACTTGTTACCGGGTACAGTCATACAGCAACACTAGGAAATGCCCGAGGGATTGGTGTCACATGTTAATCAACTGGGACTATTTTTAAAATTCCATTTTCTGGGCAATTAAATAGAATTAAATTGGTATTGGATTCAGGTCTAAGTATTTTTGAGGCTATTGCATGTGTAGCCAAGTTTGAAAATACTAATTTAAAGTTCTAACAGAGAGCACCTGAATATAGGCCCAATTAAGTTTTTGATGGTACTCAACCCCATTCATTGCCTCTGTTGGTCAGAAGTATTCTGAGGTAATGTACCACAATCACCCCTCCTAAGGAGAAACAATTATAGCCAACTGGATGGAAATTTGAAAATAAGAGGCCCCACCAAAATTTACCATTTTGATTATAAATTTAGACAGGCAAAATATTCCATAAAATTAGCAAACACTGTACAATGTTAACTAATTCTAAATGGAGAGCAACTGCTTTCTATCAATAATCCAAATCCCCAGAACAATGTACGTATTTCTAAAATTTATACTCCAGTTTATTCCCAAACTGCTTCCGGGTTTTCTAGCATAGCGTCAAAATACCCACCAACTTTCTCTGTGACTGCTTTGAGACAATGCCAGAAATCCTGAATATGTCCCTTAAAAAATGACTTTATACAGCTAGAGGTTTTACATGCTAAGAAAGTGAACACCATAGCATCGAAAATTAAAACAAAAAAAACAATTGCTATTATTTCTATATGCATTCTCTCCATCTTATTTTTTAGCTGAGCCATCCTGCCACTTGTTGGCAGCTCAGCAGCAGCTCATCTCGGGCTGGGCACCAAACTGCTGTTGCTCAGAGCTCAGCTCGCACTCTTGAGTGAGCTCTTAACCAACTGAGCCACTTGGCCCGGCCCTATCTTAAGTATTTTTAATGTTTTTTGTTGTTTTTCTTTACCAACAATGTGTTCTTAAAAATCAAATTGGTTGGGGTATGCTTTCCATCATAAAGTTTCCAATTTAAATGTAGAGTTCAATAGGTTTTGACAAATATAAGCACTACCATCAACAAAGTGTAGTTCCATTACCACAAAAAAGTCTCTTGATACCCTTTTCCAGTAAATCCCCCAAACCCTGTGCTTTCAAACACTAATCGGATTTCTGATCACATAAATTAGTTTTGCATTTTCTAGAATTTCATATATTTTGATATGATCTAGTTTTTATTCTTGACTTTTTTTTTCCTGACATAGTTTTAATTTTTTTCAATGTATTCATCCATGGGGTGTGTATCATTAGTTTGTTCTTTTAATTATTGCACAGTACTTCATTATATAAACACCAAAATTCATTTATTTTTCCATTTACCTGCTGATGGACACTTAAGCTAGTTTGGGGCTATTATAAATAATCTAAGGTGCACAGCCCTATAGGGGATGTTAAAAAAAATGTACACACATTTTAAGAAAGGAAAAAGATGTATTAAAATTGTGATAGTCAATATTACTGATAACAAAAGATGAATACAAGTCACGTTTGACTTCTGCAATTACAAGACATGATTAAAGTGGTTACCATCAGCATCCAGACACTTCTGATTTTGGCAAACTACTGCTTGAGCAACACTGACTAAAGTGTCCACTTACATACATTTTTTTTTTTTTTTTGCACTCCCGGTATATTTTCATTTTAAACAAATACCTAAGAGTAAAATGGATGGGTAGTTTGTTAGTGGGCTAGGGCTGCTATAACAAAATACCACAAACTAGGTGGCTTAAACAATAAAATGTATTGCTTCGTATTTCTGGAGTCTAGAAGTCTGAGATCAAGTTGCAAGCAGGAATGGTTCCCCCTGAGGACTGTGCGTGAGAACCTGTTGCATGGGGTCTGACAATTAAGTTCGCAAACTTGTTGCAACAATGTTGCTAGCCTTTTTGATATCAGAGGAATTAGTCATTATGAATTTGTACCAACTAGACAGTTAACCAATTGGAAGTGTGAAAAAGCTGCCTGAAAAATTTAGACGACCTGAACTTTTCACCAACAATTCATGACTCTTGCATCACGACAATGCACCAGCTCACACGGCACTGTCTGTGAGGGAGTTTTAGCCAGTAAACAAATAACTGTATTGGAACACCCTCCCTACTCACCTGATCTGGCCCCCAATGACTTATTTCTTTACCTGGAGATAAAGGAAATATTGAAGGAAGACATTTTAATGACATTCAGGATATCAAGGGTAATATGATGACAGCTTTGATATCCATTCTAGAAAAAGAGTTCCAAAATTGCTTTGAAGGGTGGACTAGGTGCTGGCATTGGTGCACAGCTTCCCAAGAGGAGTACTGTGAAGGTGACTGTAGTGATATTCAGCAATAAGGTATGTAGCACTTTTTCTAGGATGAGTCCGCACACTTAATTGCTAGATCTCACATGTCAAAGAAAATATAAGGTAAACACCAGTTTGTCAGTATAGTAGAAGGAAATGCGTATTTCCTTGTAAGGCAGAGTCTAACTCACCTTGTCAGATAAGGCAATTGAACCCATAGTGACATGTCAGTTTTACTGTGAATCTGCATGATGTTTCAACAGATGGGAATACAAAGAGAAGGCAATGTGTTAAAGAGAGAACATTTATTTATACTGTGAATGACAAGGGTCATAATAGTAGACGCAACAAGCCCAGAGGGCTGCTTGGCAGACCTAACAAGCTCAGTGACTGAAAGTAACCACAAAGGATGGTTTGATAATAAATTCCTAACTAAGCAGTTCATGGCAGGTAGTCACATCCTAGGCCTAGAGCTTCTTTAGCAAAGGCCAGTCTTTACTTTAAGTCAGCCCTGTGCATTGTTCTTATATATCTAGGACAACATACCTTTGAAATGTCAGAGTAATTTTCTTCTCCAGACCCTTCGGAGGCACAACCACTGGCACCAAACACAAGACTACCAGAACGTGAGACCACAGAACTCCTTGTTGTTATTTTGTTCCCCAAATACCATCTCTCTGTGTTGTAAATGTCAATTATTAATTATCCTATACCCACCAGTGTAAAAGAAGTGTGTGTTGCTCCACTTTGCTTTTTATCCAATCCCAGAGATTTTCCTGCTTTGCTTTCCCCAACTCTCTCCTTAATCTACAATCAATGGATTCCATGCAACCTTCCTTACATTTTCTCCTTTGATTCTAAATGTATAAAATGTGCTTCAAAACTGCCATTCTTGGGCTGGTCAAGTGGAGTATTGGTTAAGAGCTGGCTTGAGACGCCAGCGGCCCCGGTTCGGATCCCACATATGAGGGCCAGTGACACTGCCCTCTACAGCTAAGATGGTGAACAACAGGTCCACCTGGATCTGGGCTGCTGTGAGTCCCCGGGACAGCATAGCTGCAGCCCCTGCTGCAGTGGGCTGCCATAGGCTACAGTGAGTGGCCAGCAGCCCCATGAGTGGCTGGCAGCAGGTGTGAGCTGCCAGGAGCCACCATGAGCGGCCGTCCAAAGGCTGGCGACAGATCTGCCTCACCCAGGAAGAGTGCAATGATGACACCATGGGCCAGTGAAGCAATGTCCTCCACAACTAGACTGAAGAACAAAAGGATAGTAACTTGTCTGTTCCCCTTCCTTGGTTCCCCAATGCTGTTCCCCTCCCCCAATTCCCCAATAAAAATCTTTAAAAAAAACAAACAAAACTGCCATTCTCTGGAGCATTTTTACAGGGTGTTGAGATCTTGCTTCTAGACATATTATCAAAATTTTCACTCAAATGAATTCTTATAAAATGTTTCTGTGGGTTTAGAAGTTTTACAATGACATTATTATTTAATCAGGAAATATTTATTGAATGACTCCTACGGGCCAAGTACTGTTGTCAGCCCCAGGGATAGGGGAGTAAATGAAACACATGGCAACTTCTTTTCTCATAGAATTCACATTCCAGAGAAAAAGACAATAAGAAAGATTAATAAGTAAAACATATTCTATGTTAGCTAGTAATAAATCCAAGGAGAACAACAAATCACAGGAGGATAAGAACAGTGTCCATGTGGGGGAAGAGTGGCAATTTTGAATGAAGGGACTAAGGAAAGACTCACTCACTAAGAGGTAACTTTTGAATAGAGACTTGAAGGAGATAAATGAGTGAGTAAGGCAGGTAGCTGAGGGGAGAGCATTTCAGTTAGAGAGAAGAGTAAGTATAAAAGCCTTGAAGAGAGACTATAACTCGTGTTTGGAAAAAAAAGAAAGAAGCCAATTCATCTATCATCTATCTATCTATCTATCTATCTATCTATCTATCTATCTATCTATCTATCTATCTATATCTATCTATCTATCTATCATCTATCATCATCTATCTATGTATCTCTTATTCTTTCTGTTTCTCCAGAAACTCTAGTATAACTTCCAATACTCCAAAGTCATCCACCTAGTTTTGCTCTTACCTCTCAATGTACTTCAACTGAGTTTCTTTTGCTATTTCTTCCCCATTTTCCCCAACCTCTAAACTTTGGAGTACTGAAAGTTTTGTCCTTGTCATTATTCTTGTTGCTATTTACATTCTCTCTTGGTGATCTCAACCAAATATATAGCATTAAATACCATCTAAATACTAGTCTCTCAATTTTTTTCTCCAGAACAAAAGTCTCCTCTTAACTTCAGATTTATATATTCAACTGTGTATATTGCATACCTACTCAGATGTCAAATGGGAATGTCAACTTGAACAGGTTTAAGAATGAGCTCCTGGGCGGCCAAGTGGTGCGGTGGTTAAGAGCTGGCTTGGGATGCCAGCGGCCCCAGTTCGGATCCCATATATGAGGGCCAGTGACATTGCCCTCTGGAAAAAAAAAAAAGAATGAGCTCCTCACAAGTGACCTCCCCTCAAAAAACTAAGGTAGAGAGTTTAGATAGAAATGAAAAGGAAACTGTTCAGTTAGTGTTGTGCAACATTTCATTTATTCTGCTAAGAACAAAATACATATGCATATATGAGAAACAAAATGTGAATTTTGTAATTTTGGTGATTCTGCATACAAGTTAAATACTCTGATATTTGCATTTAAAATTAACATTGCACCATATAAGGATTAATGGTAAAATTCTTGCTTAATATTTAAACTTTTATGATTTTCTTTATTTAGAACAAAATTCAGTACTAAGTAAAATGAACCATGACATTGTGAGAGAGAGAGATCATGAAAGGAAAAAGTTTCATATTTTAGTAACTTTAATGTCACTTTTCCCCTGCTTTTTAAATGAGACTCTGCATTTCCATTTTCCACCACATCCTGCAAATTATGTGGCAGGCTCTGAAATAGCAAGCACATCATCAGCTGAGAATGAGGATGAGAGAGGAGATTTTGGAAGCCTGAGAAAAGGGAAGCTATGAAATAGTGCTCTGCTTGAATGGAAGTGTGAATAGTAATAGCAAAATAAAATATGATTACTGGGCAGCATTAAGAAACCACTTGAGGTTAATGATCATGATTATAAAGAGTGTCCAGTCAGCATGATTGTGTGTTTTTCTCTAGACATATTCATTTGCATGGAGGGCAAAGCAGTTGAGGGTATATGGAAGGGAGCAGGATGATTATAAGTGACTAGGAAATGTAACCTGAGCAAGGAGGGAAGTGAGAATTTAAGGGGCTAACAAACATTGAAAAGTCATAAAATCAGCTCTGAACCTTTTTGGAGAGGATTGTTGGAACTGGAGTTACTGAAGGGACTGAGATAAAAAGAGAAAGTGAGAGGTACAATGTTGAGATTATGGAGGGGTGGTTGCTGTTGGTCATAAGCACTAAGGTATAATCATGAGAATGTATAGCTGTGGTAGAATGGAGAAGATCAAGTTGCTGAGAGTTTGGAATATTGGAAGGATCTTCATGGATTGTAAAATCTCAAAGAGCTATGATAGCAGTTTTATTGGAGAAAACACCAGTGAACCCAGCCCTAACATCAAAGAAGGAGGACGAGTGACCTTAGGGACAGGTAGCTGACTGCAATAAGGAGAGGTAGTGATAGATTAATGACAAGAGATTCGTATATTTAGGAAGAAGGGAGGGAAAAAATGTCTCCCTTCATCAGGGAAGGGATGGAAGTTGAGGTCAGAGAAGGTGACACATAGCAAGTAAGAGAATCAGAGTTCTAAGGGAAGAGAGATGAGGATGTGGGAGACTAGGATTTCTATAGTAATAACATGAAAAGGAATAAAAAGTATAATGAAATCATTCCTGATGTTCTCAAGTAACAATGTTGGTAACAATATTGAGAGTATTCAGGAGTTGCAGTGTTCTGGGGCTCCTCCTTGAACACTGCTCATAGAGATCTCAAGTCCCGCACTGGAAAAGTCTCATTACTAGTGGCTAGATAAACTTGACCTCTCTGAAAACAATCTATGGAGTATCTGTTAATTTATGAAGATATGCTAATTGAGGGAATGACAAATAATTTTGAAAACAACCATGAATTATGTGGGAGTAATAGAAGTTGAAATTTTAAAGTTAGAACCCCATTTTAAATGACTTTCAATTTCAGCCTACATATAAAGAGTAGTCTTCGATGAGCCTAGCCTTGGAAAATAGAAAGACATTGTAGTAAGGAAAGATTGACATTCAGTTTTGCAATTAACTAGCTATGTGGCCATGGGCAAGAAATTTATATATTTTCAGCTTAAATTTCCACATGTTAAAAAAGGAAAATTAATAAATATAATATTATGTATTTTATATTTATTTTGCTTGAAAGAGATATTATCAGATCTATTCTGTAATAGGTTGGACTAAGATCTTGAACATATTAGTGACTTGAGAGCCCAGCCTCTTTCTGAAGTGACTGAAAATTAATAAAGTCCCTAAAATTCTTAGAATCTCTCTCTCTCTCTCCCCCAACTCCTCCAGCTCTCTCTCTCTTTGACATGATGATGAGTGCATACAGAGTGATAGAGCTGATAACAAGCCAGATTTAAACCATGGAGCCCAAATCCTTTTTGGCTTTGCAACTGATGAGCAGGTTTCCTGCCAGCTACTCTTATCCTCCCTGATGATGGCTGTAACATTGTAGCCTCCTTGTTCATCAACATTCACTTCTACAAGACTTTTACATTAATTTCACTTCAACAGTCCACCTAAAATTCTATGGCTCTCAAATCTCTATCTTCAGTATGGACCACTTTCCTTTTGAATATATCTACTTCCCTAATGGACACCGTTACCTAGATATACAGTTCTTCCAATCTAAAGCACTCATAATACATACCATAATCTTTATAATTGCATCTATCTCCTCTTTGATTCTCCCAAACCACAGCCCCAAAAATATCTTTGAAATTACCTTTGTGTCCTACTGTTTAGTAAACTACAAATCCAACTGTCTGCAATTAGGTTAATTTAATAGGGTTTTACCTCCTAAACATCTCTTGCCTCATCAGCCTTTCTCCTGTTCCACTGAGACCAGACTGTCTTCCTCTCTAGCCTTGTCTAAAATTGTTACCTTCATCGAGAGAGAGAAAGAGAGAGAGAGAGAGAGAGAGAGAGAGAGAGAGAGAGAGAGACAGAGAGAGAGAGACAGAGAGAGAGACAGAGACAGAGAGAGAGACAGAGAGAGAGACAGAGAGAGAGAGAGACCCTAAGAATTTTAGGGATTTCCTTAATTTTCAGCCACCTCAGAAAGAGATTGAGCTGTCATGTCACTCTAATATATGTTCAAGATTTTAGTCCAATGCTTCTTCTGCTGTCCAACAAATGCTTGAATTCCTTTTCGCACATGCCCTCCAAGCTGCTGCTCAGTTCACCTTTAATGAGATAGTGTAATATAGAGAAATGAGCACAGTTTTTTCTTTTTTCTTATTTTATTTATTTATTTTTAAAGATTTTATTGGGGAATCGGGGAAGGGGAACAGACAAGTTGCTGTCTTTTTGTTCTTCAGCCTAGTTGCGGAGAACGTTGCTTCACTGGCCCATGTTGGTATCGTCATTGCACTCTTCCTGGGTGAGGCACTCAGTCACTGGCAGCTCACGCTGGCTGCCAGCCACTCACTGTAGCCTATGGCAGCCCACTGCAGCAGGGGCTGCAGCCTACACTGTTCCGGGGCTCACAGCCCAGCTCCAGGTGGAGCTGTTGTTAGCTGTAGAGGGCAGTGTCACTGGCCCTCATATGTGAGATCTGAACCGGGGCCACTGGCACCCCAAAACCAATGCTCCACTCGGCCGGCCCGAGCACAGTTTTTTAATGTGAATTTAAATCCTGGCTCTGCTATGTAACCTTGGATAATGCATTTAAACTCTCTGAGCCTGTTTCATTGCCTTTGTAAGATGGGCATAAGTAATTTATAGGTCCACTAGGATGGCATATTGTTATATATGTATAGGATCTACACAGCTGTGCGGATGCACCCACACACACATACTCATGGGCATATTCATAACCCATCCCCAAGCTACACATGTCATCAGCCAGGCAACCTTGAGAATGTTCTTTCTTATACCAGATAGTAATCTTCGAGCTACTGGTCTTAAATTCACTCCTGGGAGCCATCAGGACAAATCTTGTCTTTGTCTAAGTGGTAGGCAGATAAAGATAACTGCGGGAAGAGGAAGCCAAAAATTGTCTTGACCACAAAGGTGCCATAGTGAGGAGGATTTGAGGCACTTAATATGTGTGAAAATATGGCAACCAGATCTCAGATTAAGTGGAGTGCATTTGAAAGCTTTCCCAACTGTGTAAATTTCTCTAAGTAGTTCTCTCAATAGGTTCACCTCAGGAAATTAACACACCCCAGGACCCACTGAAATTCTCATCAGTTAAGCTAATTGACACAGCAGGCTTAACTTTTCTCCCAATGGTTAATATAAAGCATTTGTTCAACAAACAAAAGCCTTTTAAATTTTCTGAAAGCCTACCCTAGTCAACTCATTGAAGGCTCACACTAAAATATATACATATACTATATCGTAAACTGTAATAATACCAAATTTACACTCCAATTAGGCAAGCCTTGTGTTGGTGTGTGTGTGTGTGTGTGGGGGGGGGTTATTATATTCAACTAAACTTATGATTTTATGTTTATAATATCTAAATATCAAGATTTCTATACTTTCCTTAAGGGAATCAATGTCCTATTGATTTTTTTTTACAGTCTTTAAGAAATATGCTTTATATTTTTAGTACAACCAAAAAGTAAACAAAATAATCATATTATTTCAAGATCTATGTTCAAATTGGAAAGTAATGATTAAGTTTTCAAATGGTGTCTTCTTAATTCCATTACAATTTTTTTGCCAGATTTAAGGTTTCGTTGATATTGAATTGAGAGAAATAAAACAAAATGAAACAGGACAGAGAATATGAAAGTTCTTTGTAAAATTTAAATCATATTGATGTAGATATTATTACTATAATCTTAGAAACCACTCGGATGATTTTCCTTTGGTCTCTCATTGAAGTTTGTATCTCATTCCACTTATAATATGGATTTTTTTTCTTATTTCCCTATTTTGCTACTATATTGTCTACTTGATCTTGGAAAATGTATTTAACCTCTTTTCTTTGCCAGTTTCTTTTTAGTAAAATGGACCTACTTTGAAAGGGTTGTTGTGAGGATTAAAAATAAGTATATGTATAAAAACAAATGTGTGTTTGCTGGTATAAGTAAACACACTTTAAATGTGAGCTAATTTTGGCAGAAAAATGAAAAAAGAAGAGCAAAGGAGGGGCATTCTAAGTGGAAGGAAAGTTATAAGTCAAAAACCACAAAAGCAGAGCTTAGCCATGCCTTGCAAATGGCTGGGACCTGCAGGGCTAGAATGCTTATGTCACAAGGAATAATGACTGGTGATGGTCCATGAGGATTTTGTAAAGCCTAAGGTGCTAAAGCAAGGAGGATTTGGGACATTTAATATGTATGGTAACCAGAGCTCAGGTTAAATCAAGTGCATTTCGATTCTAAGTTTTATTTGGTGCATGGCATGAGCTTTTGTTTTCCTTTTTTAAATTTTAATAATAGTAATTGGAATGATCAAAGAAATCTTTTAGAAAGATTTGCCCGGAGCAATTAGTAGATGTTGAAAAACAAGACAACAGGCTCAAACTGGAGTTGCTTATGCTAAGTAAGCCCTGTGTCACTAAACCAAAACCTAACTTAATTACAGTTTGGCTGTTTCAGAAATGGAATCTTAAACCAGTCAATCAGGAATTGCCTGATCAACACTAGTCAGGTAATCTGCCTGATAGACCCCTGTCATCCCCTAAAGGAAAGTAACTTTGCAATAACCAACTTGCTTTTTTGCTAATATAACTTCCTTGTTCCAGCTCACTTCTCCCTATCAAAGTCTTTCATTTTGTACACCTCCGCAGAGCTCCCTTCTATCTTCTACATGGGGTGCTGCCCAATTCATGAATTATTGAATAAAGTGAATAAGATCTTTAAAATTTACTTGGTTGAATTTTGTTTTTTAATAATGTAAAATTTGGAGACTAGAGATTAATTAGGAAATTATTGTAAGAGTTAGGAAATGGGTTAATGTTATTTATTGGGTCACAAAGTAATATAACTGGAATCTTTTTAGAGATAATTTAATGTGTTCTTTCTCCATCCTTGCATTCTATGTCAGAGGATATCAAAGTATAAAATCAACTAATGATTTACGCAGGCCACAAAACTAGTTCTATCAGATCTAGGCCTAGAACACAATTTTCACATTCCCAGTGACAACGAAAAACATCCAGCCTAAGTGAAAACTTACAAGAATTTATTTGAGCCAAACTGATGACAATTACCATGAAGCAAAATCTCAACAGATTGAGAAAATACTCTGGAAAATGGACTTTTTGCGACTTATTTTTATACATTCAAATCAAAGGAGGAGGGTTACATGAAATCCATTGGTTGTAGATTAAGGAGGTGGAAAAAGCACAGCTGAGAGGGGGAAGGGGCGGAATCTCTGGGACTGGATAAAAAGTAAAATAGAGAGACACACACTTCTTTTACCTTGGTGAGTACAGCACAGTTAATAGCATTTTACAGCACATAGAGATAATATTTGGGGAACAAGATAGCAATGAGGGATTTTATAGTCCCCCCATCCCCCGCTCTGGTGTGGTGGGTTGTGCTCCCTAGGGGGTCTGGAAAAAAAGATTACTCTGATATTGCAAGGGTATGTTATCTTACATGCAAAAAAGACACACTGGTTTAAAGTAGCTACCTTTGTCAAGGAAGCTACTGACCAAGGATGTGACTTCCCACCATGGCCCACCTTAGTTAGGAATTTTTATATTCACGCCATCCTCTGTGGTTATTTTTAGTCCCCTGAGCTTGCCAGGTTTAACATGTGGCCCCTTTTCCATCCACACTAGATTTACCTGTTTTCCAGAACACCAAGTTATCTCAATTCAACAGGCATACATAGAAAATACACTAAGTGCAGGGCACTCCTCTGGGTGCCTCAAGTAATATAATGTGAACACCTCAGTTGTAAAAATATCACAGCTTATAGCACTGTGTTTTTGATTTAGAGTATTTAAAGGTGTAACAAATTATTTCACAAATTTGGAAAGACTTAAATACTGTTAGTGACTCTATTTCTAGCAACTTAAAAATGTCCAGTTATGTTATCTGTCAACCAAGAAATTTTTCAAAAAAGCATACTCAGTTCTGAATCACATGGTATTGTTAGCACATCAACGTGGTCATGGAATGTTAAGGCTAGGCTTGGAAATGGTTTTCACTGAGCAGAATGCAGGAAATGGATGGTAATAAGCTGTTTCTTTGATATCAACAACCAAAGTTGATAATCTTCTTTCTGGATATCAAACAAAACAAAACAAAAACAAAAACACACCTTCCCTTGATTTTGAAAATTTTCTTTGAGCCATTCTGAAAATGCCTTTACTGCCTATATACCTCAGCAAAGTGCTTACCAGAGGCAGAGCTTTCGTGGGTCCTATTGTGGGGGAGAGGGGGTAGTCGCCCTGCCTTTCTAGTTGTAAGTTCTGTGTTTGATTATTTACTCTTGAAATGACTCTCAAAGAATAAAAGTAACAGCACTACTCAAAATAGCCAGTTCTTAAATTGTTTGTTAGCCACACACTGAGAAATAAGAAACTTGATCCAAAATGTAATTTAATGCATTGCTTTCTTCACTAACAAGGTCTTGCTGAGGAACTTGCTAAACACAATGCTTAGTGCCATAGTGGAGTGTTTCTAAATTCATTACATTGCTGCAAACTGTAACAAAGAGTTTATTGTTAGCACCAGTTTGTTAACCACAGTTTGAGTAGCACTGATCTAGAAGGGCATTTTCTGTGGCAATTTAATTCTTTATTGTTGTAAAAACACATAACATGAGATCTATCCCCTTCACAAATTTTTAAGTGTAAAGTGCAATAGTACAATATTGTTAACTGTAACCACAGTGTTTTACAGCACATCTCTTGAGGTTGTTTGTTTTTTGTTTGTTTGTTTTTTATCTTGAGTGATTTGAAAGACATTGAACAGCAACCTCTCCATTTCTTCCTCACCCACCCAACTGGCAACCATATTCTACTTTCTGTATCTGTTAGTCAGATTACTTTAGATATCTCATACATACAGAATCATGCAGCATTTGTTCTTCTGTGACTGATGTATTTCACTTAGCATAATGTCCTCAAGGTTCACGTGTGTGTGTACTTGTACATCATTTGTTACACACATAGATATGTGTAACCACCACACTCACACTGCCACTTGTGATCCCTAATCACACGCAATTATCCAGTTATCCATTACTATAATTTTGTTATTTAAAGAAGTTTATGTAAATGGAATCATACAACATTTGGGGATTGGCTTTTTAAGTTTAGCATAATTTTCTGGAGATGCATCAATTGTTGCATGTATCAATATCCTTTTTATCGCTAAGTAGTACTCCATGGTATAAATGGAACACAATTTGTTTAACCATTCACCTGTTGAAGGACATTTTGGTTATTCCCAGTTTGGGGTTATTACAAATAAAGCCTCAATAAATACTTGTGTACAGATGTTTGTGTAGAGATAACTAGTCATTTCTCTAGGGAAAATTCATATGAGTGCCATTGCTGGTGTGTAAGTGTATGTTTACTCTTATAAGAAACTGCTAAACTATTTTCCAGAGTGACTCCATCTGCCCCCACTATCCCTGATGCCCCACCTGCTCTGGTGGAAACCTCAGAAATACAGAACTAATTGGGGTGGGTACCATCTGTATAGATGCCCTGGTATAGAATGCAGGCCAAAGTCACCTTCAGGAGAGGGCTACTGGAGGCAATTGAAGAGACCACGGTGAGCTCATTGTTTACCGGTCTTCCAGAAATAAACAAAAGGTGATGGTTCTTGTGGATACTGGAGCTGAGGAACTCTAATACATGGTAACTCTCTAAAGTTGTCTGGCCCCTTAGGTGCCATCAATGGATATGGGAAGCCAATAATTATGGTCGGGAAGGTCTTTTTGGACCTGCTAATTGGGCATTCCCCCTTTCCCAAGAATATGAGGTTTTTATCTCTCCAGTACCAGAGAAAATACTGGGTATTGATATCTTACAAGGTCCAATTCTGCAAACCTCAATCAGTGAATTCCACCTCCACCAATGTAGAGGGTAAACACCATCACCAGCTGGGAACTGGTAAGCCTGCCATCCTTGTGAAGAGTGGTAACTATCAAACAATATAAATTGCCTGGGGACCATAAGGGGATAGGAGAAACTATCTAAGAACTTCACCAAGTGGATATTATACACCTTGCCTATAGTGCTTTCAACAACTCGGTACGGCCGGTAAAAATCCCAGATGGTTCATGGTAGATGACTATGAACTACTGAGAACTGAACAAGGGAGCACCCATCATCCACGCAGCTGTGTTCCACATTGCCACCATCTTAAATACCAAACCATGACCCTAGGCGTGTGCTATGATGTGCTGAACTTAGCAAATTGGTTTTTTTTTTTCAGTATGCCCCTGACCATTGAGTCACAAGATCAATATGCCTTCATGTAAGAGGGACAACGATGGGCCTTTAAAGGGCTCCCCTAAAGTGGCCTGCATAGCCTCACCTATGTCATGGGATGGTAGCCCAAGGTTCATCCCTGTTCTCCTTCTCCACATCAGTAAAATGGGAGCATTACACTGATGGTACAATGTTAACCTATGAAGGCTTACCTCTGCTTCAGGACATTCCACCTACTCTGCTGGAACATCTGCAAGGGAGAGGGCTGAGCCCACTGAAAATCCAAGGCCCAGGCACTCCTGTAAAGTTTTGGGGAATTGGTTGAGTAAAAGGCAGGTTATCCCAGAAGATGTGGTTGAAAGTTGCAAGCTTATCCAGCCCCTAAATAATGAGAGGTATAATCTTTTGTAAAGATTGGGGGTTTGTTCCCCAACTGGCACAGTGTCTCTTTCCCTTATACTGCCTGGTAATGGAAGGGCATGTATGGGACTGGCAGCCAGATAGCAACCAAATGAGCTATCTCTGTGCTAATAAAAATCTGTGCTGACCCTCAGGCACATTGTGAAAGAGGAGGGCAGGTAATATTCTAAGAGCTGGTTACAAGGAATGGAGGGTTGGATGAAGCCATCCAGAAGACGTGACCCATTCACCTTTGAGCCGGACCTCAGAAGTTCCTCACCCCTCCCCCATCCTTGGAATGTACACTCTACTCACCACTCCCACAGTGGGAGTCTTGAGAGAGCAATGTATTGTTGAGACCACCTGGATGGTATGCATCACTGATCCTAGTTAAGGCCTCTACATAAACTTTAAGATTCCAGCAGGTTGGGGTAGAAAACTACTCCTCTTGCAGTTGCCCAGACAAGCATCATAAATAAGTTCCCCTGCTTATCAAAATTACCAACTACTGATCTGGAGTGGACTGCATCTTTATTTGACTTTCTTTGCCTTCTAGGTATAGGGTCAGTTTGTGAATCAACAGGGTGCCTCATTTTTGCTGGGTGGGGATGGGAGTCCAGGCTCTCTACGTAATCTATGTTAATCAGCAGAGTGGCCAAGGGCCTCTTTACTGACCTGGGGAGGAAAACTCTCTGGACTCCCCCCAACTTGGCCTTTCTGATACCACACTGACAGAGTGATTATAGGGTAAAGTCTGCCTTATTATACGCTGGTGAGAGTGGTCATGAAGATGCCACACTCAGCTTTTGTCAGTGGGGATGGTAGTGAGGTCATGATTTTTTTCTATGACATTTTTCTAGACCAGAGTGGTTGTTGTCTAAAAATTTTCTGTCTTGCTAGGCTGCCCCTTTCCCAGTCCTTTGGCTACAGAGAGTGGGCTTTTTTTGTTCTGTGCTGGTTGGTGTTTCTGGTTTGCTGACTTGCCCAGAACCAAATAGACGAAGCAGAAAGGAGCCCAAGAAACACTATTGTGGCATCCCTCAATTCCAAGATCACTAGATTGCCTGCCTTCTCTCCATCTTTAGGAGTCTTCATAAGTTTGTAGTATATATAATATCAAAGGATTTTAGCTGCACTTAGGGGGAGACATAGAAAAAAATATACCTATTCCAACTTTTCAAAAGTGAAAATCTCTCTGTTAGCTTTCCAATTTAAACTACTTTTTATATTGTAACAGAATAATCCCCCCTTAAAATGTGTTTTATACTTGTCTTATTTTTACTGCGAAAGATCTGATTTTTACAGTTGTTCTCATAAAAGCAACACATTTTATTGTGCATTTCATCTATTTCATTTCAGATAATGTAAGAAAATCATTATTGGGTGCTTATGATATTTCATAATCTATATGTTTATCAGAGAGAGTCCAATTGAGATTAATTAAATAATAAATTTAGATTTTTCTGATCCTTGCCTACCTTATTATAAAAATAATAAATATATCTCAGAATAAATCAAATTTATAGTTTTAAGGAGAATATAAGCTAAAAGCTGCAAATAATGGAACTAGAAAGATTTGCTTTATCTTTATCTTCAAGTGCTTTAGAAAAAGAACTGTCAATTGGGTTATCTAGGAGTAGGTTATATTCAAGTATCTTCTAAAAATATGTTTATATTGCATACATAGCTCCTTAACCTGAGTAATTTTTCATGAGTTGCCCTCATGGTATATGGTGCAAGCACTCTTATGATAATACAATATTAAGAAATTTAATTATCAACATACAGATTACATATATACATATTAAAAATTAAATGTGGGCTGGCCAAATGGCTCAGCTGGTTAAGAGTTAGCTTAAGAGCGCAAGCTCTGAGCAACAGGGCTGCCGGTTTGATTCCCACATGGGCCAGTGATGCTGCACCTGAGCTGAACTGCCAACAGGTGGCAGGATGGCTGAGCTGGTGAGAGCATGTGCTCTTAACAAGACTGCCTGTTCAATAGTGGGCTATGCCTGCCCGCAACTAAAACTGAACTCAGCACCTTGAGCTGAGCTGCCATCCAGGTGTCTCAATGGATAGAGCATGCACTCTTAACAACAAGGCTGCCGGTTCAACTTCCACATGGGATGGTGGCTACATCCACCTGCAACTAAGATTGTAACACAGCACCTTGAGCTTAGAGGCCACAAGCTACCAATGGGCAGCCAGATGGCAACTGGTGCCGTCCCCAACTAAGATTGAAGAACAACTTGTCAGATCCTCCTCCCCAATTCGCCAACAGTGTTCCCCTCCTCCAATTCCCCAATTTAAAAGAAAATTAAATGTTGAGCATAATATTGAGGACATTAGTTGGCAAAGTGTACTCACTTCATCGCAAACATTGCCATTTATTCTTTTTTTCTAGACTAGCAGGAGGGTCTTGGGTGCTTGAATTTTGTGAGCTTCTCAGCTTTACCCAGAGTCTATGTGTGTGGAGTGTTGGAGCTGGAAAAACCATCTTCGCTCTACCCCTGGTTCAACAAAGTTTGCTTCTCCTTTTCGATAGACCTTATCCTTCTTTTCATTAGTTGAGTTGTGATGGAAATAGCCCATCCCTGCCCCCATCCCACTTCTTAAAGCTAAGAGCTACTTTCCAGTGGAACCACACACAGTACAAAATTTCTTCAGCCCCTTGGCAAGGAAGGGCATGTATTTAACTTTATAGGATGTTGCGATTGGCTTTCTTCTTCTGGGATGCCCAAGAACACCCTACGTCCTATCCTGTTATTCTGGTCACCATATTCAGTTCTCCAAACACCTTTCTTCCTAACCTGTGCACAATATTTTCCCACCCATTTTTTTTTATCATTGCATTTAGTGTATTATGTTTTTTATACATAAATAAATGAAAAAAAACAACAACATTGTAAAGTACTTAGCTCAATGGTTTGTAGATAAAAAGTGCTTAGTAAAAGTCAGCTATTATTATAACTATTCTAATTAATATTTTATGGTAATGTTTAGTAGAAATTTTGTACCTTATAATAGTTAAAAATAACTCTAGTTGGGCTGGCCGAGTGGTTTGGTGGTTAAGAGCTGGCTTGGGACACCAGCAGACCCAGTTCGGATCCCACATATGAGGCCCAGTGACACTGCCCTCTTAGAAACAAAACAAACAAACAAAACAACAAAAACAAAAAAACCTATAGCTATAATGCTAGCTTCAGCAGCACATATACTAAAGGAAAAAAAAATTAGAAGGATACAGAGAAGATTAGCATGGCCCTTGCGCAAGGATGACATGCAAATTTGTGAAGCGTTTCATATTTTTTTTTAAAAAAATGACTATAGCTTTTTAATTATGAAGTTAAAGCAACATTTTAATAAAATAGAGATTAAATAATAGTGGCAGGAAAAAATGCACTTAAATACTAAGATGTCATATTAAATTACTTTTACAGTGAACAAGATTTTAAGTGGAGTGTTTCTTATTTCTAAAACCTTTCTATAATTATTTTCTTGCTCTTGTTAATAAATATGTATTATTATCAAAACAGGTAAGTATAAGTACTAGATCAGTTGGACTTTTATAAGTCTGAGTCCCTATGCATCTTCATAGCTTTTAGAAAAGAGATCAAGCTGTGGTTCAGTCTGCTCTCCAGGCCTGGGTGAGTGTGCAGAGTTCACCTAACATGCTGACTTCTCCCCCAAACAAGTGACCCAATGATGTAGGAGTTGAATCTATTCTTATGGCCTAAGGAGATGTGGAAATAGTGTGATTACAGTCCTCTTCTAAGGGAGAGGTCACTAAAAGTAAACAAAAAAATCTTTATAAAAGAAACTGCTTAACTAAAACAAAATTGAAGTTTTGGGCTCCAGTTCTACTACATAAACACTGATTTTTTCTCCCCTTCTTTGTTATTAATTTCTTTTCCCCTTCTTTGTTATTAATTTCAGAGAAATATCAAAATAGGAGAAATTATCACAATAAGGAATAAGTATCATTCATAAAACTCAAAGTCACTGAGTCACCAGCAAAAGAACATTTAATTGTTAATCATTGCAACATATTTACATCACCAAGAAATAGTTTGCCCTGTGAGTACGACATAATCTAATGGACACAGATTTCATATACATTGCCTTAAAAGACTACAAATTTTTTGTTTGTTTGTGTTGCCCGTAGTCAAGACATTGAAAAATGCCCTTGTTGGGCTGGCAGTGGCGCATTGGTTGAGTTGGCTTGGGAACGCCAGCTCTGAGCAGCAGGGCTAGTGATGCTGCGCCCTCTACAGCTAAGATGGTGAACAATAGCTCAACCTGGAGCTGGGCTATCAGGAGTTACTGGCAATGGTGTAGGCTGCAGTGGGGCTGGCCGGCAGCTGGCATGCACTTTTGTAAGCTGCCATGAGTCACCATGAGCAGCTGTCCAATGGCTAGTGAGTGACTGCCTCACCCAGGAAGAGCACAATGATAATACCAACATGGGCCAGTGAAGTGATGTCTAACGAGACTGAAGAACAAAAGGACAGCAACTTGTCTGTTCCCCTTCCCGGATTCCCCAATGCTGTTCCCCTCCCTCAATTCCCCAATAAAATCTTTAAAAAAAAAATGCCCTTGTTTATCTTTTCAGTTTAATATGTTCATAAGCATGTTATCTCCCAATTGTTTCTTGAAGTTTTAAGTTAGATAAAATTATGACATTATGACAGTGTCTAAAGAACAAACCCAAACTAGGTTGAAAGTATAAAAATGAGTGTTATAATGTTAGATTATATCTATAATCTACTTAAGATTTCCATTGAATTCATTTTTTTCTATTGTTTCCTTGTCTGCCTTCTCCTTACAAGATTTCACATGTTTCTTCATAGTTCCAAGAGACATGTCACAATCATATCTGATTTCATCATTAGCTGAAAGTGAATGCTATATCCTGTACTATATTAAATACTGAAGATAAAAATTATAAAAGAAGTTACGATGCTAGAACCCTGATTTTAAATAGCTTCCAATCTTATTAGGGAAAGCCAAGCATGTGAAAATTTACTAGGGCAGTATGCAATCAAAAACCAGACCTTTGGTGCCATGTGGAATTGTGTGAATATTCAATAAAAAGAAATCTTTAAAATCTGCCGACTATTTTCATAGATAGCCAGATACTCTGAATCTAAATTGCAGTCTTTGCCAGCTTAAGTCCAATGCTTCCTGAGTCCCGGGTCTTCTCTACTTCTGAGCCTCCATTTACTATCTGCTGACAACAATTGAGCTCAATTTAATATACTTCACCTTCCTCATCTGCAAAGGAGCACCAAATTTCCACCTTACTTTTCATGCTATTTTAAGGATCAAAGGAGACTCAAGCAGTGAAGATAAACACCTTTGAAAATATTTAGCCTCTTGGTCTGCAATGAAGTATTCCAAATGCAGCTGAACCAAGAATTCTGACTGAACAAATATATAGAGAGAAAGATCCAAGATGGCAGAGCAGATAAACTCTGTGCTTGCCTCATCCCATGAATATATCAAAATTATAAGTAAATTATAGGACACTTAACCTGGGGAATCATCTGGCGTCTAGGTGAACAGAAGTGTTATAACTAAGGATATAAAAAAAAGAAAGCCGTGTCGAGACTGGTAGGAGGGGCGGAGTTGAGGGCCGGCCCCAAACCCCTGTGTGGTGGATGAAAATTGGGAGGGATATCTCAGCCACAGAGGTTGCCGCCAGAGGAGGAAGGGACCCACACCAGGTTATCAGCCTAGAGTACTGGTGTCAAGAAGAGAAGCCCCTAAAACATCTGGCTGTGAAAAATGGGATTCTGACCATCCAGGTGGGACAGAAGGCTGTGGGGAACCCAGACATGCTCTTAAAGGGCCTACACAGGCTTGCTAGCAGGCACTAACCTTGGACTCCAGCAGAAGCACAGTGACTGGGGGACATCAGGGACATATGGGGGAGGAGAACAGACTGACAAGCGTGGCTTCAGGCGAGGGCTGGAGGGTAGTCACCATTTTCCATGTGTGGGGTCCTGGTCCTGTGCAGCCAGCATGGGGATGGCCATTTTTCCTGTGTCAAACCCTCACCTACACCCATGTCCAAATCTGAATCTGAATTGGTCTGGTGAGCTCCGCTTGCTCTACCCTGGCGACTCTGTAAGGCACAGCTGTGTATCAGCAGCTGAACCTTACAGGAGCTGGCAACTGACAGCAGGCCACCATGTGTCCTGGCTTTTGGCAGAACTATCCTAGACCCTGGAACTGGTGGCAGCTGTCCTGAGTTCACAAAGTGACCTCCTGCACGTGCCTCCAAGTCCAGCACAGCCAGCGACCAACCATGGATCACTTTGTAGTTCCTACCAGATAGACCCCAGCTGGCCACAGACAGGGATGGGCATTAGTAAGATAAAGAGAAATGTCTGAAGGCCTGCTTTGAAAATATTTTAACATGCAAAAAGGCAGGAGTGTTTTCGTTTCTAATCTCTGAAAGAGAAAGTCATTTTATAAATGGAGGTTGTTTCCTCCAAGAAATAGTAAGCATACTGTCATCAGTGATTGAACTTTAAGTTTGCAAATTGTGGGTGGCTGCCCACTGTTATCAATTAATACAAACTAGAGAACAAAACCAAGCAACATAGCTTTAACAAAACCAAGTAACATAGCTTTGTTCTCTATCATTCTGTTCTCCTTTCTTTCCACTTCCTTTTACCCTTAATGCTAGTTCTTTGCTGTGGGTTGTGGCTAGAAAATCACTATAGGTTTACATTTTAAGGTTCTGGAAACATTACTTTTAATTAAGAAATAATACTGCAGAGTGAAATTGGTGCCTTGAGTTTAAACTGCTATAATGGCTTGGCAATGCTTATGATTTCTAAATTTTATTGATGTGGAATTGGTATTTGGAAATCTTGTTGGTTTTATTGACCATACAGGATTTTGGAAACCCTGGCTGCATTAACAATTTGGTGGTGGAGCACAGCTATGGAAGTGCAGAAGAGGCTCCAACTCTTTCAGTGACAGATGATCCCTGCTGCTGCTACTGATCAAACCCATCTGGCTGGTACTAGGTTGTGTTAGAAGTAAGGGAGGACTGATGCCTGTCTGGCTTCAACTTTTCTGAGAAAAAAATAAGGAAGACATTTTAAATTGAGAACTTTATCTTTTCTGTGGGAACAAGACATTACCTGCAGAAGGCTGTCTGCAGTTGCTGTTTAGAGAACATTAATGCACTGCTGCTATATTTACATGACTGGTATAATGGCATTTTCAAACTGATGCTACCTAGTGTACACTGAAAACTCATGTTTTGCAACCTAGTTAGATAACAAAAAAATATCAAAGCAAGGTTCAGGATGCATTTTTTATTTGAGGTTTAATGTGAACTTCCTAATAAACTTATTGTATTTCTCTAAACTATTTCAAAAACTCTAGAAGTAAAATCAAAAGGATCTTGAGAGGATCAAGTTCCCAATTCATTGGCCTAAGAAAGGATTGTAGAGGGGAGAATTGGAGAAGTTGTGGGCAGGGCTTCTCTGATAATCTGTGATCACCTCCCCCAATGGGGATTCTCACACTCTTTGCTGATTATGAGCTTTGGTATTAATACTCTAGGGTTAACAAAAGGTGCATAGAAACATCAGGGGCATGGTGCTATTGAGGAAAAAAAAATCAAAGTTCTTCTCTGTTTCCTGCTTCTACTATCCAGCCCCAATTCATCCCCAGGGAGGAGGGTTTTAATTCAAGCTTTTTAGATAGGTTTAAGATACTGTAAGGGCTACAGTTCAAAGGGAAGATATTTCGAGAGCATTATGTGGTATCTTTTTTAAATGCCCTCTTCTTTTACACAGCTATGGCAGACCTTTCAGAGGACACTTGAACAAAGTCTAAGGTGGGGAACCTAAGTCAGTTCCACCAATGACATTAGGGCAAATTTGATTTTTCTTCATGCTCCTTAAGCAGGTACAGATGATTTGGCAGTATTTCAACCGAAGCTTGCAATTGTGTTTGGCATTTGTGGAGGATGTAAGCTGAACAGATCTTTCACCCTGCTTTGGTTTTGGCTGATTTGGATTTACCTAGTTTAGGAATCATCTTCATTTTCTCGGGCTAACCCATTAGAGAGTTAAAGAGGACTCAAGGCAAAAGTCCACTCATGATACAATGGTAATTTTGCTTTTGCTGGGCATGCCTTTCTAGCAGGAATCCTATGGAGAGGAATGGCAAGTCCTCGGTTATTTTTACATCTGGGTTCTAATGTCATTTTAAATTCACTTTAGTATATCCCACCCCGATGTTCCTGGACTTATTAGATACTTGCACAGTTGAAATATTGGTTTTGTCTACCCTGGCTGGTCTGATCCTATTATCTCTAATTCAGTCCAAGTCCCATTTTGTTATAATTAATCTGGTAAAATAAAATACTTGGAGCAGATTCTCAGGCACTTCACCCCTAAATATCTGTGCTTTCGAAATGGTCTTCTGATTTAATATTTGATTTGAAGAGTTTTGAGTCAGGTGGGTTATTTGATGGTGTTAAAGGAGCCATGCTGTGTTACTACCCATGTGACTCCAATTGACCTTATAAAAATATAATTGATGCAGAATATATGCATATCAAATATCTATTATCCCTGACCCTTTCATCATGTTTTGAAACTATGGCCCCATGAAGAACAAGATTTCAATTGTTTTAAGCCTCTACATTGGATTTGGATTTTGTAGCAAGCCTGGATTTTCTCCTTTCTCCCTATACTAGAGTCTTTACCTACGCACATATTTGCAATTACCAAAAAAAAAAGTCTTTTGTGCATGGAGCATCAAAAGGTTTTGTTACCCAACCAATATTTACAGTTAAAGAAATCAATTGCCTGCCTTATGGAGAAGACATTTCATGTATACATCCATATTTTTTTCAGTGATTGCCAAAAAGTCAATTTGAGTTTTCAGTTAAATTAAGGTATCCTTTCTAATATGTTCTAAAATAAGCAATTGCTCTGCTACTCCTGAAGAAATTGTGCTCATTACAGGGGGAAAAAAATGAAGTTTCCATTTGCCTTAACAATTTATATCATATACGTTAGAAGTTTTACTATTTTTTTCAGGACTATGTTTACTTTCTTTTTTTTTTTTTTAAAGATTTTATTGGGGAATTGGCGGAGGGGAACAGCGTTGGGGAATCGGGGAAGGGAAACAGACAAGTTGCTGTCCTTCTGTTCTTCAGTTTAGTTGTGGAGGATGTTGCTTCACTGTTGGTATCGTCATTGCGCTCTTCCCGGATGAGGCAGATCGGTCGCTGGCCTCTGGATGTCGCTCACTGCGGCTATTGGCAGCTCATGCTGGCTGCCAGCTGCTCACGCTGGCTGCGGGCCACTCACTGTAGCCTATGGCAGCCCACTGCTGCAGGGGCTGCAGCCCACACCATCACCGGGGCTCGCACAGCCCAGCTCCAGGTGGAGCTGTTGTTAGCTGTGGAGGGCAGTGTCACTGGCCCTCATGTGGGATCCGAACCGGGGCCGCTGGCATCCCAAAACCAGCACTTAACCAATGTGCCACTTGGCCGGCCCCCTATGTTTACTTTCAATGAATAAAAGTGTTAACTCCTAAAGGGTGGGCATATTATCAATAATTATTAAAGTCACTATAACAAAATCAAAATAAATTGGATTTTGGACTTGAATCTCAGCCCTACCATTCCCTGACTATGGAAATTTGGCAAATCACTTTACCCCTCTGAATTTTATTTCTCTTATCTGTAAATGGGATTGATATTATAAATCTTAACTTAGTGATGCTGAGACAATTAAATTTGGAATACCTGGTACTGAAATAATAATAATAATAATAATCATCATCATCATCACTATGTTATTCCCTTTTACATAATTATACATATATAATATGTTATTTTATGTTTAATATTTAGTAATATTGACTAATCACATCATTATGTTTGTGATCAACAATAATGTTTGTCTGTTAGTATCAAAGATGTTATTTTCTTTCTGTAATGAATAAATGAGAAAAGTAAAGCAATATTTGTAATTGTTAAGAACGTGGACCCTGGCGCAGATTGGCATGGTTTGAATCCTCTCCATAAACTGTGTGACTTTGGGAAAGATACTGAAATTCTGTGCACTTTGGTTCCCATTTATGTAAAATTAGGACAATGAAAGTACGTATATCATGAAAATATTGTATATAAAACTTTTAGAACAGTTATTACCACAAAGTCCAATCTAAGTTGTAATTACTAACCTTAGAATTTTATCTATAATCATACAACCAATAAGTGGAAAAAAGGAATTTCTACCCAGGATTTCTGGTTTTTAGTTCAAGTTTTTTCTTTTTCCCCTTGACTTGGTACTACCATTGGAATTTTATGTATGTGAAAATGTGGCCAGACTTTATAATGTCAATACATAAATATAATACATAAAACACAACACACAGTAGCTCTATTTTTCTTACCAGAGTGGGTTGATGATAAACAAAACTTTGCAGATTTCAAACCAGAGGCCCAGTCTGAGTTAAGATAATTGATTCTCATAAATTTGCTGTCTCCAAAGTCAATGACATTGATGGGATGTTCACCAACCTCTGCCTGAGTCATTTTAAGACTGTTGCTGTGGACCCAGGATCATTGTCTCCAAAACTCTCCTTCTGGCTTCCATTCTATTAGCATTTTAGGTCCCCAAGGGACCATTACCCAGTGTGAAGGTAAATGAAGTCAATAGCAAAAATAAATACTTTATTAATAGTGCATCTTTTTGGCCAAGAATGCAGTCAAGAAGGCTTGTCATGAATGATCAATAAAAAGGGCTCTCTTGTACTGTTGAATGACTATCATGACACCTGAAAGTAACATGATATTGTATGTTAGCTATATTTTAATAAAAATCTTAAAACAAAACAAAACAAAAAAAAGAGTTCGCTTTTTGAAGTTGCATTTCTGCTTTTTTTTAATACCAATTTTTTCCAAAATATCTGCAAGACTAATAATAGCAAGACATGTAATTTATAAGCAAAGGCAATAGAATAGTTTAAAATTTTATTAAAGTCTTAGATTCATTTTCTTTTTCTTTCTTTCTTTTTTTTTAAATTGGGAAACAGTGTGTTTTTCCAGGACCCATCAGCTCCAAGTCGAGTAGTTGTTTCATTCTAGTTATAGAGAGCACAGCTCAGTGGCCCATGTGGGATCGAACTGGGAACCTTGGTGTTATGAGCAGTGTGCTCCAACCAAGTGAGCTAACTGGCCACCTCTTTAGATTCATTTTCACCTGAAGAATATATATTGTATATATTAAGGAAAAAGAAAGTATTTTCTTCCCAATTTTTTGAAATACTTTCTCACTCATTGTTCATTTAAAAATCACATTTTTCAAGGACACCAGGGAACACTTCTTCCTTAAAAGTTTTTAGAACATTGTTAATGCTTCATAGATGTTTTACAAACTCAGTCAAGGAATATACAAAGTAAAACCCTCCAATGTCAAATACCTTGAATAATAGCAAGAAATAACTTGTCAGATTGATAAAAACTTTTATCCATCACCTAATCCAGGGAAAGTACAAAGCTATATCCCTAAAAATTCTATGGAAACAGACTAGAAAAAGAAAAAGAACATTCTCTTCCAGAGACCAGGTAATACTCAAGGCTAACCCAGTCTGTATTCCATAAACTTCATGAGATTTGATGTAAGTGATTGAGTTAGAGGTGTGTGAGTTTGGATGTCTGCCAATGTCTGAGTTTTGCTGTGAGAGATGAAAATATCATGAAAGAAAATGTGCTCTAAATGTGGAAGTGTTTCATAATAGGGGAAAAAAATAACCACTAACGAGAATTTAGGATTTGTTCTATGGAACTCTGGAAAAAATAAGCCAGACAAAATACACCTTAAAATTTCTTTGAGGAAATTTTTTTTTCTCCTATTTCATTATGTCCCATAAATGATTTTCACCTAAATGAAGCAGTTATAGAATGTATGGTTTTCGGGCCGGCTGAGTGGTGCGTTGGTTACGAGCTGGCTTGGAATGCCAGTGGCCCCGGTTCGGATCCCATATGAGGGCCAGTGACACTGCCCTCTGTGCGAGCCCTGGCCATGGTGTAGGCTGCAGCCCCACTGCAGTCGGCTGCCATAGGCTACAGTGAGTGGCTGGCAGCCAGCCTGAGCGACCAGCAGCCAGTATGAACTGCCAATAGCTGAGGTGAGTGGCCATCCAGAGGCCAGCGACTGATCTGCCTCATCTAGGAAGAGTGCAATGACGATACCAACATGGGCCAGTGAAGCAACGTTAGACTGAAGAACAAAAAGGACAGCAACTTGTCTGTTCCCCTTCCTTGATTCCCCAACGCTGCTCCCCTCCCCCAATGCCCCAATTAAAAAATCTTAAAAAAAAAAATGTATGGTTTTTCTAGGGTCTAAGATTTACAGATTTAAAATAAACATTAGCCGTTCTTTCATCCTTCCCTCTATAGCACCTTTGCAAGGTGGTGATTCAGTCTCTGCTTCTCTGCTTCTCTGCTTGAGACTATAAAAATAATTGTTACCATTTACTAAGTGTTCATTTGTGCTTGTACTCTGCTAAGTACTTAACAATTATCCCACTTAATAGTCACAGTACCTCTGAAAAAGACACTAACGTAATTTTTTCTTTTTTTTTCTTTTCTTTTTTTTTTGACAATTGAGGTTTACAGCATTTACTAACTTGCTCAAAGTCAAACAACTAATAAGATGTGTTGCAAGATAAAAACTCATGTCTCTTTGCTTCCAAAGCACATGCTTCTAATATCTACCTACATTATGCTGTTTGAGTTTTGTGGATGGACAACTTCAGTTCTTAGAAATGTTTCCTTATATCAGCAAAAACATGCATTCTTCTAAATTTCAGAGAAAAATTTAACATTTCTTATCTGCCTTTTAAATAAGGTGATAGAGCTATCAGACTTTTCTTCTTTTTTTTTGAGGGCAGTGTCTCTGGCCCTCACACGTGGGACCGAACCAGGGCCGCTGGCTTCCCAAGCTAGTGCTTAACCACCACGCCACTTGGCCAGCCCTGCAATCAGACTTTTTTTTTAAAGTAGATATTCTAGATACAAGTCTAAACTCAGCTTTGAAAGAAAAGAAGATCATAGAGTCATGAGGAAATACAGCAAGCTTCACAGAATTTCTCTAGCTTATCAATCTACCAAGTCACCTAGATTTTTTCCAACACCTTGGATGAAGGTATCATCTCCAGAAGGCCCTAATGAAATCATAAGTTACTCACAATTAGTAAAGATAATTCTGCATTGGCATGGATTACTTTATACATTAATTGGTACTCTATAGAGAAGAGAACTAGGAAGGATGATATAAGATAGGTATGTTAAGATGTATCTATATAGGAATAGATATTGGAAACAGGATACCTCAAATGTAAATTAAGTATAAGGTACCTGATTGTTTGATGACCTCTTTAACCAATCTTCTCATCAAAATACTTTCCTTCCAGGAGCTGTAACAACATAAATTCTTCTATTAGTATTTTATTTCTGTAGCACTCATTCTTTTACCAGGAATTTCCACTGAAATTTAAATATGGCTAAAACTTAGTGTGGATTAATTTAACAGATTCCATTATTTCCTGTCAGTAGGCCCTGCGATGAAAAGCAAGCAATTGACTAGAGCAGTGCTTCTCCAACTTTAGCCTGTTTCAGAATCATCTCCCTGAGTTTTCTTGTTCAATAAGACAGATGTGGTATCAAAGAATTTACATTTCTGGTAAGTCCCCAGGAGATGCTGATGTTGCTGGCCCTCAGACAACACTTTGAGAACCACCAGATTAGGGAGTGGTATAGAAAGGGAAGCGAGGGAGGGCTAAAGGAGACCATTTCGAAGCCTGGCTTAGCATATATAATATTAGTTTTAGAAAATTCAGAGTCATTATTTCATAAACTGATCTCTGATAAGAAAAAAGAAGCATATGAACTCAAAGTAATGTGTTCCATTGCTGAATACTGATGAGATCGGATGAGAGTCTTCCGATTTTCAGCTTTGCGTTTTAGTCATGATTAGAGCCTTTCAAATTGAAGGCCGAAAAGATCCCTCTGAGAAGCTGGTGAAAAGTAAAGATTCCTAGACTCCATTCTGGACTTAGGGCTCAGAAAATCTGCATTTTAACAAATTCTCCTGATCATTCAGACACAAGGGGGTATGAGGACAACACTCTAAGAAGCAAGGCAGACAGTGTCAGGTGTTAGGGAAGCCCCACACAGGAGTGGAGACCTATGTGAACATAAGGCAAGCTGTGGAGCCTGAGGGGAGCTGAGATAGAGTGGGAAAAAGGGATATACATTTGTTATCCAAAAAGGTGGTGCAAAACAGGCGCTGACGGGGCCGGCCGAGTGGCGCGGTGGTTAAGCACTGGCTTGGGAAGCCAGCGGCCCGGGTTGGGTCCCACATATGAGGGCCAGTAATACTGCCCTCAAAAACAAACAAACAAACAAACAAACAAAACCAGGTGCTGACTATGGAAACAAGACCATGTCACTATACTTGTCAAAACATCCCACCCACCTTACATAAAAGAATCCTAGATTTATAGAGAATATGAACAGAACACCCTATCTGATCCTCACTTGGCAGAAACCAACTCTACTATAATACAGGTTCGCTCTAAAGGAACACCTGGAAAAATAACATAAGCATTTTCGGTGTCATCCCATAGGGGTTTATAACCTTTGCTTTCTGTAGGACAAATGGGAAATACAACAAGAGAGGGAAGAGACAAAATGAAGCTTGCTCAGTGTTAGCTTTAATTTTTAATTTCCCCCAAGTATGCAATTGCATTCTTATTCCTAATTAAGAAAATTATTTCTATCAATTTGTCATCTTGATTTAGTTACTCTATTTATCTGTCCTTATGTATGGGAGCTTAACAATGAAAGCACTTGTCTCCATCAAAGTAGCATATCATGAAATTCGCTTGCCTAACCCATTATTTTCCTAAATATGTGATTAAAATAAAATCGCTTTTAAAGAAAATAGTAAAAATCCCATTGAATTTCTTTTGCGAAGTACCTGTGGATTTTTAAGGGCAAGAAAATGAAAAAAAAAAGTATTTGTATGAGCACGGAAGGTAAACTTTGATATCCTATCCTAAGCCATCTAACTATAGCACACATTAGATTGAAGAGGAAGTCAAATCAATTTCTGTATGAATTTATATTCCACTCTAATTCCAGGAAATATTATATATCTCTGCAAATAATTTTCTATGTGCTTTCTAATATAAGAAAATAAGTCTTGAAGTACAGGAGTTATTTCTCTAAATTCTTATAACCTCTTTCAATGAATAAAGCCAAAAAAGTTTAGAAGGCTTTTAAGGCATCCCATGATTGCCCTTATTTTGCCCATTTCAGTTTCATCTTAAATAACCCCATTTCCCCACACCTCCTGCTCCTCTGCAAATATAACTTTATCATTCTTAATTACACTTAGATTTACCTTGAGCCTGATGAATTCAATATGCCAGGGCCCCTTACTTGCACTGGCCCCTTGAACACTAGAATTTGTTGAGAGTTATGTGGAGTTCTGAGTGAGGACTCTGAGAGAGTTATGTGGAGTTCTGAGTCAGGTTGCAATCACAAGGCATTTCTATGCAATTATTTCTGATAAATTGTCCAAAGGGATCTTATAAGAAAAATTCATGAATCTATAAGTTTCCAGTAATTTGATGGAATTTTACCTTTTATTCTAAATAAATATTCACTATTATATCTAATTTTTATTCTCAGTGGTACATAGGTTTTCTCAAAGATAGCCATAAATTATGTCTCATGCCCACAATACCTGGATTTGCCCTGTTCCCAATACATTCTGCTTTTATTTACATTTGTTTCTTTAGTAAAGCTATTTCTAGAGTACCTTTCCATTCTCCCAATGTGTACCCTCGTTCCCACGTCTCTGTATATCAAAATACTATCTATCCTTTAATTGTTTTCCTTTTTTGTTGTTGTTGTTGTTGTTGAGAGCAGTGTCACTGGCCCTCATATGTGGGACCCGAACAGGGGTCGCTGGCTTCCCAAGCCAGCGCTTAACCACCGCGCCACTTGGCAGACCCGTAATTTTTTTTTGTTTTTATTTATTATCATTAGTTACAGATGTACAAAACAATGCAGTAGTTATCCTTTTCACCCCTTACAAAGTGACTCCCCCCTCCTCCCATCCACTGCCCCCACCCCTGATATCATACATATCTATTACAATTCCATTGACTCCATCCCCACACTATACTCCACATCACAAGACTATACATGTGATAAATTATAGCTAACATCTAATATTATTCAGCAGCAACTTCAGATGTACAATGCAGTGGTCAGTCCTCTACACTGTCCATGAAGTGGTCTCTCTAAAAAGACATGAGTACTTCTGATCCCCTGAAAAATAATTACAACATTATTGATGGTATTCCGCAAACTGTTTCTTCAATCCCTGCAGCAATATTGTAGTTACCAGTTTATGTTTCCTCATCCCTTCCCTTTCTCCCTCATGCCCATCCCCATCCCATCTAGCAATCATCAGTTTTTCCTCTGTGTCTCTAAGACTATTTCTGCTTACATTGCTCATTTATTCAGTTCTTTAGATTCCACATATAAGTGAGACCATATGGTATTTGTCTTTCTCTGACTGACTTATTTCACTTAGCATAAGGTTCTCTAGGTCCATCCATATTGTTGCAAATGATATGGTTTCTTTCTTCTTTATATCTACGTAATACTCCATTGTGTAAACGTACCACCGTTTCTTAATCCAGTGATCTACCCCTGGGCATTTCGATTGTTTTCAAGTCTTGGCTATTGTAAATAGCGCTGCAATGAAAACAGGGGTGCATATATTTTTTCAAATTAGTGTCTTGGGTTTTTCAGGATAAATATCTAGGAGTGAAATTGCTGGGTCAAAAGGTAGTTCCATTTCCAGTTTTTTGAGATACCTCCATACTGACTTCCATAATGGCTACACTAATCTGCAATCCCACCAACAATGCAGCAGGATCCCCTTTTCCCCACAGCCCCGCCAGCACTTGTTGTTTGTTGATTTATTGATGATAGCCATTCTGACTGGTGTGAGGTGGTATCTCATGGTGGTTTTTATTTGCATTTCCCTAATGATCAGTGAGGTTGAACATTTTTTCATATGCCTGTTGGCCATCTGTATGTCCTCTTTAGAGAAATGTCTCTTCATATCCTCTGCCCATTTTTTAATTGGGTTGTTTGTTTTTTTGGTGTTGAGTTGCATGAGTGTTTTATAAATTTTGGATATTAACCCCTTATCAGATATATCGTTGGCAAATATATTCTCCCATTCAGTAGGCTTCCTTTTTGTTTTATTGTTGGCTTCCTTTGTGGTGAAAAACCTTTTAAGTTTGATGTTCATTTTTTTCTTTTACTTCCCTCACCTGTGGGGATGTATCAGTAAAAATACTGTTCAGAGTAATTCTGCAAATTTACTCCCTATATTTTCTTCTAGGAGTTTTATGGTTTCAGGTCTTATATTTAAGTCTGTAATCCATTTTGAATTTGTTCTTGTATATAGTGTAAGGAGGTGGTCCAGTTTCATTTTTTTGTGTATGTCAGTCCAATTTTCCCAGCACCATTTATTAAATAGATTATCTTTAACCCAGTTTAAATTCTTGCTTCCATTGTCATAGATTAACTGTCCGTATATGCCTGGATTTGTTTCTGGGCTCTCTATTCTGTTCCATTGATCTATGTGCCTGTTTTTATGCCAGTACCATACTGTCTTGATTATGGTAGCCTTGTAGTATGTTTTGATGTCTGGTAGCATGATACCCCCGGTTTTGTTCTTATTTGTCAGGATTGCCGAGGCTATTCAGGGTCTTTCATGGTTCCATATAAATTTTAGGATTATATTTTCTATTTCTGTGAAAAATGCCCTTGGTAGTTTGATAGAAATTGCATTGAATCTATATATTGCTTTAGGCAGTATGGACATTTTAACTATATTAATTCTCCCTATCCATGAGCATGGTAGGTGTTTCCATTTATTTGTATCTTCTTTTATTTATTTCTTCAGTGTCTTATAATTTTCTGAGTACAGATATTTTATGTCTTTGGTTAAATTTATTCGTAGGTATTTTATAGTTTTTGAAGCAATTGTAAATGGGACTGTTTTCTTAATTTCTCCTTCCAATAGTTTATTATTGGTATATACAAATGCAGCTGATTTCTGAATATTGATTTTGTATCCTGACACCTTACTGAATTTGTCTATCAGTTGCAATAGTTTTTTGATGGATTCTTTGGGGTTCTGTATATATAGTATTATGTCATCTGCATATAATGACAATTTTACTTCCTCCTTGCCAATTTGGATGCCTTTTATTTCTTTTTCTCATCTGATTGCTGTGGCTAGGACTTCCAGAACTATGTTGAATAGAAGTGGAGAAAGTGGACAGCCTTCTCTTGTTCCTGATCTTAAGGGGAATGGTTTTAGCTTTTCCCCACTGAATATGATGTTAGCTGTGGCTTTATTATATATGTCCTTTATTATGTTGAGATATGATCCCTCTATTCCCACTTTGCTTAGAGTTTTTATCATAAATGGCTGCTAGGTTTTGTCAAATTCTTTTTCTGCATCTATTGATATGACCATATGATTTTTATTCTTCTTTTTATTGATGTAGTGTATCACATTAATTGATTTACCAATGTTGAACCAGGCTTCATACTAGAGATAAAACCCACTTGATCATTATGTATGATCTTCTTAATATATTGCTGAATTCTGTTTGCTAATATTTTATTGAGGATTTTTGCATAATTGTTCATCAGAGATATTGGCCTGTAGTTTTCCTTTTTTGTGCTGTCTTTATCTGATTTTGGAATCAGGTTGATAGTGGCTTCATCGAAAGAGTTTGGGAGGCTTCCTTCCTTCTGGATTTTTGGAATAGTTTGAGAAGAATGGGAGATAGTTGTTTTTTTTTTGAATGTTTGATAAAATTCACTTGTGAAGCCATCTGGACCAGGGCTTTTGTTTGTTGGGAGCTTGTTGATTACTGATTTAATTTCCTTGGTAGTAATCAGTCTATTCAGATTTTCCGTTTCTTCTCAAGTTAGCTTTGGAAGGTTATGTGCTTCTAGAAAATTATTCATTTTGTCCAGATTGTCAAATTTGTTGGCATATAGTTGCTCATAGTAATTTCTTAATTTTTTTTATATTTCTTGGTGTCTGTTGTCACTTCACTTCTTTCATTTCTGATTTTACTAATTTGAGCTCTCTCTCTCTCTCTCTCTCTCTCTCTCTCTCTCTCTCTCTCTGATGAGTCTGGCTAGAGGTTTGTCAATTTTGTTTATCTTCTCAGAAAACCAGCTCTTGGTTTCATTGAGCTATTGTATTTTTTTCTGTTTTCTATTTCATTTATTTCCACTCTGGTCTTTATTATCTCCTTCCTTGTACTCCCTTTGGGCTTCTTTATCCTTTAATTTTTAGCTCAAATGCTATAGCCTCATGACTTATCAATTCTCTAATCAGCATAAATCTCATCTGTATACTCAAGTTTCATCTCTCTTTTATCATAAATACCAGTTTTAAATCATATGTTATTGGTTATATATATATTAAAGACAAAAACAATACCTGTACATAGTTATATTTCACCCCAGTTTAACTCCTTCAAGACCCAGCTTAGCTCCTTCATGTAGATTTCTTTGTCCTCCCAACTTGGTTAAGTGACTATTTTCTATGGTATCTCCCACAGCATTTCATGCATACCCCTTTCACAGAGCCTTCTTCACAATGTTGTTGTTGATATTTTTGTTTGTACATCAGACCTGGAGGAGCACCTTTCTTTCATTTTTGCATCCCTATAACAGTTTGCTGCATAGAATAGGCACTCAAAAAAATTTATATTGATTGAGTGAATAAATGAAAAAAATTGTAAACTACAAGGGACATAATCATTTCAATTTATTCTAAATGTATTTCATTTATTCTGTTTTCACATAGTTTAAAATTAGAAATAATAGATGAAAGCTACAGTTAAGTAGCTCAGTTCTAAGAGTAACCTCAAATAAGTTATAGTTTTTCCATTTATTATTGTAACTGCTACCAACCTCTTATATTTCAATAAACTCAATAAATGTCTGATTTATTATTAAAAGGGATTATGTCTGTTTTGCTCACAATTTTATTTATGACACTTAGGAGAACAGTGGGCAAAGCTGGTGTTTGTAATTATATGTTCAACAAGCAACTTACAAATATGTCAATCTCTGACAGACAAATTTATTCCCAAACATTTAATATAATTGCACTCTAACTTTCCTGTCTATCTCCCATGACTTCATTATTCTGGAATCCAAGAGAAATATTTCCATTCCCAGTGCATTATTCCTCTATAGCTTTTCTTGTATTTTCTCCTCTATACATAATCCTATCTGTACTTTCATAAATTTAAATCCTATCTATCTATCTATCTATCTATCTATCTACCTATCTATCATCTATCTATCTATCTATCTATCTATCTATCTATCTATTAACATTGAACCATCCATCCATCCATCCACCCATGCTTTTTAAAGATAAGATCCAGGAGAACAGGATTTTTTATCTTTTACTTATATAAATCCCAGACTCTATGACAATGCTAATAAGAGCCTAATATTAGAAAAAAATATCAAGGAGATAGGAATGAGGAGGAGATAGGGAATAAAAGATGAATAATATAGGTCATGATGATAACTTTTTGGATTTTAGGCTGAGATAAGCCGCAACAGTATTCCTAGTTGAGGAATGGCATAAACTGACTGCCTAGATGAGAACAGACAGACTACAGTGAGGAGACCAGTTAGGAGAACATTACAATAACCCATATGAAAAATGTGAGTGCTAGGATCAGCATATTGGCTGTGTGGTTAGTGATAAGAGGTGTATATATTGCAAAGAATACATACATTTTTAAATAGGTCACATTTTATGCAATATCTCTTTTATCTGTTCTTATTTGCAAGGACCCCTTGTGGAGTTTCATGTTTGGGTTGTCAGTCAAAGTTAGAAGTCAACCAGCACCACACTTATTAATGATATGGAAGGCTAAGAAACAGCAAGGCTTACAATGACTGCATCACTGAGGCTTCAGATGACCAGCTGTAGTATTTCATTGTCTAATCACTACACAGGAAATTTTGATCAGAGGGGACACAAAGTGACAAGAATGTGGGTTACATCATTGGAGAGAAGCTTCAGTGTTTAGGCTTAAATATTTTGCTTGTCACTCAGCAGCAGCAGGTATGTATACCTCTATCCCAATTCTCAATTTCAGCTATGGGTCATAAATTGAAGGATACATAGTAAACAATCTTCTCAAGTAATAACTTGAGGTACCAGTGAATATATAATTGATACATAACAACCTCAACAAGATGCACTTTTGTCTTCACTGCATACATTGCTTCAATTGATATTGTCAAAAGCTTGACTAAACAGCAACATTTATCAAACATCTGGAAGCTGGAGGGAAGATTTAGAGTCTAGTTATTAATACTTCATTTCTAATGTCTTTCCACCTCCCCTGCCCCAGCACTATCATATTTAGTACTATTATATTTGGTGTGCATTGATTCATTCTTTCCATAATAAGACATTGGTAACTACTATAAGCTACCTTCTGTTTATGTAGCAGTGAATTTTACAAATATGGGTCTTGTTCTCATTAAGCTGACATTCAGGTAAAAGACTGACAATAAACAAATACATTGGAAATTACCAGATATTGATAGGTGCTATATAGCCCATCAGGATAGAGATATTAAAGCAGAGCTCGAAATGGGATAACTTTATAACTGAGACAGCATGTCTGAGAAGGTAACATTTAAGCTAAGCCCTGAATGAAAAAGAAACACCAAATCTGGAGAGTAAAAGCATTCCAAGCTTTAATTAACATCTCACTAACACATATAAATTTTCCTTATAATTTACCTCTTCAATTCACCCTTCACACGGCAGTTAGAGCAATATCACTAGAACTGAAATCTAAAAATGTTATCTCTCCTACTTAAAAGTCCCTTCTAGCTGTCAATGCCAACATTCAGCATAGCTTATAGATATGCTTGTGGCCCATACTTCACTCACCAATCTCAACATTTGTCACTCCTCTCTTCTGAACTCTGGTTCAACCATATTGACGTACTTGCAGTTGTCCACACATGCTCTGATCTTTCTTACTCAAAGTCCTTCTTGGGTCTTGGTAAATGTTACTCCTATTGGCTGGAACATTATTCTATCCCTCACTCTCACCCCCAGCCAATAAGCTTCAAAAACATGTGTTTAAAGTCTGGTCTTGTATTTCTTTCTATTTGAAAATATGGGGTAAGTGCTTGTTTAAAGGTCCAATTGAACTAAAATAGAATCAGACTAGAATTAATTCAGAAAAAAAAGAGAAATACAGTAAAACCTTGGTTTGAGAGCATAACTCCTTCTGGAAACATGCTTGTAACCCAAAGCACTTTTGTATCAAAGCAAATTTCCCCATAAGAAATAATGGAAACTCAGATGAATCATTTCACAGCCCAAAAATATTCATATAAAAATGATTACAATACTGTAATATAATACAAACTAATAAGAAAATACAAAACATAAAGAAAAATAAACAAGTTTATCTGCACTTATCTTTGAAAAACCTTCGTGGCTGGTGTGAGGAAGACAAGAGAAAGGAGGGTTGTGTAAGACGACTTTCACTATCATTAATGGAATCACTGCTATCTATTGGTGTTTGGCAGAAATCAGTGATTTCAATGGCTCAATGGAATGTTTTTCTTTTCATGCAACTTTAACAAGGAACCTATCCAATGACACTTGCTTTTGTCTCCTTTTGAGGTTTGCAGAAATGTGACATTGCATTGTCATTAAACAGATTCATCGCTCTCACTGCTACAGCCTTATATGGGCGGTGCTTTTCTACAAAATTTTGCACTGTTTCCCACATTTTACACATCTCCCTAATCTCATTTGAAGTGAGACATTCCTGTGCCCTTTTCTCCTCTTCTTCAACTTCTTGCTGTTACTTGTGATGCAGATCAATCAGTTGTCAGTGGTCAGCTCCTGGCCATGTTCCTCCATCAGCTTTGAATGTCATCCTCATTCACTGATTTCTGCCAAACACCGTGGCCTGAGACCGAGCATCCAAGCATGGGAGATGATCACCCACAATCTCACAGTAAGAGAGAGAGAAAGAGAGAGAGAAGAACCATTGGCTCAGTTGTGATCGTGTGACTTTTGGCATCATGTACTACTCATATTGCAAGACATCGTTTGTTTATCAAGTTAAAATTTATTAGGAATGTTTGCTAGTCTTGTGGAATGCTTGCAGAACAAATTACTCTCAATCCAAGGTTTTACTATATTATGTACAGCAGTAGTTGAGAAAGGGGCTGATGAAAAAGTAAACTCTATCTGTACTTTTAAAAATGCTAAGAATTTGATTGAACACTACCAGAAGAAAGTGTTTCTGAGAATGAGAATTACACTGAACCCATGATAACACAGATGACTGAAGGAAAAAAAAATGAGTGAAGCCAGGTGTTCCAGTTGGTGTATAGTATGACCTCATACCAAGTGGGTAAAATAGGCCATGTTTTGGTAGGTCTTGGAAGTAAGTCCTGAGGAAAACAGACATACAGCAGTTAAATACCTCAAAGAATTAAATGTGAACAGTTGCATCTCTAGAGAAAGCATCTGACCAGGAAATAGTTGTAGCCTAATTACGTTGTTAGAAATTATAATAAAAAATTAATGTTATTGATAATTAGAATGTGTGGAGCACTCTGCTCAGCACTTTACAAAGAATAAAATCATTTAATGCACATAAAACCCTATGGGTTAAGTACTATTATTATCACTATTTTACAAATTTAAAATTAAGCAGCTTAGAGACACAAAGTCACTTAATGAGTAAGGTAAATAATTAAAATGAACTCAAAATATATATCTTGGACAGGAGTTAAGAAATCTAGGTAGTAGTTTCATCATTGTTATAAAATGGTTGTGTAATTTTACGCAACTCAGTTTACCTAAATATGCCTTGGTTTAACTATATGTTGAGGCTCACATCACTACATGATGATTTAAGCCCAAATAAACTACATCAAGCTATTATTGTGTCTTCTTTTTTTGGTCTATTCCAATCGCACTTATTTGGAAAGTTTGACCTGAGTAACATTCCCATCTCTCAAAAGTACAAAGCAAAAATCTGATGTGAGATGATTATAATATCTTTATGGAGAATCATAAAAGTGGGACATAACCCACAGTCATACTATTCTTAGTTAATTCCTAGCCAAGAATATCATTAGTTTTAAGTGTAATTCCATGATAAATTCTTGGTTAGTGCCCCTGCTATCTTTACTTCTTTGATACCTATGCAACTACCAATGGGAGATGGAAAGTCAGGGGTGGGTGTGGCAAATTTACAATTAGAGAAACAGTCATCATATGAGTGGTATTTACTAAGCATGGATATTGTGTTGGGAATTTGATACATAATATCTCATTTAATAATCAGTATGGCTCTGCAAAGTAATTCTTAACATCTTCATTTTACACATTAAGAAAAAGAAGAGGCTGACCGGTGAATTATTTGTCTAGAGTCATTGTTATGGATTGAATCATGTCCCCTAAAAATTCATATGTTGAATTGTTAGTTCTCAGTGTGACTGTATTTGGAGATAGGGCCTTGAAGGAAACAATTAACATTAAATGAGGCCATAGGGTGGGGTCATAATGCTGTCCTTATAAGAAGTAGACACCAGAGATATACATGCACAGAGAAAAGGTCAGATGAAGACAGCAAAAAGATGGCTATCAGCAAGTCAAGAAGAAAAGCTCAGCAGAAAACAGCCCTGCTAATCTTTGATCTTGGACTTCTGGCCTCCAGAACTGTGAGAAAATAAATTTCTGTAGTTTAAGCCACCTAGTCTGTTATTTTGTTATGGCAGCCCTAGTAGACTAACTAATATAGTAACATAGCTAATAAACACTGGAAATATTGTAAATTGAATTCAGGCCGTATTAACCTTCTTGCTTCGAGGTCATGATGACAATGGCTCCACTCTACATAATGATTACCTGTGCTCAGTTTATGAAATATTCAAAAGGTCTGTGATTCAAATAGGCAAGAGTGTCCTTTCCTGCCACTCTAAAGGTAGCAATAAAGTAAAAATCTAAATGATTTCAAAATAACAAGAAGTTTTACAATGGGGTTTTATATTTACAACTCTAATGCCTGAATCTTAGAATTATTTAATTATTAAAATGATGGCACATGGGAACTCTTAATAAAAAATTAAGAATAGCTGAATAGATACAAAATACAGAAGATGGGCTGGCCGAGTGGCGCGGTGGTTAAGCGCTGGCTTGGGAAGTCAGCGGCCCGGTTTGGGTCCCACATATGAGGGCCAGTGACACTGCCCACCAAAAAAAAAAAAAAATACAGAAGAGAATATATGGTGGGTTTGATTTTTGTTCCCTTTTCTATGTAAAAAATATTTTTACATATATTTAAATATATACACAGCACACACACACATATATGTGCACATATACATGCAAGCCCTATTGGTTTTATTTCTCTGGAGAACCCCAAACAACACTGACCCCAAACCACTGCTGCTGTTCATAGCTCTCTGACCCACAGATTCTCCGCCTTGCTGCTGATCAATATCACCTAGACATGTAAGTTCTATTTCCTATTCCCCTCTCCCCTGGGAGTTCCCTGGTCCTTTCCCTTGCTCCGCTGTCTCTGGAAGATCTCCTGCTATGAGAAATTTCCTCTCTCTTGCAATCTTGTCCATAAAAATACATATGCATATTTTTAAATATATATAAATATGTTAAATATATAACTATTTTAAGGTTATATATATATATGTGTGTGTATATATATATATATATATATATATGTATAATTCATCTCTCTCTCTCTCTCTCTCTCTCTCTCTCTGGTTAACAGACATTGGGTGCATTTTTATAGTATATGCAAAACAGGTAGGTTACATATAGCTAAAATGTAACCTTTGACTTATATCTAAAGAAACTAAATGTGTAAGAAATTGAGTTTGGTGGCAGCAGGTTTTGATATAAGAATCTTAGTCTGCTGTGAAGAAGTAAATAATATAGGGGCAAATGTACAGCGGCCATCTTTGGACCCATCATTTATATTCTGAAATTATCCTGTGTCATATGTCAGCTTTTCAGACAATTTGCATTCTAATAATGGTGTACCATTTATCACAAATGTTACTCAATGATGTACACATAGTCAAGGTAGCCAATGAACCCTTCATGTCTTTTGCAATACATAAACATTTGGTACTGTGGAGTATTATAACAGCCTGCTTTAAAAATCAGCTCGGAAAGATTATTTCACCTTCTTAGCCTCTTCCTGGTTAAAACAGTTTGGTCACTAAATGTGGCTGTTCCAGAGATTGTGTCCTCCTAGCCACTCCCTGGGTTTTTATCAGAGACAAAGGATATGGGAGTCATATTTATCTATTCTGAAAATCATACTTCCTGCCCTGATGATTCTTGGCATGATGCTTTTTTCTTTCTCTTAATAACAGCTTTAGTCCAGCACATTGGTACACCCTTTAAAAATGGGCTCGGAAGATTCAAGCTTAATTCTGGTTCTCGTGATGGACTGACATCATCCTCAATAATAAGGATAATAACCACTTAACCAAGTATACTTCTTGTTGAGTTCCCCTTACAATTGATTGACTTGTAGATATTGAACCATCCTTACCATTTGACATTTGTCTTTGAATTTGTCTTTTTTTTTTTTTTAATTGGGGAATTGGGAAGGGGAGCAGCCAAGTTTTTGTTCTTCAATCTTAGTTGTGGAGGTCGCCAGTTGCCATCTGGCTGCCTGTTGACAGCTCTTGGCTTCTATAAGCTCAAAGTGCTGTGTTACAATCTTAGTTGAAGCTGGGCATAGCCAGCACCCCATGTAGGAGTCGAACCAGCAGTTATTAAGAGCATGAGCTCTATCCACTGAACCATCCAGGCAGCTCAGCTCAAGATGCCTAGTTCAATGTTAGTTGCAGGTGGGCGTAGCCCACCATGGGACAGGCAGTCTTGTTGTTAGGAGCATGTGCTTTCACCAGCTGAGCCATCCTGCCACCAGTTGGCAGATTAGGGGCAGCTCAGTTTGGGCGCAGCCTCACTGGCCCATGTGGGAATCGAACCAGTGGCCCTGTTGCTCAGAGCTCACGTTCTTAAGCTAACGGTTAACCAACTAAGCCACTCAGCAGACCCCTGAATTTATCTTTGACATTTCACATTTGTCTGTGTCATTTGACAAAGACGTTACAAAAGAAAGAAAATTAACTGCCAATATTCTTGATGAATATGGAAGCAAAAATCCTCAACGAAATATTATAATAGCAAACTGGATTCCACAATACATAAAAAGGATTATACACTATGACCAACTGGGATTTACCCCAGGAATGTAAGACTGGTTCGACATTTGTAAATCAATTAATGTGATGCATCACATTAACAAAATAAAGGATAAAAATCATATGATCATATCAATAGAAAAAGAGTTCAACGAAATTCAACATCCTTTTACAATTAAAAACTCTCATCATGCGGGTATAGAAGGAATATATCTCAATATAATGAAAGCTGTATATAACAAACCCATAGCTAATATCATAGACAAAGACATTACAGACAAATAGAAAACATTTTAAAATATATAATATGTTAAGAGAAATAAATTCTCCTCTTCACCCACCCTCTTTTCTTATAATTAGAGAAGATCAAGTTTCTAAATAAACTTGAAGGTAATTTTTTTTTTTTAAGATTTTTTATTGGGGAATTGGGGGAGGAGAACAGCGTTGGGGAATCAGGGAAGGGGAACAGACAAGTTGCTGTCTTTTTTTTGTTGTTCTTCAGTCTAGTTGTGGAGGATGTTGCTTTACTGGCCCATGTTGGTATTGTCATTGCACTCTTCCCCGATGAGGCAGATTGGTCGCCAGCCTCTGGATGGTCACTCACCATGACTATTGGCAGCTCACACAGGCTGCCGGCCACTCACTGTAGCCTATGGCAGCCCACTGCAGCAGGGGCTGCAGACTACACCATTTATGGGGCTCGCAGCCCAGCTCCAGGTGGAGCTGTTGTTAGCTGTAGAGGGCAGTGTCACTGGCCCTCATATGTGGGATCCGAACCAGGGCCACTGGCATCCCAAGCCAGCTCTTAACCAATGCACTACTCGGCCTGCCCTGAAGGTAATTTTTGATACTAAAGTTAGATGACTTTTTTAAATAAATAAAAATAATACCATTTGTACTTTTACATATATATATATATATATATATATATATAAATTTTTCTCCCATTTCATTAGAAAATATAATGAGAAGACACATATTAAGTATATTTTTACAAGGGTACAGATTATATATATTAACTGGAATTATTTTATGAAAAATTTACACTGAATTTAATAGTGCAGTCAATCTGAACAGATAATTTTTGGTTAATACACTTAGAAAATACACTATAAATTTTAGTGTATTTTGACTGTGAAAATTTCCTATATTTCCATATATCTTTATACGTGTTAGCTCTAAATTTAATGCTTCATGACTTGTGCCATTTTGTGAAAATATGCACTCCATACATTCCACCAATCTACTGGAATTACTTATTCCAATCTGATTGCTTTTTAAAAAGCATACTCAGAAAGAAGTTTTGATGTTGAAGTGCACAATCTACTTTCTGGATGAATATTCTGCTTTTACCATATGTCCTTTGTTTCTCAGTGTTCATTGGGCCTTTATTTTTCATGATTATATTTTTAATTTTTATTTACAAGCAGAATTATGGAGAATTTTCACTCCTGTGGAGACCATAATCTTTTCTTTAAACATTTTAATCATGTATTTGTCTTTCTTTTTTTTTTTTTTTTTTGAAGAGAGATTATGTAAACTATAAATTATTTGGAAACTAGAATCATATTTTAAAATTCTTGACCTATTGTCTTGTGTAAACCTTCTTGTGATATATGTTCTTCATTCTTTGTTTAACACTGTCCTTTGCCAGACACAGGTTAAGGCCAAGACCACTAAATGGCCTGTCATTAAATTGAGACAATTACTTACTGAAGACCACTGGGGGAGTCTGAGAATAAACTAGAGGAAATCTGGGGCTTTCATTCAGGTTAGACACAATTAGGATTAGTGTGTTATTATATCTGCTATTTATTTTATCTGGAATCATATCTCTTTAGGTTTTCTTCATTGAAAATGTGCAAGTAGGGTCAGCCGACTGGCGTGTTGGTTAATGGTTGGTTTGGGACGCCAGCTCTGAGCAGCAGAGCCCCGGTTCGGATCCCACATGAGAGCCAGTGACTCTGCACCTTCTACAGCTAAGATCCTAAAGAACAGCTCAACCTGGAGCTGGGCTACAGTGAGTCACCGGTGAAAGAGTAGGCTGCAGCCCCTGCTGCAGTGGGCTGCCGTGAGCTACCGTGAGTGGCCAGCAGCTGGTGTGAGCTACTATGAGCAGCCATGAACGGTCATCCAATGGCCAGTGAGCAACTGCCTCACCCCGGAAAAGAGTAACGAGCACAATAGTAACGTGGGCCAGTGAAGCGACATCCTCCACAACTAGACTGAAGAACAAAAGGACAGCAACTTGTTTGTTCCCCTCCCTCAGTACCCTAACCAAAAAAAAAAAATCTTTATAAAAAAAAATAAAATGTGCAAGTGTCTTTAAGTCACAGCTCTGCCACGACTGATCTTTGCTCTACTTCACTTTCTCATGGCCTAAGGCAGTCACCTTTACCTGTACTTCCACCACAATGTTCACCACTGCATCCATCATCAGGTCATGACCTGGATCTCTTTGCTCCATTGGCTCTTGGAGAGCCTTAAATGCCACTGGAGTTCTGTTGATTCTTTGTGTTCTAACTACCCTAATAGCTTGCAGTGGGCTTTCATAGTTTGTTTTGTAGCCATAGCTACTTTCTTGTTTTATTGAAGAGAAAGTTTATCTCCTTTTTCTTGGCAGTAGATTTCATGGAAATGGAGGACTTAACGTATTCTTATATAACAATCTTTAATCAGAAGTTGCTTGAGAGTTTTAGAAGAAACCGTTCATTTTTCAGGAAGTTGAAGAATTGAATGATTTTTGAATTCATATAGATAGTCAGAGCTAAAAATCAGTATTTTTAGATAAGACTCTACCAAATAATATTGTTAAACACTGGAAAACATGATCACCCTGTCAATTTTTCTTTAAGGATTGAAAGGAGATTATTTTAATTACCATGTTGTCCTGCCATTGTCAACTTTTTCCAGAATGGTAAAGCCAAAAAATAATCTTAAAATAAGAGAAGGTGTAGTAGAATGAGAGAAATAAGTTTTTGGTGTGATAAGAATGTCTAAGAATAAAAATTTGTAAAAATTTCTTCAACTATTAGTTTTGTCTGCTTCAGTTACTATAAAATTTAGAATCTAGAATTGATTGCTTTCTTCTCTCAAATGGTAATGTCTAATAAGTCCTAAAAGACAATTTGGACAATATTTTTTATGTGCTGTAACTTCATTGATATCATCTATCCCTGATTCTAATACCACATGTGTTTATTGTGCTCTTTAGGTGTAGAAATCTGTGATAAAATAAAAAATGTACAAAAGGTGTTTTCATGATGTGAACATGGAGGAGAGGCAAATAATAATAATGTTCTAATACATCCTTGTTAAGCATGTTTCATACAAATGGTATTATTGATTTCATTCACTTTTATAATTAAAAGGAAAGAAAACCAAGGTGTTAATAATGTGAAAACAGTTGCAGATAAACAAAATCAATTGAATGGTTTCATAGGACCAATTGGACCAATTGTATTAGCAATAAAAATAAAACAACTATTAATTTTCTGCTGACAAACCACGCTCCTGTCAAATGTACAATGTGAGTCTGTTTATACCTAGACAGATGGTTCCTCGGGCAGTAAAGATGGGGAAAGCACATTTATAAAGGAGTTTGCAAAACAAAACAAAGCAAAACAAAAATATCTCAAATGCAGAATTGTATACTTTCTCCTAATGGTGTTGTGGCTCTTGCCAATTAATATCAAGAGAAGATCTCATTAGAAGCAGAACTTGAAATTAAATGAACATTGAAAAATCCAATCTGAGGTTAAAAAATTAGTTCATATAAATAAACGTCTTCTCTAGTATTCTTACTGATATTTCACCTATTAGACTAAAAGCATAAATTCCTATTCTTTGCAGTAATCCTTAATTTTTAAAAAATCAAGTGTTAATAAAACACAAACATATAATAATCCTCCCATCTCACCCCCTAAATAGCAGTGGGTCCTGACATGAGCCTGTTTAACTCTCATGAGGAGAAAGTACTCTGAGTATACAGAATGGGGCAAAATGTCTTCATTACTGGTTCCTGCAGTTCAATTTTCAGGCACTGCTGAGTTTGCCTTGAATGGTGATCCAAACTTTCCTCCTTCTTTGGTGTCCTTCATTTCTCTTCTTTCATTTTTGTATTCTGCTCCTGCATGGCCTCTTTCTTTTATCCATGTCAGAAAGTCCCCTTTTGCCTGGATCTTCACATTCTTCACAGTGGAGTACTCACAGGATAAGTCTCTATTACCAGCAGTGAGTCTCCCTCAGAACGTTAGTTTAAATGGCTTCTTTCCCTAAGTTGTGGGGTGAGGGCTGCAAGAGACAGTGTTCAAGAACAAGTAGAGTTCCGTGGTGGGGATGGAGTTTTATAGACAATGCCAACCTGACACAAAAGTTCTGAGTTGCCATTCCCTTTAACTGTTCTCGATGTGTATCCTTCAGTGAAATTAAAGCTTAGAAAATAGGAGCTAAGAGCCCAGTAAAATGAGGGAACCAAGACCTCAGATTTTGAGACTCTTCCATGATTCACAACAGATCTTGATTTTATGGGAAGCTGATAAATTCTGTAGCCAAACATGATTTAAAAAATTAAACTTCTAGTGACGTCTTTATTTTTTTTTTCTTTTTTTTTTTTTTTTTTTTTTTAGCTGAGCCATCCTGCCACCCATTGGCAGCTCAACGGCAACTCAGCTCGGGCTGGCATCGAACCGCCATTGCTCAGAGCTCAGCTCGCACTCTTGAGCGAGCTCTTAACCAACTGAGCCACTCGGCCGGCCCTTAGTGACGTCTTTAAATAGATAATGTATTCATAGGGTACAAGATTCAAAAGGTACAAAACAATATGAAATGGATTTTTTCTCTCTCTCTTGCTGAGTTCCTTTCAGTATTTTGGGTTTCCAAACAAATCTTTAAAAATTTAAAAAAGGCATGATTTTTGAAGTCCTAGCATGGGGATCCATAAAAGTAAATTGTGTATTGACTCCATAATAAATAAAGATTTGTATCACTTCAGCCAGGAACATTCCTTGAATCGACGTGGATTTCTATGGAAGCATTCCAGAAGGCCTATCAGGATATCATGCAATCTAATAAAATTGAAACTTTTTTGGCCCTGCTTTCCTCCCTCTTCTTTCTCCTGTTTCCTGCTCTCTTAACAGAGGAATTGCTTATTAGAAGGAATAGTATGAGATTCACAACAAAGGTCAAACCTAGACTGTCACTATGAAAAAAGATAAATCATTTTATCATTTTGTCTCTATTTCTCCATATGTGACATCAAAAATATATAAAGATGTTATTATTTCATAGGCAATAACAGAGATGAAGGATAGGAACATCTTTTGAGTTACTTAGAAGAATGATGTTACATAAACATGTTGTACTATATAATTATATTTGCAATGAGAAGTCAGATGGAAATCTTGGTTAGCAGGCATAGGTCACAGCTTTTCTATTTTAGTAGGAATAAAAACCCTCCTTTAAAAGGCGATTAAGGGTGTGTAACTGACATCAGGTATCCATCCTCAGAGGCAGAAACTTCTAGAGAATGCAAAATTTCTTAGAGCTCATTTTTTCCCCCAACATCTCATTTAGTTTCCATTACAGACTTTATCTCCAGAAAAATCATGGGTTATGGAAAGGTAGATAATATAAAAAGACAATAGAAACTATGATGTAAATGGAGGAGAAAATAAAAATTGGAATCTAAGCTAATAATGTTAAGTACCATTTCTATAATTCAGGTCATTTCACAGTGTAAGGAGGATACATAGTAACTTGTTAACAGGTATCAATTTTTAGAAAACATAAGATAATGAGCAAGTTCACCCAATAAACTAAAAAAAATAGATGTTTAATAATTTAGTTGTTATTCCAATATTTCTACTTTACAAGTGTTTCTTGTAACCTTAATATGCCTGTGATAGTTGCCAACATATATATATATATATATATATATATATATATATATATATATATTTTTTTTTTTTTTTTTTTTTTTTTGAGGGCAGAGTCATTGGCCCTCACATGTGGGACCTGAACTGGGGCCGTTGACTTCCCAAGCCAGCGCTTAACCACCGTGCCACTCTGCTGCCCTAGGAATTATATTTTTGAATTAACCAACACAACAATAAAAACATCATTGTATCAATCATCTCAACAGGGGAAAATTATTATTCCTTCTAGCCAAAAATAAGTGGCATTATGGTGGTGATAGAGTTCAGAATCCATTGTCTCATCACCTGTATGAAAACAACTGATTCCAAAAGCCCAACACAATTTAAATATGTAATTATTTTATTTGACTGTAGTCTCTGTAGTATTTTTTTTTTTTTTTAAGATTTTATTGGGAAATTGGGGGAGGGGTTCAGCCATGTTGTTGTTCTTCAATCTTCATTGTGGAGGGCATCAGTCACCATTTGGCTTCCCGATGGTAGCTCATGGCCTCTAAGCTCAAGGTACTGTGTTCAGTCTTAGTTGCAGGTGGCCATAGCCACCATTCCATGCAGGAGTCGAACCAGCAGCCTTGTTGTTAAGAGTGCATGCTCTATCCACTTAGCCATCTGGGCAGCAGCTCAGCTCAAGGTGCCAAGTTCAATCTTTAGTTGCGGGTGGGCATCATTGAACAGACAATCTTGTTGTACCAGCTGAGCCATCCGGCCACCTGTTTGCAGCTCAGCAACAGCTCAGCTAGGATGCAGCATTCACTAGCCCATGTGGGAATCGAACCAGCAGCCCTATTGCTCAGAGCACGCACTCTAAGCCAACTCTTAACCAACTGAGCCATTCAGCTGGCCCTGTAGTATTCTTAATGGAGTGTGTGTGTGTGTGTGTGTGTGTGCGCTTGTGTATCTCACTCACTTCTAAACAAGTATCAACAGTAAGACATATAAAAAATTGTTTCTATACTAAGCACTCTTCTTACAAAAAGTGATTCTCCTTGCCCACATCAGTGCTGCCCAAGCTGCATTTTCTCTCAGTGGAAAGCATGCCAGATTTTTCATTTGCCTCTCCAGAGTACTTCAGAGAATGGGGATAACCAGTGAGGCAGTTAGGAAGGCTAAGTAACTAATAAGGAATCTGCTTCAAATCATGCCATTAAACAAACTAATGCAGATGGAAACACCTGCTCTTCCCAGGGACTTTGCTTAGGATGCACTGATGTACTCGTTAGCTGCCAGATATTTTCACATTGATGATAATTTTGAAGAGCTGAATGAAATATCCAACAAAAGAAGTCCAGCAAGACTATCACCCAGACTAGCACTGCTCTTTGTTGCCTGCTTTCTGAGTATGCTTTAACTGTGGATCTGCCAAAACCTTCATTTGCTTCCTGGAGGAAAGAAACACAATAAAGAATTCGGCTTTCTCAACTCTGAAAGCAATCAAGGGCACTGATAAAAGATGAAGGAGCTCACATTTTTGGAGCGTGTTTGTTGTCTCATCATCTCGGTTCCCTTGTTGCTACGATCACCCTCAGCACAGCAGGGCTCCACCATGGTGCTGTGTCCCTCCTTCCCGTCCACGTCCCTGTCTAGTCTTTTGTGTGTCTCCCACTTTCCCTGACTGGCACCACGTCTCTCTGCTTTTGATGCAGGATGGCAAAAAGGAAAGACATTGAAGGTGCCAATGAGTTGTATTAAAACTGCAGACATGTGGGCAACCCTGCCACCACCAAGGTGACCCGCAAGCTGGTGGCGGTGCCTCTTGTGTGGTCAGTGGAGGCCTGATGGCGGCTTTGCTTCCAGAGCCGCTGGTCTTCGGGAAGTCCAGGTGATAGGATCAAAGTTCACCAAGGCCTAGGGCGTCTTCCTTGGCGTCCACGTGCCGGGATGTACAGCATGAACGGACAGATTCAGCTTGACCTGCAAGTCGGAACATGCCAGGGACAAACTGGCCCACATCTTCAGTTACTGCATTAGTGACATTGGGGAGCGCTGCCACTGACAAGCTAGGTTTTGGTTGTATCAGCAATTCTATCCAATCTCACATCCTTTGTTCAGAAAGGGTCAAAAAGCTCATTGTAACTTCTCATGTTTGTATTTTATTTCAAAATAAAATATTCCTCGGGTTCTCTTCTAACAAACAAACACACAAATAAATAATAAAGCTGCAGAAACAAAGGGCACTATCTTTACAGTCGTGTTGGTCTTCTGTTATGAAACAACAAAGGGAGAGCGAGATTCTATCTAGAGTCTCTGCTACTTTGTGGGTCCAAACACTCATTATTGAGACTGGGCCCTACCAATTGGACTTTTAATTATATCTGTAGTCTTGGATATGAAGAGAAATTAAATCTGGTGGTAGTGTGCCAGTGGAGGGTGTTATATATATACTGGCAGCTGTTCTTCAGTATATCCTGCAGAAAAAAGGGAAGAGCTGGTGCCCAAGGATAAACCAGGGTTCCAAATATATATAGTGCCTTCTGTCTTCAGATGTATATGTTCTTTCAGGCACAGATAGACATAGGTGAATTTCTTAGAGGAGTCAGAACCCTTGAAATTAAATGTCATAAAAAGGTGTTATTTAGGATGTAAGAGATAATGTGGGAGAAAGTATTAAAGATAATATGTGGGTATGTCTTTAAAATAGTTCCTTTCCTTATTTAGCATGGTATCTTAAAGTGCCATTTGTCCATTAAGCAAATTTTGTTGTTGTTATATGAATAAGCATGTCCTCCTGCGCTGGTGAAGTTGCAATTGTTGTTTTATGCTATTATATATTACTTGGTTTGTTAGGGTTTGATCTCTGCTGCTGGTGCTTCTTTTATTTATTTTTACTTTTTATTTTTTTTAGCTGAGCCATCCTGCTACCTGTTGGCAGCTCAGCGGCAACTCAGCTCGGGCTGGGCATCGAACTGCTGTTGCTCAGAGCTCAGCTTGCACTCTTGATCGAGCTCTTAACCAACTGAGCCACTCGGCCGGCCCTTACTGGTGCTTCTTTTAAGCAAACTGTCCATTTTGAACTACTGCTAGTCAATTGGACTTGTGCGTAGAGGGTGTTTTTAGAGTACAGAGAACTGAAACATAAATGAGATTTGCATATTTGTAAGGTCTTTGATATGAGAGTATAAAGAGTATAGCTATTATCTTTCTATATTTATAAAAGAGTCTACAAGTAAGAGGCATTTCTCCAATCATCTGAAATAAAATAACTGTAAAAAAATAAGCTTGTAGGGCTGGCTGAGTGGCGCGGTAGTTGGGCACTGGCTTGGGAGGCCAGTGACCCCGATTCAGGTCCCACATGTGAGGGCCAGTGATGGCCAGTGACACTGCCCTCAAAAAATAAATAAATAAATAAATAAAATAAGCTTGTAAATATCTGGTCACTATGTTTAAGGGCAAAAGTGAGGAAACCGCTTATTTTAAAAGGTAGAGTCAGATTTATCTGTTCATATTTAATAATTCATAAAATTTTTAACTAAAATGGTCAAGAAGAGAAAGGATTTCTAAACAATTTGATATGGCATATTTATATTCAGGAAATAATAATAAAGTTACCCACAAATCACCCATTTTCAAAAGAGACCACAAAGGTTTCTAAAATCATGATCCTTTGGACATGTGGTAAATTGTAAAAAATTAGTTCTGTATGAACTGGAGAAAAATGCCATTTATAGTTATTTTAAATCAATTTTATTCTTTATGTCTTTGGTGAAGAAATATTCCTCATGGTTAGAGAGTCGGGCATTCCAATTCTATTTTCTCCTTCTACTTGTCATTTTTATTAATGCCAAGACAATGCACCCATGTACCCTTATAGATGCTCAGTGGAGGTGGTAGAAGAGTTAATACCTTCAAATACTTTCCGCTTTCTTCTATAGTGTAGTCTAGGCACTGAAAGTACCACAGGCTCACAGAACAGTAATCTACCTTTTTTCCTTATAGTCTAGTTTGGGAATATTTCCTTGAGTTTTCAATGATTAAAATATAAACAAATTTGTGCATGCCTTCCTAATAGCTTAAATAATGCTATGTCTACATGCTTACTGGACAATAGGGCTGCATAATAAATTGATTGACTAAATTTAGGAAAAAGTTGTATTGGCTGCTTGAATAAATGTACTGATTAGTTAAGGAAGCGAGAACGATAGGACTTCCACATTAAATAAAATAGGCATGTATTTTGATATTCCTGACTCCTTTGCTCCTGTCATGAAACAGTCTTGTCCTCTCAGTTAAGATTATTCCTTTCTTTTTCAATGCCACACCCTCTTTACATTGTATTAGTTCTTTACAATTCAGTCTTGTTCACTTATTGATAGCGTTGTGATTGACAGTAGATTATAAAAATACATTTTATTTCTCAATTTCCTGCTTCCTTAATGCTCTTTGCTATAGCTTTAAGGGGACATCACTGGATGATGATTTATTTTTTGATTCTTCTTTTGAATATAGTCTATTTCTTGAAAGCACATTATCATAAGTTTTTCTTCAAAGTGAGAAAACCATAGAAAAATTCCTACAGATATGTATGCTAGAAGACATTTGCCTTCCTCTCAAAAGTATTGGTTGTAGTGCATAAATCACTCATGAATTTATATTGCCATAAAAATCCATATTTTATTCTATTGTTTTTCTTTAGTTTGTAAAAGATTGAGCAGATTAATTAAAATGCAGTTACATTTTTGTATGAATTTGAGCTGATTCATTTTATTCTCTATAACCAGAAAAATTGGCCTTCAGATCTTCAGTCCTGAAGATTTACTTTCCTCCATGTACTTCTAGTTTTTAGCAATAATTGAAAGGTGTTACATTTTTTTAAAAATCACTCATGCAAGTTTTTAAAACTGTTTTCAAGTACACCCACATATAGAAAGGCACCCACACATGCTCATCTGTTTTGTTTCTATAATTCCCTTTAAAAAGAGTGGTAGATAACTAAGTTTAAGGAATCCAATTTAATTTATTTCTGATTCTAGCTATGTTTTTAGGAGAACAAATATTTCATGGTTTCTTCCAGGATGCCTGGTCTCCAGTCCATGATATTTTTCAAAAATTTCATCAAAAATGCATGTCAGATTATTTTTCAAATCACAGAGGAATCTCCTTATAAATACTATAGCAAGGTGGAGGAAATAGAATCAGATAAAAATTCCAGTTGGTCCTTAAAATCAATAAAGCAAATATTATCTATTTGAAACACAAAATTTTAAGCTGTACCTAAAGATAGGCATTGCATGGATTGTTTCTGCTGCAAGACATAAATGATTTTAATTTTTCCAAATATGATATTTACACCAAAATTACTCTGTTGACAGCCACAGCACACTATTATCTCATAGGTTTTTTTTTCACATGTTAGTGATCAGTACCTCCCTCACTTGCACATATGTGTGCATTTTCACACATGTATGTTTGGGACTTTGAAAATTTTAATTTATTGTATCAGACTAAACTGCCTTATAACCTGCAGGATGTTGCAGGGGATAAAACTTTTGATGCCTCCTATAGTTGATATTGCACTTGCTTTACAGGGCATCAAACAATTTCTTTAATACTCTTTTATTTGTTGAAATCACTGAAAATAATGACAACTAGATAAGCTTCCTTCTCCCCACTACCTCCGCACCACACACAAAAGGGGCCACTAGCCTTTGATTGATGTAAGAAACACAACACAAAATAACTTAAGGTATGCGAATATGTTCTTTTTTTTTTTTTTTTTGGAGGGCAGTGTCACTGGCCCTCATATGTGGGACCGAACCAGGGCCGCTGACTTCTAAGGCCAGCGCTTAACCACCTGAAATACACCTCAAACTGAAGAATTCAGGTTAGTTTTCTCCATTGTCTCACATTCATTTGTCTACCCCTCTTTACTTCTCCCCTCTTTAAATGCTTCTTATCTCTTTAAGTAGTAACTAAAGTTCCCCAGTCTTCCAAGGTTTTCCCACCACATATGAATTACAACACAAATTATATATATTGGACATTTATCAACTCTTATAGTTAATACATTTTTATAAGTTTTCCCTATCTTCTCAGCTAAATAATACATTTTTTTTAAAGGATTTAGGACTTTGTGTCTTCGACACCTAATGTAATTTTAAAAGATATTTAATGAGGGCCGGCCGAGTGGCGCATTGGTTAAGCGCTGGCTTTGGGATGCCAGCGGCCCCGGTTCGGAACCCACATGAGGGCCAGTGACACTGCCCTCTACAGCTAACAACAGCTCCACCTGGAGCTGGGCTGTGCGAGCCCCGGTGATGGTGTGGGCTGCAGCCCCTGCTGCAGTGGGCTGCCGTAGGATGCAGTGAGTGGCCCGCAGCCAGCGTGAGCGGCTGGCAGCCAAGCGTGAGCTGCCAATAGCCGTGATGAGCAACATCCAGAGGCCAGTGACCTATCTGCCTCATCCGGGAAGAGCGCAATGACGATACCAACAGTGAAGCAACATCCTCCGCAACTAAACTGAAGAACAAGAAGACGGCAACTTGTCTGTTTCCCTTCCCCGATTCCCCAACGCTGTTCCCCTCCACCAATTCCCCAATAAAATCTTTTGAAAAAAAAAAGATATTTAATGATTCATTGATTATATGATCAGGTTGCTTGAGAACAGTCATTCCAATTCATTTCTTTACAAATTTATTTACAACTTACAGTAATATTGAAGTAATAGGCATTATAACTTATTGTTAAACAGTGTTTAATGAGATACAATTTATATTCTTGATTTTAAGAATAGACTTTGCTGTAATAGATGTGGCTGTGCAATAATTTTTAATGTAACATATAATGATTAATTTAACATATAGTGTATGGGCTTTGAGTCTTTTCAGTGCACCATGAGAGACTCAGGATAGGGACTTAAGAGAAATGGACTCTGATTTCTACTTTCTGAAACTACCATGATCTGGGAATTTGGAAAATACATATAAAGTCCTTGAAACTTTTGGGGTCTTCATTTTCTGGCAAAAATAAATATGGTCTAGAAAACTCTCTAAATTTACTTTCAGTTATAAAATTACATATGAGCTGGGCACACTGCAGAAATATCATTATGAGAGCTTCTTTCCTTAAAAATGCCTCTTTAAGTTAAAACTTTCATGTAAAATCCTGCGATTGCTAAAAACAAACAAGAAAATCACTATACTTCATGTATATTCCTTCATTTAGCTAAATTTTTAACATGTATGAATTGATGAGATTGTGATTCATAATTCTCTTTTTATGAACAAGGACAATATTTGTAGATTATACAGTATTTTAAAAGTCAAACTGCAACATGATGTTGGCAGACATTGACTGATTTATTTGTGATATTTCATTTTTTAGTTGGAGATATATATCAATATCCTCACAAATTGCTAAGCAATCCAAATATCTATCACTCTCTTACTTTTCTTAACTTTCCTCTTCATAAAGATTAATTTGTTTACCGAGAGTTAAAGGTACAGTTGCAGGCATCCATAATAGGCAAATCATAAAAGCACATAACATCTGAACACCGTACTATTCTGATTTACAAGAAATATATATGTGGGGGTGGCCAGGTTGCTCAGTTGGTTAGAGGATGAGCTCTTAACAACAAAGTTGCCAGTTGGACTGCCACACGGGATGGTGGGCTGTGCCCCCCCACCCCCAACTCCTGCAACTAAGGTGGAACATGGCAACTTGAGCTGAGTTGCCACTGAGCTCTCAATAGGCAGCTGGATGGCTCAGCTGGTTCGAGCTCTGAACAAGGTTGCCGGTATGACTCCCACATGGGAGGGTGGGCTGTGCCCATCCCACTTAGATTGAAAATGGTGACTGGGCTTGGAGCTGATGAGTCCTGGAAAAACACCATATTCCCCTTCTCCAATTCCCCAATAAAATCTTAAGAAAAAAAAGAGGAAAAGCTTGGAAAAAAAAATATATATATATGTATATATATATATATATATATATATATATATATATATATATTCATTCAGATGGCCACATACATATTTTTCATATATATTTGGGCTTCATCCATAGTTCCTGGCTCACTGCTCCCCAAGCCCTTGGACTTTCCTGAATAATAAGAGTAATGAGAGCATCTTTTGTTGTAATATTTGGTCTACTTAGTTTCTGAATTTGCTTGAGAGTCATAAAGGTGAAATGGTTATCTTATTATTCATAATGAGCCCCTTTCTACTACAATTGGGTTTATGTTAATGAGGTGAATTTTGGATAGCACTTACAGATGGGGGCTGATTGCCAGGAGAGCCAACCATGAATGAAAGATTGGAACTTTCAGTCCCCTCTCTGATTTCCTGGGAAAGGAGAGCAGCTAGAGGTTGAGTTAATCACCAATGGCCTATGATTTAATCTATAATGCTTATGTAATGAAGTCTCCATAAAAAAACAAAAAGATGGGGTTTGGAAAGATTCCCAGCTGAGGAACCAGAATGATTCCAGGTTGCTGGGGCCTCAAACTCAACTAGGAAACAAGCTCCTTTATTTGGGAACTCACCCTATGTATCTCTTCATCTGGCTATTGGTTTGCATCTTTTACTATCCTTTCTAATAAATCAGTAAGTAACTCTGCTAGCAGAGTTCTGCGAGCTGCTCTAATGAATTAATTGAACTCAAGGAGGGGGCCATGAGAACCTCTGATTTATAAAACATTAGTCAGAAATACAAGTCACAACTTGGGCTTGTGATTAGCATCTGAAATGGAGGATGGTTTTGTGGGACTGACCCTTACTCAGTGGAACCTGATGCTGTCTCTGCACAGATAGTGTCAAAATAGAGTTGAATTATAGGACACTCAGCTAGTGCTCTGATATTGCTTGATGGTGTGTAGGGAGGTGAAAATCCCTCCACACACACATTAGAAATGGTCTCAGAATACTTTTGAAATATGAGTTATCAAAATTCATAACTAGAAAATCCTCATGAAAGCTGACTGAATGAATTATAAATAAAACAGATTTACCTCATGAGTTTCACCCATCCTTTCTTGCTATGACTTTATTTATGAGGCATCTCTTAGGCAAATGACAATGTCAGTAAATACATGTGGTGCTGACATCTGCTGGAAGAGATGGTCAGGAACAGTGTGACAGGCACAATTCACCCTATGGAGGCAGGTATGGAGTAATAAATAAGTCTTGAAGATTTATTTATATTTCCATCACTTCTAACATCATGTAGAAAAATATGTTAGATGTGAAGCAAATGGCATTTCCAAATCTTGTCTCTCAGTGATTGGCATGTCAATGAGCAAGTCATTTTACCAAGCTTGGTCTAGATGTACTCTCCAATCTTTCCAGAGCTAATATTCATTTTGGTTTTGATAGGTTGTTGGAGTCCTTGCTGTGTGTTTAAAATAATTCAGAAATTTACTGTAGAAAGTATATTTTAAATGATTAAAATAGACCAAGAACCAAATGGATTAAATTAAATCTAAATTAGTATCAGGCTTTAACCTATCAAAGAAAGATAAAGAGTTCTTCTAAATTAAAAAGAACCCAAAGATTTAGCCAATCATATACTTATAAGCTTCAAAACAGGGGGCAAAGCATCTATCTTGAAAAAAAATACATAATACTGAAATACCTGAGTTTTGTTTTTGGCCAATTTACTTTATCATCTTAGAGCCTCATACCTAAAAATGGAAATAGTATACTTACTTCACAGTGCAATCATTGAAATTAAATGAGAAATTTACATGATGATGGTGATTATTAAACTATAAAGCCCCTTACAAATATAAAATAATGTTATACTTTAGCTACATTATATCAGTTTTGTACATCCTTACATAGCAATAACAGCTGAGGGTCTCCAGATAATTTCATCCTGACTGAAATTGTGCTTCAAAATATAAAATCTAATATTAAGAGTTTAGTCAATTTAAAGGGCCAGATGTTTAGAAAGCTCACATGGGCCTAATTTCCTACCCCAAGCTTGACAATATACTAAATGCTAATAATGTGGATTTGTAAATAACTCATGTACTTGAAAGTAGTTAAGTGATATAACAAATACTTAATCATTTACCAAATTTTCCCCTGTTTTATTTTATTAGTATATTTTAGTACTCGGTTTTGGTTTTACCTATATATTATACAACCACTATAAATAATGTACTGACATAGATGTTAAGATCATAATGAGAAAACTAAAAATAGATAAAGATACCACACAGTCACTGGCTTCCATGGACTTTCTATTTTCATGGGAAAAGTAGACATTCCAGATGAAACAAATGAGGAAGGGGGATTTAGGGGCAAATGTTGAGTACAATCAGAATATAGGACTAACCAAACTTAGCAGTCTCAAGTCAGGAAACGTTTTGTTGCTGTCTCATTTAAACTCAGGCTCTAGCATTAAGATTTAGGGCAGGATATCCCTCCTGAGCCAGGAGATTTGAACACAGGATGAACAGAAGCAATTATGCTGGGACTTGGCCAGCAGTAAGATCAGACAAAACAGAAAAGTTAAACATGGAATTTAGAATAGTTAGGACAGGAACTGGAGTTTACTAAAAATGGGACCAATGAACAGACATACAAAGTACAGGTAGGAAACAGGCAGACCTGATAAGCTAGTGTATCAGGAATACCTATGAGGTGATGGAGCAAAGTGGCAGAAACTCAAGAGATGGTCTGAAAAAAAGATTTAAAAAATCATCTAGAGATGTTTGGTTTAGAAATAAGAGGTTAGGATACATGAATTCATTAATTCTTTGTCTATTAAACATTTATTGAAAATTCTATATACCAGAACTTGGGGAGACAAGGATGAATATGTCACAGGCCTTGCTCCTAAAGAATTTATTCTACAAATGTTTATTGTAAATCTCTAATTTATACCCAAGGCTGCAGTGGGCATAAGCTAGAATAAATGATAGACATGTATTCATTCTTGTGAAGTTTACATCTATATGACTACAAACAAATAATTAAATGGAAATAAGTGTTAATAGAAGAATATGTGGACTGCCACAAGAAGCGGAAGCGTTCAGCAATCTTGGAAAACATAAATTGGAAGAGTTTGTGAGGTATATGGCAGACTACCAATGCACTTAGAACTGTGGTGATAAATAGTGTGAACTCAATCTTTATATTTATTGAATTATTGATTAAATAGATTATGAAGGAATGGCAGAAACAATATACAGATAGGGTGAGGGTGAAAATGCCTGCAATGAGAGGGATGTCTCTACATATATATAAGTAAAAATCATGAATACAATGACCAACAATCTTAAGATTTTCTGAAAGAGCTTTGATTTAAAAAAGTTTGTCCTGTAGTGTTCCAAAGACACTTCTGCCTGCCGGACATGTGTTTGATGTTTTGCTTTAAAAATGTGATCGTTTTAAGCATATAGAAAAGGAAAATTCAGCTGGATGCCAAAGCAACTGGCTTCTGAGGCAGAGCTCTTCTGAGACAGGACCCATTTGGTCTCAGAGAGAAGACTGATGTGAGCCTGCAGGTGGAGGCAGGTGGAAACACCTGGGGGCCCTGAGGGTCAGAAGGCAGGAGGGCATATTCAGTGAGGATATAATTGAAGATTCATTGCTAGTTTGCCAGTTACCTGATTCTTCCTGCTTTTATTCCCCCCCACCAATGATTATACCTTTAATGCTTTCTTATTTTAAATCACAAGTAGGATGTTTAGAAGTTTAATATGTAACTACTGCAAAAACAATTTTCCAATTCTGCCTTCACTATCCAATGCATAAAATAATGACTCAGAAAAATGTGCTTAGTACCATTAGTAACATCCATCAAGAAGAGCCCAAGGCTCTACCCAGAATGCTTCACAATTTCTTGCACCATTTGTTCATAGTTTAATTAGATTAGCAAGCAAATTATCGTCAATTACAGTTTATGACAAAAGTAATCGCATAAACAGTCACTATCTTGAGATAAGTTCTTTCTGCAATAGATGATTTTTATTCTCCCACAACTCACTCCTACAATATTTTCAAAATTAAAATGCCATACACTAAGCTGCATCAGAGTAATGCATCAAATGTCATTTGCGTGTTCTTCTCACATTTAATTTAATTTTTAATGTTTATAATAGAAATTACTTTGTAACTTTGGAATAATACTATAGAAATTCATATTTTTGCCTGAGTCTGTGATATACAGTAGTGGGAATAGGAATCTTAGACAATATTTAATTAAAATATTAGAGAATTTGATCTTCTGAAGCTGAGGCCAAATAACCCCAGAACATCTGTCCCATAGTTATAAAAAATAAAAATCTAGTGTTAATATGGAAGTCCGCTTTGGTTTACCTTAATGTCCCAAAAACATTGAAATTTTCAGCAGTTAGAACATGAAGTCTAGCCATGCCAAACTTACAAAACAAAAAATTCTATTTAAAACTTTTAGGTATGTTTGGTTTTTATTTCATCTTAGGCCAAAGCAGCAGTTAGAATCATACACAGAATTGAGAATTTATAAAAATGTCCCCATGATGTTCTAAAGCCATGATGATATGTACATATTCTAACTGGTTTTAAATCTTCCTAGTCAGTCAATGACTACTCACTTTGGTTAGCATATCCCTGAGTATCGACAATCAGTGACAAATTTTCTCCAAAAGATTTGCTTCTAAGGGTGATGTCAACCCACTCTTGCCTTTGTAACCAAGACAAAAAAATTCTGTAACCTGTATAAAACCAAATTTTGTGTGTCTTTCAGTGTGCATAATTTTTATTAATGTATCTTGTGTCCAAAACTCTGTTCCAAGGCAGTATCTAATGATAATACCATCAAAGGCAGTTACTGTGTAGTTCACTTCTAGCATTTTGATTGGATTCCTTTTTTATAGTTTCCATCTCTCTGCTGAAATTACCCATTTGATCGTGTATGCTGTTCCATGAGAACCTTTAACCTATTAACCATAATTATTTTAAGTTCCCTATCATATAGTTTCAACATTAATGTCACGATTGCTTTGTCTCTTGCAAATATGTTGCAGTAGCTTGCTTTTTCATATGCTTCAAGCCTTTTTTCTTGTGTAGCATATAGTAAAGACTGGGGTAAATCCTTTATACCTGGAAATGGTGTGCCTTTCTTCTGTTGAGGCCTTTAGTGAACTGATTTGATTTATGCTAAGAGTTGAGCTGGGCTTGAGGGTTTTTTGTTGCTATGGCTACCCTTAGTGCACCACAGCCTTTAAATTCCTCTAAATAATTACCTGTGTTTAGAGTAAGGACTAATTTTCCAGAGGTTTTTGTTTCGTTTATGTCTTTTTTCTTTTTCTCAATGTCTGTTCCACTGAAACCTTTAGGTCTTCTTTGCACTGCATCTCAGAGATTCCTTTTCCATTTTAAGACTTTATTTATTTATTTATTTAGAGGGGTTTTAAGTTCATATAACAATTGAGAGGAACATACAGAGACTTCCCATATACTTCCAGCCCCCACACATGCATAGCCTCTCCCATTATCAATATCACTTACAAGAATGGTACATTTGCTACCAAGGACCTTAGATGGACTCATCATAGTCACTCAAAGTCCAGAGTTTACCTTAGGGTTCATGCTTGATGTTATTTATACATTCTATGGGTTTGGAAGAATATATGACGACATATATCAATCGTTATATCATGCCCAATATTTTCACAAACCAAAAAATCCTCTGTACTTCATCTATTTATCCCTCCTCCCACCCCAGAAAGCATTCTTTTTATTTTATTTCTGTTGGCCTGTTGAGGGGTTGGGGTAAAGTGTTCTGTTTTCTAATAAAGCCTTAGTCTTAGGCATACGTCATATCTCTTTTGACCTCCCCTCAGGGATAGAGGATTTTTCCTCTTCTTTTTCCTCATCTGAAAGGGGTTTCCACCAGTGTCCTAATGGCAACAGTGTTCATTGTCCTCCCAGCAGGTTACCCCTTTGTATGGGAGATGGGGTGAATATCTCAGCAGCCTTCCCATCCCCCATCACCACTGGCAGTTGCTGTTGGCACCTCTGTGTTCTGCACCATAAGGGAGACTTTCTGAGAATCCTCCCTATACTTTTGTTAGCACTGGTGGAGTTTGTAGACAAGACGTCTACAAGAAGATGAGACACCCCTTATATTTGTCGCCCCCAGGAGTTCATCTCTTATAGCATGTCCATAAGTGTGACAGCACCTAGCTGTCCTGTACTGTTGAGTGCCTGGTTGTGTCTTGCCCAAGAAAGCATCTGATCCAACTTTCCTCTCCCTCCTTGCCCCACAGATTTGGCCCTGTAGGTTGTGTGCATTGTCAGCACTCAGTGGATTTATATTTAGGCCAGGAGCAGAAATCATCTTATCTTAAAAGCCATCTTGTCTTGCTTTGTACCTTGTACCTGCAGGCTTCTATTTGCCTTACAGCTGGAGAAGCCGCCTGGAATGTAGAAACCATCTTATCCTAAGAGCCATCTTGTCTTGCTCTGTACTTTGCACCTGCTAGCTTGTGTTTGTCTCCCAGGTGCTTATGATCAGCAGGCCTGGGCAGTCTAGAGTGCAGCCCTTTGTTGCCAGAAACAGTGGAACAAAAAAGCCCCTAAAGCATTGAAGGGGTAATGAAAAAGACCCTAGAGCACTGAAGGGGGAACAGCCTCGTTTACCCCTCTATAAAACTCCATACCCCTTTTTGCTGAGAGGTTATGGTCTTTTCTAGCCTGATTTCACACAGCTCAAACATGCCAAATAATAGACCAATTTTGGTCTCCCATGGCTCATTCTTTTGGCCATGCCTAACAGGTATTTGTGTGACTTTTTCTACCTGTAAGATTGAGACCATCATTCTTTGCAACTCCCTACATCTCTAAATGTAAAAAAAAACAAAAAAAAAAAAACAAAAAAACAAAACACAAGGAAATCTTTGTTCGTTGAATTTAAAATTTTTTTATCACTTTAAAATTGTTTCTGTTGACTTGCCATACATATGTAAAGAGACAAATAACATTTCAGTTGGGATGCTCAAAAATAGAACACAACAAGGTAAATATAGCTATAATAGTAAAATTAGCATTATTGAGCAAAATTTCATTTTCCCTTTTACTTTACAGTCTAAAATTACTAAGGTTCAGAAACATTTATAGACACACTTTTGCACATAAACAGTAAGAGAGACTAAACCCAAAGTGTTGTCATTTGCCTAAGGGAAATAAGGTGAACTAATAGATGTTGTTTCTAACTGCTACTAATTTAATAACGTTTTTCTCTCAGAGAAGCAGAAGTCACTTTCAGGTTTCCTAATTCATTTTCAAGTAGGTGTTAGGAGAGGCACTGATGATCCTTATCATCTGAGTGTGTACTTGGAGAAGATGAAAGAAGCATCTTGCCCCAAGCCCAAGTCGCTGGAGAACCTACTGGTTTGGTAAATTGCTCTCTTCTGCGCCTTCTCTCCAAATAAACCCTTATTTAAGATTCTTGAATTTTTAAATTAAGTGCCAGGTATTAATGCAAATATTCCATCATCTTTCTCCATATTTTCTTTTCAGTTTCTTATACGTCCAAAATCTGTGCTAAATTTTTTCTCCAAAAGTGTGTCTTACATGGAAAACAAAGCTGATCACTTAGGAGTGGTCTGTGTGGAGAGGCTGCTTTGATGGTGCGGAGGCTAGTTCATCCTAATTTGGTGAGTGGCTCTCAGGTTGTGCAGCAGAGTCTCCCATACAGCGTGCTTCTTAGGTTCTATACATGCATATCAACAACCATGCATTTTTTCAAAATGCATATTCCAATTCAGCAGAAGTGATAAAGCCCAAGAAGCTGCATTTCTAAGATGCTCCCAGGATATACTACTGGTCTGCAGAAAACACTTCAAAAGCACTTTAAAAACAATTGACCTCACTTTTGGTGATTCTCATACTGAACACCTGTGAAGGCAGGCTAGCATTTTCTTTTGTCTTTTAAAGTTCTAAATGTGATGCAATTGCACAGCTAAGGGTGAGAATCATTTCTGGGGGTATATTCCACCTTTTTGGAAGTGTTTGCAAAAGGTCTTGTAGAGCTCCATTTTGATACCTAGTTTGCATAATGTGTATTTTCTTTATTCAGCAAATTTCATGTTAAATTATTGGCTAAAACAAAAAGTCCTTTTTGTTAGGCATGGCCAGAGGAATGAGTCACAGGAGACCAAAACTGATCTATTATAATTTATTTGGAGTGTTTGAGCTGCAGGAGGTCAGATTAGAAAAGACCATAACCCCTATGAGTAAGACAGGTATGGAATTTTATAGGGGAGGTAAACAGGCTGTTCCTCTTCAATGTATCACAAGCAAGCACAGAGTAGGACCAGATGGCTTCTAAGATAAGATGACTTCTATTCAGCACATTCCAGTTATTTCTAGAGGCCGAAGGCAGTTTCTGCTCCTCATTTGTCAGTACATTTTCTAACCTGGATCTGAATCTCTTGGACTTGCAGTGGAATTTTCTTAAAATATTGGGTTGTCAGAAAAGTCATGACGTATTTTTTCTATGTTTCTCGTTGCAAAAATGTGTCATGACTTTTCTGACAACCTAATAGAAGATTTAGTGCCACCATTATAATCTGTCTTAACACTTTTTGAAATATGATAAACTATGACATGATAAATTAATACATTGTTTTAATTCAAATGTTTATATAAGGTTTTAAGAAGGACATATGTTGGGCCGGCCAAGTGGCGCAGTGGTTAAGCGCTGGCTTAGGAAGCCAACTGCCTCGGTTTGGGTCCCACATATGAGGGCCAGTGACACTGCCCTCAAAAAAAAAGGACATATGTTTTCAGAATTTCTTTCATTGAAATGAACATCTTTTTTTAAAAAAGATTTTATTGTGGGAGGGGAACAGTGTTGGGGAATTGGGGGAGGGGACCAGCCAAGTTGTTGTTCTTTAATCTTTTTTGTGAAGGGTGCCAGTCCCCATCTGGCTTCCCATTGGCAGCTTGAGGCCTCTAAGCTCAAGGTTTTGTGTTCAGTCTTAGTTGTGGGTGGGCGTGGCCACCATCCCATGTGGGAATCGAACCAGCAGCCTTGTTGTTAAGAGCGCATGCCCTATCCACTGAGCAATCCAGGCGGCAGCTCAGCTCAAGGTGCCGAGTTCAATTTTTAGTTGCAGTTGCGGGTGGGTATAGTCCACCATTGAACAGACAATCTTGTTGTTACACCAGCTGAGCCATCCTGCCACATGTTGGCAGCTCAGGGACAGCTCTGCTGGGGCGCAGTGTTCACTGGCCCATGTGGGAATCGAACCAGCAGCCCTGTTGCTCAGAGCACGCACTCTAAGCCAACTCTTAACCAACTGAGCCACTCAGCCGGCCCTTTTCTTTTTCTTTCTTTTTTTTTTTTTTAATTGGGTAACAGTGTGTTTTTTCCAGGACCCATCAGCTCCAAGTCAAGTCATTGTCCTTCAATCTAGCTGTGGAGGGCACAGCTCACTGGCCCATGTGGGAATCGAACTGGCAGCCTTGTTGTTCAGAGCACACACTCTAACCAACTGAGCCATCCAGTCACTCCTGAACATCATTTTAAATGTCTTTTTCTTGTTTGTGAGGACAAAATTAGTCTTGGAGGTAAGACAGTGTAGATTAGAGTTCTGGTAATTTAAATCTTTTTCAGGGTGACCTAATCAATTTCTAGACCATAATGGCAAAATCTCTGACTTCACAAAATATCTACCATCAGGATTTAAGGCAGTTTCCTTGCAGCATTCTATCAAAGGGAGACTCTTTTGCTATTGAAAATTCTGCTTTACCCATTGCCCACTGACCAAAAGTGCCTTAGTGTTTCCCTCAGCTTAACCAAACTTTAGACAGGCTTCTTTATGCCTCTAGGCCCCTGTGCTCCCTTTTCTTAGAGCATTTACTTTAGAAAACCTGTAATTGCAAATTATTTCTCTACCCTTTTGAAATACAAATTTTTAAAAAGCCTCTCTTACAACCCAGGACTGTCTTTCTCCAGGACTTGGAAGCCATAGTTTTGAAATCAAATCATCAAGAAACTTCCTTCTTCCAGTTTCTAGAAGGGTAGGAGCCTAACCTCATTGGGGCACCTTGACCCATGTTGCAAAACTACCTCTTGTTATGCAGATATGAGAAAGTTTCCTTTTCTGTTGAGTAAAATCAACTAACAAATGCAGATGGCCTATGATCACACCCCCCCCCCCCCCGCCTCCCCTCAATTCTTAAAATTACTACTGTTTTTATTTCAATAGAGCTGAGCTCACTGAGCTCTGGCCTCCCTACCCTATTGCAATAGTCTTAAAGTCTTCCTTGACTGTCCAGTATAATGTTTGTTTTAATATCATCTTGACATTAAACTTCCAAACTAAATTTAGGAAGTAATCTGTTTCCTAAACTTTTTTAACAGAGAAACTATTTGGTCTGTCACCTCTTTCCCATCACACTCCTTAATACATTTGAGACTGTTTCTTGCTTAAATGAATCATCTGTAGGTCTCACCAAAATGCAGGTTCATGGCACCTACATATGAAAACTGGTTGGATGTTCTCTACCTTAGTTGAGTGGAACTAATGCAATCTCAGTAACTATCCTGCGAGGTAAGTACTAAGTTTAAGACCACTTTACAAATTAGAAAACTGGGCTCAGAAATCAAATACCATTTCAAAGGTACATGACTTCCAAATGGCAGAGCCACAATTCACATTTCAAACCCAAGCTTATTCTAAAATTGATGCTTTTAATCCTTTAGTATATCGCCACTTAGGATATAGATTTTTCATCATCTTGTAGGAAAATGGTTAATTTATGTAACCACAGTCAAAACTAAAGTTTGATAAAACATTGACTAATTGAGAAAAAAACAAGTATAGCCCTTTTTATTATTGATCCTTCTAAACAGCATTTGCCTAGACTTTTAAAAATATCTTCCAAGGGGGTGACCAGTTAGCTCAGTTGGTTAGAGCATGGTGTTGATGACACTAAGGTTACCTGTTCTATCCCTGCATAGGGCACTGTAAGGTGCTCCCTTCTTGAAAGAGTCAACTATGCCATTGTAGTATGAAAGCAATGTGTAACCAATGACCATAGCTGTTCCCCAATAAAATTAAAATATACATTATATATAATTTTTAAAATTATATATATATATATGTATATATATATATATATATATATATATATATATATATATATATCTTCCAAGATTATCCTCAGAAATTTCAATAATACCGTTCTTGCTGGGCAGTGCTATAATTATTTGTTATAGGCTCTTTACTCATTATTTATCTCCCATTATCTAACTTAGGTTTTGGAAACATTTGACAAGTGACTACATTCAAATTTGTTGACACAGCTGCAAACTCTAATAAGCATTCAGAGTTTTCACACAGAAAGTAGAGAATGGTCCAAAAGAATTTACCTGTCTATTTTCTTAGGTTCATTTAGTACCTGAATAGCAGTTCAATTAATTTGCAGATCTTGCTTTTCTATGTGCTGTTACATACTCAAAGATGTCTTTTACTTGCAGGTTCTTAAACACACATGCTTACAATCTGAGATTTTGGGATACCAGGAAGTTACATTATACCCAATATATTTACAGATTACATAGAAGTCATAAAAGTATTATAAATTAAACTTTTGTTTGAGAGCTTCATTAAAATTCACCTCCATGTCTAGAACTATTTCATTAGTCACCTGCTTTACCATCTGCTAGTATTGTTCCCTCAACCATTCTTCACACTCTTGACACAGATTCACCCCTGCAATGCTCTCTCATCAACTACCACATACAACTCACCCCTGGCTGTACAGTAAAATTATCTTGGTAACATTTATGGTGACTGATTCTTGGATTCCACTCCCACAAAGTCTGTTCTGATGGCGGGCCAAGGCATTTAACAACTTCCCAGGTAGATCTAATATGTGACCAGCACTGAGAACCTCCGGACTTCAACCAGAGCAGGTCTTCTGTTGATTTACTTATGGTGCTTAGCCAAATACTTCTTCTGAAGAAACACTTGTATTGCTTGAAGAAATAAGTTTGCAAACCATTGCAGAGTTGGATATGCCTTCCATATGATGCCACGGGAATGGATCCAATACACTTTGAAAAATGTGGTACTAAATTCCATGTATCTGCCTCCCCTTATAGGTCTCTTTGAAAACAAAGTCCATGTCTTAATTTCTCTAGATATCACCTTTGCCATTCGTAAAATGGGAATTTTTTTTAAAGGTTTTATAATGATTAAAGGAAACAATCCCACATAAAATGCCAAAACATGGTGGGAAATCAATAGGTATGTGTTTAAATAAGTCTATGTTTAAAGGTAGAGACTAAGTATTTACCCTAGATGTAAATAAACAATATAATTCACTCCACAAATAATGCATGTTTGTCATAAACAATAAAAGAATTCTCTTATTTCTATAATTCAGGATACTGAACTGGAAAACCTTCTCTGTGCATACCTTCCCCTAGGAAAAGGTACTATATAGGGCTTCAACATAGCCAACGTGCTGGTCAGTTCCACTGCACCCCCTCACCCTCCAATAGATGCCTTCCTCATCCTTTCTAAACCCCAACAGTTTGTTCCAGGCAACCCACCTGCATGAAATGCTCTCTTCACACTGCTCTGGTCTGACACCATGATCTGGCACCCTCTGATGCAGATAGTTATATCACTGCACCTGCCTTTCAGCAAGCTGCCCATCTTATTGGACACCCCTCAAGCCCCATTTGACCTTCCACACATCCTGTAGGATGCTCTTTTCTACATATTTTCATCACTCCACTTGAGCTCTGACTCCCTGAGCTGTGCCTCCCCTCACACCATGTCAGGCTCCAAAACCACACATCAGCCAACTCTCTCTAGTGTGTACCTTCCTAACTCCACCCAGGCTCCAGTACCTCATACTCACAGAGGGACAGCTTTCCAAGGGACCCCCCCTGTTGATATGCCATCACCTCTCAGGAACACACTTCCCTCCCCAGTCAGACACCATCATTCTTCCCTTCAAGGATGAATTTTTTATTTTGCTTAGCACTTCCTAATGATCTTTGAACTGCAGTGTTTGGGTGGGAAAAGGGAAGAAAGAGCTTCAATTTTTAAAAAAATACCATTGACCAATATGTCTCTGTCACAAAATGGCCTACTCTGTATGTGTGCGTGTGTGTGTATGTTTGTGTGTGTGTGTATTTTTACTCTTGGAAAATTATGTTTACTGGAAAAAATCTTCATTTAAATTTTTTTTTTAATTTTATTGGGGAACAGTGTGTTTTTCCAGGACCTATCAGCTCCAAGTCAAGTAGTTGTTTCAATCTTGTTGTGGAGTGCGCATCTCAGTGGCACACGTGGGGATTGAACCAACAACTTTGCTGCGCTCTAACCAACTCAGCTAATTGGCTACCCCTTAATTTTTTTTTTAAATAAATAACCAACATGAAGTATATATTATTTTCAGAACATCTTGGAAAAATAATTAACAATAATAATAACAAATAAATATTGAAAATGACACAATTAGAAACATCACTACTTTGAGCAACCATCAATATAACATGATTTCTTTTTACTTTGGTCATGTTTTATACCTACGGGAGAGTTCATATGAAGTATATCACTTTTCTTGAGAATTAAGAAGCTGATAACATTATTAGTTATTTCCAAACTTGAAATTAAACCTTTTGGGTGTGGGTAGCAGCCAAATATTAACTCCAAAAGACTGAGGAGATTTCACCTTCAAAGCTCAAACTTTATAGAAAAAGTTTTAGAGAGGATAGTGCTGTCAGAATTGAGATAAAACTCCAAATATTTTGATTTTCAAAGAGCTTTCCATGATACTGTATCTAATAGAAAATGCACAACCTAGGTACTCCATTGTAAAACATAGAATGACACTGGCATGACAATTCAACTTTAATGTTGTAAACCAAGAACTTGATCAGGTAATTCATGTTTCTTGACTCTAGTCACTTTTGTTTGCCCTGAGCACACACCAAAGCAAACTACTTTAAAACATTAAGCCAGGTGTTTGCAGCGTCGCTCTCTAACGCCAGCTCCACCTCTAGCTCGCGGAGCTCCAGTCGTAGGAGAAGGGGGGTAAATAAGGAGGCCTCTATACCGTGGCTGGTACAAAGCCTACTGCCCACAAATCCAACGGTGGTAAAGCACCCAGGAAGCAACTGGCTACAAACGCTGCTCGCAAGACTGCGCCCTCTACTGGAGGGGTGAAGAAACCTCAACGTTACAAGCCTGGTATTGTGGCACTCCGTGAAATTAGACGTTATCAGAAGTCCACTGAACTTCTGATTCGCAAACTTCCCTTCCAGTGTCTGGTGTGAGAAATTGCTCAGGACTTCAAACCAGTTCTGTGCTTCCAGAGTGCAGCTATTGGTGCTTTGCAGGAGGCAAGTGAAGCCTATCTGGTTGGCCTTTTTGAAGATACCAACTTGTGTGCTATCCATGCCAAACGTGTAACAATTATGCCAAAAGAAATCCAGCTAGCACGCCGCATATGTGGAGAATGTGCTTAAGAATCTATGATGGGAAACATTTCATTCTTTAAAAAAAAAAAAAAAAAAAATCTTCTTCCTGTTATTGGTAGTTCTGAATATTAGTTATTTTTTTCCATGGGGTCAAAATGTACCTAAGTATATGATTGCAAGTGGAAAAATAAGGGACAGAAATCAAGTACTGGCAGTTTTTCCATTTTCGCTTGTGTGTGAATTTTTAATATAAATGCGTGGACAAAGCATTAATGCAAGTCAAAAGTTTCAATGAACAAGTTTCAGCAGTTCAACTTTATAACAATTATAAATAAACCTGTTAAATTTTTCTGGACAATGCCAGCATTTAGATTTTTTTAAAAAGAAGTAAATTTCTTACTATGGCAACTAAATGGTGTTTGTAGCATTTTTATCTTACAGTAGATTCCATTCATTCGCTATACTTTTCTAACTGAGTTGTCCTACATGCAAGTACATGTTTTTAATGTTGTCTGTCTTCTGTGCTCTTCCTGTAAGTTTGCTATTAAAATACATTAAACTTAAACAAACAAACAAACAATCAAATCTGCTCTTTCAAGTCTCCTTTCTTCCCACCATCATTAATAATAGGCATTGTTCTATTCTGCCTTCTGTCCATAGGAGTTAGTTTTATGGCTTCCTGTTTTCTTAATTCTAAATTTCCCTCACCCCAATTATTATGCAAAGCCATTCAGTGTTGCCCAAGCTTCCATCTTCAAATTATTTGCCAAAGCCCAAGATAGTACTCAGCAAATAAGGGCTTGATGCTACCAGGAAGCCTCTCTTAAAATTCAATGATGGTTGTAAATGAAATTTTCCCCCTGTTACACATGTACCATGAATGACTGGGTATGATGGCTCATGCCTATGTTACTAGCTACTTAAGAGGCAGAAACTGTGGATTGCTGAGCCCCAAGGTTTTGGCTTGCAGTGTGCTCACTCTAAATTTAGCAACGTTATGCCATAAATCCATAGTCTTCTCATTCAACTGGAGAAAAAAATGCTCAAAAAGTTGCTTAACCATGGCAAACTTAATGCACTACTTTTTTAAATCCACTGGTTTAAAAATAATATTTCACTTTCAATTTACATGTTAAATTACTTTTTCATGTTATGTCACTTATTTGGAGAATATATATGCTGCCAAGTTATAATAGAATATTAGCTTTGAATTGTGTCTGTTTAATTCATATTGTAATTGATGGTTTATACTGTACTGATAATTTTATGTATTTGATATATACTATATTTTACATTTAAATATTTCTGTATCATATATAATATACATTTATGTTTTTATTTGATTTATAATATATTGTATATGTAGGTTTTAAAATTATATTATATATTTAGTTTCAGCTGATTTTTATTTCTGTATTCTGCTTACTTTTAAATCAAATACTAGTGTTAATATTGGTATTTTAGTGTTATAGAAAGAAACACACACACACACACACACATACAAACCTTTGTCATTCTGTGCCTGTATTGCAATTCACCAGAAGGATAAATCTTCCAGGATGGAAACAGAACAAAACTCAGATGCTCTTTAAAACACATGTTTTGGAATGACCATTGGAAAACAATAAATATTTTAATCTGTTTTTTTCTTTTCTTAGTGCGTTCAGGTGGCCCTTTAAGATCATATGTAGGCAAGCCTGAGATTTCCACAAGGACCTAACAATTCCCACAAACTACAAATATTACTCACTGTCAGGTTTTACCCACTTTTTTGCAACTAAGGTGTTATTAATTTACTGAGATAACAGTGAAAAGATTGCAATTCTTTTCTTTTTTTTTGGAGGGCAGTGTCACTGGCCTCAGATGTGGGACCCGAACCTGGGCTGCTGGCTTCCCAGGCCAGCGCTTAACCAACCGCGCCACTCGGCCGGCCCCTGCAATTCAAATTGCACTTGTATGTGTTGTCGACAGAAATATTTGGAGAAATCTTTAAGGAAAAGAGCTGTATTTGGATAATAGTAGAAATATCAAGGGATAAAATTCAAGTCTGTCACAATGATCTATTTCATTTATCAGAAACAATAAAGCATGAAGCTTTCTAAAAAAGAAAGGATTAACTTAGATATGAGAAAGATAATACAGTAAAGCAAGGGAGTCCAGAAATTAATTGAGCTTAGGTTTGCTGACATTTTTATTTTACTTTAACAATGAATTCTATTACCCCAGGGGATATGTAAATAGCTTATTACTACTGTTTTGTTAATATTAATAAAGAACACCCTCATTTTACAAGGTATGGTTCAAACATAAAAGATAACTTTTTATTTCTAAAAAATGCTTAAATTAAGTTGAAAAGCTTAATTTAATAATTTAGGATACAATTGGTTAATTAATTGATTAATTAATAATAAAAAAGTAATAAATAATTATATTAATGCCTGACATTCATTGAATGCTTAGTATGTGTCAGCACAGTGCTATGCACTTTTCATGGTTCCTTGCATTGAACTGTTAGAACCTAAGTACTATTATTATCACCATATTATAGATGAAAAAAGTGATGCACAGAAATATTTAAAAGGTTTAAAAATTGTTCATTGTTTTAATAGCTTATCATAACTTGAATAACTGAATCAAAGCAAATATGGCCACATTTTTCAATCATTCTCCATTTTCAAATAATAAAATAACCCAGGACTCAATATGCCATTCATGAAGTTTTGAACATGAAACATACAAAATGTGACTTATCACAAAAAAAAGAAAAAAAGAATTAAATTTTCATTCACTTTGTTTAGATGTGGTTTTTATATTGATCAAGGACTTAACATCACCCTAATTCTACACTCTACTTTTTATTGCTATTCTCAACATCATCCTCTTGACATAGTTTTGTACACAAGGTTAACAGCCAATCACCTGGAGATTATTGTTCAAGTTCTTATAACTCTGGCTGGAGTTGTGATTGTCAATGTAAATCACTAGGGTGGAGGGGTGGGGGGGGATGGGGGGGTTATGGAGGGAGGAGGTGGTAGGAGTGTTTTTTACGTTATGGATATTTGTTCTGAGGAATTTCAGTTTATTCAGAGAATTTACTCCCATTCCCTTCCTGTGTAGCAGCCAGGCTGACAGTGCTTTGATTTCTGGACAGGGGAATGTGAGGACCTAATCTTTCTCCATACAGACTTGTGACGAATGTCCTGATTTTTTAGCCCCTTTCCTCATCACCTGGGATGGGTCATCAGGGAGAGTTTCATGGAAGGGAATGAGTATTTCATATATAGTTATTTGGAGATACCAAAGCGTTTATAGGACACACAAGATTATCACAGCATTGAAACCACTATTACCAAATTTAGAAAACAGTATGTCCCTTAAAGCAATTACTCCAGCAAAAGTATGTTCCCGGAAATCAGTACTTAGCACTGCCTACAGTGATAGCAGTAACTTAACGGTGTCTGAGCAAAGGGAGTTTGATCTGAGTTTCAACTTCAATAGGTTCTCAGAGTCTATCTAACTTCCAGAGACCACTCATTAATATATTAAATTCAAATGGAGAAATGTAAAGTGTAGATCATTTACCTTAGCTCTAACCAGCTGAGCTAGCTGGTAACCCAAATCAACATATGCTTTGTGTCCCTGGTAATTGAAGTACGTATTACTTTTCCACAACGTTTAGAAATTTGCCTTATTGGCATTTCCCATCACCAACCATTACTTGACATGTCTTTCTTCCCCATATACAAGTATCATATTCAAAACTTTTGCTGACTTGCGTATGGCATCTAGCTAGTGACAAAGATGTTTTCATTACTCTATTGATAAATGCCTTTTGCTGTGCTCATCCTACTAGAGATGGATTCTCTCTCATCCTCATGTTTCAGCAGGATCATCACTTTCAGCAAATTCCTGAAATAAAACAGCATTTGATGCTTCTGAAGCCAGTTCTCCAGAAGCATAGAAGGTACAAAGGAGTACACAACTGTGTACTCCTGAAGACATTGCCTTACTTCAGCTTTCAAATACCCTAGACTTGCATTTCTGCCATATCTTTTTCTGTGGTATTGAGATGTGCCTCTAATAAAAGTGTTGGCCAACATTTGCCCACTATCTGCTCCTTAAATGTTTCTTTATCGAATACCAGTAGGGCAAGTATTATTTGCTGGATATGAGTTTTTTGCACTTTTCCCTTTTGCTGTCTTACCTAGATGATTACTTTTTAATGTATCTGTAGATTTTGTCTTATTGGTCCTCTAAGAATGAGAGATAGAAAGTCATTGAGTTCAGGGAGAGGCAAAACATCCACTGTTCAAACAAATATTGGCCAGCTACACTTTACTAAATTGAGTAATGAATAAATGCACTCAATAGATGTACTCCCATCAAAACAACATCTCACCCAGCTAGGTCTTGCCCTATTATTGAACTTCAGTTCACCTTTTAATATGATACAGTTTTGCTAGATCTTCTTTCTAGTCCAAGGATCAAAGATGATAATTCTTTTGAGCATAAGACCAAATTATAGCAGCAGTCCCAAAATATCTATGACACTTTGAAATTCTTCCAGTATTTCTTCCAATACATTATTCTGATCTTCCTCAGCTTTTCTCAAATCTGTTCAAATTTTATGTAACCAGATAATTTATCGGTCCTAATTTTATTTTATTTTATTTTTTTGGGGAACAGCCACGGTCATTGGTTACATATTATTTTCATGCTACAATGGCATAGTTGACTCTTCTAGGGAGGGCACAGTTCACAGTGGCCCATGCAGGTATAGAACCGGCAACCTTGATGTTATAAGCACAATGCTCTAACCAGCTGGGCTAATTGGTAACCCAATCTGTCCTAATTTTTAAGTCATAGTTTCTATATAAAGGACTCTTATTAGGGACTATCATAGTCTCCTAAAGGAATCATCTTAATCCATACTCTGAGGCTACACGTCTTTTTCCTTCAGATTTCATTGGGCATCAAGAGTGACTTATAAACTAGTAACAACTAAACCATCACCACAAAAATCATTTAGCAAAATTAAATCTGGGTATATTTCCTTTTCCTTTTCATGTCAGTCTACATTGTCCTTCAAGATTTCATTTTCCCCACTTTATCTTATCAGACTCTCATTTAAAGACATCTATCTTTCTCCAGTTTAATTAGTCTACCTTTAGTTTGTTTTTATTCTTCCACTGTTCTTGTGGTGGTGGTAAACATGTCTTTCAAACCCATCCATTTCTCCTTGATTTCTTGGGTAAACTTAATTCTAGGAGGCAGACCATTTCATGTATAGGCCTTGATAATTGTTTCTTTTACATAGGGTTTATGATAACTAATTGTGTTTAAAAGTTATCTACTTTTTTTACTATAAGGAGCCTCATTCCTTTTCATTTTTTGATTAATAAAATCTACATTTCTTTTATCAGTAAAACTATAGTTTGGATTTGTGAAGTGCTCAGGAGCTTTCATAATTTAACAAATTTCAAACCAATTTAATGTCTTGTGGTGGCAAGGACACTTGAGACTGTGGACAAAATACATGAATCAGACTCTGAAGACAGTTCATAAAAAAAAAAATCAAATAGGGAAAGGATTTGGGACAGCTAATCTATAGTGCCTGCTGACATCTGACACTAATATATTTCTTTCAGAATTGACTGAGTCACATAGTAAAACAGAAAAGAATTTTCACCTGAGACTCTTTTTTGTCTCAAAGCAAGGTTTTACTAAGTCCAAAAGATGATCTTTTTTTTACACTGTGGTTTCTTACACCCTTTTTTACAGCTCTATCTATTTGGGAAAAAGCTGTGCTCCAATGTCAAGCGGTAGTATCTACGCCATGATGCCTGGGCATAGCTAAATGGACTGCCCTTGGGAGAGGCTGGTGCCTTTGCTGAGGGCTACAGGAATATAAATCCAGGTGGGGACAAAGCTCCCAAAACTCCCAAAACTACACACTCACCAGGATGGAAATTCTACATGTATTACCTTGAGAAAGGTATCACCAAAGCCTAAAGTCTCCTATCCTGACTCTCCCAGCAGTTTCAGCTTCTATATATTTTTATGAATCCCTGGTTTCCCTACTTGACCTTGTCTTAAATATTTAGCTTATCCACCAGAGTTCAGAGTCATCAGTATGTATCAGTTCTCTCCATACCTGAGTTCTGAACAAATAGATATCAATATATCAAATAAATGAATAGAGAATTGAGAGATCAAAATATCACTTTTTTTTTAACTGACAAAATTTAGGTTACCAGATGCAGTTTATAAGTGCAGGTATTAGGCTTCCTAATTCTGACTGCCTAAGTTAAATATTTATGTGCCCGTCACAGGAGGTGATGGGAAAAGTGGCCCGCTCTTTCAAGAGAAGGTTCTTTTTCCATCCCAGCACAAAGCAGCAGAACACACATACAGAGCTGTGTTTGTCTGGCTCATCAGAAAAAAGAAGGGGTTAGGAAAGAGGATGCTAAGTTACATCTATCTAGCTCCTTATTGTAACATAGCATCTGCCATAAGCGGAATGACCCAGGGCAAAAATCCCATAAGACCTAAGTCTTGATGTTAAATTCATCCATCCATGTGGTAAAGCAGTTACACTCTATGACATAGGTCAAAAGCTTATGGGAGAACAGTGTTCCCAGTGCTTCAAGCCATGTGTTCTGACTGCCAGAAACCTCATATCTTCATGTTATCTCTCCTCTGCAAAGCTCCACTTCCGGCTATCACCTTACTCATGAGATACTGGTATTTAGTACAATACATATCATTCCTGTTTCCTATTCTGTCCCCTCATATTCTGCAGACATTAACACATAAAACAAGAGACAAGTGCAGATGGAAATCTGACCGTCACCTTTATTACTGCTGATGACTGTGACTTGGAAGATGAAGCTAAGGAGTGGACTAACATGAGCTTCCTAATAGTGAAAACCAGAATGAGGTCAGCGAATCCACTCAGGCTGCCCTGCTGAGCATGGAGGGCAGCCCCTATAAAGCCCCAACATGGCCAAAAGTGGGGGCATGTGCTTTCTTGGTGGGCCAGATCCCAAGAGGAACTGGGAGGAACTGAGTTTCCAATGTATCATTTATTCTGTCCAAATGAATCGATCAAATCATCCCTCCTTACTTAGAAAGTGAATGAAAAGAAAAGAGAAAAAACCTAAATCACAACTCTCTTCATGAAAGTCGGAATTAGGCAAGCTATATTCACTAGCCAGTAGTCATTTTAGTCAAAGTTTCAAATCCATTGGCATCAATTGTTTCATATTATTGTCTTATAAAAGTTTCTGGAAGCAAATGCTGTTTATTTAGTGATGACATGCAACATAGCGGTTAAGCAAAAGGGTGCTAGAGACACCAGGCATGTTGCCTGAAGTCAATTCCTGACTGGTTGTTAGACCTTGGCCAATCCTGTGACATTAGGCAACTGTAAATGGACAATAGTAACATTCTCTATTCCATTAGGTTTGTGCAGAGTAAATGAGTTAATACACTTGAGACGCAAGCTGTTGTTATCTGTGCACTTTTTCTTAATTTACTTATTTCTGTCATTTTGCGCAATTTACCAAAAGTTTATTTGATCAGTTTTTTCAAAGAACTTTGCTATTTTTTAAATTTTATTTATTTTACTTCATCATCATTTACTTCTACTTTTATGTTTTGTCTTTCTTAAATCTATGTGTTGAATGATCATACCAATGATTTTCAATCTTTCAAAAGATTTTATTTTAAATAGTTGTCTTTAAGGATATAAAATTTCCACCAAAATATTATTTAACCTTGAAAGTTTTAATATATCACATAATCATTGCTGCTCCATTTTAAGTATATCCTAATTTCTACTTTACCTTTTTTGACTCCTGAATTTCTCATAAATATGATTTATAATTCCTAAACATAGGGGATTATTTTACATGAAAAAAAAAAAAGATTTTATTGGGGAATTGTGGGAGGGGAACAGTGTTGGGGAATTGGGGGAGGGGACCAGCCAAGTTGGTGTTCTTCAATCTTTGTTGTGGAAGGCGCCAGTCGCCATCTGGCATCTCATTGGCAAATCATGGCCTCTAAGCTCGAGGTGCTGTGTTTAATCTTAGTTGCGGGTGGGCGTGGCCACCATCCCATGCCAGAGTCGAACCAGCAGCCTTGTTGTTAAGAGCATACGCCCTATCCACTGAGCCATCAGGGCAGTAGCTCAGCTCAAGGTGCTGAGTTTAGTCTTAGTTGTAGGTGGGCATAGCCCACCATTGAACATGCAATCTTGTTGTTACACCAGCTGAGCCATCCTGCCACCTGTTAACAGCTCAGCGACAGCTCAGCTAGGGTGCAGCATTCACTGGCCCATGTGGGAATTGAACCAGCGGCCCTGTTGCTCAGAGCTCATGCTCTAAGCCAACTCTTAACCAACTGAGTCACTTGGCTGGCCCTATTTTATTTTTTTGGTCTCTCACGCTCTAACTCATTTCCAATTTTTACTACTGAGCTCAGAGATGGAGGTACCATTCACATTGTATTTTATGTATTGTAGTCTATAAAATCAAATATTTGTTTTTAAAAGAATGTTATTTTTTCTGTTGTATATATTTTTATCTATCAGTAGAGTTATCAATCAGGAGATTTATGAATAAATATATAAACACATAGAGTTTGCATTCTTAAATGTTTGTAGCCTTAAACATGAATGCATCTAAACTATGCTGTTTATATTGCATATTTTTTACCCAAAATAACTGGATTTACAGACAAAGCCATATGGCTTAAAAAATGAAAAACAACTATAAGCATATTTCAAAACAGATATTAGATTGAATTTTCCAGCATCTGTTTTAAAGTAAAAACAAAACATTTACTATGAACAGATAATACGACTATTTCAAATTGCTCTTTGTATAGTTCCATTTATTTCCTCAAATCTTCATATTGAAGGATTTAATAAAAACAGATATTTAATAAGTATTGAATATAAAGAAATTTTAAAATATTTCTATTGCTAAATGTGCAACCAATGAGTATATGAAAAAGTGAACTTAACTTTAGGTTTTTATGAGAATTATAAATATAACATAAAAATGGAAAATTTAGAATTTTCCTGTGGATCATACTATCCTTACAGAAGTAAACTAAAGTCTAAAATCTTCAGCACTTTATTTTCCTTTTTATATGATAGGATTAAACTCACCTTCATCAAAGTAGATGTAGGAACAAAAATACATAGATTAAAAAATCACTAATGATAGTGCTGCTAAAATGTAAACCCGAGTTTAATACTTTATGTTTTTAATTCAAGTTTCCTGCCTAAGAGGATATAATATGATTTAGTGAACTGTACATGAAATTATACTGGAAAATATACATTTCTCCACATCTTTATACCATTCTTAGCATGTTCTTTTTTAATCCCAGGTTGTATATTCATGAGAAAAAATCTAAATAAGGGACAAGCATTTTTCTCACCAAATGATATTGACATGTTTACTTAGCAGAAAAATAAAATAAAACATTAACTATGTAAAATGCATATAGAAGCAAATTTCCTTTGAACTTCATTTGCAAAACCCATTCATACAGTCTGTCACTTTAGTTTTATTTTATTATTAAAGTGGTTTATGAGACGTGGCAGAACGTTTATATCTGCACACCCTGGTTTCCTCAGCACTACATTGTGTGTGTTGAGTTTTGCAAATGCCATTATTGTCCCTTTTATCAGTGCCTCAGTTGAACTCTTTTTTATTACATTTGCACATTGTGGTTCCCAACTCCATTTAGATCCCCAGTTTCTTAGCTGGTAATGTGTTTACTTCTTAGCTTCCAGAAAAATCACCTGAGCACCATTTGTTCCCAAGCTTCTGAGATATTACCAAGGTAGTTATAATTGCTTTTGGTTGTCTTCGTTTCTAAATTATCCTTATTGAAGTCTTGGTTTTGAGTAAGAAATAATTTGTGATCCCATTCAACATTACATGAGCCACTCTGCTCATGTAGATCTTGAAAACAGGCCATTTTTATAATTTATTTCCATAATGCTGTCTGGTACCATTTGTCTAGAGGTAAATGGGTATCTTCCTTTTTTATATGTACAACCCACCCAATACTCATATTGCCATGCTCAAACAGTGGTGGGTAAAGACCCAGGCACTCTTCTACTTTTCAGGCAGCTGGGCTCCTCTGCAAAAAGCAGCAGAAACTCTGGAGATGTGGAGTAATTATGAGTACTGACTTCTCAGCCCTACCATGCTTTGTCTCTACTTTGAAACTTCTACATTTGCAAAATGGGGATAATGTATTCAGAGCAGCGTTTAGCAACATAGAAAACACTCTAAATATTTCGAACAGGATGAGCTTTAATTTAGTAAATTATGTACTCACAAAACTATTGGAATGCTTAGTTCTCAGGTACACTGCTAGCTTTCAGAGAATCTTAATGTTACGACTGCCACTGAGGTCAGGACTGCCAAAAACATCACTGATGAGTCACAGGTGTTGAAAGAGGCTGATTCTCAGGAAAAGCCCGGTGGGCTATGTATCTTCCCAAACCTGATTACAACGAAGGATGACTTTTCCTATTTTCTCTCTTCCATTAATTTGTTGGAGAACATTTGGATTATTTCCAGGTTTTTGGCAACATAAATCAAGCTGCTATAAACATTCATGTATAGGTTTTTTTGTGACTGTAATTTTTTATTACCCTAGATACTCAGAGGTAGATTGCTGGGTCATGAAGTAAGTATATATTTAACTTTATAAAAAACTTGAGGGCCGGCCAAGTGGTGTGTTGGTTAAGAGTTGACTTGGGATGCCAGCTCTGAGCAGTAGGGCCCCGGTTCGGATCCCACATGAGGGTCAGTGACGCTGTACCCTCTACAGCTAAGATGGTAAACAATAGCTTGACCTGGAGCTGGGCTGCCTTGAGTCACTGGCAACAGCATAGGCTAGAGTGAGGCTGGCCAGCAGCTTGCATGCATTTTCGTGAGCTGCCATGAGCCACCGTGAGTGGCCGTCCAATGGCCCGCGAGCGACTGCATCAGCACAGAAGAGTGCAATGATAATATCAACATGGGTCAGTGAAGCGATGTCCTCCACGACTAGACTGAAGAGCAAAAGGACAGCAATTTGTCTGTTCCCCTTCCCCAATTCCCCAATAAAATCTTTAAAAAAAAAACCCAAAAAACTTGAAACCTCTTTTCCAAGTGACTGTACCATTTTGCATTCCCTCTAGCAATGTATGAGAGTTTCAAGTGCACTGTATTCTTATCAATATACTGGTATTGTGTGTGTGTATATATATATATAATTTATGTATTTAATTTTTAGCCATTCTAATAGGTATTTAGTGGTATCATCAACTTTTTTCATGACAAATCCCCAAATATTTCATGGTATATTGTCTCTGCAACATTAAATTGCAATGTCTTACAAAGACAGTTTCTTTTTCAATATGGTTTTTCACTATAATCCATATATCCAAATACTTTATAAAATGAAATGAAGGCTTACTTTTGCAGTTGAAAGCAGAAGATAGCTTAAAAACACTAAATATCTCATAGTATAGACATATCTTTTTCCATCTTTAGGAGATAACTAGAATTTACTCCTACAAGATTTTCTTAGAACCACATTGACTTTCAGATTTAATAAAAATGACACGTTACCTTATAGAAAGAACAAGCTAACAAACATCAGCTATTTTGTAAGTTTGTAATAGCATGTCACCATGAACTTAGATTCAAAGCAAAGAAATTTAAATATTCAGAATAACAAATTCAATTTTTTCTTCAGGTTTTCATTCAGACATGTAATGCTCTGTAGGGAAAACCTTATAGATGAGTGTACAATTTAATGATAGTTAATAATTCTAAAGTATATCTCTTTCTTTGCTTCCAAAAGTACGTTTTAAAAAGAATAACTAGGAAACAAAAAGAAAAACTAAATTAAAATTAGGTGATAAGTGCATTAAGAAAATCATGGAACTTAATAGCTTTATCAAAATAGTTATTAAGACTCAGATTCTGAAAATAAATTAGATGGTTTGGAAACTCAAGTTGATTGCAAAGAGATATTGATGCTAAATATTGGTAAAGGCCTTACCTGGTAAAGCTTCACATGTGTAGAAAGATAAAGCTGTGATCTGAAAAGAGAAGAGTGAAGGGCAATCAATACTCATTATTTTGAAGTGGGTTTGAGAGAAATACAAAAATAACTGAGCATGTGGCAATCTAAAATCCTCAACTGTTTTTAGTCAATAAAAAGAGTTGAATTTGTCCAGAGATCCAGTCAAATTGCTTCGAAATGTTCATTAAGAGGGAAGTATAAATAATTCAGACAGATAGACATATTTCATACATTAAGGAAGCTATAGTACTAAAGAAATTACTACTGTTGGGACTCTGGGCTTTCTGGAGATAAGGAAAGTCATTTCAAATATCACTGGACTAGTTACAGTGTCAAGATATTGAAGTAAAAACACAAACAAACAAACAAAAAAACCTCGTTATTTAAAAGCTTTCCCCAACCTTTACAAACTCAGTTTTTCCCTTTGAATGCCAACAGAAAATAATTGAAGTAATAAGAGCCTGCACTGGACTCTGATTACTAGGAAAACATTTTGTGGTAATGCAGCAGAGGTGGTAAGTGTGTGTGTGTGTTAAAGTGGTGGGGACGGAAGGGGCGGGGGGAGCATAAAACCTCAGGTTTCTCACTTGAGGTGAAATTACTTAAATTACAGAATGAGGATGAGGATAAAATAAGAGAACTGGTATGAATTTCTTGGTTTACAGTAAGTGCTTATGCAATATTGGTATTTCCTATGTTGACATTTATTCTTCCTACAAATGAGAGACAGTCTACCAGACTGGAATTTTTCAATTCCTTACTGACAGGATTATTGTCAGATTCAAAATTTTGAAAAGTGAAATATATACCACGCAACTTGGTGAGCATATGCTATGCTAGCACACCTATGCAATGCGTACTAACCTGGTGCAAATTAAGAGACACCGTATAATCAAGATAAGCTAAAATCAGTAACGGCTGTCACTTGAAAGTTGTTTGTTTGTGTTTATTTCGTTTGATTGTGGCGAACTCATTACATTTGAACCTAAAACCCTAAAAGTCTGAGATTAGGTTTTATCTTCCATGTTGCTGACAGGGTTTCAATGTAGTTTTTCTTCAATTTTCCTTTCTCTTGAAGAACCTGTTTATCAGATAACTCTCCAAGTGTTCTACGATGTCAGCACCTGGTTTTGGGTACAAGTGATATTATATTTCCCCCAAATCAACAAATTTGTAATACACCTAAACATAGTCTTATTTTATACAGAAAAAAATGGACATTCAACAGGTAGAGAACAATATAATGTGAAGATAATCTTCACAATGGCCCCATGTCAGACTTTTGTCAGATCATATTAAAGACCCTTCTATAACACAGCAATCCACATTATTGCATTAGCAAGAGCAGCATTTTACAAATCAAGCACAGTTTTATGACAGAAAGATATTTCAGTTCTCAAGGTTGAAATTGTGATAAATAAGTTACATAAGATAGGACTAAATCTAAAAGGACCCAAGGGGCATTTCCATTTAAAATACAATGCAGTTAATACTCTTAAACAACTTGGTTATTATCATTAAAATTAATCATATTTTAGGAGCATTTAGCAATATGTATACATTTTGTTAAAATACATTGAACAACAACATAATTTGTGGCATCTTCTAGGAAGTTATTGTTTGGAGATGGCTTAGTAACCACATTTTTCATAATTATTTCATATCCAATTTTTCTCTCCAAGGTTCTGGAGCATCTGAAAGCAGATCTTGTTGCTTCATTTGTATTTTAGTGCCTTCTCCTCACAGAATGCTTGACATACTTCAAATTGACATTCCCCACCATTGGCTGCTACCTGTAAGCAATTAAAGGTGATGTTTTTGATGGTAAGAGATGGCTTTATGGCCCCAAACTAAGTAATGCTTGAATCTTAATCAGTCAATCACCTTTGACCACCACCCTACCTCTCTGGCCAACTTCCATTCCCAATGCAAGGATCTAAGAAAGGCATTTACAAAAACAGTTTCCTGAATAAGAATGAAAACACCACATTAAAATGCTACTCAAGTGGTACAAACTTCAGTGCCTACTTCTATCTTAAAATCAAGGTTGGGGGCATAGCTGGCTGAAGGATAAGAGTCAATTAAGGCTTTCTATTTACTCCTTTACCTATATTTAAATCTTGGACCCATCAGGCTCAGGCTTACTTGTGGGGGAGTAGAGAGAGAGAGAGAAATATTGATGACTAATATGCATAGAAATTTCCTGAAAAACGACCTCCGTGAAAGTGGGTAGAATAGAAATGTAAGAAGAAAGGAGGGCTATGGTTTATGGTTTTTCTGATGGCGACCTTATCTAGGTCTGCTCACTGCCTGGATGAAGAATGAGCAACAGAGAGCAATACTTGGGTACTGTCCTTTGAGCACATAATGCCACCCACTTGAAATCATAGTTTTGTCAGTATTTGGCATTCTGACCAACCAAAGTGGGAATGTGTCTTCTCCTTGATTTAAGAAGGAAAAGAAGGAAAAGATGGAAGCTGTCTGGAGGCACAAGGGCAGAAAAGCTCTGTCTTTGTGAGTTTTATCAGGTCTATTGTCATTGTTTCTGAGTTAAGAATAACTTCTAACCTCTATGTATTTTTTAAAATTAATTTGAAAGAAGTCAGTATTTTTGTCAAGAGAAATTAAATATTTAATTACATTTTTTAAAAGACATATACCAGCTAAACACTTAGCATGTTTGATGTTTCTCAAACTGATAAGTGGGCCTGGCTTAATCCCAACAGTTCTGGAACCTCTGAATCATCCTGCAGGGCAAAAAAATATCAGAAAGATACAAGCCTTTGCTGTTATAGGAATTTTGTGGCTGACTTTTGTATTACCTATTATGTAATAATGTTCATTATAGCAGAATATTGAAATAGTGTTGAGATTTCTAATATGACTACATATGAGTCAGGTTAATTTTGTCTCAGATGCCTCAAATATAATGTGTTATTAACAGTTAGGTATTCTCATCAATCTCAGATTCTTCAATTCCTTACAAAAAGCTCATATTTGAAAATCTAGCTGTCCAGTTGAAGACAGTGCTAAGAAGGATTCACATTTGTGGATCTTATATGGCAAAATCCAAGATCTTACAGCTAAAATCCAAGTCACTTCATGAGTTATATATACAGTTGACACCAAATATTATATATACGGTTGACACCAAATATCATTCTGCCCTTTAACTCATCAGTTCATCATAAGCCAAAATTTAAAATGTCCATGGGGTGGATGAAATGCTCAGAACATTGAAAATAGAGCTTTGCAAGACTGATTGAAAAGAGGAGAAGAAAATTACTTTGTGATGAATTAAGTATCAAAGAAAGAAGGCAGGCCTGCCGAATGGCACTTTGGTTAAGAGCTGGCTTGGGACGCCAGTGGCCCCAGTTCGTATCCCACATATGAGGGCCAGTAACACTGCCCTCTACAGCTAAGATGGTGAACAACAGCTCCACCTGGAGCTGGGCTGCTGTGAGTCCCCAGGGATGGCATAGCTGCAGCCTCTGCTGCAGGGGGCTGTCATAGGCTACAGTGAGTGGCCGGTGGCCAGCATGAGCTGCCAAGAGCTGCTGTGAGTAGCCGTCCAGAGGCTGGCGATTGATCTGCCTCACCCGGGAAGAGTGCAATAATAATACCAACATGGGCCAGTGAAGCAATGTCTTCCACAACTAGACTGAAGAACAAAAAACAGCAACTTGTCTGTACCCCTTCCCTGATTCCCCATCGCTGTTCCCCTTCCCCAATTCCCCAATAAAATATTTTTTAAAAAAAGAAAGCAACAATACAGTAGCTACTAGTAAACAGATTCAAAGTCTCTTATCATTAATAACTGAAAAATTATCTAAGAATGTGTAGATAAAACTTGAGAACCGGCTAAACAAGTAGCAGCTGCTCTATGACATGGGGAGTTTAAGAAGTTAGAAAGTAAATTATAAGTAGCAGTGACATAGGACTGGGGCAGGGGAGCAGAGAGATAGCATGTCAGGTTAGATGAAACTGAAAAAGTGTTCTCATCTATTTCCATGAGCTGGTGTGTGCTGAATGTGAGAGATGGGAGTGAGCTACTCAGGTAGTGCAAAGCAGCTAGGTTGTGTCTTTGAAGTTGTAGAAGTTCATATATACACCAAAATTCTAGGAAAATTAGAACTGCCTATGGCTTGAAGAGAGAAGCAAGGGTACCCGAGTTCCTGAATGAAAAACCCAGCATGTGACAGCCTCAGTGGTTAAGAATGAGGTTAGCACATTTTAAATATTGAGGTCACTTAGAAATTCTAGAAATCTATAGGCCATCCTTATAATAATTGACATAACATACAATATTTCCTTCCATTAAAATTCATTTTTTTTTTAAGATTTCATTGGGGAATAGGGGGAGGGGAACAGAGTTAGGGAATCAGGGAAGGGGAACAGACAAGTTGATGTCCTTTAGCTCTTCAGACTGGTTGTGGAGGACGTCGCTTCACTGGCCCATGTTGGTATCATCATTGCACTCTTCCCGGGTGAGGCAGTCACTCACGGGCCATTGGACGGCTGCTGGTGGCGGCTCATGGAAGCTCACAAAAGCACATGCAGCTATGCCATCACCGGCAACTCACAGCAGCCCAGCTCCAGGTCAAACTGTTATTCACCATTTTAGCTGTAAAGGGCGCAGTGTCACTGGCCCTCATATGTGGGATCCTAACTGGGGGGCCCTGCTGCTCAGAGCTGGCATCCTAAGTCAACTCTTAATCAATGTGCCATGGGGCCAGCCCTAAAATTCTTAATATAACTCTGATATAAGCAAATAACCAATCAATAATAGAGAAAGAAGTTTAGATAAGCTGTTGTCATGTATGAGATCCCAAAGACTAGAAAAAGAATACTGATTGTGTAAAAAAGAAGTTTTGCTTTATTATTAAAACTGGATTTAATAATAATTACTAATGAAGGTGATGGATTTTTCTTTGACCCCATTTAGTCTGACAATTGCTTGAAGTATACTAATGACTCTTCAGGTATTGATATGTGATACATACAATTTAGAATAAAAACTCACCTTGGAGAATGAACAATAAAATACAAAACAAACTTAGGTTAATAGTTCATAAAAAAAGTTATACTATAAATGTTGTAAAGATAAATCTTATAAATATAATTTATATTGGATTTCTTCAACTGAAACCATACTCTTGGTAGTCATTTATATTTGAAACTTTAATGTTAATAAAATTCCTAAAGTTCATAATCTTTGAGAAGGCCATATGTCACTATTAAGAGTAGGATTGATCTTCAATTATACTACTATCTTGAATTTAGTATATGACTACAAATCTTTTTTTCTCTTCCATTTTTAATATGCTTTATGAAAAATAAGGAAAATCAAATGCATTAATAAAGGAGATAAAGTAGGGCTGGCCGAGTGGCGCTGTAGTTAAGTGCTGGCTTGGGAAGCCAGTGGTCCCAGTTCAGGTCCCACGTATGAGGGCCAGTGATACTGCCCTCAAAAAAACATAAATAAATAAATAAAGGAGATAAAGTAATCTCGTTCTCTCAATGCTATTCTTTTAATTATTTGAGTCACTCTTGAATAAATCTGTAATATTAAAAACCTTATAGCCTTCTTGTAATTCAAATAATAGATTATAAATTCTTTACAGGAATTAAAGATCACTGTAATAATTTTCTCCCAAATTCTCAATACGATAATTCTGGCTATTTAAAATACAAAATCTACAGTGTACTTAATAATTTATACTTTTGATATGTTCCTAATGCATAACTCTTTTAATACTTCTTTCTTTGGTTTTTTTAGGTTCTTTATGCAGAACTATCATTAATGACAACGGTTGAAAAAAATAACTCTTTACTTATTTTATGAATCCAGATAAAGAACTTTATGAACTTAGGATAAAACACAAATGAATTCTACTGTTAATTTCAATGTCAAGACAATATATTTGGTCTGTATAAAATACATTATGGAACCTATAGATATTCCATGGAAATTTTATTTATTCCTGGTCATCAGTTCACTCTCTGACCTATAGAGGATAAATGACCAAAGTCTGCCACTTCTGTTTCTCAGGCTTAGAATTATTAAGTGATGAGTACATGGAAAAATGAGAGCCTTCTGGCTGTCATGCCACTACTGAAAAAAAGAACTAAGAGAAAGAGAGAGCCGGCCGAGTGGCGCACTGGTTTTGGGATGCCAGCGGCCCCGGTTCGGATCCCACGTATGAGGGCCAGTGACACTGCCCTATACAGCTAACAACAGCTCCACCTGGAGCTGGGCTGTGCGAGCCCTGGTGACGGTGTAGGCTGCAGCCCCTGCTGCAGTGGGCTGCCATAGGCTACAGTGAGTGGCCAGCAGGCAACGTGAGTGGCCAGCAGCCAGTATGAGCTGCGGTGAGCAACCATCCAGAGGCCGGTGACTGAGCTGCCTCATCCGGGAAGAGCGCAATGACAATACCAACATGGGCCAGTGAAGCAACGTCCTCCACAACTAGACTGAAGAACAAAAAGACAGCAACTTGTCTGTTCCCCTCCCCCAATTCCCCAATAAAATCTTTGAGAGAGAGAGAGAGAGAGAGAAAATTATTTGAGTAGCTAGATTGAGTTTAATTTCTGAAGTCAATGCTACTCCTAGATTTTTCAGTTTTGAAAGCCAACATGTTTTCCTTTTTGCTTAAGTCAGTTTGAGTATATTTTTCAATAACCTTGAATCAAAAAGAATCCTAATGAATCTACTTAAAACATTTGTTAAGCCTTTTACATGGCAGGCACTTCATAGGGTGTTGAGGGTCAAGCATGAATAATGGAGAATTAGTTGTCTTTGGTTCTTGACACCATCTCAAGCACCCAGGTATTTTGTGATAAGTAACATGTTGGAAATAATTTATTACTAAGGTAGTTAAACTTACCTGTGGAAGAACTTTTAATATATTGGTTAGTTAATTCAAGGATATTCCTATATATTATCATTCTCTCTTTCTTGTAAGAGAACGTGGCTCAAATTAAAAATTATAAAATAGTATTCCTTTGCACCACATGCACCCACTCTGCAGAATACCAGTACTCTCAGAATTCTCCCAATATTTCTGGGAGTTCCCAGGTGAAGCTATGTCACAGGGCTCATGAAGGACTATCATGGATTCTGAAACTCAGGACTTCCTGCTGGGCCACAGCAACTACTAACTGGTGCCTAAGTCATGAGAATGGGACTAAGCAACCACAGATCATTGCACCAAAAGCCCAGTGCTGCCGATAATCATAATAACTGTGTGCGCAGAGGCTCTTGGGTCAGCCATGGCCTGGATATCCATCCAACTATGGTATCCTCTTCTGTTTCTTCTCCATTCTAAATTACCTCCTGCTGAGAATCATCTAGGCTGTTGTACCTTCTCCCCGTATTACATATCAGCAATCCTTTAAGCTTCTAATGTTTGACAGCGAAATAGCTTACTCAGTGTTTGTTAAACCACACCTATTTGTGATTAATATAAAAATTAGAATAGAATTTTCATTTGATTATTTTTATTTTGCATAACATGACCCCTGACCGCATCTTTCTTTTTGTGAGATATTAGTGGCATATAACTTTGTGTTAGTTTCAGGTGTAGAATATAATGATTGAATTTTTGTATATATTGAAAAATGTTCATCATAATAAGTCTATTTAACATCCATCACCACACAGTTATAATTTTTTTGTTTTTAGAGGGCAGTGTCACTGGCCCTCACATGTGGGATCCGAATCGGGGCCACTGGCGTCCCAGGTCAGGTCTTAACCACCTCGCTACTGGGCCGGCCCTATAATTTTTTTTTAATCTTGTGATGAGGACTTTTAAGATATACTCAGCAAATTTCATATATACAATACAGTATTATTGACTATATTCAACTGGACCTCACACTGCTTTTACCCTTGATTGTGATGTTCCAGGTACACTGCCTTCCAAAGTCTAAGCACCTAACTCTCTCCTTCAGAACCTTTACTCAAAATGTTCTCTTTACTTACAATACTCTTATCCCTACTCTTTTCCTGGCCATATTCTACTCAGCATTCATGTCTCAATTTAATATCACATCACGTATTCATATAAACATTACTTTAATGTAGTAATCATGTTATAAATGTTCCTGATACCTGTTATTTTACCAAATACATATTTTATTATTTGTAATTATTTATTCATTGGTATAATTGTTTCTAAATGGTTGACTGCCTCTCTAGATTGGAATACCATAAAAATAAAGACTATAGCTCTTTGGGCACCACTGTATCACCAGTGCTAAGTACAATGCTTGGAAAATACTAGGTATTTATTTTGTATTTATTGGAGAAATGAATCAATGAGACTGGAGGAAAATCTAAAGTGTCAGAAAATGTGTCACATTTAACATTGCCCTCATTGTATTCTTTTTTTTTTTTTTGAGGGCAGTGTCACTGGCCCTCATATATGGGACCCGAACCGGGGCCGCTGGCATCCCAAGCCAGCACTTAACCTCTGTGCCACACGGCCGGCCCATCATTGTATTACTTTTGCAACAGAAATTGATTCTGTATTTCTTAAATACGAAAATGGAATTTTTTATAATACTGGGCATTACAGACTCTGGAGGCAAGGTCCCAGTCCTTTGGGATTCTTACTCCTGTCCTGGTCTTTGCTCTATTATACTGTCCCTTATTATTATTATTTTTTTCTCCCTGGCATTCCTTCCTTCACTTTTATCCAATTTTTTTGGTTCATGTACTGGGAAATGTGGTCATTGACATCCATCACATGTAACCTTTGATATAGCAACTGGTGTCTGCTTCTAATGTCAGAGAGGATTCCCAGAAAAGGGCAAGTGATCAGCGCCCAGCTACTCACTGTTAGTACACCTCCCCTTAACAATGAGTCAGATTTTTAAAAATAATGTATGTGACTTGCTACTCTCCATTTAAGAGTGATTTCCTTCCCAAGAGGCACCCCTAAGCTTCATACCAGAGACCCGTATGAGAGGTTCTCTCAATGCAGTGTCCTGCTGAGACAGCGTGCCAAGTTCAGAACATAAGCTTCTGAATTCTGGCTTTTTTTTTTTCAGAATGCATGTGTACTCAAAAAGTTGTAATACAACATCTCAGCAACCAAAGAGTTTGTGTCTTGAATATTTGTGCCAAGATCCATGCCTAAAAAATAAAAATTGAAGTTTGTTTATATTGCTCCCCTTCCTCTTACTAAGGCCACAGCCTACTCTCTCCCTGGGCTGCTGTCAGGCATCCAGCATATGTCACAATGATCCTACCTGAAAACTGTGTGTCCTATAAGTCATCTCCTCATGTCCAAAGATGTGAACAGACTGATCTGAAAAGCCCACCCTGCATAATGAAGCATGCAATATGTGTATTTTATGACAATGCCTAGAAATAATGTATGTGACTATCAAATCTGATTTTCAGGCTAGAGGGTTGGTGGAGTTCAGCGGGACAGACTCATGGCCATTTCTAGAACCCTGAATTGCACTTTATTTTATTGTCCTCACATTTTGTCATGTCAAATAACCTATGTGAACAATTTCTGGAGCTTCTGATTTTCTCTTGTAATCAGTATTCTCTCATATATTCTTTATTTTTACAGAATGAACTACCTTTGATTATAATTTTTCAGACTTTGCTTCCATCTTTATTGAGCTGAACACATTTGATACTTGGTATAGTTCATTATAAATTATATATCTTTTCTGAATTAATTTGTTTCTCATTAGGGTTTGTGCCATTCAATTTCTAGTCATATTTCTACAAAGTTAAATTAATATTAAGGTACTAACCTCCAAAGCAAAGAGGTACTAACCTCCAAAGCAAAGAGATTCTGATTCAAGGGTGATTCATTTTTAATAGAGAACAAAGTTGTCACAGTAAGACATTAATTTTCTGGAACGTAAGGTGCCTTTTACTCTAGTGGCAACATATATCCATCATTTATGCCCTTTATTAGTGAGATAAAATAGTTCTTGAGCACAAAAGAGCACTGTGTTATAAACTATCACAATTCTACATAACATAAAATGAGCTGAAAACATGAAAATCATCCTGCAAATATGGGTTTTATACTCTCCTCATTAGGGTTAAAAAACCAAGCACTTGAGAATTCATTATGGTTTTCAATGATCCATATATACTAAGTGCTGATCGACTGGAGCATTCTGAATCTTGTTTTATAGAAGTATATTAAGCACCTATTGCTCCAGCTTGAGACAATCCTGAAATCTCAAAGGCTTACAACACCCTTTAGTTCTCACTTGCGTTAACAAATGCTGAGCAGTGGATTCAGCTTGGCGGGGCCTTGCTGGATTGGGTTGGCTGCCACTAGTTCTTACTGTACTTGTCTCTTCTCCAAGTGTTTCCTTATTTCAGGAGCCACACTGAAAGATCAACCACTATACAACATACTGTAATGGCAGAAGGCAGAAATTCAAGGTGGCTGATGGAAACTTGCAACACTTCTAACAGCTTCTGATATGAGTTGGCACCTGTTATATCTGTTCACATTCCATTTCCTAAAACAAATCACATGTCAAAGCCCCACATCACCAGGGCATGGAATTATACATCTCCCATGTGTTGGGGCAGGCGTGAGTGAGTGGTGAGTATTTGGTGACTGATAATATTATCTTCCACAGGAGGTAAGGACGTAAGCAAGGAGGTGACTTATTTTATTTACTATGTACTTTTCAGGACCCTCAGATTGCTGCTCCAAGCTTCATGTCCAGGATTTAGAATTGCATTCAGTGGAAGAGACAGGGTGGAATGTAGTTACTCATCCTCCCCAGGATCTGAGCTCCAAGTTCCTCGATAATTTTAAAGAGATACAGATTAGAGTGAACTGAAGGGTAGTGGAGTTGAGGATAGTGAAAGAAAAGCATGAGAACTGGTGATATAACTCCTTCTGGGAGGAGGCCACAGGAAGAAAGCACCAGAGTGGTGAGGAGAACAGTGTGCTCACATACCACAGCATTTTCAGTGCTTGATGTGTCCTGATGAGTTGGCTGGAAAAGCAGAGCTTGGGAACTTGAAAGAGTGCATCTCAGAACATAAGCTGGGAAATGAGTCTGATACAATCAACATTTCTTCTAGTGAATATCTTTAGAGCTCTTAAGACAGTCTGTTGCAGCCCATATACTCTAGCTCTATTTGGTATCCCTTACTATAAATAAAATAACAAATATGCTGTGTGTTATGGGGGCAGCGAGGGAAGAACAGTAACTTTCAAAAGGCCAAGTCAACTAACATGAAGAGAATAAATGTTAAAATGATCAATACAGGGCTGGCCGAGTGGCGCGGTAGTTAAGCGCTGGCTTGGGAGGCCGCCGGCCCCGGTTCAGGTCCCACATATGAGGGCCAATCACACTGCCCTCAAAAAAAAAAAAAAAAAAAGATCAATACGTCAGTAAGAACAATGATCAAAACATAAAAATTGGGGATTATAAATTTGATAATATCATTTAATAAACACTTCTAGTAATGTCAAGCCACCTAGTTTGAAAGTGGTTCCCTTTCAATTATAACTACCTTGCTATTTGAAGAATAGGTAAATCTCTGTTTCAATATTTGCCTATGTTGGAGTGTTCATGGTTCTTGACTTTCTCTTGGTTACTCTGTCTGAGCCAGGGTTCATACTCGTATGCTATCAATGTCATTTTCAATGTCCTGGTATAAAAACAGCTATGGCAATTTTCCCAAGCAAAATGACTTTTTTTTTTTGGTTTCATAGCCATGCAAATCCAGTGTGAAACCAACAAGAAGAGACTTCCAAGGGCACACAAGGAAACTAGCAGGGCCTAAGTCCACATAGACTCTTAAATCCTAATTCATGATATGTCCATGAAAACCTGCTAGTATTTTTACCAGATATTCAATGCAAATTGATTTTGCCTTATTCTTTGATAATTGTGAAAGATTTTTGATGACCCCTTGCTGTTATGCTTTCTGTTTACACTTACACTCTGAAGGAATTAACTTCTTACAGCAAAATTTGATAGTTAAGGTTTCATTAATACTAATACATTATAAGGTCAATTGCAGATTGATCTAAAACTAATCAAAAATATGTGGTTTCAGAAAGGGGATTTACATTGACAGAAACTACTGAAGTTTTACCTAGATACCTACTAGATTATGGGAATATTTTTAGAGAATATCTTTATAAGAATTTCATTCAAATTTATCTTAACCTATTTGTGAAAGCCCTGAGATACATAAACCTGTTTATTGATGTGAGTATTTAAAAACCTCTGTCTGTGGGAGCCTTAAAATAGGACAGTAACAGCAAGTTGACATATACGAGTATAAATCACAGGAGCAATGAACAAATCCATTTATTTATAAACATTTCACCTTCAAGTTCTTCCCCTTCAGACATAGGGACATAATTTGAAGGCTTTAAATATACAGCAATTGAATTACAAATATCTTCCAGCTGCTGGCCAGGAATGGCATTTCCTGTTGTCTTTCTTTTTCTCCTCTCAAAGATCCACCAAACGTAAGAAAAACTGCCAGATGTCGCAAATTACAAGGCTGATAAACACAGTACAGACTGGAAAACAGATGGAGGTGTCTGAGGCTCGCTGCATTCAGTGATTCCGTTCTTTCTTGATGTGATTCACATGAGGTGATTATCGTGGGGCCCAGATGCTGGCTCTGCAGCTGCCGCCCAGAGCTGCACCTTCTCTCTGTGTCCTCCACCTAGTGCAATGAGTTTGAAAACACTGAGGCCCTACTGAGCATGTTATTTTTTTCCCCTTTTTTTATGATTAGTCAATAGCGTAATGAAATGGGCTCTGAAGATAATGAATCAAATTTAACAGGGAAGCAAAGACAATTTTTTTTCCTGAGGCAATGTTTGTATTTTGTCTAAGTACAAATGGGAGAACTTGGGGACTATTTCACATTCAAGTTAAGGTAAAAATCCAAGAAATTGAACAGACTTTAAGGAAGACAGTGTTCTAAGATGTAAACCTAAAAGGCAGATCTCCTTGAGAGCAAAAATCGTAGATACATCTAGTCCACTCAAAATCTATCTTACCACATGAAGTGGGTGTTTTGGAGCCAGATGATTTACATGTGAAAATGTGTGTGTGTGTGGGGGGGAGGGAAATGAGTAAATTAAATAGTGCTAAACCAGAGATCCCAAGCAGTCAACCAATATCATAATTGGAGGACTCAAGGAAAGATATGTTACTGACCAGTGACATGCCTAGCACAAGACAGCATATTGAATTTTTAATATTACAACTTGTTTCAAGCATACAAATTTAACACATGCTAGGTAGATAGATGCCCAAGGGAAATTTGAGGTTGAACACAAGTCATTATTCAGTAGATTTATTTCCCTGCAAATATTTCTCCGGACACCTGAAATGCGGCACATATAGGAGGTGAATTAGATTTGTTAAGTCAGTCAGCAATTATTTGCTAATTACATATACTTTTACAGAGTGGATGACAGGATGGAGGATTGGCAGGAAGGATTGAAAACCTTACAATCTCAAAATAACTAATACCCTGATTTGTGATCTAAGACATACACAGAAGAGATAGTAGATTCCTGTTGATGGGAAGGAAGCAAGTAAATCTGTACGAATAACAATGTAAGTCTCAGGACAGGGATCATATCTTTCTTATGGATAATATGGCTCTAGCGCTAATCCTTATTAGGTAACTAGTAAATATTCATTGAATAAGGTGAGACACAAAACAGGCTGAATTAGAGTAAAATTCTTTTGGCCAGTACTTCAAGGAGTAATAGGAATGATATGGTAGAAAAGAATGGGAGGGAAATCCACGTGGGAAAAATTGTTAGACAATAAAACGCAAATTTCGTTTAGCCCTTAAATTTGCAATGTATTAAAAATATGGACTAAATCACTGACTTTAAATTCAAAACCCTAAAGCAAAGTGAGTACCATAAGTTTTTTTAATTGACTAAAACACCATAAACGCTATCTAAGAAAAAACATTCTTGGAGCCACATGTAACCTGAGTTGTAATAGGAATGACTGGAGGCTGAAAAGCTACTCTATGCCTTTTGTTAATATTCTACCATTAGTTGAAGAAGGAGTAGTGTAGATTATAGGAAAGAAATACAATGATCAAATATAGTCTGTGAGAATTGATGTACAAATGAAAACTGAGAAAAACAATGAAAACGGAGTACTAGTCTAGACATTCCAAGCAGTCAATAGATGTGATTTGAGAAAACATGGAAATATGTGTTATTGGCTGGGGAGATGCCTGGGACAAGACAGCACACTGAATTTTAAATATTACAACTGGTTTCAAGCATACTGATTTAACAAATAGTATAACTTTGCCATATACGTTTATATACTTCTCTTTTAAAGAAATAAAACAATACTGATACCTTTGAACCCCATTCACTCCATTTATTTCTCCCCATGAACAATGGCAGACACAGAGGTTGGTTCTTGTTTTTAGTCTATGTTTTTATACCTTTATTAAATTTGTGTGATTCTATGAAATATTGATTTTGGTCTTTAAAGTTAATCTAAATGTTTCATTTTGCAGCTTGCTTTTCTAAAATCAGTATTTTTGGTCACCCATGTAAACATTTGTAATATGGGCTTTGTTCATTCACTCTGGTTCATTCACTGTGGCTGATTTATTCACTTTGTTTATGGTATCTTTAGTTATACAGAAGTTTCCGATTTTAATGTCTAATTTATCCATCTATTCTTGTAGGATTTGTAATTTGCAGGCCTTGTCTGAGAGATTTTTCCTTTCCTTGAAGTCAGTGTTTCTGGCTTTTGTTTTTGTTTCTTTCTTTCTTCCTTTTTTTTTTTTTTTTTTGTTTCAAATTTTATTATAAAATTTGGGAGTTAAATAGAAATTTATTTATAACATATTGTATGAGTTAGGGAAATAATTTTCTGCTTTTCAATGTGGATAAACAATTATCCACTTATTAAACAGTCAATATTTTCACTTACTTTTTTTTTTTAATTTTGTAATATTTTTTAAGCTGAGCCGTCCTGCCACCTGTTGGCAGCTCAGCGGCAGCTTGGCTCGGGCTGGGCATTGAACCGCTGTTGCTCAGAGCTCAGCTCGCACTCTTGAGTGAGCTCTTAACCAACTGAGCCACTCGGCCAGCCCTCTTCACTTACTTTTAATGCTTTCTCTATCATACAGAAGATTTTCTTATATTTGTGGTTGATTTTTTTTCCTCTTACTGATATATTTGTTATTCTTGTGCTAACCCCATAATATTTTGACTTTTCTAATAAGTATTGGTATGATTATCAGTTGTTAATATCTACCAAAACCTTGCTGGAATTTTTATTGGGATATGTTGAATTTATGGACTAATTTTGGCAAATGTGACATATTCATGGAACTGAGGCTTCCTATTCATGAAAGAATATATTTATATTTTATCATTTATTTAGTCCTAACTTCACAGCCTTCAATAACTTTTTATAATATTCTACATAAAAGACTCCTGTCATATTTAGCTAGGTTTATGTATAGATTATAATTTTGGCTGATATTGTTAACTGGATCTTTTTAAAATTTTAATTTATATTGGTTTTAACTGGTGAATAGAAATACCCTTGATTTTTTTGAATCTCTATTTTATACATATCAAATTGTAGAACTCAGGGCTGGCCGAATGGCTCAGTTGGTTAAGAGCTCGCTCAAGAGTGCAAGCTGAGCTCTGAGCAATGGCGGTTCGAGGCCAGCCCGAGCTGAGTTGCTGTTGAGCTGCCAACAGGTGGCAGGATGGCTCAGCTAAAAAAAAAAAAAAAAAAAAAAAAAAAAAACATCCATGGCCAGGTGTGTTCTGTTTGGGGCCGGCCGAGTGGCGCGGAGGTTAAGCGCTGGCCTGGGAAGCCAGCGGCCCTGGTTTGGTCCCACATATGAGGGCCAGTGACACTGCCCTCAAAAAAAAAAAAAATGTAGAACTGGTAATAATTTGCATTTTGGTTCTTTTTGATTGTTTATGCAAGCAATTCTATTGTTATGAAAATGTGTTATTTTATAAGAATTATGACTTTGACTTCTTTTTATTTAATTATTCCATTAGCTAGAATTGTACTTTGTACTATATTAACCACCAGCCATGTATGTCTATTTAAATTTAAGTTAGTTAAATTTAAATAAAATTAACTGCTAAGTTCCTCATTTGCTATAGTGGCATTTTAAGCACCACTGTGGTTACATGTGGCTACACAGAAATAGACCATTTCCATTATCACAGAAAGTTCTATTGGACAGTCCCAGGCTAGAACTTCCATTAGAGTAAGGACAGCAGATACACGTAAATAAATTCTGACTATATTCATTCCATATTGCTGTGTAACTAATTATCACAAACTTTGTAGCTTAAAACAGCACACATTTATTATCACACAGTTTCTGCAGGTCTGATGCCTGAACACAGTGTGATTAGATTCTCTGCTCATGGTCTTACCAGGTAGCCATAAAGTTGTGGGCCAGGGACTATCCTCAGATCCTAGAAGTCACCTTCAGTGCCTTGCCAAGCAGCCATCACAGACAGTTTACAATATGGAGTTTGGTTCCTTTAAGACCCATCAGAGTACATCTCCCCTATTTTTTCTTCTGCACATAGTGGGTGAAAACTCCTTTTAGAGTCTCTTGATTAGGTCAGGCTCACCAATGATATTCTCTCATTGGCTAAGTAAGTTCACACAATCATGGGAGTGATAGCTTGTCATAGTTATGGCTTCTACCTACACTTAAAGGAGAAGGGCTTATATTAAGTTTGAGGGTCATTGTGAGTTATCTTAGAATCCTGCCTCCCACACTGACTTTAAATGAAATGTACTTATCGTTCTAAAACTCAAGATAAATTTTCTTTTAGGCTTGGAGTAATTACCATTAAGTGAATACAAAAATTCTCTCATAATCCTAGTTAACTAAGATTTTCACAATGAGTAAGTATTGCATTTTACCAAATAATATTCCTTCTTCTTTGTACTTGATCACATTTGTTTTTGCTCTATTTATTCTATTAACATGGTAAGTAATATCCAAGAAACTCTAATGTAATACATTTCATGTATTCCTGAGGCCAATTCTCTGTACTTGTACTTGGTCACATAGTTATCAACAGACTAAGATCAAGAAAAGAGCTAATGATCAAAACAAACTAGCACATGATAAAGCAAGATATTACAACCAAAGGTCAGAATAGAAAAGATTAACAGAGAACAGAATTAGATTTCTAAAGACTGAAGAGTTTTAAATACAGACTATAGAGCATCTAAGTATGAAATATTTAAAGAAATAAAGAGTACATTCATAAGCAATAAATAGGCAGATATTTACAAAATATGAAACATCCATGAAAAACATAATTGAATTTTTAAAAGCCAAAAGATAGATTAAACAGAAGGTTGAACATGGTTTAAATAGAGACTGAATAAACAAGATTTATCTGAAGGACAAGAATACAGTACAGAGAGATGAGGGTGAAAAGTATTAGGCATTAGGATATTAATATAGTAAAATGAAAAGATTTAAAACACATCTTTAAATTCCTTCACTGTAAGGTTAATAATATTTAAAGAAATATGGTTGGAATATGTATTAATTACCATGTAATTAATTACCACCACAAACTTGGTGGCTTACAATAAGATAAATTAATTCCCTCACAATTCTGGAGGCTAGAAGTTGAAAACCAAGGTGTCATCAGGGCCACCAAGGATCTAAGAGAAGATCCTTCTTTGCCTCTCCTAGCTTCTCATTTCTCCTGGTATTCATTGGCATGTGACAGCATAACTCTAATCTCTGCTGGTCCACATAGGCTGCTTTTCTGTGTGCCTCTGTGTCCTTCCCTCTTCTTACAAGGACACCAGTCCTTGAATTCACAATGTTTTCATCTCAAGTCTTTAACTAATTAACTACATCTGCAGAGACCCTATTTCCAATGCCCTTCATATTTTGAGGTTCCAAGTGAACATGAATTTTGAAAGGATACAAATTAACCTACTCTAGAATATTTTTTGGAATTCATGAAACATGTAAAATCAAAAATCCTAGTAAAGCTTCCTGCGTAAGTGAAAGCATTTTCTATGAAATGTTTAAAACTAATAAAATTATTAATGTTAAATATAATTAAATTTAAAAATATTTTTTAACTCATAGTAAAATTACAGAAAATCAAAGACAACAGGGTGATCTTCAAAACAGCCAGAGAAAAATGTATCAGTGATAAAATGAGGACTATTAAAATGGCAACAGGGCCATCCAACTGGCCCATTGGTTAAGAGCTAGTTTTGGGATGCCAGCGGCCCCAGTTCGGATCTCACATATGAGGGCCAGTGACACTGCCCTCTACAGCTAACAACAGCTCCATCTGGAGCTGGGCTGTGCGAGCCCCAGTGATGGAGTAAGCTGCAGCCCCTGCTGCAGTGGGCTGCCATAGGCTACAGTGAGTGGCCAGCAGCTAGCGTGAGCTGCCGATAGCTGCAGTGAGTGACCATCCAGAGGCCGGCGACTGATCTGCCTCATCTGGGAAGAACGCAATGACGATACCAACATGGGCCAGTGAAGCAACATCCTCTGCAACTAGACTGAAAAGCAAAAAGACAGCAACTTGTCTGTTCCCCTTCCCTGATTCCCCAACACTGTTCCCCTCCCCCAATTACCCATATAAAAATCGTAAAAAAAAAAAAATGGCAACAGATTACTCAGTAGCAATAATGAAATGCAGAATTCAGTGCAATATTATTTCCAGTGGAATAATTATGGTAAAGTTTTGAAAGAAAAATAACTCAATCAGAATGTATAGAGAGACGTTCACACCTACATGTATATTAACAAAATGGCAGCACAGTGGAGAAAAAGAGGTCTTAAGATCTAATCAACAAAAAGACATTTTTACTAAGAATAGATATGCTGATGACAAGTAACTCAATGAAAAATTTCAAATGATAAATAGAATAGTTCCCATGCTAGGATTCTATGTTCAGATAATTAATAAAATTTTACTGTTGCTTGAGGCATCTTATGCTGCCTAAATCTGAGGATTTTCAAAAAACCAATTCAGAATAACCAATTCAATAATGTTCACAGCCACTCTGTCTTCAGTTAAGGCATCTCCCATATTATTATTATTCTCTCTTCTGAAATTTCATTGATGTACATAGAACTTTCTTATTTTATTCTGAAAGTCTTTTAATTTTTCTTTTATATTGCTTCTGGATTGATTTTTGTTTGTTTGTTTGTTTTTCTAATTTATATCCTAATTCACTAGTTCATTCTTTGGACGTAACCAATCTTCTATTTAACCCATTTATTTAGGTGGGTTTTTTTTTCTATCTTATTGACTTAGCTTTCATTTCTAGGTGATATATTTCGTTCTTTCTCCAATGAGCCTCATTACATTTATTGTGTTTTATTCATTCCTATGTTTTCAATTCCTTCATTACATTTCTGATGATCTTAAATGTATTTTATAGTGCCTGACTGAGATTTCTAATATCTGGAGTTGGGGATTGATCTATTTTTGTTTTTGTTGTCTATTGCTCATACGGCATTGTATTGTCTTATATTTATTATTTTTGGTAGCATACTCATCTTCATGGGCAATACTGTGATATCTTAGCTGAAAGTATGTGTTTGAAAAGTCAGATTGCATTTGCTTCTGATATTGCCCTGGAGGTACTGCCATCCCAGAGCCAATCTTCAAGTTATCAGCTCCAGTGTGACCTTCCTTACAGTAAACATTCTAACACCACTCTAAGGGAGATCTGTAGTAGTGACTACAGGGGATTGTTTTTCCCCCACTGAAAGCATAACCTGGCTGGTAAAGAAAATTTTTCTAATACACTCTTTCACAGAAAATAAGGCATTTCAATAGTCCTACCTTCAGGAAACAGTTTTACTTCAAACTCCCAACCTTCTTTAAGTTCAAAGCATGATTTCTTATTTCCATATAAAAGCTAAATGTGTTACTTACTAAGACTGGCAAACCAAACCAGGGTATCCATCTTTCATGGGAATGTTTTTAGGTTCCTCTTGACATTTGTTTTTCAGCTTTGTGTTGATATTTGGCTCACTATCATAACATTTTTGCCAACCAGTTATGCACTTTAATTTTTTTTTTAACTTGAAAAATTAAAATTTAATATTTTTTAATTTTGAAATGTAAAGTTACATTTCATTCACTATTTATCCATATCTTTGTAGCAAGAGCATTTGGGGCTATCTATTCTTCCACGTTAACCAGAACTGAAGTCTACTCTCAGTTATATAATAAATATGAATTATCAGAAGTGGGCTGATTCTCAAAATAACATACACATTAAAACAACTAGAAATATGAATATATACTCATTGTAAAAGATCAGAGCTAGAGATGAAAATTAAGAATAATTGTTAACCTTGACTGTCAACAAATACACTCTGGAGAATAAGTAAAAAGGAAATAGACAGAGAGCCAAAAACTAAATTTTAGGGAACTACATGCTTAGAGACAATTCTAGTGATTTACTTATGATCAGAGAATATAGAATTTAAATTCTACTAATGCTTTTTGCCTTGTCTTATTTTTGACTAATGTTAATACTGCTACATTCGTTTTATTTTTGTTACCATTTGCCTGGTATTTCATTTTTCATCCCATTATTTTCAATCTTATAAAAAATAGCTGAGGGCCGGCTGAGTGGCGCCATGGTTAAGAGCTGGCTTGAGACACCAGAGGCCCCAGTTCGGATCCCACATATGAGGGCCAGTGACACTGCCCTCTAAAAAACAAAAACAAAACAAAACAAAACAAAAAAAATAGCTGGATTTTCTTGTTGTTGTAGTCTGTCTGATAGGGTCTTTTGAATTAATTTATTTAAGTGTATTTTAATTACTTATTTTTTCACTGTATTTTGTAAATTTATTTACCATAAACTTTTTTGTTGTTTTTTTTTCTTTATTTTGCTGTTGTATTGATAAAAATATATATTTTTATATTTCCTTTTATTTTACCTCTCCCACTTGAGGGATAAATGTTGTACTTCTATTTTCAAGGCTACTCTTTAAATTGTTAAAACACATCCATAATTTTATTCTTTTCTAATGAAATCTAAAATTATTCAGCATGTTTTTCTCCTTTCCAGAAAACATTAGAAAAATAGGGTGCCCCGGGCCGGCCGAGTGGCGCGGTGGTTAAGCACTGGCTTCCCCCGTTCAGGTCCCACATATGAGGGCCAGTGACACAGACCTCAAAAAAAAAAAAAAAAAAAAAAAAGAAAAATAGGGTGCCCCGAACTTTATTGTTTACAGTTAAGTTTCAAAGTTCTTTATACAAATTTAATTATTTTATGTTTATGAAACATTTATCATGAAGAAAGAAAACAAAATGAACACTTGTGTACCTACTGCCTAGCTTAATAAATAAAATGTTAACAACAAAATTGAATCTCACTTTTTACCCTTCCTCCTTCATACTCTAAACTGTTTACAGCCCCATATGTGATATTAATCATTTCAGTATCTGTCATTCCCAGGAGAATATTAGCTCTATGTGAGCGTGGATTTAGTCTTATTAGGGCACAGCTAAACACCTAGAATTGTGTGTGGAACAATAAATATTTTCAGATTTGATGTTTTATTTACATGTTTACAACATATGTTTTTGTCTCTAATAATATATAGTATTGTTCTGGAAGATTTTAAGTTTCATATAAAGGTATTTTAATATGTATGTCCTTCTGTAACTTTCAACCATTATTGTCTTTGTGAGATTCATCCAGATTTATACATATTATTCCACATCATTGAATTTCATTATTGTAGAGTATTCTATTATGTAAATACACAATAATTTTTCAATTATTCTATGGAGGGACAATTGGATTCTTTCATATTTTTGCTGTTATAAATAATGTGGTCTCGGTAAATTAGACTTACCAATGAACATTGCTGTTGGTGGTGTTTTAAACATTGCTTGTTTTTTATTTCTTTCATTTGGATCAAGATAAACCTGTGGAAGGTAAACTTCTAGTCTTTGTATGTTTGAAAATATCTCTGTTTTATCCTCACTGTTTAATGATAAGACAGTATTGAAATTTTGTTTGATAGTTTTTAAGATACTGATCTCTTATTATCTGTTATCTTTTATTGCTAATGAAACATTGCTTTCAAGGTACATTTGATCTTTTCTTACCATATGCCTTCTTAATATGATAATCTTCAATTTCACATTAGGTGTTTGTTTATCGTACTTTGCTTCATGGCACACTTTTTATTTGGAGACTCAGAGCAGTATTCAAATGTGGAAAATTTTATGTTATATTTTTGAATAGTGTTTTTTTGTATTTTTTTTTTAATTCTCTCATTTTCTACTTCTGGAAATCCTAATTATCCCCTCATATTATTCTCCATACCTCATACTATGATTTGTGTAATTTATTAATCTCATTCTGGGGTACATTCTGGGTTAGCTCTTCATTGTAATATTGTAGTTCACTAAATCTTTTTTTGATTGGTCTAGTTTAAAAGTCATTGCATCAACTTTATCAAGAGTTGTTGCTTTCTTTAACATTCTGTTTAACAGACTTTGTTTGTTTGTTTGTTTCCGGGATTTCTAAGTTGTTCTTTTTACATATCTTCATTTTTCTTGAGTCCTATCAGTCTAATGTGTTTCATGATTTCTTTTTATTACTTTATGAATAGTATTATTTTATCTCCTTTTTAAGTCTAACCCTTTTATGATCACAGAAGTTTACTGAAGTATAATTTATATAAGTAAACATATAAAACATAAATGCATAGCTCAGTGAATTTCAACGATTGTATACATGTGTCACCATTCATCCACTCAAGATGACAATTCTATCCCACTGTAAGTTACACTGGGTCCCTTGTCTGGCAATCTTTTTTACCCCACTCCAAGTTGGAGGCTACCACTGTTTTGATTTATGCCATCACAGATTATGCTACTCTATTCTTGGCAAATTAGTGGAATCATATAGTATATACTCTTTTGTGTCTCGTTTTTTTTGCTCAACAAACTATTTTGACATCCATCCATGTTGTTATATGTATCAGTAATTTGTTCTCTTTTACTGAACATTAGTATTTCACAGCATGAGTTAACCATAGTGTGCTTATGCATTCTCTTACGGGCTATTTCCAGTTTGGGACTATTATAAATAAATCTGTGCACATTCTTGTACAAGTCTTGAAAACATATATTTTCCTTTATCTTGGATAAATATGCAGGAATGGAATTTCTGGTCACAGGGGTATGGATGCTCAACTTCCTTAAGCTTATCAACTGTCATTTTTCAAGGTAATTGTACCATTTTACATTATCATCAGGATTCTATAAAGAAATATTCATTTTAAGTACTTTGAAATTGCTCTATTCTTTGTATTGCTTCAAAAACAAATTTTTGTAATTATCCAGTTTAGGACTTCCATTTATCACATTTATTTTTCTTCTTGTACTTTAAAGCTTTAATTTTTATCCATCTTGGGTGACAGTTATTACCACCTCAGCAAATAGTTTTGTAGCCCCTATCCAGCCTCATAGAGGCCTCACCTAGAAACAGTTATCATTGTGACTCTCAGCCCCAGCCATGTGTAAATTACTTCACTAATCTATTTATCAGCTTTGTTTAGGTTCTATTTGTGCAACTATCTCTACTTTCTCCCACTTCTTCAAGTAGAGGTTCAAACTTCAGGCCTGGATAAGAATTTTAACTCTTTTTAGAATCCTTTCTCAGAGAGGCTGGAAGAATGGAAGTCACTGGTTCCACCTTAGCCTGGCTCTGATCCCCTGACATATGTGGCCTATTTTCTATTTCAGTTATCCACAAGGAGAAAAAACCAAACAAACAAAAAACTCCAGGTCACCTTTCCTTGTGCCCATTTCCAAGAATCCAGTAAGCTCAGAGCTTTTGATGTAAGCTAGTGTTCTTTTTATGTTACATACATTTTTCTTGGAGATGTATTGCTTGCTTTTATACACAGCTATGCCTTTTAAATGCATTTAAATGCATATTTCTATCATTGATTTTTGTTTGGAGTTGCAGGTGGGTGATTAATGCTTGAATTTCTAGGATCATCTTGACTGGAATGTCTTTGACATTTTTAACTTAAGTTATTGAAATTAATACAATTATGTACATGATAGTTGAAAATGTGTATAAGGGAATATATATAATCAACTGAAATCCCCCCATGCAGATTTACTTAGGTTTAACTGGAAGATTTATTTCCTTATCTTTGTTCTTACTTATGTGTCTTTGCATCATTTACACAGAATCATAAATGGGGGACATTGATAAGATAAATAAGTCATTTTTACTTATTTTTAGAAACCAATGTAATAGAATGAAGACTCAGAGTATGAAATACATTTTCAATTATTGTTTCTCTATTACAATGATGTAACTGCACTTATCCTTTTACATTTACTTTCCAAAGATTCCTTATAGTTAATATTATTTTCATATAGAGTACGAAATAAGAAATAGCATATACAGAGATTAAACCAATTATTTTGATATAACAGCTATGTCTTAATCATTTTGTCACAGAGACGCATGATTAATAAATTGCAGTAAATGTCTTAACCTGATGGTTTCTTAAAATGGTGTAGTTATATGAGGTAACAACTAAAATGAACATCTGAAAATCCAGAAAGAAACTTGAGTTACATTTGCTATACAAATATTTCAATACAACCTTCCATTGATTTCTTACAATATTGCTTCATGAGAAAGCCCTTCTAGGTATCATTATTCATCTCAAGGAGGTGACAGAGAACAAGACTTATTTCAATGGAATTAAATTTTAGAGAGAGCTAGAATTCATTATTTTCATATTTATCACAACTGGAGACTTCATAACATAATCTAATGGAATACTTTTTTTAAAAAAAGTCTGGAGAAGTTGAGAAACTGGCTAAAATCACTTAAAATTTTCAGTTGAATCCTCCTGAAAGGAGTTGAAAAGCAAAATCAGTTCTGCAGAAAAGACTATAGTAGCGATACCTGGGCATAGCACTGTACCACTGAAGTCAGAAATTATTTAAGACCTGGAACATGTTAAAGATAATGAGTGAATGAAAAGTATCTAGTGAAGAACACATGACAGACATATTGGTCCTCACTCCACACCTGTGAGCCCAAGCATCAGATATATCAACTGCAGCTTTGGCTCAGGAGTACATTGATGATGATTTCCCTAATAATACAAATGTAAACATGGTGAAGAACCCACTGGAAGGTGCTTTTTTAACTAGCTCAAACAGAAACCAAAGCAGCATGTTGGGAAATTGAAGAAAAGAATGGTAAAACCTCTGTTGGGGGGTAGTACTCATGAGTGAAGGGCAGCCAGTGTGTTCTGGGTCCTATGCTCAATTTATTATTGGCCTGGATCAGAGACATAATATTTAAAGCAGAAGAGAAATTAAGAGGATGAATTTAGAAGGGAGTATCAAGTAAGACTTCAAGACTTCAAGAATTTTGCTACAGGGCAAAATTCTAGTTTTGGGGGGAGGTGGTTATATGTTCCAAATGCCATTTAATAAGAGATGATTATGTATTAGCAGGCTTTTTTTTTTGTTTTCTCAAATGCCAAACATTATGGTAGACAGAATAGTGGCTCCCCAAAGAGGTCCATGTCCTAATCCCTAACACCTCAGAACATAATACTTTACATGGAAAAATGGGCTTTTTTTTATGTGATTAGGTTAAGCATGTTGAAATGGACAAATATTCCTGGTTTTATTTGAATGGGAGCAATGTAATCACAAGGGTTCTAATAAGAGGGAGCATACAATGACAGAAAAGCAGAGGTTGGAGAGATGTAGCCATGAGTCAAACAAAGCAGGTGGCTCCTAAAAGCTAGAAAAGGCAAGGAATAGATTTTTTCCTATAGCCTCCCAAAAGAATGCAGTCCTGCTAATTCATTTTGGACTTCTGACATCTGGAACTATAAGAGAATAAGTTTCTGTTGTTTAAGACATGAAATTTTTGGTAATTTGTTACAGCAACAATAGGAAACGAACACAAATATGTAGCTATACTTTCTCCCAATTGATTTAATCTCACAGATAGTATATTCTGTAAGGCCAGCACAAATGGAGCAGCATTGTGATAAAGCTGAAAACCAAATCTTTCTTTGTCCACATTCGTTTTTTGATATTCTGCTTTTATCTTTGAGTCTGGAAACATCATCTTTCTTCTGGTAACTTCTTCGGGACCTAAGATTAACTTTTACTAACTTTACTATTCTCAGGACCAGTTTTATGATAGTGTGACACACTCTATGAAGAAATGAAACACTTGACATTCTCTAGATGGATTATTTGTTTGCATCTTCATTTGCTTTCCATGGAAAATCTGAAAATCCCCTTTTAAGACTAAGAAGTAGATTTTGGTTAGAAACAAACAGTGCTACCACCTTCCTGTAGGCTTTAATAACATTAGGATTTTATATCTTGAACACTGATAAGAATTAAGGCGCACCATTTTTGGATTTTAATTTTTGCCTGCATATTTGGTCATGAGAAGGACATTATGATTTTTAACTCTGGGTCATTTTATAGAATATCAATTTAATATTAAGGTAACTAATGTTATGAAAAAAATCTTTATAAAAGTTCTGGAGAGCTATATTGGACTGTGTATTAGCCTGTGTGAGCTCTTGCAACAAAATACTATAGACTGAGATAATTAAACAAAATAAATATATTTTTTAATAGTTCTAGAGGCTGAAAGTCCAAGGTCAGAGTGCCAGCATGGTCAGGTTCTAGTAAGGGTTCTCTTTCAGGCTTGCAGTTGGCCACCTTCTCCTTGTGTCCTCACATGGCAGACAGCATACAAGCAAGCTCTCTGGTATCTTTTCTTAGAAGGACACAAATCCCATCATGAGGACTCTGCTCTCATGACCTCATCTTAAGTACCTCCTAAAGGACTGGTCTCCAAACCACATCACTTTGCAGATTAGGCTCCAACATATGAATTTGGGAGGAGACACAAACATTCATTCCTTTACAAACCATATGACTAGGCATTATTTGAATTAGAAATTAGAATAAGGATGAATTTGAACCTGAAGTATAGTAGGAGATTATATTTATTTTGATTAATACATTTTCCTTAAACAAACAAACAAACACTAGGCTTTCTTTTTTTTTTTTTTTTACCCAGACTTATTGTTCAGAGATGACAGAAGAGATTGGAAGAAGAAACTTGGTGCCTGCCCCTGAATCTTATATGAGACCTCACTTATTAAAGCTGCTTATTCTCAGGCATCATGCTTTCTCTGCTCATGTATGATATATTTGTTAAGGTAGTCTTGTAGGCCTACTCTGATAATTTTAGGATTAAAAAAGCCTGGTTTAGACTATTGCTCCAAGCCACATTTTCCAATTAAGCTTTACTAATAATAAAACTGACATTTTTATGTCTTAATTCACCTACATTTTAGTCCATTCATGCTGCTACAACAAAAATACTGTCGACTGGGTGGTTTAAACAACAAACATTTACTTTGTACAGGTTCGGAAGCTGGAAAGTCCAAGATCAAGTTGCAGGCATATTTGATGTCTGGTGAGAGCCTGCTTCCTGGTTCATAAATGACCATTTTCTTGGTGTGTCCCCACATGATAGAAGGGGTGAGAGAGCTTTCTTGGGTCTCTTTTATAAAGGTACTAATCCCATTCATAAAGGCTCCACCCTCAAGAGCTAGTCATCTCTCAAAGACCCCACAGTTCCTAATACTATCACATTGGGGGTTAGGATTTTCACATATGAATTATGGAGGGACACACATTCAGTTTATAACAATCTGATTCTTTTGCAGTTTTCCAAATTTGTCTAGGAATCATATTGGAGAGAGAAAAAATGATTAGTTATTGCTCCTAAAGCAGAGTACCTAAAATTTGTATCAAGAGGTTCTGCTATAAAGAAAAGAATGATTTATAACTATACAAAGAAGCATCAGCCTAATTTGTGCTGAACTATCCTATATTGCAATGTTGTTCTTTGTAAAACTAAAATAACTATTTGTTCATCTTTTCCAGTTTTTAAGTTATTTGTAACTATTTTCTCTCCTAATTATTCCAGACCCTGTAATATAAACAAGTATTTTTGACTCATTTTACGTATGAGGTAATGGAATTTTGGAGAATCTGGAAGTGGCAACATAAGAACTAGAAAATAATTGAGATAAAAATGGAACCCACAATTATGCCTGAGTTTAGTGTTTATCAACTCATTAACCATTTAATACATGAATTCCATGACAGTGATTATCAGGCACCATGCAAATTCCTAAAGATACATTGATGAACTAATGATATAGACATGATAACTGCTCTGACAGAGTTTACAGTCTAGAAGGGAAAATAGACAAAAATATTTTTAAAGTCAATAAAGTTAAAAATATGTAATCATAGGAGAAGGTCAGATGTCATAAGATCATACAATAGAGAACACATCTAAGCCAACCTATAATTTTAGAGTTTTTCTAGTGAAGATATATCTAAAGTCAGTCACTACAAGACATAAAAGATCATAGTATCTACTATTTCTATCAAACAAAAGCTATTACAAAGACTCTGTGATCATTCTTTCCCTTCTTTCCTTCCTTCCTTCCTTCTTTCCTTCCTTCCTTCCTTCCTTCCTTCCTTCCTTCCTTCCTTCCTTCCTTCCTTCTTTCCTTCCTTCCTTCCTTTATAAAACTATTTGGTATAAAGGATACAAAAATAAATATGACGTAGCTTCTGCCCCGAAGAATTCAAAACCTTGTGGAAGAGACATATATGTAAGTGTATAATTTTAACAAACTATGACACCTTTTTTGATGAATCTTTTTGTCAGCTGCTTTGGAAACAAAGTGGAGAGTATGGGGAACTACCTGGGGGTGTCCAGAGAGATATCACTATTAAAGTAAACTTTGAGGTGGCTCTTGAAAGATGTTTAAAAAGTGATCAAGTAAAGTAGATGATGGCAACAAAATCCAAAAAAACAGACATAACATTAAAAGACAAGCTATTGTTAGAGTCATGATATATCCAGGAGATGGGAAATGCTTCATTAGTTTTCACTATTGAATACTCAAAAGGATTATTTAAAGAGGTCTATATAAATCCACATGGAGATATGTTGATGTGAAATTGCAAAGGCAGTATGATTATAACCTCAACTGAGAGTCAACAGAAACCCATTAGAAGTCTTAATATAGGATTATTATGGAGATATTTAGGATTCTGCATTGTAGGTAGGTTGTAGTAGAAATACTCTTGCAGGGAGACTAATTGGGAAGCTGTGGCAATAATTTAGTCAAAAGACAATGAGGGATTTTACTAAGGAAGTTGATCAGTCCAGATAATAGAAATAGAATCTAGGAGACATTTGTAAAAGAGTTTTTAGCACTTCAGAGTTTGGGTTCAAGATAACTCATAATTAGAAATGTCCAGTTGCTATACACATTTTAGATAGAATAGATATTTAGGTATGAGGTTTTGACTACCATCATAATTTAATTAAGTGTAACCACTGATATTTATTGATACCAATAATAGATTTCTCCAGAGAGTTAATTTTATCAGTTCAAAGCTCCCCTATAATATATGACTTGGTTGAATTGAAGTTGAATCTCAAGATTTGATGCATAAAGAGATAGATGGGTTTAGACAATGTAATTATATAATAAATATGCTGGGATCTAGATACACTCTAAATATAGGAGTTGTGTTAGAAGCAAGTATCTAAAAAACTCAAACAAATAGAATAACTAGTCTTCAGTTAATCATGCTTTAGTGTGACTAGTGTTCTAATTCTAAATTTAAATATTTTACTGTGCAAAGATGAATATATTCTTTGTTTTTATAGACAGGATATAAATTGCACACTACTTATATGTGTAAATAATGAAGTTTATTATATTACTTTTATACCTTTTTTCAGTTAATCAAGTGTTTCCATTTTTAGAAAATTATTCTATGCAGCAAAATTCAGAAATAATAATTTAAACAGAGAATTGGTGATCACCACTGTCTTATTTAGCTTAAAAGGTTAAGAGCCATAATACATCTATTATATAAAATTATAATAAATTTTTATAAAATATTTAAAACTAAAATGAAAGTTGAATACTAAAGTCATGTAAATAATTTTTAATTGTACCATAAAATATTGTGACAATGAATTGAATATTAAAAGCCACATTATGCTAAAATATAATTTTAAAAATACTCATAAAAAGTTTTTTGATTTGAGCCTCTAGAAATTACAAAAATTTAATCATATAAATATAGGGAACTTTTCAATTATATGACAATCGCTTTTAGAAATAAATTTTCCACTCTCTAAAAAAAGAAATTGCTAAAAAGTTGTAAAATCCTAGTGGCAAATTTTTCACAACATAATCCTGTAACAATCTCCTTCTGAGCCTATTTCTAAGGTATGGTTTCCAAAGTGACTCTTACTTTATCTTAGCAGGAGATACTAGTTGAATCACACAAATTATCATCAGAAATGCCTACCCTATTTTAAGCTTGGGTGAAGTTTAAAGAGAATATTTGAGAGGGCAGGAGTAAAAATTCACCTCAAGAGAGCAAATCTGTTAACA